>OZ005659.1:45941655-48501655 GCA_963930645.1 Salticus scenicus
CTCAATCTTTTAGTTGGAAAAACGATTAAAGTAAAACAGAACGTTCCTTAAATAAAAGAATGAAAAGCTGTTATTCTATTCAAATTTTAAAATAGGAAGTAGAATTTAGAAAATTGCTTATTTACGTGATAACTATGCACTAGATCTTTGAAAAAGTTGTCTTAAGTAAAAGGATTTTGCGATTTTTGTTTCATATTAGAATGCTAAAATAATTATAATTTTCGATAAATTGTATGCATTTTAAATCAAAATTTTAAATTAAATTGTCGACAGTTTTTAGTTGTGATATTGATATTTTGTAGTAATATTGGATTTTTACATGAAAGTAATAATAATAATAATAATAATAATAATAATAATAATAACTAATATGTTCTAGCCATCAAAACCGTTTCTTCTATACCGTATTATATAACAGCCAAAATGTCGGTTAACATGCACAAAAATTTAATCGTCATAGCCTTTCACAATAAAAATTGTATAAAAAAATTTTGATGCCATTTTTGACCAATAAATGTTGAATTATAGCCACAAATAGCTGAAAGTACATAATAGCGCTACCCCTTTACCGATATATACACAAATTGTATCAGCATTTTTTTCGTAGAGGCCATTTCACATTAATTTTGGTGCATTTATACGCTATAGAAAGTGAAGTATAGCCTTCATGTACGGGGGGAAAATTGAAATAGAATAACGCCACCTGTCGACCTTATAGAAAGCAAATAAAGCACGATAAATTTCAAAAACATTTAACAACTGTTTTGAGTCGAAGTAAATCAGCCCGATTCTGGAGAAAATATTTGTAAGTCTATAGTTACAAAGTAAGTATATAGTTATAAAGGCAACATGATCGTGTATACTTATAACTTTTGTATGTTACCACTAAATGATATTGTTGCGTACTTGGAGTTCGTGAGTTGACTCTGAATGAAAGGCGAAACTTGCAGAAGCTGGGAAGTTTATTTACAGAAGATTACAAGTCTATAAACTAAGTATCAGCTTCAATTTTAATAGTAAACACAGCTTAAATAACAGCTGATAACAGCAAATTCACAGTAAAACTGTATTACAGCCTTAACACACACAGCAATGCTCTGTAAACAAGAGACTAGACAGAAGCTCTTTATCTTAAGGCAGTTGGCAAGAAACTGACTACTTGGCCACATTGGGCTATCTTTAATACCTTTCTATAAAACCCAGAATGTTCTGGTAACTCATAGAATATCCAATTTAGAGCTTCCATATTTGGTATATTGATAATAAGAATTTTCTCGCCTAAGGTCGCCAAGGAGCAAATAAGTCGCCAAATTTGACGCCAATGCCATTACCAGCCTTGGTTTTAACGGGAAATGAGCTATTTTAATGCGAAAACAAACTAGAAATGCAGAAAATTAACATTTTATAACCAGACTAAGCCTCTTTGAATTAATTTACTTAAAAAAACTAAAATCATTAACAAATTCGTAACAATATTCATGCCTAATTTTAATCATTTGATGAAAGATTGTGGTAAAATATTATGATCAGATACAATTACGAGTATTAGATGCTTTTTGAAATTATTGGTGTTCGCTTAATTTATTATTATTCTTTAATCATTCGACATCAGTTTTTGTTCAGTGGTACCTCTCTGTACATAGAAAAATTACTTATTTATGTGTTTTTGCTAAATTAAAAAATATATATTAAAAATGTCTTTAATGAATGATTAAAAATATTATACCACTAAATAACAACGAAGGGATATATATATATATTTTTTTTTTTTTTAATTGCCAAAATAATAAAAATAATGACAAATCAGACACATTTTCTAAACATTTTAAGCCAAATTTTATGTGAATTGCATAATACCGAAATTCAAAAGAACCATTTTTATTGTATTATATCTGAATTATGACCAAGTCATACACAGAGAGGGGGGGGGATCTTCTGGTTATCATATCTCCGAAACTTATATAGATCGAAATACGAAACTTCAGAATTGATACAGGTCATTTGTACAGATGAATTTTCCAAATTTTGGTAAAAATTGGAAAACCAGAAGTGGGCCATTGGAAACCGGAAGTGGAACCGTAAGTTCGTATCTAAAAAACGGCTCCAATGATTTTCTTCAAAGATGCTATATAAATATTCTATTAGATATCCTTTCGAATGATATAGATGGTTAGATAAGGAAAATTTATAGGCGCCCCGTATAAATAGCTCAATTTCAGGTCTCGCAAGTGCGTTCTTTTAAAAACAGCATCACGGATTTTTCTTCAAATTCGTCATATTAACTCCCTTTTAAACATTCTTTTGTATGTAATTATTGTTTTTTGGTCAATAATTGAGCATGCCAAGTTTTGGTAAAAGTTGGTATCTCAAAAACGGCTCTAACGATTTTCTTGAAAATTTTTACATAAATCAGTTTTAAATATCCTTACGGGGTTATTACAGGAAAATTAACAGTCATCCTGCTTAGGTATGTTAATTTTAGATCTCGGAAATTGGTGTTTCAAAAAATAATTCTACCTCTTATTATTATTATTTTTTTTTTTTTAACTTGCTATGTAAGCTTTGTTTTACATGTCTTTACACATGTATTAAGTTTCTCATACCGGAAAATATTTTAAGTTTCTAATTTTTTAGGTCAATTTTATGTCTACTGATCATATTATCTCCAAAAAAAAATTCATATAATATGTGTAATAGTGGGTAATGGAAGTCGTGTTATTGTTTCACACCAGATTTTTTTTCAAATACGTTTAAGGACTTGGCACCTTTGACAGCACCACTGAAGTAGGTTTCATTTAAAAGCTTATATCTATATTTAATTTTTATAAACTGAACTATACGTATTAGATTTCTACTATAAAATATATATTCAGGCACCAATTCTTATGGCTTTTGATATAGCTCTTACAGATTTAAAACCTTTAACACGTTGAGCACTATGTCAGCCATTCTAGATTCTAGACATTTTATCATATATCTCTAAATACTGAAGGAAACATCTTGAAACTTTAGGAGTGTGCAGAACATGTTATACTTCATTCAAACATTTTAGTGAAAGTTTTACCCCGAAATTAAAAGCAGTGCCAATAAAAAATTAAAATGTTGAGCGCCCTGTCAGCCATCGGTGTCTGACAGTGACAAATATGATATAAAGCCGCGACAACAATCGGTGTCGGATATAAAACTAAAAATATTACATTTAATGATTGAAAATTTATTAAAAATTTGCTTAATTTTTATTTATTACAGGAGGAATCATTGTGGAGTTTTAATGGGTTTTGAGAATTTGCGTGGAGCTGAACGTATTAAATTACATTTTCTCAGTTTGCTGTTTTTCAGGAATTCATGATATTCGAAATGCAAAAACTTCTACAGATATTCAAGAACAGACTTAATATTTTTTTGGATGTTTAATAATAGAATATACTTAAATTAATTATGGATGGGTTTCCAAATTTATTAAATAGTTTCCTAGAAAATAATATTAAAAAGTTCATGGCTTGATATAATTTTGAGAAAAATAAAAGCATACATTTTTTGCTATAGTTCTATTTTTAATATTTTTTCCTTTTAAGGATATTATAAAATCCATCCTTTTAACACGTTCACGCCGGCGCATTCTTCTCAAAAGTATCTGAGCAGTAGCCAATAATTCCGATATCAAAAAAGTATATTTAAAACTGTTTTGTTTCATAAAATCCTTGTCGAATCATGTTCTTAGACTGACTAAGATTATTATTTGACAAGGATTTATTTAACAAAGCAGTATTAAGTATACTTTTTTTGGACAAGGATTATTTCTAGTGTTCGGATAATTTTACTGTGAACCACCGGTGGCCCGCGTCGGCGTGAACGTGTTTAAGTTCTATTAAACGTCCACAAAAATAAATTAAGTTTTTTCTTGAATATTGTTTTAGCAATATTTCTTGTTTTAGCAATTTTTAGTTCATGAATTCATGAAAGAGTGAAAACACAATTTAAAGATTTCAAGTCTGTAAAAAATGTGTCAAAAACCATAAGAATTATTGTCTGAATATATATTTTGTTGAACAAATGAAATATCGTTCAATTTATAAATACCAAATGGAAATATAAACTTTTAAATGAAACATACATCAGTGTTGCCGTGTCTTCTTAGCAGTGTCATATTTATAAATAAATAAAAACAGTGTTCTAAAAAAAAAATTATGAATTAAGCCTTCTTAAGGGAAATCCATATTTTAGACAATTTTTATATTGAAAACGAAAAATATTTTAAACAATATAAAATGCTATTTAAGAAGAAAAAAAAAAAAATCGGTGGCTATATTAAACGCGATTGAAACGAATGCTGACTGATAACACAGGCCTGTTAAATTTAATTTTATAAACGTTAAATGTAATTTAATTACACGGGTCGACAAAAATGAAGTTGACAAAATTTGATTTGATGATTTTAGATGATATTTATGTTTTTTGATGTGCTGAAACCGAAAATGCAGCCCATTTTTCTCTATCACGTATAGATTTTTGTCAATACAATGTGTTTACAGACACGATTTCTTACATATACAGTGAAACTTGGATAATTCAAACTTGTTTAATTCGAAATTTTGGATAATTCGAATTTTTTAGTCGGTCCCTTGGATTTTGTATTAAAATAATGTTAAAAAATCATGAATAATTCGAATTCTATTTTGGATAATTCGAATTTTTCATACGATTACCTTTAAAATATTACAGTAAAATTTGTTTTCGAGATTTTTCTCAGATAAGTGCATTCTTTTTTTTAACAGTCTTTCAAAAGAAGGATAAGGAAATACAAGATTATTTCCTACCTCATTGTAAAAAATATGTCCTATTTACTGCCAGAAATTCTCTGTAATTTGAGAAAATACGCGTAATTTACGAAAAAGTTACGTTGTCAGAATGTATTTTCTCAAATTACAGAGAATTTCTGGCCGCAAATAGGACATATTTTTTACAGTGAGTGTACCAGAAGATATGGTCCATATACATGAACTTCGAGGTTTTTCCTTAACTGAAAGTCATGTCTATTGTAGGAGATTCTGTTTTTGTATCAATTGATGGGTTGAGGTCATATACTATGACACAAAGATTGTACTTAAAGAAGCAACCAAAAATATGTGACTATTTTAAAAATGTGTTGAATAATTAAGCTCGAAAAAAAATATTGAATTAATGGGAGGGGCTTAATGATGCAGTATTCTTAGATATAAAGTTTATATGTCAAATCTTTGATCAAACTTTGATATACTTTTTGACAAAATAGTATATGTAATTCGAATTTTTGGATATTTCGAATTTTTCTCTGGTCCCTTCAACTTCGAATTATCCAAGTTCTACTGTACCGCCACTTTAGAATGTAGGAAAAGAGGGGGAAAAAAGCTAAAAACCCCATATGAATAGCCTGGGAAGAAAAGCAAAAAAAACTCACAATGTCAAGTGTGTTAAAAAAAAAAAAAAAAAAAAAAAAAAAATTCACACCGGAAGTAATAAGGGGACAAAGTTGACTAGAAAAATACATTGAACAGCGGGAACCGGGCGGGCTGGGGCATGGGTCCTATCGTCCAGGATTAATACGACTCGCCTAGTATAACAATCAGTTGGTTAGTACGGTTTTAAGTCGCACTAGTGCTTCACAATTACAAAAATAGGCATCTATGATTAATTAATCATGTAAAAATACTATAAAACTTACTATATAATAATATTGGTGGAAGAGTAATGGAAGAAATTGTATAGACAGGCACCCTGTATTGACAAAAATTTATACGTGATAGAGGAAAACTGGCTTCATTTTCGGTTTCAGCACACAAAAAAACATAAAGATCAGCCAAAATTATAAAATCAAAATTTTACATGTCGGCCTGTGTAATTTGAAAACCGGTTAAATAAAAAAGAAAATAGTTCCGCTAATATCCTTTGATCATTCTTTATGTAAAACCTGTATCTTTAAAAAAATTTACTCTTATAATCTAAAACTCATTAACACAACATATGAAAGAGTTTTTGTAAAGGTTTTTCATTCAAATGAAAGAAAAGACGGGATATCATTAACAGAAAAATAGAACGGATGAATTTTCTTTTCCTCTTAAAAAAGCATGAGTAAAAGAAAATTGCATTCCTCATTAATTATAATAATGAATTAACTAAAACAGAAGTAGAACGTTCATTAAATCATAGATTAAAAAGTAATTACGCTATTCAACTTACAAAATGCGAAATGAAATTTAGTAAATTCCTTATCTACGGGACGAGTACGGGCGATATACTTGCATTTGTTTGAAAGAAACTTTTGCTGAATAAAACATTTTTCTGATATATATGACATGTAAATCGACAGATATTTAAAATAAAAAAGACTTAATATATTTTTGGATGTTTATTAGAACCTACCTAAAAGAATTTGAGAAGGATTTTGCAATATCTTTAAAAGAAAAATATTAAATATATATATATATATATGTAACAAAAAGCATGTTTTTTTTTTTTTTTTGTTCTTTTTTTTTTTTTTTTTTTAAGCAAATTTTTACAATGCACGTTTTAATTTTTTCAAAAACTAATTCATAAATTACAAAATTCTTCCCTAACTGCCTAGGTTTTATTAAATACACTGAAAAATATTAAGTCTTTCTTTAAATATCTGTAAGAGGTTTTAGCATTTTGAATATTATGAATTCATGAAAAAATGTAAACGGAGAGAGCTCAATTTAAAGATTCAAAACATGTAAAAAAATATCAAAAAGTATAAAAAATGTTGCTTGATTTAATATTTTATTGAACAAACAATATATTTCAATTTTTAAATATTAAATGAAAAAACACTGGTGTTCAAAATTACAGCAACAACATGTTTCCCATTTTCTTCTTTTGCTTATAACTTTTAAACAAATAAAGATATAAACATAAAATGTGGAAAGCGTGTTCGTTGTCATACCATTAATTGAATTTTATATAATTTCAGCATAAGTAATGATTTTTAAAATGATAATTATTCAATTTTTCTCAAAAATAAGCTTTGGAAAGAATGGAAAATTTCAACAATTTTGGAAAAGAAAACTTAACGAAAAATAATCATAAGGATGCATTACTGATAGGCGAAGATGCACATGCATCCATGTGTTATATTGAAACCAGATTTTCTCTCCTGTATTCATTTTTCTGCTTCTTTTTTTTTTTTTTTTTTTTTTTTCACATTTGAATAACTTTTCAAAATATATACATACTAACTTGAAAATCGGACAGACGTTCATTATAAAACTATTTATCGATATTCTTATTATTCTGGTGATGTTCATAGCTTACAAATTACTAATTACATTTTTTCAAAAAGTCTGCTATAAAAGTAAAAGAAAAGTGAATTCAAAAAGAAAAATCGAGATTTAATTTGACATTTGGAAGCATGTGCGTTATCATCTCTGTAATGCACCCCTAACACTATTTTTCAAGTTTTCTTTTCTAAAATTGTTGGTTTTTTTCATTTTTTCCAAAACTTGCTTTTGAGAAAAATTGAATAATTATATGTTTAGAAATTATTACTCTTCTAAAGTTATAAAATTTAATTAATGATATAATAACAAACATTTCATACAAATTTTGTGTTTATATGTTTGTTTGTTCATAAAGTATGCGCAAAAGAAGAAAACGAGAAAACAGGTTGTTGCTTTAATTTTGTCAAAAGTGCCAACTCCCCTTAATAAAAATGGCTATTTTTATGATTTAAAAATATGTACATTTAAATAATACAGTTACAACATGGGAAAATTTTCCAGGTTCTCGTAATGAATTTAACTCGAGATATTTTTTTCTGAACAACTTAAACCAAATTTTTGTGAATCGTATAACAGCACAAATCAAAAGTACTTTGTACTTCTATTGCACTCTATCTGAATTGAATGACCAGTTCGATAAAAGGAAACCAGCACCAAAAATCAATAATTGAGATTTACTTTTTTTAAATTCGTTTTGTGTTAACATAAATGATAAGAGGAAAAGAAAACCACCTATTTAACGTAAAAACAGGCATGGGTAATATTCATGATTTTCATTTCTCCAATGCGATCGCAATTTTGGAAAGTCGCAAAACCTAAAGTAAGAAAATGCAACCGAATTTATGCACCTCAACAATACATAGTTTTGCAAACTCAGGGGCTCGTGAGTTGTCTCTGAATGAAAGGCGAAACTTGCGGAAGCTCAAAAGTTTATTTACAGAAAATTCTACAAGTTTACAGGTCTATAATCCAAGTATCAACTTCAGTTTCACCAGTATACACAGCTTAAATAACAGCTGACAACATCAAATTCACAGTATTAACACACAGCAATGACCTGCAAACAACAATAACTAGAGACCAGTCAGGAGCACTTTATCGTAAGGCAGTTGGTGAGAAATTAACTGGATTGGCCGCATCGGGATTATTCTTTTATAACATCCTATAAACCCAGAAAGTTCTGTAAACGTCTCAGAGAATCAAGATATACTTTAGATATTCAAGATAACGATAATAAGGTTTTTCTCGCCAAGTTCGCCAAAAAAAAAAATCGCCAAGGAGCGAAAACATCGCCAAATTTGGTTCCAAAGCCATTATTTGCCTTAATGAAGCTTTTTAACGGGTTTTTAAGAGATAATAAACTATTTTAATACGAAAACAAGCTATAAATGCTCAAAATTCACATTTTATAATCTGACTAACAAGGAAATATTCAAAAGGTGTCGTCTTCAAGAAATATTGAAAAAAACATATGTGATTCTACTCTTCATAAAACACCAGAAAGTGAAAAAATTATCGGCTTAAATTAATTACAGCGACCACAAAAAATTATCAAAATTAAGCATTTTTGGCGATTTAGCGCTGTTAGGCGATAAGTTCGCCGGCACCGAGATTGCCGTGTACGAACAGAACCGTGTTTTGCTTCTCTGCCAAGTACTCAAAATCAATCGCCTAACAGCGCTAAATCGCCAAATATGCTTAATTGCGGATGACTTCACGTCAATTCTCTCGGGCAAACGCAGAAAAGATCTGGAGACCTTAGCTCAGGATGCCTTCACTGCTTTTTCCCAGCTGCTCAAAGACCTAAACCTTGAACTTTCACCCAATAAAACTCAATCTTTAACTTTCTCCAAACCACGTATACTGAAGAGAAAGCCGACGATGAGGTATGAGGGCAAAAGTGTAAAACATGTCGATCACTTGAAAATTTTAGGACTAACAATAGACAAAAACCTTAACTGGATTGAACATTTAAACTCACTTAAAATTAAACTTCTTATACATTATCATAACTCGTGCAAATTAATGGGTAAACAATGGGGTATAAGCACCAAAATGTTAAAAACATGGTATCTAAGAATAGTGGAAAAAATCGTTACTTATGGGGCGGGAATCTGGGGAGGTAATCTTTCAAAAACAGCTATAGGAAAATTAAATTCATTGCAAAGGATGTTCCTCTTGCAACTGTCACGGGGTTATAAAACCATCTCCACTGATGCCCTCCACGTCATCACCGGTGTTCCTCCTTTACACCTCACTCTGAATTACGAATACAACAGAATAAACGTACTACAACTAAGAAACAAAGACCTACAGAAAATTCTATTTCCAAATGAAGAAATTCAACTCAAAATGGGCAGCTGGTTCATACACCCAGCAGAGGACTTTACGCATGCATTAATTAATACTAATATTAACTCCTTCTCTCCTACAGCCCCTGTGGCGATATATACAGATGGATCTAAGACAGACCATGGTGTGGGTGCCGCATTTTGCGCCTTTGTTGACGGGGTCTTGGTTCATCAGTGGTCCTGTAGGCTTGGGGACTGTAACACTGTTTTCCAGGCTGAGATTTTCTCTATCAGCCAAGCAATTTCTTGGTCAATTTCTTATTTTACCAATTCGAAAATTTATATCTACAGTGACAGTCTCTCAGGTCTTCAGGCTCTGGCTCGCCACAGGAGTAACCATCCTATTATTCAGAAAATCAAATTAGATCTCCTGTCTAAGCCCGAGACTTTCTCTTTAGCTCATATCTCCGCTCACAGGGGTGTCGCGGGCAATGAAATGGCAGATCTCTTAGCAAAAACTGCCACTAAAAAGGAAGCAGTGGATTTCGTTCTGGCCCTCCCCCCCTCTTACATCAAAAGATGTCTTAAAGCACGACAAAAGAAAGAATGGCAGCTATACTGGGATACATCTCCTAAAGGTAGATTTACGTTTAACCTCCTCCCAAAAGTGTCAAATTATAACTTTGACCTTTCCCCAGCCATAACAGCCTTCTTAACGGGCCATGGCCCGTTTAAATCACATCTCTTCAAGTTTCATTGCTCGCGCACTCCACAATGTGAGTGCGGCGCTGAGGGTAATGCAAATCATTACTTTTTCTCATGCCCACTAACTCTTGATTGGAGTATCCTTAACCCACCTAATAAACCTAACGACTGGCTTTTTAATATCGTTACCCGGCTTCCCCTACGTCAGAAACTAACCAGAACCTATAACTTCTTAATGCATCTTTCCAATTTGACGAACTAATTTTTCAATCTTCCAAGGCAGTTACCAACTTTTCTCTTGGAGGACCATACAATTTTTCTTCACAAGCTTTTCCATGCGAGGGATCAAGGCTCCGTTCTTCTTTTCATATTCTTGTTTCTTGTCGCCCTCTGTCGTGTGAAAGCTCCGCTTTGGCGACCTCTGTAACCATTTTTTTTTTTCTTTTTTTTTTTTTTCTGTTTATGCAATAAACAGCGGAGGAGGTTTAACCTTTAGACACGGGCTCTTTTGAATCACCACAGTGCCATCGGAGCCCCTCTCTAAAGGTTGAAATCGCTCAAAACCGCTGCATAGTGGTGAGCGGCCACCTTCCGTCTTAGAATCTTAGAAATATGCTTAATTTTGATAATTTTTTGTGGTCGCTATAATTAATTTCAGCCGATAATTTTTTCACTTTCTGGTGTTTTATGAAGAGTAGGATAACATGTATTTTTTTTTTTCAATAGTCTTTGAAGACGACACCTTTTAAATGTTTCCTTGTAAGTCTCTTTGAAAGATTTTACATTGAAATAACTACTATTATTTACAAATTCATAACTATAGAAATTATTAAAACTTCAAAAGTCCCGAATTCTACTTGCAACAAATTTCCTTTTCTCATTTTACTGAATAACATTTTCCTCATTTTTCCGAAAATTCTCATTTTCGACTATCCTATCTTCAAACTAGTAATTCAGTTACAATAACATTGTACATAGAAGAGTGATAAGTTTTTATGAATTTCAATTTATTTATTTATTTATTTATTTTATTACTTTCTTCTATATTCAATAGAAGAAAGAATTGGATTCGTAAAAATTTTCGACCTCGGGTTTTTGATGGATTTACACGTTTTGAGAGCTGTAGAACACGATTTGACCATTTTTAGAAAATGTCTGTCTGGGTGTCTGTGTGTGTGTGTGACAAAATTTTGTGACAACTGTTTCTCAGGAACTACCGCACAGAATTTCATACAAATTGATATGTAGTTGCACCTTGACATAAATTAGTGCCTATCAACTTTTGGTAAAAATTGTCTCACAGGTTGCATTGCCATCCCGCTTTTTCTAAATTTTTAACATGGTGATATAGGACAAAATTTTGTATAAATGTGCATAAAGAGAATTATTTTTTAGTAATCATTATGAAATTTACAAGAATTATTTACAATAGAGATAGTCAACTGGGAAAACTTTTTTGTATGTGTAGGAGCCTCGCCACCCCTTGGGGGGGAGTAAATTTTCAAGATGGGTATCTTTCGAAAGGTCTCGTCAATACCTTTAAAACGAATGGTTGAACTATAAATCTGTGATAATTTAAAACAAAGTTATCGATTTTTTTTTTACTTTTAACAAAAAAAAAAAAAAACTCAGAATTTTTTTTAAAAGAAATTTAACCAAATTTGGTATTTAGTTGGCCCCTGACATAAACTGGTGCTGATTAGATTTGGGGATCAATCGCTCAACAGGTGGCGCTGTGATCGTATTTTTTCTAAATTTTTAACTTGGCAGTATAGGACAAAATTTCGTATAAATGTACATAATGAGAGTTATTCTTAACCTGTGATTGTAAAATTAATATGAATTATTGATAATAGTAGTAGTTAATTAGGAAAAAAATGTGTGCATGTGGGGGCATCGCTTCCCCCCGGGTGGAGGTAAATTTTCAAGATGGGTATCTTTTGAAAGGTCTCATCAATACCTTTAAAACGAATGGTTGAACTATAAATATGTGATAATTTAAAACAAAGTTATCGATTTTTTTTTTTTTACTTTTAACGAAAAAAATACTGATTTTTTTTTTTTTTTTTTTTTATTGTTACTGAGTGAATGTGTATAGGAAAATATAGAAGAAAGTCTTGTGGTGGCCAGAACATACTAGTTTTATCAAGTACTTTTAAGAATGTTATTTTTATGAACAGATAATGAAGTGCTCTTTTAAAAAATCATGTAAAGTAGACGCCGGGAAGAAAAATCCATGTTTATTTTATTTTTTATCTCAAAATCTACATATTTTTTAAGCCGAAATAAATTTATTATTTAAAAAATGAAAAATATGTATTCTTTTATTAATATTTTGAAAACAGGTTTAATAAAAAATAAAATATTTTCGTTAATGTCCTTTTATCAATCTTCATTTAAAATCTATATTTTTACAAATTGTGCTCTTGTAATCCATCACTCATTAACAAAATGTGAAGCAGTTTTTGAAAAGAATTTTTATTCAAATGAAAAAAAAGACGGAATATCATTAACATAAAAATGGGACGAATTACTTTTTCTCGTATAATAACCTGTATAAAAGAAAATCGTATTCATCATTAATTATTTACAATAATGATTTAACTAAAGCAGAAATAGAAATTTCATTAAATCAAAGATTAAAACATACAATTATGCTATTCAAGTGTTACAATATGAAATAAAATTTAGGAAATTCTTTTATTACCTGTTAATTATCTGTTAGATATTAATTTTTCTTTGAAAAAGCTTTCATTTGATGAATAAATCTATAACGTTGTAATTATAATGAAACCCTTTTCAGACTCAAAACGGTTTTCTTTTACGTAAATACAGTAATTACGTAAATACTTCGTAAATACAGTGATAGTGTGTTCGCAAAATACATTCGATTGACTTCTGAATTGTTACAAATGTTCGAAGACCAAACGAAATTAGCTAAATATTCTTTATTATGCATATAGTGTTTTTGGTTCGTGTACAGTGACACACAAAAGTACTGGTACTATTACAGTCTACAAGCGGTATACCTTTTAAATTCATTTTAACATGTTCCATTCAACACAGGGAAATAAACGCGTGTTATCTGAATATTTAACAGCATGATTTCTGTAAAAAATGATCGGCATAAAATTTGTGATTACAGTGAAGCCTCAGTAATCCGGAAACCTATTATCCGGCACTGAAGGCCTTTATTTTATTTTACTTTATTTTCATTTTTTAAATTTTTTTTCCTTCCATATTTTTTCTCCACCCGTAAATCGTACTATTCAACGGGTTACTCGCGGATGACCATGGAACACAACACTTGCCAATTTTTGTGGATCGTCAGTAAAGTTTGCGGATTTTCATTTAATTTTACTTACTTAAGGATTGAAGTGAATTTTTTTTATGGATTAAAGAAGATGGCGACGAAATTCCAAAAAAGAACAACGAATTTTTTGTCTGACAATCGCAAATCTATCCTATTTCAAACGTTATTTTAATTATTTGCGTTTTTGATAAGATATGCATTAGGCTAGTATAAATTTTTTTAAACTATTTTTTACGAAATATTTCTTGGATGTTTGATCGATGATTTTGATGCATTTCTGAAGCATCTATAATCCGGCAGAATCGATAATATGGCAACGTCTATTTCTCGCTGATGCCGGATTATCGATGCTTCTCTGTAATTTACGGAGTTACACAAAATAATTCCGGTACACCATGTGATCATCCATTTGACGTCTTTTTTTGACAACATAGTTATACTCCAATCAACATAATGAAATTAACATATGTTATTATAATGTCTTAAAGCATAGTATCGTGAGCATAGAATTTGTAATTAGTATTCAGAGCAACACAAAAGAATTCTTATATGATTTATAAATTCTGATCAGTTCTGTCTAAATTCCAAATAATCAACGGATTGACTGGAAATGTGTTACAAATACGTATATATTACATGTTTTTTTAGTGTTTATAATACATGTAGATTGTGTACAGGGATACCCAAAAGCATTTCGAAACATTATAATTTATAGATACCATTTCATTTAGTCGCATTTTAACACCGTTACGTCCCATTTAACATAATAAAACTAACATACGTTATAAAAGTGCATCTTCGGAACAAAACTTTAAATGAAATATACAAAGTATAACACGCTTTTTAAACCCTTAAATTTCCAAGTTAATCTATGAACTATTTTTTCTGACGTTTAATAAAACATCTAATCTCGAAAGTATCCAAATACTTTTGTTAATACAGTGTAAATAATACGATGTTACAGCAGTGGCGGCTGGTGGATGACGTATTGGGAGGACTGCAGGCTAGTGACTAAAAACAGTCCGTTATAATGAAAAGTTTGTTCTTTTGATTGGATGTTGAATTGTCAACATATTTACGTTAATTCTCCCAATGAACGAATCAGCCAATGAGACAAATAAAAATTCTATTTCATGCACTTTTTCTAGACGCTTCGTTGCAGCCCTCTAAAACGTCATTCATGAGCCGCCACTGTGTTACACTACTCTGAACATTGTTTTAAGAATATCAACTCAGTTTTTAATTTTGATATTGCACTTGTGACATTTGATTTTTATAATTACAGAAAAAAAATTATTAAAGTATACTATTATATTTTAATCAGGATATATTCTGCCATGTAAGAGGCTTTAAAAATGTCAAAAATATTAATTTCATGCAATATTTTGACTGATAGGACACAAAGGAATTTTTTAAACGAACACCATAAATTAAAAAAATACATAACAGTTGTGTCCATTATGTATAAGTACATATACATAAGTAAACATTAATTTTCAATTTAATGCACACACACACACACACACACTTTAATCGATATGCATATACAATTTTAGGCTTAAATATATCCATAACCCTTTCGCACTCGAAACATTTCCCGCCTTAAACATTACATTCTACTGTTTTTGCAAACTAGAAGAAAAATATGGACTATGACAGACATTTGTTGGTTGAAAATTGTACTTTACACTTTCTGCTAATTAGCTCGATTGTCCATTTCCTGATTTTATTACATATGACTGTTCTAGATGTAAAAAATGTAAGTGGATGTCGTGGATATCTAACTCGCACAATCGTACGGCCTGAGTCGGAAAGGGATAACACATTGTTTCGGCATGGAACATAGTTATGTTTCTCTTTTTCTCTATTACTTTCTTATATGTGTATAAAAGGAAAGTATTTGTTTCGTAAAAATATTTCACCTCTCGTTTTATAAAGGAATTATACGCTCTGAGTTGTTCTAAATGCGATTTGAGTATTTTTAGAAAATGTCTCTCTAATCGGCGAGAGAGATTTACCAAAATTTTGTGGACGCTGTATCTCACAAACCAATGTAGGGTGTTGCTATGCTGCATATCTTCCCGGTTAAGAGAAGCTATAATAATAGCAGGAGACTTGGCGTTGGAATATTAAAACTCGAATAAACTACTACGTCAGAAACGCCAAAGAAAAATATTGAAATTGCATACAGCTGTTTCGGCAGCCTTAAGCGTGCCGTCTTCAGTGCAAAAAGGATTCTTAATCTGCAGAAGTGCTCGTATATATAGGAGAGGGGCCGAATTTAGCTCAACCAATAGGATTACGGGAAAGGTGGGGAGAGTGGCCAATAGGAATTTATATTCCTATTTATATTTATTATATTATATTTCATATTATATTATATTTTATATGTATATATTATATTATATTATATTTTATATATATATTTTATATTATATTATATTTTATATTATTCCTATTCCTATTAATTTATTTATATTTAAATTCCTATTGGCCACTCTCCCCACCTTTCCCGTAATCCTATTGGTTGAACTAAATTCGGCCCCTCTCCTATATATACGAGCACTTCTGCAGATTCAGAATCCTTTTTGCACTGAAGACGGCACGCTTAAGGCTGCCGAAACAGCTGTATGCAATTTCAATATTTTTCTTTGGCGTTTCTGACGTAGTAGTTTATTCGAGTTTTAATAAGAGAAGCTATGTCTCAACTTATGTGGTGCATAATTGCCCAAAACGTGATATACATATAAAGGACATGATTAAAAATATTTTCATATAGTTTAGGTGCATCTCGGCCTACAATTGGTTCAATTTCCTCTAATTTACAGGAAGGTGCTATATCAGCTTTCGGATATATAAAATCGTCAAGCTTGGTATGTGTGGTGGATATTATGAAAATCAATGCTGATTTAGTTTGGAAAAACATCGGACGATTGGTAGCCTGCTATGATACAATATTTTCCGCTTACGGGAAATCCATACCGCAAGCCCTATGATGAGTAAGTACTCACAATTTGTTACACAAGAATTGTACAGGGTTATTACAAACTAATCATCGGGTTTTGATACATTAATATGTCCGACCTTAGAAACATATATGTTTCCATGACAACGCAAACGAGAGGGCGTTAACTAGAGTTTCACGCTGCGTATGTGCAATGTGCGTGCGCTTGCCATGGTTGCTGCGCGAACTTCATATTCCAAATGGTGACTGGACAGCAGAAAGCGTTTTGTGTACTAGAATTTTTAAAAGTGTGAATCGTTCATAACCGTTCAGAGAGCATTCCGGCGAACATACAAATGCAAACCACCAACCCAACAAAGCATTCTGCGCTGATATCGAAAGTTCAAGAAACCGGTTGTTTATGTAAAGGCAAAAGTTCCGGCCGACAAGGCGTTACTAGAGGAACAGTGAGCAGAGTTAGAGAGAGTTTCATCCGTAGTGCCAAGAAATCAACAAACCGCATACAACATCTATAGTATGGACGTCAATCTTGGATGCTTTCGGTTTATTTTCATGTATAAATCATTGTTGTAGCCCAATTATGTTCTGAAATAAACGCTTCGGAAACCCGATGATTCTTTTTTAATAACCCTGTATTATGACAATTTATGGTGATTTAATTTAGTTGTATACCTGACGACAAGTGGTACTACTTTTAATAACGTTTTCCGAATTTTCATGTCGATATAGGGGAGCGTCGGAAGAGATGGGACACCTAAAATTATTCTTAAAATAAACATTGTTTTTAATTTTTGACACTTCCACCAGGTGAAGTAATTACAGCCCCATATTTACTGCTATGTATCATTTTAGTTGGAGAACTATGTAAGTTTATATAACAAAAAAACTATTTTATAACACCAAAAGTAAACAATTGCTTAATTTTCAAGGCAAGTTTTCAACGTCACTCACTGATGTTAGCATAATTACTTCTCATATTTTATATACCTAATAATATAACTTTTTTCAATTAGTAGCTAAATTAAGCCTAAAAGTAGCATGTGTCTAATAATAAATTATTTTTTTGAAAAATAATGAAAAGGGAGGGATGGGACATGTAAGAAAGAAAGAAGAATGAAGATTTCGATACTGCTCTCAAGAGGCAAATGAATGAATAGATAGAAGAAAAACTGCATGAAACAAATTCAAAATCATGAAAAATGATTGATGTGGCACTCACACGACTTTCGTTTACCCTTTTAACTTTTAAAAATACTTTATTTACTATATACGTATGAGGAATTAATTTTCATCTCTGAGTAGTTTCCCTGGACAGGGTAAAATATACGAAAGGAATTACATTGACCAATTACAGTTAGAATTTCTTGGTCATATTTGTTCTTAAGATATACTCATAACACACCTAGGCTAGCCACTAAAATCCTTATTAATATTCTGGGAACCACAAAACATGTAAATGTAACAAAAACTTAATTTTGAATATTTGAACTAAAAAACAGTACTTTCTCTGCTAGAAGTTAAAAAAAAAAAAAAAAAAAAAAAAAAAAACTAATTGAGCATTCGAAAATTTTTATTTAAGTGATATATTATACTCTAACATTGTATAAAATAGAAATTAGTAATTAATTGACCTTACATACATCATATCCCACTGTTTTTGTTATTTTTCATAGTATATCTGTATATTATGTATTTATTTTAAATTTAACTTTATAAACATGTCCCATCCCTCCCTCATATAAGGGAGTGATGGGGGACATTTTTATGACTATGTTAATTGGGTTATAAAATTCATATATTAATAATTGCCATCAAATTTATATTTTTAAAAGATGTTAAAATATTTCAATTTGTTTCTCTGAAACTTACAGTGTTGTACTAGTAAAAGTAAATTTGTAAAAAATATTTTTGTCAAAACTGTCCCATCCCTCCCTACTCTCCCCTATCACTTTTATTATTATATACATTTTTTTTCTTTTTGAACCTATGCAGCATTGAATTAATATTGTTTGCATGTTAACTGCTAGATGTCACTGTTGTATCGAATTATATAAAAGATAGTTTTTACCATAGCATACTAGATTTTCTTCGAATAATTGTTACTCTTTAAGAGAAGTGTAAAAAAAAATATACCGGGTGATCCAAAAGTCAGGACCAACTTTAAAAATGAATAATTCTGAAACGAATCAAGATACAAAGATACGGTTTGCACCAAACGGATGGAAAAGAAGCCGGGTTTTGTGTGGCAAATAAATAAAAAATAGTTCTGTTGGCTACCAACAGATGGCGCTGTCGTATTTCTGATGTAGGATTATGCAAAACAACAAACGATATAAAAAAGAACAACTACAGCAGGTAATGGTAGTCGAAGCTTATATGCATCGAAATATCGCATTCTCAGTCGCTACTTTAATCACGCATGGCCTCCAAGATCTCCCGATCTGACACCCTGTGACTTTTCGCTGTGGGGATTCTTGGAAGTCAAAAGTGTACCGCGACCTACAGGCATCAGTAGCAGCACTGAAAGATGCCATCCGCAAAAATTTTTCTGCCATAACGCAAGAAATGCTACTAAATGCTGTGAACGATGTGGCGAATTATCTCACAGCTGTACTTCTGAATGATGGACATTGAACAGTTACTGTAGTAGTACTAATTAACTGTAATTAAGCTGATTTGTAAGTTGTCAACATTTTTTTTCATTTGTAAATCATCTTTTGGTGAAATAAAACACTATAGCGCCATCTGTTGGTCGCCAACAGAACTAATTTCTTTCCTTTGCCACACAAAACCCTGTTTCGCTTTCATCCGTTTGGTGCAAACCGTATCTTTGTATCTTGATTCGTTTTCGAATTATTCAATTTTAAAGTTGGTCCTGACTTTTGGATCACCCTGTATATAATTAATAACAAATAATAACTATTTTTTTTCGTTTAATAAAAAGTTATTTTAAAAATATGATTTATATATTTAATGGCTTTCTTTTTTACTTACTTAATACTTGTTTTGTAATATCGCTCATATTCTATCTCTTCTGAAAGTAAAACTTTATTTTCCAAAATAGCTACTTAGATTTTTTTTTTTTTTTTTTTTTTTTTTTTTTCTTTTTTAACGTTCAAACAAGGTTTTCAAGTTGAATATTTACTTTCTGGTAAGTTTAATACGAGTTTTACTTTTCCAAATATTTACTACAAGTAAGATCCAGTTGGATAATTTAAGTTTAATTTTTTTAATTAACACGCTGTTTTACATGGTCTGAAGCATTTAATTTAAAACTGATTTTCGGTTTCTTATTTTCAAATAAAAAACTATAACAGCGTGAAATTTCTTAGAATTTTACAAGGAAATATATATCACATAGTTCAATACCAATCAGGATTTAAATAATTTATTTGCATATTTTATTAACGTACAGTGTTTCAAAAGAAAACACAATAATGAAAAATAAATAATTAAGGATATAAGAGAAATAGTTTTAATAAAAATGTTTCCGCTCTTACTCTAAGTTTATTATTTAGATACAATTTACAAATGTCTGAAAATTTATGTGATACCAGAATGGAAAAGAAAACCATACCTACAACAACGCTTTTTCTTCAGTTATTTTAACGATCTCGAGGCTTCTTTTAAGCTGCCTATCAAGGGAAATCTTAAATTATTCAAAGAACCATGTTGTTCATCCCATTTGCCTCTATATTGTAAATACCAGCTGAAACCACTAAGGATGCCCCCCTCTCCCCGCAGAAGCAACTCTCTAGGGTGCCTAGATAAAGGATTAGCAATATAGGTACCCTATTTAGGCTTAGGACCCTAACACAGTCATTCAGCTTTAACCATTACACAGTCAACAACACTAATAACATTTTTATTAAATTAAGCATATTCATTTTATCAGTATTCAGTAACAACCTCGGTTCGTTTAAGTCGATCATCATCATTCTTTAGATTTAATTTTCATCAAAATCTCCTTTTTTTTTTTTTTTCTGAAAGAGCGAAAAGGTGTGTTACAGAATTGTTAGACAGTAATCAAAGTTCCTCTGTATAGCTCATGCGAATCAGTGAGACTGTTAGAGTGCTTCCAGCCAAAGCTATAATTCATCCTCCTATATTCTGTTATAATTTTTTTTTTGTGTGTGTGTGTTAGCTTGTTAGTATTTGGTGTCTTGTTTTCTTTTTCCCGATCGACACACAGCTTGAATCCACATCAAATGTAAATTTGAACTTTTCTGTGGCGTATGTAGAAGCTCAGGTAATGATGTCTTCTTCTTATTATTTTTTAAATAGTAGCTGATATCTCCGTCTCTGTAGTGACAATATGTCATCTCCAAAGTTGAAGCACTGCACTGAAAGTGAAAGTTTGAAAAGGATTTATGAAACTGATCTAGAACAAGTGCTCTTATAATCTAGAATTTTAAGGCTCAAATTGAATACAGATTCCTTATTGTACAGGGCCGCGGTAGCCCAGTCGGTAGAGCGCCGGCCTCGTAATTCGAAGATTGCGGGTTCGATACTCGAGCCGGCCAAAGACCGTCGTGTACACTAATGGTGGCTGGTGCACGTAAAATCTGTCGTGGCCGCAATGTCTTTCATGTTCCCATCAAAAATTATACCTCTTGGGGTCACCGAAGCGGGAGAGCCATCCCTTCCGTGGAGGATCAAAATTGTGATGGCATGTATCCGGACCACCTCTAGGGGTGTGTCCCAGACCGTCGCCAATTGCCCCTCTGCGCAGCACTAGTGCGACGTAAAACCCAACCAGCCATCCATCCATCCTTTTAGTACAAGATAAAGTAAGATAAATTTCGGTTTAAATTAATTGTGAACGAATGTATAATCACTTAGAAAATACATCTCACCCTTCTAAAATTATGGAAAAGAAGCTTAAACGTGTTTATTCGGCAGATCATCGAAGAATGTAAGTGCTCTTTAAATAACCAAAACTATCGTCACGGTAAAACCATAATTTATATTATTGAGAGAAAATCACTTATTGTCATTGCCATTGGAATAGTTCCAAATCAGAATAATTTATATTTGAAAAGATGATTTTGTTAGTTATGAAACACACATTCTTCTACTTATCTCACTTACATGGTGGGTAAATAGTTAGTGCCTTGGTTTGCAATTTTAAAGGGGACATGTTCAATTCTCCGTTCAGAAAATGATGTTTTAAATGGTTTGGAATCCATTTTAAAGCATAGGTTCTGGTCTAGTAAGTTTCAACCTGCAAAAAATGATCGTTGAGTGACACCCCAAAACAAATCAAATTGAACTCTCTTCCGAAAAAGATACTTATTTGTGATAATGTTATTTATCCTACGCACTTACATTAGGGATAATCCTCTTTTCAAAATTATTTTTGCATGTTCTTATTTTTGAGATAGAATTCCCTGAAAAGTGATAAAAGATCAAGCGCCGTACGCATGTGCTGTCATCTCTTATTTCTGAATATAGATAATGTCGTTATACGCTCATGTTTGCGTCTGAAGTCTGGGGAATGATAGGAATCGAACCATGGTCCAATTGAAGGCAAGCAATTGCGGCACCATTAAGCCAATTGCCAACACATTTTTACATGGATAAGTTTCTCATATTATATTGTCCGCGAGAGGACATCATTATAAACTAATAAAAATTATTAATCATCCAGACACTAAGTGTATTAAATAATTGCTTAATTTGGATAGAAGTAACATTGTTTAATAAAATAAAGAAAAAAATTTTATACAATAATATTGAACGTAATATTTAACTTTAATTACAGATCTCGATGTAACACTTAAGCGCAAAATTTTAAAGAAATAAAATAGATGATGAAATTAGCTTACCTGGTAAATAATTCTGTTAATCTATATTGCGGGATCCACTTACAGCAAGATCATTCTATATCTTTCATACTGAATCATCTATCATTTACACCTGAAAATAAACTTGCTTTGCTTTATTAAAAATGGAGAATCAATTATATTGATAAAGACTGAAACATATTATATCCTTTTTCTTTTTAATTAAACCCAAAAATATAGAGTTTAATTAGTTATATAGTATTAAAATGTCCAATATATAGGAAGGAATAAAAACACACATACACTAATTTAATATTTTCTATATTGCGCTGAAGAGTCCAAAAGAAAGTCACTTGACTGTTTCAGCTCAGAAAACTGGAGATTCGCAAAGTAGAAGATGACTTTGTAAGATCGTATATTTTCTGTCAATATTAATTTGTAAAAATCTCAATTTATTGCTCTTAAGATAAAAATGGTATTTCCCAATCAGGTAACCATGTATTTTTTGAAGAAGTCATATCGGTGCTTAAAATGGGGAACAGCATATATCCCTTTTCAAGTCCAAATTACTTGGAAAAGTTAAGCAGGAACTTCTTTTCATTTTCAAGCATGTATATTTCCACGTTTTTATTAACTTCGATTCTTGTTTGTTTGTTTGTTTGTATGTTTGTTTGTCCAGTACAAATCTTGCAATGGATTTATATCTAACTTCCCGACTAGCTAGACATTTGAAACTTTCAGGACAGCTCAGAACACGGTGACAATACATTTTTTAAACACTTTTAGTCAACTGTTTCAGGTCCCTACTGCCTTCGGCAGCGTTTATATGATTCGACAGAAAATTTATTTAACTAACTTCCGGACTAGCTAGACATTTGAAACTTTCAGAATACGGTGAAAATGTATTTTTTAATACTTTTAGCCAACTGTTTTGAGTTTCTGCTTCTTCCGGCAGCGTTACCAGAACAAAGCTTGCAATCGATTTTTCACTAACTTTCCGACTAGCTAGACAGTCGAAACTTTCAGGATAGCCCAGAACACGGTGACAATACTGTGAAAATGAATTTCTTCACGTAGTCGTGATCGTTGACTAATGTAGATTTCTGTATAGAAAGTCAGGTTAGCAATACTTCAATAATAAGTCCAATTGCTGTCATCAAGATGCTTTTATTGAATAATTCTTGCAAAAATATATAAAGTATTAATATATCCAATAATTAGATACAGAGCGTTGTGAAACATTTAATAATGAAGTACATAAACCCAGGGTTAAACGTTGAGATTGTCGCATAAGATGGGGGAGAGAGCGAAGCAATTACATGTTTACAATCCTATGATCTGGAGCAGTTCTGAGATCCCTACACCAGAACAGATCTGAGATGTCTGAAGAAAAAGAGCCAAATTTTAGAAAAACAGCCAAATTATAGTGCCAAATACTTTCATTGTTTATCGGATAAAACAATGTTAATTTTTGAATTTGTAATGACGGTTTATAATTGTAGTAACCCTTTAATCGCCAACATTTTGCCAAACTACCGTTAGACAAGAGAAAGAGACGGTTAAGAAATGCAGTCATCAATATTGCGCAATCTAAAATAAATTACATCCTGTGTTGAAATAATATAAATTCTGACAATGAGTTTCCTTGTTTTATGGCTATTTGAGAACACTTTTTATTTTATAATTACGTTTAATGTCAGAATTTCCGTTAGATATTATTGAGTGATTCCATCTCACCTCAGGCAGGGCATGTCCGGTCACCATCATAGATTATTTTGAAAAAAATAGAGTATTAAGAACCAAGTGAAATACGAAATAACCCACAATAATTTTCCTAAAAAAAAATTTTTTTTTCTGTTTACAGCGCAGTAAAACTTAGCCTAAAATTGAGCTTTTTCGGAAAATTAAAAAAAATCTTCATTTTCAAATGAGCGCTGTTTAAAAAATATTTAACATTTTCAATCAATTTTTTTTTTACCTGTAGCTCTTAAGCTGAATTTAAATTTAGTTTAATTTTGAAAATTCTATTTGCCTTATGAATTAAGAAAAAAAATTCGTTTTGCTGTAAAAAAATTTGATCTTTACCGATTTTTGGAATTTTTTTTCCTAACAAAAATTTTATTTGAAACTAAAATAAAAGTTGGGAATCTGAAGACCTTTTATGCTAACTTCACAGCAAATTTTATTTTAATCATAGCATACATACAATCTTTAAAATTAATTTTTTAATTTTGCAATTTTAAAAAATATGACCATATTTGAAGTGCAATTACTCAAAAACACCATTTTTAAAAAATCTGAAAGTTTGCTAATTTGAAGCCCTATCTGTGCTTAATAAATAAATTATAACCAAATATTCTATTTTTGCCCAGAAGATTTTATGTGATTTTTTGAAAATAGCATGAATTGCATTTTTTTTCGCAAGACTAGAAATTCAAAATTTTCGCTAATTACACTCATTACATGCGAAAATTAATTTTTACTTTAATAAAATTTAGAATAATATTTAGAATTATAAACGTTGAGAAACATTTAACCTAAAATAATAATAATAATAAATAACAAAAAGCATTAAAAGAATTTATATAACGATTTTTTTTTTTTCCAGCTCTTCTTTATATACTTATTCTAAAAAATTTTAAAGTATTAATTTACTGAAAATCTAAATTATTAATCCTAACTAACCATAATTAAAGTGAATTTCAATAGTAATAAATAAGTTTGGATTCTTTTCACTAAAAGGTCGTTTTATTTGTGTAAAATTTCCACTGCCATTTTCTAATATATAGTGCAGAATTTGGGATATTTTCTTGTTATATGTTTATATACATCAGTAGTTCAAAGTAGTTCTTTTAACAAACTGGGATTTGATTGTGCCTGTATAAATAGATTCTTGTGGTTTATGAAGGAAGGGGAAGAGACAGCTGCTCATTTTTCTTTACAAACAGATGTGTCTTTTTCAGCATCAATTAAACAATATTCGAACACTACATTTTATTCATTTCTTTGTAAAATGAAGTTCTGCTTTTATATATTAGGCAGCTAAATATGAATATTTAATATTAGTTTAATAAGCGATTTTTTTAGTTTACAGAGCTAAAAGTATATATAAATATATATATATTGCTTTAAGTGAATTTTACTATGTATAATTCTGTCTGACATTAATAGTTCTCAAAGAATTCTGTGCATTGACTATGTTAAGAGACATAAAAAAGTTGTGTATGAAACAAAGTCTGCTAAGTTTCGCACTATTGGTGATTCAGCTGATGAAATTAAAAAAGTTCTTGGCCCTTCTATTTCTGTTAATCGAGATGACACATTATGTTCTAACTGTTTTGTGTTTTATAAAAAGAAATTTTTAGAACTTGAACACAAATCTGAATAAGAAATATTAGTTTCTGAGGAACCATTTATTCCAGAAAATGATATTGTGGTTGCTTTAAATATTAGTATTAAAACCTTTGATGCAGATATGTCTCCATTGAAATACCCTTCAGAAATTAGATCAGACAGAAAAGAAAGTTATGTAAAGAAAAAAAAGATAAAACTGGAGAGCACATTAATAACTTCATCTATTGACAAATTAGAAGCTGCATATGGGGTCAATATTTCACGGCAATCAATCATCTTTTCAAGATACTAACTGCTCCGATTGCGATGAATGGTTTTGTAATATCAAAAAAGCATTATATAGTTGTGATTACAACGAAAAAATACGATTACTTACATTGTTGCCAGATAATTTTAGTAAGGGAATAGTACAAGAGAAACTACCTGGTATAACAAAATATATGATTGATAAGTCTCGAAAGATCAAAAGAGAAAAAGGAATTTATGCACAAAGTGATCCTTATGTTGGACATCCTTTATCAGCAGAAACACTGGATGTAGCCCTTTCCTATTACTTAGAAGATAGTAAAAATTTCAGTAAAAATAGCCCAAACAAAAGTGGTGTTATTAATATTAAAAATAACTATGGCGAGAAAATTAAAAGAGTTAAACGTTTTATGACAAGATCTATTAACAAACATATAATTTAATGAAAAAAGAAAATTCATCAACAAAAATAGGCATCTCAAAATTTTATTCATTGCGTCCAAAATTTGTGAAAGTTCAGCCAATACAAGCAGTATGTTGTTGTATTTACTGCAGTAATTTGAAATTAATTTGCATAGCTCTAAAGAATCTTACAGGCATCTTAATTGATGAAGAAAATCTTCTAATGAAATGCTTATGCCATATAAGCAATGAAAAATGTTGGCTAGAAGAGTGTCCGGAGAGCCCCGGTACTGAAATTCTTATAGCAAAAACATTTGATTTGGATGAAGAAGAATATGTACTATATGCTATATGGGAAAGTAGAGATTTAATAAAGAAATCTGTACCTTTAAGAAAATTTTTAGAAGACATAAAGTACTGGGTTAAAAAGGGTATTTCGCATAAATATATTAAAAAAGTTCGAGGAGAAGGAATTGCAGAGGCAAAGTTAATGAAAAAAGCAGATTCTATATTAACAATGCATTTCGATTTTGCTGAAAACTGGTCCATAAATTTGTCTGATGAAATTCAGAGTTATCACTGGCAAAATACACAAATATCTCTATTTACATGCATTGCATACCTTCAGGATGAGACAAGAAGTTTCATTGCCATTTCTGACGACACAACCCATGATACAGCTCATGCTCTCTGTGCTATAAATGCAGTGAAAAATAAAATATTTCAGTTGTACGACTTGAAAAATATAAAATCTTTTGTATATATATATCAGATGGTGCAGCAGCACATTTTAAAAACAAGTACCAGTTTCATGAATTTTTAATAAATCATGAAGTTGAAGAAAGAAAGTGGATTTTTTCAGCTACTGGTCATGGAAAAAGTGCATGTGATGCTATTGGTGGCTTGTGCAAACACCACGCAACAAAATATAATCTCCAAAAGGAACCAGTAAAAGCCATTCAAGACTCTGCTTCATTTGTTAATGCACTCTCTTGTGTAGTACCAAACATAACATTAATACACATCGAGAGCAAAACTATTAAAGATTATAGATTGAAAAAACGAAATGAATAGGCTAATGTTAAACCTATTACAGGAATACAATCAAAGCATTATTGGTTGTTTCAAAATAACGAATCCTATATGGGACGCACAGTTAAGCATTCAATAATAAAAGTGGAATCTTCCAAATAAGTAAAGAAAAAATATTTAAATTACTTCAAAATGTAAATCTTAATACTGCTAATGCTACGCTTTCTGAAATTTACTTTAATGTTTATTATTATTATTTATTTATAGAAAACTTATCATTTGATCATATTATTTCACAACTATAATAGCTGTCTACCATTATTTTATATTTTGTTAAAATAAAAATTAGTTTTCTCATGTATTTAGTTAGTAAAAATACAAAAATCTTGAATTTCTAGTCTTGTGAAAAAAAATGCTATTCATGCTATTTTCAAAAAATCACATAAAATCTTCTGGGCAAAAATAGAATATTTGGTTATAATTTATTTATTAAGCACAGATAGGGCTTCAAATTAGCAAACTTTCAGATTTTTTTAAAAATGGTGTTTTTGAGTAATTGCACTTCAAATATGGTCATATTTTTTAAAATTGCAAAATTAAAAAATTAATTTTAAAGATTGTATGTATGCTATGATTAAAATAAAATTTGCTGTGAAGTTAGCATAAAAGGTCTTCAGATTCCCAACTTTTATTTTAGTTTCAAATAAAATTTTTGTTAGGAAAAAAAATTCCAAAAATCGGTAAAGATCAAATTTTTTTACAGCAAAACGAATTTTTTTTCTTAATTCATAAGGCAAATAGAATTTTCAAAATTAAACTAAATTTAAATTCAGCTTAAGAGCTACATGTAAAAAAAAAAATTGATTAAAAATGTTAAATATTTTTTAAACAGCGCTCATTTGAAAATGAAGATTTTTTTAATTTTCCGAAAAAGCTCAATTTTAGGCTAAGTTTTACTGCGCTGTAAACAGAAAAAAAAAATTTTTTTTTAGGAAAATTATTGTGGGTTATTTCGTATTTGACTTGGTTCTTAATACTCTATTTTTTTCAATATAATCTGTGATGGTCATATGACACATTTTGTTACTGCCTGCCTGAATTGAGATGGAATGACTCTATTATTATTTTATTTTCTTTTTATCCCATAAAATAAATTACTTTTCTATTTAAAAGATAAACATTTTATTTATAATTTAGATATAAAACATATACAAATTAGATTTCTGAATGATGTGTGTTAATGTTTTATGTTAATAAATAGTGTAGGTCGTATGTATAATTAAAATTGTGCAATTTTTAATGACACTTAAAAAAAAACAATTCTTTCCTCAAATGTCTGAAAACAAATTATGTAAATAAAATATCACACATGAAATTTAATTATTTTATATTGCGATAATGCATTACTTTATCATTAGATTTTATTTTAATTAAAAACTCAATTAAAATTTAACCAAACATATGTGAACACTTTCACATATTTCTCCCCTTCGCCTAAAAAGAAAAAAAAATCGAAAGGTAATCAAAAAAAAAATCGCTCTCTCTCACATCAAGACAAATACATACTACAAATTTCAAAATAACTTTCTATATAAAATCAATATTACTTTAAAAATACTTTTCATATTACAAAGTGGCTAATAATGTAAAATTAAACATCAAATATATATAATACCAATACTTAATTAGAACTTGTTTGTACTGGACATAGTTATCTTTCATAAGAAGCAACAATGTATATTGAAATCATGACATTATAATTATAAAATAAGCAATGCAATGTAGTATTTATAATAATTCACAGCTGTATGACAATGCATTCTCAACAAATTTTTCTTGAAAATGTATGACAAATTGAAGGCAAGGAAAAAGGAAATCAATAATTACAAAATTAAAATATTTTAAGTATTCACAAGTTTATGCAATCTATTAATTTGCCTGAAATTATTTATTATTTACTAATTTCAATAAAACAATATTTTGATGAGATATTTTGGTATGAAATTTTTTTTTTTAGAATATAAAGAAAGTACCAGAACGCCAATATGTGAAGACCTAAAATTTATACAAATTGAGCCAGTGTGTGTGAATCAGTATACAAATTATAATTGACATTATGGGTTATGAGGCCACAGCCAAAAATAACTTACTGAGTTAGGGTGTGAGGCAGAAGAGGCATATATTGTGTGTAAATAAAATTACAGCAAGCATTCTGCAACACGACATAATTAAATGCCTTTTGTTTGTGTAAAGTGAATTGCGAAAATGAAAAAAAAAAATATATATATATAGCCCAATCAATAAAGTAATAGGACACAAGTATGAAGTCTGGAAAATTTTTAATAGAAAATGTAATTAGTTTTTTTTGTTCAATTATAATTAATTATTTCTAAAAAAAAAATGAAGTAAGTTCATTTTTCAAACATTACGTGGTTTAAAATAATGAAGAATGATACCAATATGCTATCAATTTTCACTAAGAAATACAATAATTTATAAAACCTGAATCACAACTGAAAAGTGTAAATTGTCAACATGGACAAATTCTAATAATATTTAAATAATATTTATATTTTATTCTATTAATAATATGTATTATTCGTGATGTTTGTATTGAATAATGATTAAATAATTGAGAAATACAAAATGTTAAACTTGTTAAGTATGCATGATACGATACTTTTTTTTTTTTTTTTTTTTGTGTGTGTGTGTGTGTGTGTGTTTAGATCACTTACGTCTTGGACGAAGATGTGTAAATATTAGAACCTATATATTTTATATTTTTTTATTTATTTTTATACAATAGTGCAAGGTAAGCCATGTGAAATAATGTGTAAGATGGATAAAATTATGTGCATTTAACAAAAGTAACCCTATTGCAAGACTAGAATGACTAGATTTACATGCAGGTTACCTTAAAAGTGTATGTATATAGTGTATAAAAATTGAATAGTTCCTTTTTTTTTTTTTTTTAAATAAGGAATTTACCTTCAAAATGGACAATAATATTAAATAAAAATTGAAGTATTTGTGAAAATTTTTGTAATTGTGTATGTGGTATTATATATGTATAAAATAAATAAAATATAAGTGTATATGTGTACAGTTAGAAAACATCTGTATCTCGAAAAACTACACATTCATGTGAATCACTAAAAATTGACTCACAGTGTTTGCAAATTGGAAAAATACCACAGAAAGAAATAAAAATGTTCAAGTGCAAAAATAATTTTTCCATACCCATAACATGAAACAGTAAGAAATTTATAATTAACATTATGCATAATTAAAGAGAAAAATTGTGTGATAGACTCTTTAACGCTATTTATTTATTTATTTATCCCTTTTTTTTGTGTGTGTAAAGAAATTTAAAAAAATATATTCAATACAAGCGAAAATTTTTAAACTTAAGGCTAAAAAAAATCAATTGAAAAAGTCTTTTGAAAGAAACTGCAATGTTTCACAAAAATGTCTCATCACTCACCGTCCAAAAAAAAAAAAAAAAAAAAAAAAAAAAAAAATCGGTCCAGCCGAATAATATTGTGTGGACAATGAATAACAAAACAGTAAAAAAACTCATGCAACACTATGATGTGCATGGAGGTGCATGCCACTCATAGGAGCTCAGTACATAAGTTCTTCTGCAAAACACAACAACCCCACACAAAAAAAATTATCTTAAATTTTTGACTAACGAAAAAGAAATAGCTGCATTAAAAATTTATAATTTTAGAGAAAAATATTCAATAACCAGAATTGCGAGAAGTCTCCATTCTACCTTCTGTTGAATGTTATGTGTAAGATGGATAAAATTTTATCATTATTATTATTATAATTATAAATAATTTATCTTTTATAAATTTCTAATTATATTTTACAAAAAAAAAGAATAACAATTTTAAAATTAAAATATTGCTGATCACCTGACATGTGAACACATGACATGCCAAATATTTAAGTCAAAGAAAAGTGTATAAACTCAGAAGAGAACATGGCTGAATAATTGGGTTGTGAGGCCAATTAAAACATGCCATAATGTGTGAAATGTGTCAAAACGTGTAAAAATGTGTAAAATAACTATTGAAAACATTGCCATTTAACCGTACCCCAAATTAATCAAATGACAATGAAGTTCTGACCCAAAAGACAGCATGCATAAGAACTCATGTACATAATGCAGCAAAAATGTATACAGAAAGAAACATATAAATTTGTTACTTATTTGTGACGATTTTTTTTTTTTTTTTTAATATTTTATCGGTAAAATTACCTTGTAAGCAAGTAGAAAAACATAAAAATGAAAAAAAAACATTACATTCTCTCTATATATATTACTAATAACTTTAAAACAAAGTGTATGTTTAATTGTATTCGTATATTAATCATAAATTACTTCAAAATGGAGAGAATAAAATGTAAACAATAGTAAAATTAGTGTATTATTGTGTTATGAAATACTGTCATTTAAAATTGAGCAGAATTATAAATATTATATATAATGTATATCCCTTTATATGCTCATGATTATAAAAATATTTGATTTTTTTTTTTTTTCATACAAATGCGAGATTAAAATTCTCGATAACTTTCAATCATGTCCGTAAACATTCTAGAATGGTATTACTGATGAAAAAAAAAATAGCCACAATATTATTATTTATGATCTCTGATGACAGCTCTTTAATTAATAATGAAATAAAAAAATGTGCACATGAAATTGTTTAAAAAAAGATCATGACAATATAAACTTCTAATGAGTTCAACGAGGCCTCTTAAAATGAGCTTAAAATCAATATAAAGACTAGCTACAAGGGCTATCATAAATGCTCATATCAAATTCCATAAAAACTCGAGTAAAGGAAGCATAAATAACTTCTCAATAAAAGATGAATTCAAATTGTTCATCAAGTCGACTAAAAAAACATAATCATAATCAGCTGACATCTATAAAAAAAAGCAAAAAATATTTGCTCAAAAGTTGCACAACGCTGTTTTCTAAAAATGATGCATCGAATACACAAGGCCTGATATTTGATGTTATAAAATTTGCTAGCAATTAGATGTAAATACTAATATTAATGTATAGATATTAATAAAAATAAAAAAATACACATACGAATAAGAATATAAACCAACAAATAAATATTTATGATAAAATGTGAGTAAATAAGTATATATGATGCTTTAACACAGTTAAATTATATTTACATTAAAAAAACATAAAAATATTATCATTCTTCTCATTACTATTTCCTTTAATATTATTTTATGCATGGTGACTGATAGATAAGCAACTTAATCTTTGAGATAGAATGAAAATGTTGAAAACCCATTCTTCAACAAAATACTTTCACTATTGCTTGAATAAAAAGCGTGTTTATTTATTTATTTATATATTTGCGAGCCTCTCAGTTATTTATTTATATATTTCTTTAATAAGCAGAATTAAGTTCTTGTAATAAATGAAAAATAAATAAACTTGATGTGTATAAAGAGTGCAAACAAAGATAAAAATTTATTATTGCACAAAGTGTTAAAAATATAGGCATAGATTTTTTTTTTTTTTTTTTTTTTTTTTTTTTTTTTTTTTTAAGTGAATTTGAATGTATGCAAAAGATGAAATGTGTAAATTTATAACGATGTGTGAAAATGAGAACATTATGCATGCAAAGGATTATGGGCATGAGAGTTATTTTATAAACAAACAGTAGATATACTGTAACAACACAACCCTGTCACATCTACATGCAATGAGCAAAAATGTAAAAAAAGAGAAAAATTGTTGAATTAAAAAAAAAGATGAATGTTTATCTATCTCTTTATTTTATTTTATTTATGTAAATGTAAAACTAATAGGAATTGTAAATTTAGTAAAGAAATCATTTCGTGAAAGATAAAATCAAAATTCCAGCAAAAGTAAAATTGTGCAATGCAAGGCAATCAAGGCAGATTTTCCACTCAACTGAAATTTGGCCAGAATTTCCAGAGAAAGAAATACACCCCGAATGCCAAACACACACTACCGCATTCAAGACGTCATTAAATGCAACAGTGGCGCACAACATTACAAAAATTTAGATCTTAGAATGGAAAAAGTGCAAAACTCTTGAAATAAAAAAATACTTATAATATGTACAAATTATCATTAAAAACTTTACAACTAAATGTCATTTATGAAAAACTAGACTTAGTGTATGTATAAGAACATGTGTGTGAATATGTGTTAATGTAAGAAAAAGATTCTCCATACAAACGCTCGAAAGTAAATATTTTTTACAGTTTCAAGCCAAATTAATCAATTTATTAATGATTAATTAAAAATTTTCCCCACAAGAACTGAAAGATCAATTTTATAAAAATTGTGAAATGTGTAAATATAAATATTTGCAAAAATGTGTTTGTAAATGTGTGAAAGGTGGGAAATGTTCACCTGCCAAATATTCAATCTCGAACGATTATAGAAAAATATATTCTCATTTAAATTATTTTTAATTTTTTTGGTAGAAGCATGTATTTAGAATTTGAAAATATAACAAAACTTAATAAATCTTCATTTAAAATTAAGTTTGAAGTATACTTAATAGGAAAAATTAAATTAATTTGTTTATTTCAATATATGGTATAGAAAGAACTGAGAAATCTAACAAATATATGATTAAACATGCGAATATTTTGAAATGTATAAAACACAAATCATAATCATATAATTAAAAAAAAAATCAATATTTTCATATAAGAAAAAGTTCATATGAAAAACTAATTATGTTCTCAGAATTCTTTATCTTAATCACTGTCATTGTATTTACTGAAGAAAAAAAAAAAAAAACAATGAATGTGAACACTTTCTCCAAAAATAATAATAGAAGTAAAAATATGTAAATTTAATTTGCTTTATTGGAAATATTTTGTATTTATAATGCAAAATTAAACTACCTTAAACAAGTATAATTATTTGTACAGAAGCACTTTGCACATATTGTGTAAATAAAATTCAATAACTTATAAACTGTTTTTTTTTTTTTTTTTTTTTTTTTTTTTAAATTAAAATATGAATATGTAAACATACTCGACAAACTGTGTATATTTATAAATATCTGAGAAACATATATATAATAAGTCAAATTATTACCAACATAATTATTTAAATTATAATTATTTTAAAACTTTACTCAAAAATTAATTAAGCATTATAAACTATACAAATAAATACAAAAGAAATATAACTCTTTACTTTGAAAAGTAATTTTCTGTACTTACGAATATCTTGAAAAATCAAATTTTCTGTCAGTACAAACAAAAAAAAGTTCACTGATGAGTTTTGTTCAATATTCAGTCACAATTTCAGTGTCAACTACTCAGTAATAATCACTTAAAAATAACAGAGTATAATCTGCTAGTTTGATTCACAATCTTTAAAAATATTCTGTTCGCAGAAAGTTATAAATCTCACTCTTGTTTTTTTAAATGATGTATCAGTTATAAAACTAAAGCAATATCAGTTACAAAACTGTAAGTAATTTTTCACAAACAAATATCCAGAGACACTTTCTTCTTTTTCTTTTTGAGCACCTATACACGTAAAAAATTCGGGTTGCCGTATGAATGCACGTATGGCTTTTCTGCTTTGAGTGCAAAAACGCATGATTATGGTTTAACACATAAATAAAAATATACTTGGCACATCACTTTACCGCACAGGGAAAACACAGATCCATCGACGCAGTTATAAGAACAGAACAGAAGCCGACAAACTCAATGTGGAAGGACATAGGAGTTTGAATTAAACATGCAAGAGGCAACCGTTGGGAGGTAAATCGGACTGGGACTGCTCGCTTGAATCAGAGGTCAGAACTCCATGAAATTATTTTGTCCAAAATGGATTCTGAAACTAAGGTGCACAGATAAATGCTTAATAACTGTCCGTGAGATGATGAAAATATCGCCTGTTAGATATAAAGGAGCTGGAGCTAAACGTGATAAATGACGAAATGCCGACCACCATAAAACGTCACGATCTCGGGAATTTTGTTTCTCTATTACCGTAGAATTTTTGCTGACACGAATCCAGATTGAAGAGGTGGAAAAAATGCGACGTTAATCGTTTATTTTAGTTTTGAAGGCAAAACCACAGAAGCCAAAAAGATGTACAAATTCACCAAAAAGATGTACAAATATTGTTCGGCGTGAATTCTGAACCGAATGTTTTAAATAAAAAAAATCTGTAGATGATGAAGATCATATTGTATCCGAAACAGCTGCTCAAAAAAGCAAATTAACAGTAAAATTTTCAAAGCCCTGTAGATACATATATAACCTGGAAGTAGACCTGACTCAGGCAACCAATGCTGAGTGACTAAGGTTGGGACTGTTTTGCTCGAGAGGTGGACTGGACAGTACTCCACTCAAAGTCTTTTAGCCAGAAAAATTAATCCATTGTTTCTGTAAGTCAACAGGTAAAAATTGTCACCAAAGCAACTAGTGTATACTCCGTATACATCTATTTTCTCCTTATAATTTAATTCTTGGAATAATTCTTGGAATTTTTCTTTAGTTAAATTCATAAAACAATAAACTTCTTCTTTAGGCCCTTTGAAATTTTCTGTATTAAAAGTGTGAGTAGTTATTTCAGTTTTAGCAAAATCTAAGCACAATTCTAGAGTCTTTCAAAGTACTCTAGTTTTTCAAAGTTTCTAGAGTCTTTCTTCTAAAAAAAATTTTCTAACCAAAAACGTGACTTTGAAGCTTTTCGATGGCAAAGTTTAAGTAACAACTTATGAAAAATGTTAAACAAAATATACATCAGAACAACACAGCCCCTCTCCCCCATGTCGACCAATCTCAACGCCTGGTGCTTTAGCACCAATTTGTGTGAAAATGAATTTCTTCACGTAGTCGTGATCGTTGACTAATGTAGATTTCTGTAAAGAAAGTCAGGTTAGCAATACTTCAATAATAAGTCCAATTGCTGTCATCAAGATGCTTTTATTGAATAATTCTTGCAAAAATATATAAAGTATTAATATATCCAATAATTAGATACAGAGCGTTGTGAAACATTTAATAATGAAGTACATAAACCCAGGTTTAAACGTTGAGATTGTCGCATAAGATGGGGGAGAGAGCGAAGCAATTACATGTTTACAATCCTATGATCTGGAGCAGTTCTGAGATCCCTACACCAGAACAGATCTGAGATGTCTGAAGAAAAAGAGCCAAATTTTAGAAAAACAGCCAAATTATAGTGCCAAATACTTTCATTGTTTATCGGATAAAACAATGTTAATTTTTGAATTTGTAATGACGGTTTATAATTGTAGTAACCCTTTAATCGCCAACATTTTGCCAAACTACCGTTAGACAAGAGAAAGAGACGGTTAAGAAATGAAGTCATCAATATTGAGCAATCTAAAATAAATTACATCCTGTGTTGAAATAATATAAATTCTGACAATGAGTTTCCTTGTTTTATGACTATTTGAGAACACTTTTTATTTTATAATTACGTTTAATGTCAGAATTTCCGTTAGATATTATTATTATTTTATTTTATTTTTATCCCATAAAATAAATTACTTTTCTATTTAAAAGATAAATATTTTATTTATAATTTAGATATAAAACATATACAAATTAGATTTCTGAATGATGTGTGTTAATGTTTTATGTTAATAAATAGTGTAGGTCGTATGTATAATTAAAATTGTGCAATTTTTAATGACACTTAAAAAAAAAACAATTTTTTCCTCAAATGTCTGAAAACAAATTATGTGAATAAAATATCACACATGAAATTTAATTATTTTATATTGCGATAATGCATTACTTTATCATTAGATTTTATTTTAATTAAAAACTCAATTAAAATTTAACCAAACATATGTGAACACCTTCACAAATACATTTTTTAATACTTTCAGTCAACGGCTTCAGGTCCCTATTGCCTTCGCAGCGTTTATGTGATTCAACAGAAAATTTATTTAACTAGCTTCCCGACTAGCTAGACATTTGAAACTTTCAGAGTAGTTCAGAACACGGCGAAAATGCATTTTTTAAATATTTTTAACCAACTGCTTCGGGACCCTGCTGCCTTGGGCAGCGTTGCCAGTATAAAGCTTGCAATCGATTTTTAACTAACTTTCCGGCTAGCTAGCCATTTGAAACTTTTGTAATAGCTCAAAATACGATAGCAATGAATTTTTTCTATACTTTTAGCCAATTGTTCTAGGTTCCCGCTGCCTTCGGTAGCGTTTGTATGATTCAACAGATTATTTTAAAAACCTTGTATATAAAAAGTTATTTTTATCTTGTAATTATTTTTTTTTATTAAGGTTATTAAAAAAAAAAAAAAATGGTTCATAAAATTTTACTCCTTCAATTATTCTAATGTAGAAAAAACTGAACCTATACATTATCTCATTAAATATAATTTTCTTTGCGTGTCAAAATTTTCATCTCGTAAGTATTGTTTTCAAAAAAAGTAATGATTGATTAAGAGCACTTGAGATTGTATTCCTTAAAAGGAATTCGTGTATCAAAAACTAGAGCAGAAGCAAGTAACTACTGACAACATTATGGATGAAATGTCAGACTAATGCACTTTGAATAATTACCAAGTCACAAAATTTTATTGATGATTCACTTTACATTTTTTCTCGCAAAAAAAAAAAAAAAAAAAAAAGTAAATTTTATTTAAACGTTCTTTTCATAAGCAATTAATGAAATTTTATGCATACTTATAAATCTTTATTGAGGAAGGGGAGAGAATATTTTTATAATTTTATGAAATGGCTAATTCAATTGCTATTTTAATTTCAATTACCATATTACTATAGGTAATGTAAGAATTGTATTCAGTCGAAAATTCTGAAAGCAAATTTTCACCTAATATAGAGATTTTAAAGTCTCCTGAGTGCAAAACACGGCTTTTTTAAAATTGGTCATTCCACACCTACGTGTCTGCACGTACTGTTCAAACTTTCAGTAGATTTACAAACATGTTTATCCAGAGTTTCCGCAAATTTATAATAACTCTTATCTGAAAGTAAATAATCAAGTTTCTCAATGTTTGTTCTTTATTTTTTATACAATTTTTTATTCAATTTCTCAATAAAAATGTAAAGTAAACGTTTCTACTTAAAGAATAAAAAAAAAAAAAGTCAATAATATGTTTTCGACAATAAACAATTAAATTTAATATCAGTCGTTAAAATGAATAGTAAAATATATTTGTAACATCTCCGGTTATTTTTATCTGTAATTTTACATAACACTTAAGATAAATTATTAACAATAATTTCCTGTTGAAATTTTTAACAGCGTGTGTATATGGGGGTGGGGGCGTTTTACTATTTTACATCCAAAACGATAAAAGGTAAAACAGACAGATTTTATAACAAATATAGATACGGTGCACAAATGTGTTTACCAAGTTTAGGTAAAAACTGGAAATGAGACATTGAAAATCGAAATTAGATTCAAAAATAAATATCTCCAAAAAAGCTCAAACGATTTTTTTTTAATTTTCTATTTTTACCCCCCCCCCCCTCCTCTTTAGATATCCTTTATGCATTCGTTCGTTGATATAAGAAAATTGATAAGCTTATTCGGAAAAAGAATGTTCGATTTTAGGTCTCGGATTTGAGTGTATTATCTGAAAAAAGCGTCGCTATCGATTTTCACAAAACTTTCTGCATGAAGTACCTTTTACAAACTATTACGACGTATAGTTGGTTACTTTAAAAGAAAAAAAAAGGGTGGAAGTCTTGATTAGGTAGTTTATTAGCATTATACCGCAAAAAATAAATAAATATATAAATAAAATAAAATAAAAAGATTTCATACTATGTGTAGAAGTAGGGAATGTTACCAACAGTAAATGTGTAGGGACTTTTTACTTTTTCTTACCCATAAGGTAGAGAAAGTATACAGTGGTGGACATAATTATAAGACACCTATCTAATTTGACAATGAAAGAAAAGATTCAGAGCTTAAAAGTGTTTTATCAGATACGTCAAAAACATAAATTTATTTTGTTATCACACGTAATTGTTTTACAGAAATGATATTTTTATAGAGTTTAATAAAAAAAAAAAAAAAAAATTAAAAATACCATGGACAAAATTATAAGACACCCGAACAACACCTGCTTTTTTTTCGAAAATAATGTGCAATATGCAAATTTTCTGCACGCTGTTATGACGTCAGCAGTTAACTAAAGCAAATGATAACCGACTTCACGCATTTACAAACATGCCACGAGGCACAGAATTAAATGAAAGTGAAATTCGCGAAATTTGGAGATTAAATGGAACGGGTGCTTCAATTAATAATATTTCAAATGTTATTAAACGCTCTAGATGTGCAATTAGAAATGTTTTGAAAAGAGGAATTAGTGGATCGGTGATTAAAAGATCTGGACGTACTCCTTGCTTGTCCTCGAGAGACAGACACCATGTGCTTTCGCTCGCTACACAGAATAAGATGACCACTACAGCCATTAAAAAAGCCATTAAATTTGACTGAATTGTTCAAGGAGAACCATTCGTAGGGTGTTGCATAATGCTTCCTATGTGAAATATAAAAAATTGAAGAAAATCCACCGCTTCTAAGCCGGCACAAAATGGAGCGTCTAAACTTTGCTAAACAAACTATGGCCTGGACCTCCAAATGGTACTCTGCGTTATTTTCTGATGAAAAAAAGTTTAACCTGGATGGTCCTGACGGGTTTTAATATTATTGGAATGATTTACGGAAGTCTCCTCATGTACTAATGAGCCGCCAAATGGGTGGAGGCTCAATAATGGTTTGAGCTGGTTTTTTGGCTCAAGGGAAAACGGATATTGTTTTTGTGCATTCAAGAATGAATTCCGAAAAGTATAAGAATCTTCTTAAAGATCAACTAGCCATATACGGTGAATTTCTTTGTGGCGAAAACTACACTTTCCAGCACGATAACGCGCCGATTCAACAAAAAAGTGGCTTTCAGAGCAAAGTATCAATGTTCTCCCGTGGCCTTCTCGCTCCCGAGACTTAAATCCCATCGAAAACTTGTGGGGGATCTTACCTCGTGCTGTTTACCGAAATGGGAGGCAGTTTATATGTGTCGAAGACCTGAAAAATGCTATAAAATGTGCTTGGGAAGAACTATCTTGCGATATTTTGTTAGAATTGATAGATTCGATGCCGAATCGCATCTTTCATGTTATAAAAAACGATTGCGGCTCCACCAATTATTGAATAACAATGTTAGAGGCTTTTCTTTTAGACCATTAGTGTCTGCTAATTATGTTGACCATTGTATTTGGAAAAAACGGTTGGTGTCTTATAATTTTGTCCATTATGTTTCTAAGTTTTTTCATTAAATTGTATGAAAATATCATTATTACAAAATAATTACATATGCTAACAGAATAAATTTATGTTTTTGACGTATTTTATACAACATTTTTAAGCTCTGAATCTTTTCTTTCATTATTTGTCAAATTAGATAGGTGTTTTATAATTATGTCCACCACTGTAGTTTTTGGATCAAATTTTCGAAAGTGAGTTTTTGCTATATTTACACATTTTAAGGTTCCCTGAATCCAAAAATCATGTTTTCAGCGGTTGGTCTGTCTGTGTGTCCGTCTGGTATCAGCTTATCTCAAGAACAAATAATAGCAGAAAGTCCATGTGCATCATATAGGGATGCTACACTAAGCTTTTTGTTGAGATGGTTCGTGTACAGGGAGACCCAAGAGAATTCATATTCGTTACGTCTATGGGGGAAATTGCAGGTAAGTAGAGTTTAACGTCCATAGACTGAACTAAACCATTCTTTTTTATTATTAGTGGGAGGGCTTTACTATAATATTTTACCATGTTCAGGAAAGCTGCTCAGGAATTGGAATGAATTCCTCATAGACACATGATAAATAATGTATGTTTTTAAGCTAAATATCCATTGCTTATTTTTTGCATATTTACACGTTCTGAGGCTTCCGGATTATCGAAATCAAGTTTTTTAACGTTTGATATTTGTCTGTGTGTCTTAGAGTAACTTAAAAACGAATAATTTCAGGAGATTCAAAAGTTGTATTTTCAATATAATATAACTTTGTTGCTGGAAAAGTTTGATCAAAGCTCATAAGTTCCAAGGAATGTTGCGTGTGAAAGTTATCAGAATAATTTGTGCTCATTTAATACATTTAATATCGATCAACACCGAAAATTATAAACAAATTAACAAGTTTTATGACATATAATCTGCTCTTTTCACTGACACAAGGTGAATCATCGTTCATATTTGAGGCCTAGTGAAGACATTTAACGTGCTTTCGCTAGGTTGTAGCGCCGTACAGATGAGGTATTACGGTATTCCATTTTACCTGATTATTCCGTATTCCATACTGTTCCTCTACATTTAGGTGCTGGTGTTGGTGAGTAAGGCCGATTGACTGTACTAGGGTCCTAGGCCTGAGAGGGAGTGCCCTCCGTGGGAGTTTTTCTAAAGAGTCCTAGCTCATATTTACGCAAGTTTCGAAGAAAACCACGGCAAACTCCGAGCGGCTAGCTCTACGTTTAAGACAAAGATTTCTAAGAGAGATATTCTTATACAGTCGAACCTCATTAACGTGAACACACTTAACGTGAATTACTTTTAACATGAACTGTTTCCACAATCCCTGTCAAATGAAAATTAATTTAATTATATGAAGATTAGTTACTGATAGCATGAACTACTAATAATATGAACAATTTTTTTTCTCTTGAGATTCACGTTAACGAGGTTCGACTGTATACTTTAAGCACTGTATGTGCAATCGATAATTTGTTTCAAGTTTAAATTAATGGTTGTTTGCTACCAACTATAAAATGAAAGAAATTGTTAAATTGGCATAGAATTCCCGCCAAAAAAAAAAAAAAAAAAATGGAGATAATTGAGCAAATACTTTTAGCAAAAAACTCAGAAGACAAAATTTTACTTCCTTCTATATTTGAGTAACTTAAAATGCGATATTTGTTTTTCCTATTTCCTTATTTTTTTTTTTTTTTTTTTTAATCTGACAGCGATAATTTACTCATACATTAATATAAAAAAATGATTGATTCTGAATTCAAGTATATAGAAGAGTAAATTAAGTATATTAAAAATACATAAACAGATCTATTACATTAAGAACGAGCAGAAGAATAAATTGCAAGTGACAGCGTTTCGAATGGTGAAACAAATATTAGTACTTTGAACGATTACCTTACCACGAATTGAACATTAACGGAATATGCGTTAATGAAATTTTCGGCCAGATATATAATATGTGAATGTTTGAATTTTGCTATTGTATGAAGATAAATAAATGACACCTATTCGGATATAATGAATTCGAATTAATATTTTTATTTTTAAGATAAACATTTTAATTTATTTTTTATATTTTTCTAAACAAAAAGGGTCTTTAAACAAATCTTTTTTTTACCTGTAACATAGAAGTTTTCTCTAATACATAAGTATAATGTATATTTAATGTATACTTTCTTATACATAAGGTATACGTCACTATGTGTTTTTATTTGAAACAAGTCGCCAACTCGACTATTACTTTTGCTCATTTTTACATTTTCTTGCCTATATATAGTAAAGAAAATATTGTGCTTGAGTGAATTTTCCGAAATTGAAATTTTCCTATATTTGCACATTTTGAGAACGCTTGTTACGAAAACGATGCTTTTAGCTGTTTCTCATTTTCTGTCTGTATGTCTATGTGTCTGTTTGTGTATCTGTATTTGTGCGTATCTATCTGTGAGTCTTTATCCGTACAACTTAAAAGTTAATAGGAAGTCTAAACCAGCGTTCCCAACTTTTATAATTTCATACTTCCCAACCATCTCATTATGAACCGCACAATTTTTAGTACCCGCCTTTTTTTAAATACCAATAATTTTTTAGAGTAATTTTAGTCTTATTTAATCGCAACAATATTTAGAGTGAATAACTAAAAATATAGTGGTGTGAGAGAAGGGGCGTTTTTAACAGGGGCGTTAACAATTGTACGGTTATTAATGAGATGGTTGGCAAGTATGTAATTTATTCACAATCATTTTTAGCCCTGCCTCTTTTTCATACCGGAAATTTTGAAAAATCTATAAAAAATTATTTAGTAAATAATTTTATAAATATCTATAAAAAATTATTTAGTAAAAATGCTCATATTTCGTAAAATATTTAACATTTTCCCTTTTTGACTACAGTATGCAGTGTCTAGATTACAAACTTTGTTGTTCATCAGCTCACACCCATTGTCGCTTTGGTTTTACTCCGTCGTTTCTCTGAAATTGTTCAATTCTCACATCATCGCCCACTGTCAGCTCTAGGCTAAGGCCTAGCGATTTACGTTTTTTTTTTTTTTTTTTTTTTTTTTTGGTTTTTAAATAAACTGCGAGTAGTACCCTTACAAGCGCTCAACATCACTCCAAGAGTGATGAGCGGGGCCTGCTCTCTGTTAAATGTAGTATGCCAAATTTCCTAAAAATATCTTTGCACTTCGTCTAATACCCTACGTGTTACAATTCAAAAACTGGAAATTTCTTTGGTAGATTTTTAAAGAAACTGCTATATCGCCATGAATATATGTGGTAGCCTCATAACAATTAATTGATACAATTAGAATAAGCCTCGTAATCACACGCGACAGCAAAAATGCATTTCAAGTATTCCATTTTATTAAGGGGGGGGGGGTTCCAAAACATTTTAATTTTTAGTGCTAGAGGCCTATTTCAGTCGGTACAGCGTTGTCGAATTTTTATACGTCACTCTTAATAGTGCTAAGGGCCTATTTCAGTCGGTTTATTGAATGGGGATTTATTGAATGAAGATTTTGTAGATAATTTGATTACTCATAACGAAGGTTACAAGTTTTTAAAAAATATAAAAAATTCTCCCAAGGTACAACTTTAACATGAGTCCCCCCAAGGCACAACTTTGACATGAGTCCCCCCAAGGCACAACTTTTACATGAGTCCCCCCCCAGGCCCAACTTTGACATGAGTCCCCCCAAGGTACAACTTTGACATGAGTCCCCCCAAGGCACAACTTTGACATGAGTCCCCAACCCCAGGCCCAACTTTGACATGAGTCCCCCCAAGGCCCAACTTTGACATGAGTCCCCTCCCAGGCCCAACTTTGACATGAGTCCCCCCCAAGGTACAACTTTGACATGAGTCCCCCCAAGGTACAACTTTGACATGAGCCCCCCCCCCACCAAGGCACACCTTTGACATGAGTCCCCCTCAAGGCACACCTCCCCCTCATTGGGAAAAAGTTGGTTGGTTGTAGGATATAAGGCCGATTGACTCCTGATGTGTCCTAGGCCTAGGGGGGATGCCCTCCGTGGGGGTCTTTCTAAGGGGTCCTAGCCCGTATTTACGCGAGTTTCGGAGGAAACCACGGAAAACTCCGAACGGCTAGGTCGATGAGCGCGACCTGGGATCGAACCCGGCACCTCCCATCTACCAGCTTTGAGCGCAGAACCGCTCGGCCGCTGGTGGGCCCCATTGGGAAAAAGAGAAAAAACGTTGTTTTGCGGTTATAAGACAGTTTGAACTTCCAACGTTATTTGTTACAGTATCTGCAGCTGAAACACATTGGTTTGATTTAATGAAAACTTTATCATGGAATTTAGATCTTCACGAATTAACTAAAGAAGAATTTGTCGATATTAACAAGTTTAGCAGTAGGCCTCTGGCACTAAATTAAAATCTGTCAATGTCAGATTTTCATGTTTTAAATAATGAAATAATGTCGTGTCTGTATATATTTTTTAATTTAATTTTCAATTGGTCCCTTTTTTTTCTTCGGGGCAAATCTTTTACAGAAATTTATGAGGTATAATATGTTCTTTACACTGCCAAAGTTTAAAAATGAATCCTAAATAACTTTTCTAGATATTTGTCAAAACGTCTAAATTCGAAAGATTCCAAATACTTACTGGTAGATAATGTAGTTTAGCATTAAAACATTTAAGAAAAATTTATTTTTGAGGATAGTGGTGGCAATATATTTAAATGCTAGTATAAGTTTAGGAATGTTGTTAGTGCCTGTTATCATACAGTAGTCATGGAAAACTTAGGTTTTCCGGAAATTTTTCAACGTCAAATTTTCTTTTTTCTTTTCTTTTTTTCTGTTTTTTAATGTTTTTAGGAATTCTTGACAATATGAGAAATTCGAAAATCATAAAACTGATTTGGCATGCATGTGTAAGGTGTCAATTTGTTTGGCTCTTATTGCATCATTCTGTTAGTTAGTTAGTTGGTGTACTCGATACCTCAAAAGTAAATGGTTGTAAAGAGGTCAGGCCCAATTTAAAATATCGCTTATGAGACAATCAAGAATTATTTGTTTTCAGGATTCTAATTTGAAATTTTGAAAAATATTCGAAATTTACGATTTTTTAAGCGGGGAAAAAATTTACATAAACTTGTATTATGAGAATTGTTCTTATCGTAAAGATGCTAGACTCGTTTTAAAACACCATTCATGATATTGGTACGATCATCATTGACTGGGGTTATTCTACTTTGAAAACTTTGTAAGTAATTCAAACTTTATGGTTTTTTTGTTTTATCATGGCAAAATAGTGCAATATCTCACATAAACTTGCATTATGGGAATTGTTACATAGGAAATAGTACGGAAGTTTCATGAAAACTGAAATATGAAACTGACTTAAATAAATTTAAACAAATTTGGATAAGGTAATTGTATTTAAGTGGAGTGCGGGTAGCCTAGTGGTTGTGGCATGACATTCTGCGACCTAGTCGAGTGAGTGATAGACTTTAATTCAATTAACAGGAATATGAGTTAAAAACGAAAATTTATGAGAACAAATTTACTTTGAGGAACTGAACAGAGTCCTCCTATGCCGAATAGATTTTGCATTTTTAAAAGGATTTTGAAAAATATTGATTTTTAGTTAAAATAATAACAATAATAGTAATAATAAAATAAATACTGCAGCACAGTTTTTTCAAACGAAATTTAATTCAATATTTTCCTTTGAAAAACTAACATATATTTTGCAACATATATTTTCTAACATTTTTCCTTTTCTATAATCCTGCAAAAGGAATATTTATTGTTCGTTGCAGTTAGTCAAAAGAATTCCATTTCATCTATTTAAAATAAAATTCTCGGTTATAATAAATCTTGCCGCAATATATATATATATACCTTGAGGGAGGGAAAATATTACTTTACACTGTAAAAATATTCTACGAAATACAATAATTCTGAAATCCTAAAAATGCAGATAAATGAATATATGTTTTAAAATTGTTACATCAGCAAGATTTATATAACAAAATGTTTATCCAGTATATCATAAAAATATTCAATCCTTTTCAGTGAGTTTATAACATAAATGCATAAAGGATATATGTTTTTGCTGAAGTACTATTCTGGTAAAATAATGAACGAAGCACTTAAATAAAAAAATTGAAAAATCTGAATACAGTTTTAATATATTTCCTATCAAATTTTATTTTATTCTATCTATTTATTTTTATCTATACTTATTAGAAGCTTTTTATATGAAATTGACTTTGTTAGAAGCTTTTTATTACTTTCTTCTATCTTCAATAGAAGAAAGTATTGGATTCGTAAAAATTTTCGATTTCGGGTTTTTGATGGATTTACACGTTTTGAGAGCTGTAGAACACGATTTTAACATTTTTAGAAAATGTCTGTCTGTCTGTCTGTCTGTCTGTGTGTGTGTGTGTGTGACAAAAATTTGTGGCAACTGTATCTCTGGAACTACTGCACAGAATTTCATACAAATTGGTATGTAGTTGCACCTTGACATAAATTAGTGCCTATCAACTTTTGGTAAAAATCGTCTTACAGGTTGCGTTGCCATCCCGCTTTTTCTAAATTTTTAACAGGGTGATATAGGGCAAAAATTTTCAAGATGGGTATCTTTCGAAAGGTCTCGTCAGTACCTTTAAAACGAATGGTTGAACTATAAATCTGTGATAATTTAAAACAAAGTTATCGATTTTTTTTACTTTTTACGAAATAAAACTTAGAATTTTTTTTTTTCTTTTTCTCCCCTTAATTTTATCAAACTCCCACGGTTTCCGTGTTCTGACAAACTTCAACTAATTTTTGCTTTTTCCCCCTAATTTTGTCAAAGTCCTACGGTTTCCGTGTCTTGACAAACTTTAACATATTTTTGCATTTTTCCCCTAATTTTGTCAAAGTCCCACAATTTCCGTGTTTTGACAAACTTTGACAAAATTTTGGGTAAAATGTGAAAATTATTCTAAGTTTGTCAAAACACGGAAACCGTGGGACTTTGACAAAATTGGGGGAAAAATGCAAAAATTTGTTTAAGTTTGTCAGAACACGGAAACCGTGGGAGTTTGATAGAATTAAGGGTAGAGAAAAAAAAAAAAAAAGTGGGACTTTGACAAAATTTTGGGTAAAATGTGAAAATTTGATAAAGTCCCACTTTTTTTTTTCCCGCTACCCTTAATTCTATACTTTTTTTTTATTATTATTGTTACTGAGTGAATTTGTATAGGAAAAGATAGAAGAAAGTCTCGTGGTGGCCACAACATACTAGTATGAAATTGATTTTGTCATCGTATCTTCGTGTCACGCTAGTAAATAAGGCGCCTTCATTTTAAAGTAAATATAAGCCACTAGCAGGCTTTGCCCGCTTCGCTAGACACAATACTGAAATGAGTTGTCAAAATCCCACATCATTATTAATTAACTTGAGTTAAAGTTCCCGCTGTGCTCGGTAGAGATTTTTCTCATTCGCAACGTGAGGAGTCCGTGTTTCCACTGCCTTCGGCAGCAACTTACCCGATTCTTACTCCCCTTCCCCTGTGGCTAAGTTCGAATTTTTGCGAAATCTCGACAAAGTACATAATGCGTTCACAACATCCACACACCAAAGTTCGCCAATCTAAGATACTTTAAGGCGAATTCAAACGGGAAAACGCATTTTTACACGTGTTTATAGCCCTCTCGACACCAAGGGGGTAAGGGGGTATTTCGTAAAATCCCATTACAGTAGGGTCGGATACATATAAAGAATTTACGTACCAAATTGCGTGACCGCAGATTCCATAGATTTATCAGGACAAATTTAGCGCTTAAAGGTGTGTCTCGAGTTTGCCTCCACGTAATCATCCCCCCCCCCCGGAAAAAAGTCACCCCCCCCCCCCCCCCAAAAAAAAAAAAAATGTGTTTTTGGAAATAGCCTAAGGAAGTCGCATAGCCTTCTTTCAATATATTTGTCCCATTTTTGGTAGAAGTCTACTCAAAAATCAGGAATTTTCAATATTTCCCCCCTCCCTTCCCTTAAAAATAGAAAATTCCTAAATGCAGATAATATATTATTTGTAGGGGAAAGTTGTCCAAAACGGGGACGCTAACATATCTCTGTCCGCAAAAAAAAAATCTATAAATAAGAAAAATTCGGCAAAGCATTTCCTGATTAGAACATGTCTTGCACTATCAGATGGCAAAGTTATTTTTAAAAAAATATCATTATTATAGGCAGAAAAAACATTTTTCTGAAAAATGTGCAAGTCCCCGTTTTGGACAACCGGTTGGGTAAAATGGGGTACTCATAAGAAATAACGTAAATTCAAGTCCTAATGCGAAATTTTATTAGAAAAACTTGGAATACAAAGAAAAGGTGGAGTTAACGCAAAATCAAGATGCAGATAAAGTATTTTGTTATCTTTTTTAACAGTTACTAGAATGACACAAAAAATAATCAAACACAGACGTCACATATGAAATTAACATCGCTTTTTTCAACACTTGAACAGACTTCATGTACCCAACTTCGACAGCTGCTACATTGAATCTACCCCTTTTTGTCTTTCGAGTCAATGTAAAGTTAATTACAAAAAATACAAGTGTCCTCACTAGTGTGTTCCTCATCAGATGATAATATTGGGTTTTGAATTTATTTATTTTCTTCTCCTTTTTAGCTTTTGGATACCTAGGATTAGATTCGGTGGGTTTCTTGACCAATTTTCTTTTCTATTTATTCTGATTTGCATTTTTCTCCTGTTCTGCAGCTTTCAATTCTGCTTCGTAAGGTGATAAAGTGAGTATGACAGTTTTACTTCTCCTTCTGTCATTCACTCTTTTTTTTTTGCTAACGTTCAGTTTCTTATGGTAGAGGCATTATTATTTTAGACGAAGTGTTAAAAGCTGAACATTTCTGGGGTTCGATGTCCCCCGTTTTGGACTACCGTCAATGTTCCCGTTTGAGCCGACCATGACGTGTGCTAAAAACGTGGCGTCTCTTCACACACGTGTCAGACAAAACTATAAAGCAATGTGTGAAAATGTATATTAAATCTAGACGGATCCATAACGTACTTACGAAAATCGAACGTTCAAAGGTCACTTGATAAGATACAATACAGTATACAGCCACAATCGAAATGAAAATCGCAAAAATTTGAAAACTTTGTAGAAAAAAACAGATCCGGTAAAATATGTCAACAACTAGATTCAAACTTGCTTGTAGCCGAATTAGAATTATCTTAGACTATTGGATTCAAAGAGGACAGCACTAATCAATGAGAAACTGAACGTCCCCATTTGACCCGCCGTCCCCGTTTTAGACAACTCTCCCCTACTCATGTCTAGTCTCCCCATGTGCAATTTCTTTACTGTGAAGTCATTAGGAGCCGAGTTATGCTTACAAACGTGTTTTTGTCTTTTGCCTCCCCAGGGAGGAACGTGGGGGAAATTCTGAAAAGTTGATAGATATAATTTTAAGTTGGGTAAAGACGCCGTTGAATTCCGTCCAGCCGTTCTCAAGTGATACCCGTACAAACGTGTTTTTGTCTTTTGTCCCTCAGGGAGGAACGTGGGGGAATTTCTGAAAAGTTGATAGATATAATTTTAAATTAGGTAAAGATCTAAGTTTCTGCCAAGCGCCGTTGAATTCCGTTCTGCCGTTCTCAAGTGATGCCCGGACAAAAAAAGCGACATACAGACACGATGACACACACACACACATACACAGGCAAAATTCACAGTCATTTTCGGCTTTCACGGTGTGTGAAACGTGAAGATATCGCAAAATTTTTCGATTCTGACAAATTTACTGACAGAAGTCAGATTTTATTAATATACACTCCTTCTCATATTTATAAGGACACTTTATATTTTGAAATAACTAATGTAAAAATAATTGTGAACAAGATTATACTAAGTGCACTTAATATATCTAGTATTCTAAAAACCAAAATTGCTATAATTTAATATGAAACAAAATTAATAAAAAATAATGCAAAATGTGTTTTTCTCCACGTTTTTAGATGTTCATAATTATAGGGACAATCAAGATTTTTTCGTTTTATTTAACTTACTAGCGGTTAAATTACAGTTGACATGCGAATTTGTTAACTACTGGGCTAGATTAATTCATATATAAGCCTTCAATTTTTCTTGGACGGGATAATTCCTCGAAAAAAAAAACGTTCAAGTAGTGAAGTATGATAAATGTGTTTTTTAAGTGGGAGGATAATTTCAATCCGCCGAATTTCTAATGAAATTCGATAGTCTAAAATTGCTGAAGGAAATGTGATCAAACGTTGAACTGCTGGTTCGATAGGAGAGAGATCTGATGCAAAATCAGAGTTGTTTTACAGAGATCGAAGACTCATAATTCCTCTTAATGTTCTACTCATAATGACTGCTGCTGAATTTGCTCTTAATTTTTAACGAGAGGTTAGGGTCCACATTTATGCATGTTTAAAATAATAAATAATATGTTAAAATGAATGAAAAACCTGTAATAATCAATCAGCATTTAATGGGGGAAAGAGCGTCTGTGTTAAAGTTGAATAAAGACAATATTAAATGGTAAAATGTTGCATTTTCGGATGAAAAACATTTTATTCTTGATTAATCAAATGGTTTTAACAGTTACTGGCACGATCTGAAGATAGCGAAAGACAGAGCAGATTTTTTAAAGGCAGATATGAATCGGGCATTTTAACGGTGGATCTATGGTGCTCTGGGGAGCTGCTTCTACTGAAGGCAGAATGAATTTAGTAATTTTTTCTATTATTATGAACATCAAGAGAATATCCGCAAATTTTAAACGTGGAATTATCAGATTTTTGTTAGATTTTGGGGGGTAATAATATTTTTTTCACCAAGACTTACATTTTTGCTCTAGTTTTAGAGCAACAGGAAATAGTTTGAAGAAAGAAATGTCTGTATTATTGCCTTTCCCATGGCCTAAAAGTTGAAAAAACCTTAACTTATGATATTAGAAAAGTGCATGCAAGTGGAAAGCAATTTTAAATAGTTTAAATGTATTAAGAATATCATATATGCTATACGAAATGGTATTAAAACTGAATATTAAAAAAAATGTATATATATATATATACCACAGAGAATGTCTGACTGTTTAACCCTAAAATGAGACCCCATAAAATATTAATTTAAAGAATAACTGAAAAAAATTACTAAAATTCGAGCTCTCCTTATAATTGTGAACACCTGAAAAATAATCTTTTTACCATATTTAAAGCTTTTTAAGATAGAAAAACGATAAACCTTTTTAAATATAGCCTATTAATGAAATTCAAATTAATTAAACCGGCGTGATAATTTCTTCAGACAATTAGTAGAAAGGTATCAGTTGATAAAAGAAAATTTTTCGTTGCTTACACAAGGCCCTAAGAATTTTTTGAGGAGTTTTTTTTTTTTTTTTTTTTTTAAGAAACTTTTTTTTTTTTTTAGATATTAAAAATCACAAAATATTTTTCATAGTAAAAATAAAAGCACAAAATAAAAAGTTTTAAGTAAAAAATACATAAATAAATATTTTTTTAGAAACTTTTTATTTTTCAAATTTGAGTTTGTCATCGCGTCCTTGTGTTGTGCTAAAAAAACAAAGCGCTTCCACTTTAAAGTAAATGTAAGGAATTTTTGCATCGTTCAGTGTCTCAGTTGGTTAAAGCGTCGTGTTGATAAAGCGATGGTGGTGTGTGGGTTCGGTTTTCAAAGGCCGACGTGTTACTTTTTGTAGATTATATATAATAAAGATGTCATTTGTTAAAAACGAAACCTTTCTTGGCTTACACAGTATCCTAAGAAATTTTGATTAGTATTTTTAAGAAGCTTTTTTTTTTTTAGTAACTAAAACGAACAACAACAACAAAAAAAAAAGCTGAAAACTTTTTGTTGTGGAGCCTTAAAAAGCATAAAATAAAATTTTCTTCTTGCAGAGACATGCTATAAAAAATAAAAGTTCCAACAATAAGAAATTTTTAAAGAAGAATGTAGATATTTCTCTTTTACGAGAGACGAAAATTCTTAAATATTCAAAGTATGTTGAAAAGCATTCAAGAACAATATTTTTTTGCATTACTTAAGCTTTATTTATAACTAAAAAGCACAAAATAAAAATTTAAGTAAAAAATCCTTTTTTAAGATTTGAATCTTTTTATTGTGAAGCCCGAAAAAGCATAAAATAAAACATTATTGAGGTAAAGACATGCTATAAAGATATGAAAGTTTTAACAATGAAATTTTAGAGAAAAATATAGATATTCCCCTTTTGCAAGAGATGAATTTTTTTAAATATTTCCAATATTTTAAAAAGCTTGCGAGACCTTTGAAATTTATGGCTTAACGAATAATTATACACTAAACTAATAACTAAGAATATTGGTCTCGAATGCTTTTTAAAATATTTTGAATATTTAAACATTTTCCTCTCTTGCAAAATATCTATATTTTTCTCTAAAACTGCATTAGTCTTAAAACTTTCATATCTTTATAGCATGTCTTTACCTCAATAATTTTTTATTTTATAAATTAGTTATTAGTTAGAAACTTTTTATATGAAATCGATTTTGTCATCGTGTCTTCGTGTCATGCTAATAAACAAGGCGCCTTCATTTTAAAGTAAATATAAGCCATTCCGTTTGTCGTACCTTGGTTTAGTTGGTTAGAATGTCACGTTAATACCGCGGTGGTCGAGTGTTCGGTTCCCGGAAGGTCCCGCGTGTTAATTTCTCCAGACAATTAGTAGAAAAGGTGTCAATTGATACAAGAAAATTTTTCGTTGCTTAAACAGTATCCTAAGAATTCTTTAAGGAGTTTTTTTGAAGAAACTTTTTTTTTTTTTTTTTTTTTTTTTTTTTTTTTTTTAGATATTAAAAATCACAAAATATTTTTTATGGTAAAAAAAAAAAAAGCACAAAATAAAATGTTTTAAGTAAAAAATACATGAATAAATATTTTTTTAGAAACTTCTTATTTTTGAAATTTGATTTTGTGATCGCGTCTTTGTGTTGTGCTATAAAAACAAAGCGCTTCCACTTTAAGGTAAATGTAATGTATTTTTGCAACGTTCAATGGCTCAGTTGGTTAAAGCGTCATGTTGATAACGCGATGGTGATGGGTGGGTTCGGCTTTCAAAGGTAGACGTGTTACTTTTTTGTAGATAATTTATAAAAAAAGATGTCATTTGTTAAACACAAAACCCTTCATGGCCTACACAGTATCCTAAGAAATTTTGATTACTCTTTTTAAGAAGTTTTTTTTTAGTAACTAGAAAGAACAAAAAAAAAAAAAAAAAAAAAAAAAAAAAAAAGAACGCTCAAAACTAGACATGCTATAAAAAATAAAAGTTCCAACAATAAGAAATTTTTAAAGAAGAATGTAGATATTTCTCTTTTACGAGAGACGAAAATTCTTAAATATTCAAAGTATGTTGAAAAGCATTCAAGAACAATATTTTTTTGCATTACTTAAGCTTTATTTATAACTAAAAAGCACAAAATAAAAATTTAAGTAAAAAATCCTTTTTTAAGATTTGAATCTTTTTATTGTGAAGCCCGAAAAAGCATAAAATAAAACATTATTGAGGTAAAGACATGCTATAAAGATATGAAAGTTTTAACAATGAAATTTTAGAGAAAAATATAGATATTCCCCTTTTGCAAGAGATGAATTTTTTTAAATATTTCCAATATTTTAAAAAGCTTGCGAGACCTTTGAAATTTATGGCTTAACGAATAATTATACACTAAACTAATAACTAAGAATATTGGTCTCGAATGCTTTTTAAAATATTTTGAATATTTAAACATTTTCCTCTCTTGCAAAATATCTATATTTTTCTCTAAAACTGCATTAGTCTTAAAACTTTCATATCTTTATAGCATGTCTTTACCTCAATAATTTTTTATTTTATAAATTAGTTATTAGTTAGAAACTTTTTATATGAAATCGATTTTGTCATCGTGTCTTCGTGTCATGCTAATAAACAAGGCGCCTTCATTTTAAAGTAAATATAAGCCATTCCGTTTGTCGTACCTTGGTTTAGTTGGTTAGAATGTCACGTTAATACCGCGGTGGTCGAGTGTTCGGTTCCCGGAAGGTCCCGCGTGTTAATTTCTCCAGACAATTAGTAGAAAAGGTGTCAATTGATACAAGAAAATTTTTCGTTGCTTAAACAGTATCCTAAGAATTCTTTAAGGAGTTTTTTTGAAGAAACTTTTTTTTTTTTTTTTTTTTTTTTTTAGATATTAAAAATCACAAAATATTTTTTATGGTAAAAAAAAAAAAGCACAAAATAAAATGTTTTAAGTAAAAAATACATGAATAAATATTTTTTTAGAAACTTCTTATTTTTGAAATTTGATTTTGTGATCGCGTCTTTGTGTTGTGCTATAAAAACAAAGCGCTTCCACTTTAAGGTAAATGTAATGTATTTTTGCAACGTTCAATGGCTCAGTTGGTTAAAGCGTCATGTTGATAACGCGATGGTGATGGGTGGGTTCGGCTTTCAAAGGTAGACGTGTTACTTTTTTGTAGATAATTTATAAAAAAAGATGTCATTTGTTAAACACAAAACCCTTCATGGCCTACACAGTATCCTAAGAAATTTTGATTACTCTTTTTAAGAAGTTTTTTTTTAGTAACTAGAAAGAACAAAAAAAAAAAAAAAAAAAAAAAAAAAGAACGCTCAAAACTAGACATGCTATAAAAAATAAAAGTTCCAACAATAAGAAATTTTTAAAGAAGAATGTAGATATTTCTCTTTTACGAGAGACGAAAATTCTTAAATATTCAAAGTATTTTGAAAAGCATCCAAGAACAATATTTTTTTTGCATTACTTAAGCTTTATTTATAACTGAAAAGCACAAAATAAAAATTAAAGTGAAAAATCCTTTTTTAAGATTAGAAGCATTTTATTGTGAAGCCCTAAAAAGCATAAAATAAAACATTATTGACGTAAAGACATGCTGTAAAGACATGAAAGTTTCAACACTAATGAAATTTTAGAGAAAAATATAGATGAAAATTTTTAAATATTCACAATATTTTAAAAAGCTTTCGAAACCTTTGAAATTTATGGCTTAACGAGTAATTATACAATAAACTAATAAATAAGAATATTGGTCTCGAATTATTTTTAAAATATTTTGAATATTTAAAAATTTTCCTCTCTTTTAAAAGGGAAATATCTATATTTTTCTCTAAAATTTCATTAGTGTTAAAACTTTCATATCTTTATAACATGTTTTTATCTCAATAATTTTTTACAATATTTCTTCACAATAAAAAGCTTCTAAGCTTCTAATCTTAAAAAAGGATTTTTAACATAAATTTTTATTTTACTGTTATTTTGCAACTTATGATTTGCATGTTAATTAGAAGAGCTTAAAGAATATATTTAATCTGCAATATTTAAATTTCTTAAAATAATGATGATGGCGACGATTATGATGTTAAAGTTGTTAGTTTTTAAATCTTAGATTTTACAATAGTTTCTCCCACCTGGTTAAGTTATAAGAGATTTATGACAGTTTGTTACAACATTGTGTTATAATAGTTTAACATAACAAATGATATCATATCTTGTACAAATATCAAATGTTTTCGTCCATCTATATATATAAAAGAGCAGAGTCTGTGTGTGTGTGTGTGTGTGTGTGTGTGTGTGTCCGCTATAGAATCCTAATATATCTATATATATATAAAAGAGCAGAGTCTATGTGTGTGTGTGTGTGTGTCCGCTATAGAATCCTAAGCCGTTTCACCGAGCGGGACCAAATTTGGCACGGTTAATTTTTACGACCCGAAAAAGACAACGCCGCAAGCGATTTTACAAAATTCGCCCCACAAGGGGGGGAGGGGGGGGGTCAAAACTTAATTTCACAAAATCCTTCATATCTCAAACAAAAAAACAGATATCCGTAAAATTTTTGCTTTAAAATATAGCTAATACAAATGTCTAAAAATCACTTTCTGGAATTTTTGAAATTCGGTCTCCAAGGGGGGCGGGGGGGGATGGGGGCAAAACGTGATTTCACATGCGTAAAACGTGATTTCGCATAATCCTACATTTCTCAAAAAAAAAAAAAAAATAGATATACGTGAAATTTTTGCTCTAAAATATAGCTAATGCAACTATCTAAAAACCAATTTCTGGAATTTTAGAAATTCAGCCCCCAGATGGGGCAACAAGGGGGGGGGGGCTATGGAGCAAAAACAAATAGAAATACAGTTAGGCCGTTCAAAATTGGTACAGATAGGTTTTAAAGGACTGCAAGTCGAATGGGGATATTTTCGATTGTGTAAAGTTATTAGGAGGGGCAAGAAGGGGGGAGGGGAGGGGGGGGAATAAAAATAGTGTCAGATCGTTCAAAATTGGTACATAGAGGTTTTCGATACTTACAAATCAATTGCGGATATTTTTTAATTTGTAAAATTATTAGGAGGGGCAGGTAGGGGGGGCGTTAAGGTGGGGGGCTATGGGGCAAAAACAAATAGAAATACAGTTCGGCCGTTCAAAATTGGTACAGATAGGTTTAAGAGGCCTGCAAGTCGAATGGGGATATTTTCGATTGTGTAAAGTTATTAGGAGGGGCAAGAAAGGGGGGAGGGGAGGGGGGGGGCAAAAAAATAAAAATAGTGTCAGATCGTTCAAAATTGGTACATAGAGGTTTTCGATACTTACAAATCGATTGCGGATATTTTGGAATTTGTAAAATTATTAGGAGGGGCGGGGTAGGGGGTGGGGTGGTAAGGGGGGCTATGGGGCAAAAACAAATAGAAATACAGTTAGGCCGTTCAAAATTGGTACAGATAGGTTTAAGAGGCCTACAAGTCGAATGAGGATATTTTCGAAAGTGTAAAGTTATTAGGAGGGGCGAGAAGGGGGAGGGGAGAGGGGGGGAAATACAGTTAGATCGTTCAAAATTGTTTTTCGATGCTTACAAATCGATTGCGGATATTTTCGAATTTGTAAAATTATTAGGAGGGGCGGTAAGGAGGTGGGGTGGTAAGGGGGGGCTATGGGCAAAAACAAATAGAAATACAGTTCGGCCGTTCAAAATTGGTACAGATAGGTTTTAGAGGCCTGCAAATCGAATGGGGATATTTTCGAAAGTGCAAAGTTATTAGAAGGGCCGGGAAGGGGGGGGATAGAGGTTCTAAAAAAAATAGAGTTAGATCATTCAAAATTGGTACATCGAGGTTTTCGATACCTACAAATCGATTGCGGATATTTTTGAATTTTTAAAATTATTGGTAGGGGCGGTAAGGGGGGAGGAAGCGGAAGGGCAAAAAAATAAAGATAGAGATAGATCGTCCAAATCTGGTGCATAGAGGTTTTTTATACTTACAAATCGATTGCGGATATTTTCGAATTTGTAAAATTATTAGGGCGCTCATATATATGCATTCGCGCGTGCGCATCGCGCACGGGTCTACGCTGCCGAAGGCAGTGGGGACCCGGTGCGACATTTTTCCCGATCAGAGTTTTTTTTTTTTTTTTTTCACATGATAAAAATTAATGCAATTTTGAGCATTTAAAATAATGCAAATTAATAATGATTCATTTAAAAATAGTGACCAGCGAAGCGGGCATAGCCTGCTAGTTTAACATAAAACTAATTAAAAAAAAATTTTGTATGAACAATAATCGAAAAACAGACATCGATATGTAATAAATCGTTTTTTGCATATCGATTATTACATAAATTATCGTTTAAGAACATTTAGAGTTGCTTTAGAAAAAAGCAGTATCCCTTTTTTAAGGTTTATAATGTCAAAGTATTTATTCATTAGTTTGAGTATAGGGCAGTGCTTACATTTTCCATTCGTGATAGAGTCAATTAGCAAGTTCTGAAATATTTCATATTGGTTTTAAGTTAATTAAATTTAGCTTAATTAACTTCAATACTGTATAACTGAAATTATAGTAAAATTACATAAGATAAATATGTAATTACATCGATAATTATTAAGGGAGATACATGAGTTTTTAAAGTTTTAAAATGTGAATTTTATACTTATATATCTCTTTTAATAATCATCGCACGAAATAGTACGCGGACCCAAAATTTTTTTTCTCCCAAGAGAGATCCCACTTCGAATTCAACAACCACGTGCTTCGCAATTTTTCAAAATTCTCACGCATTTCCAGGATACGATGGGGGAGGGGACTTTATTCGAGTTTTGAAATGTGGATTATATACTCATGTATATCTCCTTCAATAATAACCGTAGAACAAAACTACGTATATGAAACTCCTTTAAAGTTGCCATCCCCAGCACCCCCCCCCCCCCCCCCAGAGTCCAAAGTGTTTTTTTTAATCAAATTAAGTCCCCCTCAAATTCATTGAACACGTGCTTTTCAATTTTTCAAAATTCTCGCGCATTTCTTAGGTAGGAGTGGGGTGTGTGACTTTTGGCAGACCCTGTATACCTATCTTAGTACATAACTTAGTTATAATTTATTACTATTATAAAAAAATTTTAAAATAAAAAAAATAATTAATGATATTTTTTTTCAAAAATATCATTAATATCAAAATCACTTTCTCTTACCCATAGGGTCGAGAAAGTATTATTTTAGGGTCAAATTTTCGAACGTGAGTTTTTGTTATATTTACATGTTCTGAGGTCCCATGAATACGAAAATCATGTTTTTGGCGAATGGTATGTGTGTCCGTTATCAGCATATCTCACGAACAAATAGTAGCAGAAATTCCAAACTCGCTATGCTAAATGTATATCACATAGGAATGCTATAGTAAGCTTTTCGTTGAGATGAAGCAATTGGTTCGTGTACAGGGACACTCAAAAGTATTCAAATACATTACGTCTATGGGGAAAATTGCAGGTAAGTAGAGTTTAACATCTATAGACTGCACTAAACCAAATGAAACGAATATATATTTTTTGTAATAGAAATATTGTCAACTGGGAAAAAAGTTGTGTAATGTAAATAAACATCTTGAATTAAAAGGATCAATGTTTTATTTTATTTTTATTATAACTTATTTGTATAAAATACATCCTGTTGTGAAAATTTTAATAATTTTCTTTTACTTGAGTAAATATAATTTCACGCATCTTAGATTACTCGTATAAATAGATAAATGGAGTTGAATATGATTTTTTGTTTTTTTGTCGACGGGTCCTAAATTGATATTCTGTAAGCCTTTTAAACATTTTAGTTTTTATTTTATACTTTATATTGATAATTTTTTAAAAGGATTAAATTATATCTGATGCATTTTAAAAAAAAGTAAATTGCATTTCAAACTTTAAATTTTTTAACAAGTTTCAATATTATTTTAATAAAATGAGTTAAAGTAAAAAAAAAAAAAAGGATATTTTTAGGGTTATTGTTTTTAAAAAAAATATATAGACTTATTCTTTAGCATTTTTAAAAAGGTTTCCTGTTCACTTAATTTTTTGACAGACTGTATTAAATTTCAGGGTAAGAGAAAGTCGTGTGAGCGACACACCAGATTATTTGCATAGTTTTGATTCTAAATAAAGATGTCAACTTACTTTGGTTAAGTCATCTAAAGTTATCAAGAAAAAAATTTTGCAAATTTAAACAAACATGAATACACAAAAAGCATTCTGCAATTTAACGATTAATTTAAAATTTTTATTTTAATAGCTGAATACTTTTATTGGCTATAATGGGAATAGTAATTGTAATCACTGCTGCCAGATTTGAGGGAAATTTTTATTCAAGAACCACCGAACCAGAAATTTTACTTGTAACGGTTACCTAATTACACAGACGATTTCTGTAAAAGATGTTTCGAAATAATTACGAAACCGTTTCAATTAAAATTTAGTTGTGAAAGTTAAATAAAAATTTCCCTCAATCTGGCAGCACTGATTGTAATTTGGTTTTTTTTTTTTCATTTATACAAATAGCACTGTATGAAACTATAAAATTTTGCAGTGATAAATTTGAAATTTTTTTTTTTTTTTTTTTTTTTTTTAATTGTACAGTCGTTTTAATTATAAAATTCCATAAAATTTTTGTTCTTTAGTTTTCGATACTATGTTAAAATCTTTCAATAACACAGAGATGCGCAGTCAGACAGATTTTTTCTTAAACGCTTCAATTTAAAACACCTTAAAACGTATAAATCTCCTAAAGCAAAACTCCAAAAATTCATGGCTTAAATATATTTACAGGAGGAGCAAAAGTTTCTGACACAATTTTAACTAGGAGGGCACAGACTAGTGTGCAGTGCGACATGCAAAGTGATCCTAAATTATCAATTATCTGAAAGTGACCCTTGAACTTTTCGATAGGTTTACAATGAAGAACATTATTTTTTATTGCTCCTTGAAGAATATTACGAAAGATACCAGAGTTTTCCCTGCCAATTATCGCAGCACGTAGTTTGTCGGTTTACGGAAATTTCGCCCCCAGCATCTCGCCCCCGGCATTTCGCCCCCAGCATTTCGCCCCGGGGAAATCTCGCACCGCGGAATTTCCGCCCCCGGAAATTTCACCCCCGGAAATTTCGCCCCCGAACAGTTGATTTCGGAATTTTCGCCCCCAGCGTCTCGCCCTGAGTTGTGGAAAATATATATGCAATAATAAATAAAAATATAAATATACATATAGTAATTCTCGATATATTTATATTGAATCCACAATATTTTTCCTTTTTCTAATTTCAATATAAAACATACGAGTTAAAATAAGGTTTTCGAATACAAAAATTGTTCGATTAATTTTTTATCGCTGTTAATTTAAAGAAAGTTTAAGTGTACAGTAATATTATTTATTTATTTATTAAATATTTAGTGCACACATAATACTTTTATTAATTTATCAAATACTATTTTACTTTGTTTTATTTATTAATCAATTTGATCGTTATTGATAAATAAGGAAATAAGATTGCAGAAGCAAGAAATTTTTAATTACCCTACTACTGTAGGATAATGAATTTATACTAGGCCAGTCGCATTAACCCCCGACGATATATAGAACGCCCCAGCCTGCCCGTTACCGCTCTTCGGTGTCTTTTTTCTAGTCAATTTTGTCCTTTTATCCTTTCCGGTGCTATATATATATATATATATATTTTTTTTTTTTTTTTTTTTTTCACACTTGACATTGTGAGATTTTTGGTTTAATCCCATGCTTTTTTCTATGGAATATTGAATCTTTTTTTCCCCTGTTTCTATGAATTTTCAGCCTTTTCCCCTCATTTTCTACATTCTGAGGTGCGGTCCGAAAAATCGATATCGAGTTTTCACCTGATTTATACATTTTAAGGCCTCCTGAGTCCAGAAAAGTAGTTTCTGAGAGTATGTTTCTGAGTTGGTCAGAGTATGTGTATGTATGTATATGCATGCATGTGTGTGTAGGTGCGGAATCTTCTGGGTATCATATCTTCGAAGTTAACAAAAATAGAACTACGTAAATTCAGAACTGAGACAGGTCTGCTGTACAGATTAATTTTTAAAATTTTGGGGGAAATTGAAAAGTCAGAAATGGGACAGCGGAAAACGGAAATGGTAGCGTAAGTCTGTATCTCAAAAACGGCTCTATCAAATTTTTTCAAAGTTTCTATATAATCACTCTATTAGATGACATTTCAAATAATATAGTTGGTTAGTTCAGGAAAATTTATAGGCGTCCGGTTTCGCAAGTGCGTTCCTTTAAAAGCGGCTGCACGGATTATTTTTTTCTTTTTTTTTTTTTTTTTTCAAACTCGTTATATTAACTCCTTTTCAAACATCTTTTTGTATGTAATTGTCGTTTTCCAGTCAATAATTGAGTTTGCCAAGTTTTGGTAAAAGTTTGTATCTCAAAAACGGCTCTAACGATTTTCTTGAAAATTATTACATAAATCCATTTCAGGTATCCTTTGTCATGTATTACGTGATTATAAGAGGAAAATTGACAGTCATCCTACTTAAGTAGGTCAGTTTTAAATCTCGGGATTTGGTGTTTAAAAAATGAGTCTACCATTTTTACTTTCTTATACAAAGTATACGGAAGTTAGTAATCCCGATGTGCGAAACTGATTTTGTATTCTGCATAGCTCAAAAAATGAATGATCGTAGAAGGTTGTAAATTTATATGCATGACTGTTATAATGTCTAGTTGTACACTTGCAACTTTGATTTTAATACGAGTTCCCGTTTCAACGATTTTACACTCGAATTTTCGTGACGTCAGTATGTAAGTACGTGTGTGTGCGTGTGTGTGTGTGGAGGGGGGGAGGTTATGTATCTCGCATAATTCAAAAACGGTTAGACGTAGAACGTTGAAAATTAGTATATAGGTTTGTTATAACATCTAGTTGTACACCTCCATTTATATGATTATGGACTTTATATGATTTTCCATTTTGGAGATATTTAGGAAAATTATGTTCATAATGACCAAAAATACAAAGATTTTGGCCATTATATATGACTTACCATCATAGAAATTTCAAAAAATGCTACTGATAGAGCCAGTAATGATATTGTTATGAAACTTGAAGACTTTTTGTTTGTAGAAAGTTATGCTTAAAGACATAAGCAGGTTCTTGTCAATGAATTTTTTTTTCTTTTTTAATGAATATTTAGCCCGTAGATAGAGCCTGTAATGTATCTCGCATATCTGAATAGCGGTTCGACGTAGAACGTTGCAAACTGGTATAAGAGTTTCTTATAACATCTAGTTGTGCACCTCTCTTTTTGGACTGTATATAATTTTCCGTTTTGGAGATATTTAGGAGAATTATATTCATAATGACCAAGAATACAAAGGTTTTGGCCATTAAATATGACCTACCATCATAGAGATTTCAAAAGAAGCTAATGATAGAGCTAGTAATTATATTGTTATAAATGTTGAAGATATTTTTGCGTGTATAAAGTAATATGTAAAGACATAAGCAGGTTCTTGTCGACAAATGCACTTTATTTAATGAATATTCAACCCACAGACAGAGCCCGTAATTTTATTGTTGCGAAAGTTTTCGACATTTTAGCGTTTCGAATTTGATTCTTTAAGACAGAAATATGTTCTAGTCGACGAATGGATTTTATTTATGAATATTTAGCCCGTAGATAAAGCCTGCAATGATATTGATAAAAGACGAATTGTTTACGAATTACGAAACAAACGAAAACATACTTAGTAAGCGAGCATTATTTATTTTGGCTTAATGCAATTTAATTAATTATATGCTCCATTACTAACAACTAGTGTAAAATGATAAATGTAAACCCATAATAAAACTTTCTATGCTCTATGAGAGTTAAGAGTTACTTTTGAAAATGTACTATATTTGCAAACAACCTCAATTTCGATTCTCAGTTCTTAAATCCTCTGAGGAGCAGAGTTGGTTGGTTGGGATTTTACGTCGTACTAGTGCTGTGCAATGGGCAATTGGCGACGGTCTGCGTCTCGCCCCTAAAGGGGGTCCGTAGACATGACATAAAATCCTTGACCATCACGGATGGAATTGAGGAGCAGAGTAATTTTGCTTATTTGAAAGTTAAAAATGACCAGAATTTATGAACGATGTTAGAAGAGAAATAGTAAATCTTTTCAGCGTGAATGAATATATTTAATGTTTATTCACGCATATTTTTATCGCCATGCTGTTTGTGAACCCTTGTTATGACCAAAATCAAAACACAATATTGTATAAAATTCATACTTTTATACAACAAATTATTACAAGATATAAAGATGAACGATCTTTTTATATAACATGTTTTTAAATTTTCTGTTGAATCATATAAACGCTACCGAATTCAGCGGGGACCCGAAGCAGTTAGCTGAAAGTTAAAAAAAAAAAAAAAAAAACATGCATTGTCAGCGTGTTCTGAACTATTTTGAAAGTTTTAAATTTCTAGCTAGTCGAGAAGTTAGTTAAATAAATGTTTTGTTGAATCATAAACGCTGCCGAAGTCAGCAGGGACCCGAATCAGTTAGCTAAAAGTACTTTAAAAATGCATTGTCACCGTGTTCTGAACTATTTTGAAAATTTCAAATGTCTAGTTTGTCGGAAAGTTACTTAAATAATTATTTGTTGAATCATAAACGCTGCCGAAGGCAGCAGGGACCCGAAAAAGTTAGCTAAAAGTACTTAAAAAATGCATTCTCACCGTGTTCTGAATTATTTGGAAAGTTTCAAATGTCTAGCTAGTCGGGAAGTTACTTAAATAATGTTCTTGTGAATCATAAATGATGCCGAAGGCAGCAGGGATCCGAAACAGTTAGCTAAAAGTATTAAAAAAATGCATTGTCACCGTGTTTTGAGCTTTTCTGAAAGTTTCAAATGTCTAAATAAGTTAAAATTCGATTGCAAGATTTGTACTGGACACACAAACAAACGAAGAATCGAAGTTAATAAAAACATGGTAATACTTTGGGAAATACCGCATGTAAGTTTATGCCTTTATTTGTAATTACATTTATATTTTACATCACTCGGGGGCGAAATTTCCGGGGGGCAAAATTTCCCGGGGGCGAAATGCTGGGGGCGAAATGCCGGGGGCGAGATGCTGGGGGCGAAAATTCCGGATCCCTAGTTGGTCAGAGGTGGAAATCACCCTTCGAGGCTCGCGCAAACTCGTGCAAACTCAAATTCCACATCAAAGGCATTATAATAGAACCGACATTATGTGTCGCCTTTCCCATTTGTCTGTACCAAGCTTAATATAAAATCAAGTAATTAGCTTACGAAAGTACCTTTTGCACTATAATACTTCTTATCTTGGAGGAATCTATATGAGAAGAGTTTTCATACGGCTTATCAGCATGCAAAGTGTATGAGGTTAAAGGTGCGTACAAACACTAGCGACGATGTAGAGCGACAAAGTCATAAATATCCATTGTCGGAAAGTGGCCCTTGAAATTTTGCACATGTTTAAAATGAAGGACATTACTTTTTATTGCTCTTTTTACAAAAGAGACCCAAGTTTACAATGCAATTATCACAGTAGGAGGTTTGTCAGAGGAGAAAACGACTCTTCCAGCTTCACGACGACTCAATTCATGCTCCAAAGGGATTTAATTAGAGCCCGCCCTCGTCGCCCAGAAATCGCTAGTATTTGTACATTCCCTGTTGTCTACTCAAGATGATTACCTATCAACTAAAGATGATTACCTCAATTGAAGCCGAGGCTACCACAGGAGCCATATTGAGTCCACCAAAATATTGGCTAGAACTGTGTTATTTTATTTATTTCCTTGCTGTAGTTACAATGACTTTAATCTCAAATGATCCATATTACGTAATTTCATAATAACAATGCAGATTTCTTATAGCTGTATTACTTAATGGATTCTGCAGTTACGATTTTGGCTTCATGTTTTCCCGGACATGTCATCGCCTCTCATAACATTCCTCTAAGCTTCTTTTCGTGCAAATTTTGTTTAAATAAATTTAAAATTTAGCTTCAAAATTTCTCTTGTATAGTTCTAAACACTCTATTGCTTTGCCCATATAGACTTTCTTGCTGTGACCTTCTTAATTCCCAGATTTAATTCCATCTCATTTTTTTTCTACGAAAGTATGTATAGGGCAAAATGTATGTTTCTCCTGCAACTGATAATGAAGTACAGTCGGTAACAAAAGTGTCCGAACACTAGCAAAAATTCCTATGCGAAAAAAGTGCACTTCATACGGTTTTGTTAAATAAATCCTTATCGAATCATGTTCTTACACTGACTATGAATAGGATTCAACAAGGATTTATTTAATAAAACCGTACGAAGTGTACTTTTTTTACATAGGAGTTTTTGCTAGTGTTCGGACACTTTTGTTACCGACTGTATTGAAGACCAGGATGGATGGATGGTTGGGTTTTACGTCGCACTAATGCTGCGCAGATGGGCAATTGGCGACGGTCTGGGACACACCCCTTGAGGTGGTCCGGAGACATGCCATCACAATTTTGATCCTCCACGGAAGGGATGGCTCTCCCGCTTCGGTAACCCCCAGAGGTATAATTTTATATTGAAGACCAACACCAAAAGCCTGCTAACACAAGGTCTGAAATCGATTAAGTTTTAGATGTGGTTCGATCTATAAAGGACACAAATAATCGATCACAAATTAAATGCCTTTTAATTGCATGTGTTGCATTTTTTTTTTTTTTTTTTTTTTAAGTACCGCGCTATCTATCAACAAAATTAGAAATTAACTTTTATTTTCCTTTTTTTTTTTTTTTTTTTGCTTTTTTAATAAAAAAAATTACACTTTAAGTGGCATTGTGGTACAAACCGCATTCTTGTTCCTCAAATATTTGATTTTACATTAGAGTTTAAAATGTTTCTGGGACTTTCGATCCATCATGTATCTCTCACTTTCTCTCTCTCCGTCATCTTTCTCTCTCTTCGCTGCCTTTCCGTATAGATAAATACATTTAAAATAAAATGAAATACGTTAAATATCATGCTGTGTTGTACATACAGTCGGTAACAAAAGTGTCCGAACACTAGCCAAAATTCCTATGGGGAAAAAGTACACTTCATACGGTTTTGTTAAATAAATCCTTGTCGAATCATGTTCTTAGTCAGTGTAAGAACATGATTCGATAAGGATTTATTTAACAAAACCATTTGAAGTGTACTTTTTTTGCATAGGAATTTTGGCTAGTGTTCGGACACTTTTGTTACCGACTGTATATAGATTAATGAACTGTCACTATGTTTTCCATAAAAATTATTTCAGATAAAACCTTATGTGAAATTTAAGTTTCTGGGAGTAATTATTGCACTTGCTTTCGAAAGAACATATTTTTGAATTCCAAATGGTAATAAATTTTAAAATCTACTACATAGTACAAGTCTGTCAAATGAAGACATTTATTATTCTGACTTAAATGTACCACCGTACACTCATTCCATATTCTCTCCTTGTTTTACAAATTATATTTATTTAAATAGATGTACAACTGTTCAATCTCAAATTCTGAAAGTTATGAGAGCTATTTATTTATTCGTAAGTATGTAGAATTTATAGAGTAGAATGCTAGAAAGCTAAATATCGTTTATATATATATATATATATATATATATATATATTATATTATTATTATTATTATTATTATTATCGTTGTTGTTCTTGTTGTTTTTACAAAACAAGTCTTTTTAATGACTGAATTTTCTTAAAAAATGCTTTTATAAAAGATCTCAAAATATTATTACATTTGTTTTTGCTATTTATATATGATGTATATTTGAATCTTTAACAAGTTTTTCGTGTAATTACTTATAGAAAACTATCATCTTAATTCTACTTTTAAATGCTAAAGGAAGTGAATTTAATTGACAAAATATTTCCTTATTTTACTTCTTAATTTTCTTTTATTTCCTTACTTGCTGCAAAACATCTTTTTAAAATTAATTTACAAATCATTCATTTTACAATTTTTTCCTTTACAAAAGAAAATCTTTTAAGCCTAATTAAGGATTATCCTGAAAATAGTTTTTTATAAAAATTCCAAAATATTTTGTAAACTTTCCCCATCATAAAAAAGTATGCTTTTCCAACAGAATTTCAAAATTTTAAAACATAGTCAAATTACTTATTCAGAAATAACATGTGTATGATACTTTAAAATGTTAAAGAAAATAAATGAATAATAAAACTTTAAAATAATCTCATAAAAACTGCAGTTTAATCTAATTGCTTTGTCGTTATCACTCATCCTTTCATATGTTTTTATTGCGAACTCTCTTGTTAAACCTTGTAATTTAACTTAGTTATGCATTTTGTTATGAAATGAAATACCGCCAATACCCCTCACATAACAGTTCGTTGACGTTTCCACTCTGTTCATGACAGAATTCACCAACTATTCTTATTCAGACAAAGTTCTGCTTCTATAAATTTAGTTTTGACCTCCAGAAAATATGAACGATGTGCTTATATTTTTAGAATCATAAAAGGAAAAAGTGATTTATTTAATGTTTTCATGTAAATTTATGATATTTAATATATTTATGATTTATTTAATGTATTTAAAGGCTAAGCATGATGCATTCACTGTAAAAAATATGTAATATTTGCTGCCAGATATTTTCTGCAATTTGAGAAACTACGTTCTGACAACGTAATTATTTCGTAAATTACACGTATTTTCTCAAATTACAGAGAATTTCTGGCAGCAAATAAGACATATTCTTTACACTGTTGAGTTACTAAAAAACTAGCTTACAAAATCTTGATTATACAGTAAACTCCCGATTATCCGCGGTGAACAGGGAATAGACACCTGCGGATAATCGAATCAGCGGATAATCCGCAAAATGGTCAAAAAGGGGATATAAATCCACAAATAAAGCCTTTTCAGCAATATTATTTAATTTACAGTTAAGCATGGCCTACATATACAATTTAACATGATAATAAAAATTTCTACTTACATTTTGCTTAATTTTTTAACAAAAAATTCGGTCAAGCATTTTTTTTTTTTTTTTTTGTACTAAAACACTTTTTTCTTAATTAGTGATTTCAGTTTCTTTATCAGCATTTTGTCACAAAGTGATACATTGTCTTGTTCCTCGAGATATTTTATGTCCATCTGCAAGTGCTAGGGCTGCGTCGAGGCTCATTCTGTGCTGAGTTTTATCTCCTTCTTCCTCTTCTTCTTCACTATCCTCTGAAACTGGGTCTAATGCTTAGCCCACAATTTGTTCATCTGTAAGGTGTTTAATACCTGGATCATTGGCGTCACAATTAATCTACTCTTCAATGTTTCCTTCATTGACTTTTTCTCCTCCAGTAACAGATTTAGCTAAATTTGCCAAATCATGATCAGAAATTTCTTCCTCCTCTATAAACTCTACCAAAGTATTTTCCACATTTGGTAAAATTTTTCTCCAAGACCTTACCAATGTAGACTGCTTAACTGTCTCCCAAGCAGTATGTATGCCATAAATGCTGTCAAGAATCGTGTAATATCTCCAAAAGCCTTGAAGGTCATTACACTCTTCGATCTTTTTTGTAATAAGTTTGTTCTGTATTTTTAAATTCCTTTTTAAATTCAAGCTCTTGAGGACCGCGGATAATCCGCAAAGCGGATAATCCGACCGCCGATAATCGGGAGTCTACTGTATATATATTTTACATACATTAATCCCTTAACTACCCCCGGGCGTATATATACGTTTTTCCAAAGTACTATCTTTTGTAATGCAATGCTACCAGCGAAAACTACTGGCACGGTTTGACAATGCAAAAAAAAAATAACCTTAAAAGGGATCTTGACAGTATCCGCGATTGTAATGAAATGCTCGCCCTCTGGTGGACTAAAGTGAAATTACAATTAACATGAATAGCTTTCGGCTTTCGTCGAGACGCCATTGTTTGCCGATATTTAATTTCACATATATTTATTTAATAAAAATGAATAAATCCGGTAAAAAGATAACACATACTGTTGTGTGTTACAATGTAACTCCAAAGGATCAAGAAATCCAGAATTAAGCTTCCATTTATTTCCAAATGACAAATTTAAAATTTCTGTTGCTTCGGCTAATGGAAGTAAAGAATTAATTAGATGATTTGAAACTAATATTTGTTCAGCTTCAATTAAAAATCTACTTCCGATCGAACTTTGAAAAAACTGAAATATTTTTTCCAAAAGCAATCAATTTTCCATGATGTAATGGCGGAGAAATTATAGCACGAATATTAAGTAGTAACACAAATAGAACAATAATAAATACACGTGGCTATTGTATTTACTAACAACAAAAGCTGAAAAAGCGCCATCTATCGATCATTACAAACGCGGATATTCGAAAGATTTACTCATTTCAAAGTTGAGAGTGAATGGTGGTACTGGGAAGCCAATCTCGTAAGTTTTCGTCGCCAAGTAAAGGATTAAATAAAATTTGTGTTCACTGAAACAATTAACTATAGTAGTAAAACAAGACCTCCGAGATTATCATTTGGTGATCTAAAAATACGAAATGAAAAAAAAAAAATAATAATAAAAAAAAAAAAAAAAAAAAAAAAAAAAAAAAGAGGGGGAGAGAGAGAGAGAGAGAGAGAGAGAGAGAGAGATTGCTTCTATTCACCCACTGCCTCTGTGAATTTTGATATAATTCAATGTTTTTACTTATAATGAAGCAGGATAGTGAAATAAGGTTGACTGAATCTTTTCCCCCCACATATTTGACATAAATAAAACTTTACTTTTTTCATTTCAGAAAATTAGTATTTTTAGCCGTCTAATATTGGACTTGAACAACTTTTTCAAAAAAGTAAGTAACTGATTTTAAAAGATTGGTGACATTAATCGGATTTGGTAGGGCAAGAATGTTTTTTTGTGATTGGAAAAAAATTCATTAAGGAAAAGCATCAGAAAAAAAGAAACATTCCGGACATTCTCAGACTTTTGATTCACAAAGCAGAATACGATTGGTTAAACTTGCTCGTAAAAATGAGGAATAAGAGTAATCTGAAAAAGAAATATATATATATATATATATATATTCTGCTAATCTAATGCTGTTTGTAAATCAGTAATAAATAGGTAACTTAATCGCTTTGATTATTTCAAAATGATTTTGAAAAAGATATTCAAATTGACAGACTCTCACATAAAAAATCTAGAGCATCAGAAAACGAAATGGGGATAATATATAGTTTTCATCTATTCAATGTTTGAAAAGGTTTTCAATATATATATATATAGGGGAGACCCGTGTACCTAGGGCCACCCCTCTTTATTTGAATAATATTTAATTTTAAGTTTTAATACTCAATTGGGCTAGTAACAACACCAATTGCTACATTTACAACTACTTTGGAACTTTCGAGGAGAGAGTTTTGACAAGTTACAAGTAGAAAACGAATTTACATGGTCTGAAGTAAAATTTTGCAGCTCATCTCTTTTGCTATTTTACAAAGGCGAGTCAAATATTTTTCTTTTATTTCTAGTGTATAATTTTGCTTGATATATTGAGTAATAAATAAGATATTTAATTAGTCCTCTCTTCATGTGGATTTTTTAGAGGAAGGCATTTTGAATGAAGTTACCAAAACTTGTACCTAGGGCCACATCGCTTCCTTGTACCTAGGGCCAGTGTATTTGGACCTTTTAACACTTTCGCGACTGCATGTTTTTGTCTTTTCGACAGTAAGGTCCGCCTGTGGGCGGTTTTCACATAAGTTATAATTTTTCAAAACAAAATTTTCCGTATTCACATTTATATTACAAATGGATATGCATTATAATCATACTCTCTCTCCAATGAAAGTATTTGCATCTACAGTATACTGATTGTACAAATATGAATATTGTGTATATTTTTTAGAAACAAATAACATAAAAATTGCAAAAGAAACGCCCACTGGTGGAATTTCATATTTTCAAATGGCGTGAATCTACGGCAGCGGTCGAGAAAGTGTTAAGAAACACAGTACAGCCTATAGTAATTGGATGCTGGCAAACGCTGGCAACCAATCACTATATATGATATTGCTGAAAGTGTTGGCAAGTCCTATCCGACAGCCTTTACTCCTGTAAACATTCTATCAGGCTTTCGTGTATCCGGCATATAGCCAATGAATCAAAACACATTCACTGAGGATGAATATTTAAGTTCAAATGTGACTGAAAGACAAGAACCCTCCATATATTAAAATTAAAAAAGATTCCAGGAAGAAAGTGAACCAACAATGATAGAAATGGATGTCTCTGTTTCGTGTCCAGTTTAAATTTCGAAACGCTCAACATCTAACATCTTTTCGTGTATCCTGCTTTAACAGGTACGAACCTCAGTAAAACCTTTACCTAAATCAAAACCTCCCACACCAAAGATGTGACCGAAAACCAGAGAGATCTAGAAATCAAGAGATACTCCACAAAAATAAATAAATAAATAATTTAAAAAAATTGAAGGGAAAAAAAGCATTCTGTTAGAATATCCCAAAGAAAAAAAAAAAAAAAAGTGAAAAATTTCGTGTTTTAAATTAAGGCAACAACATGATAATTATTATATAATAGATAAATATATTACTTGATATTGTTTCTTTTATAAAATACATGTATATATGCTTATTTTCTATTCATTACAAAGTTAAATCTAATTTTGAGAGAATGGCCCTAGATACAGTGAGGTCTGACCCCAGGTACAATGAGGGTGTTGTACCTAGGGCCACGAGTGATGTTTTTTTAAAAACCTTCTATTTCTTGGAATTTATTAATTTAGGTATTTATATTAATCCCAATTGGAAGTAATTAGTCCTAATGATATGTTCATATCAGTTTGATAATTTTAAACAGGTTAAGGGCTCTGCTTTTGGGCATTGAAAAAAAGCGGCCCTAGGTACACGGGTCTCCCCTATAGTTGGAATACCCCTAACGTTGGAATCCAAAACTGCCCAGCTTCCTTTGCCGTAGCCTGTATCTTCGAAGCGGGACGAACTAGCATTACTGACAGCGAGCGCAGAATCTTAGAGAGAGAACATAGCTGTGACGTGAGACGGACGCCCCTTCCGGAAAACACATCTTCATATTTCATCGATGGGAGCGGAGAGCTCTTGCCGGGAAGAAGTAGTAGACGGTTGACTTTTGAGACGTGTGGACGCATAGATTTTGTTCTGTGAACGACGAAAGTCCGCTGAAATGATGATCTGTACTAGGCTGCGTAATTTTAAGTGAAATCAGAAGTGAATTGTGATGACTGTTATAGTTGGCCGTTCAATACTAATTTAAACTATAATCTTGTAAATATTTGTATAAAGTACTTTAATTTTCTATTAAATTTTAAATGATTAATAATTAAGTGAATTATTAGTTTTCTGTTTAAAGCCCACACAAGTAGGCCATCCCACTAGTCAGAAGTGGGATGGAACGCGAATTTTGACCTAACGTAAATTTTAATGAAACGTTGAAAAAAGAACTATTTTTACTTTTATAGACTGTGAACTCTTTATTTATTTTAAAACTTTCTTTTGAACTGTGTTTCTACAAATGAGTGCCGAATTATTTATGTTATGCCATTCGACAACTATGTGGATTAAATCAAAATTACAAGCTAGATAAGTGGCAGGTCACACTAAGCAACGAAGTATCTGTGGTTTCTGCGGAACAGCTACGAATCGTCTAGACAAAGGTTTTTGAGCAAGAAATTTGTATCTGCTGTTGTTCCTATTCTTCTAAGGTACGTGAACTTTTGTTTTGTTGCATGATGGTCTCATTAGGGGACATTCCTAAAATTGGTGTTGCACTAGGGACGGAGAAATATAATAAAATTAAAATTCTGTATCGGTTTCTCTTTAATGACGAAGGTGATCGAAAAAACAGATGCAGAATAAAAAAATTCTCCGGATTTGAGTTTGCCGTTGATGATGAAAATTATATTAAAAAGCAAAAATTTATAGATGATAATTTTACGCTGAACGAGCTAATTGTCATCAGTAATTTATTAAATGTTTCATTCAATGGCAATAAAGAAGAGTTGAGACACAGGTTATTATTGAAACTATGTAACATTGAAACACTAAAAGAAAACTTCGACAATGATTCGGATGATGATAACTCTGACAATGAATCTAGCAGTGATAATGACGTCACGAAAATTGACTCCTCAGTGCAATGCCATAATGATAATGATAATGATAATGATAATGATAATGATGATGATTATAGTAAAGGTAAAAAATATAACATTAATTGTAGTAATATTAAGAATTCCGGAACACATGGTGCAGTTATATCGTTTAATGATTTCGAGAACAATATCTCCAAATTCAGCGGTGAGCCGCATGAAAACATTAACTTTTGGTTCACTGAATTTGAAGAAATTGCAGATATGTTTAATTTGAATGAGTTGCAGAAAATTATTTTTTGTAAATGATCTTTGAGCGGAAACGCTGTGTTGTTCATTAAATCTGAGAAAGCGCTATTAACGTACAAAAAATTAAAAAAAGCGCTTATTGAAGAATTCAAAGTTGAAATTAATTCCGCCTCATTGCATGATATATTAAGTAAAAGGAAAATAAGAGGCAATGAGTCTGTTACCGAATATTTCTTTAAAATTCGAGAGTTATGTAAAAATGGGCACATTGATGATGCCGCATTAATGCACTATGTGATCCAACGAATTAATGACAAATCTGAGAACAAAGTTATTTTATATGGTGCTAGAAACTTGCATGATTTCAAAGAGAAAATAAAATTGTACGAAGTATTTAAGAGAGATAGTGATAAAAATAAATTTAGATTTGATAAAGTAGATAATGCAAAACTGAAACCCGTAAGATTAATGTACATGAAAAATTTAGTACTAAGAGTGAAGTAAACAAACTTTGTTATAAGTGTGGAGATAAAAACCATTTGTCTAGAGACTGCCCCCATAGAGAAAAAAGTTTTAAGTGTTTTTCATGCAAACAATTCGGGCACAAGAGCTCGGAATGTCCGGGTTCAAAACCCGAAGTTGAGGCATTGTGCATTGGCGTAAATCAAAACATGAATAAAACTATACAAATAAATAATGTAAATTTTACCGGTATCATTGATACGGGGAGTGAAGCAACACTGTTGCGAAAGTATGCTTTTGACAAACTGAATGTTAATAGATTAAATCCTATGAGTACTACTTTGAAGGGGATCGGGAAAAGTTCCATAAATCCGTTAGGCTCATTTGATGCTGATTTAAAAGTTGATAATTTTGAAAGTAAAACTAATATTTATGTTGTAAACAATGATGTTATACCCTATAACGTAATCATTGGCATGAATGTGTTAATGTTGGGTGAAACAACAATAAATGAAAAAGGTATTTTTATAAAAAAATAAATCTAGTTCACTTGAAGTAAACTTAGTAACAGTTCTTCCAGTAAATGAATATAAAAATGAAATTAAAACGAATGTTACTATTGATGCTCCCATTAACTGTAAAAATAAAATTTCTGAGAAATCTCCAGAAATAAATGAAACATTAATTAGTGTTGCAAAATGTAAAAATAAAACCCCTCAAAAGCCGTAAGTGAAAACAATGATGACGACGAAAATGACGAAAGTGATGACGATAGGAAGATGCTTTTAGAGGACGATAATAGTGAAGATGATGAGGAAGAGGAGGAGCCTCGACGAAAGAAACAAAGTCAGACGAATATTTTCCAAATAGATGATGACAGTGAGGAAGAGGAGGAGCCTCGACAAAAGAAACAAAGTCAAACGAATATTTCCCAAATAAAATTGCAAAATCAAGAAGACACTTCTTCAAAGAAAAACGAAAAACGAATCCTACTTGAAAAGATTTCGCAGTTAGCGGAAGAGCTGAAAGAGTTGAAGGAAAAAGTTGAAGAAAATTCCAAACTCCTTAAAAGAAAGAAATTGAGAAAAAAAACCATTGACGATAGATTCCATTGATTGTAAAAGATGGAATATCCCAAAAGAAGAGACTGCCGGTATAAATTTAAGAAAATTGTTTATTCCATCACTTCCATTGAAGACTACAATTAGTGAAATAGCTGCATTATTTCCCAGAGCTGTGCAAATACAGTTAGAAGTTTTCCCTGCACATAAGAGTGCTACTATAAATTTTATGACCGAACAAGATGCTGCAGAGGCCTTAAAAGACACTAAAACTAGAAATGATCAATTAGAGGTTCTCGAGTTCGAGTCCCAAAATGACTTTGAGTCCCAGAGTAAAGAATTGCGTAAACATGGCAAAGAACAATTTTTCAAAGATAAAGAGAAAAATAAAGCAAAATATAAATTGCGTAGACAACCACCAAAAACTGTTGAAATAGGCGACCAAGTTGCCATTAAACCAAAACTGAAGTACTTTTGTAACTGTAAGACTGCGAAAATAAAAAATGAAAATATTTGTGATGTGATTAGAGATGGATGCCATGAAGGCCCCCATTGCACATCCACTCATGCCAAATTCCTCAAACGAGTGATCACTTACCTTAAAAAAAAAAAAAAGAAGAATATCAAATTTGTATATGAACTGTAAATAAGTTTGTTATTATTTTGTGTTGCTTTTGTGTTTGTTTTTTCTTTTTGTATTTTTCAGTGTGGCCTCCGGGAGGACCAGTCGACGCAGGATGGCCGAGAATATAGTATCGGGCCCTTGCTTCCCCTAACGTTGGAATCCAAAACTGGCCAGCTTCCTTTGCCGTAGCCTGTATCTTCGAAGCGGGACGAACTAGCATTACTGACAGCGAGCGCAGAATCTTAGAGAAAGAACGTAGCTGTGACGTGAGACGGACGCCACTTCCGGAATACACATCTTCATATTTCATCGATGGGAGCGGAGAGCTCTTGCCGGGAAGAAGTAGTAGACGGTTGACTTTTGAGACGTGTGGACGCATAGATTTTGTTCTGTGGACGACGAAAGTCCGCTGAATAGATTTTGGTCCCTATAGATTTTGGTGAATGTATCACTTATAGTTTTTTTACAGGGACACAAAGAAAAATTCTTTATCATTATGGCCAAGGGACCAAAATCTTAAAAGTGCGATAGCATCTAAACGCCTTATTCAATTGAGCAAAAACTTTATACACATATTATAGGTCACAGATACTCAATCTGTATAGAATTTGGAGAATCTAGCACTTATAGTTTTTTTACAGGGACACAAAGAAAAATTCTTTGCCAAATTTTTAAAAGTGTGATAGCGTCTAAACGCCTTATTAATCTCAGCAAAGAATTTGTACACATGTAATAGGTCACATTTGAACCAACTGTATAGATTTTGGTGAATCTAGCACATACAGTTTTTTTACAGGGACACAAAGAAAAATTCTTTATCTTTATGGCCTATGAGGCCAGCGATAGCATCTAAACACCTTATTCAATTGAGCTGAAAATTTGTATGAATAATAAAAATCACTGTTGCACTAACTATAAGCATTTTGGTGAATCTAGCATTTATAGATTTTTACAGGGACACAACGAAAAATTCTTTATTCTTATGATCTAAGGGCTCAAAGTTCAGTAGCGTTAAATAAAACCTCGTGTGATATATGGAGAAAAATATTCAAACACTCTGTTATGGTTTTCTCTTTTTTGTTTGTTTAGCAACACCTCTTTCTTTATTTTATCTACAAAACTGTTAGTTACTCAATGTTCGGAAAGTCGAGTGGAGTCACTCCAGATTTTTTGCATGAAAAATCTTGAATAAATAACAGTTGTTGCTTAACTATTTGACGTCGAATTTAACCTTTTTTCAATTACTTCATTAAACAACTCTTAAATTTGGTGGTGTCGAAAAAACTGACAATAAAATGGAACACATGACAAATTTTCTCAAAATGATTTAACTAATTTATAATTAGTTTACATTTAAAAATAATTCACAATATGAGTAAATACGAATTTTATAAATTTAGTAATCTCGACGAAACGCTAAAAATTTTACAGAATGTTCGTGATGAATGATGATTGACGGTAAACATAAAATTGTAGCTTTAAACATGATTTTCTTTTTAATAAATAAATAAATAGAAATACAATTTTATTAAATTTATGGGCAATACTTTATTAATTGGAATACTCAAAAAAAAAGTGTTCTAAAAATAATAAATATTTTCTCTTAAATTTATAATTTAATTTAATAAAAAACGTAAAAAACAAAACAAACAAGAGGGAAAAATCATGCAGTACGCATTGATTATTAACAAACACTTTCCAGCTGCACGTATTTGTTGTATCATCATATATCTTTCAATATTCTTTGCCTATGTTATCACACAACAGACACATAGAAACAGTGGGAAGTATACAGATAGACTAATTGAATTTAAAATCTCTCTCAGACATTGTTGGAAAGTATTAAAAAGGCTTATTAACATGAAAGAAAATGCAGCCGTTAGATTATAATTACAGCCCTGAATGAATCTGAATATTTCAGTGCAGCCCTGTAAATCTGCAAGTTAATCATATTTCAAAATATTATGCTACAATATTAACAATACATAATATTTTTTAATGATTTTTACAGTAGAAAGATATATAAATGGGATTTTTAAAAGTGTATCACTTAAAACGCAATGTGTTGGAATTTTGTTTTGGCTGTCCCTGCACATAAACTAGTTGTACAGGACATATTAATGCTATTTTAAATAGGAAACATACCATAGTAAACTTGACAAATATATAACATTTTCTTAAAAATTCTGAAAATATTAACGGACGCTGGGGCGGGAGAAAGACAGATAGAGAGATAAACAATCGGACAGACAAATGCACAAATTGGAATCATTTTCACACTTAAAAATTGTTTGAAAGGGCTAAAAACGCTTCCTCTAAACGAAAGTGCAATTCAGAAAATTTTTATTAATATCTCTTAAAGAAACTAAATATTTTTGTGTGACCCTGTAAATCTAATGCTCATCATACGATATTCTATAGCAAGCATTCTTTTGTGCATATGAATAATGTATTTCAATTTCACTAAGCTTTGTGAAAAGTAAAGTTATTAAAATTTGGCTTATAGAAATACTTTATATAGAACGTAATGCTTTGGAATACTTTCGAGTGTCCTTGTACACAAACCAGTGATGGTATTTACGCCAATTTACATAAGAAACATTTGATAATGAACTGGAATGACATATTTCAATTTTATTAAGTTTTGTCTACTGTAAAAATATTAAAATATGGTTTATAGAAATGCCTTTCTCAGAACACAATGCTCTGGAAAACTTTCGGGTATTCCTGTACACAAACCGGCAGAGGAATTCACTCCATTTTCAATAGGGAACATCCGGTAGTGAACTTGAATAACACATATCAGTTTCGAAAAACTCTATAAGTATTTAAGGGAGTTAGACCGTGGACAGACAGACAGACGGGCAGACGAACAGACACACACACACACACACAAATTGAAATCATGTTCACGCTTAAAAATTGTTAGAAAGTGTTAAAAATACTTAATATAAACGAAAGTGCAATTCCAGGAAACTTTTCTTAATATTTCTTAAAGTAACTGAATATTTTTGTGTAGACCTGTAAATTTAATGCTAATCATACTATGTTCTATAGAAAGCAATCTTTTCTGCAAATGAATTACATATTTCAATTTCATTAAGCTTTGTGCAAAGTAAAGTTATTAAAATTTGGTTTATATAAATACCTCTCATAGAACACAATGCTTTGGAATACTCTCGAGTGTCCCTGTACACAAACTAGTGCTGGTATTTACTCCATTTTACATAAGAAGCATCCGATAGTGAACTTGAATAACATATTTCAGTTTCATTAAAATTTGTGTACAGTAAATAAAGGTATTAAAAGATGCTTTATAGAAATACTTCTCATAGAATGCAGTGCTTTGGAATACTTTCGGGTGTCCCTATACACAAACCAGTGCTGGTATTTACTCCATTTTACATAAGAAACATCCAATAGTGAACTTGAATAACTTATTTCAATTTCATTACGATTTGTGTACAGTAAAGGTATTACAAGATGCTTTATTGAAATACATCCCATAGAACACAATGCTTTGGAATACTTTCGGGTGTCCCTGTACATAAACCAGTAGAGGTTCGCACACCATTTTCAATAGGGAACATCCGACAGTGAACTTGAATAACATATATATGTTTCATGAAATTTCATAAATATTTAAGGGAGTTTGAGCGCGGACAGACGGGTAAACCGATGTCATTGACACTTTTCAATCTTGTTGGAAAGTGTTAAAAACAGTAACGCCCTTGCGAGGACTCGATCTCAGGATCTCCGTATCACAAGTCAAGCACGCTACCACTGTGCCGCCCGTTCTTACAAGCATACGTGTTTTGTTGGTTTTTATAGAAATAACTAAACTATCAGGAGGTCATATCTCGCCCGCATGGGTGTTGTTGCATCAAATTTGCACTCTACCTTATGTTTTCGACCACGCTATTTAAGCTTGGTTTGGTTTCAATTGCAATTTTACTGATTCATTCTTCCCTTGTCAGTGGTTCCAACTTGCTAAATAGACTATATCGTTATAGACAGGAAACTCACTACCCCTAAAATTGATTGAAAACATTTGGGCACTAATGAAAAAAAAGTTGATAAAAAAAGACGCAAGAAATTGGAAATTGGACCATTTTGAACGTATTTTCCGAAACGTATGGGACAAACTTCACATAAAAATTATCGTTACTTGTGGCAAATGTGAAAAATCGCATTCTGGCTTGTATTGTTGTTCAAGGTGAGAGAACCAAATTGTAAATTAATAATTCAGTGTTACACTGTTTTTCCTTTTTCACATTAAACGTAAAGATTATTAAATAATCCAGTGGATCTTTCTCTAAATGATTCTCTCTCTCTCTCTCTCTCTCTCTCTCTTGTATCTTGCATTTGACGGTATATCGATATATATATATATATACATATATACAGGGTGATCAGTTTAAAAGAGTGCCCATGGGTTTTTCTTATAGCTCTTAAATCTGAGAGATGTGGTAACTATTGTAACATTGAAGTATGATTGTTTGAACCTTGTTTAAGTTTGTGAGACAATTTCTAACACTGTGGGACTGTTACAACTTTATTTGTGAGGTAAAACAGAATTGGAGACGCACAATTTTTTAAATCATGTGATAAATTTATTTTTGAAAAACATAATTTAATTCAATTTTTTTACATTATCATTCCTCACAGAAAATGTTGAAAATGTTCACCATCATTTTGAATGCAAACATGAACACGTCGAACCAGGTTTTTCACACATTTCACAGCATTGTTGGTGTTATTGACGAGATTTATTCAGTTATGATCTGTTTTAATTCATCGATGTTTGCAGGATTTCTCTGGAAAAGCCTATAAAATGATAATGTAAAAATGATAATGATAATGTAAATGTAATGTAGGAATGATAATGTAAAAAATTTTAATTAAATTTTGTTTTTCATAAATAAAATTATTACGATTAAAACAATTTTTCGTCTCCATTTCTGTTTTACCTCACAAATAAAGTTGTAACAGTTCAACAGCGTTGGAAATTGTCTCCCGCACTTAAGGTTCAAACAATTATAGTTCAGTGTTAGAATAGTTGCCACATTCGTCATATTTAAAGGTAATAAAAAGAACCAACGGGCACTCTTTTAAATTGATCACCCTGTATATCTACGTACCAATGTCCCCATGCGTAAACAGTCCAAACACTTTTATTTTAAGACATTCCAAACACAAACTACCAATGTTTTTTTGTTTTTTAATAATACTAACTATGGCAAATACAGCTTATTTCTCATTTTGATTCCTACTTCCTCATATGTGAAGTTTTAATTGCGTTGCTGACTTGGTGGATAAAGCGTTATCGGTGAAGAAGTTTTCCCTGAGCTAAGAACTGCCGACTGAGTCTTTAATTAGTGGGGTTGTAAAAAAAATGTAATTTGTAGTGATGGCGAACACACAGAATAGCATTTTTATGCTTGGAAACAATTGCATGGAAAGAAATACAGTTTTTCGTTGAAATTTGTGATTTGCTCACGTATTTCGCCCTCTGTCGGCGAAAATTTTAACTATTATTATTATTATTATTTTATTTTTTTAGCAAAATAAATAAATAAAATAAAATAAAAAATTCCCCTCACGAGAATAATTTTTCCGCAAACTGCGTTTAAAACTACCAATTCCTTCAATTTTTTATGAATTTTTAAAATGTCTATGGACTTATAGGACACCCGGTACATATATATATATATATATATCATAAAAAACAATACTATTGCAAAAGTCACCCCGCCCATCAAAAACTCTTACCTTTCTTAAGCAGCCAAAAAAAGGATTGATATCAAATTTTGCCGCCGATATTGAATCCCGGGTACTCAATGCCTAGCTTAATGAAGATCTGCCAATAACACTGCATGCATCTTTCTAATAAATCCTAATCTCTTTCAACATTCTTTGTTATCTATGTTAGTTTTTTCGCTGCATTATAAAGTTATTATTGAAAGTATTTTTACGGCGGAGTGCGTCCCCTATGTAGAAGTTTTAATTAATAAAAAATTTAGTTAGTAAGATTAAAATATTATTACGCAAATAAAATATATTACGCATTTAAAATATATATAAAAATATTAAATTATGCACCTTACAATTTTCTTACATATATCTTTATATATATATATATATATATATATAAGGCCACTTGGCAGTTTTTATATTTTTGTCGTCATTTCTGCAATAAGTTAAAATGGACATCGTGATTGCGTAAGTAAACTTGGCGAGAAACGTCCAAGCTACTTCGTGCCAAATTTCAAATTCCGCCAAGAGGTCCAAGCTGTTCCATTGTTTTAGCATGATTTTTCTGAATTTTAATTTTAAATATTTTTACTTCCATTACCCGAGTACCGTAAATAATGGAAGTATTATATTTAACTTAATGCGAGACAGTAAAAAAAGGATATATATATATATATATATATATATATTATAAGAGTTTTAACAGATGACGTCACGAGCAGACGATATTTATTTGTTGAGGGACAGTTGACCCCACTGACCCATTGTTTATCATTGCGGAATAGTGTTAGAAATATATTGTAACACAGTGTTGTAATTGTATTTGTAAAACCATAAAAACATTCGAATACTACACTTCCAAAGGTATGGGAAAATTAGCGTTGCCCTTCAGCAAGTTGCTAAGAAGAAAGTCACGTGGTTGTTAGAACTCTATAGGTCAAACGATAAAAAGTGTCTGTAGGTAAAATATTGTGCGTTTTCCGTTCTGTTTATTATTAGAAAGAAAATGACTAATGACTACTCTGATGTCGAATTTTCACCTGATTCACATGTTTTAAGGTCTCCTGAGTTTAAAAAAAAAAAAAAAAAAAAAAAAAAAAAAAAATGTTTTTGGCAATGGGTCAGTGTGTTTGTATGTGTGTGGGGAACCTTCTGACTAGAGATGGGTGTTATTTCACGTAACATAATAAGGAATATTATTATAGCATTGTAGTCTATTAGCACGGTAATATATTACTAAGTAATTATAAGAAAAATAAAAAAACTTTTTATATACCATGTTTTAAATTTTTTATGAATCATAGAGCTCTTATCAATGTGCATAAAATTTTTTAAGCTATATGACGTCAATTTTTGTGAGATGCATAATTTAACTTTTTATAATTTTTTAACGTTCACGTTTAATTAAATGTATTTATTTTTGTGTCGAAAGAAAATGAACGCGTAATTTCTTTTTGGCATCAATTAAATTATAGCTAATATTTTAATGGCTATTTTAACGCTATTAGGATGTTGTTATTTTCATATTTTAATTAATTATAAGAAAACTAATCAAAAATTCGAAAATCGGACTTCGAAGTATTGTGTTGTCACCGGGTTCTGAGCTACTGTGAAAGTTTCAAATGTCTAGCTTGTAGGGAAGTTAGTTAAAATTCGATTACAAGATTTGTTCCGGACAAACAAACAAACAAACAAACAAACAAAAATAGAAGTTAATAAAAACATGGTAAAATATCCTATTACAAAATTAATATTTTAAGCTTTATCTCTGCACGTGAAATTGACGAGGAATTTCTGTACAAGTAATACAAGTAATTTCAATACAAGTAATATCTTGAATTATTTCTTTTATATAATGAATTTATAAAATACAAAAACAATATTATCAAAACCGGCTACTATCGAAATCCAAATCATACGAAAACTAGTAGTTCAAATCGCGTTATACGAGTAACTAAAAAGTACCGAGTAAAGAATAAAACACCCATCTTTTCGCATCTAACAATCCCCGCACCCCGCACCCCGCATAGTAAATATAGCGTCATACGGGTAACGAAGAAATAACAGTCCCGCACAAAATAGGAATTAAAACAAGATAGGGCAGCGAGCGCGGGACCAGAAGCTTCCCTTTCCGCATTAATTCAGCCCAGTCCACGAAAGCGATTCGATCGCCGCCTGGTGTAGTATCTTTGAAACTTATCGGAAGAAAGGGAAAGCCCGCCCCTTCGGCTTCAGTCATCCAACGAACGAACAGCCAGAAATGTAAAAACGCGCTGATTGGTGTATTTTCGAGATTTGGTCGCCCTCTATCTGTAAGATGAAAATTACTACCTTTCCGTAACATTAGTAATACATACTCCTCTTTTAATCCGTGGTTTTAACTTTGCTCCGCGGCATGTGGATGATAAGATCCATGCGACGCAGAACAGAATACGCAAGTATTCCATGTTCATAAAATTATCGTTAAAAAACAATACAGCTGAGCTCACGAATATTTTCTGAAATATATTACGGAATATTCCTTGTAAAATATATTAATCAAAATAATTTTAATAAGAAAGATAATTTTAACGTCTAGGACAAATAACATCGTGCTGATATTAAACATAAACACCCTTGATATTAACTAAGAAATGATTTTATTTGGTGTTGATTATTTTCCATGGGATAATAAAATCGTTTGGGTATTTACTTGGGTTAGGTACTTTGATACCCGGTTTAACGAAATAATGTTGTTAGGATGTTAATTTAAGCAGCTGGCATGAGATAGGTAAGGGGGATTATTAGATGTTGATTATTATTTCGTCATGAAGGTGAGGAATGGGATTACACTTGCTAGGTTTGGATCAGTGTTGTGCAAGTTCACGAAAAAAACGAGCTAGTTCAAACTCAAGTTCATCGTCTAAAAAACGAGCTAGTTCGCGTTCAAATTCATTTCTGAAAAAATGAACGCGCTCAGTTCAAGTTCATTTTTAAAAAAGAGCGAAACTCATTTAAAGTACATTTTTACGTAATTTTTTTTTTTTTTTTTTTTTTCTACGAAGATTTTCTACTCTGTGAACGCTTTCATAGATAATTTATTTATTTATTTTTTAAATTACCATGAAGATTATTCTTAATTTAATTCTTAATTATACTTACAACTTTTAATTATAATTTATTATCTTAATTGCAGTAAAAATTTATTTAGCGGCCATTTCTGAATAGAGGACTCGCTGTTTTTGTGTGGTTTTTCATTCTCAAATTCCCAATACGTTTGTTTTTGCGTAGGAAAAAAAAATGTTAATAGAAGACAAATTCCATCATTTAGAGTTTCCGTTGTTTTGAAGTATACTATTTTTAAAATAGCACCATGGTTTGATTTAATTAATTTTTACTTGATTGCGTCATGTCCAATGTCGGCATTAGGCTTTCAGATAAATCACTATAAAATTTTGCTTGCTATTTAGTGTATCTACATAAAAGCTAAAATCAGCTGAAAAGATGAATAAGTCACCCTCAAAAATAATGATAACATAACTATTTTGATAACTTTAAAGTAGAAGGTATTCGATACTTCTCTACATATAAAAAGAAAGTACTAAATTAGTGAAAATTTTCAAACTCCAGTTTTTGATGGAGTTCTACATTTTGAGATATCCTGGATACGATTTGACTGTTTTTAGGAAATGTCTGTCTGTGTGCGTATCACATATTTTGTGGACGCTGTATCTCACGAACCAATGAACGAAATTTAACCAAACTTTCAATTTAGTTGCACCTTGACCTAAACTGGTTCTGATTAGCTTTGGAGATCAATCGCTCAACAGGTGGCGCTGTGATCTTGTTATTATTAGAAACCCAGGATAATCTCAGAGATACGACAGGTACTTAGTACGCATGCTCAGTGAACAAACGCTTGTCCAGATTCCCTCTTGCTACAGTAACCCTTTTACAATGCTTGGCGCTGATCGCGTATTTGATGATTTATCGGTGTAAGTTTTTAAAGATATTCTCTAAAGTAAAGCAAAAATTTTTTTCTTTGCAATCAAACTAAGATACGTTATGCATTACGTTACATTCGTTTTATTATTATTATAATTATTTAAATTTAAATTACATTTCTATTATATTCATAGAAATAATTTACACCATCTTATCTATCATACTGCATATCAAAAATTCTGAATTTTAATACTCTTTAGTTTTTAATAATATACTATGGAACTGTAGACTAAAAAATCTATTTATACAAACTGATAATAATAATGATAAAATTATGTTTATTTATTTTAAAATATAATTTATTTTATCAAATTTGTCCTTGTAGGTTACTGGTAAGAAAGTTCATTGATATTAAGATAAATTAGTAAAAATTTGACGATTTAACAGTTAATTTGATTTGATATATTCATTTGAGAGATGAACGTTTAGCTTTATGATTAATTTTATTTATTGTAATAACTTACAAATATATGCATTCTCAGCACATTAAATGCTTAAAAATTGTTTTAGTTGGTTTATAAAAGGTTTTTCAGGGGGTCAAATGTTTTTTAGACTGTAACATTAACTTTGCCCTCAAAGCTGGTAGACGGGAGATATCAGGTTCGATACCAGGTAGCGCTCATTGGGCTATGTAACGTGGATTATCCGTTTCTGAAATAAAAGTTCATTCTTTGGCCGTAAAATTTGATATACACTGCGTTTGATAACAGATAAACACATTCAAGTCTTGATAAAATTTAAACTGTCTTTATTGAGTTTATTCTTAAGAAGTCACATAAGGAAGTACACATATAAAACTATTTCGCAATAATAACCCAAGCATTTCTCGTTAAGCGACGGAGAGAGAGAGAGAGGGCTAAAATTTTCTGCATTTTATTCTACGATGAAAAAGCAAAAACTGTGGGTCTGCTCTTTTTTCTCGCACGGGGAGAACCCTTGGAAGGGCAGTCATATGTTTCGCTTTATCTTATTTTCGCCAAAAATGAAAGCCAACTTCAGTTCTTTGTTTTAGATATTAAACCAATGTTAATTTTTGAATTTGTAATGACGGTTTATAATTGTATTAACCTTTTAATCGCCAACATTACGCCAAACGACCGTTTGACTAGAGAAAATGACCGTTATGAACTGAAATCATTAATATTGGGTAATTTAAAATAAATTATATCCGGTGTTGCAATAATATAAATTCTGACAATGAGTTTTCTTGTTTTTATGACAATTTGAGAACACTTTTTTTATAATTACGTTTAATGTCAGAATTTCCGTTAGATATTATTTCTTTTATTTTCTCTTTTATCCCATAAAATAAAGTACTTTTCTATTTAAAAAGATAAACACTTTATTTATGATTTAGATATAAAACATATACAATTTAGATTTCTGAATGATGTGTGTTATTGTTTTATGTTAATAAATAGTGTAGGTCGTATGTACAATTAAAATTGTGTAATTTTTAACGACATTTAAAAATAATTCTTTCTCCAAATGCTTAAGAACAAATTATGTAAATATAATATCTCACTTAAAATTTAATTATTTTTTTTATTGCAATAATGCATTAATTTAGCATTAGATTTTATTTTATTTAAAAATTCAATTAAAATTTAACCAAATATATGTGAACACCTTCACATATTTCTCCCGGCGACCCAGAAAAAATAAAAAAAAATCTCTCTCACTCCGTAGTATGTCATATAAACATAATGAAAATTGTCATTCATTTAAAAAATATATACATATATAAGAAATCTGCATAAGCAAAAACAAAAATTATATATAATGAAACAGTCAATTACTAGTATAAAATGTGCACATTTAAAAAAAAACTGTTTCATCATGAAACACAATGGCTTTCCGAATACTTTATCATTCGACAATGATTGTGGGCAACACATTTTCTTATAGTTCAGAGTCTGGATCCAGATTTCACCTACATATATCTCGTCGAGAAAGCCTTAAAAGTGATACTTATTCACTTTTTTTTGTAAAAATAGTTTTTCTCTACAATGTTCTTACACATATATATCCATGGAATGATGAAGTTATGCTTTAAAAGAATTACATATTACTTTCTACATTGCAAAAATATTGAACATGCCATATTTAATACTGCAACATGTCAAATAACATCAATGTTAAATATAGAAAAAAAAACACATGAGTACAAGTAAATTAAAAAATGAATATAAAATGAGAGAAAAAAAATAAAAATGTATATACAAATAATATAAAATATCACAAAAGTGAAAAAAATTTGTTCGTGCAATTCCACACAGGAGAGATTCAAAAACGACGCCCATTGGACAGTCAAAAAAAATATCTCCCCTTAATCTTGTATGTAGCAACAAGTATATCGACTTTGGCTTATGGCCATTGTCCTAGCGGGATAGGGCGTGTATAAAGACCTGACCTGTTAGGGACAGGCCTCCGTCCCCCATCAAAGTCAAAGACTTCTGTAGGGACACCTCGCAAAACTGGGTATATATATGTCAATTGAATTGTATTAAACAATTTTCAAAAGAAGTGTGGGGGTCTCATCACAATGAAATGCTACTCTCCCGGGTAAATTTTGAACGAGTTAGCATTAACATAGAGGGTAAAATTAAAAATGAAAAAAAAATATATTTAATTAAAATTCTTAGTACTATCAAAATTTAGTGTGATGAGATAAAGACTACCAAAACAACTCACTAAACCCAATGAAGCATTTCAAAAAAAAAAATAACATAGCATAATAACAACAATAATAAGGTAATTGCCACGTATTAGAATTTTGAGATTTTAACTTTAAGTCATTGCACTATTGAACAGTTTTGCATATAGTATATCAACAAACAGTATTGTAATCATCTGTTAAACTTAATATTAATATCTATCAAAATGTAAATATTATTAAAGAAGATTTTTTTTATTATTATTTATTTATTTATTTATTTATTTTTCTTTACTGAATTATAATAAATTTTATTAAATTTGTTGTTAAGAAAACTGTAATAATAAGAACTAGAAAAGAAAAAAAATTATGCAATATTTCACATAGTGTTGTGTCATTCATTGTAATTAAAAATAAGAAAGAGAAAAAAAAAGAAAAATGCAGAGTATACATTGGTCCAGCCAATTGCCTGCATACAATGAATGACAGAACTATAAATAAACAACATAAGAAAAACAACTCATGCACTACTGAGCTCATGGAATGCATAAGTTTTGTAAAACATTACATAATATAATATTAAAAATTAATTCCTGTTTCTTAAATTATAATTGTGGCTTTGTCTTGCATAATAATTAACATTTCTATTAGGACTTGCTTCATCAAGTAAGTGGCTGTATCTAGGTGGTGCAATAATAAGTCTGTCAATATGGACTCTAAATGACAATCTATCAGGCGCTTGTAGTCTTTTAATTGTAAATGAAACCGGTGAGTGTTTTTGTAGAACAATAAAAGGTCCTGTGTACTTTGGTTTAAACTTATCAACGGATTTTAAATAAACAATGTCATGTACAGCAACAGGTCTTAATTTAGCATGTCTGTGAAAGTGTTGATATCTCTTATTTTGATTATCTTTTATGTTAGAGTAAGCTTTAAGGTAAATTTTATTTAAATCTTCTAATAATTTATGTGTATCAACATTCTTGTCAAGAAAAGGTTGATTCATCTGTTGCTCAAAAGTATCAAAAATCAATGAAATTTCTCTTCCAAAATGTAATAAGTTAGGTGAGTATAAAGTAGATGAATGTTTAGAGCCATTATACAATGATTTATGTATAAACAAAGAGTTTTCAAATGTATGGCCTTCAGACATTAAAATGTTTACTGAATATTTAATGGATTTATTGATCCTTTCGGACAATGCGTTTGATTGTGGATGTGCTACAGAAGAATGTGTAATTTTTATACCAAGAGTATCATTAAAAGTGTTGTAAACACTGGATGTAAATTGAGGACCAAGATCCGAGAGGATAACTGAAGGTCTACCAAAGGTGGTAATATAACTAAACAAACATTTAACTATTTTTTCTGCTGATGTATCCTTTAATGGATAAAGTTCCATATGGCGTGAGAAAATGTCCAACACTGTGAGTACTGAGTGACTTTTATTAAATGGTCCTACTAAATCAACACTAATGGTATGTCCAGGATGTGTGGGTGTGTATGTTGGTTGTAATGGAGCTGGAAGAGTGTTATGATGTTTAGCCTGTATGCATCGTGTACATGAAGCGACAAAGTTTAATGTATCTGTGTACATTCCTTTCCAAAAGTATTTGTTTGATAGGAAATTATATGTTTTATTTAATCCAAAATGAGACAAATGTGAAATTGTTAATGTCTTAGCTTTTAGCGAATTAGGAACAATAATAAGATATGAGAATGTTGAGCTATTGGGACATTGCTTTTTATACATCAGTACCTTTGTGTCTGGATGAATAAAATAGTTTGGGTATTTTCTTGAAAAACCTTTCTTTAGAATTTCTGTGTAAATTTTTGACAATACAGGATCCTTTATTTGTTCATTTACAAAAGTATTATTAGAGATTTCTAAAAGTGGGTCTTTATTATTCGAATCTCCAGAAATTAAGCAATTAGTGTATTGTTGTTTGATTTTGTTACAATTGTTATCATTAAAGTGATTAACAACATTACTATTATCATGTACTACAGGTAGAGGTTGTTTTTCAAAAATTAATTCAGGATTAGAGTTCAAATCTTGTTGATTGTGAGTGAAGTCACATCTCGAAAAATAGTCTGCTAAAATATTTGATGAACCAGGGATGTGTTCAAAATCAAACGAATATTCTGAAATTTCCATTAACCATTTTGTGGTAAGGTCTGTAGGATTAGTTGTTTTTTTGTATCTTTTTTAATGGAGCACTGTCAGATAAAATTGTGAATTTTCTGTTGTACAAATAGTATTTAAATGCAATTATTGATTTGTAGATAGCCATTAATTCCAATTTTAGTGCAGGGTAGCGTTTTTCAGACGGCTTTAATGATTTAGAAAAGAAGGCTATTGGAAGTAATTTATTATCATGTTTCTGCATTAGTACCCCAGCAATTGAAATATTTGAAGCATCTGTATTAAGGTAGAAATCTCTATCCCAATCCGGTAGTCTGACCAATGGTGATTCAAAGAAATTTTTTTGAATTTTGTGAAAAATCTGTTGATGTTCAGTAGTCCAATGAAATTTTGATTTTGGTTTAGTCAGATCAATTAAAGGTTGAATTAGTTTAGAAAAGTTGGGTACAAGGGATTTATAAAATGTTACAACACCTATAAATTTTTTTAATTGCCTTTTAGTTGACGGTGTAGGAAAAGAATTAATTTTGACAATATTTGATTGTATTGGGGAAATACAATGATTTTGAATATGAAATCCAAGATAATTTACACCAGTTTTGTGAAAGGTGCACTTGTTAGGTGCAAGGGTTAAGTTGTACTTTATCAAAATTTGTAAGATTCTACTTAATTTAGTGCATGTTTCCTCAAAGCTATTTGAGCCAAAAATGAGGTCATCTTGATAAGCATGTATTCCCTCTAAGTCAATTTCATCAATAATTGTGTCCATTAAAGCTTGATATTGAGAAGCAGCATTTTTTAATCCAAAGCATAGTCTTTTGTATTTAAAACTACCAAACATAGAAGTAAATGTTAATTTATCTTGTAAATCTTCAGGAAGTGCAATCTGGTGGTAAGCCTGTTGAAAATCTAAACATGTGAAGTACTTATAGGCTGATAAGTCAGCAATAATTGTTTGTATTTTGGGTAAAGGGTATGAAGATCCCTGAATTATTGAATTAAGCATTCTAAGGTCCATTGCAATTCTATATTTTTGTTTACCTTCTGCGTCAAGTTTTTTTTTAACTAAAAGAATGGGGCAAGCCCATTCTGAACAATTTCTTTCAATAATTCCAGCTTCTACAAGTTGATTTATTTGACTTTTAGCTTCTTGTTGTAATGAATGTGGTATTGGAAAAGGTAATGTTTTAATTGGGAACTCAGTGATGATTTTTAAATTTGGTATAACTTTGTCTGTATGTCCTAAAGTTTTCATAGATTTAGAAAAGGCTGCAAAATTTGTTAACAAAATATTCTTTAATTTCTTTTCTTGGTCTCCTTGGAGATGTTTGACATCAAAATCCAACGGAGAGAGTTCCTTTCTTCTTAAATTTAATATTTCATCAGAAGCTTGAATGTAATTCAAAATTTGTGTAGTTAAATCAGTAACAATTTTACTGTTTTTATCAATTTCTGCTTCCTGTGGAATAATTTCATCAATTTCTGTTAGGGTGCCCATTTTTGTACCTTTATTTATGTGTATACTTTCTTTAGTTAGATTTTTAACATAAATTTGAAATTGGCCTTTATTACAATTATTATCATTATCCAGCATTTTTGAAGTACTACTATTTATTACTGAATCTAGACACAATATATTTGCATTATTTTCTGTATTTTCAAACAAATAGTCCCTGTCAGACAAAAAAATTGTATTTACATCTATAAATGTTTCCTCTTCAGGTTCTAAAAATATTTTCTGAGAAGCCCTAACTGTCATTTGTTTACATTTTTGGGGAGGATTTTGATTTTTTTTTCTGAGTTTCAGTATTTTTCGCAACACTACAATTGTTTAAGTTTTCATCTTCTACAAGTGTATTTGCAATGGGAATAATTATATCTTTAAGTTTGATATTGTTTTTATACAAGTCTATTATTACATTATTTTGTTGAATAAAGTCCCATCCAAGTATGGCCTGAAACGTTGATTCATTAGGGATATCAACAATGAAAAATTTGTGTGAGAAAAATGTGTTATTTATTTTGAAAGAAGTTTGAATACATGAGGAGAATTGTACGTTTGAATTTACAGTCTTAATCGTTACTGGTGAAGACAAGTGTTTATAAGTTAATTTCTCTTTTAAAGATTTAAAAGTACTTTCAGAAAGCAATGATATCGAACTCCCTGTATCGATTAAACCGGTGATAGCATTTTTAGCTAAGTTAATTTCAATTAACGGTAGTTTAGGTGAAATTTTATTTACATTAAAAATATATTCATTTTGAATTTCCGTAGTTTGTGTGTATTTGTTATCAGCAATATTTATTTTATTCACAGTTTGTGAGGCAATTGAATTTACTTTTCTTGTACTAGATAGTTTCATAGTGTCACTTAGATTTGACAAATCAAAATTAGGATTAGGTGCTCATGTTGTCTGGTGTAGTTGAGATGCAAGGCCATCAGCTACTCTACATCTCGAGTTTAGTTTAAATGCCTATTGTTGTCATTTCTCTTGAAAAATCTTCCTCTCGAAAAATTATTGTTTTGCGTTTGGCTTCTTTGCCATTTATAACATTTATTAGCTACATGCCCTTTACGGTTGCAAAAGTGACAAACAACACTATGAAAACCCTGTTGTTGTGATCCCCTAGCCTTATGTGTTTTAAAAATTTTTTTATAATCATTGTGTCGACTTCGTCCAACATGAGCATTTTGTGAATCTGATAAATTGTTTACTTCCTCTTTTTTTTCTTTTTGTCCGAAGGACAAAGCATCTACTTTTTCTGTTAATTCAATTAATTTCTGTGATAAATTGTTAACAAATACATTATCACCTTGTTTGAGCAAGATATTTTCGTTCATGTTTATCTCTTGTAACTTTTGAGCGCGATTTACCGCCAAATTATAATCAGTAATTCCCTCTTCCATGATTTTTATACGTATGTTTGAAGGTATCGACGAAATAAACCTTGTAAATTTTATGTTGTCAAGTGCACTGGTATCAGTAATCCTTTCATAAATAATGTTTGACAAAATATTCAACCTATGAGAAAAAAATTTTATGGATTCCTGAGGGAGCAAATTTAAATTATTGAACTCTATTAGTGCTTGAGTGGAACTCATAGGAGCAAAGAATGTTTTAAATTCCTCCTTAAGAGAGTTTAAATCATTTGATTTATACAACTGGGGGGATTGTGTTAAATATTTTAATGCCGCCCCAGATAATTTTCCTTTCATAACAGCAACTGCTTCTTCAGATGATAGCCTATTTATTCTAGCATATGTGGACACCTGATCGAAAAAAAAAATCAACTAAAGATGGTTCCCCATCAAAATTCATTAACTGAATATTGACTGTTTTGGCTTTCGCCATAATTAATACTTTTGCCTAACCAACTTAAAATATTGTAAATAAATTATATAATAAATATTGTATGTGACACAAAACAAAAATTTTTAATGCCAAGCATTCCTGTTTTTTTTTTTTTTTTTTTTATTATTATTATTAATTACTTTGGCATATAATTTTATACTATTGCATGCCACTTTTAAAACAAGAATACTTAGTTTTATATGCTCATATATTATTATCCAAAAAGAAAGATAGATGAGCATACAAATGATAAATATTGTGTAAAAATATAAAAATATTGTGAAATCAAATAAAATGTATTGAAAATGAAATATTATGAACGAAATAAACCAATATTATGAATGAAAAATGTTAGACTTTGTACCAAGCATTTCTGCTGCTCTGATCTATTTATTTATTTGTTTTAATTAAACTTTTAGTTGATATTTAAAGCAATAAAAATATTGCATGACAATTTCAGCAAAAATACTTAGTCTGTTTCTATATATATATGCAATAATAAAATAAATATTTGTGTTCATGCAATCAATTATAAAATAAATATTTGTGTAAAAATGTAGTTATAATTATGCACTATAAATGAGAAAAATTGTGTTTATGAAAAATAAATATATGAAGTTTCAAACATACCAAGCACTTTTGCTCCAACTATTTCAATTTCTAATTATTATTATTACTTTTTTTTTTTTTTTTTTTTTTTTTTTTTTTAAAGACCCAAAAATATTAAAAATATCAGCAAAAGTACTTAGCTAAATGTATATTAAAAATATATATAATATTATGCATAATTGGCAATAATTTTAATTTAATTATATATGCACCAGATAAATATTGAAATCGCACCAAAATAAAGTTGAATTATTAATATCCAATCTACATACCTTTATTCTGTATTTCAAAAATATTATAAAATAATTATTATGTTTTCTTTTTAAGTCGCAAAAACACTGTTCCGAACATCAATTAAGTTTCTATATTAGTCTGGAAAATTCATAAAAAAAAAAACACACTTCAAAAATTGAAATTTCGTGCACGGTAATTGAAGAACAATATCCCGGAAAGTCTGATAAATCGCAATACTGTGGGATGTTTCACCGCAGAACGTGCAATATCTATCACTCCTGTAACTAGAAAAAAATAAAAAAAAAATTCTGAAACCTATTTTAAATACATACGGTTTTTCTCCTGTATGCTTTCCTCACACTAAAAATTCTGAAGATTTGAAGCAACTGCACACAAATTGGGCTTTCCTCTGTATGAATGTGTGTAACTTTCATTCGACTATTACAAAATCTGTAATAACGTTATCATTTTTATGCAAAAAAAAAAAAAAATTATACATTAGGCTTTTCTTCTGCGCGTGTGTGTAATATTTATGAAAAATTTCTAAAAAAAAACTGTTATAAATTTCACACACATCTGATTTTTTTTTGTCCCTAATTATCGTAATTTGCCGATGTAATAATATGAAATTAGCTGTACACACACTTTTTTTTTTTTTTTTCAAGCACGATTGCTTGAATTATTTTGTAAAAACAAATTCCCGAAATTTTTCACATATGGCTTTTCATCTCCACACCTGCGCAAATCACTGTATCAACAAATCCGATGAACTTTCACCTGGCCTTTTAGCTGATTTAAATTAATGCATCTGTAGTACTTTGCGATGAAAATCGCTGACAGAAAACAGAAGAGCATATGTTCCGGACTGCACGCTCGAATCCTGTCTCCTTTTCATGTTAATTTCATCCTAATCCGTGGTAAGACGGTCAGCCTTCCTACCAGTTACCTTACTCGTAGGGTTTTTATTTTTAACTTAATTTTGTAAATATTTTATTTTTAACTTAATTTTGTAAATATTTTATTTTTAACTTAATTTTGTAAACATTTTATTTTTAACTTAATTTTGTAAATATTTTTGTTCATTTCTTGTAATTAATATTCTTGTTCCATTGTTTTTGGTAATATTCTCTTTTTAGACTGCCTAACAGTCTCGTTAGGCTTTTGGTTTAAGTATTATCAATTTAAAAAAAAAAAAATAAAAAAAAAATTTGATAGTTATGTTTAATTGTCAGGTTAAAAAAAAAAAAAAAAAAAAAATTAAAATTAAAATAATTATTTCTGTGCTAGGATTTTGTTGGTTTGCCAGTATATGTATTGTACAAAATATATTCTTCTTCTCCTCTGTTCCTTGAAGTCTCACGCCTCTGTCCACAGACATGCTCTGTCATCAAACCATCACGCCCGAGTTCTTTGAACTCCCCAAGTTCATTGTACCGATATGCTTGATCATGTACTCCAGCTTCATTGTATTTTCTCCTTCTCATGTGGAGGTAGGCGACGGTCTTGACCGTCGTAGGTACTCCCCGAAGCTACGTGATGATGATGATATCCACCGCTGATTAGACATCGAAGAGCTGATTTGGTTCTTCGAAACAGGATACCATCGTATTAATAATTTCCGATGAGCGTTTCATTTACCAATGACGAGAGTAGGAGAGATGATTATCTTTTCAAATGTTCATTCGCATAAATGAAAAAATGTTCCTTGAAATACACATATTATAGTTCGAATATTTGACACAGTTAAACGGACCCCTCTTTATATAATCACAAAAAGTTCGAGTCAGAGGAGAAAAATAATTTCCATTGGCCCTCTCCTCTCTCTCCATCGATGCCTTCCAGGAAACCTGTACGGGACCAAGATTATGTAACGTGGATTATCCGTTTCTGAAATAAAAGTTCATTCTTTGGCCGTAAAATTTGATATACACTGCGTTTGATAACAGATAAACACATTCAAGTCTTGATAAAATTTAAACTGTCTTTATTGAGTTTATTCTTAAGAAGTCACATAAGGAAGTACACATATAAAACTATTTCGCAATAATAACCCAAGCATTTCTCGGGAAGCGACGGAGAGAGAGAGAGGGCTAAAATTTTCTGCATTTTATTCTACGATGAAAAAGCAAAAACTGTGGGTCTGCTCTTTTTTCTCGCACGGGGAGAACCCTTGGAAGGGCAGTCATATGTTTCGCTTTATCTTATTTTCGCCAAAAATGAAAGCCAACTTCAGTTCTTTGTTTTAGATATTAAACCAATGTTAATTTTTGAATTTGTAATGACGGTTTATAATTGTATTAACCTTTTAATCGCCAACATTACGCCAAACGACCGTTTGACTAGAGAAAATGACCGTTATGAACTGAAATCATTAATATTGGGTAATTTAAAATAAATTATATCCGGTGTTGCAATAATATAAATTCTGACAATGAGTTTTCTTGTTTTTATGACAATTTGAGAACACTTTTTTTATAATTACGTTTAATGTCAGAATTTCCGTTAGATATTATTTCTTTTATTTTCTCTTTTATCCCATAAAATAAAGTACTTTTCTATTTAAAAAGATAAACACTTTATTTATGATTTAGATATAAAACATATACAATTTAGATTTCTGAATGATGTGTGTTATTGTTTTTATGTTAATAAATAGTGTAGGTCGTATGTATAATTAAAATTGTGTAATTTTTAACGACATTTAAAAATAATTCTTTCTCCAAATGCTTAAGAACAAATTATGTAAATATAATATCTCACTTAAAATTTAATTATTTTTTTTATTGCAATAATGCATTAATTTATCATTAGATTTTATTTTATTTAAAAATTCAATTAAAATTTAACCAAATATATGTGAACACCTTCACAGGCTAACTTTTCGAAATTATCTGTAGTTTCCTCCGACACAAGCGTAAATATGGGCTAGAACCCCTTAAAAAGACCACCCCTTACTTAGGTTATTCAACCCATACCTCGGCCTTTCTTTTGTAGGCAACTGGCATATTAACACCAACATATTTTTCTTAAAATAATTCAGTTTAGGAAAATTGAATTAGTTTAATACTTAAAAACATACCAATATTTTATAGTTAAATGCATAATCATTAATAATCGGAATATTTGTAAAAATATTTTTCATTTTAAAAGTTTTATACATCCTTATTGTTCATGTCAAAAGTTTATTTTTCTTCAAATGTAATACAAATATATATTTTTTTTTCCTTTATTTTATTTTTTTTTTTTTTTTCGTATTTTGTACCTTTGAATAAAATACGATAAAAGATAAAAAAAAAATAACGTAGGGGAAAGTTGTCCAAAACGGGGACGCTAACATATCTCTGTCCGCAAAAGAAAATCTATAAATAAAGAAAATTTAGCAAAGCACTTCCTGATTAGAGCATGTCTTAGACTATCAGATGGCAAAGTTATTTTTAAAAAAATATCATTAGTATAGGCAGAAAAAACATTTTCTGAAAAATTTGCAAAGTCCCCGTTTTGGACAACCGGTTGGGTAAAATGGGGTACTCATATGAAATAGCGTAAATTCAAGTCCTAATGCGAATTAGGACTTAATAAACCTCCTTATTAGATAAACATGGTTACAAAGAAAAAGTGAAGTTAATGCAAAATCAAAATTAAAATAGATAAATTATTTTGTTATCTTTTTCAACAGCTACTAACATGACACAAAAGTCACATGTGAAATTGATATCGCTTTCTTCAACTCTTGAATAGGCTTCATGTGCCCAACCTCGACAGCTGCTACATTGAATTCACACCTCTTTGTCTTTCAAGTCAATGTAAACTCCATTACAAAAAAAGCGTCCTCGCTATTCTGTGCTTCATCAGATGATAACATTGGGTCTTGAATTTTTTTTTATTTCTCTTTTTTAGCTTTTGGATAGCTAGGATTAGGTTCAGCGGCTTTCTTGACCAATTTCCTTTTCTGTTTATTCTGCTTTAAATTTTTCTCCTGTTCCACAGCTTCCAATTCTGCTTTGTAAGCTGATGAAGTGAGTATGGCAGTTTTACCTTTCCTCTTTTTATTCACTCTTTTTTGTAAACGTTCAGTTTCTTGTGGTAGATGCATTATTATTTTAGGCGAAGTGTTAAAAGCTGAACATTTCTGGGGTTCGACGTCCACGTTTTGGACTACCGTCAATGTCCCCGTTTGAGCCGACCTTGACGTGTGCTAAAAACGTGGTGTCACTTCGCACACGTGTCAGACAAAACTATAAAGCAATGTGTGAAAATGTATATTAAATCTAGACGAATCTATAGCGTACTTACTAAAATCGAACGTTCAAAGGTCACTTGATAGGCTTGTAGCCGTATACAATATAGTGTACGGCTACAATCGAAATGAAAATCGCAAAAATTTGAAAACTTTGTAGAAAATAACAGATCCGGTAAAATATGTCAACAACTAGATTCAAACTTGCTTATAGCCGAATTAGAATTATCGTAGACTATTGGATTCAAAGAGGACAGACTAATCAATGAGAAACTGAACGTCCCCATTTGACCCGCCGTCCCCGTTTTAGACAACTCTCCCCTATATGATAAAAAGAAATATGACACCTAATAAATAAATAAATTAATTAATAAACAAATAAATAAAAAGAAATAAAATAAAGAAATAAGCACTTATAATTTTACAACATAAAATTCTAACATATGTTAATCTCATAAAGAATGCTTGATTGGTTGTATGGCTTAAGACTGATTGACTACACTAGGGTCCTAGGCCTACAGGAGAAATGTCCTCCGTGGGGGACTTTCTAAGTGGATCTAGTTCGTATTTACATGAGTTTTAGAGAGAACTACGGAAAACTCCGAACGGCTAGATCGATGAGCGCGTTTTTTGATCGAACCCGGCACTTCCCATCTACCAACTTTGACCGTAGAACCGCTTGGCCACCATAGAGGGATTTACTTCTATTAATGCCTTGATTTCTCCATAAAAAATAAAATAAAATATAAAAACAAATAAAATAATTTTATGTTTTTAAATTAATAAATAAGAGAAAATTAAGCATTTTAATATTTTTAAACTTATTCTTTTCGCCGTCGTATTCCATATTTTTGAATAAATATAAGAAAAATATAAGGCACCTATTGAGTTTAAGCTTTATGCATTAAATAAATGTACTAGCCTTTATTATTATTATTATTATTATTATTATTATTATTATTATTATTATTATTATTATTATTTCTAAATTTTTAACGTGGCAGTATTAGACAAAATTTCTCATAAATGCACATAATGAGAGTTATTTTTATCGTGCGATTGTAAAATCAATAGGATTTATTAGCAATAGTAGTAGTAAACTAGGAAAAAGAAGTACATGCAGTGCGTGGGAAGGAAGCGTGTAAATTTTGAATATTAGTATCTTTGAAAAGAACTTGCAAGTACTTTTAAAACGAATGGCTGGACCATAGATTTGGGATAATTTAGGTTATTTTTTATTTTATTTTATTTTATTTTTAATTTTTTAATTTTTAACGAAAAAAAAAAAAAACTTATTTAAAAAAAATAATAATAATTCTTTTGATGTTGGCACAAAATTGACTTCTTTCTTTCGGCATAATTCTCTGAGATAAAAATCTTTTGCATTCATCATGGAAAACATTTTTAATAAATAATAATTTAATAAGTAATTCGTACTGCATGAATTTGAGTAAAATTATATTGAAGAAAGTCTTGTGGTGACCGCAACATACAAGTTTTGAATAACAATTAATTGACAATTTTCCTTTCCTTTTAGAGAAAGACTGGTCGATCGAAGATAAGAAAGGACGGGACATAAAGATAATTATTATGGGAGCAAAATCTGATCGTGTACCCAGCAAAAGAATGTACACAACAACACTGTATTGGAGGGGGGGGGGGAGGAAGAAAGAAAATCAGAGAGAGAGAATCCATTGTTGTATACTTGACTAATATAAATCAATACTTTGATGGAAGGCGACTTCCTGCATTTTAGAGGACTAGGCCCGTATCCCAGCTGCAGTACGCTGCGAGGCGAGCATCGGGGACCCATCTATGAGACTACTACTGTTATAGGTGCCTACTGTTATCAGGAGGCCCGAAGGCAGGTTGTATGGGCGACAAATTACCGGACTCTCATACAAATAACATTTGGACATTTCATTGTCCACTGTCCACTGGGAAAACATTCCCTGAAGGTGGATTTTCAGAACAGTATACTCTGAGACTTCCGCTATTTCTTACATGTGAATAGCCGTAATAAAAGTCTTGACTTGAGAGAGAGTTTCTTTAAAACATAAAAGATTGAAACTAGTATTCCTTACCGATTTATTATCATGTTGGATTTGAAGTTTTAAACTAAATTTATACATGCTACAGATAGACTAAGTAAATTATTAGTATATTTTCTAATGTCTATTTATATTTTTAACCATAAAACTATTATTCAATTGTTTTCAGATGTCAGTTTTAAATTAAAGTTTTTTTTTTTTTTTTTTTTTTTTTTCCAACACTTTAGGAAAAATGTGAAAAATTAAATAAGTTAATTAACAAAACTAGTATCACGCAGTGGTAGAAATTATAAAATACATGCTAAACACTAACGAGAACGTAAGTGTTTCTGTTTCTACGTCGGGAGGGCGGGGGGGGGATTAAAGGGATAAATTCAGCCCCTGAAGTATGTGTGACACTGTATTTTTGTCATGAACAGCAAGTGACTATTAGAGAAAGTTTCATTAAAATCAGTAAGAAGGTGATATAAAGACAATTATTCTCTTTCAATCTGCTCCTAGGCACCTCCCCCCCCCCATCCTTCAGATATATACTAAGTGAAAGTGGTACCAATTTAATTGATTGAAATTTCTAAAAACGTATTAAGAAAATAATTATTTAAATTCCTTCTTTGGTGTTCATTGTTTTTGCGATTTCCGAATTTTAAAAATGACTTTTTTTCCTGTGTCCTTTTTTTCCGGGTGCCCTTTTTTCTGGGTGCCCTTTTTACCAGTGCCTTTTTTTCCAAGTGCCCTGTTTTCCGGGATCCATTTAGCACAATTATTCTCTTTTCTGCCCTTTTCTTCTTCTAATTTCCTTTTTATATTTCAGACAGAAATATTCAATATGAGTTTGAGTTTGAATTGCTTTTTCACGCTCAAGTTCGTGAATAAAACGAACTTCGCTCAACTCAAGTTCATAATTTTAAAAACGAGCGAAGTTCAACTCAAAACTCAAAATTTTTGAGCTACGCTCACGAACGCGTTCAAATGAACGCGTTCGTGCACAACACTGGTTTGGATTCGCTTGTGTATTGGAAACAGATGTTTCGGGAGAGTGATAAGGAAAAGGAAGGAGTGTTTGTTTATATTTTAATTGCTTATAACAGATGGAACTGAAAATGCGTAATCGCATACGGCATAGGGTTAGTGTTCGGAAGCATTTATTTATTGTGGTCTTATCAAGAATATTGTTTGAGTTTAATTAAGAATAATTTGGGAAGAATTGAATATTTATTTATTTATTTTTACTGTTTAACTTTTCTTTACTTTTCTTTTTTTCTTTTTTTTAATCTGATTTTTTCTTGAGACTATTTTTTTTAAGATTTAAAATAAGTAAATTTGTTAAGAATAGTTAATTATGCTCTTATGTTAAAATTAAGTGTCTGAGAAAATTACATCATTTTATGCAGATTTTGTAAGCAAAATTTATATTTTTAAATAAGTGTTTCTAATTTTAGAAAACATATTCAAAGTGACTGTTTGCTAAATATGAGTGAAAAACACTAATTTTCTTGTCAATCTGGAAAGTTCAACTTCTTCGGAAAATCAAAGGAAACAGTCAGTCGGTAGTTTAAAATTTAGGATGCCTTAAAGATGTTTCTTAAAAATTTGTTATTATTTAATTGTCTCTTAATTACATATATGGCTTATAATATAAGAATTTTTTATTTATTTATTTTTTTTTTTTCAGAAAACGGCTTTCGTGTATGTGTTTCTTGATATTATTTGACATATCCTGTTTTCGTGTTTAAAGGAATTGGTTTAATGAACCTTAAGATTACACGATTGGGACGAATGTTTATGTAAAATATTGACTCTACCACTATTTCATATGAGCGTTTTTTTTTTTCTTTTAATTGAAGAAATTCTAGTGTTAAATAAAGTGAAGGTTACTATTTGAAAGCATTGGGACTTTAAAACGTGAATCGCATCCACTATGCAGCACACATGTATATATTGTATATCATCCCGAAAGGATTAGAAAGACATTAGCCATACATAAACTAAAAAGTAATAAGTTATAAAAATAATATTGTTGCGTACTTGGGGGTTCGTGAGTTGTCTGAGAATGAAAGGCCAAACGTAAAAAAATTCAGTAATTTATTCACAGAAAGTTCCAGAAAAATACAGGTCAATAAACCAATTATCAGCTTCAATTCAAGCAGTAACCACAGCTTAAACAACAGCTGTCAATAGCAAATCCACAGTACAAACTGTAGAGCAATAACACTTGAAGCAAGTCTCCCTCAAAGAGGCTTAGAAGCAATGCAAGCACTAGCGAAGCTGGCTGAGATCTGAACTGAACTGACTGCCTTGGCGAGGAAGCGCTCCTTATATGCTGTTCCATGGAACCCAGATTTTTCGAGAAAACTCTAGAAAGTGGTCAACCAATCAACTTACAGCTTCCATATTTGGTATATCCCATATAAGGATTTTCACGCCAAGGTCGCCAAAAAAATCGCCAAGGTGGGAAAAAGTCGCCAAATTTGGCGCCAAATACATTACCTGCATTACTGGGGCTTTTTAATGCGTTTTTAAGGGAAAATAAGGCTATTTCAACGCTAAAACGACTAGAAATGCACAAAATTAGCACTTTATCAACTTACTAAGCCTCTTTGAAAGAATTTATACAAAAATAAACACAATTATTTACAATTTCGTAACACTGCCCCCCTCCCAAGGACTGCACGTCCCGGGCAGTGCAACCCTTGGTCAAGAAGCGAAACTAAATAATTTACACAATCTAAAACACAAAAACTAAGTTGCATATAACGATAAAATAGAAATACAAATCAAGTGAGAAATATTTACAAAATTCACAAATATGTTCAAATATTTATATACAAACATTTACAAAATTCACAAATATGGACAAATATTTATATACAAATATTTACATTACGCATGCGCAAATTTTACCAGTATTTACAGTTTTAATTTTAATATTACCGTTACTTGTGGTACTTGTCTAGCCTATTATAGTGCACCACCTTCGGTTTTGATGAAGGTGTTTTAGTGATCCGCACCACTACATCATTCAGCCTTTTTAAGACTGTGTATGGTCCGTCCCAGTTGCACTGTAACTTGGGAGAGAGTCCTTTGCGTCGAACAGGATTCCACAACCAGACCTTCTCTCCTTCCTGAAACTCATGTTGCGTAGCCTTTAGATCGTACCTTGTCTTCATTTTCTCCGATGCAATGTGAATTCGCTCCCGAGCAAAGTTGTGAACGTCCTCAAATCGTGCCTGGAGATCTTGGATGTACTCCTCGGGCGATGAAGGCGCATCGGGTGGACAACCAAACAGGAGGTCACAAGGGAGACGAAGTTCACGTCCAAACAGCATCTGGGCTGGGGTATAGCCGGTAGTTTCATGGACAGCACTTCGATAAGCCAGCAGGAACAATGGCAACTTCAAGTCCCAATCTTGCTGGTTCCTTGATACTAGAAGGGAGAGGTTATTTAGGATGGTACGATTGAACCACTCGACCATGCCGTCCGACTGGGGATGTAAGGGTGTTGTCCGGGTTTTATCTATGCCGAGTAGTTGACACAGTCCTTTGAAAACATCAGAGATAAAGTTCCTACCTTCGTCGGTATGAAGTTGTAGGGGCGTGCCGTACCTTGACACCCATTGCTGCACTAGGACCTCTGCGACTGCCTCTTGATTGGGAATGGGATATGCCTCAGGCCACTTGGTGAAATAGTCCATCACGACGCGGATGTATTTATTTCCACTGGAGGTCCGTGGCAAAGGATCCAAGATGTCGATTGCAATCCGTTCAAATGGTGCTCCCACGTTATACCGTTGCAATCTTCCTCGACTTCGTTTCTGCGGGCCTTTACGTGCCGCACAAGTATCACAGGATTTACACCATTTCTCCACATCCTCCTTTGCCTTGCACCAGTAGAAGCGTTCCCGAACTTTCTGCAGAGTCTTCATTACCCCAAAATGGCATCCGGTAGAGCTACTATGCAGTTGTTCTAAAACATCTGGAATTTTTTATCTTGGTAATAAAATCTGCCATCTGAAGCTTTTCCCATCATCAGATTCCCACTCTCTGTATAATACGCCGTTTCTGATATGAAGAGAGTCCCAAAGTGCCCAATAACTTTTCGTAATGGGACTAAATCTGGAAATGTCCTGCCAGATAGGTCTGTTGCTGGTCGTCTCCTTCAGCTGTAATATTGGCTTTATGTCAGGATCTTCCAACTGGGATTTTCTAAGTTCTTCGTCACTCCATGGATCGGGATCTTGATCTGATGGTGTTGAGACAGTAACTTGGCAGGCAACCGGATTTATCGGCAGGTATTTCTGTTCGGCTCTAGAGCAATACTTGCAGCTTTCCGAGCAGGGCTTCCGTGACAAAGCATCTGCATTACCATGTAGAGTCCCCTTGACGTATCTCGAAGTCATATTCCTGCAAGCGTTGTATCCACCTGGCAATCTGTCCTTCCGGGTTCTTGAACTGGAGCAACCACGTTAAAGATGCATGGTCAGTCCGGAGCAGGAATCTTCTGCCATAGAGGTAATGATGGAAATGTTCTATGGCTTTTACGATGGCGAGTAGCTCTTTCCTGGTGGTACAGTAATTTCGCTCCGGTTTAGACAGGCATTTACTCCAATAGGCAATGACATGTTCTCGACCATCAATTTTCTGCGACAGAACAGCACCGACACTCTCATGGCTGGCATCTGTATCAAGTATGAACTGTCTGTCGGGCTGTGGATACGTCAAGATAGGCGATGATGTTAAGGCCTCTTTAAGTCGCTTGAACGCATTTTCACATTCATCTGTCCACAGGAACTTCTGTTTGGCTTCCGTCAGCTTGTGGAGTGGTCTGGCAATACTTGAGAAACCCTTGACAAACTTCCTGTAGTAAGTGCATAACCCCAGGAAACTTCGTAGTTGGTGTACATTTTCAGGGCGACTCCAGTTCTCGACTGCAGAGATCTTCTCAGGATCAGTTCTCACACCTTCGGCAGAGATGATATGGCCGAGGTAGCTCACTTCACGACGGAACAAGTTACACTTGCCTGGATTCAATTTGAGGTTAGCCATTCTGAGTTTCTCCAGCACCTTTCGGATGTTTCGTAGATGGTCTTCAAAAGTGCGCCCCACTATGATAATATCATCCAAATACACCAGACAGGCTTCATAGGAAAGTAATTTTAGCACTGTCTCCATCAGGCGTTCGAAGGTGGCAGGTGCATTACATAATCCGAATGGCATAACTTTAAATTGCCACAGTCCTTGTCCCGTGGTGAATGCAGTCTTCTCACGATCATCAGGATGTAATTCTACTTGCCAGTAACCGCTCTTCAGATCCAAAGTCGAGAACCATTTATTGCCAGCAAGTGTGTCTAATGTGTCGTCAATTCTGGGAAGAGGGTAACTGTCTTTCTTCATGATGTCATTCAAACGACGATAATCCACGCAAAATCTTGTTGAACCATCCTTTTTCCGCACCAGTACTATGGGAGAGGCCCAAGGACTCGTTGATGGCTCGATGACATCATTGTGCTGCATTTCACTTAGAAGTTCAGTGACCTCTTCCTGTTTAGCAAAGGGAAGTCTTCTTGGATGTTGTTTGATTGGAGGATGATTTCCTGTATCAATTCTGTGCTGGGTGATGTTCGTTCTCCCGACGTCTTCAGGTGTTCGAGAAAAAAGGTCTTTAAATTCTTGGAGTAGCTTCTCCGCAGCACATCTCTGTTCCTTTCCTAACTCTGCATTCTTTAGTAATTCCGTTATTAATTGTTCTGAAGACTTGGATGCGGTTGATTGCGTGGGGCGGTTGATGCATGTAACAGGAGTGCAGGTTGCTAACACCTCATCCTTCTTCACTGTCCGGACCTTATCGCTGATGTTTGCGACTCTCACAGGAATAGTACTCTTTGAGAGATCAACTAGAGATGAAGCTACCAGAACTCCTCTTGGGCTATTGTCTGTATTCGGGTATTCAATCAGTCCATAGCGGAAGTATTGCTTTGTGGGAGGTGTTCCTGAAACTATTTTCTCTGTGTGTTGAAGGATGGAAATTTCAGACTTGGCTGTTATCTGGCAAATTGTCTGACTGTCTTGATTTTCAGTGTTGAACACAGCGATGTCTTCCGAACTCGAATGCAGTTCATTATTCTTAAAGTCCAATTTAAAGTTAAATTTTCTCAGGAAATCAATTCCAATGATTAAAGGATCTCTTATATCAGCCACATATGCCATATGATGGTAACTGGCATTCCCAAAAGTGATGGTCAAGTTCATTTTTCCATATATTTTGATTTCGTCTCCGGTCACAGTTTGGAGTTTAACGCAGGGCGGCGTCCAGATGATCTTCTCTTCTAGTTTTTGAGCCAAATTCGTTCTAATGATGGTCACGTTGGCTCCCGTGTCCACAATCATCCGGCAGGTGGTGTTGTTGACTTGGCCATAGACGTGAAGTCCATTATCGCCGCCACTCATCGATGAAACATGAAATACTGTAAATTGGGGCTCTTTAATTTTAGGCAACCTCCGCCCCGCGAGATGGCCTCCTCTTAGTTTCCCTGTAGTGATGGTGAAGACGGGTGATTTCCTATAGTTGGTCGTACAGGGCAGTTCCTCTTCACGTGACCATCCCCTCCACAGCTCCAGCACTTTATCTTCCGGTCCCTTATTTCCTTGTTATTCTCCAGGCTGCGCAATCTCTTTAAGATCTCTTCGATACTTCTCTTCATTTCATTTTCACCAGCAGGCGTATCGTTTAAAGAGACTGCTCTTATGGTATGGCGGTCTTTCCGGGAGGCTTGTTGGGCTGCCTCTATCCTAAGTGCATAGCCTAAAGCTGATTCTACGTTTCTGATGTTGGAGAGTCTCAGCGCTTTTTGAATTTCTGGATCCCGAACAGCATCGATAAAGTACTGAAGAGCTAAGTCGTTTCGAGTGTCAGCTTGACAGTCTGAGAATGCTAGGTGTGACAATCTCTGAATGTCCGCTGCCAGCTCTTGCAAACTTCCGCCCGTTTTCTGGTAACGGGACTTTAGCTGGAGGCGACTATAGTCCTTAGAACACTTCTCTCCGAACCGTAGCTCCAGTGCTCTAGTCAAGGCCTCGAAGTCGTTCCTTTCTTCTTTAGTAACATTTCTCAGTATCTCGGCTGCATCTCCCCGTAATGCTGCTGCTAAGTGGACTGACTTGGCGGTAGAGTCCCAGCCGTTAGCTTCAGCTACGATCGAAAACTGCGTTTTATATACATGCCACGAGGAACTGCCGTCGTAGGTGGAAAGCTTAATAAATTCCTGATTCTGGATTCTTCTCTCTTTCTTTTCAGTTTCCTGGGGCAGGGATTCTAACTTTTCTTCCACTTTTCTCTCCAGATCTTCTTCTATTCTCTTCAGTTTACCTTCTATCTCTGAAGACCTTCCTTTCAGCTCTTGATCAACGTTTTCCTTAACTTTCTCCTCGAAACTCCGTTCTATTTTCGTAACACTCTCTTCAACCTTCATAACATTTTCTTCTATCTTCATAGCTTTCTCTTCAAAACTTTCTTCTATTTTCAAAACTTTCTCCTCAAAATTTTCTTCTATCTTTATAACTTTCTCTTCAAAATTTTCCTCTATCTTTATAACTTTCTCTTCTATTCCATCCATTCTATTTTCCATCACTGTTAATTTACCCTCGATTGATTCTTTCACCGTTGAAAGCTCTCTCTTCATCTCATCTTGGTTAGATTTAATTTCTTCGGTCAAACTGGCTTCCATCTTTTCCTGAACTGCTTTCATTTCCTTCATTTCTTCAGTCAAGCCGTCTTTCAATTCTTTCTGTCCGGCTTTCATTTCATTCATCTCGTGACTCAGGCTATCTTTCATCTCTCTTTGAGATGCTTCTATACTTTCTTTCATCTCTCTTTGTCCTTCCTTCATTTCATTCATCTGGGTAGCTAAGCTTTCTAGAAGTTTCTTCATCTGTTCCACCATAGCTCTAGTTATAACCATTCACAGACAAACCCCGCTCCTGACACCAGAAATGTTGCGTACTTGGGGGTTCGTGAGTTGTCTGAGAATGAAAGGCCAAACGTACAAAAATTCAGTAATTTATTCACAGAAAATTCCAGAAAAATACAGGTCCATAAACCAATTATCAGCTTCAATTCAAGCAGTAACCACAGCTTAAACAACAGCTGTCAATAGCAAATCCACAGTACAAACTGTATAGCAATAACACTTGAAGCAAGTCTCCCTCAAAGAGGCTTAAGAGCAATGCAAGCACTAGCGAAGCTGGCTGAGATCTGAACTGAACTGACTGCCTTGGCGAGGAAGCGCTCTTTATATGCTGTTCCATGGAACCCAGATTTTTCGAGAAAACTCTAGAAAGTGGTCAACCAATCAACTTACAGCTTCCATATTTGGTATATCCCATATAAGGATTTTCTCGCCAAGGTCGCCAAAAAAATCGCCAAGGTGGGAAAAAGTCGCCAAATTTGGCGCCAAATCCATTACCTGCATTACTGGGGCTTTTTAATGCGTTTTTAAGGGAAAATAAGGCCATTTCAACGCTAAAACGACTAGAAATGCACAAAATTAGCACTTTATCAACTTACTAAGCCTCTTTGAAAGAATTTATAGAAAAATAAACACAATTATTTACAATTTCGTAACACTATTTTGCAAAAACCTATTACCAAAGGTAGTATGGAACGAAGTAACCTATTACTGAAAAGTAACTATTTATCCCATCTCTACTTCTGTCTACCATATCTCCGAAACTAATAAAGATAGAACTACAAAACTTCAGAATTGAGGCAGGTCTGGTGTACAGATGACATTTTCAAATTTTGGGGGGAAATTGACAAAACGTACATGGGACATCCAAAACCGGAAGTGTGACTGTAAGTAAACACGCTATAAGATGTCCTTTCGTATGACATATATTTAGTTAGTTAAGAAAAGTTGATGAGTGACCTGTATAAATTTCAGGTCTCGCAAGTACGCTCCTTCAAAAATGGCTGTACAGATTTTTTTCAAACTTGCCATCTTAACCCTTTTCAGACATCCTTTTGTATGCAATTGTTGTTTTCCAGTCAATAAATCAATAGGCCAAATTTGATAAAAGCCGGTATCGCAAAAACCAGCTCTAACGATTTTCTTGAAAATTGTTACATAAACCCATTTTAGATATCCTTTTCCATGTACTACATCGTTATTACAGGAAAATTAACAGTCATCATGATTACACAGGTTAGTTTAAGATCTCAGAATTTGGTGTTTTAAAAAGTAGCTCAATCGATTTTTATCCCTTATTTTTAAACTCGCTATTTAAATCTGATTTTTATGTCGTTAAACGTGTATCAGCTTTTCCACAAAGGAAAATTTTTAGATGTCTATTTTGTTAGGTCAAATTTATGTTTTCTGATAACATTATCTCCAAAAGTGCATATAAAGCGTGTAATGCTGGGTAATGGAAGTCATGTGGTTGTTTCGTTTCACACCAATTTTTTTTTTTATTATTATTTATTTAAATATAGTGACCAGAGAAGCGGGCAAAGCCTGCTAGTAGTAATATATATAGTTCTATTATCCCCATATTATCGTGCAAAGAATTTTGATGCCGAAAAAAAAGCTTTGGAATCAGCCATTAAGTGGTATTGAAAGAAAGAATAAAAGAAAAATGAATTTGAAACTGTACCTAGAGTTTTTCATTCACCTTTAGTAAATAAATTATTCATAAATTTTATTTGTTAAAATATTCGTGTGTATTCCCGTGTGTATTCACTCGGGGAAAGACGGCCATATTTTGGTAAAATCGACATCTTTTCCCAAGTGAAAAGAAATAACTTTTTTCTCCCCAATGGTCAATCTATATATTATTACTATATCTATGGTCTATCCGCGATTGTAATGATCGATAGATGGCGCTTTCTCAACACTGCAGTTGTTAGTAAACATTATGGCCACGTGTGTTCCATTAGTGTTCTTTGTTATTCTACTTAATATTCGTACTATAATTTCTCCGCCATTACATCATGGAAAATTGATTGCTTTTGGAAAAAATACTTCAGTTTATTCAAAGTTCGATCGGAAGTAGATTTTTAACTGAAGTTGAACAAATATTAATTTCAAATCATCTGATTAATTCTTTACTTCCTTTAGCCGAAGCAACTGAAATTTTAAATTTGTCATTTGGAAATAAATGGAAGCTCAATTCTGGATTTCTTGATCCTTTGGAGTTAGATTGTAGCACACAACAGTATGTGTTATCTTTTTTACCGTATTTATTCATTTTTATTCAATAAATATATGTGAAACTAAATATCGGCAAGCAATGGCGGCTGTATGGAATTCGAATTAAACCATGTTTATTGTAATTTCACCTTGGCCCACCAGAGGGCGAGCATTTCATTACAATCGCGGATACATGTGCATGCATTTTTTCCCTTCGTGATTAAATACCATGAATATTTAAAACACGAGAAAATAAAATATTTTTTTATAACGTTTTATTTATTGAAATCGCTATTTATCATCAAATTTTATACAATTCCAATTTGATTTATAAAAATGTCTAAACGTAAAATGCCTACAGTAGTTGAAGATGTAAATGAAGAAAACCAAAATGCAAATTTAAATTTCAATAATTGTACAATAAATTTATGTAGAAACAAGATTGTCATAGTGACAGAAGGAGGTGCTACAATTGATAATAGTCATATTGAAATGGTCGCCAAAGAAACTGAAGATGTGACAGTGGATGACGCTCCTGAGACTAGAACCACATTTTCGCCTGAAGCTAAAAGGATGAAGAATGCAACAAGTCGTAAGGTTCCCACTGAATGAATTATAAAAACTTCTAACCAGTTCAATGCTGAGTACATAACTTTTTGAGACTGGTCACACTTCATTATTGGTTTTTGTTCTGGCAATCTATCATTATTTCGGCGCAAAACTATTTATGCTTTTGTAAAATAAATTGGATCACTGATTGATTGCTTTTTAGACGAATTTCTATTAAAGAAGTTATTTGTTTCTAAAATGAAACTAGCTGTTTATGTTACTAGTGCTATTATTTTAAAATTCTAACAAATATGTAAAAATAAGTAAATAAATTTCAAGCTGATAAAAAAATACAGAAAACTAAATTTTATTTTCATAGGAAATAAAAAACTGAGCTTAATTATTAATTTGTAATTATTATTTTAGGAACAACTATAGTATCTCCCCATAGCTGAATTTGACGATTTATTTTTGGCGATTACGGCTAAAACATTAATCTGAAAATCATAAATCATAAAATCATAAGCTAAATTATAAATCATAAAATCATAAATCCAAAGTAAACAGCATGTAGGCTGCCATACTATATCGCAAACAGTCCAAAACGACATCGTTATCGTTCAAATCGGCGCCAAAAAAAAAAAAAAATCGCCAAATTCAGCTGTGGGAAGATACTATAATTGTACCTTATTGGATTTTGGAGACTGGAATTTACGTATTGGAAAGTAAATATATTTTCATAATCATAAATATAGCACATTTTAAGATCCAGTTTTTTTTAAGAAGTGGGCAGACTTAGATAGTTGACATTTTTGATTTTGATGAAATTTTTAGGCAAAGTTCTTTATATAAAATTAGTAGACACGTATATTTTATTTTTGCAAAAAAAAAAAATTCTTGGAGTTTTTTTTTTTTTTTTTTTTTTTTTTGGGGGGGGGGAGGGGGGGGGTCAAAGATGGAGTCCTCTGTTTTGTTACGAAAAATATGCCTGTTTACGGAAGCCAATACATTTTGCGCTAGAAGTGAACCATGGCACTGATAGTTATTTTGTATTCTCCTGCTTCCAAACTAACTATTGGGACATAAATACTTATGATTGACTCTTGGCGCAAAGGTCAAAGGTCAATCAAAATTCTAAAAAAAAAAAACATTTTTTTTTAACTTTGACCCTCCAAATCTTCTTGCGCCAGAAGTGAACCACAAAGGTATATATTTCAGTAAATACATACTGATAATAACTACCCAAAAAGAGTAAAATTTCTGTGGTTGACTTCTGGCGCAAAAAAATATTTGACTTTGAAATTGTGAAAAACCAGAAATTGTATAACTTTCAAGGTCATTTACTGCTTGCGCCAGAAGTCAAAGTCAACTGGTACGAAATTAGTCGTTTAAGAAGCCTTAAGTAAAGCAAACACAAGGTCAGTTCAGAAAGCTATGGTAACTTCCTTAACGTTTATGTAATGCGGCTCTATACTTTGTGTTTTGTAGTACATGTTCAATAGATTTCATTAAATTTTTTCAGCATTTATTATTATTGTATATAAAATTATAACATCAAAATTGCTTTAACTAACTGAATTGCTATTTAAACATAAAACCTTCTTAATAGCAAAAGCCCAAGTTTCACGGGGATAACGCTAAAACTAACGTCATAGCTACAAATGTATAGTGAAATAAAATAAATAAATTTCTATCCCTGATTTGGAAGAAGGAATAAAATAATTTAAAAAAGATGGTTTAACATAAAAAATGACGTCACAATTGCAGCAGTGTATATACGTAACTGTGTCAAATTTTATGTAGTGTAGCTTTATACTGTGTGAGGAACATATGTTTTGTAGTAATTGTTAAAGAACTTCGACTACTTTTATTTCAGTATTTATTATTATTGTGTATAAAAATATTACAAAATTTTCTATGAGACTTCTCACTCCATCTTACAATTCCTCCGTCTCCTATCACCAAATGAAATGTATTTATGGCAAAATTTGTTTTTTATTTTGCGTGATGCAGTATTCAAAATCTTACATCTCAGAAAGCTCCTGAGCTGATTCCTTTGAAAATTTGACAAAACATTGCACCCGAATGCGGGCGTGTTTTTATTCAGGGTTTTGCGAATTTCCCAACCCCTTTTGCATCTTTAGAGACTAGACGGGCAAAAAGACAGACCTTTAAACGTAAGTCTACCCCAAATTATCCCAGGAAGCGGATTTTTGGTGTGTGGACGGGTTAAATGTACGCAACATACATTACAAATGAAATTTGCGGAAATTCCACCTTACTCCTTTGAGGCGGAAAGCAAAGAATACGTTTCCAAATGTAACTCAGCTGCAAATTTTCTGAGAAGTATGGTGTTTTGGTGTGTGGAAAATTTAGCTAAATGATTTTGACTATAATTTGGTTTTTTATAGCGATGGCTCAGAAAACTAGTATGTTGTGGCCACCACAAGACTTTCTTCTATATTTTCCTATACATATTCAATCAGTAACAATATTTAAAAAAAAAAAAAAAAAAAACGATTTTTTTTCATTTTTTTTTTTTTTTCGTTTTTTTTTTTTTTCTTTTTTGTTAAAAGTAATACATATTCAATCAGTAACAATATTTAAAAAAAAAAAAAAAAAAAAAAAAAAAATACGATTTTTTTTCTAATTTTTTTTTTTTTTTTGTTAAAAGTAAAAAAAATCGATAACTTTGTTTTAAATTATCACAGATTTATAGTTCAACCATTCGTTTTAAAGGTATTGACGAGATCTTTCGAAAGATACCCATCTTGAAAATTCCCCCCCAGGGGGGGAAGCGATGCCCCCAGATGCACAGAAATTTTTTTCTAGTTAACTATTACTATTATCAATAACTCATATTAATTTTACAATCACAAGTTAAAAATAACTCTCATTATGTACATTTATACGAAATTTTGTCCTATACTGCCATGTTAAAAATTTTGAAAAAATACGATCACAGCGCCACCTGTTGAGCTATTGATCCCCAAATGTAATCAGCACCACTTTATGTTGGGGACCAACTAAATACCAAGTTTGGTTAAATTTCGTTGAAAAAAAAAAATTGCGACTTTTTTCTAAGTTTTTTTTCGTTAAAAGTAAAAAAGATCGATAACTTTGTTTTAAATTGTCACAGGTTTATAGTTCAACCATTCGTTTTAAAGGTATTGACGAGACCTTTCGAAAGATACCCATCTTGAAACTTTGCCCCCCGGGTGGGTATTCCCCCCCCCAGGTGGGGGGGAACCAATGCCCCCACATGCACAAAATTTTTTTCCCAGTTAACTATTACTATTATCAACGAGACCTTTCGAAAGATACCCATCTTGAAAATTTACTTCCCCGGGGGGGTACTTTCACCCCAGGGGGGGAACCGATGCCCCCACATGCACAATTTTTTTTTCCTAGTTAACTACTACTATTATCAATAATTCATATTAATTTTACGATCACAAGTTTAAAATAACTCTCATTATGCCCATTTATACGGAATTTGTCCTATGCTGCCATGTTAAAAATTTGCATAAAATGCGATCACAGCGCCACCTGTTGAGCTATTAATCCCCAAATCTAATCAGCACCAGTTCATGTCAGGGTGCAACTAAATACCAAGTTTGGTTAAATTTCATTCATTGGTTCGTGAGATACAGTGTCCACAAAAAAATGATACAGACAGACAGACACACAGACAGACACACAGACAGACAGACAGACAGACATTTTCTAAAAACTATCAATTCGTGTTCAGGACACCCCAAAACCTGTAGATCCGTCAAAAAACGGAGGTCGAAAATTTTCGCGAATCCAATACTTTATATTACATATAGAAGAAAGTAAAAACTCTCCAAATTGTCAATTGTCAGTCCGTGAATAGAATTATATCGTTTATTTTAAATTATCTTTTATTCTTATTTTAAGTTTTTGAAATGGCTGGTAAAATTTATTCTTTCTCGATACATTGTTGCAATTGTGATTCTTATTTTTTTTTTTTCTGCTGAATGATTCTTCTTCCATCATTTTATTCATTCTTCCAAACCGAGGACAAACAGTTTATTTTCGTTATTTCAGTACACTTTCGTAGCTATAACGTTAGTTTTAGGCTATCCCCGTGAAATTTAGGCTTTTATTATTAAGATGGTTTTATGATTAGATAGCAATTCAGTTAGTTAAAGCAATTTTGATGTAATACTTTCATATGCAATAGTAGTAAATACTGAAAAAAAGTAATGAAAGCTATTGAACATGTACCACAAAACACAAAATACAGAGCCGCATTACCTAAAAGTTAATGAAGTTACCATAGCTTTCTGAATTGACCTTGTTTTTGCTTTACTTAAGGCTTCTTAAACGACTAATTTCGTACCGGTTGACTTCTGGCGCAAGCAGCAAATGACTTTTAAAGTCATGCAGTTTTTGGTTTTTCGTAAAGTCAAATATTTTTTTTCGCCAGAAGTCAACCACACAAATTTTACTCTTTTTGGGTAGTTATTATCAGTATGTATTTACTGAAATATATACCTTGGTGGTTCACTTCCGGTGCAAGAAGATTTGGAGGGCCAAAGTTAAAAAAAAAGGCATTTTTTTTAGAATTTTGAATGACCTTTGACCTTTGCGCCAAGAGTCAACAATAAGTATTTATATCCCAATAGTTAGTGTGGATACAGGAGAATACAAAATAACTATTAGTACCATGGTTCACTTCTGGCGAAAACGTATTGGCTTCCGTAAATAGGTATATTTTTCGTAACAAAACAGAGGACTCCCTGTTTGACCCCCCCCCCCCCCCCAAAAAAAAAAAAAAAAAAAAAAAAAAAACCTCCAAGAAAAAAAAAAAATTCGCAAAAATAAAAAAAATACGTGTCTGATAATTTTACATAAAAACATCTCCTGAAAATTTTAGCAAAATCAAAAATGTCAACTATCCAAACATTCCGAATTTGCCCGATTTTTAAAACTAGTTGGCATAGGTGGACTCTGCTCAGTTCCCCATCATATTTATGTTCTCAGAAATTTCTAGTGCGAGACATATTAGAATCATGTTAAAAGAAATGAATTTGACCAAAGCTTGATACAGTGACAGAATGAAATCCCCGCCTAATAGTCTATCCACCGTTCACTTGGATATAATTATCTTATTCTAATTTATTAATTTATTTTATCAGGGTCAATTCTGTTGTTTAGTTTTAATGCTACTATTTCCAATGCAATAAACCTCAAAATTCATATTTATAAGAAAAATTAACAATTTCGCTACGTTGATAAAATCGTAAATTACGAATAATTTACGAAAATTTAAAAAGAAAAAAAAAAAAAAAAAAAAAAAAAGAATCCGAGATCTAAAATTGATCTATCTGATCAGGATGATTATTAATTTTCCTGTGAAAATCAAGTAAAGCATGAGAAAGGATGTCTAAAATGGATTTATGTACCAATTTTCAAAAAAATCGTTAGAGCCGTTTTTGAGTTAGCGACTTTTACTAAATCTTGGCATAATGAATTGTTGATCAGAAAAGAACAATTACGTGCAAAAGGATATTTAAAAGAGGGTTAATATGGCAAGTTTGAAAAACAATTCATACAACAGTTTTGAAAGTAACGCACTTGAAGGACCTGAAATTCAGTTATTTATACAGGACGCCTAGTTTTTTCGCTGCATTATAAAGTTATAATTTAAAGTATTTTTACGGCGGGGTGCGTAATAATACTTTAATCTTTACTAACTAAATTTTTTATTAATTAAAACTTCTACATAGGGGACGCACCCCGCCGTAAAAATACTTTAAATAATAACTTTATAATGCAGCGAAAAAACTAACACAGATAACAAAGAATGTTGAAAGAGATTCGGATTTATTAGAAAGATACATGCAGTGTTATTGGCTGATCTTCATTAAGGTAGGCATTGAGTACCCGGGATTCAATAGTGGCGGCGAAATTTGATATCAATCCTTTGTTTGGCTGCTTGAGAAAGGTAAGAGTTTTGGTTGGGCGGGGTGACTTTTACAATAGTATTGTTTTTTATGAGATAATATTATTAAGTATATTCAAATTCCTCAAAAACTATTTAAATTTAATAAAATAAAACTCAATTTTTTTTAAAACTAATTTAAAAATTTTTAAATGTTAAACAGTTTGCCGAAGTATTTTCTTTTCTCTTTAGATTTAACATTATTTTCTCATAAAAAACAATACTATTGTAAAAGTCACCCCGCCCAGCAAAAACTCTTACCTGCACAATTTTTTTTCCTAGTTAACTACTACTATTATCAATAATTCATATTAATTTTACAATCACAAGTTTAAAATAACTCTCATTATGCCCATTTATACGGAATTTTGTCCTATGCTGCCATGTTAAAAATTTGCATAAAATGCGATCACAGCGCCACCTGTTGAGCTATTGATCCCAAAATCTAATCAGCACCAGTTCATGTCAGGGTGCAACTAAATACCAAGTTTGGTTAAATTTCATTCATTGGTTCGTGAGATACAGTGTCCACAAAAAAAAATGATACAGACAGACAGACACACAGACAGACAGACAGACAGACATTTTCTAAAAACTATCAATTCGTATTCAGGACACCCCAAAACGTGTAGATCCGTCAAAAAACGGAGGTCGAAAATTTTCGCGAATCCAATACTTTCTCTATATTACATATAGAAGAAAGTAAAAACTCTCCAAATTGTCAATTGGCAGTCCGTGAATAGAATTATATCGTTTATTTTAAATTATCTTTTATTCTTATTTTTAAGTTTTTGAAATGGCTGGTAAAATTTATTCTTTCTCGATAAATTGTTGCAATTGTGATTCTTTTTTTTTTTTTTTTTCTGCTTAATGATTCTTCTGCCATCATTTTATTCATTCTTCCAAACCGAGGACAAACAGTTTATTTTCGTTATTTCAGTACACTTTCGTAGCTATAACGTTAGTTTTAGGCTATCCCCGTGAAATTTAGGCTTTTATTATTAAGATGGTTTTATGATTAGATAGCAATTCAGTTAGTTAAAGCAATTTTGATGTAATACTTTCATATGCAATAGTAGTAAATACTGAAAAAAAGTAATGAAAGCTATTGAACATGTACCACAAAACACAAAATACAGAGCCGCATTACCTAAAAATTAATGAAGTTACCATAGCTTTCTGAATTGACCTTGTTTTTGCTTTACTTAAGGCTTCTTAAACGACTAATTTCGTACCGGTTGACTTCTGGCGCAAGCAGCAAATGACTTTTAAAGTCATGCAGTTTTTGGTTTTTCGTAAAGCCAATATTTTTTTTCGCCAGAAGTCAACCACACAAATTTTACTCTTTTTGGGTAGTTATTATCAGTATGTATTTACTGAAATATATACCTTGGTGATTCACTTCCGGCGCAAGAAGATTTGGAGGGCCAAAGTTAAAAAAAAAGGCATTTTTTTTAGAATTTTGAATGACCTTTGACCTTTGCGCCAAGAGTCAACAATAAGTATTTATATCCCAATAGTTAGTGTGGAAACAGGAGAATACAAAATAACTATTAGTACCATGGTTCACTTCTGGCGAAAACGTATTGGCTTCCGTAAATAGGTATATTTTTCGTAACAAAACAGAGGATTCCCTGTTTGACCCCCCCCCCCCCCCAAAAAAAAAAAAAAAAAAAAACCTCCAAGAAAAAAAAAAAAATTCGCAAAAATGAAAAAAAAAATACGTGTCTAATAATTTTACATAAAAACATCTCCTGAAAATTTTAGCAAAATCAAAAATGTCAACTATCCAAACATTCCGAATTTGCCCGATTTTTAAAACTAGTTGGCATAGGTGGAATCTGCTCAGTTCCCCATCATATTTATGTTCTTAGAAATTTCTAGTGCGAGACATATTATAATCATGTTAAAAGAAATGAATTTGACCAAAGCTTGATACAGTGACAGAATAAAATCCCCGCCTAATAGGCTATCCACCGTTCACTTGGATATAATTATCTTATTCTACTTTATTAATTTATTTTATCAGGGTCAATTCTGTTGTTTAGTTTTAATGCTACTATTTCCAATGCAATAAACCTAAAAATTCATATTTATATGAAAAATTAACAATTTCGCTATGTTGATAAAATCGTAAATTACGAATAATTTACGAAAATTTCCTAGTAGAATAATTGTATTCAATCATGTTCAAACAAATATCATAAACTTAATTTTGAAGTTGTCTAATGTATTTAGGATCCTCAAAATGGAAGTTTATGAACAATTTTGCCTTATTCTTACATGTTAAGTAAATCGTAAATTCCAAATAACTTACGAATTTTTTTTAATTGGAAAAATCATAGTCTATGATATTCATGCCAGCATCCTAAATAATATTTCGAAAGTGGTTTGACATCATTACGATGAAAACATCCCTCAAGATTGACGTTTATGTGAAATTTTGCTCTATTCTGACATGTTAAGAAATTCGTAAATTTCCAATAACTTACGAAATCTTTATATTGGAAAATTCATAGTCATTAATATTCATGCCAGTGTCCTAAATAATATTTCAAAAGTAGTCTGACATTTTTACGATGAAAATATCTCTCAAAATTGACGTTTATGTGAAATTTTGCCCTATACTGCCATGTTAAGAAATTCGTAAATTTCCAGTAACTTGCGAAATTTTCAAAGTAGCATATTTATAGTTACTGATGTTCATTCCGGCATCAAAACTGATATTTTAAAACTGGTCTGACATTTTTACAGTAAAAAATTTTCATTTAATGCACGTTTAAGTGAATTTTTGTCCTATTCTCCCATGTTAAGAAAATCGTAAATTTCTAATAACTTACGAAGTTTTTAAATTCGAATGTTGCAAATGAATAGGGTTCTTGCCAGTGTCGAAAGTAATATTTTAAAACTGATCTGACCTCTCTGCGACAATTTGTTCTTGAGATATCGTGTACACAGACTAACAAACTAACGGACTAACAGACACCCTACAGACAGACACCATAGAAATTTTGTCATTTTCGGATTCCTCACACCTGAAAACGTGTAGAAAAGTCAAAAAACCGAGGTCGAAAATTTTCACGATTACGTAAGTTCCCCATACCTATAGTATGATGGGGAACTAAAAACTGTTTTAATTACAGTAAAATGTTATCTAATAATTGCGAATGTTTTTATGTTGAAAACTTCTTTATTTATAGTCACTTGAAGATTGTTTATGCACAAATCCACTGTGAAGTAGAGATATTATATCAGCATATTTAAAAGAATATTTATCAAAAGTTAATTAGCTATAATCTTCTATATATTTATTTCATCTCAAAGCAATGTATAAAGGAACAAATATTAATTATAAAAATAGATTTTATTTTATATGTATATTAAAATAAAATCCCTCTCTCTCTATTTATATATTATATGTATGTATATAAAGATAGATAGGTTGTAAAAAAATGCATAATTAATGTTTTTAGAGTAGCTTATGTTGCCTTTGACATGTTAATTTATCATTTTACTAAGTTTTAAAGATCCATTTTCTAACTGGAAGGTAATTACATTAGGATATGATTTGTATTTATTTTATTATTATTATTATTATTATTGTTATTATTGATGAATTTATCTAATACGCAAGCGAAGTGTGACGTCACAGGCCGTTTGTGAATGCAAGAAAAAGATTTCCTATGTTAATCGCCCATTGGATTTAAAAATAAATAAATAAAAAATCGAAGGAAATTATTTCCCGATTTTAATCCCCATATTTGGGTATAGATATGTATTAGTTATCGTATCTGTTGTATCATCTGCGGTGCTGTTTCCTCTACAAACAATTTAAAAGTGATACGAGAATGTGGCTTAGCATCACTCAATAACAGAAGGAAGTACCAAACCATAAACTTTACTAACAAAATAGGGAGTCGTGACTCAGACCACATCTCACGAAGAACCTTTGAAAATTGGTCCAAGAAAACCAGACTTAAAAGATCGTCCATTCTACAATTTGATTCCGATATAAGACGAGAGATCGGTCTCGAGCACAGCACCCTTGATTTCCTGGAAGATCCTGCATTCTCTAAGTGCTTACCCAAGAATACCACTATCAACACCAATCTCGTTATTCCATGCTCCAAAAAGGAATTAACATCAGTTATCTTTGAAAAGGGTATGCAGACAATCAATGCAATGTCGGAAAATAACCTTGTCCACGCATATACTGACGGCTCAGCTGACGAAACTTTTCAAAAAGGCGGTGCGGGCGTACACTTTGTACTACCCAACGGCAGAACTACGAACCATTCACTGGACACTGGTTCCATTGTATCAAATTTCACCAGTGAACTTAAAGCAATATACAATGCATTGCATGAATACATCTTACTCAACAACACTGACAAAGCTAACGGGCTAGTCATCTTTCGTGACTCCAAAGCTGTTTTAGAAGCATTAAATAAAGGTCAATCAAGGCTAACCCACAATATCCAACAACAATTGGAAGAAATTGACAAACGTTGCAAGAAATGTATTCTACAGTGGATCCCCGCGCATGTCGGCATCCCTGGAAACGAAGAGGCCAGATCAACTTGCCAAGAAAGAGAGAAATCTCAATAATGAAAATATCGCCAAGGTCACTCTTGACAATGTTAATGCGATCGCAAGGTTCCGTTTGAGACAAAACACCATTAAAAAAGACTCGCAGATTTGTGAAATAAACGCAAACAGAGACCTTACCAAAACTATCACCCGCCTTAGAACTGGTCATTATCGAGGTATGAAGATCCTGAGAGATGGCAATAGAACCTACCGTCTCTGCAGCAACTGTGATGATTTTCCACTAACACCAAAACATATTTTTGACTGCTCAGTCATTTTATGATCCCTGGCTCAACTTGGAGAATTCTCCCCCTTTGACATCGAGAGTCTGTACTCCGATAACATCAAGGAGTTGGCCGGCTGTGTTTTGCACACTCATGGTTATCTATAGTTCTCCCCATGGACACGACACCAACCAACCAACCATCGTATGTATGCGTTAGATTGAGTTGTTTTGCTGTCAAATTGACAAAATTTTAATTTTAAATTTTAAAACTCTGTCACCCTTGGCGTTTTTTGTATTTAGCGATCAAAAACGTAATATGAAAATATACATGCCAGATGTATATTTTCGTAATATGCATCGTACGAAATATTGTTTCATATTATATTCATTACTCTCTTAATATGAGTTGTTAAAATAACCATGATTTTTGAAATGAATAAAATATGTTCGCCAGATATTTTGGCGATATTTTGTTTTCCCGCCTAGGATGACAGATATGAAATCTATTCTACTACAACATATGAATGTCTTATATCAGACACTTTATTTAGACATTTGAAAACAAATTTCACTTTAAATTATGGTAGAATATTTATCATTTTCCTCTTAATTAGTATATTAGTTAGATATTCATTGTGTCAATACCATCTTTTGAAATGAAATATTTATGTTTTCAATCAAATATAGAAGTTCGTCATTTTTTTTAGTTCCCCATCATACTATAGGTATGGGGAACTTAGGTAATCGTGAAAAATTTCGACCTCGGTTTTTTGACTTTTCTACACGTTTTCAGGTGTGAGGAATCCGAAAATGACAAAATTTCTATGGTGTCTGTCTGTAGGGTGTCTGTTAGTCTGTTAGTCTGTTAGTGTGTTAGTCTGTTAGTCTGTTAGTCTGTTAGTGTGTTAGTCTGTTAGTGGGTCAGTCCGTTAGTTTGTTAGTCTGTGTACACGATATCTCAAGAACAAATTGTCGCAGAGAGGTCAGATCAGTTTTAAAATATTACTTTCGACACTGGCAAGAACCCTATTCATTTGCAACATTCGATTTTAAAAACTTCGTAAGTTATTCGAAATTTACGATTTTCTTAACATGGGAGAATAGGACAAAAAATCACTTAAACGTGCATTAAATGAAAACTTTTTATTGTAAAAATGTCAGACCAGTTTTAAAATATCAGTTTTGATGCCGGAATGAACATCAGTAACTTTAAATATGCTACTTTGAAAATTTCGCAAGTTACTGGAAATTTACGAATTTCTTAACATGGCAGTATAGGAGAAAATTTAACATAAACGTCAATTTTGAGAGATATTTTCATCGTAAAGATGTCAGACTACTTTTGAAACATTATTTAGGACACTGGCATGAATATTAATGACTATGAATTTTCCAATATAAAGATTTCGTAAGTTATTGGAAATTTACGAATTTCTTAACATGGCTGAATAAGAGCAAAATTTCACATAAACGTCAATCTTGAGGGATATTTTCATCGTAAAGATGTCAAACCACTTTCGAAATAATATTTAGGATACTGGCATGGATATCATAGACTATGATTTTTCCAATTTAAAAAATTCGTAAGTTATTTGGAATTTACGATTTATTTAACATGTCAGCAAAATTGAGCATAAACTTCCATTTTGAGGATCCTAAATACGTTAGACAACTTCAAAATTACGTTTATGATATTTGTTTGAACATGATTGAATACAAATATTCTAATAGGAAAATTTCGTAAATTATTCGTAATTTACGATTTTATCAACATAGCGAAATTGCAAATTTTTCATATAAATATGAGTTTGAGGATTATTGCATTGGAAATAGTAGCATGAAAACTGAGCAACGAAATTGACCCTGATAAAATAAATTAATAGATTAGAATAAGATAAATATATCGAAATGAACGGTGGATAGCCTATTAGGCGGGGATTTCATTCTGTCACTGTATGAAGCTTTGGTCAAATTGATTTCTTTTAACATTATTGTCGAAACGTCAGTGGAGGCCCTCTGTTGAGACTCAAAACGGTTTTGGGCTGTGTCTGTCTGTCTGTCTGTCGCGCGATAGCGGCCGCCAAAAAAGCGCTATTTACTTGAAGCTTGGTACACATGTTCATGAGCCCCACGAAATCAGCTGTATAGTTTTTGGTATGTATTCCATTTGTAGTTCGTATACAGGGACACGCCAAAGTTTTTCTTATCATTACGGCCTATGGGAGAAATTTATATGTATCACGATAGCAGCCACAAAAATCACGCTATTGACTTGCAATTTGGTACACGTGTTCATGTGCCCCGAGAAATCTGCTGTATAGTTTCGGGTGTGTATTCCATTTGTAATTTGTGTACAGGGACACGCCAAAGTTTTTCGTATCATTACGGCCTATGGGAGGAATTTGTATGTACCGCAATAGCGGCCACAAAAATCATGCTATTGACTTGCAATGTGGTATACGTGTTCATGAGCCCAACGGAATCAGCTGTATAGTTTTAGGTGTGTATTCCATTTGTAGTTCGTGTACAGGGACACGCCAAAGATTTTTTATGATTAGGGCCTATGGGAAGAATCTGTATGTACCGCGATAGCCACCGCAAAAATCAAGCTATTGACTTCCTATTTTTGCCGAAATGTGAATGGAGGGCCTCTGTTGAGACTCAAAAGGATTTTGGATTCCGTCTGTCTGTCTGTCTGTCATGCGATAGCGGCCGCAAAAAACACGCTATTGACTTGAAATTTTGTACACATGTTCATGATGCCCACGAAATTAGCTGTATAGTTTTCGGTGTGCATTCCATTTGTAAGTTCGTGTACAGGGACACGCCAAAGTTTTTTTTACCTTTATGGCCTACGGGAAGAATTTGTATGTACCGCGATAGCGCCCCCCAAAATAACGCTATTGACTTGCAATTTGGTACACATATTCATGAGCCCATTGAGCAAGCATTTGACAAAACTGATATAGATCTGAGACTGACCGCCTTGGCGAAAATAATGCTCCTTTTATACTTTTCTATCGAAAACAGACTGTTCTGGAAAATTCTCGTATCACATCAGCCAATGAGATTAGAGCTTCCATATTTGGTATATCCCTAATAAGGATTTTCTCGCCAAGATCGCCAAAAAAATCGCCAAGGAGGGAAATAGTCGCCAATTTTGTCGCCAAATTTATTTCTTCCCTTATAGGAGCTTTTTAATGCGTTTTTAAAGGAAAATTTGGCTATTTTAATGCTAAAACGACTATAAAGGCACAAAATTAGCATTTTATCAACTTACTAAACCTCTTTGAAAGAATTTATACAAAAATAAATGCAATTATTTACAATTTCGTAACACTTTATATCATATACAAATAGGTATACAAAGAGAGATACAACGGGGGGCTGAGGGGGGCTGCCGCCCCCCTCAGGAATGTATTTGATTTCGGTAATAAGTCGATCGAATCAATATATACTATTATATAATAAGGAATAAATAAAAATGACCTATTGAATAATGTCTGATGCAAATAGGACGTTGAGGCTCCTGATCTGCAGATCCACTAGTAATATATGCCTCGCACTAGAAATTTCTGAGAACATAAATATGATGGGGAACTGAGCAGAGTCCACCTATGCCAACTAGTTTTCTAGAGTGTTGAAATTTAAAATCCAAATTTTATCAATTTTACAGCAAAATAACTCAATCTAACACATGCATACGATGGCTAATACATATCTATACTCAAATATGAAAATTAAAATAGGGAAATTATTTTCCTCGATTTTTAATAATTTTTTACAAAAAATCCAATTGGCGATTAACATAGGAAATATTTTTCTTGCATCCACGGACGGCCAGTGACGTCATCACTTAGCTCGCGTATTCCAGAACAAATATTGAAACAGAAATAATAGTCATATAAATTATCTATTCCTACCTGAAAAGATAAGTTTATGGAAATAAAAAAATTAGTTTTAGAAATAGAAAATTTATTTCAACAAGCAATGTCTTACACCTAAAAATCATTAAAAATATAAACAGAATATGAAGGATTGTTATAAATTAACGAAAAGGTGAAAACAATAAAAGTATTAGCAGAATAGGTACTGAAAAAATTCCTCCTTTTTATACAAGTAAGTATACAAAAAAAATATATATGTATATATATATCGCCAATATGACGGAAAAAATTCAAAAGCCACCAAGGAAGAGATCTAGCACAATTGTGTACCACGAGTTTTATTTATTTACTTATATTATATAATCAATCGGAAAGCTAATTTAACATACAAATAAATGAACTGCTATACGTGACTGAACTTGCACGCTGCCAGGCACAAATATTTAATTGAATCGAATTAATACTTAAGTAAATAAACAAAAACAAAAATATGTTTAATGGGAAATATATATAATCACAAAAACATTAGTTGTCTAAAATTCGGCTGAAATAGTCCTCACAGTATATTGTATTACCGAGCATACTGGTGTTAAATTGCTGTCATATTATGGTCGACAGCATACATAAAAAAAATCTGGTGTGAAACAACCACACGACTTCCATTACCCACGGTTACGCGTACTATATGCACTATTTGGAGATAATGTTAACAGAAGACATAGAATTGACCTAATGAAATAGACACTTAAAAATTTTCCGGTAAGAGAAAATTAATACACATGCAAAAACATAAGAGTTTACATAGCGTTTTTTTTTTTTTTTGAAGAAAAAGAAATAAAAAAAAAATTGGTACATGTTAAAAAAAAAAAAAAAAAAAAAAAAAAAAGAATCCGAGATCTAAAATTGATCTATCTAATCAGGATGATTATTCATTTTCCTGTGAAAATCAAGTAAAGCATGAGAAAGGATGTCTAAAATGGATTTATGTATCAATTTTCAAAAAAATCATTAGAGCCGTTTTTGAGATACCGACTTTTACTAAATCTTGGCATAATGAATTGTTGATCAGAAAAGAACAATTACGCGCAAAAGGATATTTAAAAGAGGGTTAATATGGCAAGTTTGAAAAACAATTCATACAACAGTTTTGAAAGTAACGCACTTGAAGGACCTGATATTCAGTTATTTATACAGGACGCCTAGTTTTTTCGCTGCATTATAAAGTTATAATTTAAAGTATTTTTACGGCGGGGTGCGTAATAATACTTTAATCTTTACCAACTAAATTTTTTATTAATTAAAACTTCTACATAGGGGACGCACCCCGCCGTAAAAATACTTTAAATAATAACTTTATAATGCAGCGAAGAAACTAACACAGATAACAAAGAATGTTGAAAGAGATTAGGATTTATTAGAAAGATACATGCAGTGTTATTGGCTGATCTTCATTAAGGTAGGCATTGAGTACCCGGGATTCAATAGCGGCGGCGAAATTTGATATCAAACCTTTGTTTTGCTGCTTGAGAAAGGCAAGAGTTTTTGTTGGGCGGGGTGACTTTTACAATAGTATTGCTTTTTATGAGATAATATTATTAAGTATATTCAAATTCCTCAAAAACTATTTAAATTTAATAAAATAAAACTCATTTTTTTTTAAAAACTAATTTAAAAATTTTTAAATGCTAAACAGTTTGCCGAAGTATTTTCTTTTCTCTTTAGATTTAACATTATTTTCTCATAAAAAACAATACTATTGTAAAAGTCACCCCGCCCAGCAAAAACTCTTACCTTTCTTAAGCAGCCAAAAAAAGGATTGATCTCAAATTTCGCCGCCACTATTGAATCCCGGGTACTCAATGCCTAGCTTAATGAAGATCTGCCAATAACACTGCATGTATCTTTCTAATAAATCCTAATCTCTTTCAACATTCTTTGTTATCTGTGTTAGTTTTTGCGCTGCATTATAAAGTTATAATTTAAAGTATTTTTACGGCGGGGTGCGTAATAATAATTTAATCTTTACTAACTAAATTTTTTATTGATTAAAACTTCTACATAGGGGACGATGGCAGCAGGAACCCAAAACAGTTGGCTAAAAGTATTTAAAAAATGCATTTTCACCGTGTTCTGAACCATTCTGAAAGTTTCAAATGTCTAGATAGTCGGGAAATTAGTTAAATAAATTTCCTGTCGAATCATATAAATGCTGCCGAAGGCAGTAGAGATCTGAAACAGTTGACTAAAAGTGTTAAAAAACGTATTGTCACCGTGTTCTTAGCTATCCTGAAAGTTTCAAATGTTTAGCTAGTCGAGAAGTTAGTTAAAAATCGATTGCAAAATTTGTACTGGAAAAACAAACAAACGAATAAGAATCGAAGTTAATGAAAACATGGTAAAAAAAAAAAAAAAAAAAAAAAAAAACTAAGTTCTACATGATTAAAATCATTACTCTTTATTATAAAAAATGAAAAATGAATTCAGAAGACCTCAAAACTCATAGAAACACAAAAATGTCAAATTTGTGTTTTTCTATGGTAATATTTCTCGTATATAATATATGATCGGAATTTAATTATATGTATTCTTCCATCATCCGTAATTTTATAAAGTTAACGAATCGCTCTTCTATTTAATCAGCCACATTACTTTTGTTAAAAGTCTGTTTAGCGCGTCCTTTAAGCATTTATTTTTTACGAAATCCGAATTTATCAATTATTACTTCCTTATACAAAGTATAAGGAAGTATAGTAATCCCGATTTGCGAAATAGATTTTTACTTCCTTATACAAAGTATAAAGAAGTATAGTAATCCCGATTTGCGAAATAGATTTTGTATTTCACATTGCTCGAAAACGAATGATCGCTGAATGTTGCCAATTTATACGTGTGACAGTCATGATGTCTAGTTGCACACCTGCAAGTTTCGTCTTAACACGAGCTCTCGTTTTAGAGATATAAGCGACTTTACACGATTTTTCGTGACGTCTGTATGTATGTGTGTATGTGTGTGTGTGGGTGTGGGTTTATGTCGCATAACTCAAAAACGGTTGGACGTAGAAAGTTGCGAATTGGTACATAGGTTTGTTATAACATCTAGTTGTGCACCTCCCTTTTTGGACTTTATATGATTTTCCGTTTTGGAGATATTTAGGAAAATTAGGTTCATAATGGGCAAAATGTATCAAAAAACGGTATTAGCTCGAAAACGGTTTGGACAAATCTTGCAATTTAACTGACTTCTCGACTAGCTAGACATTTGAAACTTTCAGAAAAGTTCAGAACACGTTGACATGAGTCCCCCCCCAAAGGCACAACTTTGACATGAGTCCCCCCAAGGCACAACTTTGGCATGAGTCCCCCCCAAGGCAGAACTGTGACATGAATCCCCTCCCCAAGGCACAACTTTGACATGAGTCCCCCCAAGGTACAACTTTGACATCAGTCCCCCGAAGGCACAACTTTGACATGAGTCCCCCCCCAAGGCAGAACTTTGACATGAGTCCCCTCCCCAAGGTACAACTTTGACATGAGTCCCCCCAAGGCACATGAGTCCCCCCCAAGGCACAACTTTGACATGAGTCCCCTCCCCAAGGTACAACTTTGACATGAGTCCCCCCAAGGCACAACTTTGACATGAGTCCCCCCAAGGCACAACTTTGACATGAGTCCCCCCCCAAGGTACAACTTGGACATGAGTCCCCCCAAGGCACAACTTTGACATGAATCCCCCCAAGGCACAACTTTGACATGAGTCCCTCCCAAGGCACAACTTTGACATGAGTCCCCTCAAGGCACATTTTTTTTTTTTTTTTTTTTTTTTTTTTTTTTTTTTTTTAACGTATGCATGCATTTTTTTTAAAATATTTTTAGCCAACTGTTTCGGGTGCAGTGACAATGTTTTTTAACATTATGTATATTTCTAAAAGTGTATAAGGAAGTCATGTGGTGTCCACAGCAGATTTTTTTTTTTTTTATTAATAAACATGTTTCTTGTAAAAAATTTTAAAAAAATTAAGAAAAAAGTGTCTTTTAATTTATTTCAAACGATTTTTGTAAAAAAAAAGTAAAGAAAGAAAAATAAAAACAGAATTTATTACTATTTAATGTCTTATTAAATGACAAAATTAAATTCACTGAATGCGAGCGCCATCTCTTGACGAATTCAGGAAATTTTTGAGTTAAATATCACAAAATTGAAAATAACTACCCCGTATATTGACCAAAAAATTTTTGATTGCAAAAGGCACTAGTACAGGTCAGAAGGAATGTCCATGCAAAATTTCAGCTCATTAACTGCAGAACTCTAGGCTCAATCGCCGTCAACATTCTTTGTCTTAACAATTACAAGAAGAAGAAGAAGAAGAATCTAACCCGCAAATTTCGGGTTTTCAAAGTTATATAACTCAGGCCCCTTAATTCGGAGCTACATGCAAATTTGTATGTTTTGTCTTAAGGGTATGCTCAAGGTCTGTGCAAAAAATCATAGGTCTTGGGGATCAGGGAGCTGAGATACAGGTAGTCGAAAAGTCCGAGATGCTATTTCGAAATAATATACACTTGCAGCCGGTTTGTTACTTTTTGGCGCGGCCGTTTTGGCGCGGCCGTTTCGGCGCGGCCGTTTTGGCGCCGGCCGTTTCGGCGCCGGCCGTTTTGGCGCCGGCCGTTTCGGCGCCAGATGTTTACATTCCGAACTTTTCGAGTGTAAGATTTTTTTTTTTTTTTTTCCCGTAAAAATAATAAATAGTCGGGAATATTCAAGAATTTTATAACTGTTTATTATTATATGGATTAAAATAAACCCGCGAGTTAATCATTATTGACTTTGTTTAAGTGAAGGCAGTTTAAGAATTGGTTAAGAATGCATACAATTTCTTTATCTTGTTTCTTGCTAAAGTTAACTTTTATTTTATTTCAGCAAGCTTTATTATATAAGAAATTTTATTACGCAAACTGTAAATAAAAATAAACAGAAATCTTTAATAATTAAATTTTGTGTAACAAAAAAAAAAGAAGAAGAAGAAGAAGAATAGACGTGATAACTCTAAGATAATGAAAATTTATAGAAAGTTATTTTATTTTTATTTTTTTTTTAAATAACTGGTGGAGATTTAAAAGTACAGGATATTTTAATCTGGCACTTCTAAACGTAAATTACTTATTTTTCTTTTTATACAGTTGATTTTTACTGATTTAGTGATTAATGAATCTAAGTCTACATTTTAACTGTCGGGAGTTACCAAGTTACAATAAATAAAGTAAATAGTAAGCTGAGGGGGGGAAAATGGTATTAAAAATTAACAAGTTGTATGGAACTATTCTACTATGTGTAATAAGTTTCAGAAATTTAGAGCAATGCGAGCTTTAAGTAAGTTATTGAAAAAAAAAAAAAATTAAAGCAGATGTGTATTTACCGTGTAATGGTTTTTGCCGGTTTTTACTATCTTGGCCAAAACATGTTTTTCCCATGGTTTTTACCACCTTCAGAGAAAATAAAATTCCTATTTTTTTTATTTAGTTATTTATTTTTGTTTTTTAATTTACCCCAAAAACCTTCGGGACATATTTTAAAATTTTTAGTTCTCATTTTCCCAATATTATTTACTATGAAATTTCCATTCTTTCATCCATTCTTTCAGTTTTTAGACATTAATGCTAAAAATAGAACGCTTAATACGTGCATTTGTTTATTCGCAATTTCCTATACTGTACACATTTGAACTACGTTGCATATTTTACAGCGTAGCGGGTGACTCTTTTGCTATCTAGTTCAAAGTACGTTTACTGTAAGCGGTCACATCGATTAACGCAGTCGTTTTTAACCGACTTCACAAAGGAGGGTGTTCTTAATTCGAACCATATATTTCTCTTGTTTTTGTTTGTTAGCTTATAACTTCGTAAGAGATGCTCCGATTTTAATATTTTTCTTTTTTCTGTTGTTGCTGTTGTAAAGATTTTGGCCTGAAATAGGTCTCATTATGATTTCATTAAGATATAAACAAATTATAGGGCGCACACAAAAATCCGTTATAATCCCTTTAACTGTTGAATAACTGCAGCTACACTCGTAAAAGTAGTATATAAATATATTAATGTAGGGTTGCATTACGAGATGCGACCACTTACGGCGCCACCTGGTGAAAAATAGCGGAGTTAGTGTTTCTGTCTTGAAATCAGTACGAGGTAAGGGGGAAAAGTTACAAAGTTGTAGAGCATTATCGATATAGTACAGAAAGACACCTTATAAATATGAATGTTATAAACAAAATGTTTAAACTTGTATCCGATTGTTTGCAGTTTCTTGCAATGTAACATTCCGAAGCAATCTTAGAAATCAAAATGCACTTATTTCGATGTTTAAACTTTGAGCCATCTGCTTCAACGCATATTTGGATCCTTTTATTGAACTATTGATCATTTTCTGCACATTCCAGTGTAGCAGGTGCCACGTTCACTCTGCAAAATTCAATCAGAATCCAGACGTGCATTGCAGTTGAGGATATTGCTATACTGTTTCTATGTCTATTTTAATTTATAAAGATACACGCAATAATTTATTTTCAGAGCTTCATTTGAATACCTTATATGAATAACAGAGAGACATCAATTACTTTCCAACGGCTTCTCTTTTGAACGTTTATATTTCATATATTTACTGATATTGGTTACTTTTACACTACGTGCATAGCAGCATTTGTGGTTACGAATGCAGCGCATCCATTCTTTACATTTCTAAAACTTTTTTAATTCAATGAACTCCCATTCAATAGATAGTTTTTTCTCATATTGTATAAAGGCAAGAAATGTGTTATAAATTAAAACTTCAGTATTGGAGAAAAATTAGCTTATGGATAAGAATGGATAATGGATATGGATAAGAATCTATGCCGGCGGTAGCTTAGCTACTGGTAGGGCCTCCCAAGCCGGACAGGTCGAAGGATAGGTACCAGACTAAGAGAGACACCCTGGCTCTCCAGGTTGGGGGTTTTGCGTAAGGTTGGTACCCTTACCTTGTAAAAACATAACTACTCGTAAGCTTCAAAAATCAAATTCTATGGAACTTTGAGAAAAACCCTCAGGAAGAAGACACGAAAAGAAACACAACTTAAATTCTATAGGGTCATGGCCACACCCTTCTTACTTTATGGCTCAGAGACATGGACCTTGGGGAGCCGGGATCTATCGAGAATCCAAGCAACAGAAATGCGACATTTGAGACCTATAAAAGGCTGCACAATTTTCGACAAGATTCGGAATGAAGACATCAGGAAGGAGTTAAAGATCTTCAACTTATGTGATAGAATACAAGAATATCGTTCTAAATGGAAAGACCATGTACAGCGTATGCCGGAAACACGGTTCCCCAGAGCTGCCCTCGACTACTCCTCAAAGGGCAGGAGAGATCGAGGACGACCGAGAAAGCGGTGGACTGAACAATGAAGCCGGAACAGGCACTATGCCTAATCCTTGAAGTTGATGATGATGATGATGATGATGATGGATAAGAATTGACCAGAACATTGACCAGAATAAAACTGACACAACTGCCTCTCGAGTGGACAATTTTCGAGATGGATGTGCAACTTCTTTGTGCACAATGAGGCACTTCATATATTTTTTAGTGATATGAACTCGAAATTGCCATTTTTTGAATTGTGCCACTTTTTTTGCGGTTTGCGATATGTGAAACTGCTGTAGAACGCCTTCTCATGTTCTGCTAATGAATACATTTTCACTGAAAAAAAAAAAAAAAAAAAAAAAAAAAAACCTTTTTGTAAAAAAATAGAACCGATCCAGAAAACAACTCCAGAAAACAATTATTATTCAAATAACTAAAACTAAAAGGAAATCGTAAATTGTGCTTACAAGTATGAAATAAATTTCTTCAGCAAACTTCATCTCTTTTCTCTGCCCCCATCTCTTATTTTTAAACCTATTTCTGCTCCTACTATCTCATGCTACAGCCAGAACATATACCAAGTATTATCTTTTACAAGTTGATTCCAGATATATATATATGTATATATTAATGGTTCGCTTTTTGCTTTCGGGGTAAAAATTTTGCTGAAAGATATGAGACATAATATGTTCTTTACATGCCCAAAGTTTTAAGACAATTCGGAAGAAATTTTTCTAAGTTTTTAACAAGACGTCTGAAATCAAAACTGGTTGACCATATGTGGAAAGTTTGTGTAATTTAACAATATATACTAAACGTACTTATGTATTACTTTGTGAATTTGTTGATAAGCTCCCTTTAGTAAAAGTATATTTTATATTTGAATGCTTTTAATTTCAGTGTTAAAACATTTAGCAATACCTAACATATCAATGAATCCACAAAGTAATACCTAAATTTGTTTAGATTATATTTTTAAACTGTAATAATGTAAAATTGATAGGTAAATTAATTTTTTTTATATATAAATTTCAATGCGTATAGATGCATTGTTTCAGAACTGCAAGACAGACATTTACAATTAAGCTTTATAATATCCCCTATCCCCTTGAATAATACAAAGAAAAAATAGAAAATGCAAATATTATAATTATGTATTACGCTTTAGTGACTGTAGATATTTATTTTCTTCATAACTTAAGTCAAACTGATTTTTATTTTTATTTTTTATTTTTTATATATAATGACAAAACCAATTCAAAAAACTTTCCGTCAAGGAAATTTATGCTCATATAACATATAATTTTCATTTTTCCCCATAATAAAATTATTCAACTACTGTTTTTGTAATCTAAGTTTATGGAATAGCTTAGTTTACAGTTTCACAAATTATGAGTGATATCTATGACTTTACACAAACGCAGATGAAAATGTGGGTTCTTTCGTGTTTGTATGCTTAAAATTATGAATGTTTAAAGTGGTAATCTATCATAATTTAAACACTAAACTTTATGTGATGTGTTGCTGTAAAGTTCGAGTACTAAATCTTAATATAATTTTACCTTCTTATTTATTTTTCGCGCTAAATATACATAAATTACAAAAACTTTGAAAAGTTGCTCTTCTAATTGTTAGTTATTTTATTTATCAAGCGTTAATGTTTTATCTCTTCATTTAGTAAAGTTTCAAAACACTTGCTGTTATCTAGTTTTAAATAATAGTAAGAAGAAACTTTTGCTTGTGAAGTCATAAAAAGAGTTACATTTTGAAAACATAAAATTATTAAAATTATTTTTACTAATATTTTTTATGCTAACATGTTGTGCTACTGTAAAACCTGTTTTGTAATTATTTTATTTTATTTTATTTTTATTTTATTTTATTTTATTCCATTGCTTGTTTATTTGCTTGTTTATGAATAAACCCAAAGTACATATCTTGTTCATGAAAATGCCACATACATAAATGATATAAAAGGGGAAAAAATCCCTAAAAGAAATAATAAATTCGATATTAAATTTACGCAGCATTATTTAATGACACCGAAAACATTCATTTCATAGTCAAAAGAAGTTTTACAATCAATCAAAGGAAATATATGTATATATATCCATCATGACTATTTTTTATATTTTATTTTATTCTATTTTATCATCGATAGAAAGAACTTCTTGCAACAGCAGAGTGCGTAGAGACATAAAATGAAATATATAGATACATATATATATTGCTGGGGGGGGGGGGGATGGACGTTTACAGATTTTCTTTTATTTAAATTGAAAAACAAGACTCTTTTTTTTTTTCTTACGTTTTTCGTATATTTAAACAAATTATTTTTTTCCTCGCATCAAGTTAAAAAATGCATTTAAAATAAAATTGAGAAAAATCGTGTAGCAGAAATGGAACAGCCTTAATGTAGGACTGCTTAGGGAATTTTGAAATTTGGCACCGAAGTCGCGCGGATGTTTCTCGCCGAGGTCTTTACTAATGCAATTGCGATAGTCATTTCTTTCATTGCCAGTATGGCAAAATAAGCTTAAAAATTGCCAAGATAATATATAAATATAATATGTACTCATATATAAATATAGAAGTACAGGGATGGAACACGGGCGCAGAATTCATACCGGTATTTGTTTAAGCATTTTCTCTACCTATAATTATCGTTGATTTAAGAAGTGGGAAAATTTTCTTACATTGATAGTGGTATGAGTTCTGCACCCGTGTTCCCTGTTAGTATATTAATATATATGTGTACTAAAGCTGTAATAACAATATTTTAAGAAGTGAATATAGTAACTGTTGCTAATAATTGTAATATAGTTACCGCATGATGAATAAACTTAATGGAAGATATGGAAGAATAAACTTAAAAAAATATCCTGTCGTATTAAATTAAATTCTGTTTTGTATATAACGTTGTATACCTATTACATAAAAAACAAAAAATTGCTTCATTTTCTTTTCTTTTTTTTTTTTTCAATTTGCTACGAAATCTGAATATATTTTCCCCACATGCTAATTTATAATTAATATATCAATAATTTATTTTCAATAATTTAATATATTTCAGTAATTTTAATTTTTTTTCTTTCTTTCCCCCCCCCCCCCCTTTTTTTTTCTTTCCATTTAGAAGAAACAATTTTTAAAACTAACATCTATGTTTCACTTTATTTATTTATTTATTTATTTATTTATTTTTCATTTATTTATTATTATTATTATTATTCATTTATTTATTTTTGATAAAGCACAAAAACGCTTGCTATTTTTATTTACTATTATCTAAAGATGGTTCGTTTTTAAAGAGTAATTTATAGGTATAGAAAAGTTGAAATTAATTTTATGTTAAATTTTTTATCCTTACAATACACTATCTACCAATAAGTATTTGGACACTTTCAAATTTAAACGTTTTGTCAAATATCTACAAAAATTCTTTAATAATTATCTTGAAACTTTGGGAGTATAAAGAACATGTTTTACTCTACATAATTTAGCAAAAATTTTGTCCGGAAGAGGAAAAGTGGGTTAGTAAAAAATTAAACAAAAATCAAAATTTTTTGGACTATTCTGTAAAAAGTAATGCTTGAAATGTGTTTTTTCTGTAGCATATGATTATGAAGATTCATCTTATTATCTCTATCCATTTTTATGAGACTACCACATATATTCACGGAGATATCTGCAGGGAGATATAACAGTTCATTTAAAAAAATGAAAAAAAAAACTTTTTTTACTTATAGCACGTATATCACATTTCTATTGCTTTTCTACCTTTGTTTTGAAACTCTAACAACTTACTCTTGATCCGGTGATTTTGAAAAACAACTTTTTTGTCTGAAAATAACCTAAATTTGTTGGAAACTTGTACCACATTCTTTGTTTTGTACATGTTATTAAAGCTAGTAACGAGTCACAAGTTATCAGCAAGTGATTCTTTCTTGAATTAATTCATACCAAGATAGGAAATATGAATTTGCATTAAATAAAATTGGAAAGGCAGAATGAACGGTCGGCAGCAAAGTTATTAAGCACACATCCACATTTTTCATATATAGAGTTTTTTAGTTTGACCGCTAAAATTTATCATCAACTTATTACTTTCCGAACACTATAGTGAGTAAAGTATTGTAATCATATCAAAAATCCGAATTTGAGTTTTGATGTTTCTATACGTTCCAAGGTGCCCTGAGTCCGTTTTCGCTATTTTTACGAGGATGTATGTGTGTGTGTGTGTGTATGTATGTGTGTATGTGCACGAACTGTATCGATTTTGGTGAATTTAGCACTCACAGTTTTTTAACAGGGGCACAAAGAAAAATTCTTTATCATTATAGCCTATGGGCCAAATTCTTAAAGGTGTGATAGCGTCTAAACGCCTTATTAATCTAATGTGTTATGTATGCGTGTGAGTGAACACGCTAGCGTCTAAACGCTTTGTTCGAATAAGCTGAAAGTTCGTACGTATATTGTAAATCACCATAGTACAAACCCTATTGATTTTGGTGAATCTAGCACTTATAGATTTTTACAGGGACACCAGGAAAAATTCTTTATCATTATGGCCTATGGGGCCAAATTTTTAAAAGTGCGATAGCGTCTAAACGCTTTTTTAATCTGAGCAAAAAATTTTTACACATGTTATAGGTCACAGTTGCACCACCTGCATAGATTTTGGTGAATTTAGCACTTACAGTTTTTTACAGGGACACAAAGAAGAATTCTTTATCTTATGGCCTAAGGGACCAAATTTTTAAAAGTGCGATAGCATCTAAACGCCTTATTCAATTGAGCTGAAAATTTATACGAATACTAGCAGGCTTTGCCCGCTTCGCTGGTCACTATATTTAAAGGAACCTCTTTTTTATATTGCTTTATGGAAAAAAAAACTGAAATCGATTAAAAGCTCGCTTTGTGTTCCCGCTGCCTTCGGCAGCGAATTGTTCGTCTTCGCATCCTCCTGTGCCTGGCCCTACTGCCTGTGACAATGGCTAACCTGACCCCAATGGCTTACCCGTTCATAAACGATGCAGGCGACGCCCGCTTCGCTGGTCCCTATTTTTAAATGAATCACTATAATTACTGAATTCTCAGAATTGCATTAATTTTTATCACGTGAAAAAAAAAGAGAAACAAAATCTGATTAGGAAAAATGTCTCACCGGATTCTCACTGCCTTCGGAAAAAATTCCCAAAATGTTCTAACTCTTATTTTTATTTTTTCCCCCTTTGCCCCTCCCACCCGTCTATGCTAATAATTTTACAAATTCGAAAATATCTGCAATCGATTTGTAAGTATCATAAACCTCTATGCACCAGTTTTGAACGATCTATCTCTATTTTTATTTTTTTGCCCCTCCGCTCCCTCCCCCGTTCCCGCCCCTTCCAATATAATTTTAAAAATTCAAAAATATCCTCAATCGATTCGTAGGTATCGAAAACCTCTATGTAGCAATTTTGAATGATCTAACTCTATTTTATTTTTTTTTTGCTCCTCCGCCCCCCCCCCCTTCCCGGCCCTTCTAATAACTTTACACTTTCGAAAATATCCCCATTCGACTTGCAGGCCTCTAAAACCTATCTGTACCAATTTTGAATGGCCTAAATGTATTTCTATTTGTTTTTGCCCATAGGCCCCCTTACCGCCCCTCCTAATAATTTTACAAATTCGAAAATATCCCCAATCGATTTGTAAGTATCGAAAACCCTCTATATACCAATTTTGAACGATCTAAATCTATTTTTATTTTTTTGCCCCCCCTCTCCCCTCCCCCTTCTCGCCCCTTCTAATAACTGTACACTTTCGAAAATATCCCTTTCGACTTGCAGGCCTCTAAAACCTATCTGTACCAATTTTGAATGGCCTAACTGTATTTCTATTTGTTTTTGCCCATAGCCCCCCTTACCGCCCCTCCTAATAATTTTTACAAATTCGAAAATATCCGCAATTGATTTGTAAGTATCGAAAACCTCTATAAACCAATTTTGAACGATCTAACTCCATTTTTATTTTTTTGCCCCCCCTTTCCCCCCTTCTCGCCCTTCCTAATAACTTTACACTTTCAAAAATATCCTCATTCGACTTGCAGGCTTCTTAAACCTATCTATACCAATTTTGAACGGCCTAACTGTATTTCTATTTGTTTATGTCCCATACCCCCCCTTACCACCCCACCCCCTACCCGCCCCTCCTAATAATTTTAGAAATTCAAAAATATCCGCAATCGATTTGCAAGTATCGAAAACCTCTATGTACCAATTTTGAACGATCTGACACTATTTTTATTTTTTTGCCCCCCCCTTCCCCCACCTTCTTGCCCCTCCTAATAACTTTACACGATCGAATATATCCCCATTCGACTTGCAGGCCTTTAAAACCTATCTGTATCAATTTTGAACGGCCTAACTGTATTTCTATCTGTTTTTGCTCCATAGCCCCCCCCCCTTGCTGCGCCACCTGGGGGCTGAATTTCTAAAATTCCAGAAATTGGTTTTTAGATAGTTGCATTAGCTATATTTTAGAGCAAAAATTTCACGCATATCTATTTTTTTTTGTTTGAGATATATAGGATTATGCGAAATCACGTTTTACACATGTGAAATCACGTTTTGCCCCCCCCCCCCGCCCCCCTTAGGGACCGAATTTCAAAAATTCCAGAAACTGATTTTTAGACATTTGTATTAGCTATATTTTAAAGCAAAAATTTTACGGATATCTGTTTTTTTGTTTGAGATATGAAGGATTTTGTGAAATTACGTTTTGCCCCCCTCCCCCTCTTGTGGGGCGAATTTTGTAAAATCGCTTGCGGGCGTTGTGTTTCTCGGGTTGTAAACATTAACCGTGCCGAATTTTGTCCCGGTCGGTGAAACGGCCTAGGTTTCTATAGCGGACAGACACACAGACACACAGACACACAGACAGACTCTGCTCCTTTATATATATAGATTATAAATCACTGTTGCACAAACTATAAGCATTTTGGTTAATCTAGAATGTATAGGTTTTTACAAGGACACAACGAAAAATTCTTTATCATTATGATCTATAGGCTCAAAGTTCAGTTGCGTTAGATAAAACATCGTGTAATATATGGAGAAAAATACTCAATCACTCTATTATGATTTTCTCTCTTTTGTTTGTTTAACAACTCCTCTTTCTTAACTTTATCTACAAAACTGTTAATTACTCAATGTTCGGAAAGTCAAGTGGAGTCACTCCAGATTTTTTTTTTACGATGATGTGTGTATGTATGTGTGTATGTATTTGTGTGTATGTGCGTGAGTGAACACTCTAGCGTCTAAACGCTTTGCTCGAATGAGCTGAAAGTTGGTACGTATGTTGTAAGTCACCGTAGCATGAACCCTATAGATCTTGGTGAATCTAGCACTTATAGTTTCTTAACAGTGAAAGAAATTTTCTTGGTGTACAACCAAGAAAATTTCTTTATCATTATGGCCTATGGAACCAAATTTTTAAAAGTGTGATAGCGTCTAAACGACTTATTAAACCGAGCAAAAAATTTATACATGTTATAGGTCATAATTGCACAATCTGTATAGATTTTGGTGAATTTAGCACTTACAATTTTTTTACAGAGACACTAAGAAAAATTCTTTATCATTATGGCCTATGGGGCCAAATTTTTAAAAGTGTGATAGCGTCTAAACGCCTTATTAAACTAAGCAAAAAAATTATACACATGTTATAGGTCACAGTTGCACGAGCTGTATAGATTTTGGTGAATTTAGCATTTACAGTTTTTTTACAGGGGCACAAAGAAAATTTTTTTATCATTATGGCCTGTGGGACCAAATTTTTAAAAATGCTATAGTGTCTAAACGCCTTATTCAATATAGCTGAAAATTTACATGAATATTATAATTCACTGTCGCACTAACTATAAGCATTTTAATGAATCTCGTATTTATAGGTTTTTACAGGGACACAATGAAAAATTCTTTATCATTATAATGTATTGGCTCAAAGTTCAGTAACGTTAAATTAAACATCGTGTACTATGTGGAGAGAAATACTCAAACACCCTATTATAATTTTCTCCCTTTTATTTATTTAACAACTCCTCTCACTTTACTTTATCTACAAAATCGTTAATTACTCAATCTTCGGAAAGTCGAGTGGAGTCACTCCAGTTTTTCTAAACAACATGAGAGTAAGATCATGACTCAACAAATATTTACTTTGCAAAACAGTATTAGGTGTACGTCTTATACATAGAAATTATTGCTAGCGCTTCAATAATTTTGCTACCGACTGTGTGGCAAAGGCTGAATTGAATCCAGTGAAAGTATGTCAGATTGCAATGCAAAGAAATCAGGTTTCTAAGTGTATTTCAGTTTTTTAAACAGTTCTATTATTAAGAGAATAGAATCTTCTTAATAATAAAAGTCGAAGTTTCTTTAAGAACGCTCTTAACTGATGTCATTGGTAAAACAATAAATTTTTATTCTTAGTTTGGAAGATAGAGTAAAATTGGGGTAATAGAATGTTTTTTTTTTTTTTTTTTTTTTTTTTTTTTTTCAAAATTCCACTGTTTGATCTATTTATACGTTTTCAGATGCCCTGAACGCGATGTGATCATTTTCAAAAAATGTTGGTCCGTATGCCTGTTTGCCTGGCTTTGTGAGATAAAATATTTCTGGCAGTTCTAAGCCAAGAACTGATGCACTGAATTTCATAAAAATTATATTTAGTAGCAGCTTGAGATAAATCGGTGCCTATCAGCTTTTGATACATATCGCCCAAAGTTGGCGTTGCTATGCTGTGATTTCCATTAACACTACACCATTTACGTAAAAGGTATATTTCACCTTCCCTAGTAGGATAGAACGATTGTATTTTGCTCGGCCTTTTATCGACTCGTCGAAATTCGCTCGAGCATTTACATGGTCATATAGTTTATAGCATTGTTTAAGATCGGTTTTCGATGAGGTGTATTTCACCAAAAAAATATATCGAACCGATGACAAATCTTGTGACTCGACAGAAATCTTTCCATCGGATTTTCATTGCATCCGTTTCTAAAATTCATCAGGTTCCGATCATCGGATGATGAATCATCGGGAATCATCTATTCCCGATGAGACATTTTAGATGAACTCCCGATGAGATTCATCGGTCTTGATGAGATTATGAGTACCGGCCTTTCACAAGTTCATCAGTCGTCGATAAGAGACCATTCAAAGGCCAATTATATTTTTCTGCTAGGGTTCTATTACGTATAGTTGCACAAATCTTGATATGTGAAAGGACGGTTATGAAAAATTATGTGGATTCCATTTTAGCGCTTATCTCTTGACATACTGAATGCTCTACTATACTTTGCCGCGTGTACGGAAAGTCTATATTTCAGTTTTTATAGAGCATAAAAGCACGAAAATTGATATTTGAATCATAATGGGGTTGATTTGTGTGTACATCAACCGATAGAGAAGCTGATATTAATCAATTAATGACTCTGTATATTTTTATTACAATACAAGTCTATTTAGTGTAATGACGACATTTTTTTTTTAAAAGAGTTTTTTTTTTTTTTTTTTTTTTTTTTTAAATACCAAAATGTTTTTTATTTTTTTCCGTCGTTATATATATGTAAGTTTCTTTGGCATATAATTTGCATTTTAACAAGCTTTTAATAAATTACCTATTCTGAAATACCAAAGTTAATGGATTTTAAAATAGTAAGGAAATGATTTTCTTACAAAATATTTACTTACTTACTTTCTTTCATTTACTTAAATTTTACAAAATATTTCTTTAAAATTACCTTACAAAGTATTTGTTTTACAATTATTATCATTACTTTTATTATTATTTCACAAAACAAGTCTTTTTAAAATGATGACAATTTTTTCTAAAATCGGCTTTTACAAAAGATGTCAAGATATTATTCAAATTTTTTTTTTTTTTTTTTTTTTTTTTTTTTTTTTTTATATATATATATATTTGAATGTTCATTGCTTTTTTATTTATTTTATTTTAGTTTTTACTTATTTAAATTTATTATCCTCAATGTATTTACCAAAGGAAATAAACTTAAAAATAAACTTAGTCGACAAAACATTTCCTTACTTCTTAATTTTCTTTCAATTATTTCCTTATTACAAAATGATTACTTAAAATTACTTTACAAATTATTTATTTTACATTTTTTTTTCTTTATAAACCAAGTCTTGTCAACCTATTTAGGGTTTTTCTAAGGGCTTTTACAAAAGTGACAAAATAATTTTTATCTTTTCCTACCATATAAATTATGCTCTTCCGACATGCAATTTAAAAATTTTAAAGCATAGTCAAATTACGTATTCGGAAATAACACGCATAAGATAATTTAAAATGCTAAAGAAAATAAATGTCACATACACCTGTAAATAATCACATATAAACTGCAAGTTATTCTAATTGCTTTTTGTAACTATCACTCACCATTTCATGTGTTTTTAATGAAAACTGTATTGTTAAACTTTGAAATATAACTTAGTAGTGCATTACTGTATAAAATGAAGTTTCTCTAACGCCTCTTACTTAACAGTTCGTTAACGTTTTCACTCTGCTCATGATAAAATTCATTAACAATTCTTATTCAGATAAAGTGCTGCTTCTATAAAATTAGTTTTAAACTCCAGAAAATGTGAACGATGTGCTTTTATTTGCAGCAGAATAAAAGGAAAAAGTGATATGTTTAACATACTTATGAAAATTTATTATTATTTAAATACTAAGCATGATGCCTTATGCTACTAACAAACTAGCTTACAAAATCTTGATGTATATTTATTTCACATATATTAATTAAAATTAGGGTTCAAACAATAAAAGTGGTGAAACAAGACCTCCCAGATTATCATTTTGTGATTAAAAAAAAAAAAAAAGTCTACATTTAATAAATGCCTAAATTTGTTTAGAATATATTTTTAAACTGTAATAATGCAAAATTGGGGAAGAAATTTAAAAATTAATTTCTATTTCAATGAATATAGATTCATATTTTCATATTTGTAAGACAAAAATTTACATTAAAGCTTTAAAATGTCCCCCATCTCCTTGAATAATACAAATAATAATAATAATGATAAAAATAGTGAGCATGAACATTCAAATTACGTATTATGCACTAATGACTGTAAATATTCATTTTCTTGATAAATTAAATCAAAATGTTTTTTTTTAAATAAAGTCAAAATCAATTTTAAAAAAAATTCCGTCAGGAACGTTTATGCTTTTCCAACATACAGCTTTCATTTTTCATCATAATAAAATTACCCAACTGTTGTTTCTGTAAACTCACTTTACGGAATCGCCCAGTTTCACAAATTATGAATGATACCTATGAAATTACACAAACGTAGATGGAAATGTGGCTTCTTTGGTGTTTCTATGCTTAAAGTTTGAAATGCTAAAATGTTTAAAATGGTAATCTATCATAATTTAAATATTAAACTTTATGTTATGTGTTATTGTAATGTTCGCTTAATAAATCTTAATATAATTTTATCTTCTCATATATTTATCATGTTAAATATACATAAATTACGAAAATTTCGAAAAGTTGCTCTTCTAATTAGTATTTAATTAATCAAGTGCTTATATGTTTCATCACTTCGTTCAGTAAAGTTCCAAAACGCTTATTTTAAATAATAATAATAGTAAACTTTTGTTTGTAAAGTCAGAAAAGAAGTTAATTTTTCAAAGCATGAAATAATTAAAATTATTTTTACTAATACATTTTTATGCTAACGATTTGTGTTATTGTAAAATTCTCTTGTAAAATTTTACTATATATATATATAATAATAACAATAAGAATTATAATGGAAAATAAACAAAGGGTTCATTTACCACAAGAACCCACAAGATCCTATTTCATTATTAGTTAATTTAAGTAAAAATATTTAAATAATTTCTCCAGTATTTTTACTTTCTCTTACACATAGGGTCGAGAAAGTATTGTTTTAGGGTCAAATTTTAGAACGAGAGTTTTTGTTATATTTACATGTTCTGAGATTCCATGAATACGAAAATCATGTTTTTAGCGAATGGTCTGTTTCTTTACATGCGTAATTATTGTGTTTTCAACTTTATTAAATTATTATTATAAGTTATCATGTATACAGACTTTGGACAGACTGACATATATACAGACAATGTTTTTTTTTTAATATTTTTTTTATCACCCATTCTTTTATATTGCACAAAATATTATAACTTTCTGACTGCAACGTAACGATTTTTCAATTTACGATTTTTCAATTTTACGCACATCCCTGGAACATTTCCTGACAAATTTGTAACTAGAAATTTTCTGTAAAATAACAGGATTTTTTTTTTTTCCTGTGCACGTATTTAAAACAAAAATCTTACTCCAATTCTCATTTTTTGTTTCTTTAATAAACATTGTTACGATATCATTCGTTCACTTCACATATTTTCTGCATTCAATTTTCAGTACCAGTTTGAGTCGTGATACTCTTTTCACCCTGCCCTTTTTTTTTTTTTCCTTTTCCCTCTCCTCTGAAAGATCTCATGCTTAATTAATTCGACCTGAAGCAATTTTTCTGTAAAACTCTTAAAAAAAAAAAAAAATAAATAAATAAATAAATAAATAAATAAAAATAATTATAATAATAATAATAATAATTCGATTTTTTTATTTTATGTCCAAATTATTAATAATAATAATAATAAGTAAAATCTCTTTTAAATTTGGGATATTCCTATTACTTTTTCTCAACAGGATAAAAAATCTTCATAGAGAAGAATTTTGAAAGCGACAGGTGAAAAATTTTCTCATCCCTAATGCAGATATGTTTCAATTAGATTGAACAATTTCAGAGAACGAATGTCAGAAGGGGGGGGGGGAGAAAGAAAAGAAACGACGAGGAATTTATTTACGAGGAATATAAACTAGCAATGTCTAGTCAAACAACTCCAGAGCCAGACATAAATTGGTTTAACCAAAGCTTAATGGACACTTCGGTATTAAACAGTGTTTGTGAAGGATGGGTTAATAAAGTTCCTTCTTTATTGATTTTAGCAGAGAGACGCCTGATCTGTTTTATACAAAATAATAAGTGAGCATGACACTTATTTTTATTTATTTATTTATTTTTATTTTTATTTATTTATTTATTTATTTTATTTTTATTATTATTTATAATTTTTTTTTTCAGGAATTCAATAAAAATTTGATGTGGGCACCACTTGACTCCCTGCTACGACTAATAAACTATTATATACAGGGACTCTGTTACCATATTTGTTTACTTGATTTCAAGCTCGTAGAAAAAAATTCTACATTAGCGGGAAAACACACTATTTCTAAATCGTTTTAAGACAGCTGCCATTTTCCTATAGATAACTAATTTCTGTTCTCTGTAGTAAAAACTGGAAAATACAATAACATATCAAAATCTTAAACAACAAAATTACCGAAATTAATAGCGCTAACGAAGCTTCTTTAAAAATGTCTAAATAATATATAAATAATATATTAATCGTCTCGGTGAAAGTTAAAATCTATCTACTCTGGGATACATGTTTCTATTACTGTTTATTTGACTTATTAAACGGAAAAGGGGATCTGCTCGAGAACATCGGTAAACATTAAAATTTATTTTCCTAGATTATCAAGGTCGTCTGAAATCGAGGCTCAACAGAGAAAGCAGATATTTTTACCAGACCACCCTTCATCGTGAGAAAGGGAGGCAAGGAGGGGATATAAGAAGATATTAGATTCACAAGTGATCCAAAATTAACAGCCTAAGTAATAAAATAAAATAGTCTACTAGGAATTCAAAAGAACAGTGTATCTTTCCTTATGAAGAGCAAATCATTGCGTCATAGGGCAAAAACACAGAAAGCATAGCTTAATGCAAAGCCTCCCGACCACCAGAAAAGCCATCGCTATTTATAGTTTAGGAGTAATTACTGGAAATTTAACAGAAATCTCAATCGACTTTATCCGAGCTACGTCATAAAATCCCTCGCATGTGACCACTGCAGGAAAAACTGCAACATTTTAATGTTTATATCTGTATTGTACGGGGAAATGTTTGCATTCTATAGGAAAATGTTCGTATTCTACGAGGAAATGGAGAAAAGGCGCATGTTGGGAGTCACATGTTGGGTATGATTTAGCCGCATATCCCCCCCCCCCCCCCCCCAAAAAAAAAAAAAAAAAAAAAAAAACGGATATTGCCCATTAAAAAGTTTTAGAAAGTTTTTTTTTTTTTTTCCAACTAACTCTATACTTTGCTGATCAACATCACCAAATATGGTGACTCTGAAGAATGATCCAAGTTTGGGAGAATTCCTACAAGAATCACACAATAAATTGCGCTTTCTTTCAGATCATTTAGATTGACGTAAAAATATAACATAAATTCTTAATCAATAGATTCAGTATATATATATATACAGGGTGAACCAAAAATCTATGAGACATGTTAAACATAAAGTTTAAAGGCAACTATCGCACATTACATTGTAAAAATCGAGCAAAAAAGGCTAAAAATCCATAGAAAACAATCTACGGTGAAATCGAAAAAAAAAAAAAAAAAACTCACAATCACAAGTGTGCAGAAAAATAAATAAATAAATAAGTAAATAAAGGCTGACACCGGAAGGAATTAAAAGTCAAAATAGACTAGAAAAAGTAGTCGAAGTTCGGTAAGGGAATGGGCTCAGTACCCTGAAACTATTGTCGAAGGTCTGCTGCGTCTCACCTAATATAAGACAAATTAATATTAAATGAAAATAATGTTTTGGATAACTCTGTAAAACTTAATGCGTTAAGGTGACTGCCTACCTTTAAAACGCAATTTTCGGTCAAAAATCCTATTTTCTATTTTTGGGTTAGTATTAAAGCCTGACATTTTAGCTTTCTAAATCAGTTTGAATTTTGTTTCTATCTTGCTTAGAACTTGAGTTACAGACATTTTATTTATTTAATTACAGGCATCTTAATTATTTTTTGCTTATTCCAAACTCTTCACTATAAGAAACATTATAGTACAAATATACTCTTGCACACTATATACTTGGTTTTATATTAAAGTGTACCATAGATTTTTGTATCATCCAGTATAATCTTGCAAAATAAAAATAAAAATTTTACTTTTCGTGATTTATTTTGCCGCACGTTTCAAGATTTTCCTTCAATACAAATAACATACATTACTATTCAAAACAAAAGCAACTTTCCTGATTTTACCATATTTCTACAAAAAATCAATTGAGTTATACTATTTTCATACTACCAAAACACAATGTAGGATGTCGGGGAAAATGTATGTTATATGGGGATGTTGGGTGATATAAACCAATCTTTGGCATATACTGTCTTACTTCAAAGTAAATTTCTAAGTATTTATTCTTAATCATGTGCTGCCACAAAAAGCAGAAAGGCATTATTCCAAAAGTAGTCAAAACGCAATTATTATCTTTTTTAAAAAATATATAAAACCGTAAAAAATCGGATGTCATGTTTTTTCTTTTTACAATTTTAGAACTTTTTTCTATTAAATATTTCAGTAGAAGAAAGTAATAACGGTTAAGTTACTCAAGAAAGTAATGAACTTATCTAAATTTCAGAATACTGAATTTGAATTAATAACAAGCACATGGTAATTTTAGTAGTAGAGTAATCCACTAAGAATTTATAATAGCATATTTCAGAAAAAAGCATTTGATTTATGAAATATTACTTGCAGATTATCAGTAAGCTTATTACTTTATTACGATACGTTTTTATTTGACAGGAAAAATTGCATTTTTTTCCCCTCAGAATTAATTTTAGGTGCCATAAATTAATTAGTTAGCTATAATTAAATATATGAGAAACAATACATTTGCCAGTATTTAGATAAAATGTATCAACGAGGCGGGTTATATTGGGGTGAAAACCAATTTGCTAAGAAAGTTCTTACGTGTAATAAGAAAGGAGAATTTATTTTATACACAAAGAAAATACCTTTTTTCACAAAGTAGTCTGTCAACTTCTAATTTTCTTATACAAGATACATGTTTGTCATCGACGAAGTATTGCAGCATTTATTTTCTTCCGGTAAATTATTAGATGTAGTATGCGCTGACAAAATGAAAATGGACCCTTACAAAACTATCGACAAAATGTCAGGTTGCATTAAGATATGTCTGGAAGAAAACATTTTCTTAGAAAAATCGGACACTTAATAAGAAATAGTTATTTACTTTCTTAAATAAATCAGTTCTTTGCCAAAGAATTTTTAAATATATTATTTTTTTATTTTTTGTAGATACGTGTTAGCGAATGACAAAAGATTTAATTACATATTTATCTGTACTTTTAATATAATTTTCTGTATATGCTTGCTATTATGTTTTCGCATAGAAAGTGGTAGACAAGGTACGTCTAATGTTGTACACAAATGTATCTTTACAAAATCTAATTGTATACAAATCCCGATTTTTCGATTTTTGTTCTTCACTTTTGTTTTTGAGTTATATTTTTCAATACCTGTGAGAAATAATGACATGGTTTAGAGACAATATACACTCTGTAACATAGAATATGACGCCCCACAGTGGTCGGAATTTCAAAAAAGCTGGCCAAAAGTCGAAACTAAAGAAAACAAGGGAAATTGTGATGTATATATATGTTTTCGAGGTCGCTGAATCCGAATCTGACATTGGTTTTTTGAAAACTTCAAAGGCAAACTCAAAAACAAGATGGCGGATCCAATATGGCAGACAAAAAATTAAAAAATTAATATAAGATGGATAATTCTTACATTAAGGGGTTTTTGAGGGCACTGAATTCAAATTTGACGTTAGTTTTCATAAAAAAAGTGATATTACACTCAAAAACAAGATGGCGAATCCAATATGGCGGATCAAAAATCAAAAAATTGATAGATGAAGGATAATTTTCACATTTAAGGGTTTTTGAGGGCGCTAAATTCAAATTTGATATCAGTTTTTATAAAAAAAAAAGTGATCTTGCACTCAAAAACAAGATGGCGGATCCAATATGGCAGACCAAAGTCCAAAAAATTAAAAAAGTAAATTAAAAAGTAAAAATTAAATTAAAAAGTTAAAACGCTTTTACACATACAGGGGCAGGCGGGGGCACCCAAATCTTTAACGGCTGAATAAAATGGACATCCCTTAACACTCTCCACTTTGAATCAATGCGGGATCTTGCGAGATAAAAAAGTTTCCATACTTTGAAACTTTTGGTTATGTTATAATTGAGGTTAACTTCAAAAAGCCGCTCAGGAGATCACTTGATGTTCACCAAGTGGAAAAACAATAGAAACAACAATAGAAAAAAAACAATAGAAACACTATTTGTTTAACTGTTAAAATGCATTAACAATTAAAAAGAAAAAATTGTCACGTTTTCCGCCAGCCTATACTTAGAAATATGTAGATAGAATAAATTTTCCACCTCACAGTTTCATTCAGTGGCTCCCTCTGAAGGTATTTCCGCGGTACTTACGTCTAAAAACGAGCCTAAATTTTTCGACTTTTGGCCAGCTTTTTTGAAATTCCGACCACTGTGCGCCCTAAGAAGAAGTTATTTGAATGTGGTGAAATAGCTTTTACAAATATCTTACGGTTAACATAATAATTTCCGCAGAACACTCTACGCCTGATTTCGTGATTCTCCAACACTTTCCGAGCTGGTGCAATCGCTAGATCTTTTCTCAACAGAGCACATTTGATGAGCAGTCATTTGTAACAACTTATTCGGACAGTTTTTGGATCGTGCGGATCAAATTCACCAGTAAGAATGTGTATGGAAAGTAATATTGCAGGAGGACACTCTCAATATAATCTGTATGAGTCAGTATGCAGCTGAAAAGCAGCTTGCATCAGAGCAAGAAAGTGGCTTACATATTATTGTTTTGTTTTTATGCTTATTTTCTGAATGAAACACTAAATTCCTATGATGCTGTTATCCTTTGATTTTCAATTCATATGCTTCACATATGCTGATTTTTTTTTTTTTATTATTATTATTATTACATTTAGGTAGCTATTTCAAGGCGCATCAATTAAATTTTGTTCCATAGTTATAATATATTTGAGTATGAAAAAATAATCTTGAAATAATTTTTCAGCTGTCTACTTTAACCCTTTATTAGCTGACCTTACTTACCATTAGTTTTAAAAGTACCATTAGTTTTAAAAGCGTATGCACAAGTAATATGAAATCTGAATAACATATAAGTAAAGAAATAACTAATACAATAATAATAAATACCATTTTTAAGACGTTCTAAAAAAATTACACAAATGCATGTTTCGACAAACGGACAGGCAAAAAATAAAGACTAACAATTCCTATTTATATAGACTTTGAATTTTGATGGATATGTTAAGAAAACGTTAATCAAAAACGGGGAACAGAAAAGGAAAGTAAAAGAAAGAAAGAAAAGAAAAAAGGAAAGGAAGAAAATCATCAGTGGTGAAGATAGTAAAATAAAAATTATTAATTCTATTTTATTAATTTTAATTCCTTCGAATAAAACATGTTTCTCAATAAAATACATTAAAGCATCTCATTTTAATTTATTGTTACGAATATTCTCTCTATCTCTCTCTTCTTTTTTTCTTTTTTCTTTTTTTTTTCTTTTTTTTTTTTTTTTTTCATTTTGAATATCGTTTCTAAGTTAATTTTCTTTGAGAGAGAAAAATTTAATATATCTCAGTTGAAACATTCTGCATAGTTCGAGGAATTCAAATTCAGAATTATAGGAAAGAGGTTTTACAAAATTGCCACCACAACAAGCATTTAATGAAATTATTTGTTGCACTTATCCTAAATGTAAAATAATATGTAATATATATTTTATAAATAGAACTGGATGAGAAATTTAGAGATCGCAAATGGTTTTGTTCATAATAACTTTTTACTTAATCGACAATTTTCAGAAATTCTTACATTTTATATTAGGAGATACTCTAAACGAAACATGCAATATCGAAACATTATAACATATTGTAGTTCAAGGAAAAAGAAACGAAACAAAAAATGCAATTTTGAGTTTATGTCAGTGAAAAGTGTGTATTTAATTCCTCAACATGCACGAAAATTGTCACATTTCTATCTCCAAAAATTATCACGTGGGAAGCAGATTGTCAGTTTTATTACAGGCTAGATAATGATTTATTGTCTAGCCTATTGTTTTTACTTTTCTCAAATATTGCATTTTTAAGTTGTGTTACTGTTTATACCGGTGTATGATATGACATTCTAAAAATATACTTGAAAATGTGTGCGTGTACAGACAGATGGGCAGACAGACAGACTGACGAGCAAATGTTTTGCACCCTTTTTAAATTTGTTCGAAACGTTTAATAGATATCGTAAAAATCTATTCTATTTATATTTCTATAAGAAGCATATTTTTATGCATCTAAATAATGCATATTAATTTCTTTGTGTGTTGCGCAATTAAAAAAAAAAAAAAAAAAAAAAAAAAAAGTCATTAAAAAATGCTTCAAATAAACATAACCTGATTTGGAAAATTTTGGACCACAGGCATGTCTTCTAACAGAGCTTTCATCCTTAACTATGTCTCAATAATCATTGTCGATAAACACCTCACTGAAAGAGGACAATGTCCTGACTAACAAATTTTTGTGCCTAAGGCATTTTAAAGTTTTCGTGCCCCTGTAGAAGTGCTAGACTTCTCACCCACCAACCCCCTCGCCCTCCGCCTTATCCAAAAAAAAAAAAAAAAAAAAAAAAAAAGAAAAGTTATTAACACACCACAATTTTTAGCAGGCGATAAAGCAGGCCGAAAAATGTTATTTGGTCAAAAAGTTATTCTCTGTCTGTTTTGGGCTCTAAAGACAAATATATATATATAGATATATATACATCAGTTTAACGACAGATTCTATTTTTAAATTTTATTCGTTTAAGTGAAACACAATTGAATTAAAAAAACCATTAGTAACCATTAGTAACCATTTAAAAAAACCATTTATTTTAACCATTAGTAACATTTTGTGCCTCTCAGAAATATGCAATAGTCAGGCCTTGAAGAAGACTTTCTTAAACTATTATTTTCTTTAGAATAAATATCATTTATTAACGTACTAAATAGCGGTCCTGTATTTACTTTGGGTGAACATTTGTTACAGTATCATAGGGTCTGTTTAGGACTAATTTGGCTCCCTTCACAATTTTTATAACCATTAATATCGACATCTTCTCAATTTTTCTTGTATATCCATCATTTTTTAAATGATTTAATTTAAATGAAAACCAACTAAAACAAGAACATTGATGAAATCGCGAAAAACCCTATTATATACTACACATTCCTGTGTGCTAACATGCTGTCGTATCCTCTTGAGAGATACATATTGATAAATTTGCAAGACTATAGTTTTGAAATTAATTTTGGATATTTAAATGCGCATGTAAAATAAAAATTGTCATTAAGAAATGCATCAGTTTCAACAAAATTTAAGTTATAAAAAATAAATATCTTGAAAAATAAAAATTTAGGGACACTTAAAGTTTGGATGACTAAATCCCTTAGTTTGTCCTATTATTTCGAATGGAAAATCCAGGCCTGAAATTAAATACCTTTCACAGACTGTAATGCATCTGATTTATTTATTTATTTATTTATTTATTTTTTTTTTTATGAATTCCTATACACAAACAAGAAACGTTTTATTTATCGTTTTAATTGGAAACATTCTATAATGAAGATAATTACATATGTAAACCTTAAAATAATTTTAAAATATTTGAAATTTTAACTCTACGGAAAAACTAATGGATAGACAGACAAACTGGTGAATCGAATTTATAAGCATATTTTAACTTTGTTTAAAAAATATTCAAAGATTCCCGAGAGACAGGAAAAATTGTTTGACAATGAAAGTGGGAGATAAATATTTCTATTTTATCTCCCTACTTTATTGCCCTTCTTTTTTTTATTCCTTAAATTTAATTATTCCAACAATCTCTCAGTATAAAACTCTGAAAATTTCATTTTAATTTAATTTATTCGCTCTGTAAAAATATTATGTTTCCCAATAAAAATATTAAAAGCCTCCCACTTGAATTTCTCGGGACGAATTCTCAGTTTTCTCGTCTTGAATGTCGTTTCGAAATTAATTTTTCCCGAAGAGAGAAAAGGTTGATATTTTTAAATTTAAAGACGTTTTATTAATTTCAATGAGGATTTAGAGAAAATTGTTACAATAACAATATTCATACAAAAGTTATTCGTTGAATTTATTTTAAATGTTCTAAAAAAAAATGTAGTGTGTTTTTAAATGAAAGTGGATAAGAATTTTTTTTTTTTTTTTTTTTTGTAAGGATTCAGTGTCCAAAAAGCAACAGAAAATGGCATCTTTCCAATTTTATCCGTCATCTTATTCGTCCTCCAAATCAAAAGTGCAATACTTGCAAGTAAAATAATTTGCATGTATATTAGCACACTTCAAGTGCACCAGACGATAACACTCGTTGCATTTGATTTGAATTAGTTCTTGTTAGGCATGATAGCAGGTGTTCCAAACAGTTGATGAAGAAGTTGACATCATTATCAGATTGTGGATGTTTCTATTTTTAGCACTCTTGGTCGGCAGTTTGACAGGTGACGCTGCCTTACTTCCAGGCTTCTTCTGGAAGGGCACAGATGCTACGAGGAAGTCCATAATCTCGGGCAGTCGATTTTATGAATTTCTTATCTACTAAGCAATCCTAAAGGGCTTTAACCAGCGCATTAAAATCCATTTCTTTTGGATCGGTTGACTTTTCCAATGTTGACATAGCTAAAAATACATAAAAACACTAATAAAATATGTTATATTGACATAAACGACCATATTTGATAATTTGTAAGTCAAATACACGCTTAAAAAAAGTGTATTCACAACCGGCTTACATGAAAGTGCTCACAACCGGGAATATCAGCCACTTTTATAATGACAAAAAAAAAAAAAACCAGTTTTCGGTCCACGTTTTGGCTGAATCTGATATTACATCATAAAATATAATAAATATACTGTATGAATATATATTACACTTATATTTTTGAATTAATTCACTTCTATTTATCGCATTCTGAAAATATTCACAAATTACTTTTGTGTTGCTTTTTCTCAGATTTTTTTTTTTTTTCGACGCTTGCATTTACTAAGCAAATGCGTCTATTCACTTCGGTGTTAGCACAAAAACTGCGTACTGTTGCAATACAAGTTTGACAGTACTCAAATCCACCATATTTGTTTTCTGTTAAAAGATATGGTGGGGTGCTCATAATCAGAGAATGGCCATATCAGGAGACATCCCCTACTTAATTAAAATATATATATATATATATATATATACATATTTATATATACATATATGTAATTAAATGCATTTTCTAAAAAAAACTTCTATGAGGATTTGTTTTTTTTATTCAGATAAAACTATCATCGATATGGTCGTTTTACTTCATTTGATCATTTTATTTTGCTAACAGCATAGTCTTTTCTTCGTTTTAGTAAGTTAGATCGAGAGTACACATGGTAAAGCTGGCGAAACCTCCCAATGTTGTCTCCAACCAACATGACTTGCTAATTCTTGAAAACTAAGAATATATATATATATATATATATATATGCGAAAGACAATAACACTTACTGCATCGACTGCTGCATGCGAAATTTAAATGACTCGCAAACAAATGCGTAAAAATCTTTTGTTAAATATAGTAACAGTGATGTTTCGAACCACACAAACAGAGTAGACGGAAAGTCTGCGATTTTGACACTATTGAACAAAAGGATAGCCGCCCTGTTTACGCCCCTGACGGGTGTTGCACTTCCCGGAGAAATGTTGGAAGAAGGATTGCAGGCGACGGATTTCTCCGCCCTGGCGCCACAAGTTGGCAAATGAGAGATGAACGAGTCACCTCCTTCTAAAATACTATTGGAGATCTAAAGGAAAATTTCACCCCCCTCCAAAAACCGAGTCTTCTTGGGAAGAGAGAGAAGAGAGTGAAATTAATTAAGTGTGTACGAGCTGAGACTTGAAGCTTTTTCTTCAATATCATAAACTTTGCCTTGTAAGGGCAGGCGATATTACTTGTGCATAAATCTAACTAGTTGAGAACTCTCACTACTTATGGACTCCATCACCTTTTCACTGTGGAACGTAAATTATTTTTAAGCTATTTAATCTAGACTACGCTTTAGTGTATTTTAAAAATAAATAATTGTATTTTTTAAAGTTGTGATAGTCTCAATGTCACGTTACCTCATCGGAGACGTTACATAACTTTTAGGAGGAATGTCACAAAACAGAAATTATTGTTTAAAATGTGAAGATCTTCTGAACGCAAAGGATTAAAATTTTATGACAGGTGTGAAACGTCATGGATTTTTCGACAGATAAGATTCTGCAGATTTTGCAAAGTGATGCAGGTTAGAGATTGATAAATATCCAAGTCTATATTTTTGAAATTTCTGTAGAAAGTCTGGGTGCATGAAGAAACAAACTACATTATTACTAGGGCTGGATTATTTATCAATATATCCCGAAATATCGATATTTTTTTAATATCGCGATAACGATATTCAATATCTTGCTCTGCCGATATATCCCTCTAACGATATTTCTTAGTGCACACTGCGCGATCGATCGATATGCCGATAAATAACGTTGGACACCAATCTTAGAATACCTTCAAATTCTGCTTTCGAGCTAGCACGCATCAACGAATAAACAACAAACCCCGCCCGAACAACGTGCCCCGAACAAAAAGAGCGCGGAATAACTTACACTCTTTAATACCCCTTTCCTTCTTTCCTCCTATATTACTCACGACTAGAGTAGAAACACATACCTCAACCCCAAACGATCTCTCTAATAAAACTAAGTTACCGCAATGTATCTGCTTTCTTGTTTTAGCTCATTTCCTTCTATTGGCTCATTGATATCAGTATATACTGGCCAATGACATGCGAGCTTCAACATATGTTTATCAAACATGATCAAAGCCGAATTGCAGTATTTCAGACATTAATATCCACTAGAACTTTGATCGCAAAAGTAATCTCGTCTGCCAGATATTCACTCGATATATTTTCTTCATGTAGTATATTGCGGTTTATAGTAATATTTAGAATATTGAATGTAAAATGAGTGTTCGCAGCCACATCGATTGTTCGAAATAATATCAAGTGGTATTAAAAAAAAAAAAAAAAAAAAAAAAAGGGGAAATATTTAGGATGTCCCGGAGATGAAAATAATAAAATAATTTCCGAACATATTTCGATCTGTAATTTTTAATCGTGTGCAGTATTATAAAATGTAAATTTTTTGTATATATAAGTTTACCTTCTATCATTATTATTAATAAATATTTTAATAAACTTAGTTCTTTATTAAGCTAGTAAAATAGATTTTTATCTTCAGAAATTTTATAGTGACAGTTTTCCGACTGAACAAATGATATAACACTGAGCATTTTATTATTATTTTATTTATTCATTATTATTTTATTTATTTTTTTGGGCAACATTTTATTATTATTATTATTATTCATTTATTTATTTATTTTAGCTGTTCTTATTAAATATAAGAGATTTCAAAAAAGAAAAGTGTTAAAAAAAAAAAAAAAAAAAAATTCTACTTACATTTTATGTAAACAGTATTTAATTTAGTACGACTGGACTTATTTTAATAACTGTGTTTCATTCACTAGCATCGATTACTATATTCATTTCTTAAAATGTCTTTGGTATAACTTTAGCAAAGAAGCCCCTTTGTGGTTTTTATTTTTATTTTTTACTTTTATTTTTTTTTGTCAATTTATTGATGAATTAAAGTGGCTATCGAAAATTTTGAAAAGAAATATCCGGGTTACTTCGGTACCAAATTTAAATTTTGCAAAGGGCTATGCTGAAGCGGTTCCATTTCCTTAGCACTGTTTTTTTTTTTTTTTTTTTTTTTTTTTTTCAATTCTATTTTAATTCTTTAAAAAAAAAAAAAAAAAAGAAAGTTTGTACACTTATATATTTTTTTCGACATAATAGTAATATATTTACTTACATATTCATTCTTTTTTTTTTTTTTTTTTTTCTTTTACATATTTACTTATTTATTCATGTTTGGTTTTTCCAGATTTGACTTAATATTTTAAGACAGTTTCGGAAATTTAATTGTAAAATTGTGTGTTAGCAGGTACCCTGGTATATAAAAGATAGAACACTAAACAGGGCGACAACGCAAAATCGTAGATTGAAAGAAATAAGCCTGTCGTACATAAATAAATAAAATAAAAAAGTTTTAAATGCAAAATGAGTTATTTTAACTAACAAAATAAAACATCAACGTATTTTTTTTTTTTTTTTTTTTTTTTTTTTTTTTTTTTAACATATTATTTACATATTGGCTATATATATATATATATAATAAAATTTCGAATTGTTATAAAACTATTACCAAATATCAATTCAATATATATATTTTAAAAAATTATAATTGTATGGGAAGTAGATGCAAAAATAAAAATGGCTGGTAACTGACCTTTAGAACACTTACGAGTTATGAAGATTTCAAATTAAAAATATTACTCTACAACCGAGAAAGATTATTCGTTGGCAATACTGAAGGAATTTTATAAATAATATTTCTATATATATACTGTGTATTTCTTATTTATTGAAATTAATTTAATTATAACTATATCGTTATCAATGACTGTCATGACTACAAATAAATAAGCTTTCTTTACACTTAGGCAGGAAAATTCGGCGCAGAACGCATACTAATATACTAATATTTATTTAAAAAAATTCTGCATATAAGTAAATAATTCATATACATATATATATAATTTGAATTATTTAATACTATTGTAACACGCAGCAGACAAAAGATAGATGAAGATACCAATATATATATTATGCGCAAATTATATCTGCGCAAAATTTTATTAATCATCTATATTCTAAGACAGTGTCATTTCTGTTAAGCTTTTATCTTTTCTATAATTATGATTTTTTATGATATACTGTGTAAATATAACCCATATCACATATTAACTCTGTTAAAATGTTATTTTAAAATAATTAAAGCTGAAAATCGGAAGAATGAAAGACAAATTATCCACAAGTACACTAAGAAAAAATTCTGTAATTCACATCTAGAGTCTAATTGTGGCTCAATAAAAAATAGTTCCATGTCATCTGTATAAATTCTAGCCCCCTTGGAAAGCGAGTTCTAGAAGCCCTATTAGAATTCTAGAGCATTTGCCTATATTATCGAGGGCAAAGTTATTTAAAAATCTCTGCAAATAAATGAGACTACGCAAAACGCGGGTTTCAGCAACTATAATCTTGGTTTATTACGCAATTCTAGAAAATCAAGCGAGAATTTCTCGCCATACAAAAAATTCAAAATATTCGCAATATCCAGAATATTGTTTCACCATCTAGAAATGTGTAAACTAGAAATTCTCGATCATTTCGTCTATTTAGTTTATTGGCGTGCCTCATGCGCATAGCTCGGAAATCTATATTTCTATTTAAGGGATTTAGGAAATGACTACTTATTCATTCTAGAGGAAGGAGGTAAATATATATATATTTTTTTCTCAGTGTATACTTAAAAGCTATGATATAAATTAATCAATTCACTCTTTATGCAATTTTTTGTTTTAATTATTATTACTTTTTTTTTTATGAAAAAGTTATGGAAATGATTTACCAGAAAGTATATAGAAAACAGTCCACGCTTGTATACATTAAAATTGGTGTTCATTTATCTTTTAAAAGTAGCAAATGTCTATTTTCCTTTTCTTGAAAAAATATTGATAATATCATTAATATCGATATTAACTTGGCGATATATCGCCATATTTGATTTCTGATATCGTCAAGCTCTAATTATTACTAAAGAATGGTAGCATATTTAACAATATTTTAAACTGTAATCACTGATTATCCTCGAAATAATTTTTTTATAAAGCCCTTAAAATTTTGGAATTGGTTACCTACACCTGAAAATATTGTGCCTAATGAAAAATCAGGACCTGTATACAAATATTTCTCCCATACTGTAATGCATCGGAATTTTTGTATACAAACCAAAAACGCTATTTATACAGTTTCAATTAGAAACTTGCTATAATGAACCTGTAAAACATGTATGAACTTTAAGAGGTCCTAAAAATATTCGAAGTAATAAGACTGCGAACAGACTACTAGACAGACAGGTAAATTAATAGATCCAATTTATAAGCATTTGTTAACTTTGTTGGAAAAGTAAACAACACATTCTTCAGTAGATCTCCCTCCACCATGGCGACTTAGCTATGATTGTCGTCAATTCGTCAAAAAGTATCTCCAAAATCACACAATGTTCAACAAATTTCTCGCCTAAAATATTTTTATAAAATTATACAGCAATGTACACTTGCTTTAATTAAAAAAAAATCAAATTTGTATTAATATCTTGAAAAATTTCTCAATAATTTCTGTAAAATTTCTGTTAAAATTTCCGTAAAATTGCCCGTTTTAGAAAACAAAGTCAATGTATTATAAACAAGGTTCTAACTTCAATTTTCTATGCTTTCTTTATATACCTCATTAATACCGTAATAGATTATTTCACATTTATTCTATCTTCAAAGATATCTTTAATGCACACAAATGCCGATTAAATAATTTAAAAACTTTCTTTTTAACTTTAAACTTGTAACCTCTACCTTGGATCTAATTGGCGTGATATATTTAATTTCTTGTAAAAATTGTAAATATGTTTATATATGTGAAACTGTCCATACAGCAAGAATTAGCCTACAGGAGCATAGGCGATCACATAAAAATTGCAATCAAAGTTCTAAAATTATAATCCATTCAATAGAAACAAATCATATTCCTGATTTCGGTAATATAAAAGTTCTAAATTCTGGTTACGATAGTTATTAGTCACGTATTTTCCTTGAGAGTTGGCACGCTGCCAGCCATCTTCACACTATCAATAAAGCATGCGCACTGGCTCCTCAATATTCTGTATTTCTAAAAATTCCTGGGATATTTATGTAATGCTTGCAAATTATGTTGTATTGATACTGATGAGAAAGCTCGGACAGGTTTCAAAACGTCTAAATTTTAGTTGTTTTTAAATGTTTTTAACTAAAATTTTGTCTCGTAAATAAAATAGTTCTTGGTTTCAAAGATATCATTGTTACTTTTAGACTACTGCTTTGTTTTGTTACTTTCACAGTGCACTTATGCCTTTCTTTATTTGCCTAATGATGTGTCGTGGATAATTATATTATTTTTCAACCCGAAAGGATTGTTGCTTGTGTTTACAATGTAAGGTTCTTACTTATTTTCTTTATCCTTCAGCATCGATTACTCGGTGCTTTTCCTGTAAATTGTAAAAAAAAATCTTTGTTAGAACTACTTTTATGTTTAAATGAAGTACTAAATATTAAATTTTTCTGCTTTTGCACGAATTATCATTAATAAAAATGAAACTGTATTTAGTATGCCTTAAAGTTAATATGTTGATACGTTCTACTGATACACGTGTAAAAGTTTAAGCTTGTACATGTATTACATAATAAATACAAAACTTTTAATAAACGCCATTTATTTGTTTTGCTTTTCACTTTAATTGGTTTTGTGCATTGCCACTTTGTTTACATTCCAGCACTCGTGCCTACTTTGTTCGCCTGACAAAGTGTCGTGTTTTCTTTCGAGCCGAAATAATTGTTGCGAGTTTCTTGCATTTTATGGTGGTTATTCAAAGTTTTATACTTATTACTCTCTGGTGCTTTCTTATAACATGTATTACATTTTTTATGAATAGGTATATGGTAATTAAATCTGAACCTTGGAAGTCTTTTTTAACCAAAAAATTCTGTGACTGGTATAAACTTTATTTGTCAGACCATAGCCTCCTAAACTAGATGCCTTCCGCGTGTCTCGGATACTTGGCGGTAGACAGCGCCACCTGGTACAGATTGCGCGACTTTTTTATTGAACAGCCACAAAAATCTTTAAAAGTGGGATTTGATATACGTAAAAAGCGAATAGAATCGGAGAAACGTCGATTAAGTATACCATATATTACTTCTTAAAATTATTGGTGAGAGTTGAATAAAAAAGTCGCGCACTCTGTACCAGGTGGCGCTGTCTACCGCTTGAACTGTTGCCAAGTTTCCGAGCCACGCGACAGGCATCTAATTTAGGAGGCTATGGTTAGACACACACACACGCACAAAATAATAATAATTATTATAATAATAACAAAAACAAGGGAGATAAAAATACTTCTATTTTGTTATTTTTGCTGTATACATATATATATATATATATATATATATATTTTTTTTTTTTTCAATTTAATTATTGTAACAATCTCTGAGAATAGATCGCTGAAAATTCTTTTTTAATTTGATTCATTTGCTCTATAAAATATTATTATTCTCAATAAAATTATTTTAAAGCATCCCCTTTGAATTCATTGTAACGAATTCTCATTTGTTACATCTTGAATGTCATTTCCAATTTAATTTTCCTTTAAGAGAGCAAAAGTTAATATTTCTCAATTTAAAGATGTCCTATTAAATAAGAATGCGGAATCGGAGGAATGGAGGTTTTCAAATTGTTACCACAACAACATTTGTAAGAAGTATTTGTTGAATTTATCCTCAATATTCGAAAATATCTTATCTCTTTAAATGGAAGTGGATAAGAAATTAAAAGATCACAAATTGATTTTTTCGTTAAAGTTTCACTGAAATGGTAATCTTTTAAAATATTTACGTATTTCATTATATATCTAACTAGAGCAACATTTATAAATATAACATGTTTAAATTAAGTTAAATTTTAAAATAAATGTCATTTTCTCACCCTCGAAAATGAATAACAAATGTTATACTTCTAAATGACATTGAATAACGAGCATCCCATAAAATGTCACACTTGTCAACAAAATTTAAAAGATATATTTTGGAAAATTATATTGCAGAACTGTTTTGTTTTAGCTTAATAATCTGCTAAGGTGTAATAATTTGATTCCAAAATTATATTTTAAAAGCAAGATGGCATAACAATTCCACTAATTATTACCATGTTTTTATTAACTTCGACTCTTGTTTGTTTGTTTGTTTGTTCAGTACAAATCTTGCAATCGATTTTTAACTAACTTCCCGACTAGCTAGATATTTGAAATTTTCAGTATAGCTCAGAACACGGTGACAATACAATTTTTTAACACTTTTAATCAACTGTTTCAGGTCCTACTGCCTTCGGCAGCGTTTATATGATTCGACAGAAAATTGATTTAACTAACTTCTCGACTAGCTAGACATTTGAAACTTTCAGAATATTTCAGAACACGGTGAAAATGCATTTTTTAAATACTTTTAGCGAACTGTTTCGAGCTTCTGCTGCCTTCGGCAGCGTTATCAGTGCAAAGTTTGCAATCAATTTTTGACTAACTTCCCGACTAGCTAGACATTTCAAACTTTCAGGATATCTCAAAACACGGTGACAATACATTTGTCTAATACTTTTAGTCAACTGTTTCAGGTCTCAACTGCCTTCGGCAGCGTTTATATGATTCGACAGAAAATTGATTTATTTAACTTCTCGACTAGCTAGACATTTGAAACTTTCAGAATAGTTCAGAACACGGTGAAAATCCATTTTTTAATACTTTTAGCAAACTGGTTCAGGTTCCTGCTGCCTTTGGCAGCGTTACCAGTACAAAGCTTGCTATCGAATTTTAACTAACTTCCCGAGTAGCTAGACATTTGAAACTTTCAGAATAGTTCAGAATACGGTGAAAATGCTTTTTGTAAATACTTTTAACCAACTGTTTCTGGGTCCCTATTGCCTTCGGCAACGTTACCAGTACAAAGCTTGCAATCGAATTTTAACTAACTTCCCGGCCATTTGAAACTTTTATAATAGCTCAAAACACGATAAGTATGGATTTTTTAATACTTTTAGCCATTGTTTCGTGTTACCGCTGCCTTCTGTAGCGTTTATATGATTCAACAGAAAATATAAAAACATGGTATATAAAAATTTCTTTTTATCTTATAATTATTTTTTTCTAAATTTCTATTTTAAGATTTTGTGACACGTGTCAAATTTTATTCTATGCTCGATAATTAATATTTTGCAAAGTTTGCTGAGCAATAAGTTTCCAAGGATGCAGTTTTGAAATTGTTTCAGAAAATTTAGATGTATGCCGAAAAAAAAAAAAAAAAAAAACTTTGTTGTTAAAGAAAGATAGTACTTTCAACAAAATTTTTAATTCTTAGTAAATACATTTGAAAATAAAAATTTTAAGGGCCTTTAAAATTGGTGGGTTTGATTTCCTAGACCTAAGCTTATTATGCCTAATAAAAAATCATCACTCACGTACTGTAATGCATCCAAATTCTTTTACGAATTCTTTTACACAAACCAGAAGTGCTATTTATCATCAGTGCAATTGAAAACATGTAAAAATGAAAATAAATGACATATATTAATTTTAAGGTATTCTAAACACAGTTAAAACTGTGAGACTATGGACAGGCAGACAAATCGGTGAATCGAATTTAGAAACATCTTTTCATTTTGTTCGAAAAATAAACAAAACATTCGTCTAAGAAAAAAATAAATACTTTTGATGAATAAACTAGGGCGATAAAAATACATACTTCTGTTTTGTCAGTTTTTATTCTTTAAATTCAATTATTCTAACATTCCCTCAGTGTGAAACTCCGAAAATTCTATTTCAACTTAATTTATTTGCTCTATAAAATATTATGTTCCCGATAAAAAAAATTTAAAAGCATCCCACTTGAATTTATTGAGACAAATTTTGAGTCATTTCGCCTTCAATAACTCTTTGAAATTAATTTTCCTCAAGGGCAATAAAAGGTAATATATTTCACAGTTTAAAGATATTCAATGAAATACAATTGTGGAATTAGAAGAACATGGTTCCTTAAATGATTACATAACAAAATTTATAAAAGTTATTTGTTGAATTTTTCTTTGATGTTCGAAGAAATATAATCTCTTTGAGTTGAAATGGATAAGAAATTTAAAGATCACGAATAGATTTATTAGTTAATGTCTCATTTAATCGGAAACTTTAAAAATGTCTGCATCTTTTTATTATATACGTAACAAAAGAATAATTTTCTAAATTTAATTTCATTACATCAACTTAAATGTGCAAATGAAGTAATCTACACTTTTGAAAATTAATAGTAGTTTTAAATTTATAATTTACATTGTACAGCAAGCAATCAGTGTAATGTTAAATCTGTCAAAAACTGTTAAAAAAAAAAAAAAAAAAAAAAAACACTAAAATTACGGAATTTGATCATATAATTTTACGGGGGAAATGATCGCGTTGATAGCTAAACGGGTTGTAACGAAAGATTGTTAATACGCAGTTTTCTGTGAAGAAATACCCTATTTAGGAAGATAATTGATTTGAAAGATCAGACTTGTGACATTAAGTTTCTTCAAAAAATTTTGGAATGTAAATACACTTAGTGAAAGAAAGCAGAATTTGTAAGTGTTTCGAAAGACTACATATTTTATCGGCCATGACCATTATAGATATGATTAGAATTGATTTCTTCACTGTTGATAGTGACATCATAAAAATTATAAAGATGTTGTATCTGAATATGAAATAAAAAGGGAAACTAATGAACAAATGGTTTTGTATTGAAAAAGAAAACTAGCCGCTTTATACATAATTAATGTGTTTTTAATTACACTAATTTATTATGTATATTTCCCTGATAATGATTCTCATAAGAGGGAAAACTGTTTTGTCTTTATATAACTTCTGCATTGGAATATAAAATAAGTAATGAGTAGTAATAATCTATACGCGGTCTTTTTTTAAATACATAAATACACTGTATTGCCTGATATTTCCCCTTGATTTTTATAAAATGGTTAATAAAAGTAAAACATATGCTTTTAATAAAATATTTTTGCTCTTTAAAGAGAAAATAAGATTACATTAAAAAATAAATGAGATTTTTCCTTGCATTCCAAAATTTTCTCTTGGTGTCAGTTACTGGTGAAGCTACTGTGACAACTTACTAAAATTGAAAAAATTTGAAAAAAAAATCTACATTCTTAAATAAATCATACTCTAAATTAATTCTGATACTTCACTTATTTTTTGAAAACAAAATGTTTTTTACAGGATAATTTTAGTAAGTGGCAATTGCTAGTTTATTTTCATATTTCTCTTAAAGTGTCAGTTACTGGTGCGCATACCCAATTACAAAATGGTTTACAGTACAGCAATTCTTAAGAGGCATGTTGAGTTTCAGGCAATCTGTGGCATGCACTATAACTGCTGCCAGTTTGAATCTGGAAAAAAATCTCTGTATTCTACATGAGTGTAGCTAATGAACCACGTAGGGGATTTTAGAATATTGATTTCTGTGTAATTGGCAATTTTTTGAATAGAGTCGTTCAGTTTTTACCCCAAGAAAAAGGACACTCGTTTGTTAATAATTATTGTTTAAATTAACTAACTGAAAATCCCCCACGTGGTTCACTTTGAAATCTTATTTCAAAGTTTTGGTTAAATTTTCAAAGAAAAAGTTTGAAAATTGATGGAGTTGTGCTGCGTACCGTTTTGAAAAATCATATTTTGAGAAAAACGCAATTGAAGTTTTGAAATGTGTTATAGACATGAACAAGTAAAAAAATTATACATTTTGAAATACTTCTAAGTATATCCAGAACTACACTGTTGACATCTATGGAGGTTTTGAAGATGTTACAATTCAAAAAGTGAGGATTTCTCAGCGGTTATCAAGTTGGCGCAAATAGGTCGATTCCGGTCATCCAAGGCGCTAAAGCATCAGCTCGGAATTCCATAGAACAAATTATTTTTCAGAGACTTTTTGCCGCATATTTTAAAAGGTTCAAAGCATCTTTTAAGCCAATATATATATATATTGAAAATTATACAGCGACGTTAATCATTGATTTCATTAATCACTTAATCTGAAGATTAGTCATTGGATATTTAATTATTGCATTTCCATGATTACTGATTGCTCAATAATTACTTGTATAAAAAAGAATAATTAATATTTAACGACAAAATTTGCAGTAAATGATTGGTTAATCGTCAAATTTAAAATTTGCGATTAACGATTTATTAATCGTCAGTTTTCTAGCCGATTGTATTTTACCCACACTGCCATAAATTAGCGGTATATGTTTACTCGAATATTTTTATTTTACGGTATAAATTCCATTTAAAAATGAAGTGGTACGTATGCCGTATTTTTATATTTAATTTACCGTAAAAATATTATGCTTATACAGCAAATAATCAAAATAGCTCAAGTATTATAAAATTTAAATTTTTTATGCTGGTATTTCATAATTTTTCAACAGTGATGCAAAAGCTACAAACAAACCAGATAAGCATAGAGAGATGCATGTTAGGGTTCATTCAAAGAGATAGTAAACGAAACACATTTGATTAGTCAGCAAACTAAAGTTGCTGGTATTAAGGAGTTGTAGAATTAAGGAGTTAAAATGGAGCTGTACTGGGCGCATTGCCAGAAGAAACGGTGATTGGTGGACCATGAAAGTAATATTTTGGATACCGAGAGATACGAAATGACAGAAGAAGGGACCACAGTGTCGTTGGAGAGATGAAATTGCGAAATTTGGAAGAGAAGAATGGAGAAGAATTGTAGAACATAGGACAGACTAGAAATACCCAGGAGAAACCTTCATTCTACAGTGAATTGATAAAAGCTGAAATTGATGATGATGACTTTTTTTTATAATTGATGTATCTTCATTATAAACATTCTAGCATAAATAAGAATATTGTTATCCTAATTATAATTGTATACATATTTAGTTATTTTAAATAAATTATTGCCACATTAAATGATATTCTGTAGGAAAAAGGGTTGAAAAAACACCGAGGGTTTATTTATTTATTTATTTATCTTTATTATTATTATCATTATTATTAAAAAGTTAGTGAAAAAATTATTACAGTTGTACAAAAACAGTTTAATACAAAAACATTTACTAAAAAAAATGATAACGAAATACTTTTATAGGACTAAGTTCTTAAAAGTTTTACTACTACCAATTAAATCAGAAAATAATTTATCTTTTAATACCAAAAATATTAGAATCAAATAAAACAGATAAATTTTCTAGGTAAAGGAAAGAAATAAAAAGGTAGATATTTATTATTGAAAGTATGTATTTTTATTTAGTTCGATTATTTTAAATCATTTATAGCAATACTATTGTAATATATTCACAACTAATAGACATCATTATTATTAATTGCATCTGTTAAAATATTTATAGATAATTTTGGTCCGCTGGGAAAATACTGAAAATTATTCAAACTCAATTTATTAAAAAAAAATTTGTAGTAGTTTCACTTTGATTTCTCTATGGAAATTAATTTATCCCGAGACGAATAAAAATTAATATTTCACACTTTGAAGGTATTTTACAAGATACAATGCCATTGAATAAGTGAAAATAATTAAATAGAGACTTAAAGTTAACAACAAAATTTATAAAATATTTGAAATTCTATTATGGAGTCTCTAATAAATGTATTCTGTATTAGAAGAAAATCGAACCACAGGATGTATTTTTTTATTTCTTTTATATTCAATAGAAGAAAATATTGGATTCGTAAAAATATATTCGGTATCTGATTTCCAATATATTTAAAGGTTTTGAGAGTTCCAGGGTAAGATTTTGGTCAATTTTAGAAAATGTCTGGACATGTGTGATGAAAATTGCTGGCAGCTCTAGTTTAAAAATTAATAAACTCAATTTCATGCAAGTTTGTATGTAATTTATTGCACCTTGGCGTAAATCTCCATTACGCATCAATTTAGGTAAGCTTTCACAACTCCTCTTTTCATAATCTATATATATAAAATCGCTTGTCTTGAGTGAGTGAGTGCGTGCGTGAGTGAGCGAGTGAGTGATTCATCATCGCTCGGCCTAAACCCCTGGATCTAGAAACATGAAATTTAGCGACAATGCTGTTCTATTACGTAGACATCCACTAAGATTTCACAAAATTCGCCCCAGGATGGGAAAAACGAGGTTTCACAAAATCCTTCATATCTCAAACACACACACACACACACACACACAAAGACCGTTTAAAATTCGTACATAGAAGTTTTTGATAACTACAAATCGATTGCGGATTATTTCGAATTTGGAAAATATTTATGAGAGCCGGGAAGGGTGGGGGCGTTGGGGCAAAACAATAGAAACATAGTTAGACCGCTCGAAATTGGCACGCATAGATTTTGAGGACCTACAAGTCGAATGCAGATATTTTCAAAAGGGAAAAATTATTAGAATAGACTGGAAGGGGAGGTTGAAGGGCCAAAAATATAGAGATAAGAGTTAGAGTGTTGAAAATTAGTATTATTAGGTTTTAAGGCCCGATAAATCGACTGCGGATATTTTCGAAAGCGAAGAATTATTACGAGGGGCGGGAAGGGGGCAGGCGCAGAGGCAAAAATGAAGAAATTCATATAGAACGTTGGAAATTAGTATTATTAGATTTAAAAGCCCGAGAAAACGATTGCGGATATTTTTGAAAGTGTAAAATAATTAGGAGGAGCGGGAACGGTGGGCGAAGGAACACGTGCGCCGTACGTGCGTGTATACGCTGCGGAAAGCAGTGGGGGCCCGGGCCAATTATTCCACCAACGAGAGAATTTTTTTTTTTTTTTTTTTTTTTTTTTTGTATTTATGTTTCTATTTTACGATAATATAGTGATTTATTAATAGTGTCGAACATAAATGCACACGTGCAGCGCACAATGGGCTGCGCTGACAAAGACAGTGGGGGCCCGCTGCGACATTTTTTACGATCAGATTTTTTTTTCTCTTTTTTTTCGCATGATAAAAAATATTGCAATTTTGAGAATTCATTAATTATAGTGATTAATTTTAAAATGGTAATCAACGAAGCGAGCGTAGCCTGCTAGTTTTAAATATGACAGTATAATATATATATATATATATATATATATATATATGATGAGAATTCTTTAATAGACATCAAGGAAAAATTTTTTATGTGTGAGAATTTTCACCTTTTTTTATTTATTTATCAACATCTATCTCATCTATCTATCATTATGCACCGCAGAGTACAAGTTGAGGCTTACAGAGTTAAATAGTTATCAGACAATTACAGAAAACCAAAAACAAAGGAAAACTAGCGGATCTGTAGATCAGGGGACACAATGTTCTATTTGCATCAGACATTATTCAATAGGTTATTTTTACTTATTCCTTATTATATAATAGTATATATTGATTCGATCGACTTGTTACCATAATCAGATACATTCCTGAGGTTGACTGCCGCCCCCCTCAACCCCTCACTGTGTTTCTCTTTGTATACCTGTCTGTATATCATATATATATGATCTTAATGAACGACGGTCTTGTATTATTTCCCTGAAATTCATAAATACCAAATTTCATAAGTACCAAATTTCATGAAAAAAAAAAAAAAAAAAAAAATTACATAGCATATTGTAAATATTTTTCATAAACCTATAAACTAATTACCAATTATACGCCCACAATTTTCAACAGATAAACATGCTTTTAAAATTCTAATAAAATTTCATGATATTTAATGGGGTGTAACCATGTTAAAATACACTTTTAAGAAATACCGATTATAGACTATAATAGTACGAAATTCTTTTATGTATCCCGGAAAAGTAGCCACAGTTATTATAAACGCCAATAATAAGAATACACCTAATTAATTATAACTCATTAATTTTTCAAACTAATTTGACATCATTTGGATGATTACAGTACTTCCTCGGAATTAATTTGTGTGGGCCCATAAATTATTCTATACATACCTTTTTTTTAAGAATAAACATGATTTTAAGAATCTTTATAATGTATGTTAATTCTGTTAAGTTCAATGCAGCATAAACGCATTAAAGTGCGAGCTTAACTAAAAATTTTTCCATAGGCTCTAATGTTACGAAATTCTTTTATGTGTCTCTGTAAACGAACCATAAACATTGTATACACCAGTAAAAACTATTTAGTTTATTTTGCGTTTAAAATTAATAATTTATTCCAAATTTAACATCGTTTGGATGACTACGTGACATTGTCAGAACACTTTTGTAAGATCCTGTACATTAATTAGAAAGCTTAAGAGCACATATTTTCTTCAAACAATATAAGTTTAAGCATCTTACTCACGTACGCTAGTTTTAATTTCTTTATTGCAAAGTAATGATGTTAAAGTGCATTTAAACGAAATTCACCCCATACGCCGTAATGTTAAGTACTTTGGCGTGTCCCTGTACACAATCCATAAAAAGTATAGACATAAAAAATTACATAGCTATTTCTATACCGAGCCTGAATGTGTGTGTCAATTTGCAAGTCAATCGGAGCATTTTTGCGGCTGCCATTGCGGTACATACAAATTCTGCCCATAGGCCGTAATGATAAGAAAAAATTTTGTGTGTCCCTGTACACGAACTACAAATAGAATACACACCCAAAACTGTACAGCAAAAATTCTGTGTGGTTCATAAATATGAGTACCAAATTGCAAGTCAATAGCGTGACTGCTATCGCTGCTATCGCGGTACATACAAATTCTTCCCATAGGCCGTAATGATGAAAAAACTTTGGGGTGTCCCTGTACACGAACTACAAGCGGAATGCACACCCAAAACCATACAGCTAATTGCGTGGGGATCATGAACATGTGTAGCAAATTTCAAGTCAATAACGTGATTTTTGCGGCCGCTATCGCACGACAAACGGACAGACGTCACCCACAATCTTTTTGAGACTCAACAGAGGGCCTCCACTGACGTTTCGGCAAAATATGGAAGTCAATAGATTGATTTTTGCGGTGGATATCGCGGTTCATACAGATTCTTCCCATAGGCCATAATGATAAGAAAAACTTTGGAATGTCCCTGTACACAAATTACAAATGTAATACACACCTAAAACTATACAGCTAATTCCGTTGGGCGCATGAATATGTGTACCAAATTGGAAGTCAATAGCGTGATTTTTGCTACCGCTATCGCGCGACTTACAAATTCTTCCCATAGGCCGTAATGATAAAAAAGACTTTGGCGTGTCCTTGTACACGAACTACAAATGGAATGCACACCAAAACTATATAGCTAATTTCTTGGGGATCATGAACATGTGTACCAAATTGCAAGTCAATAGCGGGTTTTTTGCGACCGTTATCGCGCGACACACAGACGGAACCCAAAACCGTTTTGAGTCTCAACAGAGGGCCTCCGCTGACGTTTCGGCAATAAAGAAAGAAAAATAAATAAAGAAAAACAAACATGTGTGTATATATAAAACATAAAATGAAGTGCAAGAACAGAATCAAATATATAGATTATAAAGGTACAGAAGTAACATAATGAATGAAATTGCAAAAGGCCGCAAATACGAACTTGTTTTCAACAAAAACGGCAAGAGAGTAAGGAAAATTAATATTTACAGAATTCAATGGATTAATAAGTAGTTATTTTCTGCCTTTAGTGAGTTTCGTACATTTATACAGTAAATGTTCAACGTTTTGCACTTCTCCTAAGTAGCAAGAACATAACTCAGTATGAGATAAAACAAATTTTTTCAAATAGCATCTAAAATTTCCGTGACCAGTAAGGAATTTTGCAATTTCAAAGTTACAAAAGAAGTGTTTGTTTTTGAGTCTGACAGAAATTGAAGGAAAAAATATTTTCGTCAGATCAGCTGTCGTAGCGCTCTGGTATTGTTCATTCCACTCTTGAATGGTTTTGTTATAACTTTGATATTTGAAGAAAGATTTGAGTAATGACAAAAAGCGATTCGTAAGGTTGGTGGCTTGTTTAGCAAACCAATCAGCTCTCTCATTTCCATAAATCCCAGTACGACATCGTACATGTGTAACGGCAACATTTACCCCTTGAATTTACACTTTGGGTATTAAAAAAGAAATAATCTGGTGTATCACTCACACGCATTTTTCTTACCCTGAAATATAATACTATAAATACAAGTTGGAGATTAAGAGGTAAGATAACGAGTACTGTTACGTAAACCTCTGCTAAACAATTCAAATTAGGCTTCGAGAGAGTTTCATATGATAATTAGTTGTGTGTGAGGGGGGCTACCGCCCCGTCAACCCCCCGTTTCATTCATGCACCTACATTTATATACACTTTAAATCGGTTATTAAAAAATATTTCTATTTTTTTTTTTAATTATTAAAATTATTATTTAAAAAAATTATCTTTTATGATAATGCAGACGATTTCCATATTAGAGAAGTAGTATAACACCAAATATCCAAAAAAAAAAGTTCATTTTATTCTCAATATTAAAAAAAGAAAAAAAAAGATTTTAAAATCGATAACTTTGTTTTAAATTATCACAGATCGATGGTTCAACCATTCGTTTTTTAAAGGTATTGGCGAGCTCTTTTGAAAGATACCCCTCATGAAAATTTACTCCCCTCGAGGGGGGACTTCCCCCCAGGGGGGAGACGAGGCTCTTACATACACAATGTTTTTTACCCTGTTGACTATCTCTATTACAAAAAATATATATTCGTTTCATTTTGTTTAGTGCAGTCTATAGATGTTAAACTCTACTTACCTGCAATTTCCCCCATAGAAATAATGTATTTGAATACTTTTGAGTGTCCCTGTACACGAACCATTTGCCTGATCTTAACGAAAATTTTAGTGTACAATTCTTATATGATACACATTTAGAATACCAAGTTTGAACTTTCTGCCGTAATTTTTTTTTAGATATGCTGATAACAGACACACACACAGACACACAGACATACACACAGGCCATTTGCTAAAAACATGATTTTCGTATTCAGGGGACCTCAGAACATGTAAATATAACAAAACTCGCGTTCGAAAATTTGACCCAAAAACAATACTTTCTCTACCTTATGGGTAAGAGAAAGTAAAAAAGAAAAACTCTTCAATAGCTTTAAAACAAATTGTTATACCACAAATCTGCGATAATTTAAATAACCATTACCGATCTTTTTCATTTTAGAGAGAAAAAATATGCAAAAATGTTTAAAAATGTAATTTATGAGATGTTGTCAGTAAGGCACAAAATTGACTTTTTTTTAGCACTTAGTGTAATAATTTTTTGAGGTAAAAATTGTCTGCACTTTTTTAATAAACAATTTGCACCTCATGAATTTGCATATGAAAATATCGAAGAAGTACGTGTAATGGATACAACGCGTTAGCTTTAAATTTTTCCACTATAAATTATTTTTTTCTTTTGAATGTGCCAAAATATTTGTTATTTTTTTATGCTTTATGTAACAAAGATATTATTTAATATCTAAAATGGTGTCTGAAATTAGTATTGTAAATGCAACATATATATTATATAAAGAAAAATTATTTTACTTAAGCAAAATTTTCTACACTTATTTAGTATATCTTGCAGTTATTAATAGAAATATATTCATGCTAAATACATATTATTATAAGTATTAATACATACTAATATTAATATTAATAGTTACATTGTTTTTACAATTAAAGACTATTGATTTCTTTGTAATTGAAACCAGTTTAAAAGTAGTCCATGAAGTATATGTAAACTTGTAAAATATTCAAAAAATTAAAAACCATAAAATCAAGAAAATAATCTGAAAACAACTTTTGCAGTTTTATGCAAACTTTGCTCCATTGTATTCATAAAACAAAAGTGGACTTTGTAAAAATGTATCTTTTTAATTAAAATAATAATAATAATAATATATATATATATATATATATATATATACATATATCTTTTTTGATTCTTAGTTTGTTAGACAAATGAATTTTATCAAGAATTTTCATTATAAATGTATGTTTCTTTATTTTATTTATTGTAATACGGTTTCATATTTTGAGTTGATGAATAAATATTTGCACAGGAGAAAACGCTATGAAATGCTGAATAGAAAAATACTCAAATTATTTATTTTATTACTCGTGAAAATAATAAAGAAGCATATTTACGAAAAATCTGTTTATTTAGAAAAATGTTAAATGAAAAAAAAAAATATATATATATCTATATATATATATATATATATAAATAAAACTTCTTGTTTTGTTTACTATTTAATTTCTGAAAATAGATAAAAAAAAGAAAAAAAAATATTTCTAAAGAAAAAGATGGAATTGTATTTGTATTATCTTCTAACAAACTTATTTCTTCTTTTTCATCTAGAACTTGGTCTTGCATTAAATCGATTTACCCACAAAAGAGGTAATAAAATCGTTTTATACAATCGTGAAAAAGTAACCAACTTTTTCTTCATTAATTCTGTGGGAAATCACTACAGAAAAATAACCCTAGTATATACAAATTAAATAGTAATCAATACAAAATATTGATTACTATTTAATTCACAAGCAATTATTATTAAGGAAGTTTGTATTTAACTAACAGCCTAAACGTAATATACAGTACACTGTAAAATAATAATAATAATAATAATAATAATAATAATAATAAATAAGTTGGCATTTTTACAGAAAAAATCATTTGTTTTTCACGAAAATACTATTTTGCTCTTCCCTGGTTTTATCCCTAGCGTATGGGAATGAATGTTAAGTTATAACCAAACCAAGATTTTCACTGCGTCACACTGTAAAAAATAATCCTGTTATATTACAGAAAATTTCTGGCAGTAACAATTGCCAGAAAGTATCCGTATGCTACGAGAAAAATTGTAGACAAAAATTTTCTGTAACCGAACGATTCAGAAAATATTCGTATAAACAGATTTTTCTGTAGTTCACGTTGAGAGACCTAAAAAAAAAAAAAAAAAAAAAAAAAAAAAACTCATTAAATTTTTCCTATGTGATATCGAACTAGAACTCTCCGCATGACAGGCAAAGGCTTTACCTATAAGCCACGGACTTGCATAGCACGCTTTTGCTTATCACTTCCAAATCCTGTTTTGATATCAAGTTTTCCGATTACAAAATAGAAAAAAATTGTACCCAACAGATAAAATTTGCTGCAATGAAATCATTTGATTAATAGGAAAATTTGACTGAATATTTAACATAAAATTTACAAAATTAAAAGAGTTAATTTATTGTATTTAAAATTTAATAAATTCTATCTTTATTTTTTGTAACTAATGTTTAGTATGTTTTAACTAGTTAACGACCTGACCTTTATAAATGTGTTTTACATTTCAAATTGTATTATTAAAAGTTCAAACCCAAAAATAAGAGTTTAGATATTGAATCACTAGACTGTAAAAAAATTTTCATTACACTACACCTGTACCACTGTACGGGATTTTATATGGAGGGTACAAATTTTTCTGTTTTGTATTCCTAAAACTTGATATCAAAGCAGGATTGGGAAGTATTAAGTAAGAGGGGAATACGTGAGTCTATAGATTCGAGGTAAATCCTTTGCCTGCTTAGTGAAGGGCTCTGGTTCCATCGATCCTATCTGGTCAAATGTGGAAAAAAATATTTAATGTGAAGTTTTTTTCTTTTTTTACAATGCGTACTACGGAAAAAATCTGTTTCTACGAATATTTTCTGTATTGTTCGGTTACAGAAAATTTCTGTGTACAATTTTTTTCTCGTAGTGAATGGATATTTTTGGGCAACTTTTGCTTCCAGGAATTTTCTGTAATGTAACAGGATTTTTTACAGTGCAACGTGTTTGTAGAAGTGTAAGAATGAGATTTTTTGACTGCTTGGGGGAATTTTTCCCTTTTAAATCTAACCAGTTTTTCATAATTTTTATCAATATATGTATAGTAACTATTTAAAAACTAAAAATTCATAATAAATAAATTTTCTTATGTGAAACAAACACAAAAAGATGTTTACCAAAAATTCAAGCTTCATAAAAACATAGTATATATATATATGTGTGTGTAGGTGAGACCAGGGTTTTTTGACATAAGATATTAGTAAGCATACAGCTTTTATTTCCAGCAACCGTAGAGTTAAAACACTGTCATCTTGTTAGAGGGGAGTGTATATAGAGGAGCATGGGGTTAGTTGTAACAGGGGTAGCAATTAACACGCAATTTACTAAATATTTTGTAATATTTTTGATTAGATATTTCGATAAACATAATTCTAATGACGTGCTTTATTCGGTAAGCACTGTCAGTGTTCTGCAAATATGGTTAATGAGAGTTTCTGTACATGTGCTTCATTTTAGCTAGTTAATGGAAAAGAATGTATTTCGTAAATTTTGATTAAAATTATGTTAATTTGTATTTTAAAGAAGTGTTTATAGCTATTTATTTAGTCTGTGTGTTGAGTTATAAAATGCATGTTTAATTTCTTGTATAAATCATTATATATATTTTTTTAAATAAACAAAATGTCCAAAATCAGACGATGGGGCAAGTTGTAACATGTTTCAATTTGCCTTTTGTGTTTTGATTCATGCAATTAGACATTCTACTTTAAATGTTAACAAGCAAATTATTTATTGTATTCATTTTTTAACATGAAGAACTATAAAAAGTAATCTGAAAAACCTTCAAAGGGTCAAGATATATGGCGAAAATGACAGCAAAGATAAAAAAAAAAAAGAGTATGTATTTTTATTAAAAATTCAAACGGGAATATAATTCTAGTATTCGAATATAAAAGTCTTTGTATTCGCATTAAAAGAAGTAAATTTGTTTCAAAATTTGCTTACATTTATAAAATTTTGTAAAATTAGATACATTTTTAGAATTTTAAAGATATTTATCACATTTTAAATCATTATTATTTATAAGTTGCGATCTTTCTCCAATACCAGGCACTTATTTTAAGTAAACGTTCTCCTAAGTTTTATAAAATTAAAAAGTTTCTTTCGCAATTTTAAATACATTACCTCATTCTAAAACATTAATTCTTAATAAATTATACTTATTTTCCAGACTATTTACAATTTTAAAGTTAAATTGTCAGTATTTGTTTAATTAGAAATATCCTTCTCTTACTTTAGAATATAATACCATATTTTAAAGCACTTTTCTTAACATATAAATTCTATTCGTTTTCGTGTACAAAGTTTTATTTTGTTCAAAATGAGAAACTATTTCTGAAATTTTATATAATAAAATATTTCTTAGGAATGTTACAAATTCATTCTCACGCATGCAAAAATTCAAGAAAAACAATTTCACTTGTTAACAACTAACCAGGAAACTTTTTTTGTATAAGTTGAGGAATCGCTCGCCCTTCAAATTTTCAGTGGTGATATTTTTCAAAAGAAACTCATCAATAACTTTCAAGTAAATGACTGAATTAAATTTGTGGTAAATTAAAACAAAGTTATAAATTATTAAAAAAAAAAAAAAAAAAAAAACGAGAAGAAGAAGAAGAAGAAAAAGTCATTTTTTCAGAAGTTGGCACAAAATTCATTTATTATTATTATTATTATTGACAAACACTGTTCTAAAATGAAAATCGTTTCCATGCATTCAGGAAAATGATTTTAACAAATTATTTGCACTACGCAAATTTACATAATAAAAAATATAAAAGCATGTTTTGTGGTGCCACAACATACTAGTTTTTGTTAAAAATAATAAAATCAATAAATTTGCTTTAAAATATCACAGATGTATAATATAACGTTCGTTTAAAGATATTAACGATTTTTTTTTTCAAAAATACTCATATTGGGATCCGGACATAATATCGCGGGACAAAATCTCGCCGGACAAAATCTCGCGTAAAAAAAATAGTAATATCTATTTGAAAATTTGATTTTGTGTCACGCGTGATCTCTGGAGGGGGCCACAGGGCCTTATAAATATTAATTAATTAATTAAAATAATTAAATAAATAATTAAATAAATCATAGAGTTAAATTTCATTATTTTATCTATGTTTATTTTTAAGTTATTCTATCTTTTGCTTTTCACTATTCAAAATACATTTTAAAAATCGTGTACATCATTGCTGACATTAAAGCTGAACACTGTTCACAAACTTGAATTAAAAGTTTTAAAATTAATAAGCACGATTGAATTCATTATGACTAATTCTGACAAAAAATAAATAAATATAGTTTTTAAACTTCTTTAAGTAAAATTTATAAAAAAAATTATTGTAGGTTTGTCAGAATGTCAGTGCTCTGACTAAGGTATGTGTTGTCATGAAATTTTATACATCATTACTAATAATTACCAACTCTTTTTACTTTGTATTCATTTACGTCTACGATATTTTGTCCCGAGAGATTTTGTCCCCAAGCCCTCATATTGGAAATTTACTCTATCTGATATACTTCTCCCTCAGGGGTGGAGGAAGCAATGTTTGTACATTAAAGGGGAAAAAAAGCGGAAGAAGTAAACTTTTTAGGCTACTATCACTTTCATAAATTTTTGAGCGCACACAAAGAGACAGACAGACAATTTTTCAAATTATGTTCATGAGAACAACCCAAAACGTGCAAAATCTATCGAAAACCGGATGTCGAAATTTTTCCCGAATCTAATGCTTTCTTCTTAATTACACTGAAGGAAGGAAAAATAAATAAAACATAAACTATAAATAGTTATAATTGTTCTAATAACTTTCTCCCGTCCATATAATATAAATATATAAAATAAAATCCATAATTTTTATTTTATTAAATCAATTAAAATAATAATAACAATGATAAAATACTAGAAGGTTAGCGACTATCATAATTTACTAAAACGGATCAACTGGATAATTGTTATATATTTCTAGAAATCCTTTTGTTATAACAATGGCTTTAGAGTGAAACATTTTTAAAAAATAGTATTTAAAAAATAATACAAAAACAAATTAATAATGGAATTACTTACTCATATATTCTTTTTACAAGATTTTCAACCTCGAAGACGCACCCGCAGACTACATTAACGAACAACAACTTCGTATGAAATGGCGGAAAGCGAGGGAATTTCAAATGAACAGAAAAAGAATCACAGCGCCCTCTATGCATACAAATTGGTTATGGCATAATAATTTGTGGCCACAACATGAAAAACATGAGGTTGGCCGTGTGGTGATAGCCTGCATAAGGCCATCTGTGTTTGTGCCACCTCTGGGCCACCGACCATTTTGCTTTAGGCTTCCATCACTGCTGGCAGCCATAAAAGGCCCGCTGCTGGAGTTATATGGGGCCACCGGCAACTGATGGCAAGTGCAGGATGCCAGCAGTAGGCCATAACGAGCCCGCCAGTATAAGTTTTGCTGGGTTCGCTTTCATATATCATATAACTACATGAAACTTGATATGTAAGATAGTCATTATATATTAAAATAATAATAATAATGATAATAATAATAAAATTCTGATCCCATTTGAGCGGATATCGGCCGATTAGTGGTGTTCCTATTGTGAACCCACGATTCGGAGGTCTGCGGTTGGCAGTGTGCTAGAACTTTTCGACTCTTCTATTTACGTTTTAAGAAATGTAGCCATGAAGAAAGGGGGAAAATTTCTACTTTTTCTCTCTCATCTTTCTTCGTTGCTGCCTTCCCTAAAGCGTATATGAAACATTCGAATTTCTTGGTGCTGGGCCAACTGCAGGTCTGTAAATCGTGGATTATCAATATTACTTACATTCTGCATTTTATTAATATAATTTTGTCTCAGCTTCTGCTGGCTTAACTTGCACAATATTGCACATGTGAAATCCTTCCTGTTCTCACGATCTTAATCGGCGTGATTTTTGGTTATGGGGCTAGTGAAAGAGTTTGGTTTATCATGAAAAAGTTTTAACTTTGGCTGACTTGTAAGACCGCATAACTTTGCATGTGCGGTAGATCACTGGCGATCAGTTATTGAACACATTGTTCATCGGTCGCAGATTTTACAACTTAATGATGGGGCCCACATTGAGCAATATGCTTTACACCGCTAAACTGTTTTTCAAAATTACAAAAACTTTTATAATATTAAATAAAGATGTTTGTGTTGAAATTTGTAGCTTCTTTGTAATTTGATGTATGGCCCCTTGGCGGATTATTTATTTATTCATTTGTTGCGGAATCCTTGAACGCATGCTTTAATTGTTTATACACAAATTTTCGACACAATCCACATTTTAATTACAGAGAGCGCTGATGGGAGAAGTTTAATTATGACAGGAGTAAATGGTAATCAAATGGTGCCGGGTACGAGTTGTAAGGCGGTTGGGGTGACTGATCGGACAATTGCCAATCGAATTTCTCAATTTATTTTTTTGCTATAGCAACTCTATGGAGGGAAACATTATCGTAAATGAAGACAAAACCTTGGGAGTAAACATTGCTCTTCTTTTCTTTTTCTCTTGCACGTTGATGTTTTCTCAATCTCCCAATACCGAGCAGCAATGGCAGGCTCTTCATCTGTTTAAAATATTTCGAGTGCAGATTTTATGTATATAACAGAGCGTTAACTAATTAATATCAATTTAAGAAAAAGCCCACTTATTATAAATCGCTAATCAAAATTAGAGATCGTTAATAATTTTTAAGTCGCCCTTGAAAACTTCGTTTTAATAAATAACACTTTATAACGGAAGAAATTAAAAAAATGAAGAAACTTTAAGAATAAATTTTGCATGATAGCACGATTATATTTTATTTGTGGGCACCAGTCGCACAAAATAAAGACCCAGGCATATTACATTGAGCCCTAGAAAAACTAACAGGAAATTGGAATGGAGAAAATCCGTAACAAAAAGGCAAAGCATAAACAATCATAGCATATTTTGCACGAGAGCAATGAGAGCAGATTTTGCCCTTGGAAAACTAACAGCAAATTGGAATCGAGAAAATCCGTAACAAAAAGGCAAAGCATAAACAACTAAATTTTGTCTGGAAAGTTAACAGCAAATTGGAATCGAGGAAATTCGTAACAAAAATGCAAAGCATAAACAACCAGGGCAGTTTTTGTTCTAGAGCAACTACAGCAGATTTTGTCCTAGGAAAAATAACAGTAAGTTGGAATCGAAGATATTCGTAACAAAAAGGCAAAGCATATAAACAATCAAAACAAGTTTCGCATGAGAGCAACTGTTTGTTTGTTTGTTTATTTATAACATATTTATAACATATACATCAGATTTGTATGCTTGACTCGTAGTCCGCCTGTAAATCTTCGTCAGATAATTACAGATAGCACATGACAGAATTACAATACGAAGAAATGGAAAAACACTAGGGCCAGCGCGGGAATCGAACCCGCTCTCCTACGCTCAAAAACAATTAGCAGTGTGGTGACATAACCACTCGGCCACGGAGGGCCCATGAGAGCAACTAGAGCAAATTTTTCGCAAGGAAAACAAACAGCAAATTGGAATCGAGAAAATTCGTAACGAAAATGCAAAGCATAAACAATCAAGGCAGACTTTGTATGAAAGCAACTAGAGCAGATTTTGCGCTAGGAAAACTAACAGCAAATTGGAATCGATAAAATTCGTAACAAAAATGCAAAGCATAAACAATCAAGGCAGACTTTGCATGAGAGCAACTAGAACAGATTTTGCGCTAGGAAAACTAACAGCAAATTGGAATCCAGAAAATCCGTAATAAAAGATAAAACAAAAACAATCAGATTTTGCTTGCAATTCAGTAACTAACATAACTCATGGCTGAACTTCGTCCTAGATCGGCAATTCTTTGGAATCGTCGAAAATTTCCGTTGCCTTGCTCGACTCGACCATCGATATAATTAAATACAGTTGCTTTGATTCCATTACTAAAGACTCGCTATTGGGTCCACATCGTAATTACATTATATATATGTAGATGGAAGATTTACTGGCGTAAGCAAATATGTCAGCGCGTTCAAGGCGGTTAATTTGAAAAACAATTTGTGAAGCAGGAAACGTTTTTAAATTAACTGCATAATAGCTATTTTACATTTTTTATATATTTACCTTTAGATATATTTTAACTAATATTTAATTTTTAATGTTTACATAGTAAGTAATTTTTATGTCGATATATCTGTCTTTTATTGGGGAATATTATATTTTATAATTTAAAAAGAATAATATTTGTTTACTTTTGATTTGTATTACCGGGTTAGACATTCGCTTTATTAAAAATATAATTTTGGCAGCTTACTAAGTTTGCGTCCAAAGTAATAATTTACCGGCATTGAACATTCGATAAATTTATGATTTATTATGTGCAATTATTTCCCAACAGCCCTAATTAAAAGTTATAACGAACTGCAATAGAAGCACTCCGATATATTATTAACTTACTTACCGAAATTAAACTTTTACTCATTTCAACTCTTACGAAATTCTATCAATAATAAATAAAGTTCTAAATTTATCATAAAATCGGCGTTGAAATAAAAATTCAATTAAACAATTTTTCAAAAGAAAATTGAAACTTTCCTTTCAAGTGAAATTCAAACTAACTTGTTGAGAAAATAAAAATTTCTAATGGTTCCAATAAAAGGGGAAAAAGTGTTAATTGAAATTTATACCGCGTTACCGTTTTCCGTTTATTGGATTTTAATTCTTCCTTCGCTGGAATTTAATCAATTTTCTAGTAATTCATATTTGCAGCGAGGCGATATTTTAATTAAACTTCAAACCATTAATTAAAAAAAAAAAAAAAGGTTTGCTTTCAAATAAACTGGGAGTTATTGGGAAACTGTAAAATTTTAGGAAAAGTGATTCTATATCTTATGTAATATTTCTATTCATGTAGCCTAGACTTTCAGTCTGAAGGTGAGGGATATGAAAGAAACTTATGAAAGTTATATATTTATTTTATCTTATTTAATTTCTTAAATTTTAACCCCCCCCCCCCCCCCTTCCCAACTTTTTTAGCAAAAGAGAAGCTGATTTTTATCAGTCGACGTAAAACATCATATTATTTTAGAAAAAAAATTTTATTAAAGGGGAAAGTTTATGATTTAAAATTCATTTTTTTTACTAAACAGAAATTGAACATAGATATTTTTTTCAATGTGACGTATTGTATTATAGAAAGATTTATGTATAAAAAAATAATGTTTAGTTAAAACTATCCTATTAACCCTTCTTTTATTTTCATTTTTATTAAATGAGTTCTTTCTTTCTTTTTATTTATTTATTTATTTGTAGATAAAAAGAACTAAAATTCCATAATTAAATTCTATGTAAAATCTAATGAACAATAACCTCAGAAATTTCAGAAACAACAGATTTAAGTGCATCTAACATTATACATATATATATATAAAAGAAGAAATTTATAATATGCATTATAAATAATCTATTATAATTCTGTGTGGAGCTATCCCTAGTAACACACTTGTCTAAAAAACATCTTGAGAATGTCCATAGGATTTCCTTTTTATCCACAGGACATCCTGAGAATGCTGTTCGGAGAAGATGTGCTGCTAGGGATAATAAATAATTATTTTCTTTAAAAGCAATTTTTTGAAACAATTATTACCGAGCAATAATTAAAGAAACCAAAACTATATGTATTCAACTTATGTTCGTTAATATTTTTCACTAAATGGATGTTCAAAATATTTGCATTTTTATGGGAGAGGTGAGATGCCGCTCTGAGATCTAGACATGAACCTGCGGCTTACAGACAGTGCTGCAAGACTATCGGCCTTATTCACCAAATCAGTGTTAATCCATGGTTCTCGTAACGTGTTAGAGTTAACACTCTCTTAATCCTGGGTTAGAAAGTTTTTGTATTCACCATCCGTGCATTAGTCGACCCCAGTGTTATCTGTAAGAGTCTCGCTGATTGGTCAATAAAAACGCAATGCATTAAAAAAGTAAACAAGAGTGGTTTCGGTGCAACTGTAACATGCTCATTTAACACCAAAGTTAAACCACCAATTTAGGAGGATTAAAAAAGAGGGTTAACTCGAGTGTTAAATCGCTGATTTTGCGTGGTGAATACCGATTGTGAGATAACCTAGCATATTCCCGGGTTAACATCAGTGTTAAAAATTTGGTGAATAAGGCTGTGAGACTGAGGGAAATTTCTCTCAAATAGGTAAATTTTGATATGATTTAAAGTAATGATGGAAAAAGAGAAATTTTACTTTCTCAATTTTTAAAAAATTATTTGTTGGAATTTCATTCTTAAACTCAAACTATCAGAGCCAATTTCTCTATATGCTGAACGCTAATCAATGTACATTTTTCTCTCGTTCTTCTTTTGTGTTAAATCTAAAATACTCTGAATTAATGTAGTGATTCAGTTTTATTCGGCTTAGTCATTCAATGTATTCCTTGATTTTCGATGTGATATGCATACGAATATTGATTAGGAGTCCTTAGAAAGGTGTCTATGGAGGGCATAACACAGAGGCGTTGGTCCAGAAGCTTTTAGCCATCGTTTAATTTAATATATATATTAAGTAAATCATTTACAGTGTTTTTTTTTTTTTTTAAGTTGAATATTTAGAAAAAAAAAAAAAACAGAACACTGACCAACCATTCCACTAACAAGCGATTAGTACTTTTAGGTAATTTTCTAAATAGTTCTGTTGGTTAGCTATTGTTTACATCACGTTAAATTAAATTTCTTTTTAAGCAAAAGTTTTTCTCAGTTGATATCAATATCTATTTTCTTTTTTATTTAATTTTAATTTAATTTGTAATTCTGATCCATGTAAAATCAAACAGCAAATTATCTGAAAAATGTCGGTTGGTCGGTTGGTTGAGTTTAACGTCACACTAGTACGGCGCAACTGAAAAATTTCGGAAACAAAGTATTTAATTGTGAAGGATCCGCGATTGTAATGAAATGCTCGCCCTCTGGTGGGCTAAGGTGAAATTACAATAAACATGCTTTAATTCGGCTTTCATTAAGCCGCCATTGCATGCCGATGTTTAGTTTCACATATATATTTATTGAATAAAAATGAATAAATCCGGTAAAAAAGATAACACATACTGTTGTGTGCTCCAGTGTAACTCCAAAGGACCAAGAAATCCAGAATTAAGCTTCCATTTATTTCCAAATGACAAATTTAAAATTTCAGTTGCTTCGGCTAATGGAAGTAAAGAATTAATCAGATGATTTGAAGCTAATATTTGTTCAACTTCAGTTAAAAATCTACTTCCGATCGAACTTTGAATAAACTGAATTATTTTTTTCCAAAAGCAATCAATTTTCCATGATGTAATGGCGGAGAAATTATAGTACGAATATTAAGTAGAATAACAAAAAGAACAATAATAAATACACGTGGCTATAATATTTACTAACAACAAAACTGAAAAAGCGCCTCATTACAAACGCGGATTGCGTCTAATTTTGTAAAAAAAAAAAAAAAAAAAAAAATCTTTATATATATATATATATATATATATATATATATATAAACATGGTCTTCTAATAATGCTCTAATTAAATGCATAAATTATGAAAACTTCTAAACTAAGTTAACATGATTATATATATACATATATAATAATAAAATAGTGGAACGCAGAAAAACAGACGATAGAATGCCACCATGATTCGAAATAACCAAAATAAATTAATAAACAACAAAACTAAAAATAACCAGTAACAACTTTTGAAAAATTATAAAAAATTAGCCAATAATGATTTTAATAAAGATATGAAAACAACAACAATACTTACTGTAACATAATCCCCAAAAATGCAGTAATATATTTCTCCTTCTCGTATATTAAACGAGTAAATCACGTAACTTCTTATATATATATATACACACTCCTTAGAATAAAAATTTGCGAATCAAGAAGTAATTGTGGGATCATAACGAAACTTAGCATGAAGGTACGTACCAGGCAAATATGCAAATGATTAGAAATGCTGCGTGATTGCACATTGCGTAATGCCACCTGAGGGCGACGAACTTCGTTCTTTTTGGAGTATAAAACAGGTAAGCAGAGTTTGTTTGGTGTAATTAATCTGTTGCAGAGGGATGCTTTTTAAAAAGAGATGCCGTTACGCCGCTGTCAAAGAAAATATAAGCAGCTGTCAGAGTCCGAGAGGGGAAGAATCACCGGTATGATGGAAACTGGGTGGTCAGCTCGGCGAGTAGCCCGCCAACTAGGACGTTCTGGTTTTACTGTGAAGAGGTGTTGCGACCAGTGGACAAGAGAGAGCCGCTTACACGGCGACAAGGCTCAGAACGCCCACAACAGACCAATAGTCAAGAAAACCGTCGCATTCAAAACTCACGCATATCGCAAACTATCACATTGTCCACCATCTGGCTACATGCAGCACCTACACGATCTGTCCCTGTGTCTGTCCATGCCATCGCAAAGTGTGTGGCTGAAGGACATCTGCTCTCGTGGCACCCATTATATGTGCTGCCAATGATACCCATTACCCCTCTCCTACATTTGGAATGGTGTCACGCTCGACTGCAACCGAATGGAACCAGGTCGTCTTTAGCGACGAATCCTGATGAGTCCTTCCCGACAAAGCCTTCCACATGTGCGTGTAAATGAAAATTTTGTCTTTGACGATACTGATGTTCATTTTTGCTGATACTTTCTTGTGAAATACAAAAATCAAAGTAAAGGCCTCTTTAACAAAGTGTATGTAGCTATATTTATTTGTTTGGCAGCTCGTGAAATTCATTTAGAGATAGTAACTTACATAAAGTCAAAGACATTTATTTATTGCTTAAAAAGATTTTTTCTCTGAGAGGAAAACCGAGAAAACTTTTTACGGATCATGCACAGTCATTTGTAGGTGCGGTAGCTGAGTTGAAAAAGTTGCTTGGTATGGTCAGGGATCCTGATGAACTTCTTGCAGGATATTTATCATCCGAATGTGTTGATTGAAAGTTCATTTCCCCCAGTGCGACTAATTTCAGTGGCCTTTGGGAAGCTGGAGTGAAGTCATTCAAGTACCGTCTGAAACGAATCGTGGGAAATACCAAACTTACAATAGAAGAATTCTTAACTATTGTAACACAAATTGAGGGATTTTTGAATTCTCGCCCTCTTTTTCTTCTGTCGTCAGATCCCAAAGACTATAGAGTTTTGTCACCAGGACACTTTTTGATTGGTAGAGAAATAACTTCGTTACCTGAACCTAGTTTAAATGATATATCCGAAAATAAACTGTCTCAGTGGCAAAAAATTACAAAATGTGTTCAAAAAATTTGGAAGTTATGTCAAAGAGATTATCTCAGTAATTTTTGCAACAAAGATTAAAATGGAAAAATGAGAAAAATAATGTAAAAAATGGTAGTGTTGTACTCATAGATGAAGAAAATCTCCCACCTTCTAAGTGGTTGGTAGCTAGAATAGAAGAAGCTTTCACTGGAAATAATGGTAAAGTGCGTGTTGTTAAATTAAAATTACCAAACGGACATTATTTAAAAAGAAGTGTTCGAAGCATATGTGTATTACCTATTTAGTGAATTATGTGTTTAATAGTTATTGGTAATTGTATTGTTTTATATAACAGTGTTCATTGAAATGATTGTATATTTTACCTGTTTATCTGTTTTATTTCTTACATATTTTATCTAATACGTTTGAGTATTATTAAAATGTTTACTTTCAGCCGGGGGGGGAGGATGTTAAATTTTGCCTCTCTGGTTTGTGAGAATTGTTAACTGCTTACATTAAGTTTTACCTCCGTGATATTTGTATTAATCTTGCATGGGAAAAAAATATGTTTTTTTTTTTTTTTTTTTTTTTTTTCTGTTGCCGCTGGATGAGAGAGTGCAATTAGAATTTTATGTTTTTTTTTTTTTTTCTGTTGCCGCTGGATGAGAGAGTGCAATTAGAATTTTATGTTTTTTTTTTTTTTTTTTTTTTTTCCGAAAAGAGATGTGATGTTCAATATTTACGAGTGAAAATATACCTTTTAATGCAGTCCGCTGAGTTTTAATTAGCGAGAAGTGTTTTTAGTTAGTATTTAACAATATACATCACTGTCTATTAAAAACCGTAAACCCGTTGTTTTGTCTCTTATAAATAATCTAAATTTGCGACAATCTGGTTGTACAATAGCAGGGTCTGCCGCCGAGTCTACTGCTGAGTTGAGTTTTCTGGAAGCTTCCAGCTGCATGGTTGTTCACAATTTTATGGGAAACATTTCACCTCAAATTTATAATGGAAATAACAAAATTTACCACTTTGATCAAATCGCTTCCTTGATCTGCTGTGACTTCTACAATTCCCTTTACACCTTCTGTTATGGGATCTGGAGTTTTGACCACTCATGCTTGCTATCTGCATTGTGGCTATCTTATCTATATCCTCTTCACTGACAATCAGAATATTTCTTACAGCAGTGGGCATTTTATTCAGCCCCAGAGTGCACAAAACTCTATCATAAACGTCTTCAAATAGAGACTTCATCTTTCTCAGGAGTTGGCTAGGCTTCACGTCATCAGGTTCGTGACCTGTGAGAAGACGCTTTATCCGCACGTTTTCGCTTTCTTTAAAAGCTTTAATCAAGCGAGCTTTGACTGATGAATACGTATTAATTCCAGTGTCCTTGATAATGTCCCAAATATTTTCCATATACTTTGATTCTAACTTAACAACAAGATAATTAAACTTCGTATCATCGTTTGTGATACCGCAAATATAAAATAGGTCTTCTACCTGGCAGAACCACAACTCTGGCTTCTCTGCCCAAAAGGAAGAAATTTTCCCACTCACTTTATGAGCTTTCAATTTTTCAGTGGATTTTGATTCGTCATCACTCAGCATGAAGTTAGTGCTACAATTCACAGTTCAATAGTACAAATATCTAGCGCCACCCATGTTATGTACTCTGATTTCTGGTACTTACTAACAATGCAGAATTTATACAGTGTAGAGTTTTTTTTTACCAGTAATAAATTACTTAAATTGTTGTAACATCTTTACACTATTTCATTTTTTACTGAGGAAAAAAAGAACATATTTTAAATTAATTTCAAACCATAACGCAAACACGTTCTTCATTAACAGATCAGTTAATCTAAAAGTCATAGGAAAATCGATTCTTACATGTTAATGTAAATAAACATATAGAGTGAATTTTTTAAAAATATATTAAACTTACAAATATAATTATTTAACTATTTAAAACTAAACAATATCACTATTATTTTATCCTACATTAAATTAATATTTTTCTTTTATTCTTAGTAACAATATTTACTGAATTCGACTTACAGTATTCGATTTTTGATTTCGACTTTCCTCTCTCCTAATTAGTACTGCCATCTAAGTAAAGGAAAGTAAAATAATCTTTATTTCCCTAATATATATATATATATATATATATATATATATATATATTGGGGGATCTCGGGAATTGCTCTAACGATTTTGATGAAACTTTGGGTGAGGGGTTCTTTTGAGCCTAAAAAACGATTGGGTTCATCCTCATCTTCAAGAAAACTTGAGTTCGCCGTTAACCCTTTATTGGTCAACTGCAACATATAGCAGAAATAAGGTTTACTCGGAAATGGATATAACGATTTTTATGAAAGTTTGGGGTTAAGTACTTTTAGGGAGCTAAATCGGTGGGACATATATTTACCTTCAGGAAAATTCGCTTTCGCTGTTATCCTTTTATCGGCCAATCGTAATATATTGCCTCAAACTTTCATCAGAATCTTTAGATCCATTTCCGAGTAAACCCAGTAACCGAGAAAACCTCATTAGTACGAAAATTAGCGTTCACTGTTAACTGTTTTCCATCCATTGCAAAATATGGCAGAAACTTGGTTTTCTCAGAAATAAATCTAAAGATATTAATAAAAACATAGAATTATTATTATTATTATTATTATTATTATTATTTATGCGAAACCTATCTGACATATCCTCGTTTCGAGGAAAATTATAGTTCACTGCTGTTATAACCGTCACACCACCGTTGCAAAGTATAGCTGGAATTTGTTTTTATTGGAAACTGCTCGAACGATTTTAATAAATATTTAAGGTTTGGGGTTGTTTGAAATTTGAATTTTCTGCATCTTCAGGAAAGTTAACGTTCGCAATTGGCCTTCACTCCGCCCGTTGCAAAATTACAGCAGAAACTTTCTAGAAAATGGCTCTAATGGTTTTGATAAAAACTTAGCATTTAGAGTCTTTTGAGCTGAGAAATTCTGATTTAATCTCATGTTCATGAAACTTAGATTTCACTGTTGACCTTCATTTCGCACGAGGCAAAATATGGCAGATACGTGGTTTTCTTAGATACTATTTGAATGATTTTGATAAAAATTTAGGTTTAGGGAAGTTTTGAGTTTGCATATGATTTCTAAGCAAAAAAGTCCGACATTCTCTTTAGAACATTTAGCATTTACCGGTAACCCGCGCTTCCCCCAAGAAAGATGGCAGAAACTTTGTTTATTTATTTATTTTATTTATTTATTTATTTATTTTTGTTCTCGAATGACTTTGATAAAAATTTGGAGTTGGTATATTTTTGAAATGATAGTTAGATCTAAAATAACCCTCATCTTCTTTATGATTAACGTTCACTGGTAACCTGCAAGCCATTCGGGAGAAATACGGTATAAACTTTGTTAACTTGGAAATCGCTAAGACGATTTCTTTTTCTTTTTTTTATGTGTGTGTGTTTAGAAGTGGTTTTTTTTTTTTTAGATGAAAACGGTCTCACTTACCTTATTCTTGGCCATACATGGCCGAGTGGTTATGTCACCACACTGCTTCGCCTTCGAGCAGAGAAGAGCGGGTTCGATTCCCACGCTGGTCCTGGGTGTTTTTCCGTTTCTTCCTGTTGTAATTCTCTCATGTGCTATCTGTAATTATCTGACGAAGATTTACAAGCGGACTGCAAGTCAAGCATACAAATCTGATGTATAGATCGTATGCACGTACGTCACGATGCTATTAGCAACGACTGAACTGGAGTCCAAGCAAACAGAGCTGAGATTGTGATTGGTCGAAAAACCTGCTTTTTCATGTTATGCATTAAACCCATTAGATAGCCGCTCTGTATTTGGACACCAGTTATGGCTCCAGATGAAGGAGTGACGTCACTTGCATACAATCTATATGTATCAATGTATCAATATGTATTACCTTATTCTTTAGAAAAACTAGCCGTCATTGCCCTAGAACAATATGTAGCAAGAGCAGAAATCTTGTCTTCTAGTTAACAGCTTAAAGATTTTGGGGGAAAAAATAAAGTTAGAGACTTGATTTAATTATTTGATTTCAATTTTCATTATCTCTAGGAAAATTAGCTTCCAGTGGAAACTCTCATTTCGCAATAGGCAGAAAATAATATATATAAGTACCTGAAAGCAAATAACCGTATCTACATTACGAATGATTTTTACAATTAGACCGAGTAAACTCAGACTCAGTCAATTAAGTAGGGGAACGAGGGGCTAGTTGTAGCAGGGGTAAGAAGTAACACGCAATTTACGAAATAGTTTGTAACATTTTTTATTAAATATTCCGATAAACATAATTCTTATGACGCACTTTACAACGTAAGCACAATCAGTGTTCCGCAAAAATAATTAATGAGAGGTTCTGTACACGTGCTTCATTTAGTTAGTTAGTGTAAAAAAAGCATATTTCGTAAATTTTGATTAAATCTATGTTAATTTATATTTTAATGTAGTGTTTACAGCTATTTATTTTGCCTATGTGTTGAGTTAAAAAATGCGTGTTTTTTTTTTTTTTTTTTTTTTTTTTTTTGTATAAATCGCTATATGTTTTTATAAATATAAACAAAATGTTTAAAATCATTCAATGGGGCAAGTTGAAACAAAATATCGGGACAAGTTGTAACATTTTAAATATTAACAAGCAAATTCTTTATTCTATGCTTTATTCTACGAATTTGTTTTTTCTCGTTTTATGATGAGGAACTATAAAAAGAAGTCTGAAAGAGATTCAAAGGGTCGTATATGATTTGGCTGCAGCTGAAATCTTCAAGAAAGATACAAATATTAGGCACCATCACCCGAAAAAAAAAGCATTTAAAAAATATTTTGAAGATATAATTAAAAAAGTAACACAATCATAAAGAGAAAGAAAAAAGGAAGAAAAAAAAAAAAAGGAAGAAAAAGGTTAAGAAATAAATAAATAAATAATTCAGCCAAACGGTAAAAAAAGTAACAAGTTAACCTTTTCTTTTCATTTCAAGATGTCTTTGCTGTAACCGTTCAAGATCCTCGGATATATAATGTTACTGTCTCTTCTAATTTTTTTTTTTTTTTTTTTTTGAAAAAAATGTTTTTCTGATGATACCATGCCTTAATGGCGTAAAGCTTAGTAAATGTTTGTATAATATGATTTTAATAAAATTTTTATGACGTGTTTTTAAAAGTGTTATAAATATGTTTTTAATCAAAATGATCAAATGTAAAAATGTAAAAATGTAAAAATGGTTTACCAAATTGATCTATTCCATTTTTTTTTTTTTTTTTCTTATTTTCAAAATTTCAGTAAAAGAAAAAAAAAAAAGTTTTGTTATTTTGGGAATTGCTTTTGCTCTGTTATTCTGTTTTTCTTCCTTCCCATGTTATCGTATGGGGTTTTTGCTATTTCGTTTTATAAGGATATCTCGCTCAAAAAATGCTTTTTGAATATTTTACCCTTTGTAAATGTTGCCTTTTAGCTTAGTGAGCAATTTTTTGTAATAATTACTTTAAAAATACTTTTTTTTTTTTTTTTTTTTTTTTTTGAGATAGAAAATTAGAATACTAAGATTATAATTACTTTTATTTTATGTTCAATTTACTTTCTAAACTAAAAGGTGATATGTTCAAAAAGTAATATTCAAAGAACAGAATTTAGAAAATTTCATCTTTGTATAAGATACCTTTATAATGCCAAGCAACAAATCTCCCATAAGTGCCCTACCTTTTCTAAGCAGAAGGAAAGTCAATTGAATGTTTCCATATTTGTGTGATCATCGTATTCAGACTATTTGAAATCTTCATTGATGACCATTGACTGCACACGTAGGGGGAAAAAAATAAAAAATTATATCAAATTCCCAATAGTGCGAAAAAGTTGCCTCGTGCTCTTGTTAGTATGTGTGCAAAATTTTGTTGATCTGAGTTATTATATCTTCAGTTGCCTCTAGGGTCGTTTATATAAAAATTCGTTAATTTTATCGTTTTTTTTTTTCAATATATATACATATATATATTAAAATAAGAAATTGGAATCCTTAGTTCCAATAGGCCGAAAAATTGCCGTATGGTATCCTTAGAGCGTGTGAAACTTTTTATTGATGTGGATCAATGGCTTCAGTTGTCTCTACGGATCACTTATCTGACCAAATGCGCTCATTTATATGATTTTCCTTTAACACTTCTACGACTTTAATACTTTTAATTATGGTTATTTCTATTTACTTTTTTTTCTATGAACAAATTATGCATTTGTGCAAGTATGCAATGCGTACATTGTTAAAAAAAAAAAAAAAAAAAAAAAAAAAAAAAAACACGCAAATTTACGTGCCTTCGCCCGTTTAATTTTTACGGTCACGACCGTTTTTTACCTAGAAGACGGGCATACCCGTATTTTCAGATATGACTTGATACTTTCCGCTATACCACAAGGTTCTTAGCAGTCTTTTACCTTTTTTTTTAATAATAAACTTCATTAATCGTTTGTAGCGCATATCTTCAAATAATACAAAAATTGATTTATATATAAAGTGTTATTCAAAATGATAAATTGCGGACTAAACGTAGATTGCTAAGAACCTTGTGGTATAGCGGAAAATGTCTTATATTTAATCATAAGTATATATGTTTACGTCAGTTATATAATTTTATTTATATCAGGCAAATTTTTGATTATTATTGTAAAATGTTTTTGAAAGATCTTTTCAAGTCGACCCGATCCAAACAGGAAAAAAAAAAAAAAAAAAAAAAAAAAAATCAATCAACTCCATCCGAAACCGACCGCATGAAAAATAAATTAACCAACCCGACCCAAAATCGACTCGCGGGACGGATAGGATCGGATTATAGTAAAATCGAATTAACTGGCCCAATGCAGGATTTCTAAACACGGAATAGATTCGAAGTTTAAAACACATACGGACTTCCAACTAACTCCCTACCTGGAGCTACTTTTTTTTTTTTTTTTTTTTAATTCCTTTTAACCCTTTATCGTTCACTGTGTTCGCACTGAAACCGAACGCTTAGAATTTTTCATGCAACAATTTTTCAATATTTTTTCTTGTTTAAATCGATTTTTAAACTTGTGTTATTTTTCTGTTCGATGGATAATATCACTACTCCAAAATTTAACGAATAACGTTTTAGAAGAAGCCACATGCAACAGTCACTATAAATTTGTTAGTGGAGCCCGAGTGCTCATTACTGCTTTGATTATGTACTCATGCCTGTTTTTTTTTTTTACTCGACACGCTCGTTCTGTTATTATAATTATAATTTGAAACAAATGTTTCGAGTTATTTGTTATTTATAGTGTCTATTTACAAACTTATTTATTCATTAAATTAAATGCTAATTGAATTAAATCAAATGAACACAGACATGTTTCCAGCCAAAAATGTTTCGAAAATAAAGAAAATGCTACTTATTTATTTATTTATTTTTATTTTTTTTTTGCATATTTATGGTCAGGTACGCGTCTAATAGCCATTTTTGAAATTAGTTAGGCAATTAAAATAAATAAATAAAATAAATAAAATGTGAACGTTAAAAGGTTAAAAATGTTAAATTTTTTCACCGTGTTTAATAGAGTTCAATAATGTTTTTTTCTTTCTTTTTCTTTTTTTTTTTTTTTTAAATCTGGTGTGCTAAAACAAAACAGAACCTTTGTCTTGTAAAAAATTTAAAATTATAGAAAATCTACTAAAGCAGAAGAATATAGTCGTTCACTTCTGAAAATATTTATTTGAAAATGTGTAAGTACATACTATGGAGCTGCTGATTATAAAAGCGGGAAAGACAGTAATGGGGAAGATGGCACTGAGTAGAGAAGAAGGTCGAAGCTGGAGAAGACTATGTTCAAGATGGCCGAAGATGAAGGAAGAGATACACATGACAAAGATCCAACATGGACGAAGAAACTCAAGATATATTCATTGATGTTAAACTAGTCACATTTCGGGTAAATAAAAGTCACATTTCGGGTAAATAGAAGTCAAGTCCGGGTAAGAAAGTCATAAATATCAGGATTTGAATGCTGAAGATGCTAAAGCATCATGAAGTCTATATTTCAGCAAACGATCAGTGATGTCAAAAATTATTTTTTCCTTTTGAAGAGAGTTAGTTTCAATTTTTGAGAGAATGACAACCTAAAACAATAAAAAATTACATTAATAAAATAATAATTCATATTATGATATACAATATTAAAAAGCATTCATTTGAGTTCTTCACAAAAGAAATTAAATACATACTGCACATTTTAACATAATTTTATTTTAACTGTAGCAGTTAAGGTGGAAGTAAAACGATATTAATTAGAACTAAATTAATTAAAAACCTTACATTCTTCTTGAGTTGAGCCTTAGCACTTTCGGGAAGGGGCCCCTCCCATCATCAGAGGCAACACGCTGGTGGCTTGCTCAGTTGTGTTGACACATTTGACTTGCTATGTAAGGTTTTTAATTAATTTAGTTATAATTTTTCTTCTTGTTTCACGAATTTAATGATATTAATTAGGTTCGCATAATATTACAGATATGAATTGAACCGATATGAGAAGAAGGTGTAAAAATGGGCATAGGTGTAAATAGGGGCACTTCTCCACAATTGTCTATGGGAGGCGCTGAAAGATGGTGGCAAGAAATGTAGATGTACCACTTCTTGATGTAAGATAGTAGATAGCAGTTGGAACCATTCTTTCAAGTTCCATGGATGCAGTGTCAATTAGTGTTTGTTCTCGACTGCAAACTTTTGACATGTATCTGAAATCGTTTTCTTTTTGTGTTCTTATAGTTAGTTTAAAATACTTGCAGAGTGATATCCGAAAAGCGGAGATCCAAAGCTACTTTTATAAGCAAGTTTTCAGTTTCGCTCGCCTTAAGTTACATGGGATAGAGGATATCTTTTTTAGGTAGGGTTGGTGCAAAGATGAACGTTCTTTCTTGGTGTCAATAGACCCTGGGAACATCAAGTGCAGTGTCTCCGTTCGATATATCTCCTATTACTAATAATGAGAGAAAACAAATACGCATGGACGCAAATCAGCAAGGTTCAACCTCATCATTTGATGGCAATACAAGAAACAATTGATTAAGTTGATTGACAAAAGTATTCACAAGAAGACATCTTTAAGATTTCCCTGAGTAAGATACCACCAGGGTTCGGTAAGGTAAAAAACTGACCATTGGTGCGAAGTCCAAAGGCCTTCAAAGAAAGAAAATTCGACCTGTGAATAGTAGTATTCATTATTAAATTCATCAGATTACTGTGACCTTCCCTTTATCCACGGTGATGATGATATCAATCTAGATATCAACGACGAAGATAGACTAAATTCGAGTGTTGCAACTTACGTGTTTTGGGGCGGAATGTTCTCTGAACACACTCGCAAAGAAGAGTGGTATGAAGTTTTATTCTGAATGTGGGCACACTTAGATTGGGGCGGGTTTCAAAGAGCCAGTTATGACAACGATTTCTGTAATTTTTTTTTCTTTTCTGTAATAAATACATTTTTCTATATTTTTGTATTGTTTTATCAAATTTTAAGAATTTTAAATTATATTTTGTGTTTTGTCTGGAAAAGGCCCATATTTGCACCCCATTTTTTCTGATGTATTTTTAAATGTTTTTTGTAAATCTTCATTTTCGAATTGCAATAATTGATATTTATCGTTATTTTTTCTCCTCTCATTTAACAATCGTGTTACAGTTGTTAATGAAGATAAAAAATGTAGAATATTTCAAAATTAAAGTAACCTTAAGTCAAAAACAAAAAAAGGGTGCCAATACTTATACCTTTTCCTCTGTATATTGTAATTAATCTAAAAGTTTTACAATGTAAATGAAAATCCAAAATATCCATATATTCATACTTACATTCTATGTCTAAGAATAAACATTTCTAGGATAGTGAAGTTAGCTCTTCGTAGCCAATCAAAAACGTAATCTTTAGCACTGTTTTCAAGGGTCTGCCACACTTCGTCGGTTTCGTTGATTCTTATCAAATAAATCATGGCAGTGGACAAATCGATCTTTTTCTCAGTCATCAATTTTGTCCATACTTTTTCCCTTTCTGATTTCAACTGGCTTTTGAACCACAGCATAGCATTTTGGAAGGCTGCCGATGATCTTTTCATTCGCCTGAAAGCTGCGTCGACTTGACAATCATAAGACGCACTGTCATACATAAAGCTGGAAGAATTTGGTTTATTTGAAGGAAATCTCGCAAAAAACTTAAAATACAAAAAAAATCTTAAAAATAATATTTATAATTTGAAAAATCTGGAGTAATTCAACTTGACTTTCTGAACATCAAGTAATAAAAGGTTAAATAAATTAAAGGGAGAAAAGTCGTTAAATATACAAAAGAGAAAATTAAAATAGTGTGTTTGAATATTTTTCTCCGTATAACATGTTGTTTAATTTTACGCTATTTCGCTTCACATAATTTGAGTCCATAGATCATAGTGTTAAAGAATTTTTTGTTGTGGCCCCGTAAAACTGTATAAGTACTACATTCACCAGAATCCATACAGTTCGTGTGACAGTGACCTATAACATGTATATAGTTTTACAGCATTGAAAAAGGCATTTAGACCCTATCGCACGTTAAAGTTTAAACCTATAAGCCATATTGATAAAGAAACTTTCATTGTGTCCCTATAAAACAACTATAAATGCTAGATTCACTAAAATCTATACAGTTTGTACAATGGTGTTTTATGACATGTATATAAATTTTCAGTTAAATCGGAAGGCATTTTGATATTATCACACATTAAATAACTTGAGCCCATAAGCCATAATCATACCCTCCAAAATATTAATTAATATTCCGTAGTATTGTTAGCCCCAACTTTTTTTTCACACCAGTATATTTTAAAAGTATTTTTCTTCTTATTTAATCGCAATTGCATTTGGAGAATATTTCTCTAAAAATTTATTGGTGGGAGAAAAAGGGCGAGACTAACAATACTATGGGATATTAATTAGGATGTTGCAGGGTATGGCCATAATGATAGAGGACTTTTCATTATGTTCCTGTAAAAAAACTGCAAGCTCTTGATTCACCAAAGTCTATACAGTTCGTGCGATTGTGTCCTATAACATGTTTATAAATTTTCAGCTCTTTCGAATAAGGCATTTAGACACTATCGCGCATTAAAAAAGGGGTAATTGTAATGTTCACTTAAAAGTTTTGAAACTAAACTACATTTTTCTAATGTATGCAATACAAATGTATTATAAATATTTACATTACAAATAAATTGTATTATATATAAGCATAATGAATGTCATAGCTTTCAACTTTTAATCGTTTTTCCAATACCACGCTATATGAGTAGAATTGTTTATATTATTTTATTTGTAAAAGTCTATAACGGAAAGTTATGAAACCTTTCAACCAAGCAGGAGTTCAAGAATTTGTGGTTTTTCAAATCAAGAATTCCACACTACTGGAATAAATGTACTAGTTTTTTGCTGGCTCATTTTTATTTATTTATTTATTATTTTATTGTCTTTATTTTTTACCAGATATTCTAGTTATTAAAACCAGAATTACATAAGTTTATACATAACATTTAAGTTTTTTACAGCATAAATTTCATAAAATTGTCATTATTAATTCTTCCTATATTGTATTTCCCTTTTCAGAATATCTATTTATTGTAAACCATAACTTTTTCAGTAATAAATAGAAATATTTTATGCCTGAAATAGAGCATTCTATCTTTTTAAAAATTTCATTTCAATCATATATTTTATTCATATAATTAAACTTTGCATCGTATTTAAATAACACACTTTCTTTTTCATATTTATTCTTAAATGTACTTTAGCTAAAAACAAAACTGTTTATTCTTATGCTTATCTAATTAAAACATGATATTTCGTTTTATTCCATTTTTTACTGTTATTCTAAAGGATTTTGCTTTATTTTATTATTTTACTCGCCGAGTTAAATCCAAAATAATTTAGCAGCATCCTCTTAAATCAAAATTAGTTCTTTTTCAATATGTATATCTATTAGCAATGCTAACTCTATAGAAATTACGTGATATAAATTTTTGCATTTCCAAATGGAAGAAGATCCAGAAAATTAAATTTTACCATTGTTGCATATAAATTATTGTTCTACACCGTCATTTTTATTATTATTATTATTATTTCGGAAATTTTATTAATGCTACAAAAGAATTAAAATTCAGTTTTTATATATTGTTACGAAATTGTAAATAATTGTGTTTATTTTTGCATAAATTCTTTCAAAGAGGCTTAGTAAGTTGATAAAGTGCTAATTTTGTGCATTTCTAATCGTTTTAGCGTTGAAATAGCCTAATTTTCCCTTGAAAACGCATTAAAAAGCCCCAGTAATGCAGGTAATGGATTTGGCGCCAAATTTGGCGACTTTTTCCCACCTTGGCGATTTTTTTGGCGACCTTGGCGAGAAAATCCTTATATGGGATATACCAAATATGGAAGCTGTAAGTTGATTGGTTGACCACTTTCTAGAGTTTTCTCGAAAAATCTGGGTTCCATGGAACAGCATATAAGGAGCGCTTCCTCGCCAAGGCAGTCAGTTCAGTTCAGATCTCAGCCAGCTTCGCTAGTGCTTGCATTGCTCTTGAGCCTCTTTGAGAGAGACTTGCTTTATGTGTTATTGCTATACAGTTGGTACTGTGGATTTGCTATTGACAGCTGTTGTTTAAGCTGTGGTTACTGCTTGAATTGAAGCTGATAATTGGTTTATTGACCTGTATTTTTCTGGAACTTTCTGTGAATAAATTACTGAATTTTTGTAAGTTTGGCCTTTCATTCCCGGACGACTCACGAACCCTCAAGTACGCAACATTTCTGGTGTCAGGAGCGGGGTTGTCTGTGAATGGTTATAACTAGGGCTATGGAGGAACAGATGAAGAAACTTCTAGAAAGCTTAGCTACCCAGATGAATGAAATGAAAGAAGGGCAAAGAGAAATGAAGGTAGGACAGAGAGAGATGAAAGATAGCCTGAGTCAAGAGATGAAAGAAATGAAGGTAGCACAGGAGAAAATGGAAACATCGCAAAGAGAATTGAAAGACGGTTTGACTGAAGAAATGAAGGACATGAAAGCAGTTTAGGAAAAGATGGAAGCCACTTTGACCGAAGAAATTAAATCTAATCAAGATGAGATGAAGAGAGAGCTTTCAACGGCGAAAGAATCAATAGAGGGTGAATTAACGGTGATGGAAAATAGAATGGATGGAATAGAAGAGAAAGTTATGAAAGTAGAAAGAAATTTTGAAGAGAGATTTAGGAAGATAGAAGAGAATTTTGAGGAGAAAGTTAAAGAAAATTTTGATCAGGAACTGAAAGGAAGGTTTTCAGAGTTAGAAAATAAATTGAAGAGAATAGAAGAAGATCTGGAGAGAAAAGTGGAAGAAAAGTTAGAATCCATGCCCCAGGAAACTGAAAAGAAAGAGAGAAGAATCCAGAATCAGGAATTTATTAAGCTATCTACCTACGACGGCAGTTCCTCCTGGCATGTATATAAGACGCAGTTTTCCATCGTAGCTGAAGCTAACGGCTGGGACTCTGTTGCAAAGACGGCTCATCTGGTAGGGTCGTGGCGGGGCAACGCCGCAGATATCCTGGAGACCCTTTCGAAGGAACAGCGATATGGCTTCGAAGCTGTAACCAGAGCACTAGAGCTACGTTTTGGAGCGAAATGGTCCAAAGAATATAGTCGACTCCAGCTAAGGTCCCGTCGTCAGAGACCAGGGGAAAGCTTACAAGAACTGGCATCAAACATCCAGAGGCTTTCACATTTGGCTTTCTCAAACTGTCATCCTGAAACATGTAATGATCTGGCTCTAGAATATTTCATTGATGCTGTCGGAGATCCAGATATTCAACAAGCCCTCAGACTCTCCGGCGGGAAGGATGTGGAGTCAGCCTTGGTGTATGCCTTAAAGCTCGAGACAGCCCAACAAGCCTCCCATGAACATCGCCAGAACAGCACAGCAGACAAAGTGAACGGCTCTCAAGATGATCTTAAAGAGATTCAGGAAATGATTGCAGAAATTAATAGAAGACTACGCATTCTTGAGAGGAAGAAAGAAGGGAAGACTTCAACAACTAAATGCTGGGGTTGTGGAAAAGACGGGCATATCAAACGAAGCTGCCCAGTAAGAACACCTAGAGAAGCAACCAAGAATGTCTCTGAAGTATGCCACCCAGAAGGAGCTCTTCGGGAAAATTCAGATGCATTCTTGCGGAAGCCTCCATCTGAAGATCATAAATACATCTCTAAAGCCGAGGATAAACACCAAAGAATAAAGCCAGTTGTTCGCCAAGTTACTGTCGCAACACCATCAGAACAAGATCCCGACCCATGGAGTGACGAAGAATTTAGAAAAGCCCAGATGGAAGATCCTGACGTAAAGCCTATATCACAACTGAAGGAGACGACCAGCAACAGACCTACCTGGCAGGACATTTCCAGGTTCAGTCCCATTACGAAAACACTTTGGGACTCTCTTCATATCAGAAACGGCGTATTATACAGAAAGTGGGAATCTGATGATGGGAAGAGCTTCAGATGGCAGATTTTATTACCAAGATCAAAAATTCCAGCTGTTTTAGAACAACTGCATAGTAGCTCTACCGGAGGCCATTTTGGGGTAATGAAGACTCTGCAGAAAGTTCGGGAACGCTTCTACTGGTGCAAGGCAAAGGAGGATGTCGAGAAATGGTGTAAATCCTGTGATGCTTGTGCGGCACGTAAAGGCCCGCAGAAACGAAGTCGAGGAAGACTGCAACGGTATAACGTGGGAGCACCATTTGAACGGATTGCACTCGACATCTTGGGTCCTTTGCCACGGACCTCCAGTGGAAATAAATACATCCTTGTCGTGATGGACTATTTCACCAAGTGGCCTGAGGCATATCCCATTCCCAATCAAGAGGCATGCACAGTCGCAGAGGTCCTAGTGCAGCAATGGGTGTCAAGGTACGGCACGCCCCTGCAACTTCATACCGACCAAGGCAGGAACTATACCTCTGATGTTTTCAAAGGACTGTGTGAACTACTCGGTATAGACAAAACCCGGACAACACCTTTACATCCCCAGTCGGACCGCATGGTCGAGAGGTTCAATCGTACCATCCTGAATAACATCTCTCTTCTAGTATCAAGGAACCAGCAAGATTGGGACTTGAAGTTGTCATTGTTCCTGTTGGCTTATCGAAGTGCTGTCCATGAAATCACCGGCTATACTCCAGCCCAGATGCTGTTTGGACGTGAACTTCGTCTCCCTTGTGATCTCCTGTTTGGTTGTCCACCCGATGCGCCTTCATCGCCCGAGGAGTACATCCAAGATCTCCAGGCACGATTTGAGGACGTTCACAACTTTGCTCGGGAGCGGATTCACATTGCATCGGAGAAAATGAAGACAAGGTACGATCTAAAGGCTACGCAACATGAGTTTCAGGAAGGAGATCTGGTTGTGGAATCCTGTTCGACGCAAAGGACTCTCTCCCAAGTTACAGTGCAACTGGGACGGTCCATACACAGTCTTAAAAAGGCTGAATGATGTAGTGGTGCGGATCACTAAAACACCTTCATCAAAACCGAAGGTGGTGCACTATAATAGGCTAGCCAAGTACCACAAGTAACGGTAATATTAAAAATTAAAAATGTAAATACTGGTAAAATTTGCGCATGCGTAATGTAAATATTTGTATATAAATATTTGTACATATTTGTGAATTTTGTAAATATTTGTATATAAATATTTGAACATATTTGTGAATTTTGTAAATATTTCTCACTTGATTTGTATTTCTATTTTATCGTTATATGCAACTTAGTTTTTGTGTTTTAGATTGTGTAAATTTGTTTAGTTTCGCCTCTTGACCAAGGGTTGCACTGCCCGGGACGTGCAGTCCTTGGGAGGGGGCAGTGTTACGAAATTGTAAATAATTGTGTTTATTTTTGTATAAATTCTTTCAAAGAGGCTTAGTAAGTTGATAAAGTGCTAATTTTGTGCATTTCTAGTCGTTTTAGCGTTGAAATAGCCTAATTTTTCCTTGAAAACGCATTAAAAAGCCCCAGTAATGCAGGTAATGGATTTGGCGCCAAATTTGGCGACTTTTTCCCACCTTGGCGATTTTTTTGGCGACCTTGGCGAGAAAATCCTTATATGGGATATACCAAATATGGAAGCTGTAAGTTGATTGGTTGACCACTTTCTAGAGTTTTCTCGAAAAATCTGGGTTCCATGGAACAGCATATAAGGAGCGCTTCCTCGCCAAGGCAGTCAGTTCAGTTCAGATCTCAGCCAGCTTCGCTAGTGCTTGCATTGCTCTTGAGCCTCTTTGAGAGAGACTTGCTTCAAGTGTTATTGTTATACAGTTGGTACTGTGGATTTGCTATTGACAGCTGTTGTTTAAGCTGTGGTTACTGCTTGAATTGAAGCTGATAATTGGTTTATTGACCTGTATTTTTCTGGAACTTTCTGTGAATAAATTACTGAATTTTTGTAAGTTTGGCCTTTCATTCCCGGACAACTCACGAACCCTCAAGTACGCAACAATATTTATTAGAAAATTCGTTGCATAAAATTGCATTAAGCAATTCTAAAGGAGTTTTACCGTTAAGTTAAATGATAATAACATAAACAAAATTCTTAATTTTAATAAATTGAATTTTAAAATTATTTTTCAGGGAACAGAATCTGAAAAACTAATGACAATGGATTAGCTTAAAATTTGTAATGAAAATTTGAAAAAAAATTCTATTTTTGTCTGAAGAATGAAATTGCATTTGTTCTCGACTGCAATTGAAATATTTTAATATCCGGGTAACATCAAAAGTATGAAAAAACATTTAGAAAAATTATCGTAAAAGGTAATAAAAAATTCTTAAATCTACCAATAGATGGAAAGAATTTATTTGGTTATTTAATATTTGTGAGTCATGTTTTAACTGTAACTGATTATTATCATTCTTTTATTTATTTATTTATTTTTATTTATTTATTTATTTTTTTTTTAAATAAATCATATGGAATTGAAGCAGAAAGAATTTATTCACAAGCAAATACGGCTAGTGAAAATTCAGACTATTCTAGAGCTACTTTTCGCCATGTGTTTTAAAAAATATATAAAAACTAGGAACTTCTGATTTATATAACTTATTTTTCAAGTTTGTAAAATGCAGTATTTTAATAAAATCTATAAATTCATGTTGTTGTTTTTTCTCTATCTCTGTACTTGATTTTAGTCGAAAATAATGGCATTAAATTCTTTTATTGTTCTCTCTTGACGATAAATTTTTATCTATATAATTTTTATATATTTAAATAGGAATAGAAAAACGGTTTAGAATGAGGAATATATAATAAATAGATAATCTGGAAACAGTAAGTAAATTATTTAAAAAAAAAAAAAAAAAACTCGATTATTCAAACAATATACTACATAAGAATTCAGATTCAGGTACAAAAGCTAAAAGTGCCTAAATTATAATACAATTTCCTGTTTCCGCTAAACATAGTCTGAAATAATAATTAAAAAAACTGTGCTGTTGATAACTATAATTTTATACTAGAATACGATAAAAATTAAATTTAATGACAAAAAGTTTAAAAATAAATTAGATAAATTTTAATTGATTAATTATACATTAGTAAGCAAAATAGCATTATTAATCTGAACTAACTATTACAGTTATGCAGAGAAATTATTACCTACTAGCAGGCTTTGCCCGCTTCGCTGGACGTTAAACTTAAATGATTTGTCAAAATGCCATATCTTTATTAATAACCTAAGTTCTCACTGTGATTGGTAGAGGTTTTCTCGCTCCCAATGTTAGGAGTCTGGGTCCCCACTGTCTTCGGCACAACTCACCCACTTCTTACTTCCCCACCCTCAGCGGGTGAGTTCGAAGTTTTGCAAAATCCCACTAATGTACATAATGCGTACACTTAATCAATATCCACACACCAAAATTCGCCATTCTAAGATAATTCAAAGCGAATTCAAACGGAAAAACATGTTTATTGCCATCCGACTCCGAGAAGGGGGGGGGGGAATTTCGAATTTCGTGAAATACAGTTACAATAAGTGCCGGATGCATACAAACAATTTACGCACCAAATTTCGTGACCACAGAAGTCTTTAATAGGCAGTATTATAAATAAGAAAAAAAATAATAAAAAATAAAAATTATACAGACACGACATTATTTTATTATTTAAAACATGAAAATCTGACATTGACAGATTTTAATTTAGTGCCAGAGGCCTACTGCTAAACTTGTTAATATCGACAAATTCTTCTTTAGTTAATTCGTGACGATCTAAATTCCACGATAAAGTTTTCATTAAATCAAACCAATGTGTTTCAGCTGCAGATATTGTAACAAATAACGTTGGAAGTCCAAACTGTCTTATAGCCGCAAAACAACGTTTTTCCTCTTTTTCCCAATGAGGGGGAGGGGTGCCTTGGGGGGACTCATGTCAAAGGTGTGCCTTGATGGGGGGGAACTCATGTCAAAGTTGTACCTTGGGGGGACTCATGTCAAAGTTGGGCCTTCGGGGGACTCATGTCAATGTTGGGCCTGGGGGGGGACTCATGTCAAAGGTGTGCCTTGGGGGGGGACTCATGTCAAAGGTGTGCCTTGGGGGGGACTCATGTCAAAGGTGTACCTTGGGGGGACTCATGTCAAAGTTGGGCCTTGGGGGGACTCATGTTAAAGTTGGGCCTGGGGGGGGACTCATGTCAAAGTTGTGCCTTGGGGGGACTCATGTGAAAGATGTACCTTGGAGGGGACTCATGTCAAAGTTGGGCCTGGGAGGGACTCATGTCAAAGTTGTGGCTTGGGGGACTTCATTCAATAAATCCCCATTCAATAAACCGACTGAAATAGGCCCTTAGCACTATTAAGAGTGTATTATAAAAATTCGACAACGCTGTACCAACTGAAATAGGGGTACCTTGGGGGGGAGCTCATGTCAAAGTTGTGCCTTGGGGGGACTTCATTCAATAAATCCCCATTCAATAAACCGACTGAAATAGGCCCTTAGCACTGTTAAGAGTGTATTATAAAAATTCGACAACGCTGTACCGACTGAAATAGGGATACCTTGGGGGGGACTCATGTCAAAGTTGGGCCTGGGGGGGGGGGCTCATGTCAAAGTGTTGCCTTGGTGGGACTTCATTCAATAAATCCCCATTCAATAAACCGACTGAAATATGCCCTTAGCACTATTAAGAGTGTATTATAAAAATTCGACAACGCTGTACCGACTGAAATAGGGGTACCTTGGGGGGGGACTCATGTCAAAGTTGTGTCTAGGGGGGACTTCGTTCAATAAATCCACATTCAATAAACCGACTGAAATAGGCCCTTAGCACTATTAAGAGTGTATTATAAAAATTCGACAACGCTGGACCGACTGAAATAAGGGTACCTTGGGGGGGACTCATGTCAAAGTTGGGCCTGGGGGGGGACTCATGTTAAAGTTGGGCCTTGGGGGGACTTCATTCAATAAATCCCCATTCAATAAACCGACTGAAATAGGCCTCTAGCACTAATTAAGAGTGACCTATAAAAATTCGACAACTGTACCGTCTGAAATAGGCCTCTAGTACTAATAAATACAAAAAGCACAGCTTAAGTATCGGAACCCTTTTGTGACTTTATTTATTTAAATATTTTAAGCCATTTTTGCGATGAACTGAATTGGCTATCTCAGTTGTTCAATTAAAGATCTTGGCGAGAAACGTCCGAGCTACTTCGGTGCCGAATTTCAAATTTTGCCAAAGGGATCCAATACTAAAGCTGTTCCATATCGAATCTGGGTTGAAAACGGAAAAAGGGTAAAATAAATTAGAAATATCAGACCTATATTTATAAATTTGATACCGAATGAAAGGGAAGATTTTGCTGAATCCAGGGGTTCAAACAGTTTTTCGATGCGACAATTAGATTTTAAAAAAAATAACTAAAGTATGAAATTTAAGTGGCAACGGAAAAACGGATAAAGGGAAAAATAAATTAGAAATATCAGACCTATCATTACAAATTCAGTACCAAATGAAAGAGGTGAATTTTCTGAATCCTGGGATGTAAACAGTTTTTCGGTACGACAATTAGATTTTTTAAAATTAACTAAAGTATGAAACTTAGATGACAACACTTCATTTCAATCTTTTCATAATTTGTAGTGAAAATCACGCGAATACAAAAGTCTTTAACTTAAAATTATTTTTATATTTCATTTTTTCATTCAAAGCATTTTAGTGAAAATATATTTATGGCGCATGCGCAGGCGTTTTTTACCCACAATTTAAACACTAATCATAATTTTGAAAATTTCTATATATATAATTTCATGTTGGGTGAAGACCTAAGTTTCTGCCAAGCGCCGTTGAATTCCGTCCAGCCGTTCTCGAGTGATGCCCGGACAAACGTGTTTTAGTCTTTTACCCCCTAGGGGGGAACGGGGGGGAATTTCCGAAAAGTTGATAGATATAATTTTAAGTTCGGTGAAGACCTAAATTCCTGCCAAGCGTCGTTGAATTCCGTCCAGCCGTTCTCAAGTGATGCCCGGACAAAAAAAGCGACATTCGGACACGATGACACACACACAGACACACACACACACACACACAGGCAAAATTTTCTGAAGTCATTTTCGGCTTTCATGGGGTGTAAAACGTGAAGATATCGCAAAATTTTTCGATTCCGACAAATTTACAGACAAAACTCTGATTTTATTAATATAGATTGCTTATAAGTTAAAAATGATAAGAAGTTAATTAGTTAATTGTCGTTTATGTTTTTTTCATAACTTCATAATCATTGATCAAAAAGAAGAGATTATTTTTGTTTTGAGGATTTAAGAAATCATTCTTTAAATAGGGTGGGTCGAGTATTTTGCCTCTAATTTACTGACGATATTGAAATCAAGTTAACTTATGCTAGATACTTCTCTAGACTGTAATATCTCCTAACTGAAAAAAAACTCTTAAAAAACTTTTTATCAGAAATCCTCAATACTTTTCTCAAAAGCTCTCTTTTCTTTGGCTGCTGGGGCCTGGTCGGTACAGCACTGAGTTCGTAACTTGAAGATTGCAGGTTCGATACTCAATTACAGAAGATACCCGTGTAAATTAGTGGTGACTGATGCACGTAAAATGCGTCGTGGCTGAAATAACCTCCATGCTGCCATTCAAAATTATATTTCTTAGCGTCACCGACGTCGGGGTGCCATTACTTCCGTGGAGGATCAAAATCGTGATGGAATATCTTCAGATCATTCATAGGGGTGTATCCCAGGCATTTGCCTATCCCTTCCGTGAAGGATCAAAATTACGATGGCATGTCTCTGGACCACCTCTAGGGGTGAGTACCAGACCGTCGCCAATTGCCCATCTGCGCAGCACTAATACGACGTAAAACCCATCCATCCATCCATCTCAGACATTTGCCAATTTCCCGCGGGCCGCATGTGGCCCACCGTGTAAGGCTGTGCAGCCCGCGACAGAATTCTGGAAATTTCTAATTTGACATCTTTGCTTAAAACATCTAAAATTTATAAATTTTATCTGACTTTTTTAATGAAAATATCGATTGAGGCAGCTAATGAAACAAATATCGTGCTTACTGATGTTAATAAAATATTATCATATCAGTAACTGATTCTTACTATTGTACTTATGAATGTATAATCATAAGTTTTTGACTATTTTATAGTTATTTTATGAATAAAAATATATTTAATATACATATTTTATGTTTTAAATCCTCACAAGCCTACCGGAAAAAGAATTACTATAGGTATATGCATTTATTAATATCACACAATCAACAGATTGGGAAGAAAATCATATTTATTGAAAATTTATTTTTCCAACTGAGTGAAAATAATGCCTGTACCGGGAGTCGAACCCGGGATCTTTGACTTACAATTTCAAGGCTCTACCAATTGAGCTATCCAGGCCGACAACCGGTGGGCATTACTTACTCCGGGGTTCGACTCCCGGTACAGGCGTTATTTTTACTCAGCTGGAAAAATAAATTTTCAATAAATATGATTTTCTTCCCAATCTGTTGATTGTGTGATATTAATAAATGTATTTATTCCTCCATTGTTTAATGGCGTTTTCCATTACCTGTGGCTTATTCTGTCGAGCTATCTACATGATAGACCAGTTGCTCTCCCTAAAGGTTGTCTGAGTGAGTAATGCCCACCTGTTGTCGGCCTGGATAGCTCAATTGGTAGAGCGTTGATCTTATAAGTCAAATATGCGGGGTTCGACTCACGGTCCAGGCATTATTTTCACTCAGTTGGAAAAACAAATTTTCAATATATATGTATATGGTTCATACATTTATACAATGCGGCCCTCCTGCGTAAAATAGATTTTAATGCGTCCCGCCAAGAGTTTTGGGTTGGACAAGCCTGTTTTAGAGGAACGTTTTGCTGTCAAATATTTATCAGAAAATTTTAAAAAATTAGTTTTGTGTTTTTTTATCTCTTGAATATCACATAAATTTTTTAATGAGATATATTGTACATTTTTATATCTCAAGTGAACTTCTTTCAAATTTTTCTTATTTTAAATAAAAATTATAGTTTTAATTAATTCCATAACTAAATAGAGTATATTACAAGGCGTTAAAAATAACAGTAGTTTGTTAAATAATTTGATAAAATTTAAATAGAGTTTGACAAAATCGAAAGTAAATATCAAAACCAGAAATGAATAAATTCAAATATAAGTTATTCAAAATCGAAATCGAAATTTCTACAAGTTGGAATCTGAAATAAAATTATTAATGAGATAAATCATATAATAAATCTGATAATTATATGATTATGATAAATATGAGATATGAGATATTATATAAATTACATTGCTCGGCATGAAAATTGCCTCTAGCATATTCTTATGTAAAATGACCTCCTGAATCCGAGTATGACGACCATTTTGCCATACCACCCACTGTTTTTTTTTTTTTTTTTTTTGGAATGGCCCCCAACTTTTATGACTTTTCAGTGATTTGTGGCTATAATTTTGATGTTTAGGAGGGGGAGGATTATTTTAACCGTTAAATATCTTCTGGGGAGGTACAGAGTTGGAAAATTCTAAAACATGGACATTTGCGACAAGAGGAAAATGTTGGGGATGGATTTGCCACTGAAATTTTGCATTACATACCTTATATATTTTTTAATCTGTTATTAATGTTATTTTTTAAACTTTATATTTTTTTGTTTTTAGGTGTTAAATCAATTCTTTTTCATTCTTCAAATCAAATTCATGGTCATAAAATTATCGAACAGGGAAAGAATTGAGGGAGGGGGAGGTGTATCTAGAAAACGGTGGGTGACTTGGCAAAATGGGAGTCATATTCGGATTCAGGAGGTCATTTTACATAAGAATTAGCAAAAATGGCATCAGATCTCGATTTTTTTTTTTTTTTTTTTTTTTTCAGAGCAATGTTATTAAATCAGGTTAAATAAGGTAACATAAAGTCAATTACGATCTATATTAAATGAGACATTATTTATTATCTTCAGAATGCCAAGATCAGCATTTTAATTTGTATAGAATTATACAAAATTTTATTTATATTTATTTATATTTATTTTATTTATATATTTATTATTTTTTACAGTCTTGAACGCATTCCAAACTGGCAGTTAATGTGAACAAAATACGCCGCATTTTTTTTTATTTGAAACTCTAGCATTAGTTCGAAATTTAGGTAGAGTGTAAAAAAAAATAATTCTTCATATCTAAAAAAAAAAAAAAAAAAAAAAAACTTCTCTGTTCCTTTTACCTCTCATCATCACGAGTACTTCCTGTGTAGGAAATAAGTCGTATAAATTTCTGATTAGTGAAAAATTTATGACCCGGAAAATTAAATTTGAATGACCGTATATCGTTGATGGGATTCATCGGCCATGAAAACTAGTTCCAGAAAATTTTATGAGCTGTAAAACTGATTAAGTTCGATTTTTCGAGTGGAGTAAAAGAATAACTACTTATTATGAATTTTTAAAGAAAATAAAGTTATCACGCACACTTACTCTGAAAAACTAAGGATAATAAAGTTTTAATTCACATTTATCTTGATTTAAATTAATTTATTTTAATATATTGATTAATATTGTTAGTAAAATAGCTAAAGAAATAACACCTAAATTATATATTATGCACATTCTGATTATTTTATTATGCATGAGACCAGAATTTTAGAACTACTAATATTTTTGCTGAAAAAAAAAATAAATAAATAAATAAATAAATCCCATTTAAGTATTTTAAAAATTTCATGATATAATTTTTAACTCCCGATTGAAACTGAGAGGTTTTTAGGAGTTTGGAATCGCTATCTATCTGTCTCTGGCAATGTAGCTTCCAGACAAATAGAGCTATTTAAATTTTTTTAAGGTTGAATTAATTTATATAATTTTTAGTTATATTCGATGGAAACCTGTTTGATATATATATATTTAAGGTCTCTTTGCATTGATATTTTGAAATTTGTAAACTGTCAATCTTCATATTCCAACTCATCTTAGAGATAAGTTTTAGATTGAACTATGTGGATATCTTTATTTTTTTAATTGCAATTTTTCAACTAATTTTGCAAAAGTTAAAATTGGCTGAAAATAGCTATTATGAGTTTACCATTCAAATATCTCTAAATTGAGTTGAATATAACTTTCAACACTTATTAAATGACAATTCGCGTCATTTTGGCATTAAAGTATAGTTATTATTTTTTATTTATCACAAATTTGCAATAGATTTTGACAATTATTTAAATGTGGCTGTAAATGATGACTATGAGTTCACAGTCCAAAAACCTCTAAATTCGATTAAAAATTAGAATATTTTATAGACGATTAATATTTAATTTAATTCAAGGTCAGCCAAAGACAAGCATTTGACATTTCATGATTTAAAGAATAATAACCTTTTAATTGAAAATTATAACTTGGATAGAAAAATTATATTTAATTAAATTCAATATTGGTATTATATATATATATATATATATATATATTAAGCTAGTTTTTCACTTGTGTTACAAAGTGTAAAAACCATAGTGATTTTTGAGTGGCAAGGTAATTTTTTTATGTTTTTCCATATTGTATTTCTATATCATTTATTCATTTTATGAGAGTTTACATTATTAAACTTCAGTAATTATTAATATAGCAGTTTTTATTTATGTTTAAAAGTTGTAAAAGGAGAATCATTAAATTAACATTCATAATTTTTAAAGGCGCTCCTGATTTTATAAACAGTATTATTTACAAATTAAAACATAAAATTTGCCATGATAATTTTTAACGGTTTTTACTTTCATCATACTTATTAAATAAATATTTCGATAAATTCATTTTGAAGCATATGATTAAAAATAACTATTACATTCTAAATTCTAAATTACCTTTTTTTAAATCGCATCACTTACAATAGCAAGATCTCATCAATTTATTTAACACTATCAATAATGATTGATTAAAATCTTAGATTTTGTTTCAAAATAAATTATTTTGATGTCATATCTTTTCCGGATTCTGAATAAAGAAAACCAAAATTCATCAATTTTATCAATTGTGTAGATTAAAACATAGCGAAAATTACAATGATTAAAAACATATGACTTAAAAAAATAAAATAAAAATAAGTTAAAAACTGAATTTCAATATAATTGGCTTTTAAAATAAAGTTTCCTAAATCTACAAAAAATTAAAGTTTTGTGTAAAATGTCACATAAAAGAATACAAGTGCAATACATGCTAACAGTGGGAATACTTGAAAATTCATTATTAGTTGGATTATTATTATTTTTTTTTAACTCCAAATCTGAATGCATTGTTTGGTTCATAAACAATATATAGCCAATATAAAGGACTATTTAAAAAAGCAATGGAATGTGTCCTTTTAGATACGATTTATGAGAATGCTCTTTAGATTATGTTAAATGTATCACTACAGATGTAACGTCCATCAAAAACGAATATTTATTTAGAGGTGGTGTGTAAAAGGTTAAATTTTTATACCAATTATGTAAAACATAACAAAGCAGGAAATCAAACCCGGGCACTCCGCTTATGTGAGAAACATCAAGTGGGTAATCAACCAGGGTAGAGCCCCTAAATAAAATAATAGGTCGGCGCATCACCGCCATTTTTTTGCCTCCGAAGAGGACAGCATTTCCGCTTGGCGTCCTTATCGCTTCCCTAATGATTTTAAGAAATCTTGATCTGAAGCTAATCCGGTCAAGATAAGAGCAATAAGCAACAATAATATTCCTAAAAACACATTTTTTTTTCACAGTACATTCTCAGGATGTGATTGTATTCTGAGGATATCCTATGGATGTACTGGAGTACGATGTGTTGTTAGAGCGGTTTCTGTTTCTTTCACAAAATGCCGCCAAAACTCAAATACACAGTAATAGAAGTCTGTGAACACTTTATATTCACTTCTTGATTATAGCAGTTTATCGCTAAACAAACTTCCATATCATAGTTTACTTAGCTAAAATTATGAAATATAATAAAACAAGTTACTTTAAAGTAACGTAAGACGATAAAAAAAATGCTTGTCGTTTGTTTATCAGAGAAACGCGCTGGGTACACGTTGCAACCCTAAGGCAACAAAATGCCTGATGCGCCAGCTCGTATGTGTAGGAGCCTTAGGCCCAGATTCCAGCCAAACACTTACGGCTCGCACCTGCGTTTTTACCGCAAAGTCGCGGACGAAAACGAATCTTCCTAGTCAGGTCAAACAATCACAACATTCTTCTCTCGCAGATGCGATTGTCACGTGGCTCAATTTGCGGCCAGTAGAAAGCTATCGTAACACTCTTGTAAGAGCAATGGCGGCCATTACAAACGTGCAAAGCGCTTGGTAAATTGTGTACTCTATGAGATTTCTATAAGTAGTATTGATTGAAGATAATTAATACTATTATTAAAATATATATTTCTTCTGATTAAAAAAGAAAGAAAAAAAGGATACTGGATACACGTAAAGCTAAAAATAACCTTTTCAGTTCAAAAGATAGTTCATGAAACGTAGTTAAAATACAGGTATGTGAAATATTTTCAGTATTTTTTGTATCTTATGTTTTATTGTTATTAGTGTTTGCACAACATATTTTCCATGATAAGACAAATTTCAAAGTATTATATTCATGTATTTCACAGTAATGTCTCTTATTACTAACTAAAGAAATAGGTGTTTACTTCAAATCTACATCTATTATTTAAAATTATCTTTTATTTATTTATTTATTTTATTAATTAATTAATTTCGTATTAATTTAGTTTTGTTCCCCCGACAGTTCACTGAATATTTATATAATCATCTCCATATAGATGAATATTTCAAGCATAAGTTAAGCTAAGAAATTTAATCAGACCTATTTTGATTTTTCTTGAAACTTAGTTATAAAACTTTTTATGTCTTTTTCATTTTCTTCTTTGGGCGTGAACAATTTTACTTTATACTAAGAATTGATTTAAATTAAATTATTATTTATTTTTATTATTATTTCTTATTTTATTTTATTCTAAGGTAGCAAGCAAAAAAAAAAAAATTTCTTTCTTTCTTTCTTATCTCTTTCTTATTTTTTTTAATGTTTTCGCATTTATATATTTATATTTTTAAATGCTTTAAATGCCTGCATTCGAAAAACTATAATTAACTTTATAAAATGATAAAATTATTAATATACTTTTATAAATTAATCCCAATCAAACGATTTTTTTTTTTATTTTTTTTTAACTTATGTCTTGGTAACAGTTAAAAATAATATAGAAAAAAAGAATTAAAAAAATCTTTCTCTTATTGGTTTTTATTAATAATATCAAAATATGAATTACCCATAAAATTTTGGAGTAATGATAAAACAAATCAGAATTTTTAAAATAATGAATTGATGTTAATAAAGTTTGTCTTATCTTGAAAATTACTTTGCAAACTGTAAACATAATAAAACATAATAAATACTGAAAACATTTTACAATACAGCTTTGATAATATTTTATATTCAAAATCTTTTTTTTTTTTTTTTTTTTTTTTTTTCAGATTAATGCTCTGCAAAAAATATTCATTTAATTAAAAAAAAAAAAAAAAAACACAAGAACATATTAAATCTTAATGCTTTTACTACAAATAATAATTAATAAAATGAAAAGTACACAAATTTTATAAATACTATTTTTCTGCTTACAAATTTGTTTATTTTATTTATTTATTTTATTTTATTTTATTTATTTTATTTTATTATTATTTTTTTGGTCGTAGAACATAATAAAAGGACATACTCACAAATTGGAAAATTATAAATCATTTTACAATATGGTGAATATAATTTTATTTTATTGAAAATAAATTTCTGAACTGAATCTGCAAATTTTGTTTTAATTGAAAACCAAGCATTAGATATTTATGTAATTTGGAAAAGATTGGGGGGGGGGGAGGAGGAGGTCTATTTTTAATTTATAAAAATACAATAAAATAACAGTATTTCATCTGAAAATATAATAAGTTTATAGTATTAACTTGTGTTATAAATATACCATATCATCATATTATGCCATAAAATTATAAAAATCGTACATACAAATGGTTATTTAATGTTGTTTATTATGCTTTTTTATATCCCCCCCCCCCCCCCACTTTTTTTACGTAAAGTAATAAAATGAAAGTTTATAGAAATCTGACGCACAGATGGTTATTTAATGATTATTCTTTTTTCTATTTTTTCCCATTTTTATATAAAGAAAATAATAAAACCTATTGCTATTATTATCATTTAATTGTTCTTCCTATTATAATTTTTGGGGGTATTAGTTATGGCTTTCATGCTTATCTGATGTACACATCGTTAATGAATGAAACCAAAATAAGTTACGATAAAAACAAATAGAAGCAACCCATATGGTCGTCCCTTTAAAACTGTATACAGATTCTGATTGGTTAAAAACGAACAATATCTGAATGAAATTCGAATATTTTCTTCGAATTTTCCCTTTCTTACTTTACTGACGTCAGCAGTTGTGGAAATCAACTCCGTTTGGCTTGAATCACTAACATCAGTGCTTTCCCCTTTTCTCTCGCAATCCCTCCCACTTTGTGAGCTGGTTATCGTAAAGTTGCGGCGTTTGACCAGAATTCGGCCCTTAAACCAGGGTGGTTCAGCGGTACGTCATCCGCACGCTAAGCGGAGTGTCGGGTTCAATTTCCGGCTATGAAAATTTTCACATATTGGTAATTTTTTCTTTTTCGTTCTTTCTTCTTTCTTCTTCAACTTATAAAAACTTTTAGAAAAGAATGCTTAAAAACGTATGCTTTTCAGTTTAAATTTTATACACTCCTATAACATTCCTTCTATCTATATTTTCTTTTTTTTACTTTCTCTTACCCTTACGGAAGAGAAAGTATTGTTTTAGGGTCAAATTTTCGAAAGCGAGCTTTTGTTATATTTACATGTTCTGATGTCCCCTAAATACGAAAATCATGTTTTTAGCGAATGGTCTGTCTGTGTGTGTGTCTGTTATCAGCATATCTCAAGAACAAATGGTAGCAGAAATTCCAAACTCGGTATTCTAAATGTGTATCATACAGGGATGCTACACTAAGCTTTTCGTTGAGATGAAGCAAATGGTTCGTTACAGGGACACTCAAAATTATTATACATTACGTCTATATATGGGGGAAATTGCAGGTAAATAGTGTTTAACATCTTTTTTTTGTACTAAACCAAATGAAACGAATATATAATTTTTGTAATAGAGATTGTCAACTGAGAAAAAAATGTTGTGTATGTAGGAGCCTCAACCCCCCCCCCCTCCCCCCCGTCGAGGGGTGTAAATTTTCATGATAGGTATCTTTCAAAAGAGCTCGCCAATGCCTTTAAAACGAATGGTTGAACCATCGATCTGCAATAATTTAAAATAAAGCTATCGATTTTTACTTTCCGAACACTATAGTGAGGAAAGTATTGTAATCATGTCAAAAATCCGAGTTCGAGATTTTGATGTTTCTATACGTTTTGAGGTCCCCTGAGTCCGTTTTCACTATTTTTACGATGATGTATGTATGTGTGTGTGTATGTGTGTATGTATGTGTGTATGTGTGTATGTCTGTGGGTGAACACGCTAGCGTCTAAACGCTTCGTTCGATTAACCTGAAAGTTGGTACGCATATTGTAAGTCACCATAGTACGAACCCTATAGATTTTGGTGAATCTAGCACTTATAGTTTTTTTACAGGGACACAAAGAAAAATTCTTTATCATTATGGCCTATGGGAGCAAAATCTTAAAAGTGCGATAGCATCTAAACGCCTTATTCAATTGAGCAAAAACTTTATACACATATTATAGGTCACAGATACTCAATTTGTATAGATTTTGAATAATCTAGCACTTATAGTTTTTTTACAGGGGCACAAAGAAAAATTCTTTATCATTATGGCCTATGGGAGCAAAATCTTAAAAATGTGATAGTGTCTAAACGCCTTATTAATCCGAGCAAAAAAATTGTACACATGTTATAGATCACAGTTTAAGAGAAATTTATATGTACACTGTAAAAAAAAATCAGGAACGTTCCTGGGAAATTTAGGGCAGCTAATGTGCCTAATTTTTACCAGTAACCTTCCTGGAATTAACCAGGAACCTTTCTGTAAATTTCGGAAACACTCCCTCTAAAAGTCAGTAACCTTCCTGGAATTAACCAGGAACCTTACTGAAAAATTCAGAAACCTACCCTCTAAAGGTCAGTAAAATTCCTGGAATTAACCAGGAACCTTACTGAAAAATTCAGAAACATTCCCGCTAAAAGTCAGTAACCTTCTTGGAATTGAAAAGGAACCTTTCTGAAAAATTCAGAAACTTTCCCACAAAATATCAGTAACCTTCGTTTAATTAACCCGGAACTTTTCTGAAGAATTCATAAATCTTTTTCACTTAAAGTCAGTAACATTCCTGGTAAAAAAGCAAGATGACTATATATTTCAGAGATGTACCTGAAGAACCATTTTGATTTTGACCAATACATAGTTCACAATTTAGTTAGCTTAAAAGTTTTGCAAGGTAATTTTTGTTTATTTCACGAACGTTTTAAAATATAACACACACATACATACATAGTTCATAAATGCAATATTTATCTTAAAATTTTGTACAGACTAGTTTGATGGTAAAATTAAATATGTTTAACTATTATAGTATTTTTTTCCCCCTTATAGAATAGATATTTAAAAAAAAAGAAACTTAATATACGTTGTTTTGTGTTAAAATTGTTATCAAGTCAAATATTTTGAAAATTCATTATATATATTAAAATTCTGAAAGAACATGCTAGTCTTTCAGCCTCTCCCTATGTGACAAGACAAAATTAGGTTGTGGGCCACCCTTCGCCATGGCAGAAAATGGTTGCCCCTCCTTTACTGTGACTGAAAAATATTGTGTACTCCCTCTCAGAAGGCTTATATTTTACCACTCCCCCCTCCACACACAGATCGAAATCCCTAACAACATTTGGGATTATAAAGAAATATAATTTTGTTATCTGTGTAATGATCGCCGAATATAAAAGTTGTACATTTTTGCTTTAATTTTTTTTTTTTTTTTTTTACAGAAAATCAGTACTTGTATATGACAGGTATTGGGAAATACAAAGGTGAAGACATTGTTTTTAGAAAACAAGATTAAAATAATTAACAATCAAACATTCCTTAATACTCAGTTCAAAAGTGTATGATGAACATTTTGGTGTTCCTGTAATTACAGAAAAAATCATTTGTATTCCCAATGCCTTGAAACTATAGTACATTCTAAGATAAAAAGCCACTCTAGAAGCATTAACAGAATCTGAATTAAAATTTTTCCTTTTAACTTTTTTTTTTTTTAATATGTTAAAAATCTAATACCATTTTTTTTTTTAAGTTTTAACTTTACTCAGCTTTTGCCTGAATTAGATAACAGTATAATAAATTATTTGATCCTTAAAAGTGCTTTTACCCCCCTTATTTTCAATACTCAAATGAGTTTAAAGCTAAGTCTTCCACTGCATAATAACACACTTTCAGTTTTTTCCAACATTCAGACCAATTCATTACCAATTTATATATATATATATATACACATATACATTTTTTTTTTTTTTTTTTTTGGGGGGGGGGGGGTTGTTATTGAGAAATTATCACATTTTAAAAATCAAAAATTTTGCATTTTTAAAATGGTACATTAAAATTTCAATAATTTGTATATGATATGAAAAATTGTTAACAGTTTTGTAAAATTTGTTGTAATGATTTGACTAGAAATGCCGTTAAGTTGATGGCAGCAAAAAAAAAAAAAAAAAAAGAGAAAAAAAATCATATCCATCAGATACACCAATATCAATTGTAAACATTAATAAAATACTTTTCAAAAAAAAAAAAAAAACAGAATTAGAAGGAGAAAGTAACATTAAATCAAGTTCTTTCCAAAACAAAAGACTTCTCTCTCGAACTGTGTAATGTAGTTATTGAAAAAAGTAATGATATTTGTCAGATAAGGCATGAATAACAAAATGTTAAACAAGTGTTCATTTTGTAACCTATTTCAGTACAATGTAGCATATAAAATTTCCTTAATTGGTATGGGGAAAATCTCAAAGTTCTACTATGTTTTTGAAGAAGCTGCAAGTCTTCAGAAAGCCATCACTATTTTTTTTTTTTTAATCAACTCTAATGAAAAAAAAAATCATTAACACAAAATCTTTAAAGTGTTAAGGTGGTTCTGGAAGTATACATGCCTAAGTAGATATTTATTTTTAAATGTTATAGATTTTTAGGGCTTGACACACATTTGGCATACTGTTTCTTCTTTTTTGATAGAACAAATTCTTCGGAAGGGGGGGGGGGGGGAGACAAACCATTAACGCCTAGGGTTGCATTTTTGCAACACTTAAAATGTTCAAAATTTATTATAACTAATAACAGTAGTTTTATTGAAAATTTTATGTTACAGAATAATTTTTAAAGTTGTGTTTGCAAAGGATTTGTCCCAGTAAATAATGATGAATAGGCTACTTTTGTACACATCCCTGATTTCATTTAGTTACTATATGCACCCAATTGTCAGATTACATCATAATGGCTTGAAATATGGGTTAAAAAAAAAAGAAAAAAAAAACTTAATTCTAGTAATGATTTAGTGATGATTTACTGAAACTTTATTCCACTTAGTTAGGATATTAAGATACAAAGAAAACATTCAAATAATTTTTATTTACAGTTTAAAATAGATAATATGAGCAAGATACCAACATTATTCAGAGCAAAATGTCTATCATCAAATTTATTCATACAATCTTCTTTACAATGATACATGTGTTTATTTTACATACTTGCCAACAAAAATCACAAAAAACATTCAGTTTAGAAAATACGATACACAAATATATAAAATAAGTGGATTATATATAAAAATACTGCCAACTCAATAACCTTTTTAAAATAACAATCCAATAAGAAACTACCATAGCAGTTCAATCAGGCAAGGAAATATAATGAAATTAAAGACATTCAATTATGTTTTGAACGATATACGAAGATATCAAAATAATGGAATATGCATAAATATTGCTCATTCTGTAATAAACTAATCACGCACTGCTTAATTTTAAGTAAAGCAGCTTCTCTAGTATATTATCCAACAGTTGTTAATATAAAAATCAAAGCACATGCAACACAAGTGAAAAAAGTTACGAACGATACGAAGCCAAGATGGCGATCCACCGATATCAAAGATGTTGCCACGCAAAAGAAACACGTACTTACTGAATTCAGGAAATTTTTCGCCTGAAAACTTATTTTTCCCAGGAACCTGAAAAAATCCCGAGAAAACCAGAAACTTTGCTTGAAATAATGCGTAACGTTACGGAATTTTCTTACAGTGTACCACGATAGCGGCCACAAAAATCACGCTATTGACTTGCAATTTGGTACACGTGTTCATGTGCCCCGTGAAATCTGCTGTATAGTTTTGGGTGTGTATTTCATTTGTAATTTGTGTACAGGGACACGCCAAAGTTTTTCTTATCATTACGGCCTATGGGAGGAATTTGTATGTACCGCGATAGCGGCCACAAAAATCACGCTATTGACTTGCAATTTGGTACACGTGTTCATGAGCCCAACGGAATCAGCTGTATAGTTTTAGGTGTGTATTCCATTTGTAGCTCGTGTACAGGGACACGCCAAAGATTTTTTTGTGATTACGGCCTATGGGAAGAATCTCTATGTACCGCGATAGCCACCGCAAAAATCAAGCTATTGACTTCCAATTTTTGCCGAAATGTGAATGGAGGCCCTCTGTTGAGACTCAAAAGGATTTTGGATTCCGTCTGTCTGTCTGTCATGCGATAGCGGCCGCAAAAAACACGCTATTGACTTGAAATTTTGTACACATATTCATGATGCCCACGAAATTAGCTGTATAGTTTTCGGTGTGCATTCCATTTGTAAGTTCGTGTACAGGGACACGCCAAAGTTTTTTTTACCATTATGGCCTATGGGAAGAATTTGTATGTACCGCGATAGCGGCCCCCAAAATAACGCTATTGACTTGCAATTTGGTACACATATTCATGAGCCCATTGAGCAAGCATTTGACGAAACTGATATAGATCTGAGACTGACCGCCTTGGCGAAAATAATGCTTCTTTTATACTTTTCTATCGAAAAGAGACTGTTCTGGAAAATTCTCGTATCACATCAGCCAATGAGATTAGAGCTTCCATATTTGGTATACCCCTAATAAGGATTTTCTCGCCAAGATCGCCAAAAAAATCGCCAAGGAGGGAAATAGTCGCCAAATTTGGCGCCAAATTTATTTCTTCCCTTATAGGAGCTTTTTAATGCGTTTTTAAAGGAAAATTTGGCTATTTTAACGCTAAAACGACTATAAAGGCACAAAATTAGCATTTTATCAACTTACTAAACCTCTTTGAAAGAATTTATACAAAAATAAATGCAATTATTTACAATTTCGTAACACTTTATATCATATACAAATAGGTATACAAAGAGAGATACAACGGGGGGTTGAGGGGGGCTGCCGCCCCCCTCAGGAATGTATTTGATTTTGGTAATAAGTCGATCGAATCAATATATACTATTATATAATAAGGAATAAATAAATATGACCTATTGAATAATGTCTGATGCAAATAGGACGTTGAGGCTCCTGATCTGCAGATCCACTAGTAATATGTCTCGCACTAGAAATTTCTGAGAACATAAATATGATGGGGAACTGAGCAGAGTCCACCTATGCCAACTAGTTTTACTGTTAGTGGAAGTGCTGTACTGTAATATTTTTCCATTTCCAGGGAAGCTGATCAGGAATTTAAATGAATTCCTCATAGACATATGGTAAATAACGTAAGTTTTTAAGCTAAATATTCATTGGCGTTTTTTTTTTTTTTTCTCTTGTATATTTACACGTTTTGAGGCTTTCTGATTACTGAAGTAAAGTTTTTTAACGTTTGACCTTTGTCTGTGTCTCTTAGAGTATCTTAAAAACGAATAACTTCAGGAGATCCAAAAGTTATATTTTCTAGTTAATATAAGTTTGTTGCTAGAAAAGTTTGATCAAGACTGATAAGTTTCAAGTAATGTTGCATGTGAAAGTTATCTTTATAAATTTAAGTAAACTTTTAATTTAAATAACAGATTTAAATTCTTTGTAAATGTAACTGCAGTAATGAAACGGGGCGGGAGGAGTGAGGCAATGGAGGGGGGGGGTGAGGCGGGCGGTAGCCCTCTCGCCTCACACAGAACTAATTATCATATGAAACTGTTCCGAAGCCTAATTTGAGGTGTTTAACATAGGTTTACATAACAATACTCATTATCTTATTTTTTTTTTTTTTACATTAAAAAAATATTGACACTAAATGTAAAAATAATTTTGATTAATAAAACTTTACTATATACTTTTTTATGAAAATGAAGGCAGTAGATAACTAAATAATATAAAGAGATATAGATTATTATATTATATACAGTCAAATATAATAAATAATGTAATACAAACAGAGTAAATATATATGAATTATATAACAATCATTTATTGGATACCATTTTATTTTTTAATTCGAATATTCATTTTAAAATATTTTTTTAATGCATTGATTATTGACAAAACTAATTTCTAAGATTTAAAAAATGTTGTTCAATTCAAAATTGAACCGATGTAAGTGCATTCCGTTTTATTAAATGCAATGGTAATAATAATAGAAATTTTGCGCAAATGCAACATCTCAGATGTATTCTATTTTTTGTTGCCGTTCAATGAAAAACAAAACTTATGCATGTCTGGTTGAATAAGAGTTATTTTTAGCAGAAAAAATGGAGCGTGTCAAAATGAATGAAATACGAAATGGAAAGACGTAAGTCAACGCAGGCGGTATTCCTTTTTGGAAATAGAAATTGAAAGAATAAAAATTTAAAAAAATATTCACAAACATGTTTGAATAAAAATGATATGAGGTAAAATATACATATTTTATGAGTGTGAGGAATAAAGATGAAATATTTTACATATAAGATATTAAAAAAATAATAATGAAATATCTTATATATATATATATATACAAGCTGACCCGACAAACGTTGTTTTGTCATATAAATTATTTCTAGAGAATATTTTGCTAGAAAAAAATAACTAACTTATTGTAAGTGTGTAAGGATGTGGTATATAAGCGAAACAGGTATGGAGCGCTGTGAACGGTGACTGTGAATTCCGATTATAACGTAAAAGACATAATTAGCGAAATTTTCGCTACTTGCTTCTTGCTACTTGCTACTTGGTACTTTCTACTTGCTCCTTGTTATTTAAAACCTTCGCTGAATGTCGAACAGCACAAAATTTTATTTCATACGGCAAATATTTCAATTTATGAGAGAATCTCTGATAGCAACGAATTTCACATGAAAATTCCGTCTTTTTTGAATAAGCTGAAACAATCTGGACCGATTTGATGAAAATTTTTATCAAAAAGTTATTACAATATCTGACATCATTACATGTACATTTATCACAATTCAATCAATCGATGCATGTGAGTATGTGTATAGTATGAGCGAAGTGAAATGTAGAGTTCGTATTAAATAAAAACTTAAACTCGTTTTAATTAAAGGTGAAAAAGTTGAAACTCAATTTATTTTATAACAGGCATATCTTTTTAATCTACAAAAACTTAATTTATCGTAATGCCATTGTATGTACAATACTTTTGGTTAATCCTTGAGGAGTATACACAAACAAATTCGAAGGTTTTCCAACCCTGGAACACGCAACATATAATTGGCCGTGAGAAAAGCACGGATTTTCTAACTCTAAGCCACAAATTGGGACCCCTTTGGTGACTTTAAATATTTTAAGTCATTTTTGCGATGAATTGAAATGGCTATCTCAATTGTGGAACTAAAGATCTTGGCGAGAAGCGTCCGAGCTACTTCGGTGCCAAATTTCAAATTTTGCCAAAGGGATCCGACACTAAAGGTGTTCTATTCAAAAAATAAATAAATAAAATATAATAAATTAGCTACACAAATAAATTTGTAGGTTAGGGTGGTTGTTAATCAACGCGCGTGTAAATTTGATAGAAAATTATATAAAATACTCACTCCAATTCCGCACTAAATTTGCAAAATGTATAGTTTTTTATGCACACTTCAAAACTCTTCAAACACTAATTACATCTTGATGTAATATTTCAATTAGGACACAATTTTTTGTATAACAATAATAACACGAAGTTACAAAATATTTTCCTGAATTTGATCGCAACACCAACTGTCGGGACAAACTGTAATTACAATAGAATATACGCAAGCGAAGTGTGACGTCACTGATCGTCAGTGAATGCAAGAAAAAGATTTCCTATGTTAATCACCAATTGGATTTTGTATAAAAAATTATTAAAAATCGAGGAAAATTATTTCTCGATTTTAATCCCCGTATTTGGGTATAGATATGTATTAGTATGCATGTGTTAGATTGAGTTATTTTGCTCTCAAATTGACAAAATTTTAATTTTAAATTTCAAAACTCTGTCTTCCTTGGCGTTTTTTGTATTTGGCGATCAAAAACGTAATACGAAAATATACATGCCAGATGTATATTTTCGTAATATGTATTGTACGAAATTGTTTCATATTATTCATTACTCTCTTAATATAAGTTGTTGAAATAACCATTAGTTTTGAAAGAAATTAAATATGTTCGCCAGATGATATGGCGATATTTTTTTTTCCGCCAAGGATGGCAGAGTTTTGAGATTAAAAATTCAAATTTTATCAATTTTACAGCAAAAACAACTCAATCTAACGCATGCACATGATAACTAATACATATCTATACCCAAATGTGGGGATTAAAATCAGGAAATAATTTTCCTCGATATTTAGTAATTTTTTACAAAAAATCTAATGGGCGATTAACATAGGAAATATTTTTCTTGCATCCACGGACGGCCAGTGACGTCATCACTTCGCTTGCGTATTATTGAATATTCGGTACTACGATCGTAGCGCAGTCTGCCGGATCCAATGTGAAACATTCCAAAATTAACAACAATTTATGTGATAAATTAATTAAATAAACTATTTAAATTGGACTGAATTGTAAATCTAAACCATTCTCGAATCCACCTGAAGACACACAAAAAATATCATTAAACTCGGTCCAGCCGTTTAGGAGGAGTTCAGTGACATACACACGCACAAAAGAAATATATAAAGATAAATACAAAGGAACAGCTTTAGTATAGACCTCCCCCCCCCCTTGTCAACTTTAAATATTTTTGGCCATTTTTGCGGTGAATTAACATGGCTATTTCAATTGCGTAACTGACGATCTTGGTGAGAAACGTCCGTACTACTTCGGTGCCAAATTTCAAATTTTTCCAAACTAAAGCTGTTCCATACCAAAAAAAAAAAAAGAAAAGAAAAAAGAAAAACTGTTTTATGATATATACAAAATAAAAATAAAAAATTCTAATACATTCGAAATTATTACTATTTACAATTAAGGTGAAAACATAAAAGAACCTTTATAAGTTACATATAAAGTATCAATTAAAACGAAAAATTTTGTTTTACTGTAGAAAAGAAAAGTACTACTAAATTAAATAAAACTTTTAAGCTAATACCAAGTATCTCTATGAAAATATTTATTTACACGCGAATATTTTCATAGTATATATTTTTTTTTCTAATTTTTATTATTTATCACACGAAATTAAAAATATTTTATTTCCGGAAAAAAATAAATGAACGTGAATTTTGTTTATTTTGGCATCAAATATATTTTTCTTTTTAATCATTTTAAAGTTAAAATGGAGTTTTTATTTAATATCTTTTGATCCAATTATCCGATTGAACTGAATTGTAAATCTAAACCATTCTCGAATCCACCTGAAGACACACAAAAAATTTCATTAAACTCGGTCCAGCCGTTTAGGAGGAGTTCAGTGACATACACACGCACAAAAGAAATATATATATCTATATATATAAAAATGAATTGCTGTTCGTTAGTCTCACTAAAACTCGAGAACGGCTGAACGGATTTATCTTATCTTAGTCTTGAAATGTTCGTGGAGGTCTAGGGAAGGTTTAAAAGGCGAGAAAAAATCGAATAATTTCCGGGAAAACCCTAAAAACAGCCCTTTTCTATTTCCCGTACAAACGTTTTCTAGAGTCAATTTGAACTTTATTGCTATTCAATAAAGTTTAGGTGTGTTCCTAACGGCTGATGGCTGAGCTACAAAAATTTGCATGTTGATTCGTAATGACCTCCCCTGATGCACCTCGAAGCCGGATTTTCGAATTTTGTTTTAGTTTTCTTTTAATTAATTAAAATGTTAAAATAAAAACCTTCTAATAACTGATAAATTGGCCATTTAATTTTAATCCTTAATTTAATTGTTGCCAAAAAAAATTATTCTTTTTTGGACAGAAAAAAAAGAAAAAAAAACGTGAACAATAAAAATTACATTTATTTAAAATATTTAATTTTACTCCTTAATTTAATTGTTGCCAAAAAAATTATCATTATTTTTTCGACGGGAAAAAAAAAAAAAAAAAAAAAAAAACATGAACAATAAAAATTACATGTATTTAAAATGAGGAAAGTAAATTAAAAAAATTAGAAATATCAGTCGTATCGTTACAAATAAGATACCAAATGAAAGATGCAATTTTTGTGAATCCAACGGATTAAACAGCTTATCGATCGGACAATTAGATTTTTTAAAATTAACTAATGTATACATTTTATAAATTTTCTTTCACAAACACAAACGTGTAGTATACAGCCTGTACAACACTAGACCAAATTGAAGTTCAAATTTCATCAATATTTAAATAAATAAATGAAAATAAAAATATGCTTAATGGGAAATATATATAACCATTAAAAGTTTAGTTGTCTAAAATATGTCAGAAATAGCGCTCATAGCATATTGTTACAAGGTATTAAGTCTTATTTTTACAAGGGATAAAATCTAAAATGGTGACAAAAATTCAAAAGTCGCTAAAGAGAGCTATATTAAGGCGGTACTATGATCATGCTTACAAACCATGAATACTAATAACCACAAAAAATTAATTGTCTCATGCAACAGACGTAGCCGGTCATAGCATATTATAATATTTAGCGTGAAATTGTTATCATTTTTATGGTTGATCGGGGATAAACAAAATAAACATAGGAAATAACGTAAAAGCAAATATTATGTGCACCACGTATAGTGTTGTTCATATGTAACTGGGATTCAAATATAAAGGGGATACTTCATTTTTTTTTCGATACTATCTATTTCGAAACTGTTATCTAATAAGGACTTAATGCAAGCCTATTGGTAAACCACTGTCTCAGGTAATAGGGACAAGCGCCCGAGTTTTAGCGGATGACCAAATCGCTACCGAAGGCAGCAGGGATCCGAAGCGAGCTTTTGAGCAATTTTAGTATTTTATTTTATTTTAATAAAGCTATATAGAAAAGAGTTTCCTTTAAATTTAGTGACCAGCGAAGCGGGCAAAGCCTGCTAGTATATATATATATATATATATATATGAATAATTTAGTACCATTGTAACACTCAGCAGGCAAAAGATAGATGAAGATACCAACATAAAATTAAATTTTATTTGAGATTTATTTCGATTAAAATTTGCCACGGTATTTATTTAATTTGAGTACCAATGATTAGTAAAAACATGTTAAAGAACTTACTCAGAAGAGAAATGACACTAACATAACACATAAGCGTAACCATGAGATAATTTGCAAAAACTATGAATTATTAGTAACAGTCAACATTTTAGAGAAAAGAGAAAGGATAAAATTACCAAAAAGTTCCGTTAAAAGGGGAAAAAAAAAAGGGAATTCATGAATTGAAAATTGGAATTTTAAATGCTGAAAAATAGAAATGTTCACTCATCAGGAAACTTGCATTTCTATCAGCATTTGCAAGATTTCGGAAAACTGTATAGCTAATACCAGCAAATATACAGCTCAAATCTCTATCTTGCAACAAAACAAAATAAAAAAGGAAATTAAATTAATCAATAACACAAACCAAAATTTAAACAAGGAATAAGTAATTTAAGCAATCCACATGTTAAACGATACTTACGGAGATAGCAGAAATAAACTTGTTGCCAAGCGAACATTAGTAAAAAGAAAAGATTAAAAGTTTAGAAACGATTAATCGAGTTAGGTGCTACTGAAATACATTAATTGGTTGCATTAATTGTTAGTTATTAATCATTAAAAGCTTTTAACAATTTTAAAAAGGTGATATATTAATGTATATGTATGTGTTTTCTAAAAATTTACATGCATCAAAAAGTGCAAAATATGGCCAAGAACGTATAGGATTTTAAAAATTTGGATTTTACTCGTGGTATAAAAAATATAAGTATGACAATATAATTTACCAATTTTTAATTAATTTTCATTGACTTCCTACTTTATACGAGGGTAAATTATATATGAACCGAAATTTTTGTTTTTAAATTTATTGCTACTGTTACGAAATTGTAAATAATTGTGTTTATTTTTGTATAAATTCTTTCAAAGAGGCTTAGTAAGTTGATAAAGTGCTAATTTTGTGCATTTCTAGCCGTTTTAGCGTTGAAATAGCCTTATTTTCCCTTGAAAACGCATTAAAAAGCCCCAGTAACGCACGTAATGGATTTGGCGCCAAATTTGGCGACTTTTTCCCACCTTGGCGATTTTTTTGGCGACCTTGGCGAGAAAATCCTTATATGGGATATACCAAATATGGAAGCTGTAAGTTGATTGGTTGACCACTTTCTAGAGTTTTCTCGAAAAATCTGGGCTCCATGGAACAGCATATAAGGAGCGCTTCCTCGCCAAGGGCAGTCAGTTCAGTTCAGTCTTCAGCCAGCTTCGCTAGTGCTTGCATTGCTCTTGAGCCTCTTTGAGAGAGACTTGCTTCAAGTGTTATTGTTATACAGTTCGTACTGTGTATTTGCTATTGACAGCTGTTGTTAAGCTGTGTTTACTGTTTGAATTGAAGCTGATACTTGGTTTATAGACCAGTATTTTTCTGGAACTTTCTGTGAATAAATTACTGAATTTTTGTACGTTTGGCCTTTCATTCTCAGACAACTCACGAACCCCCAAGTACGCAACATTTCTGGTGTCAGAAGCGGGATTTGTCTGTGAATGGTTATAACTAGAGCTATGGAGGAACAGATGAAGAAACTTCTAGAAAGCTTAGCTACCCAGATGAATGAAATGAAGGAAGGACAAAGAGAGATGAAAGAAAGTATGGAAGCATCGCAAAGAGAGATGAAAGAAAGTATGGAAGCATCGCAAAGAGAGATGAAAGATAGCCTGAGTCACGAGATGAATGAAATGAAAGCCGGACAGAAAGAATTGAAAGACGGCTTGACTGAAGAAATGAAGGAAATGAAAGCAGTTCAGGAAAAGATGGAAGCCAGTTTGACCGAAGAAATTAAATCTAACCAAGATGAGATGAAGAGAGAGCTTTCAACGGTGAAAGAATCAATCGAGGGTAAATTAACAGTGATGGAAAATAGAATGGATGGAATAGAAGAGAAAGTTGTAAAGATAGAGGAAAATTTTGAAGAGAAAGTTATAAAGATAGAAGAAAATTTTGAGGAGAAAGTTTTGAAAATAGAAGAAAGTTTTGAAGAGAAAGCTATGAAGATAGCAGAAAATGTTATGAAGGTTGAAGAGAGTGTTACGAAAATAGAACGGAGTTTCGAGGAGAAAGTTAAAGAAAACTTTGATCAAGAGCTGAAAGGAAGGTTTTCAGAGATAGAAGGTAAACTGAAGAGAATAGAAGAAGATCTGGAGAGGAAAGTGGAAAAAAAGTTAGAATCCCTGCCCCAGGAAACTGAAAAGAAAGAGAGAAGAATCCAGAATCAGGAATTTATTAAGCTTTCCACCTACGACGGCAGTTCCTCATGGCATGTATATAAAACGCAGTTTTCCGTCGTAGCTGAAGCTAACGGCTGGGACTCTACCGCCAAGTCAGTCCACTTAGCAGCAGCATTACGGGGAGATGCAGCCGAAATACTGAGAAATGTTACTAAAGAAGAAAGGAACGACTTCGAAGCCTTGACTAGAGCACTGGAGCTACGGTTCGGAGAGAAGTGTTCTAAGGACTATAGTCGCCTCCAGCTAAAGTCCCGTTACCAGAAAACGGGCGAAAGTTTGCAAGAGCTGGCAGCGGACATTCAGAGGTTGTCACACCTAGCATTCTCAGACTGTCAAGCTGACACTCGAAACGACTTAGCTCTTCAGTACTTTATCGATGCTGTTCGGGATCCAGAAATTCAAAAAGCGCTGAGACTCTCCAACATCAGAGACGTAGAATCAGCTTTAGGCTATGCACTTAGGATAGAGGCAGCCCAACAAGCCTCCCGGAAAGACCGCCATACCATAAGAGCAGTCTCCTTAAACGATACGCCTGCTGGTGAAAATGAAATGAAGAGAAGTATCGAAGAGATCTTAAAGAGATTGCGCAGCCTGGAGAATAACAAGGAAATAAGGGACCGGAAGATAAAGTGCTGGGGCTGTGGAGGGGATGGTCACGTGAAGAGGAACTGCCCTGTACGACCAACTATAGGAAATCACCCGTCTTCACCATCACTACAGGGAAACTAAGAGGAGGCCATCTCGCGGGGCGGAGGTTGCCTAAAATTAAAGAGCCCCAATTTACAGTATTTCATGTTTCATCGATGAGTGGCGGCGATAATGGACTTCACGTCTATGGCCAAGTTAACAACACCACCTGCCGGATGATTCTGGACACGGGAGCCAACGTGACCATCATTAGAACGGATTTGGCTCAAAAACTAAAAGGGAAGATCATCTGGACGCCACCCTGTGTTAAACTCCAGACTGTGACCGGAGACGAGATCAAAATATATGGGAAAATGAACTTGACTATCAATTTTGGGAATGCCAGTTACCATCATATGGCATATGTGGCTGATATAAGAGATCCTTTAATCATTGGAATTGATTTCCTGAGAAAATTTAACTTTCAATTGGACTTCAAGAATAATGAACTGCATTCGAGTTCGGAAGACATCGCTGTGTTCAACACTAAAAATCAAGACATTCAGACAATTTGCCAGATAACAGCCAAGTCTGAAATTTCCATCCCTCCACACACAGAGACAATAGTTTCAGGAACACCACCTACAAAGCAATACTTCCGCTATGGACTGATTGAATACCCGAATACAGACAATAGCCCAAGAGGAGTTCTGGTAGCTTCATCTCTAGTTGATCTCTCAAAGAGTACTATTCCTGTGAGAGTCGCAAACATCAGCGATAAGGTCCGAACAGTGAAGAAGGATGAGGTGTTAGCAGCCTGCACTCCTGTAACATGCATCAACCGCCCCATGCAATCAACTGAATCCAAGTCTTCTGAACAATTAATAACGGAATTACTCAAGAATGCAGAGTTAGGAAAGGAACAGAGATGTGCTGCGGAGAAGCTACTCCAAGAATTTAAAGACCTTTTTTCTCGAACACCTGAAGACGTCGGGAGAACGAACATCACCCAGCACCGAATTGATACAGGAAATCATCCTCCAATCAAACAACGTCCAAGAAGACATCCCTTTGCTAAACAGGAAGAGGTCACTGAACTTCTAAGTGAAATGCAGCACAATGATGTCATCGAGCCATCAACGAGTCCTTGGGCCTCTCCCATAGTACTGGTGCGGAAAAAGGATGGTTCAACAAGATTTTGTGTGGATTATCGTCGTTTGAATGACATCACGAAGAAAGACAGTTACCCTCTTCCCAGAATTGACGACACATTAGACACACTTGCTGGCAATAAATGGTTCTCGACTTTGGATCTGAAGAGCGGTTATTGGCAGGTAGAATTACATCCTGATGATCGTGAGAAGACTGCATTCACCACGGGACAAGGACTGTGGCAATTTAAAGTTATGCCGTTCGGATTATGTAATGCTCCTGCCACCTTTGAACGCCTGATGGAGACAGTGCTAAAAGGACTTTCCTATGAAGCCTGTCTGGTGTATTTGGATGATATTATCATTGTGGGGCGCACCTTTGAAGACCATCTACGAAACATCCGAAAGGTGCTGGAGAAACTCAGAATGGCTAACCTCAAATTGAATCCTGGCAAGTGTAACTTGTTCCGTCGTGAAGTGAGCTACCTCGGCCATATCATCTCTGCCGAAGGTGTAAGAACTGATCCTGAGAAGATCTCTGCAGTCGAGAACTGGAGTCGCCCTGAAAATGTACACCAACTACGAAGTTTCCTGGGGTTATGCACTTACTACAGGAAGTTTGTCAAGGGTTTCTCAAATATTGCCAGACCACTGCACAAGCTGACGGAAGCCAAACAGAAGTTCCTGTGGACAGATGAATGTGAAAAAGCGTTCAAGCGACTTAAAGAGGCTTTAACATCATCGCCTATCTTGACATATCCACAGCCCGACAGACAGTTCATACTTGATACAGATGCCAGCCATGAGAGTGTCGGTGCTGTTCTGTCGCAGGAAATTGATGGTCAAGAACATGTCATTGCCTATTGGAGTAAATGCCTGTCTAAACCGGAGCGAAATTACTGTACCACCAGGAAAGAGCTACTCGCCATCGTAAAAGCCATAGAACATTTCCATCATTACCTCTATGGCAGAAGATTCCTGCTCCGGACTGACCATGCATCTTTGACGTGGTTGCTCCAGTTCAAGAACCCGGAAGGACAGATTGCCAGGTGGATACAACGCCTGCAGGAATATGACTTCGAGATACGTCATCGTAAAGGGACTCTACATGGTAATGCAGATGCCTTGTCACGGAAGCCCTGCTCGGAAAGCTGCAAGTACTGCTCTAGAGCCGAACAGAAATACCTGCCGATAAATCCGGTTGCCTGCCAAGTTACTGTCTCAACACCATCAGATCAAGATCCCGATCCATGGAGTGACGAAGAACTTAGAAAAGCCCAGTTGGAAGATCCTGACATAAAGCCAATATTACAGCTGAAGGAGACGACCAGCAACAGGCCTATCTGGCAGGACATTTCGAGATTTAGTCCCATTACGAAAAGTTATTGGGCACTTTGGGACTCTCTTCATATCAGAAACGGCGTATTATACAGAAAGTGGGAATCTGATGATGGGAAAAGCTTCAGATGGCAGATTTTATTACCAAGATCAAAAATACCAGCTGTTTTAGAACAACTTCATAGTAGCTCTACCGGAGGCCATTTTGGGGTAATGAAGACTCTGCAGAAAGTTCGGGAACGTTTCTACTGGTGCAAGGCAAAGGAGGATGTGGAGAAATGGTGTAAATCCTGTGATGCTTGTGCGGCACGTAAAGGCCCGCAGAAACGAAGTCGAGGAAGACTGCAACGGTATAACGTGGGAGCACCATTTGAACGGATTGCAATCGACATCTTGGGTCCTTTGCCACGGACCTCCAGTGGAAATAAATACATCCTCGTCGTGATGGACTATTTCACCAAGTGGCCTGAGGCATATCCCATTCCCAATCAAGAGGCATGCACAGTCGCAGAAGTCCTAGTGCAGCAATGGGTGTCAAGGTACGGCACGCCCCTACAACTTCATACCGACCAAGGTAGGAACTTTACCTCTGATGTTTTCAAAGGACTGTGTGAACTACTCGGCATAGACAAAACCCGGACAACACCCTTACATCCCCAGTCGGACGGCATGGTCGAGAGGTTCAATCGTACCATCCTGAGTAACCTCTCCCTTCTAGTATCAAGGAACCAGCAAGATTGGGACTTGAAGTTGCCATTGTTCCTGCTGGCTTATCGAAGTGCTGTCCATGAAACCACCGGCTATACTCCAGCCCAGATGCTGTTTGGACGTGAACTTCGTCTCCCTTGTGATCTCCTGTTTGGTTGTCCACCCGATGCGCCTTCATCGCCCGAGGAGTACATTCAAGATCTCCAGGCACGATTTGAGGACGTTCACAACTTTGCTCGGGAGCGAATTCACATTGCATCAGAGAAAATGAAGACAAGGTACGATCTAAAGGCTACGCAACATGAGTTTCAGGAAGGAGAGAAGGTCTGGTTGTGGAATCCTGTTCGACGCAAAGGACTCTCTCCCAAGCTACAGTGCAACTGGGACGGACCATACACAGTCTTAAAAAGGCTGAATGATGTAGTGGTGCGGATCACTAAAACACCTTCATCAAAACCGAAGGTGGTGCACTATAATAGGCTAGCCAAGTACCACAAGTAACGGTAAAATTAAAATTTAAAATGTAAATACTTGTAAAATTTGCGCATGCGCACTGTAAATATTTGTATATAAATATTTGTACATATTTGTGAATTTTGTAAATATTTCCCACTTAATTTATATTTCTATGTTATCTTTATGTGCAACTTAGTTTTTGTGTTTTAGATTGTGTAAATTTGTTTAGTTTCGCCTCTTGACCAAGGGTTGCACTGCCCGGGACGTGCAGTCCTTGGGAGGGGGGCAGTGTTACGAAATTGTAAATAATTGTGTTTATTTTTGTATAAATTCTTTCAAAGAGGCTTAGTAAGTTGATAAAGTGCTAATTTTGTGCATTTCTAGCCGTTTTAGCGTTGAAATAGCCTTTTTTTCCCTTAAAAACGCATTAAAAAGCCCCAGTAACGCACGTAATGGATTTGGCGCCAAATTTGGCGACTTTTTCCCACCTTGGCGATTTTTTTGGCGACCTTGGCGAGAAAATCCTTATATGGGATATACCAAATATGGAAGCTGTAAGTTGATTGGTTGACCACTTTCTAGAGTTTTCTCGAAAAATCTGGGCTCCATGGAACAGCATATAAGGAGCGCTTCCTCGCCAAGGGCAGTCAGTTCAGTTCAGTCTTCAGCCAGCTTCGCTAGTGCTTGCATTGCTCTTGAGCCTCTTTGAGAGAGACTTGCTTCAAGTGTTATTGTTATACAGTTCGTACTGTGTATTTGCTATTGACAGCTGTTGTTAAGCTGTGTTTACTGTTTGAATTGAAGCTGATACTTGGTTTATAGACCAGTATTTTTCTGGAACTTTCTGTGAATAAATTACTGAATTTTTGTACGTTTGGCCTTTCATTCTCAGACAACTCACGAACCCCCAAGTACGCAACACTACAATAACAAAAATGAAAGTTACGTACTATTTTTCCACATAAACTCCTAATTTTTTTATGTTTTTTTTTTTTTTTTTTTATTTTTTTTTATTATTTAAGCCATATTTATTTAAAAAAGAAAAGAAAGAAAAATGAAAAGAGCGATCGTGTCTCCAACCAATTGCGCACAACCTAACAGCATCGCATCGCTCACCTCTTAGTACTAATTTCAGTAACCTACAGTCGGCTGCAAAATTATTCGAGCACTAGCCAATAATTCCTATATTTAAAAAGTACACTTAAGACTGTTTTGCTAAGTAAATCCTTGTCGAATCATGTTCTTAGACTGATTAAGAACATGACTCGACAAGGATTTATTTAACAAAGCTGTATTAAGTGTAATTTTTTTTGGCAAGGATTATTGCTAGTGCTCGAATAATTTTTCAGCCGACTGTAAACGTGATAGTCACACGGTGATAGGCCAGAACTGTAAAGATGCTGCTCCAGTGTTTCCAATAAATTTCTTTCAAGTTTTCGGTTGGTCGTGATTCGTGTGGGGATGAATATTGTCGTGTAGACATCAAACCCATAAAACTTAGCCTTGTCCAAGTAGTTAGCGGCCATCTCAGGAAGAGTCTAGTCACCCGAGTCCGAGTATTGTTGTGAAGTGGAGTCAGATTTCTGTTAGAAAATCTTAGTGGATTTTTCCCCAATTTGTCTCATTCATTTCTAAGCTTTGTCTCATCCAATATTATCTAGGAGTTGTAGGTAACATTAACTATATAAAGTTCATGGCGAAAGTGGATGTGCAGAGTTCATTTGAAGTTCCGAAACATTATCATAAGGAGCTTTCTAGCTGATAGGTGAGTTTTTGCCTCTAAGCTGAATTTTTTTGTGTTATTCGTACACTTGAGTTTCGTTCAGTCTACTCTCCCCAAACTGCGCTTCAAGGGTTCGAAATTCAGCCAGTTTGACGCATCCACGTGCAAGAAATTTTATAATCATGTTTTGCGCAATATGAGGGTGAACCACTTGCTCATTCACTGTGGCACTAACTGAAGAATGGAATCAAGTGAAATTCTTACAGTAAAGATAGTCCATGATATCACCACCTACCAAGCCCTGTAGGACTCACCCTGTAGCCGGAATGATTTCCTTTTGGGTATCTAAAAATAAAGGAAATGCTACCAGAACTATTTCTGATATTCCATAGATTAGACTTAGTTTCAAATGTAAGTTCATTATTTTGTACTTAAAAAAAACTTTCTGTTTTATTAGTGTTGAATGTAAGTTTCATAAACTGTAATTTGAGAATCTAAATTATGAATGATAACTAGAACAGAAAAACTCTTAATTTCACATGTTAATCTTTCAGAATTCAGAAATAAAATTAGTTTCCAGGTTCGAATCCTATTTGACGCATGGGTGTTCATAGGGGTTTGGAATTCACTTTAAGCCGGAGGAGGTTCCTGGTGTCATGGGCATCAAAATACAAAAAATGATTGTAGAGAATCAACGATCAATAAACGAAATGGGGGAAAAAAAGAAAAAATTAAAGTTTTAAAGTTTGTTACTTACTGGAGTCTCTTCCAAATTTTAATTTGTGATCTAAAAATAAACAAATAAATAAGGACATTTCCCTTTCTTGAAAATCAAAAATGAATAACACAGATATTCCAAAAGACTATTTGAACGTAAAATCGATTTTCCTTGCTTTATTTCACTTTTGAAAAGGGCAGTCGAATTGCGTTTTTTAAAATTCGTAAAGGTATTGTCCTACATACCTTATAAATAAAAATAAACTTTATCTTTAATTTTTTCATTTAAATTCAGAACGATGCTTTATACATCTAGTTTAATTTAAGTAATTGCTTCACTAAATTTGAAATTCAGTCGATAAAAAAGCGTGATTACTTTTTTAATTCCTCAAAATTACACAGGTTTCTGAAATACTTATCTCGAATATTCTAAAATCTCATTTAATCAAGTAAATGGCAGGGAAGGTTTCGAATTAATGTAGTTTTAATTAAAACATTATCTGCAATGAAACTCATGATGGCTTAACAAATTAATTAACGTTTGGAATATTTTCCTTTTGATCACTAAATTTGTTGCAATATGCTTTCTAACGTTAAATATAAAATCATATGGATTACATTTTTTGTGAAAATGTTCTATCAACAGTAAAGCTGAATAAAGAATTGTAACTGAATGAGCTTTAATATAAAACGAAAAATAAAATAAAATAAAATAAAATAACGAAACATAAAACTAAACAAAAAAAAAAAGACAAGAAAAACAAAACGAAATAAGCAAGATGTAAAGAAGAAAATATGCGCTACGCAACGATTATAAACATTTTCTAATCGTTACAACTTTTTATCTTCAATCTATTTTATGTCCGAGATAACACCTACATACACTTAGTTTTTATTTTTTGAGGAGAATTTTTTTTTTTATTATATTTCTAGATTTTACATTAAAATAAAATAAAATAATCTGGTGTGTCACTAACACGACTTTCTCTTACCTGAAATTTAATGCTATATGTACAGATTAGAGATTAAGGGGTAAGATAACAAGTACTGTTATGCAAACTTAAAACAATTCGAATTAGGCTTTGGAACAGCTTTATTTGACAAGTAATTCTGTGTGAGCAGGCTACGGCCTCCCTCAACCCCCCCCCCCACCCCGTTTCATTACTGTACCTACATTTATATAGAATTCGAATCTGTTATTAAATTCAAAAGTTCATCTAAAATTATTCAGACAACTTTCACACCAACATTCCTTGAAACTTACCAATCAACAAACACATTAACTTCAAAATACAACATTTGGATCACCAAAAATTATTTGTTTTTAATTTATTCTAATAGACACAGACAAAGGTCAAACGTTAAAAACTTGACTTCGGTATTCAGGAAGCCTCAAAATGTCTAAATATACAAAAAACCAAGCGATGAATATTTATCTTAAAAAAATAAATAAATAAATACATTATTTACCATATGGCTATGAGGAGTTCATTTCAATTCCTGAGCGGCTTTCCTGGACATGGTAAAATATTACAGAAAAGTACTTCCACTAACAATAAAAAAAAATGTTATGGCTTAAATATTGGCATCCCTGTATATCTTCTAAGAGTTATGTACATATCACGGATAAGTCATAAATAAAATCCTATATTAATAGCACATGGTATAACCTGAAGTACATTTCCATCAATTTTCAAATATTGTGGTACTATAATCTAGTTCTTTTGTGCACGAACAGCGGATGATTTATATACCATATTCTACATGAAACATGTTTTTGCGTATATAATATATATATATATACATATATACAGTGGCGGCTCGTGCAAATTTTCACAGGCGGGGCCCGATCCATCGTATGATATGCGTAATTTAATTTTAATACTATTCATTATTCAAACATGAAAACAAACATTAATAAAATGGGATGTAAAACGAAATTTCGGATTTTTTTTTTTTTTTTTTTTTTTAATGATGGCGAATCTTAAATTCACCCCTATGGAAAACATTGCATAAAATTATCATAAAAATTAAAGTTTTATAAATACAATTGAAAAATTCTGCAATGTTCTGATCAATGGAATACCAAAATTTAAATATCTGGAAGCTAGTAGACGGAAATTGTCAAGTTCGATACCAGATCGCTTTCGTCGACATATACATTTGGAGTTTACTATGGTTTTCTCTAAAACTCAAATAAAATGGGCTATGTAACACTTAGAAAGACTTTCTACAGAGAGTACACCACTCAGGTCTAGGACCCTCTTTTAGTCGACTGGCTTTAACACTAACACTACACACCATTAAAATTTAAATTCAAATGTCTCAGAGTGTAATATTATTTAGCTTACGCTAATTACATCCCTAAATCTTTTAATTATAGAATTTCAAGTGTTATATTCATGTTTCTTAACTATTGGAATTTAGAAAGTCATAATTAATGTAATGTGGATACATATTTTAAAAAAAAAATCACCATGTTTCTCACTTAATTTTAGATAATTGAAATTAACTTTCAATAAAGAAAGAAATAAAACGGGCGACCATCTTAAAAAAAAAAAAAAAAGAAAGAAAGAAAGAAAGAAAAAAGAAACATTGCGGATGTTTCTATTAAATCGCATTTAAAAGAAAAATCCTTTAATAATAATAAATCACAATTTTATGCAGCTAATTAATCCATTTATCCATGTAAATCCATTAATTATTTTTCTAAAAATTATACAATTTATTTACATAAAAGTTTTAATACACTATTCTGAAGGGAAAAAAAAACGCATATTATCCCCCCCCCCTCATTTAAATTCAAAACACTTTAGTTAATCAAAACACTTTAGTTAAATTCAAAACACTTTAGTTAGTCTTAAATTCTTATACAAGCTTTTATCTCAAAAGCTAGTCTAGAAAATATTTTTGACTATTACCAGATTTCTTTTTTTTAAACACTACAATTTTAAACTGTCATTTATAACTCTAAAAAATTCCCCGAAAACTCAATGAGAAAAAAAAAAAAAAAAAAAAAAAAAGGAAAGAAAGAAGAAAAGTAATGCAGAAGTCGCAAAATATTACCCATGGTTAACAGAGTTTTCTCCCAATAATTTTGTTCCAAAGGGCAGGACTCAGCTGGCCTATCGACTAGAAAATTACAGCGTGCTTAAACTGATAAAGCAATTAGTCGCCAAATATGTTAACCGATCTTCTACTAGAATAAACTGTACAAATAAACACGCCAATTTCGGGCCGAATGAAAACGGCCCGCTGTATTAGATAAGGAAAAGGGAAGTAGCGGTCTCTCTCTCAGTCATTAGTGATTTATGACTGCTGGAAAAATATATTGACAAATAAATGATAATGAAAGAAGATTAAGAAAAAGTTAGATAGACGTAGTTATTTTGTATAAGTGTTTTTGAACAGTTATAAAAAACAAAATTATTATTATTATTACTATTAATATTTTAATCGAGAAAAAACTTAGGTGGGGCCGTGCCCGTTGGCCCTCAATGTTGAACCGCCACTGTATATATATATATATATATATATATATTCGTTTCATTTGGTTTAGTGCAGTCTATAGATGTTAAACTCTACTTACCTGCAATTTTCTCCATAGACGTAATGTATTCGAATTCTCTTGGGTGTTCCTGTACACGAATCATTTGCTTCATCTCAACGAAAAGTTTAGTGTAGCCTCCCTATGTCATACACATCTAGAATGCCAAGTTTGGACTTTCTGCTATAATTTGTTTTTGAGATATGCTGATAACAGACAGACACACACGCATAGACCAACCGCTAAAAACATGATTTTTGGATTCAGGGTATCTCAAAACGTGTAAATATAACAAAAACTCAATTTTTAAAAATTGACCCAAAAACAATACTTTCTCTACCTTATGGGTAAGAGAAAGTAAAGAGTCTAAAATCTACAACTCTAAAAAAATATACCTTTTTTTTTTAAAATAAAGTTTACAAAGTCATCCTTATAGCTTCACAAAAGTTTCCTCTCTGTTTTCCTGTACAAATTATTCATTTATTATTATTATTATTATTTGTAATGAATGCAGGCAGCTTTAATCTCAGCGAAGTATTACACTAAATTTCAAACGGAAGTCAATTTTTACCGTGCAGGGCAAAATTGCAGTATAGTAGCGCCACCTATGGACCGATATACACCCAATTTAAAGAGCATAATATCTCATAAAGGCCTTTTTATATATCAAGTTTCGTTCGATTATACGCAATAGAACCTGAGATGTAGCTCCCCTGAAATTTCAGAAATCGCTGTATAACAGCACTACCTACTGAGAGATTGGCACAAAAGTTGACATAAACTAATTATATCAAGGTACATCTACATATAAAGTAATATGCAAATTCTGTGCAGTAGTTCCTAAGCCTTTCCTGAAATTGTGGAAATCTATATATAACAGCACCACCTGCTTGTGGATTAGTACTAAATAGTGTTAAGTACTAACTTGCGTTAAAGTACATCTGCATATAAATTTATAAGCGATTTCTTTCAGTAGTTCTTGAGGTATAACCTTCCCTGCAATTGTGTAAATCTGTATAGCAGAACCACCAGTCGAGCGATTGACACCAAAAATTTAAAGAGATTATGTCAAGATGCATCTCCATATAAATTTATAGGCAATTCTGTTCAGTTATTCCAAAGATACATTCGCCACAATATTTTTGTCTAACAAACACACAAAGACAGACAAACAGACAGACATTTTCTAAAAATGGTTATATCGTGTTCCGGACCTCTCAAAAAATGTAAATCAGTCGAAAACAAGAAGTCAAAAATTTTTACGAATTCAATACTTTCTTCTACTGAATATGGAAGAAAGTAAAAACTGTAAACTGAGAAACTAAATTGCGAATTTTAACTTGAATAGAAAAAACTTTTAAATTAACATCTCATTCTTTCAGAAATCGAAATTAGAAAAATAGTTGCTGGGTTCAAAACCCAACTGACGCATGGATGTTCATAGTGGTTCGGAATCCTCTTTAAACCGAAGGTCCTAATCTAATGAGCATAAAAATATAAAATATGATTGTAAAGCATCAACCCTCAATAAAACATCAAAACGACATGGAAAAAGAAAAAAGAAAAAGAAAATATTAAAGTTTTAAAGCACCTTTCATTACTGGATTTACTTGAAAGTTTTAATCTGTGACCCAAAAATAAATAATTAAATAATATTATAGTTTTAAAAAATTAAAGAACACGCTTTTATAGAAATGTGAACTAAAAAGCACAAAATATCTATCTTAGTATTAAAATGCAGGGTAAGAGAAAATTGTGCGAGTGACACACCCTAATATTTACATACATTTAAATCTTTAATTAAAATAATTTAGAATTAAACAAAAACCATTTTTAAAAAATCTCCCCTGACTGGGCTCGAACGCTAGACCTTTAGGTTCGTAGCGCGGAGCAATAACTCACAGCCAAGGCGTTCACGTACGGAAAGTTTTTTTTTTTTACAATATAGATTTTTTGTTTACTCCCAGAGCGGTTACAAACATGCAAACATACATACAAACATACATGCAGGTGAAGCTAATAAAAGCGTGTTAATAAAAACATTCTCCTTTTTTGAACATCAAAAATGAATATCGATAGTCCATACGACTATTTTTTGAACATAAAATCGATTTTCTTTGTTTTATTTCATCTGCGAAAATAACAAAAAAAAAAAAAAAATAAAATAAAATAATAATAATAATAATAATGCGCTCTTGAAAATTCGTAAAAGCGTTATCCTACACATCTTATAAATTAAAAATGAACTTTGGCTTCAGTTTCTTCATTTAAATTCAGAACGATGCTTTAAATATCTAATTTAGTTTAAGTAATTACTTCACCAAATTTGAAATGAGTAATTACTTATTTCATTCCCAGAAATTACAGAGGTTTCTGAAATACTTTTCTCGAATATCCTGAAATTTTATTTAATCAGGTAAATTACAGGAGAGGTTTGAAATTAATGTAATTTTAATTAAATCATTATCTGGAATGAAACCCATGAATGCTTAACATAATTCATTAATATATAGAATTTTTTCCCTTTGGTCGCTAACATTTTTGTAACAAGTTTTTTTAAAGTTAATTATAAAATCATATATGAATTACATTTTTTGTGAATACCTCTATCTATGATAAAGCTTAATAAACAAATATCACTGAATGAGGAAATAATTAAAGCTTTTAATATTAAAACTAAAAATTAATAGAGAAAGAAAAATATGCGCTCTGCTCGATTATATACATTTTCCAACAGTACATACCTTTGCATCGTTTTAGCTTCTATCTTTTTTTTTTTATCTCCGAGATAACACTTAAATACATTTAGTTTCTATTTTTGAGATAGAAAATTTATTATTTTTGTTGCATTTTTAATTTAGAAAAAATATCTAAAATTAATAAATTAAAAAAAAAATGTTTTTATAGAGAAAGAGGAAGAATGTTACAAAGACATCATTATAGCTTCATTTTTAGATAGAAAATTAAAAATATTGCTTTGATGTAGCCCTGTATATCGTCTAAGATTTGCATACGCACCTTAGAATGTTCTAAAGCATACTGTCGTCTTTAACTATTATAATGAACATTATTTTTTTTTTAAATTTTTTTTTTAATTTTTAATTTTTTTGCCTTTTCTTATCTTTTTCTAATTATATCTTTAAAAAAAATATGCAAACAGATATATTTTGATGGTAATAAAAAGTCGGGAAACCACATTAAAATCCATGTATTTTAAAATATCTGTCTGATGAAACCTATTTTCTTTATCTGTTTGGTGAACAACCCTAATAGCTCAATAGATGACTTTAAAAATTTAACCTTAAAGTTCTTTAACAATGCTATTTTCAACCTTCTGTATAGCGTTGATGCTTTTAAACTGCAACCGTGCGTAAATTTTTGCCTGATCGAGTGTCGTTCTGAATTAATTTGTGTGCTGTTACTGTAGGATTCAAATGAAATTGTCTACATTTTGGACCTAGGCCTACGTATGATACCTTCCTTGGAGTCTTTCTAAAAGTCTTTTATTGTAATCACGCGAGTTTCTTAGAAAACCACGGAAATTTTCTAACGGTTACTATGTAAAAAACTACGCTGCACTGTTAAAAATTTCAACAGAAAACTTCTGGTAATTATTTACCTTAAGTCTTGTGTAAAATTACAGAGAAAAATAGTCGTAGATGTTAAAAATTGCCTGTTGTAAATACATTTTAAAGGCTAATTTAAACCAGAGTGCATCAAAATGTGAACGTAACTTCGGATCCCTTTTACAAATAAATTACCCTAATGGACTTTATTCATCAGAAAAAATAATTTGTTCTTTCTAAATAATATAAGTTGATTTCAGTGTGTGGTGGGAAATATAAAGATATTATAAAAACTTTTCTGAAAATGCGTTCATGTGTCACAAACTAAATAATAATAATAATAATAATAATAATTCCTCTTTGTTAAAGACTTTTTAACATGATTAGCATTTATGCCAAATATTTGTCGTCCGTCCATGGACCATGATGTTTTAGAAATATTTTGTGCTAATAACACCTGTAAAATTACAAAAGCTATGCATTCCATGTTAAAAATGAAATATGCAACGATGATTCCCGATAATATATCGCACCATCGCAAAAAACGTGACGCAACTCATATATGCAGTATTTGAAAAACATAAACATAAAGGATACTATAAAATAATAAACAGCCTACAGTGAAACTGACACAAGTTGTCCTAAATATTGTAGAATAGGGGTATGACGCTTTTTGTGCACGTTAGGGCCCTTTATATACATTTTTCAATGATATAAAATGAAAATAATCGTTTTTTCCGGGGTGTGATATGTCGATTTTGTATCTATCTAGTGCTATAAATAGAAATAAAAGCGTGACCCAACAAACAGACAATCAAAAATCGCAAACAACTTCACCCTATTTTAAAACCATTTAATGAAAAATTAAGTAATCCAGCGGAGAAAGAAATACGAAATTTTCTAATAAAGAATAATTTTATTCAAGCAAACAGTCTCAATATTTATTTAATTTAGATTGTAAGAACGTCTTTCTTATTTACACATACAAACAACATCAAAACTTAGAAATAAAATTTATCGATTGGACATTTTATAATTTAAAATGTTAAGCGAATGAAAAAAGGGTGTTATTTTAATCTAATCAAAATTAAAGTCTATATTAAGGTGCATCAAAGTATGTGGGTTATTATTTTACATTTATTTTAATTATATATACAGGGTGGTCCGAAAAACATGATAGAAAGTAAGCGATCGTTGTGGAAAAAATAAAATACGCAAGAACATGAAACCTATGTTATTGAATAAAGATATGAATGACATTTAATACACAAGGTGCTCGAAATATCTACCGTCCCTGACTACAGTGTTATAAAGCCAGTTCTGAAACTCTGTCATAAAGCGCTGGAGTGTGTCGGAATCAAGGGCATCAATCTCATTTCTGATGGTCGATTTAAGGCCCTCAAGTAAATCAGGGGATTCCTATAGATTCTGTCCTTGGTGTAAACCCATAAGAAGAAGTCGCACGGATTTAGATCCGGACTGTATGGGGACCCCTCTCTCCCGTGCCCCGTGAATTTTTCTGCATCCAATGGAATCAAACGCTCACTAAACGTCGCACAGTGGGGTATTTGACGAATCTGGCTGGCCAAAAGTCGATTTCAAAATTACAACGCAGGTGTACAAATATGGGTGTGTGATGAAGATAAATAAATGGAGAATCGTATGATACCACTTTTTTCTCGTATAAACAAACTGGGAATTCTCTGTATGAGTTGAAATTCGAATGCTTCGTTCAGCAGAGTTTTGCTCATTAGTTGCCAACTTCAGCGTTTCCTTTTTGAATGTGGATTATTTTTATTTGGGAATTGTATGAAATTTAATTGCTATGGAAAGGGACGAGGCATATAAGTGTGTAAAGGTTTTGATTATTTTAGTTGAGGAAAAAATATACTTTATACTTGTAAAGGAAATTTAAAATAATGCGTTTTTTCTCTCTTACTTTTATACTATATTTTGAAAGTTCGAATGATTTAGTTATATTTCCCTGCCTTTCCCTGCAATGATTTTTCTTCTAGCAATAAATATAGAATTTTATCTTGTTATTTATGTAAAAACTAGTTCCGCATTCTTCCGCTTTTTAAAATAAAGGCTGTTCAAAAAATGTAGGTCTAAATTTTTTTCAATGCATTTCAAATGGCTAGTTACAAAGCTTCGAAATTTTTACATTATATAAACTTTACTGCAAAACAAATTCTTAGAGATATTAATAAAGTGATCACATGTGTATATTTTTCAGACATTTTCATTTGAATAAAGTGAAGTATTATTTGTTTTAAAGCTAAATTAAATTAATGCATTTATTAAATTTAGATTTTGCTTTTGTATTTTCCAAAAATTCAGAATAATTAATTGAATTTTTCAAAAAAAAAAATTTCTATTGAGTAGAGACACCTTTTTTAATGTTTAAACTGGCGCAACTATTAGAAAAAAGAACTACAAAAAAATTGCCGATCACATAACATTTATGTTTTATTTATTTATTTTTATTTGTACTACGTCTTTATTTTGATCTAGGACTATTAAATGCCAAAATAATTACTCACAGAGAATTATATAACATTACTCTGTGGTAAAGTGCATCGTATAGAATAAAAAAATTAAGATATCTTGAAAATTACTTTTTTCAAATCATTATTTTTTATGAAGATGAAATAAGAATATCAAAGTTTCTCACGTTTTAAATTTAAAATGAAGAACGGGTGAATTAATGTCCAATATTAAGAAGATATATTTATAGAAAAGAATAAGAATTGGATAGGAGATTTGAAATTCCTAGATGTGTAAACCATTCTGAGAAACCAGTAAGAGACTTCAGTGAATGAAGTGAAAGATCTAAACAAGAAAAGATGAAACCCTACGTAGCTCCACAGTTGTTGAACTGCTCCCACATACTAAACAAACTAAGTCGGAAAATTCTGGAAAAGATGTGCTGTTTTCATACTAAAAGAAGTTACTTTTACTCCAAAATGAGCAAAAAAATATTGTCAAAACACATGTAAAAACGCACGCAAATATCACCATTGCAAGCCATATCATTATAGGCTAATTTTTCAAGAAACCAATACCATAGGTGCCAACTCTCCTATTTTTAAGAGAGAGTTCATACAAGAAAGTTTTTATAAAAGTTTTCAGATTATGCAATCACCGAAAATATGCTTAAAAGATTCCTTTATAAGAATATTGGTGACACATCTAATTTAAAAATTAAAAAGTTTGGCAGCTATGCAATACAAAATCATAAGAAGTACTCAAAGAAAATAGTCCTTTATGTATCGTGTTGCAGCGTGTTATCCTGAAAAGAAAAAGTAATTTATAATAAAAGAAACTTCTGCTGATATTGATATAAATAATTTACTTCAGTTTACAGCGTCATGATTACTTGAAGTGGCCACAGAGTTCACGTGAAAAAATTTGCCGAATATCCAGAGAAAACAACAGAACTCTGTTAGGAATATCCTTGGTATCTTATCCAATATCACCCACAATGCCCAAAATAATACACACCCCACTGTAATTCAGCAAGCTATATTACCAATTTGTCAATTATTTGAAGAAAGAGCTGAAGCACGCAATAATTATTTTCGCTTATTTCGAAAAAAACTTTGCACAAAAAATTTTAAGACTTTCTTGTAATAGCGATGTTCTTAATAGATTACGTTTGGGAGTGTTGACTGGAAAGAGATCCACAATACAAAAAAAGTAAAAATCTTAGAAAAAACAAAAAAGCTCCAGAGAGTTATTACCGTTTGAATCTTCTACAAGCATTGATGACTTATAGAATTCCAATTACAAAGAAACAAATGATAGATCTTTAATATTCAGTGATGATGAAATTTTTCCTTACTTATTTATTAATTGTATGAATAATTATTTTTATTATTGCTATTTTTATATGAATATTTTTATTTCTTATATGCTCCTATTTATGATATCTTAAATAATATGTATTATTTGATTTTATATTATATTTATTACTTTAGAGTATTTATTGTTTTACAGTAAATAAACACTCCAAAAAAGGTTTTATTTGAATAAAAATATTAATATGCATCAAAAATAATAGTTTCGTGACTAAAGAATTGATTGAAATTGGTTTTTAACAAAAAAATAATTTTGGCCAGCCAGATTCGTCAAATACCCCACTGTGCGTCGTTTTAAGCCACAGGAAGACATCAGCAGTTCTATGGGGACGAGCCCCATCTTGCATGAACCAGTACTGGTGCGTCATTTTGAGACAGCCCGCTTCAGGGCCAAAGTGACGCTCTAGAAACTATCGATACTTCACTCCCGTGACCATACCGTCAATGAATATCGGACCACTCATCCGCTTCGACGATATGGCTCACCAGACTGTGGCCCTTTGTGGATAAAGTCGTAAAACGACACTGAGATGAAGATTTTCCGTACCTCAATGGCACCTCAAAAAATATTCTTACGATAAATAATCGTTCTTCCAAGGTCAGTGATTTCATATTGGTTATTCATTATTTCCGTTAATCAAACATTCACCTTAAATGTCAATATATGTGCAATTACAATATGGAAGAATTATACTTATAATCAGTACATTTGAAATCGGGAACTTAAAATACTTTCTATCATGTTTTTCGGACCACCTGGTATATATATATATATATATTTATTGAAAACTGTTAGGATTTATTTGTTGTTCCTTGAAGAACTTAAAAACAAATTTATTTATACACGATGCATCATTTTTTGTTCCGTATAAATTGAAAAAAAAAAAGTATTAAATAATAGAACCATTGTATATTTTTGATCGAATCAAATTGATTCTTCTTTTGCATTTGAATTAAAATGAGACGGAAAACGGGAATTTTTATATATCTCACGGGAAGTAATTTAATAAAATGAATCTGAATTATATTTTGTTTTAGATACTTTAAATTTATTTTTAACATAAAGGAAAATAAAAATCTTAGAATTACACAAAACTAAATTGTTCGTTTTCAAATTGTTAATCAAATTTCGCATAACTCTGACATAAGACATGATTTACAAAGCAAAAGTAATAGTTTCTCTCTTTAGAGAAAGGAAAAAATCAATTGTTTTAGAAATTAAATATTCTTGTGTGTCACTCACACGACTTTCTCTTACCCTGAAATTTAATACTATAAATACAGGTTGCTGATTAAGAGGTACGATAACGAATACTGTTATGTAAACCTGTGTTAAACAATTCAAATTAGGCTTCGGAAGAGTTTTATATGACAATTAGTTCTATGTTAGGGGGGGCTACTGCCCCCCTCAACCCCCCGTTTCATTAATGCACCTACATTTATATAGAATTTAATTCGGTTATTAAAAAATAATTCTGTTTTTAAAAAATAATTTATTAAAATTATTATTTAAAAAATTATCTTTTATGATAATGCAGAGGATTTCCATATTAGAGAAGTAGTATGACACTAAATATAAAAAATAAATAAAAAGTTGAATTTGTTCTCAATATTACATAATATATATATATATATATATGTGTGTGTGTGTGTGTGTGTGTGTGTGTGTGTGTGTGTGTGTGTGTATACAGCTAAAAATGAAAAAAATCGATTACTTTATTGAGCTCTTTTGAAAGATACCCATCATGAAATTATACTCCCCTCGAGGGGGTAGGCGGGGCTCTTAATACACAAAATGTTTTTCCCAGTTGACTATCTCTATTACAAAAAAATATATATTCGTTTCATTTGGTTTAGTGCAGTCTATAAATGTTAAACTCTACTTACCTGGAATTTCCCCCATAGACGTAATGTATTTGAATACTTTTGAGTGTCTCTTTACACGAACCATTTGCTTCATCTCAACGAAATGCTTGCTCTAGCATCCCTATATGATACACATTTAGAATACCGAGTTTGGAATTTCTGCTACTATTTGGTCTTGAGATATGCTGATAACAGACACACAGACCATTCTTTAAAAACATGATTTTCGTATTCAGGGGACCTGAATACATGTAAATATAACAAAAACTCACGTTCGAAAATTTGACCCTAAAACAATACTTTCTCGACTATATGGGTAAGAGAAAGTAAAAACTAAATAAAATATTTTATTGATAAAAATGCATTATAGCTAGGAAAAGACACGTGTACCGCTAAATATTAAATTACGATAAGCTTTTTATTTTCTTTAAACTTTTTTTTTCTTCCATAACGGGCTTTTTCTTAACCTTTTTATTAATAGGCAAAAATGAAATTTGTCATACTCTTTTAATATATTAATTATGGGAGTAGGGCTTAAAGTGGTATCATTCAAAAGGTGTAATTAGCCAGATTTACAGAATACAAAAATTATTTTCTTAATGTCAAGAAGGTAAATTAAAATACTTTTGTTTTTTACGCACTTTTTCATTTTATACACATGTTCTTTTGTATTAAAAATTTTTAAAAAAGAAAGTTGTTAAATCTGGCGATTACATAAAATTCAAATAAAGCCATAGACACAGTAATTTGTATGTATAGTATTCTTAAACTCTCAACTACAGATTTTTCATTCTAAGAAGCAACGGCCATTAGAGTGGTAAAAATGATTATGAATGAATGAGTGGTAGATCAAAGTTTTATATATTGAACATATACACTGTTAAAAATTTCTGTAAATTTAATGTAAATATTTATACAGAGTCTCTGTAAATTTACAGTAATTCTTAGGTAAAAGTAACTAATCGATTTTCTCAATCTTTATTCTGAATTTTTACCTAATTTCATTATTTAATTTTTTAAATTAAAATTAAATAGTATGTTGTGACCACCACAAGACATTCTTGGCCCCGCTTATCTTAAGATATCTACCACTTTATTAAAAATGACGGATAAATTTCATTAATAAACATCATTGAGACCCTTATGTGGTCTATATTTACATCAAATTAAAAACTAGTATGTTGTGGCCACCACAAGACTTTCTTCTATATTTTCCTATATACATATTCAATCAGTAATAATATTTAAATTAAAAAAAAAAAAAAAAAAATTACGATTTTTTTCTAAGTTTTTTTTTTGTTAAAAGTAATACATATTCAAGCAGTAACAATATTAAAAAAAATATATAAAAAAAAAATACGATTTTTTTTTTTTTTTTTTTTTTTTTTTTTTTTTGTTAAAAGTAAAAAAAAATCGATAACTTTGTTTTAAATTATCACAGATTTATAGTTCAACCATTCGTTTTAAAGGTATTGACGAGATCTTTCGAAAGATACCCATCTTGAAAATTTACCCCCCCGGGGGGGGGAAGCGATGCCCCCACATGCACAGAAATTTTTTCCTAGTTAACTATTACTATTATCAACAACTCATATTAATTTTACAATCACAAGTTAAAAATAACTCTCATTATGTACATTTATACGAAACTTTGTCCTATACTGCCATGTTAAAAATTTAGAAAAAATGCGATCACAGCGCCACCTGTTGAGATATTGATCCCCAAATGTAATCAGCAGCACTTTATGTCGGGGACCAACTAAATACCAAAAAAAAAAACGATTTTTTTTTAAGTTTTTTTCGTTAAAAGTAAAAAAATCGATAACTTTGTTTCAAATTGTCACAGATTTATAGTTCAACCATTCGTTTTAAAGGTATTGACGAGATCTTTCGAAAGATACCTATCTTGAAAATTTACCCCCCCCCCCGGGGGGTACTTCCCTCCCAGGGGGGGGTGGAGGCGATGCCCCCCATGCACAATTTTTTTTCTTAGTTAACTACTACTATTATCAATAATTCATATTAATTTTACAATCACAAGTTTAAAATAACTCTCATTATGCCCATTTTGTCCTATGCTGCCATGTTAAAAATTTGCATAAAATGCGATGACAACGCCACCTGTTGAGCGATTGATCCCCAAATCTAATCAGCGCCAGTTCATGTCAGGGTGCAACTAAATACCAAGTTTGGTTAAATTTCATTCATTGGTTCGTGAGATACAGCGTCCAAAAAAAAATGATACAGACAGACAGACAGACATTTTCTAAAAACTATCAATTCGTGTTCAGGACATCCCAAAGCGTGTAAATCCGTCAAAAAACGGAGGTCGAAAATTTTCGCGAATCCAATACTTTCTCTATATTACATATAGAAGAAAGTAAAAATGACTGTTTCTACTTTAGAAAAAGCATTCTAAGTCACAAATATATTCTCATCAATAATTAATTTAATTAATATTAGTCATTAACATGAATGTATAATATAAGTTTTTTAACAACTCCGTTTATTTTTCTCTGTAATGTTACATAAGAGCCAAGAGTTATACTAGGCGAGTCGTATTAATCCTGGACGATAGGACCCATGCCCCAGCCCACCCGGTTCCCGCTGTTCAATGTATTTTCCTAGTCAACTTTGTCCCCTTATTACTTCCGGTGTGAATTTTTTTTTTTTTTTTTTTTTTAACACACTTGACATTGTGAGTTTTTTTGCTTTTCTTCCCATGCTATTCCTACGGGGTTTTTAGCCTTTTTTCCCCTCTTTTTCTACATTCTAAAGTGGCGGTGGATTACACAGAGTTTTCTGTCGAAATTTTTAACAGTGTACGCAAATTAAAAAAAGATTTTATTTATAAAATTCCTTTTTTCTTTTCTTTTTTTTTTTTTTTTTCGATTTACGTCAACTCTAGTTTGAAGACACATTTTTTAGCTAAAATATAATGCATTTCAACTAACTGAAATTAACTACTTATTTTTAAATAAGTGGATTTATAACTATATTTTCTGCATATATATGAAGAAAGTATAAGATTCAGAAAATTTTTCTATTTACTGTTTTCGATGAATTTACACATTTTGAAGTTTCTTGAATTCGATTGAATATTGATTATATTGATTAAATTTTTATTCGTGTAATCGGTATGTGGCACTATCATATAAAATGACATAGAAGAAAGTATTGGATTCGTGAATACCTTTAATTTCGCGGTTTTCGATGAATTTACACGTTTGAGCTAATTTTTAGAAAATGACTATTCGTCTGTGTGTGTATGATGTGTTCGGAAAATTTTGTCGTATCTCATGAACCAATAGGCGGAATTTAAGTACGATTGATAATTGGTTAGTACTTGATTTAAATTGGTGCTGATTAGCTGTTGGAATATACCACCTAATAGGTGGTGCTGCTATGCTATATTCACCCTTTTAAGTCAAGGCTATATCTCAACTTTTGTAGTGTATAAATGCACCAAACATGATATATGATGTGGACATTACGTAAAACTATGTTGTTTCAATTTGGGTGCATATCGGCCGACAAGTGAGGTTGCTGTGTTGTTATTTAACTCCGTTTACGGAAAGGAAATTGCTTTGCTTTGCTAAAGAGTGTTCGAATTTAGACAACTGGATGATATTAGTAATTATTAATTTCTAAATTATGAATATTGTCAAAATAATAATTTAAAAAAAATTAACGAACATCATTAACATAAAAAAAATTTCTTAACGAATGTCTCATCCAAATTTTATGTTCGTATGCATATTTATAATAAATAAGGATTATAATGATAAGAATAATTGTAATAATAATGAATACCCATACGAAAAACAACAAAAGAAAATTAAATAAAATTGAATAAAAACAAAAAATTGTGTTTAAATTTCATTTTTTATGTAAGTGCATCTTCACTCATTTCTTAAAACCCTGAACACCATCTCTCATTCAGTTTTTCTAGACTTCTTCCCGTTTTTCTTTTTTATAAAAACGTGCTTTTCAGAAATAAAAAGCCGAAATTAAATAGCCCGGGTAAGGCGCTGCTACAGGCAGTGGGGATCTGAAACTGATATGGCGTATGAGAAAATGTTGCTGTCCGAAGGTTTTGCGCAAAATGCTGTGAAACATTAGATTTATTTTATTTTATTTTAATTATTTATATTTTATTTATTTAATTCAGAGAAATGTGCAAAGCTTGCTAGTAAAATAATTAAAAAAAAAAAAAAAAAAAAAAAGGACGAAAATTTTAGTATAAAAAGGACTTAACAGGAACAGCATTCTATTGAGAAACATATATATTTCTAGTTTTTTTTTTTTTTTTTTTTTTTTAAGAGAGAATCTATATATAGAAATAAAAAGAATAAAGAATTTAAAAGTAAAGAATTAAGATTATTTCTAAAGCAATCATATTGTTTGCGTTATTTAGGATTAAATAAATAATATGGATTAAATAAATTTTATTAAGGCGTTATTTAGGATTAACTAAATAATTATTAATTAAAAGGTTATCATATTTTAAATCCTTTGGAGTTGGAGTTTTTTGAACTTTAAAGCATTTTAATGTAAATGTTATGATGTAAACAAATATATACATATGTACTAATATTAAAAAATAATAATAAAATAATAAAAAATAAAAATGTCAACATTGAATCCTTTTAACTGGCATGAAATCTATATCGGTAAGAAGTTATATATTTGGAAATAAAGTTATTTGGTTGGCCTGTGTGTGCGAGAGAGATTTATAAGCATATCTCCTGAAAAAATATTACCAGAAAGTCCAAGCTCGGTATTCCATATCCGTGTCATATAAGGAAGCTACTTGAAACATTTCGTTGAAATCGGACAAATTGTTCGTGTATAGGAACATGCAATAAAGAAAAAAAAAAAAGAAATACATTTATTTCGTTTATAGAAGAAATTGCAGATAAATAACGGTCAACATCTTTAGACGGCACTAAACAAAATGAAATTAACTGAAATATACGCACACTCACTTATATACAGGGTGTTTATAAAGTCCCGGACCCATTTTGATGTTTAATAACTCATAAAATAATAAAGATAGATTAAAATTAATAACATAAATGGTTAGATAGACTCAAAAAGTTTCATGACCCTTGTCAATGAACTTCCACGTGTGCCCCCTCCGTCGCACGGAGAATATCAAGTCGATAGTCAATTTCACACCAGGTAGCGGCAAGCATGTTGGCATCCACAGAGGCTATTGCGGTTGTAATTCTGACTTTTAGGTCATCAATGTTCGACACTCTCCTCCTGCAAACATTGTCCTTTAAAAATCCCCAAAGGAAAAAGTCCAGCGGCATTATATCAGGTGATCTGGGTGGCCAAGGAATTGGACCTCCTCGCCCAATCCATCTTCCTGGAAAAGGGTCATTCAAAGAACTACGAACGATGGTACCCCAATGAGGTGGTGCACCATCTTGTTGCAAAAAGACATGTGGCTGAAGCTCTTCTAGTTGTGGAAATACGAAGTTTTCCAACATGCCTAAGTATACGACTGATGAGACCGTCTTTTCTGTAAAAAAGAAAGGCCCAATGACTCGGTCGTGCATTAGTCCACACCACACATTGACCTTTGGGGAATCCCTTTGTGCCTCACATACAAAAGTACTACATAGAACAAACACATCAAAAGTAAACATAACATTGCAATAGTTGCTAAAAACAAAAGAGAGAAAAATGCAATTAATAAGCAGATGATATTTAGAAAAGTACAGATATTTAGACTGGAAAATGAAATTATCTGAAATTAACCACACGCGCAGACGATATTTACAAAAGTAAAGATATTCAAACCTGAAAAGAAAATATATGAGTTATTTCATCAATAAATGCCATAAGTTTGTTTATATCTTCATTATTTTATGAGTTATTAAACATCAAAATGGGTCCGGGATTTTATAAACACCCTGTATAATATATATATTTCGTTATAATTTAGAAATAAATATAATTTGTAATTTTTGTGATAATTGAAACTATACCCAAATATGGGAATTAAAATTGGGAAATAATTTTCCTCAATTTTTAATAATTTTTTACAAAAATTCCAATGGACGATTAACATAGGAAATCTTTTACTTGGCCCCAACAACGGTCACTGACGTCACACTTCGCTTGCGTATATCTTTTGCATATATAAATATATATATGGAAACCCATAGAAAATTGCCAAAATATGAAAATATGAAACAAGATGAAATAAGACAAATAAAATTTATCAATAAATCAAACAATCCTAATAAGAGAAATAAATATAAATAAATATAAAGAATGGATCAAATAATAGAAGCTTACAGAATTTGTAACGTCATCTGGAGGCATTATGCAAACTGTGCAAGCAAATTTTGTGGTTTTGTGTAAAACTATGAGCAGAAGGCTAATGAATCCATAATTTTTAATGCCCGAACTACAAAAAAAAAAAAAAAAAAAAAAAAAATTGGAAATATGAAAATATATATATATATATATATATATATATATATAAAACTTTTTTAACAGCAAAATGCACTGAGAATTTAATGACGTTTTACAGTTAAAACAGAAACCAAAAATACTAGAGTTTATTAACAAGAAGTGCAGTTAATAAAAGCATAAATTTATGTTAGTTGTTATTTATTTTAATTTAATTTAATTTAATGTAATAAACGCAAAAAAAATTTTTTTTTTTAATAGATTACTATACTGTGCACAAATATAGCATGTTTTACATAGAATATGGATTGTAATACTTATCGTTCGATTACAGAGCCACACAAAAGGTTTCTTATCTATTAGTGCTATGTTTAGAAATGATTCGAAAATCATTACAAATTATGTCAGAATTTTTTATTCTCTGCCAAATTTAAGCACATTATTTAATTACACTGTAAATATCTATGTATTTTTCAGATGATACAATGGGCTACTCAGAATTAGTCGAATGTGTGTGAAAGCGTGGTGTGGGCGTCATTTCACTGGGTAATTTAAATATATAAATATATATTTAAATTAATAACCGGGTATCTATACATTAATAGGCAAGCATAAAATTTGTGATACACTTTTAACATATTAATTATGTGAGTAGAGGGTTGAAAGTGGTATCATTCGAAAGGTATGGTTAGCCAGATGTGCAGAATACAAACAATTATTTTCTTACGTTGTCAAGAAGGTATTTTAAAATACTTTTATTTTTTATGCATTTCCCCCCATTTTTCCCTTTTATACACGTATTCTTTTACATTAAAAAATACCTAAAAGTAGAAAGTTGTTTGGCAGTTCCTTAAAACTCAAATAAAACCATAAGACACAGTAATTTGTACAATGTATCATTACTATACTCTCGACTACATATTTTTTATTTTAAGAGAAAACAGTCATTAAAATGGCAGAAATTTGAGTGCATGAATGGTAGATCAAAAGTTTATACTCTGCAAAAATAAACACAAGTTAAAACAGGATTTGATTTATGGGAAATCTTTTTTTTTTTTTTTTTTTTTTTAAATTCTAATTTTATTAAGATCTCTAATTTCATTTTTATTTTCTTTCTTTCTTTCTTTCTTTCTTTTTTGCGATTTACGCAGCTCTAATTTGAAGACATTTTTAAGCAAAAACATAATGCATTCCAATTAACTGAAATTGACTAGTACTTATTTATTTATTTATTTATTTTATTACTATAAGCAGGCGATATGATGACGTCACTGACCGTCCGTAGGGCCAAGCAAAAATTTCCTATGTTAATCGTTAATTGGATTAATTTTAAAAATTAAAGAAAATTATCTCCCGATTTTAATCCCCATATTTGGGTATAGTTGTATATAAGTTACTGTTTGCGTGTGTTAGTTTGTGTTAGATTTTTTCTGTCAAATTCATAAAATTTCAATTTTAAATTTCAATTTTAAATTTCAATGCTCTAGAAAAATAAAATGGCAGACTTCCATTTTCGATTATAAACATAAACATTTTATTTCAAGAAAATGAGATTCATTTCAAAGGAACATATTTGATATCTGTCGTCCTTGGCGGAAAATAATAATAATAATAATAAAATATCGCTAAATTATCTGACGAGCATATTTAATTTCTTTCAAAAATCATGGTTATTTTAAAAACGTACAATAAGAGAGCAATCAGTAATATGAAACAATATTTCGTACAATATCTATATATTACAAAAATATACACCTGACATGTATGTTTTCGATTTCGTATTACGTTTTTGATCGCCAAATATACAAATCGCCAAGGACGAACAGATAACAAATCTATGCCCATTTTGTTTCTAGATTTCAAATTTCAAATTGAAATTTTGTCAATTTGACGGCAAAATAACTTAATCTAACACATGTACACGATAACTAATTTGTAACTATACCCAAATATGGGAACTAAAATCGGGAAATAATTTTCTTCAATTTTTAATAATTTTTTACGAAAAATCCAATGGACGATTAACAAAGGAAATTTTTTACTTGGCCCCAACAACGGTCAGTGACGTCACACTTCGCGTGCCTTTTTTTTTTTTTTTTTTTTGCATATATAAGAAGATGTTGGTTGGGTTTTACGTCGAACTAGTGCTGCGCAGATGGGCAATTGGTGACGGTCTGGGACACACCCCTAGAGGTGGTCCGGAGACATGCCATCACAGTTTTGATCTCCCATGGAACATATATAAGAAGAAAGTATAAGATTTGGAAAATCTTTTGTTTTCCGGTTTTCAATGAATTTACACATTTTGAGATTTCCATGCATTTCAATTAACTAAAATCGCCTAGTATTTTTTAAAAAAGTGGATTTATTACTAGCTTCTGCATGCATATGAAGAAAGTAGAAGATACGGAAAAAATTTCGATTTTCTTCGTTTTAGCTGAATTTACATGTTTTGAGCTTTTATTATGCTTCAGTTAACTAAAATTGACTACTGATTTTTAAAAAATTCGATTTATTGCTAGCTTCTGCATGTATAAGAAGCAAGTAGAAGATGCGGAAAAACTTTTGTTTTCCGATTTTCGATGAATTTACACGTTTTGAGATTTACTTGCCTTTCGATTAACTGAAATTGACTTCTTATTTTTTAAAAAGTGAATTTATTATTTCCTCTGCATATATAAGAAGAAAGTATAAGATTCAGAAATTTTTAGATTTTTGGTTTTCGATGAAGTTACACGTTTTGAGATTTCCCGAACTTAGTTCCACCATTTTAACAAAATATCTGTCTTTTTGAGTTCAAACACTGTACTTTATAAACCAATGAAATTAATTTACTGAATCTGATATTTGGTTGGACCTTGGTTTGACATGGTATCGATTAGCTTTTGGGCTGTATCACCCAACAAGGGGCATTTCAACATTGCGATTTCCTCTCATTTCAGGAAAGGCTCAATATCTACAGCGTACCAAACTTATAGAAGTATATTAAGTAAAACTCTGAGAATACATATAAAAAAAACAATTGCCGCAGCTGTGTTGCAATTTAATTCCGTTCAGGGCAAGGCAATAACTTTGCTTTGCTTTGCAAAAAAGTAGTCGAGTTTCGACCACTGACCGACACTAGTTTTAATAATTAGTGCTTTAATGATGTGGCTACAATATTCAAACGGAGGAAGGGATGTAGGAATGCGATAGCCCTGTCCACAAAACAGTGTTTTTCAAATAAAAGTGTTTATAAAACAATTTTAAACTGTTATTTTCAAGTATTATGTAAATATTCAAACGTAGACCTCTAACTATATTAGCTTGAAGTCTAATATGTCTTCAGTAATGTAGGGTGAGATAATGTAGGTGAGTGCCACACCAGATTATTCTCATTACTTTTGGTGCTTGCAACACTCCTGATACTCGAACTGATGTGCAGAGCGATTTCAGTGAGATTTTATTTATTTATTTATCTATAAAAATTAGTGATTCAATTTTGAGAATTCCTTTAAATATATAGTGACCAGCGAAGCGGACAAAGACAGCTACTACATAATAATTTAAATAAATTATTTTTACTCGGTGAATTCGTATACAGGAAAATATAGAAGAACCTTTTGTGATGGCTATAGCATATTATTTTGTACTGTTATTTATCCAAACGTATTAAAATGTAACTATTTTAAAATAAAATAAAACAAATTAACAGGATCTAAAATTTGGTATATCGTTTTACGTATATAATGTGTAATGAGTATGAAACATGTTTAAAAATAAGTGATTTATGCAAAATAATATTTGAAAACGTAATTAATAATTTTGAGTTTGAATTATGATAAGTTTATATATATATAATATACTTGATTTATCATGCTACGCAGTTACACTGTTTCACTTACTAACATATATTACGACATTAGACATTCGAATATTAATGCATGTATGCTTAGGCATTTACATAAGCATTTAAATACATAAATGCAATAATGCATTTACTATCTAAGCTTGAAGCTGTATACATATTTCAATATATAAACATTCTTTAAACAGTGTACATGAAATTCCCTACAATGCTGCTTACACAAATCCCGTTCAAACTGAAATAAAATTCCATACTAAATATCTCATATGTTTTTTCTTGATATTCTTTAAAAAATCATAAGTATTTAAACATTTATTTGCCTGTTGGTTTGAGAATATTTTTACAAGGAAGGGAAAAAAGGCGCTTTCTTTAAAATTTACTTTTTCAATAACAAAACGTGAATCGAAAACTATATACGAAATACAAAATCCCTTCTTTAGATTTCATTTCGTAAAAAAAAATATGAATGTGTCTAGATGAATAAAGAATGTTTCCGAGAACGAGGCTTTGAAAGCGAAATGCTACAAAAACGTAAAACAAAATTTAGATAAAATGCATGTATTTCTAGAACGATATAAAATAGGCAATGAGGATACAAAAAGCATTATTTTGTAAATTTTTGAAAATAATCAAAATATCTTATTGTATGCACATATTTTAAGCTGTCAGGTGAAAAAGTAAAAAGTATTATGTCAATATTTTCTTATTTTAAAAATACACAATTGTTTTATTTTATTTGCAATTTAATGTTATTTCTTTTTTTCATTCATTGATTTATAAATGATACTATATATATATATATATATATAATAGGACAAGTGATTTTTCAGTTTTGATGCACATCGGTCGACAGCGATGCTACGTTATAATTTCTCCTATATATAAGTAGACGATATCTCATTGTCATATAAATTCTCTAACCTTAATATGTGAGATACCCTTTATGAAAACGAATGCTGCATAAATGAGTGTGTATCGGCCGAAAGGTGGAGCTGCTATTACTCACCATCTGCGATTTTTCTCATAGTTCCATCTCAACATCTAATGGTGAAAATTGTACTAAATTGCATTTGTAAATTCTTAATTTGCAGAAGCTAGAATTAAATTTTTGCGCATGTTAACCAATAGTATTACATCTAAGACATTTTCGCGATGGACAGAACATAGTAGCTTTAAAAAAGAGCAAGTAGCTAGTATTTTTATAACAGAATAATATGAACATCTGACGATAAATTTCTGTCACAAAATAAACAATGTGAATTGTACGCAGTGTAGAAAATGATTTATCTGCTTTCATAGATGCCACATCTCCCGTTTTTCAAGACAGATTTAATACCGGAAAGGTTTTATAAGTGTTTTCAGTTTAAATAATCGTCGAAAGTATACGTCACAAATACCTCTTTGGAAATAGTGGTGACAACTCTGATTTAAAAATTAGAAAGTTTGGCAGTTATGTTCTTTACATTAATGTGAACCTTCAAAAGAGTAAATAAATGTATGTGATAAAAACAGTAATGAATACTATAGTCAAATTTGAGACTACGAAAAATTGTCTCTTCGATTAGATGGTTCTTGAAAAAGTGGCTTTTAAAGAAGTTTCATTGTATATACAACTGTGTAGATAGAATAACTCTCTTCAGCCTCTAACGCACCTCCGTCACTATTCACTTGGTTGAAAAAAACGGTGAATATTCAGCTCGCACAACAGCTTATTAAATTACACACAGTGTGTGTATATATATATATATATATATATATATCATTTTAACTTCTTAATTACTTAATTAGTTAAAATGTAGCTGGACTGGACACCTTTCCAGAAAAAACGATGATAGTTGGATCCCCGAACTCCTATTTCAGATAGCGAGAGATAAGGAAAGACCGTGGAAGAGACCTCAGTATCGTTGGAGGTTAGAGAGAAGAATTTGAGAAGTTTGAACGAGCAGAATGGAGGAGAATTTCAAAAACATAACAGAGTGGAATGACCTAGGAGAGACCTTTATCCTGCAGTGGATTGATAAAGGCTGAAATTGATGATGATGATATATATACAAGGTCTGTCTCGAAAGTAATGCGCCCCATTTTCTTCTGCAGCTAGTATCCGTCGCACAGGGTTGCCGCTTGCACGGAAGGGTGGGTGGAGTCTTGGGAATACAGCGCAATTAGCGCCAGTCGGCTCCGAGATCCTGCAGAGTCACAGTGCCTGTTTCAGTGAACCCTTGTGTGAATGCTCGGTCGAAATCAAGTTCGAAAAAACTCTCGAGCAGAGTTGTTGCAGTGATGTGAGGACGACCCGACTCTTTTGGACAATGTGGTAAGTGGTGACGAATCTTGGATCTTTTTGTACGACCCAGAAACAAAAAGAAAGAGCGCAGAGGGGCACACGACGTCGTCCCCATGCTCAAAAAAGGCAAAAATGAGCAAATCACAGGTCAAAGCGATGCTCATTGTTTTTTCGTTTACAAGGGAGTGGTCTATTTTGAATTTGTTCCACCTGGCCAACCAGTCAACGCCAAATTCTACGTCGAAGTACTGAAAAGGCTAAAGCAACGGGTCAACCGCGTCAGGCGCGAGATCAAGAATTCCTGGAAGCTTCACCATGACAATGCTCCCAGCCACACCGCCTTTATGAAGACTGACTACCTGACCAAGACCGGCATCTCAACGCTCCCCAAGCCACCTTAAAGTCCTGATTTGTCCCCGCCCGACTTCAAAGGACAGCATTTAGGGACCCTGGAGAATATCAAGATGGTTACGACGAGGTTACTAAAGTACATTCCTGTGACGGACTTCCATTACGCATATAAAGCACAGAAATCGCGTTGGAACAAGTGTGTTGAAGCAGGAGGGATGTATTTCGAAGCATATTGAGCTATTGTACGAATCGGTTTAATACATTTCTTAAAATAAAAATGGGCGCATTAGTTTCGGGACAGACCTTGTATATATAAAAAAATTTACAGGTAAAAAATAGTTTTTCTTAAATATGATAGAAAATTGTGTTATGATATGTGTGATAAGAAAGAATTGATCTGCAGAAGAAAAGAAAAATGTATATTTTATCGCTTCTAAAAACAATTAACTGCAAGCAATAAAAAAAAAATGGCATTTATTTTGTACTAATTATTTGAAAAGCGGAAAAGAAATGAACCGAAAAGAAACAAATGCACTGTAAAAACAAGTTAATGTTCTTTATTTAATGCGCTTATATCACAAAATAAATAAAAAAAGAAAAAGAAAACATAAAAAGAAAACCTCAAAAAGTATTTTTACCCCTTTTTTTATTTATAATAAAAGAAAATATTGCATTCGTAAGCAATTTTCGAACTACAATTTTTGACAGATTTGCACTTTTTGAGATATCCTGATCACAAATCAGACATTTATAAAATATGTGTTTGTCTATATAATGGTCCTGTGAGTCTGTAAGTGCCCCCCCCCCCGCCCCCCCCCCCAAAAAAAAAAGTGCTTAACATTAAGAACTAATTTAATAAAACTCCATATTTAGCATTGACACAAATAGTTGTCTAAAAACGTTTGTGCATAGAGGTCAAAAGATTCTGAAATTCTAATACTATGCTGAAATGTGCTCTCGGCTTTAAAATGTGTCAGTGCACAAAATCTGGTATGTAAGATGTTTAACGCTGACTGAATTTGGATGCATGTCGACAAATTAGTGCCGCTGCAAAGATTCAATGTTTCTTAATTAAGGGAAGACTACATTTAGGATGACACACACACACACACACACACACACACACACACACATATATATATATATATATATATATATATATATATATATATACTAGCTGACCCGACAAACGTTGTTTTGTCATATAAATTATTTCTAGAGAATATTTTGCTAGAAAAAAATAACTAACTTATTGTAAGTGTGTTAGGATGTGGTATATAAGTGGAAGATGTATGGAGCGCTGTGAACGGTGAAAGAATATAAAAATAACAAAACACCAATCATTTATTTTTTTAATTTATTAAAATTGATTCTTTAAAATTATATACATATCGCTACTTATAACAATATTACTAAAAAACAATATCATTTCCTTAATGCAACAGAGTGTACAATATTTTTTGTTATCCCATCTTTCGCCAATACAAACAAACTGGATGGTTTGCCCACATGAGAGCCACGTATAATTGTCCGTGTGAAAAATATGATGTGCTCAAATCTAAGCCACAGACAGACATCGTTTGGCCCTGAGACTTATTGATAGTCATTGCAAATGCCAATCTAATTGGAAATTGAGGGCGTTTAAATTGAATTGGCACATCTGTGTGTATAATAGGAATTCGCAGTAGTAATATATTTTCACCTCGGAATTTGTCATTTAAAATGATGGTTTCGATAACATTTTTCATTAATTTTTTTATGACTAATCGCGTGCCGTTGCACAACCGTGGTGGGTTCAAATTACGAAGCAAAATAACCGGAGATCCAACCTTCAGCTGTACAATATGCGGTGGCATGCCTGGTAAATCCAATGAGTTTAAAAACTTTGTTGGATAATTTACAGCTTCGGTGGCATCGCAAACTGTATCATTAGATTTGTATGACACCAAGTCTCCTGGTAACAAATGTTGTATCTTGAGATTCAATTCGTTGACGTCCACATTTTTTGCTGCTAAAATTCCTCTTTCTGCCAGCCACTCATGATTTGTGTATCGTCTGTGTACATCGGGAAATATCTGGTCAATAAAAGCATCTTGAGAATCAATGATTGTGCAGAAATCGGTCGGTAATTTTATGCATCCAGTTTCATCTGTAGTAACTTTTCCATCGCCGATATCTAACAATTGATTTGAGAATGTTTCAGCGGATGGATCTTGAAGCTCTTGAACGCACAAATTTACTTTCAGTTGTACTTTTTCAAAATTAAGCCACAATATGACGATGATTTTAAGCACGCGTTGATCTCATCAGCGTATGTTGAACACGGAATAACGGGAAATGCTTGTCTGAAATCACCTGAAAAGAGTAACAGAATGCCGCCAAATAGTTTGTCGTTGTTTTTTATATCTTTCAATGTCCTGTTCGACGCCTCAATCGAATGTTTGTGTTCCATAGTGCATTCATCCCAGATAAGAATTTTACACTATTTCAGCACTGTGGCCATGGACGATTGTTTTTAGTTGCCGCAATGCCAAATGATGCAACAGCCAATGCGATGCCATTATTTGATCGTATTTCGGCGAGAATTAGCGAAATAAGGAATGTTTTGCCAGTTCCACCTGGTGCACCCCAAACAAAAAGAATCCACCTTGTCCTGCCAAAACTGCGAGCATGATGTGGTCGTAAATGGTTACATTTACGTTCATTAGTGGGACATTGCGAGCAACAATCGCTGCCATTTCTACAGTACTGTATTGTAGTTCACGATTCAATTCAGTGCTTATTAAATCAGATGCATTTCGATTTGTTGAATGCATACCGAAATGACTGAGTGGTAAGTTGGCAATGATAATGCAAAGATCTTCAATAGCAATCAATGCTTCATTGTACATAGCGTCACTGAATACTATCGTTAGATCGTTGCACCGTGAACGATGTTGATGCAATATATCATTAGTCATTGAATCTTTGTGATTATCCCATAATGTCTCTGCTCGGGCCGAGAAACATGTAGTCAACACTATAGCGAATAGTAGACGAATTTGTTTTGCTGTACAGTTCAGTCCTACTTCAGCAAGCATACACTCCCACTGGTTGTCGTCTTCCAGCAAGCCGAGTGCAAGGCATGCATCTTTATATGTTGGATACTGTTGTCCATTCACTTTACGTAAATCTTGAAATGACAAAGGGCCGATGACATTAACCAATAACAGTCGAAGATAAAAGCACTCAGTCTGCCATGGATTGACCGTAAATACCCGTTCCAAGGTGTTTGATTTGAATAAACCGGGACATGCATCAATCGGCGTGCCTTGCTTGTGGGGCATCCATTTTTTTGTTGGAGCCCATGTGAAATAGCGTGGTACTTCTAAATAGAGTAATGTCCGTGCAAAAGCACAAAAAGCATCCGCACGATTACACAATTCAAAAAATTCGGTGAGTGTAGTTTTTGGTGGATTTATAGCACGATCAATCGCTGTCTCGCTCGTGAAATATACGCGCTGGCCATTTTCAAGATGGACGGCTAAATGAAGAACTGCTGGATCCCGTTCATGAATTGGGAAACCAAAGATACGCCAAACAGCTTCATTGGAGCTCACGTACCGGCCAGTTTGGTAAAGTGTTATTTCATCGTTGTTATTCACCAGAGGAGCATTCACATTGGTATTTTCAACTCGAAATACAGCCATATCACTGCCTTTATTAACATACTTACAAATGTATTTGATGCTCTTCACTGAACTGCAGAACTGAACATTAATATGAGCATTGAATGCTTTGCTCAGCAGAGGCGAATATAGGACCACCCATCGGTTATCAATGTCAATATCTATGTTGTTGACATAGATGACCGCCATAGATGATAAGATTATCCGCCATTATCGGGAATACTTCGACGATATATTGGATATCCGTCAACATTTGTGATCGTGAAATTTTTCGGAAAACTTTTAGTACATTTTCCATCTGCACAAATAATAATGGCCTAAAAATTCATTTTTCATTTTAACATAAAATAACTCCGTCGGATATTGACGAATTTTTTAAAAGAATATACCATTTTAACTAATTTTAACATTTTAACAATATTAACGTTGAAAAATATTTTAAACACTTACGGTTAAAAATTCATTTTTCATTTCAACATTAAATAAATTCTGACATCGTGTTTACGATTCTAAAATATTAACTTTGAAAAAAATATTTTAATTCGTAAGATACGGTTACGATTCTAAAAATATTAATTTTGAAAAAATATTTTAAACACTTCGTAAGATACGGTTAAAAATTCATTTTTAACACGCTTTTATTAGCTTCACCTGTATGTATGTATGTATGTACACCGTGACCAATAAGTTCTCATACAACTTTTGAAGCACGTTAAAAAGTTATACATATGTCTTGCTGTAGTCCCAAATATTTTGCAGGCAATTTAGTGTAAGTTATAAAGCTATTCCAAGTGTATATGACGTAGTAATTATAATTTTTCTTTAATTAGGTAGAATGAAGAAATTGAGAGAAATTGTGATAAATAAATTCGTCAAAGAAGAGCAGCCGGTGAAATTTTCAGAGACTTCAAAGCCCTGGGGGTGAAGAGAGATTTCATTTACAGAACTATCAGAAGGTATAATAAGACATTCTATGTCGATGACAGAAAAAGATCTGGCAGGCCGAGGTCCGTTCGGACAAAAGAGGCTGCGAAAAGGGTCAGGGAAAGGATACGACGAAACGGATAAAGATCTGCTAGAAGATTAGCACGAGAGCTCAAAATATCGAATGAGTCAATGCTAAACATTCTGAAAAAGGACCTTGGGTGCAAGGTTTATAGAAAACTTAAAATTCACGGAGTTTTAGAGTCTGCTAAGATGAAATGGAAGCAAAAGGTGGAAGAAATTCTTGCTTGGCACGCTGGGGATGAATTTGTCTTTTCAGACGAGAAACTATTCAGTTTACAGCAAAGTCTCAACCCCTAAAATGACAGAGTATGATCAGTTTCTATTGATAACATCCCTGAGAACCAACATTACGTTCCGCGTTATCAAAATGCTTCGTCTGTGATGGTTTGGACCGCTATTTCCAAAAGAGGAAAACTCCCGTTAGTCTTCGTTGATAAGGGGTTAAAAATCAATGCCTAATATTATAAAACTGAGGTTTTGGAAAATGTTTTACTCCCAAATGTCCAGAGAATGTATGGGGCGGAATATTTCTGCTTCAAACAAGATGGTACCCCTTCTCATACCGCAGGTGTGGTTCAGGAGTGGTGCAGTCAAAATTTAGCTGACTTTTTGCCAAAGAATGAATGGCTCCCCAACTCCCCCGATATCAACCCCCTTCATTATTTTGCGTGGTCATATTTGCTCTCCTAACTGAATAACTATAAAATCACTGATTTGAGCAAATTTAAAAATGTAATTCAAAAGATATAGTAGGAAATGTCAATGGAAGCCGTGCGTGCCGCATGTGATCGATTTCAAAAAAGACTTAAGCTCGTTAAGAAACTAAAAGTCGGAATTATTCCAAAGGATTTATTGTAAAGATACTTAATGATTGTTACTTTAATTTGATACAAAAAGTTTTTGTATGATTTATTTTGTGTTCTTGTAATAAAAATTTGAAAGTGTATGAGAACTTATTGGTCACGGTGTATGTTTGTTTGTAACTTCTCTGGGAGCAAACAAAAAATTTATATTGTAAAAAAAATACTTTCCCTACGTGAACGATGCGGCGTCGAGGTAAGGCGCCGCGCTACGAATCTAGAGGTCCAGCGTTCGATCCCCGTTAGGGGCGATATTTTAAAAATGGTTTTTGTTAATTCTAAGTTATTTTAATTAAAGATTTAAATGTATGTAAATATTACGGTGTGTCACTCACACGATTTTCTCTTACCCTGAATTTTAATACTAAGATAGATATTTCGTGCTTTTTAGTTCACATTTCTATAAAAGCGTGTTCTTTAATTTTTTAAAACTATGATATTATTCATTTCAACATTAAATAAATTCTGACATCGTGTTTACGACTACTCACGCCATCTAGGTGGAAAAGTTGTTAAAAGAGTTGGTTAAAAATTAATTAAGAAAGAACTAATTAAGTTACAACTTTCATTTGTAAATCTAAACCATTCTCGAATCCACCTGAAGACACACAAAAAATTTCATTAAACTCAGTCCAGCCGTTTAGGAGGAGTTCAGTGACATACACACGCACAAAAGAAATATATATATAAAGATATATATATATATATATAAGAAAACTATATTGCTTTAATCTGGGTGCATATCGGCGGACAGCTAGTCATGTTGTGGGACATTTTTTTAATCTTTCGACTTATGACTAAATTAGAATGACTTAGAAAAAAGACCTGTGACAATAGGACTAGTATATTCTGTCCACAATATACTAGTTTTCTTTGTCTTTATGTTATAAACTTTATAAGCGTATTAATTAAAATAAAATATACCTAAAATAAATTTCTATTACTTCAAATATCTTTCTTTTATCACCATCATTTACGAAATCTTTTTAGAACAAACTGTCCTATCGGATTTTTCATTTCCGGATAAAAATTCTCTGGAAGCGTCGAACTCTATAAAATTACATTTTTTTCCCTTCTCTCTCTCTCTCTCTCTCTCTCTCTCTCTCTGTCTGTCTATATATATACATATATATATACTTTCTACGCCGTACAGCTTATATTATAGGAATAAAATAGAAATGAAAATAGAAACATGTCAAAATAATATTATAAAAATTTTATTTGTTGAACATTAAAGAAAGACTTTCCCCTATAATAAGAGAAACATGTTTGCATGTTTATAAATTATAAATTTACCCCTAACAGTACAGTAAAGCAATAATATATAATTGTAGTATGCATTTCCACTTCTATGAAATTTACACTTAATGCTTCTTAAAGTAATTGTGCAAACAATGAATCGAATAAATTTTCCGCTATTTTTACTTTTATTTATTTATTTATTGTGTGTGCGTATGTGTATATTATTCTTAACTTTAGAGACTCCAATTTTAACTGGTGTTCAATACATTAATTAACTTTTTTTGAATGTACTGCATATATTTACACACAAAAATTAATTTTATGTAAAGCATAAAATAAGTAAATAGTGGTCACTTTCTTTTCCAGCACATGATATTTGAATATTTGCAGAGAGAGCAGAATATAATGCAAACCAATTAAAAATGTGTATTTAAGTAATAAAGACTTTTTCTACTGTTTTAATGTATTAATAGAATGAAAAATATATAAACATGTGCACATATTTATATAATATATAAACATTAATAACACACAAACTGACAGCAATTTCCTTTGAAAATTGCCATGGCTGTGACATAATCCAATTTCATCGCAACAAATAAATTGTTTTATTTAAATTGCGTCTTACTTTGTAAATAGCGTTACACTCTCACTCTTGTGACATAACCTTATAGATGTATATGGTAGTAAGATATTTGCACAGATTCTCTCACTTCGAAAAGATGCAAGTCTCTTCAAAAAATTTGGAAACAAACCTCATATGTATATATCGATATTTTTCTATCTAATTTTTAATTAAATGAACATCATTCTTTTCCGCATTCCGAATTTGGGAGTATACGGATCAATGTCCATTATAGTCCAAGCGGCGGCTGCAAAAAATTGATTTGATAAGGTATGAAGCTGATTTTTTTTTCTATAGATAGAATTCATTGTTACAATGAAAATCTGATAGGGTTGCCTGGTCAAAGCCGTCAAGTTTAAAAGAAACAACCTCACTTCCGGTCACAATTTAAACGATTTTCGAACCCCAAGAGGTATGAAGATGAAACCGGTGCTAAAATGTAGAGATTAATATGCTCTTTAAAATGGCATAGGGTTGCCTGGTCAAAACCGTCAAGTTTCAGAGGTTGCCTCGATAATAGGGGTCAAATTTAAATGATTTTCGAACCCCACAAGTGTGAAGATAAAACCGGTGCTAAAATGTAGAGATTAACATGCTCTTTAAAATTGCATAGGGTTGTCTGGTCAAAGCTGTCAAGAAACAGAGGTTGCCACGAAAATAGGGGACGTATTTTGCGATTTATTTATCCAAGTAAAAAGTGATTTACCCAAGTGTAAAGATGAAACCGGTGCTAAAATGTAGAGATTAATATGCTCTTTAAAATGGCATAAGGTTGCCTGGTCAAAACCGTCAAGACCCGGAGGTTGCCTCAAAAATAGGGGTCAAATTTAAATGATTTTCGAACCTCACAAGTGTAAAGATGTAACTGGTGTTAAAATGTAGAGATTAATATGTTCTTTAAAATGGCATAGGGTTGCCTGATCGAATTTCAGAGGTTGCCTAGATAATAGGAGTCAAATTTAAACGATTTTCGAACCCCACAAGTGTAAAGGTGTAACTGGTGCTAAAATGTAGATATTAATATGCTCTTTAAAATGGCATAGGGTTGCCTGGTCAAAGCCGTCAAGAAACAGAGGTTGCCACGTAAATAGGGGAAGTATTTTACGATTTATTTACCCAAGTAAAAAGTGAGTTACCCAACTGTAAAGATGAAACCGGTGCTAAAATATAGATATTAATATGCTCTTTAAAATGGCATAAGGTTGCCTGGTCAAAACCGTCAAGACTCGGAGGTTGCCTCGAAAATAGGTCAAATCTGTCAAGTAAAGCAGTCAACCACAAAAAAATAGGCGAGTTTTGAAGATTTCTTAACGAAGTGTAAAAAAAATACGAATAGCATTAACAAAGAAAATGAATAAGGATGAAATTATATGAATATTTGAAAGGTGTAGCTGGTTTCAGAATGTACAGCGTAGGAGTTATTTTAAAATGGCATATGTTTGCCTGGTAAAATTTGTAAAGAAATAGCGGTCAGTCTCCAAAAAGCTAACAAATATAAAGGTGTTTAACACAAAGTGAAACACACATGAAGACTATTTTAAAAAGGTTAAAAACGAAATGATTAATATTTAAAAGATGAAATTGCTAGCTAAATGTAGAACATACAACACTTTTTAATTTGCTTACGATTGGTGCTTCAAACCTGTCAAGGTATAGCGGTCAGCTTAGAAAAGGAAACGAATTTCAATAATCGTTTATTTTATTTGTTTAATGATATCAGAGATTTTAAAGCATAAAGAAAATTAAATTATTATGCGTGACCATTCTGTTTCTAATCTGTATAAAACTAATTTCAGCTCACGAGCTCGTTTTTCCCCATTTTTCAATACTGTGTAAGAAATGTATGCGGCTGCTTTGTAGAATTTTATACGAAAATATTGGGTTGTGCCGATTTTGTTATATTAAAAATTTGTCAATTTTAGAAAATTTTCTCAATTAATTCTTTTTATATCTAATTAAAATAATCAATAATACTTTCTGCAAATTAATTATGGGTACAAATAAATCGAAAAACATTTTTAAAAAATTGATAAATTTTTCGCGTTTCTTAATAACAATGAATTAATTTATGAAATTGAAATTTGTAAATCTTGCTGCAAACCTGAAATAAGAGTTTTTTTTTTATTATTATTATTTTATTTTATTATTTATTTTGTATACTAACAGAATTTTTTATTATGAGTTTCTTGGGCATTATTATCTTCATTTCTGTTAACTTTTGCGGGCGTATTTTCTTATCTGTATTCGCATGCTACATTTTTAATTTTTACTATTAATTCGTTGTTTTTATGGGAAATTTTAGAACAGTTTCATTACAGTTTATTTATATTTTCTTTTTTAATACTTTTTATATTTTTTCTTCACATTGTATAAAAAACCCTTCAAAATTAGCTTTTTTTTTTTTTTTTTTTTCTTCGAGGCAACCACTACTTCTCGAGATTTTCACCTAGCAACAACCCTATGATACTCTAAAGAGAATATTATTCTCTATATTTTATAAACGGTTTCCTTTTTAAATATGTTAGGGTAAGAAAACCGCGAAAATTCACCCCCCCCCCACACATGCACACACTTTTCGTGGCAACCTCTTTTCTTGGCGGTTTTGACCAGGCAACCCTATGCCATTTTAAAGACCGTATTATTCTCTACATTTTAGCACCGGTTTCATCTTTACACTTGGGTAAATCATTTTTTACTTGGGTAAATAAATCGTAAAATACGCCCCGCTTTTTCGTGACAACCGCTGTTTCTTGACGGCTTTGACCAGGCAACCCTATGCCATTTTAAAAAGTATATTATTCTCAACATTTTAGCACCGGTTTCATCTTTACATTTGTGAGGTTCGAAAAGCGTTTAATTTTGACCCCTATTTTCGAGGCAACCTCAGGATCTTGACGGTTTTGACCAGGCAACCTTATGCCATTTTAAAGAGCATATTAATCTCTACATTTTAGCACCGGTTTCATCTTTACACTTGGGTAAATCACTTTTTACTTGGATAAATAAATCGTAAAATACGTCCCCTATTTTCGTGGCAACCTCTGTTTCTTGACGGCTTTGACCAGGCAACCCTATGCCATTTTAAAGAGCATATTAATCTCTACATTTTAGCACCGGTTTCATCTTCACACTTGTGGGGTTCGAAAATCGTTTAAATTTGACCCCTATTATCGAGGCAACCTCTGAAACTTGACGGTTTTGACCAGGCAACCCTATGCCATTTTAAAGGGCATATTAGTCTCTACATTTTAGCACCGGTTTCATCTTCATACCTTTTGGGGTTCGAAAATCGTTTAAATTGTGACCGGAAGTGAAGTTGTTTCTCTTAAACTTAACGGCTTTGACCAGGCAACCCTATTAGATTTTCATTGTAACAATGAATTCTATCTATAGAAAAAAAATTAGCTTCATACCTTCTCAAGTCAATTTTTTGCAGCCGCCGCTTGGACTATTACTAGATACGTTATGATTTATGAGAGATTTACGCCCTATGTTCCATTAACGTAAATTTTTAACCATATTTTAATTACTTTCCCAACATCAGGTGTAATGAGATATATCAGTATAGTGGTTGAAAAGCATCTTTTCCACCATTGTTGAAAAGCATCTTTTCCATTGAAAATTTTTGGATTAGCTTTAATGGTTCATTTACAGGGCAAAAAAAAATTATTCTTGAAGTTTACGGGATATATGTGGAAATGGATGAAAGTAGATTTTTAGTAGTGTTGACTATTTTTAATACTTTCCAACACTACTTGACAAATACTTACATTTTTCGTTCAACTTTCTGTTTGTCTGTGTGTCTGTTTATCTGTCCATCCGCCACAACAAATTTCTGTATATGTAATTGTTTCCTAAGTAGTATTGTTAATCGATATGCTATATCTTGGCTATATAAAACTTCTAAAATGTATGATATTAAAAACTTCTTCCATAAATATACATATACGTATATATATTATCCAATCAGGCATGGTCGTACTTGACCTTATTTAATTTTGCCCATGCCGTGCTGTCCGTGCCGAACTTTTAATTGTCATACAGGCCGGGGATGGACTTCAAAATTTCGACCCGTGCAGACTTCTAGTTGTAACACTAACCTTAAATGTGAGCCTACTTAGAAAGATTATTTTTAGATTTTAAATTTAAAATTGTCAGGTGTTTGTCGGTAACAATTTCGCCCCGTACAGATCTTTAGTTGAAACTTGAAACACCAACCTTAAATGTAAGTCTACTTAAAAAGGTCATTTTTCGAGTTACAATTTAAAGTGTCAATTATTGGTACGCTAATATTTCGGTCCGTAAAGAAATGTAAACATACTTAGAAAGCTTATTTTAGTGTTTAAATTTTAAAATGTCAGTTACTGCTACAGTGACCACAAGTGGTACCCTTATCTTAATTCTAATACATAGAAAATCACCAGTAATGATGAAGTTTTTTATTATTCAGTGCACTGGATTTTTAATTAAAGTTCTCTCAAAATATATATAACACTTCGTTGTCAAAAATAGTAAAATTTATGGGTTTCAGAAAATATGCAATATCCTCAAAAATTAAAAACTAAGAAATGTTATCAGCCTAATATTATATTTTTCAAAATACTAAAAAATGTAAAAATAAATTACAACTAAAATATTTACAACTAAAATTATAAATACCGCGCAATCCTTTACAAAGATATATATTGAATGACACCATATAATTTCAAAAGTTCATTATTGTCATTTAAGAAAAAAGACGTATTTATTATTCTCCGATACCTAACGTATTAAGTTTCCCGAAGAAAAGCTCCATATTTCGGAAAAAACTAAAAAATTATGAACAGCACACAATTCACGCTAAAATTTATTAATAGTACTCAAGCACTTGCAAGACGAAAAATTAAATTACTCCATTAAAACTTCAAAAACTTATTGCCTTCATCTAAACTGTAGTTTTTGTTGTACTCTAAAGCTCAAAGTGTTAAATTTCGCTAATAAAGATTCCCACTTTAAAAAGTCTTAAAGTTTTCTCTTTTTCTTTTTGAAAACTGTGTGCTATTTATTATTCTCTTAATTTGAAAGAAAATGTAATGTTTCTTTTCTCACAACAGAAAATTTCTATTTGCAACGAATTTCAAGAGTTTATACATCAAGTACTAAGCAACCTTTATTTTATTTCTTTAATCTCATCTTTTTTAGCACATTCCAACAAGGTTGAAAAGTGTTAATGACTTCGGTTTGTCTGTCTGTCTTTCTGTCTGTTCGCGCTCTAACTCCCGTAAATATTCACGGAATTTCTTGAAACTGATATATGTTATTCAAGATCACTGTCGGATGTTTCCTTTTAAAAATTGAGTGAACACTTTTACTGGTTTGTGTACAGGAACACCCGAAAGTATTCCAAAGCATTGTGTTCTATGAAAGCTATTTCTATAAACAATATTTAAATGCTGTTACTTTGCACAAATCTTAATAAAATTTCAATATGTTATTCAAGTCCACTATCAGATGTTCCCCATTGGAAATACAGTGACTATCATCACTGGTGTGTATACAGGGACACCCGAAAGTATTCGAGAGCATTGCATTCTATGAGAGGTATTTCTATAAACCAAATTTAAAGAACTTTACTTCACACAAATCTTAATAAAATTAAAATATATTATTTATATGCACAAAAGAATGCTTTACAAAGAATACAGTATGATTAGCATTAGATTTACAGGACCACACAAAAATATTCAGTTATATTAAAGTGTATTATTAGAAAATTGCTGGAGTTCCATTTTCGTTTATGTTAATAGTTTTTGTCACTTTCTAAATGTTTTTAGAACTTTCCAATAAAGTTGAAAAGTGTTAGTGACTTCGGTTTGTCTATCTGTTCGTCTGTCTGTCTGTCTATCCGCGCTCTTACTCCCGTAAATATTTAGGGAATTTCTCGAAACTGATATATGATATATTCAAGTTCACTGTCGGATGTTCCCTATCGAAAATGAAGTGAATACCTCTGCTGGCTTGTGTGCGGGGACACACAAAAGTATTCCAAAGCATTGTGTTCTATGAGAGGCATTTCTATAAACCAAATTTGAAGAGCTTAACTTTGCACAAACCTTAATAAAATTAAAATATATTATTCATATGCCCAAAAGAATGCTTTCCATAGAATACAGTATGATTAGCATTAGATTTCCTGAGCCACACAAAAATATTCAGCCCACCAATAATTGGTATGTTACATTTTCTTAAAACAGCTCATTTCTAATCATTACGTAAGTTTAAAGAAAATATATAATTTTATTACACTCATTAAAATATTGCGAGGATATTGATTATTCGCAAGAAAGTGTAAAAAATAGCAAATAATAAATACGAAAATGTATTACTGAAATAAAAAATTGCATATGGGCCAACGGTTTGCCAACGATTGGGGCATCAATCTAGCCAATGACCATATACAACCGTTGGCCAACAAAAAACGTTCTTTCAATGTTGGCCCATAAAAATTTTGTTTTTGCGTCTCACTGGAACTCCGCATTAAACAGGTGTTATAAAGAGCGTTTCTTCATTTCATAGTAAAAATTTATGTTGTATTTCAACTGCGGATATTTACGGGGACACTAACAATACCTCACCGAATGTTTCGACCTCATTATGAGTATATGCTAGAGTTTGAATAAAAGCATGCTACAGGATTGAAAGAGGCTGATCGCAACAATCTTTTGACATCTGGATAGAAGCAAAGCAACGATTTGATGATGGTGGCAAGATGACAGACATCATCAGGACGGCAGCGATCGACCTAGAGACACAACAGAACGGTAAAAAAAATGATTGTCAGAGCGGCTATCATTGCACCTAATTCGTCATCCAACGTATGACCCGCACACATGTGTCCAAAAGGATCCTTGACAGACGACTGCGAGAGAGTAAATTACTCTCTCGTCTACCATTACTTCGCTTGTCTTTCACGCCCGTATACCGTGATGCCAGGATCGGTCAACTTGGAACATCTCTGAATGTGTATGTATAGTTTTTAGTGCTGAGTCTTATTTCTAACTGTGTTATGACGAAACCGTAAACATGTCTAGTGAATTACAGGACAGAGGAGGGATCTGCCCTTACCATCACATGCCACATACTTACAGAAAAGTGTTACGGTATGGGAAATCATTTCCTCTGACAGTCAGATAACTTTAGTAGAGATTTCTGACACACTTATAGTACAGTGGTACGTAGAACACATTTTATGACCATTTGTGGTGCCATTCCTTTTATGAAAACCTATATGCACTTTTCAATAAGGCAATGCCCGGCGGAATGTTATGGGAAGGCGGTTTTAGCCTGATAATTGTAGACAATTTCGCAAGAAATTCTCCAGCGCACCATCCGATAACAATATCAATCTGTGCCACGCCAGGTGAGAGCTTGTATCTAGGTCAGAAGTGGCCCAATGCCTTATTAGTTTCTCCACTTTGCAACCGTAAAACTCTGAAATAAACTATGCAGTTGCACTGAAAAGTTAATCTTTCTTTTTATATGTATGCACTTCATAACCACAAATTCTAATCTTAATTGGATAATTCGTTCTTGGTACGTCAAAATTTTTGTTGTAGAGTGTATTTAGAAAGATTCACATACCAAGCATATGTTAAAAATTTGTCAACTTTTAAAAACCGAATAACAGTTCAGGGGCTGCGGTAGCCCAGTCGGTAGAGCGCCGACCTCGTAATTGGAAGATTGCGGGTTCGGTACTCGAGCGGCCAAAGACCGTCGTGTATACTAATGGTTGCTGGTGCCTATAAAATCTGTCGTGGCCGCAATGTCCTCCATGTTCCCATCAAAATTTTATACCTCTGGGGGTCACCGAAGCGGGAGAGCCATCCCTTTCATGGAGGATCAAAATTGTGATGGCATGTCTCCGGACCACCTCTAGTAGTGTGTCCCAGACCGTCGCCAATTGCCCATCTGCGCAGCACTAGTGCGACGTTAAACCCAACCATACAACCATACAGAATAACAGTTCACGGGTAACATACCGATGAACATTTGTTCGTTTTTCTACAGAATATACATTTCATACATTCATCATTTTAGTAGAAGTTGAAAGACAATTTATCGAATCCTACTTGTAAATGTGTCTAAATACAGTCGGCAGCAAAGTTATTCGAACGTTAGCAATAATTCCTATGTAAAAAAAGAACACTTAATACTGCTTTGTTAACTAAATCATTGTCGAATCATGTTCTAAGACTGACTAAAAACATGACTCGACAAGGATTTATTTAACAAAGCAGTATTAAGTGTAGTTCTTTTTTCTTTTTTTTTAAATTGGAATTATTGCTAATGCTTGAATAATTTTGCCACTGACTGTACAGGTTTTATAAATTGTAGATGTTATTTTTTTTTTTTACCAACTAAATGCCAGTGAGCCGGCAGAGTCAATGCCCTTCTCTTTTGGTGTACAATTTGGAACTCATATATATATATATATATATATATATATATATATATATGACTTCCAAATTGTATATATATATATATATATGTAAACAAAACGGCACGGAAACAAAACAGCTTTGGCGGCCCCAGAAAATGTCGCCAAAACTCAAACGAACAGTAATAAAAGATCTCTTATTAATTTATGGTTATTAGCATAAATATTATGATTAAAATAGCACATTTTTTTGTATTTTTACATTTGAACATGTGAAAAGCACAAAGAAAAATATAAGTAAATAAAAGTTATACTATTTTATTCTTCCTAAATTATCTTATAGAAATCTGAACATGCTATGTTATTTTCTTGAGTGATTATAGCAATTTATAACTAAACTATCTCCCATATGATAATTTACCGAGCTAAAATTATGAAAAATGATTAAAAAATTAACTCTAAAGAAATACAAGACGATAGGAATAATGGCTGCCGTTTGTTTATCTACGGAAAGCGCTGGGTACATGTGGCAACCCTAAGTCAACAAAATGCCTTATGCGCCAGCTCGTATATATAGGAGCCTTTGTCACAATATGCAGTATGAATGAAAAAGTAGTAAAGTAGACTCATCGTCAACACGAATTGGATAACCCTGTAAAACAGAATGTCTTAAACAAGGCCAGATGGCTTCTGATGGTGACATAAAACTGTAATTTCGAAGCAATTTACAAAAATTAAATAAACATTGTTGTGCAATGAACATATAATTCAACAGCCTCGTAGCATTTAATTTAGCAGCAATCTATCATATCTGGTAAAAGAACTCTGAACGAAAAAAAAATCTTTAAATCTACCATAAACAACTAAATGATGTTTGCCAAATAAGTTTCGAAATTTAAATGTTTAAGCTTATGGATATCGACATAGATTTATCAAAATATTTTAGCGGAGAAATTTGTCGTCCAATGAGTGATTTGGTAACATTTGTTAATACCTGGATAACATGTGTCTATTTGTTACCATGCTGGCAGATGACTCAATTATAATGATATATCGTTTATTTAATGAATAAAAAATTGAAATTTCTCAGATATTTTATCACTTATTATACAATTTTTAAAATGACTATAAAAGTACCAATATTTTCAGATTTATCTCCATGTTTAACGGGATGACGGACATTATAGTTTGTACATATATATATATATATATATATATATTGGTTTACAGAATTAAAAAATTAAATATTCATATAAAAGTGTTAAAAAAAAAAAGGTAAAAATTTCTCAAAAATTTTAGAATGCTGCATGCAGACTAGTTTTAAATTTTCTCCTTTGTTTTTACATTATTATAGTTAAACAGTATGTTCTAACCATATTTGGGTATTACTTTGTCGATTGATTGATAAGTTTTTAAATATTTTCTTTGAATGTCAAAATTTCCATGAAATTTCTGTATTGAAACAAAAGTATATGTTTAAAAAAAAATCACTTGTCAATAAATAAACAACATAATTCATTATAAGTACTAAACTTCCATAAAATGCAACAAACTTGCAACAGCTGTTTCTAGTTGAAAAAACAGATGACCCTTTGCCAGACGAACAAAATAAGCAAGTGTACTGCAACGTAGCGGCAACGTAGACCCGAAACAATTGTTGCGAGTTTGTAGCATTTTATGGTGTTTATTTAAAATTTTGTACTTATTACTGCCAAACGCCATTTCTCTGGTTCTTTCTTATTAACATAATTCATAACCCAAATATGTTTGAAATATATAATTAAACTATAATAATGTAAAATTGAGGAGGGAAATTGAAACTAGTTTTGCATTAAACTTTTGAATGAAAAACCCTTTATTGTTTAAAAAAAAATTAAATTTAAATAATTTTTGAGAAATTTTAGTACATTGATACAGTTAATTCAAATGTATGCAAACATTCATAATTCTAAGACGGTAATCTACTAAATATTTATGAGGATATCCATCGTCATCTTAAACTTATTAGAAAATCTTCTTTGTAAAAAAGGGTAAACTTTCAGAATTCCCAGAATAAAACCTTACTTTCTGGTCTAACTACTTACTACAATAAAATTACATAAAGTCCCTGAATGAAAAGTTGGTCTTTACCTACTGGGTGTATTCTACGCATCAAAGTTAAGTATAATAATCGATCACAAGATTAAAATGTTTTCTACACGCCTTTATATTCCTGCAGCCTTTATAAAACAAAGTTGTGTAAAATTACCGAAAATAAATGTGTAACCCTAATTATTGATCTACATACGTTATGCAGATCAATAATTTGGGTACCTATAGACACCTACTGATCAAAATAGGTTGCAGAACATCCTTAAACGAGGTAACCATTTTTGAAAGTGAAATCTTAGCTATTGATCTGCCTACGTCACACTATAATGTTGTGTAAAGTAACTGTTTGCGAGAGAGGAACATTATCTACTAATATGTATACATTACACAAAAATATTACATAAAGTTACCGTTTGGCAGAGTGGAACGTTTTCCTACTGGTCTGCAATATTGCACAACATGTTGTGTAAAGTTACCGTTTGCCATAATGGAACCTTACCTACTGATCTGCATTACACAGCATTATTGTGTAACGTTATCATTTGCGAGAGAGGAAACTTACCTTCTAATCTGCATATGATACACAACATTGTAGTGTAAAGTTGCCGTTTTCGAGAATGGTAACTTACCTACTGATGTGCATACGTTACACAACATTGTAATGTAAAGTTGCCGTTTGCAAGAGTGGAAACTTACGTACTAATGTGCATACGTTACACAACAATGTTGTGTAAAGTTACCATTTGTGAGATTGGAACCTTACTTTTTGCTATGCGTACACTACACAACAAACTTGTGTAATATCACCGCTTTTAACAGTGTAAATTTTTTCACGGACTACAAAGGTTAAACCAATACAGTTCGTAAGGTTTCTCAATATGGTTGAGGCAAGTAAGCTGCCTCAACATCGTTGAGTAAAGTTACACAAAAGTTTTTACAGTGCAAGTGGCTCCCTATCCAGAAATTTATCATTTAGTATCTACTTTGATCACAGAAAGTGGCATATTCTAATCAAAAAGTGCATCTTTTTTTTTGTGTATGTGGGTGTATGTGCGAGTACCCAACATACCATTCGGATTTCTATGCGCTGATTCGGATTTCTATGTTTTTCTAATTTAAGGCCTGTATTGAAATCGATGATGAAATTTCGAACACTAATTTTGATCCATGATCCTTTTGTTCATGTGTACATTTATTATTAAAACGAATATTTACTCACTCAGTGAAGCTGGTTAATATACCTATACATGTGTGTGTTTGTGTTTGTGTTAAAAGAAAAAAAAGTACAGGAAACTTGATTTAATCATGTATTAGCTTCTAATTCAAACTTATTGAGAAAGTTCCCGAAGTAATGAAATATCTTATTAAATACGTGATAAATGAAATAATTTATTTCTTCAAAATATGTATTTTCTTTAAAATTACCGACACAAACCTTTTCCCCGATGTTTTTAAAAACAATTATTCGCTACGTTTCAATTCCCTTTGAGAAGAAAGCGATTATTTAAATTATATGTTTATTCGAGTTTCAACATGCGAAAATTTTTTCCTTACACGTCAAATAACTTTTCTTTGCCATACTGCTTGAAGCATTTTTTTTTTTTTTTTCACTATATATAAATTTTCTGTAGGTCGTTATAAAGAGCTTTATCACATCTTCCTTACAATATTTAAGATAATATTTATATGTTTCACGTGTTTTTTAAATTCCACTTTTTTGTTGTTTTCTCTTAACTAATTCATATTAAATGTTTAAAAATGTGTTTAAATATTTAATTTTACTTCGACACTCCTATGTAAAATTTTCGCTCCTTAATTTTAAACACATATATTCGTAATGTTTTTCAAATCCCTTTAGGAAGAAAGCCATTATTTAAATACATATATATTCAGATTTCAAAATAGGAATTATTCTACTTTTCGTTACGTATCAAAGAGCTTTTTTAACTGCTTGGAGCGTTTTTTACAAACTTTTATGTATGTAGTTTTAAAGAACTTTATTTATTTTATATGTAAATATATATGTATCAAGGAATAATATTTAAATATTTTGTACGTCCTTAAAATTCAATGGTTTCCATGCTTAAAATTTGAGGGTTTTTTTTTTTTTTTAATACTAAACGTGTCTTCTTTTATATTTAATAAAAAGTTTTTTTTTTTTTTTTTTTTTTTTTTTTTTCATTTTACGAAAGATTTCGTTATAGTAATAATGTTAACAATAGCTTTGAAAATTTAAATTTTAATATCAATGACTTAAAATATGAATTTCATTAAGTTATTTGTGATTGTTGTGGCTCGGTAGGGGAGATTGGGGTTGAATGGAACGCAAGATGAATGGGACAGTAGCAAAAGTTTTAGGTTTTTCAAGAACTGGAAACTTGATAATTTTTCTGATATATGGCAGTATTGAGGTCATCCATCAAGTGAAGTTTCAGAATTATGCTATCCATAGAAGGGCAGAAAAAAATTAAAGTGTCAAAAAAAAAAAAAAAAAAAAAATATATGGGCAGAAAAAAATTTTAATCTGCCAAAGTAAGTTTTTTCTGATTCAATTAGGTAGTAGTTAAGATATTAACTATTTGCTTAAAGTTAATATAACTCTTATATGGTGAAAAGACAATCTTTTATTGCATTTATGATATTCAAGAAGAATATTGGTAATTGTTCCTTAAGCCTATTTCCTGTTTTTTATGGTCATGTGGTGGTTGGGATGGGATGAATGGGACAGTTTGAATGGGAATAAGTGGGACATTCCCCACTATGTGCTAATTTAAAATTGTACACAAAAATTATATTAAAACAAATCTTAAATAGATTTTCAATATTTTTATAACTTGCAGTTCAGTAGTTATAACATGGAATTATAAAAGTAGCATGAATTTAGTAAAAAAATAGATTGAAATTAATTGTTTTGATTTTTGTTTATAATAGTTATGATTAAAAAAATTATAAGTTAGAATATTCGATGCAATTTAAATCGATAATTAATAAATAAATAAATAAATAAACTAATAATAATTTGATTAAAATCGCAATTTAAATCAAGCTAATTAAATAAATCCTGGTGATTATTAATGCAATACAGAATAGAATGCTGATTTTTCCCGATCAGTCGGAAACAAAAATTTATCTGGATAATTTGTACTCTATTATAATGATTTAACTCTTTCTAGTGTCTTATTTATTTATATTTAGATTAGATCTTATTAGATTAAATTTCCGAAGCCTAGAACACTAGGAACTGTGCGAACTAAAGGACTTTTGACTTTTGACGTTAATTTGAGTCAATACATCAGTTTGTGTTAATTTCAGTAAATTCATAGTGTGTAATAAAATCTCATAAACCAATTAATCTTTAAAAATTTATTTACTTTCCATTTTGTTCTCTTTTTGTTTGTTAACCCCAGTCCTGTCTCATTCCTCCCCATAGGTCCCCACCTATGGGGAGGAATGAGACAGGACTGGAGTTAACAAATGGAACAATGGATGAATGGATTAATGGAACAATGCACATGCATGTAAAATATATATATATATATATTAATTAAAAATGATAACTTTTTATTAAAGTTAGTATGTTTATATGTAACTGATTACTGAGTGTACTTATGAGCAATGCTACAAAATTCTGAATTACAATGGTGGACGTTATCAGTAAAAACATGAAAAATGTCCCATTCATCCCCACTCTCCCATAAATTTCACCAAAAAACACAATATAATCCTTGCATTTTTTTTTTTTTTTTCGAATTTATGTAAATGGATGAATCTATAAAAACCTAAACTAAATCAACATACATTCTAGGACATAAAAAAATGACACACGAAGAATGAGTAATGCAAATTCGACGCATATAATTGCACACAGATTTCAACAGAAAATGCAAAATTTAAAATTTTGGTGACTAGTGAACGAACATGTGACGCTGCAGTACATCTTAACTTCCCAACTGGCAGGATATTAAAGAGGAGAAATTTTTATTCGAGTTTAGAAATTCTTTGAGATTTTCATTCCGTGTACTTAGATAGAGGAAAAATAGGCCTCGTATACAGGTGCGCGAACAATATGCCCAGATGCCAGTATTTCAGAGTGGACATATAATTGGGCTCAAAGAAGCCGGGTGTTCTAATCAATGACTCGCTCAACATTTGGATAAGAATGACGCCGTTATTAAACGATGTTTGGCAGAAATGGGTGAACTGCGGCTGAACACTTCGTCAGGAACGAAGATGTTGGTCTAGAGAGACGACAGAACATGAAATTCAATCAATCGTGAAAGCTGAACTCATAGCCCCATATTCATCATTATTATCGATCCTACGTGCAACTGGTGCTTTAGTGACCACAAAAATCATTAATATATTCCAGCTCAAAAGTTTAACAAGATTTGCAAATGACTAATTTTTCTCAGTTTAAAAACTTATCTCTTAATGAGATGTTTTCAAACATTGAGTATTTAAATAACTGGGTCTTCCTCATGTTTTTCAGTGAAGATTGTTTTAAGACAACGTTCAAGGGGCCGGTAAAAAATTGAGCAAAATCCATAATGTTTGTGATCACCCTGTGATCAAGCTCGTTTTCAGTGGTCTTGGGCATATTCAGCCTGGAATGAAACAGACAGGAGCAGAATTATCTTCAATGATGAGTCCCGCGCTTCGATTTGAGTCCCGGTGACCATAGAAGACGTGTCTGGAAACTCTCCAGAAAAAAGAGGATCTCAATCTGGCTTTTGCCAACCATACGACCCGACAACCAAGAGTAATGGCCTGGGGTACCATTTCTTTTAATAGCACTATCCCTTTGGTTGTCACCCGCAGCACCTTTACACCACAGCGGTACGTCGACGAAATTGTACGGCCCGTTGTGTTGCCCTTCATATCACACTATCTTGGGCGTATAATTAAACATGATAATGTCCTTACGCCCACGGAGATAGTTCTACTGCTTATTTTCTAGCTTTTTCGATATTGCCTTGGCCAGCAAAGTCGCCATATCTCTCTCCCATTGAAGACCTTTGGAACATTATGAAAAAGACCCTTACAACAAGTTCGGGATTTTTCCAATTTCATTCACCAATTGGACAGAATTTGGCACGATATCTCTCAGGAGGACATCTGTCAACTCTATCAATCAATACTAAGAGGAATAACTGCTTACATAAAGGCCAGAGGTGGACCAACGTGTTACTGACTTTTCCATTTTGTGTAATTTTCTCTCTTGATTCAATCAACCAATTTCTCTGAAACTATAATCATCAGTTTATCTCTACATGTGCATCACATCCACCAATTTTCGTCCCATTCGGGTAACGCCTTCTTGGTGCATCGTTTTTTCTTCCTTTGTTTTCCTTCGTTTTTCTTTTTTTTTTTTTTTTTTTTTTTTTTTTTTTTCGTTTTAAAGTGTATTTTTAAAAAATGCTTACTTTGCATTTTCCATTCATTTTTCCCCCTTGTTTTTAAAGGTAAAGCGCCATCTATAAGCAAAATTTACATTTATATATATATATACCTATATATATATATATATATATATATATATATATATATATATATCCTTGAACAAAATATTTTATCTTGAGAGGTATTCTAGTACAAACCGCTATTTCGTATGTGAATTATTTGATTTTTCATTAAAGATTAATATGTATGAGGAATTTTTTCTCGGTATCAGCAAAAAACCTCTCCCACAAAATGTCCCCAGAAAAAACATCCCTTGGAAAAATATCCCCAAAATTAATTTACGCAATTTTCAAAATTTTGCACTGATACTTTGTAGATCAAATTACTAATGAAGTTTATTTATTGTTTAAAAATAAAAACTGAAATAATATATAAAAAAAAATGGTATGTTTTGGCCAACACAAAACCTTTTTCCATATCATTTTATATAATAGCGTTTAATATGCACAAACATAATGTGCGCTGACTTTTCAAACATTCATTGAAGGCACAATCTGTCTTTCCTTTTCTTCTGAAAATCAATGCTTTGCTCCACCCACCCCGCATTTTTGTGCAGTGGTCCCTGATATATAGCCTTCCTTTAAATTGTGGAAATCGCAGCATAGCAGCGCCACCTGTTAAGCGGTTCACACTAAAAGTTGATAAGCACTAATTTAGGTGAAGGTGCATCTACATATAAAATTATATGCAATTCTATGCAGTAGTTCTTGAGATACAGTCGCCACAAAATTTTTGTCTCACACATACACACACAGAGACAGACAGACAGAAAGATATTTTCTAAAAATGGTCAAATCGTGTTGTGGACCTCACAAAATGTGTAAATTCGTAGAAAACTATAAGTTGAAAATTCTTTGGAATCCAATACTTTCTTCTATTGAATATAGCAGAAAGTAAAAATAATACATTATTTTTTTAATAACTCACTTTGAGCAAGATACTATTTAATCATAGAAAACTGTTACAAATCATATAGAAAAAAAAAATACTGTTATGAAAAACTCATAACATTTGCAAGCTGTTCTTAGAATAATTAAAAAATATTGTAATCTTGCGCAGAACAGATAAAAGGATTTTCAAACTAATAATGTATGCTCTTACTCAATGCAACATTCAAGCTGCAATCGTGCCCACTTTTTATCACCTGTTGAGGGATCGGGCTTAATTATTTAGACTCAAAAGAAGTGTTATATGTTTTAGGTTGATTTCTTTAGAAATCGACCCATTGCAATCACTTCGTTTATCTATATATCTATTTATCATCTATATATATAATGAAAATTTTGCCATCACGATAAGCCCCGAAATAGTACTCCAAATCGAACCAAATTTGGACAGCGAACTTATCTTATAAATATGGATGAGTTTATTAACCAAGTTGCTTCAACATTTTGTTTTTAAGTGGCGACCACTTGAAAATTTCAAATCTACATTGTAAAAAAGCGTATTTAATGCCGGTTTTGCTTGAATTTTGATGAAAATAGACCACATAAGGATCTCAATGAATTTTATTAATAAACTTTATTAATGAACATTATCCGTCATTTTTAACAAAGTGGTGGATATCTTAAGTTAAGTAGAACCATTTCAAATCAGGCTTCCACTTGAAAATTTATAATCACGATAACTTCCGAAATGATACTTCAAATCCAACTAAATTTGGATAGTGAACTTATTTTATAAATGTCTTGGATGAATTTGTTAACCAAGTTGTTCCACCATTTTGTTTTCAAATGGAAAGCACTTGAAAATTTCAAATTCACAATGTTAAAAGCGTATTCCGAATTTTTTTGAATTTTGATGTATACATAGACCTGATATGTGTCTCAATCAAGTTTATTAATGAACTTTATCCGCCATTTTTAACGAAGTGGCGGATAGCTCAAGTTAAGCAGGGTCATTTGAAATCAGGCTACAACTTAAAGAATTAAAATCACGATAACTTCCGAGATAATACTCCAAATCGAACCAAATTTGGTCTGTGAGCTTATCTTTTAAATATCTTGGATGAGTTTGTTAACCAGATTGCTCCGCCATTCAAGTTAGCACCCTTCCAAAATTTTAGAATCGTCCTCACTGCTAGTCTTAGGAAACGTGACTACACTATATTTTTTCATTTTGAAAATAATGTTTTGAATTTAAAATTTTTATCGCAAACTAAATACACATTGCTATTTACCTTTTTTTTTCTTTTTTGAAGCAAAAAGAACGTCTTCGCTATCTAAGGGCTGAACATTAAAATTTTGTGCGTAGATTTTACAAGTTAAAACTAGAACTAGCCGATTGTATGCAGATTAAGCACTAAATTATTAGATTTGGATTTTCTTATATTCTGAATTGTATTAATAATTTACCGTTTTAGATTTTATGACACGAAATTATTGTTCTGAAATATTTTTCAATCAAGCCATTTTCTTTTAAGTAGTAATAAGACTTTATTTGACATTGACATAAAGTATGTAGCAGAATGCTCTGAAAATTAAAAGTTACTTTTGTCTCAAGTATAAATATTTCAAAAAAAAAAAAACTCATTACATTCGAATTAAGAAAAACGTGACTGTAAAGCAGTAAAGCAACGAAGGAGAAGGGGGGGGGGGGGGGGGGAGCAAATCATTATATTTTAGAAAAAAAGGAAAAACAGATTACGCACCCAATAAATTTTGAAAAGTCAGTGTCTATACTTGTTCATGTTAACCGTTATTATATAAAATGATACAGAAAAAAAAAAAAAAATTGTGATAGTTTTTTTCTAATCCTATATTTTTACAATTTAATCTGCTAAAAACATCCTACGGTTAAAAATCTTACTTTAGGGAACTCATTTCTGTACATTTTTTTTTTTTTTTTTTTTATATAAAATAAATCAAATTTATTGCACAAAATATTTTTGTAATACATGTCTAACTTCCAGTTCAACACAAATCATATCTATGCGTTGTCGGAAAGTAGTTGAGTAAAGTTCTAAAGAGAAACTCGAACTAGAGAAAATATCTCTTGGGACATTTTCCTTCAGTGGAGATATTTCAAAATCGCTAGCTTTTCTTTATCTTCAAAACTCTTTTGTCTTCCTTACTTTATGAATAATACATGGCACTTTGAAATTTACCGAGTGCGCTTCCAAGAGAAACATTTTTTTCCAACAAATGTAGAAAAAAAAATTATAATTTTCTAAAAAATATTTTTTTTTTTCGGTTTGATAGGGAAATATTTGTAGAATAACAAAAAAGAACTTATATTTAAAATGTTAAACTAAGTTAAAAACCAGACATATAAAGCCATTATCATCAGATATATTATGTCTTAATTTAGAAATGTATTCATCAACCACGAAATTTCATTTCAGAAAATTTTGGAGTGGAAGGCTGATTTTTTATACCAACTATCTGAAAAATACCATAGCCGGGAATCGAACCTGGCCCTTCCGCTTTGCGTGCGGATGCTAAAACCATTGAGTTACCCTGGCTGATTACCAGCTAGGCATTTCTCACATAACATTCGTTGGCAAAATTAAAATTTCGTGGTCTCTTCGAGTTGTGCCATGAATATTAATGTCACTTGATATAGCTGTGTTTACAGACTCGGTGACTTTGCCAACAAATGTTATGGGAGAAATGCGTAGCTGGTAATCAGCCAGGGTAGCTCAATGGTTTGAGCATCCGCACGTAAAGCGGAAAGCCCGGATTGGATTCCCGGCTCTGGTATTTTTCACATAGTTGGTATAAAAAAATCAGCCTTCCACTCCAAAATTTTCTGAAATATGATGTCTTATTAAAATTTCAGATTACTGGAACTTGTTTCCAATAATAATAATAATAATAATAGAAAATAGACCACTGCAGTTTTTAAAAGCTTTAGAACTTAATTGCAAATACAGATGATATTTTCCCCTTTTATTTCTACCAGAAAGTTAATTCTATAGAAAGAATTATATATTCCTCAACTTTTTTCAGTGTTAATGTGTCGACTCTAAACTCTAAATACTAGAATGTTTCTAAAACTTCGAACATTCTATTCCTCACAAATTCAATAAGACTGAACCGAGTCTTTTATCAACATTTCTTCATAAGTCAAATGATCAGTGAAGCATTTGTCATGAAATGGCCAACTCGTTCTCCTAGTCCCAATTTCACGCCGCGCACACGTCCTTAGTTTGTGAAACTCCTTGAAATCATTCACAAAGCAAGGACATGTTAACAATTTATCAAATTTAAAAAACTGGATAACAGCTCATGGGGGACAAATCGGTGGGGATTTTCCATGTTCCGCTGTGGAACATGCTGTTTACAAAATAAATTTTTTTGGTAGAAATTAAAAGGCAACAAACATATCAGACATTACTTATAAATCATTCTAAATAAAGCTTTTATCAAGTATAGCCATATGTTTTCTTTGCTAGCTAAACATTACTGTGCATGCAGAGCCAGTGTTTCCTTCAAGTGTATAATTTGGAAACCATACATATAAATATATATATATATATATATATATATATATATATATATATATACTCGGTAATACTCGGTAACAAAAGTGTCCGAACACTAGCAGAAATTCTTATGTAAAAAAAGTACACTTCATACGGTTTTTATAAATAAATCCTTATCGAATCATGTTCTTACGCTGACTAAGAGCAGGATTCGACAGGGATTTATTTAACAAAACCGTATGAAGTGTACTTTTATATCATAGGAATTTTTGCTAGTGTTCGGACACTTTTGTTACCGACTGTACATACATATATATATTGGAAAAATATTCCGGTAATCTGAAACGTGTTACAAGCAAATTTTATGCCATTAGTCACAATAGGTTCCCGGTAATAGATCTACAAACATATCCATTTTAATTAAAACAATACTGTGTTTTTCAGGCTTTAATTCCTCCTATTACGATATATAGTTCGAATATTTACAGAATCTGTCACAAAATATACGTATATATGAAATAGTACCATTTAAAAGATATAAAAAATTAGCATGCTGTGACCATCATAAAAATTTCTTTTATGCCAATGTACATGAAGGGACAAAAAAAAAAAAAAAAAGCCGCACTTTGATATTTTCCATTTCTTTTTCTGTAATCACCAATTTTATTGTTTTAAAAGTAAATTTTCGAACAGATTTTTTACTTTGTGTTCCGCATACAATTTAGGATTGAGCCAAATATTAAAAACAATATGCAAATACTCCGAAAATTGTAATTTTAGAAAGTTTTTCAAAAAGTGGAAAGAGTAAGGCAATTAACTATACCCCAAAAAATATTAGAGTGAAAATCAAAAAAATATTAATACGCGGGATGACAAAATGATTAAATATTAATGAAATATTAGTGAGCTGGTTTTTAGCATGATATAAATATTTTGGTTTATTAAACTAGAAATTTCTCTCTAGGCGGCCACGTTGCTCATCCAATCAAGGTGATAGCAAATTAAAAAGCCAGTTGGTTGACTGTAGGATTGAAGGCCGATTAACTCCGAATATGTCCTAGGCCAAGAGGGGGTATGCCCTCCGTGGGGGAGAACAGAGAAGGGATTCAGAGAAAAAGTGTCTAGTAACATAATTGCTGTAAATACATTGCAACAATGATTAAACAAAGCAAGTTTAAGTGCCAGATAATCTGAAAAAAATTCCTTCTTAACGAAAAGAATTAGTAAAGTAAGACTTCAGAGGGTTAAAACAATTGAAAATGATGAATTAATTATTGGGCTGAAGTGGTTCTCTCTGATGATTTGTTTAACTTATTTCGAGCGGAAGGAAACAAGCAGGTCTGATGACGAAAATGTGGCCGACTTAATGAAAATCACACTTTTAAAACAGTGGCACATTAACCATACATTATGATACGAAAGTGCATACCTTTTCAATGAGTCAGGCGGATTTTATTTTCAAGGGATTAGTTAACCCGAAATAAAACTCGGCCATTAAAAATTTTATGTCTGACCGACTATTTTGGAGGTATTTCAGACTTTTCCACACTCAGCATTTCAAGATGATAATTCACCTTGTTACATGGCACCTGTGGTACGTTTATTTGATTCAAGTTGTTAAAATTACCTATCGATTCCCATGAGCATCTATAATTTCGTAAGTTATCATTACTTTTTTTTTTAAATCCCACAAAGAATATCGTAGAATTTATTCTATACTAGACCTGAAAATAGTCCTGATTTCAATCCGCTCGAAATGTTTAGTTTGTAAAAGAAGGCGGGGTTTCTAAATTTGTAGCCTATTTTGTAAGAACTGGAAAAAGTTATGTATGATATTTGGCACAGTGAAATTTCTGAGTTTCATGTTAAAAACTGATATATATATATATATATATATATATATATATAAGTTGCACCCTCGCGCATTAACCCGTTTTATCCCACTGTCCTATCCGAAGGACAGCTGAAAAATAGCATGTGGAAATCAGTATTTGTTTATTGCGAATATTTTATCAGCTGGAACCTCACGCTAACAGAAGCTTAGGCATACCTCTACAGGTTCCAGCTAATAAAATATTCGCACCAAACAAATACTGATTTCCACATGCTATTTTCCAGCTGTCCTTCGGATAGGACAGTGGGATAAAATGGGTTAAAACAGTAATTCCATAAAAGGTAAAATTATCCAATGCAGAATGCATTTTTTTATTAAGTAATTGTTTAGATCTAACAAATAAATAGTTTTATTTCATACATTAAAATATAACGTGCTTATTTCATTTAATAAATCACAAAAAAAAAAAAAAAGGAAGTATATGTTTATTATATTAAGTTTAAAAAGAACATTTTATGTAGATTTTTATTAAATACTTCGTTGAATGTAATAAACCGAATTATTAAATCAAAAATGTACATAGGTATTATACAAATATTACAGTTTTATTTGTTTCAATCATTACTTTTTAAGTTATTACAATCACAAAAAGTATAAGTCAATTTTCTGCAGTGCAGCTTTTTTTTTCCCCTCTTAGTGTATATAACAATACAGCCTACCGATTAATATCGTCAAAAATTTATTCATTACAGCTCTTTTCAAAAAAGATTTCACGCATATAATTTAGTACAAATTTATGCAATAGACGCGTATATATTTCCATCCGAAAAATCACAGGAAGTAAGTAAAAGCTGCATCACTTGTTGGCAATAATTACCCAAATTAAATCAGCATAAGTTTTCATAATGATCATCACAGATTTAAAATTTGGTGCATTTTCACTCTATAAAAGTTGAAATATACCTCTCTCAAAAATGGGGAAATGGCAGCATAGCAACGTCACCTGTCAGTCTGTGTTCATCCAAATTGAATCAGCATAAATTTTCACAATGACTATCTAAGATATCAAGTTTGGTGAACTTACATTTCACAGAAGCAAACATAAAACCTTCTTTATAAATGGGGGCTATTTCGCTATAGCAGCGCTATATTCTAGGTGATATATGACAAAATCTCTTAAGCATTAATTAATAGCATGGTCAAACCAAATATAAACTGTTGAAAAATTTTGTCCAATATTTCGGGAGATACATTGCTTGTAAAATTTTGATAATACCTACTAGAAGTAAATAAAAACACATATGTAAAAGAAAATTAATTTAAATTTACGCATTAATATTTTTAATTTCCTTTTGTAGAGAAAATTTAAGAACATTCTGCTTTGCCGAAGTATCGATATCAACTTAAAACACTTTTGCACAATTCAATATTAAAAAAAAAAAAAAAAAAAAAAAAAAAAAGAGAGAGAGAGAGAGAGAGAGAGGAAAGAATATTTTTCTTATTAGTTGGAAAAATTTAATCAAAGAAGTTACATTTTAAGTGTATTGAATTTCAATACCAGTTGTTCTGAAAGTTCAATTTATCTTTTAAATTTTCCGCTTCGACTGTAAGAAAACTGAGAAAGTTATTAATTTTGTTCTTTAGCATCTTGAATAAAAATTAAATTTTTACTTTGATTTTGAAAAGATTAAATTTTCCATCCATGCACATAAAAGAGAAAAAGAACGAAAATTTATCATATATATCTACTAATAAAATTTATATTTACAAAGAAAAAAAATCAAGTTGAATTTTTTTTCATTTATTACTAAGAAAAGACAAGTGACAGTGAATTTGTAAGTTTTAAAATGTTCAGAAGTGATTTAAAATTTTGTGACGAGCTATCTTTTAAATTTAACTTTTTATTAAAAACATAGTCCCTGTAAATATAAATAAAGCAGAAATTTCTGATATAATGTTAATTTAATACATTTTTAAATAAAATATACGTACTCCATTTATTATCAAAATACATGACCTATAACAAATGAAATAATACAATTCTAGTTTGTGACAGTCCACATAAGTGATATATCATCATTTGTAGATATATTTTTGTTCTTTGTACTTGTTTAATTTTAAGGGAAAAAAAATCAATAAATGTCCAAAAAACGTTGTACTTTTACATGCACAATAATGATAATAATAAAACTAGTATATTGTATCTATCAAACACTTTTTTCTATATTTTCCTAAATAAATTCACGCAACGTGAATTATCATTTATCAAGAATTATTTTAGATGATGAATGCAGATGATTTTCATTTCACAGATGTATAACACTGTACACTGTGTAAAAAAAGTAGAAGGACACTAGATAATTTTAAAAATAAATGGTGTCTCTTATTTTTAATGAAATTATTTTTATGTGTAACATTTTGCAGATCATTTAGCAAGAAAATATCAGTATCATTACCACGATTTCCAAAAATAAATTATTAATGACAACAAAAATAGTTTCCACTTCTTTTAACTCTGTAAAAAAAGTAGAAGGACACTAATACAAAATATAAAATACAAGCAATTTCAATAAGAAATACTCTTCCCATTGGCTTTTATAACTTCGAATATTCTATGTGGTAGTGAATCATACAAAGATTGGATTCCTGTTTGGCAAATTCAGCCTATGAGCTGTTCAAAGCTACTCGAAGCTCAGTAAGGAATTTAAACATTTTCCCACTAGCATATACTTGACGAGCTAGTATTGATCAGATGTTTTCCACTTTGTTAAGATCTGTACTTTTAGCTGACTTAGGTAGAACCTGCACATTATTTTCAGCGAACCAATTTTTAACTCTATGGGGATGTAAATGACCGCTTCATCTTGGTGAAACATCCACTCTTCTCCTCCTAATCCAGAGCCATAAGAAAGAAGCTCAGAATTCAGCACTTCAATATAGCCTGTATGTTTCTGCATACCACTGAAAAAGATCAGACTTGTTCTTCTTCCATACCCAATTGATTATTAGATCATCACCCCCCCCCCCTCCTCATTTATGGAGTTGAATAAGATTCTTCTACATTCTTCAGACAATGCCAGTATTATAGTTAACCATCTAAATCGTCTATATTAATCTTCTTTTCGTCTGAAAATATTATAGAAGTCCCATCTGAGGTCCATAATACGTGATTTTTGACCAATGATACGGTAATCAATCTGTCTGTGTGTGTTTTTTTTTTTTTTTTTTTTTTTCCACTTTGGATGAAGCTTCCGCTATTTGAAAATGAATTATTTGGATCTTGTTAAGTAGTTTTAAACTGTTTGCCTTGACACATGAGTAAGTCCTGCTTGATTTGGGGCCTTTGCGATACTACCACTGCTCTTTTTGAGCTCATGAGCAAGTTTTCTTTCATCGCAAAGCATTAACATTTTAGGTCTACCAGTCCTCTTTCTTTTCCTATTTCTATCTGACTTTCTGATAATGTTAGAAAGTGTATTGGGTCTGACGTGCAGTATACGAACAATCGGTCTAACACCTTTAACATTAATTCTATATGCAATAATTTGCCCCTTTTGGAAATAATTTTAAAATATTCTTCTAGGCAGTCTAAAAAGAAAATAACAATGCAATTTTTAAAAAAATATGTTTTCCTCATCAAAAGAACTCAAAGAAAATTCAACATTTACTATTTTACTTGTGCAAATCCACTAAATAACTAATTTTGGAAAGTGTCCTTCTACTTTTTTCACACTCTCAAAATCATAGATGCTAGTTTTTTTACAATCCACTTTTTAGAGTTTTCATTTTTACGTGAAATTAAAGAAAACTGTGTTACACAAAATCTGTATAAAAATCTAAAAGCCAGGATAAAAATACAGAAAGTAATCTATGAAAATCGACTGTCCTTCTACTTTTTTACGCAGTGTATGTCGAAAAAAATCAGAATTTTGTAAAACTAAAAAAAGGAGCTTTTTCTTTTTCTTTTTTTTTTTTTTTTTTTTTTTTTTTATAAAAAAAGTTTAGCAAATTGCATACAGTATGACAGAAAAAACACCTAATTTGGATGTAACATTCAATTTATGCTCTTGAAAAGGTATTGATGTTGATTGTATTCATTAAAGAATGTTTAATTTTTTCAGAAATCTTTATTCATGTTCTTTCTAATTCTTCGTGTGATACTTCACCTTCTTCAATGTTTAAAAAGGTTTTCAATATATAGATATCATCATTTTCTTTTTTTATATTTTCTAGTTCTTCATGTGATACTTGGTTACATGCAATGTTTGAAAAGGTTTTCAATATATATATATATATATATTAATTTCACATTGGTTAGTTGAAAATATTTCTCATTGTGTACATTTACAAGAAATTTTATCCTCTACTGCCACATTAAAATTGCGAAAAGCGGGCAAGCCGCGGCACCTGTTGAGCGATTAATCCCTAAATGTAATCAGTAACAATTTAAGTCAACGCCCGACTAAATATTAAGTTTGGTTAAATTTCATGTTTTGATTCGTGAGATACAGCCTGTGCAAATGGTAACTTATAGACAAACAGGCATCCAGAGATTGAAAACTTTTACGAATCCAATACTTTCCTATTAAGTATGATAAAGAACATATACAGTGCATCCTAAAATTTTATAGCCAACGGTTTTTTCTTTATTTTACCACTAAAAAAAATAAATAAATATTTCAAAATCATTTTTAATTATAAGTAATATCAAGACAATAATAATATTATACAAAAATATTATCTTACAATCACAGACATTGTAATAGGAACTAAAACTGAAAATTTACTGTGCCAAAAGTTTATAGACAACTCATTATTTTTTCTTTAACATTCCAATTTTTGAGCCATTTTTCCTAATCACTTCAAAAACTTGATCACTCCTACTCAAAACAATAATTTGAAGAATTTCTGGCTTTAGAGAAAAGCAACTTCTTTCAATTTGCAGCATTCGATCTTGAACTGATGCAGATTGACGCAATTAGCATATACGTCTCTAGCTAATATTCCACAAAGGTTATCCATCGGGTTCAAGTCAGGACTTAGAGTTAGCCAGTCCATAACAGTTACTTGGTTTTGTCTAAATCATTGCATTGTAGAATTTGACACGTGAATGGAGCTTGCTTGCTGATATATTCATTCTTCCACACTTAGCAACTTTCTAAATAGAAGTATCCATACTTATAGCATTTTCTGGTAATCTTCGGAACATTGACGACCTTTTAAAAAAACAATATCGGTAGTGACAGTAATTCCTTTAAAGGAAAATGCTCCTCGCACCATGAGGGAACCCCCTCCTTGTTGTATGTTGAAAAAAGTTTGTGGTTCCTTGCGAATATCATGATAGTAATATTTCCAACCATCGGGGACATCTAAATTGAACTTCTTTTCATCACTAAACAGAACACTCAACCATTTATATGTCCAATTCACATGATTTCGAGCCCACTAAACGCGAGCATCTTTATGCCGTTTTGTCAACTTTGGTGAACGACTCATTTTGTGGTAAGCAAGCAATTTACAGGGTGACAAGAAATAACTTGGACGAAGTTTCAAACGAAATATCTGTAACTACCACTAAAGTTATAAATTTATTTCATTGTCATTTATTATTAGTATTGATCCTAGAAAGCGAATAAACAGGTGTAAGTAAGTTAGTTGTGAGATAACCATTGTGGTTAACAAACGATCTGCCATACTTGAATTACATAAGCAAGGAAAGAAACAATGTGAAATTGTTCAACTATTGAAAGTGCCTAAGCAGACGGTTTCATACACAATCAAAAGGTTTAATGAACTCGGACATGATGGGGCCAGGCCAGGAAGAGGAAGAAAATGCACAGTTAACACATCAAGAAACCGAAAAGTTATCAAAAACCGAGTTCAACGAAATCTTAGGATTTCAATGAGAAAGGTTGCTAGAGAGATGAAGATCAACAGAGAAACCACACGTTTGATGGCAAGAGTAGAGCTTAGTCTTCGCCCTTACAAAATGAAAGAGGCTCAAAAGCTAACAGCAGAGAACAAACGCACAAGACTTCAAAGGTGTAAGGATTTGTTAAAGCGGGCCGCAGGTAATCAATGGCAAACATTTGTCTTCACAGATGAGAAACTGTTCTCGATTGAACAAGCTCACAATAGCCATAATGATAGAGTTTGGTCAGCAGAAGCACCTGGACCTTCTTGCATTGTTGAATGACGTCAACGACCCCAATCTGTAATGGTTTGGGGTGGGATATGTGCTAGTGGGAAAACACCACTTGTTTTTGTTGATCAAGGGATAAAGATTAATCAACAAACATATCGCAAACTAATTTTGGAAGATGTCGTCTTACCTTGGTCGCAAAAGTTCTTTGGAAACAAAAGATGGACCTTCCAAAAGGATTCCGCACCTGCACACAGAGCTAAAGGCACTCAAGATTGGTGCAAGACAAATTTTTACTGACTTTATTGGAGCTCAAGAATTGCCACCGTATTCCCCAGATTTGAACCCAATGGATTATTCTGTTTGGTCCATCTTGGAGACAAGGGTGTGTGCTAAACCTCATAAAACTTTGGCATCCCTAAAGAAATCCTTATGCAAAGAATGGGATAAAATATCAGTAAGTGAGTTGCGGCCCATAGCCGAAAATTTTGTGACACGTTTAAAGCTCTGTATTAAGGCTAAAGGTAGCCACTTTGAAAATTTGTAAATATGTTAGACAAAATAATGTATTTATATTTATTTTGAAGTTTGGTTGTAATATTTTCATTAGCATTAAAGTTATAATGTATCATGTGTGTCCAAGTTATTTCTTGTCACCCTGTACTTATCTGCAGCGTCGATGCACCTTGGATTTTGATACTGGAACGGTCATCTCTCTAGAAATTGACCGTACAGACAGGTTCTGGATTGAAACGAATATGAAAATCTCTGTGTCTTGTCGTTTAGTTGTTTTCTTTGGTCACCCAGAACGTGATTTTTTTCAAAATTGTCACCTTTTGACAGAATTTGTTAAATACCAGCCCTGCTGCATCCAGTTTTTCTTGAAATGTCCACAACTTTCATTCCACGAGCTTTGAAACAATACATTTTCAAAATTTCATTACTGGTAAACTGCACGTTGCGAGGATTCTGTACAATCAGTCAAAAAAAGAAAGACAGCTTCGCTTTTATCTCAGAAAACTATTACGTCACAAGTACATGACCTTGGAATATGCAAATTTGAAGATCAGTACTTCAATCAGCTTTTAACATTGATTGTCTATATATTTTTGGGACAGCATTATTTTCGTTTTATTTTTTTATATTAAATTTATGTGTGTTTAAAGTTCCTTAAGTATTTCATTATTTGTATTACGTCAATACATATTTACGTAATTTATTTCATCTTTCTTTCTCGTTTAATTTGCTCTTAAATCCAAAAAACGGTTGTCTATAAACTTTTGGGACGCACTGTTTATATATATATATATATATATATAATAACAATATAATGGCGGATATATGTTGTTTTACGGAAATCCTTCAATGCACAAAATACTAATTAAAATTGTATATATGTATAATCCTGAAAGAAACCTCCCTTTTCCAAAAGCGTAGTGACTCTGATCTTGAAGAATTGAAGGTCGAAAGTAGGTTTGAATGAAATGGTGAAACCCAGATTTACCGGCCTCCGTATGTACGCCAGTGATAGAATGTATAAAAAGGGTGAATTAATTATATTTAAGAAATTGGATTAATTTCTCTTTCGGCAAGAAAGAGGAGGTTACATTCGAGGAAGGGGTTATTTTCGGGGTTTTACAATATATATATATATTTGGCTTTGAAGAAACGTGTAGTTAGGAAATTGAAAAAATAATTTTATAAAATAAATAGAAATAATTATAAGATAAAAAGATTTTTATAAACCATGTTTTTAAATTTTCTGTTGAATCATATAAACGCTACTGAAGGCTGCCGGAACCTTTTTTTTTGCTCTGATTAATAGCGTCCCTGTAAAAAAAAAAAAAAAAAAAAACTGTAAGTGCTAAATTCACCAAAATCTATACAGTTCATGCAACTGTGACCTATAATGTGTGTACAAATTTTTTGCTCAGATTAAAGAGGCGTTTAGACGCTATCACATTTTTAACAATTTGGCCCCATAGGCCATAATGATAAAGAATTTTTCTTTGTGTGTGTGTGTCCCTGTGAAAAATCTATAAGTGCTAGATTCACCAAAATCAATATGGTTCGTGCTATGGTGGCTTACAATATACGTACCAACTTTCAGCTCATTCGAAGAAAATGTTTAGACGCTAGCGTATTCACTCACACACACACACACGCACATACATACACACGTATATATACACATACATACATCATCGTAAAAATAGTGAAAACAGCCTCAGGGCACCTCAAAACGTATAGAAACATCAAAATCTCAAATTACAATTTTTACATGATTACAATACTTTCCTTGCATATGTATGTTCGGAAAGTAAAAAAATGTTAAATATATGGTAAATAAAATCATTATCATTATTATTTTTATTTATTTATTTATTTTTATATGTGATTTTTCTTTAAGAACAACTGCCTTAAGTGTTTTCTCGATATTTTTCAATACCATTTTCTACAACATTTTTCAAATTCCTTTGAGAAGAAATCCATTACATAAGATATGTGCGTTTGAGACATACATTCGTTCAACATACGAATTATTTTTCCTTGCATGCCAAATAGTTTTTCTTTAACAAACTGCTTGAAGACTTTTTTACATTATTTTAGGTACATCGTTATAACGAACATTATCTTTTTCATTCCTATAAAAGAATATTATTGGTATGTTAAATGCGTCTTTTCATTTCCACCAGTTTTATGTTTTGTTGCTAACTAAATAATTCAAAATATTTTTTCTCTTCGAAACACATACATAACTCTTTTTCTCCATAATTTATTCGCAACGTTTTCCCAGATCCCTTTAAGTAGAAAGTCATTTTTTAAATACATGTGTATTCGAACTTCAATGTAGAATGAATTATTCTATTTTTCCTTACATATCAAATGTCTTTTTCAACTGCCTGAAGCGTTTTCTTCAATATTTTAAGTACGTAGTTATAAAATGTCTTGTATATACTATACATATATGAAAAACATTTTGAAACATTTCACGGGAAGAAAAATGCAATATCACATGAAGCAATGGAAGATTCAATTAAAAGATATTAAAAATCTAACGATGAAAGCATACATCAAAACAATACTTCTTCAGAGGCCGTTAGATATTGCATAGTAATTGGAATGATATTTAGTTTACACATCTTTAAAATATAATAATTTACATGCATGAATTTTAAAGATTTTTTTTTTCAAACCTAATCAGGTTTTGTGAAATGTTAAATAAATCCCTTTTTATATTTGATAATAGATATTTTATTTATTTATTTTTACTTTACGAAATATTACATTATACTGATAACGTTTACAATAATTTTAAAAGCTTAAGTTTTAGTAACAATGCACTAAAACTTAATTTCATTCTATTATGAGTACTAGTTAAGACCTTCACGTTAACAACAGTTAACTAGTTGTTATTATTTTCATTTTTTGTATATGTGCATGAGTATGTGATTGCACTGATAAAAAAGTAACTTAATATAATTTTTGAAAAAGCGTTTTTAGGAGGTCTATTAGATCAGAAATTGGTGGCATTTTCGCTGCCTTTTAACGAAATTTCTTTCACAAAGTTCAGATTTATAAAATGGGTGCCTTTCACAAAATAGCGTTTTATAAAAAAATTACTGTGTTTTCAATAATATTCCAAATGGTTGCCTATACTTGATTTGATAAAACACTATTCACTTCAAATTAAATTTTATTTTTGAGTGACTACTAAAACGAAAAATTCCCTTTTCCTACAAAAATAAATAAAATTACAGGGATGAAAATTTAGCGCAGATCTCATACCAATATTTCTGTACTGATAAGTATAAAGTATTTAAGTCCAAAAATGTCGATTTTTAGTTAAGTACATAGTCAGACTCAGAAAAAAATTCTCTATCGATTGGTATAAAAGATTTAAATCCATGTCATTTAGTCTTTGAGAAAATACATTGGATAAAAAGATTCAAGTCAGAAATTTAGCATTAATCTTTAGTATAAAATATTTAATTCAAATTTTTCCCTTTATTAAATGAAGATTGACAATCACTAAATGCTATAAAGGGTATAAATCAACCTAATCCCTTTTTCCTAATCGATTCTTCTGATTAGTTTTTAGTTAGTTTAACTTTATTTTTCGTCTCCTGAAAAATCAAGAATATGGACTTAAATCCTTTATACTTATCAGTACAGATTTGTTTGTAAATTTTCGCCACTTATTAAATCTCTGGTTTAAGAAGAAAATTTTGTTTTCTAAATACCGGTATGGGTTGTTGACGTTGTTGTGGGGAATAAGACCGATTGACTGTACTGGGGTTCTAGGCCTGAGGGAGAGTGTCCTATGTGCTAAATACCGGTATGACTTCTGTGCCATATTTCTACCCTAAAAATTATCACATCTAATTTTTTCGCGGAAATTGGCTCCAAAAATTAAAACCTCGATGAAACCTATGCTTTAATAAGTTTTTGCAATATCATCTACTAAAGGCTGTTGTATATAGAGGTCACATACAACATTAACAGCAGAATAGCATCTATACCTATTTAAAATAGAATAAACAACAGGTGTTGCAGCGTTTCTATTTCTTTTTTCATGTGTTTTATTATATTGTTACCAATATTTTTAAAACGAAAGTTTTCTTGAAAGTTTTAATTCTATGATATTACTTAATAAATATTATTCTGAAATAGTTGTGACAAATTAATAAAATTCACGTAAAAATGTAGAAGCTGTATGATCCCTGCAACAATCAAGAAGGAAAGTTTTTATACTGGATACCTCCCAGGTTTTGGACGATTTCTGCCAAAGAGGACAAACTATAATTACTACAAAAATCTTAAAATGTATACAGTCGAACCTCGTTAACGTGAATCTCAAAGGGGGGGTACAAAATTTGTTTATGTTATCAGTAGATCATGCTATCAGTAACTCAGAAACTTATCTTCTTTTTGACGGGGATTGTGGAAACAGTTCATGTTAAAAGTAATTCACGTTAATAGCGTTCACGTTAATGATGTTCGACTGCACCCTGCACCGTAGTCTTTACTTGCGTGACAGTATATACCGAATGCTGAAAAAATTTTACAATTTTATGTCAATTTCCAACTAAGTATAAAATTTCATAAGAATTTGTGCATTATTTGTCTGGTGTTACAGCACTTACAACGTTTATTTAATGAGTAGTTAGACAATTTTTCTTATAAAACTAATCAAGTTATAATTATGAATGAATGAATCTGTAAACGTTCTTTTGAAACCAGACTAATTTTAAATTAAAGATCATAATATTTAACATTGGATGAGATATAAATATTTGTGCTGTAACCTCTGATTCAAAAAGGACCTAAAAATTTTTACTCATTTTTATGAAAACAAGCATAAACCTTGGGAAGATGAGATGTGGGGAGTTGTGAGAATTGCTTGGCTCGTGAATGGTAAATAATGCATTTAAACGCCGGTATAAAGAAATGTATTTTATTAATTTATTTATTTATTTTAACTGTAAAATGCATTATTTTTCATTTTTATTTAAAATTAATTGATAATTTAAGGGAGAACAATTAAGAAATTTAATTAAGAGAACATTAATTGATATACTAGACATAAAATGAATATAACAAAAGAAAATAATAAAAAAATTATTTATTTACAAAGAAGAAAATCCTGCTTAAAATTATTATTTTAATTTTTCGTTATTAATGTTTCTTTAAAAAAAAAAAGAAAAAAAAAAGAAAGAAAGAAAGAAACATATTTTATTATGCGAGCAACGTATGAATGAAAATTGATTGCAATACATATTATTACAATTTTGTTCAATACTAAATCGTACATGACGAACATTTCAGAATTAATCGGTTTGAAAAAGTAAACCAAATAATAATAAGGTTTGAACGTTAGGTTCATGATAAAAGCCTTATACCACGCCGCAGCTCCATGCATCCCCGCTTCAAAACATGGAGTAATGATACAGATGCCATATCCAGAAAAACGTGAAGTTAAAATCATAACCCAGAAGGCATTGATTAGCACACATGGAGCAGATATACTAGTAGAGTACGGATTTCGTATACTGTCTATGGAGAAAAATTCCCGGAACATCACTGCGGATTTTGCGCCTTCTGTTGGCAATAATCGCTTTCTTGACAACTGGTTCTTGGGATTTTGCATATTTTAATTGGTTTATTCCTCTTACTACCAAAACTCCAAAGAAAAGTCAAATAGAACAGCTTTCAATCAATAACAAGGATTAGATTACTTGCTTTCCATTTCAGCTAGTGTAGGTTGTGGTTTGTGTTGAACTTATCCCCAATCGAAATGTAAAACAGCGATGGTGGAAACTTGCTTTGGTGGAAGTGGAATGTCGGGTTGGCGGTAGAAAAATCGGATTGACGAATGAAATGGTGGACTGGTGGGGATGTGATCTTCGGAAGCAAAAAAGTTACTAGTCCGGGGTATACTCTAATATCTCGTCGATGTTAGAACAGCCCTAACTAATATTTTGGTAGACTCAATATGGCTCCTCGGTAGCGTCTGTATTGCAACCATCTTGAATAGACAACAATTAAGGGCCCTCTTCACTCACCGACACCGGAAGCCGAAGCTAATGTTATTCTATGGGAAATTTTTTTTTACAAATAACTTATTAACTAATACATATTTTTAATTTCTGTTTTCACATTCTGAAAATTTCCAGCTGTTAAATTGACGGACCTTTTTTAAAAAATTATTAGTATTTTTTTTTTTTTTTTAATTTTTACTGTTTTATTTTAAAGCTGCAAAATACGAATTTCCAATATTTGAATTTTTTTCATTTTGCAATTTCAAATAAAATATTAAAAATTAAAAAAATAGATTTTTAAAAAAGGTCCGTCCATTTAACAGTTGGGAATTTTCTGAATGTGAAAACAGAATTTAAAAATATGTATTAGTTAATAAGTTTTTTGTAAAGATAATTTCCCCATAGAATAACATTGGCTCGGGCTTCTGGCGACGGTAAGTGAAGAGGGCCGTTAACTGTATTTGCTCTGCATGCTGACATGCCATGTGCCAACTTCTCTTACATCCTCCAAGCTTCAGACGAATTTTTGTCTTGATTTAAAAATTGGAAAAAACATTTTTTTTACCTTTCCCTTGTAATCTCTAGACCACATGCTCTTGATTTCGTTTCAACAGAAAATTTACAGAATCTTCTTGCATTTCTTGTTAAATCATTTCAGAAAAGGTAATTAACGAAAAGCAGGAACTTTAAAAATATCATGAAATATAAAAATTTTCTTATAAATTCAGATGATAATGAAAAGTATAGGATAGGCCAAAAGTCCTTGACACATTTTAAACTGTAAAATAAAATCAAAGAATTGATGTACGAGAGTGGAATTTGTAATAGAATATTCCCATGATGAAAAGTTTTGTTTCAGTTGAAACATTTACCAGTTTAAATTTTCAGAAGTTTTAGGTCAAAAATACTCATAGAGGGCGCTGTATCTTAAAAAGAGCAAGATAAAGCATCAAATTTGGAAGGCAAACAATAATAGAACATTTATTTTGTGGAATCTACTACGATATTTCAATGTGTATCCTCCTTATAGATCAAATCCTATCTACATGTAATTTTAATACAATGCAATAAATGCTCTTTATTTGCTTGCATTGCATTTCTTATACCTTTTCTTGTTGTTTTTAATGGTACAGCGCCATCTATGGGCAAAATGCAGAGCTATTTTTTTAATTGCTTTTTCATTTTAAGAAGTATTCTAGTACAAACCGTTATCAAATCATATGTCAATTATTTAATATTATATTAAAGTTTAAAATTTATTCTGTACTTTTGACCCATCTTGTACTTTTGCATTTTAATCTGCTAAAAAATCCTACAGGTAAAAATTTATTTTCGTGCAGTTATTACTGTACAGTTTTTTACAAGATAAATCAAATTTACCTCGCAAGATATATATTTTTTTATATATCTTTAACTTCCAGTTCAATACAAATCATTCCTATGTGTTGCTGTAAAGTACTAAAGTAAAGTTGGAAAAAATATTCGGACTAGAGAAAGTATCTCTTAGGATATTTTCCTTCAGTGAGGATATTTCAAAATCACTGGCTTTATTTTATCTTCAAAAATCTTTTGTCTTTCGTTCATAACACATTCATGAATAATATATGATACTTTGAAATTTACCGAGTAAGCTTCCAAAAGAAGAAGAGTAGAGATTTCTAAAAGAAAATAGAATAAACTTATATATTCTTCTAGGAAAAAGTATTATTATTATTATTATTACTATTTTTACAGTTTTAGAGGGAAATAATTTTAAATAAGAAATTAACAAAAGCACACATTTAAAGTGTTAGACAAATTTTTCCAAATACAAACCCATGTTTCATCAAAGTGTCTAAAAATAAATATAAAATCCTATCAAGACAATAATTATACATATATATACATATATTTTACTTAAAAAAAAAAAAAAAAAATCATAGACGTACGAAAAGTTTGTAAGATGGATCGCCTCCTCCTCTTCCCCACATGTAGACATTTGTATCCATACATTAAAGCAGACGGTCGTGATTTATTGCATTTCCAAGCTTGAATTGTTAATTTTTTCAAAAGTGGTTTTTTTTCCTACTATATCTGCAAAATTTTGAAAAGTCTTCTCTACTTTTACTCTTCTCTACTTTCTCTACTATGCCTTAAAACATTGCACACACATTTATATAAATGATATCTGTAAAATGAAATAATATTTGGTTGAATTAATTTTATTTAATTACAAAAACTTTTTTAATTTTTTGGAAATCTGAATTTTTTTAAGTTTTTCATAATTTTAAAATAATAAATCTTGAAATATCTCAAAATCCTTAATTTATTTTATGAAATAAGTTTCTACAAACTGTTAAAGATCGTTAAAAAAAAAAAAACATGTATTAACTTCGCGATAAATTATCTTGTGGATAACAATATAGAAGTACATTTGGAAAAAGAAATGTTAAAGTTTGGAAAAGCAACGCTTTCGGTCTAGATATCAATAGCAATTTTCATAACTTTTAAACAAAAAGAACGTAGGATCATATATGAAATATAGAAATATTTAAAATTGTTCATATTTTAACTTTTTTTTTTTTTTCAAAAAATCGATTTTTTTTTTAAGTTAAAACTTTCTGTGGAATCCGGACATAATCTTGTGGCCAAAATGTTGTGGGATAAAATCTCGCTGGACAAAATATCGCGCGGACTAAAGATCGCACGGGCAGAATCTCACGAGGACACAATATCTTGCTTCCCAACTAGACTATATTGCAGAGACAATATATTGCTTCCCAACTAGACAAAATCTCGCGAGGACAAAACTAAAACTTTGTCTAGATGAATGAACCGAAAAAAAAAAAAAAAAAAAAAAAAAGCAGTGTGAATGGTATTTTAGTTTGCTACAAATAAAATGCCACATTTTAGAGCATTTTTCATAGAATGAGACTGTAATTAAGAGTAATAGGGAAGATCCGTGTAATATGGACCCCCTAAGAAAAAATACTTTTAAAGCTTTAATTAGTAAAATAAAAAGATTTAACTTGTTGGCTAGTCATTGCAATTGTATAACACGGTTTAAACTTGGTAAATTAGTCTAGGGACTAATAGTAATTGCAGAAAATAATAATTTTATTTACGTGTCGGTGGTCCATATTACACACAAGTTCGTGTAATATGGACCAAGTGGTCCATATTACACTAGAGCAAAAAATAAGATATAGAATGAAAAACTGACGCCCAAAGCTGTGCTTTTAGTAAATTTATTTCAAGTACAGCATTCATCACAATAATAGTGTAATGGATCGGTTATGTTGGCGCAAAATTCACGTAGCAAAATTCCTCATCTGATCCAGTCTTCCTCCGTAGTCTCCTGGCAGAATGCGTAGAAAGTAAGTTCAGTAACTTGATTCGCAGCTTTCCCCTTGCCGGCGGTTCCTGGGGATGCCCCTATTAAGACCTTTAAGGACTGCACAGACACTTGCGACCGAAGCAGAGCGAGAAAGTCATAAATTCTCCATTGTCGGAAAGTGATCCTTGAACTTTTGGACATGATTACAATGAAAGACATTACTTTTTATTGCTCGTTTAGGAATTTTACAAAAGAGACACAAGTTCCCAATACTAATTATGACAGTACGTTTGTCAGAGGAGAAAACGTCTCTTCCAGGCTCGTGACAACTCAACTCACACATCAAAGGAATTTAAATAGAAACCGCCTTTCCGCCTTAGTGTCGATCATCTGGGACATCCCTAAAGTCCGGTTTCCATTTGCGCTCATTCCGCGGCTTCTATTCAGAATCCTTTGATCTGATGAGCCGAGCTCACCTGGGCTCAAAGCCTTCGGACGGGCTGTTTCTAACCCCCTGCTGAGATAATTGTAGGGGCCCGGGGTAGATATCTTTGTCAATTTTGCATGCTTTCCTTTGAGTTAACTGCGCGATCTGATAAGAAAGGGCTACAACTGATGACAAGACATTTGGCTCTTTGTGTCGGAAGCGTGATTAATGACGTTTTGAGCGTTGATCTTGAGCTAAAGTGGATACTGGCCTTAAAGGTGCATACAAACACTAGCGACCCAAGCGAGCGGGAAAGCCATAAATTATCGATTGTCGGAAAGTGACCCTTGAACTTCTGGATATGTTTACAATGAAAGACATTACTTTTTATTGGTCCTTGTAAAATTTTTACAAAAGAAACCCAAGTTTTTTATGCCAGTTATCGCAGCAGGAGGTTTGTCAGAAGAGGAAATCTCCCTCCGACGCATGCGGCATCTAAGAAAACCACATTAAAAGAACTTGAATAGAACCCACCCTTGTCGCGTTAAAGTCGCTCGTGTCTGCATGGTCCTTTAGAGCTGCCAGGCGTTTTCGCTTTGTTGTTTTCTTCTATGCAAGTGTCTCCTTATGAGTTTTCATTGTCACTCTTCCCTCCTTCCGACGCTGTTGGATGCCCAGCCTTGCTCTCTTTTGATTTTGTTTTTCTGCAACGGCATTCTTGAAGGTTAGAACAGTGACCCTAGAAGTGTTCTATTTCTTAAGCTTCTTTGCACGAAATGAGGAAGGGGACTGGTGTCTTTCACTGAGAACATTTTATGACTAACAGAAACCGGGATGTTCTCCAGGACTACATCTTCTGAACTTGGCTCTTCGGAAACAGACATATTCAGTTGGACATTGTCTGGCAAGTGGTTGTTGGTCTCGTCTCCTGATGTGACTCGTGATGGGGTTTTATCAGAAATTTCGGATGGAGCGAAGTCGAAATGGTGAAATACATGGCGTTTGACAGGCCAAATCCCACCGACACGGAAACCATTGGCAGCAGTTTCAAGAAATTCCATTCGTGTATGTAAGCCTTTCCCAACAGTTGACACACTTGGAATTGTGAAACGGGCGCATTGTGTAATGTGGAATAGTGGTCTATATTACAATCAGAGTATGGTTCATATTATACGCATAAACAGAGCAACGTTGTTTACAACCACATTCCACGATGCATATTTCAGTGCATAAAACAAAAGTCTGGATTGTTTGGAAAATAAGTATATTTGGTTCTATTAACGGGAAAATTATTTTACAATTACCTAACAGCAGAAAGTAATACATTCATTTTAACATACCTGTTACATCAATGATCATGTAAACAGAAAACAGAATTTCATAATCGTCCAAATGCAGGTACGCATGTTCAAGTCACTTTTTCCTTCGAATAACAATAATATTCACTAAAGGCAGTGGAATGGTTCCGCCATCTAGAGTTGAACAGAAAATTTCCTCATGGTCCTTATTACACGATGGTCCATATTACATGGATCTCCCCTATTATATAAAATGTTGGGACCAAACATGATATTTACCCTAGTCAGAGCACCAACAATCAGACAAACTCATTTCAAAACTTGTTTGGAATTTTGCTTAAAAGAGTTTCAAATATTAAGTTTAGTAGCTTGTGAAGATCGGTCAGAATAAATTCAATCGTACTTAAAAATTTTATAATTTTTATTTCAGGTTTGTGTAGTATTCTTAGAGTGTATTTCGAATGGTGAAAAGCAAATAATAAAATAAATCAAAACAAAATAAATTAAATACGTACCAACTTTCAGCTTATTCGAACAAAAAAGTTTAGACGCTATCGTGTCACGCACACAGTTACATGCATACATCATCGTAAAAATAGCAAAAATGAGATCAAGAGACCTCAAAACATATAGATGCATCAAAATCTCAAAGTGAAATTTTTGTCATTTTTTTTAAATTAGCAAAAGTACTTTTGCTTTAATAGAGGAATATAAGAAAGAGTGTCAAAGTTGAGTCAGATAACTGCAGGGAAAATTTTTTGGCAGTTATCGCGTTATTGGCGAATAATTGTTTGGATTTTTTTTTTCTTTCTTTCTTTTTTAAATTAAAATATAGAGTAAGCAAAACTTGTGAAAACATTACATTTTCATTTTTAGCTTTTCAGCTCCATTTTTTTTTTTTTTTTTTTTTTTTTTTTCACATTTAATAAAATAATCTAGGCATAAGTATTTCCCATTAATTCCCATTTATTATTATAAAATATATATATATATATATATATTAGACTGGGGACTACTAGTCTCAATCTGCGGATTTTTACGATACCAGTTTTACGATAGTTGGACATTTATCGATATCTAAAATTTACCGAAAATATAATTGAATAATTTGAAAGCAATTTTATAATTTGAAAAAAAAAAACTAATAGTTGTCCGTCCTAAACTAAATTCTACTTTTGCCAGAATTTCATCTTTTTTTTTTTTTTTTTTTTTTTTTTGAAAGAAAGAGAAAAGAAAAGAAAAATAATAATAATCAATATCTATTTTTTTTTTTTTTTAGGACTCAGGACTATTACTCACGATCTGAGATTTTTGAGGTGTCATTTTTCGATAGTTGGTCATTTATCAAAATCATTTTTCGATAGTTGGACTTTTATCGAAATCTAAAATTTATCGAAAATATAATTGAATAATTTGAAAGCGATGTTATGATTAAAAAAAAAAAAAAAAAAAAAAAAAAAACTAATGGTCCTCCGTCCTAAACTAAATTCTGCTTTTGCCAGAATTTCATCAAAATAATTTTTTTTTCTTTTGGAAAGAAAAAGAAAAGAAAAGAAAACTAATAATAAACAGTATCGAAACCAAACACTATCGAAAAAGCTTTTTTTAATAACTTATAATGAATTAGGAAATAAAAAGTGCGCGTGCAAAATTAAATAAAAATAAATTTAATGATTTAATTTTTATATAAAACATGATCGCTTGCTATCTTAAAAAGCAGATGTAAAATTTTAACTTTATGTGGTGCGTGTGTCATCTATAAAAATTGTTTTAAGAAATAAAATAGAATGAAGAAAGCAATGATGTTCGTTCCATTTTGTTATATAATTTGATTATATATATATATATATATCATTTTGAATTAGGAAATAAAAAGCGCGCATGCAAAATGAAGTTAAAAAAAAATAAATAAAAAGGAAGAAGATAATTAACTTTGAATTGGAGTTGGTAATTTAAGGATGCCATTGATATAGTAACTTTTTTGTTGTAAATTGTTTTCAATAAACTAAAATTCGGATATATATATATATACAGTGGTGGCCAAAAGTGTGGACATTTTTTGAAAATTTCATGTTTTTCAACTTTGTGTGCTTGTAGAATATATTAATTTTCACTTAAATACAAATGTTTATATATCAAATTGAAGGTAATTTAATGTAGATTTTAATAATAAAAACAGAATTAAAATATCTGAATTACAAAAAAAGTTATGCTCATTTTAGTAGAACAAACAAACACAAATCGTTTTGAATAATGACGTGTTTTGTAATAAAAGCGTACTGACCAATAAAAAACACTGTTCTGAGGAGCAATCAAATGTCTGTAACCATAGTTTAGGTTATTTGGATGGTAAAAGAGTGATTGTTGTGTAAATATTTTGCGGAATGATGCATACTAGTACAATTAAATAGAGTATTGCTGTTTTTGAATATTTTAAGTCTTTTTTTTTTTAATTAAACTAATTTTAAACAATGTCACCAACAAGAAGAACTGATTGGACATCTACAAAAAGAAGCCGAATTGTCATATTGAGAGAAAATGGCCTATCTTATGCTGAAATTGCAAGACAAGTTGGTGGTTCAGTGACTTGTTCTGGTGTACGAAAGTTCTGTTTACGTTATGAAAAAACGAAATCAGTGGAAAATAAGGTCAAATCAGGCTGAAAAAAATGCACAAGTGCTATTGCCGATAGAAATATTAAACGGCTATGCCTTCAAGATAGAAAAATTTCATCAGATGCCATTAGATGTGAAATAAATGCAGCGGGTATTGCAGTAAGTTCAAGAACAATAAGAAGAAGGTTATCAGGATTTGGACTACAAGCTTGAATTCCAAGAAAAAACCATATTTAAATCAAAAGCAACGCGAAAAACGAGTTAAGTGGGCAAAAGAATGCATTAAATGGTCAGAAAATCAATGGAAGCAAGTAATCTGGAGCGATGAGAGTAAAATATCGCTCTTTGGTAGTGATGGTAGAAAATACGTGAGACGTAGAGTAGGTGAAGCACTTCATCCTGATTGCATTGAAGCAACTACAAAAAACCCAACAAATGTCATGATTTGGGCATGCATGTCTGCAGATGGTGAGGGCCGAATTCAAGTGATTGATGGCATCCTGAATGCCAAAAAATACATCGAAACTGTCCTGGAAACAAAATTGATACCTTCCATCAGGGATCTCTTCCCCAACAAAGCACCATTTATTTTTCAGCAGGATTCAGCTCCATGCCACACAGCAAAAGTATGCAAAGCATGGTTTCAAAATAAAGGCATAGATATATTACCATGGCCAGGAAATAGCCCTGATCTCAATCCAATTGAAAATTTGTGGCGACGTTTGAAAATTCTTGTACGAAAAAAACGTCCATCCAATAAAATACAACTTATTGAATCTATAATTGATTCTTGGTACCATGTGATTACGAAAGATGAACTACAAACACTCGTTTACTCGATGAAAAGACGTTGTGAAGCTGTCTTAAAAATAAGGGTTATCCTACTAAGTATTGATTGTGTAAGTATCACTTTAAAAAAATGCAAATCTAAGATAGATCTTACTATTAGTTGCATAACATTTTTTGGAATACAGATATTGTAATACTGTTTTTGTTATTAAAATCTACATTAAATTACCTTCAATTTGATACATAAACATTTGTATTTAAGTGAAAATTAATATATTCTACAAGCACACAAAGCTGAAAAACATGAAAATTTCAAAAAATGTCCACACTTTTGGCCACCACTGTATATATATATATATATATTAACTCCTTTTTGTTCTGTTCATTGTGAAGCCATTATTATTTCTTTGTCTCCCAAATGGCAACAACTTACAAATACATTTTTCCCCCTCAAATTCTTATGTACTTACTGTCATTCACTACGGTATGTTTGTGAATCTCAACCATAGATATAGTAATTTACATAGATCTATCATCCCCATGTTATCGAGCAAAAAATTTGATGCCGAAAAAAAGTTCTAAAATCAGCCATTAGAGAGTATTGAAAAAAAGAATAAAAAGAAAAATGAATTTGTAACTGTATCTGGAGTTTTTCATTCACCTTTAGTAAATTAATTATTCATAAATTTTATTTACTAAGTTATCCGTGTGTATTCCTGTGTGTGATTTACTCGGGGAAAGGCAGCCATTAGAGTGACTTTTCCCGAAAAAAAAGGTATCAATTTTTCCCTCTCGCTGATCAATCTATGTCTTATTACTATATCTATGATCTCAACATAATTTAATTGTTGCAATTTCTTTCTTTTCCTTTTCGACAAAAAAAAAAGTTCATTTATTTAAAATGAGGAAAATAAATTAGAAAAAAAAATATATATATACAGACACGACATTATTTCATTATTTAAAACATGAAAATCTGACATTGACAGATTTTAATTTAGTGCCAGAGGCCTACTGCTAAACTTGTTAATATCGACAAATTCTTCTTTAGTTAATTCGTGACGATCAAAATTCCATGATAAAGTTTTCATTAAATCAAACCAATGTGTTTCAGCTGCAGATATTGTAACAAATAACGTTGGAAGTCCAAACTGTCTCATAGCCGCAAAACAACGCTTTTTCTCTTTTTCCCAATGAGAGGGAGGTGTGCCTTGGGGGGGACTCATGTCAAAGGTGTGCCTTGGGGGGGGGACTCATGTCAAAGTTGTACCTTGGGGGGGGACTCATGTCAAAGTTGTACCTTGGGGGGGACTCATGTCAAAGTTGGGCCTTGGGGGGACTCATGTCAAAGTTGGGCCTGGGGGGGGACTCATGTCAAAGTTGGGCCTTGGGGGGACTCATGTCAAAGTTGTACCTTGGGGGGGGGACTCATGTCAAAGTTGTGCCTTGGGAGGACTTCATTCAATAAATCCCCATTCAATAAACCGACTGAAATAGGCCCTTAGCCCTATTAAGAGTGTATTATAAAAATTCGACAACGCTGTACCGACTGAAATAGGGGTACCTTGGGGGGGGGGACTCATGTCAAAGTTGTGCCTTGGGGGGACTTCATTCAATAAATTCCCATTCAATAAACCGACTGAAATAGGCCTCTAGCACTAATTAAGAGTGACCTATAAAAATTCGACAACTGTACCGACTGAAATAGGCCTCTAGCTCTAAAAAATTAGAAAATAAATTAGAAATATCAGTCGGATCGTTACAAATAAGGTACAAAATGAAATTTAAAATTTTTGTGAATCCGATGACTTAAACAGCTTATCTATCGGACAGTTAGATATTTTAAAATTAACTAATTTAGGTGGCAACAGCACAAGATTGTATGGAAACCGTTAAGAGAAATAAAAAAAAAATCTGCTTCACATTAAGTCACATGAAGTGGGATTAAAAATTACTGTTTTCATTTTTTTGTTTCTTTTCTCTCACGAACACAAAAATATAATATACAACCTGTACCCCACAAGACCAACTTGGATTTCAAATTTCATCAATTTTTTAGTAAATTATAATTTAATAAATAAGTTGTAAAAATTATAACTAGTAAATTATAATTTAATAAATAACTTGTACTGCAAGAATTTGTATAAGATAATATAGAGAAGAAAGTCTTGTGATAGTTACAACATACTAGTTTTTTAATATAAATTTTAAATTTTAATGTGCTTTATTTATTTCACACTACACTGTAAAAAATTTTGTGTAACTTTACTCAACAATGTTGAGTCAGCTTACTTGCCACAACTATGTTGAGAAACATTACCAACTGTAGTTCCGTAATCTATACAGACAGGGAAGAAAATTTACACACTCGTAAAGGGTAACTTTACACAAGTTTTTTCTGTAATATATTCAAAACAGTAGATAAGGTTTCACTCTCAAAAACAGTAACTTTACACAACATTGTAGTTTAATGTATGCGCATTAAAAGGTAAGGTTCCACACTCGCGAACGGTAATTTTACGCAATATAGTTGTGTAACGTATGCAGATCAAAAGATAAGGTTCCACTTTTGCAAACGATAATTATTATTATTATTATTATTATTATTATTATTTTTTATGTCGGGGAAAAAAAAAATGAAATGAACATGCAAACATATTATTACTGAAAATAAAGTTAAAGTTTCTAAAACAATGATGGCAATTTCTAATAAATGGAAATAAATGAAAAAAGCCGGAAAAGATCTAGATGTAATAAGAAAAAAAAAATGTATATATGGAAATTTCTGAAATCAAGCAAAATTGTGACATAAATTTGATTATTGAAAATTTATTTAAATTATAAAAACTATATTTTAATTCTTCGTCAAAATGATAAAAAAATTTTAAAAGTCGCCAAGGGGATCATATGCTACAGCTACACGAAAAAAATTTCAAGAAATGAATATAGTTAGTGATGCTAGGAAATGAAACACAGTTACGGCATGCCTTTATATGGAAGAATAAGTTAAAATAATATTATAGTTTTAAAAAATTAAAGAACACGCTTTTATAGAAATGTGAACTAAAAAGCACAAAATATCTATCTTAGTATTAAAATGCAGGGTAAGAGAAAATCGTATGAGTGACACACCATAATATTTACATACATTTAAATCTTTAATTAAAATAATTTAGAATTAAACAAAAACCCTTTTTAAAAACATCTCCCCTGACTGGGCTCGAACGCTAGACCTTTAGGTTCGTAGCGCGGAGCTTTGCCTCACAGCCACAGCGTTCACGTAGGGAAGTCTTTTTTTACAATATAGATTTTTTGTTTGCTCCCAGAGCGGTTACAAACATGCATTATACATACAAACATACATACAGGTGAAGCTAATAAAAGCGTGTTAATAAGTCCTGTCATACTAAATTAAATTTTGTTTACATTGATGTAAGCAAAAATTTCTGTTTATTATTATTATTATTATCTATATATATATTAATACGTGAAGCAAAAACTTTGTACCCCTATTTACGAAAATTGCGCGGACGGAGGATTATGAAATTTCGCACACTTATAGTTTATATAGAGAAGAAGTGCAGAATGCTAATATCTATATATTACTCCGTGCTATATATATATTAATACGTGAAGCAAAAACTTTGTACCCCTTTTTACGAAAATTGCGCGGACGGAGGATTATGAAATTTCGCACACTTATAGTTTATATAGAGAAGAAGTGCAGAATGCTAATATTTTTTAAAAATACAACGACAAAGACGAGAAATTGGAACATTTGTGAAACGACAAAGGTGCAATTCAAAGCCTATATTATCGGGTTTTATTTCCAGATTAAAATTAGCATTTTCATTTTTTTATACTGTTGCCAAAATTTTGAAATTTCAATTAATAATAAAAAGTTAACAATAATAAAAGTTAATAACAATGAGTTATTTTTTAAATAGCCAGTTTCATCTGAAAGAGTTATCGCAGAATGCTAATATTTTTTAAAAACACACAAGTTTTGCATTATATATATACTAATTAATCAACTCAACTCAACTCAACTCATTCAATTTGTATAGATCAGTTTCTAAAGAAATCAACCTAAAATAAAAAAAAATAACGATTTTTTCTACTGACGATGAAAGTTTTTTTCTACTTTTATTATGCCTCGACATAGAACATTAACGGGTCGGAGTGAGAGACAAAGAAGAAGGAATCTATATTTGCGGACACATAATAATAATAGTAATGAAAATACAAATAGTGTTAATATTATACAGAATGAAGAAGTGAATTTGACAGATAAATTTAAATGTGCACGAAATGTCATTCCAAAAGTTTTTTATAGTTATGATTGTGGATTAATGGATTTGGAATGCAGGTTTTGCAATGCGAAACATTTTGAATCTGAAGTCACTTTAGGTGACAGAACTGCATTCACTTCATGTTGTCATAAGGGTAAAGCAATATTACCGCCCTTAAGTCAAAATGAATATTTTAAATCATTGTATGATGGACTTATTTCAAATGAACCTTCAATAAAAAGTAAGTCAAAAAATTATTTTGAAAATATTCGCAAATACAATTCATCATTTGCTATGGTTAGCTCAGAAGCTCAAGTATCCGAGGGAGTTACAAGTGGAGTGTATCATTTCAAAATACATGATGTTTTTTATCACAGATCGGGTCCAATGACTGCTGCACATGGTCGTTCACCATGTTATGCGCAATTATATTTTTATGATGTTGACACTGCTATCAATTATAGATTACAAGAACGTTTTAATCAAACATGTAACAACAACATAATGCGCGAAATTTCTCTCGAATTGGAACGCAGTAATCCTTTTGTTCGGTCATTCATTGCAATGAAACATCATTGTCAAAGAGTTGAAAATCAAAATAAAGAAATTTGTATGCTCATTAAAGTAAATCATGATTTAGATCTACGCCGTTTCAATGATGCAGTTCAAACTGATGTAGCAGTAATATTTAGTACAGTTGATGGTGAGCCACCTTTTGAACGAAATATGATTTCATTTTCAAAAGTTAATGGTATCATTAAAATTTAATAAAATTTAAATAATTAGTTAATGGTATCTCAGTTTTGGATTCATCATTAGATCCTTAGATCTAATGATCTAAATAAAAATACCTGTAGGTAAATTAACAGTGTAGCCTTGGCAAAATCTGTGATTATAGAAGTATAGTCTTTGACAATAGAACCTTAATAATGTTTAAACTTATAATTTTAATTAATTATGGTCGAATTTCGACCACTGGGCGACCACTAGTTATTATTATTCCCTCCAGATAATACATGCAGTTGTTACTTTTTAATTTAAAGAAATAAATATAGCACTTATAAGCGCTTTTTAAAAAAAATAATAATAAAAACCTGTGAATTAGTATTACTTGCGATAAAATATGTTTTATATACAAAACAATCTAACTTCTAAAATGAAATATCATTTTTAAAAAGAACTTTCAGAAATGAAATGAGGAAAGATATCGTTTGCGTAACAGAATGCCGAGTTTACATCAAAAAACAAAATAACAACTAATAAAAAGTCGACTTTTTGTCAAATATTGTCATTTTAAAGTATCGAAATAACTACGTACAATTTTTATTTGGTTACAGAAGCGATTTTGCTCATATATCTGTAAATCTCATTAAAGTTTTCAAAAGTTCGATGGATGTAATTTTAAGTTTGGTACAGAATTAACTTGAGCCAAGTTTCATTGCATTTTGTCTAGCCTTTTTTCGGTGATACTCAGTCGAATAAAAAACGTTCTGTATACCTCCATTCCTCCTATGAACACAGAACGAATATTCTGAAATCCTTTTTGGGTTCCGTGATGTCTAAAACGTAAAGATAATGAAACTTTTTTCCGATTTAATGCGTTTTACTAACAAAAGCCTTATAGCGCATGCGCAAACCTTTTTTACCTATATCTCTAAATCTAAATAGTTTTTTTTTTTTTTTTTTTTTTTCGATATATTAAATTGGGTAAAGACCTAAATTTCTGCCAAGTATCATTTAATTTCTTCCAGCCGTTCTCACGTGATATCCGGAAATTTTTCTGAAGTCATTTTCGGCTTTCATGATGTATGAAACGTGAAGATATCGCAAAATATGTTTCATTCTGACAAGTTTACATACAAAAGTCTAATTTTATTAATACAGATTCGATACAACTCCCTTACACGTGTTATCAATGAATCAGATTGACGAATGAACTTTCTGTGATTCTGAGAACTATTTAAAACTTTATGCTAAGGTATAAACTATTAACTAATATTGGAACTACTTCTACAAATTGATGTATATCAAATTAAAGACTTGTTCGTCTACCTCTCTTTGTTTCTCACTGGCACGCAGTTATATAATTTCAAAGTTGGGAACTCCTTTATAAAACACTTTGTATGTATATATATATGCATAAAAACTTTCTTTCACCTCTTTTTTTTTTTTTTTTTTTTTTTTAGCTTTAAAAATTTTAAATCAACTTTTATAGCCCCCCCCCCCCAAAAAAAAAAAAAAAAGGCCTAAGAAGAGAAAAAAAAGCAGAAGAAGAGAGAGAGAGAGAAGAAAAAAAGAAGAAAATGAACTATGATGGTTATACAGTTATAATTGTACAGTTATAATTATAACAAAGAAATTTCTGCTTATTATTGTAATTTTTTTTTTCTTGAAAATTGTTTTTAAGTCGACCTGACATGTTAAAAACTAAATCTGAACCTGGCCCACAGGAAAAACACAATTAACTCACAAAATGTTTAAAATCGAATATAAATGCTTTTAAATTCTAAATATTCCCCCCTTTTTTTATTACTATATTAAATTCCCGAAATGTCTTGAAATGTCAGAGGATAAAAATCTCTTCCTACATCTATTTAATATTCTCTTTGTTCCTTTGGAAATCTTTATCTGATTGAGAACGTCATGTTTCTTTTATATATGGTTTAACTTCCAGTTCAACAAAAGTCATATAAAAAATTTTCTTCCAAGAAAAAAAAAAAAAAAAAGAAGAAGAAGAAGAAAACGAAGTTTAAAGAAAATCTGGATTTAAGAAAGTGTCGCATTTTTATTGATTTTATACATTTTTTAAAAAATCCCCTGTCTTTCTTTCATATCAATAATAAAAGAAATTGAATTTTTTTCAAATGCGTTTATGGTTCTTCTAAATTATTTAACAAGTAAATGTTTGTGAGAAATAATGGTGAGATATTCAGTGACGAAATAAATTTAAACAAGTAAGAAAACGGTATATAAGATGAAGTTTCAAGGCATTAAATTTAATTAATTGATACGAAATTTATTTTTTCTGTAGAATGGAGTGTAAAATCATTTTGGCATACATCGAATTTGACGGTTACTTCTAATGTATATATTTTTCCTAAGTAGAGGTTTATAAAAATTCGAAAAAAAAATAGGGGTGAAACGGTTAAAAAAATGTTCTAAAATTGCGCTTTCATCAAAATTTCATGTATACGAATTTAACATTTTACTTCAATACGTCAAAATGACTTAGTATTTTAATCTAACTAATATACATATATAACATGTTAAAATGACGTCACTTTCCAAAGACCTCCCAAATGAAGGACTACCGCTTCTGAAAATGACATCAGTACGAGTACATAGAAGTCATTCGATAGAAAAATTTATTTTAATAGAAAAAACTGCTACGTTTTACTATGATTGTGTGGGGCTTTTATTTACTAGCGATAGAATAAGTAGTAAGAAATAGTAATCTCAACTCTAAATTATAATACAACAAACAGTTCTACCCATTTTCGTTCGGGGAAAAGTTTAAAAAAAAAAAAAAATGAAAGCAAAGCTAATTAATTTTACTTGTTTCCCTGAGACTGCTTCTTCTGATTTCTGATAAAAAACCAAGCTTTGTTGAAATACAGTCGGTAACAAAAGTGTCCGAACACTAACAAAAATTCCTATGTAAAAAAAGTATACTTAATACTGTTTTGTTAAATAAATCCTTGTCGAATCCTGTTCTTACACTGACTAAAAACATGATTCGACAAGGATTTATTTAGCAAAACTGTATTACGCGTACCTTTTTTATATAGGAATTTTTGCTAGTGTTCGGACACTTTTGTTACCGACTGTACGTTGAAAAATTCTATTAAAAACTACTGCGATTTCCTCCGTGCGAGTAGAAGTGCTAGACACCCCGTTTCACGCCTTTAAAAGTTAAATTTAGGAATATTCTAATATTTTTCTTTAATTAGAGTCTAAGAATAAACATTTTCCTAAATTTGAAACTTTTATTGAAAACCACTACGATTTTCCACGTGCGAAGAATAGGTAGAAGTATTAAACGTCCTCCCATCCTTAAAGACTAAATTTCAGGAAATTCTTATCTTTTATCATAGTTAGGGCCTGAGAGAAGACATTTTGCTAAACTTCAAGCTTTTATTCGGAACCACTGAAGAAATACAGTGAAAAGGTAAAAAATTTCGATATGCCCTTTCAACCTAAAGATAAACCCCCACATTCAGATGTCCGCTGTTAAGGATCCTTAACTAAAGATCTTTAAAAAGATGCATTTTCATTGGTCAATCGAAATGTAAACAATCTTTATTTCCGACTTTCCTTAAAATAGAAATTCAGATGTCCGTTTAAAGATCTTTAACTTTAAGGATAGCTCTACACCTCTCCTTAAACTTAAAGATCGGCAGCCATCTTGTTTTTCTGTGTGTGATGATTTTGCATTATTTTTATCGTTGCTTTTTTTTTTTTTTTTTTTCGAATAAAGTAAGTAATAAAGTATTTTTCTCAAGTCCTTATTTATACTGTCCTTCTGTATGAGATATTATAGATGCATTTGTACTGCTTTAATAAAATAATTTTGATTTTTTCGTATGCACTGCGAACGCGAACAAGGCTTATCTATAGTTAAAAGTAAATAGTTGTCATTCCGTTCAAAAACAATTTCATTTTTCATTCCTTTTAATGGGCTACCGGTATCGTATAATAGGATGAAACCGCATGGTTATTTAAATGGTCAATTTCATAATAACATGCTCATTATTATAAGATATCGCTTCAGTTAAGATACTGATGCAATAAGATTGTTTACGTTTAATCGGTTCCATGAAAGTATGAAATATAGAAAGTATTCATTTGACTGTAGGTACCGTTTACTTATTATTAAGGGACATGGTTATTTAAATAGTCATTTTCATAATAACATGCTCATTATTATAAGATATTGCTTCAGTTAAGATCCTATGATGCAAAAAGATTACTATTGTTTACGTTTAATCTGTTTCATGGAAGTATGAAATATAGAAAGTATTCATTTGACTGTAGCTACTGTTTACTTATCATTATTAAAGAGCATGGTTATTTAAATAGTCAATTTCATAATATGCTCATTATTATAAGGTATTGCTTCAGTTAAGATCCTATGATACAATAATATTATTATTGTTTACGTTTAATCTTCCATCTTTTGTAATGTATAAATTTAATGTGTGACTGATTTTATTTAGTGACTAGCGAGCTTCGCCCGCTAGCGGGTCAGTATTTTCAAATGAACCACTATAATTAATGAATCACTAACAGTAACTTTTAGTCTTAAGAAAAGAAATTAAAAAAAAAAAAAATCATTTCTGATCGGGTAAAATGTCGTCCCGGGTCCCCACTGCCTTCGGCAGCGCAGTCCCGTGCGCGCTGCGCGCGCACCAGTTAAAGAATATACGCGCTGCACGCCCGCATTCCTTCCCTGACACTTCGTGCCCCCTAAAAAAATCATTTCTGATCGGGTAAAAAATCACACCGGATCCCCACTGCCTTCGGCAGCGCAGACCCATGCGCGCTGCGCGCGCACGTGTGAGGGTATACGCACGCTGCGCGCACGTATTGCTTCTCGAATCAAATTTTTATTCTTAAGAAAAGAAAATTAAAAAAATTATTTCTCATCGGTTAAAAAGTCGGACTGGGTCAGCGCAGTCCCGTGCGCGCTGCGCACGCACAAGTTAGGGGATACGCGCGCGGAGCACGCCTATTTCATCCCCACCCTTTCAGCCCCTTCTAATAAACCTACGTATACCAGTTTTGAACGGTCTTACTCAATTAGCTGAGATGCAAAAGAACACCTAATCAGGACGCCTCAAAACGTGTAAATCTGCTGAAAACTTTCGATAATATAAAAGAACTTTAAAATATCTTTCGAATGATGTATTAAAAATAATTTAATCATGATTAGAAATTGAAATATTGAAATTTGAAAATATTACAGCGCCATCTGTCGGTAGAAATTTCTGTATTCCACTGTTCGATCCCAAATCAACAAAGCTTTCTAATGATGTATTACTTACGAAATTATTTTAATTAGTAGTTGAGATACAAAAGAAAACTGATTCAGGAGACCTCAAAACGTGTAAATCTATTAAAATCTTGAATTTATTTTCGATAATGTAAAAGTACTTTAAAATGTGTATCGAATGACGCATTAAAAAAAAAATAATCATGATTAGAAATAGAAATATTGTAATTTAAAAATATTACAGCGCCATCTGGCGGTAGAAATTTCTGTAATCTACTGTTCGATTCCAACTCAACAAAGCTTTCAAATGATGCATTACTTATGTAATTTTTTTAATTAGTAACTGAGACAAAAGAGAAACCCATTCAGGAAACCTCAAAACGTTTAAATCAGGAGAAATGTCGAAATATCGAATTTCTGTAATCTACTATTCAATTTCAAATTAACAAAGCTTTCAAATGATGTATTACTTATGAAATTATTTTAATTAGCAGTTGAGATACAAAAGAAAACCCATTCAGGACACCTCAAAACGTGTAAATCAGGTGAAATCTCTAATTCCACTTTCGACACTTTAATTAGTAGCTGAGATACAAAAGAAAACCCATTCAGGAGACCTCAAAACGTGTAAATAAGCTGAAATCTCGAATTCCACTATTGCGATGCAAAAGAAAACCTAATCAGGAGACCTCAAAACGTGTAAATCGGGTGGAATCTCGAATTCCCCTTTCGATAATGTAACCGTACTTTAAAAGGTGTATCGAATGACATATTAAAAAAAAAAAAAAAAAAGTTAAACATAATTAGAATTTTAAATATTGAAATTTTAAATTATTACAGCGCCATGACACCTCAAAACGTGTAAGTCAGGTGAAATTTCGAATTCCATTATGTTGTCGGTTAATGGAAGTAAATAGAAAAAGAAATATTTTTACCTTAAGTGTATTTGTGTCGTTTTGAAACTCGCATCCTCTTTCGACAGATAAAATGTGATTCGTTTAAAGATAAAATTTAATTTGCAATTAAAATGTAAATCTTTTGTTTATTGACGAAAATCGATTAAATTTGAACAGGAAGTTTGTTTTGTGGTGTTAAGATTGTATACTAATTCAAATGTGCGAATTTTGAAAAATTGAAGAAAATAGAAAATTGCAATTTTTAATCCCAGTACAAAAACACATGACCTCATTAAACACACCAGATGTTTTTTCTTTCCGTTCAAGATCGTCTGCCAAGTTAAAATGCTTGTGATTTGTTGCCACCATTTTAGTTTAGTTTAGTTAATTTAAAAAAATCTAATTGTCCGATCAATAAGCCGTTTACACCATCGGATTGAGAAAAAAAAGCCCTTTCCAATGGTATCTTGTTTGTAACAATACGACTGATATTTCTAATTAATTTTCTTTTTTTTCCGTAAAAATGTCGCTTTTTAAGCATTTAATCATGAATTCTGGGTCATTTTTCGGTAGACATGCGTGGACATTTTAATTAATATCTCCGCTAATTAGGGTCGCATCGCTTAGCGAAACATTGCGATGTCGAGATGAAGAAATTCTGCGTCTGTCGACACCGGTTTCGAAGCGCTGCGACCATTAGCGCCGGAGCTTTAGCTATGACAAGGCATTTCTCACAGACAGACAGACAGACAGACAGACAGACAGATGCGTACAGATTTTAATAATATAAGGAGACTAGCGAGCTTCGCCCGCTAGCGGGTCAGTATTTTCAAATGAATCACTAAAATTAATGAATCACTAACAGTAACTTTTAGTGTTAAGAAAAGAAATTTAAAAAAAAAAAAAAAAATCATTTCTGATTGGGTAAAAAGTCGGCCCGGGTCCCCACTGCCTTCGGCAGCGCTGCCCCGTGCGCGCTGCATGCGCGTATTCCTTCCCTGAACCACCGTGCCCCCCCCCCAAAAAAAAAAAAAATCTGATCGGGTATAAACTCACACCGGGTCCCCACTGCCTTCGGCAGCGCAGACCCATGCGCGCTGCGCACGCACGTGTGAAGGTATACGCGCGCTACGCGCAAATATTCCTTCTCAAATCAAATTTTTATTCTTAAGAAAAGTAAATGAAAAAAAAAATCATTTCTCATTGGTTAAAAAGTCGGACCGGGTCCCCACTGCCTTCGGCAGCGCTGTCCCGTGCGCGCGGTGCACGCCTATATCTTCCCCACCCTTTCAGCCCTTCCTAATTAACCTACATATACCAATTTTGAACGGTCTAACTGAATTAGCTGAGATGCAAAAGAAAATCTAATCAGGACACCTCAAAACGTGCAAATCTGGTTAAAACTTTCGATAATATAAAAGAACTTTAATATATCTTTCGAATGATGTATTAAAAACAATTTAATCATAATTAGAAATTGAAATATTGAAATTTTAAAATATTACAGCGCCATCTGGCGGTAGCAATTTCTCTAAACTACTGTTCGATTTCAAACCAACAAAGCTATCTTATGATGCATTACTTATGGAATTATTTTAATTAGTAGCTCAGATACAAAAGAAAACCGATTCAGGGGACCTCAAAACATGTAAATGAAGCGAAATCTTGAATCCCGCTTTCGATAATATAAAAGTACTTTAAAATATCTTTCGAATGATGTACTAAAAATAATTTAATCATAGTTAGAATTTGAAATACGCGTATTACAATAACATTTAATTTGCAATTAAATTGTACATTTTTTATTTATTCTCGAAACCCGATGATATTTGAACTGGAACTTCGTCTTGTGATGTTAAAAGTTTGTAGCAAGTTTGAATTAATTTTGAAGAAATTTGAAGCATTTTGAAATTTGCAATTTTTATTTCCAGTACAAAATCAGTAAAGCTGGAAGTAAAATTTATTTATTCTTTCGCCCGGCGCCATGGTAACCGAAATACGTCTATTGCGAAATTAATAGAACTGTTGTGATTTGTTGCCACCTTTTTTTTCATACTTTAGTTAATTTTAAAAAATCTAATTGCCCTATAGATAAGCTATTTAAACCGTCGGATTCAGAAAAATCGGATGTTTCATTTGATATCTTATTTGTAACGATACGACTGATATTTCTAATTTATTTTCCACTTTTTCCGTAAAAATGTCGCTTTTTAAGCATTTAATCATGAATTCTGGGTCATTTTTCGGTAGATATGGGTCGACGTTTTAATTAATATCTCCGCTAATTAGGGTCGCATCGCTTAGCAAATTATCGCGATGTCGAGATGAAGAAATTCTGCGTCTGTCGACACCGGTTTCGAAGCGCTGCGACCATTAGCGCCGGAGCTTTAGCTATGACAAGGCATTTCTCACAGACAGACAGACAGACAGACAGACAGAAAGACAGACAGACAGACAGACAGATGCGCACAGATTTTAATAATATAAGGAGATATTTCTGCAGTGAATAACCACGTGAACAGTTTTTTTTTTTTTTTTTTTTTTTTTGAGAAAAGATAAAAAGACCTGAAAACATTTCAATTTTTAACTATCATGATAATGGTAGTAAGTTTATATTTGTTAAAAGAAGTATACTTTCCCACACTATGTAGATTTTCACTTAAAATTTTTGAATTTATGTATACAAATATTCAAAATTTTGTTATGTTCATATTGAACAAGAATGTAAATAAATGCTATTTTCATCTGTTTAATATGTTTCTGATTCCAAAATAAGTGAAGTGAGGGTTATTAAATTACAGATACGAAAATGCGATATCTTTTATGAAAATACTTATTAATAAGATTTATTATAAGTTTGTAAGATATACGTGAATATATTTTTATGTAGTTATCTATGATAAATATTTTTATTACCTGTACTATGAAAAATATTTTTATTACCTATACTATAAAAAATATTTGTATTACCTATACTATGAATTTCATGATTGTAAAAATTAAGCATAATTTAATTTGCATAGTTAATAATAAAAGTTTATACTAACACTCATTTAAGACATTCTCAAAAGAAATAAATAGAATTTTTAAAAATAATATTCATTAAATCACATATGACGGTATGGCAAAGTAACAGATTATTAGAATAGAAGAAGATGCTACCTGAGCCAGAGGAAGTCGTTGAGAATATCATCAGTCACGCTAGCTGATAGAATTTTGCAAGGTATTAAATTTTATTACTTTATGCCTTGCAAGATCACTACTTGTTGGCTTTAAAATGAAGAATGTGCTGGCCTTAAAACAGTGATGATAATCAAGAGCTAATTAAGGTATGTATTCCATTTGGCATTTTAAAAATATGTAATTAATTATATAAGTTTCCTCACATTCTGAGTTGTGCTTTTTATTTTTAGTATTCATAGATTTATTTAGGGACCTGTGTGAATACTTAAAGTCTCTTTATTACCTAGTATACTTTCTATTTTAAATTTTGTAATTACTGTATGTATGAATACCTGAATAACTTTCATACGTGGAGGAAGCGTTATTCAACTTGGACATTCATGCTAGCTAGTATAATTTTGGAAGGCATGTAATGTTTTACTACCATGCCATCTAAGATGACTACTTGCTGGCATTTAAAAGAAGAATGTTTAGAATTCGATGTTGATGAAAATGAAAGTAAATAAATAAAGTTATGCATTCTGCATTTTTATAAAATTATGTAATTATAAAAGTTGGCTCACATGTTCTGAATTATTCTTTTATTTTTGCTTTGCATATTTAAAATATAACTTACTCTGTGTATTAGTTATTTCAATTTAAAATTCATGTGTGTATATAGAATATATATTTAACAGGTGTGTCATGTATTGCAATTACATAAGAATGTAATTGTCAAAGGAAAAAAAAAATGTATATATATATATATATTTATTCATGATTTTGTTTTGTTATCGATTGTGGAGAATTTCTCCTCAGTACAAACCTAATGCTACATCCAAACGAAAATACTAAATAAAAGATTTTAAAATATTCGGTAAAACCTTTAATAAAGAAAAAAAATATATATACGCATATGTATGTACTACATTATTATTATTATTTCTAAAGCTATTTTTCATAAAAGGTTAAAAGTGAGTATTTTAACATATTTTTACTTTCTCTTACCCATAGGGTCGAGAAAGTACTGTTTTAGGGTCAAATTTTCGAACGTGAGTTTTTGTTATATTTACATGTTCTGAGGTACCCTGAATACGAAAATCATGTTTTTAGCGAATGGTCTGTGTGTCTGTTATCAGCATATCTCAAAAACAAATAGTAGCAGAAATTCCAAACTCGGTATTCAAAATGTGTATCATTTAGGGATGCTGCAGTAAGCTTTTTGTTGAGATGAAGCAAATGGTTCATGTACAGGGACACTCAAAAGTATTCAAATACATTACGTCTATGGGGGAAATTGCAGGTAAGTAGAGTTTAACATCTATAGACTGCACTAAACCAAATGAAACGAATATATATTTTTTGTTATTGAGATATTCAACTGGGAAAAAAAATTTGTGTATGTAGGAGCGGGGAGAAGTCCCCTCCTGAGGGGACTGAATTTTCATGATGATAATTTTCATGACTCCTGAATTTTCATGATGGGTATCTTTCAAAAGAGCTCGCCAATACCTTTAAAACGAATGGTTGAACCATCGATCTGCAATAATCTGTAATAATAAAAGGAAAGGTTTGTCTGTCTGTCTGTTCTTCTATACGTTCAGCCCCTATTGAACGCATAAGTACAAGAATTGACATACGGATGCTCTGGAGCCTTTCCAAGGTCCTCCTGAAAACAGAATTTAAAAATTTTGATTAGTTGTTGAGATATTAATTAAAATGTCAACTCATGTCTAATCAAAAGTAAAAGTGGGAAATAAATTAGAAATATTAGTCTGATCTTTAAAAATTTAGTATCAAATGAAAGGGGCAATTTTTCTGAATCTAAGAGTGCAAGCAGCTTATCGGTACAACAATTAGATTTTTTAAAATTAACTAAAGTATGAATTTTTTGTGACAACATCATTTCAAATGTCATACTACTGTCTGAGATGAAAAAGGAAATGATTGTAACCGATTAAGATGTCACGTGTTTTATAGTGGGGGGGAATTGCCATTTTCAAATTTTTATTCACATTACATTTGAATTAATATTCGACCTAGACAGCATATTATAAAGCTACTGTTCAATACTCTTGAAAATGTGTGAATAAACAAAAAAATTACATTTTTATTAAGCATTATATTTATCACCACTCATGTGACCAAAACACAATGTACGATTAAGTTTTGTTTTATATTTTGCAGTATTTTAAATTGAGATATGCTGTTGAAATTTCATAATATTTGGTTTTAACGCCGGATAATTCAATTGTGAATATTTTTGAAAGTGCAGAATTATTAGGAAGGGCTTGAGGAGGGGAAGGGGCAAAAAAAGAAAAATGAGTTACAGCGTTTGAAATTGGTATTACATATTAGGTTTTAAGGCAAGATAAATCGATTGCGGATATTTTCAAGTGTAAAATTATTAGAAGGGACGGAAAGGAAGGGGGGGGGGAGGCAAAAATGTATAAAAGGAACGGTTGTTTCAGAGAAAATGACGAAAAATCCAGAATGCTTTTATTCTTTTATATTTTGCAGAGTTTCGAATTCTGATACTCCGTTCACATTTCATACTATGGATTTTTAACAGTATTTAGCCCAGAATTACTTAAGTTTTGGAGAAAACCACGAAAAAGCCAGACGTAAATCGTTTTATCATTTTTGTATCTCAGCTTCTAATTCGCATAACTTCAAAAGTAATATGTCATTTTAAAACTTATTTGAATTGAATTTCAAGAGTAGACGCCACAAATCTATGTCGCCTTAAATTAATCGACTACCATATGTAATGGAATGTGAGATTTCACGTGATTTACATGTTTTAAGGTGTCCTGATTAGGTTTTCTTTTGTATCGCAGCTACTAATTTAAATAATTTCTTAAGTAATACATCATTCGAAAGCTTTGTTTATTTGGAATCGAACAGTAGATTACAGAAATTTTTACTGCCAGATGGCACTGTAATATTTTAAAATATCAATATTTCAGATTCTAATTATGATTAAATTTTTTTTAATACATCATTCGAAAGATATTTTAAAGTACTTTTATATTATCAAAAGTGGAAATCGAGATTTCACCCCATTTACACGTTTTGAGGTTTCCTGATTAGGTTTTCTTTTGTATCTCAGCTACTAATTAAAATAATTTCATAATAAATCATTTGAAAGCTTTGTTAATTTGGAATTGAACAGTAGATCACAGAAATGTCTACCGCCAGATGACGTTGTAATATTTAAAAATTTCAATATTTCAGATTCTAATCATGATTACATTTTTTTTAATGTGTCATTCGAAACATATTTTAAAGTACTTTTATATTATCGAAAGCGGAATTCGAGATTTCACCTGTTTTACATGTTTTGAGGTCTCCTGAATCGGTTTTCTTTTGTATCTCAGCTACTAATTAAAATAATTTCATAAGTAATACATCATTTGAAAGCTTTGTTTATTTGGAATTGAACAGTAGATTACAGAAATTTCTACCGCCAGATGGCGCTGTAATATTTTAAAATTTCAATATTTCAGATTCTAATTATGATTAAATTTTTTTTTAATACATCATTCGAAAGATATTTTAAAGTACTTTTATATTATCGAAAGTGGAATTTGATATTTCACCCCATTTACATATTTTGAGGTTTCCTGATTAGGTTTTCTTTTGCATCTCAGCTAATTGAGTTAGACAGTTCAAAATTGGCATATGTAGGTTAATTAGGAGGGGCTGGAAGGGTGGGGAAGGATTAGGCCACGCAGCGCACGTATCCACTAACCTGTGCACACGCAGCACACACGGGACTGCGCTGTCGAAGGCAGTGGGGAACCGGTCTGACTTTTTACCCGATGATAAAGAATTTTTAAAATTTTCTTTTCTTAAGAATAAAAGTTTGACTTAAGAAGGTATATGTGCACGCAACGCACGTATATCTTCACACGTGTGCATACAGCGCACATGGATCTGCGCTGCTGGTGAAGGCAGTAGGAACCCGGTGTGTTTTTACCCAATTCTAAATGATTTCTTTTTTAATTCATTTTTTTAAGAGTGAAAGAGTATGAATAATAACATGGAATTTTGAGAAATCATAAGGATGGTGAAAGAATATGTGCCTGCAGCTTAGTATTTCATTTAAAAATACTGACCTGGCTAGCGGGCGAAGCTCGCTAGTAATAGCAATAGTCACTGAATGCACCTAAATCATGATTCATGATTTAAAAAATCTTACATATAATATGAAGTGCAGAAAATGCATGAAAAATCTATACTGTAGCAATGACTATCATGCCTCCCTTTCCCCCCCCCCTTTTTTTTCTTTCTAAAATTATTAAAAAACATATAAAATACACTGAAACAATTGAGTTTTAAACCTGAAAAAAACATTTAAAACACTAAAATCTAGAATTAATCTTATTTACAGATACTATGATGACGGGTTCAAAAAAGAAACAAAAGCAAAAATAAAAGCCACCTAAAACAATTAATTATCCTCAGTCAAACGGCAGATTTTCATTTAATTTAAAGTCGCTGAAATGTCATCATATCTGCATTGTTTCTCGAAATAAGCAAAAAAATGATTAAATACCCATTTTAATGTATTGTTTCTAACTACCTGAGTGGAGCATATCCAAAATGTCATTCATGAGACGCTACTGATACGTGTGTAATAGTGATTGCTCCGATATGAAATTTTATACATTTTGAAATTATGTATATAGCAAGGTGATAGTATTCAGTTTTTTTTTTTTTTTTTTTTCATGCAAACATAGAATTTATGTATGCATAATATTTATTCCTACCATGCAGAAATTTGTTCATATATATTTATATAACCTGTCTTATTTGAATCATTAAAAAAGATAAAATTTTAACTTAAGTTGCAAATTCAGCTTTTTCATTTGCCATGCAAACAGCTATGTGAAATATAACATGAGCAATAGTGTAGATTGTTGAAGTGAATGCTATATTTAAATTTTATGCTTATTAAAGCCTAAAAGTTAAATTTTAGAAGGTGGACATTTCGACGCTATCATACTTTGTTAATTTAATAAATGAGCTTGGAAAAATTGATAATTTTTTTTTCTTTCTGCAAAACTTTACATTAAGTTGCAATATCTTTTGTTTTCATTGCAAAAATTTTTTAAACCAACGCTACGACTGTAATTTTATTTAAAAATAAATACGATAATAAGCAAATAAATAAAAATCATTGCAAATTTTGAATTTTGCCAAAAATAAGTTTAATATGCGAATTAGTAAATTAAAACACATAAAAGACAACTGAATAAAGTATATATCCAGCATTATTCAGTTAAAATATTTGTTCATTGCATTTAATATGCATTCCATGTATTCGTTCTTCCATTTACAAAATATAAAGCTATTTTTTAAATAAGGAAAATTTAAATGAAATCATTTCTGAATACTTATTAAAACTTCAAACTTTCAATTTCATCAACACACTACATTATTATTTTTTTTAAATAACTATTTATTAAAGTATAAGGTTTTATTTTAAATGAAGTGTATCTGAATAAAATATTAATTGTATATTATAGGTAAAAATGTAATTATAATAAAAGTAAGATGAAAACTTTTCTTTTTCTACAATTTTGTCAAAAATTACGGTGAGTACAAAATAACAACAAACTATTATTCGAATTTGAGATTTATTCGTATTATTAGATATTTTTATGCGATTCTGTATTCTGATTGGCTTATCAGTCACATAATCGATATTAGAGCCCGAAGATTACCGAATATAAAATCGGAAGTAAAGAAAGCCGAAATAGTCCGAAATCGTGACGTAGGCGTTAAGGATCCTTATTCTTGGCCGGTCTGAATTGCTTTTTAAGGAAAAATCTTTAACTTTGTGTTAAAGATCTTTAGTTAAGGATCCTTAACAGCGGACATCTGAATGTGGGGGTAAATTTTGTTAAACCCGTTTATAGTGAGTCCCTACGTCATGAAAAGAACCAACTGTCTAAACGCCACGTTTTTAGTTTCGGCGATTTGGACTCTACGTTGATATATGAATGAGTGAATCAGGGATATTTTGCCGTTATATGTAGAGACAAGTTAGTTGAAGGGCGACAAAGACGCCGTTGAAAAATGGTCATTTCATTTTATTTGTTTTTCACTTCAAATAATTCATTTGCTAGCAAGCCCGTGCGAAATATTCGCACTTTATTTATCTCTACGTTACCATTAAAAGTTAAAATTATTATTATTATTTTATAAACGTCACTTTTTCATATGCATGAGCAAATTTAATAGTTATTTATTTTTTATTTATTTATTTTTATTTATTTATTTATTTATTTATTTATTTATTTATTTTTATTTATTTATTTATTTCACGTAAAAGCAAATTTCATTTTACGCTGGAAAAAAAAGTTGTTAACAATTAAAAATTTAAATGTCTATTTTAAAGCTATTATTTCTGTATTTTAATTAATTAAAAAAAAAAAAAAATCTAATAAAAAATTCGTTACAAATGAGGTACTAAATCAAAGGGCGATTTTTCTGAATCAGTCGGATTAAACAGCTTATCGATCGGACAATTAGATTTTTTTTAAATTAACCAAAGTATGAAAATTAGATGGCAAATTACGTTCACACACAGACAGGGTCCAAGGAAATCTCTTAGCCTTTTTAAGCGTGACAGAGTCAGTCAGTCAGCGATGATCGTAACTAAATATGCAGATATGAGAATGCTTTTCCACGTTACAGATAAATATTTTATTTGTCTGAATAATAAATGCAATTTCATTTATTTATAGCCTTGAGACTTATAGTTACAATGAATTTTATCTCGGATTGTCCGTGATACATAGGTTCACAATAACAATTTCTTTATTTTTACACAGGTTAGAACACAACAAACGGCCATACCTGAATCGGGATTCGAACCCGATATCTGGTATTTCAGAAGGCAGAACGAAACAAATACAAACCGAAACAAATACAAACTCTTTTTTTTTTTAAACAACAATTTTTCTTAAACGTGTTGAGATTCGATAGTTATATGTTTTATAAATGAAGAGAGTTATGTTACTACTTCTATTACCCGATTACCGCAGATAATGGGAGTGTTGTATATTCGGTCCGAAAATTCAATATCAAGTTTTCGCGTGAATTACATGTTTTTAGGTCTTCTGACTCCAAAAAAGTTGTTTTCAGCAATTGGTCAGTGCGTATATACGTATATATGTGTGGAATCTTCTGACTATCATATCTCCAAAACTAATAAAGATATAGAGAAACGTAACTTCTGAATTAAAACCGGTCTGATGTACAGACGCATTTTCTAACTTTTAGTGCAAATTGGATAAATGGAAGTGGGTTATTAGAAACCGGAAATGGGACCGTAAGTCCGTATCTCAAAAACAGTTCAAACAACTTTCTTCAAAATTGCTATATAAAAACCCTATTAGAAGTCCTTTCGTATGTATTAGTTAGTTTACTCAAGAAAAAATTGATAGATGTCCTGTATAAGTAGGTTAATTTGACGTCTCGCAAGTGTGTTCCTTTCAAAACGGATGTAACGATTTTTTTCAAACTTGCAATATTAACTCCCTTTTAAATATCATTTCGCATGAAATTGTTGTTTTCTGGTCAACAATTTATATTTCCAAGATTTGGTAAAAGTCAGTATCTAACAGGTTTCTTAAAAATTTCTTCGCAAACCCCATTTTAGTAGAGCTTCCCGGCGCATCACCGCCATTTTTTTGGCCGCCGAAGAGGACAGCATTCCCGTTTGGTGTCCTTATCGCTTCCTTAATGATTTTAAGAAATCTTGATCTGAAGCTAATCCGGTCAAGATAAGAGCAATAAGCAACAATAATATTCCTAAAAACACATTTTTTTCACAGTACGTTCTCAGGATGTCATTTTATTCTGAGGATATCCTATGGATGTACTGGGGTAAGATATGTTGTTAGGGCGGTTTCTGTTTCTTTTACAAAATGTCGCCATAACTCAAATACACAGTAATAGAAGGTCTGTGAACACTTTATATTCACTTCTTGAATGATTATAGCAGTTTATCGCAAAACAAACTTCCATATCATAGTTTACTTAGCTAAAAATATGAAGTATAATAAAACAAGTTACTCTAAAGTAACGTAAGACGATAAAACAAATGTTCGTGGTTTGTTTATCAGAGAAACGCGCTGGGTACATGTGGCAACCTTAAGGCAACAAAATGCCTGATGCGCCAGCTCGTATATATAGGAGCCTCACATTTTAGATATTCTTTCGCACGTATTACACTGCCAAAAAAAAGCTCTGTTTACAGCAGTTTGCTGCCAGAAATTTCCTGTAATTCAGAAAAATACGTTCTATCAACGTAATTTTTCCGTTGATAGAACGTATTTTTCTGAATTACAGAAAATTTCTGGCAGTAAACTACAGCAAACAGGACTTTTTTTTTGACAGTGTAGGTATACTTATTGCAGAAAAATTGATAGTCATTCTGATTAGGTAACTCAGTTATAGATATCGGAAATAGGGTTTTCAAAAAACGGCTCTACCGATTTCTTTAAAACTCGCAATGTAAATTCTGTTGTATTTCTTTACACGTATGTCATTTTTCTCTTGCAGGAAAACTGTTAGGTGTCCGATTTGTTCGGTTTTATGTCAGTTATGTCCTTTTTATGTCAGTTTTATGTCTGACAACACAAACGCCAAAAAGTGCATGCAATTTGTATGATAGTGGGTAAGGAAAGTTGTGTGAATGTTGCAGACCTTTTTTTTTTTCTTTTTTAATAATTCATTTGTAGCAGACGATAACTGTTCAAATTTCTGAAGCTTATTAATACATATAGGTATAAAATATGACACATTATTATAAAAGGCGTTCGTTCAAATATAGAGACCATCGAAGCGGGCAAAACCAGATAGTTTTCCTATGACTGTTTAATATTATTAATTAACAAAAGTGTTTTTTTATTTAAGTTAAATAAGAAAATCAAATCTAAGTACTACTGACGTCATCCAATGAAATCAAAGTATTACTGATGGCTAAAATTTATTTTCTTTTTAAATTTTGTAGTCCGATTTTTAAAATATCTAAATATAATCATTACTTTTCTTCAATTAAGGAATCACTTAAGAAAAAATATATTACATTAGAAGATGTGATTTTATCATTAAAAATAGTTTACTTGAAAAGAATTTCGTCTTCAATTAATTGAAACTATGGGAGAACTACGAAATTCCATTTAAATTCTTTGCTTTAAATATAATTGAAAGACACACAAATAAAATTATTTAAAATCGAACTGTTAATTTGGTAAATATGGGTAAACTTGAAAAAAAAAAAAAAAAGAGAAGAAGAAAACTCTTTAGTTAAATAGAAAATCATTCTTTTTCATTTGTTTATCTATATATTTATTTGTAATTCAATGTCTTGAACGACTATTTTTAACTTTTAATAAAATAGATAAGTTTATAAATCATGGTTGTGAAAATAATATATTCAATAAAAATAATGCAAATATATATGTATATGTATGAATAATTACCTTAATTAATAACGCACATTTGGATTCTGAAATCAATTCAGAGTTGTCAAAAAATAAATAAAACTAGTTGGCATAGGTGGACTCTGCTCAGTTCCCCATCATATTTATGTTCTCATAAATTTCTAGTGCGAGACATATTATAATCATGTTAAAAGAAATGAATTTGACCAAAGCTAACAGAATGAAATCCCCGCCTGATAGGCTATCCACCGTTCACTTCGATATATTTATCTTATTCTAATCTATTAATTTATTTTATCAGGGTCAATTCCGTTGTTTAGTTTTCATGCTACTATTTCCAATGCAATAATCCTCAAAATTCATATTTACATGAAAAATTTACAATTTCGCTATGTTGATAAAATCGTAAATTACGAATAATTTACGAAATTTTCTTATCAGAATATTTGTATTCAATCATGTTCAAACAAATATCATAAATGTAATTTTGAAGTTGTCTAATGTATTTAGTCTATGATATTCATGCCAGTATCCTAAATAATATTTCGAAAGTGGTTTGACATCTTTACGATGAAAATATCTCTCAAAATTGACATTTATGTGAAATTTTGCTGTATACTGCCATGTTAAGAAATTCGTAAATTTCGAATAACTTGCGAAATTTTCAAAGTAGCATATTTATAGTTACTGATGTTCATTCCGCATTCAAAACTGATATTTTAAACTGGTCTGACATTTTTACAGTAAAACGTTTCCATTTAATGCACGTTTAAGTGAATTTTTGTCTTATTCTCCCATGTTAAGAAAATCGTAAATTTCTAATAACGTACGAAGTTTTTTAATTCGAATGTTGCAAATGAATAGGGTTCTTGCCAGTGTCGAAAGTAATATTTTAAAACTGATTTGACCTCTCTGCGACAATTTGTTCTTGAGATATCGTGTACACAGACTAACAAACTAACGGACTAACTGACTAACACGCTAACAGACACCCTACAGACAGACACCATACAAATTTTGTCATTTTTGGATTCCTCACACCTGAAAACGTGTAAAAAAGTCAAAAAATGGAGGTCGAAAATTTTCACGATTACCTAAGTTCCCCATACCTATAGTTATAATGGGGAACTAATAAAATAAAATACAAGGCATAAAAATGTCAACTTTTGAGTTGTGTGCATCAAATTTTAATCAGTGTAGTTTTTCGTAATAAAATACGTATGAAAATGCACACACTGGCGACACACACCGATATATATATGCTCTTTAAAGTATCCTATTGTCAAATTTTGTTGCTTTAGGATGCGTGGTCACATATCTTATAAAAAGCCAATAACAGGACATACACACAAACATCTTCTTTTATTAGTATAGGTAAGACACAGATTATCATACAGATAGGACAGTGAAGCTAAAACGCGAACCGGAAATATAGTAGCACCACTAGTGTCAGCAGAGGGGAACTACATGTGTTAAGTCTACATGAATAGCATCTTTGATCGAAAATTGTTTTTCTATTTCGCGAGTAGTTAGTAGCAGGTTAGTACGGGAAGTTTTCATTTTCTTCACTTTCTATTGTTTTTGAATTCACAAAATTATCCTCCAAACATTCTCAGCTATTCTTCTAAGAAAAAAAAATTAATTTTTATAATGTTTAAAAATATGCTTTGTGAAACATATTCATATTCAAGTACAAATTAAAATTACAAACTGTAATTCTGAAATAGCAGCATGAAATCATTAAATATTTAACGTTGCTTGGTTTAAATAATACAAAATGCCTTAAAATGAAAAAAAAAATGTTTTTATTTTATGTATATTTTCAAAGTTTATTTTCTTAATATTTAGCACTTGCTTCTTAAAATAAATTGCTTTTGACAATCATGTTTGTAAACAATAATAAAGTGTCCAACAAAAACGTATGTGCAGTTTTCTTTCCTTCACTTTTTCTACTACTTTTAAATTCACAAAATCATAACACGCACAGCTATTTTCTAAGAAATAAAACTAATTTTTATTATGTTTGAAAATAAATTTTCCCAAACACATTCGTGTTCAAGAGTACAAATTAATATAACAAACTGTAATGCTGAAATAGCAGTATGGTATGAAATCTTAAATATTTAACATTACTTGGTGTAAATAATACAAAATGCTTTAAAATGTAAAAAATATTTCTGATTTATGTATATTTTCAAAATTTATTTGCTTAATATTTAGTACTTGCTTCTTAAAATAAATTGCTTTCGACAATCAAATTCGTAAACAATAACAAAGTCCAAACGTAAACATCAATAAATGGTTAGTCGGTTAGATGTTGGGTTTAACGTTGCACTAATATTACGGTATGGACATAGATACAATAAAAATAAGACGAGCGATTGCGTAAGCAGGAGAGCTCGAGAAACTTACAGCCGTTGACAATAGGGTCGTTGCAGTCAAATTCCGGTTACCGAAGAATATACGAGAGTGTCCTATCTGTATAATAATCAGTACAAAAAACCCTTAATGGCTTAAAAGTTTGTGACGCCGCTACTTTGTGGCTATAAGAATTTGAAATATGAGTCTTAAAAATAATGATATTAAATTTTAAGTGACGCTTTGCAATTAGTTAAAATATACATAGATTTTCTTATTTGATCATTCACTTTTATCTTTTATTTATATTTATAATGCAAACGTAATATTTTTAACTTCAAGATCAGACAGATATTTAAAATACACTCACTGATGCTTTTTCATTCGCATTTCAAATTCAAAATGACAGTTTTAAAAGGAATGATATAAAAATTCCAGTGGCGCCTTGGTGTTATTTTAAAAGATTTGTTTTTAGATTCCATTAAAATTACTTTTGTTTTGCTAATAAAATATATTTACACATTTAAACAGTGCTTTTAATTTTCAAATATACTGTCAAATAATTATACTTTCACTGAGTTAGCATTATAAAGTAAAATTATTTATTTCAATAAATTGATTTATCTTTTGCATCACGCTATCCAAAACATAGTATCATAGTGTTCAACTAAGTGAAAATTTGCTCAAAGAGGTAGTGTGACGTAAAGAAAACATTTACACAAATTTTACTTGCAGTTTTGGATAGCGTGACGCAAAGGATAAATCAATTTATTGAAATAAATAATTTTACTTTATAATGCTAACTTAGTGAAAGTATAATTATTTGACAGTATATTTGAAAATTAAAAGCACTGTTTAAATGTGTAAATATATTTTATTAGCAAAACAAAAGTAATTTTAATGGAATCTAAAAACAAATCTTTTAAAATAACACCAAGGCGCCACTGGAATTTTTATATCATTCCTTTTAAAACTGTCATTTTGAATTTGAAATGCGAATGAAAAAGCATCAGTGAGTGTATTTTACATATCTGTCTGATCTTGAAGTTAAAAATATTACTTTTGCATTATAAATATAAATAAAAGATAAAAGTGAATGATCAAATAAGAAAATCTATGTATATTTTAACTAATTGCAAAGCGTCACTTAAAATTTAATATCATTATTTTTAAGACTCATATTTCAAATTCTTATAGCCACAAAGTAGCGGCGTCACAAACTTTTAAGCCATTAAGGGTTTTTTGTACTGATATCATTACTTTTTAGTGGTTATTGATCAAAAAATTAAAACAAGTCCTTCTGGCTCCTAGGAAGGGTAAACTAATTTATCTTTTCGTATGAAGTTGTCACCATTTTTTTTTCAAAATGGCAGCTACAATTTATTAATGGACTTAGTGGATTTATAAATGAAGGCTATTTATATATGGAGTTTTAAGCAAATCGGTTCATAAAACCTTTCTAATGTAAATTTGAAATTTTCAGTGTGTTGGCACAGGGAAACAAGAGGGTGGATTAAGTTGGCAAATGAACATATCAAATCACAACATAGTGTGGATTTCTGAGATAAATCCACACTACAAATTTAGCGTGAATTAATTCAGTATTTCAAACGTTATCATACTCACAAATTTTCAAGTAGCCTGCCACTTGGAAACAAAATGGAGAAGCTTCGCTCTAGAAAAATTTATTGACTGGGATTCTCAAACTCTTAAAAAAAAAAAAAAAAAAAAAAAAGTAAGTGAAAAATTTCAAATTTAAGTTAGAATTACGTAATTTACATTTTGCAAGTTTCTTTCTTTTTAGAGAATTACAAATTAAACAATTAAAAAAATATATCAAGTAAATATTAAAAATGGAATTTTATATATTTTCTTTCCCCTTTTGAAGCTAAGTATACTGCTCCAATATTCACAATTTAAATTTTCATCAAAAGTGCAGGTAAAAATTACTTCCTATATATTTTCATATAAAACGTTTGGGGGGGGGGGGGGAAATAGACAAAATATAAATTAAGCTTTACATTTCTATAATTTTAAAAATAAGATAAAATCACCTGGAGAAAAATTTTATGGAAAATATAAGTTAAGTTTAAAAAAAAAATGAAATTTCTGCGTAAAAGTACTATTTCATAAATATATTTACAACTACAATAAACAAAAAACGCTCCTTTAATTTTAAATAATTATTTCTGCATGTTTCGAAGCTATTAAAAGTTTCTTTCTTTCTTTCTTTTCTTTTTTTTTTTTTAAGTAAAATAAATTAAACGTAGTGGCGCCATCTAGTAGTTTTTTTTTAAATCATATACATACAGATTTAACTTTTTTTTTTTCATAAAAAAAAAATAAAAAAAAAAAAAAACTTGTTTAGAAACAGGTAGAAATAGTTATTTAAAATTAAAGGAGGATTTTTTGTTTACTGTAATTGTAAATTATGAAATAGAATTTTTCATGCACAAGTTAATTAATTAAAAAAAGAAAAGAAAGAATAATTTTTTTTTAAATAAATTATTATGGGTTTCAAAGTAAAGATGTTATTTATTTATTTTGACGTGTTTTTTTAATAATTGCTATTTGACACATTTTTCATGAATTTTACTGAAATTCGTGAAAAATGAATTTTATTAAAACACTGTTTAAACACTGTTTATTAAAACACTGTTTTTTCTAATAAACAGTGCAAACACTGTTTCATCCTCTAGTCATTGCTTTGAATAATAATAATAAAAAAAATTGATTATGTTAATATTTAAAATATGTATCATTTTAAAGTCTGAAAAATAAATAAATGAATAAACACTAACTGTATTTTCAAAAGAGATTTTTAATTTTTAAAAAGAAATATACATATATATGTATTTACGAAAGAGTATGTTTTAAATAAAACGATAGATGGCTCCAAAACTGTATTTGCTGTTTTTTTCCATTCCCGGAGCGTAGGGATACATGAATAGGAATCGCAAATCATTGAGTTATTATAAAATCGATTTTCATGAATGATTAAAAAAATTTTCGCTTTAAAAAATTGTAAATTCATCATTATTATGATAAAATGGAATATCTAAAATTACAAAATACTTCCTTATTTAAAATATTATCTAAATATTTCTTTGACTAAATATGAAATTTTGAAATCAAAACTATTTTATTCATAACAGAAGAGAAAATATATTTAAGTGAATTTGACTTAGTATATATACAATAAATATTTTAAACATGTAATAAAGTACTTTTGCGTTAAAAAAAAATTCTAAATAATTCATTGGCTGCATTCAAGTCGGTCAACAAACCAACCCACATACCTTACAAGTAAGAACCGAATAACAGCGTTTTCACCCGAAGAAACATATGTAATTGGCGGAGTAATATAGTTCCATATTTAAAGCGATTTATATAAAAAACAAGAGTTTTCCTGAAAAAAACAAAAACGTTACTAGATTCAGAAAGATCCCAATTAACAACATATATTAATTAAATTAAAATCGTTCGTGCGGTTTTAGAGATATTTTTATTACATCCTTACATCGTTACACCACACATTTTCCCTTTTTCGCTTTAAATTGAGATTCAGATCTCAAAACATACTGCATGTAGAAATGTAAAATTTTCAGGATAGATTAAGACCGAAGATAAAAGACTATTTTGAAAAAATCAGAACAAAATATGGCTTATTTGCTGAGATATTAAGTGTCGGCTTTTACAAATCTCTTTGATGTCAGACTAGGCGTATATATGAGTTCGCAGCTTTCCGTCCGTTTGTCCTTCCGCTTGCGTCACTCGAAAAACTGCCGTTTTTCATGATCTGTGAGGTAAGCTAGCTGTAACATGTGATACGGTCAAGTAAAAATTTCCACATTCGAAAAATTTATTTTCTATGCAATGTTTAATTGTATTTAAATATATTCAAATTGAGCATTTAAAAAGAATTTTTCCTTAATACACAACTCAGTGGACATTTTTTTTTTTTTTTTCATTATAAATGTAAAAAACGTTGAATGTTGTAGAATATTGAAAGTTTTAAGTAATGGAATTATTACACTTGATATTAGAAAGTTTTTTGCAATATATAAAAAATACCACAGGTTGACATGTAAAATTTTGATTTTATAATTTTGGCTGGTCTTTATGTTTTTTGGTGTGCTGAAACCGAAAATGAAGCCAGTTTTTCTCTATCACGTATTGATTTTTGTCAATACAGGGTGCCTACTTATACAATTTCTTCCATTACTTTTCCACCAATATAATTATATGGTAAGTTTCATAGTATGTTTCCATGATTAATTAATTATGGATACCTATTGTTGTAATAGCACAGCACTAGTGCGCCGTAAAACCATACCAAACAACCTACTGTTATGATGGTATATGTAAGAAATTGTGTCGGTAAACACCCTGTATTGGCAAAAATCTATACGTGATAGAGAAAAATGGGCTGCATTTTCAGTTTCAGCACATCAAAAAACATAAGGATCATCTAAAATCATCAAATCAAATTTTGTCAACTTCATTTTTGTCGTCCTGTGTAATTAAATTCCATTTAACGTTTATAAAATTAAATTTAACATCTCTTGTTCTCCTTGTCAAAATAATTTTTATTTTCATATTTATTTCGGAAATATATTCACTATAAAGGTAAAAATAATTATTCTTTAAAAATAGCATTTTAAATGCCTTTTACCCATACTTAACTGTAAACTTTCTCCAGTATTTTCACTTTGCTAATAATCATGATGCAATTATACTGGTAGCATCGAGAATTTCTTAATACACTTCACAAAGGAAATTGCTTCATGTCAAGCACGTTCCATTAGTGGGTGGCGAAAGCGTAATCAGAAAACAATTCACATTTTTATTAAGTTTTGTGTTTCGCAAATGGATGTACCGAAGGCAGAACACTACCATTTTTAAATACTAATCGTGTAACGTTGTCAAATAAGAGTGTTTTTAACGAAGTTCTAACGCTTTTTTTTTTTCTCTCAAATATTCTGTCATTCTGATGAGTAATTTAGAATTTGACTACCAATCCTAAATTGTTTATTACATTGTTTGAACAGGAATTTTTTATTATATTATATTTCCCTATTTTATCATTCTTAGTCTAAAAGCAAATACAATAACATATAATTATTCTTTAAGGCGTCTTTAAAAAAAGTTTTGCACATTTATTTTAAATTGACTTGGTATACTTTTTTTTGGAAACATTGAAGTAAGTTCCACACAAAAGCTTATATTTCCATTCTGTGTTTAAAAATTAAAATAATTAGATTTGTTCAATAAAATAGATATTCAGACAACAATTTTTATTTTACTATGTTTTTATTAACTCGCTTTCTTGTTTGTTTGTTTGGCCAGTACAAATCTTGCAATCGATTTTTAACTAACTTCCCGACTAGCTATACGTTTGAAACTTTTAGAATACACGAAGAACGCTCAGAACACGATGACAATAAATACTTTTAAGGCTTGTATACAATTATATACAATTATATACAATTTTAAGGCTTATATAAATGTTTTCTTTTAATTAATTAATAAAATGTGAAAATAATAGTCTCATAATAGCTTTAAAATTAGCCATTTAAGTTTTATTTATAATTTCATTGTTGCCAAAAAAATAAAATTTACGAGTTTTTTTTTTTTTTTTTTTTTTTTTTTGTTAGGAAAATAAATACATTCAATTAAACGCGAGCAATAAAAAATTGTAAAAAATTAAAATATGCATCTCACAAAAATTGATGTCATTATCACTTTAAATATTTTATACACATTGATAAATTACTAATATAGTTCCATAAATATAACTTCACGACTAGTAGATATTTGGAACTTTTAGAATAGCTCGGAACGTGATGCCAATGTATCCTTTTAATACTTTTATTCAATTAATAAATGTTTGAAAATTTCTTATAATTGCTTTCTTTATTAGGGTTTTGATCATTTTTCTTTCACGCTTGGGATAATTCATTAAAAAAAAAAAAAAAAAAAAAAAATTAAGTATTTATTAATACATACAACTGTCAAATTTATATGTTTCAACAAAAAATTTAAAAACATGGTATATAGAAAGTTCTTTTTATCTTATAATTATTTTATTACATATTTTTTAGAGACCTGAACTTCTAAATTGCGTTTTCTTACTTTGCATTTTTTTCATGAATTGATGATCTTCAAAATGCTAAAACCTCTACAGATATTTAAGAAAAGACTTGATATTTTTAGGATGTTTAATAGAAGCTATACTTAACAGAAATAGGGATGGATTTTGCAATATCTTTAAAAGAAAATTTATTAAAAAATAAAAATATAACAAAAATCATGTTTTATTTATTGATTTATTTATTTGTTTTTTTCCAAATTTTTACGTAGACATGCAGTAAAAAAGTACGCCTAAAGAGAAGCAAAATGATAGCGATAATATTTTTATTATGAATCAACAAACTTACATTGCTATTCATTGCATTCAAATAAAAGTGTGTAAATAGCCCCCCACAGCTTGCTTACTTCGGGAGCACTTGAAATTAAATTATTCTAGCAACGATTTCTAAATTTTAACGATATTTTCCAGGATTTTCCTTTTTTTTCTCCTAAGAGTAAAGCTATACATTTGGCTAATAAATTGTGACTACTCAAAGTATTTGGATATATTGGGGTTAAAACTTGGAAATTTTGGAAGTGTATTTCATTTTGTGTTATGTGTGTTTCACAAAAAACTAAATTTAAGTAAACAATGTGTTGTGTATATAGATTATAGACAATATACAGGGCAAAATTTAGCTAAAACGTTCTTTTGTATTGAGTATCATTGATTTAAGTGCTTTGCAACATTTTACTAAATCGACAAACACTGTTCAGAAAAGAATATTCATTTCTCATACTCGTACTGTAAATAGAGTATTTTTTGAAGTTAGATTTTAAACTCTGGTTATTTCTTTAATATCACGTTTCGAGGTTACCTAAATACAAAAGTCTTTTTTTTTCCGGCTGATCTGTATGTATATCTATTAACAGCATTAGTTAAGAACAAATAATTGCAGGAAATTCAAATTTGGTTGTTTAAAGTTCATATGAGGCTGTCACTTGGCAACGCCTCCTGGAAATTTTCAGTGGGAGCAAGACCCAAAACGTCCTCCCTTTCTCCGTAATCAGCATCTATGGCGGGCACGTAATCTCCCAACCCCTACGTTTTTAAACGTAATTTCAATATTCTGCATGATAATTTTCGTTGTTATGATTCCAAATTGATTTTCAATTTATTGTTATGCTATTTTGCTTGCTTAAAAATAAGAAAAGGGCAAACAGAAAGAGAATTACGAAGTATAACGATGAGAGAAAGAAAATGATAAAAACCACCCCGAAAGTTTTAGAGAAAAGTTGAATTATATAGTTCGTTCACATTAAAATTTATGGAAGTAAAATTTTCTCCCTAAAATACAAAAGTTGAAATCTTTATCACTTAAAATAGAATATTTGCCACAAATTATAAATTGGTATGGCGACGGTCATACCTGCCATACCGGTTCCGGCGCCAAAAGTCTCTAGTACATGTCAGAAATAATGTTCATGCAAACTTTCAGCTCAATAGCTGCAAAACTCTAGGCTCTAGGCTTGTCAGACTTAACAAGGAGAATAAGAAGAATGTAACCAGCAAATTTCATGTCTTCGAAGTTATATTACTCAAGCCTCTTAAATCGGATCCACTTACAAATTAGTATGTTTTATCTTAAGGGTATGCTCAAGGACTGTGCAAAATATCATAGGTCTTGGAGGCCATGGAGCTGAGAGACAGGTAGTTGAAATGCCCACGATGCTATGTCGACATAATATGCACTAGTAGCGTTTCGCTATTTACTTCCCTATTTTTTTTTTTTTTTTTTTTTAATGTTTGTTTTAGTTTAGCGGGGCGGAACGCTACCGCGATCTAAGATACGGAGAATATTCTCTTTCAAAGAAATGGCACAAGCGCTTCTTGAGAGAGGGGAATATGAATGATAATCCGGAGATATATGAATGATAATATGTAAATTGGTCAAAGAAAACATCTTATCGCAGAATCTTTGCTGAAAGATGTCAACCAGATAATCCTTGCAAACAGATCTCACATTGTAAGTGACATCGGTGAAAAGACGCATGTATGTTTGGTTTCCATTCTTGCCCTCATTCCGAATAACTACAATGCAGAAAAGTGAGTGCACAGTGGAGGTCACACAATACCATAGACAACCTGATGTGGCTTCGTCTTTTAAGCAGTATCTCAGATATCGGGCTGAGGACGAATTCCCGGACATAGTTGAAACAATTTATGAAACTTGTTGGCATCATTTCCAACCATAAACCGCACAACAAAAACGACACTGTAAACATTTCCCTTCTATATAATAGTTGGAGACCTGCGTTGGAATATTAAAACCTGAATAAACTACTACGTCAGAAACGCCAAAGAAGAATATCTGAGATGCATACAGCTGTTTAGGTAGCCTTAAGCGTACCGTCTTCAGTGCAAAAAGAATTCTGAATCTGGAGAAGTGCTCGTATATATAGGAGAAGGACCGAATTTAGTTCAACCAATAGGATTACGGAAAAATTGTGATTTCGCTGTTCCCTATTTGTCTGATTGTAGGAAATTTTACATTCAGTCCACATTTTCTTAATTTTTCTACTGTTTATGCAGCTACACATTCCTAAATTCCTATTGACCACACTCCCCACCTTTTCCGTAATCCTATTGGTTGAACTAAATTCAGTCCCTCTCCTATACGAGCACTTCTCCAGATTCAGAATTCTTTTTGCACTGAAGACGGTACGCTTAAGACTACAAAAACAGCTATATGCATCTCAAATATTTTTCTTTGGCGTTTCTGATGTAGTAGTTTATTCAGATTTCACCTCTATATCGCCAGAGAAGCCCAAAATTGCGCAGTGTCGGACCAAGATCATGCTCATATATTTTTTCATCCAGGAAAAATCGCTTCTTTTTAAATTTCTAGACTATAATCAAATGGCCAACGCTGCTCGGTATTACTTTACTCGGGGTTGTTTGCGTGGAACAATCAAGAAAAATCTACCTGACCTGCTGTCCCCAGGAATAGTTTTACTCCATACCAATAAGCAACTATATAAGACCCCTCTTACGTAAAACACTTTGATGACGTTTCTGTGGACACCTACCATATAGCCCGGAAGTTTCACTTTGTTATTTTTAACATACTTTGTTCGCTTAAAAAGGCACTGAAACGTCACTGATTTTATTTGGAGATAGATATTTGGTATGAAACTTCTTGAAAAATGGTACCAATTTTAGGCGAACAACTTTTACAAGCAGAGTTTTAATGAAGTGGAAAGAAGGAAGGGACATGAAAAACACTCTTTACCTATGACAAAGACAAAGAATACGGATCTCAAGGTCATGAATCGTGAAAATATTATTTTGCTTTCTCTGGAGTCGATTCGACTCCGACGGGCGGCGTATCTCCGAAATGTTGGCGCGTACAGAACAGATTGACAAATTTTCGCCAAACAGTGCGATTTTCGCCAAATGTGGACGTTCAAAGAGAAAAAAACTACGCAGCACTTAATTTGTGTAAATAAACATTGCCGCTTTTGTTTTTTATTGTTGAATCATGTTATATTTAAAGCTTTAAATCGCAAAATGGTAGCTGACACTATTATTTCAAAATTAAAAGGCAGTTTTCCGCATATAATAATACATTCTAATAATGACAATATATTAACTTTAAGATTTAATTTAACATGTGAGAAGAAAGCAGAAAAATTTGTCAAAGTGTTTGGTCGAATAACCAATACTCATTGGATTGTATACAGAGTTCTCCACCGTCCAAATCGGTAAGTTAAAATTGTTATATTATTTTTTAACTAGGGTAGGTGCTCCAGTGATTGGCATGCTCCAGTAGCAGTAATTGACATCTATCCGGAAATAATTAAAAAATTATAAAATCATATAGTATTTTACATATAAGAATTTTAACATTTTATGTCTAACACTGGAGCATAGGTAAAATAAAACTGGTAAAATAAAAAACTGGCAGTGCCAATTACTGGAACACTGAGTGGGTGTCAAATAAAATTTATAAAAATATATAATTGTTATCAAATGTATATATTTTAACATATATGTGTTTCTGAATGTCTTTCATGCCATATGTACTAACTTAAGATTTCTAAACATATTTTCTGATGACTAGAGCATTAAAAACATCAGAGATTGCTCTAAAAGTGTCAATCACTGGTGCACTTACCCTATTTCTGTTTAACTATTATTTTGTATTATTATTATTATTATTTTAAATGTATGACTTAACTTTATAAAATATTTATCTTATGATGCAGAGCTTGAATTTTCACTATATATTTAACTATTATGTATTTTTCTAAGAATATCTTAATCATAATAAATATCGATATTTTGAATTCCACAGTTAGAGTTCATAAAACCTTCTACATATAATTTTCTTCTTAGACATCTCAATCTTTAAACCTTCCAACGTACATAGTTAAAAAGTGAAACGTTCAAGATTTTGTTAGTGTTCTATTTGTTCCTTCTCAGTAGTCATAAAAAATCTAATCTTACGTGTTATAAAAACAAGGTAATAAGGATATGCATAATCTATCTACAACCTTTTCCTAAAAGAAACATGTCGGTATAGATGGATTCTGCTCAATTTCTCATCATATATTTGTTCTGATGAAATGCTATTAAGAGCGAACATAATAACATTCTGTTAAGCTTCATGTTAAAAAGTAATGAATATGATAGGAAACTAACATAGTCGCAGACTGAAATGCCCCTCTAACTAGGCTAATCTCAATCCGATCCAATACATTTAACTTATTCTAATTTGCTGATTAATTTTATTAGGCGTGCTTTCGTTCTTTAATTTCAAATGCGATATGATTACACTATTTCCAATGCACTAAGACAAAAACATAAGTTTACGTAAAATGTTTTCTTATTTTGTCATATTAAAGAATTTTTAAATTTTAAATTAATTGCGAAATTTTCAAATTAAAATGTTTGTACTTTATGAGGTGTAACATAAATGATATTTTTAAAGTGATGTGATATCCTAAAGATAAAATATTTCTCTTAATGGATTTTTAAAGGAAATTTTGCCCTATTTTGCCATATTGGAAAAAAAAAAAAAAAAAAAAAAAAAAAAAAACGTAAATTTCAAATAGCTTACGAAGTTTCCAATTTAGAATGTCAAAACAATGGGGTTCTTATCAGTTTAAGTGATATTTAAAAATTGGTCATTTTATTTTATAATAATTCGTTCTGACATGTGTAGACAGACTAACAACTAACTAAACTGAATAACGTAGGAACAGACACTTCATCAATGCTGTGATTTTTGAATTCCCCACGCCTCAAAACGTATAAAAAGTTATAACGCGTGGTCAAGGTCATATTTTTCAGAAATACCCGAGTTCCCTATATCTATAGAACAATGTGAAATTAAATAATTAAAATTATATATTTCACTCATTATTGAAACACATCAACACTCTCAAATTACTACCATATTAAAGCTATTCTGTGAACTTTTTTATTAAAGCTGATTTTCATTATTTCCAATATAAGATGGATATTACAGTAAAAATTATCCTGGGTTACAAAGCAGTGAATCAGTGTTGGTGAGAACTTATCCATTTTTGTAGTAATTGTTAACTATATATTGTTTCAAATATATAATATTTATTGAAATTATGCTTTCAAAAAAAAAAAAAAATCTTTTAAGTGCCTGCGTACTGTCGGAGGTGATTTTTTTTAATAATTGAAAAATTGCCTATTTATGTGCATTATATAATACATTTTGTTAAAAACAGTGAATAACATGAAAAAATATGCTAATTTTCAAATATTATGATATTTAGGCTGAAAATATACATAAAATTTGGAGGGGGGGGAAAAAAAGCACTTTTTTTTTAAACATCATAAGTCAAACTTAAATAAAGATATTATTATTCTGTAACTTTTATTTCGTTTATTGAAAGGTTCTTAAGGGAGTGAACTATTCTCAAAACTATAGCCATGTTATTTAATATTTTAGAGACGATAACATTTTACATGCTGCAAAAATGATGAATATACATGACAGTTCATAACTAATAATTAGAAGAAAAAAAAAAAAAAAGGTGAAGGTTTCCTACTAAATTTAGACATTAAGTATATTATTTAAAAATAACGACGCTAAAACTCATTAACACACAGTTTCAGCAGTTTATTCTTCTGAGAGGGAGAAAAAAAAAGATTGAAGTTTTCACGAATGCGGAATGAAGTAGAATCAAGGGTTGCTTTGCGGTAGAGAGATTTTGGCGTTAGCTACGAAAATGCGCCAATCTGTTCTGTACGCGCCAACATTTCGGAGATACGCCGACGGGCGTTCTAGGGGTATAAATAAAACTTGAGTCGAAATGGCGTTCCAGTGTTAAATTGAGTTACGTTCCTATCTTAATTTAAGACACTTCATGTGTCTTAAAATTTAAGACGCGAATTCGTGTCTGAAAATAATGACACCCATTTAAGACACGTGAATTTGCAGTGTAGTTGTAGTTCTTAATGAAATGTTTGGACAAGTGCGTGGGTAAATTTGGTGACTGCGTTCAAAAATAAGCTATGTCATTTTACTTTATGGCTCCTGTTTATAGTTTTCATCTGATTTAACCTTATGTATAATACATTGTTTTGTATATTTAAATTTTTATTCGTGCTTTAACTTTTGAGACAGACTGGTTATCACACGTACTTTAATCTATTTTCTTAACATTTAGTAGCAATATAAATGCTTACAATATATTAAACTTTAAGTAATAGCAGTTCTATTGTTAATTATGATATTAAAAGCAGAAAAAGGAAAATTTAAAAAATTCACCAATATTTTAATACATTATATATACACAAAAAAATTGGTTTTAATTTCGTTTTAAATGAAGAATTTTTATTACTTAGCAAAATAATTCATGATTAGATATGTTTTAGAATACGTTATTGCTAGAAACAATTGCAAACTTTACATAATATTATTATGAGATGACAATATTTTTAAATATCTAAGGATTCTATTGTACTAACAGTCAGGCCCTGATTACCCAATAGGCACTAGAAGCATGTGCTTCCCCTGTAAAATTTTGAAAAGGCCCCCAAATTAAGCAAAAAATGGGCCCGAATTGTAAGCTTGTGGTCTAAAAGCATTGTCTGATTATAAAAAGTCACAGTACACCTGACTGCACAACTATCATTTCTAGATTATATAGGAAATATGCTAATGAAGCTTTTACACATTCATTTATAATGGAATAATTTCACACATTGTGGTGAATATAGGCTTTCACCAGTTTATATTTTGGTACAAAAATTAAGTGAATTTACTTGTCTACATTTTAAGCGAATATACTTGTTCTCCCAGGTAACTACAAAATTTAATGAAAAAGTTATAAATTTTTCCAGATGTTTGTATGATTCTTTTGACTAAGCAGTCAGTGGGGGGGCCCAAATGGATTTGTGCTTCCCCTCAGTTGTAATGTTAATCGGACCCTACAGTTATATTTACTTTCTTCTTCTTCTTCTTTTTTTTTTTAGGACTGAGGGCCTATTAGTCTCAGACAGCGATTTTTGCGTTGTCGTTTTCGATAGTTGGACTTTGTCGAAATCATTTTCGATAGTTGGACATTTATCGAAATCTAAAATTTAGCGAAAATATAATTGAATAATTTGAAAGCGATGTTATAATTGGGAAGAAGAAAAAAAACTAATAGCCCTCCGTCCTAAACTAAATTCTGCTTTTGCCAGAATTTCATGAAAATCTTTTTTTTTTTTTTTTTTTTTTTTTTTTTTTAAGAAAAAGAAAAGAAAATTTATACAGTATCGTTACAAACGATATCGAAAAAGTTTTTTTAATAATTTTGAATTAGGAAATAAATAGTGCGCGTGCAATAATTTGAAATAAAAATATGAATTTAATGATTTGATTTTTATATAAAACACGATCGCGTGCTATCTTAAAAAGTAGATGTAAAATTTAAAGTTTAATTTTCTTGGCAACAATTATAAATTAAAATAAATAATTTAATGAAAGTTTGTTCTTTAGATATACGTCCGTCTAAGATGTCAAAAAATATACGACAAAGTATTATATCTCTTTTTTTTTTTTTTTTTTAAGCTCAAAGAATTTTTTATAAAATAAATTGCATATCCATTACTTTTGTAAGTAATAAAAATGAGTTAGCTTTTTTTCTTTATTTTTTTTTTATTTTTATTTTATTTATTTTTTTTTTTTGTCTTTAATAAAACAATATATTTATGCATTATTTTAGTTTGCATATGAAACGCAATTTATATATAAAAAAAAAAGAAAAGAAAAGAAAAGAAAAAATAAATAAAAAAGGAAACTAGAACATAGTCGTATGAATGGTTTTTTGCAATTCTTTTAATGGAATTTCTTCGTAAATGTTCATTACCTACCTTACTTGAATACAGAAATGTTTTTTGTTTTGAGTCATATTTCATTTTAATGACCCTTCATACTTTTTTTTTTCTTTTTCCCGTTGTTATTGTCAAAATAAAACGAAGAAATATTTCTTGAATAATTACCTATTCAATTAGATGTTGAAAATAAACAGTTTTACAAAATCTATATTTCTAAATGAAACGTTATAGTAATAAAGAAATAAATTTAGAAGAAAAAACATGAACTGTCAAACTGAAGTTTTTTCTTAATGTGTTTTCTTGCAGTTTGGATGTTTTCTTTGAATAAATGAATCATTATTTTGAATTCTTAAAAAATTCATTAAAGAAATTTTATAGAATGTATATTAAAATAGTTTATTTCAAAGATATAGAAATTATTATTTTTAACTGCAAAACATCGTTGTAATATTTTTTTTTATTATATGAAATATTTATTTTATTATGTACAATTTTTTTATGAAATATTTACTTTATTGTGTATGAGGTACACTTAAAAAACTGGTACAGTCGACAGCAAAATTATTCGAGCGCTAGCAATAATTCCTATATAAAAAAAGTACACTTAATACTGTTTTATTAAATAAATCCTTGCCGAATCATTGCTCAGTCAGTATAAGAATATGATTCGACAAGGATTTATTTAACAAAACAGTATTAAGCGTACTTTTTTTTTTTTTTTTTTTAGGAGTTATTGCTAGCACTCGAATAATTTTGCTGCTGACTGTATGTATTGGCTACGACGTTTTCTATATTACTATTCTATACAAATTCACAGAGAAATAAGTATAACAAAATATCCGAAGAAAGTAAGTTTTAAGTTATACAGAAGATGCTTTAAGAAAGCGCAACTTTTTAAGTCTTTTTTTTTTTTTTTTTTTTTTTTCCTGTAAAAAAAACGATAACTTGATTTTTTATTATCCCAGATCGGGTGGCTCAACCATTCGCTTTAAAGATATATACTAGTTCTTTTGAACTATATTCATATTTAAAAATTGCCCCATCTTCTCGAGGGATTGGGGGGGGGGGGCACGTTCTCCCAGATAGAGAAGTGATGTACTTACATACCCAATTTTTTCTTTCCTAGATGATGACTATTGTCAATTCTAATTTTTTTTTTTCCCATAAGCATTCGTTTGAAGTAATTTTCATTCTGCACATTTATATAAAATTTTGTCCTATGATAAATATTTTGAAAAATGGGACGACAGCGCCAAATTTTAAGCGATTGATCGCCAAGTGTAATCAGGGACTGACTTGGAAAAAGGGGGGCCAGGCTAAAATCATTAACTGGGGACCCTTCTACAATACAAGTATACAAAATGGATTTTAGATACTTTTAAAATGCTTTTCATTTCAAAAGACAATTAATTTGAGGAACCCTCTCAAACATGGAGGCCCAAGAACTTGCTTCATTTGCTCCTTGGGAAATCAGGCCCTGAGTGCAATTAGCACCAGTTTGGTGAAATTTCATTTATTGATTCAAGAGATACAATATCGACACTATATGTAATACACGCACGGACAAACATTTTCTGAAATGTCCAAATCGTGTTCAAGACATTTCAAAACGTGTAAATCAATCGAAAACAAGCGGTCGAAAATTTTCAGTAGGGCAATTTTTTCTTTTTATCTATATAGAAGAAAAGGAAAAAATAAATCATCGATTCCATTAATAAAAAGGGTGTCTGTCATAAAATTATATAACTATTATAGAATAAGAATAAAATATTAAACCTTGTAAAGATATACAACTTCAGATAGCCGATCTTTTTTTTTTTTTTACCTGTTAAGATAAATGTTGCAAGTATAAACACTTCGACTTAAGATACGTTGCTTAACTATGCACTTAAAAAACCAACATTTTTTCAATAAAATGAATATGCATGCATGTTGTTAACTTTAAATAATAATATGATCCAACCGAATTACAAAATTGATTTTACTAACAGTTTTCAATTTTATTGAAAAAAATTGTTTCGTCTACATCTTACAACACAGGCAGTAATACCTAAACATTCTGCAAATATTTTAGATCCTTACAACGGATAAAATCTCAAGAATTATGAAACGATATTTTAAGAAATGAATAAAGTAACCCCTGCTAGGGAATGAAACACAGTTATTGCATACTTTTATATGAAGAATAAATTAAAAAGTCCAGTGATATTAAATAAAATTCTGTTTCTACGGAATTTCATATATATTACTTAGAAAACAAAAATAGGCTTATTGTTTTCATATTTTTTTTTTCTATGTTAAATCATGAGTTCCATTTGGAAATAGAAAATATATACTTCTGTGATAAAGAGAGAAAGAAAAGTTCACTCCCCTTTATAACGTCCATAAAATACTGCGGTTGAATCCAGAGATGGAATTTGTTTCTAATGTAATTTCAGGCAAAATTGTATGCAAATGAATGATGGGATAACTCAAGCTATAAAATTAATATATATTTTTGCATACTTGACTGCAAAAGTGTGCTTCTACAAAATTTGTCTTTTCTATGGCAACATAAAAGATTTGTTTTATTTTCTTAATTGTAGGAAAATTCCCTTTTTATTTCCATTACCTTACTACCGTAGGTAATGGAAGTATTGTATTCAGTCCAAAAATTCGATATCGAGTTTCCACCTGATTTACATGTTTTAAAGGCTCTTGAGTTAAAAAAAGTCTTTTTTGGCAATTGGTCAGCGTGTGTGTATGTATGTGCGGAATCTTCTGGCTATCATATCTCCGAAACTAATGAAGATAGAACTACGAAACTTCAAAATTGAGATAGGTCTGGTATACAGATAAATTTTCCAAATTTTGGTGAAAATTGGAAAATCGGAGGTGGAACATCGGAAACCGGAAGTGGGACCATAAGTCCGTATCTCAAAAATAGCTTAAACGATTTTCTTCAAATTTGCTATATAAAAAACTCTATTAGATGTCCTTTCGAATGATATAGTTCATTAGTACATTAAATTGACAGGTGTCCTGCATAAATAGCCCAATTTCAGGTATCGTAAGCGAGTTCCTATAAAAACGGCTGTACGGATTTTTTTCAAACTCGCCATATTAACTCCCTTTTAAATATCCCTTTGTATGTAATTATTGTTTTCCGGTCAATAATTGAGTTTTGGTAAAAGTTGGTACCTCAAAAATAGCTCTAACGATTTTCTTGAAAATTGTTACATAAATCCATTTTAGATATCCTTTCTCACATATTACGTGGTTATTAGAGAAAAATTAATAGTTATCCTGCTTAGGTAAGTGAGTTTTAGATCTCAGAAACTGGTGTTTAAAAAAATAACTCTACCAGTTTTGTTTTGTTTTTTACCTCGCTATGTAAGCTTTGTTTTATATGTCTTTACATGTGCATAAATTTTCTCTTACCGGAAAAATTTTAGGTTTCTACTTCGTTAGGTCAATTTTATGTCCTCTGATCACATTATCTCCAAAAAATGCATATAATACGTGCAATAGTGAGTAATGGAAATTGTGTGGTTGTTTCGCACCATATTTTAAAAATAGTAATAATAACAATATGTACTGTTCCAATATATATAAATATTTATTGCATGTATCTAGAAAATATTGTACGCTATATGCAAAAGAAATACATTGAGTAATTAGAAAATTATAAAATTTCAAAATTAATGCTAAATTTCTTTTTAACAAAAATTTTTATAATAAATTAACATTATTCCCTTAAGATCTCCTTTGTAAGTTAATAATTGAAGAAAGCCCGAATAATGCTTATGTGTTTACATAACACCTGATATCTCAGCAAATAAGAATGATAAATAAATTAATTTTATTCGGAAAAGTTTGCTAAGTACGGTATTTTAACTCGCATTAATTTCATTTATCCACATTTCTAAAGAATATCAAATTACCGAAAGAAACTTTTTTAAATGTGAAAACCTGAATCTCACATTTTTATTGCTTGAGTAGGAAATAAAAGTACTTAATTCTGTCTCATTTTTTCGACTAAATTAAATTTGTCAACAAATCACAGGCATTAAGGGAGATTTTTGGTGCCATCGTAATATCACTGAGTGTGGATTTTGTTTCAAAAGAATGTACTAGAGCTTAATAGAAAATTAGAGAATTTGTACTATATTTGGCATTTTACTTCTTGGATCTGTTTTGAGATTTTTCTGGTACAATGAAACTGTCGAAGTTGTAAGGATATTTTTGCTCTTTCAATCTTGATTAGTTACTATTAATGATTACTGTAAAAATAATAGTAAATTGTAATACATTTAATACATTTTCCAGATTATGTTTATTTATTTATTTATTATTACTTTTTTTCATCATTAATGGTGAAGTCTATAGTAATATTTTAGCAGGACGTTTTAAGCTTCATTTATCGACAGAAGTTAGATTATTTTTAACATTTAAGAAGAAAGGAGATTCTATTAAAAAATGCTTAAATTTTGTGGAAATAAAATCACATTTACGAAAGTCAGTAAGCAGACAGACAGGCGCACAGGCAGACAAACTGAAATTATAAAGATTACGTTATTCGTTAATGACTTATATTTATATGTATATATATATTATTATGACCTACCTATAAACTTGTTTATGATAAGGATTTTGTTGAAAAAATTAAAAATGAATAAATTCAATGAAAAATTTTTTTTAAACCATATTAACAATACTTTTTCAAGAACTAAAAATTTATGTTTCGAATATATATATATGTATATTAAGTATCTTAATGTTTAAAATAAAATTGCGGATTTTTTTTTTTTTTTAACATCAAGTAAGTAAGGTAAATTCGCTATTTAATATATTACAGAGCTTTTTTGTTTCCATAATTTTCTCCCAATTTCGCTCTGTGATATTTTCTCTGAATTAGTCGTTGTTGTTTTATTTGTATTTACAAACTAAATCTTCTTTCACTTTCATAAAACAGTACAAGTTTGCACTAAATATTGTAGCTCTGTGTATTCCATTCAAACTTTTGAGTTTATCTCCTCCATTCGAATTCATTCATAATTGTTAATATCGCGAGTGTTAATGACAACCATGAGAAGTAATTTAATACAAATTTAAATTTCTCCACAGAAAGTTCAAACATATTCACAAAAAAATCTGGATTGACTCCACTCGACTTTCCGAACATTGAATAATTAACAGTTTTGTAGATAAAATAAAGAAAGAGGAGTTGTTAAACAAACAAAAGAGATAAAATCATAATAGAGTGTTTGAGTATTTTTCTCCATATATTACACGATGTTTTATTCCACGCTACTGAACTTTGAGCCCATAGATCATAATGATAAAAAAATTTTCGTTGTGTCCCTGTAAAAACCTATAAATGCTAGATTCATCAAAATGCTTATAGCTAGTGAAATAGTGATTTATAATATTCATATACATTTTCAGCTCAATTGAATAAGGCGTTTAGATGCTATCGCACTTTTAAAAATTTGTTCCCATAGGCCATAATGATAAAGAATTTTTCTCTGTGTCCTTGTAAAAAAACCTGTAAGTGCTAAATTCACCAAAATCTACACAGTTCGTTCCACTGTGACCTGTAACATGTGTACAAATTTTTTGCTCAGATTAATAAAGCGCTTAGACGCTATTGCACTTTTAAAAATTTGGCCCCATAGGGCATAATGATAAAGAAATTTTCCTCGTGTCCCTGTAAAAAAACTAAAAGTGCTAGATTCACCAAAATCAATAGGGTTCGTACGATGGTGACTTACAATATACGTACCAACTTTCAGCTTATACGAACAAAGCGTTTAGACGCTAGCGTGTTCAATTTTCAGACATACACACATACATACACACATACATACATACACACATACACACACACACACATACATACATCATCATAAGAATAGTGAAAACGGACTCAGGGGACCTCGAAACGTATAGAAACATCAAAATATCAAATTTGGATTTTTGACATGATTACAATACTTTCCTCACTATAGTGTTCGGAAAGTAAAAAAAAGTGCGGCAAATATATATTTATCCAGTTATAACGTACTATCAATCTGTAAATTTATTTCAGGTCTATATGAAAATATTAAACTTAAAAATAAGATTACTATTCGTTATACAAGAGCAAGTGAAAACAAGTATGAAGAAAAAAGTATAAAGTGCTGATGAATTTATTTCTTAGTAGGGAAAATGTTCCTTCTTCGTCCATAATCTCTGTAACAATGACATACTCTCTTAAAGTGAAAGAATAAAAATAACACAACTTGAGGGAATTTCCCTTCTTTTGCCTAGAAGAAACGCGCCCTCTCATCTTGAGAAATTTGAGATATTGAATGATTAATCATAAAGCACTCAAACTTGAGTTATTTATTGTATTTGAATAATTTATTTGTTTTGATTTTAATGCAAATTATTTTAATAAACGCGCCCACTTTACAATGGCGTTGCACGTTGCACTTGCGTTTAACCGAAGCGTTGCAGCGTGAGTGATGTTGCAACTTACGCAAGTGGTTGAAGGAGCAGAAATAACTCAAGTATCGATAGATATGGATATCTTAAGTTCACTTAAATAAAAAACTACAAATTAGCAGAATGAATTGCATTTTTAACTCAAGTCGATAAAAAAAAATAATAATAATAACTCCTACTTAAGATGGTGAATTAACTCATTTAGTTTAAGAGAGTAATGTATGACTTCAAACTGTTATAATTTCTCACAATCAAATAAGGTTAATGTTAAAGCTTAGGGGGCTTAACATCTCAAAAACTATGCAGTGGGAAAATAGTAAAGGTCTGGAATTAACTCATAAATTTCGTCCAGCGACATGCCATCACAATTTTAATTCTCCAGGAAAAGGATGTCTCCCCCACTTCGGTAACCCCAGAGCTATTATTTCTGTGGAACATTGACTTCATTGCAGTTATGATGGATTTTGCGTGTACTAACTGCCGTTAATGTACACAATGGTCTTCAGCAGTGTTGGGCATAACTGATCAAAAAGTAATTAAATTACAATTGAATTACAACTCAATTACAGTTATAATTATTTTACTGTCAATCGGTTAACAAGTAAATGATTAAAAATAAATTGTATTATTCCAAATAAATTAAATAATTCATTTGTAATCAATTACTTGTTAATTGATTGACAGTAAAATAATTATAATTATAATTTAATTGTAATTCAATTACAATTCAATTACTTTTTAATCAATTATGCCCAACACTGGTCTTTAGCCAGTTTGAAATCGCAATCTTCCGATTTTGAACGCGACGCTCTACTAGTAAGATCAACCAACAAAATTTAGTCTGCCATGCATCTTGATATCTTCTAGCATATTTCAGTGGAAGTAAGCAATGAACTAGTCCCTCGTAGCCATTTTCGAAGACATGATTAAAATAAAAACTAAAATTTTAATTAAAACAAGAAAGAAAAATCATGCAGTACGCATTGAGTAGCAACACTTTCCAACTGTACACAATTGTCGTATCGAATAACTATTAATGTTCTTTGCCTACGTTATCGCACAACAGACAGCAGGACTGAAAAACATACAGATAGAATAATTGATTTTAAAATTACTCTTAGGCATTCTGGAAAGTGTTAAAAAGGCTTAACGCAAAAGAAAATGCAGCCGTTAGATTATAATTACAGCTTTTAAAATCCATGAATATTTTATTGTAGTCCTGTAAATCTGAAAGTTAATCATATCATATTCTATACAAAACAACATTTTAGAATATTAATAATACATGTCAATGTTCTTAAGATTTTTGTAGTAGAAAGTTTTTTAAATATAACTTCTAAAAAATTCTGTCCTAAAACGTAATACATTGGCTTTTTTTTTTTATTTTTGTTGTTGTTGTTGTCCTTGTAAACAAACTAGTTGTACAGGACCTATTAATGACATGTTAAATAGGGAACGTTCCATAGGGAACTTGAGTGTATCATTTTTAAAAAATTCTCAAAATATTCACGGATGATAGGAGCCGGAGACAAACAGATAGAAAGGTAGACAATCGGACAGACAGATGCACAAATTGAAATCATATTCCCACTAAAATTATAAGAAAGTGTTAAAACGCTCATGTAAACAAAAGTGCAATTCCCGCAAATTTTTGTTAATACCTCTTAATGTAACTGATTATTTTTCTGTGGCCGTGTAAATCTAATGCTAGCCATACAATATTACATAGAAGGCACATTATTTTGTGCATACGAATAATATATTTCAATTGCATTAAGCTTTGTTGAAAATAAAATTATTAAAATTTGGTTTATAAAAATAACTCTCATACAACACAATGCTTTGGAGTACTTTCAAGTGCCCCTGTACACAAACCAGTTAGAAATATACTCTATTTTACATAGGAAACATCCGATAGGGAATTGAATAACATATTAAAATTTCATTAAAGTTTCAGTACATTAAAGGTATTAAAATATGATTTATAGAAACTCCTCTCATAGAACACAATGCTTTCGAATACTTTTGGGTGTCCCTGTACACAAACCAGAAGAGGTATCCATTCCATTTTCAATAGGGAACATCCGATAGTGAGCTTCAACAAAATATATCGGTTTAAAGCAATTCCATAAATATTTACGGGAATTAGAGCGCAGGAAAACAGACAGAGAGACAGACAGACGGACAGAAGAACAGTCAGACATATACACAAATTGAAATTATATTCACACTAAAAAAAGGATAGAAAGTGTCAAAAACGCTTAATGTAAACGATAGTACAATTCTAGCAATTTTTTATTAAAAGCTCTGAATATAACTGAATATTTTTGTGTCCCCCTGTAAATCTAATGGTAACCATGCTATATTCTCTGCAAAGCATTCTTTTGTCCATATAAATAACGTATTTCAATTTCCTAAAACTTCGTGGAAAGTAAAGTTATTAAAATTTGATTTATTGAAATATCTCACAAAGAACGCAATGCTTTGGAGTACTTTTGAGTGTCCCTGTACATAAACTAGTGGTGGTATGAAAACTATTTTATATAGGAAACATCCAATAGTGAACATGAATAACATATTTCAATTTCATGAAGATATTGTACAGTAAAGGTATGAAAATATGGTTTATAGAAATACTGTCATAGAACACAATTCTTTGAAATACTTTCAGGTGTCCCTGTACACAAACCGGTAGAAGTATAAACTCCATTTTCAATAGGAAACATTCGATAGTGAACTTGAATAACATATATCAGTTTCAAAAAATTCCATAAATATTTACGGGAGTTAGAGCTCGGGCAGACAGACAGACGGACAGACGGACAGATACACAAATTGATATCATAGTCACAATTTAAAAAAGTGCTTGAAAGTGTTAAAAACGCTTAATGTAAATGAAAGTAGAATTCTAGCAAACTTTTAATAATAGCTCTTAATATAACAGTATATTTTTGTGTCACCCTGTAAATCTAATGCTAATCATGCTATATTCTATGTAAAGCATTCTTTTGTGCATATAAATAACATATTTCAATATTACAAATCTTCGTGGAAAGTAAAGTTATTAAAATTTGATTTATAGAAATATCTCTCATAGAACGCAATGCTTTAGAACACTTTTGAGTGTCCTTGTATATAAAACAGAGTTGGTATTTAATCCATTTTATACAGAAAAAATCCAATAGTGAACTTGAATAACATATTTCAATTTCATTAAGATATGTGTACAGTAAAGGTATGAAAATATGTTTTATAGAAATACCTCTCATAGAACACAATGCTTTGAAATACTTTCGGGTGCCCCTGTACACAAACCAGTAGAGGTATAAACTCCATTTTCAACAGGAAACATACGATAGTGAACTTAAATACATATATCAGTTTCAAGAAATTCCACAAATATTGGCGGGAATTAGAGCACAGAGCGACAGACAGACGGACAAACAGACAGACAGACCGAAGTAATTAACACTTTTCAACCTTGTTGGAAAGTGTTAAAAATGTTAGAAAGGGTTAAAAACGCTTAATGTAAACGAAAGTACACTTTTAGCAAATATTTATTAATAGCTTTTTATATAACTGAATATTTTTGTGTCACCCTGTAAATCTAATGCTAATCATGCCGTATTCTATGCAAAGCATTTTCTTTTGTGCTTATAAATAATACATTTTAATTTCATAAAACTTCGTGCAAACTAATGTTATTAAAATTTAGTTTATAGAAATATCTCTCATAAAACGCAATGCTTTGGAATACTTTTGTGTGTCCCTGTAGTGGTGGTATTTGCTCCATTTTATGCAGGAAACATCCGATAGTGAACTTGAATAACATATTTCAATTTCATTAAGATTTGTGTGCAGTAAGGGTATGAAAATATGGTTTATAGCCTCTCATAGAACACAATGCTTTCGTAATACTTTTGTGTGTCACTGTACACAAATCAGTGGTGGTTACTCCATTTTATACAGGAAACATCCGATAGTGAACCTGAATAACATATTTCAATTTCATTAAGATTTGTGTACAGTACGGGTATGGAAATATGGTTTATAGAAATGCCTCTCATAGAACACAATGCTTTGAAATATTTTAGGGGGTCCCTGTACACAAACCAGTAGAGGTATAAACTCCATTTTCAACAAGGTACATCCGATAGTGAACTTGTATATCATATTTCAATTTTATTAAGATTTTTGTACAGTAAGGGTATGAAAATATGGTTTATAGAAATGCCTTGCATAGAACACAATGCTTTGAAATATTTTAGGGGGTCCCTGTGCACAAACCAGTAGAGGTATAAACTCCATTTTCAACAAGGAACATCCGATAGTGAACTTGTATAACGTATTTCAATTTCATTAAGATTTTTGTAGAGTAAGGGTATGAAAATATGGTTTATAGAAATTCCTCTCATAGAACACAATGCTTTGAAATATTTTCGGGGGTCCCTGTACACAAACCAGTAGAGGTATAAATTCCATTTTCAATAGGGAACATCCGATAGTGAACTTGAATAACATATATCAGTTTCAAGAAATTCCATTAATATTTACGGGAGTTAGAGCGCGGACAGACAGACGGACAGACAGACAGACAGACAGACGGACAGACAGACAGACAGACAGACAAACCCAATGCATAAACACTTTTCAACCTTGTTGGAAAGTGTTAAAAAGACACCTTACCTGATCTCGCCTACAGTCGTGGCCCATTTTATTTTATGGGAAAATTTGTTTCCTTAATTATTCATTACCTAATGACGATTTTGTAATTCTGTTTTTACATTTAAAAAATTCATAAGTGTTAAATTTGTACTTGTTTTCCAAAAATTGATTTTTTTTTAATTTTTAGTATTTCATTTTGCGACTGGGAAATGAGAAAAATGTCCTTTGTGAAAAATTGTATTTTTGAACTCAAAATTAAAATGTAAAAATTTAAAAAAAGGAATTTTTCGAAAATGTGTACAGGTTGGTTCAAAATTAGTGTGACCAAAAGAAATAAGATTTGGCTGGCAATAAAAGCTCCAGGGAAAAAATGTCGACGAAAGGAAGTGCTTGGTGAAAAAGAAAAAAACAGAAGCAAAAAAGACTTATCGCTGTAGAAAATCCACTGCCTCAAAGAACTTTAGCAAAGAAACTACAGGTATCGCAATCGACAATTTGTCGTCAGATAAAGAAAATTGGCTATAAAAAAGTGAATGAACCAGTGTTTCATCAAATGTCTGTAAAGACCGTAGAAAAACTAAGAAAACGTTCTTGACCTCTGTATTTTATGTTACGTAAAGGTAAATACAAAATATAAATAGCATCGAATGAAGCACTGTTTTATCTGTCATCCACAACTGGCAAAACGAAGATACAATACATTTCATCCGGAAAGCGTCGCAAAGACGCAGGTGTTTTGCAAAAGGCAAGTTGGCCGTCAGGTGTTATGGTATGGATGGGAATGTCCTCCCAAGGTTTAACAAAGCCATTTTTTTGTAGAACCAAAGGCTAAAGTTGATGCTAAATACTATCAGAATAAAGTTTTGAAGCACATGATCAAAGACAGTAAACTTCTTTAATCCCAATGAAACTTTGTTTTTCACCAAGATATTTGCACTAAGTCATACTGCAAAATCAACTATAACAGGGCTAAAAAATAAAAATAAAAAATTTTTTTTTCCTCCTGAGAAATGGCTAGATCATCCCCTAACTGTGCTCTTTGCGATTATTTTTTATGGGGATAATTAAAAAAACAATTAAGTAGACATAAAGTAAGAACACTTCAAGAGCTTCAAAAAGCAATCAAAGAGGAAGTTGGAAAAATACCCCTAAAAATGGTCGAAAAAGCTCTTTTGGGTTGGCCTAAAGATTTACGTAAAATGTACTATCCTAAAGGAAACTACGTTGAAAATTTCATGTAAATAACTTAATTCAATAAAAATTTCTGATGCTCTGAAATTGGTCACACTTATTTTGAATCAACCTGTACTCATTACTCATTTAACGGCTATGAATTTTATGGCTATAAAAACAGAAATAAAAAATATACATTAGGTAATGAGTAATTGTGGAAACAAATTTTCCCATAGAATAACGTTGGTCACGGCTGTCCGTGGGATTAGGTATCGTCTCCTTTTAAGAACCCTGGGTAGTCAGATACCCGTTTTTCTCCTTCTCCATGGTTGGAATTTTTGTTGCTTTGTATTATCAGGATGGATGGTTGGGTTTTACGTCGCACTAATGCTACGCATATGGGCAATTGGCGACGGTCTGAGACACACCCCTAGAGGTGGTCCGGAGACATGGTATCAGAATTTTGATCCTCTACGTTATGGATGGCTCTCCCGCTTCGGTGACCCCCAGAGGTATAATTTTTGATGGGAACATGGGGGCCATTGCGGCCACGACAGATTTTACGTGCACCAGCCACCATTAGTGTACACGACGGTCTTTGGCCGGCTCGAGTACCAAACCCGCAATCTTCCAATTACGAGGCCGGTGCTCTACCGACCGGGGTTACCGCGGCCCTGTATTATCAGGATATCTCGTTCAAAAATAAAGCTTTTCGAATTCTGTTTTTTGAATTACACTCTTCGAACATGTCGCCTTTTTCCTTAGAGAGCAATTAAAAAAAAAAAAAGTTTATTTTATTAAGGAAATGTAAATAGTTTATTTCATTTACGGCCTAATTTTCAATCTCAATAAGAAATATTTAGCTTAAAAAAAAAAATAATAATAATAATAATAAAATGCTTCCTAAGGTAAAAGGTAATATGTTCAAAGAGTGGAATTAGAAAACAGAAATCAGAAAACTATTTTTTTTATCGAGATACACTAATTATACAAAGGAACAGAAATCTCGGTGAATTACATGGGGAAGGAGAAAGGAGGGTATCTTACTACCAAGGACCCTTAAAGTAAAAGAAAATGATAATTTTTTCTTATTAGATAATTTTCTATTACAATTTTCTACTTATTCCTTTCTACTACAATTGTTCTTTTCTCCCTAAACCAAGTCTTCCTGGTTGAAGCGATATTTTCGGACATATGTTTCTCTGACCTAGGTTAAAGACTCCAACAGTTTTAAGAACTAATCTAAATTTTGAATAAACGGTAGTCTATGAAATGTACAGGGTGTTTAGAAAGTCCCGGACCCATTTTGATGTTTAATAACTCATAAAATAATAAGGATAGATTAAAATTAATAACATAAATGGTTAGATAGACTCAAAAAGTTTCATGACCCTTGTCAATGAACTTCCACGTGTGCCCCCTTCGTCGCACGGAGAATATCAAGTCGATAGTCAATTTCACGCCAGGTAGCGGCAAGCATGTCGGCATCCACAGAGGCTATTGCGGTTGTAGTTCTGACTTTTAGGTAATTATTCGACTGCCGCTCGAATAAAACATCATATACAAAAGTACAACATAGAACAAACACATCAAAAGTAGACATAACATTGCAATAGTTGTCAAAAACAAAAGAGAGAAAACTGCAATTAATAAGCAGACGATATTTAGAAAAGTACAGATATTTAGACTGGAAAATGAAATTATCTGAAATTAACCACACGCGCAGACGATATTTACAAAAGTAAAGATATTCAAACCTGAAAAGAAAATATATGAGTTATTCCATCAATAAATGCCATAAGTTTGTTTATATCTTCTGAGTTATTAAACATCAAAATGGGTCCGGGACTTTATAAACATCCTGTATGTATAGAGTCGGTAACAAAAGTATCCGAAGACTAGCAAAAATTCCTATATAAAAAAAGTAGAGTTAATACTGTTTTCTTAAATAAATCCTTGTCGAATCATGTTCTTAGACTGACTAAGAACATGATGCGATATTTTTTATTTAAATGAGGCTAGATATTATGATTTAAAAACATATTTTTATGGTGCGTTATAAATTTGCATTGATACAAGCGTATTGAAAAGTTCTAGAATTTACAATAAAGTATTTTTGTATTCAATTTTGGAAGATATTTTTAAAAGGCTTTGTTACTTTAATTGGTCAATTTTTTTAAAAATAACGGTTTTATTAACTAACAAGTCCAATAACTTTATGACTTAGAAATACTTCCTTATGAAACTTTATAAAGCTGCATTAATATAAATGTACGAAGAATTTTTTCAGTTTATTATAAAGTGTATATTTCTGTATGAAATTTAGTGGAATATTTTTATTGGGTTTTATAGCAAATAAATTTTTATAGTCGTTACATGTCATGTGTCTGAATTTTTTAGTACAGAGGACTATAAGTCTCAGTCTACGGATAAAATGTTGTCGCCAGTTTTACGATGGTTGGATATTTATCGAAATCGAAAATTTATCGAAAATATAATTGAATAATTTGAAAGCCATGTTATAATTTGAAAAAAAAAAAAAAAAAAAAAAACTGATGGTTCTCCGTACTAAACTAAATTCTGCTTTTGCCAAAATTTCATCTTTTTTTTTTTTTTTTTTTTTTTTTTTTTTTTTGAAAGGAAAAGAAAAGAAAACTAATAATAATCAGTATCGAAACAGACAGTATCAAAAAAGTTGAAAAAGCCCTTTTTATACAAAAATACATAATTTATTATAATTTTTAATTGTTTCCAAAAACGTTTACGAGTTTATTTATTTATTTATTTATTTATTTTTAAACGAAAAGAAATTTACGCCTAAACATTAAAATTGATATAAAACTTTGTGAAAAATTAAACTTGCAGGGTAAAATTAACGTCATCATAACTATAAAGGTTTTTTTCTTTCTTTCTTTCTTTCTTTAGTCAAATTGAAAAAAAAAAATGTTTAGAAACAGTTTTATTTGACATATAATTCTGTGTGTGAGGGGCTATAGCCCCCTCAACCCCTTGTTCAATTATGCCTTTATTTACTTTATTGAATGTATATATACATTCAATTCTGTTTTAATTTGCTTTCAAAATTGCCAAACATGATAAATTTTTTAAAGTAGAATCCTAATACAAACTTTAAAACACCAAATTAAAATTTCCTGCATTTATTTTTATTTCATTTTGCACGAGCGCTTTTTATTTCCTAATTCAAAATTATTTAAAAAAAAAAAAAAACTTTTTCGATAGTGTTTGTTTCGATACTAATTATTATTAACCTTTTAAGCGTGCTTGACGAGCTTACCTCGCCATCGGAATGTTACGCTATACCCGGGCTTGACGAGTCCTACTCGTCATCTAATTTTAAAGTCAGAATTTCAACGTGTTTGAAGGAAAAATCTCGTCATATCCTTATATTTTTATAGGAAAACACTATGTTTTCAAAATTTGCCACTGGATGGCAATAGTAGTTCCGTAAAGTGAAATATAATTTCTTGAGAAAACTTTGGTGCGTTTGATTTTCGCATTCTGGCGAAAATGGCGAGCTGTAGCGGTGTTTCTAAGGCGCTTTTGTTAGAAAAGACCGTTATTATTGAACGATTCCAGTGATTCAGAAGATGATATTTTGAATCATTCTGACTTTGAAAGTGGATCTGATTCCGATACAAGTATTTATAGTTATGTGTGAGAAGGAAATTTCAATTTCATGGGAAACCTGGAAAAATTTTTCAGGTAAAAGATATTGATAATTTCTTAGATTTTTTTCAACTGTTCATAACTAAGGAATTGGCGGAAACTATAGTAGAGGAAACAAATATATATGCAGAACAATTTTTGCGAAAGAACGTAAGTGTACTGAAAGTTAGATCCCGAGTGCATAAGTGGAAACCGGTAACTGCATCTGAAATATGGATTTATTTAGCTCTTCTTTTACTCCAGGATATTATTTTGAAAGCCGTGACAGCCTGGTATTGGTCAAAAAAGAAAACTTTGAGCACTCCTTTTTTTTGCTGAAGTTATGTCAGAGCAAAGATTTTTTTTGATAAGCAAGTTTCTGCACTTTTCAGATAATGAAACTATGGAAGAAGAAGCTCATCCTTGCTGGAAACTTCGAAAAATATGGCCCATTTAGAGTTTCCTTTTGGAAAAATTTTGAACTCTGTATACTCCTGAGTGTGACATCGATGAAAGCTTGATGTTACATAAAGGGAGGCTTTCTTGGAAACAATACATACCCTTGAAGAGTCCTAGATTTGGATTGAAATTCTATATGCTCTGTGAATCAGAAACAGGTTACATATGGAATTACATTTTATATACTGGAAATGGGATGATTCTAAGCCCAGAATTCAACAAGGAAAGCCTTACATCGCAAATTGTGCTATGTTTGTTCCAACCTTTGCTCAACAAAGGATACTCCCTTACAGCCGATAATTTTTATATGCCACTAAACCTTTCTCATAAACTTATATCATTCAAAACTGACTCGTACGGGATAGTTCGAGTGAACTGCAAAGATGTTCCAAAAGAAATGCAATCATCGAAACTTAGAAAGGGTGACATTATTACTTTTCAACGCGGAAAACTAATTGCAATGAAATGGAAAGATAAAAAAATGTTCATTTATTGAGTACAATCTACAATATTGAAATGAGTAAAGTTTCTTGTAATGGAAAAGAGGTTGAAAAGCCAAAGGTTGTCAATTTATCAGTGGGAGGTGTGGACAGAGCGGACCAAAATGTATCCTATTATGAGACAATACGGAAAATAATGAAAGTATACTACAAAAATTTTTTCAGGCATATGTCTGATCAATGTCTTTTCAATGCTTCGATTCTACAGAGCAAGGTAACTAACAAAAATATAAAACTGTTGGATTTTCGAATTGCAGTCATTGAAGAAACATTACGTAAATATCATGTGTCTACAGCCATGAAGGGAAATACGGGGAAGAAAAAGTGATACAAATGATCCATTGCGTCTTACAGGAAGACACTTCGCAGACTATATACTTGCGACACCCTGCAAACGAGAACAACAAGACGATGTGTTGTTGGCTATGCGTCTAATAAAAACGGTAAGAAGATTAGAAAGGAGACAAGGATATGATGTCCAGACTGTGAGGTTGCTCTTTGTAACATTCCATGCTTTAAAATTTATCACACCAAAAGAAACTACTAGAAAATGTATGTATGTTTAGTTATATATTTATGTCTTTACTTACTTATTACTTTCTTTTTTTAGATTTTATTTATTGTAGCATGCCAGAGAATATATCTCCAATGCAGCGCGCCCGTTTACCACTTCCTACTATCGAGAGAAACACTCCCCACTGCAGTGCACGCGCGGGAGCAAACACTACACGCTTAAAGGGTTAATTTTCTTTCAAAATAAATAAATAAGTAAAAAATGATTTTGATGAAATTCTGGCAAAAGCAGATTTAATTTTGGACGGAGAACTATTCGTTTTTTTTTTTTTTTTTTTTTTTTTTCAAGTTGTAACATCGCTTTTAAATTATTCAATTATATTTTCGATAAATTTTAGATTTCGATAAACGTCCAACTATCGTAAAACTGCTATCGAAAAAATCGGCAGATTGAAACTAGTAGTCCTCAGTCCTAAAAAGTTTCTTTATTTTTATTATTATTATTTTTTTTAATTAAACTACATTATCTCTATGCAATGGCATCATAGTTCTTCTTCATATGATTAAATTAATTTCCCTGGAGTAGCTAGGACTAACATCATTTTTATTAATTTTTTATTTTTTTTTTTCCCGAATATCTTTTCTAAGTATACGTTGACAGCATTTTTATTTTTGGAGGTAATTGTACTAATAATGTAATTCTATGTAATTACAGGAAGTTAATTGGGAAGTTCTAGAATTTCTATAAAATATATTTAGAATTAATAGGAAAAAGAAAGCTGTTATTTTTTCTTAATCTATTAACTTTAGATTAATTATTGTAAACTGAACGATACAGTTCAGAACTTCAGTTAATTTAAAATGCATTAAAGCATTTAAAAGTTTTATATTTAGGTATTTAACTAAATTTAATTATGATTAATTGACATATAAACTGTTTAAAATATATTGGCTTTAAATTTTGGGACTCCCTGACATTTTTGATGCCAGAGTACTGTAAAATAACTTTCATTTTTTCGTCAAAAAGGACTGTAAATGCATTCAGAAAATCTCAAGAAAGAATAAATATAGTTTAAATTTATGTATTTTGTTCTTTAACAGATAAACTAAAATTTCATATTTATTCCAGATCATTGTCAGAAGCCGCCCCACCTTCTTTTCTCACTACTTTTTTTGTAGAATAATCTTACCCAATATGTAATTAAGATTAAATATATAAGAAAATTACGCTTCAAAGAAAAGTGATAATAAATTTTAAAAAATTCGATTAAATTTGTGATATTTCTTATTAGAATAGCATTGTTTTCTGATAACTTAAATTCTAACTTTATGAAATAATGATTTAATTAAAATGTTTATAATCCAGACATTTACAGCGTTATTAATAGTATAACATAATTTAGATTTGAAAACAAATTTTACTTTAAACAATAGTTGTAAAAATTGCTTTAAAATGGAAGTCTATATATGTTTGTGAAATACTGCAGTGAACTACTTGAAGGATGGCACTTTACGCTTATAGTTTGGGAGTATTTGATCCTTGATTCGAAACTTACCGGTATCGAAAAAATCGAAACGTATTACTATATTAAAATCACAATTGTATATAGAGCTTTTCAGATGACGTCAAAGCCTGAAGTGTCGTCTGCTCAAATCGTAACTTTGGGGCACACAATAGTACGTGTAGATACTTTTCTTTTATGTCTATACCAAAAACTTCTTTCAATCAACTGCACTGGAATTGGTTGTACGCTTGTAAACTTTTATATGCATTGAAATCACTACTAGTGTAAGCAGATGTCGTATAGACAAAATATTTTCCAACAGATCTCAAATTGACTGGAGGAAACAGTTGATCGCTGTTAACAGTTACTAATGAATATGGATCTACATTATCAATTAGTTTATTTTCTGAGTATATCTGTTTTTGTTTGATCATTACGAGTTTCGATATATTTCGCTAAATATATTAAAAGACTAATGTTTGCCCTCTGATAGCGTTATTAAGGCCGTTGCCAAGGGTTTGGTCACGTAACTGAAAATACTCTATAAACAATACATAATCACGTTACTGGTTATGAAAAAACGGAAAAGTAATTATATCATGATACCAATTAAAATGTCTCAACTTAAAATATCAATGAAAAAATCGAAAAAAGTTCTATTGTTGAAATTCACATTGAAAAATCGAAAAAATCTAGGTGAGGTACACCCCTGTATAGTCCTCTTCAATGCCGATTCATACTGGCAACAGGTAACGGAGCTATGCTGCAATTTTCCCCTGTACGGGAAGGCAGTGTGTTAGATTATATGGCGTATGAATGAAATACACTTAACCTCTATGGCTAGAACTCCTACATTGATAGGCTGACGCATCTGCCATTTTCTAGCACACAAGACCTGCTGACTATTTATTATTGATGTTTTTTCGGCAATAAATTGCACGAATAACTCCACAAAAGGGCACCGCATGTTTATATTTTCTTCTAATCCAGAAAGAAGGAAAAAGGGGATTATAAATTGCAGATAAAACTCGCGAATACCCGGAGCAGGAGCACAACTTTGTGGCGTAAGATTTATCTTATTTTCAACTTATTTCCTTTTATTTTCAAAGTTTTTTGACAAATTTGATATGAATGTACTGTTTTTTTTTTTTTTTTTTTTTAAGTTATTGTATTTAAATTCTTTTAAAATTAACTTAAAAACTACATTTCATTTAACGTGAAGGGTTGCAGTTTTGAGAACATTAGCGATGTTCTTAAAATTGCCAACTTGTTTGTTTCGTGATGAGAAGTTCTAGCTCGCTTGATCTGTACAGAAATTTAAAGGCGATAACAAAGCTAATCAGGTAACCTAGCTTTTTCTACCGCCAACACTTTCCTAGACGGGCTGGAAAATGGCGGACACTGCGCCAGCTCTTATCATATAGGAGTCTTAGAGATGGCCATTATGAAAAATATCTGGAGTCATCCACTCGACTTTCCGAGCATTAAGTAATTAACGGTTGTATAAATGAACTAAAGTAACATAAGTCGTAAATAAACAAAAGAGGATATTATAATAGGGTGTTTGAGTTTTTTTCCCTTTATGTATATAATATGTTGTTTAATTTAAAGCTATTGCCTTTCAAAATGGTTTGAGTCCATAGATCATAATGATAAAGTAATTTTCTTTATGTCAATGTAAAAATCTATACTCTCCAGACTCACCAAAATTTAAACAGTTTGTCCGACGGTGGTCTATAACATGTATATGATTTTTCAGCTCATTTGGGTGAGGCGTTTCACGGTTATAGCAATTGAAATAATTTGAGTCCATTAGCCACAAAGATAAAGAAATACTTCTTATAGAATGGAGTAGAAGGCTGATTCTTACCAACTATGTGAAAAATATCAGAGCCGGGAATCGAACCCCGGGCCTTCCGCTTAACGCGCGGTTGCTCTAACCACTGAGCTACCCTGGCTGATAACCAGCTCGGCACTTCTCACATAGAGCTGCCCTGGCTGATAACCAGCTCGGCACTTCTCACATAATTTATGTTGCCAAGGTCACCGAGTCTGCATTAAAGCAGCTATATCAAGTGACAAATTTGAACATGGCATAGCTCCAAACGGCCACGAATTTTAATTCAGAAATTTAATTCATCAACCTGGAAATTAATTTCTTATAGAATGGAGTAGAAGACTGATTTTTACCAACTATGTGAAAAATACCAGAGCCGGGAATCGAACACCGGGCTTTCCGCTTATGGAAATTAATTTCTTATAGAATGGAGTAGAAGACTGATTGTGAAAAATACCAGAGCCGGGCATCGAACCCCGGGCCTTCCGCTTATTTTTCGCATAGTTGGTAAAAATCAGCCTTCTACTCCATTCTATAAGAAATTAATTTCCAGGTTGATGAATTAAATTTCTGAAAGAAATATTCTTTGTGTCCCTGTAAATTCTATATCGCCAAAGTACATGCAGTTTATGTCGGTGGTCCATAACATGAATATAAATTTTCATCTCAATCAAATAAAGCTATCGCACTGTAAATAATTGGAGCCCATAAGCCACAATGATAAAGAAATTTCTTTGTGTCCCTGTAAAAAAAAAACTATAAGTGCTAGAATCACCAAAATTCAAAGATTTTCTGTGATAGTAATCTATAACATGCGCATAAATTTCAGATCAATCCGATGAGGCATTTAGAAGCAATCGCACTTTAAAGAATTTGATTCTATAGGGCATAACGATAAAAAAAAATTTCGTTGTGTCCTGTGAAAATACTATAAGTGCTAGAATGACCAAAATCTATGCAGTTCGTGCAATGATAACCTATGACATGTATGTAAATTTTCAGCTCCATCGAATAAGGCATTTAGACACTATCGCACTCTACAAAATTTGAGCCCATAGACGATAATGATGAGGAATTTTTCTTTGTGTCCCTGTAAAAAATTTATAAAATATATTTATATTTATATAAAATTTGTATTCATCAAAATCTATATAATTCTATACGACGATCACTTATACATGTGTATAAGTTTTCAAATTAATTAAATAAGGCATTTAAACGCTACCGCACTTTAAACAATTTGGACCCATAGGCATAATGATAAAAAAATTTTCTTTGTGTCCCTGTGAAAAAAATATAAGTGCCAGATTCACCAAAAGCAATAGGATTTGTTCTATGGTGACCTGTAACATACGTATAAATTTTCAGTGTATTTGAATAAAGTGTTTAGACATTATCGCACTTTAAATAAAACTGTTCGGCAGAAAATTGCCTCTGACACCATTTCAGCATATTCTTACGTAAAATGACCTCCTGAATTCGAATATGACGCCCATTTTACCCTATCACCCACCGCTTTTTAGGAATGACCCATATTTTTATTACTTTTCTGTGATTTTATGACTATAATTTGATTTTTAGGAGGGGGAGGATTATTTAACCGTTAAATATCTTCTGAGGGGCCACAGAGTTGGAAAAATTCTGAAACATGGACATTTGCGACAAGGGAAAAATTTTGGGAGGGGGGGGGATTTGCCACTGAAATTATGCTTTACATATCTTATATTTTTTAAATCTGTTATTAAACTTTACAATTTTTTTTAGGACTGAGGGCCTATTAGTCTCAGACAGCGATTTTTGCGTTGTCGTTTTCGATAGTTGACATTTGTCGAAATCGATAGTTGGACATTTGTCGAAATCTAAAATTTATCGAAAATATAATTGAATAATTTGAAAGCGAAGTTATAATTGGGAAGGAAAAAAAACTAATAGTCCTCCGTCCTAAACTAAATTCTGCTTTTGCCAGAATTTCATCAAAATCTTTTCAAAATGACATTGACATGAGTCCCCCCAAGGCACAACTATGACATGAGTCCCCCCCCAAGGCACAACTTTGACATGAGTCCCCCCCAAGGCACAACTTTGACATGAGTCCCCCCCCAAGGCACAACTTTGACATGAGTCCCCTCCCCAAGGCACAACTTTGACATGAGTCCCCCCCAAGGCACAACTTTGACATGAGTCCCCCCCCAAGGCACAACTTTGACATGATTCCCCCCCAGGCACAACTTTGACATGAGTCCCCAAGGTACAACTTTGACATGAGTCTCCCCAAGGCACAACTTTAACATGAGTCCCCCCCCCAAGGCAAAACTTTGACATGAGTCTCCTCAAGGCACAACTTTGACATGAGTCCCCCCCAAGGCACACCTTTGACATGAGTCCCCCCCAAGGTACAACTTTGACATGAGTCCCCCCCAAGGCACAACTTTGACATGAGTCCCCCCAAGGCACAACTTTGACATGAGTCCCCCCCACGGCACAACTTTTTATTTATATTATTTTTAATATCGTTATATGTCACAGAAAGATATAGTATAGAAATATCACCAATTTCACAACTTATTTGAATATTGATTAATGCGACCTTTTTGTCAAAAGGTACTGAGTTAGAAAACTAAACTATGGAGTGTTTAGTTTTAATATGAAATAAATAAATAAATACTTTATTTATTTTATTATTTTTTTTTAGGTGTTAAATTAATTATTTTTCATTCTTCAAATCAAATTCATGGTTATAAAATTATCGAACCGGGAAAGAAATTGAGGGAGGGGTGGTGTATCTAGAAAACGATGAGTGACTGAGCAAAATGGGAGTCATGTTCGGATTCAGGAGGTTATTTAACATAAGAATCAGCAAGATTGGTATCAGATCTCGAAACAATTATTATTACTATCATAATTATTATTATTATTATTATTATTTGCAGAGCAGTGTAATAAAAGCCCATTAGCCATACTGATAAAAAAAAATTTCGTTGTGCCCCTGGATAAAAACTGTAAATGCTAGATTCACCAAATTCAATGTGGTTCGTGCTACGGTAATCTACAACATATGAGCCAACTTTCAGCTCATTCGGACAAAGTGTTTAGACCCATTCATATACATACACACATACAATCATACATACATGCATCACCCTAAAAGCAACAAATATAAACTCAGGGGACATCAAAACACATAGATACACCACAATCTCTCAAAGTTAGATTTTTGACATGAATATAATACTTTCCTTACATATGTATGTTCAGAAAGTAAAAATGACTTAATTTGAGTGACTTAATGACTTAATTCTACCGACAGGTGTGGATGCTCTGCTGTTGCTTACCCTCACTCATTGCACATATGGCTACATCTCAGCATCTATTATTTAAAGTTGCACAAACTACATAGGTAAAACCTTTATTACTGAAAGCAAGATTAAATTTTTGTATATTTTAGCCAGTAAGCGGCGCTAATATTTAGAATATAGCTGAGTATTTTGTGATGGCTATAATAGTCTACCTTTATTTTGTAAAGTAGGAAAATTTCGATGATTTTAACTTAATTTCTTTTTTTGCACTGCTACATAAAATGTTGTTTATTGAGCACTTAATTAAATTCTCTGGCAACAATTTTTATAGAACGACACCTTTTCAATCTAAAATGAAATTTGCTTAACTAACTTTGCATGCTTTTAAGATAACGAGATTATTTTCCCTTTTCTACTAAAAACTGTATTTAGAGAAAATTTCAATCAATAAAAATATTTTTATGTTTTCGCCCTTCCCATGCTATAGTTAAAATTTAACATTTATTTTTTCTTCCATTTTGCTCTTCTTTAGATAAGTGATAAATTTATGCTCTAATTTAATTATATATCTTCATCAGGATTTTTCGATAATTTATTAAAATATTTTCAATGACAGTAATTGGCATTAGCTAGAAATTTTACTATTCCTTTGTAATAGATAAAAGATATTGCATAGAGGAATGAAGATAGTTGTTGTTTGAAGAATATGAAACCATGTAGTATTTATGTATTTTTCTTTTTAACAACGCTTCATCAAAGATGATGAACAAAAATCAGTTAGAAATATTACATAAACGACACTTACCTATCACCTTATTTACTGGAAAACGTTTTGAGTGTTAGCCTTTATAGAAAAATATTAATGAAAAGGTCACAATTAATTTAAATATCATGTGCAATAATACATTGCACAAGGTAACAGTGATTTTCATGACTAACAATTTAGACCTGTTTCTGGTTATATTTGGGTCACCAATTCCAAAAAATATTTTCAGTCTTCCCCCATCAGCTCTAGTTATTTAGCTTATCCACATTATATGCCAACGTAACCATATTGGTAAGAATGCGGAAGTCTGCCCAAATGACTGTGCAGGTAGTGCAATTTTATGCTCATGTTACAACCAAGTGTACAAAAAAAAAAAAAAAAGGAGCTTATTCCTCACTAGATCTTCATACTTGGAAGCCGTGGTCTTATAATTTCCAAGGAAATTCTTTACTACCATACAGAACAGCGACCACCAACTGTCCAAGTATCATTCATTCAGTTTAATTATGTTTCAAAAATAATTGTAATAACAGTAATAGTAATAATAGCAATAATGTTAATTATAATTATAACCTTTATACATCTATAAGACAATGTCTCTGTGTGTGTGAACAGCGTAGCGCAAAGGCAGTAGCTCGGACAATCACGTGATTCGGAAAAAGGTTGCATATGAAAATAATAACCTCATAATAGTATTAAAATTAGCAATTTAAATGTTAGCTATAATTTAATTGTTGCCAAAATTGTTTACGAGTTCATTTTTTCGACATAAAATAAATACATTTAATTAAACGTGAACGATAAAAATTTATAAAAAAAAAAAATTAAATTATGCATCTTACAAAAATTGGCGTCGTTATAAATTTAAAATTTTTTATACATTGGTAAAGTGCTAGTGTTAAAATAGTTCATGATGCTAATATATGTTGTTCTAAAAAGATCAATTTTGTATTTTTGAAACGAGTTATTACTTCCTCTTACCCATAAAGTACAGAAAGTATTGCTTTTGGGTCAAATTTTCGAAATTGAGTTTTTGTTCTATTTGCACGTTTTGAGGTCTCCTGATTCCAAAAAACATGTTTTTAGCGGTTTGTCTTTGTCTCTCTCTGCCTCTGTCTCTGTCTCTCTCTTTCTGTGTGTGTGTGTGTGTGTCTGATACCAGCATATATGAAAAATAAATTATAGCAGAAAGTATATAAACTTGGTATTATAAATGTTTATCGTATAAGTATGCTACACCAAACTTTTCGTTGAGATTAAGCAAATGGTTCGTCTACGAAGACATCCGAGAGAATCCAAATGCATTACGTCTATGGGGAAATTTCTGGTAAGTACAGTTTAACATCTACAGGCTGATTTAAACAAAAAGTAATGAACAAAATTTATTATATGCATAAAAGGATGTTTTGTGTAGATTGTTGAAATGCAGGGTAAGAGGAAGTCGTGTGAGTGACACACGGGATTATTTTAGGTAGATTCCTTATAGGAGATCTACCTATTGCAATGGTTCTCATGACACGACTTCTGGAAAATTTCTTCATATCTTCACCGATCATGACCCCTAGAACCCAAAACCACCCTCCGTTCAAAAGTTTATATATATATATATATATATATAGGTATATATATATATATATATGTATAACGCTTTTTCCCATGTTAAGTTGTGAACACGATAACTGGAGTAATTTTTATTTAAATTTAACCAGCTCAGGATATGTTGTCAGAACAGTAAAAATCTCGGTCGAGTTCGTAGATGGAGTATCCAACTCAAAGGGGGTGGAAATGGTAGGGGGTGAAAATTTTCATTTGCCCATAATTTCTTTAATATTGAAAATAGGAAAATACTTCAAATCAGGCGAATTACCGCCTTATCCTAAAGAACAACTTTTGCATTTAAACTTTTTCGATAACTTCAATTGCTTTAAAGTTACAAGTTAAAAAGTGATTTTTCTTGTGATGAAGCCGACATTTTCTATAGCTTTCATTGCAAAAATTTATAATCTGATGCTTATGTCACGTGCAAATGATAATAAAAAAGATCACTGAAAATATAATAAAATTTTAATCATGTTTTTAAACAATATAATAATCTGATTTAAAAAAAAAAAAAAAAAAAAATGTTTAATTTAACAGAAAATATGACGTCACAATTACAACAATGTACTGAGAAAAATGAAATAAAATTTTATCCGTGATTTTAAACAAATAAAATAAAAGTTAATAAAAAAAATAAGTAAATAAAATCAACATATCTTAGGGCTAAGCAGACTTAGACTTAGCTTTATGACATAGATGCTATAATGTAAAAGATAAATGTCATCGTTAAAAAAAAAAAAAAAAAAAAAAAAAAAAAAAAAAGAAAAAAAAATCTTGTAAATCGATGCTAAACGAATTAAACTGGCATGGTAGAAAATTTAATAAATTTGGGGACATTTAGGTATCCGCGTTTGTAATGATCGATAGATGGCGCTCTCTCAACTGCAGTTGTTAGTAAATATTGCCACGTGTAATAATTGCCACGTGCATTTATTATTGTGCTTTCTTGTTGTTCAATCATTGTTTCAGCGTGAAAGCTATCAGTGGTGTGATAATTTCACCTTAGCCCACCAGAGGGCGAGCATTTCATTACAATCGCGGATCCCTTTAACAAATGAACTAGGGACGATTTTAATGAATTTTCCGTTGAAGTTTATTTTCATGAAAATTTAAATTTAAATTAAAGTATTTCATTACTCGAATTCCCTTATTTTGATAAATAAAATTATACCATTTAAAAAAAAAATAATAAAGAACACTCTTTTATTGAAAAATGAACTAATAAAGGTTTTAGAAAACTATTACATACTTTTAAATCTTTATTAAAAAAAAAAAAAAAAAAAAAAAAAAAAAGAAATTGTTGCCACTCGACATTATACAAATACATCCAAATCCTGTGTCACATACGATAGTTTTGTATAAGTATAGATTTTTTGTTTGCCCTTGGAACCTGCCCTTGATGGGAAAAGTGCCTGGAAACACTTGTATCTAGTATTGTCATTGATTATGAAGTCGTGTGCAAAATTTCTGGTCCTTTGGACGACAAGAAGTTGACGAAAATTGAATTGCAAAATTCCGTTACATACATTAATAGTTGCATCATATCAAGTTAATAAAAGTGTGTTAATTAAAAACCTTGTTAAACGCTTTAATTAATCATTTAAAAATATAAAATTAAAATAATACGTCAATCTTAATACAAATATCATTTGTGATGAATAGTTTAGAATGTCAGTTTAGGCAAAAATTTAAAATTTACGATTGAGAGTAATACGTTACAGCTTCCTTTGACTTTTTATCTAGTCGAAACAAGATATTAGTCTGTGAAGAGATATGAGGTTTTCGCGTGGAAAGAAAATATAATGACGCCAAAGCTGCCTTTCTCCATCGCCAAGCTCGCCAAATTTTGTCGCCAAGTCAAAAATTTCGTCGACAACTATCAACTTTTGCCGCCGAATCACAAATTTTATTGCTAAGTCGCAAGATTTGTCACCAAAATCTCGCCAAATCATACAATTTACTAAATTCATAACAATTAACATTAAAATTCAGCGGTGCCAAATGGTCAAATGTTAACTAATGTTAATGTTAATGTTCCAGCTTATGTGAACCAAAACAGTTTCACTTTACAATTTTTACTCATCTAACAATAGGAATCACAAAAACACAATACAAAACTTTCAATAATTCAATAAAAATTACAATGAAATAACTATCCAAAAACCGCTACCACTTATCTGTATTTGACTTGACCATAGCAACGCCAGGCTTACCAGAACTAGTAAGATCACAAGTGCATTTTCACGTTTCTATTACTTTTTCTTTTAAAAGAAAGATATTGAACAACAGTTATATGGATTTTAAATAAAAATTATAATTTTGATTAAGCTTGGGTTGGGAGGGGGGTGTAGCCCAATAGCCCCCTCCGGGATTCCCCATTGCTGGGATTGTATATCTTTAAGGCTTTTATTTGTTGAATGATTATGAGCTTGAATTTAAAAAAAAATTGAAACATTTACAAACCAATAAATTTAGCCTAAAATTTTAAGTAGTATGAATAAAACCCTTTTGTAGTTGAAAATTAAATTTCTTGAAAACAGAATAGCGACGTAAATAATGCAATGTGTGGGAACAAAGCCATTGGCTAGGTATTAATGTATATGTAATATTTCTTTACAATTGTAACATTAACGTAAAGGAATCTACCTTTGCCTTTAAGCTTGCCGAAAAGGGATTTTTTATATTTTTACTGCCAAGTTGTTGTTCAAAAAACTGCCCATGACGTCACATTCGACTGCATTTCTTTATTACACTAAACTCTATGGATCATAAATTTATTTTATTAGTTTTATTTATAGATCATCCATGGTGATTTTTTTTAAATTTTGGCGCCGAAATACTTAAAACATATTTCGCCAAGATATTTAAGCAACAGCCATTTCAATCCAAGTAGCGCATCAAAAATATAATTAAATTATAAAATATTGCAAATATATATATATATATATATATATATATATATATATATATATATATGTAGAAACAGAAATAATAGTCACATAAATGATCTGTTTTTATCTAAGATAATTTTATAGAAAAAGAAAAATGTAGCTTTAAAAATAGAAATTTTTTTTAACAAGCACAATTTTAAACCTAAAAACCATTAAATGTATAAACAAAATATGGAACATTCTTATAAATTAACGAAAAGTTGCAGCCGCTAAAAGTAATAGCAAAATAGGTACTGAAAAAAATTTCCCCTTTTTATACAAGAAATTATCCCCCCGCCCCCCAAAAAAAAATAATAATAATAAATAAATAAATAAATATATCCATCGCCGATATGGAAACAAAAATTCAAAATCCGCCGAGGGAGAGATATAATAAAGCTGTGTACCATAAGATTTACTCATTTATTTTTTAGTATGCCAATCACTATGTTAATATATTAATTAATGTTACAAAAAAGTACCACAGAACTGGCGTTTAAAAGTAATAACAACTAGCAACAATTGTTTCGGTTCGAAAGAAGACACGACCCTTCGTCAAGTGAGTAAAGTAGGCACGAGTGCTGCAAATAAAGCTGCATTCTTTCGACCCGAAACAATTGTTGCGAGTTCTTGCATTTTATGGTGTTTATTGAAAGTTTTGCATTTATTATTTAACATTAATAAACGGTCTGCTTTCTGTAACTTCGAGTTATCCGTGTACTTGTACGCTGTCGGACACAGCTATTTAATTAATGCAAATTGATATTTAAATAAATAAATCAAAATCAAAATATATTTAATAGGAAATACATATAACCACAAAAACATTAGTTGTCTAAAACCCAGCTAAAATAGCGCTCATAGCATACTGTATTACCGCGCAAATTGCCATGAAATTTTGCTGTCATTTATGGTCGACAGGATGCATAAAATAAAATACAGGGTGGAGCATAAAGATCTCCCTAATTTCCGCTGTCTCTGCGGCGGCGCTAGTGTAGAGGGCGTGTCCGAAGTAGCGCTGTTATATTTCCCTGGTTATGCTATTTCAGTGGTCAGTATGTCTTGGAGTAGTGAACATCGTGCGTTCGTTGTTGAAACTTATTTTAAAAATGCGGATTCCATCATTCAAACGCAACGATTATTTCGTAGGCACTTTGGAGTAGGCAGGCATGGACAAATACCCGACTGAAAGACAATAATCCTATGGGTTGCTAATTTTAGAGAAACAGATTCGTGTTTAAAACGAAAGTCGCCCGGTAGACCACGTCATGTTCGAACTCCGGAGAACGTGGCAGAAGTAAGAGATGCTGTAACGCAAAACGTTTAGACGATATCCTTTTTCGTAAATAGCAAAAATTGTTACAGATTGTAAAAATTAATTAATGGCAAACATTATTCTTTCCGAATGTAAACATAAAATATTTGTTTTCAATGTCCTATATATTTTTATTGACCTCTTAAAATGAGGAGATCTTTATGCCTCACCCTGTACAAGAAATAAACTGACAATAAATACTACGCATAATATGCATAATACATAGCGTGTTGTTTATATATAATTGCGATTTAAATATGAAAGTGCGACTTCGATATTTTTCGATACTGTTTGTTGCAAAACTGTCATCTGATAAGCACCCAAATTGAAGTTCACAGGTAAGGCGTTGTCGCAGGCAATAGAGACACGGATCCGAGACGTTGCGATGAAAAAGTCTCTGCAATGACCTGAAACGAAATTTTTGAACAATTTTAATGTATTTTCTTTTTAGTATTTATTTGTAAATCGGTATAAAAACAGTGATATATATATATATATAAGCAGGCTTTGCCCGCTTCGCCGGCACTATTTAAATAACTTGTCAAAATCCCATATCATTATTAATAATCTAAGTTAAAGTTCCCACTGTGTTCGGTAGAGGTTTTCCCGTTCTCAACGTGAGGTGTCCAGGTCCCCACTGACTTCGGCAGCAACTTACCCGCATCTTACTTCCCCTTCCCCTTCCCCAGCGAGTAAGTTCGAAGTTTTGTGCAGAGCCCATAGATTTCCCAAGACAAATTTAGTGCTAAAAGTGGAGTCTCGAATTTTCTCCTTCGTAACCCCCCCCCCCCCCCCCCAAAAAAAAAAAAAAAAAAAAAAAAAAAAAAAATGTGTTTTTGGAAATGTCCTACAGAAGACACATGGCTGTTTTCAATATCTTTGTACCATTTTTAGTAGAGATCTACTAAAAAATCCGAAATTTCTGAAATTTCCCTCACAAAAACAATTTTTCTCCTTCCTCCTGTAAGAATCAAGAATTTCAAAATTGTACATAATGTTTTATTTGTACTCGAGTCTAGTCTCCTCACGTGTAATTTCTTCGCCGTGAAGTTATTTGGGGCCGAGTTGTACTTACAAACGTTTTTTTTGCTTCGTACCCCCCAGGTGGAAAAGGGGGGGGGACTTCAATAATAAATCCCGTTACTTACAAACAATCTAAGCGCTAAACTTTGTCTGACCGCAGCTCTCATAAATTTCTAAGGAGAAATTTAGCGCTAAAAGGGATGTCTGGAATTCGCTCTTCGTAACACAAAAAAAAGGCAGATCACAAAAAACAAAAAACGTGTTTTGGAAATATCTTAAGAAGACGCATGGCTGTTTTCAACATATTTGTTTTTCTTATGGTAGAGTTTTACTCAAAAATCCAGAATTTGCAAAATTTCCCGCCACACACACACAAAAATCGATTTTCCCCTTCACTCCTCTTAAAAATCAAAACTTCCGAAATCGCAGATAATGTTTTATTTGTACTCATGTGCAGTCCCCTCTTGTGCAATTTCTTCTTTGTGAAGTAATTTGGAGCCGAGTTGGGCTTACAAAGGTATTTCTACCTTTTGTCCTCTCCAAGGGGGGGGGGGGGAGAGGAACAGGGGTAATTTTGATAAATTCCGTTACTTTAAGTGTCGGATACATATAAACAATCCAAGTGTACCAAATTCGTGACCGCAGCTCCCATAGATTTCTCAGGACAAATTTAGCGTTAAAAAGGATGTCCAGATTCCCCCCCCCCCCCTCAAAAAAAAAAAAAAAAAAAAAAAAAAAGCAAATCACAAAAACTAAAAATGTGATTTTGGAAACAACCTAGGGAAGTTGCATAGCTTTTTACAACATCTTTGTTAAATTTTTGGTAGAGTTCTACTCTAAAATTCGGAATTAGCAAAATTTCCCGCCAAAAATCGTTTTTCTCCTTCTCTCCCCTAAATGTTGTGTGTTACATTCATGTTCAGTTACGGTATAATTTCTTTCAGCCGTATTAAGTGTTCGGGAAGCATATGGAATAGGGCGGCCTTCTTGGCTTAAAACGGCACCAATGCCGTAGGACGAAAAATCAGTTGCTACTTGAAAAAGGTATATTATAATTAGGGAGCGCTAGTACAGGAGGAGCGCTAAGGATAGTTTTTAACTTATCAAAGGCTTCTTGTGCTTCGTTAGACCAATTAAATTCAACTTTCTTCCGTTTTAGTTCGAATAGAGGCTCGCATATGTGAGAAAAGTTAGGTATAAATTTGCCATACCAGGCACACATACCTAAAAATCGAGAAACTTGTTTCGACGTCGTGGGAGGGGGCATGTTTAAAACTGGTTGGACTTTTTTTATCATCTACAGAAATACCAGCAGGCGTTATTTTGACGCCTAGATACTTGATTTCCTGACGTGCAAAATGGCACTTAGAAGAATTTAAAGTAAAACGCGCATTTTGCAGTAGAGTAAAGACAGTTTTTAAATGGTTTAAATGCTCAGTATAAAATGAGGAAGTGATGATTATACCATCGAGATAGACATGGACAAATTTATTCAAAACAGGTTTAAGTATAGTTTCCATAGCTTTCTGGAAAGTTGCAACTGCTCCTGAACATCCGAATGGCATTCGTTTAAAACCAAACGTGCCGTTTTTAGTAATAAATGCTGTTTTTACTATGTCAGCGAGTTTCATGGCAATTTGTAAATAGCTCGATGTAAGATCGTGGGTTGACATAAAGTTAGTTGTTGTAATATGGGCTAACGAATCATCAATTATAGGTAATGGGTATTGCGAATATTGAGTAATCGAGTTGAGTTTACGGTAATCTATTGCAAACCGCCATGCCTCAGGATAGGTTATGGGTTTACCATTTTTCTTACGACATAAAACAACAGGAGAGGTATAAGGAGAAGTTACAGGCATGATAATATCATTTTGCAACATTCTATCAATATGCCAATTTATAATATCTTGCTTGGCCTGACCATAACGATAAGGTTTACTAAAGACTGTTTTATTAGTTCCAGTGTCAATTCCATGGCAAACAACATGGGTTAAGCCAGGTGTATCAGAAAATAACTGTTTAAACTGATTAAGAAAATTAACAAAATCATTTTTTTCAATATCATTGAGGGCACTTTCTTCAAGTTTAATAATTAACTCTGTCGGCTCGACAGGTTTAGCATTTAACTTAGAATCATCAATATACAAAGACTTACTGGCAAAGTTTATTTGAAAGTTATATGCTTTCATGAAATCCAACCCAATAATGCAGGAATGTTGAAGATTTTCTATGACATAAAATGGCCAAATGACACTTAGGTTATGAATTTTGACATACAGGCAGACTTTGCCTCTATTAATACAGGACTGGCCTTGAGCCGTTGTAATATGTAAGTTGGTACGCTTTAAAGGCTTAAAAGCAAAATACTTATTATAAGTTCCATATGCTAAAAATGAACGTTCAGCACCCGTATCCCAAAATGCTGGGGTGACCACATCATGTAAAATGATATTTAAATTCGGTAGGTCCGCCGGACTGATACAAATTTTGTCTAGACAAACGGAGGTGACCGAGACATTCAGTGGCTGTTGACCCTCCTCACAAGAGCCACTTACTCATTTAAGTGACGTTGCTGGTTATTACGAATGTTACGAAGATTTCGGTTATTTCGATCAGTTCTAGAAAAGTTTTGAGACTGATTTTGATTAAAACGATCGTTCCGAGAGTTTTGAAATTTATTACGCCTTGGTTTCGGCGATTGAAGATCATGCTGATAGCGATTGAAATTTGAATTTTGAGGAGAGGAGGGGAAATTTTCTCGCCTAAGATTTTGCACATATCTATTATCCCGCTGGCGATTAAAGTTATTTTCAGGTTTGGGAGGGTGACGTTCTTGGTACTTTGACAAGGTTTGAAACAGACTGTCGTAAGAAGTGACAGTTTTTAGATTAAGGTAATCCTGGATTGGAATAGTCAATAGCGGGATTATAATTTCCATTGTAGCAGCAAAAGATAAAGCTAAATCTAACTGTTTTATGATATCTAATTTACGTAACAAAAATGCTGTAGGTTTATCATAAAAGGATATTTTAGTCGTATAAAATTCCTGACGAAGTCTGGTTTTATCAGCAATCGAAGAGAATGAATTTTTAACTTTAAGCTTCAAATCCTCATACGTGAGATTTTGACCTAGAGCTCGAGAGGCAACAGTATCAAACCAGGTCTTGGCATCTCCTTTTAAGGAGTACTTTAACAAATTATATTTAGCAACATCCTCAATTTCCGGCAACTCTAAATACTCTTCGAGCTCGGGAAAAATTCATTGACGTTATTTGAACCAGTGAAGTAAACTTGAGCGCGGGGGGGGGGGGGTAGGCAGGGGGGGCGAGCAAATGTTGGTACCACTGTGAGGTTTGTGTTGCCGCAGACCCCATCTTAACTTAATTCAGTGTCTAATGAAGAAATAGTGCGAGACTCAAATTAAAATTAAAATAAGAGTTTATTCGACTAGAATAAAGGGAGGGTTGCCTGGAACGATGTAACTCAATCAAACTGGATTAAATACTTTAACAAATATATGTAAGAAATAATTTAGATAGTTTTAAACATCTCACCATAGAAGATTAACGACGGACGTACTCCATTCCTTACCTGACGTGAACTTCAAGTAATCCAGTGGCTTCCCAGCTGGATAACCTTTCTAATCACTATAACTAGCACCACCGCACATCAACACTCATCAAACTAATTAGCTTTAATAGCACTCGATCTGAACTATCGAACTATAACTTAATCCAGACGCTAAGCTCTAAATTTTAGACATACGTCCGAAAAAGCTCCACTGCACACCGCACACCTTACGAAAATAACCTCCTACTTATACTTCCTTAACCCTTTGCCGCTCAGTGTTCCACTACATGGAACATCTAACTTCGCTAGCTTCTCCAACTGTTAAATTCAATTGCAAATGCATAAAAATAGATTTATTTTTAGCTTTGAACTTTCCTTTTCACCCATAGATGACACCACTACACAAGGCAATCCATGATATTTAACTCAAACGCGTTATTTTAAATCCTCGTATTTACAAGAAATTTTGTAAATTTTTTTTTGTGATACAAAAAAGATTGCTTGAAATTTTTTTTATGTGATATCGTTGGCTGTAATATAAATTATTTATTCTATATTATTTTTAACTTTTTATACAGGAAACATACGAGGAATTGTTGAATAAAATAAGGTGTTCCATCTCCTGGAACACTGCGACACTAGCGCTTTTCATTGCGCAACCGAAAGCAATGATAAGAGAAGACAGCTGTGTTCACGTTTTCTGTTTTCCTCTGTTTGGAGGGAATAACGTCAAGCTATCAGATGCTGCGAGGGTGAGTTTTTTTTTTAATAAACAACCTAACAATGCATTCCAAACTGCTACCAAAAGGGTGTGACGTGCTTCTAAAAATTTCATGAAGCTAAAAAAATAGACTAATTGTAAATATTTTTGCACACAGGACTTGTATATATGTATACTAACTGTAAATATCAAATTATTTCATAAAAAATCACATAACCAAGTTTTTTTTTTTTTTTTTTTTTTTTTTTTTGGGGGGGGGGGGGGGGGTAGAGTAGCAGGCCTCCCCGTGTGTAAACCCTGGGTCATCTGCTACACAGGTATAATACAGTGTTTTTTAATTCATATGCAAAATCTTTTACTCATTTACGGGCTTCGCTGCGCTGCTCACTTAGACGCAGTTTTCAGAGCTCTAGTGGCGCAGTGTTCCAGCTGATGGAACACCCACAGATTAAAAACGGTAAGTACTATCTTTACAAAATTATACCTGCGTACTCCTTTAGACCTAAATAGATAGTCTACAACTTCTTTTCTTGAAATTCCAGCTTTAAATGGTAGTGCGCTCTAAAGGGTTAAATTAACTTCCCGTCTCTTCACTTCAACCAAACTTTAAAACTTCTTTACATTCGCCTATACTTCGCAACTTACTTTCTCCGTTGCAGCGCTATGTTGACACAAAACTATTCTAACGTAAAATTTCGCCGAGTTACTGACGCCGAGGCATTTTTACTATCCTGTTGGGATGAATTAAGCTATTTTTTTTTCTTAACACAAAAGTGAAGTGAAAATTCAGCCCCACCAGATATTATTGCGTTGTTAAAATTTGCATGATTATGCTAAATAGCAAGTGATAAAATAACAAAAAACCCAGATTCATGATATTTTTTAACACCCTTTCTGAATTTTCAATAACAACCCATATCCTAATAAAATTTTACAGCAATGCTATTTATCAAGTATTAAAGTTTTATTACTATTATTCTGATACTATTGCAAATACTTCTGTTATTCTTCTATTTTAAAACAGACCTATTTCCTCCCAGAATCTATAGTAATTTAGTATTGTTCTCATAAACATCTAATATACATTATTACATAAAATAAATTGCCTGAAGAGCAAATAGAACAGATACTTTAAACAGTAAAAAAATATTTATTAAAATCTGATGTTTTGCTACAACATGCTAGGCTAAAATGGAGTTTTGAGCATTGATATATTTTACGTAGCATAAATATGATAATAGAATGGCTTTTGATAACAATAATTATAGAGATGTGAACCCATTTTCACGACATAGGCCCTACGTATATCATCTTAACATCTTAAAAGTCTTTATTATTATTTAATTTTTGCATTTATACTCTAGAGAAGGAATAAGTAAATCATATTACTTGCAAAGGAGGGGAGGAGAAGTATAAAGAATATCTCCATTCCAATTGTTTCTTTGCCAGAGCGGATAGACGAGCCGGAGATCTTTGAGAGGTAATGTAGCTAGGTTTCCGTCATTTTCAGATCCATCGATGAGACCAGCCTTCGTCAGGTTATCGTTGCCCTGCTCAAGGGAGAGAGTGCGGGAAGCAGAGAAGAGAAAAAAAGCCCCAGTCCTTCCCGTCTTGTCCCCTTCTTCCTTTTTTAATTCCCCATCATACTATAGGTCTGGGGAACTTAGGTAATCGTGAAAATTTTCGACCTCCGTTTTTTGACTTTTTTACACGTTTTCAGGTGTGAGGAATCCGAAAATGACAAAATTTGTATGGTGTCTGTCTGTAGGGTGTCTGTTAGTGTGTTAGTCCGTTAGTCCGTTAGTTTGTTAGTCTGTGTACACGATATCTCAAGAACAAATTGTCGCAGAGAGGTCAAATCAGTTTTAAAATATTACTTTCGACACTGGCAAGAACCCTATTCATTTGCAACATTCGAATTAAAAAACTTCGTAAGTTATTAGAAATTTACGATTTTCTTAACATGGGAGAATAGGACAAAAATTCACTTAAACGTGCAATAAATGGAAACTTTTTACTGTAAAAATGTCAGACCAGTTTTAAAATATCAGTTTTGATGCCGTAATGAACATCAGTAACTATAAATATGCTACTTTGAAAATTTCGCAAGTTATTGGAAATTTACGAATTTCTTAACATGGCAGAGGGCAAAATTTCACATAAACGTCAATTTTGAGCGATATTTTCATCGTAAAGATGTCAGACTACTTTTGAAATATTATTTAGGACACAGGCATGAATATTAATGACTATGAAATTTCCAATATAAAAATTTCGTACGTTATTGGAAATTTACGAATTTCTTAACATGGCAGAAAAGAGCAAAATTTCACATAAACGTCAATCTTGAGGGATATTTTCATCGTAAAGATGTCAAACCAACTTTCTAAATATTATTTAGGGTACTGGCATGAATATCATTAGACTATGGATTTTCCAATTTAAAAAATTCGTAAGTTATTTGGAATTTACGATTTACTTAACATGTCAGAATAAGGCAAAATTGAGCATAAACTTCCATTTTGAGGATCATAAATACATTATACAACTTCAAAATTATATTTATGATATTTGTTTGAACATGATTGAATACAAATATTCTACAGGAAAATTTCGTAAATTATTCGTAATTTACGATTTAATCAACATAGCGAAATTGTAAATTTTTCATATAAATATGAATTTTGAGGATTATTGCATTGGAAATAGTAGCATGAAAACTAAACAACGGAATTGACCCTGACAAAATAAATTAATAGATTAGAATAAGATAAATATATCGAAGTGGACGGTGTGGATAGCCTATTAGGCGGGGATTTCATTCTGTCACTGTATCAATCTTTGGTCATATTCATTTCTTTTAACATGATTATAATATGTCTCGCACTAGAAATTTGTAAGAACATAAATATGATGGGGAACTGAGCAGAGTCCACCTATGCCAACTAGTTTATTAGCATATGCTTGCTCTCTTTGTTTTGTTAAACATTTATTTTCAATGTGATTAATTTTTGTGTAATTAATTCATCACAACATATCCCAACTTACTAGTTCGCTGGATCCAGCATAATTTCAAACAGAACCTGTGGTGACCTACTACAGTCTCGACCTCACAACGTAACTAAAAAAATTATCAAATGACAATGTAAAAGAAATGAGATTAAATATTATTCAAATTAAAAAGATAAAATTTAAACGCATATGTATATAAACAAAAGCTGAAATAGTTTGTATGGTGTAGTGATATATGAGGTAAGACCAGTTTTCTACCCGAGGGATCTATGTTTTGGGGGAATGTCCTCCGCGAAGTTCTTTCTAAGGGATCCTAATCCGTATTTACGCATGTATCGAAGAAACAACGGAAAACTCAACTATACGAGGGTGACAAGAGTTCAAACACAGCTTCTCAAGTGTACCATATTCTAGAGCAATCTACCGGTCATTGATGTGTTCTTGAAATAATCGAGGTGAAACAAGTTATTAATATAAAATTTACAAACTTTATTCTGAATATATACTGAAACTCGACCTATATTACTTTCTTCTATCTATCTATAATAATAAATGGAAAGGTTTGTCTGTCTGTCTGTCTGTCTGTCTATCTGTCTGTCTGTCTGTCTGTCTGTCTGTCTGTTCTTTTATACGTTCAGCCCCTATTGAACGCAGAAGTACAAGAATTGACATACGGATGCTCTGGAGCCTTTCCGATGTTTTCTTCGAAACAGAATTTAAAAATCTTAATTAGTTTCGGAGATATTAATTAAAATGCTGACCCATATCGATCGCGAAAATGACCAAAAATCCTTATCGCTTAAAAAGAGGATTCTATCAGCATTCAGCAGACGATTTAAACGGCTGTCTCTAACCGCAAAAAAACATGTGCAAGTCATTAATGTCACATGATCTTTAACTGGGGTTAAAAATTGCAAATTTCAAAGTGCTTCAAATTTTCTTTTTCGTACACAACACTTAATATACAACCTATTCAGCACAAAACCAACCTGCAGTTAAAATTTCATCAAATTTCATTAATAAACAAAGCAGTTACATTTTAATTGCTAATTAAATCTTATTCTAACACGTAATCTATCTTTCAATAGACGATAGGAGTTTCCATAGCAACAAAATACATTTGAAGGAACTAAAAAATACTTTTTCTTTCTTTTTTTTTTTTTACTTCCATTACCCGACTACTTTGGTATATATATATAGGTTTTGGCGAAATAAAAAATATTTATTTTTCTTTTTACTTCCATTAATAAAACTACCGTAGATAATGGAATTAAAGATTTCACGTGATTTACATGTTTTAGAATGTCCTGATTAGGTTTTCTTCTGTATCACAGCTACTAATTAAAATAATTTCATAAGTAACACATTATTTGAAAGCTTTGTTGATTTGGAATTGAACAGTATATCTTTTAAATTATCGAAAGTTTTCACCAGATTTACACGCTTTGAGGTCTCCTGAATCAGTTTTCTTTTGTATCTCAGCTACTAATTAAAATAATTTCATGAGTAATACATCATTAGAAAGCTTTTTTAGATTTGGAATCGAACAGTGTAATACAGAAATTTGTACCGCCAGATGGCGCTGTAATATTTTAAAATTTCAAAATTTCAATTTCTAATTATGATTAAATTAATATTAATACATCATTCGAAAGATATTTTAAAGTTCTTTTAAATTATCGAAAGTTTTCACCAGATTTACACGTTTTGAGGTGTCCTGAATCAGTTTTTTTTTTTTATCTCAGCTATTAATTAAAAAAAGTTCATAAGTAATACATCATTTGAAAGCTTATTTTAGTTGATACACATTTTAAAGTACTTTTACATTATCGAAAATGGAATTCGAGATTTCACCCGATTTACACGTTTTGAGGTGTCCTGATTAGGTTTTCCTTTGTATCTCAGCTACTAATTAAAATAATTTTATAAGTAATACATCATTAGAAAGCTTTTTTGATTTGAAATCGAACAGTGGATTACAGAATTCTCTACCGCCAGATGGCGCTGTAATATTTTCAAATTTCGATATTTCAATTTCTAATTATGATTAAATTATTTTTAATGCATCATTCGAAAGATATTTTAAAGTTCTTTTATATTATCGACAGTTTTCACCAGATTTACACGTTTTGAGGTCTCCTGAATTAGTTTTCTTTTGTATCTCAGCTACTAATTAAAATAATTTCGTAAGTAGTACATCATTAGAAAGCTTTTTTGATTAGGAATCGAACAGTGGAATACAGAAATTTGTACCGCCAGATGGCGCTGTAATATTTTAAAATTTCAATATTTCAATTTCTAATTATGATTAAATTATTTTTAATACATCATTCGAAAGATATTTTAAAGTTCTTTTAAATTATCGAAAGTTTTCACCAGATTTACATGTTTTGAGGTGTCCTGAATCAGTTTTCTTTTGTATCTCACCTACTAATTAAAATAATTTCATAAGTAATACATCATTAGAAAGCTTTTTTGATTTGGAATCGAACAGTGGAATACAGAAATTTGTACCGCCAGATGGCGCTGTAATATTTTAAAATTTCAATATTTCAATTTCTAATTATGATTAAATTATTTGTAATACATCATTCGAAAGATATTTTAAAGTTCTTTTAAATTATCGAAAGTTTTCACCAGATTTACACGTTTTAAGGTGTCCTGAATCAGTTTTTTTTTTTTTTTTTTTTTTTTTTTTTTTGTATCTCAGTTATTAATTAAAAAAAGTTTATAAGTAATACATCATTTGAAAGCTGGTTTTAGTTGATACACATTTTAAAGTACTTTTACATTATGGAAAAATGGAATTCGAGATTTCACCCGATTTACACGTTTTAAGGTGTCCTGATTAGGTTTTCTTTTGTATCTCATCTACTAATTAAAATAATTTCATGAGTAAATAATCATTTGTAAGCTTTGTTGATCTGGAATGGAACAATAGATTACAGAAATTTCTACCACCAGATGGCGCTGTAATATTTTTAAATTTCAATATTTCATATTCTAATTATGATTAAATTATTTCTAATACATCATTCGAAAGATATTTTAAAGTTCTTTTACATTATCGAAAGTGGAATTCGAGATTTCACCTGATTTACAATTTAAAGTTTCCTGATCAGGTTTTCTTTTGCATCTCAGCTAATTGAGTAAGAATAAGTAACTGGAATGGAACAATAGATTACAGAAATTTCTACCGCCAGATGGCGCTGTAATATTGATCTGATATTCTAATTATGATTAAATTATTTCTAATACATCATTCGAAAGATATTTTAAAGTTTTTTTACATTATCGAAAGTGGAATTCGAGATTTCACTTGATTTACAATTTAAAGTGTCCTGATCAGGCTTTCTTTTGCATCTCAGCTAATTGAGTAAGAATAAGTAACTGGAATGGAACAATAGATTACAGGAATTTCTACCGCCAGATGGCGCTGTAATATTTTTAAATTTCAATATTTCATATTCTAATTATGATTAAATTATTTCTAATACATCATTCGAAAGATATTTTAAAGTTCTTTTACATTATCGAAAGTGGAATTCGAGATTTCACCTGATTTACAATTTAAAGTGTCCTGATCAGGTTTTCTTTTGCATATCAGCTAATTGAGTAAGACCGTTCAAAATTGGTATATGCAAGTTAATTAGGAGGGGCTGGAACGGTGGGGAAGGAATAGGCACGCAGCGCGCATGGGTTTGGGACCCGGTGCGAGTTTTTACCCGATGATAAAAGATTTTTTATTTTTTATTTTATTTTTTATTTTCTTAATAATAAAAGTTTGAGTTGAGAAGGAATATGCGTGTGGTACAGCGCACGTATATCCTCAAGCGTGCGCGCGCAGCGCGCGTGGGTCTGCGCTGCCGAAGGCAGTGGCGTCCCGGTGTGAGTTTTTACCCGATGCTAAATGATATATTTTTAATTCCTTTTCTTGAGAATGAAAGTTTATGAGTAATAACATTGAATTCTGAGAAGTCATAAGGACAGTGAAGGAATACGTGCGCGCAGCGCACGTGTCTACGCTGCCGGTGCGACATTTTTCCCGATCAGAATTTTTTTTTTCTCTTTTTTTATCACATGATACAAATTAATGCAATTTTGAGAATTCATTAATTATTGTGATTCATTTAAAAATAGTGACCAGCGAAGCGGGCGTAGCCTGCTAGTCTTCAATAGAAGAAAGTATTGGATTCGTAAAAATTTTCGACCTCAGGCTTTTTGATGGATTTACACGTTTTGAGAGCTGTAGAACACGATTTTACCATTTATAGAAAATGTCTGTCTGTCTGTCTGTGTGTGTGTGACAAAATTTTGTAGCAACTGTATCTCTGGAACTACTGCACAGAATTTCATACAAATTGGTATGTAGTTGCACCTTGACATAAATTAGTGCGTGTCAACTTTTGGTAAAAATCATCTTACAGGTTGCGTTGCCATTTCGCTTTTTCTAAATTTTTAACAGGGTGATATAGGGCAAAAATTTTCAAGATGGGTATCTTTCGAAAGGTCTCGTCAGTACCTTTAAAACGAATGGTTGAACTATAAATCTGTGATAATTTAAAACAAAGTTATCGATTTTTTTTACTTTTTACGAAAAAAAACTTAGAAAAAAAATCTTTTTTTTTTTTTTCTCTCTCCCCTTAATTTTATCAAACTCCCACGGTTTCCGTGTTCTCACAAACTTAAACTAATTTTTGCTTTTTTCCCCTAATTTTGTCAAAGTCCCACGGTTTCCGTGTTTTGACAAACTTTAACAAATTTTCACATTTTACCCAAAATTTTGTCAAAGTCCCACTTTTTTTTTTTTTTCTCTCCCCTTAATTCTATCAAACTCCCACGGTTTCCGTGTTCTGACAAACTTAAACAAATTTTTGCATTTTTCCCCCAATTTTGTCAAAGTCCAACTGTTTCCGTGTTTTGACAAACTTAGAATAATTTTCACATTTTACCCAAAATTTTGTCAAAGTCCCACCTTTTTTTTTTTTTTTTTTTTAATTATTGTTACTAAGTGAATTTGTATAGGAAAATATAGAAGAAAGTCTCGTGGTGGCCACAACATACTAGTTTTCACATTGACATGTAATATATAAGTGTGTAACAATAATGTATTATATTCAAGTACAATTCCGCATATAGAATCTAGATATCTTTAAAAAAAGAACAAAAAAAAAAAAAAAAAAAGAAAGAAAGAAAGAAAGAATTGTGGTTTTCCACGCCCAAAATTATTTACCTAATGGATATTTCATTACGCCATGTCGAAGAAATCACAAAAAGAAACTCATACATTTATCTTTAGGTTCAAAACAGACGTAAATTTATCAGTATCACGCTGTTTGATAAATAGCAGAAAGAAAATATCAACTATGTAATAGAGTAAATCTTTCAAGATAGACTTGTTATGATTTAGGATTACATAAATAATGGAAAAGGATATCGATAACTATTTTTATTGAGAAATCTGATATGATTCACTATATTTTTTATGTTTTTTTCTTTTTCTATTATGATTCACTTTAGTTTTTTAGAATATTTATTGGAGCGCCAATCATAGAAGTTGTAGAAGACTTAATATATTGTGAAATTATACTCCATATAATACACTGAGTATCAAAAAATATTTGGACACATATTGCGTGTTAGACATTTTTTTTAATATCTAGAGCAATTTTACATAGATTCTCTTGGAGATTCAAGGGTGTAAAGAGTATGTTATAGTTTATACTGTGGTTAGCCATAACATTAGGATAATTTATTTATTTTATTTATTTTATTTTTTTCTTACTGAAAATCATCATATTTTTCACTAAATTCATTCTTGTTTATATATTTTATAAGTGACGACACTGATTGTCGGTTATCAGTTGTGAAACTCGTAAACCAGATATGTTTGAAAAGATTATTCAAATCTGGCACTAGAAACCTGAGTTGTCAACAACAACAAAAAACGCCATCTCAAGCATGCCAAGGCCGGTTCTGTAATTGCTAACAAGGTTGGTTATACTAAATGTTAATGGGTTTTAGTTTATGAATAAATTATTTTAAAAGGTTTAAGAAAAAAAATGCCAAAAAAAATATGATTTTTAGTTTATTTTAGTTTAATAATAGCTTAAATTTAAATACGTAAGCTTTGAAGTGGTACTTAATCCGGGCATTTTAGCATGAAAAAAAAAAAAAAAAAAAAAAAAAAACACTTTTTCTTATGTTATGGCTACCTACAGTATATTTCAGTGATGTTTTTCTCCCGAAAGCAAAGAGGGAACAGTCAAAAGCAAACAAAACAAAAAAAATTAAATTAGAATTAGAATTACCTGTAAAACATAATGCTTGTAATAGTTCTAGTATGTGGATATGATGCTTCTTTTAATTATTTATATTAATTTGTATGAGGATAACAAACATAATCATAGCGATACAAAACTTTCTTTCACAAAACTGCAAGTTTTTCGTAGTCTGTTTCCTTTTCATTATTTATTTATTTATTTGTTTTTCAAATCAAATTAAGTTCATTAATCAAAGACGATAACAACAAAGTACAAAGCAAATGCATAAGCACAAATTCTAAATATTTAGCAATTATTAAAAAAAAAAAAAAAAGTAAGGACACATTATTTGAATGTTAATAAAATACATGTAAGGTCTAATATCTCTGTCTCTGATTGGAAGCATGCTACACTTGACTAAGTCAAAGGCTCCCCCCCAAAAAAATAAATAAATAAATAAATAAAAATCCACTTAGTAAGTTTGAAACACTTTATGAGCAAATGAAAGGAACACTGAGATGCTAAAAAAAAAAAAAAAAAAAAAAAAAAAACTAGCTAAATACATGTTGTCTATTACAAAATAAATTCATTTATATATTTATTATATATATATATATATATATAATGTGAAATAAATATTGTCTATTAAAAAATATATGCTTTTTTTTTCTAAACAAATTCTTGTAATTTATAGCTTTAATTCTATTTGGTAATTTATTCTATAATTTAGATCCTTGATAGCAAAATATCACATTTTATCTTTATTTATCGTAACAATACATATTAGAGAATCTGTTTTTATATTATAACGTCGATACTATAAAATGATAGTATATTTTAGTTTATACTTCTATCTTCCTTTTTAAAAAAGGTTAGCTATTGTTTTTAAAACATTTTAGGAATCATTTTGTTTCTGTAAGGTTTTTTGGTCGATACGGGATAGACACAAAACGGCAGATGTTACTTTTCTCTGGTGCAAACAACAGATGTTTATTCATACAATACAACATTTGAACTGCTTTTTCTTTTCAAAACTGTTTTCTAACTTCATTTTATTTGCATATTTTTCCAATTAACATTGAACTAATTATTATTAAATAGAAAATTATGCGCTAGCAACTAAAGACATTTTATTTTTTAACTGTTATTAATTAATATGTCATCAAGGATATATTATAACTAAATAAGAGAGATTAATTTATTATATAAAGAAGGCGGCAGAAAAATTTCAATAAATGTGTTGTTAAAAAAAAAGAAATAAGAAAACGTTATTTTTTAAATTGTAGAATGCAAGAGAACAGATAATCAAATGAAAAATTATTCACAAGAACCAAAAATTAAAGATATCCAGGCGTTGTATTTGTAAATATATATTGTATGTATATATAAAAACCGCAATACTCATTTCATTATGAAACATACAGGTGTGTATGTACGTATGTATAATCAAAATGACTTTTTTTTTTTTTTTTTTTTTTTTTTTCTTTTCGAGTTTCGTGCGTACTATCTAAAAAAAATATTGTAAGCATAACTTGTTAAATAGACTTTCTATCCAATAAAGATCAAAAACGAATGGTCAAATAATGTCGCAAACTTGTATTTGTGACTGTTAGGACATCTAGTTATACACCTCTAACTTTTGTCTTGACACGAGATCCTCTTTAAAAGATTTTTACAACATTACATGATATTTCGGGATGTATGTATGTGTGAAAGTATGCATTTGAGTGAACACGATAACGTCTAAATGCTTTGCTAGAATGTGCTGAAAATTGGTACATATGTTAAAAATCATCGTCGCACGAAGTGTATAGAATTTGGTGAGTCAAGCCCTTACAGCTTTTTTACATGGACAGAAGGAAAAATTCTTTATCATTATGTTCTATGAGCTCAAATTCTTTAAAGTGTGATAGCGTCTAAACGCCTTATTTATATGAACTGAAAATTTATATACATGTTATAGGTCACCTGTACATTAACATTACGGATTTTGGTGATTCTATCACTTATATATTTTAACAAGAACACAACGAAATATTCTTTGTTGTTATGACCTGTGAGCTCAAATTATTTAAAGTACAATAGCATCGAAAGGCCTGATTCAAATAAACTGACAATTTATATGCATGTTATAGGTCACTGTCGCACGAACAGTATAGATTTTGGTAAATCTAGCACTTATAGATTTTTTCAGACACACAAAGAAAAATTCTTTATTATTAAAAAATATGGGCTCAAATTATTTGAAGTGAAATAGCGTTGAATGCCTTACTCGATTGAGCTGATTGAGTTCAGATTCATCTTACTTTAATTTATCGATAACACATATACATCAGATTTGTATGCTTGACTTTATATCCGCTTGCAAATCTTCGTCAGATAAAGACAGATAGCATATGACAGAATTACAATACGAAGAATTGGAAAAAACACCCAGGGATGGCACGGGAATCGAACCCGCTCTCCTACGCTCGAAAGCGATTAGCAGTGTGGTGATATAACCACTCGACCACGGAGGGCCTACTTTAATGGACGACTAGAACGAGGCGGAGTTTCCCTTTGTTTGTGGGGAAAAGCTGCGCTATGATTGGCTATGGTCCTTTATTTGTGGGGGTAAATTAAGACTCCTATAGGTTAAATTTCCTCATGACGTCGAATGACGACAGAAAGTCAAGTCGTCACGTTCGGGAAGTCGAATGGACATACTCCAGGTATTTTTCATAATAAACTAATATTTCTTCTTTAATTAGATTTATACCTACTCGACGCACGGAAAAAATATTAATTGCACATTGAAAAGTTTTAACGTTTTAATATATTCCAGAAATTTAACAATTCTGTTTCTCTGGTAGTAAATAAAGTTTAATATCAAAATCAGAAGCACAGCGTTTGATATACATTTAGGATAAAAATATCTTAAATTTTTTTAAAAACGAATACTGTAAGGTTGAATTATTTGAATGGGATTTCTGGTGCAGTTAAATAGTTTTATCTTGATAATTATATCAATATTTGTTCATAAACCGGCATTTTATGTACTCTTTACGAAGGAAAACAATCTAGTGTGTCACTCACACGACTTCTCTTACCTTTGATTTCAATACCATAAAGTCGATTGCAGATTAAATCGTAAGATCAATAACGTAAGATAAAAAAAAAAAAAAAAAAAAAAAAAAAAAAAACATCAATCTACTTTATAAAAAAATCTAAAATGGGTTTGGGAACAGTTTTATTCAACATACAATTCTGTATGAAAGGGCTGCTTCCCCTTCAATCCTCCATTCAATTACAATGCCTAGATTTACTAAAAAAAAAAAAAAAAAAAAAAAAAAAAAATCAATGCTGTTATTAATATGCCTTCAAACTTGTCAATCTTAATCAAATTTTAACCTATTACAAACTCCAAAATACCAAATTTGATTAACCTGTTGTAACTTGTTTTTAAGTTGACCAGATAACAGATATACATGCAGATCAACCGCTGAAAACCTACTTTCATAATCAGGCCCCTCAGAACGCGATATTACACAAACAAAGTTGAAAATAGAACTTTAAACAAATGCTCTGTTTGCAGTATGGATATGAAAAATTTTCCTTCCTGAGCAGTTTTCGTCGCCATAGTAAAATGTAGCAAAGCACTTTCATCTACATTCAATAGAAAAGAACGTTTAGCTTAATTTTCGGTAACTCTGTATATTGTCTGTAAGCAATATGCACATCACATTGTGTACTTAAATTTAGTTTTATGTGAGAAACATCTAATACAAAATGAAACACACTTCAGGCAATTTCCATATATAGTCCCAATGTATCTAATTACTTTGTGTAGCCCTGTAAACGAATGATGAATGATTTCCACACCCCAATTCACCCAAAAATGTTTTTATGCACCTAAAAAAATATGTTAATTCCATTTTGTTTAAAGAAGTCTATAAATGTTACATTGTATTTATCAGAAATTTCCCCATAGACGTAATGTATTTGAATTCTCTTGGATGTCCCTGTACAGAAACCATCTGCTTGATCTCAACAAAAAGTTTAGTGTAGCATCACTATATCATATAGATATAGAAGCCGAGTTTCGAATGTCTACTACTTGAGGTATGCGGATAACTTGAAAGTCTACTACTTGTGGTCTGTTCTTGAGGTATGCTGATAACATACACACAGAAAGACACTCAGATATACACACATATTGGGCAAAGTGGACCTAGGGGCAATGTGGACCACCCCTATTTAAAACTCTTAATATTCAACTCTTTTAGTTAATATGGATACACATGTATGGCAGCATAGTACTAGTTGTATGCAGCCAAAAAAATCACATGGGAAATAGTAAGATAACCATTTTGAGCAGTTTTTATGTTTTGAGCTGCTCAAAGTAATTTTTACACATTAAAGTTTTTAAAATTTTATAAAGATTGAAATAGTGACTATAAATACTATACATATGTTAAAGGAAGGCAAGATATTGATGTTTTTAAATTCCTAAAAATTATTAGCATATTTATAGTCTATATATTATTTTGTTACTATTATTTATTTTACTCTGACAAGGGGCACAGTCGATCACCTTCCAATGTGCCTAAAAGTACAAATTAGGTTTAATATATTTGTTTTAGTTAAATTTATAGATGAAAATATAATGTAAAGTATATCTCAAAGTAAAAAATATCTTAATGTTATAATAAAATAAAAATAATAATAAATTTCTGAAAGAGTAAGTATTTGAATAATAATATTATTGTTAATATCTAAAAACGAAATATTGGTGAAAGGGTTTTGAGCAAGATATATAATTTTTTGTCTGTTTAAACTGCAAATTTTCCTTTAGGCGGCCACATTGCTCATCCAAGCTTGATGACAGCAAGTTAAAAACAAATGTTAAAAAATCGACTTGTATCACATTCAGAACTTAGCAATGATTGAAAAAGAGTGTACAGCAAAACACTTTCTTCAAAAACAGTGCGGGAACAATTAAACAAAGCAAGCTAAAAGCCAGAAGATGAGCAAAAAAATAATTATTAAGAAAAAAATATAAATAAATTTAAAAAAAAACCTTCAAATGTTTAAAAATTTAAAATAAATATAAGTTAATTATTGAACTGAACTGTTTTTCTCGGATGAGTCAAGTTTAATTTATTTCGAGTTGAGGAAAAAAGCTAGTAGAACGACGAAACTGTAACCGATTTAAAGAAATTTGCACTCTTAAAATACAGACGCATTTTCCGTAAATTATGATACGAAAGTGCATAATTTTTCAAGGAGTCGCGCAAATTTTCATGTTCAAAAGGGATCAATTAACTCGAAATAAAACATTGCTATAATAAAAGTAGTACCTGACCGACTATTTTGGAGATATCTCACACTTTTCCACAAACAGCATTTCAAAATACATCACAAAGAGCATCTGTGGTACGTTTATTTGATTCAATATTTAAATCTACCTATCCAATCCCATGAGCACCTATAATTCTGTAAGCAATTGTATCTATTTTCACTTTAAGTTAAATACCATAAAGAATATCGTAGAATTTCTTCTTTACTAGATTTGGAAATAGTCCTAATCTCAATCAGCTCAAAAATGTTAATCTGTGAAAAGGCGGGGGGGAAAGGGGAAGGATTCAAAATTTACTGCCTACAACTCTGCAAGAACTAGAGAAAATTATTTTTGATATTTCACACAGTGAAATTTCTGAGATTTGTATTAAAACACTGTATAATACTATGCCATTGCGCATTAAAGCAGTAATTCCATATAAAGGTGGAATTAACCCAATGCAGAATACATATTTTTATTAAGTACCAATTGTTTAGATCTAACAAATAAATAGTTTTATTTCATATATTAAAATATAACTTGTTTATTTCATATAATAAACCATAATAAAATACAAAGTTTATGTTTATTATATTACGCTTAAAAAGAAAGTTTTATGTAGATTTTTATTAAGTACTTCGTAGAGTGGGATAAAGCGAATTACTAAATCGAAAATGTACATAGGCATCATTTCATCTCATTGGAATTTCGCAAAAATGACAGTTGTATTTGTTTCAACCATTAGTTTTGAAGGTTATTAAAAATAAAACTAGTATGATGTGGCCACCACATGGCTTTCTTCCGTAGAATTGTACACAAAATTCATTCAGTACAAATTATTTATTAAATTATTTCCATTATAAATGCAGACGATTTTTATCTGACAGAATTATATCACTAAATGACGAAAGAAAATCAATTTTTTGCAATTATCAGAAGAAATACGATTTTTTTTTTTTTTTTTTCGTCAAAAAGTAAAAAAAAATCGATAACTTTGCTTTAAATTAACGCAGATCTATAGCTCAACCATTCATTTTAAAGGCACTGACGAGATCTTTCGAAGGATACCCATATTGAAAATTTACTCCCCCCTGGAAGGAAGTACCCCCCACGGGGGAAGGGATACTCCCACATGCACAAACTTTTTTCCGAAGTTTACTACTACTATTATCAATAATTCATATTGATTTCACAATCACATCTTAAAAATAACTCTCATTATGCACATTTATATGAAATTTTGTCCTATACTGCCATGTTAAAAATTTAGAAAAAAATGCGATGACAGCGCCACTTGTTGAGCGATTGATCTCCAAATCTAATCAGCACCAGTTTATGTCAGGGCTCACCTAAATACCAAGTTTGGTTAAATTTCGTTCATCGGTTCGTGGGATACAGCGTCCACAAAATTTGTGATACACACACAGACAGACAGACATTTTCTAAAAACAGTCGAATCGTGTTCAGGACATCCCAAAACGTGTAAATCCACCGAGAACTGGAGTTCGAAAATGTTCACAAATCCAATACTTTATATATACATATAGAAGAAAGTAAAAAAGGCATAAATAAATTTTTATGCAGTGCAGCTTCTTCTTCTTCTTCTTTTTTTTTACTTTCTTCTATATATGTAATATAGAGAAAGTATTGGATTCGCGAAAATTTTCGAAGTCCATTTTTTGATGGATTTACATGTTTTGGGATATGGAGAACACGAATTAATAGTTTTTAAAAAATGTCTGTCTGTCTGTCTGTCTGTCTGTGTGTCTGTCTGTCTGTATCATTTTTTTGTGGACGCTGTATCTCACGAACCAATGAATGAAACTTAACCAAACTTGGTATTTAGTTGCACCCTGACATAAACTGGTGCTGATTAGATTTTGGGATCAATCGTTCAATAGGTGGCGTTGTGATCGCATTTTATGCAAACTTTTAACATGGCAGTATAGGACAAAATTTCGTATAAATGTGCATAATGAGAGTTATTTTAAACTTGTGATTGTAAAATTAATATGAATTATTGATAATAGTAGTAGTTAGCTAGGAAAAAAATTTTGTGCATGGGGGGGCATCGGTTCCCCCCCTGGGGGGGGAAAATCCCCCCCCGGGGAAGTAAATTTTCAAGATGGGTATCTTTCGAAAGGTCTCGTTGATAATAGTAATAGTTAACTTGGAAAAAATTTTTGTGCATGTGGGGGCATCGGTTGCCCCCCCACCGGGGGGGGGAAGTTCCCACCCGGGGGGGCAAAATTTCAAGATGGGTATCTTTCGAAAGATCTCGTCAATACCTTTAAAACGAATGGTTGAACGATAAATCTGTGATAATTTAAACCAAAGTTATCGATTTTTTTTACTTTTAACAAAAAAAAACTTAAAAAAATATCGCAATTTTTTTTTTTTTTTTTAACGAAATTTAACCAAACTTGGTATTTAGTTGGTCCCCGACATAAACTGGTGCTGATTATGTTTGGGGATCAATAGCTCAACAGGTGGCGCTGTGATAGCATTTTATCTAAATTTTTAACATGGCAGCATAGGACAAAAATTCGTATAAATGTGCATAATTAGAGTTGTTTTAAACTTGTGATTGTAAAATTAATATGAATTATTGATAATAGTAGTATGTAACTAGGAAAAAAAAATTCTGCATGGGGGGACATCGCTTCCCCCCCTGGGGGGGAAGTACCCCCCCGGGGGGGATAAATTTTCAAGATGGGTGTCTTTCGAAAGGTCTCGTCAATACCATTAAAACGAATGGTTGAACTATAAATCTGTGATAATTTAAAACAAAGTTATCGATTTTTTTCACTTTTAACAAAAAAAAAAAAAAAAAAAACTTAGAAAAAAAAATCGTACTTTTTTTTTTTTTTTTTTTTTTTTTTTATTATTGTTACTGATTGAATATGTATAGGTAAATATAGAAGAAAGTCTTGTGGTGGCCACAACATACTAGTTTTTTTTTTTTTTTTCAATTTCTTAGTATACGTTATTCAATTTCACTATGGGATGTTTCTTATTGAAAATAGAGTAAATACCGCCACTGGTTTGTCTACAGGGACACCTGAAAAAATTAGAAAGTATTCAGTTGTATGAAAGGCGTCCTATAAACCATATTTTACTACTTTTATTTTGCTCTAATCGTAATAAAAATGACATTTTTTATTCATATGAAAAAAAAAAAAAAAAAAAAAAATACCGAATATAGTATGATTGGCATTAAGATTTAAAAATATTCAATTACATTAAGGATTATAATTGGAAATTGTTGCAGTAATATTTTAGTTCTTTTTAAGCGTTTCTAACACTTTCTAGCAACGTTTAATAGTAATTATAATTTCAGTTCTTTTATCTGTCTGTCTTCCTGCACGCCATACTGTCCGTATGTCTAGATGTCCGTCTATCAATCTTTAACGTCCGTAAGTATTTTCAGATTTTTTTCAAAATGACATATGTTGTTCAAGTTCCCTGTGGAATGTACCTGTTTGAAAAAAGTATAAGTAGCACAATTAGTTTGCGTACAGTCGGTAACAAAAGTCTCCGAACACTAGCAAAAATTTCTATATAAAAAAAAGTACACTTAATACAGTTTTGTTGAATAAATCCTTGTCGAATCCTGTTTTTAGACTGACTAAAAACAGGATTCGACAAGGATTTATTTAACAAAACTGTATTAAGTGTCCTTTTTTTATATAGGAATTTTTGCTAGCGTTCGGAGACTTGTTACCGACTGTACAGGAATGGCCAAAATAATACCAATGTATTGCGTTCTATGCGAGACAACTTTGTAAATCGTATTTAAATAAGTTTGTATTATATACAAATCAGAGTGAAATTGACATTTATCATTCATGTGCTAAAAAAAATGTTTTCTATTGGATATAGTACTTTTATAGTTAAGATTTATGGGGCTACACTAAAATATCTGCAGTTGTATTTTAATTTGTGTCATACGTTTTTAACACATTCCAAAAATGTTTAAAAGTGATTATAAATTCCAATTAGTCTAGTCTGTCTTTCTGCCATTTTATCTGTGCGTTATATTATAATAATTACTAGCAGGCTTTGCCCGCTTCGCTTGACATTAGACTTAAATGAGTTGTCAAAATGCCATATCTTTATTAATAACCTAAGTTCTCGCTGTGATTGGTAGAGGTTTTCTCGCTCCCAGTGTGAGAGTCTGGGTCCCCACTGTCTTCGGTACAACTTACCCACTTCTTACTTCCCCACCCTCAGCGGGTGAGTTCGAAGTTTTGCAAAATCCCACTAATGTACATAATGCGTACACTTAATCAATATCCACACACCAAAATTCGCCATTCTAAGATAATTCAAAGCGAATTCAAACGGAAAAACATGTTTTTACACATGTTTATTGCCCTCCGACTCCGAGAAGGGGGGGTGGGATTTCGAATTTCGTAAAATGCAGTTACAATAAGTGCCGGATGCATACAAACAATTTACACACCAAATTTCGTGACCACAGAAGTCTTTAATAGACAGTATTATAAATAAATAAATACAAAAAGCACAGCTTTAGTATCGGGACCCTTTGGTGACTTTAAATATTTTAAGCCATTTTTGCGATGAACTGAATTGGCTATCTCAATTGTGCAATTAAAGATCTTGGCGAGAAACGTCCGAGCTACTTCGGTGCCGAATTTCAAATTTTGGCAAGAGGATCCAATACTAAAGCTGTTCCATATCGAATCTGGGTTGGAAACGGAAAAAGGGTAAAATAAATTAGAAATATCAGACCTATATTTATAAATTTGATACCGAATGAAAGGGGCGATTTTGCTGAATCCAGGGGTTCAAACAGTTTTTCGATGCGACAATTAGATTTTTAAAAAATAACTAAAGTATGAAATTTAAGTGGCAACGGAAAAACGGGTAAAGGGAAAAATAAATTAGAAATATCAGACCTATCATTACAAATTCAGTACCAAATGAAAGAGGTGATTTTTCTGAATCCTGGGGTGTAAACAGTTTTTCGATACGACAATTAGTTTTTTTAAAATTAACTAAAGTATGAAACTTAGATGGCAACACTTCATTTCAATCTTTTCATAATTTGTAGCGCGAATGACGCGAATACAAAAGTCTTTAACTTAAAAAATTATTTTTATATTTTATTTTTCCATTCGAAGCATTTTAGTGAAAAAATATTTATGGCGCATGCGCAGGCGTTTTTTACCCACAATTTAAACACTAATCATAATTTTGAAAATTTCTATAGATATAATTTCAAGATGGGTAAAGACCTAAGTTTCTGCCAAGCGCCGTTGAATTCCGTCCAGCCGTTCTCGAGTGATGCCCGGACAAACGTGTTTTAGTCTTTTACCCCCTAGGGGGGGAACGGGGGGGAATTTCTGAAAAGTTGATAGATATAATTTTAAGTTGGGTGAAGACCTAAATTCCTGCCAAGCGCCGTTGAATTCCGTCCAGCCGTTCTCAAGTGATGCCCGGACAAAAAAAGCGACATTCGGACACGATGACACACACACAGACACACACACACACACAGGCAAAATTTTCTGAAGCCATTTTCGGCTTTCATGGGGTGTGAAACGTGAAGATATCGCAAAATTTTTTGATTCCGACAAATTTACAGACAAAAGTCTGATTTTATTAATATAGATTACGTTTTCAGAGTATATTGTTAAACGATGCCAGGAGTACTTACAGTTGGAAAGTGTTAATAATCTAAGAAAACTGCTTTTTTTCCTCTTTTTTTCTTTTCTTTTTTTTTTTTTAGGACTGAGGACTATTAGTCTCCCATCTGGTATTTTTATGACGTCAATTTTTGGATAATTGAACATTTATCGGAATCTAAAATTTATCGAAAATATAAATGAATAATTTGAAAGCGATGTTATAATTTGAAAAAAAAAAAAAAAAAAACTAATAGTCCTTCGTTCTAAACTAAATTCTGCTTTTGCCAGAATTTCTTTTTTTGAAAGAAAAAGAAAAGAAAAGAAAATTAACGATAATTAGTATCAAAACAAACGATATCGAAAAAGTTTTTTTTTAAGTTTTGAGTCACGCGAATGCATCATTTCATGCTAAATTTTTGAAAAATAGCTTTTATATTTATGACAATGAAATAGTATAAAAATATAACTTATGGCATATTTGAAATAAGAAATGTTAAGTTGTATCTTTTAAAGATGTATTTAGTGTTCATGTATTTAGTGTTTGAATGATTTTTTTTTTAACTTATCGGAAAAAAAAAATGGTAGTATATAGTAGATAGGATTAAACTGATTAAAATTTGTTTGTTTGTTCTTATAATATTGATTTCTATTAAACACATAGCTTGTGTACTTTTAATTTTCTTAAATTTAACGTCCGCAAAGTAATCTGTTCTTTTTTTTTTCCATCAAAATTGTACTTAAAGTTTATAATTTAACTTTATTCTTAATTTTACTTTTTTAACACAGATATGAGGTTTACACTGCATCGAGTAAGGATTTTTACATAATAATAATATAAACAATAACAATAGTAACAATGAAAACGATTCAATTCATTGTATTTATATATTATATTCTTTTCATAAATAATCGAACTATCTCAGATACACAAGCGGTCATCGGAATACAATTTATCATAAAAATTGATTTTCTTAAAAAAAAAAAAAAAAAAAAAAAAACTCTTGGAACAATAAGAGACAACAAAGCACTTCGGGATTGGAAGATATTATGAAATTTAAATTACATAAAATCAATTTATTCTTAAGTCATATATGCCTTCAATAATTCGATGAACCGCTTATTATTATTTTTTTCCTGAAATGTTATACGCGAAGAATCCCATAGAATTATCATATCTCTTCCATACAAATTATCATTAATAACAAACGCGAGAGCAGAAAGGGTAATGAATTGATTATATTATTTATTTATATATTTTTTATATATTTTTATTTTTTGAAAATGTCAATATGTGAAGAAACTTTCGTTTACAATATAAATGTTGCTAAAATTCAAAATGTTATCCTCGATAGAATAAACTGAATTTCGGTTCAGCTCAAAAGATGGGAAAAGGGCAAAAAATTTATTAAAATTTATTTACAATAAACAAACACTATTTTAACATTGATTTAATTAAAACAAATATTTGGGTTAAAAAAAAAAAAAAGAAAAACTTATATATATGTATATATATGCAAACGAATATTTTTTAACCGCTTCCGCATGGGCAGTTAAAATTATTTAATAAAAAATGCTCATTTTTCTAATATTTTTCTATTCTGATTGCAGTATATTGTGTCTAATGTTTTCGTAAAGTGGCTTTTCACTGAGTTTAATATCCTGCATGTTACAATAAAAAAAGTGTTACTTTTTCTTTTTTTTTAAAGAAACCTTTATGTTTCTAAGTATATAGTGCAGGTCTTAAACAAATGAATACAAAAGGAGTCTCATAATCACAGCCAGCTGCTACAGCCAGAATGCATTTTAACCATTATTTTTTACATTGTTATCTCAAAAATTCTGTCTTTTTTTTTTTTTTTTTTTTTTTTTGTTGTTACTGATCTTTCTTTTCTCTTTTGGACAAATATTTGCTGATTGAGGTATAACGTTTTCATTACACGCCCAAAGTTTGGAATAATTCTTCATTAACATTTCTAGATATTGAAAAAGTCTAAAATCGAATGTGTTTGGTTATTTATGGCAGGGTTGTGTATAAAAACATGCATATATGTGTATAGGGAGAGAGAAAGAGAGTATAGAATAAATATTCTTCAACCATGTTTTTGCGACTATAGGAGCTTCTACGCAAATACTGAATCAACGAGTCCAGTGTTAAAATAGGGGTGATAACCTTTGTGATTGAGACAAAATAGCGATAAAGGAACACTGAAAGACTGGATGATTAGCAAATCTCAGCCTGTCGGTCAATTTTAGCCCTCCGAGCCTTTGGAATTGTCCTCAAAGCTAGATGCGATAAATGTGGTTACACTATAAAATTTATCTGCCTAGTAACGAGCAATACTAAAATACAAATGAGACGTTTAAGCTACTGATCTGTAGACCCATTAGTCAGAGCCTAATATTGGGCATTTTGATATCAATGGAAGTAAGTTGAAAGAGAACCTGACTATAAGTTAGTATATTAAATAACAGTGTAAATATTTAATTTCTAGTATATTATAATTCCGACAGCAAGTATTTTAAGTCCAATATTCTTGATATTAGAAGCAAGATTCAGAGAAATTAATCAATAGTAATTTCAACACCTGATCAGTTTACAATAAAAGGAAAGTTTTTAATCATGTATCACTTAATTATGTATAACTATACATTCGGTGTTGCCCAGGTTGAAGAAGTGTTTATAGAATTTTGAAATTAATGAAAGAACTGAATAAAGGTGTAAAAGAGAAAGAGAAATGCATAAAACATTTCCCGAAATCTTTATTAGAAAATGTTACGGAACAACTGGGCTTTGGTCCACAACTCATTTCTGGAGATTTTCTTTTGGCGACCACGGCGAAATGCCTCTTTCGGAAATTGTTGCCATGTATTCCCCTTTATTACCATAACATGTTGCCAAAGAATCCAGAATGATATCGTTATCACTCCAAACGGTATCTAAAAAAAAAAAAAATGCACCAAAAAAGTGGACCAATGTTCCAGTTTTACCAATTTTAAAAATAAATAAATAAACACAAAATGCACAGTTTTAGTATGGGATCCCCTTGGCGACTTTTTTTTTTTTTTTTTTTTTTTTTTCTTTTTGCCATTTTTGCGATGAATTCAACTGGCTATCGCAACTAAAGACCTTGAAGATAAACGTCCCAGCTACTTCGGTGCCAAATTTAAAATTTTGCCAAAGTTGTCCTATACTAAAGTTATTCCATAATAATAATAATATAAAAACTAGTATGATGTGGCCACCACAGGACTTTCTTCTATATAAATTTGCACAAAATGTATTCAATACAAATTATTTATTAAATTATCAAATTATTTTCCATTATAAATGCAGAGGATTTTTATCTGACAGTATTATATTATCACTAAATGCCGAAAGATGTCAATGTTTTGCAAAAAAAAAAAAAAAAAAAAAAAAAAAAAAATTCCAAGTGTTTTTTTTTTTTTTTTTTCGTTAAAAGATTAAAAAATCGATAACTTTGCTTTGAATTATCACAGATCTATAGTTCAATTATTCGTTTTAAAGTTATTGACAAGGTCTTTCGAAAGATACCCATGTTGAAAATTTATTCCCCCCGGGGGGGGGGGGAAGCGATGCTCCCACATGCACAATTTTGTTTTTTCATAGCTAACTACTACAATTATCAATAATTCATATTAATTTTACAAATACACAATTTAAATAACTCTCATTATGTACATTTATACGAAATTTTGTAATAACCAAGTTTAACCAAGTTTGGTTAAATTTCGTTCATTGGTTCGTGAGATATACGTCTGCAAAATTTGTGATACACACTTACAGACACACACACGGACAGACAGACATTTTCTAAGAGCAATCGAATCGTGTTCAGGACATCCCAAAGCGTGTAAATCCATCGAAAACTGGTGTTCGAAAATTTTCACGCATCCAATACTTTCTCTATATATACATATAGAAGAAAGTTAAAAAACCTTACAGTTTTATGATATTCGCAAAATTATGTATAAAAAAAAAAAAAAAAAAATCCTTATAAAATCCAAACTGTAACTATTTTAAATTAAGGTGAGAGTATAAAAAAATCGCATAAGTTAGACATAAAGTACCAATAAACACGAAAAACTTTGTTTTACTATAGAAAAGAAAAGTATTTGAATAAAAATTTCAAGCGAATGCCAAATATCTCCATGAAAATATTTATTTACACGCAAATTTCTGATAAAATATGTACCAATTTTCGTAGCGTATAACTAAGGTTTATTTATTTATTTATTTATTTATTTATTATTTTTTTTCCCGCGAAATTATATTTTATTTCCGGGAGAAAAAAAAAACACACGTGTATTTTATTTATTTATTTTGGCACTAAATATTTCTTTCTTTTTAATCATTTTAAAGTTAAAATGGGGTTTTTATTTAATACCTTTTGATCCAATTATCCGACTGAACTCTTTTCGTAGCTGTCGGTTGAACGGAGTAGCTTTGTATAGCGAACTAAGAATCCGGACAAACAATCAGTTTTATATATAGAGATACTTTTTCATATTGCATTTATAGATAAAACTGAAATAAATTTCATGTGCAAAATAAGTAAATAATATTTCGTCATTATTTATTTACCAGAAGATTTTATAATGCAAAATTTCTACATGTGATATGTATTTAACAGCTTCATTTTTTACTTTCTTTTCTATTCAGTAGAAGGAAATCTTGTATTCTAAAAAAATTTCCACTTCCGCTTCTCAATCCATATATATGTTTTGAGAATTCCTTAACGTGATTTGAGTATTTTTAGAAAATGACTGCCTGTCTCTGTATCTGTGCGTGTTTGCGTGTTTCACAAAACATTTATGGCAGCTCTAACCTGAGAACATATGCATAGACTATCATAGAAAGTTATACATAATTGCCTGTTGACATATATTAGCGCCTATCAACTTTTGATGAAAATCGTTCAATAGGTGTTGTTTCCATACCGTTTTTTCGTAATTTTTAGTATAACAGACTAAGAAAATAAATCGTTTTGTGTCAAATGAGAATCTTTTTTAACGGCTGCAATGGGCAATTATCTACCCAGTAACGAGCAATACCAAAATACAAATGAGACGTTTAAGCTACTGATCTGTAGACCCATTTGTCAGAGCCTAATATTGGGCATTTTGATATCAATGGAAGTAATCTGAAAGAGAACCTGTCCATAGGTTTGTATGTTAAATAAAAGTGCAAATATTTACTTCATAGTTACATAAGAGGCGAGACAGGGCAAAACCTGTACGGTAGCTTCAGGGCCCTGAGCCCGGTTACATGCTAACTCCGACGTGCCATCTCCGGACATAGTCAAAGGAGTCAATCCCCTTTTGTAATCCCTAACGTCTATTGACCGGAAATGTAGCCAAGATGAATTTTGGCGATAAATTTACTAGTTTTTTACACACGCTCAATGTAACTAAAATAATTTTTCATGCTTTCTAACATTACTTAAAATTAATTAATTAATTAAGTTTATGCGAAATTTTTAAGAATATTATCTTCAATGTTATTAATTAGTTTATAAAGAGAAGTTTATGATGATTCTTACCAATATGAAACCCGACTGTATTTTGATTAGTTACAACAGTCAAGTTTCTAATAATACAATAAAATTATTTTATTTAAACTGTCTGAGAATGTCATTTATTCTGGTTTTAGGAATAATATTTTATATGAGTTATAATTAATATTTTATTGAAAATTAACTTTATAATTTCAACCACAAAGAAAATTGCAAAAGGTAATATTTTAACGCCTGGACTTTTAAATAGTTGCTGAAAAAGTGCAAAAAGTATTAGAATGTTAAGACTAATGTTTTAGAAACTATAAATCTAATTGTTAAAAATCTAATATGTTTAAATGTTAAAATTTCTTTGGATATGTATGAAGAAGATTTATTTATCAGTCTCATCAAAACATTCGCATTACCGAACAAAAAAAAGGAAAAGCTGTAAGCTACAAAACGATCATTTAGGGACTTATGGGACAGTACGTCATATTTCCATTTTATGCTGCAATTGTATCTCTAAATACAGGGAATTACAGAACTAAATAAATAAATAAAAAGATTTTGAAAGAAATATTCTTTAAACGAAAAGAGTGTAGAGGCAAAAAATATTTGCCAACGAAGAAGATAAATACTTCTATATGGTACAGCGCGATAGCTATAAATCTGTAACCCTAATAGTCCTCCACCCCTGAGAGCAGTCCTTGGGGTGCGGTGTATTGTTATGGGATTTGGTCGCAATCAGCACAGCACGTCGGAGTTAGCACGACACCTATTTAAGTAACAAAAAAATATTCTCAAGAAAAAGTCTTTTAAGGTGAGGATGAGGATTAAGTTAAAGAAGATTTGTTTTAAAATGTTGAGATTAACGAAAAACTCGGCTGAAACTATCTGGCATTAAAAGCATAGAACTCAAGCTTCAAACCGTTGAAATTTTACAACTTTCAAGAGAAACTTCGAGTAAAGATGAAAAACTCTGATTTATGTAGACTAGGAGCGGCGTCCTCCATCTTCAGCAGTTAATGCAAATAAAGCATTTCATATACCCAGAAAGACACTGGAGAATCGGGATGGAATTTGCAAAAATGCAGTCAGTATTAAATTTTTGTTAGAAATATTAAACAATCAATTGCTCTGTCATAACAAAGAACTATTACTAATTTTTTTCAAAATGCCCAATATTTAATTAATGTAGAAATACTAATTTTTTTTTTAATGCAATATGTATTTATTAATTTTATATGGAATATGTGTTTAATTTATTTATTTTCAAGGAACAAATAATAAATTTATCAGTCAAAAATCACATAATATTGTTATAATTAATCATATTAATATCGTTGCTTTTTGAAAATTCCTTGCAAATTCAGGGAAATAATATATTTTTCTTGTGTTATGAAACGTTCGCCGGATATAAAAATCAGCCGCTTTATAAAATCACTTTAGCTTTGAACGAATGTGATTTTATTATGCGGCGGGTACTGTATACGTAAAGATGTTAATGCTATGCGCACCATATGATACATATATATATATAAATCCTCACAACACTGAAAATTTACATTGAATCTCCTGAAATCTCATTATGAGAAATAACTTTGTGGGGCTCTGTGAATCAATCATTTACGCTAATACTGCATTATTTTGTGTATTTAAGAAAAATATTAATTTCGTTATCTTGTATGTAGTAGACTATAATGCATTGGAAATCTTTTGCGAGTTCCCGAACTCGAATGTTTTCCCTTATTTATACTATTTTCAATAGAGAACATCTCCTTGTGACTTCTAGTAACATAAATTAATTTTTAAGGCATTCTGTAAATATTAACAGAAATTTGAGAGCGAACAAACAGACGTACAGAAAAACAAACAGATAGGCAATTTAAAGTCCTAATCAGTCATCAACATTGTTGGAAAGTATTAAAAACGTTTAATACAAAAGAAAATGCAGTTCGAGCTATTTTTATTGAAAACTTTTAATGTATCTAATTATTTTGGTGTAAAATCTCAATGCTAATCATACAGCATTCTATTAAAAAAAAAAAAAAAAAAAAAAAAAAAGGTGTCTATGAATAATAAATGTTAATTTAATTCTATTTTGTGCAGTACAAGGTTATTTAAAAAGCATTTATAAAATACTTCTCATAGAACACAATGTTTCGGTATTCTTTTGAGTGTTCCTGCAAACTAAGCTGTCGGGCTATTTGTAACATTTTCAACAAGAAACATGCCATATGGAACTCTATAATAACTTATTCTATGTTTAAAGAAATTCCGAAAATATTTACAGACGTTAGAGTGCGAACATACAGACAAGTCGAAGTAATAACCGATTTTCAATTCTGTAAAAAGTGTTAAAAACGCAAAATTTACGTATGTCCAGTCACCTATGCTGGATGTGCATTGTTGGGGAGTAATGATATTCTAGGTTAGAAAACTATTCATCCATCTTTTTCTACGTCAAAGTTTTCGGCCAATGTTTATTTTAAAAGTATTGATATTCTTGATCAAAATGAAAATGTATTCAATCCAATAATTGAAGAGCATAATTACATTTCCAAAATCATTAAGAAAAAATATACTAATAAAAATTGGGTTTTAAAAAGAAAGAAAAAAATGTATATTTCAGCTTTAAACAGGCGCCGTTCTTTCAAGCATCCCAAGCTTAAAAAACTGTCAAAAGTTGGAAGTCTTCACACTATTTCTGAATCACTGTCTGAGACTGACAATGAGGAACCTCCGTTACAAATCGAAGGGGAATAGGTTCTTTCTCAGACAGTGGACGCAAAAAGTAAAAATCACCATGTTTCTGTTTCATTGCCTGGGAATGGGACTGGTACTGACGAACCTTTGTTTCAAATCGAATGGGAATCAGTTCTTTCTCAGGCAATGGGCACAATAAATAAAAACCAACAAGCTTCTATTTCAGAACGATTTGGTAAAAAAAAGGAAAAGAAATTCCGAAAATTAACCCGGGGGAACGCGCGCATATTTTCTGACGCAGGGATGCGCGATGGGTCTCTCAGACCCGCTAGCATTTTCCGTTAAATAATACTACTCAGAATGGCTTTTATCTCATCAAATGCATTTTCTAAGAAAGAACAGACTCTAAGCTTACAGAAAAAATGAATAATTAAAAATATACTTACAATTTATTCACATTCTTTACATATGTAAGTAGTGTGTTCATTACAGATATTTTTATCACAGCACAACAAAGTGCAGATTTTCTGTTTTTTTTTTACTCGGACAAATATGGCATCTTTTCCTCTGGCCACATGTCCTATATCGCTTCATTTTACTCTAAAAATATCGCCACCTCACTAAAAATTGGGCTGAGATCGGAAAAAACGAGCACGCGCGTCGGGCCTGAAAGACTCGAAAATCCAATATATCTACAAAAAAGAAATTCAGGAAATTGTGGAAATTCCAACCCTCAGAAAGATGATGACCTTAAATACAGCTAGCGGGGATCTGGACCAGATCCGAGAAAAAGGGGTGTTTCTACGAGGGGTTTTTGGAACGAACGGGCCTGCAAGACCCGACGCGCCTGCTCCCGGGTTAAAGAAATTTTTAAAAATATGGTGTTGCTGTTGTTGCATTCTTAGTATAAATGATTAAACTCATATGGGATGTTTGGTTGCAGTACGTATGGGGACAGGAATATAAAAACTCCTCTGGCAGTAGGCAAGGGGGGCCTACCTTATCAAAACTCCCCATGAAAAACAATGCATGGCGACCTCCTCGTAGTGTTTCTCGGGTTACGCTAACAGCCATGCGTTTAATGTAACAGATAAGCTTTTTTGCGTGCGTGCATGTGAGAGTGTGGGTGCGCACAAGCAACTTTTTTTTTTTTTTTTTTTTTTTTTTTTAGATAATACATGCAATTGCTAGGTTTAAATTATTTAAAGAAAAAAAAAAAAAAAAAAAACTAGTTGGCATTGGTGGACACTGTTCAGTTCACCATCCTATTTATGTTCTCATAAATTTCTAGTGCGAGACATATTATAATGATGTTAAAAGAAATGAATTTGACCAAAGCTTGATACAGTGACAGAATGAAATCCCCACCTAATAGGCCATCCACCGTTCACTTCGATATATTTATCTTATTCTAATCTATTAATTTATTTTATCAGGGTCAATTCCGTTGTTTAGTTTTCATGCTACTATTTCCAATGCAATAATCCTCAAAATTCCTATTTATATGAAAAATTTACAATTTCGCTATGTTGATAAAATCATAAATTACGAATAATTTACGAAATTTTCCTATTAGAATATTTGTATTCAATCATGTTCAAACATATATCATAAATTTAATTTTGAAGTTGTCTAACTTATTTATGATCCTCAAAATGGAAGTTTATGCTCAATTTTGCCTCATTCTGACACGTTAAGTAAATCGTAAATTCCAAATAACTTGCGGATTTTTTAAATTGGAAAAATCATAGTCTATGATATTCATGCCAGTATCCTAAATAATATTTCGAAAGTGGTTTGACATCTTTACGATGAAAATATCCCTCAAGATTGACGTTTATGTGAAATTTTGCTCTATTCTGCCATGTTAAGAAATTCGTAAATTTTCAATAACTTACGAAATTTTTATATTGGAAAATTCATAGTCATTAATATTCATGCCAGTGTCCTAAATAATATTTCAAAAGTAGTCTGGCATCTTTACGATGAAAATATCTCTCAAAATTGACGTTTATGTGAAATTTTGCCCTATACTGCCATGTTAAGAAATTCGTAAATTTCCAGTAACTTGCGAAATTTTCAAAGTAGCATATTTATAGTTACTGATGTTCATTCCGGCATCAAAACTGATATTTTAAAACTGGTCTGACATTTTTACAGTAAAAAGTTTCCATTTAATGCACGTTTAAGTGAATTTTTGTCCTATTCTCCCATGTTAAGAAAATCGTAAATTTCTAATAACTTACGAAGTTTTTTAATTCGAATCTTGCAAATGAATAGGGTTCTTTTGTCCTATTCTCCCATATTAAGATAATCGTAAATTTCTAATAACTTACGAAGTTTTCAAATTCGAATGTTACAAAGGAATATGGTTCTTGCCAGTGTCGAAAGTAACATTTAAAAACTGATCTGACCTCTCTGCGACGATTTGTTCTTGAGATATCGTGTACACAGATTAACAAACTAACGGACTAACACGCTAACACACTAACAGACACCCTACAGACAGACACCATACAAATTTTGTCATTTTCTGGATTCCTCACACCTGAAAACGTGTTAAAAAAGTCAAAAAACCGAGGTTGAAAATTTTCACGATTACCTAAGTTCCCCATACCTATAGTATGACGGGGAACTAAAATTTTCACGATTACCTAAGTTCCCCCTACATACAGTATGATGCGGAACTAAAAAAAAAAAAAAAAAAGCAAACAAACAACCCCTAACACAAAAACAGAACTGGCCAATAATAAAATCGCCAGAAAGTAACACAAGACCGTTAGATTCTTGTTATACAGAAACCAACTTCTCCATGTTAAATCAGCAAACTCTTTTTCTGTAAAGTTTTAAAAATTGGATGAACCAAATATTGCAGAATAACGAAACAAGAAGTAAAAATATTTGTATAAGCGAGAGCTTTAATTTCAGATAAAAACGAACTTTCTAAGTTCAATATCAAGAAAATGGAAGCATTTTCAAACTAGCGTTAAAATTAGATGGTTTGACAACTTTTTGAACTTAATTTTTCTTAGTCAAGAAAAATTTTTAGAACATGCTGGAGAGTACATAAATGTGCAGAATTCTTTGAAAACTGATTTTTCAGATAAATAATTACTTAAGCTAATCGCTTTTATAAAATTTAGCTTTAAAAATCCTACAACCTATTTTTTCAACCAAAGAATCTTTGCTTTCATATATTGTAAAATTTTTAATTTTACATTATCGAAAACAGAAAAGAATAAACTTTCTAATACTTATTTCAAATCTGTAGCTTGACTTGTTATTAAATAGTCAGGTTAATACTTTTTTCAAGTTTCTTTTCGATTTCCTAAACTTTGAGCTTAAAGATTCGCTTTAGTTTAAGACAAATGAATACAAACCGTTTCCAAATTAAAGATAATGCAACCCGAATTTAATTTCCATTGCGTAGAACAGATTGTGTTTAGATGGATGAGCCTCAGGTATTGTGTCGAAACGTAAACTTCATGCGCAGTTGCAAATTAACCTATCAAGACAAATATATCGTGTAAAAAACCTGATTCTTATTATATATGCAGTCATCCGCACATTGAAGAGTCATGCTTTGTCACATACAGTAGAACCTCGATTATCCAAACCACGATTAACCGAAACTCTCCGATAACCGAAGTCGATTTCTTCTTCACTTTTCTTTTCCACTTTCTGCTATCATCCAAAATTTTCTCTTAAAAAACATGCTTTTTAAAGTTTGTTTTTTTTTCCACATTCCCTTTGTATGCAAGCCGTCCTTTCCAAACTACGAGTGCAGATAAATATTTTAGATGATTATTGATGAATTCTCGATTATCCGAAGTAAGTTCGTTCCCAATTACCTCGGATAATCGAGGTTCTACTGTAATTATATACTTGTCTTGAAACAGGAATCTCTTTGTTTGTGCCTTGAGCAAATTCTTTAGTTGTGCTTAATGATGACCGCACATTAGAATAGGGGAAAAAACTGGAAAACATAGAAAACGCATAGAAAATAGTATATACATATAAAAATTAATCCATGTTTATAATAATGAAACCCTGTTTATATTATAAACTTAATTCGAAAATTATTAATATATGTATTTCAAAAATTAAAATATTTTTGAGTTTCATCGTTACGACTGTTTGCAAAGAACATATGAATAATTTATAATTGCTGTCATTAGTTGAAGTAAATTAAAGCATATTAAAATAGAGAATTTTTATGTATTTATAAGGAGCATTTATTAGAATAACCTGTTAAATATATAAAATAGGCTTTGAAAGCACCATTTATTCATTTGCATCTAATTTCAATGGATTTAACTCCGTATCATGATGTTTATTAAAAGCTGTTTTAACAAGATTAGACTTACAGTCAGACAAACTCTTTAATACGTCGTATTAATTTATGGAAATTTGCACATCTAGACGAGATATGTGGACAAATGTAAGTCCGTCAAAATAGTTAAATTGGAGATTAGAGCATTAGAGCACTAATTAGCGTAAGAGGAAACAATCGATTTAATATGCAAACAAAATTAATAAAGGGTAGAAACTTACGTAATATTTTTCCTCTATGCAAGTTAAAATTAAATACGGTGCAATTGTATAGAGGGATGTCTCCGGTTGTGGGCACAGTTTTGATTTTGGCTCATAACTTTTTATAGAGTAGATATTATGCAAACATATGAATACCAATGGAAAGCCAGAACTCTTAGCTAACGTTTGATGAAGTATCTGTATTGATACCGTCAATCAGAAAAAAAATTATTTCCAATTTTGTAAAGTGGTCGTTTTCTGCCCCCCCCCCCCCCCCCACAAAAAAAAAGAGTACCTGGTTGTGGGCACACCTGAAAAATCCACTAAAAATGTGAAAATAATAAGAAAAACCACAATAAATACAGAACACAACAAAATTTATTCATTTTGTAAGGATTCAGCGACCGAAATAATAACAGAAAATAGCAGTTTTCCAATTTTATTCGTCGTTTTCTTCGTTCTCCAAATCAGAAGGGCAATGCTTGCAAAAAAAATAATTTGTATATATATTAGCACACTTCAAATGCACCAGACGATCACACGTGTTGCATTTGATTAAGATGGCTCTTGGTCTTGACATAGTGGCAGGTGCTTCAAACAGATGACACAGAAGTCGACATCATCAGATTGTTGAGATTTCAATTTTTAGATCGTTTGGCCGGCACTTTGAAAGGTGGAGTTGCCTTACTTTCTTCAGGTTTCTTCTGGAAAGACTCAGATACTGCAAGGAAGACCATATGCTCGGGCAGTCGATTTTATGGATTTCTTATCCACTGAGCAATCCTAAATGTCTTTAACCAGCGTTTTAAAATCAATATCTTTTGTATCGGTTAACTTTTTCGGGGTTGGCATCGCTAAAAAAGCCTAAACAAACATAAAAACGCAACGCAAATAAAATATGTTATTTTGACATAAACGACCATATTTGACAGTTTGTAAGTCAAACACACGTTTTAAATGAAAAAAAAAAAAAAAAAAACAAGCGTGCCCACAACCGGTTACATGAAGGTGTCCACAACCGGGAATGGCAGCCATTTCTATAATGGCAGAAAGAGCAGTTTTCGGTCCACATTTTGGCTTAATTCGATATTGCATAACAAAATATAAGGAATATACTGCATAAATATACCTTACATTTACATTTTTAAATTATCTCACTTCGATTTATCGCATTCTGAATATATTCACAAATTACTTTTTCTCAGATTCTTTTTTCAATTGCTTGCATTTACTAAGAAAATGCATCTATTCATTTCGGTGTTAGCACAAAAACTGCGTACTGTACCAATACATGTTTGACAGCACTCAATTCTACCATATTTGCGTTTTGTTAAAAGATATGGTGGGGAGCCCATAACCGGAGAATACCTATTACAGGAGACAATCCCCTATATATATATTATATGTATATATATGTGTGTGTGTGTGTGTGTGTGTGTAGACAAAGAAAAAACTAGTACGTTGTGACCGTCACAAAACTTTCTTCTATATATTTCTGTGGAAATTTACGTAGTAGAAATTATTTTATATGTATATATATTTAATAATAAATGAAGAGAATTTTAATCTTAGATAAGTATAATAAAAAGTCCATATTTATCTATAAAACCAAATTTATGATCTACAAACAACATGTTCTTTTCTCCCTCTTTCTCTTTCTTTCTATCTTCATTTTTTTCTTTCATTCATTCATTCATTCATTCATTTTTTTTTTTTTTTTGTGTATAATTCTAAAAAAATCAGTAACTTAGTTTTAAATTATCACATATATAAGGTTCAACCATTTTTTAAAAGGTATTAACGAGTTCTTTTGAAACATACTGAAAATATATACTCCACTGGGATGAAGCAACAATGCTCCTACATGTACAAACATATATTCCCAGTGGACTATTGCTATTATAAATAATTTTTTAATTTCATAATCATTCCTAAGAAAATATTCTCATTATGCACATTTATACAAAATTTTGTCCTATACTGCCATATTTAAAAAAAAAAAAAAGAAAGAAAGAAAAAGAAAAAAAGAAAAAAAAAAAAACGAGAGGGCGATTTTTACCAAAAGTTGACAGGCACGAATTTATACTTGTGCAAATACATATAAATTTATATGAAATTTAGAGCATTAGTTCTTGTCTCGCACACATAGATATGTGATTTTTATTTTAAATAATTGTCAAATGTGTTAAGCAATTCTCAAAATGTGTAACTCTCCGAAACTAATGCTTTCTTTTTAAATATTTATTTTTTATTTTTTTAAGCAAGTAAAAATGTACAATCCCATTTTATACGAATAAAAGTACTTTATAGATTCATTATCGAGAGTTAAAAAAAAAAAAAAATAAAGAAATAAATAAAATAAAATAAAGAAATTACGTGTTTCGAAACAATTAAACTTTTAAAATAATATTACATACTAATTGCTTTGAAAATATAAAATCTGGAATAAGAGGATTACATTTTTTGTTTATTTAATTTTAATTAAAACGAGTTAGCGAACTGCTTTAAATGTTAATTCTGCTTTTTTTCTCTTAATTAAAGTTATTTCTCTCTCTCTCTCTCTCTCTTTTATTTATTAAAACCTATTATACATTTAATTGCCTTAATAGTAAAATTTCTGCTTAAAGTTGTCAATTTTCTTTCTTCCTTTTTTTTTTTTTTTTTTAATTAATTTATTATGTTGAAATATGTACACATACAAGCATTTAAACACTTTCGCTTTATTTTTTATATTAACTCCAAATTTTATGTCTTTTACAAACGAAGGTCTCCTAATTTGGGGCCGTGCGCTTAGCGACAGTGCCTTTAGCGTAAATCTATAAACCATGTGTCCTTAGCGTAAATGTTATACCCTTTCGGTGGCGTGCTTTCAACCTAAGTGCCTTTAGCGTAAATATGTAATAAGTGAAAAAAAAAAAAAAAACTTCTCATCTTTCCATTACACTATATCCAAACTTAGGGTTGGCTATTAATTTTCAGAAGTAAACTATAGCAAAATAGGGTCATTTAAAAATTGAAGAATATCTTTTGTTGTCACATTCATACAATAAAACAATCTGATCCGATGTCCCATTTCCGGTTTTTCAATTTTCACCAAAATATGGATAATTCATCTGTACACCAGACTTGTCTCAATTCTGAAGTTTTGAAGTTCTGGCTATCATATCTCCGAAACTAATAAAGATAGAAGATTCCGTACACGCACACTCACCAATTGCCAAAAATCACTTTTTGGACTCAAGGGACCTTAAAAAGCGTAAATCAGGTGAAATCTCGATATCGAATTTTTGGACCAAATACAATACTTCCATTATCTACGGTAGTAGGGTAATGGAAGTAATAATTTTAAATAGGTTTATGAATAGCTTTATTTAACGTATAATTCTATGTGGGGGTACCGCCCCTTAACCCGCCTGTTCAGTTATAGTGCCTACATTTATTAATACATATATTCAAGGCTGTTATTAATTTGCCTTCAAATTTGCCAGTCTTGATTAAATTTCTTAAGTGGAAACCTATCGAAATACAGAATTTGAATTTCCTGTAGGTATTTGCTTTTAAGCTATGCTGATAACAGACACACATACATATCAACTGCTAAAAATTAGACTCTCGTATTCTGGACACCTCAAATCATGATCTTATACAAAAAAAAAAAAAAAAATGAAAATAGAATTTGAAAAAATAATTTGTTTAAAGTATGGGTGTGAAAGTTTAATTTTCCTTCTTAAGCACTGTTCGTAGCCTTAAAAATGTAATATAATGTGAGTAAAATATAGCAAAGCACATCCATCAATGACATTCAATATAATAGAATGTTTAACTTAATTTTGGGTAGCCCTGTATATTGTCTATAAACTATATTCACATTACATATAACGTACTTAAATTTAGTTTTATATGAAAAAAAAAAACAACAGTGTAAAATAGTTGTGAAATTTGGGTAATTAACATTTATGCTTCTTCTGTTTCTCCTGCCTTAATTCCAAACCACGCTAGGGGCACGTTATGCTAAGGGCGCTATCGCTAAGGGTACGTCACCCATAATTTAGCCGAAAGATTACGGTAAGCAATTAAGCATTTCTTTTTAAATTAATATGAAAAGTCCTGTTTATTCTTCAAAATCGCATAGAAATACAATAATTATTAAAAGTTTTTCCTACATTGTACCTTATCCTTAATTTTTTGTTAGTAAAAAAGTTATATATATTATATAAATATTAATATAGAAGGTATACATATATTAAAATAAAATAATTAAATACATAACTTTTGTTAAGTTTACAATAATATAAAGGTAAAGAAATATAATATATTTTAAAATTTCCGAGTTAAAACATATCGTTTATTTATTCAACATTTTATTTGAAATATTTTAAAAATTTCAAATTAATTAATTCTTTTATTTATTGTAGCTTGTTTAATAAGATATAAATGTTTTTATGAAAGAAAAGCAAAATTACTTAGTTCATAGATTGTTACAGTTTTTCATAAAAGTATGAAATGTTAAACATTTGCAAATTTAATTGAAAATTAAATTATTGTAATAAGTTTTTTGGATATGCTACATTTTTATGAAAGATAAAAGATGAAACATTTAAAATATTTCTATACTTTTATTTATTTTATAACTTCTGTACAAAAAAGATTTTTTTTTTTTTTTTTTCGTTAGATTCTTTTTTTTTTTCTTTTAATGTATATATTTTTTAATTTTGTGTTTTAAAAATCAAATAAAAAATTGTAAAAATATTTTCATAATGAAAATTTTAATGATTGAATTTTCATTAAAATTATAGCCAAACTTTTCTGCGTTATCTTTCATTTAGAAAAAACTTAAAAAAGAAAAGAAAAAGTCTAAGCATGGGAATAATTAATATATATATATATATATATATATATATATATACATAAAGCTTACAAAGTAAATTAAGATTTTAAAGAAGTTTATTAGTTTTTAAAGAAATTTAAATTAATCTTTACAACAGTTTGCCCTTGCGCATTTTATCAATTTTACCCTTGAATAAGTTTTGGAATTGTAGTTGTAGTTGTGCATGCTAAGACCGAATGACCATCAGATTTGCAAAAATTTTTAACTATCTGTTTATGATGGATTTACACGTTTTGAGATTCACTAAACACGATTTGACCTGCTTTAGAAAACGTTCCTCTATCTGCTTGTGTCTATGCCTCTCTCTGCGTATTCATGAGAAAAAATATTGCTCTGTCAACTCTAGATTATGAAGTAATGCACATAATTTCACAACAAAATATATTTAGTTGCACGTTGACATAAATTGGTGTCTATCAACTTTTACTGTTAAGTCTATGTTTTTTTATATTAAAGGAAAATTACTGCCGTTCAAACTAGAGATGTAACGAATAGTGATTTGGCCGAATAGCCGAATACCGAATATTCGGCCAATTTTTAGGCCGAATCGTTAGCTTTTAAAACAAGTTTCACTTTTGTTTGTAATTAAAATAATTTTTCAATTTTAAACTGAATCTAAAATAAATATTAAAAAATTGCTTTTTAATCTTTATATATATATATAAAACTGTAACTTGATGCTGTTTTTACTATTGTAAATGAGTAATTCTCTGAAAAGTGGTCATTTCATGTCCCAGTAGTCTTGAGGGCATATTTTTAAAAGCACAAAAAAAGAAAGCTGTCCAAACTATCAGTACTAATTTGTTTTACATACAAACTGTTATTATTTGGTTATTGGAATTCAAATATAATTTTAAAATATTTTTTAAAATGCAAAATATCATTTAAATACATTTAAATGATCACGTGGTAACCATCATGATCTAAACATTGTTTTCAAGATTTATCGTTCACATTCCATCATTTTTGACGGGGTTATATACTAGTATTTAAATATTATGCAATGAAAGAAATTAGAACACTTTTTATTGTTGTCTCTGGTAATAGCTATCATTCCCTCATCACACTATAATGGCACTCCTACTTACTGTATTAATGGCGGCACATACTTTATATAAGTCAAACTTCATTTATATAGCAGCAAAGTAAAGAAACCATAATATATTTCTTTGCAGAAGAACATGAAACGTGATATAATATATTTTGCATTTTATTATTAAAGGTTCTAATTCTTGTTTAACCCTATCACTGTGTTGTTTTGTAATACAAAATGACTACCTGCCTGGTGTCTGTCTGCGTGGATACTAGGTTACAGTGATAGGGTTAAAGATAAATTTGTGACAAGAAAACATTCTTATATTATGTAAAATTATTAAATACAGTAATGTATTATGTAATTTTAAATGAGTAAATGTTAGCAGATTTTCTAAAAAAATAATGCAGTGGAATGTAATTTTCAATATTTTTCATTAAATATATTTAAAAAGAAAAAAAAAAAATTATTAAGGTGACTGACGATATTCTGCCAGGGCGAATATTCGGCAAAAGGGCCGAATACGGAATAGTGGCCGAATATTCGTTACATCCCTAGTTCAAACAAATCGTTTAATATTTTAACAAAAAGTACCTTTACAAAGGCTAGTTAATCTTCTTTCAAATAGTATAATTTTTTTTTTTTTTTAACAAAATACGTATTAGTGATTCATATTTTAAAAAATTACGAAACATCGAATGTTTCACTAAACATTTTTAACTCAAAAAATCATTTTACAACTCAAAACTCTAATTTGTCCTATATAAGAAAATTTCCATTGTTAATTCCTTCAGAACATAATTTCACTCGTATTATTTTTTATTATTATATTTCCATACAGGTCATGAAGTTACTCTAACGAATATCTGAAAGAAATTTCAGATCCCTGGAGGCCGAAATAGTATGCGAAAACTTCTAAGGCTGCATTTTGCGTAACATAATAAACACTAGAGGTACGCAGCAATTAATGGGATATTTGCCTGCTGCGAAAGCAAATATTTGCAGACTTTTTACACATACAGGTACAGACTTTTGTGGTCCATTTCACGACTGAGCTAATGGGCTACGGAGAGCCCTTTATTTTTACATTTCTATCTCTGGAGTCAAACATTTCAGAAATTTATAGATTTTAATTAATTAAAAAAAACTAATCAAAATTTCGGAAAACAGATTTCAAGGTGCATCAAGAAAGGTCAATACGGACCACCATGCAAAATTCAATAGCTCTGCAAATAGCCGTTTGCCTACAAAGCGACACACACACACACACACACACATTTTATTATATAAGATTAGACCCCAAATTTGTGTAGCTCTGTGATCAGTCGTTTTCCTACGAAACGCCGGTCATACACACGCACACATACACATACACACACATCTTCTTTCATTATATAAATTTATTTATTTATATTTTTGATGGGCTATTCGGCTTGAAATGACTGTCGTGAAAGTAGAGTCCTTGGAGAAAATGCCGGGTCTACTTCAGCGTCAAAAGTTGATAAATAAATAAAATAAATAAATAAAATAAATAAATAAATAATACCCAGGATAAATATATTTATTCTAATTTTAATTTTAATTTTAGAGTTATAATGACGTCATTTTGCCGTATGCATAAGCAAATTTTTCATTATTCACGTGAAAATATATTTCTTTTTATGTCGAAAAAAATGAACTGGAAAACTTTTTTGGCCACAATTAAATTTAAAACTATTATTTAAATGGCTAATTTTAAAGCTATTATAAGTAAATTATTTTCATACTTTAAATAATAATAATAATAATAATAATAATAATAATAATAAATCTAACAAATATAAAATAATATCGTTCTCGAATGCTTTTTAAAATATTTTGATTAGATAAAATTTTTCATCTCTTGCAAAAGTAAAGTATCGATATCTTTCTTTAAAATAATCTTACTGTTGAAACTTTTATTGTTTTATAGAATGTCTCTTCAAGAATAAGGGTTCCAGAGTTTTTTTTTTTATTTTTTTTTTTTTACTCACACTTTTATTTTGTGAGTTTTAATAACTAAAAGAAAGCTTCTTAAAAAAACTAATAAGAATATCTTTGGATATTGTGCAGACAATGAAATATTTTCTTTTACAAATGGCATCTTATCTATTAATCTGCAAAAATCGCATCGGCCTTTGAGGATCGAACCCCCGACCATTGCATTAACAACTTGAGGCTTTAACCGACTGAGCGAATGAACGACATGAGGAAATCTCACATTTACTTCACAATGGAAATACCTTATTTTTTAGCGTGACACGGAACTTCGATGACAAAATCCAATTTCAATAATAATAATAATAATAATAAATAAATAAAAACTTCTAATTAAAAGAAAAATCGGGCTCCGAGGTCCATCAAGAGAGATCATTATGAACCTCCATGCAAATTTGTGTAGCTCTGCGATCCGCCGTTTTCCTAAAAAGCTCTGGATATATATATACACACACATACACACACTAGGGATGGGTAAAAGAATGAAGAACGGTTCATCTGAACAGTTCTGGACGAAAAACCGAAAGAACTGTTCACTTTCGCCAAGAAGAACCGTTCACTTTGCCATTTCCTGTTCACTTTCGCCAAAAAGAACTGTTCACTTTCGCCAATGCAACACTGAATATTTATCTCTCACTGGTGTATGCACGGGGTGTATGATTGCTTCACATGGATGCTGATTTTAATCGGGGGAGAAAGGTTGCCAGGCAATCAGCCTTTATTAGTATTAACTATGGAGTTCTAGGAAAAAATAGAATATCGCTTGATTGGCGAGACGGCGATAGAAAATCTGTCCATTTAAAAATGAGGCAGAAACCAGTCGAGTTTGCGGAACAGGAGAACTGAACTGAACAGAATGAGCAGATGAACAGCTCAGATGATCCCGAGCAAATGGAGAACAGTGGGAACCTCGGAACAGTGGAGTTCTTACGAGTAGGTGAACAGTTCAGAAAAGGAGGATGGTATTTCCTTCTTGAGGGATAGAACGAAAACGCGCTAAGCGTTGCGTCGGAAAATTTTTGCACTTATTCGCGCGATAATCAAAGCAGATGGCTTTCAATAAGTACTGATTTACTTCTGTATATTATGCGAGGTATTTATTTGTTTTAGGAAATTGTTCTGAAATTTCGTGTAATAAAAACATAACGTGAGAAAAGGGATATATCAATGAAATATGATTTAAAATATCGTTATCCTGTTATTAAAGAAATATCAATATTCTACGATATATTAATATTTAATCCAGCCCTAATAGCCAGCCTTTTTCTGGAAAATAAATTTTTAACTGCATAGATGTAGAGGGGAATATTATATTGTTATTTGTTTTCTTTTGCATAAAAATTGAAGCACTATTTTGTTTTGAAGCTCGAGTTTTATTTTATTTCACGTTCTTGCGTCGAGCAGTGGACCGAAATAAATAATTTTTTTTCTAAATTTAATTTTGAGGTTTTTGAATTTTCTACATTTAAAGAAGTTTAACTTATAAATTATTATACAAATTACATTAATATTATTATTGTCATAAACAAAAAGTTATTTGAACAAACATGTTTAATCTAGTGAAAATAGATTCAATTCATTGTTTACAATATAATTTGATTTGATGAAAATATTTCAAAACGCGTTGTTCGTTGAACTTTAAATGAGGAAGCTATATTTAATGTATCGAAACACTCTTCATTTTATTTTAATCAGATGAAGACAGATTTTAAGTAACGAAACGCGTTTCAATTTTGTTTTATCTGATGATGACAGATTTATTATATTGAAACGTATTTCAATTTCATTCGATGATGATACATTGAATCGGTTTATACGATAAATACAGGATGCATTCCTTTAATTTCATCTGGAGAGAGAGAGAGAGAGGAAAAAAAAAATAATAATAATGAAAATGCGTCTCAGCTCGATCAGATTATAATAGATTAAGTCTATTGTAATAATTTTATCTATCGAAATATCGTTGTATAATTTTATAATCGATTTTATGTACTGCTTATCTGATGAAGATAGATTTAATACTTTGAAACGCATTTCATTTCATGCTTATTTGATGAGTACATATCTTATTGCGTCGGAACAAATTTCAATTTTATTTGATGAAAAAGTTTAACATATCGTTTTAGTTTTTATCTATTGAAGATAAATTTAATGCATCGTTTTCGTTTGATGTGACGCAGGTCATTATCATTTTAAATTTCGACAGTGAAAAAAAATCATGCCGATTTTAAATTTTGGAATATAAATAAATAAAGAATTCTTTATAAATTAAACCTTAATTTAGGGACACTTTTTCTTTTTCTTTAATGTCTATTGACCTATATAAAAACATACGGTAACGTGGTTGCGTTCCCTAGCAACGGTTACTATATTCATTTCTTTAAATTTTGTTTGCAGTTTACTTTGAACCATAGCTTTAATATATTTTTTAACTTGTTGCCAATTATTTTGACAATATAATTAATTTTCAATGTTAAGAAATGGGAAAAATTCATTTTTCCATTTCTCTTGCACGTTTTCACTCAATTTTATTTTAATATTTATTTTTTATTTGCGTATATTTTTTTGTGTTGCCAAGTAAAAAAAAAAAAAATGCTTTTAAGTAGTCTCTTTTTTCTGACAGTAATAATAGACAGCTCACAAATCAAATTTGATGCTTATACGCTTTAGATGCTGAGATATAACCTTTCCGTACACGGAGGAAATTACAGTTTAAATGATTCACCTGCCAGCCGATATATACCTATTTTGACATACATTGTTTTCATAAGAGCGCTTTCAAGTATTAATTTTTGTGAAATTTTATACTATAGAAGCTGACAAAATTTTTCCGGAAATGGAGTCAATCACATCATATCAACGTTGCTTGTTGGGTGATATAAAAGAGAGTTTGATTGTCACCAATTTATGTCAAGATGCAGCTAAATATAATTTTTTAAGTTATGTGTATTAGTTCTTGATCTAGAGAACATAAACTTTTTGTCACTCACATAGATGAACGGAGATTTTATTTTATGTATTTATTTTTGTGGTGAAATCGTGTTTAAGACATTTTAAAACGTGTAAATACGTCGGAAGTCGAAATTTTTTACGAATCCAACACATTCATATATGAATATAACTGAAAGTAAACATTCCCAGGGATGGAACACGGGCGCAGAATTCATACCACTATCAATGTAAGAAAATTTTCTACTTCTTAAATCGACGATATTATAGGTAGAGAAATTTCTTAAACGGATTCCGGTGTGAATTCTGCGCCCGTGTTCCAACCCTGCATTCCTGATACACTCTGTCGTATAAATATGTATTTAGGTATTTAGCGTGCTAAAATAAAAAATAAATAAATAGAACAAAATAAATGTTTTAACGGTTTATTTAATTAAATTACAAAAAAAGAGAGAGAGAGATTTTCGAACGGTCACTTTTGTTTATGCCCATATGTATAGATAAATAAATAGACGACCGATTGAATTTAAGGGCATATACTTCTGTCTTTTCATGATGGATCATTTCCATACTCAAAAGTTATGCTATGTTTATATTATGTTTACAGTCAAGTTTACAATATCTTATTGTTTATAAATCTTAATGCGCATGCTTATTTATTTTTTAAAACAAAAGTTACATGCGTTTTTGTTTCCATTTTTCCTCAGAAATTAAAAATAAATTTTAGAAATTTTTAAATTAATAAAGACATTTATAAAATTAATTACCAATTTAAATAACAATATATACTGAAAAATCAATTTCCTTACTCTGTGCTTGAATTCTAGATATCAAATGTTTATAATGTGTTTTAGCCTTCTATAAAACGAAATAAAATAAAATCTACATATTCCCAGTTAAATTTAATCCACGTGTTTTACAAGTGCAATTAGAAAGAAAAAAAATCTCGATGTTTCACATATTCTTTAAAGACATCTGTGTTTTCTCATAGCAGAAGTGCTGAATTAAGGAATACAAACAGCTCATTTCGAAAAGAACGATCTCTTCTAGAGAAAGACAAATGCCAATGCCCATTTTATCGGCAGAACGCAGCGAACAGTTCAGGGAGGGTACCGGAAACCGTTCATTCTGAATTTCCGGTTGGTTTTCTCCATTAAATCCGATCAGAACAGTTCTGCAGAACCGTTCCGAGTTTTCAAAGAACTGTTCATTCTCGTTCTTGAAAAAGAACGGGAATGCCTATCTCTAACACACACACACATCTTATTTTATTATATAGATATAGATGATTCATTTACGCCTCTCTAATACCAAACATTTTGCTCTATTTATTGGTAGCAATAACTTTTTATAGGTCATTTACAATAGATTTTCTCTAGCGAATTAAATTTTCCATAGGATAACGTAATTTTTTCACCAGCAGTCATAAAAAGGGAGGACATTTGGTCTTAAAAGAATATTAGGGAAAAATCTATATATATAAAAGAACACTTCCTGAGTGAGTTAGTGAGTGAGGGGGTGATCTATCAACGCCCAGACCAAACCCCTGGACCTAGAAGCATGAAATTTTGTGACAATGTTCTTTCTGTGACGTAGGCCTCCACTAAGAAGCGATTTTACAAAATTCGCCCCCCAAGGGAGGGAGGGGGGGGGGGGAAACGTGATTTTACAAAATCCTTCATATCTCAAACAAAAAAGCAGATATCCGTAAAATTTTTGCTTTAAAATATAGCAAATACAAATGTCAAAAAGCTAATTTCTGGAATTTTAAAAATTCGGTCCCCAAGGGGGGCGGGGGGGCAAAACGTGATTTCACATGCGTAAAAACGTGATTTCGCATAATCCTATATATCTCAAACAAAAAAATAGATATGCGTGAAGTTTTTGCTCTAAAATATAGCTAATGCAAATATCTAAAAACCAATTTCTGGAATTTTAGAAATTCAGCCCCCAGGTGGAGCAGCAGGGGGGGGAGGGGGGGGCAAAAAATAAAAAGAGAGTTAGATCGTTCAAAATTGGTATATAGAGGTTTTCGATACCTACAAATCGATTTCGGATGTTTTCGAATTTGTAAAATTATTAGGAGGGGCGGCAAGGGGGGGGCGGCAAGGGGGGGAGGTATGGGGCAAAAACAAATAGAAATACAGTTAGGCCGTTCAAAATTGGTACAGTTAGGTTTTAGATGCCTGCAAGTCGAATGGGGATATTTTCGAAAGTGTAAAGTTATTAGGAGGGCCGGGAAAGGGGGAGGGGGGGAGAGAGGGGGGGCAAAAAAATAAAAATAGAGTTAGATCGTTCAAAATTGGTATATAGATGTTTTCGATACTTACAAATCGATTGCGGATACTTTCGAATTTTTAAAATTATTAGGTGGGGCGGGAAGGGGGGGGGGCTATGGTCAAAAACAAATAGAAATACAGTTAGGCCGTTCAAAATCGGTACAGATAGATTTTAGAGGCCTGCAAGTCGAATGGGGATTTTTTCGAAAGTGTAAAGTTATTAGGAGGGCCGGGAAGGGGGGGCAGAGGGGCAAAAAAAAAAGAAAATAGAGTTAGATCATTCAAAATTGGTACATAGAGGTTTCCAATACCTACAAATCGATTGCGGATATTTTCGAATTTTTTAAATTATTGGGAGGGCGGGAAGGGGGGGGGAGTAGAGCGGTAAAAAAATAAAAATAGAGATATATCGTTCAAAACTGGTGCATAGAGGTTTTTGATACTTACAAATCGATTGCGGATATTTTCAAATTTGTAAAATTATTAGGATAGACAGGAGGGGGGGGGGCGAAGTGGGAAAATAATAGAAATAAGAGTTAGAGCATTTTGGGAATTTTTTCCGAAGGCAGTGAGAACCCGGTGCGACATTTTTCCTACTCAGATTTTGTTTCTCTTTTTTTTCATGTGATAAAAATTAATGCAATTTTGAGAATTCATTATAGTGATTCATTTAAAAATAGGGACCAGCGAAGCGGGCGTTGCCTGCTAGTAAATAAATAAATAAAACGAAATATTTAATCGACTTGCAGATTAAAAGTATTTTTTAACGCTTTATTAATATTTTTTTTTTTTTTTTTGTTAAAGTTTTATTTTTTTAAATTAAAAGAATGAAAGATAATTGCTGTATAAAGTAATATTTTAACAACGATAAAATTTCTAAATATATTATTTAGTAGTTTTAAATTTGTATATTACTTTATACTTTTGCTCAAAGATAAAACAGAAATGCTTTGCTCCATCCTTAATTGCATTAATTAAATTTAATTAAAATACATTAAAGCGAATCCGCAAAATTTCCTCCTTCTTTAATTATGAAATAAAATGAAATTAGTTTTTTAAACTCGTACTTCAAAGAGTAATGACACTGATTTATTTGTTTTGCTGATTGCAAAAGGTGGAAAATGAAAAGTAAACTTTTTTTTTTTTTTTTTTTTTTTTTCCTCTCTAATGTCATGGAATTAATCTCATAAACTTATATAAGATGAATTTTAAAAAATCATTTTATAAAATGTTACATGTTAAGCTAAAAAAAAAAAAAAAAAAAAAAAAAAAAACTTAAAAATATAAATTTTAAGAGAGAGAGAGAGAGAGGAAAAAAAAATAATTAATTGGAAATCTATATATTAATTTTAAACGTGTTTTTGCCTGTCTCCTCTAAATTGAGAGAGCGGTTAGGTGTAAAAATTTGGTTGAGGTGTCTAATAAAAGGTCCTGGTCTGTAGGTACGTTATGAAAATATAAAAATATAAAAAATCGAACGGTTCCCCCCCTGGGGGGCAGGGTTGAAACACAAGTTGGCAAGCATAACTCAGCTCCAAATTACTTCACGGTGAAGAAATTGTACATGGGGGGACTAGACTCGAACACTAAAAAATCAATAACTCCGATTTTGGAATTTTCAATTTTAAAGGGGGGGAGAAGGGGGAAAGTAGATTTGAAGGGGGGGGAGGGGGGAAATTAGTTTGAGAGGGAAATCCGTTCTAGACCCACACTTATAGCACCTCATTTTAAAGGTCTTGGGGTCTTGTTGATTGGGGATGTTTGTATACAACATAGGGCGACCCTGGTGGTGAAAAATGGAACTAGGTGATTTTGTAGTAGGCCCTATCATGTTGCACCTTATTTTAAAGGTCTCGGTATTTCCTGACCGTTGACGATGTTCGTATACAACATACTGCGATCCGTGGTGGAGGAAAGTGGATTTTGCAGCGCGTGCGTAGCATGCCTGCTATACGGTGCCGAAGCCACAGGCAGCGGTAACACGAGTCAGAGGTTCGTTCGGTTCAAGGTTAATTTTTGAGAATTTTTTCATGTTATTAGCGGCCTGCATATACGTGCCGCAGGCACTGGGTCACGAACCTGAGTTCCGTTTTGTTTGAGGTAATTTTTTTTGGTACAGATGATTATTATTACTTTTTTTTTTTTTTTTTTTTGGTACAGATGATTATTATTACTTTTTTTTTTTTTTTTTTTTTTTTTTTTGTGATGTTTTCATTTAAAAATAGAAATTCAAACAAAATCAAGTTAAAAATATAAAACCATACAAATTTAAGGTGAATTTAAGGTTATCATCATGAGCCCGGGCAATGCTGGGTGCGTTCGTTCCGTTCCAGGTTAATTTTTTTGGAATTTTTTCATGGTATTAGCGGCCCGCGTATGCGCTGCCGCAGGCACCGGGGTCACAAGGCAGAGTTTCGTTCGGTTCGAGGTACTTTTTTTTTGTTACAGCTAATTATTTTTTTTCGCAATGCTTTTATTTAAAAACAGAAATTCAAACAAAATCGAGTTAAAGGTATGAAATAATACAAATTTAAGGTTCATTTAAGGTATCATGGGCCCGGGCAACGCCGGACGGGTCAGCTAACATGTAGTCTTAGTATTAAACGAATTAGAAAATAAAAGATAGCATCTGTTTATTTGGAGTCAAATTGACGTCACATTGAAAGTACTTTGTAGAATGTTATGTCATATATAGTATTTCTATTTATGGCTGAATATCACATAAGTGTGCATTTTGGATTTTTTTAAACTTTTTTTTCAAACTTTGTATTTTAATTTGAATTTTTGAAAATAAGTCCGTAAGTACATCTTAAATAAATTCTGCGTTTGACAGAGATCGAACATAATTTTTTAAAATTTTATTGAAATTTTTCAATAAAAATTTATAATTTTAATTATCTTATAAAATCAAAATTACCATTTAAAAATTTTTTTTTGTGGTTCAGATTCATTAAAAAATACAAGACTTAGGCTTTTCTAAAAAGTTCTTCCCATTTTAAAAAATAAAATAAAATAAAAAACCGAAAAATTTTAAATTAAAAAAAATAAATAAATAAATAAATAAATTTAAATTTATTTTTTTACAAACATAAATTATATCAATGGGAAATATCATAGACTGCATACCTCTTGACTATAAACTGGAAATAATTAGTTTACTTGCATTAAATTTTTAATTATAGCATTTAAAGATGTCAAAAAATGATGTCACTGAAATGACTGGTTTGTCACTGAAATGACAATGTTTGTCACTGAAACGACTGTTTGTCACTGAAATGACAATATTTGTCAAAATGACTATTTTTCACTGAAATAACATTGTTTGTCAATGAAATAGGACCATATAATATTAAAAATGGAACTTATTAGAACAATAGAGAAAAGATTGTGAAGGGAAAAGAAAGAGCAATAATGAGAATATCAAGCAATTTTATTGTATTAAAATCCTTGTAGTTACAAGTTTAATGATTAACTGAATTAAATTCAGAAAAAGCATTTTGAACATTATTAAAATCTTCATCCTGAAGTTTAAAATATCTATTTGAAGCAGGTTCAGGAGAATTCCTAATTTTGCACAGAATATGTGGCACTTGAATTTCATGGACATCCTCTTTCTCAGGCCATGCAAATTATTTTTTCTGCATCTTGCCATAAATGACACAAGTAAAATATTTTGAGTAACATTCTCAATGACACCTTAAAGGGGGCAAAAAAAAAAAAATAAATAAATAAAAAAATAAATAAAATTAAATAAATAAATAAAAGTTTGCTTTTTTAATTGTATCTTAATATTAATGTCGTATGTAATTTTTTTATATTTACCTGGATACCGGAAAGTACTTTAAATATTTAAATATAAAGCTTATCCTACACCAACAAATCTTTTAATTCAAAATAAAAAATTATTTAAATCCAGGGCTTACAAAATAGTAAATCTGCAACAAATGTCATTTTCGTGACGTCACAAAAATGACCGTCACGAAAATGACAAATCGTCAATAATTCGTTCTGTACTGAAAAACATGCTTTCACTAAGCCGATATCGTCACATTTTCTTCTTCTGGTCGTCATTCTATATTAAAATAAAACTTTGTTCTAAATTTTATAATAATATTTTTTTATTTTTTATGCATCTCGAAAATGACAAGCAATAAAAGTACGCACAGCATGTAAACAATAAAAATAATGTTAACTCTTACCTGTTTTCAATTTTCTTGAGATTTTTTTCCCCCACATATCGTCAATGTTAATTTCTGATCTTAAACTTTAAAAAAAGTGAATGGTGGCACCATCCCTTGATGATATATGAAGTTATTTTCATGTGTCACGAAAAGGACGTCAAGACTTGCATACAAGCATTTTAATTACACATGCATGAAAATTAACGTAATTAAAAAGAAAAAAAATTTCCTTTGAAAACAAATAGTTTTTTTTACAAGAATTAACAATTATTATAATTATCATTTTATTTTTTTTAGTAAAAAACATACTTTGTATGTAAACATTTGGTCTTGGAGACAGTCACGAAAATGACGATTATAAGGTTTAAAATTTTCTAAAAAATACTGAAATTGCTATAAACTCACATTTTATGATTTGATGCTTTTTTAAAAAGGTACTTCTAAATAATAATAATAAAATTTTACAATTTATTTGCTTAAAATTAATAATAAAGACCTGAAACACTAAAATGCACATTTATGTGATATTCAGCCTTATAAGCATTTTTCCGACTTTCTTTTTTTAAGTGATGTTTTAGATGTTTAGATGTGATATTAGATGTTTTAATATGAAATTCATTTAAATAATGATGCGACGATTTTTGAAACATTACGGTCAATAAAGTGATCGTCGAATTCGACGGGTTCCAGCTAGTATTCTTTTAATTTAAAGAATAAATGCAACGTCTGTATAACTAAATAATTAAAGAAACTGCCATTAGTTAGATTTATTATTATTATTACTATTTTAAAAAGGGGATTTCTACTAAAGAAATTCGAATTCGGACCAGCATGTCATGATAAAGTACTCATTTCCCTACAAACCATTTTCATAGTTGCCAACATTTTAATTTATTCCAGAGTATTTTTAGCCCCGCCTTTATCTCGCACCACTTTATTTATAGAAATTTTTTTCCAATAAAATAAGGGAAAAAAAATTCTTAAAAAATAAGTGGTATGGAATAGAGGCGGCGCTAAAAGTTCCCCGGAATAAATTAAAATGTTAGCATCTATCTATGAACATTATAAGTCCATTCATGTTAAGAGAAATGAATTTGACACAGTGACAGAACGAAATCCCCGCCTAATAGGCTACCCACCGTTCAGTTCGCTATATTTATCTTATTCCAATATTTTATCGGGGTCATTTCGTAGTTTTGTTTTCATGCTACTATTTCCAATGCAACAATCCCCAAAATGCATATTTATATGGAAAATCGCTCCATTTTGCTATGTTGATAAAATCTTAAATTTCGAATAACTTACGAAAATTTCCTGTTAGGATATTTGTAGTCAATGAGATTCAAATAAGTATCATAAATGTTATTTTGAAGTTGTCTGATATATTTATGATCCTCAAAATGGATGTTTATGCTCAATTTTGAACTTTCTGCCATGTTAAGTAAATCGTAAATTCAAATAACTTACGAAATTTAAAAATTTAAAATTCATAGTCAGGGATGTTCATGCCAGTATCTTAAATGATATATTAAAAATGTTCTGACATCTTTACGATGAAAATATCCCTCAAAATGGACGTTTTTGCGAAATTTTACCCTATTCCGCCATATTAAGTAAATCGTAAATTTCCAGTGACTTACGAAATTTTTAAATTGGAAAATTCGTAGTCAAGGATGTTTATACCAGCATTTTATATAATATTTTAAAAGTAGTCTGACAACTTTACGATGAAAATATCCCTCAAAAGGTACGTTTATGCAAAATTTTGCTGTATTCTGCCGTGTTAAGAAACTCGTAAATTTCGAATAATTTGCGAAATTTTCAAAGTAGCATGTATCTAGTTAATAATGTTTAACCCGGCATCAAAACTGATATTAAAAAGCTGTTTTTACATTTTTACGATAAAAATATTTCTTTTCATGCACTTTTAAGTGAAATTTTGCCCTATTCTCCCATGTTAAGAAAGTCGTAAATTTCGAATAACTTTTGAAGTTTTTGTATTAGAATGTTGTGAATGAATATGGTTCTTTTGCTAGTGTCCTAACTAATACTTTAAAACTGGTCCGATCTCTCTGTGATCATTTGTTCGTGAGATATCGTGCACACAGATTGACATACTAACACTCTAACGGACTAACGAAGTAACACACTAACGGGCTAACGGACTAACAAAATAACGGACACCATACCCATTTTGATATTTTTGGATTTCTCACACCCGAAAACGTGTAAAAAAGTAAAAAAACCGAGGTTGAAAATTTTCACGATTACCTAAGTTTTCCATACCTGTAGTATGATGGGGAACTAAACTTCTGAAATTATGGTTAAAAGTATTAAAGCTTAAGTCAACATAACATTTATTCAAATTCTAAAAGAGTAAATCTAGAATCAATGTGTGATTGAGACCTACCAAAAACATATTAGTTACTGTCTGGTGTAGATCGCGAGACCCATAGTTTGTGAAATGCTAATTTAAACCGTAGTTCTCGATCTAATTCGTGAAAAGTGGGTGAAGTGTGTCCATAGACAGCAACAAATTAAATAACTCAATTATTTAAACAATTAATATGATGTTGAATTATTGTAAATTAAACAGAGTGTTTGAAACACCTTGACCACTGCTTAAATTTATTAACATATACATCAATAATAGAGACATATATAACAAAATACAAAAATACGTAAAAAGGGTGAACCATTTTATGAAATCCATTCAAAAGTTTTAAGAAATCCAGTTTCGCGAATACAAAATTAAAATTTATATACAGTCCCGTAAAAAGAAGTTTTTATGGGCTTGTACAATAATATGGTGATGTATGAATTTTCAGCATTGTATTAGAGTTTTGCGTAAACAAATTTATTGCATGATTAAACTCAAATTAAAATTCTAATATGATGTTTACTTATTAACATTATCATTGTTTTCAACAGTAATTTATGCATGATTTCGGAAATGTGATCTGCCATCCATGTTTATTATTTTCTTCTATATACTCAGTAGAAAAAGATATTGGTTTCGTAAACAGTTTCCACTTCTGGTTTTCGAGAAACTGACACGTTTTCAGAAATCCAGAAACAGAATCTCTCTCTCGCTCTGTGTGTTAGAGAGAGAGACAAAAATGTTATAGCAATTATATCGCAGAAACTACTGCATGGAATTCCATATAAATTTATGCGTAATTGTACCTTGGCATAAATTGTTATATACCCTCCCCTTCCCTCCCTCCTAAATTCTTAATAATATGGCAGTATAGGACAAAATTGTTTTTGTAATGTAGGAACGTCGGGAAAGTAACCCCCCGGGAGTGTGTGTAATTTTAAATATGAGTGTTTTACAAACGAACTTGTCAATTACCTTTAAAACGTTCAGTTACCAAACAATAAACAAACAATTACCTTTAAATGTTCAATTACCTTTGAACCATAGACCTGCAATAATTTTAAAGAAATGTATCAAGTTTTTACATAAAAAAAAGAGGGGTAGATAGAAGTAAATAGTTATTTTTGATCAAAGAGATAAACCAAGTTGTTTCCGAAACTGATTTTATTACTTTCTTCTATCTTCAATAGAAGAAAGTATTGGATTCGTAAAAATTTTCGATTTCGGGTTTTTGATGGATTTACACGTTTTGAGAGCTGTAGAACACGATTTTACCATTTTTAGAAAATGTCTGTCTGTCTGTCTGTCTGTCTCTGTGTGTGTGTGTGACAAAATTTTGTGGCAACTGTATCTCTGGAATTACTGCACAGAATTTCATACAAATTGGTATGTAGTTGCATCTTGACATAAATTAGTGCCTATCAACTTTTGGTAAAAATCGTTTTACAGGTTGCGTTGCCATCCCGCTTTTTCTAAATTTTTAACAGGGTGATATAGGGCAAAAATTTTCAAGATGGGTATCTTTCGAAAGGTCTCGTCAGGACCTTTAAAACGAATGGTTGAACTATAAATCTGTGATAATTTAAAACAAAGTTATCGATTTTTTTTACTTTTTACGAAAAAAAACTTAGAAAAAAAATCTGTTTTTTCTCTCCCCTTAATTTTATCAAACTCCCACGGTTTCAGTGTTCTGACAAACTTAAACTAATTTTTGCTTTTTTCCCCTAATTTTGTCAAAGTCCTACGGTTTCCGTGTCTTGACAAACTTTAACATATTTTTGCATTTCCCCCCTAATTTTGTCGAAGTCCCACGGTTTCCGTGTTTTGACAAACTTAGAATAATTTTCACATTTTACCCAAAATTTTGTCAAAGTCCCACTTTTTTTTTTTTTTTTTTTTTTTTTAATTATTGTTACTGAGTGAATTTGTATAGGAAAATATAGAAGAAAGTCTCGTGGTGGCCACAATATACTAGTTTGGAGTTTGGTGTTCTTTTTTAATATATATATTACGCGTTATTTCATTTGTATTTGTATTTGTATTTGTACTTGTATTTATTTATTTATTACACGATCTTCTTATAGCTTTTTCCTTCTCTTTACGGAATTTTAAAACCAATATATTTTTTAATTAAAACCAATAAAATAACTCTTTACAAAATGGACAATATTCCTGTGACGTCACCGTAGGTAAAATCGCCGAACACGTGGCCGATATTTTGTAAACAAATTAGATTCAAGATGCCAATTTTTTGTTACGCATAACATTTTCCTAAATATTTCTGCAGTGAAACTTAATAATAATGTTCAAACAAGAAAAAATGATAAATGTAAACAACTGAATCGAATGATAAAGTTAAGACTATTCCAAATCGTAAAATTGCAGAACATTTTATGTATATATATACACACACACACGCATATATATAATGAATAAAGATTAATAAGAACATTTTATACACACACACACATATATATAGACATCAAAGCTTAAATAATTAGAATTTCAATCACTTTAATAAAGGAATTTATTAAATGGAACATCCACTTAAATTTGTTAACATCGCCACAGTTCACATGGCAACTTTTAATATTACATATGTTGATTAATATTAAAGTATATTACTAAAACTGGATTAAAAACAAAACAAAGGTATCATTATATCACTCTTACTTCAACTTCATATAATCTGTAACTCTTATAAATAACATTGCAAGATAAAAATTTGCAAGCCACAATGCTTCGTTATGGTAGAGTTGAGGATTGTTTCCCTAACCAGCTGATATTCTTGTAGCCTCGAACCCAAAGTGGGAATATAGTCCATTCTTTCAAGTGATTGAATCACTGGTAAGGGAATGAAAAATTTGCTTTTGAAATTTGTGTTTGTAAATAAAAATTAAACATGCATATACAAACGTTCTCAAATTGTTCATTAGGAAAAATGAGAATGTCCATAAATATAAATTAAGGAAATCAATTGACTTTATAAATTTAAACGAGGGAATAATGAATCCTCTTACTCAATTTGTTTATTTAATTTCTCTTCTCGCGCTAGAGAACTGTTTTAGTATACACGTGAATTGTTTGTATTTGTAAAATAATTCTCTTTCTGAAAAAAATTGATTTATAATGAGTATGACTGGAAACACGAGTTTAAAATTTTTTTGACAAATTAAAAGTAAGCATGAAGAAGAAGAAGAAGAAGAAAAAAAAAATAATAATGCGTTTATTTTAAAAGACAGCAGCCAGATAAGAAAAGTCTAAGTATTTCAGCAAGCTATAATATTTCATGTATTCTAAGGTGGTAACAGTTTCATTTCAAAAAATAATATTTTCGAGCTTTAAGAGTTAAAAATAAAAAATATTTCATATACTTAATACTTCAAATTTTTATAATGAAACCATGTTTATATTATACCTTTAATTCAAATTTGTTAACATTTCTGTTTCAAAAATTAAAATATTTCTGAGTTTCATCATTATGTCTGTTTGCAGAGAACCACTCATGAATAATTTATAACTGTTTTCATCAATTGAAGTAATTTAAAGCACATAAAGGCCTTACAACGTGCTAAATATGTAAAATAGGTACTGATAGCACCACTTATTCATTCGCATCCATTTCAGTGGATTTAACCGCGTATCGTGATGTCTATTGAAAGCTGTTTTAACGAGATTAGACTTACGGTCAGACAAACTCTTTAATATATCGTATTAATTTATGGCACATTTGCACTTCTAGATGAGATATGTGAACAGATGTAAATCCGTCAAAATATTAACAGTTAAACTGGAGACTAGAGCAATAGAGCTTTAATTAGCGTAAGAGGAAACAATCGATTTAATGCGCCAGAGAAATTAATATCTACAAAAAAGACACTTAATATGTACAAAAAAGCCAAGCACAAAGAAAGAGAATTGATTAAAGTTGTGTCTAAAAAGGGTGTGATATCAAATTCCCAAGCTTACATTCAAATACTTATTTAATATTCCCTTTTAACTAAATTTTCACATGTGAATCAAGTGCCTTATGATATGTTGATAGAAATCCTTCTTTCCTGTACTAAATACATCATAGCGTGTTTCTGAAAAATATTATTATTATTATTTATGTATGATGGGCTTGGCGGCCATCTTTCAAAGTTTTACGTTAGTTTGAATTCTATAAATCTCATCAATTATAGGATGAGTTGGTTGATTGTTTGGTTAATTGAGTTTTATATCGCACTAGTGCTGCGCAATGAGAAATAATTATAGGATGGGAGGATGGGAGTGCGCCAAACTTAACACTGTTAAAACTTAAATTGATTCAACTTGTGTGCTTAACGGGGCTTTTGCGATGTTTTTAATGCATTTTTTTTTCTTTTTTAATCTGAATATTTCAACCCCTGTTGAATGGAATAACCATATTATTTTTACGAGATATTTATTCCAAGAAGCTAAATTCAAATTGGGCAAATATAACGGGGGGTGGAAGCTTCTATGCTTCCCCCCCTCTCCTCCATGTTTTTACGTTAATTTAAATTTTTATATTCTTTATTCCCGGCATTTATAGGATGGAAGTGCACTTAATACTAAATAATTATAAGAAATCATGTTATCGAAATATTTCCGTCTCTGCTGAATGGAATAGCAAAATTAATTTTATATGAGATATATTTTAAGAAACTTCTTTCAAATTGTGTGAATGTTTATTCATTACTTGAAAGATGGCCGCCAAGCCCATCATACATAAATAAAAATAATAATATTTTTCAGAAACACGCTATGATGTATTTAGTACAGGAAAGAAGGATTTCTATCAACATATCATAAGGCACTTGATTCACATGTGAAAAATTAGTTAAAAGGGAATATTAAATAAGTATTTGAATGTAAGCTTGGGAATTTGATATCACACCCTTTTTAGACACAACTTTAATCAATTCTCTTTCTTTGAGCTTGGCTTTTTTGTACATTTTAAGTGTCTTTTTTGTAGATATCATTTATTTTTTTTAAATAGTTTTTATATTTACTGGAATTAACCTGATACTTTACATAAGATACGTCCTGGATTTCAACTCAGCTTTCGTGCGATGTTGTTCTTTGCGTTAAACTGTATTACAAAGTTTTCTTTGCGTTAAACTTTCCATAATTCTGGTTGCTAGACATTATCCATGGGTTTTCTATGCAGACTAGTATGTCGTGTCCATCACAAAACTTTCTTCTACATTTTCCTATACATATTAACGCAGCACAAATTATTTATTATTTTTTTCATTATGAATGCTGAATATTATCAACTCAGAGAAGTATTGTTGCACAAAATGTCCAACGGAAGTAAATTTTCACCATGCAGATGGCATCCTTTCAGTTCTAAAAAAAAATTGTAGTATATGAGCTCCACTTATCGGCCGATAGGCATCGAGATTGAATCAGCATAATGTCTCATAATGGCCTTTTCACATATTAAGTTTTGTTTCATTATATGCAACAGAACCTTTCCTTAAATTGCGAAAATCGCTGTATAGCAGCGCCACATGTTGAGATACAAAAGTTGATAAGCACTATAATTTGTAACAATGTAAATTTATTTGTAAATTTAAGCAATTCCATGTATTAGTTACTCAGATATAGCCTTCTCTGAAATTGCGGCAATCACTGTATAGCAGCACCATGTTGAGCAATTGACACCAAATATTGATAAACGCTATTACACATCAAGGTTCAATTGCATATAAATTTATATGTAATTCTGAGCAGTAGCTCCTGATATCTAGTTGGAATAAAACTTTCGCCACACACATAGAACACACACACGCAAATAGAAATTTTCTAAAAATAGTCAAATTGTTTTCAGGATCTCTCACAACGTGTAAATCCATTAAAAACCGAAAGTCGAAATTCATTTCAATAAAATGACAAGCGAAGCGGGCAAAGCCTGCTAGTATACTATATAGAAGGAAGTAGAAATCTTTATGCATCATAATTATCATTGCCAGATTGACTTGAAGGATATTAAAATTGGATACTATATCGTGTACTGACTTTCTTATTCTGAGGTATGAAAAATATTAAAAAATCAGCAATTCAAGCTATAGATTTGAAACAAATGTTATTCAAAAATGTATTCATTTCTGTTTCAGGTATATAAAATTTAAAATTGTACAAAATAATAAAAGCAAAGATTCTTTGGTTAAAAAAATTACTTATAAAAAGAAAAAGCAGCTCAATTTGAAATTAATATTTTTCGGGTAAACTGAGATGAAGCAATTTCATATTTGGCGATTTATGTCTCTTTGGCGATATTTAACAGTTTTTCAGCAATTAAGATAGGAAATTTTGATTTTTAAAAGCTAAATTTTATAAAAGTTCCTAGATTAAGTAATTGTCTATCTGAAAAACCAGTTTTCAAAGAATTCTGCACATTTATGAATTCTCTAGCTTGTTTAAAAAAAAAATTTCTTGAAGAAGAAATTTTTTCAAAAAGTTGTCAAAACATCTAATTTTACGCTAAATTGAAAATGCTCCCATTTTTTTTTACTTATTAACTTAGAAAGTTCGTTTTTATCTCAAATTAAAGATCTCGTTGATACGAATATTTTACTTTTTGTTTCATTTTACTGCGATATTTGGTTCGTCCAATATTTAAAACTTTACGGAAAAAAAATTTGCCGATTTAACATGGGAAAGTTGGTTTCTGTATAATAAGCATTTAACGATCTTGGGTTATTTCTGTCGATTTTATTATTGGCGCGTTCTGCTTTGTGTTAGTGGTAGTTTGTTTGTTTTGCTTTTCTCTGAGCTTGGCTTGGCAAAACGACCGTTTCTGTTTGATGGAGTAAATCATTCCGCAATATTTTTCTTCTATGAAAATTAAATGTAGTACGATTACATCATCTATACAGAAAGCGAAAAAACAGTACATTGTGGTCATCACTAAACTTTCTTCTATACATTCATGTAGAAATTATTTAATAAAATTATTTTCTAATATGATGCATGGCGATTATTTTAATTTCAGAGAAGTATAACAGTACATATCTATAGAAAGACAAATTTTGTATCTACAAACAACACCTTAGGAATTTATTATTATTATTATTTATATATATGTATGTATATATATATATATATATATATTAATGTATTTCTATATACATATATATATATATATATATATATACATAAAAAAAAATCAGATAAGTTTGTTTTAAATTTTCACATATGGGTGGTTCAATTGTTTTTTAAAAAGGTACTAACGAATTCTTTTGAAAGATACCCATAATGAAAATTTACAGTCACCTTGGGGGAGGGGGAGGAACGATACCTAGTGAACTATTATTATCATAAATAATTATTTTAATTTCATTATGATTCAATTGCAATGATCAATTACAATGATGATCCGTTTGTAATTGATTACAAATGACCAATCAAAAAGTGATTAATTACACTTTTCATTGTGCACATTTATACAAATTTGGCAACGCCACTTCTTGGGAGATTTTCCACAAAAGTTGAAAGACAATAATTTATGTCAAAGGGGGGCCGCGGTAGCCCAGTCGGTAGAGCGCCGGCCTCGTAATTGGAAGATTGCGGGTTCGGTACTCGAGCCGGCCAAAGACCGTCGAGTACACTAATGGTGGCTGGTGTACGTTAAATCTGTCGTGGCTGCAATATTCTCCATGTTCCCATAAAAAATTATACCTCTGGGGGTCACGAAGCGGGAGAGCCATCCCTTCCGTGGAGGATCAAATTTGTGATGTCATGTCTCCGGGGTGTGTCCCAGCCCCAGTCTTTAGGGATGTGTCCCAGACCGTCGCCAATTGCCCATCAGCGCAGCACTAGTGCGACGTAAAACCCAACCATCCATCCATCTATGTCAAAGTGAAATTACATTTGTTTGTTCTTAGATTCGAACCGTAAATAAACAAGGGAATCTCCACTTCGATAATAGAATCACCTTTGTTTGTTTACGACTCTAATCAAAGAACAACAATATTCAAATGTATGAAATTCTGAGCGCTAGTTCTTGAGCTAAAATGGCAACAAAATCATTGTCACACGCACACAAAAATACAGGGAGACACATGCATTTTTTCTAAAATTGTTGTTCAGAATCTTAAATGATTAGATCATGTTATGGATGTATTAAAAGGTGTAAATCCATCAAAAGACTGGAAGAGCAAAATTTTTACGAACTATTGACTACAGAAGAAAGTAAAAAAAAAAAAAAAGTGTCATTTACACTTTTACAAGTTAAGCTTTTTATAAATTCATGGTTAAAAGTTGATTAAATTTTAAAAAATCATGTTTCGGAACAATTAATCTTTAAAAATGATTTTAAATAATTGCTTCGAAAATGTGAAATCTTAAATAAGCCGATTATTTGTTTAATTTGAATTACAAACCAGTTTGCAGACAAATTTAAATCTTAATTCTGATTATTTATTTATTTATTTATTTATTTATTTTTTAGTTAGTATTTTACTTTATTTTTTACTTATATTATAATTGATTATTTTAATGGTAATTATGGATTAAATTTCTGCTTAGAACCGTTTAATTATATAGCAAAACGTTTTTTACTAATTTATTTACTATCTCGAAATATTTACGTATTTACAGGGTGGTGCAGAAGGTCATATCCAAACGAATATGTGGGTATTTACGGCCCCGAGGAGTAAGAATTACATAGGAACTGGGGGTGTAACCTACTAATCTAGGGCAATAAGAAATGGCCTACTAGTACATACGTACATCTTGTTTGTTTGTTTGTTTGTCCAGTACAACTCTTGCAATCGATTTTTAACTAACTTCCCGATTAGCTAGACATTTGAAACTTTCAGGGCAGCTCACAACATGGTGACAATACATTTTTTAATACTTTTAGTCAGCTGTTTTAGGTCCCTACTGCCTTCGGCAGCGTTTATATGATTCGACAGATAATTTATTTAACTAACTTCCCGACTAGCGAGACATTTGAAACTTTCCGAATAGTTCAGAACACGGTAAAATTGCATTTTTAAAATATTTTTAACCAACTGCGTCGGGACCCTGCTGCCTTCGGCAGCGTTACCAGTAAAAAGCTTGCAATCGATTTTTGACTAACTTCCCGGCTAGCTAACCTCTTGAAACTTTTATAATAGCTCAAAACACGATAGCAATAAATTTTTTAAATACTTTTAGCCAATTGTTCTGGGTTCCCGCTGTCTTCGGTAGCGTTTATATGATTCAACAGACAATTTAAAACCATGGCATATAAAAAGTTCTTTTTATCTTGTAATTATTTCTTTCTTATTTTGTATTTCGATTATGTTTTTTGTAAAATAAATGTCCTTTTGCACCGTTTGGTATATTTTCTTTGCGTGATGGTTATGATGCAATTAGACTGTCACGATCGCATTTCCGACTCCGAGTTCCTGAATAATTCTTACTCCTCATGACTTGACATACTCGTACATGCCATTTGGACATAACCTTTTGAACCCCCCTGTATATATATTTCTTTAAAGGCAAAGCATCTAAATATTTCTATTTTTATTTTTATAATCACTGCTAATTTTATATCTTTATAAACGACGGTTTCATAATTTTGCCCAAACACTACAGCAAGCAATTAAGCTTTTATCTAGAATCAACATAAAAGTCCCCTTTATATTTCAAAAGGGTATTGAAACACAGCAATTATTAAGAGTTTTTATACAATATAATTAATGAAATATTTAAATATATAAATTTTGTAAAATTTACAATAATATAAGAAGAAAAGAAATATATTTTGAAATTTTTGAAATAAAACAGCAATAAAATATGTCTTTTATCTACACTCATGTCCAAAATTATCTTTACATGCATAAATTTGTGGATTTTTCAGAAATTGGGAAATATAATTTTTTGACACATAAACACACACACACACACACACACAAATAAGGGCACTACATATGACATATAATTGGAGCATATAACACAATAAAAGTGTTAATAATATGTGTCAAAGGAAGTTCAAAAGAAAAGGAATAGCTCAGAAAGAAAAAAAAAATGAAGCCTTACGAATTTACGTAAAGATAAATTTGGACATGAGTATATTTAACATTTTATCTTAAATATATTTAAAAAGTAGATACCATTTTAAATTAATTAATTTTAAGATATAAATGTTTTATAGAAAGAAAAAATCTGATAGAATGTTGCAGTTTTTTACAAATATATAAAAAGTTACCTTTTTGTAAATTTATTTGCAAATTAAATTATTGAAATAAGTTTTTCGGATATACTATATTTTCTTGAAAGATAAAAGGTGAAATATTTAAAATCTTTTATGATTTTATTTACTTTATAATTTCCGTAGGGGAAAAATGAATATTTTTCTTTTACGTTAGTGCTTTTCAATTTATTTTAAGTTTTTAAATTATTGAATAAATTTTGAATAAAATTATAACATAACATATTTGTGTTATTATTCTCTTTCATTTAGGAAATCTTATATATATATATATATTATTTTATTTTCTTGAACATGAGAATAATATTTTAACCAAAGAGAAATAAAAGAAAGAACGACAAAAAAAAACCTTACAAAATAAATTAATGTTTTAAAGATGTTTATATATGTTTTTCAAAAAGTTAATGTTAATCTTTTAAAGAAATCTAAGTTAAGTATTTTAACAGTTTACACTTACGCATTAAAAGTTATCAACAAACGAATTTATGTTTAATTGTGGAAAATACTGAAAGAATTAAATGAAGCACTGGTTTCATAGGTTAAAGCATCAAAATTTTTTCAGCAGCTGCATTGTTTCTAAGGGTCTTGTTGTGTAATTATATTTATTGTACAGTGAATCATACGTTGTCGATCCTAGATTATATTTCACTAAATATTTTGTACAAGTACATAAAATTAACACCCATTACACCCAATCCCCCCTTCTCCTCTCCTCAAAAAAAAAAAAAAAAAAAAAAAAAAAAAAAAAAGAAGAAGAAGAAGAAATTAAATGAAAGAAAGAAAAAGAATGGATAAAGTTGGATTTGTACAAAAATTTCGACTGAGGATTTGGATTGATTTACACGTTTTGATATGTCCTAAACACGAATGGACCAGTTAAAATAAAATGTCAATCTTACTGTCCGTGTTCCAGATTTTTCTGTGTATATGTTATAGGTGAAGTACTAATGCATATAATTTCATAAAAAATATATTCAGTTTCACCTTGACATCAATTTTTATCTATTAAATTTAGTGTATATCACCCAAAACATGGCACTGCTATTTCGCGATTTTCCCAATTTACGAGAATGCTATGTCTCAGTTTCTAGTGTGAACAATTGCACAAAACTTCATAAGAGAGAAGTCTATTAGGAAAAACTACGTTGATTCATTTTGGGTGTATATCAGCTGGCAAGTAGTGTTGCTAAACTGAAATTTTCTTCATGTAATTTAGGTGTTTTGGTATTTTGCGAGTAAGGTCGATTGACTACTCTAGGGTCCTAGGCCTGAGGGGGAGTGTCTCCATGGGGGTCTTTCTTAAGGGTCCTAGCTCGTAATTACGCAAGTTTCGGAGAAAACCACCTTGTACGTTAGGGCTATATCTCTGCGATTATAGTGTTTAAGTGCACTAAACTTGATATGGGAGGGGACCGTTATGAAAAAGAATTCAGATTTAATTTGAATCTTTCGACAGGTTGCTCTATATTTTCTGTATGGCTGCATATCGGTTTCTATTCCTTAAAAAAGTACCAAACTGCGTATATAAGACATAAAATCAGGTTTTTAGTGGTTAGTCCGTGCGTCTGTCTATGTGAGTCTGTTATCAACATAACTCAAGGACAAAAGTATTAGCAGGAAGTCCAAACTCGCTATTTTAAAGTTGTATCATATGAGATGTAGCTTGAAAAATTTTATGAAATCAGTCAAATGATTCTTGTACAGGAATATACAAAAGCATTTAAATACATTGCATCTATTGGCAAAATTTCTGATAGGAACAATTTAACTATTTTAAACTGAACTGAACAAAAAGAAATTCATATATATTATTTATATGCATAGCAGCATGTTTCCCTTAGAATGTAGTATCAAAATTATTTATCCATAATTGAGCCCACACAAAAAAAGTATGTTGTGGCCATCACAAAACAGTCTTATATATATATATATATATATTATACAAATTCACTCAGTACAAATATTTATTAAAATTATTATTTATAAAAAAATTTCATGATAAATGCAGAAGATTTTCATCTCATTGGAGTAAAACACTAAATGTTCAAATAAAGTCGTTTTTATGCTCTGCTATCTCTGTTTTAAAGAAGAACAAAAAATCATGCGGTACGCATTGATTATTAATACTTTCCAATCGTATGTGCATGTTATATTATATAACCTTCGATGTTTTTTGCCTATATATCACACGTCGGACAGACAGAAGGACGGAAACATACATATATAGACTAATTGAACTTATAATAACTCTTAAACATTGTTGGAGTGTCTAAAAAATGCTTAACACAAACGTATATGCAAGCCTTAATTTCCAATTGCAGCCCTTAATGTATTTGAATATTTTAGTGTAGACCTGTAAATCTGAAGCTTAAGCATTTATTTTAGTTTATTACTTAACAAATTTCAATTTCTTTATGATATTTGTAGTAGAAATTTATTTATATGATATTTATCTAAATGTCCTCCTAAAACGTGATGCATTGGCATTTTTGGGGTGTCATTGTAATTAACCTATTAATGCCATTTTATATAGGGAATATTCCACAGTGAATCTGGATAACATGTGTCATTTTTAAGAAATTCTGAAAATATTTACGGACGCTGAAGGCGAGACAGGTAGACAGACGGACAGTTGGACAGACAGATACACTTATTCAAATCATATTCACACAAACCAATTTTTAGAACGTGTTAAAAATTCTTAATGTAACCGAAAATGCAATTAAAGAATTTGCCATTAATTGCTTTTAATGTAACCGAATACTTTTGTGTGGCCTTGAAAGTTTTACTTTTAATCAAATTATATTCTTGAACAGACCTTGTATAACTCTATGGATAATATACTGGATTTCAAAATGATATGTACACCAAATTTTTCACGCGTAAAAAAGAAAATAATGCCACAAAATTAACTTAAGACTTATCAATATTAGAAATAGAACAAATATTTTTATTTTATAACAAAAGTATAATTCAAACAGACATTTTTATGCAAAGAAAACTGCATTTTTCTTTTCTGGGTGTTGAATAATGATATAAACACGGACGAAAAATAGCGATTAATAGCCAGTGTATGAAAAGATTTTCTAATTAATGTACAGTCAGAAAAAAAAGCCCCCCCCCCCTTCCATGATTTTGCCGTAAATTATCGTAAAAGCATGCGACTGATACCGACCGATCTGTAATAACGTTTAGTTTACAATGGTATAGTTAGATTTTGCTTAAGGGGTCATCTACATATTAAAATAGACATCAACTTCATCAACAGGCATCCTATTTTTGATCTCCTATTCAAATTTCTGAGATCACGGCGGTTCAGAAAAAGTCCTATTTATATACTTTAAATTAATTCTTGATAGAGTTACAAGCAAAAATCTATTAGGGGTCCGTCTATACATTTAGAAAAAATAAATTATGATCTACCACAGAATAGATATTATTCATTAAGATTCATCCCGGAAAAAAAAAATACAAAAATATTAATTACAAAATAAAAACGAGGTTTATTCACAGAATGTATTGTGTTGGCTTATGAATTAAAATTTTTTAAATAGTTTATTTTTAATAAACATGGAATAGTTTATAATGTCACTTCATAAGTTCAAATTTAAATAGCTTGAGTCATATGAACACTACAATGTTCAATTATAAAAATCTAGATAGCAAAATAAAAGGACAATAGTAATAATGATAATAATAATAATAATTATAGCGGTAAAAAAAAAAAAAAAAAAAAAAAAAAAAAAAAGTGCTTAATATTTAAGAAAAAAAATTATCTACTTCTCTCGGGTATATTTTTATTTTAAACAGTAAGCCCCGCATGAAAGCGTTATTATACAGTTTTAAATTTAATTTGAGGCGTACAAACCTACAATATCTGTATATATAAAAAAAAATTACGCGTCACGATGTTTGTCCGCGATAAACTCTAAAACTTATGATCCGATTTTAACAAAATTTTGCAGACTGTGTGCAGTTTGGTCCAACTTGAGAGATAGGATAGTTTTTATCTCAATTTATAGTCACAATATTTTTTTATTGCAATTATTTGTTAATTATAGCCCTTTGTTACAGTTGCTCCAAAATATCTGTGAGTTACATAAGTTTAATTGTTGAAAAAAAAAAAAAAAAAAAAAAACCGAGTTCATTTTCTTTTGACATAAAAATAAATACATTTAATCAAATGTAAACGTTAAAAAATTAAAAAAAGTTAAATTATGCATATCACGAAAATTGACATCGTAGTCACTTTAAAGATTTTATACACATTGATAAAGTGCTAATGTAGTTATACACAAGTGAAGTGTGACGTCACTGACAGTCTGTGAAGTCAAGAAAAAGATTTCCAATGTTAATCACCCATTGGATTTTTTGTAAAAAAATATTAAAAATCGAGGAAAATTATTTCCCAATTTTAATCCCCATAATTTTGTATAGATATGTATTAGTTATCATGTGCATACGTTAGATTGAGTTATTTTGCTGTCAAATTGACAAAAATTTATTTTTAAATTTCAAAACTCTGTCGTCTTTTGGAGTTCTTTTGTATTTGGCGATCAAAAACGTAACACGAAAATATACAAGCCAGATGTATATTTTCGTGATATATAGTGTGCAAAATATTCTTCCATATTATTCATTACTCTCTCAATATAAGTTCTTAAAATAACCATGATTTTTGAAAGGAATTAAATATGTTCGCCAGATAATTTGGCGATAATTTTTTTCCGCCAAGGATGACAGATATGAAATCTATTCCGCTGCAACATGCTAATATCTTATATCAGATACATTATGTATATGCTACAATTTATTTCACGTGACACGTGTGTTAAAAATTTACTTACGACATAACCTTGGTTTTTCAATTTTTGATGCATTATTGTAATCTGTATCACCTAGTTTTCTTTTAGAATTTCGAGATCTATACATATAATGTTCTATTTAAAAAGTAACCATTTCAATATTTTAAAACTTATTTAAAAGTCTGTTTTATTTAATATTAAATTTTAAAACTTAGTTTAAAACTTATTTAAAAGTCTGGAAGATTTTAAGTCTGTTTATTTGTTTTGTAACGCTAATCTATATGATCGATGTTCGAAACTTTAAGTAATTATTTCTATTATTTTTCTTTAATAACATCAATTTACCGTTCCTGATTAAATTTGTGATTTATACATGTATTTTACATTAAATTTTGACTCACATTTATTGCTAAAAAAAACTATCTTAAAATCTTGCAATTTTCTTATCTTAATCCTCAATGCTTTCCCTCTTGATTAACTTGAATTTACTATTAAAATTTTATCATACTCAAAATCTTCTCATCACTTCGTTAAAATATATTAATCTTTTCCAAAATCTTTTTCTATTTAAACTGATACCTGTATTTACTTTAAATGCCCAATATTTTATGAAATATCCTATTTTAAAGTTTTAAAATATTTATCAAAGGAACAACTATAGTATTTCCCCACAACTGGATTTGGCGATTATGGGTAAATCATAAATCTAAAAATCATAAGCTAAATCATAAATCTAAAATAAAAGCATGTAGGTTGCCATATTTTATTGCAAAGAATCCAGAACGACATCGTTATCGTTCAAAACGGCGCCAAAAAATAAAATAAAATAGCCAAATCCAGTTGTGGGGAAATACTATATACCTTATCAAATTATCAAAGTATAACTTAGCCACAGCAACGCGTGGCCGGGTCTGCTAGTACAATATAAAAAAATATAGATAACAAGATTTAAACAAAAATCTGAGAAAGGATATTTAATATTCAATAAAAAGGAGATACTGTTCAAAATCATTCCTATTTTGAGTAACAAGTCACGCATTTATACGTTTCATTAAAACATCAAATTATTTAACAAATTCATGATTAAATAACTGAAATTTTGTCATCAACAATCGAAACGGTAAATTTCATTCGTTTATATATGCTAGAGTTCTATAAAGAGTTAAATAAAATAAAATGGAGGTAACAAGAAACATTTTTTTAAAGTAAAGTATTGTTTCAGAAAAAGCCATAGGGTGGAGTTTATTATTCTTTTGGAATGCCATCAAAATTTACCGCCTGCAATGGGTTAATTTTACAGGTTAAGTTGTATCGTAAACATCGTAACCTTACTTAGAAAATAATAATAATAATAATAAACCCAATAAAATTAAATTTTTCAGTATTGGACTGAATTTGCATGTATTGGGCTGATAAAGTATGTCTCACATAACACGATTTCCTATCTCCAGAATGAATGTGACGCGTTTTACAGAGGTCTACTGCACTTGAATTCTTAATTTTAAATGTGTAAGATCTATATCTTCAAAAGTAATGATACATATTACTTTATTTTAAATTCTTTTTCCATAATAAATGCGAATTTTATGACGTGATTAGAATTAATCGAAAATAAATAATATTGCGCTTTTTTCAATAATAGATTTTATAAACTAAAAAAAAAAAAAAAAAAAAAAAAAAAGAAAAAAAATCCACTATTTGATTCTTTATTAAAGAACATTTAATAAAAATTTAATGTTTTGCTATGTTACGTCATGCGATAAAATTTAAATAACATAAATCTTACAAACGGTACAGTAAACAAATGCAAAAATGTCACAAAAGATTAAAACAGAAAATTCGTTTTAAAAAATCTTATAAAAATTATCAAATATTAACTATAATAATTAAAAACAAGTCCTTCCGGCTTATTCGGAAGGGTAAGTTGATTTCTTTTTTCTTATCAAGCAGCCGTCATTTTGTTTCAAAATGGCGGCTACAAATTATAAACGAATTAGTAGAAATATTGATGTAGGCTATCTACATATGGAGTTTTAAGCAAATTGGTTCATAAATACCTTTTTCTGTGAATTTAAACTTTTCAAGTGGCCGGCGCTTGGAAACAAGATGGTGGACCAAGTTGACAAATATATCAAATGCATTTGTGAGATAAGACTACTGTACAAATATAGTTGGAATTAATTCAGAATCTCAGAAGTCATCGTATTGAAAAATTAAGTGGCTGCCACTTGGATCAAAATGGCACAGAAAGGTGCTCAGTGGTAGAAATTCTTTCAAAGAGGCTTATTAAGTTAATTAAATGTTAATTTTTTGCTTTCCTAGTTTGTTTTAACGTTAAAATAGCCTAATTTCCCCCTAAAAACGCATTAAAAAGCTCCAATATTGCAGGTAATGGATTTGGCGCCAAATTTGGCGAGTTTTCCACTTTGCGTTTTTTTTTTTGGCGATTTTTGGAGAGAAAATCCATAGTTCATTAATAAATTTCATTGAGACACTTATATAGTCTATGTATACATAAAAATTCAAACAAATTCGGAATACGCTTTTCACAATTTGAAATTGAAATTTCCAAGTGGTCTCCACTTGAAAACAAAATGGTGGAGCAACTTGGTTAAGAAACTCATCCAAGTTATTCATAACACAAGTTAAGACACTGTCCAAATTTGGTTCGATTTGGAGTATTATTTCGGAAGTTATCGTGATTTTAAATTTTCAAAGGGTAGCCTGATTTCAAGTGGCCCCGCTTAACTTAACATATCCGCCACTTTATTAAAAATGGTGGATACGTTCATTAATAAACTTCATTGAGACACTTATATAGTCTATGTATACATCAAAATTTAAACAAATTCAGAATATGCTTTTTACAATTTGAATTTGAAAATATCAAGTGGTCTCTACTTGAAAAAAAATGGTGGAGCAACTTGGTTAAGAAACTCATCCAAGATATTCATAACACAAGTTAAGACGCTGTTCAAATTTGGTTCGATTTGGAGTATTATTTCAGAAGATATCATGATTTTAAATTTTCAAGTGGTAGCCTGATTTCAAGTGGCCTCACTTAACTTAAGATATCCGCCACTTTATTATGTTCATTTAGACCCTTATGTAGTCTAGATTTACATAAAAATTCAAGCAAATCTTGCTTTAAATACGCTTTTTACAATGTGGGTTAGAAATATTCAAGTGGCTGCCACTTGAAAACAAAAAGTCGGAGCAACTTGGTTAACGAACTCATCTAAGATATTTATAAGATCAGTTCACTGTCCAAATTTGGTTCGATTTGGAGTATTATTTCGGGAGGTATCGTGATGACAAAATTTTCATTATAGATATATATATATACTAGCTGGCAACGCCCGCTTCGCTGGTCCCTATTTTTAAATGAATCACTATAATGAATTCTCAAAATTGCATTAATTTTTATCACGTGAAAAAAAAGAGAAACAAAATCTGATTAGGAAAAACGTCGCACCGGGTTCTCACTGCTTTCGGAAAAAATTCCCAATCTAACTCTTATTTCTATTATTTTTCCCCTTCGCCCCCCCTCACGTCTATCCCAATAATTTTACAAATTCGAAAATATCCGCAATCGATTTGTAAGTATCAAAAACCTCTAAGAACCAGTTTTGAACGATCTAGCTCTATTTTTATTTTTTTGCCCCACCGCTCCCCCCCTTTCCGCCCCTCCCAATAATTTTAAAATTTCGAAAATATCCGCAATCGATTTGTAGGTATCGAAAACCTCTATGTACTCATTTTGAATGATCTAACTCTATTTTATTTTTTTTTGTCCCTCCGCCCCCTCCCTTCCCGGCCTTCCTAAAAACTTTACACTTTCGAAAATATCCCCATTCGACTTGCAGGCCTCTAAAACCTATCTGTACCAATTTTGAACGGCCTAACTGTATTTCTATTAGTTTTTGCCCCGTAGCTCCCCCCCCTTCCCGCCACTCCTAATAATTTTACATATTCGAAAATATCCGCAATCGATTTGTAAGTATCGAAAACCTCTATATACCAATTTTGAACGATCTAACTCCATTTTTGTTTTTTTGCCCCCCCTTCTCCCTCCCCCCTTCACGCCCCTCCTAATAACTTAACACTTTCGAAAATATCCCCATTCGACTTGCAGGCCTTTAAAACCTATCTGTACCAATTTTGAACGGCCTAACTGTATTTCTATTTGTTTTTGCCCATAGCCCCCCCCCCTTACCGCCCCACCATCCTTCCCGCCCCTCCTAATAATTTTTAAAATTCGAAAATATCCGCAATCGATTTGTAAGTATCGATAACCTCTATATACCAATTTTGAACGATAACACTATTTTTAATTTTTTGCCCCCCCCCCTTCTCCCCTCCCCCCTTCACGCCCTTCCTAATAACTTAACACTTTTTAAAATATCCCCATTCGACTTGCAGGCCTTTAAAACCTGTCTGTACCAATTTTGAACGGCCTAACTGTATTTCCATTTGTTTTTGCCCCATAGCCCCCCACCCTTGTTGCTCCACCTGGGGGCTGAATTTCTAAAATTCCAGAAATTGGTTTTTAGATATTTTTATTAGCTATATTTTCGAGCAAAAATTTCACGTGTATCTATTTTTTTGTTTGAGATATATAGGATTATGCAAAATCACGTTTTACGCATGTAAAATCACGTTTTGCCCCCCCGTCCCCCTTGGGGACCGAATTTTGAAAATTCCAGAAATTGCTTTTTAGACATTTGTGTTAGCTATATTTTAAAGCAAAAATTTTACGGATATCTGTTTTTTTGTTTGAGATTATGTAGGATTATGCAAAATCACGTTTTACGCATGTGAAATCACGTTTTGCCCCCCGCCCCTTTGGGGACCGAATTTTGAAAATTCCAGAAATTAGTTTTTAGACATTTGTGTTAGCTATATTTTAGAGCAAAAGTTTCACGTGTATCTATTTTTTTGTTTGAGATATATAGGATTATGCAAAATCACGTTTTACGCATGTGAAATCACGTTTTGCCCCCCCGTCCCCCTTGGGGACCGAATTTTGAAAATTCCAGAAATTGGTTTTTAGACATTTGTGTTAGCTATATTTTAAAGCAAAAATTTTACGGATAACTGTTTTTTTGTTTGAGATATATAGGATTATGCGAAATCACGTTTTACGCGTGTGAAATCACGTTTTGTCCCCCCGCCCCCCTTGGGGACCGAATTTTGAGAATTCCAGAAATTGATTTTTAGACATTTGTGTTAGCTATATTTTAAAGCAAAAATTTTACGGATATCTGTTTTTTTGTTTGAGATATGAAGGATTTTGTGAAATCACGTTTTGCCCCCCTCCCCCTCTTGGGGGGCGAATTTTGTAAAATCGCTTCTTAGTGGATGCCTACGTCATAGAACAAACATTGTCACAAAATTTCATGCTTCTAGGTCCAGGGGTTTGGTCTGGGCGTTGATAGATCACCCCCTCACTCAGGAAGTCTTCTTTTATATATATAGATATATAGATAGATAAACGAAGTGATTGCAATAGGTCGATTTCTAAAGAAATCAACCTAAAAAAATCTGGAGTGACCCCACTCGATTTTCCGAACATTGAGTAATTAACGGTTTTGTAGATAAAGTAAAGTAAGAGGAGTTGTTAACCTGTTAGTAGTCGCTAATTGGTCGATTCGCCGCCCATTTCTTCAGTCTTTATTCAACAGCCACCAAACATTTTTAGAAGTGGCATTTGATATACATAATCGACGATTATTTGAGTCGATTCGCCTTTTATGTATATCAAATGCCCCTTCTACAAATTTTTGGTGGCTGTTGAAAAAAACTGAAGGGATGGGCGGCGAATCAACCAACTAGCGACTACTAACAGGTTAAATAAACAAAAGAGAAAATTATAATAGGGTATGTGAGTATTTTTTTCCTTATAGTACACGAAGTTTAATTTTTTACGCTACTGTACTTTGAGCCCATAGATCATAATGATAAAGAATTTTTCGTTGTGTTTTTTTCTAAACACATTTGTCTACACATTTTTCTAATACATATTTTTCTAAAACTTTACATTATGAAACAAAATGATTTTACATATTTGCAATCAAATCATTTATGTTTCTTCAGCAATCGATGTAGAAAATGCCATTGAAATTTTCTCATACCATCGTCACATATAGAGTCAAATATGAATATGCAAACTAGTTTTTTTTAACATTGTTTCAGCGATACAGAGGCGGGACTTATTTTCTTTTGGAATTCTTTCAGAATCTCTCGCCTGCATTGCGATAATTTTACAAAAATAAGAAAATTTGTATAATAAACATCGAAATGTTGCTCTGAAAACAATAAGAATAACATAAAGATAAATTAAAATAGTTTATCGCCAGAATATATAGAGATATTTACTCCCAGAGGATACAGATTACAACAAGTGACGACCCCCTAACAGCAATAAAAAATTAAATATCACTGTAACTCAAAAAATAATTCTGGAAACGAGCTGTAAATTTGGAGACTCATGTTTTTGATGATGCCTGTTCCATTCGTGCAAAAAATAATATAGGTCATAATTTATAATTTTTTTGAATATGAATTTATTAATAATTTTCACAATTCAAAAAATATTTTTTTATCAAAAGTATGCATGGAATATCTTTGGGTCACGTCATTCTAACGCATAAAAAGAACTGAATTTGAAGATAATAAATTTTTGGTAAAATATGAATTAATGTTTGTCACATTCATTTAACATTAGCATCCTCATACTTTGACAGCTCATAACTCTATGAAAAATTGAGCAAAATATATAAACTATACCATTTTAAGCGATGATTTGATCCAAATAATTCAAATAAATTATAAAAAATGGGGGTCACCATTGAAAAAAATGAAGCTGATGCCAGTTTTAATATGTAGACGACCCCCTAAACAAAATCTAACAATACCATTATAAACTAAGCATTATTACAAATCGATCGGTACCGCAGTCGCATGTTTCTTCGACAATTTACGGCAAAATTAGGTGGGGTGGCTTTGTTTTTTTTCTGACTGTACAAACGGCATAAGAGCGAACAACGCATTTTAAAGAAATTCAGTCGATTTTTTCCAGCAGGATATGATAGAAGTTTTTATTTCTGAAATTGTGGCATATTGTTTTCCATTTGCATAAACTGCTCTAACCAGATGATTCCAAATGTTTTCCACTGGGTTTAAATCAGGAGAAACAGATGGCCATGAAATTACATTCACACCATTATTTAGGAACTATTATTCCCGAATGTTATTTGCCGTGTGGATGGATGCATTATCGGGTTGTAAAATCCAGTAAAATCCGCCAATTTCATCGGAAACAGGCAATAAACTTTTATCAAGTAGATATTGATAGGTTATTGCATTCATTCTGCCAGAGGGATACTCAATGTCGTCTTTACCACAAAATCTAAACGAACACCAAAGCATGAGTGACCCTCCACCTTGCTGCCTTTATGAAATTATTTCAGGCTCTTTGCGCAGATCGTGGTAATAATAAACAGTCAGGATCATCAAAATTAATTTTTTTTCATCCGAAAATATTATTCTTTCATATTCTGACTTCCAGGACATGTGATCTTACGCCGAATCCAGGATATTTTTTCTAGTGCTTTTTAGTCCTGTTTTGTACTTCAGCAACTTAGAGCTCTTGACTATAAAGCATTTTTTGACACCGCTGTTGCTGGGTCTCTCGTAAGTTTACCAAAAGTTGTTTTCCCAACGCTAATTCTTTTTGTATAATGACCCTTTTTTTTCTCTTTTCGATAGCTTTGGCGGACGTACCGGAGATTTCTTTGCTTCATAATCCTCTTTCATTTCGATATTACATCTAAGGATCTTTTCAATTTTTTTTGCAATAGCTCTTGCAGAAACTCCTTGATCATGAAAAGCTACAATTTTGCCTTTCTCAAAACCGCTTAAAGCTCTTTTACGTCCCATACTCCTAGAACTCAGTTTGAGGACTCATTTAGAAGTTTCCTAGTCTATGAAACACACTTATATGCTAAACGATATTTGTACATTTCCGTTTCTTCTTCTCAGTGTCGTATTCAGTATTCCTGATCAGTTTATATTCTTGATTAGTGGTAATTTTGATCAGTGTTTATATCATTTTGCAACACCACTTTTTTAGATAATTTATATTTTCAATAAATTTAATGTTTTATATTCATTTTATAGTTATTAAGTTAAATTATCGTGCTATTCCCCAGAATGGAGTTTTCTGATAATTATTTACGAATTTTTGTTTTGATATAAAAAAAAATTACTAGGCGTTCATATCATTTTGCAACCCAGTGTATACTGGGACGACTTTTCAAAATAAGTCGTATAAATTTCCAGGATAAGTGTTAGCAGCGATTTTCTGTATCATTTGAAATACATTTTAAAATTTAAAAGAGTTTCAAATGTTTTATTAATATGGATTCAATATCATTGACGGGGCCTCACACATAAATTTATGTCAAATAAAACTGTTTTTAAAACTATTTTCAACTGTTAATTAATGTACACTAGAATTGTACAAGAACAGCATGTATAGCATACCTTAAACTGTAGGGTCCGCAGTAGCCTGGTCGGTAGTGAGACGAGTCCGAGTACCCACAATCTTCCGATTGTGGGTACAGTCGGTAACAAAAGTGTCCGAACACTAGCAAAAATTCTTATGTAAAAAAAGTACACTTCATACGGTTTTGTTAAATAAATCCTTGTTGAATCCTGTTATTAGTCAGTCTAAGAACATGAGTTGATAAGGATTTATTTAACAAAACCGTATGAAGTGTACATTTTTTACATAGGAGTTTTTGCTAGTGTTCGGACACTTTTGTTACCGACTGTACGATACTCGAACCGTCCGAAGACCGTCATGTGCTAACGGTGGTTGGTTCACGTAAGATATGTCGTGGCCGCAATGTTCTGCATGTTTCCATTTAAATTATACTTCTGGGAGTCATCGAAGAGGGGGAGCCATCCCCTCCATAGAGGATAAAAATTGGGATATCATGTCTCCCAATAATCCTTAGGGGTGGGTTACAGACCGTCACCAATTGCCTATAGTGTAGCACTAGTGCAACGTAAAAACCCAGTTAACCCAACTTAACCTTAAACTCAATAATATGTCTGTAGTTTTATAGTAATGTAGAGTAAAAGAAAATAGAATGAGCGTCACAGCAGTTTCTTTTTCTTTTCTTTTCTTTTTTTTTTTAATTAAGGAAAATTTCCGATTTTTGACACTGTATACTTGTAAATTTATGTATTAATACCAAACATTCTGCACCATTCATAGGTAACAATAACTTTTTATATGACTTTTTATGCGATGATTTGCAAAAGATTTTCCTAGCAAATTGCACTTTTGCCTAGGATTACACAGTTTTCTCATTAATAGTCATGAAAATGGAGAACTTTGGTTTCAAAAGATTATCATGAAAAAATTAAAATGAGATATTTAGTTGGCTTCCAGTTTAAAATTATTTTTTAACGCTTTATTAAATTTTTTGTTAACATTTTATTTTTCAAATAAAAATAATGAAAAATATTTGCTATGTAACGTAATACTTTAATAGCGACAAAATTACAGATAAGGTTTCTAAATATATTATTTAGCAGTTTTAAAACTGTATATTACTTTATACTTTTGCTCAAAGATAAAACAGAAACGCTTTGCTCCATCCTTAATTGCGTTTATTAAATTTAATTAAAATACATTAACGCAGATCCGCAAAATTTCCTCCTTTTTTAATTATGAGATAAAATAAAATTAGTTTTTTTAAACTCGTACTTCGAAAAGTAATTACGTTGATTTATTTGTTTTTCTGATTGCAGAAGGTGGAAAAGGAAAAAAAAAATTTTTTTTCCTAACGTCATTGAATTAATATCATGAACTTGTACAAGATGAAATTTAGAAAATCATTTTATAGGAAATTACATGTAAAGTTAAAAAAAAAAAAGTTGATTGCGTAAATTTTAATTTAGAAAGGGAGAGAGAGAGAGAGAAAAAAGAAAGAAAATAATTGGAAATATTCTTTTAATTTAAAGAATAAATGCAACGCTCGTATAACTAAATAACTAAATAAATTGCCATTAGTTAAATTCATTATTATTATTAACTATTTCTACTAAGGGAATTTCTACTAAGGGAATTCGAATTCTGACCAACATGTCATGGTAACGTGGTTTTTTAGCAATAAACCATATTAACGATTTCTGCATAAAAATTAAGAAATTGTTGAAGAGAATGAGCCGCAAAAGTAGTGAACTGCTTGTCTCTAAATTATACACGGTGTAACGAAACTAATGATCACAATTGCAAAAGGGGATATAACTTGGTAAAAGCAAGCTACTTTCACAATACAATGTGGGGTTGGAAAGCAAAAGGAGAGCCGTAAGAGGGTGCTTTTATAAAATGGATGAAATGGCAACTTTCATGTAACTCTTTATTAAGCTGCTATTCGTCGCCTGAGGTGCAGCAATATTCGAATGCGGTATGTAGAGAAGGCCGTTATGCAACTTAGGCACGATGCTGCAAATGGCAATGCTGCAGAAGTGGCAAATCTTTACTGAGTAATTTCAAAGCAGAGCGGTGCTCGATCGGGAAACATTTCAACGTTTGCAGATGCAACTTTTAGAGACGGGCTCGTTATTTGGCCAAATATATGATACAGGTTGAACAAGTAGCGTAAGTACGATAAATCGAATAGAGACAACCTCTGAAGCATGGCAGTGGACTAACTGACATCTGCAGAAATTAAGGAAATGCAAGGAATCTTCCAACGCCTGCGTGATTCCCTCCGCTGACGATTAGGGGACTATATTGTATTCGATATTGGCTCACCCTAACAGCACAACTACTCTGCATTACATCCTCAGGATATCTAATAGATTATAGAATATCCAAGGGACATCCTCACCCGTTTTTAATTATACTGGATGCATGAACATAGTTGAATACTAATGCACGAACATATGTCAATATTCTACTTTAAAAGCTTCTTAAGTAAATTAAATTAAAGATTTCAATAACATCGCAGAGTAGGGCAGTGTTTTGCCAAAACATACATTATGGAGATCATAATGCAAGCATTAGAAATAGTATTATATTGCACGAAAAATTAAAATACGAAACAGATCTTAATAAAAATAATTAGTAAATTAGGATAAGGTAAACGTATCAAAACGGAAAGAGGAGTAGCCTAGTAGGTAGGGCATTTTAGCCTGTGATTATTGCGAGTGATTGGTCGAGTTCATGTTCGTAAAATGAATACAATATGCTCTACAGCAAAAAAATTTTGAGAACAGATATATATGAAGGTGAATTGAACAGTTTCCCTATGCCATTCAACAACCACATTCTTTTGACACTTGTTTTGTAAAAAATTATAATTTTGGCAGATGCGTATGGTTTGACCCGTGTTAGACTTATAGGCTTTCTGGAAATATGAATAAAATTTTCCCGAAATTTGAATAAAAAAGTTGTATGAGTACTGATAAACCGCAGAAGGATGATCCCTGGCGTCATCTGCGCATGTGTGAAAAAGGCTGGTCCATTTATAAAATAGGAATGTCCGTAGTACCTAGGGATGTGTTTGTTTATGGGTATGAAACAAATTATAAACTCACTGATTGCATTTCTTTTCCTTCTTTGAACTGATTCTTGAATATCTAATATATAAAATTCTCATGTCACAGTGTTTGTTACCATACTCCTCCAAAACGGCTTAACCTATTTTAATGAAATTTTGTATGTACATTCGGTAGGTCTGCGAATAGGTTTTTATCTATTAATGAAAGTTGTAACTTAATTAGTTCTTTCTTAATTAATCTTTAACCAACTCTTTCAAACTGGTAATTGCCTTAATATAAGCCATTTAAATTTTTAATTGTTGCCAAAAAAGTTTACGAGGTATTTTTATTTATTTATTTATTTATTTTTCAACATAAAATGAAATATACTTTCACGCGAAAAATAAAAATTTACTAAATGTTAAATTGGTGAATGAGAAATGACGTCTTTAGTAATAATACAAATCTAGCATGTTTCTTCTGAATTTTATTTCATAGCATTTTTTTCTATGTATATATATTGCGCGGATGGCATAAGACGGTAGGCATAAAAGATAATTCAGCATTATATTAAAGGTACTTAATTATTGATAATACTGGACAAACTTTTAAATTTTGATGCTGAAGTAGATCGGGCATATTTCGCCAAGGACAGCCACTTAAAGCCAAGTAGCTCATCAAAAATATAACTAAATTATAAAGTATTGAAAAAGAGAAAGAGATAGAAAGAAATAGGAACAATAATCGCATAAATAAACGGCGACAAAAATTCAAATGTCGTCAAGAGGAGCTATATTAAGTTTGTACCATGATGAGGTTTACATATTAATTAATTTATTTATTTTTCTATATACCAACTACTATTAACTAAGAATGAAGTATATATAACCACAAAATAATAATAATAATAATAATAATAATTGTCTCATGCGATAGACGTAGCCGATCATAGAATATTGTAATATTAAATTTGGCTTGAAATTGCTGTCATTTTATACTGGACATTGATAATACTGGAAAAACTTTTAAATTTTGATACTGAAGTAGATCGGACATATTTCGCCAAGGACAGCCACTTAAAGCCAAGTAGATCATCAAAAATATAACTAAATTATAAAGTATTGAAAAAGAGAAAGAGATAGAAAGAAATAGGAACAATAATCACATAAATAAACGGCGACAAAAATTCAAATGTCGTCAAGGGGAGCTATATTAAGTTTGTACCATGATGAGGTTTACATATTAATTAATTTATTTATTTTTCTATATACCAACTACTATTAACTAAGAATTAAGTATATATAACCACAAAATAATAATAATAATAATAATAATTGTCTCATGCGATAGACGTAGCCGATCATAGAATATTGTAATATTAAATTTGCCTTGAAATTGCTGTCATTTTATACTGGACATTGATAATACTGGACAAACTTTTAAATTTTGATGCTGAAGTAGATCGGACATATTTCACCAAGGACAGCCACTTAAAGCCAAGTAGCTCATCAAAAATATAACTAAATTATAAAGTATTGAAAAAGAGAAAGAGATAGAAAGAAATAGGAACAATAATCGCATAAATAAACGGCGACAAAAATTCAAATGCCGTCAAGGGGAGCTATATTAAGTTTGTACCATGATGAGGTTTACATATTAATAAATTTATTTATTTTTCTATATACCAACTACTATTAACTAAGAATGAAGTATATATAACCACAAAATAATAATAATAATAATTGTCTCATGCGATAGACGTAGCCGATCATAGCATATTGTAATATTAAATTTGGCTTGAAATTGCTGTCATTTTATGGTTGATCGATTAAATCAAAAAAATATGGGAAATAACTTGAAAGCAAATATTATGTACATCACGCATAATGTTGTTCTTATGTAACTGGTATTCAAATATAAAAAAGTTACTTCAAATTTTTCGATAGTGTCTGTATCGAAACTGTCATATATGATAAGCACCCAAATGGAAGCCTACGGGTAAGCTATTGTCGCAGGCAATAGGGACAGGCACCGGAGACTGCGAGGACGAACAATTCGAAGCCAAAGGCAGCGGGAACTCAAAGCGAGCTTTTGAGAGATTTCAGTTTTTTTTTTTTTTTTCTTTTTTTCCTAAAGCTATATAGAAAAGAGTTTCCTTTAAATATAGTGATCAGCGAAGCGGGCAAAGCCTGCTAGTCTGGTTATATAAATATTTTACGATTAATTAAAAGAAAGAAAAACTGATAATATTATCCCAGCAAAAACATAAATGTAAAAAAAGAGAGCCAAGTTCAATACAAAAATTATGCTTGGCTGGGGGCTTCGCTGCAAAAAGAATGGAGATCTAAATGAGTGCCAAGTTCTATGCAAAATCGAAATATGTATTTATAGGAACAAAATAACATTATGAACAAGTATTAAACTCTATTTCTTTGCTTTATTGGATACCTATAACAACTGCTTTATTTAAAAATGTGATATCTTAAAGTAGATTAGATTTGACTTGGCCAGTTTTTATCAGAATTAAAATGTTGAATAACTTTATAAAATGACTGATGTAATGAAAACTGGCCAAGTCAAATCTAATCTACTTTAAGATATCACATTTTTAAATAAAGCAGTTGTTATAGATATCCAATAAAGCAAAGAAATAGAGTTTAATACTTGTTCATAATGTTATTTTGTTCCTATAAATACATATTTCGATTTTGCATAGAACTTGGCACTCATTTAGATCTCCATTCTTTTTGCAGCGAAGCCCCCAGCCAAGCATAATTTTTGTATTGAACTTGGCTCTCTTTTTTTACATTTATGTTTTTGCTGGGATATCATTACTTTTTGTAAAGAAAACTAGGCAGGTATTGAAATCTAATGTTTTTTCTTGCGTTTCCGCTGCGTGGTTTTCTTTTCTATGCTATTGACTACATTCTCTTGAATGTTAGAGATAATAGTGCGCATTGCCCATTCTTTATCTGCTACCTTTTTAATACGCTACCTGTTTATTCATTGAATCTCATATATGTACTTCACTTTTATACTGTTACTGGTTTAGGCATGAAGAACGTTTGTAAAGTTTTTATATACATATGTATACATATACATTAAATACATAAGGTTTTTATCAGAATTAAAATGTTGAATAAGTTTATAAAATGACTGATGTAATGAAAACTGGACAAGTCAAATCTAACCTACTTTAAGATCTCACATTTTTAAATAACAGCAATTGTTATAGATATCCAATAAAGCAAAGAAATAGAGTTTAATACTTGTTCATAAAGTTATTTTGTTCCTATAAATACATATTTCAATTTTGCATAGAACTTGGCACTCATTTAGATCTCCATTCTTTTTGTGGCGAAGCCCTCAGCCAAGCATAATTTTTGAATTGAACTTGGCTCTCCTTTTTTACATTTATGTTTTTGGTGGGATATCATTACTTGAAAACTTGATGAAACTTGCGTTTCCGCTGCGTGGTTTTCTTTTGTATACTATTGTCTACATTCTCTTGAATGTTAGAGATAATAGTGCGCATTGCCCATTCATTATCTGCTACCTTCTTAATGCGCTTCCTGTTTATGCTTAAATTAGCCAAGTCCGGGCGATATAACGATCTCAGGCCATCTGGAAGTAGGTTAGATTTAGGTACTATATGTCAGTCAGTGCTAAAATTTACGGCTTTTTGACCTTCATATCTTTATAACCGTTTGAGCTAGCTGCATGAAATTTGAGCTTCTACATATCCTTATGGATGTAATTAAACACACGTAGTTTTATGTGTTTACGTTAAAGAGGTTTTGAGTTATAGAAGGGTCAAAAATGGCACCAAGTGGTTCGTGTAATATTACACACGGCGCTGCCTAGCTAGTTACTTTGCTTGAACTTGGCTTGACACGCTGCCGCCAATATTGTCTGCATTTTTAAATTTGTTGAACTACCTAATTGAATTCTGTATATAGTATATTTTATATGAAATATAGTATATACTGCCATATAGTATATTTTATATGAAACTAGGGGGCTCTGCCCCTACGAGCTGCGCTCGCCAACCCCCGCTTCTTCATGCTGAAAATATGTTTATTAAATTTTTTCATGGACATTTTACATTTATTTTAATATGAATATTTTACATTTATCTCAGAGCCGTTTTTACTTCCTTATACAATGTATAAGGAAGTATAGTAATCCCGATTTGCGAAATGGATTTTGTATTTCACATTGCTCGAAAACGAATGATCGCTGGATGTTGCCAATTTATACGTGTGACTGTCATGATGTCTAGTTGTACACCTGCAAGTGTCGTCTTAACACGAGCTCTCGTTTTAGAGATATAAGGGTTTTTACACGATTTTTCGTGACGTCTGTATGTGTGTGTGTCTGTGTGTGTGTGGGTATGTCGCATAACTCAAAAACGGTTGGACGTAGAAAGTTGCGAATTGGTACATAGGTTTGTTATAACATCTAGTTGTGCACCTCCCTTTTTGGACTTTCTATGATTTTCGGTTTTGGAGATATTTAGGAAAATTAGGTTCATAATGACAAAAATACATAGGTTTTGGCCATAATGTATCAAAAAACGGTAATAACTCAGAAACGGTTTAGACAAATCTTGCAATTTAACTGACTTCCCGACAAGCTAGACATTTGAAACTTTCAGAAAGGCTCAGAACACGTTGACAATGCATTTTTCAAATATTTTTAGCCAACTGTTTCCGATACCTGTTGCCTTCAGCAGCGTTTATGCGATTCAACAGAAAAATTATTTAACTAACTTCCCGACTAGCTAGACATTTGAAACTTTCAGACTAGATCAGAACACGGTGAAAATGCATTTTTTAATACTTTTAGCCAACTGTGTAGGGTTCCTGCTGCCTTCGGCAGCGTTACCAGTACAAATCTTGCAAACGATTTTTAACTAACTTCCCGAACAGCTAGACATTTAAAACTTCCCCAAGGCACAACTATGACATAAGTCCCCCCCCAAGGCACAACTTTGACATGAGTCCCCCCCCAGGCATAACTTTGACATTAGTCCCCCAATGCACAGCTTTGACACGAGTCCCCCCCAAGGTACAACTTTGACATGAGTCCCCAAAAGGCACAACTTTGACATGAGTCCCCCCCAAGGCACAACTTTGACATGAGTCCCCCCCAGGCACAACTTTGACATGAGTCCCCCCCCCCAGGCACAACTTTGACATGAGTCCCCCCAAGGTACAACTTTGACATGAGTCCCCCAAGGCACAACTTTGACATGAGTCCCCCCCAAGGTACAACTTTGGCATTAGTCCCCCCAAGGTACAACTTTGACAAGAGTCCCCCCCAAGGCACAACTTTGACATGAGTCCCCCCCCCAAGGCACAACTTTGACATGAGTCCCCTCAAGGCACAATTTTAATTTATTTATTTATTTTTTTTTTTTTTTTTTTTTTTTTTTTTTTTACGTATGCATGCATTTTTTAAAAATATTTTTAGCCAACTGTTTCGGGTCCAGTGACAATGTTTTTTAACATTATGTATACTTCTAAAAGTGTATAAGGAAGTCATGTGGTGCCCACATCAGATTTTTTAACAATATGACATCATGCAGTTAATGTCCATATTTGTAATTTAAAAAAATTATCACTGAATAATATTCATAAAATTCATTTTTTTTTTTTTTTAATCCAATCGATTTCACTTTCTTAAAGCAAAAACTCTCGAATAAAATTTTATGTTTTATTTAGTTAAGATTTATTCTGAAAAACTACATAGACACAAAACAGATGATTCCGAACGTCATTTTCCAAGACTATGACGTCACTGTCCTAAGACTATGACGTCACTATAATAAAAAATAAATACTGTCCATATTTATTGATTTATTTATTTTTAACGCTATTCCGGGAAATAAATTGAGTTTATTTCAATTGGTTTCATGTTTTGAATATTTGTAAAAAGTTTTTATATAATAAATATTATAAAATCTATTCATAAAAAAAAAAAAAAAAAAAAAATCATGGATATTTTTAAGTCACATGCTTCAAGAATTTCAACAACATCTATATTTTTACTATAGCAATGTAATTATTATTAAATAGTCAGATATCAGTTTATTGAATTGTGTTTATCATATTTTTGTTGGCAACATGACATAAATTAAAAAAATAATATTTTTTCTTTAATGAGAATTTTTATATCAGAAATGAAGATAATTTCGAATTAATATAACTCTTGACATAATTAGGCTACCGATAAACGGTTTGTTTCATTGTATTTACTGTACATTTTTGAACTAAACTACTAAATATCAAGTTTTTATACGAAATAGTATTTTTAATAGACGCAATAAAGAGAAAAAAGCATAAAAAGAACGCAGAAAAAAACAAGAAATTTTTTTTTAAAAATCTATAAAAAGTTTAAAAATTGTAAAAATTAAAAACTGATTGCACACTGCACTCCGCGGTATATTGAAGTATCTTCTGCTTAAAAATTATTGAGCTGCTATGAATAGTTTTTGAGTCTATAAAACTTTTATACCAGAAAACTTTTTGCTCACTTCAGCCCTGTATATCTCATAAAATATTCTATTTATAGAAAAACGGTTTTCTTTATTATGTTTATTGATCATTTATGTACAAAACTACAAAATGTCATGTTTTTATATGAAGTAGTTCTTTTAATATAAGCCAAGAAAGATAAAAAGACGCGGCGATTTGAAAGGCGGCAGCGGCAGCGGTAGTTACTTTTTTTCAATATAGAGAGATTTTATGCATACATTTTGTATGAACCGCATAAATTCTATATGTATTTTTCTACTCTCTAAAGAACAGTTCATAAACATAAAACTAATCAGTTACATGAAAATGTTACGTCATGCAATGGCCCTTAATAGAAATAAAAGTCAGTTTTGAAGTAGTCAGTCAGTCAGTGCTAAAATTTATTTTTTGACTTTTTTTGATTTTTTGATTTTTTCCTACGCTTACACACAATTACCGAGCTGGATTCCAAATTTCATCTTTCTAGGTCATCTGGAAGTAGGTTAGGTTTAGGTACTATATGTCAGTCAGTGAGAAAATTTACGACCTTTTGACCTTCATATTTTAAAAACCGTTTGAGCTAGCTTCATGAAATTTGGGCTTTTACATGTCCTTATGGATATAATTAAACACACGTAGTTTTATGTGTTTACGTTAAAGAGGTTTTGAGTTATAGAAGGGTCAAAAGTGGCACCAAGTGGTTCGTGTAATATTACACTCGGCGCTACTTAGCCTTTTCCTTTGCTTGAACTTGGCTTGACACGCTGCCGCGTGTCTAGATAAAGGGATAATTTTACATTTCATTATAAATATTACTCATTTAAAATTAAAATAAAAGCTTTGTCAGTATTTTGAAACTTTTGAAGTGTGTAACACTAATTAAAAAATTATGTCAATTATTATTTACAAACTAGTATATAACACCGTCAAAAATGACGGAATGTGAAATCAATTAAGGTAGTGAATCAACGAATGCTTTGCCAGAGCTTCGTTGGTCACTATATTTAAAGTAGACTAATGTGCAAGTTGTACCTAAAGGGACTAATGTGAAAGTTGTACCTCACTGGATTAATGTGCAAGTTGCACCGGACGAACAAACTATTTAAAATGACACTATTTAAAATTGGATGTTGCTTTAAATATTTATTGACACTTACTTTCATTTTGATATTTATTATCAAAATTCTTGAAGAAATAATTAAAATTCTTCAAACAATAACTTCTCCTTCTAAAGCTTCTTTATCGCAAAACTTAATGACATTATGTACAATACGCTTCGATTCACTACGGAGAGGTTTAATCCGAGAACTTGTACCAGATGTATGATCCATTGGTATAACTTTAGTATATCCCCACAGCTGAATTTGGCGATTTTTCTTTGGCGCCGTTTTGAACGGTAACGATGTCGTTCTGGACTGTTTGCGATATAATATGACAGCCTACATGTTGTTTATTTTGGATTTATGATTTTATGTTTTATGATTTAGATTATGATTTTATCATTTATGATTTAGCCATAATCGCCAACAAAAAACCGCTAAATATCGTTGTGGGGATATACTAAAGTTGTTCCGATTCTACACACAACACAAGAAACAATAGAAAAATGTTTCCTCTCTCTTTCTTCTTCCTTTGCTGTGTCTTCCAACGAGTAAGTGGAATCGCCCTGGCACTTTGCCAACCAGGGATCAATCGTCCGCGGCCGGACAGTATATTTAGATTATGTTATAGTTACATGTGTATGAAAATTAAAATCCAATTTCATTTTTAAAGTTTCTAGAAGGAAAAAAAAGCGTAAGTATTTTTTGGAGTAAAAATACGTAACAAAATTTGGAAACTGGCCTTCGAGTTGCATTATGGGAGGTAAGGTTATGTCGATATAAATGTCAAGTGTAATTTCATAGTTCTATCATCATCAGATGTTGTTGTTGGTGTAAAGGTTTAAGTCCGAACGATTATCGAAAGTCTTGATTCTGGGTGGGATTCACTCCGTAGGGTCTCTCTAAGAGATCCTAACCCATAATAATACAGGTATCGGAGAAAACTATGAAAAATTCCAAACAAATATGCCGACGAGCACAACATTGTTTTGAACCGGCTCTTTTCGTCACGGAGTAATATTAATAGGAGTTGAAGGTCCAATGGGAGAAAGCTACGAAACTGTGATCTAAATTTTTGGTAAATATTGAGGGCGCCACTTGTCATTCCTCCCTACTTCGGCGCGGATATACTGTTGTTTTCAATAGAATTTTACTGGAGTACATTTAAAATTTTTTATTTTAAGCAATTTAATTTCTTTGTAAGTTCTTAAAACTGCATAATTCAGATGTTTCAAATAAATGCTTCGTTCCTAGCTGTAAAACAGGCTATGATAGTGATAAGAAAAGAAAAAAAAAAGGCCGTAGGAGAAAAATAAAGTCCGAGTTCGTGTTTTCTGCACCTAAAGTAAGTTTATTTTTTTTCTTTACAAAATTTCATCCATTCTCCTTCCTCCCAATTGTCTGTTTTAGCTAGCTTCGGTTCATAAGAATCGTCAATTTTTAAAAGGTTTCTTTCAAAGTAAAATAAGTATAAAATGGCTCTTAAAAAAAACATGTTGGTTAGAATACTCTATTTAATGAAATTTGCCTTCAATCGAAATTTTTTCAGCTTGATATTATTTTTAAAAAAATAATTAAAATGAGACATTTCCCCATTGAATAACATTGCGGAAGCTGGAGAGAAGGAAGGATTGCACGCTGGCGCCATCTGTAAACATTAGAAAACAACATCACAAAATTTCAGCGTTACCTTCTTCTCCTGTCTTATTACTCCGTGGTGTATGTATTTCCAGAGCTTTTTAGGAAAACGGCCGATGGCTGAGTTACACAAATTTGCATGGGGGTTCGTAATAACCTTCCCTGATGCACCCCGAAGCCGGATTTTCGAATTTCTTATTATTTTTCTTTTAATTAATTAAAATGTGAAAAAAATAACCTTCTAATTTCTGATAAATTAGCCATTTAAATTTTATCCATAATTTAATTGTTGCCAATTTTTTTTTGACAGAATAAAAAAAGAAACAAAAAGTACATTTATTTAAAATGAGGAAAGTAAATAAAATAAATTAGAAAATAAATTAGAAATATCAGTCCTATCGTTACAAATAAGATACCAAATGAAAGAAGCAATTTTTGCGAATCCAGCGGATTAAACAGCTTATCGATCGGACAATTAGAATTTTTAAAATTAACTAATGTGTGAATTATAGGTGGCAACAGCAGGAGGTTGTATGAAAACTGTTAGAAAAAAAAAAAAAAAAATTTGCCACTCATTAAAAGTCACATGTTTTCTTAAGGGGGATTAAAAATTGCTGCTTTGAATTTTTTTTTAAATTTTCTTTCACAAACAAAACATATAATATACAGCCTGTACAACACTAGACCAAATTGCAGTTCAAATTTCATCAATTTTAGTTAATAAACAAAAAAGTTAGCTATATTTTTTTTTTTAGGTAGATTCTTTATAGGAGATCTGCCTATTGCAATGGTTCTCATGACACGACTTCTGGAAAATTTCTTCATATCTTCACCGATCATGACCCTAGAACCCAAAACCACCCTCCGCTCAAAAGTTTATATATATATATATATATATATATATAGGTATATATATATATATATGTATAACGCTTTTTCCCATGTTAAGTTGTGAACACGATAACTGGAGTAATTTTTATTTAAATTTCACCAGCTCGGGATATGTTGTCAGGACAGTAAAAATCTCGGTCGAGTTCGTAGATGGGGTATCCAGCTCAAAGGGGGTGGAAATTTTCATTTGCCCATAATTTCTTTAATATTGAAAATAGGAAAATACTTCAAATCAGGCGAATTACCGCCTTACCCTAAAGAACAACTTTTGCATTTAAACTTTTTCGATAACTTCAATTGCTTAAAAGTTACAAGTTAAAAAGTGATTTTTCTTGTGATGAAGCCAACATTTTCTATAGCTTTCATTGCAAAAATTTATAATCTGGTGCTTATGCCACGTGCAAATGATAATAAAAAAATCCCTTTTCGGCAAGCTTAAAGGCAAAGGTAGATTCCTTTGCGTTATTGTTATGCAAAAGTAAAGAAATATTACACATGCATTAACACATACTTAGCCAATGGCTTTATTCCCACACATTGCATTATTTACGTCGCTATTCTATTTTTAAGAAATTTAATTATCAACTACTACTATTGATTCTACTTAAAATTTTAGGCTAGATTTATTGGTCAGTAAATGTTTCAATTTATTGAAATCGAAGCTCATAATCATTCAACAAATAGAAGCCATAAAGATATACAATTTGGTGACAAAAATTGCGACTTAGCAATGAAATTTGTGATTTGGCGGCAAAATTTGATAGTTGCCGACGAAATTTTTGACTTGGCGACGAAATTAGACATTTGATGACAAAATTTGGCAAGCTTGGCGATGAAAAATGGCAGCTTTGGCATCATTATATTTTCTTCGCACGCGAAAACCTCATATTTTTCACAAACCAACATCTTGTTTCCACAAGATAAAAAGTCAAAGGAAGCTGTAACGTATTACTCTCAATTTCAATCGTAAATTTAAATTCTTGCGTAAACCAGTGTTCTAACTAAACTATTCACCACAAACGATATTTTTACCAAGACTAACATATTATTTTAATTTTATATATTAAAATGATTAATTAAAGCTGTTACCATGGCTTTTATATTTTCAGCTATATTTTTTATTATTGTTTCCACGTGACGTAAGCATCAGATTATAATTTTAAGAAATTAAAGCTAAAGAAAAAGTCGGCTAGTAAATTTTAAGCAATTGAAGTTATCGAAAAAGTTTAAATACAAAAGTTGTTCCTTAGGGTAAGGCGGTAATTCGCCTGATTTGAAGTATTTTCCTATTTTCAATATTAAAGAAATTATGGGCAAATGAAAATTTCCACCCCCCACCATTTCCACCCCCTTTGAGCTGGATGCCCCAACTACGAACTCGACCGAGATTTTTACTGCCCTGACAACATATCCCAAGCTGGTTAAATTTAAATAAAAAAAAATCCCTTTTCGGCAAGCTTAAAGGCAAAGGTAGATTCCTTTACGTTAATATTACAAATGTAAAGAAATTTTACATATGGATTAATACTTAACCAATGGCCTTGTTCTCACACATTGTATTATTTAAGCCGCTATTCTGTTTTCAAGAAATTTAATTTTCAACTACAAAAGGGATTCAATCTACTTAAAAATTTAGGCTAGATTTATTGATCTGTAAATGTTTCAATTTTTAGAACTCAAGCTCATAATCATTCAACAAATAGAAGTCTTAAAGATATGCAATCCCAGCAATGGTGAATCCCGGAGGGGGCTATTGGTCTACACCCCCCCTCTCTACCCAATTTTAATAAAAATTATAATTTTTATTTAAAATCCATATAACTGTTGTTCAAGATCTTTCTTTTAAGGAAAAATTCGAAACGTGAAAATGCACTTGTGACCTTACTATGGTCAAGCACTAGTAAGCCTGGCGTTGCTATGGTCAAGTCAAATACAGTTAAGTGGTAGCGGTTTTTGGATAGTTATTTCATTGTAATTTTTATTGAATTATTGAGAGTTTTGTATTGTGTTTTTGTGATTCTTATTGTCAGATGAATAAAAATTGTAAAGTGAAACTGTTTTGGTTGATATAAGCTTGAACATTAACATTGACATTAGTTAACATTGGACCATTTGGCACCGCTGAATTTCAATGTTAATTGTTATGAATTTAGTAAATTGTATGATTTGGCGAAATTTTGGTGACAAAACTTGTGACTTAACAATGAAATTTGTGATTTGGCGGCAAAATTTGATAGTTGACGACGAAAGTTTTGACTTGGCGACATAATTTGTTGTCTGACGACCAAATTTGGCGAGCTTGGCGGTGGAGAAAGGCAGCTTTGGCGTCATTATATTTTCTTTCCCCGCGAAAACCTCATATCTCTTCACAGACCAATATCTTGTTTCGACAAGATAAAAATTCAAAGGAGCTGTAACGTACTACTCTCTATCGTAAATTTTAAATTCTTGCCTAAACCGACATTCTAAACTATTCACCACGAACGATATTTGTATTAAGATTGACGTATTATTGTAATTATATATTTTAAATGATTAATTAAGGCGTTTAAGATGGTTTTTAATTAACACACTTTTATTAACTTGATATGATGCTATTAATGTATGTAACGGAATTTTGCAATTCAAATTTCGGCAACTTCTTGTCGTCCAAAGGGCCTGAAATTTTGCACACGACTTCATAATCAATGACAATACTAGATACAAGTGTTTCCAGGCACTTTTCCTATCAGGGGAAGGTTCCAGGGGCAAACAAAAAATATGTACTTATACAAAACTATCGTATGTGACACAGAATTTGGATGTATTTGTATAATGTCGAGTGGCAGCAATTTTTTTTTTTTTTTTTATATAAAGATTTAAAAGTATGTAACAGTTTTCTGAAACCTTTATTAGTTCACTTTTCAATAAAAAGAGTGTTCTTTATTATTATTATTTTTTTAAATGGTATAATTTTATTTATCAAAATAAGGGAATTCGAGTGATGAAATATTTTAATTTAAATTTAAGTTTTTATGAAAATAAACTTCAACGGAAAATTCATTAAAATCGTCCCTAGTTCATTTGTTAAAGGGATACCTAAATGTCCCCAAATTTATTACCTTTTCTACTATGCCAGTTTAATTCGTTTAGCATCGATTTACTAGATTTTTTTTTTTTAAACGATGACATTTATCTTTTACATTATAGCATCTATGTCATAAAGCTAAGTCTAAATCTGCTTAGCCCTAAGATATGTTGATTTTATTTACTTATTTTTTTATTCACTTTTATTTTATTTGTTTAAAATACTGGATAAAATTTTATTTCATTTTTCTCAGTACATTGTTGTAATTGTGACGTCATATTTTCTGTTAAATTAAACTTTTTTTTTTTTTTTTATCAAATTATTATATTGTTTAAAAACATGATTAAAATTTTATTATCCGCGTTTGTAATGATCGATAGATGGCGCTCTCTCAACTGCAGTTGTTAGTAAACATGATAGCCACGTGTAGTATTTATTATTGTTCTTTCTTGTGTTTCTATCATTGTTTCAGCGTGAAAGCTACCAGTGGTATGATAATTTCACCTTAGCCCACCAGAGGGCGAGCATTTCATTACAATCGCGGATAGTTTCAGTGATCTTTTTTATTATCATTTGCACGTGACATAAGCATCAGATTATAAATTTTTGCAATGAAAGCTTTAGAAAATGTCGGCTTCATCACAAGAAAAATCACTTTTTAACTTGTAACTTTTAAGCAATTGAAGTTATCGAAAAAGTTTAAATACAAAAGTTGTTCTTTAGGGTAAGGCGGTAATTCGCCTGATTTGAAGTATTTTCCTATTTTCAATATTAAAGAAATTATGGGAAAATGAAAATTTCCACCCCCCACCATTTCCACCCCCTTTGAGCTGGATACCCCATCTACGAACTCGACCGAGATTTTTACTGTCCTGACAACATATCCCGAGCTGGTGAAATTTAAATAAAAATTACTCCAGTTATCGTGTTCACAACTTAACATGGGAAAAAGCGTTATATATATATATATACCTATATATATATATATATATAAACTTTTGAACGGAGGGTGGTTTTGTTTTCTAGGGGTCATGATCGGTGAAGATATGAAGAAATTTTCAAGAAGTCGTGTCATGAGAACCATTGCAATAGGTAGATCTCCTATAAGGAATCTACGTAATTACTCCAGTTATCGTGTTCACAACTTAACATGGGAAAAAGCGTTATATATATATATATATATATATATATATATATATATATATATATATATATATATATGTATAAACTTTTGAACGGAGGGTGGTTTTGGGTTCTAGGGGTCATGATCGGTGAAGATATGATGAAATTTTCCAGAAGTCGTGTCACGAGAACCATTGCAATAGGTAGATCTCCTATAAGGAATCTACCTAAAAGATCACTGAAAATATAATAAAATTTTAATCATGTTTTTAAACAATATAATAATCTGATTTAAAAAAAAAAAAGGTTACCAGAAAATATGACGTCACAATTACAACTAGTATGTTGTGGCCACCACAAGACTTTCTTCTATATTTTCCTATATACATATTCAATCAGTAACAAAAAAAAAAAAAAAAAAAAAAAAAAAAAAACAATTTTTTTTTTTTTTTTAATTTTTTTTTTTTTTTTTTTTTTTTTTTTTGTTAAAAGTAATGCATATTCAATCAGTAACAATATTTAAAAAAAAAACGACTTTTTTTCCTAAGGTTTTTTTTTTTTTTTTTTTTTTTTTTGTTTAAAGTAAAAAAAAAATCGATAACTTTGTTTTAAATTATCACAGATTTATAATTCAACCAGTCGTTTTAAAGGTATTGACGAGATCTTTCGAAAGATACCCATCTTGAAAATTTACCCCCCCCCCCCGGGGTACCCCCACATGCATAAAATTTTTTTCCTAGTTAACTACTATTATTATCAATAATTCATATTAATTTTACAATCACAAGTTTAAAATAACGCTCATTATGTACATTTATACGAAATTTCGTCCTATACTGCCATGTTAAAAATTTAGAAAAAATGCGATCACAGCGCCACCTGTTGAGCTATTGATCCCCAAATGTAATCAGCACCAGTTTATGTCGGGGACCAACTAAATACCAAGTTTGGTTAAATTTCGTTAAAAAAAAATCGATAACTTTGTTTTAAATTATCACAGATTTATAGTTCTACCATTCGTTTTAAAGGTATTGACGAGATCTTTCGAAAGATACCCATCTTGAAAATTTACCCCCTCCCGGGGGGTACTTCCCCCCCAGGGGGGAACCGGTGCCCCCGCATGCACAATTTTTTTTTCCTAATGAACTACTACTATTATCAATAATTCATATTAATTTTACTTTCACAAGTTTAAAATAACGCTCATTATGTACATTTGTACGAAATTTTGTCCTATACTGCCATGCTAAAAGTTTACATAAAATGCGATCACAGCGCCATCTGATGGGCGATTGATCCCAAAATCTAATCAGCACCATTCCATGTCAGGGTCGAACTATATAGCAAGTTTGGTTCAATTTCATTCATTGGTTCGTGAGATACGGTGAAATATACGAAATTTTGCGATCACAGCGCCACCTGATGGGCGATTGATCCCCAAATCTAATCAGCACCATGCCCCATCAGGTTCCAGCTATACACCAAGTTTGGTTGAATTTCATTCATTGGTTCGTGAGATACGGTGAAAAATACGAAATTTTGTCCTATATTGCCATGTTAAAAATTTACATAAAATGGGATCACAGCGCCACCTGATGGGCTATTGATCCCCAAATCTAATCAGCACAATGCCCCGCCAGGGTCCAACTATATACCAAGTTTGGTTGAATTTCATTCATTGGTTCGGGAGATACGGTGAAAACACGAAACCACAGACACACAGACCGACAGACATTTTTTAAAAACTATCAATTCGTGTTCAGGACATCCCAAAACGTGTAGATCCGTCAAAAAACGGAGGTCGAAAATTTTCGCGAATCCAATACTTTCTCTATATTACATATAGAAGAAAGTAAAAATCAACGAAAGGGTATTTATAATAAAATATATGTTGCAATTTTTATTTGCTTTGTGACCAAGGCTATACATTTAGAGTTAGTCACGGATTTAACGTCCGCAGCCTTTATAGCTGCTCTTAAGAGATTTATATCAAGGAGAGGAAAATGCAGTAAGTTGTATACAGATAATGCTAAGAATTTTGTGGGGGCAAATGCAGAGCTAAAAAAATTGTATAAAATGGTAAATAGGCCAGATGATCAAATTTCGGGGTATTTGAGTTCAGAAAACATTGATTGGAAGTACTCACTTCCTAGAGCCCCAAACTTTGGAGGATTGTGGGAAACAGGAGTTAAATTTTTTAAATATTATTTGAAAAGAGTTGCGGAAAATTTAAAATTAACTTATGAGGAATTTTTGACTTTAATTATACAAATTGAAGGGATGCTAAATTCTAGGCCTTTAGTCCCCTTAACTGCTAACGTAGAGGATTTAAATGTGTTGACTCCTGCCCACTTCCTCTTAGGAAGGTCAATTACGTCTATAACTGAGCCAGATTTATCAGAAATTACAGAAAACAGGCTTAGCCAATGGCAAAAAATAACTAAGTTATTTCAAAGCATTTGGCGTAAGTGGCACTTAGATTATCTATGCCACTTGCAACAGAGATCGCGATGGAAATTTGAGAAACAAAATATTTGTGTTGGAGACATGGTTATTCTAAAAGAGGATAACTTACCTTCATGTGAGTGGTCACTGGCCAGAATAAGCAAAATTTTTCCCGAAGCGGACAAAAAAGTTAGGGTAGTAGAGGTTAGTACTGTTTCTGGCAAGTTTAAAAGGTCTATTTCTAAGGTTTGCCCGCTTCCAATAAATGATTAACATTGTTATTAATTATGAATGTTGTAAATTATGTAATATTTTGATAAAATTTTTGCATTACTTTTTATTTAACACATGTAATATTTAGTATATGGTATTGTGTAATATTAATTGTATCAGAATTTTTATGTAAAAAAATAAAAATAAAAATATGTTTTTTTGGAAATATATAAAACCATAAAAAGATTAGTTGTCTAAAATACGGCATAAATAGCGCTCATAGCATATTGTTACAATGGATTAAGTCTAAAATGGTGCCAAAAATTTAAAAGTCGCCAAAGAGAACTATATTAAGGCTGTACTACGATCAGGCTTACAAACCATGAATTATGTATAACCACAAAAATTAATTGTCTCATGCGACAGGCGTAGCCGGTCATAGCATATTGTTATACTTAGCGTGAAATTGCTGTCATTTTATGGTTGATCGGATAAACAAAATAAACATAGGAAATAACGTAAAAGAAAATTTTGTGTGCACCCCGTATAGTGTTGTTCATATGTAACTGGGATTTAAATATAAAAGGGATAATTCAATTTTTCTATACTATCTATTTCGAAACTGTTATCTAATACGCGCCTAAATGGAAGCCCACTGGTATGGTATTGTCACAGGTAATAGGGACAGGCGCAGTTTTAGCGGATAACCAAATCGTGCCGAAAGCAGCAGGGACCTCAAACGAGCTTTTGAGCAATTTCAGTATTTTGTTTTATTTTATTTTTATAAAGCTATATAGAAAAGAGTTTCCTTTAAATTTAGTGGCCAGCGAAGCAGGCAAAGCCTGCTAGTATGTAATATATGAAACATGTGGGTTATTTTGTTTCTCGAAAGAGATAGAAAACGATCAAATATGCGTGTATATTTACGTTAAAACTGAAGTCTTATGTGAAAGTTGGGTTAACGTTTAAATATACCTGTTAACAAGCGAGATAAATATTTTGCTTTTCTAACCTATTGGACGATACTACTGACAAGGAAAGTTTTCTTAATGCACCACTGGCACTAGTTAAAATTTTTTAACTAGTAAAAAATTCTACTGACATTAGTTACTTTCCTAATATATGATAATCAAATTTATCGGCGGAATATCAAAAGACAATCTGTAAAAAGAAATAAAATATTTTGATAATTTCACGCGAAAAGCCAAGGACATCATACGATTTGGCGAACATAATGTCTCGCCAAATGCAAATAATTTTTATGCAAGTAATTTTAATAAATAATTGGAAAATTGCTTGCTCAACAAATGCTCACTGAATAGCGAATAACTTCAAAATTATCAATTAAAATAGCTGATATTTTTTTACAGATTTTTTTCTATTTCTTTTCTTTTCTTTTTTTTTTTTTTTTTTATAATATACCGAAGTGAATTGTTGTTGGACGTATTTAATTTTATCTTAAAAAAAAAAAAAAAGTCAAATACGCTTAAGTTATGCTTAGTACTTTAAATTATTTGAAAAATCTTTCGCATTTTGAAAATTGCAAATCTGAAAAAAAAATAATAATAATAATAATAATAATAATTTCTTTTTCTACAATTTCTTTTTTTATTGTTGTTGTTATTGTTTGTTTGTTTGTAAAACATTATCCGCGATTGTAATGATCGATAGATGGCGCTTTCTCAACACTGCAGTTGTTAGTAAACATTATAGCCACGTGTGTTCCATTAGTGTTCTTTTTGTTATTCTACTTAATATTCCGCCATTACATCATGGAAAATTGATTGCTTTTGGAAAAAAATATTTCAGTTTCTTCAAAGTTCGATCGGAAGTAGATTTTAACTGAAGTTGAACAAATATTAGTTTCAAATCATCTGATTAATTCTTTACTTCCATTAGCCGAAGCAACTGAAATTTTAAATTTGTCATTTGGAAATAAATGGAAGCTCAATTCTGGATTTCTTGATCCTTTGGAGTTAGATTGTAGCACACAACAGTATGTGTTATCTTTTTTACCGTATTTATTCATTTTTATTCTATAAATATATGTGAAACTAAATATCGTGAAGCAATGGCGGCTGTATGGAATTCGAATTAAACCATGTTTATTGTAATTTCACCTTAGCCCACCAGAGGGCGAGCATTTCATTACAATCGCGGATTCCTTAGCAATTTATTTATTTATTCATTTATTTTTATTTTATTAAAAACTAAATCATCGAAAGGGAAAAATCACTGAAAAGGACTTTACGTTTTTATTGTTGAAGACTTGTCCTCTCTTTTAACATCACTTTCGCCTGCGGTGTTATTTGCTTCTAAGGTAAAAGATTCACCTCTCACACTGATCCCAATTGAATATGTAACGTCGAGGTTTTTTTTTTTTTTTTTTTTTTTTTTTTTTAGGACTGAGGACTATTAGTGTCAATCTGGGATTATTGCTGTGTCATTTTTCGATAGTTGGACATATGTCGAAATCCTTTTTCGATAGTTGGACATGAATCGAAATCTAAAATTTATCGAAAATATAATTGAATAATCTGAAATCGACGTTATAATTTGGAAAAAAAAAAAAAAAAAAAAAAAAAAAAAACTAATAGTCCTCCGTCCTAAACTAAATTCTGCTTTTGCAAGAATTTCATCAAAATCATTTTTTTTTTAAGAAAAAGAAAAGAAAAGAGTTAGTAGCTAAGTAGCTTGACAATTTGTTATTGCCACATTTTGAAGAAAGCAGAGATTTAAATAAGTTGACGGTTGCACAAAAAAAAAAAAAAAAACTTGGGGGGACTCATGTCAAAGTTGTGCCTGGGGGGGGACTCATGTCAAAGTTGTGCCTTGGGGGGACTCATGTCAAAGTTGTGCCTTGGGGGGACTCATGTCAAAGTTGTGCCTTGGGGGGGACTCATGTCAAAGTTGTGCCTTGGGGGGGGAACTCATGTCAAAGTTGTACCTTGGGGGGGACTCATGTCAAAGTTGTGCCTTGGGGGGACTCATGTCAAAGTTGTGCCTTGGGGAGACATGTCAAAGTTGGGTCTAGGGGGGGACTCATGTCAAAGTTGTGCCTTGGGGGGGACTCATGTCAATGTCATTTTGAAAAGATTTTGATGAAGTTCTGGCAAAAGCAGAATTTAGTTTAGGACGGAGGACTATTAGTTTTTTTTTCTTCCTAATTATAGCATCGCTTTCAAATTATTCAATTATATTTTCGATAAATTTTAGATTTCGATAAATGTCCAACTATCGAAAAATGATTTCGACAATTGTGCAACTATCGAAAACGACAACGCAAAAATCGCTGTCTGAGACTATAATAGGCCCTCAGTCCTAAAAAAAAATGACTGTTAGAGACTTCTTGAATGTTTAAAAACATTGCAAGGCTCGGGGGAATGTACGGGCATTTGTTACAGTATGATGTAATAAGGTGCGCACGCACCTGTGTAGAGGCTGTGCCCTCTGTGTATGAGTAGACTCGAGAGTGTTAACAGGGATCCTCGAGCGCGATCCCACTTTGAGTTTGTGTTTTTGAAATAAATTGAGTATACAGTCCACTTGAGTTTAATTTATACCTCCACACTACATCAGTGCCTAAGAGAGACCTAACACATTTTTCTAAAAGTTAAAGACTGTGACTGTTAAGAAATTATAAGACCACCTGAGAAAATTAGCATATTATACATGATGTCGAACTCAATATAAAGCGCATGCGTCAGTATTTCGTAAAAGCATTACCTAAGAAGCAAAGGCTTAGGTTTTGAATGTATTATCTACGATTAATTTGACGATGCCTCGAGGTAAAGAATTATCGGAGTGCGAAGTGAGAAAAATTTTATTAGGACTGAGGACTATCCGCGTTTGTAATGAGCGATAGATGGCACTTTTTCAGCTTTTGTTGTTAGTAAATATAATAGCCACGTGTATTTATTATTGTTCTTTTTGTTATTCTACTTAATATTCGTACTATAACTTCTCTACCATTACATCATGGAAAATTGATTGCTTTTGGAAAAAAATATTTCAGTTTATTCAAAGTTCGATTGGAAGTAGATTTTTAACTGAAGTTGAACAAATATTAGTTTCAAATCATCTGATTAATTCTTTACTTCCATTAGCCGAAGCAACTGAAATTTTAAATTTGTCATTTGGAAATAAATGGAAGCTTAATTCTGGATTTCTTTATCCTTTGGAGTTACACTGTAGCACCCAACGGTATGTGCTATCTTTTTTACCGGATTTATTCATTTTTATTCAATAAATATATGTGAAACTAAACATCGGCAAGCAATGGCGGCTTGATGAAAATCGAATTAAAGCATGTTAATTGTAATTTCACCTTAGCCCACCAGAAGGCGAACATTTCATTACAATCGCGGATTAGTCTCAATCTAGGATTTTTGCGTTGTCGATTTCGATAGTTGGACATTTGCCGAAATCTAAAATTTATCGAAAATATAATTGAACTAGCAGACCCGGCCACGCGTTGCTGTGACTAAATTATACGTTGAATTATACGGCTGTAAACTATTTAGTACAGTCAAATTATTATTTACGAACAAAGACAAAAACGTTGTAGCCGATGTAAAAACCCACAGGGTTGAGATTTGAAACTTAGGTCAAAATTTGGAAGCGATTGATAAAAACTTTCGTAGTGTTGATATTAAGCACAAATTAATTTTATTGTAGGGTCCTATAAATTTTAATGGAGAAGTGATATATATTATTTCTAATGCTACTTTGGATAAAATTGCTAAAATGACTAATATATAAATTAAATTCTATTAAAATTCTATTAAAATAAAAGTATAAAAGAAACAGACGATTTTAAAATCAATTTTTATGGAGGAGTGAAATATAATATATGCTATAATGGATAATTTTACTATAAAATGACCTCATCATTTTAAATATTTTTAAGAGGGCAACAGCTGTAGTTATAAAAAGGAAAACAATAAGGCTAAACCAGAAAAATAAGTAAATTTGATAAATATTTTAAAACTTTAAAATTGGAAATCTTATGAAATATTGGACATTTAAAGTAAATACATGTATCATTTTAAATAGAAAAAGATTTAGGAAAAGTTTAGTGTATTTTAACGAAGTGATGAGAAGGTTTTGAGTTTGTTAAAATTTTAATAGTAAATTCAAGTTAATAAAGATGGGAAACATTGAGGATTAAGATAAGAATAATTATAAGATAAAAAAAAAAAAAAAAAAAAAAAAAAAAAAACTTTTTATATACCATGCTTTTAAATTTTAATATACTAATAATATACTAATTAAAAGGAAAATGATAATCATTCTATCATAGTTTGAAGTCAAATTTGTTTTCAAATGTCTAAATAAAATATCTGATGTAAGATACTAATATTTTGCAGCGGAATAGATTTCATTTCTGTCATCCTTGGCAAAAAAAAAAAGAATATCGCCAAATTATCTGGCGAAAATATTTAATTCCTTTCAAAAATCATGGTTATTTTAACAACTTATATTAAAAGAGTAATGAATAATATGAAACAATATTTCGTACAATACATATTACATGTCATACATACGTACAATGAATAATACATATTACATTTCGTACAATGCATACATCTGGCATGTATATTTTCGTGTTACGCTTTTGATCGCCAAATAATAATAATAATAATAATAAAAGCCAAGGGCGACAGAGTTTTGAAATTTAAAATTAAAATTTTGTCAATTTGACAGCAAAATAATTCAATCTAACACCCGCGATAACTAATACATATCTATACCCAAATATAAGGATTAAAATCGTGAAATAAATTTCCTCGATTTTTAATAATTTCTTACAAAAAATCCAGTGGGCAATTAACACAGGAAATCTTTTTCTTGGCTGCACAGACGGTCAGTGAGTCACGCTTCGCTTGCGTATAGAACTCATAGATATAGTATAGCATATATAGAATAGAGTGATCATTGGGGAGAAAAAAGTTATTCCTTTTCATTTGGGAAAAGACGACGTTTTTACCAAGATATGGCCGTCTTTCCCCGAGTGAATACACACGGGAATACATACAAATATTTTAGCAAATAAAATGTGTGAATAATTTATTTGCTAAAGGGGAATGGAAGACTCCAGATACAGTTTCAAATTCATATTTCTTTCTTTCTTTTCTTTTCTTTTCTTTTCTTTTTTTTTTTTTTTTTTTTTTTTTCAATACCACTTAATGGCTGTTTCCAAAGCTTTTATTGTTTTTTTTTTTCGGCATCAAAAATCTTTGTGCGATAACATGGGGATGAGAGATCTATATATATATTACTATATCTATGATAGAACTACATTAGCACTTTATCAATGTGTATAAAATCTTTAAATTGATTATGACGTCAATTTTCGTGAGATGCATAATTTAACTTTTTATAATTTTTTAACGTTCACGTTTGATTAAATGTATTTATTTTTAAGTCGAAAGAAAATGAACTCGTATTTTTTTTTTTTTTTTTTTGGCAACAATTAAATTAATGGAACTCACAGATATTTTGGAGCATCTTTAATAAAGGTCTATAATTAACAAATAATTGCAATAAAACAATATTGTGACAATAAATTGAGATAAAAACTATCCTATCTCTCAAGTTAGACCAAACTGCACACAGTGTGCAAAATTTCATTAAAATCGGTTCCTAAGTTTAGGAGTTTACCCCGGACAAACATCGTGGCACGTAATTTATATATATATACAGATACAGATAATTTGAAAGCGATGTTATAATTTGAAAAAAAAAAAAAAAAAAAAAAAAACTAATAGTCCTCCGTCCTAAACTAAATTCTGCTTTTGCCAGAATTTCATCAAAATCTTTTTTTTTTTTTTTTTTAGAAAAAGAAAAGAAAATTAATAACAATCAGTATCATTACAAACAATATCGAAAAAGTTTTTTTTTTTTTTTAATAATTTTGAAATCTATAATAATAAAAGAAAAGGTTTGTCTGTCTGTCTGTCTATCTGTCTGTTCTTTTATACGTTCAGCCCCTATTGAACGCAGAAGTACAAAAATTGACATACGGATGCTCAGGAGCCTTCCCGAGGGGCTCCTAAAAAACAGAATTTAAAATTTTTAATTAGTTGTGGAGATATTAATTAAAATGTCCACTCATGTCTAATCTAAAAGCGATCTCAATGACTGAGAATTCACCGCCATTGCATAAAAAAAAATATTTTAACGGAGTTAAAAGCAGAAAAAGTGGAAAATAAATTACAAATATTTGTCCGATTGTTACGATTTCGATACCAAATGAAAGGGGCATTTTTTCTGAATCTAAGTGTGCAAGTGGCTTATCGGTACAACAATTAGATTTTTTTTAATTAACTGAAGTATGAATTTTCTGTGGCAACACCATTTCAAATGCCTGACTATCGTCTGCCATGAAAAAGGAAATGATTGTAACTGATCAAGATGTCACGTGTTTTGTAGTGGGAAGAAAAATTGCAATTTTCAAAATTTTTTTAATTTTAATTCACATTACATTTGAATTAATATTCGGCCTAGACAGCATATTATAAAGCTACTGTTCAATTTTCATGAAAATATGTGGATAAACAAAAAAATTAGATTAAATTTTGTATTATATTTTGCACTATTTAAAAAAAAAAGAGGCATTCTATCAGCAGACGATTTTAACGGCTGTCTAGAACGGAAACAAAACATGTGGAAGTCATTAATGTCACATGATCTTGAACTGGGGTTAAAAATTGCAAATTTCAAAATGCTTCAAATTTTCTTTTTCGCACACAACACTTAATATACAATCTATGCAGCACAAAACCAACATGCAGTTTAAATTTCATCAATTTGGGTTAATAAACAAAGCAGTTACATTTTAATTGCAAATTAAATTTTATTCTAACACGTAATCTATCTTTCAATAGACGATAGGAGTTTCCATAGTAACGAAATGCTTTGAAGGTACTAAAAAAATACTTTTTATTTTTTCTTTTTACTTCCAATCGCATATCTACAAAAAATTGGCTGATGCAGGTGTGCATAGATTTTTTCTTTTCTTTTTTTCTTTTTTTTCTTTCGTTGTTTCTTTTCTTTTTTTAATTTTTGAATCTGAATTTCTTAAATTAATTATTTTATTTATTTAACCTGGAATGTTCCGTTAATTTTTCTCCTTTATTTTCTATGGAATTAGAGATTTCGCGTGATTTACATGTTTTAGAATGTCCTGATTAGGTTTTCTTTTGTATCTCAGCTACTAATTAAAATGATTTCATAAGTAATACATCATTTGAAAGCTTTGTTGATTTGGAACTGAACAGTAGATTACAGAAATTTCTACCGCCAGATGGCGCTGAAATATTTTAAGATTGCAATATTTCAAATATTAATTATGATTAAATTATTTTTAATACATCATTCGAAAGATATTTTAAAGAACTTTTATATTATCGAAAGTGGGATTCGAGATTTCACCTGATTTACACGTTTTGAGGTGTCCTGAATCGGTTATCTTTTGTATCTCAGCTACTAATTAAAATAATTTCATAAGTAATACATCAGTTGAAAGCTTTGTTGATTTGGAATCAAACAGTAGATTACAGAAATTTCTATCGCCAGATGGCGCTGTAATATTTTAAAATTCCAATATTTCAATTTCTAATTATGATTAAATTATCTTTAATGTATCATTCGAAAGATATTTTAAAGTACTTTTATATTATCGAAAGTGGAATTCCAGATTTCACCCGATTTACACGTTTTGAGGTGTCCTGATTAGGCTTTTCTTTTGTATCTCAGCTACTAATTAAAATAATTTCATAAGTAATACATCATTTGAAAGCTTTGTTGATCTGGAATGGAACAATAGATTACGGAAATTTCTACCGCCAGATGGCGCTGTAATATTTTAAAGTTTCAATATTTCAAATTCTAATTATGACTAAATTATTTCTAATACATCATTCGAAAGATATTTTAAAGTTCTTTTATATTATCGAAAGTGGAATTCGAGATTTCACCTGATTTACAATTTTAAGGTGTCCTGATCAGGTTTTCTTTTGCATCTCATCTAATTGAGTTAGACCGTTCAAAATTGGTATATGTAAGTTAATTAGGAGGGGCTGGAAGGGTGGGGAAGGAATAGGCGCGCGCAGCGCGCACGAGACTGCGCTGCCGAAGGCAGTGGGAACCCAGTCCGACATTTTACCTGATGAGAAATGATTTTTTTAATTTTCTTTTCTTAAGAATAAAAGTTTGATTTCAGAAGGAATATGCGTGCGCACCGCACGTATATCTTAACACGTGCGCGCGCAGCACGTATGGGTTTGGGACCCCGTGCGAGTTTTTACCCGATGATAAAAGATTTTTTTTAAATTTTATTTTCTTAATAATAAAAGTTTGAGTTGAGAAGGAATATGCGTGTACAGCGCACGTATATCCTGACACGTGCGCGCCCAGGGCGCATGGGTCTGCGCTGCCGAAGGCAGTGGGGTCCCGGTGTGAGTTTTTACCCGATGCTAAATGATATATTTTTTAATTCCTTTTCTTAAGAATGAAAGTTTATGAGTAATAACATGAAAATTTGAAAAGTCATAAGGATGGCGAAGACATACGTGCGCTGCGCGCACGGGTCTACGCTGCCGAAGGCAGTGGGGACCCGGTGCGACATTTTTCCCGATCAGAATTTTTTTTTCTCTTTTTTTATCACGTGATAAAAATTAATGCAATTTTGAGAATTCATTAATTTTTGTGATTCATTTAAAAATAGTGACCATTGAAGCGGGCGTAGCCTGCTAGTAGGAAATAAAATGTGCGCGTGCAATAATATGAAATAGAGTTCTAACAGATGACGTCATGAGCATGTTTGCTGAGGGACAGTTGACCCGACTGACCCATTTTATCAATGCGGAATAGTGTTACAAATTTATTGTAACACAGTGTTGTAAATGTATTTGTAAAAGCATAAAAAAAATCGACTACTACGCTTCCAAAAGCATGGAAAAATTAGCGTTGTCCTTCAGCAAAGTACGGTTTCTAAGAAGAAAGTCACGTGGTTGTTAGAACTCTATAAAAATAAGTAAAAAAAATGAATTTAATGATTTAATTTTTATATAAAACGTGATCGCGTGCTATCTTAAAAAGTAGATGTAAAATTTAAAGTGTAATATATTAAGGTTATCATTAATTAATGATCTAAATAACAAAAAGCTAACATACAAATAAATAATTAGAAAACGTTTTAAGAGTAAGCAATATAACCATTTTAATATCGCATACTACAGTCGGGTAATACAATTCCTTTTTTTTTTTTGAAACAGTGATAGAGTTGAGTTGTAGCTTGTCATTTACACGAGTTGATTTGTATCTTACCACAACACTTCCTCCACAAGCCACAACTTACTTAACACGAATTAATTTTGATTTTCAACTAGACTACTAAATGAAAATAGTCCTAAAAGAGTACACAGTTCCTTAAACCTAACACTAGGCAATGGTTTTGTCATTAAGTCTGCTAACTGCAATTTTCCCGGGAACATGTTTAATATGCAGTTCGCCGTCAATGAACTTTTCTCGCACAAAATGATAACGGACATCAATATGTTTGGAGCGTTTATGGTATTCAGGATTTTTGGCAAGTTTTACAGCGCTTGCATTATCTACCAGAAGAGAGGGTGTTTTAACATATGTTAAATCACTGAACAAGTGTTTCAGCCAAATTAATTCCTTCGCACTCTCACTTGCAGCAACATACTCAGCTTGTCGTAGATAACACAACACTTCTCTGCTTTTGGCTCATCCATGAGATGGCTCCACTTGCAAATCTTGAAATCATTCCAGTTCTTGAGCGTCTTGTTTTTAAATCACCCGCATAATCAGCATCACTGTACACTTCAAGCTCATTGGGATGGCTCTTAGATTGATATAGCAAACCAAAATCTACAGTTTTTTTCAGATACTTGAAAATTCGTTTCACTGCACACCAATCAGACGTCCTTGGATTTTCCAGATTTTCAGAAACAATACTGATAGCATATGCTAGATCTGGTCTTGTAACAGTAGCAAGGTACATTAGGCTGCCAACTGCCTGACGATAGGGAACTTCTTTTCCTATCAATATATTTCCAACATCATCAGAAACATAGCTTTTGTCACTTGGAGTTGATACTGAATTAGCACCATCCATTTGAAACCTTGAGAGGACTTTTTTCGCATAGGCACACTGATTCACAAAAATTGAACCATCATCCAATCTTTTTATGTTCATACCTAAAAATTGGTTTAAAGAACCTCTTGTGATTTGAAAAGACTGACTAAGTTGATCCATGAATTCCTCCACTTCAACTTTATCAGTCCCAACAACAAGGCCATCATTGACGTAGATAACAACAAAAAGTTTCTTGCCATCTCTATGTCTGATAAATAAACAGGGATCAGCTGCACTAACTTCCAGTTTCTGGTCTTTCATAAAATTCACAAAACACTGATTCCAACAACGAGGGGCTTGTTTGAGTCCATATAAACTTTTATGTAATCTACAGACTCTCCCACTATTATCATTAAAGCCTTCTGGTTGTGTCATGAAGACTTCCTCCTTAAGTGTTCCATATAAGAATGCAGTCTTTACATCAAATTGTTGCAAGTGTAATTTTTCTTTTGCAGTTACTGCAAGAACAGATCTCACAGTATCATATCTAGCAACAGGACTAAACGTTTCATCATAATCAAAACCTGCTTTCTGAGCATACCCCTTGGCTACAAGACGAGCTTTGTATCGCTCCACGGTACCATCAGAATTAAATTTCTTTCTCAACACCCATCGGCAATTGATGACTTTGGAACATTTAGGCCTTTCAACTAATTCCCAAGTTTCATTTTTATGCAGGGCATCTATTTCTTCTCTCATAGCTTTAAGCTACAAATCACTTTCATTCGAGGAAAGAGCTTCAGAGTATGTCGAGAGATTTTCACTATTTTCGGAATCTTCTACTGCAGCTATGTTTGCAATAAGATACTCTCCAGATCTCATCCATGCAGGTAAGCTTTTGTTTCTTTGAGACTTTCTGACAGTTTGTAATTTCTCTTCTGAATGATTTGATTCTTTACTCTGAATATCTTCACATCACTCAATTAAGTCTTCCTTCACCTCCACTGTTACTGGAGTGGTACATAAACGTTCAGGTTTGAAATATACATCACGAGATTTTATGATTTTGTTCTGAGAAGGCAGATAGATTTTATAGCCATCTTTCTTGTTCACATACCCCACAAAATGACCATGAACACTTTTGTCATCAAATTTACGTCGAAAATTCTTAGGTATATTTGAATAACATTCAGTTCCGAACACTTTCAAATGATCTAGTTTAATTGTTGGCTCACCAGTCCAAAGCTCATGAGGGCTCTTGTTTTCTTCTGGAGATACACCAGTATGGTTTAGAAGGTAGACTGCTGTTTCACATGCATTGGCCCACAGAGACCTAGGTAAACCACTTGCAGACAGCATAGAACGAGCCAGTTCAACGATTGTTCTGTTTTCTCTCTCAGCTGCGCCATTTTGTTCTGGCGAGTATGGTATACCAAGAGTCAGAACTGTACCTTTTTCAGCAAGGATTTGTCGAACTTCACCACAGTCAAATTCTCCTCCTCCATCACAGCGCAAAGCTTTTACAGCATGACCATAATTGGTAGCTTCATTTAAAAACATACGTAAGCAACTACTAACATCACTTTTCTTTTTCAAGAAAAATATTTTACGATATTTACTGTAGTCATCTATAAAAGAAACATAATATCGAGCACCACTAAGAGAAGTTATAGACATGGGACCGTTTACATCAGCATTAATCATTTCACCAGTTGACATGGCTCTATAAGGACGTGATTTAAAAGGTTTTCGATGAGCTTTACCAAGAGCACATCCATCACAGAATTCATTTGTCATTGCATGACTTACAGATATGCCTATATCAGTTAGCAACTTACGAACATGTCGTTTGTTTTGGTGACCAAGGCGTTCATGCCATAACTGCAAAGATTCAGATTCAGTAGCAGTACTTATTTCAGCTGGACTTGCTGGAATAACAACTCTCATGCAGATAATATATGTGTGATCTGACCATGATCCAACTGCAACAAGTTCTTTAGAACGATAAAATTCAATATATCTTTCTGTCATTTTTACTTCAATACCATGCTTGGCAGCTTGTTGCACAGAAAAGAGATGCCTCTTCACATCAGGGACATACCAGACATTTTCCATGTGAGCATCATACCATTTGCCATGAATATAAACTTGAATATTTATTTTACCAGATCCATATGCATAAATCTTCTTATTATCAGCAAGTGATACCTCAATGGGCACAGGGAAATGTTTGTATGTGACAAAGTACTGTTTGTTTGCAGTCATGTGATGGGAGGCCCCAGAATCACAGACCCAACTATCTGGCTGAGTACTTTTTGCACTGGCAGTAAATGCACCTTTATTATTCTTTGAAAATGAGAATTTATCATTTGACCTTTTCTTTGGACAATCTTTACAGAGATGCGCACTCGATCCACATTTAAAACAATTCTTTTGTTTAAAATTACTCAATTTGGCATTATTTCTTGGCGTACTTTCAGGAAGTTTTTCGTCATTTTTCATAGCTTTTTGCTTAACAGGAACACGAGCTGCAAATGCACCATAATCCACAGGAGCAGTAGATTTAATACGCTGTTCAATTGTACATAATTTTTCAACAAGATTTTTAGTAGTTCGTTTATCAGAATCTAAAGACTCCCAAACATTGTTAAATTCTTGGAATTCTGGACCCACAGTAAGTAGTATTTTACCATGTAGTAACTCTTGTGGAATAGAAGCTGAACCTATACGGTTTAATTCATTATTCATATCCGTATAAATTCTTTCAACTTTAGCAGCATGTGTAGCAACATTATGACTGGGATCTTTACAGACTTGAAAAAATTGAGTCATCAATAAATTTAGTCTCTGAATACTGCTTTGTTCTAAAATACTAATTAATTTGTCCCAAATGTCCTTTGCATTCGAGTATGTCATCACTAAATACGCAACCGAAGCGCTCAACGTACTTGCAATAAGGGCGGCTGCCTTGGCATTATCACGGCGCCATTCAGATACCTTCTTCGCCAACTCATTCGTACCGACTTCGGCATTTTCAGCGACCGGACAAATTTTAGTTCAATCAATTATAGATGTCAAATCATATTGTTCAAAGTGCATTTTCATTTGCCACTTCCACTTACTCCAATTTTTAGAGCCTTCTAGCTTATCGATTTGTATCTTCAGTTCAGCCATATCGTAATGCAGTGGCGCACCCAGAATTTCCGTCTGGAGGGGGCTGAAGAATAATTGCAGAGCTGCCAACCTAATCCGTCAAACTGTTAGTACCGCCCCCTTTTCTACACCACTTAATTTTTAAAGTAATTTTCTTCAAATGCATTTGCGATGAATTAAGAAGAAAAAAAAAACTAAGAATGACTGGTACAGAAAAAAGGGGCGGTACTAACAATTTGCTGGATTAGATTGGCAGTTCTGTAATTGGGCCCTGTAGTATAGAAATAGGTTTATGGGCATGGGCATATATACGCGCACATACAGTTAGCAGCAAAAGTATCTAATCACTAACATTAATCCCTGTCTAAAAAAAGTACACTAAATACTGCTTTGTTAAATAAATCCTTGTCGAGTCATGTTCTTAGTCAGTCTAAGAACACGATTCGACAAGGATTTATTTAACAAAGCAGTATTAAGTGTACTTTTTTGATATCGGAATTATTGGTTAGTGCTCGGATACTTTTGCTGTCGACTGTATATATGGTAAAGAATCCACTTTAAACATTTCTTTTGAAATAAATAAACGAATGAATGAAACTGAATTTAAGTTGAATAGCGCAACTGAAGAATTTATATCAGTATATAAATATGTTAAGTTACAGTAGTTCGGTTAGTTGGTGTCGTGAACAGATGCTCCTCTCTGATATAAACCAGACATCTGATTCATAGAGACTGGTGTGAACTCTTGTTTTAGATGACTAATAACTTTCTTTTTATTTTTTGTAGATACTTCTGTTGCTAAGTACTGTGAGAAGAAAACTTGTTTTAAGACGGTGTGGACGTCTGTTATAGCGTCCGCTCCGAAATATAATTTTGAATTGTGATTTAAGCTTTTAATTAAAATTAGAAAAGACATCCCACGGTTGTTCATTATTTCTACGTGTGGTGTTTCACTTCACTTTAACTGCAGAGCAGACATAGGATACATAATAGAAAGAGAAGTCGAACATCGAAGCTCATCCGTCCCAGATGAAGAACCCAGGTAGGCCTCTTTACACATATTCCTTATCAATAAAAAGTTGATTGATTTGAATTAAAAATATAAATAAAGAGAGCCTTAAAAGTAATATGAAAAATTTGAGAATTAATTAGATTTAGAAATTCTCGACATGGCATCCCTGTCGCGGGATCGGATGAGTAAAACTAGCTGGTCTAGATAAAGAAAAAAAAACTGGATAAATTATTACTTTGTAGTATTTGATTTTGTAAGAAAAAAATGGCAGAGCCTGAAATTTTAAGGAAAAAAAGAACCGTGTTACGCACAGCTGTAACAAATTGCATTAATAAAATAGAGAAGGAGTTACAAAAACAAGATGAAAGTATAAATATCATAGAACTGGAAGAAACATTGGAACTTTTACTAATGAAATTTGAAACTTTAAAAAATACGGACAGGGAATTAGAACCACACATTAAAGTGGAGGAATTTGAAAATGAATTCCTAAAAACCGAAGAATACGCTGAAAAAATTCAATTATGGAAATTCAGGTGTAATAAAAAACTTGGGGAATTAAAGGGAAAATTGACCGATATCCCGAATTCGAACCGCGAACCACTTAGTCAAAAAGTAGAAGTCTATAAAGTACCTAGTACAAATGTAAATTTGCCGCGGATTCGAATCGAAAGATTTTTTGGAGATATAAATAACTGGCTCACCTTTTGGAATACTTTCGAATCCTCTATACATAACAATAACGAATTAACGAAAATAGATAAATTTAACTATCTGAAAGCGTACTTGGGAGGTAGCGCTTTATGTACAATAGATGGGCTTCCTATGTCTGAAAGTGCTTATGATTCGGCTGTAAATTTATTAAAAGAAAGATTCGGCGACCGCAATTTATTAATACATAATCATACTTGTAATATCCTCAACATCAAACCACTTAGAAATTCTAACGATGTAGCAGAATTCAGAAAATTTTATGACAAAATTTTGACTGATTTAAGAAGCATTGAAGCCTTAGGCTCAGATAATAATAATTTATCAGCGATTCTTTGTACCACAATTTTGAAGGCCCTACCACAAGATCTATTAATCGATTTAAATAAACCAGAATACCAAAAGGGTTATTATGACGTCACATGTTTATTGGATTTCTTATCTATATCTCTGAAATCCAGGGAAAAAGCTATGTTGGTATCCGGTTTTTCGAACGGAAGTACAGTTAGGAAAAGCACACCCCAAAACAGACCGCAAAATAGAGACAAAACAACGAGTTTCTATGCAGCGAAAGATCTATTAAACGAAGGTCAGGAGATAAGGGGAAAATGTTCCCTTTGTGGGTCATTGACACATAGGGGTATGGTGAACTGCGACGAATTTAAGAGATTATCACTTGAAGAAAGGAAATCTTTACTGGTTAAAAAAGGCGGTTGTTTTAAATGCTTAGAAGTGAAAGGTCATATCGCTAAATTTTGCAAAAAAAATATTAGTTGTCAATATTGCCAGGGAAAACACGCTTCGTTAATGTGTTTTAAACACTACCAACAGGAAAAGGAGAAATCGCTTGCTGAAGATGAAGAAGACAGCACACTTTTGATTAATGAACACTCGGAAAATAGAGTGTACCTGCAAACGTTGGTTGCTCGTATAGAAAATAAAGAACACAAGCATTTAGTGAGAATAATTTTTGATACAGCATCGTCAAAGTCTTACGTATCTAGTTTTGTAGTAAATAAATTAAACTTAGCAAGTATAGGAAGAGTGAAAATTACTCATGGGCTGTTTGGAGGTACCGAGGAAACAGTATTACATGATCGATATTCGATTAAATTAAAGGGGTTAAAGGACAACAAAAATATTGTAATCGAGGTCATGGAACAAGAAAAGATTTGTACAACAGTTCCCAGGATTAGCAGTATTAATTGCATTAGAGAATTAAAAGAGAAAAATATTTTTTTGAGCGACATTTGTCCTAGAAGTAGAAACTGTTTGTATGAAAACGATGAAAATGAAATACATGTTTTGCTAGGGGCAGATGTCGTGGGGAAATTGTTTACTGGGAAAATAAAGAATCTGTCCTGTGGGTTGGTAGCTATGCAAACGATTCTCGGATGGACGGTAATGGGAAAAATTGAAAGTAGAGATAAAGATAGCTCTCTAACGGCTCTTTCATTGTATGTAAGTGAAGCTAAAATCACGGACTTATGGAATTTGGATTTATTGGGTATAACTGATCCGGCAGAAAAACAATCCAAACAAGAAATTCAGGAATTAGTTTTGAAACATTTTAAAGAAACGGTATGTCGGGAAAATGATGGGAGATATAAAGTGTGTCTTCCATGGATAGATGGACATCCAGAGATTTTGGATAATAGAGAATTAGCGGAAAAGAGATTAAAAAATAATGTAAATTCTCTTAAAGCAGCCGGATTAGTAGGAGAATATGAACAAGTTTTTAATGAATGGGAATCCGAGGGAGTTATAGAGGAAGTGAAAACTAAGGAAGATTCACCTCAGATTACTAATGTTCACTATTTACCTCACAGGGCGGTAATAAAACCGAACTCAACGACGAAAGTCAGACCTGTTTTCGATGGTTCGGCCCATGTTAGGGGTTCCGTTTCTATAAATGAATGTATAGAGAAGGGGCCTAATTTGATTGAATTAATTCCTTCAGTTTTGAATCGTTTCAGATGGGGAAAAATAGGCGTCGTAGCGGACATCCGGAGAGCTTTTTTACAGATATCTTTGAACGAAGGGGATAGAGATTATTTACGTTTTCTTTGGTGGGGGGATGGGAATCCCGAAAATCTGATCACTTATAAACATTGTAGGGTAGTTTTCGGACTTTGCAGTAGTCCGTTTCTCCTCGCAGCAACACTTGCGCATCACCTTGATCAGGCACCAGACGACGTAAAAGATGTAGCGTTAAAACTTAAGGAATCATTGTATGTAGATAATTGCGTGACTAGTGTGGATTCCTTAGATGAATTAGATTATTTTCGTACTGAAGCGCAAAAAATCTTAGCTTCAGCTAAATTCGACCTTCGCGGCTGGTGTTATAATTATCGCGCGGACGGAGAAATGATTGATTTGGAAATTGATAAAAAGACGCCGGTGCTCGGGTTAATGTGGGATATGGAGAAAGATACTTTAGCGTGTGATTATAGGAATTTTAAATTAGAAGAGGGTTCCATAACGAAGAGAAATATTCTGTCTCTAACGCATAAGATATTCGATCCTATAGGTTTTACGTGTCCAGTGACCTTGATTCCAAAATTACTATTGCAAAAATGTTGGAAAATTAGGGCTTCTTGGGACTCCAAATTGCCCGATGAGATAGTTAAGGAATTTGGAAAATGGAAAAATCAAATTTTGGAGTTAAAAAATATCTCCATACCCAGAAGAATTTCCGAGTTAAATCTATTTACAGGAAGATTGTCTTTACACGTTTTTTGTGATGCCAGTAAAGTTTCTTATGCTGCTAGTGTTTTTTTAAGAAACGAGATTCACGATCAAGTTAGTTGTCAACTATTACAGGCACGATCCAGAGTTGCGCCGTTGAAAGAAATATCCACCCCCCGTCTCGAATTACTAGCTTGCTGTATAGGTGCCAGATTAGCGGATACGGTTATCCAAGATCTAAAATTAAACGTTGACATAGTTTATTGGTCTGACTCGATGGATGTATTATACTGGATAAAAGGAGAAGGCCCTTGGGGAACATTTGTAGAAAACAGAGTAAAAGAAATACGTAAACTTTCTTCTCCTGATTCCTGGAATTTTGTCCCTGGTCATTTGAATCCGGCCGATTTGCCCTCTCGTGGGTGTTCAGTGAAAACACTAGCTAAATCTGAGTGGTGGCTGGGTCCATCCTGGTTATTAACTGCAGAAGAAAAGTGGCCTAAGAATAATATAGTTCCGAATATAGATATAATCAATAAAGAGAGGAGAAAAACTATCGTTACTGCTACGAATTTAGAAAATAATGAAGATAAATTTTACCTCCGGTACTCTTCTTACACAAAAATTGTACGTATAATAGGGTGGATTTTTCGCTTCAGTAACAATTCAAAAATTGTTAGAACCGATCGAACAAGCGGTCTGCTAAACAGTGAAGAATTAAGAAAAGCAGAAATTGTGCTTATAAAATTAGTACAACAAGAACATTTTACGAATTCTTCAGATTATAAATTACGACATCTACGCACTATCTCAGACTCGAACGGTCTACTACGGATAAAAACTAAGATCTTTATGAGAGACGACACTCATAATTTTCGCTTACCAGTGATCATTTCAATAGACAATGTTAAAAGAATGAATTGGCCACTAGGACGAATCTAGGAGATACTAATCAGTAAAGACAATGTGGCACGCATTGCAAAAGTGAGAACATCATCCGGCATTTTGCTACGTCCTATCAGAAAACTGTGTCCCCTAGAACTAGAATCCGACATATCACGAGACGCTGTCACCACCAGACGAGGAAGAATCGTCAAACAGCCAGACCGACTCGGGGTGGTGTAGTGCCTTGAGTTGAGTTCTGGTTCCCTCTGAACTCAAGGTGGGAGTGTCGTGAACAGATGCTCCTCTCTGATATAAACCAGACATCTGATTCATAGAGACTGGTGTGAACTCTTGTTTTAGATGACTAATAACTTTCTTTTTATTTTTTGTAGATACTTCTGTTGCTAAGTACTGTGAGAAGAAAACTTGTTTTAAGACGGTGTGGACGTCTGTTATAGCGTCCGCTCCGAAATATAATTTTGAATTGTGATTTAAGCTTTTAATTAAAATTAGAAAAGACATCCCACGGTTGTTCATTATTTCTACGTGTGGTGTTTCACTTCACTTTAACTGCAGAGCAGACATAGGATACATAATAGAAAGAGAAGTCGAACATCGAAGCTCATCCGTCCCAGATGAAGAACCCAGGTAGGCCTCTTTACACATATTCCTTATCAATAAAAAGTTGATTGATTTGAATTAAAAATATAAATAAAGAGAGCCTTAAAAGTAATATGAAAATTTTGAGAATTAATTAGATTTAGAAATTCTCGACAGTTGGGGTTGGCATTAAGGTTGCAAACATAAAATGTGTACAATATGACAAGCTGGTGAACATAAAATTCACCCAAAATGAAATCCCCCCCCCCCCATATTTTCATTGAAAATAAAATTTGATCAAATTCAATACTCCTTAGCAATTTGCAATGCAGTAACACATAACTAAGAAATTTTAATAATTATAGCCAAATAAAAGATACAGTTGTGATATGTAGGAATTATAACAAAACTTCAGTGAAAATTTTTACAAGGCTATTTTTATTTAATTATCTGGAGTATAGGGGCGATGCTTCTTCCGGGTTCGGTTAACAGAAACAAGTCGGACGTAGTCTTTGTGGGTGTAGTTAACACAGCCAGCAGGGTGCAGAACCTCTTAATATTCTAAAACATTAATTCTAATATGTAATATATTACTTAGAATTTTATTTTGTACAGTTAGCAAATATTTCAAGCATTACCTTTCTGAGTAATATCATTACAAGATATTGTATTCCAGTATAATATATATATATATATGGAATTTGAATTTTAACAGGAAAAAATTCATTAAATTCAAAAATTTCATTAACATCAGAGGCAAAAATGAAAACTGTGCATGGACCCCACTGTATGTTCTTCTATACGTACCGCAATAAAAAAATTAAGTGATCCCACGCCAAGCATCTGTAAAATAACTTATTGTTATCGGGGTATTTTTCTATTTTGAACAGTAAACTACGCCTTTTGGCATTCCTCTAAATCGTTATGTTTTTAGAGAAATAATTTTATGTATTTGTGATTAAATCAAGTAAATTTTATCTTCAGCAATTGATTCGAAATTTCGCTAGCACGTTTATGTGCTAGTGGCATTTACAGAGTTTAACACGAATATGCGAATTCCATTTTCATTTAAAATATTGTTTTAGAGGAACGACTAAGAGCAGGGCTAATTTTTATTTTATATTAGCGAGAATTTTCATTTGCCGATGCGAATGTGTTCATTTTGCCCAGTACCAAAACAAACTTTCATAAATGTGCTATAAATACTCAAAAATTAAAATACAAAATTGTATGAGCCTGGTATCCCATTTTTCTGACAAATACATCCCTGCTTACTTCCACATCAGATTGCTTTTTTTGCCTGACTTTTTAGATACTCTCTCGATTTCACGATAACAGTATATGCTTTAGGACCTTAGAAGCCCTTTCCTAAAAATTGCAATAGAATGTTTTCATCTAAAAAACAATGAACTAGTTCATTATTTTTGTGTTTGACAGTAAGAATTTCAAAAATTCCTGATACTTTTTAATGTATAATTTATGAATTTTATTTTTGCTTACAATATCTGTGTTTAAATAATACTTTTTTTTTTTTTTCATGAATATTTAAAATTTTTTTCCATGTCAGCTGTTTCTGGAGGGGGCTTGAGCCCCCTAAACCCCCTCCGTGGGTGCGCCACTGTCGTAATGTTTCACTGTTAGAAGTAACAAATTCTGTAGTTCACTTAGCTTTTCAAAAATTTTCAGATAATTAATTTACGCAGATTTAAAGCATCCTGGGCCCATCTTATATATTAAAAAAATTTATGAAAACTAAAGTCAGTCCGTCTGGCCGTTCTATCCGGCCGATTTTCTTCATTTTTTTTTTAATGAAAGGTATTCAGACACAGATATGTCATCAATCATTGAAATTTACTCAACTCCCACCTTACTCAAGTTATACTCAAACGCGATTCTTCCCTGTACATTTCTTATGGGACACATTCACTGAAGCAATTCGAATTCTCATAGCTCCTCTTCTAATGATTGGATCTTGATCGTTTCACTCTCAGAACACTCAGTGGATCAAGCTCTTTCTTTTGAGCTTTTAACTGCTTAAATTCGTTGAGTTTGAGTAAAGTTATGCGTGTACAATCAAATTTACATTCAATTTTTTCAAGATTTTCCTTTACTCAAACCTCTATAACTAGAGTTCTAATTAACGTAGGCTGTTGACACAAGTCTAAGAACACTCAGTGGATCAAGCTCTTTCTTTTGAGCTATTAACTGCTTAAATTCGGTGAGTTTGAGGAAAGTTATGCGTGCAGAATCAAATTTACATTTAATTTTTTCAAGATTTTCCTTTACTCAAACCTCTATAACTAGAGTTCTAATTAACGCAGGCTGTTGACACAAGTCTAAGAACACTCAGTGGATCAAGCTCTTTCTTTTGAGCTATTAACTGCTTAAATTCGTTGAGTTTGAGTAAAGTTATGCGTGCACAATCAACTTTACATTCAATTTTTTCAGTAATTTTTCAAGATTTTCCTGCGTTTGGTGTAAATCAATTATTTGAAAAAAAAAAATCTATATATTAATTTGAAACATGTTTTTGTCTGTCTCCACTATATTGAGAGAACTACTTGGTGTAAAAATTTGGTTGAGGTGTCTAAAGAAAGGTCTTGGTCTGTAGATGTGCTATGAAAAGAGAAAAATAAAAAAAAGTCGAACGGTTTCCCCCGGGGGGGAAACGGGTTAAAAACACGTTTACGAGCTTAACTAAGCTCCAAATTACTTCACGGTGAAGAAATTTTACATATGGGGACAAGAGTCGAATACTAAAAAATCATGTTCTGCGAATTTGGAATTTTCGATTTTAAAGGGGTAAAGTAGATTTGGAGGGGGGGGGGGGGGAAATTAGTTTGAGAGGGAAATCCGTTCTAGACCCACACATGTAGCACCTCATTTTAAAGGTCTTGAAATTTCATGTCGATTGGGGATGTTTGTATACAATATAGTGCGACCCCTGGTGGTGAAAAATGGAACTTGGTGATTTTGCTGCAGACTCTATCATGTTACATCTTATTTTAAAGGTATTGGTATTTCCTGACCGTTGGGGATGTTCGCTCAGAACACACTGCGCCCCTAGCGGCGGAAAGTGCAACTAAAGGATTTTACAGTTGACACCACCATGTGACACCTTATTTAAAAGGTCTTGAAAATCCAAGGCGATTGGTGATAGAGGTCTTGAAATTTCATGTTGATTGGGGATGTTTGTATACAATATAGTGCGCCCCCTGGTGGTGAAAAATGGAACTAGGTGATTTTGTATTAGACCCTATCATGTTATATCTTATTTTAAAGGTCTTGGTATTTCCTGACCGTTGGTGATGTTCGTACTGAACACACTGTGCCCCCTGGCGGGAGAAAGTGCAACTAAAGGATTTTGCAGTTGACACCACCATGTGACACCTTATTTGAAAGGTCTTAGAAGTTCAAGGTGATTGGTGATGTTCGTATACAACATACTGCGCCCCCTGGTGGAGGAATGAATTTTGCAGCGCATGCGTAGCATGCCTGCTATACGGTGCCGAAGCCACAGGCGGCGGAAACACGATTCAGAGGTTCGTTCGGTTCAAGATTAATTTTTAAGAATTTTTTCATGTTATTAGCGACCCGCATATACGCTGCCGCAGGCACCGGGGTCACGAGCCTGAGTTTCGTTCGGTTTGAGGTAATTTTTTTGTAACATATGATTATTTGTTTCGCGATGCTTTCATTTAAAAATAGAAATTCAAACAAAATAGAGTTAAAGATATTAAATCATACAAATTTAAAATTCATATAAGTTTATTATCATGGGCCCAGGCAACGCCGGTCGGGCTCGTTTGGTTCCAGATTAATTTTTGACAATTTCTTTTATGTTATTAGCGGCCGGCGTATGCGCTGCCGCAGGCACCGGGGCCACAAGGCAGAGTTTCGTTCGGTTCAAGGTAATTTTTTTGTTACATCTGATTATCTTTTTCGCGATGCTTTTATTTAAAAATAGAAATTCAAACAAAATAGAGTTTAGGATTTAAAATCATACAAATGTAAGGTTCATTTAAGGTTATTATCATAGGCCCGGACAACGCCGGACGGGTCAGCTAACATGTAGTCATAGTATTAAACGAAATAGAAAATAAAAGATAGCAACTGTTTACTTGAGAGTATTGAGAGTACTTTGTAGAAAGTGGTGTCGTATATAGTATTTCTGTTTATAAGCATTTTTCCGAATTCCTCTTTTAAAGTTAAATGTCATAAATTATATTAGATGTTTTAACTTGAAATACATTTAAATAATGATGCGACGATTTTTGAAACATTACGGTGAATAAAGTGACCGTCGAATTCGACGGGTTCCAACTAGTAACCTATTAAGGTTATCATTAATTAATGATCTAAATAACAAAAAGCTAACATACAAATAAATAATTAGAAAGCGTTTTAAGAGTAAGCAATATAACCATTTTAATATCGCATACTACAGTCGGGTACACGGAGTAAAAAGACAGGAGAAGAAGGTAACGCTGAAATTTTGTGATGTTGTTTTCTAATGTTTACAGATGGCGCCAGCGTGCAATCCTTCCTTCTCTCCAGCTTCCGCAATGTTATTCAATGGGGAAATGTCTCGTTTTAATTATTTTTTTAAAAATAATATCAAGCTGAAAAATTTCGATTGAAAGCAAATTTCATTAAATAGAGTATTCTAACCAACGTGTTTTTTTAAGAGCCATTTTATACTAATTTTACTTTGAAAGAAAGCTTTTAAAAAATGACGATTCTTATGAACCGAAGCTAGCTAAAACAGACAATTGGGAGGAACGAGAATAGATGAAATTTTGTAAAGAAAAAAAATAAACTTACTTAGGTGCAGAAAACACGAACTCGGACTTTATTTTTCTCCTAGGGTTTTTTTTTATTTTTCTTATCACTATCATAGCCTGTTTTACAACTAGGAACGAAGCATTTATTTGAAACATCTGAATTATGCAGTTTTAAGAACTTACAAAGAAATTAAATTGCTTAAAATAAAAAAATTTAAATGTACTCCAGCAAAATTCTATCCGTGATTGTAATGAAATGCTCGCCCTCTGGTGGGCTAAGGTGAAATTACAATAAACATGGTTTAATTCGAATTCCATACAGCCGCCATTGCTTCACGATATTTAGTTTCACATATATTTATTGAATAAAAATGAATAAATACGGTAAAAAAGATAACACATACTTTTGTGTGCCACAGTGTAACTCCAAAGGATCAAGAAATCCAGAATTGAGCTTCCATTTATTTCCAAATGACAAATTTAAAATTTCAGTTGCTTCGGCTAATGGAAGTAAAGAATTAATCAGATGATTTGAAACTAATATTTGCTCAACTTCAGTTAAAAATCTACTTCCGATCGAACTTTGAATAAACTGAAGTATTTTTTCCAAAAGCAATCAATTTTCCATAATGTAATGGCGAAGAAATTATAGTACGAATATTAAGTAGAATAAGAAAAAGAACTCTAATGGAACACACGTGGCAATGTTTACTAACAACTGCAGTGTTCACAAAGCGCCGTCTATCGATCATTACAAACGCGGATTGAAAACAACAGTATATCCGCGCCGAGGTAGGAAGGAATGACAAGTGGCGCCCTCAATATTTACCAAAAATTTAGATCACAGTTTCGTAGTTTTCTCCCATTGGACCTTCAACTCCTATTAATATTACTCCGAGGTCGGGTAATACAATTCCTTTTTTTTTTTTTTGAAACAGTGATAGAGTTGAGTTGTAGCTTGTCATTTACACGAGTTGATTTGTAACTTACCACAACATAATATTTAAATTTAAAGTAATAAGAAAGAAATTTCTTCGCTTCAACATAAACATACGAAAGATACAAATTTCAGTAAATAATTAAAATTGTTGATAAGTGTAATCCTAAAAACAGATGTTAAAATAGTGTTTGAAAGATTTATATCCAAGGCAAATTTTAAAATCTGAAAAGTAAAGTAAGTGAGTTGTAGTAAAACAGTAAGTTAAAACTCCATTTCGTACAATGCTACTTAAGTTATTTCCGAGAAAAAGATTTTTATGTGAAAAAAAAAAAAAAAAAAAAAAAAAAAAGGTTTAGAAAACTGTTTGTTTTAAGCTTATGTGTAAAAGTTTTTACGATTATCAAATAGAACTGTTTTGGAAAATATGAAGTAATTCTAGTTCTTAAATTATTGGTCAACTGGAGGCATATGTTTTCGATTGAATTTTTCAATAATTTAAGCCTGTAGACATTTCGGAACAACTATAGTCTCCCCACAGCTGAATTTGGCGATTTATTTTTGGCGATTATGGTTAAATCATAAATCATAAATGATAAAATCATAAGCTAGATTATAAATCATAAAATCATAAATCCAAAATAAACAGCATGCAGGCTGCCATATTATATCGCAAACAGTCCAGAACGACATCGTTATCGTTCAAATCGGTGCCAAAGAAAAATCGCCAAATTCAGCTGTGGGGAGATACTATATAGTTGTACCGGCATTTCTTTATGTATATATATATATATTATTTTTTAATAAGGCTATTATGAATGACAATTTTATCAAAAATCTTTACACAACTATAGTATTTCCCCTCAGCTAGATTTGGCGATTTTTCTTTGGCGCCGATTTGAACGATAATGATGTCGTTCTGGATTATTGGCGATATAATATGGCAGCCTGTATGCTATTTATTTTGGATTTATGATTTTATGATTTATAATTTAGCTTACGATTTTATCATTTATGCTATATGATTTATGATTTTTAGATTTATTATTTAGCCATAATTGCCAACGAAAAATCGCCAAATCTAGCTGAGGGGAAATACTATAGTTGTTCCAAAATCTTTTATGATGCAGATTTACATAAAAATATCATAAATTTATGTCCTTCTAAATGGAGAGAGAAAAAAAAATTCTTTGGAAAAATTTCTTTTTCTTTTTAAAAATTATAAAGATCGAAAGATTTCGTTGGCACTAAATTGCTGCACCGCTTCTTGATTCCCAAATATTTCGGTTTTCGAAATAACTTTCAATTTGAAATCCACCGTATAACTTTCGTTTAGTTGAAGACATTGATAACTGTTGTATAAATCAAAATGATAGCTAAACTAGAATAAGAATAACACTCTACAGTTAGTGAAAGATAAGAACGAGGGACAGCCTGTTCAGTATCAGGAGCTTAATTATAATAGCTAGGAAGCACGGGCGCGCCGACCCGGTGTGCGAAGTGTGCGGCGCACACAGGCGCTAGGTAAAGAAAGGCGCCATCCGAGAATAAATTATTTGGAAAAAAAGAAAGAAAAGAAAAAAATATATAAATTGCTTTTATAAATCTGATTTTATAATGCCGCTCTCAAGCTACGCGACTAGTGTGGCTAAATGAGGCGCCTTGAAATGTACACTGGCAAAACTTGTGGTCCTCAATTGTTTAGGTGTTTTTTGTGAAAGGACACATTATATAAGCGGAATAACTTTGTAAAGATGCGCCTACCTTCAGCAAAATTATCTTTGACTTTTTTAACATATCGAAGCGTTCTATTAAAAGTTAAAAGAGCGCCGTAATTTCTGTCTCTCTCTCTCTCCCCCTACCCCCCCCCCCTCTTCTGTCGAAAAAAGTAACTTAGATTAGTAAAAAGACAACATAACTGGATTGCAAAAGTGAAAGATTTTATTCAGAGTAGTTTTTTACCTTTTGCATTACCGATGTAACATCTATATTAATAAAATCAGATTTTTGTCTGTAAATGTCTCAAATTCGAAAAATTTGCGATATTTTCACGTTTCACGCATCGTGAAAGCCAAATCTGATTTCAGAAAATTTTCTCAAACATTTTTCTCTGGGTATCACGTGAGAACAGCTGGACAGAATACAGCACTTGGCAGGAATTACTCAACTTAAAATTATATCTATCAACTTTTGTAGACCCCCCCCCCCCAATCAGGAGACAAAAACACGTTTATATGCATAACTAGGTTTCAAATTACTTCACAGTGAAGAAATTGCATATGAGTCTAGATTTGAGTACAAATAAATAAATAAATGTAATAATCACTATCTACGATTTTGGTATTTTTGATTTTTTAGAAGTGAGAAAGATTTTTGAGCGGAAATTTACCGAAAATGGTACAAAAATGTTAAAAACAGCCATGCGTCTCTTTTAGGATATTTCCATAAACCCATTTTTGGTGTTCGTGAGTTTTGATCTTACGGGGGTTACGAGAGAGCAAATTCGAGACCACTCTTTTAGCGCTAAATTGGTCCTGGAAAATTTATGGGAGTTCCGGTCACGAATTTTGTTGCGTGCATTGTTCAGATGCATTCGATGCCTATACTGACGGGATTTTACGAAATTCCCTTTCGCAAAGGGTGAAAAGAACACTCTTATAAGCATAACTCGGCTCCAAGTTACTTCACGGTGGGGAAACTGCATATGGGAAAACTAGACTTGAGTACAAAAAAAAAAAAAAAAAAAAAAAAAGCAATTTTGGAATTTTTGATTTTTAAGGGGGAAAGGGGAAAATCGATTTTTTTCGGGGGGGGGGGGGGGAATTCGCAAATTCCGGATTCTATCGAAAAAATTCTACTAAAAATGGTACAGAGATATTGAAAACAAGTATGCGTCTTCTTTAGGATATTTCCAAAAACCCATTTTTGTTTTTTGTAATTTTCGATTTTTTTTTTTTTTTTTTTGGGGGGGGGGGGAGGACGTAAAGATGCGGTGAATTTGAGACCCCCCCCCCCTTTAGCACTAAATTTGTCGTGTAAGATCTATGGGAACTGCAATCACAGATTTTGATGCGCAAATTGTTTCTATGTATCCAATACCTATTGATTTTACGAAATCCCCAGGGATGGAACACGGGCGCAGAATTCATACCGGAATCTGTTTAAGAAATTTCTCTACCTATAATATGGTTGATTTAAGAAGTAGAAAAATTTCTTACATCGATAGTGGTATGAATTCTGCGCCCGTGTTCCATCCCTGAATCCCCCCTTTTCTTCCTTGATCTCAAACACGTTTCCAAACGTAACGTTACTCCAAATTATCTCAGCAAAAATAAATTTTATGTGTGGATTAATTATTTTCGAGATTATTCAGTCATAATTACCAGTAACATCAGTGGAACAATCTTTTTCTAAATTTAAAATGGTCAAAAAATACTTACGCTCTACAACGGTATCAGACAGATTCTTAAATTTTGCAATTACATCGATAGCAAAAGATAACTTGGATCAAATGTGTATTATTCCAGAATTCACAAAAATTTAATCAAATGAATTACATTTCACTAAATAATATTATCTGTTTAAATATTCATATAATCTACTCTAAAACGTAATAATTTTTATATGTTCTTATTTTATCTACTTATAAATTTATCTATTACTTATATCTGTGCTGCGAACAAACGTCGCGGCAAAATAGCTTAAAGCAGATTTTTGTATCTTACTACTATATGGAAAAACACACATAAATTTACATACAAATTACATAAAAAGTTTAGATAAGGAAAATAGGAAAAATTCCTTTCATTAGATCTCTTTCCCTATTAAGTATTTTTTTTTATCCATATTTACCAAGTAATATTTATTATATACTCCTATTTTATGTATTTATAAAATGTAAATTTATTTGTTAATTGAAAAAAAAAAAAAAACTTTTCATAATTAACCAAGTCAAATCTTGTCGTTATTTCGATAGTCATATATTAATTTGATGGTAAGAGTATTTTGAGAGTTTTAAACAACGAAATTGAGAAAAACAGAACACTACGGGATTATTATTATTATTATTATTATGAGTTCTAATTTTATATACTTACTAGCAGGCGACACCCGCTTCGCTGGTCCCTATTTTTAAATGAATCACTATACTTTCTGAATTCTCAGAATTGCATTAATTTTTATCACGTGAAAAAAAAAAGAGAAACAAAATCTGATTAGGCAAAATGTCGCACCGGGTTCTCACTGTCTTCAGAAAAAATTCCCACAATGCTCTAACTGTCATTTCTATTATTTTCCCCCTTCGCTCCCCCTCCCGTCTATCCTAATAATTTTACAAATTCGAAAATATCCGCAATCGATTTGTAAGTATCAAAAACCTCTATGCACCAATTTTGAATGCTCTAACTCTATTTTATTTTTTTTGCCCCTCCGCCGCCCTTCCCGGCAATTCTAATAACTTTACACTTTCGAAAATATCCCCATTCGACTTGCAGGCCTTTAAAGCCTGTCTGTACCAATTTTGAACGGCCTAACTGTATTTCTATTTGTTTTTGCCCCGTAGCCCCCCCTTACCGCCCCACCCCTACCCGCCCCTCCTAATAATTTTACAAATTCAAAAATATCCGCAATCAATTTGTAAGTATCGAAAACCTCTATGTACCAATTTTGAACGATCTGACACTATTTTTATTTTTTTGCCCCCCCCCTTTCCCCTCCCCCTTCTTGCCCCTCCTAATAACTTTACACAATCGAAAATATCCCCATTCGACTTGCAGGCCTTTAAAACCAATCTGTACCAATTTTGAACGGCCTAACTGTATTTCTATTTGTTTTTGCTCCATAGCCCCCCCCCCTCTTGCTGCCCCACCTGGGGCTGAATTTCTAAAATTCCAGAAATTAGTTTTTAGATAGTTGCATTAGCTATATTTTAGAGCAAAAATTTCACATATATCTATTTTTTTTTTGTTTGAGATATATAGGATTATGCGAAATCACGTTTTGCCCGCCCCCCCTTGGGGACCGAATTTCAAAAATTCCAGAAACCGATTCTTAGACATTTGTATTAGCTATATTTTAAAGCAAAAATTTTACGGATATCTGTTTTTTTTTTGTTTGAGATATGAAGGATTTTGTGAAATTACGTCCCCCCCCCCCTCCGTTTTGCGAATTTTGTAAAATCGCTTGCGGCGTTGTGTTTCTCGGGTCGTAAACATTAACTGTGCCGAATTTTGTCCCGGTCGGTGCAACGGCCTAGGTTTTTATAGCGGACACACACACACAGACTCTCTTTATATATATAGATAAATTCCCATTATCTGTACTAGTGCAAAATGTTAAACTCATTTATATGTGCAAACGTGCTGCAATAGTCTGACTAATAAAAAAATTTGTTCATTAAAGTATTGCAAAGAGTTAAACCACTTTCTTAAATGAAAAGTTTTGTTGCAATAAAAGCAGATTTAAAATTAAAGTGCAAATAAAGAGCCGTTCATTCAATTTAAACGGGAGTGGTCTAGGAGGTGATTGTCAGCCTTGGATACAGACTTGGCAACTTAGCGATGAATTTGGCGACATGGCGACCAAACTTGGTGAAAAGTAATAATTTTGTGTTTCCAAAGTTTAGAAGCTCTATCTTCAATAAGAGCCGATTTCTGAAATTTTCTGGGTTCATCAACTGGCTTCTGGCGCAGAATAATATCGAAAGTTCCTCAAATCACGACAGAAATTATTCAAACAGAAGAGACACTCCCAAAGATCAATTGCATTTTACATCTGTTCTGAACGTTCGTTTCCGTTTAAATGGTTTATATTTATTCTTAAATGAGTGAAATTCTACTCTATGGTGTTTTTAACGTTGTTTTACGACCTTTTTAAGGTATGAATTTGAGTACGATAATTTACTGGTTTTTTTCGAGAACAGTCTTTGAATAAAGTGTATCTTTCTACAAGAAACTGCCTGTTTCTTTACAAATACTTTTTTCATACAAGAAAATCGACATTTTGGTAACTATATGGATATATTTTTTTATCAGTATGATATGCGTAATACTCGCAAAAGGTGTAATGAAGTGAAGGAAGATTTAGTTGACTAAGATTGTTTGTGTGTGTGTGTGTGTGTGTATGTGTGTGTGTGTGTGTGTGTGTGTTTAAATATTTACTTCAAAATTAGACCCAAACAAATAGAAACGTTCACACTTACAGCTTTCATCTAAGCCATCTACATCTACTGTAATGCCTCAACGCGGAATTTGTGCACCCACATTAACACCAAATCTGCCTGTTTTAATTTCCTCTGTTTACCTTCACAATTGCACCTCGTATTTTTGCAACTCCCTTGTATAAGGGAGTTTTTCTCTTTCTGCATGATGCACTTTTTATTTGTTTCTTTTTAAATTTCATTTTATTTGATACATTTCTCTTGTTACTAGCCATTCAATAAACTTATTACTATTAAGGTTCTAGATTCAATTGACTTGCTAAATAATAACATTTTATAAAATGATTTTTTTTTTTAAAGGTAATATAGGGCGCCAACTGAAACTCTGCACACAGGCGCCTTGCAATGCTGGCGCGCCCCTGCTAGGAAGATCAAATCGTTAGCTACCAATCACAATCTGTCAACAGTAGAATTTTCGCCTGTGTACAGTGACGTAGTGACTTGGACGTGACTCATTTTTACAGATGGTAGAAGCATAGACATAGTAATAAGACATAGATTGATCAGCGAGAGGGAAAAAGTAATACTTTTTTTACGGGAAAAGTCACTCTAATGTCTGCCTTTCCCCGAGCAAATCACACACAGGAATACACACGGATAATTTAGTAAATAAAATTTATGACTAATTTATTTACTAAAGGTGAATGAAAAACTCCAGATACAGTTTCAAATTCATTTTTCTTTTTATTCTTTTTTTCAATACTCTCTAATGGCTGATTTTAGAACTTTTTTTCGGCATCAAAATTTTTGTTCGATAACATGGGGATGATAGATCTATGTATATTACTATATCTATGGGTAGAAGGAGAAGGATGTTAAGATATGAAAAATAAATGAGACTGGTGTTGATTTTCTCCTTGTTTGCGATAGATACCCCGCAGGACATATAAAGTCAGGTTTTTTTTTTTTTTTTTTTTTTTTTTTTATAGATTACCCGATATATACACAAAATTACGCTACTTACCAAAATTAGTGATATTAAAAAAATAGAAAATTTATTCTTTTGGAATGTGAATATTCCAGATTACAGTTAATAAAAAATCAGAATTTTTGAAGCCAGTCATACCATTCCTTATTCAACACTTAATAAAACTTTCTTCACCATTTCTTTTGGAATTGCACTTTCTATTTCACAACATTAGTAAAATGAGCACTAAATGCATCCCAAATTTATTTATTTTATTATTTTTTTTTTAATAATAGAGCACCAGGTTTTTCAGTTCCACACATTTTCTAGTAGAACACCACCATTTGTAAACTTTACATATTTAGAAAGATTCTTTGTTTTGATAATTAATACTGGTGATAATTTACTTCCATGTACTAAGAATAATAAAACCATAGTGTTTTCTCATAATCAGTAGTCATTATCAACATAATTTCTTCTTTTTGCTTAACTGTTTTATTAGTTGAAAAATTAAAGGTAACAGCGGTTTCTTTCATATTTCAAATTTGGTCCAAAAATTACTTTTTTCAATTCAAATTTATTGACATAGCCATTGTAGGATTTTGTATTACAATTCTGTTTTTTTTTTTTTTTTTTTTTTTTTTTTTGTGATTAGCTTTTTACTACATACACACACACAGATCAGAACAATTCATAAATCTGGTGCAAAAACCGAAAAAAGCTTTAAATTCTGTTGTATCTGGAATTTCATTTATTTTCATTAGGACTGAGGACTATTAGTCTCAATCTGCAGATTTTTACGATACCAGTCTTACGATAGTTGGACATTTATCAAAAATATAATTGAATAATTTGAAAGCAATGTTATAATTTGAAAAAAAAAAAAAAAAAAAAAAAAAAAAACTGATAGTCCTCCATTCTAAACTAAATTCTGCTTTTGCCAGAATTTCAAAATGTTTTTTTTTTTTTTTTTTTTTTTTTTTTTTTAAGAAAAAGAAAATTAATAATAATCAGTATCGAAACAAACACTATCGAAAAAGTTTTTTTTTTTTTTAATAATTTTTAATTAGGAAACAAAAAGCGTGCAAAATGAAATGAAAAAGAAAAAAGAAACAAGATAATTAAGTTTGAATTTGAGTTGGTAACTTAAGGATGCCATTGGTATAGTAACTTTTTTGTTGTAAATTGTTTTTAATAAATTAAAATGCGGATATCATAATTGTGCTAGTAAAGACTTTTGCGAGAAACATCCGAGTTACTTTGGTGCCAAATTTCAAATTTCGCCAAAGGAGTCCTATACTAAAGCTTTTATTAGAAAGTAATATGGAATTCTAAAAATTCTTTAAAATGTAGTTAGCAGCCACAGAAGTTTTAATATATAATTAGTATGTTGTGGCCACCACAAGACTTTCTTCCACATATAATAATCCTATACAAATTTACACAATATAAATAATTTATTAAATTATAATTTATTTATTTTAAAGTTTTCTTTTTCTTCTATTCTCGAATTTGTCTCGTGTTAACAATGAATAAATAAGTAGCTGATGAATTATTCATTTGTTCAGCTTCAGTTACAACATTTAGCTTAAATTTAGTTTGCTCATCATAAAAACCCAAAATTTGAATTAAAGATTGTTAAGAACTGATAAACTTTTTTTTTTTTTTTTTTTTTTTTTAAGAACAAACATTCATATATTATGTTTTAGTAACTTAAATGCATTCAAGATCCAAGTTCTGAAAAAATATCTGTAATTCGGAATCGGCGAGGCCCCATGATTCCGGATTAAAGGTGTTATACTTGTATGAATATATATATATATATATATATATATACAAAGCATGTAGGTCACCTGCGGTAAAATGGGTAAAAAAATCAGTTTTTTTATCTTTAATGTTCCATAGCAGAAACATTATGAAATATAATCGTGTTTTTGTTCAATATTCTTTACATTGTGCATCTTAGGTCTAAATTGAACATAATTTGTTTTTCCTTTTTGCTTCAATTTTTGTATAAAGTGCTATACCTATTTCATAGCACCCCGAATTCATTCACCTATTTCATAGCACCCCCATAGACTCTCGAAAAATTCAGGAAACTCCCGAATTTCGAGGCAATCTCCCAAACTCCCAAAAAACATTAATATCTCCCGAATTTTTCAAAATTTTTGTCACGTGCAGCGCCTAATTTTTTTCCCTCTTCTCTTCCCCATGCTGATGTTTTAGGCATGTGGTTTTTGCCGCAAATTCGCGGAAATTTGCGTTTTTTTTTTTTTTTTTTTTTTTTTTTTTTTGTCTAATTCGCGGAATTCTGCGGATTTATTTTTTCCATTTTTTAAAAAGTCGCGGATATCGTTCGTTAAGCTCACGATTCCCAATCTTTCTCCATCCACAACATAAAAGTCAATATTCATTTCAAACATGCTTTATGAGATTCTAGAACCTATAAAGAAATAGAATTTTTAAATATTTCTTGCTCATGTAGTTATCCCCCCCCCCTTCCTTTATTTCCAACTAGCAATTGGCAATCAAATGTTCTGCAGAAGTCTTTTGTCTCCCAATCTTTATCCATCTGCAACATAAATGATAATCATTTTAAATTTGCTTTATTATATTCTAGAAGTAGAATTGAAAGAGTTTAATATTTCTTACTCTGTAATTATTTTTTTTTATCCCCACCCTTTCCACCTCTCCGGATAGTAATCAGTGATCAATTCTAGAAACAATAAAGCAACAGAAGTGCTCAATATTTCTCGTGTATGTAATTATTTTTAGACTTTGTTGCTGAAGTTAATGAATCTCTATATAGCTTTTCTCAATTAAATTAAATATTTATAAGTCACATCCATCCCATATGTGTAAACATGGGGAAAAAAAAGAAGACTAGATTTTTTAAGAAGGACATTTTTTCCCAAGTCATTGTATGTATATATAAATTTCGTATGGTTAGAATTTAATATAAACTAGTAGTATTTTTAAATTCTGTGTTTTGTTTATTTTTTCTCATATTATTTGCAATAAGAAAAAAGCCTCTGGATACTGCAAAACTTCCCTTTTATTTGCTCCTTCTCTTTCCAACAATTACTGTTCTACACTCATGTCCATAAATTAAGGGTAATGCTAGCTGAGGCAAATAAAGGTTCAGAAGCAGAACAAACATGACTTATTCATAAAGTCCATTTATTAAACAAAAGATCAAGAACAAAAAAAGGTGGTTTATGTAGGATACCATTTATAAAAACTACGATTTTTGCTCCCTGAAGCAATTACAAAAAATATCTCAATTACAAAAACTTAACATTACATGGTTGGTACCATGGTTAATACATTGTATGTCTCTCAGATGATGAAATACAGTCCTTATAACGCCTAGGAATGCTGAGTATTAAATTATTGATCTGATCTTGGGGAAGGTTACTCTACTCAGTAAGCAATGCTCTCCGAAGTTCAGGTACACATGTAGGAGGTGGTTGACGGACTACAACTCATCGGAAAAGCATGACCTACACATGCTCTATCGGATTCTAGTCAGGTGAGAATGCTGGCCATTCCATGCGGGTTATATCTTCAGATTGTAGGCATCCGTGTACAACGTTTGCATGGTGAGGACGCGTATTGTCATCCATAAACACAAATTCTGGGCTCATGGCACCCTTAAACAAACGTACATGTTGTCCCCGAATGATGTCCCGATAAATTTGGCCCATCAGTCTTCCGATTTGAACATACAGATCTGTTCTGGTGCCCAATCTGACCCCCCCCCCCAAACGAGCACTCCTGCCCCACACGGTGTCGTTCAATGACTTTTTTTGGTGGTAACGGGTACCTGACGTTCTACATATGAAAGTCTGGCGTGAACCACACTGTAAGCTAAACCTGGACTCGTCGGAAAACATCACACAAGCTCACTGGGCCGCTGTCTACATTGCATGTTCTCTACTCCAAGTTAACCGCTGGCACAGTGCATTGCCGTGAGTGGAACACATCTAACAGGCCTGCGAGCATATAGTCCAATATCTCCCAAACGTCTATACACGGTTTGTCTTGAAACTGTGGTACTCGTGGCTTCAGACAACTGACGAAACAGGTCTGATGCCGCACTTTATCTGCTTATTTTGGCAGTTACTGCCAAATACCGGTGGTCATTCGGAAGTAACTCGTCGCCGACCAGTACTGTAACGTCGACTGGCATTTCCATCATTTTGGAATCGTTGTCAACGCCTAGAGATGACACATTGTGCGATTCTAAGTTCCCTCGATACTTCTATCTGAGTACGCCCACATTATAGTCGGCCGATAATTCTACCACGTAAAAAATTATCTGTATGCATCCTCTGTGTCGTAACTGTTCGGCTGTGGCACTGTACGACACACAAAACGCTTGTGAAGAATTTTCCTTCTTTGCTTCCATTCGTTGTCTACCCCTTCTTACATTTTCGTGATTGTAACATCATATCGGCGTCATCTGATGGCTTCCTATAATTTGCATATTATTCTTAAAGATATGTGTGGTATTTCCGCAGGTGAAATTTTTGCATTAAAGTTCGATTTCAGTGGGAATCTGAATTATCCTTAATTTATATGGACATGAGTGTATTTATAGCATAAAGTATGTCGTATACAAAATCTCCCTAATTTTGATTCTCAAAGGTTGGCAGCTATGCTATTTTATCCCGTGGTCCGGGGTAAAATGGGTATATGCTGGTTAAAGTTGAATAACACTATAGTTAATGGAGAAAATGTGAAATTAAGTCAAGTTACACTGGAAAATCAATTTTTAATCAAAAGTAATTATATTACAATTATAACAATTACATATTGTTAATTACTTAATCAAAGTTTAGACAAATGTATACTGGCAACGACTGTTGCAGCTTGGTTGAGGTAGCTTTCTGACATAGTAGTATAAATAAATACAGAGTACAGTAAAAAGCCGAAAATCCGGAATCATCGGGGCCGCGGCGATTCTGGATTTTTCGATTTTCCGGGTTTTTGGTCATGCCTGAAAAATATAATGTTTTGGGTTAAGTACTTGGATAATATGCAAATTCAAGTAAAAAGTAATATATTACGATTTTTAAACATATTCTGTAATATTTTTTTTATCAACTATAACAATAAATAAAAAAAAATAAATAAGATTATAAATTAAATTTGAAAAACAAAAGATTTAATGAAATATTTGCATACAGAAATTAGTACAAGTTACAATAAATAAAATAAATAAGAAAAACATTTCTGTGATTTTTTTTTTTTTTTTTTTTTTTTTTTTTAGTATTTTAGACTTTTTTCAATTAAAAGTTTGGGCATAATTGAAATATAATATAGAATTTAGCTCTCAATTAGATAAATGTTTAAGAATTGTTACAATTATTATAATTTTCTTTCCCCTCCTCTTCCAGACTTTGCAAATGGCGGTTTTGAAGATTAATAAGAAATAAAATACATTTACAGTTCTTCTTTTTTAGATATATTTATACTTAAAAAAAAAAAGATGATGATGATGATTAACGCGGCCGAAATTGTCCGGATTTTTGGAGTCCAGATTTTCGGCTTCGTACTTTACTAATTTATACACCTATTAAGATAAGATAATGATTTATTATGCTTACAAATACATGCATATACTACATGGACATGTAGGGGTCAGGTGGGGTAAAATAGATCAAAAACCACCATATTTTACATATGCACTTAAACAGCAGAAAATGTATTGGTTCCATTTGTTAAAAAATTGAACAAAATATGCAAATGAATATTCCTTATGACACTTAAAGAAAAATATCTCTGGAAAAAAAAAAAAAAAAAATGTACTGAAAAAATAAATTTTAAAATATGCCGTTTGTGACTTATTTTACCCCATGGGTTGGGGTAAAATAAGTCATCCTTTAAAACTGTTTTAAATTTTAATACAATTTACTTCATGCAAATAAAATTACAAATACACATTCCTTTTTTTGATAAAAACTTTATTTTATGTTCTTTCAAGTAAAAAAATGTCTCTATGGGTCCATCATTAGTTCGGGGAGAACTTTTAGAATTTACGATGCATCTAAATCAGAAATATTGTCTGGAAATTCCAATAGGAACTTCCATTTCCACTTTTTTTTAATTCCTTCAAAATTTTCAGAATATTCATGATGCCATGAAGTATTTTCTTTGATCTTTTCCCAGGAAATTCTACTTTAACATATTTTCCAACTTTTACGAATTGATTAGTATTAATGCTGTCCAAATTTTCTTCTTGAGAAAGACTTGGTTTTTCATTTCTTTTACAGTTGATGTTTCTGTGATTTTAGCATCTGTTGATTTTTTTTTTTTTATACAATCAATTCAAAAATAAGTTGGTTGTTAAAATTACTCCTGTTTTCTGTTGCGTTTGGGTTCTTTTTCTGTGTGCATTTTTCGAAGCTTCTTTAGAAGACAATGTTTGATTCGGTGATAAAGTGTTCACAATAGAAGATTTTATGTACTTAAAAGGAGAATATATAAATAGTATCTTGATCCATGACTATTGAAGTTGCACTAAAATTAATTTGTCAAATTGGTGATTGAGGATCTAAATTCATCCACTCTTGCATTTGAAGTTGGTGCTAAACTGCAAAGTTTCACTCAGTTTCAGGAGAATGTTGTGTTCTGCCTGCCCTTTGTATGAAAATTTGGCACCTTTCTTAAATAAGCTGGAATGAAACAACTTTCTGAATTACACCTATAAACTGAATGTTTTGATTCAGCTTTAATATGTATTGCCTTTTTTTTTTTTCCCCTTAACATTAAATTATTTTATATCTATGCGTATGAAATAGCTCCAGAACAATATATAGCTTAATTTTAAACTAATATATTAAAAGAATACGTATGGAGTTATTTAAAACACAAAAACTGTAATTAGTTACTTTATGTTTGCTAAGCCTAACATGATTCAATACCTGACCTATTTTACCCCATATGTATTTTTTTACTCCAAAATATTAATATATATTTATATATATATATATTTTCTCACAAAAGTTAAGGAAATTCATCTTAAAAATGTGCTTTTTGGAATATGATAAGAAAAAACTGTAAAATTTGCTTTTGAATTAGTTCAAAACCAAAGTTTTTTTTAGTAACACATTCAAGTTACTAATACGAAACACACAAATAATTACTGACTGTAACTTAAAAGTATCAGTTACAGTTAATTTTGCATGCAAAATGAAGACTAATATAAATAATATATAAAACCAGCAAAATTGGAATTAAAAAAATGTTTGAATGTTTTTTTAAAGAGTTTTTTTTTTTTTTTAACTGACCTATTTTACCCCCACCTGACCCCAATGGGTTTAGGGTAAATGCATAACATAACTTGCCCTAAACCTACTAAATTTGTAACCATAAATTTTTATCAATAAAACCACAATATTAAAATGTCCACAACAAGTACAGTTTAGTTCACTCCTATTAATTATTATTATTAAATTCCACCCTTTTGACTTTATATTTATGACCTTCTTGCTTTATATTTTCATCTTTTACCTTGATTTTGTTTTCAGTTTTTGTTTTACTCATTTAATTAACTTAATTTTTTTTTTTTTTTACTCATTTTAACCGAAGCTTCTATTCTTAAAAACATAATTTCAGTTTAAAACATAAGCAATCACAATTTGCTATCAAAGGTCTTTGAACTTTGATAAATCTTCATACATTCACATCTTGAACTCAAAAATATTGGCTATACCCATTTTACCCCATGTAACTAAAAATGCATAAATATTTTGTGAGTAATAAAATGTACTTACTTTTTAAGTTTTCTGTTTGGAAAATCCTTCTTCTGTAAAATTCAGACAATATATTTCTAAAATTCTTCCTGCAATTTTTTATGGAAGGAAGTTTATCATGCACAAAAAACACAGTGTTCTATCTCCTGAACATGTAAGCCCAGTAAATGTGTTGCCAGATTTTTTTTTACCAAGTTAAAATGTTGCCAGATGTGTGAGCATTTTAATCTTAATTTTTCCTTTTCAAAAAATGTTGTCTAGTAAAATGGAAAAAAAAAAAAAAAAAAAAAAAAAAAGGAAATATACCCATATTACCCTGTCTACCCATTTTACCCGGGTGACCCTATATATTAATAAATATATATTAAAAAATTTCCTTTTTTTTTTTTTTTTTTTTTTTTTTTGTATGGAAAACTATTTAAAAATTATTCTAAGATGCCAATAACATTTGTTGTCCTGTTTGATTATGATGCTTATAAATGGTGCACATGATACACCTGCATTTATTTATAATAGTAATTTTGAAGACTCTTTTGGATCATATAGTTTCAGAAAGAAAGAATGATCAAAAGTCTTATATATGTTCAGTAACAATAAGTAATATTTGATTACTATGGAATTTTTTTTTCTTTATTTTCAGAATTCTGTTAGACATGGATGATCAAGCAATAAAATGTTCTATTTGTGCTACATCATTTGATTCTCTTGAACACTTTCAAATTCACTCAAACAGTTTAGAACATGCATTCAAAGTAATACAAGCAAACAGCAACGAAACTCCAAGTTCAAATAGGAACAGGGGCGTGCCAGCATTGTCAGGCGCCTGTGTGCAGAGTGTTAGTAAGCGCCCTATACTAACTTTTTTTTTTTTTTTAAGTTTTAAGAATAGTTATCATTCAGAAAGTCAACTGAATCTCGAACCTTAATAATAATAAGTTTATTGAATAGCTAAGGAAAAATAAACGTATAACATGAAATGAAATTTTAAAAGAAACAAATAAAAAGGGCATCTTGCAGAAAAGGAAAAATCTTCTACAGGGAGTCTCAAAAGCGCGGTACAATTATGAAGGCAAGTAGAGAATGACAAAATAGGCAGATTTTGTGTTAATTTGGGGATAGAAATCCCGAGTTGAGGCATTAGATGGCATAGATGAGAGCTGTAAGTGTAAACGTTTCTATTCGTTTGGGTTTAATGTTTAAGCAATGTTAAATAAATATTTAAAACATAAAAAATATTCTTAGTAAACTAAACTTACTCTTGCTTCATTACAAATTTTGCGAGTGTTACACATATCATATTGAGCCAAAATATCCGTCTGTCTCTATCTATATTCTTACCAAAACGTCAACTTTCTTGCGTGAAAAAAGTAATTCGTAAAGAAACAGGCAGTTTCTTGTCGACTAATGCACTTTATTCAAGGATTACTCTCGAAACAACCCAGTAAAACATCGTACTGATATTCACACCACAAAATCTCATTAAACAGCGTTAAATACACCGTAGAGCAGGAATTTAACTGATTTAGGAATAAGTATAAACCGTTTAAACTGAAAATATCTCAGAGACGCCCGTTCAGAACAGATGTTTGAACACAATGAACTCATTGGGAGTGTCTCTTCTCCTTTTATAATCTCTGTCGGGATTTGGCGCACTTTCGAGGTTATTTAGCTCCAGAAACCAATTGATGTATCCAGAAAATTCCAGAACTCGACATATTGATGATAGAGCTTCTAAACTTTGGAAACACTAAATTGTTACTTTTCGTCAAGTTTCATCGCCATGTCATCAAGTCTGTCTCCAAGGATGACTATCATTTCCCACCCAGGGTCGCTGCGTTCTTATAATTTTAAGATCGTTTTATTATACCTTGACCACAATTTTTAGAAAGAAAATTTTCTTGAAAATCTTAGTGCTATTATAGCATAAAAACCATTAAGAAAATTATCTTTTTGAAAATTATGATGACACTATAATAAAACGATTGCAAAAAAGTACAAATGCTGCGACCCCTGCTCCCACCCCACTCCCGTTAAAATTGAATGAACTATCTCTTGTTTGCACTTTAACTGTAAATCTGCTTTTACTGCAACAACACCTTTGATTTAGGAAGGCTGTTTAACTCTTTGCAATACTGACAAAATTTTAAAGTTAGTCGTACTATTGCAGCATATTTGAACATATAAATGAGTTTAACATTTTGTGATTGTATAGATAAAAAAATTTACAAGTATATAAAATTAGAGCGCTTAATAAGAAAAAATTCTGTAGTGAGCTTTATTTTTCCCACTTTCATTGTTGAAAACTCTCGAATAATCTTAAAAATCAAGCTTATAGTATATAACTATCAATATAGTGACAAGATTTTGTCTTAGTTCATTATAAAAAGCTTTTTTTTTTTTAAATAATGCATTTATATAAGTAATAAATAAATTTATAAATACATAAAACAAGTAGGAACATATAATAAATATTACTTGATAAATATGGATAAAATAAAATAAAAATACTTAACAGGGAAAAAAACGAGTATAAGGAATTTTGCTTATTTTCATTAGCTAAAGATTTTATGTAATTCGTATGTAAAATTGACTAAAATTATACGTGTTTTTCCATATAGTAAATCATATATATGGTATTATTTAGTGAAATGTATTTTATTTACTTGAGTTTTTGGTAATTCTGGAATAATACACATCTGTTTAACCCAAAATATCTTATACTATCGATATAATTGCAAGATTTAAAAATATGTATGGTGTCATTGTGGAGAATAAGTATTTTTTGATTATTTTAAGTTTAGAAAAAGAAGGTTCCACTAATGCTACTGTTGGTAATGACAAAATAATCTCCAAAACAATTAAAAAGTTTGGACACATACTGCTAAGTTGATAAAATAAAAATTCTGAATTGTCTGATTAGATGTGAATTTATCTTTAAAGATTAATGGTTGACAATATAAATTTTCCTTATACGTAAATGGTCTCTGTCAATGTCTATTTGATTCTTTTGAGGTAATTTTTGTTGTAAATTTCATAATAAAAGAATAAGCCTTTTTTGAAAATTATTATTTATTTAATTATTTTATCTTATATTGTGTTAACTAGTATGTTGTGGCTATTTACAAAACTCTGTTCTGTATTTTCCTGTAGAAATTCATGCAGTATAAGTTGCTTATTAAAATAATTTTCCATGATGAATGTAGGCAATTTTCCTCTCTGTAAAGTTTAATAAAAAAAAAATGTAAAAAAAAAAAAAAACGTAAATTTTGTGCCTTAAAGATATCTTAGAAAGTTCAGTTTTTCAGGAATTTTTGTTTGTTTGTTTCATAAAAATGAAAGAAAATGCTAACTTTGTTTAAATTATCACAGATGTATTGCTCAAACATTCATTTTAAAGGTATTGACGATATATTTTTTTAAATACTCAAGCTGAAACTTTACACTTTCTGGGGAAGGGTCTGGATACTTCCATTCCAGGGAGAGTAATGTTCGACATTAAATTAAAAAAAAAAAAAAATATATATATATATATATATATATATATATATATATATATATATACTATTACAATTATTAATAAATCTTTTAAATTTTAAAAGGATTTGTCAAAAATAATTCTTGTTCTTCACATTTATAAGAAATTTTGTCCTAACTGCAAAATTAAAAATTATGACAAAAGAGAATGACAATGCTTTTGGACGATTTTCACCAAGGGTTGATAGACACTCACTTATGTCAAGGTGCAACTATCTATAAATTTGTATGAAATTCTGTGCATTAGTTCTTGAGCTAGAGCTTCCACAGAAATTTTCTCACGCGCACACACTTAGACATTTTTTAAAACTGTTGAAATCATGTTCTAGATCACTGAAAACGTGTAAATTTATCAAAAACTAGTAGTCGGAATTTTTTAGGAATTCAATGCTTTATTCTATTGAATGTGTAGAACAGGCCTGTCCAACCCAAAACACTTGATGAGCCGCATTGGAAATCTATTTTATTCACGCGGTCCGCGCCGCATGCATATATGTGTATGTGTATATATGTTTGTGAGCATGTAAACCATGTATGTATATTCATTTTTACTGGGTGGACAGGGTTAAGATTCAGAACAGTATGCATTAATTTAGATTATTTTTATTCATAAATAAACAATAGAATCTTGAAAAATTTATGATTTATACATTTATAACTATAATAAAAAATAATGAATAGTAGATCTAATAATATTTCATTACAACAGTGCGATTCTTTAACTACGATAATCGTTGGAAGGTATTTTCACTTTGTAAAATCAGAATGGATTTATTAATTTTTAATCTGTTAACCAAAGATATCAAGCATTAAATATATTTAGTCTCCTCGCGGGCCACGGATTGGCCATCCCTGGTGTAGAAGAAAGTAAAAACTATAACATACTTCTTTTCTAAAGAAAACCTTTCCTGAATAGAACCTAATGTTACATCGATGTTGCAAAGAGGAAAAAAAACTACTCTAAATAAAATCCTCCGGGTCTTGGTCGCCCAGTCGGTAGAGTACCAAGCTCGTAATTTGAAGATTGTGAGTTCAAACTCGAGCCGGCCAAATACCACCGTGTTCACTACTGGTGGCTGTTGCACGTAAAATCCGTCGTGGCCGCAATGTCCTCCATGTCCCCATCTGAATTATACCTCTGGGGGTCACCGAAGCTGGAGGAGCCATCCTCTTCGTAGAGCATCAAAGTTGTGATGACATGTCTCACGACCATCTTTAGGGGGGTATCCCAGACCGTTGCCAATTACCCATTGCACAGCACTAGTGCCACGTTAAACTCATCCCACCAACCAACTAAATAAAATTCCTGGATCTATTAAATTATCATTTTTGAAATTGAATTACGTTGTCTTTTTACTCACCCCAATGGCATTTTTTCTGTTGAAGAGGGGGAGGAAAGAGATTAAAGTGCACTTTTAAGTTTCAAAAGAATCCTTTGATAATTTAAAAAAGACAAAGAAAATTTTGCTGAGAGTAGGCGCATCTTCACCAAGTAAATCCGCTTTTAACGCTCCCTTTTGCAAAACTGTTTCCAAGCTCAAGTTTTTCCAATACAGTTTCCAAGGCGCCTCCTTTGGCCACACTAGTCACATGGCTTCAGACCAGGATTATAAAATCCAATTTAATATAAAAAACAATTTTTTTTCAAATAACCCATTCTCGGCTGGCGCCTTTTTTTAACTGGCGCCTGTGTGCGCCGCACACTTCGCACACCGGGTCGGCGCACCCCTGAATGGGAATGATGAAATGAATGTTATTAAAAGCAATGCACAGTCTACCACAAAACAAGGTACATTACCCAAGTTAAATGATAATCAGTTACTTCCATCATATGGAAATTGTGAAGTTTGCTCCAAAATCTTTAGTGGTCCAGAACCTTATAAGCAACACTTAGAAAGCCAAGGTCAAGAAGAAAATGATGTTCTTCTGAGTGAGTTAAAAAATAACTTGTTTCGAATAGAGAGCGTGTTTGACCAGATTGTAGAAATGATAATTGGCCCACGTGATAAATCTAAAGATGATAAATCCAAATGATAAATCTAAACAAACAAGAAAATAATGATTCTGGAAATCCACACTCTGTATTTGATATAATTAAAGTTACTTTGAAATATAGATGATGCTTTACATCTGTAGTAATACTTTGACTCATCCACATTATAGTACATTAAGTTTATTAAGGTAATCAGGCATACCTGAGATGTTTATCCAGAGTTTCCCCCAGGCAGTTTCAGGAGTGTGCTGCACAATCTGCTTGCTCTTTGGTTAAAAACATAGCACCTTTCTTGTCCCTTATCCTAAAAAGATTACAACGTTCTTGCCTTTTACCTAAAAAAAATTGCGCCTTTACTGCCCTTTGCAGAAAACAATCTTCAAACTGAAGATAATGTTATAAATAAATCTATTGCATATGACTATCATTCATACATTAGTCAGGGCGCGAAATTTCCGCTCGCCAGCTCACCATTGGCGAGTGGAAATTTTACTGTGGCGAGTAAAATTTCGGTCTAAACGTAGATAGAATTCTTACAGTGCACGGCGCTACAAAAAAAAAAAAAAGAAAAATATATATATTCATTTAAAAACATAAAATTTTGCTAATCTTAGGTAAATGATCAGACACACTCTTTTTAAGAGAACAATCTTCTTTATCAACGCCCAGCCCTCTTAAACAAAAAAAAAAAAACATTACAGGACTAAAAAATCCCCTTTTTTATATTTTTCGTCCTCTGTCCTCTTTTTCAAATAAAAAGGATTTACTTTAAACAATACTAATCCATGAAGTAACTTAATTTAGAATAGATTAAAAAATACAACCTTTTACTTTCTTCATGTTCTTCTTTCTTGGTAGACTAGTTTCGTCTGGGGCGCCCCAGCTTGGTCACTACCTTCTTGGTGTTCGAAACTGAAGTTTTCACGCCTTCTTCCTCTTTTAAATATTCTGCGCCATTGACGATTGAGCAGAGCTCCATCGTTGCCATTACAATTGTTGGAATTTGTCAAATTTTCTACTGACTCCCTGATTGCAGCGTAACCGTGGTTGTGATAGTTGGCCAACTTTTTTACTTGTTCAAATTTTATGTTAATCTCTTCATTTTTGTTTACCTGGGTTAAAGCAGTTGTTATTTTACCTGTTTTTATGTCATTATTATGCTCTTTAATACGCGTCTTTATTTTTCTTTTTGTTTTTCCTATATAACACATTTCATTTTCTTGTTTATTAGTGTATGGTATTTTATATATTCCTGCAGTTTCTAATGGATTTATTTTATCTTTGTCACTTCTAATTAATTGAAAAATGTTAGGGTTAGGCTTTATAGGTACGTTTATATTATGTTTTGCTGCAATTTTCTTAATTTTATTTGATATTCCGCGGTCATAAGGTATGTAAGTAGTATATTTAAGCTTTGGTTTTTGAAAATTATTAATTTTATTTAGACATTTTAATCGTTTTTTAAATAATTTATCTATTAACTTGTGTGAGTATCCGGCTTTCTGTGTAAATTGTTTAATAATTTTTATTTCATTTTTTAAAATTTTATTATCTTTACAAATTGTTATTGCTCGGTTAATATGGGCTTGGATAGCATTAATTTTGTATTTAAAAGGGGTTTTACTATTTTTGTGGATTATTTCATTGCTGCTATTAGGTTTTCTGTAAACTTGGGTGGTTATTTTATCGGTATGGCGATTGATGGTGACGCCTAGGAAATTTAATTGTTTATTATTCTCTTCTTCAAGGGTGAATTTAATGTCTGGATCTATTTTATTTAAGGTGTTTAAAATTTCCGTGGGGTCTGTTTTTTGATCTATTATTGCAAAAACGTCATCTACATACCGAAACCAATAAAAAATTTTACTTTTAAGTTTTTCATCAAAATTATTTTCAATTTTACGTAGTTTATATTCTGCTAAAAAACCTGAAATAGGAGACCCCATTGGGACCCCTTTGATTTGCTTATAATATTTTCCATTAAAAGTAAAATAATTTTCATTTAACAAAAAATTAGTAGCAATGTTTAAAGTTTGGGCTATTGATGGGTTCGTGTAATGTTCATTTATTTTTTCATTTATTAATTTAGCAATATTTTTTATGTCTATTGATGGGTAAAGGTTTACTACATCGAAACTAACAAATTGAAAATTTTCCTGTATATTAATATCATAAATTTTACTGATAAAATCTTCTGTGGCGTTTAGGCTATGGGGTGAGGGAGGAAGTAAATTTTTATAAATTTCCGCCATATATTTTTCCAATGAGTATGTGGGTCCTTCACTTTTACTTACTACGGGTCTGATTTTAGGGGGATTTTTATGATCTTTATATCTGCCAAAAATTCTTGGTGTATTTGGTACAAAATTATTGAGTATAGGTGGTTTGTTATCTGGCCAGGTTCCTTCTTTTATTATTTTTAGTGTTTTTTCAATTATTTTGTTAATAGGGTCTTTTTTTATTTTTTCAGTACCTATTTCATTCTGGTTTCTTCCATTTTATTGGTGTATTCATGTCTGTTTAATATTGCAATTTTTCTAGTTTTATCTGTTAAAGTACAAACTACTTTTTCATTTTTCTTTAAGTCTTTAAGTGCTTTGATGTCTTCTTGATTAATTTTATTATTTTTAATGGTTTTGCTGATTTCTTGAATTGCTACATTTCTAATATCTATTTGGGCTTCTTCTGGGATATTTCCTATAGCTGATTCTATTTTTGCGATGCTGTCTTTAATTTTAATTGGCTGATCTAAGATATATTTTTGTCCCATTTTTAATAAACTATCTTGGTGGCTATTTAGTTTTGTGTCAGATAAATTAATATATGGGTAAAAACTTTGAGTGGGGGGTTTGATATTGTTTTTACAAATCCAATTATACAATTTTTTGTTCTGCCTTTTGGTTATTGAATTTCTTTCTATTTCATTATATATTTTAATTTTTCCCGATAGAATGGTCCATTCTTCTTCATTACTTCTTCATTACAGTCCTTAAGATTTTTATACAGTTCATCATAAATCTCTTTACATTTATACATATCGGCTTTTCTCTGTCTAATGATTTTATTAAGTAATCTTCTTTTGAATTTTTTGACTTCATTCTTATAAATATTTAAAAGAGTTCATAAACCTCTTTACATTTATACATATAGGATTTTATCTGTCTAATGATTTTATTAAGTAATCTTCTTTCGAATTTTTTGACTTCATTCTTATAACTCTTTAAAAGAGTATTCGAAAGAAGATTACTTAATAAAATCATTACAGATAAAATCCTATATGTATAAATGTAAAGAGGTTTATGAACTCTTTTAAATAGTTATAAGAATGAAGTCAAAAAATTCGAAAGAAGATTACTTAATAAAATCATTAGACAGATAAAATCCTATATGTATAAATGTAAAGAGGTTTATGAACTCGTTTAAATAGTTATAAGAATGAAGTCAAAAAATTCGAAAGAAGATTACTTAATAAAATCATTAGACAGAGAAAAGCCTATATGTATAAATGTAAAGAGATTTATGAACTCTTTTAACAAAAATGAAGGTAAACAAAAATGAAGAGATTAACATAAAATTTGAACAAGTAAAAAAGTTGGCCAACTATCACAACCACGGTTACGCTGCAATCAGGGAGTCAGTAGAAATTTTGACAAATTCCAACAATTGTAATGGCAACGATGGAGCTCTGCTCAATCGTCAATGGCGCAGAATATTTAAAAGAGGAAGAAGGCGTGAAAACTTCAGTTTCGAACACCAAGAAGGTAGTGACCAAGCTGGGGCGCCCCAGACGAAACTAGTCTACCAAGAAAGAAGAACATGAAGAAAGTAAAAGGTTGTATTTTTGAATCTATTCTAAAAAGGATTTAGTCCTTAATTTCAAAATTTTCGCAAAACTGGGAAGATCAATCGGCTGTTGGCTATGTCGAACGGTGAACACTAACTTTTTTCTGTGTTAGGTTCGCAAAAGAACAACTTTCTAATAAACTTGCCAAATCATATTATGGTTTATGTCTATTCAGATTGTTCGAATCACAAAAAAAACAAAAGTATTCCCGATATTTGTACGGTTCTTTGATTCCAGAACACGGAATCACTATTAAAATTGTCATGAAATCATTAAGGTGGTGTTACTGTTGATACGTGGTGGGTTGACGTGTGTTTTCATTTTTGCATAAATAATATTCCTCATAAAAACAGGCCCACCAGTGACCGAGAGGTTCTGTCCTCGAAGCTGGTATATGTGAGGCGCTGGGTTCGATACCTGGTCGTGCTCGTTGGCTTAGCCGGCAAGCATTTCCGTGGTTTTCTCAGAAACAAGCGTAAATATGGATAACCTCTTAGAAAGATCCCACGGAGGTTTCTACTACTCGGGCCTAGAGTTCCTAGTGCAGACAACTGGCATAATGATAACACTACCATCACCTCACAAAAATACGAAATGTTAGTTAAATTCATTTTATGTCCTCCTGGCAAAAACACTCCCACAAAGCGACTTCTTTCTTCAATGAACAAAATGTAGACATGTGAAAAAAATCCCCTTTATATACCTACTTTAAAAACTTATTAACTAATAAGACTAATTTAGGTTACACTTGTGAGAACTTTTATAAAATGTTGATAAAGAATGACTGTTCATTAAAACCACGGAGTAAAAAGACAGGAGAAGAAGGGAACGCTGAAATTTTGTGATGTTGTTTTCTAATGTTTACAGATGGCGCCAGCGTGCAATCCTTCCTTCTCTCCAGCTTCCGCAATGTTATTCAATGGAAACTGTCTCGTTTTAATTATTTTTTTAAAAATAATATCAAGCTGAAAAAATTTCGATTGAAAGCAAATTTCATTAAATAGAGTATTCTAACCAACATGTTTTTTTAAGAGCCATTTTATACTAATTTAACTTTGAAAGAAAGCTTTTAAAAAATGACGATTCTTATGAACCGAAGCTAGCTAAAACAAATAATTGGGAGGAAGGAAAATGGATGAAATTTTGTAAAGAAAAAAAATAAACTTACTTTAGGTGCAGAAAACACGAACTCGGACTTTATTTTTCTCCTAGGGCTTTTTTTTTGTTTTTCTTATCACTATCATAGCCTGTTTTACCACTAGGAACGAAACATTTATTTGAAACATCTGAATTATGCAGTTTTAAGAACTTACAAAGAAATTAAATTGCTTAAAATAAAAAATTTTAAATGTACTCCAGCAAAATTCTATTGAAAACAACAGTATATCCGCGCCGAGGTAGGGAGGAATGACAAGTGGCGCCCTCAATATTTACCAAAAATTTAGATCACAGTTTCGTAGCTTTCTCCCATTGGACCTTCAACTCCTATTAATATTACTCCGTGATTAAAACAAATCGTTTCATCTGCCGAATATTAATTTTATATTTTCATTTGCCAATTTAAATTTTTCTTTTATGATTATGATTTTAATAAAAAACAAAAATGTCTACCAACTTTTTTTATGCAACTGCATGAACGTACCACAAAAAATAAAACTTTTTGTCGATAGCAAAAATTAATAATTAAAAAGCAAATCTATATTGTCCTCTCGTATCCGTATATTATTAATTTAAATTAAGGTGTACTGATCCAAATTCACCATTTGCGATAAAAAGCTATTCACCACTTGTGTGAAGTAGCTTTTGAATAGTTTTTTTTTTTTATTCACTTTCATTCAATTTTGTGCCGTCCTAAAATGACCTCTTTTTCAAAATTGAATGTCTTCTATTTTCTTATAAAAAAAAAAAAAAAAAAAAGACATTGCGTAGTTTCTTCTCTTTTTCCAATAAAAAATTCTGGTCACCTTATACGTATAAAATAGAGTAAGTTAATCATATTTTGTGGCAAGTAACTTTTTTTCCCAGCGAGTGTAATCTAAGTTAAAATTTCGGGCCCTGCATTAGTCGAGATTGATTGTGAAATTTTAGCGAGATTTTTTTTTTTTTTTTTTTTTTTTTTTTTTTTTAGTGGAACAAGAATATATAATTTCAAGGAGGTCTAATCCTCACATTATGAAAAACATTCATTTTAATTAAGTTTAGCAGTCATATGAAATTGATATTTTAGTCTTATGTAACAAACAGAAAAATTGGAATTGCAGTACTGAAAATGAAATAAATACTTGAAATCAGGTAAATTACCTAAACACAATTATTGCCCCTGATTAGTAACAAGCAAAAGTAAAGAAAGTTAAAATTTAAAATTTTTCTTGTATGCATACTTAGTTTGAGTTTTGAAATTAAGTGACTGGATTTTAAATGTTAAGTCAATGTGGATTAAAGAATCCCTCAAGAATCAAAATTGTTCTTAAAATTCTAAAAAGGCTACTAGCAGCACCCTGCACATTTTTAAACCTGAGGGAAACTAATAAAGTTGATAGTAAAGTTCTTTAAAAACTCTTTTTTTTTTTTCCCCTTCCTTTTCATAATGTCAAAATCTAGTGTTTATTTTCACTGTATTGCAGGATTTTTATCAGAAATAAAAACTGAGCAAAAATTTATCATCCAAAGTGAGATTTCTAAAAAAAATAAAAAAATAAAAAAATACTTTAAAGCAAATTCTAGATTAATGTTAACTGCAAATGTTGTCTAATTTTACAGCTAATTGGTATAATTTGCATTTGATTTCATTTAATTGCTTAAATATGTTGACTTTTTTCTCCCCTGCTGATCACTGGAGTAGGGGAAGAATGCACGATTTTCTCGCAGAGTTAAAATTTTATGCAAGAAAATATAGAAAAACATGCAAGATTCTGACAATCTTGTTCTTTAGTGGGATCATGATTGCTTTGATATGAAAGATGCAAATACTGAGAAATGCCTAATTCTAAGGACAATTGGTAATAAACTATTTTGTGCTGTATATGGAGGGGGAAAAAAAAGGAAGAATACTGACAAGGTTTTTTTTTACTTATTTATTGCAAAAGCTGAAGTCTTTTAGTGAATGAAACTGGTAAGCAACAATCTTTCATTCAAATCATGTAAGACCTCTGAGCTGTTCAAAAAAAATTTTTGATTAAAAAATTCTATGGGAAGTATTTTCAAAAAGGACTTCAACAAGAGAAACTAGTATGTTGTGCCACCACAAGACTGTCTTCTATATTTTCCTATATACATATTCAATCAGTAACAATATCAAAAAAAAAAAAAAAAAAACATTTTTTTTCCTAAGTTTTTTTTTTCCTTTTTTTTGTTGAAAGTAAAAAAAAATTGATAACTTTGTTTTAAATTATCACAGATTTATAGTTCAACCAGTCGTTTTAAAGGTATTGACGAGATCTTTCGAAAGATACCCATCTTGAAATATTACTCCCCACGCCCCCCCAAGGGGCGGACAAGTGCCCCCACATGCACAATTTTTTTTCCCTAGTTAACTACTACTATTATCAATAATTCATATTAGTTTTACAATCACAAGTTTAAAATAACGCTCATTATGTACATTTATACGAAATTTTGTCCTATACTGCCATGTTAAAAACTTAAGAAAAAATACGATCACAGCGCCACCTGTTGAGCTATTGATCCCCAAATGTAATCAGCACCAGTTTATGTCGGGGATCAACTAAATACCAAGTTTGGTTAAATTTCGTTAAAAAAAAAAAGAATTTTTTTTTTTTTTTTTGTTAAAAGAAAAAAAATCGATAACTTTGTTTTAAATTATCACAGATTTATAGTTCAACCATTCGTTTTAAAGGTATTGACGAGATCTTTCGAAAGATACCCATCTTGAAAATTTACCCCCCCCCCGGGGAGTACTTCCCCCCAGGGGGGTAACCGGTGCCCCCGCATGCACAAAATTTTTCCTAGTTAACTACTACTATTATCAATAATTCATATTAATTTTACAATCACAAGTTTAAAATAACACTCATTATGTACATTTCTACGAAATTTTGTCCTATACTGCCATGTTAAAAGTTTACATAAAATGCGATCACAGCACCATCTGATGGGCGATTGATCCCAAAATGTAATAAGCACCAGTTTATGTCGGGGACCAACTAAATACCAAGTTTAGTTAAATTTCGTTAAAAAAAAAAAATTGATAACTTTGTTTTGAATTATCACAGATTTATAGTTCAACCATTCGTTTTAAAGGTATTGACGAAATCTTTCGAAAGATACCCATCTTGAAAATTTACCCCCCCCCCCCCAAAGGGGAACCGGTGCCCCCACATGCACAAAATTTTTTTCCTAGTTAACTACTACTATTATCAATAATTCATATTAATTTTACAATCACAAGTTTTAAATAATGCTCATTATGTACATTTCTACGAAATTTTGTCCTATACTTCCATGTTAAAAGTCACAGCGATCACAGCGCCATATGATGAGCGATTGATCCCAAAATCTAATCAGCACCATTCCATGTCAGGGCCCAACTATATACCAAGTTTGGTTCAATTTCATTCATTGGTTCGTGAGATATGGTGAAAAATACGAAATTTTGTGATCGCAGCGCCACCTGCGGGGCGATTGATCCCCAAATCTAATCAGCACCATGCCCCGTCAGGTTCCAACTATACACCAAGTTTGGTTGAATTTCATTCATTGGTTCGTGAGATACGGTGAAAAATACGAAATTTTGTCCTAAACTGCCATGTTAAAAATTTACATGAAATGCGATCACAGCGCCACCTGCTGGGCTATTGATCCCCAAGTCTAATCAGCACAATGACCCGCCAGGGTCCAACTATATACCAAGTTTGGTTGAATTTCATTCATTGGTTCGTGAGATACGGTGAAAATACGAAACCACACACACACACACACACACAGACAGACAGACATTTTTTAAAAACTATCAATTCGTGTTCAGGACATCTAAAAACGTGTAGATCCGTCAAAAAACGGAGGTGGAAAATTTTCGCGAATCCAATACTTTCTCTATATTACATATAGAAGAAAGTAACAATGTATTGAGAAAAATGAAATAAAAATTTATCCGTGATTTTAAACAAATAAAATAAAATTTAATAAAAAAATAAGTAAATAAAATCAACATATCTTAGGACTAAGCAGATTTAGACTTAGCTTTATGACATAGATGCTATAATGTAAAAGATAAATGTCATCGTTTAAAAAAAAAAAAAAAAAAAAAAAAAATCTTGTAAATCGATGCTAAACGAATTAAATTGGCATGGTAGAAAAGGTAATATATTTGGGGACATTTAGGTATTCGTTAACAAATGAACTAGGGACGATTTTAATGAATTTTCCGTTGAAGTTTATTTTCATGAAAATTTTAATTTAAATTAAAGTATTTCATTAATCGAATTCCCTTATTTTGATAAATAAAATTATACCATTTAAAAAAAAAAAAAAAAGAAAGAAAGAAAGAACAATCTTATATTGAAAAATGAACTAATAAAGGTTTTAGAAAACTATTACCTACTTTTAAATCTTTATTAAAAAAAATTAATTGTTGCCACTCGACATTATACAAATACATCCAAATCCTGTGTCACATACGATAGTTTTGTATAAGTATAGATTTTTTGTTTGCCCTTGGAACCTGCCCCTGGTGGGAAAAGTGCCTGGAAACACTTGTATCTAGTATTGTCATTGATTATGAAGTCGTGTGTAAAATTTCTGGTCCTTTGGATGACAAGAAGTTGCCGAAAATTGAATTGCAAAATTCCGTTACATACATTAATAGTTGCATCATATCAAGTTAATAAATATGTGTTAATTAAAAACCTTGTTAAATTGTTTAATTAATCATTTAAAAATATAAGATTAAAATATTACGTCAATCTTAATACAAATATCGTTTGTGGTGAATAGTTTAGAATGTCAGTTTAGGCAAGAATTTAAAATTTACGATTGAGAGTAATGCGTTGCAGCTTCCTTTGACTTTTTATCTTGTCGAAACAAGATATTGGTCTGTGAAGTGAAGAGATATGAGGTTTTCGCGTGGAAAGAAAATATAACGGCGCCATAGCTGCCTTTCTCCATCGCCAAACTCGCCAAATTTTGACGCCAAGTCAAAAATTTCGTCGTCAACTATCAACTTTTGCCGCCAAATCACATATTTCATTGCTAAGTCGCAAGTTTTGTCACCAAAATCTCGCCAAATCATACAATTTACTAAATTCATAACAATTAACATTGAAATTCAGCGGTGCCAAATGGTCAAATGTTAACTAATGTTAATGTTAATGTTCCAGCTTATGTGAACCAAAACAGTTTCATTTTAGAAATTTTACTCATCTGACAGTTAGAATCACAAAAACACAATACAAAACTTTCAATAATTTAATAAAAATTAGAATTAAATAACTATCCAAAAATCGCTACCACTTATCTGTATTTGACTTGACCATAGCAACGCCAGGCTTACCAGAACTAGTAAGATCACAAGTGCATTTTCACGTTTCTATTACTTTTTCTTTTTAAAGAAAGATATTGAACAACAGTTATATGGATTTTAAATAAAAATTCTAATTTTGATTAAGCTTGGGTGGGGAGGGGGTGTAGCCCAATAGCCCCCTCCGGGATTCACCATTGCTGGGATTGTATATCTTTAAGACTTTTATTTGTTGAATGATTATGAGCTTGAATTTTAAAAAAATTGAAACATTTACAAACCAATAAATTTAGCCTAAAATTTTAAGTAGAGTGAATAAAACCCTTTTGTAGTTGAAAATTAAATTTCTTGAAAACAGAATAGCGACGAAATAATGCAATGATTGGGAACAAAGCCATTGGCTAGGTATTAATGCATATGTAAAATTTCTTTACAATTGTAACATTAACGTAAAGGAACCTTTGCCTTTAAGCTTGCCGAAAAGGGATTTTTTATTTTTTATTTTTATTATTATTATTAAATTTTATTCTAACTTTGAAAAGTTTTATGTGATACGATACATTAAGAATTTAGGTTTTAAATGTTTTTTTAAATAGATTATTTAAACTCTTTGAACTATATTTTTATTTTATCAGTTTCATTAACAGATTCTCCTGGGCGAATATTTAAATTTTGGTGTTGAAGTACACAGAATGTTTTTCGACAAGAAGTTTAATATAGCAGAAGACATTTTAATCTAAATAGCGCATCAAAAATATAAAAAAAAAATATTACAAAAAGTATCACAAAAAGAAAAAAAAAATATCTAATTTAAATAGTAGTCACATAAATGATTTATTTTTATAGAAAGTTTATAGAAAAAATGCAGTTTTAAAGATAGCAAATTTATTTCAGCAAGTACTACTTGAAACCTAAAAACAATTAAAAATATAAACAGAATATGAAGGATTCTTATGTGTAAACAAAGGTGTCGTGCCCTTAGCGACCGTGCCCTTAGCGGAACGTGCCCTTAGCGGAATGGGGTGAAAGGGAAGAAAGAGGAATAGAAGAAGCCGTGCCCTTAGCGGAAATAAGGTGTGCATGTGGCAGATTGAAATATGTTATTCAAATGCACAAAAGAGTGCTTTCTATAGAATGTAGTATATGATTAGCTTTAAAGTTACAGAGTCACGCAAAAATATTCAGTTACACTGAGGGTTATTATTGGAAATTTGCTGAATTGCATTTACATTAAGCATTTATTCTACCATTTTTTAAAATGTGAATATGATTTGAATTAGTATTTATATTTGTATTTGTCTATTCTATTGTCCGTTTGTCCGCCTCCAACGTCCGTAAGTATTTTAAGAATTTTTTATTTTTACTTTCTTCTATTATATTCAATAGAAGAAAGTAGTGGATTCATAAAAATGTTCGACCTCGGGTTTTTGATGGATTTACACGTTTTGAGAGGCCTATAACACGATTTGACTATTTTTAGAAAATGTATGTCTGTCTGCCTGTCTCTCTCTCTCTCTCTGTGTGTGTGACAAAACTTTTGTGGCAACAGTATCTCCGGAACTACTGCTCAGAATTGTATATAAATTTACATGATGATGCATCTTGAGCTAAATTAGTGCCTGTGAACTTTTGGTGCCCACCGCTCAACAGGTGGCGCTGCTATACAGCGATTTCCACAATTTAAGGGGAAGCTATAGGTTCTATTGCGTATAATAAATCAAAATCTGGTATAAGAGAAGGCCATTATGAGATATTATGCTGATTCAATTTGAATACTTATGGACCAACAGGTGGCGCTGCTATACAACGATTTCTGCAATTTAAGGGAAAGCTATACCTCAGGAACTGCACAATACTGCACAGAATATTATCAGAATACTGCACAGAATTGCATATAAGTTTATATGTTGATGCACCTTAACCTAAATGAGTGTCTGCCAACTTTTGGTGTCATCCGCTCCTCAGATGGCGCTGCTATGCAGCGATTTCCGCAATTTAAGGGGAGGCTATATCTCATGTTCTATTGCATATCATCAAACAAAACGTGATATATGTGAAGGCCACGAGACAGTATGCTGATTCAATTTGGATGATAATCGGTCAATAGGTGGCGCTGCTATACTGCAAATTTCCTCGATAACGGGAAAGCTATATATCAACTTCTATGGCATATAACTGTACGAAACTTGATATGTGAGATAACTATTATATAACGCATTTTTTAAGGTGTCATTTATAGGCAATAAAACTGTCTTTCTTTAGATATTTAGTGTTAGTTTTCTCTAAGATGAAAATTAATTATTTGCACTTAGTGAATTTGAATAGGAAAATATAGAAGAGAGTCTTGTGGTGGCCACAACATACTAGTTTTTATTTTATTTTATTTTTTTAGTGATATGTGTTATTCAAATTCATTATTGAATATTCCCTACTTAAAATGGCTCTAATAGAACCTGTGCCACTGGTTTGTGTACAAACATCCAGAAAATGTCAATGCATTGCACTTTAGGGGTGACATTTTTATAAATCACATTTAAATAACTTCATCAAAAAATCATAAAGAAATTCGCATTTATTGTTCACATGTTAAGAAAATGTTTTGTATAAACTATAATATGCTTAATCTCCAGATTTACAGGGCTACGCAAAAACGTTTCGATACATTAAGGGTTAGAAATAGGAAATTAAGAGCAGCATTTCTGTTTGTGTTAAGCATTTTTAACACTTTCCAACAATGTTTCAGAGTGATTATGAATTCAATTTGTCTTTCTGTCTGTCCATTGTGTGATAATATAGACAAAGAACATAGAATGTTATACGACACAACGAGTTCGTACAGTTGGAAAGTGTTGATAATCACTCATGATTTTTCGTTTCTCTTTTAGCTATAAAAGGTATAATGCTTAATTATATTTTCAAAAACTTAAATAAAATCATAAAATAGCAATAATGTACGTTTTTGTATCGCGTACTTTGATTCATTAAGTTTTATATGGTTATAGATCACCGTTCTCTGAAATAACAGATATTTTACAGTACGCATACCTATTTTTGCGACAGGTTACTTCTGAAGCAAAATATAGCCAGTGCTAAATGTGGATAAAGTGTAGAGGAAAATTGAAGAGTTCTTTTTTTATTTATTAATTTATTTTAAAATTTATTATTCTTTTCCGCTAAAGGCACGTATGGTAAAAGCACGCCACCGAGAGGGTGTAACATTTCCGCTAAGGACACGGGCTTATAGATTTCCGCTAAGGGCACGGCCCCGTAAACAAAAAGGTGTCTGATAAAAGTATTAGCAAAATAGGCTTCCCCTTTTCATACAAATAATAATAATAATAATAATAATAATAATATAAAGTAAAAATAAAATCTATCGCTAATATGGCGACAAAAATTGAAAAGCCGCCAATATAGAGGCATAATAAAGTTGTGTAGCACGATAATGTTTACCTATTTATTTATTTTTACTTTCCGAACACTATAGTGAAGATAGTATTGTAATCATGCCAAAAATCCGAATTTGAGATTTTGATGTTTCTATACATTTCGAGGTCCAATGAGTCCGTTTTCACTATTTTTGCGATGATGTATGTATGTGTGTGTGTGTATGTGTGTATGTCTATGAGTGAACACGCTAGCGTCTAAACGCTTTGTTCGGTTAAGCTGAAAGTTGGTACGTATATTGTAAGTCACCATAGTACAAACCCTATAGATTGAGCTTATTTAAACCTTATTTAATTGAGCAAAAAATTTATACACATATTATAGATCACAGTTGCACGAACTGTTTAGATTTTGGAGAATCTAGCACGTATAGTTTTTTTACAGGGACACAAAGAAAAATTCTTTATCATTATGATCTATGGGACCAAAATCTTAAAAGTGCGATAGAATCTAAACGCCTTATTCAATTGAGCAAAAAATTTATACACATATTATAGATCACAGTTGCACGAACTGTTTAGATTTTGGAGAATCTAGCACTTATAGTTTTTTTTACAGGGACACAAAGAAAATTCTTTGGGGCCAAACTTTTAAAAGTGTGATAGCGTCTAAACGTCTTATTAATCTGAGAAAAAATTTGTACACATATTATAGGCCACAGTTGCACCAACTGTATAGATTTTGGTGAATCTAGCACTTACAGTTTTTTTACAGGGACACTAAGAAAAATTCTTTATCATTATGGCCTATGGGACCAAATTTTTAAAAGTGCGATAGCATCTAAACACCTTATTAAATTGAGCTGAAAATTTATATGAATATTATAAATCACTGTTGCACTATCTAAAGGCATTTTGGTGAATCTAGCATTTATAGGTTTTTACAGGGACACAACGAAAAATTCTTTATTATTATGATCTACGGGCTCAAAGTTCAGTAGCGTTAAATAAAACATCGTGTAATATATGGAGAAAAATACTCAAACATTCTATTATGGTTTTCTCTCTTTTGTTTGTTTAACAACTCCTTTATATACAAAAACTTTATCTACAAAACTGTTAATTACTCAATGTTCGGAAAGTCGAGTGGAGTCCCTCCAGATTTTTTTTATATACTAATCACTATGCTAATTTATCATACAAATAAATGAGCTTCTGTGTGTGACTGCACTTGCATGCTGTCGAACAGAAATATTTGATTAATTCAAATTAATATTTAAATAAATAAAAAAAATATGTTTAATGGGAAATATATATATATATAGGCCGTGGGCCATAGGTTGATATCGTTCAAGTCCGTTTCAATCATCGAGGGGCAATTTCAAATTAATATTAAAATTAAAAGAATATTCTATTATCTACAAAATCGCAATGTTCTGGTCTGAAGATGTGCACATTATTTTAAAATTGATTAAATTAATTCTACAATTTTGACATTTCTGCGGTCCTGCTATTCTACTTACACAATAGAGATAGTCAAATTCTCTACTCATTCATTCGCTTATCCTCCAATCAAAACAGCAATTTCCTTTTCGCTGTTATTTTTAGCCCAATGACAGCTGCTGTTAGGGCGCGCGCTAGCATTTGATATGATATTTTTTGTTTACGTTTATTTATGTTTACATTATCTTGAGTATTGTTGACATTTTTATCCAATTCTATAATTGCTTTCTTTTCGTGTATTTTTAAGTAATCTTTACATTTCATATGATGTGAGAAAAAAAATGACATATGTTTATACATCGGGAATGAGGTAAATTCAAAAATGTTGTATTTTCCTCAAACAAGATGTAAAGTTTCTCTCGACATCATTACCTTGCATATTATTAATATTTTGATCGAATTCTATTATTACTGTTTTTTCCCCTTTATTTTTAAGTAGAATTATTACAGGTAATGTAATATCAGAAGAAATTACTTTTTGTTTGCTCATCGGCGATGAGAGACATTCAGTGGTAAAGTGTTTTTCTCAAATAAGCTGAGCTAAAGTGAGACTGTGTATTGATCAATGGAAAGTTTTAAATATTCGTGAAAGAAAAATATCTACCCATTCGCTTCTTCTTCCAATTAATGAACTGCTTAAATTACCTTTAGACAACAGCATAGGTTACCATAGAAAGTGTTATACAGTAAGTTTTACTTTGAAATGTAGTTAAATTATTGGCGAAATGTTAGTCGAGGCCTCCACGTGGAGATTAAAAAAATATTTTCTGTTCTGTTTGTGTGTCTGTCTGTTTCGTGATAGCGGCCGCAAAAATCATGCTTTTGACTTGGAATTTAGTACATGTTCATGAACCACACAGAATTAGCTGTATAGTTCTAGATGTGTATTCCACTTGTAGTTCGTGTACAGGGAAACACCAAAGTTTTTCTTATCATTACGGATTATGGCCTACGGACATAATTTGTATATACCGCGAAAGCAGCCGCAAAAATCTCCCGATTGACTTGCAGATTCGTATTCATGTTCAGGCTCTGTATAGAAATAGCTGTGTAATTTTTTACCTCTAGATTATTTATGGATCGTGTACAGAGACACAACAATTTTTTCCTTATCATTACGGTCTTTGGGGTGAATTTCGTTTAAGTGAATTTTAACTTCGTTACTCTGCATTCAACGAAATGAAATTAGCGTACATTATTGATATGCTTAAATTGATCTTTTCCATAGAAATTAAATATCTGTTCTTAGGCTTCACAATCAATGTACAGGACCTTACAAAAGTATTCCGACAGTGTCATGTAATCATCCAAATTTTGTCCAATTTCGAACAATTATTTTGGAAAACATAGAATAAGTTGAAATGTTTTTACTGGGGTTCTTTTACAGAGAAAAGCAAAAGAATTTCATAACATTAGAACTTATGGGCAAATTTTTATCTAAGCGCATTTTAATGCGTTTATGCTGCATTCAGTGGAATTAACATATGTTATAAACATACTTAAAAACATGTTTTATCTCTCTCTCTCTCTCAAAAAAAAAAAAAAAAAAAAAAGGAGGCATGAATAAGCTAATTTTATTTACAGGACCATACACAAGAATTCCGATAACATTCTGTAATCATTCAAATGATGTCAAATTAGGTTGAAATATAAGTGAGTTATAATTAATTAAATGTACTATTTTTATTGGCGTATATAATAATGGTAGCTCTTTTTCAGGGACACACAAAAGAATATCGTACCATTATGGTCTATAGACAGTATGTATTAAAAATGTAATTTAACATGGTTACATTAAGTATTATAAAATGTTATTAGAATGTTTAAAAGCATGTTTTTCTGTGGAAAATTATGGGTATAGAATTGATAATTAGTTTACAGGGTTACACAGGGTAATCTTTTTGCTAGAAATTTGGTACATGTATTTATGATTTACATACTTGTATCAAATCATAGTTTGGTACAGGATTATGTATCAAATAATCTAATAGCCTTCTATTTATAAGGAATTAATAGAAGGCTGTTACTAGGAAAATATATAAATATATATATGTAGAGAGATAGATATAGACAGAGATATATACAGCGGAAAGTTGAAGAGGGGCTGGCAGCCCCCATTAGAAATGTATCTGTTTATGTAGAGAGTCGTCATATATACATAAAGTGAGAAAGATGCATGTTAGGACTCAGCTGAATAGAAAGAAAGCGAAACGCTTGTATTAGATTAGGGGTAAAACCAATGTTGCTGATGTAATTTCTAGAAGTGAGTTAAAATGGAGCTGGGATGGACACTTTTCCAGAAGAAATGATGATAGATGGACCACCAGTCCTATTTTGGATACCGCGATACAACTAAAGACCAAGAAAGACACCGATGTGTCGTTGGAGAGATAAAATTGTGAAGTTTGGAAGAGCAGAATGGAGAAGAATTGCAGAAAACAGGGCAGATTGGAATCACCTAGAAGAGACCTTCATCCTGCAGTGGACTGATGAAGATTGAAATTGATGATAATAATGATATATATAATATGGAGTAAATAAATATTATCAATGATCTATTGAAAAATGAGTGATGAAAATTGGACGTTGAGGCTTCTGATCTGCAGATCAACTAGTTAAAATTTTACTTTTTTTAGCACTTTTTTTCAGGAATAAAATTTTAGCACTTGTGTGCAAGTTAATTTAAAATTTATTCAACGAATCACAATATTAACAGAAATATATTGCGCACAGCTGTAATCCAACATCGTAAATGTCAGTTCCTTCAAATTGGAATCAATTTTCCAAATTTATGTGCAAAGTTTATTTCCAGAACATTTGATATTTTCATTACCTATCTTGAAAAGAATATATTAGCAAAATTTTCAGATTGCCCCCAAAAAGTTGAAACGAACTTGTTTTTAAATGACATTTTGAGCATATGGCCCACGGTCTAATAACTGACCCATTCTTGCCGTCAGGAGGCGGGCTGTTCTTCCACTGGAGATCGTCTGCCTATTTTTTATGTTTTTATTGATTGGCAACATGGTTTTTTCTGATGATAAAAAGTTTTGTTTTTCTGTTGTAAAAAGAAGGAATGTGAATCCGTAAGGATATAAAAGAGCGTTCTGACGCTCGACAGCTAATATTAAATGCTTGGCAGCTAATATTAAATATTGAGATAGCTGCAGATATTAATGAAACAATTATGTATTATAAATGTAAATAGTGCGTCTAATTAAACGTTTGTGTCGTGAAACTTAAGCTGTGTTTATTTCGACTACTTTGTGATTACTTAGAATAAGCCGGCGAAAAAGAACAAGACCTGTCAGGTAAGAAGTATTTTATCCTTTTTCTTATGAAATTTATAAAACCTGACGGGACATTTAATGACGCCCGTTCACAGGGACGCCGGTAGAAAAATTTGTTCTAAGTAATAAATTCTAATTTGTTCTAATGAATAAAGTATAGAAATAGAATATAATTTATTCTAATTGAAATATGATCTCATTTTTATGAGAAGATAACATTAAAAATTTGAAATACCTTTTGTAAGTATTATTGAGAATAATTTTGAAAACATAAAATGTATGTTTATTTTTGAACTGCTCATTTGATATTTGGAACAATATGAAGAATTTGTTTATGTTGAAGAAAATGTTAATACATATTCTATGAATGCATATTTTGATTTTACATTGATTTTGCATATTTTGATTTAATAAAGAAGATTATTATTTTATATGAAAATTGTTATTTTGAATCAAAGTGTTTCGAAAATTGAATGTTTTTGTTCTCAAAACATTATTTAGAATTCTAAAATTTCTTCCCAGAATTACTTTCGATTTCGGAATATTTTTTGTTCTCGTTTTATGAAGCTTTGATTTGAAGTGTTTGTTTGTTATTTTACCAGTCTTTATTTGAATTATGGAAGCCGCAACTAAATTACGCGGTTCTTATCGAGGTACCTTTACAAAATTTACTGAAAAGGTAAAAAACCTTTTAGAAACTGAAACTTGTGACATCGATTCTTGTGCTGTGTTCTTAGCACAGTTACAAGAAAAATATTCCAAAGTTGAAACGCTTGATAAAGAAATTCTTCAAATTTTACAAGGTGATGAAAAATGTACTCAGACCATGTTGGATAGCGAAATCGAAAGTTCTGATAATTATAGTAGTACTTATATTGATTTAAAAACAAAACTTGAACGTAGAATAAATTTACCTTCGGATTTAAATTCAAGTGTACTTGAAAACGAAAGTAATTCTAAAAGAAGTTTTAAGTTACCAAAAATTGAATTACAAAAGTTTGATGGTAATTTAAAGGACTGGTTATCATTTTGGGGATTATTTAAGAAAATTCATGAAGATCCAAATATTTCGGAGGTAGATAAATTTCAGTATCTACTTCAATCTACTCAAAAGGGGTCTAGAGCCAGAGAAGTCGTAGAATCTTTTCCCGTAACAGCTGAGAACTATTCACAAGCGGTTGATTGTTTACATACAAGATTTGGCAGGGAAGATGTACTAATTGAAGTTTATGTTAGGGAATTATTAAGCCTTGTGCTAAGTAATACTGTAAATCAGGAACATAAATTACCAATTGTGAAGCTTTATGATAAATTAGAAACACAGTTACGATCTTTAAAAATGCTTGGTGTAACAAGCGATAAATATGCCTCAATGTTATACCCGTTAGTTGAATCTTGTTTACCAATAGATCTTTTGCGTATTTGGGAAAGACACTTGAATTCTGTTTCTCTTAGTTCGGAAGATAAATCTTTTAATAAATTAGAAACTTTAATGCAGTTTTTACGTAATGAAATTCAAGGTGAAGAAAAAATTAATTTAGCGACAAGTGGATTTGGTTTTGAAAACAAACCCAAGAAATTTAACACAATGAAATCTAAAAATTTTCTAACACACAATAAAATTATTCCAACAGGTATGGAACTTTTAACCTCGTCCCAAAGTAAACAAAACCGAGAGCAAGAGTGCGTGTTCTGCGATAAGCCACATCTAAGTGCGGAATGTAGAAAAGTAGCAAACTTGACTTATGATCAAAGAAAACAAAATGTTATGAAACGGGGAGGCTGCTTTAAATGTTTAAAATTGAACCACATTTCTAGTTCGTGTAGAAGTAGATGTAACTGTGCGATTTGTGGGAAACCCCACCATACTCTTCTCTGTAAGAATGATCCGAAATCAGCTGCGCACGCACAAAGGGTTAAAAATGACAAGAATACTTCCGATCAAGATACAACATTATCAAATGTTTCATCAACTCCCAGTGTTTTGCTACAGACACTCGTGATTAATTTAAGAGGTGAAAACAGAATTTTAAAAATTCGGGCGATTATTGATTCCGCTTCCCAAAGGTCTTACATCTTAGAAAACACTGCAAAAAAGATTGGATACAAGCCAATAAGAAAAGGAAAACTGAAGCATTCCTTATTTGGTGGTTCGAACACGAATACTTTGACACACAATGTTTACAAAGCTTACCTTTCTGATGTCAGCGAAACTTATCGTTGCAATTTTGAAGTTTTGAGTCAGCCTACAATTTGTTTTACTATGCCACCGGTCACTCAAGAACTGTGTGAAGATGATTTATCAGGTACGGGGATATATTTAGAAGATTGCCTTAACCCCATAGAGCTCCTTATAGGTGCAGATGTAGCTGGCAAATTAATGACAGGAAAGCTGAAGAATCTGAAATCCGGCCTGACCGCTATTGAAACAAGGCTAGGTTGGACTGTTATGGGACGCACTAAGAAGTTTACTGAAGATACTGAAAACCTTGTAGTCACTTCGATGTTAGCTAGAGAAGTAAAAATTTCTGATCTGTGGGAACTAGATGTCCTAGGAATTAAGGATCCTGCAGAGAAACAGTCAAAGGAAGAACTTGAAGAAGCATCCAAAAATCATTTTGAGAAAACTCTAAGTAGAGATGATGACGGACGCTATGTTGTAAAATTACCATGGATAGAAGAACACCAAGAACTCCCAGATAACAAAACAATTGCTGAACGAAGGCTAAAATCAACCGTGAGGACTCTGAAGAATAAGGGTCTTATTGAAGATTATGAAGAAGTTTTTTGTCAGTGGCTTGGTGAAGAAGCAATTGAAGAAGTAAATACTGATGAATTCGAGAAGATAGATTGCCATTATCTGCCTCATAGAGCAGTTATAAAAGAGCATTCAACGACAACAATTCGTCCTGTTTTCGATGCTTCTGCAAAAGAAAAGAACAGTTACTCTTTGAACGATTGCCTAGCTAAAGGTCCAAACTACATGGAGTTGATTCCTAACATTTTGAATAAATTTCGTTTGAACAAGTATGGGGTAGTATCAGACATTCGCAAAGCATTTCTACAAATAAGAATAAATGAAGAAGATTGTGATTTTCTAAGATTTCTGTGGTGGGAGGGCGGTGATCCTAATAAAGTGAAGATTTACAGACATCGTCGAGTAGTATTTGGGGTAAACTGCAGCCCATTTCTTTTAGGAGCTACTCTAAATTTCCACCTAAGTAATGTTCCAGATTATTTGCAAGAGACTGCTTCTAAACTTAAAAACTCTATGTATGTCGACAACTGTGTTACAAGTTGCAGTTCCGAAGAAGAAGTACTTAATTTTATGGCACAATCTAAAGAAATCATGTCAGCGAGATGTTTTGATCTTAGAGGATAGATAGGTAATGGTCTACCACCAAGTGTGTACGGAATTCCTGAAGAAGATTTTCAAGAGACTGTCTCAGTTTTGGGCTTAAATTGGAATATTTTGGAAGATACTCTATACTGTAGTTTAAAGTTTGATGAGTGCGAAAATGCAAATCTAAGTAAGCGATTTATCCTGTCCTTAGCAAGTAAGATTTTTGACCCCATTGGGTTTCTCTGTCCTGTCACTTCAATTGCAAAGATCATAATGCAAGAATGTTGGCGTAGGAAACTGCCCTGGGATGCCAAGCTACCAGATGACATCGAGAAAAAATTTCTGAAATGGGAAAATGCATTAAAATGCTTGGAAGGCATTAGAATCCCTAGAAGGATATTAGAAATTCATGCTCTAAATACAAATGTGTCATTCCATGTGTTTTGTGATGCATCAAGCCACGCTTATGCAACTTGTATATATATCAGAGAAGAAAATAATTTTCATGTGAGATGTCAATTGGTTCAAGCTCGTGCTCGAGTAGCACCCTTGAAATCAGTCTCCATTCCGAGACTAGAATTATTAGCATGTTGTTTAGGTGTTAGATTAATGAATTCTATAAAAGGAGACTTCTGTGACAGCCAAGTTCAAACTTTCTATTGGTCTGACTCCATGAACGCATTGTTCTGGATAAAAAATCAAGAACCATGGGGAGTATTTGTGCTGAATCGTACCAGAGAAATAAGATCTTTGAGTCATCCCAACGACTGGAGATACGTCCCGGGTAACTTAAATCCAGCTGACCTTCCATCAAGAGGTTGCAATGCTGATGCTTTACTCAAATCCCTTTGGTGGGAGGGTCCAGAATTTCAGAAGACACCAACGAGTCAATGGCCGAGACAAGAAATCTCACCCGAAATACAGATTGTCAATTCAGAAAAAAAAAGGTCGATCATTTCTGCTCTAAGTACTGAAACTACTGAGAAGTTTTATGAGAGATACTCGTCTTACGTGAAATTATTAAGAGTTACGGCATGGATATACAGATTCATCTCGAATCTTCGAAATCATTCTAAACGAAATTCTGGGGATCTTACAAATAAAGAACTTAAACATGCTGAATTAATCCTGTTAAAGATGGTTCAAAGGGAAGACTTTCCTAAAGGAATAGATGATCGTATACGAAAACTTCATCCCACCGTTGACAAAGATGGCCTTCTAAGGGTAAAGTCTCTTATACTTAGAAGTAAAGATAATATAGACTTTCGTTTGCCTATCATTTTACCAGGAAATCATTACATCGTGCAGAAATTGATAGAATGGAAACATAACGAATTAAACCACGCAGGAGTACAAATATTAATGAACCATCTCCGAGAAAAATATTGGATTCTCAGGTGCAGAAAGTCCATACGGCAAGTTACCTTACGTTGTATAAGATACAAACGCTTCACCGTAAATTCTGTTCAGCCTGAAATCACCGACTTGCCGGAAGACAGGATCAGAGATGCTGCTATCTTTGAAATTACCGGGGTTGATTTAGCCGGACCTTTGTACTTGAAAAATGGTAAAAAATGTTGGATTGTGCTGTACACCTGCGCTGTTTACAGAGCGGTACATCTTGAATTATTAACATCATTATCCTCTGAAGCATTTTTGCAAACCCTGCGAAGATTTGTTGCGAGAAGGGGTCGACCTTCTGTAATATACAGCGATCGAGGCACAAATTTTTCAGGAGCTTCGAAGCTATTTACTGATCCTATACTTGCAAAAATACGGAAGGAAGCCTAGTACAGAACATAATATGGAAGTTTATCCCCCAGCTTCACCATGGTGGGGTGGCTGGTGGGAACGCTTAATAGGCTGTACAAAGCAAATTTTGAGAAGAGTATTAGGACGAACAGCTCTAGATTTTGAAGAACTTTACACAATTATATGTGATAACGAATGTTTGATGAATTCCAGACCATTAACTACTATTTCTGAGGATCCCGATGATTTAATTCCATTGACTCCGAGCATGTTTTTGCAAGGAATTAAAGAAACTGGTCTTCCTGACCTAGATAACTTCGAAAATGTGAATTTAAAAAGAAGACTTCGATATTTGCTAAAATTGAAGAAAGATTTACGGAAAAGATTCAGAATTGAATATCTAGGACAATTAAAAAATTCAAAGGGTATCGCTAAGACTGACAAAAAAATTGCTGTAGGAGACATAGTTCTCGTCGGTCATGATAATCAAAAAAGAATCAACTGGCCATTAGCCAGAGTTGTGGAAACTTATCCTGGTAAAGACGGAATAGTTCGAGTGGCAAAAATCAAGACAGAAAATGGGTTTTTGATACGCCCAGTTCAAAGACTTTATCCGTTAGAGATCTCTTCTGATGAATCTAGTGATTTTCGTGCAAAGTATGCTGCAAATGGAACTTTGATACCTACTCGTTCTACACCGAAAAGATGCCCTGATCCCTCTGAACTGTCTAGAACTGTTTCAAAGAATGTCAAGAAATCTGTTGAGATACCTGACGAAAAACAACGATTTACCAGGAGGGGTAGATCCATTAGAGCTCCAGATAGACTGAATTTATAATTGACTGATAGAACTTTTATTTACCTTTTTTTTTTTTTTTTTTCTCTCTCTGTTCCTTTTCATTTTTGCTTGATGTAATGTTTATTAATATGTCTTTTTTCTCTTTTTTAGTTTGATTTTGTACAAGATTGCCAGAATCAAAGGTGGGAGGATGACCCATTCTTGCCGTCAGGAGGCGGGCTGTTCTTCCACTGGAGATCGTCTGCCTATTTTTTATGTTTTTATTGATTGGCAACATGGTTTTTTCTGATGATAAAAAGTTTTGTTTTTCTGTTGTAAAAAGAAGGAATGTGAATCCGTAAGGATATGAAAGAGCGTTCTGACGCTCGACAGCTAATATTAAATGCTTGGCAGCTAATATTAAATATTGAGATAGCTGCAGATATTAATGAAACAATTATGTATTATAAATGTAAATAGTGCGTCTAATTAAACGTTTGTGTCGTGAAACTTAAGCTGTGTTTATTTCGACTACTTTGTGATTACTTAGAATAAGCCGGCGAAAAAGAACAAGACCTGTCAGGTAAGAAGTATTTTATCCTCTTTCTTATGAAATTTATAAAACCTGACGGGACAGTCTAATAACCGTAAAAAGATTAGTTGTCTAAAGTATGGCAGAAATAGCACTCATATAGCATATTGTTACAAGGGATTAAATGTTATTGTTACACGGGATTAAATCTAAAATGGTGACAAAAATTCAAAAGTTGCCAAAGAGGACTATTTTAAGGCGTACTATGATCAGGTTTACAAACCATGAATTATATATAACCATAAATAATTAATTGTCTTATGTGACAGACGTAGCCGGTCATAGCATATTATAATATTTAGTGTAAAATTGTTATCATTTTTATGGTTGATCGGGTAAACAAAATAAACATAGGAAATAACGTAAAAGCAAATATTATGTGCGCCACGTATAGTGTTGTTCATATGTGACTGGGATTCAAATATAAAAGTGATACTTCAATTTTTTCGATACTATCTATTTCGAAACTTATCTAATAAGCATCTAAATGCAAGCCTATTGGTAAACCACTGTCGCAGGTAATAGGGACAGATGCCCGAGTTTTAGCGGATGATCAAATCGCTGCCGAACGCAGCAGAGACCTGAAGCGAGCTTTTGAGCAATTTTAGTATTTTATTTTATGTTTATAAAACTATATAGAAAAGTATCCTTTAAATTTAGTGACCAGCGAAGCGGGCAAAGCCTGCTACTAAAGAATATTTATAACAGTGAAAAGTGGAATTGTGCATATACGCAAGTGAAGTGATGACGTCACTGGCCGTCAGTGGATGCAAGAAAAAGATTTCCTATGTTAATCGCCCATTGGATTTTTTGTAAAAAATTATTAAAAATCGAGGAAAATTTTTTCCCGATTTCAATCCCCATATTTGGATATAGATATGTATCAGTTATCGTGTTCATGTGTTAGATTGAGTTGTTTTTGCTGTAAAATTGATAAAATTTGAATTTTAAATTTCAAAACCCTAGAAAAGAAAATGACAAACTTCCATATTCGATTGAAAACATAAACATTTCATTTCAAAGGATGATATTTACACAATAAATATCTAACTAATATACTAATTAAAAGGAAAATGATAAATATTCTATCATAATTTGATTAAAATTTGTTTTCAAATGTCTAAAAAAGTATCTGATTTAATATACTCATATGTTGCAGCGGAACAGATTTCATATCTGTCATCCTTGGCGAAAAAAAAAATATCGCCAAATTATATGGGAACATATTTAATTCCTTTCAAAAATCATGGTTATTTTAACAACTTATATTAAGAGAGTAATGGATGATATGAAACAATATTTCGTACAATACATATAATTAAATTTTCATCTGGCATGTATATTTTCGTATTACGTTTTTGATCGCCAAATACTAAAAAAACGCCAAGGATGACAGTTTTAAAATTTTAAAATAAATTTTGTCAATTTGACAGCAAAATAACTCAATCTAACACATGCATTCGATAACTGATACATACCTATACCCAAATATGGGGATTAAAATCGGGAAATAATTTTCCTCGATATTTAATAATTTTTTACAAAAAATCCAAGGGGCAATTAACATGGGAAATCTTTTTCTTGCATCCACGGGTATGGCTCCTATATATACGAGCTGGCGCATCAGGCATTTTGTTGCCTTAAGGTTGCCACATGTACTCAGCGCGTTTCTCTGACAAACAAACGACAAACATTTTTTTTTTTATCGTCTTACGTTATTTTAGCGTAACTTGTTTTATTATATTTCATAATTTTAGCTAAATAAACTATGATAGGGAAGTTTGTTTAGCGATAAACTACTATAATCATTCAAGAAGTGAATATAAAGTGTTCACAGGCCTTCTATTACTGTGTATTTGAGTTTTGGCGACATTTTGTAAAAGAAACAGAAACCACCCTAACAACACATCTTACCCCCAGTACATCCATAGGATATCCTCAGAATAAAATGACATCCTGAGAATATACTGGGAAAAAAAAAAGTGTGTTTAGGAATATTATTGTTGCTTATTGCTCTTATCTTGACCGGATTAGATTTCTTCAAATCATTAGGGAAGCGATAAGGACGCCAAGCGGGAATGCTGTCCTCTTCGGAAGCAAAAATGGCGGTGATGCGCCGGCCTATTATTTTATTTAAGGGGCTCTATCCACGGGCGGTCTGTGACGTCACACTTCGCTTGCGTATTGCAAGTAATTAAATGGTAAAAAAAATATAATACAGTCTCAAAAGTTTAGACAAAAATTAAATAAAATCAAAATAAACAACTTTTAAGACCTGATTCTGCATCCGAGCTTCTGCATTACTTCATAAATACGAGATTCCATCGAAGAAACTAAATTTTACATAGTTTGAGGATCGATGTCGTACTATGTATCCTCAATAGATGTCTTGAGTTCCTGTACAGAAGTTTATTGTCTACCATTGTACCATTGCTATAAACTTTGCGACACATAGAGAATCTTTGCCCCAAAGATTCTCTATTGGGATAAGATCTGGGCTACAAGCTGGCCATTCGAGTACTCTTATATTATGAGAATTAAACCAAGATTTTGAATTGTTTGCAGTCTGAATCGAAGCATTGTCTTGTTGAAATTCTCACTGAGGGCCACCTAGAAGCTCAGCAAATGGCATTAGGTTTTCTTCTAATGTCTTTGTATAATGCTGTGATATTTGACGACCACTGGTAAAGGGCAGAGATACTTGTCCATTATAGCAAAAGGCTGCTCAAATCATCACCGAGCCCCTTCCTTATCTGCGACTGAAAAAACATCGAGGTTCCTTCCGCAAGTCATGCCAATACGATGACTAGCCATCTGGACCATCCAGATTTCACTTTTTTTCATCGCTAAATATGACTGATTGCCATTTCTGTCCATATGACATTTGCTTTCGAGCCCACAACATTCTTTGTAATTTAGGATGTGGCTTCAGAGCTGGTTTCTTTTTCATTTTGCTATAAACTATTGTTCCTTTTTCCACAATTCGTGTACGAATCGTATTCTTTGATACAGACAGACCCGATGATCTTTGAACTCCACGTACACTCATTTGTTAGGAACTTCGCTAGCCTTTGTATCAGGCGATCCTCTTGTATATTTGTCACACGCGGCCTCGCAGATCTATATTTTGCTTAATATTCACAACCACACGATAAAACTCGATACATAGATTTCTTTGATCTATTAATAATAGCCGAAATTTCTGAAACGCTCTTCCCTTCAGCTTTCAACTGCCGAATCCTTGAAACCTCATTCGCTTGAATTTCTTTAGCTCGCGGCATGTCGACTACGAAGCGTGTTATTGTTTGCAGAACTTAAGTGCTCAAAATCTGTGACATCACGGATTTTAAATTTGCACGTGCCAGCAAATATTCACAGAAACTCACAATCGTGTCTAAACTTTTGCGACAAGCAATTTTTTTTTTTTAATCAAAAAATTAGTATTATAGCAAATCAAACGACTGTTATTTGATTATCCGCGTTTGTAATGGTCAATAGATGGCGTTTGCTCAACTGGAAATGTTAGTAAATATAATAGCTACGTGTATTTATTATTGTTCTTTCTCCGCCATTACATCATGGAAAGTTGATTGCATAATAGGATGCAATGAAAATTACTGCGTTTTATTATTTAATAATTCCACTGTATTTTAACTGCATCTATATAAGTTATCTTACCGCAAAGGTACGTTAAAAATAAATAAATAAATACATAAAAATAAAGGTACAACTATAGAGTTGGTCCATAACTGGATTTGGCGATTTTTCTTTGGCACCGTTACGATGCCTTTCGTTCCGTTACGCTCACCGTTACGATGCCGCATAACGATGCCTTTCTGGATTCTTTGCAATAAAATACGCTTTTGCTTACGCTTGGAATCCATTGCAACCATTTGCAAAAACGACATTTCGCCACAATAACCAAAGAAAAATCACCAAATGCACTTGTGGACCAATACTATAGTTGTTCCATGTCATTCATGAAATGTGATCGTTTTACTTTTGCTCGTTAGCGAAGGAAACGATCAGCTTTATCTAAAATATTTTATAATTAAAACAAAATTAAACTTATTATTACTTGTGAAATCCTCAGGTGAGAAATGTTTCGAATAAACAGCCATACTTGACGATACTTCTTTCCCAATTCGTAAACGTCTAATCCATTCAGACTTTCTACTAACTAAAGCTTTCTTTTCATTAGCAGAGGCAGCTGGAATTTTAAATTTGTAATTTGGAAACAAATGGAAGCTTAATTCCGGATTTCTTAATCCATTGCAGTTACACTGTAGCACACAGCAGCATGCTTTATCTTTTTTGCCAGATTTATTCACCCAATCGAATATACAGCAGCAGCAAGCGATGGTGTCTCGACGAAAGCGTGAAAGCTATCCGTCCAGTTTTATTGTTAACTAGCAGGCTTTGCCCGCTTCGCTGGACATTAAACTTAAATGAGTTGTCAAAATGCCATATCTTTATTAATAACCTAAGTTCTCGCTGTGATTAGTAGAAGTTTTTTCGCTCCCAATGTGAGGAGTCTGGGTCCCCACTGTCTTCGGCACAACTTACCCACTTCTTACTTCCCCACCCTCAGCGGGTGAGTTCGAAGTTTTGCAAAATCCCACTAATGTACATAATGCGTACACTTAATCAATATCCACACACCAAAATTCGCCATTCTAAAATAATTCAAAGCGAATTCAAACGGAAAACATGTTTTTACACATGTTTATTGCCCACCGACTCCGAGAAGGGGGGGGGGGGGTTCGAATTTCGTGAAATGCAGTTACAATAAGTGCCGGGTGCATACAAACAATTTACGCACCAAATTTCGTGACCACAGAAGTCTTTAATAGGCAATATTATAAATAAAAAAATAAAAATTATACAGACACGACATTATTTCATTATTTAAAACATGAAAATCTGACATTGACAGATTTTAATTTAGTGCCAGAGGCCTACTGCTAAATTTGTTAATATCGACAAATTCTTCTTTAGTTAATTCGTGACGATCTAAATTCTATGATAAAGTTTTTATTAAATCAAACCAATGTGTTTCAGCTGCAGATATTGTAACAAATAAAGTTGGAAGTCCAAACTGTCTTATAGCCGCAAAACAACGTTTTTTCTCTTTTTCCCAATGAGGGGGAGGTGTGCCTTGGGGGGGGACTCATGTCAAAGGTGTGCCTTGGGGGGGACTCATGTCAAAGTTGTACCTTGGGGGGGACTCATGTCAAAGTTGGACCTTGGGGGGACTCATGTCAAAGTTGGGCCTGGGGGGGACTCATGTCAAAGTTGGGCCTTGGGGGGACTCATGTCAAAGTTGTACCTTGCGGGGGACTCATGTCAAAGTTGGGCCTTGGGGGGACTTCATTCAATAAATCCCCATTCAATAAACCGACTGAAATAGGCCTATAGCACTAATTAAGAGTGACCTATAAAAATTTGACAACTGTACCGACTGAAATAGGCCTCTAGCACTAAAAAAAGCACAGCTTAAGTATCGGAACCCTTTGGTGGCTTTAAATATTTTAAGCCATTTTTGCGATGAACTGTATTGGCTATCTCAATTGTGCAATTAAAGATCTTGGCGAGAAACGTCCGAGCTACTTCGGTGCCGAATTTCAAATTTTGCCAAAGGGATCCAATACTAAAGCTGTTCCATATCGAATCTGAGTTGAAAACGGAAAAAGGGTAAAATAAATTAGAAATATCAGACCTATATTTATAAATTTGATACCAAATGAAAGGGGTGATTTTTCTGAATCCAGGGGTGCAAACAGTTTTTCGATGCGACAATTAGATTTTTAAAAAATAACTAAAGTGTGAAATTTAAGTGGCAACGGAAAAACGGAAAAAGGGGAAAATAAATTAGAAATATCAGACCTATCGTTACAAATTCAGTACCAAATGAAAGAGGTGATTTTTCTGAATTCTGGGGTGTAAACAGTTTTTCGATACGACAATTAGATTTTATAAAATTAACTAAAGTATGAAACTTAGATGGCAACACTTCATTTCAATCTTTTCATAATTTGTAGTGAAAATCACGCGAATACAAAAGTCTTTATCTTAAAAATTTATTTTTGCATTTTATTTTTCCATTCAAAGCGTTTTAGTGAAAAAATATTTATGGCGCATGCGCAGGCGTTTTTTACACACAATTTAAACACTAATCATAATTTTGAAAATTTCTATAGATATAATTTCAAGTTGGGTGAAGACCTAAGTTTCTGCCAAGCGCCGTTGAATTCCGTCCAGCCGTTTTTGAGTGATGCCCGGACAAACGTGTTTTAGTCTTTTACCCCCTAGGGGGGTAACGGGGGGGAATTTCTGAAAAGTTGATAGATATAATTTTAAGTTGGGTGAAGACCTAAATTCCTGCCAAGCATCGTTGAGTTCCGTCCAGCCGTTCTCAAGTGATGCCCGGACAAAAAAAGCGACATTCGGACACGATGACACACACACACACACACACACACACACACACAGGCAAAATTTTCTGAAGTCATTTTCGGCTTTCATGGGGTGTAAAACGTGAAGATATCGCAACATTTTTCGATTCCGACAAATTTACAGACAAAACTCTGATTTTATTAATATATAGATTTCACCTTAGCCCACCAGAGCAGAGGGCGAGCATTTCATTACAATTGCGGATAGCATTTCAAAACAGTTTTTGAATATGTTTACAGGTTTTTGTAATTTTGACTTCATAATTCTAAGTTTTAAAGCTGAATGACGTCATTGTCTAAACTTTTGCGTCATACTGTACTAAAAATTTCCACGATTATATATATACAGTCGGTAACAAAAGTCTCCGAACACTAGCAAAATTTCCTATATAAAAAAAAGTACACTTAATACAGTTATATTAAATAAATCCTTGTCGAATCATGTTCGTAGACTGACTAAGAACAGGATTCGACAAGGATTTATTTAACAAAACTATTAAGTGTACTTTTTTTTATATAGGAATTTTTGCTAGTGTTCGGAGACTTTTGTTACCGACTGTACAAAAAAGATATTTGTTAGAATAAAATATTATTGAATTATTTAAATCTGTCAAATTTTTTCAACAAAAACGCATTGAATAAAACATGCATAGTGTCATTTTTATGCATTTACTAATAAGAAAAGAATTACACAACATAAATATTCTGATTATTCATTCATAAAATTACGCTAAACATCAAAATTTAGAACGAAACTTTTCCTTTCAAAAATTAGAAACTAAGTTTAATAATTTATATTGCTATTTTCAAATATTAATTATTCAGTGTATTTCTAAATTCAAATTCCATTTCATTTCCTAAATAAAACTTTCCACTTTAAATACATTAAAATCATTAAATTGTTTCGAAATTTCGTTCTAAAAGTAAAAAGGGGCGGGAAGGAATGCAGTAGCAATAAAGAACGTGTTCAATTATTTTTCGCATGACATGTATTCTGAAACGTATAATTTTTACTCGGTATTCTTATCTCGTATTACATTCATACGTAAGGGATAAATTATTATCGGAGTGTTGCAGTTGGAATGATGTTAAACTGATAAAATCTAATGATTAAAAATTTTCTGAAGTTATAACTACGTATAACAAAATCGCCTGATGGAGGGGGGGGGGGGCATGGATATTTCATGTTTTGTTTTTAGAAGCAAATTCTTTGCACCCATAGAATTTTTGTTCTTATTAGTTATCCCAGTTGTGTTGCAATAAAATGAAAATTGGAAAATTTCTATAAGCGTAAATAAGCAATTTATAGGTATTTTAAACAAACATTTACGAATATGAGAACACAGTCTGACGAACCAAATGTATAAATATTTTACAACGTTTTTGAAACGTGTTAATAAAGTAGTAATTCAGAGACAAAACTTTCTTATATAGCAATTTACCTATTAGAGCCACTTACCGGATAACATGCACAAAAACCTAATTAACATACAGTCATTTGCAAAAGTTTAAGACCAGTAGACGATATTCAGTATTTTAACACATTGCATCAATTGTGCAGATTATTGCGTCATCTCGTGTGCTGATTGCATCAGACGCATTCTATTACTATAAAAGAAGGTGGCCGGCACGTTTATCGCCAGTTGTTTATTGGATTTTGTCGTAGACAGTGCTGTTGTGTAATTGTTGTAATGGTATAAAACATTCACTTACTGTTACAAGAAGGTCAGAAATATTGAACCTGCATAAAAGTGAATTTTCTGAACGTGAAATAAGTTCAAGGGTAAATATGAGCAAGACCGCTGTGCATCAAGCTGTTAGTAAATTTAAAATTTCGGGAAAATTTGTGGACCTTAAGGGAAGCAGTTGCCCTAGAAAAACGTGTGCACTTGATGATCAGGTGACAAGAAGGATGATTGTACGAGATCCAAGAACCTCCTGCAATACGATTAGACATTCTCTGGCTACAAAAGACATCAACGTCAGTTTGAGTATTATTTCAGGACGTTTGACCAAAGATTTATCATCCCATAAACCTGCAAGGAAACCTCGAATTACAAGTATAAAAAAGAAACGACTGACTTTCGCCAGATAATATCAGAATGGGAGAGTACAGCAGTGGAGTAGGGTCTTATTTTCGGATAAGTCAAGTGTGCAACAATTTTCTTCACGTGCTACAAGTGTTCGTCAGTGTTGCCAGACTTCGCAACATTTTTATTCAATAGTCACCAATAATTTTGAGAAGTGATATTTCATATACATAATCGACGATTCCTCGATTCCATTCACCTTTTATGTATATCAATTACCACTTCTAAAAATTTTTGGTGGCTGTTGAATAAAAAAGTCGTGCAGTCTGGCAACACTGGTGTTCGCCGCCCAAGGGGAAAAAGATATGATGAGAAATATACGATTCAAACTGTGAAACATCCTCAAGCCAAATGATATGGGGTGCAATGTCTGTATCCGGTACTGCTAGTCTGTATTTTGTGCTACATTAAACCACTGTGAACGGAAAGCGGTACCTTAATTTATTACGGGAGAAGTTGAAGCTTCACATGTGTTGGAGAGAAATTGTTAGTTTAAGACATTCTCCAAACTGTATCGTACATTGCGTTAATTACATTAAAGTTACACCCAAGTTCTTTAAATATTTTTAATGGGTCATAAAACTTATCTATCTATTAAGGAGATGACTTCAAATTAAAATAAAATTTCCAAAATAAATAATTCCTTAATTAATAGATATACAAAGAATTTCATTAATAATGCATTTTATTAAATATTTTGGTCTCTTATACAAAACTAATATTTTATTCAATTCAAGTGTAATTTTATTCAACATTACTTTAGGTAGTACTCAGACATGACTAAATAATAGCATAAATGGGGATAGATACAATTAAATATTTTCTTTTTTCTTAGAATATTAAAATCTGACTCACCCAGATGAGCATTATAGAGATTATTCCATCGTAAACGGCAGTAGGATATTTCTACTTCTTTCCTCAAGCAAATCATAGAGGACTTCTATTTAACAATTCTAGGGCACTTTTGGAGGCTCCATTAGATAGATTCTGTTCAAAGATGAATCATGGGTGTTTTGGGCTCTTCGGGTTGCTCCTATTTTTCATATCTTGAGATTAAAATTCAAGGACCGGAGGAAGCAGTATAGCTGGAGAGCTACCGGGAGATTGCACCACCACGAGATTCCATCACCGTCTCGTCGAAAAATTGATCCCGAAGCCGTCCTCTCACTTCGATTAAAAAAAAAATGCTCTTCTTAAGTCGAGGGCTGCAGGGAGAGTCTGTGTGAGTGGCGTGCGGGTGGCCTGTCTTTCCCTAGCCTGGAGTTGTTTTTGCGGTGCTCCATTCAAGTTTTAAGAGTCCTATAAATTTTCCTCTTTCCATCTTTGTTCTATAATGTCACTGGGCAGCCAGCTAGTCTAAGAGATCCCTATCTCATTTTTTTCCCTTCTCCTTCAATTTTACAAGTAGCACTTATAAATTTATCTTATTTTTTTTTTTTTTTAAAGCAAACAACTTTTTTTTTTTTAATCAAAATATTTATATTCAGATTAATAATTACTTTCCATTATTCTACCACAAAAAATATTTATACACAAATAGCTATATGCTTAAATGAAAAATCATTTCTGTATCTATATATATCTAAATGTGTAATTTAATTACAACAACATGTCTGTTTATAAATGTTCAACTGTCATGCATGATTGGGATCCGTGTAACAGGGCGAAGATTGTCAGGAAATATCTGAGGGCACAGAAAATTAAAGTGCTTGACTGGCCAGGTAACAGCACAGATTTGAATCCAATAGAGAATCTGTGGTATACTGTGAAAAATAAAGTTACTTAAAAGTAACCGCATTCACTGCTACGGCACTTGTTGAAGCAGTAAAGCATGGATGGTGCACAGACATTTCTAAATCTTACTGCAAGTCTATTATTTATAGGGGAGTGCACAAGTTATTAAAAATAAAAGAGGTCATACAAAATACTGACTTTAATTACAGTAAATAACCATGCACAGTCTATTTTGCTCTTTTATATACAAAATATGTGTGTTATTTTTGCGGAATTTCATTAAATCTGATTTTTCTGTGGGTGGTGTTAAACTTTTGCAAATGACAGTAGTTACTCCCAATAAGTTTTTACTGTCTTCTATATTCAGTAGATTCAGTAGATATTGGATTCGTAAAAATTTTCGATTTCGGGTTTTCGATGGATTTATACAATTTGTCCATTTTTAGAAAATGCCTGTCTGTGTGTGTGACAAAATTTTGTGTCAACTGCAAGTCAGGAATCGCTGTACAGAATATCATAAAATTTGTATATGTAGTTATTGTAGTTATGTTTTTGTTTTTGTTTGTGTTTGTGATATGTAGTTACACCTAGACATAAATTAGTGCCTATCAACTATTGTGAAAATCGTCCAATAGGTGGTGTTGCCATACCGCTTTTTCTAAATTTTAAATGGCGGTATAAGACAAAATTTCGTATAAATGTAAATAAAGAGAACTCATTTTTAATAATCATTATTAAGAAATTAAAAAGAATTATTTATTAACCGACACCAAAAAGGAGGAGGTTCTCAATTCAAACCCTATATTTTATTTATTTATTTATTTATTTTTTGTTGTTGTTTGTTTGTTAGTTCATAACTTCTTAACTGGATGATCCTATTTTGATACATTTTTTTGTTATTGTTGTAATGGTCTTGGTGTGAAAATGATTCTATTTTTATATCTTTACCATCTAAACAATACAGGGTGCCCACAAAAGTCAGTCTCAACTCTTTTAACAGCGAAACGGCTGCAGCTATAATCATAAAACTGGTATGTAAGTATAGTAAAAAGACCATGCACTACGAGATTTAACCGCTTACAGCAGTGACTGGTGGAAGATAGCAGAATTCCTATCTCGAAAACGGTTCTAGATATGGGAAAAAAGTGAATTACAAAATTGAGAGCATCGTCGATTTAATACGAAAAGACAGTTTATTGACATTAATGCTAAAAATAGAACGCATAAAATATGCATTTGTTTGTTCACAATTTCCTATACTTTGTACACTTGAACTATGTTGAACACGTTGTAGCTTAGTGGGAGACACGTGTGCTAAGTAAAGTTCAAAGAATGGTCAACGTAAGTGGTCATATCGATCAGCGCATAGTCATTTTTAACCGATTTCATAAAGGAAGAGGTTCTCAATTCAAACCGTATATTTTGTTGTTGTTATTGTTTGTTAGTTTATAACTTCGTAACCGATTTTCCTAATTGAAAATTTTTTGATGTTGTAAAGATCTTAGTCTGAAATTGATCTTTTTATGATTTCATTAATATCTAAATAAATTATGTAAGTATAGTAAAGTAGCCATGCGCTACGAGTATCAGCACCTGGTGAAAAATAGCGGAGTTATCGTTTCTATCTGGAAAACAGTACGAGTTAGGAAAAAAGGTGAATTACAAAGTTGCAGAGCATCATCGATTTAGTACGAAAGAACAGTTTGCAGGCATGAATGTTTTAAACAAAACATTTAAAACGTACATCTGTTTGTTCGCGTTTTTTACTCTGTAATGTGCTGAAGCGATCTTAGAAATAACAAAGACCTTTATTTCGATATTTAAACTTTTGTCTTTCAGCTGCAATGCATGTTTGGATACTTATTTGAACTTTACGCTGCGCACGTTCCAGGTGTAGCGGGTGATGCGTACGCTCTGTAAAATTAAATTAGAATCCAGATGTACATTTGTAGTTGACGTTATCGTTCTATCATTTCTGTGTCTATTTCGATTTATTAAAGATATAATCTGTAATGTTTTCTCTAGAGCTTCATTTAATAGCCTAATATGAATAACAGAGGGTCATCGATTTTTTCCAAGCTTCTTCTCTGATAATTTATATTTCATTTATTTACTAATGTTGGATACTTTTATATTATGTGCCTAACAGAAATATTGGTTGCGAATGAAACGCATCTGTTCTTTACATTTCTAGTCTTTTTATACACAAGCTTTTTTAGTTTAATATATGTGCATTCAATGGATAGTTTTTTTTTTCTTCTCATATCTCATAAAAGTAAGAAAAGTGACACAATTCAAAAACGTAATATTTGATAAGATAAGCATTGACTAGAATAAAACTGACACAAGTACCTCTCCAGTGGATAATTTTCGAGTTTTATATGCACATTGGGGTACTTCATATATTTTACTGTGACATAAACTTGAAATTGCCATTTTCTGAGTTGTGTTACTTTTCTTTTATACCGCCGTCGAACATGTTCTGCTATATAAATACATTTCCAGTGAAAAAAAAAAAAAAAAAAATCTTTTTGTAATAAAATAGAGCCGACTCCAAAAAGCAAATGTTATTCAAACTAAAAATAAAATGAAAATTGACATAAAGTAAGACGGTAAATTACACCTAAAAGTACAAAATAAATTTCTTTGCCAGACAACATAAACACTACAATTAATCATAAGTTTTGAAATCGGCGCAAAATTAAATAAAAATTTACTTTTATTCAATAAAACACAATCAAATTCTGTTCAAAATATACATCTCACTTCGGCAACTGCAAAACACAGCCGAAAACTACTTTGATTCGAATAAACAATTACGATTTTGTAAGTTGGAAAAGTTTGCAAACTCTAGTAACTTCACAGAAACATAAATACCGAATCGCAAAGGATGTTCACTATTTTGTACAGATGTTGTTAAAAGACCAATTGCATACAGTGATAAAATAATTAAGGAAACTATATACGAAGATGGATAATTCGAGATAACAGCATTTGTAGCTATCGATCTAAAAACAAATCTGCAAAAGAAAAAGAGTCAAATTTTATTTAATTTTACACCGACATCAAAAGTTATGAATAATTATAGTGTTTATGTTGTTTGGCGAAGGCAATTTTATACTTTTAGGTGCAACTTATAATTTCATTTTATGCCAATTTCAATTTTATTTTAGTTATATGAATAAAAGTTTCTTTTTGGAGTCGGTTCTATTTTTTATAAAAGGATTTTATAATAGTAATTGTCAAACTGTGAATTTTTTTTTTTTTTTTTTTTTTTTTTTTTGTATATGTAGGAGCATTACCCTCCCGAGGGTGGCAAATTTTTATTATGGATATATTTTAAGAGAGCTCGTCAATACCTTTAAAACGAATGGTTGAACAATTTATCTGTGATAATTTATAAAATGTTACCAATTTTTTTTTTTTTAGATATTTAGTATCATTATGTTTAGATTCATAACATCTTTTTAGTGCAACATAAATCAACTTTCTTCGGACATTTAGTGTTATACTTGTATGAGAAAAAAATTGTCTGCATTCACCATGGAAGATAATTTTAATAAATAATAATATTAATAAATCATATTTACTGAGTGAATTTGCATATTAAAATATAGAAGAAAGTCATGTGATGCCACAACATATTTATTTGGAGCAATTTTAACTAATAGATGCTGTGGAACTAATAGAAGAGTGTAATAGAAGCGCCACCGGTTGTTCGATATACATAGAAATTCTGTGCATTCTTCAACAAAATGGCCATATCCTAGATCAAGTTTGGTGCATTTATATACTTTAGAAACTGAAGTATAGATTTCTTGTAGACGTAGAAAATTGCTACATAAAAGCTTCATCTGTAGGTCATTACGCACCAGTTAGAATCAGCTTAGTTTCACATAATGACACACTCACATACAGAGAATTGTGGAATAATGTACAGAAGAAGGCTAATATATAGCCTTTTTATAAATGGGGGGGGGGGGTAGCTGGAAGTACAGCTCTACTTATTTGGCGATAAGTATCAAATGTTAATAGATATGAATTTGTAAAGGTATGATTAACTATCAATTTTCATGAAATTCTATGCATTAATTCTTAATCTTGAGCTACCACAAAGTTTTTGTACCAGTCACACAGACAGACAGGTCATCATTCTTAAAACGTTTAAACACATTCAGAAACCGGAAGTTGTAATTTTTTGTGAATCCAATGCTTACTTCTTATAAATATAGAAAAAAAGCTAAAAAAGAAAAAAAACATACAGTTTGCAATGTTTGCATAGATTAGCACTTTCCAATTGCACGTAGTCGTGTCCTCGTTTACCCTTTTTACTTTCTCTTACCCATAGGGTCGAGAAAGTATTGTTTTAAGGGCAAATTTTCGAACGTGAGTTTTTGTTATATTTACATGTTCTGAAGTCCCCTGAATACGAAAATCATGTTTTTAAAGAATGGTCTGTGTGTCTGTCTGTGTGGATGTCTTTTATCAGCATATCTCAAGAACAAATAGTAGCAAAAATTCCAATCTCGGTTTTCTGAATGTGTATCATATAAGGATGCTACAGTAAGCTTTTCGTTGAGATGAAGCAAATGGTTCGTGTACAGGGACACTCAAAAGTATTAAAATACATTACGTGTATGAGGGAAAATGCAGGTAAGTTGAGTTTAACATCTATAGACTGAATTGAACAGGGGAGCAGCCCCCGCTCACCGCTCGAAGAGCGGTGTTGAGCGCTTCTACAATAGAACCGAAGTTCACGTGGGCTGTCCCGAGAAGAACCCCCTACAGACCTGCCTGACGTTTATTTAAAAAGCAAGAAGGTTTTACATAGGCATCGCCAGGCATGAAGCCTTAGCGCGACAAGGGGCGATGGAAAACAACATAGAAAGAGTACATGGTCATCGCCTGGATGAAAGTCACCTCGCGACATTGGGTGATGTTAATTTTAGATGGATTGTGCCAGGCCCTTAAGGCCTCTCGCGACAGACGGCACTAGATGAGTTGTCACAGCTCTTGATGTGTACTAGAGAGTTCAAGTTTGACTAGAATAGTCCAGGTGTTACAATTGAATGACAACATGGATGACAGTATTGCAGAAGAACTGTGCACTATAATAGTCGAGGTGGTACAATTGGATGACAACATGGATGACAGTATTGCAGAACAACTGTGCGGAAAACTGATTTTGCAGGGTAATTTGGGTAGCAGAGGAGAGAATGAGAGAGTTAGGATTGTTGCTGATTTAAACTATGGAGTTTACTTAGTTTTTAAGAGAGGTTTTGAGCAAGAGGCTTCCTTGCAAACAGATTTTTGTTTTGGTGACGAGTATTTTGAAAAAGGGTGGGAGGATAAGTAGCTTCATTTAGGAAGAAGATTAGCTGCCAGTGGGAATAGTTATTAATCAGTCAAATTGGTTATGTCCATTAAGAGGGAGTAAATATTGTTTAGTTTTTTAATTAACAGTTTTCTGGTTAAGATATTTTCAAGCCAATTATTTGGTCTTGGAGAGGGATTTCTGAAATGGAACTGTTGAGTTGGGGGCAAGAGAAATAATAATGTTCGGGAGTTCCCTCCTCACCGCAGGGACACAGGGGAGAGCGTCGGCGATGTAACTTGAAGAGGTAGGATTGAAAGGGGCCATGGCCTGTTAAGAAAGCCGTTATGGGAGGAGTTAGAGTCCATGAATTTGTTGAAACCTGTGGGATTAGGGAGAAGGTATATCTACCCTTCTCGGAATTTCGCCACAGGTCTTGACATTTTAAAGTGAAGATTTGTTTCAGTTTTAGTTTTACGTAAGAGGGAGGGGCAGGAGGAGGTGGTTCTTTTACTGGGAATTCTGTGGCTTCTTTTGCCAGGGAATCAGCAAGTTCATTACCGACTACTCCCTTGTGGGCAGAAACGTGTGCCAGGGTACAGTTAAGGTTAGGGTTCAGTAGAGTTTCTTTTATTTCCAGGACTTGTGGGTGTCTGTTTCGGTGGCGAGCAATGGCGAGCAGGCTCGAAAGACTATCACTATAAACACTTAGTTGTTGTTGTTGTTGATTATGATTTACTACCGCCCAGTCTAGGGCTTTCTTAATTGCGTAGAGTTCTGCTTGGAATACTGAGTTGTAGTCCTCGAGCCTACCCGCCCACCTATAGACTTCGCAGTCGCCTTCAAGAACACAGAAAGCTGAGGCAACTCCAGCCTCGGTCTTAGAGCCATCCGTGTAGACCGCCACCGGGACAGAAGGTGAGAAGCTATTTTTTGAACAGTTTGTTATTAGAGGAGCCACATCCAAACCTGGGTGAATTGCCCAACTGCAGGTCAGGGGCTGGATGGGAGTTTGGGGAAAGATTATGTTAGTGAGCTTTTGGTCGTTTAGTTGTAGGATTTTAGTTTTAGTATAGGTTTGGGCGACCTGCAAGTGGGCATGGGGAATCCCAGTGATAACGGTGAGGGCATCAGTGGAGATGGCTTTATACCCTCTTGCAATTTGCAGGAGGAAAGGGCGTTGAGCAGAGTCAAGCGAAGCTCTGGCGTCAGATCTTAAGTGACTTCCCCAGATGCCAGCCCCATAAGTTATTATTTTTTCAATTATTGTTTGATACCATATTTTAAGGAGAGAGGTGGAGATTCCCCACCTCTTTCCTGCCATCTTAGTTGAGTTGTGGTAATGACTTAGTGTTTTGAGTTTAAGGTCCTTTACATGGGGCAGTCAGTTGAGGTATCTGTCGAAGGTTATTACTAGAAGCTTCATGTGATCAACATGCTGGACACTGATACCATCAATTCGCATCTTGGGATTTCTCTTTTTTAGGGATCTGAGGAAAGCCAAAGTTAGGGCCTTGGTTTTAGACGGTGAGAGTTTGAGGTCAAATTCTTTAAGGAGCCTGCTAAATAAGGAGAGTGCTTCCTGGGCCTGGTCCTCCAGATCCTTCCTGATACGGCCCGAGAGAATCAGGGTGAAGTCGTCCGCATAAGCGAATGTCGTAAAGCCCTCAGAGTTCATGCGCTTTAGCACACCATCAGCTATGAGATTTCAGAGAATCGGGCCGAGGCACGAACCCTGTGGGCAGCCTTTAGTTTGGGGAAATTCTGTGTTTCCCTCGCCCCAGTTAATGATGATTTTCCTTTTCGAAAGGTAGGAGCGAATGACTCCAGCCAGGTTACCCGGGCAGTTGAGTTCCTGTAGTGCTCTGTGGATATGGGGCCACTCTACATTATCAAAAGCACCCTTAATGTCCAAAGAGATGATTGTGGTGTATCTAGAGGCATTACAGCTTACGGCGCAGGAATCTTTAATGGCTTGTAAGGCATGTTCGCATGATCTGCCCTCTCTGAACCCAAATTGGTTTGGATGGAGAAGTTGGTTCGTTTCTAGGTGATAGTTAAGCCGGGTTACGATTAATTTCTCGAACAGTTTTCCTAGGGTAGGAAGGAGGCAGATCGGTCTATAAGATGTGGCTCAGAGGGGAGTTTCCCTTGATTCAAGAAATACACCACCTCACCTCTTCGGAGAATTTCTGAAAAATAATTTAGTCTGAGGCATTGATTGATCCATAGTAGGAATATTTGTGGGATAGTGCTATGAATGTTTCGTAAGATTTTAAAATCAATGTTATCTGAACCTGGTGCTTTATTAATGTTGAAGCTGTGAAGAGTGGATTTAATCTCGGACTCCGTGAAGGGAACATCCGAGGGAGCCGAGAAGGAAGGTTCTTGAAATAGTGGGTATTGTGTTTTGGGGAATAAAGTGCTAGTTAGGAATTCCAGGTTGTTGCGCTTGGAGGAACGAGCTGGAGGTCTTTCTAGTTTCAACTCTGTGGGGGTGAAGAACTTGCTACTATAAAATTTTTGAGCGGTGCCGAATATTTGTGTTTGTGTGGTGCAGAATTTTTTCCATGCGTTGTGTTTAGTGGTATTGATTTGTTTTTTGAAGATGGTCGAATGCTGTTTGATTTTTAGTTTATGTTGTGGTATAAGTGTAGAGTCTAGGTATTTTAACTGTCTTTTCATTGCTGTCAATTTGTTACGCATGGTGCGGAGCTGGGGAGTCCAGAAGGTATAGGTGAAGCGACGTCCCGACTTTTTCAGCCTGAAAGCCGAAGTGGCAGCAGATTGAATAGCGGCTATGAAATTTATTGTGAAGTTTTCTAGTTGGTTAGTGTCCTTTATTGAGCTTAATTTTTCCAATAGGAGGGGGGCGAGGTTTAACATTAGTTTATTTAATTTATTAAAGTTTCCGCATTTGGTTGCGAAACGTTTTGATTGGGTTATGGAGGGTTTAGAGTTAAGGGAAAAGGTGATATAGTTGTGATCGGAGTTATTAAAGATGTCCAGGACTGTCCAGTCATTCACCATGGCATAGGTCTTGGGATTACACAGTGTGAAGTCCGGCCAGTCCTGGGAACCGCTCTTTTGGAAGGTTGGTGCTGAATTCTCTATGTTTGCCATGCAGATGTTGTTGGACGCGATGAATTCAATGAGGCTGCGACCTCTGATGTCCTCAGTGGGTGAGCACCATAGGGGCGAGTTGGCATTGAGGTCGCAGCCGCAGACAAAAAGTGAACGTTGAGAGATTATGTGCTGCCACTCCAGGAGACAAGCCTCAAAGTCCACGGACGGGGCGGCGTAGGCACTTCCAAGGATCAGTTCACCCTTCTTCGTGGTTAGTGTTATGAAAACACAATGTTCCCCAGTTAGAAGGTGTGTGAAGTTTAGGCTACTATTTGTGATTATGATGTGCGCTGTGTTGTTTTTTGAGCTGAAACTAACCCAGGAAGAAGGGAAGCCATACAGACCACTCCCAACGGTACAGTAGGCATCCTGCAACAACCCGATATCTATGGAGTTTTTCTCCATGAAATCTCGGGCCGTCGAGTTAGCCGCCTTGCACCCGTTGAGATTGATCTGCATCAGTTTTAAACTGTTGAAATTGTCTGGGGATGTCGAAACAGGAGAGGATGTAGACTCTTGGGAAGGGGAGGAGAGAACATTGGGTTTTTTCCTTTGTGATTTTGCCATTTAAGAGAGAGAGGAGAGAGGGGAAAAAAGGGGGGAGGAGGAAGAGTGAGATAGAAATTTAATAGAGAAGTTACCCTTGTGCACCCTGTGCTTCTGATTGGTAGCCGAAGGGACCCGATGGCCGGAGAAAGCGCTGGTTGCCTTCAAAGTAGAAGTTGGCTGAAGGGTTTATAGTGTCTTGCTGGTTTCCTCCGTTGTAGAACACTGGAGATTGGTTCTGTTGAATCTGTTGGAAGGGGTGCTGCAGATGAGGCATGAAATGGGTGAAGGGGTTGAAGAGCCAGAGGAAGGGGCTGGATGTGTCTTGAGAGGTTGCCCTTTGCTTGTTACGTTGACTGTAGGTTTGGCTGTTGTGTCTTGTTGTTTGTGGTTGTTGAGTGCGAGGTGTTGGTTGAGAATCGTTGACTTCTGTGCTGCGGAATTTTCGGTCCAGGGCCTCCCTTCGTCTCTTATATTCCTCCACATATAAACTGAGCAGGAGGGGGAGTACGCTGGATGGTTGTTATTTAGTGGTCGAATGCCCTTGTTTGCGTTTCTTAGGTTGACTCTTGCGCAGTTTACGCAGCTAGGTTGCTCTTCGCAGCTGTTGTTCTTGTGTTTTTGCCCACAGTGCGAGCAGTATTGCTCTTGATCTCAATATGTGCGAGTGTGTTCATAGCTTTGGCATGTAGAGCATCGGGAGACTTGTGTCTGCGGCTTGATGAGGCATCTCATGAGGCCCAGCTGGATGTGTTTCATCTTTATTATTGCTTCAGCTATCGGGAGTGGTGCTTGAAATATTAGATTGTGTAGGCCCTGGACTTTGGATCTTGTTTTCTTGTTGAATTTTGTTGAAAATTAGAAAAATTGATAATTGGTTTTGGAGAAGAGGAATTTGGAGTTATTGGAAGTTAACTAGGGAATCCCGAGACCGAGATTGTAGAATATGGAAGTTTCTGTCTTGGTGTTTTGTGTTAGGCAACCTATGTCTAACATTTTGGTTATGATGTTGTCCTCAGACAGCTCCTCTGGAACACTCAAGAGAATGAAGTGTTGTTGTTGGCTCGGTTTGATTTTGAATATTAGGCACTCTGATAGGGCTTGGGTGTTTTTATAGTCTTGTATAAGAGTGAGTGCTTCCTCTCTTGTGTTGCACAGGATGTCCAGGGAGCGTCTGAAGGTCCTGGAGTTTATTATTTTTGCTGCTATAGCCACTCTTGTGTTTCTTAGGAGTTTGAGGATTTCGAACCCTCTAAGCGATGAGTCTTTTGAAGTGATGTATACTGTGCTCTGGGCTTTTAGATAATCGTACTGGGCTTTTAGATAATCGTACTGGGCTTTTGAGTGGTTGCAACTCTGGGTTATGCCAGGAGGGTGACTGCTTGAATTTGACCGAGGCTGGACTGTGTTGTTGGCCTCTTCCAGGGATGGGAAGGCTGGGTCTGAGGATGCTGCGGACTGGATGTTGCTGGCCATTTTTTCTGAGTTTTCTTCGGTGTTGTTTGCTGGTGGTTGCAGGGGGTGTAGTTATTGTTTGCTGTTGCTGGTTTCTTGTTATTTTCTTTAGGATTCTGTCCTGTATTGACGAAATGTGATCCAGTTTTTCGTTGATTTTGTTTTGATGGTCGACTATTATGTCTTGAAGGTTTGACGTGGGCTGTGAGTGTGAACTTTGGGCCTGTGAGGTTGATGAAGTGGTGTTGACTTGTGAGGTTGAGGTGGATGGAGCTGCGTCTTCTGCAGCTATGGGTTCTTGATTGACAAAAGTTTTTAGTCTTGCCTTTATGTTTAGGGTTTTGATGCGCATGAAGGCTCTATTTAAGAGTGCCAGGGGTGCTTTGCTGCTCTTGGCTCCTACAATCGCGATGATCTCCATGGCTGCTTTGGTGACGGAGAGAATGGTCCTGTGATTTTTGAAATCTTCGTTCTGGTCGTAGAAGTCTTTGGATGGTATAACCTCTGATTTGAGGAATTGTTGTGGTGTTAATTGGGGGGTCTTCGGCTTTTTCTTTTGTGACTTGCGTTTCTGTGATCTGGTGGTGACCCCCGATTTAGCTGAATGGGTAGAGTCTTCACCAGAGGACGAGGAGTCTGAGGCCTGGTCAAGGTCCTCTGAGATGTCGTTCAGGGATTCTGAGTCCACCGAGACTGACATTGTGCCTGTTGGGCTGAAGGAGATTGTTGATAGTTAGAGCTTTTAGAAAAGCTTTTGGTTTTGAAGGTATGGTTTCCTGTTGAATGGACTGAAAATAATAATTTACAGTTGACGATTGATTTTTAGAGATATTCCAATATGAGCAGGTTGGAGCTCGCCAGAGCGTCTGCACAATATCATGTAATTGAGGGGAAAAATAAGCAAAAACCGGGAGCCTAAACTCCCGAAAATAACTAAGAGAAAATATTAATTAAGAGAATAATTTAAAATGATACCATTCGACAATATTTGGGGCGATAGGGAAAGAGAAAAAAAAAAACTATTTTTAAGAAACTGGGGGGGGGAGACCCAAGTGGTGGCAGGACTATGAGAAAAAATATTTAGGGGGGAGGGGGGCGACAGGGGCAACTGGGGGGGGGGGCAGAGGGAGACACCAAGAACTACTAGGAGGGTAAAACAGCGAAGGTAAAATAGGGATGGGAACCTAGGAGGTGGGGCAGACCGACGAGAAAAGTGGGTAAGCACTTGGGGTGGGTCCGGGGGAGCCAAGAGGCTTCCAGGACCCTAAAACGTGAAGAGGGGGTGCCTTGCGCACCGAGGAGAGGAGTAAAAAGGAATAAGTGGTGGTGAGCTTAGGGGGTAGGGAAGGCCTGGGGACAGGCCCCAAAACACTTTTAGAATATTTGGTGCTGGTTGGTTAATGATATTTAGGACCAGAGACTAGATTTGAGTAAATCTAGCTGGGTGGATAAGCCTAGGGGGTGGGGCAGGGGAAGGAGTCCTCGAAAGTGAAGCAGTATTAAGCTGTTAGTTATAGTTTGTTAACTAGAGGGGCTGCGGACCCTTAAACTAGAAGTCGCAGTAAAAAGGAAAGATACTGGATGGGTAGCCGAGTGGGTGGGGAAGTGGCGAGACTGAACAAAATTTTTATAGGAAGTATACTTGTGTACTCGAGCTATTGAATTATCTGAATTGTAAGGGGGGAGAAAGAAAAAAAAACTCGGAAATTTTTTAAGTCCGAAAAAAAAAAAGAAAATTAGAATAATTAAAAATTGATTTTTAATGTTAATTAAGCTGTAACCTTGATTGATAATGGTTTAAAATACACTTGAAGCAGTATTATGAAAATTTAGAGCGCTCGGTCCTGCATCCCGCTAAAGAAAGGTGCGCGACTCAGCGAAAGTGCTTTTAACATCCCTTAAAACTAAGGGACGGGATAGCACTCGCCGAGAAAACGTCAGAGTTTTAGAAGTCTAGGGAGCAGGATTGAAGACTTTCATCTTATATGTAGAGAGCACTGTTGCTGAGCGAGAACAGCAAAAAGGCTCTCAGAACACTGAAACCTACCCCAGAGCATCCTGCTAAGAGGGGACAGGTCCCGGTGGAGGGGGTAGGGGGCACCTGACCCCCCCTCCCCCCCAAGAAAATTAGAAAAATTGATAATTGGTTTTGGAGAAGAGGAATTTGGAGTTATTGGAAGTTAACTAGGGAATCCCGAGACCGAGATTGTAGAATATGGAAGTTTCTGTGCACACAGAAACGATGGGACTGATTAAATTTGGAATAGTGACTGGTAATTAAGGTCTCTGCAGACGAGGTGCAGAGACTGAAAGAGGGCTGAGATTTTACGCAAATTGAAGTTTCTGTGTACACAGGAACGGGGGACTTTGGAAAAATACCTAATACGTGGTTGGCTCAGAATTTTGGCTAAGTGTCTGTGGTATAAGTGCAGACACTGGATGGAAATACAAAGTTTGTGGGAATTTGGAGATTCAGCTTGAAAAAATGACTAAGTCCCTCTGAACACAGGAACGTCGGGACTTAGAAAAATAGATTTGGGGAAAAAACTCGAAAAATTTTTTAAGTTCCTCAAAACACAGCAACAGAGTGGACTTCGAAGTAATTGAGCTAGGCTTAGAGTCCGACGGCCGTACGTGCTGCCGGCAGGTCGAGGGTCAGAACTCTGCGAGCAACCATCGCACCTCGGCGCGGGGGACCGGACCGGAAAAGGACGCCGAAGGAACGAAAGGGAGGAAAAGTGCTAAGGAAAAGGATTGATCACTTTCATCTTACAGTACGTATCGAAATGATAGGTCCACCCGCAATTTTCAAAATTTCGACTCTTAATTGAGAATAAGAATCACTTTTTCGGTAGAGATAATTAATCAGTAATTGTTATAACTATTTATAAAGAAATTTCTTAAAAATAAATAATTCCTTTTTATTTTATGCAAATTTTCATTTTCAGACCGTTTCAAAAAGATAGGTCCTCCTTCAGAAATTTTGCACCAATCACGTTTATTTCCAAAAAATTTGCATAAATATCGTTGCTTAGTCTTACTGCGGGATTATGCTGGCTGCTGTGGAGGTATTTAAACAGATTTGAACATCACGTTGTAATCAAACGAAATGGGTCGCCGTTGCAGTCTTTCGCTGGTTGAGAAGGGGAAAATTGATGCATTTAAAACGTGTGGAAAATCGAATAGAGAAATAGGAAAACTTTTAAACAGATCACATAATATTGTAAACAATTATTTGCGACTTAGAAATGCTTATGGCAGTAAAAAATCATCTGGCCGCCCGTCAAAAGTGACATCCCGACAAAGAAGGACTATCGTAAAGGAGTTAAAATGTGTAAATATGGGCTTATCCACTGTGACAAGACAACAAAACCCTCCAATATCAAAATCTATAGTCCATAGAGTGGTAAAGAAGTTCGGCAATATAGTTTACGTGAAGAGGAAAGCGGCTCAGAAATTGACTAAAAAGCACAAAGAAAAGAGATTGAAATTCGCACATGAAGTGATGTCCTGGAAACAAGATTGGCATCGTGTGATATTCAGTGATGAAAAGAAATTCAACCTGGATGGTCCAGATGGCTGGCAGTACTACTGGCACGATCTGCGTAACGATAGACAGATATTCTCGAAAAGGCAAGCTGGTGGTGGTTCCGTTACGGTATGGGATGGATTCGGAGGTGCAGGAAAAACGGATATAGCATTTGTAGACAATCGTTTGAATGCTGCAGGCTACCAACAGCTTCTTGAACAATATTTTCTTCCACAAGCAGAGCACATTGGGGGCCCATTCTTCATGTTCCAACAGGACAATGCTCATGTGCACACTGCAAAGTCCACTTTCGAATGGTTCCTGGATATTGGTGTACATGTTATCGATTGGCCACCTTGCAGCCTCGACCTCAGTCTGGTAGAAAACATGTGGGGTATACTCGCAAGAGCGGTGTATGCAGGCGGAAGGCAATACAACAGTACTGTAGACTTGAAAAAGGCTATTTACTCCGAATGGTCAAAAATCGAGAAAAAGTGTTTGTAAAAACTTGTAGAATCCATGCCGAATAGGATTTATGAGCTTATTCTGAAACAAGGTGGGAAAATTTCTTATTAATTTGATGCTTGGTTCAGGGGACCTATCTTTTTGAAACAGCTTTTCATGTAATTTTTGTTTTCCTTATTATTCCTATTGTTTGTATATTATTCATGTATTATTTTACATTGAATGAAGTAATGTAGTTTATAAAATAGTACTTTGTACACAATAAAACCTTTTTTACCAACATAACTTTCGTTTTTACTGGTGGACCTATCATTTCGACACGCACTGTATATAGGGAGACCTACTGGTCGGGAGAAAGATCCACAAAAGCTCCCTTAGAACACAGGAACGCTCCCCAGGGCAAAGGGGGGAGGGCCCCTGGAGGGGGGGCAGGCTCAGGGGCACACTGCCCCCCTGGACGAAGCCAGGAGGAGCAGAAGGAGCAGAGGGAGCCTGAAAAGAGCTGCGCCCAGGGCCGGATAAGCCAGAGCTTAGGCGGGCAGCCGCGGGGGGCGGGGAGAATCCCCGACTCAAGCCCCGCCCTCCCCCCTCAAGTAAGAGGGGGGGAACCTGAAAGTGATTACAACCTTAAGAACCATAAGAAGAGTGTTGATTACACTAAGGGGATCTTATGGTTACTCAGGGGGGGGGGAGTTCAAGGTCAACCAGACTGCAAGGGGGGCAGAGGCAGTGGCGGGCCAAAGAGAAATTAAATAAATAAAATTAAACAAATGCAAAAATTAGCTGATAAATGGAAGAGCCAAATCAGAATCAACAAAGTAATTGTTATAATAGTGAATGTAACTGAGTAATTAACAAAATGAGAGCAAGTACAATTAATTAAATGGAAAAATGGATAAATGTAGATGGATGGATAGATACAGATAATTAGTGGAAAATAATTAATGAGTGAAATATGCAAATAAATAAATGGAGGAGCCATTAGATCAACTACATAATTGTTATGGCAAATACAAATTATTAATGAGATTATGGTTAAATGCAAGTAGATGGACAAAACAAATAATTAATGGAGAATAATTAATGAGTGGTCAGCTGTGCCAGGTTTTATGAGGGGAGAGATTAAAGGCTATAATTGGAGCAAGCTGATTAAGAAATTGTGATTGGGCAATAAGAGGGGAAAAGTAGCAGTGTTAAGCATAATTAAAATGAGGTTTAAAATGGCGCACAATATTTAAAGTGCGACAGAGTCATTAATAATGAGTTTAAAGTTGAAATGGGATTTAAAAAAAATCAATTAAAAATTGAATCAGGATTTATTAAGTCCAAAGTCCCCTGATTAAGGTGGGCAGGGGCAAAACAGATCCAGAGCCAAACTCTAATTTTTAGCCTGCTGGGAAGGGGCAATTAATAAAGACAATTTGGTTTAGTTACTGTAATTAGAATACTTGGATTAAAATTAAAGTTAGCTAGTAAGAGGGGTCCTTGAGAAAATAATGGGTTTATGCTAAATTAACATGTTAGGCACCCGACCGCCCCCGATTCTGCCATCATGGCTAGAGCGAACACCCCTTAAAAACAAGTCCTTCCGGCTTATTCGGAAGGGTAGGTTGATTTCTTTTTTCTTATCAAGCAGCCGTCATTTTGTTTCAAAATGGCGGCTACAAATTATAAACGAATTAGTAGAAATATTGATGTAGGCTATCTAAATATGGAGTTTTAAGCAAATTGGTTCATAAATACCTTTTTATGTGAATTTAAACTTTTCAAGTGGCCGGCGCTTGGAAACAAAATGGTGGGCCAAGTTGACAAACATATCAAATGCATTTATGAGACAAGACTACTGTACAAATATAGTTGGAATGAATTCAGAATCTCAGAAGTCATCGTGTTGAAAAATTAAGTGGCTGCCACTTGGATCAAAATGGCAGAGAAAGGTGCTCAGTGAACTAATTAATCTAAGATATTGTTGCAAATTTGAAAATAATTCATTTTTTTTTTTTTTTTTTTTTTTTTTTGTAGATATTCTTTTAAAGAGGCTTAACAAATTGATTAAATGTTAATTTTTTGCATTTCTAGTTTGTTTTAACGTTAAAATAGCCTAATTTCCCCTTAAAAACGCATTAAAAAGCTCCAATATGGCAGGGAATGGATTTGGCACCAAATTTGGCGACTTTTCCGCTTGGCTACTTTTTTGGCGAGTTTTGGAGAGAAAATCCATTGTTCATTAATAAATTTCATTGAGACACTTATATAGTCTATGTATACATCAAAATTCAAACAAATTCGGAATACGCTTTTTACAATTTGAAATTGAAATTTCCAATTGATCTCTACTTGAAAACAAAATGGTGGAGCAACTTGGTTAAGAAACTCATCCAAGATATTTATAACACAAGTTAAGACGCTGTCCAAATTTGGTTCGATTTGGAGTATTATTTCAGAATTTATCATGATTTTAAATTTTCAAGTGGTAGCCTGATTTCAAAGTGGCCCCACTTAACTTAAGATGTCCGCCACTTTATTAAGTTCATTTAGACCCTTATGTAGTCTAGATTTACATAAAAATTCAAGCAAATCTTGATTTAAATACGCTTTTTACAATGTGGGTTAGAAATTTTCAAGTGGCTGCCACTTGAAAACAAAAAGTCGGAGCAACTTGGTTAACGAACTCATCCAAGATATTTATAAGATCACTGTCCAAATTTGGTTCGATTTGAAGTATTATTTCGGGAGTTATCGTGATGACAAAATTTTCATTATATATATATATAGATAGATAGATAGATAAACGAAGTGATTGCAATAGGTCGATTTCTAAAGAAATCAACCTAAAAGTCGGAGCAACTTGGTTAACGAACTCAACCAAGAAACTCATCCAAAATATTCATACTACAAGTTAAGACGCTTTCCAAATTTGGTTCGACTTGGAGTATTATTTAGGAAGTTATCGTGATTTTAAATTTTCAAGTGGTATCCTGATTTCAAGTGGCCCCACTTAAGATATCCGCCACTTTGTTAAAAATGGTGGATACGTTCATTAATAAACTTCATTGAGACACTTATATAGTCGATGTATACATCAAAATTCAAACAAATTCGGAATACGATTTTTGCAATTTGAATTTGGAAATTTCAAGTGGTCTCCACTTGAAAACAAAATGATGGAGCAACTTGGTTAATAAACTCATCCAAGATATTCATAACACAAGTTAAGACGCTGTCCAAATTTGGTTTGATTTGGAGTATTATTTCGGAAGTTATCATGATTTTAAATTTTCAAGTGGTAGCCTGATTTCAAGTGGCCCCACTTAATTTAAGATATCCGCCACTTTGTTAAAAATGGCAGATAAATTTCATTAATAAAATTCATTTAGATTCTTATATAGTCTAGATTTACATAAAAATTCAAGCAAATCTTGCTTTAAATACGCTTTTTACAATGTGGGTTAGAAATATTCAAGTGGCTGCCACTTGAAAACAAAAAGTCGGAGCAACTTGGTTAACGAATCATCCAAGATATTTATAAGATTAGTTCACCCTCCAAATTTGGTTCGATTTGGAGTATTATTTCGGGAGTTATTGTGATGACAAAATTTTCATTATATATATAGATAAACGAAGTGATTCCAATAGGTCGATTTCTAAAGAAATCAACCTAACAGGGTGGGTATGCTACATAATAACTCTCGGGGATAGGCAAGTACCTGTACATAGGCGCTAGCAACTTAAGAAAATGGCGCAAGGCACGTGGGGATTACATATTTTGAAATAAACTTTTAATGAATGGGTAATTTTATTAATTTTTGGCAAAATACATATTTGAGGGTCAGCAATGGTCGACAGGTCATGTTTGTGGATTGGAAAATATTCCGTATTTAGGTTTTTAGAGAGGATTTGAGAGCTAAAGCATGCTAAAATAATGTTTAAAATAGAGAAAGCAAACAGTCATGTTGAAAACCATTGCTGCGGGAAGCACAAGTTATTGAATATTAATTATGCATTTTAATAAAGAACCACTTGGGTTAGAAATTAATAAATGGTATTATTAGATAGATAATAACTTTAGGAAAAAAAATGGTATAGTGCATTACTCTGACTCACCTCTTTCCTTTTGTCTTTAGCCGGCCATCGGGAGCGCAGAATCACACGTCTTTACTCTACGAAGGCTCAACATGCACTAAACCAAATGAAATGAATATGTATTTTTTGTAATAGAGATAGTCAACTGGGGAAAAATTTTTGTGTATGTAGAAGCCCCGCTTCCCCCTTGGGGGGGGGGAGGAAGTCCCCCTCGAGGGGAGTAAATTTTCATGATGGGTATCTTTCAAAAGAGCTCGCCAATACCTTTAAAACGAATGGTTGAACCATCGATCTGCGATAATTTAAAATAAAGTTATTTTTTATTTATTTATTTTTTTTTAAATGTAATATTGAGAATAAATTAAACTTTTTTTTGATATTTAATGTTATACTATTTATCTAATATGGAAATCGTCTGCATTATCATAAAATATCATTTTTTTTAAAATAATAATTTTAATAAATTATTTTTTAAAAACAGAATTATTTTTTAATAACCGAATTAAATTCTACATAAATGTAGGCGCATTAAGGAAATGGGGGGTTGAGGGGAGCGGTAGCCCCCCCCCCCCACCTCACACAGAACTAATTATCATATAAAACTCTTCCGAAGCCTAATTTTAATTGTTTAACATAGGTTTACATAACAGTACTTGTTATCTTACCTCTTAATCTGTAACCTGTATTTATAGTATTAAATTTTAGGGTACGAAAATGATTAAGCATATAGGCAGACAGGCAAAAGGACACAAATCATAATCGCACTTAAACATTGTTAGAAAGTGTTAAAAGAGCTTAATAAAAATGAAAATACGATTCCAAAAATTTCCAATTACAGCCATTAATGTATCTGTAATGTGTGGTCCTGTAAATCTTAATACTAATAATACTATATTCTATAGAATTTTTTTTTTCTTTTCTTTTGCACATATAAGTAATAAATTTTCATTTCATTATAGTTTGTGCAAAATAATGGCATTAAAATATGGTTTATAGAAATACCTTTCGTATAGAACGTAGTGCTTTGAAATTCCTTCAAATGTACCTGGTGGTGGTTACCTCAATTTCAATAGAGAAAATCTCATAGCGAACTTGAATAACATATATCCGTTTCCAGAAATTCACAAATATTTATGGGAGTTAGAACGCGGACAGACAGGCCGAAGTCGCAAAAATTTATGAGTTTAAAAGAAACTGAATAGCTAAGAAAGCTATATTTATTTTTTAGTCAAAAGTTTCTTTTTTTAATCATTCTGTAGTAACTATGCACTTTATTTAGCTAATAGTAAAACTGCCCATTATTTTATTAATTTAATTTTTTAAAGGAAATTCTAGTATATATTTTTAAAAATTAAAATTGTACCTTGTTTAATTAAATTAAATTAAAAAAAAAAAAAAAAAAAAAGAAAATTCTAATATATTTTCGGAACTATATATGGACGCATGTTAGGACGAAATAAAATTATTTTAAGGGGATTCTCTACCTATCGTGTCCGCAGAAGCCGAAGCCAGTGTTATTCTACGGACAATTTTGCCCCGTTATAATTCATTAACTAATACATATTTTTAAATTCCGTTTTCACAAATTAACAACTATTAAACAATTTATCGCTTTCTAAAAATTCATTTTTTTAATTTTTAAGATTTCATTTTTAAGCTCAAAAATGAAAATTTTCACTTCGAGTAAATTCGTATTTTACAATCTCATAATAATAATAATAATAATTTTAAAAAAGCGGTAATTGTTTAATAGTTGTGAAGTGTCTGAGAGTGAAAACGGAATTTAAAAATATGTATTAGTTAATAAGTTAGAACTGGGCGAAATTCTCCATAGAATAACATTGGCTTTGGCTTCTGCGGACGATAAGTAGATAGGCCTCTTTTAAGCAGTGAAATATTTTGAAATATTTTTTCCGATTAAAATAAAATAAGCAGAAATATTTCGGAAAATAGAAATTAAAAATATGATTTAAGTGTCAAAACAATATCATAAAATATCAAAATTCACTTTATCATATTTCTTTTTCAGAATTAAACTTCTTTGAAGATATTTCATTAGAAATGCATTTCTCTGAATCTCCTGTAGCGATTGAAACACATTCTGTTTTAATTTATGCTTCCTGTCTAATAAAATTTCTAACTAATTTTATTCATGAACTTAGCAAATAAAGGAAGATAATTTCGCTATTATTACACAAATCAATAAATTTGACAGCTGTTTCACCATTATGTCGCCGACAGCTGTTAAAAATAAGTGTATATTGAGAAATAACTTTCTGTCTCTAAAGTTGCATCAGAGAATTTGAAATGTTAATATTTTTAGTACATGAAAGCAATGTAAGATTCTCAAAGAAGAATGGTGACAAATTTACACAAAGATTTCCAATAAGAAAGGATTTTTTTTTTAATAACATAAAAAGTTATTTTTTATATCTTATTCCATTTAAACAGTTTCATATGAATGCAAATAAATTTTCGATTCAGTAAACTGAAAAAAAATTATGTAATAAAAAAAAGTAAATAAATAAATAAAAAAGTTAATATCTTTATTCATCAATATATCTAAATACTAGGGCTGTGCCGATTAATCGATTAATCGGTTCGGTTAATTGACTAATGCTTAGTCCCGATCAATTTTTTTAACTGAGTTACTCGGTTCGATTAATTCGATTAAAATTTTTCAAAATCCGATTAAAGTTTTCAAACTACGAATTAAAGTAAAAATTTAAAATACCGTTCTACCTACAAATTATTTTTTCTCACATATATTGCTAACAAACAGTCTAAGAAGCGTCCATCGAATAATGTAAAAAAAAAAAAAAAAAAAAAAAAAAAAAAAAAAAACCTCATTAAAGAAATTGTCACTCTTGTTGGTAGAGAAAGGTGGGTAGATTTTTCTTAAACAAAATGCCGTTTTAAGGAAATACGTTTCGCAGAAACAAGAAGCTTCCAAAAAACGGAAATGCTCAATAAAAAGAAAAGAACTGTGATTTCCACTGTCCCTTTGATGGGGAAGGTGTCAACAGGGTTTCGCAATACCTTCGACCGTTTATTGTCCGTTCAGAATTGCTGATAATAACTGTTGAAGTAGAAACAGAAAATAACATTTTGTTTTCTATTCTGAAATGACGAAGAAGAGTTGCAATAAAAAAAAAAGAAGAATTTCAGATTTTTTTGTAATGATAATATGGAATTTTGAGAATTCATTTTAAAATATTGGCAAGCGAGGGGGACAAAGCCTGCTAGTATAAAACGAAAGTATATGTAAATTCATCTAATATTTTTTTTCAAATTGAAAATGAATTTATTAAAATTAAATAAACGAAAATATTTATATAAAATTAACACTTAAAGTCAACAACTATTATTCTGAAAATTGATTTAAACTTTAGTTATAAATTTTGCATTTTTTTTTCTTTTTTCTTTTTTTTTTTGGTTAAATAGTAAAAGAAATTAAAGCAAAACAAACCCTTCGTTATTGCTCGTTGTCGAAGATTTTACACTTGCAGCACAGTTACAAATTAAACACGCCCCATAACTTATCTACAGTCGGTAACAAAAGTGTCCGAACACTAGCAAAAATTCCTATGTAAAAAAAGTACACATCATACGGTTTTGTTAAAAAAATCCTTGTCGAATCCTGTTCTTAGTCAGTGTAAGAACATGATTCGATAAGGATTTATTTAACAAAACCGTATGAAGTGTACTTTTCTTACATAGGAATTTTTGCTAGTGTTCGGACACTTTTGTTACCGACTGTACCTTAGCCACTTCAAAGAAAGTATTCTTCAAAACCAGTAAAAAGTTACAAATTTGATTTGAAATGATATTTTATTTATTTATTTCAGTGGCGGATTTAAGGGGGGGGGGGGGGTAGGAGGATCAAGCCCCCCGTACCAAAACACTGACATTCACAATTGAATATTGCAATTGAAATTTTTTTATTGGTCTAGAATAACACTTTGAAAAATCTTAGCCCCCCCCCCCCCCCCCAAAAAAAAAAAAAAAAAAAAGGTCAAGTTCTGGATCCGCCACTGATTTATTTATTTGTTTATTTTTGTTCTTATTTCTAATTATTAAAAAGCAATTTCTAGTTCTTATTTTGAAATCACTATAACTCATGAGGCTTACACGGAAAGATTTTAAATATGTAAGAACAGAGCATGAACTTTTGGTAAAGTAACGATGATTTTCCTCAAAGGAAAGCGTATGGGAACTTGGATTACGTTAAATTTACTTTACTTATACTGTAGGAACAACTAATTAATTATCTATCAAAAATTAATTAATATTCTTTACTAATTCCATTATTCGTTACCTTTTTGAAGTTTCTTTCCAAATTCAAGGATGTAATATACCTTTTCCTTAAGTGCAAGAACGTTCACCGGATATAAAAATATAAACCTCTTCCTCTGTAAATTTCAACTCTTCACCTCTTAAAAACTTCCCGTCCACTGGTACTAAATCTTATGTTATTCTATGGGATAATTTGTTAACAGAATTACGCATACCTAATGTATTTTTGCTTAAATTCTGTTATTCAGAATTGTTAAATTTGTTCTTGTTTTCCAAAAATTGATATGCCCTCAATGGAGAATCCAAGATTGTGATGGCATGTCTACAGCATAGATATAGTAATTTATATAGATACAGTCGGCTGCAAAATTATTCGAGCACTAGCAATAATCCTTGCCAAAAAAAGGTACACTTAATACAGCTTTGTTAAATAAATCCTTGTCGAGTAATGTTCTTAATCAGTCTAAGAACATGATTCAACAAGGATTTACTTAGCAAAACAGTCTTAAGTGTACTTTTTAAATATAGGAATTATTGGCTAGTGCTCGAATAATTTTGCAGCCGACTGTATGTCCTCCTCATTTTATCGAGCGAATATTTTTGAGGGCGAAAAAAAATTGGCATCAGCCATTAATAGGTATGAAACTCGGCAACAGTAATAGAATTAATTTAGCTGGGCTTTTAATTTTTCTAATAAATATATGAAAGGGAGTGGGATAAGTTTTCATTAGTAAGTTATATTTGATAAATTTATGAAAAATATATTTTTATAATCAGTTGCTTTGTTACCATTATGAAATTAATACTATTTTCGTATTTAATGCTTATTTTTTATTTTTTTTAATATTTTGTATTATCAAGTAATATGCAATTTTCAAAAGTCTTTTAAATATCGTTAGCAGCGGCTCAAGTAAAGTCTGCTGGTTTTAATATATATATATATATATATATAAGTTTAAATATTAACTAAGTTAATAGATATAGTAAAAAAAGAAAAAAAAAAAAAAAAATAAGGAAAGAAAGAAAGGCCATTAGACGGCCATTAAAATGCGGCCATCTTTAGAATGAAAAGGAATCTCATTTTTCCCCTCGATGATCAATCTATGTCTTATTACTATATATATGGCCCCCAGACCAACTTTAGGCTTAGGAATGAGTCCTAGACCTTCGCTAACTGCCCACAGTGTAGGGCTAGTGTGATCTTCTCAACCTTAATCTCCAAAAATTGATGGTTCATTTTTCGCATTTTAGTTCAAAAATGAAATGTTAAAAATTTAAAAATCAATTTTTAGGGGAAAAAAAAAGTACAAAATTAACAGTCGGGAATTTTTATAAATGTAAAGACGAAATTAAAGAAAAAAAATTAGTCAGTGATTAATTCTAAAAAAAAAAAAAAAAAATCTCTCCATAGAATAACTTGTGCTTTGTCCAGTGGACATGAAAAGATTAATTAACTATAAGAATTTAATTGGAAATTTGGGATTCAAAGATTTTTCATAAAATATCTTTGCCACTGCCCTGCTGCATTTTGCAATTTTGCGTCTGTCGGCTCTTTATGAAAAGTCGCACACACAGATACAAACACAACTGAACTTTAACTTATAATAAATATCACAGATTACAACAATTTTTTACTATAAAAAATGCATTTATTCTGTTATTACTTCCTCTTACCTGTATATATGGTAGAGAAAGTATTGTTTTAGGGTCAAATTTTCAAAATAGAGTTTTTGTTGTATTTGCATGTTTCAAGGTTCCCTGAATCCAAAAAACTTGAGTTTAGGGGTTGGTCTGTGTGTCTATCTATCTGTTACCAGCATATCTCAAGAACAAATAGTAGCATAAAGGCTAAACTTGGTATCCTAAATATGTATCATACGGATGCTACACTAAACTTTTTGTTGAAGTCAAGAAAGCGGTTTGTGCACATAGCCATACAAGAGAATTTAAATACATTACGTTTGTGGGAAAAATTCTTGTATGTACAATGTAATATCTATAAGCTGACTTAAGCAAAATGAAATGAACAATTTTTTTATATGCATAAAAACATATTTTGTGTAGATTGTGGTATGGAAATCCCTCATCATTCGTTTACAGGGCTACCCAAAGTATTTCGGTATATAGGGAATATACATAGAAGTTGCTGGAATTGTAATTCCTCTTGCGTTAGATGTTTTTCAAATAAGGCTAAATTTAAGTACACAATATCCTTTATAGTGGATATTGTTTATAGACAATTTACAAGGCTACACAAAATTGAGCTAAACGTTCTTTTACATTGAATGTAATTGATGGAACTGCTTTCCCATGCGCGTAGCCAGGGGGGGTGCCCTGGGTGCCTTGGCACCCCCCCGTTCATGCACACCCAGGTGTGGGGAATTCCACCAATTTACTTGTCACTGGTAAGTAAAATTTTAAGCAAGAGAAAAATATACCAAAAACTTCAATGTATATTCATAAAAACAGACTTTTGTTTGTAAGTTTCTTAGAATCAAAATATTTTGCGATATCTTCCCGTTTTAGACATCTTGAAAGCGGAAAATGACTTTCTATGTGTGTGTTTATGGGGGGGGGATTGTGTGTCAGTGCATCTGTTAACTATTTTTGTCCAGGTTTCACGTGAGAATGGCTGGACGCAATTCAACGGCATTTGGCAAGAATTTAGGTCTGTACCAGCTTAAAAGTAAACCTATCAAATTTTCCAAAATTCCCTCTCTGTTCCTCCCCTGAGGGCTGAAAGTCAAAAACTCGTTAGTAAGCATAACTCGGCTCCAAATTACTTTACGATGAAGAAGACTGAAGTGAAGAGACTAGACTTGTATACGAAAATAAAATTTTCTGCGATTTTGGATTTTTGTATTTTTAAGGGGGAGGAGGGAGAAAAATTGATTTTCAGAGGGAAATTTTTGAAATTCCGGATTTTTGAGTAGATACCAAAAGTGGTATAAAGTTATTAAAAACAGTCATGCGTCTTCTTCAGTAAACTTGCAACTTTCAATTTTTTTTTCGTATATGTGTGTGTGTGTGGGGGGGGGGGGTGCGTTATAAGGAGGCAAATTCGAGATTCCCTTTTAGGGCTAAATTTGTCCTGGGAAATCAATGGAAGCTGCAGTCACAAATTTTAGTGCATGAATTCTTTATGAGCATAACTAGGTTTTAGGAAAATCTCCTCCTTTACCTCCTAGGGGTGGGTGGAGGGGAATAAACACGCTTTTAAATTATCTCAGATTAATTTTTATGCGTGGTTTAATTATGCGTACCGAACAAGTACAACAAATGGATTTTCTGAAATTTTCCCTTCCCCCCCACCGCTTCTTAAAGGCAGGGGGGGGCGCTTTTTCAAGAGTAACTCTGTTCCAAATTATCTCAGATAAACGATATTTTGATGTGTCGATTAGTTATACGTTCCCAATACACACACCACAAAGGGATTTTTCGAAATGACTTTCTAACTTCCCATATAGGGGAGGGGGACAAAAAACACGCTTTTAAGCTTAAATATGCTCCAAATTATCTTAGAATAGCGAATTTTGGTGAACGGTTGTTTTTTAAGTGTACGCAATTTGGTAGAATTTCGTGAAACTTCTAACTTACCCGCGAGAGAGACAGAAAGTGTGAACTGCGGGTAAATCGCTGCCGATGGCAATGGAAACCCGAATCCTCATGTTGCGAGCGGAAAAATCCCTACCTAACGCAGTGGGAATTTTAGCTGAGGTTTCATCTAATTTCAGTGATTTTTTTTTTTTTTTTTTTTTTGAATTTTTGAGATTCTATTAATAATGATATGGAAATTTGAAAATTCACTTAAATGTAGCGACCAGCGATTCGGCAAAGTCTGCTAGTATATATATTCACTGTATTTCTTGCTGTTCCTAAATACCAAATGCAGCAATGCTCTCACAGCTGGAACATCAGAGGTGCCAAGTTTGAACAGAGCGTTTTAGCAGCCTAGCTGTTTAAAGCTTTTCCCGCCCCCCTTCCCCCCCCCCCAAAAAAAAAAAAAACTTGCATGAATATAAGCTAGGAACCTTGATAGTCCCCTCTCCGTGAGGAACACTTCACCCAAGCCTAGACACTAATGCAGTCGCAAAGAACTCACAATCGTATTTAATCCCATTATCATGGAACTATGATACTGAATGATATTTCTCACTGAGATTGGACAAATGGGACCTGTTTATAAGGATATGCAAAAGAAAATTCAAATATTTTATTGTTTGTTGATGGAACTTTTCATTGGTTAATTTTATTTTATTTTTTAAGTTTTCTGAATGTACATCATAAACGGAGGGAACTTGAAATAATAATTGAAGTCGCTAAGCTTCAGAAAGTGGTATGGATAAAAGTTCTGAATTATTTAAAAAATGTTTTTAGTTTAATTACAGCCTAAAACTTTCTAAGAATATAGCTATATTCGTTAAATGAAGAGTTTTGCTGGGTGCAGTAAAACACAACACTCCCGAAAAATATATGCAACCCCCCCCCCCCCCAAGAAAAAAAAAAAAAAAAAAAATCTACCCAAAAAAACGTTGTAATGAAGCGCATCTTCCTTACTTTTAAGTGAATGTAAATTGCGTTTCTTTTAAACTTATCGAAAATTGTCACTTAGGGTGAAAACTACTCACAACAGCTACACTGATGGGCTTGATCTGAATTCGAACCCGGCACCACCTGTCTACCAGCTACGAAAGCAGAACCCCTGATTCACTTATAGTGCCTGGCAAATGTGTTACCTTATGTGGATTTTCTGCGTAATTTTATTTTAAGGAGTTTCTTTTGTTTTTTTCCTTGCTATTTTATGCCACTTTTCATGCACTTCTGATGTATGATGGTCATTTGGCATTCTGCTCAACTGTCATTCGACACCTTTTTCCTGCATCGATACATTAACTTTACTTTGTGATTATTTTCTGTGGGATTTTGTTGGTGTGAGTTCCTTTCGTTGCTTCCCTCCAATTCTATGCAATGTTTATGAAATACAGTGAACTCTCGTTAAAACGGAAATCAAGTGCCAGCAGTTTTTGTCCATATAAACGAGAGTCCATTATAACAGGAGTTCATAAACTGAAGTTCTATATGAACTCTAAAAAAATATATTGATTTTGAAAAGATTTTGAGAACTGACTCTTTTTCGAAGAAAGTAAGCTTTGAGGGGGAAAAAATGTCCATCTTAACGAATGAATTGTACGTATAAAGCGATGTTTATTGCATGCAATTCCTATAGGCATTAGCCGGGGATTCTGTTTTTGTTCGTAATAACGAGAAATCCACCTTAAACGGGGCCGTCTTAACGAGAGTTCACTGTATGTGCTATCGTCTTTTGCCAATCCGTTCAGCTGATGATCAGAGACCAATCGGACAAAGAAATGCTCTATCTGCGTTCATACCATTCCCTGCCTTTGATAATACCACCTTATGAGCTTATTTATTGCGATTTTCTTGAAGTTTTCATATTATAGTCTAGTCACCACAGTTTAGAGTTTACCACAATATAATTATATTCTAGTAAGATTCACATATAAACAACTGAAACACGGGTAGGATCTGGCTCATAGTAATCCCTCATTATGTAAAGAAGCCTAGATTTCTATTTGCAAATCAGATGAAAATTTCCATCTGATGATTGGTTAGTATTGGTCGTATATCAACCGTACAGCTCAGTTTGTCGAGCACTAACGGGTTATATCAAAAGTCTCAAGTTCCATTTCTGACCTCGTCCCTTCCATTTTGTTAAATTAAATTCTGCTTTTCCATCAAAACTGTGTGCAAAACTCTTTATTTTTCAACTTATTTTTGACATTATATATACGTTTAAATCTATACCTGTTTATGAATCAGTTTTGATTTCTTAGTTTTCGATGCAGAACTTCACTGTTCGTTCAACCTATCACTATTGAAAGTTGTACACTAATTAATCAAGACAAAATCTAGCTAATGCTATATTTTTTGCTTCAACAGGATTAATTTAAACAATATTAATTAAAAAAAAAAAAACTTATGTTATCTTTAACATTATAAACAAATACGGAGCTGATAAATTAAAAAAAATATATATATATACATGTCCTTTATTTATTATGGTACAAAAAATGAATATTTTTTTACGCGTGAAAAATAAAATGAAAATAAAATAAAATTGATGTCATTATAGCCTCACAATATTAAACATTCGATTTTTAACACCGGCTTTGTATTTTTATTTAATAATTTAAGGTTTTGAATTCAGTACTTATAATCAAAATTTTTAATTTTGATTGATTGTTTGGGATTCACATTCGATTCAAATGGCTCTAATATGAATTTTATTAAGATAGTTTAATTAGATTTTTTTTTTTTTTTTTTTTTTTTTAAATAACATTTTATTCTAAAACTCAACAGTCATATAATTAGTTAAAACTTACGTTTAGTACCTATAAAAAAAAAAAAAAAAAAAAAAAAAATGAATCTGTTATACATCCAAAAAAAGTTTTTTATACGGAAAGACTTCTGCTGTAAAGAGAGCGAATATGACAGAGGAAGAAGCAGCAAGAAATTATTCAACAGCCACATCTTATATAAATTCAAGAAATATTTCAAGAATAACTAGGTAAAAGGAAAGCTGTAAGAGACTAGAAAGTACTACTGTATTTCGACTAGACAGGTATCGTGCAGATGCTCAACAGACAGAAGTGAAAAAACAAAAAGAAACTGAAGAGCAACGGCATATTTGAATTCAAGCTGATGCCAAAACGTCATAAATGAAACAATTTATCAAGTGTTGGATGCTGCTAATTAGTTTTTAGTGTACATTTAACTATGATTCTACTTTTGATTATGCGTCTAGAAGTATTGTCAGTGTCAGCGCGGGAAAATTGCTAAATGTTTGTGGAAATTGTAGTGCTAAAAATTATCTCAGAGTCTCACCTGCAAAGTTTTGTTACAATGGAAAATTTCATTTACCTCAAACTTCTGAACAATCAGAATCTTTGTAAATTTCTCTTAGATTCTTTAAACACTACTTCAACCCAAGAATCGTCGGGTAGTTCTGCTAGTTGAATTATATCATTATTCTTTATATATATATATATTATATGTCTGTGCACGCAATAACATAATTCATTTATTATGTACATTTACCGACATACATATGAATACACGTATATTAAAATACTCATACGCACGCTTACGTATATACATATGTGTACTATGTACGTATATCTATACTGAAAATTTCAAATTAAAATTTGGGCACCCCCCCACATGAAAAGCTGGCTACGCCTATGTTTCCTATATTTTATTGTATCGACGAACCTGCACAGGAATTTTTCATAACTATAATGTAAAAAATGCATGCTTTAAAGTTATGTTTTCAATTATGTTTTTTTTGTATAGCTTTTATCGCGGGCTTTGAGCGCGGCGACCGAATCGAAAAATTCCGTAACGAAAAAAAAACCTAACACAGTTCGGTAGACTTCGGCTGTACGAAGCTCGCACAGATCGAGACGAGCTGCTCCGAAATCGGACGAATACATAAGCAGCTGTTTGTGAGAAAGTATATAGGTGTATGGGTATCTATCATCTATGTACAACAGTGAATAGCTGTACGCGTAAAATTTGTGTATAAAGTAGATCAGATAAAACTTGAATATCTCCATTCGACTTACAGACCTTTAAAACCTATTAAATACCTTTTCTCTATTAAAATTTGTTTTCTTATCATTATTGTTATCTTATTCATTAATATCAAAGAAAAATCTTGAATATCCCCATTCGACTTGCAGGCCTTTAAAACCTATTAAATACCTTTTCTCTATTAAAATTTGTTTTATATCGGTCACCACGCTCAAAAAGTGTAACTTGAACTAATATCAAAGAAAAACTTGAATATCCCCATTCGACTTGCAGGCCTTTAAAACCTATTAAATACCTTTTCTCTATTAAATTTTGTTTTCTTATCGGTCACCACGCTCAAAAAGTGTAACTTGAATTAATATCAAAGAAAAAACTTGAATATCCCCATTCGACTTGCAGGCCTTTAAAACCTATTAAAATACCTTTTCTCTATTAAAATTTGTTTTCTTATCATTATTGTTATCTTATCATTATTGTTATCTTATTCATTAATATCAAAGAAAAAACTTGAATATCCCCATTCGACTTGCAGGCCTTTAAAACCTATTAAATACGTTTTCTCTATTAAAATTTGTTTTCTTATCGGTCACCACGCTCAAAAAGTGTTACTTGAATTAATATCAAAGAAAAAACTTTAATATCCCCATTCGACTTGCAGGCCTTTAAACCTATTAAATACCTTTTCTCTATTAAAATTTGTTTTTTTATCGGTCACCACGCTCAAAAAGTGTAACTTGAATTAATATCAAAGAAAAAAATTGAATATCCCCATTCGACTTGCAGGTCTTTAAAACCTATTAAAATACCTTTCCTCTATTAAAATTTGTTTTCTTATCATTATTGTTCTTATCATTATTGTTATCTTATTCATTAATATCAAAGAAAAAACTTGAATATCCCATTCGACTTGCAGGCCTTTAAAACCTATTAAACACCTTTTCTCTATTAAAATTTGTTTTCTTATCGGTCACCACGCTCAAAAAGTGTAACTTGAATTAATATCAAAGAAAAAACTTGAATATCCCCATTCGACTTGCAGGCCTTTAAAACCTATTAAATACCTTTTCTCTATTAAAATTTGTTTTCTTATCGGTCACCACGCTCAAAAAGTGTAACTTGAATTAATATCAAAGAAAAAAATTGAATATCCCCATTCGACTTGCAGGCCTTTAAAACCTATTAAAATACCTTTTCTCTATTAAAATTTGTTTTCTTATTATTGTTATCTTATTCATTAATATCAAAGAAAAAACTTGAATATCCCCATTCGACTTGCAGGACTTTAAAACCTATTAAATACCTTTTCTCTATTAAAATTTGTTTTCTTATCGGTCACCACGCTCAAAAAGTGTAACTTGAAATTATATCAAAGAAAAAACTTGAATATCCCCATTCGACTTGCAGGCCTTTAAAAACCTATTAAAATACCTTTTTTCAAAAAATAGAGTTAGATCATTCAATTTGGTACATCGAGGTTTTCGATACCTACAAATCGATTGCGGATATTTTTGATATATTCTCATTGCGGATATATTCTCATTTATTCAATAAAAGAAAAAAATGTGTTTTCTTATCGGTCACCACGCTCAAAAAGTGTAACTTGAATTAATATCAAAGAAAAAACTTGAATATCCCCATTCGACTTGCAGGCCTTTAAAACCTATTAAATACGTTTTCTCTATTAAAATTTGTTTTCTTATCGGTCACCACGCTCAAAAAGTGTAACTTGAATTAATATCAAAGAAAAAACTTGAATATCCCCATTCGACTTGCAGGCCTTTAAAACCTATTAAGTACCTTTTCTCTATTAAAATTTGTTTTCTTATCGGTCACCACGCTCAAAAAGTGTAACTTTAATTAATATCAAAGAAAAAACTTGAATATCCCCATTCGACTTGCAGGCCTTTAAAACCTATTAAAATACCTTTTCTATATTAAAATTTGTTTTCTTATCATTATTGTTATCTTATTCATTAATATCAAAGGAAAAACTTGAATATCCCGATTCGACTTGCAGGCCTTTAAAACCTATTAAATACCTTTTCTCTATTAAAATTTGTTTTCTTATCGGTCACCACGCTCAAAAAGTGTAACTTGAATTAATATCAAAGAAAAAACTTGAATATCCCCATTCGACTTGCAGGCCTTTAAAACCTATTAAATACCTTTTCTCTATTAAAATTTGTTTTCTTATCGGTCACCACGCTCAAAAAGCGTAACTTGAAATTATATCAAAGAAAAAACTTGAATATCCCCATTCGACTTGCAGACCTTTAAAAACCTATTAAAATATCTTTTCTCAAAAAATAGAGTTAGATCATTCAAATTTGGTACATCGAGGTTTTCGATACCTACAAATCGATTGCGGATATTTTTGATATATTCTCATTGCGGATATATTCTCATTTATTCAATAAAAGAAAAAAATTTGTTTTCTTATCGGTCACCACGCTCAAAAAGTGTAACTTGAATTAATATCAAAGAAAAAAAAATACTGCATAAATAAAATAAATAAATAATTATAATTGCATAAGTTGATAAAAAATGCTATGCAATAGCTTTACCGCGGCAGTCCTCGAGTGCCACACGTATTTTTATTATTATTATTATTATTATTATTATTATAATTTCCAGTTTTGAGGTTCTTTGATTACGGAAGTCCAATTTTTAGCAATCCGCGTTTGTAATGAAATGCTCACCCTCTGGTTGGCTAAGGTAAAATTACAACTAACATGAATAGCTTTCGGCTTTCGTCGACACGCCATTGTTTGCCGACGTTTAGTTTCACATATATTTATTGAATAAAAATGAATAAATCCGGTAAAAAAAGTTAACACACACTGTTGTGTGCTACAGTGTAACTCCAAAGGATCAAGAAATCCAGAATTAAGCTTCCATTTATATCCAAATGACAAATTTAAAGTTTCAGTTGCTTCGGCTAATCGAAGTAAAGAATGAATCAGATGATTTGAAACTATTATTTGTTCAGCTTCAGTTAAAAATCTACTTCCGATCGAACTTTGAATAAACTGAAATATGTTTTCCAAAAGCAATCAATTTTCCATGATGTAATGGCGGAGAAATTATAGCACGAATATTAAGTAGTACCACAAATAAAACAATAATAAATACACGTTGCTATTATATTTACTAACAACAAAAGATGAAAAAGCGCCATCTATCGATCATTACAAACGCAGATTGACCTATATTTGTTGTCAGCATAATTTAAAAACAGTTTATAGAGCATGAAATTCAAATTTAGTATTCTGAAGCTCGTATTAGGTTGCCATTTAAAATTCTAATCAGGACTGGCAAGTTTAAAGAAAATCAATAACTGCCTAGAATTTTTAAAACATAAATTTAGGCACTCTAATTGAACGGGAGGTTTTAAAGGGGGATAGCCCCCTCCCCCTCAAACATAATTATATATCAAATAAAACTGTTCCTAAACATATTTTAGATTATTTTTAAAGTACATTAAATTTTGTTATCGTATCTAATTGATCTTAAGATTTAATACGCAACCAATCTTTAGATTATTGAATTGCCAGAGAAAGTTGTGTGGGTGACACACTAGATTATATTTCAATTTATAGTTACTTCTATTAATTTCTACACTTTATTCTGAATTCCGACTGTTAAGTACACAAATAAATTATTAGCGAGAGCCAATTGAATAAGACTTAAATTTAACACGTTATTACTATTATTTTTTTGGTCTAATTTTTACTCAAATCCTTCATAAAAATTTTAAACTTCTTTTTCTCTGCTAAACATTTAACGATTTTTTTTTTTACTTATTTATTTAACCAGCACAAATAAAAAATTAATGCTTTGTAAACTTTTATCGTTTTATATGCTGTAATTATCCATGACATTTTGCTGCTTTCTCCCTAAGGATTCCTGAACATTATTTAAAAGGCGTCTTTTAATTAAAAGCCTAAATTAATGTAATGTCTTGTGAGAAAGTTCTAATTAGTTGAAAACTTTCAAGAAATTAGAGTCCTGGGTAATTAAAGAAAAAGAAAAGAAACAATGCCATGATATTCATTATGCAAATGTATTAAATAGTAAAATAATTTTTTACAATATCTTGTTTTCATATAAAACTAATTTATTTTTGTAATTTTATGAATTGCAGTTTTAAGTAGAAAGATGTAAATTTATAAATACTAGCAAACGTGCGAAATTTTCGAAATTTATTTCAATTTTATATCCAATTAGCTGAAAACTTTCAAGAAATTAGAGTCTTGGGTAATTAAAGGAAAAGAAAAGAAAACCTCTTGTACCAATGCCATGATATTAATTATGCAAATGTGTTAAATAGCAAAATAATTTTTCATAATACATTATTTTCATATAAAACTAATTTATTTTTTAAGTTTATGAATTGCAGTTTTAAATAGAAAGATGTAAATTTATAAATACTAGCAAACGTGCGAAATTTTTGCAATTTATTTATTTTCATGACCAGGTTTTTTTTTTTTTTTTTAACTCACTTTTTTGTTTGTTTGTTTGTTTGTTTGTCCAGTACAAACCTTTCAATCTATTTTTAACTAACTTTCCGACTAGCTAGACATTTGAAACTTTTAGAATAGTTCAGAACACGATGATAACGCAATACCTCGATGTCCGATTTTCGAAGTTTTGATTAGTTTTCTTTCAATTAATTAAAATATGATAATAATAACCTACTAATAGCTTTAAAATTAGCCATTTAAATATCAGCTATAATTTAATTGTTGCCAAAAAAATTTTTACGATTTCATTTTCTTTCGACATAAAAATAAATACATTTAATTAAACGTGAATATTAAAAAAAATAATAAAAAGTTAAATTAGGCATCTAACAAAAATTGACGTCATTATAACTTTAAAAATTTTCTACGCATTGATAAAGTGCTAATGTAGTTCATGATGCTAATATATGTTGTTCTAAAAGAAGTAATATTTTATTTTTAAAACCAACTTTTTTTAAATTTTTTTTATTAGTTCATTTAACTGAGTCACATACAGTTAAAAAAAAGAAACAGAAGGGGGTAAAAAAAAGAAAAAAAAAAAAAAAAAAGGCTTCTCATCCAAAAATAAATTCTGCTTCGAACACAATTTTGATTTTTTAAAAATCATTTTCCTCATTTTAATGATTGTAAAAGGACATAGTCTTTATATACAAAATTTAAAGTTAATATGCAGAAAATTAAGAATTATTTATTTATTTATTGAAAATTACTAACATTCCCTATTTTTGTATATATTTTATTATTTTTATTTTTCAAAAGATTTGTGTTACAAGACGAATATTTTCCTTTCTGTGAAGAAAGCATCGATTTAATTACACTATCTCCATGAACACTATTTAATTTATTAATTTATTAGCGCGAGAAAATTTTACATAAGAACGAGAAAACACACAAAATTTTTCATAAAACTAAATTTATTAATTATTTGATAGTGTACTATTTGAATTCAAAATTCTTTCTTTTTCCATTCATTGGAATTTAATTTTTTGACAGTAATTTAAATTAAATTTTCTAATAAATTTTCCTCAGTATATATACTTAAAGTGCATATCTATATATATAAAAATGAATGTTTGTATGTCCTTTATAAAATCGTAAACGGCTTGACCGATTTCGATCATTCTTTTTTTGTTTTTTTCCTTATAGGTCAGGGATGGTTTAGGAAAAAAAAGTTGAAAAAATTCGCCCCCCAAGGAGGAGGAGGGGGGGGGGGGGGGCAAAACGTGAATTCAAAAAATCCTTCATAAAAAAGCAGAACAAAAAAGCAGATATCCGTAAAATTTTTGCTTTAAAATATAGCTAATATAAATGTCTAAAAATAAATTTCTGGAATTTTCAAAATTCGGTCCCCAAGGTGGGGCGGGGGGGACAATACGGGATTTCACATGCGTAAAACGCGATTTCGCATAATCCTATATAACTCAAAAAAAAAAAAAAAACAGATATACGTGAAATTTTTGCTATAAAATATAGCTAATACAAATATCTAAAAACCAATTTCTGGAATTTTAAAAATTCAGCCCCCAGGTGGGCCAGCAGGGGCAAAAACAATTAGAAATACAGTTAGGCCTTTCAAAATTGGTACAGATAGGTTTCAATAGCCTGCAAGTCGAATGGGGATATTTTCGAAAGTGTAAAGTTATTAGGAGGGGAGAGAATGGGGGAAGGGAGGGGGGGGCAAAAAAAATAGAGTTAGATCGTTTAAATTTGGTATATAGAGGCTTTCGATACTTACAAATCGATTGCGGATATTTTCGAATTTGTAAAATTATTAGGAGGTGCGGGAAGGGAGTGAAGCGGTAAGGGGGGCTATGGGCAAAAACAAATAGAAATACAGTTAGGGCATTCAAAATTGGTACAGATAGGTTTCAATAGCCTGCAAGTCGAATGGGAATATTTTCGAAAGTGTAAAGTTATTAGGAGGGGCGAGAAGGGGGGAGGGGATGGGGGGGGCAAAAAATAGAGTTAGATCGTTCAAATTTGGCATATAGAGGCTTTCGATACTTACAAATCGATTGCGGATATTTTCGAATTTGTAAAATTATTAGGAGGTGCGGGAAGGGGGTGGAGTGGTAAGGGGGAAGCTATGGGCAAAAACAAATAGAAATACAGTTAGGGCATTCAAAATTGGTACAGATAGGTTTCAATAGCCTGCAAGTCGAATGGGGATATTTTCGAAAGCGTAAAGTTATTAGGAGAGGCGAGAAGGGGGAGGGGATGGGGGGGGGAAATAAAAATAGAGTTAGATCGTTCAAAATTGGTACACAAATGGTTTTCGATACTTAAAATCGAATGCGGATATTTTTGAATTTGTAAAATTATTAGGAGGAGCGGTAAGGGGGGGCTATGGGAAAAAACAAATAGAAATGCAGTTAGGCCGTTCAAAATTGGTACAGATTGGTTTTAGAGGCCTGCAAGTCCAATGGGGATATTTTCGAAAGTGTAACGTTATTAGGAGGGACGGGAGGGGGGCGGAGGGGCAAAAAAAAATAAAATAGAGTTAGATCATTCAAAATTGGTACATAGAGGTTTTCGATACTTACAAATCGATTGCGGATATTTTCGAATTTTTAAAATTATTGGGAAGGGGGAGGGAGAGTGGTGGGGCAAAAAAATAAAAATAGGGATAGATCGTTCAAAACTGGTGTATAGAGGTTTTTGATATTTACAAATCGATTGCGGATATTTTCGAATTTGTAAAATTATTAGGATAGACGGGAGGGGGGGGCGAAGGGGGAAAATAACAGAAATAAGAGTTAGAGCATTTTGGGAATTTTTTCCGAAGGCAGTGAGAGCCCGGTGCAACATTTTTCCTAATCAGATTTTGTTTCGCTTTATTTTTTCACGTGATAAAAATTAATGCAATTTTGAGAATTCAGTAATTATAGTGATTCATTTAAAAATAGTGACCAGCGAAGCGGACAAAGCCTGCTAGTTAATAATAATAAAAAAGATCATCGATGTCTGGAATATACGGATTACGGAACAACTATAGTATTTCCCCACAGCTGAATTTGGTGATTTATTTTTGGCGATTATGGCTAAATCATAAATCTAAAAATCATAAATCATATAGAATAAATGATAAAATCATAAGCTAAATTATAAATCATAAATCATAAAATCATAAATCCAAAATAAATAGCATGCAGGCTGGTATATTATATCGCAAACAGTTCAGAACGACATCGTTATCGCTCAAGTTGGCGCCAAAGAAAAATCGCCAAATTCAGCTGTGGGGAAATACTATAGTTGTACCCGGATTACAAGCCGATAACGAGAAAGCCATAATGAATGCCATTCGTCATTTTGGGGACACTAAGGGTACATCTCTGGCCGAAGTACAACAACAATTAGTTTCATGCAAACAATCCTTGAATGCTGGCCTCCCTGATTTCAAAAGCGTCCAATTATGCCTTGCTAATGCTGTTGAAAAAGGACTTTTATTGAAGCTGGATGACGGAAAATACAAAATCAAAGAGACAGCAAGACGCAGGAGATCGCGCAGCAGAAGTCGCGCAAGAAAACGCTCGCCAAAACGTAGGTCCAGATCCAGAAAACCCTCTGGTAGTAGAAGACGAAGACGTTCTAGCAGCGGCAAAAGAAGACGTAGGCGTTCCAGCAGTGGAAGAAGACATATAAAAGATGTGGCTTTGTCTAAGCCGTCTAAGCGACGATGACGAAGGCGAAGGAAAGTTGTGGAAGAAGAACAATAATTTTTCTAGTTGCATGTGCAAAACTTTTAGAAAATACTGAATTGGGTACAACTATAGTATTTCCCCACAGCTGAATTTGGCGATTTTTCTTTGACGCCGATTTGAACGATAACGGTATCGTTCTGAACTGTTTGCGATATAATATGGCAGCCTGCATGTTATTTATTTTGGATTTATGATTTTATGATTTATGATTTATAATTTAGCTTATGATTTTATCATTTATGCTACATGATTTATGATTTTTAGATTTATGATTTAGCCATAATCGCCAAATTCAGCTGTGGGGAAATACTATAGTTGTTCCTTAAAATTAATTTCACAATTTTCAAAAATAAATATGTAGTGAACTTTAAAGGGTTAAATGCCGTAATTATCATAAAACATTGAGAGTTAATAGAAGACGAGAAGGAACTGAAAAACAGCGATATGATGCGTACTATGCAGACGTATCTTGTTACTAACGGACAAAGGCTAGTGAAGAACTTATTGCACGTGCAAAAACTATGCTTCTGGAACATACTGAAAAAAGTAGCTGCTCGAAAAGGAGAAGAGACTGACAAACAGAGACAATCGAAGTATCGTGTAGATAGATACTCAACGGTCTCAGCAGAGCTTGAAGACAAGAAGAAATGGAAGGGCTACTTCAATTACGAATTTAAGCTGGTGTTAGACGTGAGTGTTCTGGTATAGGAACTTGTAAAACTCTGTATGTTTATGCTTCTTCAGAAAAAATGGAAATAATATTTATATAGAAAATTTCTACAATTCTAAATCTGCCAACATGTTTCCTTGAGCTCCTGGATTGAGACTGAAATTGATAAACTCAAAATTTCCACTCGCAATATCATATAGCTGAAAGTTTTTCTTTTTAAATTTAATTACATTTTTTTCCCTTGTCTTGTTCTTTCCTTCATTCAGTAATTCTATAAGTCTTTATTAAACCGGACAGCGGACAGTTAAAAATATGAAGCCTAGTTGCTAAAAAGTTTAAGATTAATTACTTAAATAATTAAAATAATCCATTTAAAAAAACTTTTAAAACCCAAATTCTTAATGTATCGTATCACATAAATCTTTTTGAAGTTAGAATAAAATTTAATTTGAAAAAAAAAAAAATAATAATAAGTAAATTTTTTGCTTATTAACCAAAAAGAATTGATGAAATTTGAAATGCAAGTTGGTCTTGTGGGGTACAGGCTGTATATTATATTTTTGTGTTCGTGTGAGAAAATTAAAAAAAAAAAAAAAAAAAAAAAAAAAAAAAAATTGAAGACTGCAATTTTTAATCCCACTTCAAAAACATGTGACTTAATGTGAAGCAGATTTTTTTTTTTTTTTTTTTTTCCTCCTAACGGTTTCCATACAATCTTCTGCTGTTGCTACCTAAAATTCATACTTGTTAATTTTAAAAAATCTAATTGTCCGATCGATAAGCTGTTTAATCTATCGGATTCACAGAAATTTTCCCTTTCATTTGGTACCTTCTTTGTTACGATACGACTTATATTTCTAATTTATTTTCTAATAATGTACGTTTATTTATTTATTTATTTATTTTCTTAATTCTGTCGGAAAAAAAAAGAAAAAAAATTGGCAACAATTGAATTATGTTGAGATTCACAAACATACCGTAGTGAATGACAGTAAGTACATAAGAATTTGGGGACTATAAGAAAATTGAAAGTCTTTCAAATTTGGCATCTAAAGAAATAAAAGATAAAACGAATTAAATCACTTGGAATGCTTGATTAACATTGCTTGAGGAGAATTAATTACATTGTTATATTTATAAAATTTCTGACAAGAGATTAAAACTCATGAATTTACTTTAATATCTTATGGTTATATCTCACATTATTACTTTCACACAATATTGCCATCATTCGTTATTTATATCATAACTGCAATATCTGATCGATTAACAATATTTACAAGACAAAGCATACAGAATACCTCATTAAACACGCATCATTTGCGGTTACAGATATCAAAAGCCTGCAGGCATCAGATAATGAAACTCCCAATATCTCTTGATAATGGTTGACAAGCAGTTGTTGATATTTAACAGATAATAATGAAAGTTTGTATATATTTGTAAATTCAATTTCAATTTATAAATAATAATAAAAACAAACGTATTTCATTAGTTAAAAACAAAAAGTGTCACACGTTTGTTATACAAAAAAAGGATTTGAACCTCAAATGCAGTTTTTATCGGATACTAAACTAAAGATAAATTATAATTAATATTTCCAGCTTGTATGAAACTAGTATATTGTGGCCATTACAAGACTTTCTTCTGCATTTTCCTATACAAATCCATCTAGTACAAATTACTTATTAAAATTAATATAGGATTAAAATTATTTTCTATAATGATTGCGGGCGTATTCCATCTCAGAGAAGTATAAATTTCGAAAGAACGTAATTTTGTGCTCTGAAGACGACATCTGAGGAATATATATATATATATATTAATAGAAAAAAAAATGGCTGTTGTTTTATTTTTTCAAAGTTTTTTAACGAACGTTGGTGAAATTAATAAGGCTTATTGATAATAGTGACAGCAAACCAAAATAATAATAATAATAATAGTAATAATAAAGTAGCATCGCTTGTGCTCGCATAACAATTCCCTATAATTTTAACATAAGAAATTATTCCTACGGTAGATATTGCTTCTATAAAATTCAAAAATTCAAACTATATAACAAAATTCAACCAACATCGTTGCTTTCTTTATTCTATTCTATTTCTTAAAACAATTTTTATAGAAGCCACACGCACCACATAAACATTAAATTTTACATCTACTTTTTAAGATAGCATGCGATCATGTTTTATGTAAAAATTAAATCATTAAATTAATTTTTTTTTACTTATTTTTATTTCATTTTGCACACGCATTTTTTATTTCCTAATTCGAAAATTATTAAAAAAAAAAACTTTTTTCGATAATGTTTGTTTTGATACTGATTATTATTAATTTTCTTTTCTTTACTTTTTCTTTCAAAAAAAAAAAAAAAAAAATGATTTTGACGAAATTCCGGCAAAAGCAGAATTTAGTTTAACACGTAAGACTATTAGTTTTTTTTTTTTTTTAATTATAACATCGCTTTCAAATTATTCAATTATATTTTAGATAAATTTTAGATTTTGATAAATGTCCAACTATCGAAAAATGACATCGCAAAAATCCCAGATTGAGACTAATAGTCCTCAGTCCTAAAAAAAAAAAAAAAAAAAAAATTCTGATGTGGATATCACGTGTCTTCCTTATACACCCATTGGAATACACATATTGTTATGAAAACACTGACATTTTTGTATGAGGTAACTGATTTGTAAATAAATAACCAAAAAAAAAAAAAAAAAAAAAAAAAAATGGAAAAACTGCTACTCTAACTACAAAAATCATGATAATAGGATTATATATACCGACAAACAAATATACTATTTTTTTTTTTCCAGGAATGGCTTATTACAGAATCTGTTATCGGCAAATTCATAGCTTAGAGTTTAATGAAAATCATAGATAGATGGCCTACTTTTGTTTTCTTTGCCGAAAATTAGAGGTGAAAAACGATACATTTCACCGAAACAATTAATTCAGTTGAAATTCAGAAAGGATTTAATAATTCTGGCTATCCTAAAACAATATTTGCCACCAAATTTGATTGCTAATCTCGCCAAGTCGCTACGTCTATAGTCAACGCTCATTTTTGCCTTGTGTGTGAGTGTTCACACATATTTTCTTTAAAAGTTTATTTTTATTCAAATTTAATATATAACAAAAAGAAGGGATTAATATAAATAATTAAAAAAAAAAATCTTTTTAAATTTATGTAATTCAATTAATTAATTATATAGAATTTCCCGTTTTATTTAGAAATCAAAATCTTTCATTTAATAGCGTTTCTTTGTCCTTTTATTGTTACAAACACATTGATCTCGGAATAAAATAAAGCAATTTTTATATCGGGCTTTTTGGAAAAGTAATTGTGTTTATACTTATTCCCCAAAAGAATTAAATCAGTTTAGCTATAATTATTTATTTTGAGAATGTAATTTAAAAAGTCGTTATCAGTGTATTTCTAGCATAAGTAGCTATTAATAAAATAAAAACAGACATTTCAGTTCATATTTATTACCCTTGTGTTTACATTAAAAGCTATTATTAATTCAAGCAGGTCATTATAGTTCCAAAAATAGATTTATAATGGATTTTTCCCCGTCTAAGTGGCGTCTATTAAGAGTGTCGGTTAAGTACGTTGAAATGATTGACAGCTGGCGATCCTTTTTAATGCCAAATCGATCTAACTTTTCTAACGACATTTTTATATTCAAAATTTTGTATTAAAATGATAGGAGGACAAAGAAACAGCTTGGCACTCTTTTGGCTGAATTTTAACGATGCCAACCTTTGGGGTTGCACTTTAAGTTCTCTGAGACTGGCAGATCTAGGGAATCTTTTCGCTTTTCATTGCGTTCTAGTAAGACGTAATTTTTATTGGTCTCCTCCTCCTTCTCTGTCTAGTTGACTGGGGTAGAACATTGTATCATCTTTGCTAAGAGAATGATGAAATATAAAATTATTTGTGCCTAAGAACATAAGTATTGGATTGCTACATCAATAAAACACAGTAAAAATTATTTGTGTGCTGATTATTTAGACGTAAAGACTTCTACTTCATTCTTCACGATTTTACGATCCGGCCTTTGTGAGAACAGAACCTGGCTCTACTAATCTACACCATACCTTGGCATCGTTTTTTGGCGATGTTGTGTCGAATCTGGCGACTCAGCGGCCGAACTTGGCGAAAATTTGTAGCTTAGGGTTGCAAAAGTTTGGTAGCTCTAACTTCAATAAGAACAGAATTCTGGAATTTTCCGGAAAGATTCATTGGTTTATAACGCTGAACTAAATTCTACAAAAATTCTTTAAATAACAAACAAGACTAAAACAAAATAAAGTGCATTCGTCGACTAGAACCTGCTTATATGCTAAGAGTTACTTTCTACACACAAAAATGTCAACAGATTTCTCGATTCTTTTCATTTTTAAGACACACACACACACACAAAAAGCATTTATTTTCTAAGATTTCGACTCAAAATTGACTTTAATTGGACCTTTACTGCTAATTAAATACAATTTTCTCTGTACAAAATGGTAATTAAATTAGATTACAATTTTCTCTGAGATGAAAATCGACCACATTCATCATGAAAAATAATTTTAATAAATAACAATTTTTATTAAAAATTAGAATTCGATGAAGCTGCATAGGATAATACAAGCAAAAATTTTGTGGAGGTCAAAGGTATTATTTTTTGCTTTGTGAACATACATTATCTAAGGAAAGTACTGTAATCATGAAAAAATTCGACTATGAGGTTTTGGTGCATCTATAAATTTTAAGATTGTTTGAGCTCATTTTTTTGTTTTGTTTTGTTTTGTTTTTACGGTAAAGCATGTTTGTGGAGTGAGTGTATGTAAGTGAATACGACAACGTCTAAACTCTTTGATCGTTTGAGCTAACAGTTGGAAAATATGTTTTAGGTCACCGTCGCACAAACTGTACATATTTTAATGACAAGGGCTTTCAAGTGCTATTCACCGATTTCCTTCAAAAAATTACAGAATATAGTTTACGTTGCACTTAATTCACTGGTAAAAAAATTAGCTGCTGAATCGCAACAGGAAAGCTGCAAAAAATTATTAAACTTTACGTTTTGAACGCCAAATACGAAAAAAGTCATCGTCAATTCACATTAACCTTCCTTCAATCATGCCAAAGAATTTAAGTATAGGAGGGCAGTATTTTCTATCGCTCTAGGGGTTACTGAAGCAAGGAATCCATCCCCTCCGCGGAGGATCAAAATTAAGATGTCATGCCTATGGAACATCCCTAAGTGGTGAATATAAGGCCGTCTTTAATTTCCCACTGCGTAGCTATAGTGCGACGTTAAAACCCACTCAACACATTTTCTGAAATCTAGAAATTTCTATTTAGAAAAAGTGACGTTATGTTTTATGTTAGATACAATATTTTCAATTATTTTATGTAATGTTTCAATATTGCATTTATTTAAAGTAATACAATTTCAATTTCAGAGTTACTTTTACATTACTCTAGCTTATACAGTCGTTAACAAAAGTCTCCGAACACTAGCGAAAATTCCTATGTAAAAAAAGTACACTTAATACAGTTTTGTTAAATAAATCCTTGTCGAATCCTGTTTTTAGACTGACTATGAACAGGATTCGCCAAGGATTTATTTAACAAAACTGTATTAAGTGTACTTTTTTTATATAGGAATTTTCGCTAGTGTTCGGAGACTTTTGTTACCGACTGTACATAATCTGGGATAATTTAATGCCGGAAGTTCTCGGCATGTACATTTATATAAAGTTGCAGACGATTTAAAAACTAATCTGATTTATAGGTTGGCTGGCTGGGTTTTACACAAGTGCTGCGCAGTGGGCAATTGGCGACCAATATGAATTATATGATTAATTATATTAATTATATTTGATTGAACATTTGATTATTAGAATAGTTGATTGAAATTAATACTCAAATAAATAAATCAAAATTAAAATATTTAAGATATTTGAGGTTGAGTAGGTTTTAAGTTTTAATTCGCTCTACAGCTATGCAATGGGGACACTCTGGGATACATTCCTAGAGATGGTCCGTAGACGTGCTATTACAATTTTGATCCTTTACGGAGGGGATTATTTAAAATTGGAAAAACATGTGCATAACTACTACTTTATGGCTTCTTACATTTCTGGCAATTTATTTTATATAAGTTTTCGAATAATGATATAACAATTTTGTAAAAATATGCATTAGGATTTCATAAGGTTTGTTGGGTTTTACGTCGCACTGGTGCTGCGCTATGAATTTCATGGGGAATTTTATAGAATTATTAACTGCGAAATTTTATTGTTCTAAAAATAATTTTAAGCTGAATGCAGACCCTCCGTGGCCGAGTGAGTATGTCACCCTCGCTAATCACCTTCAAGTGTAAAAGAATGGGTTCGATTCCCCAGCTGACCCAGGGTGTTTTTTTAATTTTTTGTATTTTAATCCGGTTATGTTATATCTGTCCTCAATTTACAGGATGGGGGGGGGATGTCGAGTCAAACATACAAATCGGAAGTATATATTAAAAATAAATAACATACGCAGAATGCAAGCATTTATCACCTGCAGATGCCACCGGACCATCCTCAGACGTGCTTCGCAAACCGTCGACTGCAGTACTAGTGCGACGTTAAACCGAACCAACAAACACGACGAAATTTAGGGTAGAATCATAGATCGTCTCCAATGACTCCAATTGTTCATTGCGTAGCTCTAATGAGATATTGAATCCACACAATTCATATTCTGTGGAGTTGCTTGTTCGTTGAAGGTTCGTACTGCCCAATAAAATAATCAGACTTAAAAGAAAAATGTGTTCGGATACGAAATGCTTTCATTTTAGTTTAAAAAAAAAGCAGCTTTGTGTTTTAATATATAATGTTTTGTTTGATTTAAATTTATATAAAAGTCTTGATCATATATTTTTTTAATGCCGTATTAAAAACTCTGCGTTAATGCTCCTACAATTGTTATTGACACAGCTTATTTAACTGAAATATTATATATTATTTAAAATTTCGACTAAGTAAGTCTCAATCTGGTAAATCATCTGGTTTTTGTTAATCTATTCTGAATTCTCAAGTGCTCGACTGCGTATGGAGTTCATTTGGCTATCATAAGGTTTGTTGGGTTTTACGTCGCACTGGTGCTGCGCTATGAATTTCATGGGGAATTTTATAGAATTATTAACTGCGAAATTTTATTGTTCTAAAAATAATTCTTATGCTGAATGCAGACCCTCCGTGGCCGAGTGAGTATGTCACCCTCGCTAATCACCTTCAAGTGTAAAAGAATGGGTTCGATTCCCCAGCTGACCCAGGGTGTTTTTTTAATTTTTTGTATTTTAATCCGGTTATGTTATATCTGTCCTCAATTTACAGGATGGGGGGGGGATGTCGAGTCAAACATACAAATCGGAAGTATATATTAAAAATAAATAACATACGCAGAATGCAAGCATTTATCACCTGCAGATGACACCGGACCATCCTCAGACGTGCTTCGCAAACCGTCGACTGCAGTACTAGTGCGACGTTAAACCGAACCAACAAACACGACGAAATTTAGGGTAGAATCATAGATCGTCTCCAATGACTCCAATTGTTCATTGCGTAGCTCTAATGAGATATTGAATCCACACAATTCATATTCTGTGGAGTTGCTTGTTCGTTGAAGGTTCGTACTGCCCAATAAAATAATCAGACTTAAAAGAAAAATGTGTTCGGATACGAAATGCTTTCATTTTAGTTTTAAAAAAAAGCAGCTTTGTGTTTTAATATATAATGTTTTGTTTGATTTAAATTTATATAAAAGTCTTGATCATATATTTTTTTAATGCCGTATTAAAAACTCTGCGTTAATGCTCCTACAATTGTTATTGACACAGCTTATTTAACTGAAATATTATATATTATTTAAAATTTCGACTAAGTAAGTCTCAATCTGGTAAATCATCTGGTTTTTGTTAATCTATTCTGAATTCTCAAGTGCTCGACTGCGTATGGAGTTCATTTGGCTATCAAAAAGAAAGAAGAACATCTACATCTATTTAATCTTCATTGCAATGAAATTCCTATGAATGCAGTCGCCAAACAGGCGCTTTTTTTTGGAAATATTGCAGACATATATGCTTCCAATTTTAATAATTTTTTATAGCTTATCTATTGCGACTCAGCAGCTAATATTTTAAGAAGATGCTATTTCATGATCAAATCATATGCCAGAATTTTTTTCAAGAAAATCGGCGATTAGCACTTAAAAGAGTTTCTTGTTAGTCAGTCTAAGAACATGATTCGACAAGGATTTATTTAACAAAACAGTATTAACTCTACTTTCTTTTATATAGGAATTTTTGCTAGTGTTCGGACACTTTTGTTACCGACTGCACATCTTAACATTTGTCATGTATAGAAATCCACGAAATGCCAGCAAAATTTCTGGAAGTTACTCTTATCGGTACCTCTTTTGAGAACTTTTATTGAAGTTGCATTCACAAAGTAATTTAAATAGAATGAAAATGAGATTTCACTTCAAGACACATTACTTAAAAATTAATCTAAAATGAAATATAGTTTTAATTTCAATTAAACAATGATGATAAGGGTGAAAAGTCAAAAATTGTAGTAAAACTATGAGAAAAAGTACCCCACAATTATAAATGTCAAGACACAAGAAAATCAACTGACACCGGTCAAAAATGCAACAAAAATAATCAAGTCAAATGCATCAAGGAGCTGTTTATGTTTTTCTGTGGAGGAAGATGTGTGATATTGGTCGCAATTATGATATTTCATGGATCCAATATTGGTGCTTCCGAGCTTCAACATTTTCGAAGTACGCCTAGTAGGAATCGTCGGATAAAAACTGCGGGTTCTAACCATAGGTACAGTAATATCTATAGATCTATCATCCCCATGTTATCGTGCAAAGATTTTTGATGCCGAAAAAAAGCTTTGAATTAGCCATTAAGTGGTATTGAAAAAAGTAAAAAAAAAAAAAAAAAAAAGAAAGAAAAGAAAAACGAATTTGAAACTGTATCTGGAGTTTTTCATTCACCTTTAATAAATAAATTATTCATAAATTGTATTTACTAAAATATTCGTGTGTAATCACTGGGGGAAAGACGGCCATATTTTGGTAAAATCACCGTCTTTTCTCAAGAAAAAAGGAATCACTTTTTTTTTCTCCCCAATGATCAATCTATATATTATTACTATATCTGTGGCTCCAACGGGTTATTAGGACTGGGCGATACATCAATACATCGCGAAACACTGATTTAAAGCATGCAATTTGAAACCGATAACGATATCTTTCAATTGACGATATATTGCAAGCGCCACGATTATCAGAAACTCAGCTGAGAACGTACTGCTAGCGACCTTATCAGTTTCCGTGAGCCCAACTTTTCATTCCGTGATAGCCGGTAATCGTTGGTACGAAGGAGAGTGGATGATATACATATAACGCATGCGTGATATTAGACGATTTCATCTGAAATCGCTACTCACAGCTACGATCTGAATATTCGTCATCGCCTTTTATTATCATGATCTTGCTTTATTGGGAATCGATTATCAACTGAGCAATAACGCATGCGTGATATCAGGCTCTGATATGACTCAGACACTGCGTGATAGTCATCCGATCTCTTTATTCGCTGCTTCGATATGAATATTTATTGTCAAAATTACAATATTAATGCAAAACTATTGTTACCTATAAATACAATTAACAATAGTAGATGTAATTAATTTTATTAAGAAATAGCTGAATAATTTCGTCATTTATTTACATCCATATTTGTTTAAAAAAATATAAAAAGTTTTAAATATCCTGTTTTTTTTTTTTTTTTTTTAAGACACTATTTTGATTCAAATATTTTTTTTAAAGCTTTTTCATCAATTTATACTGAATTTGTTTTTAATATGTTAACAATTATTTAATTTCTTTCAAATATTTTATTATATCTGATCAATATAGAGAAAATTTGGTGTTATTTATTTTTATATTTTTATTTTGTTAAACAAACCAAAGCAATTTCTTTACTCAGGATACTGATTGTTTTCTACTGTGAATCTAATTTCAGCGATGGCAGGAAGGAAGCGCCTTTATTTTAGAAATCTTAATATTCTATAGCATAATCTTTATATATAAAAGAGTAAATTCACTGATTCACTCATCACTGACTCAACATATCTGTGGCGATTCTATGGGAGATAAAGTTGCAAATTTTTGTGAGCACGTTTGTTTTAGGACCCTGACGCCCCCTAAGACGAGATTTTGCGAAATACCCTCTGTTACCTCGGAGGTGGCAGAAGGCAAGAACACCATTATAAGCATAACTCGACTCCAAATTGCTTCACGGTGCAGAAATTGCAGAGGGAGGTTACCGAAAGAGAATGATATAATAATGTACTTACGCACACACAAATAAAAACACATACGCATACACAAACGGGCCCTGATTAACTCTATGTTAGGCCCCTGGGAACACATGTTTTCATGGGCCCGCCTCCCTCTCGCTCTGTACACCAAATCAGCACAATCAACACATATATACCTGTTTATTGGACTAATATGGCAGAAATTGCATTATGTGACACCATTTTTCCCCACTTTTAGGCATAAAAGGCAAAATGGTATTTTCAGGGCCAGTTTTATGGCCTTCTGCTACTCAGGTCACATGCCCCGCATGCCTCTTGTTAATTGGCCCTTGCACGCAAATCTTTCCTTCTATTTTTTCCTAAATAAATTCACCCAAAACAAATAACTTTATTAAAACTTAAAAAAAAAAATGATAACTTTTATTTAAATTATTACAGATCAATAGTTCAATCATTCGTTTTAAAGATATTGAAGAAATTTTTTAAAAGGGGCCCATATCGAAAGTTTGCCCTCTTGGAGGGGACTTTTCCCTAGGAGGAAAGCATTAATCCTGTGTGTCCAATTTTTTTTCTACTTGATTATATTAATATTATAAACAACTCTTTTTAATTTCATGATTCGTTAAAAATAATTCTCATTGTGTACGTTTATAAGAAATTTTGGTCTATACCACTAAGTTAAGAACTTAGAAAAATCCGGATGGCAACTCCACTTGTTGAACGATTTTCACTGAAAAGCAATAGGCACTATTTTATGTCATGGTGCAACTGTATATAAATTTACATGTAATTCTGTACAGTGTAATAGTTCCTGAGATACAATTGGAACAAAATTTTCCTCACACACAGATAGACATTTTCTAAAAATCATCAATCGTATTCTAGATATCTCAAAACATGTAAATCCATCGAAAACTGGAAGTTGAAAATTTTTATGAATCCAATAATTTCTTCTGTTGAGTACAGAAGAAAGTAAAAAGATTGAATTCATGACGTAGGATAATATATTATAGCTGTAGTACGAAGGTGCATGAAATTAAGCGAATAAATATGATTAAGGAAGAATAGGTTTTTACGACGCTCTAGAACTTAAATATAGAAAAAAAAAAAAGAGGAAATAATGGGAAGATCCCTTAAACTGAATTAATGTGTTTTATTAAACTATTTGTATGTGGGTTAGTATTTTTTTAAATCTTTTTTTTAGGCAGCAATGTTTACTATATACATGAGACTACAACGAAACAATCATTCATCATTTATTTCGGTGGGAAAGGGAGTGGACACTCTCTTTGTCTACGGCCTTGCACATAACATCATATTAATACAAATCATTTCCATTTCTTTTTTTTTTTTTTTTTTAATGAAACTAAGTCACTACAAATAATTATTTTCTTAATTTGTTTATCGCTGGTTCCCTAAATTCTCTCGTGGTTAAAGTTTTAATGGGTAAAATAGTACTTCTATCTTGTTTATTTACATTGACGGATTTGAACGGAAATTAATCTAATAATTCTTAAGAAATTCGAAAATAAATCATAAATTAAAAGTATTCTCTAATATAGAACTGTAATACAATTTTATTATTTCGTACAGGTACTACTTTTATAGAACTTGGTTGATATAATATATTTTAAAGTTTTGAACTTCTTTGACGTGAACTATTCAGCTTCAGCATGCTCAAAAAATAAATTTTGACGTAGTTTTTTTTTTTTTTTTTTTTTTTTTTTTTGAATAAATGATATTTTTTCCATGTAAAAATGTAATGTGTGAGTTTAATTTTACTTAAAAATTTATAATATCGAGTTTCAAGTAGGTTATAAATATACGAAAAATAGAAATTTCCGAAATTTGTAATTTAAATAGCAGATGTTTATTATGGAAAAAAAAAAAATGGGTATATGTTATAACAATAACCATAACACACACACACATTCACGCGAACGAAACCTTATAATAACAATTTTACCTATAAACAAACTCCAGTTAAGAGTTGAATTAAAAACACGTGTCATATTGTAATAAATTAATTAAAAACACTTTAAAAACACGTTAAAATACATTTATTAAAATGTAAAAAACTTCCAAAGCTTTTCGCCTACATACAAGAAGGCCTACATACGCCTACATACAAATTCCCTGATGATGCCTTCTCGTATGTAGGCGAAAAGCTTTGGAAGTTTTTTATATTTTAATAAATGTATTTTAACGTGTTTTTAAAGTGTTTTTAATTAATTTAATTTTATCTAAATTAAATGCGCATGGCTGTTAGCATTACCCGAGAAACACCACGTGGAGGTCGCCATGCATCGCTTCTCATGGGGAGTTTTGATAAGGCATGCCCCCTTGCCTACTGCCAGCAAGCATCTCGAGGTAATTTACTCTTTTACACGACGAATGCAACAACAACATATTTTCAGAAAATTCCTCAATTTTCGGAATTTCTTTTTTTTATGATGTTGTGGAGAAACAGAAACTGGTTGGTTTTCAATAACCGTTTCCACTGCCTGGGAAATAACTGATTCCACTTCGATTTGAAACGGAGGTTCGTCAGTAGAATTATCAGGCAGTGCAGTAGACACTGTTTCTTTTTCATCGAGTGTGTCCACTACCTGAGACTGAACTGAGTCCACTTCGGTTTGGAACGGAGGTTCATCAGTAACAGTACCAGGCAGTGAAATAATATTATCAACTTTTGGCAGCTTTTTTATGACCAACTTTGGATGCTTGCGAATACGAGCTTTATATAAAGCTGGGTTATAAAATTTTTGACTATCATTAATTATTACCAAATAACGTCCAGCAAAGATGGGAGTCACTGGAAACGCATACCTTTCCGGAGCATCATCCATAGGATGATGCTCGAAAAGTTTAAAAATAAACCACATGAGGAACTTTTTTAAAAAGTAACTCACGAAGAAAACACCTAAGAACGAAAGGTACATCATTCTCAGATAAGGGTCAGTAATTAGACTGAAGAAAATTGTCAAAAAGAGAAGCTTTTCATTGTTGTAAAAATATATATATAAACATTGTTGTTTATCAAACAATTATTTTTTATTAAATAGTTGTTCTTTCAATTGTTGAACTGAAATATTAGATACATTGTTTAAAAAATAAATAATGACAAAAATTTTTATAACACGAAAATTAATTTTTTATTCCATGTCATGTGAAAATGTTGATCAAATTAAAGTATGTCATTAATATAACGATAAAATGTACAGGGAATGATATCATGTCGAATAGAGAAATCACTGTATATAAACTGGGCTGCAGTAAGTATTAAAACTCCTAATATTTTTACTTTCCGAACACTATAGGGAGGAAAGTATTGTAATCACGTCAAAAATCCGAATTTGAAATTTTGATGTTTCTACACGTTTCGAGGTTACCTGAGTCAGTTTTCACAATTTTTACGATGATGTATGTATGTGTGTATGTATGTGTGTGTGTATGTCTGTGAGTAAACACGCTAGCGTCTAAACGCTTTGTTCAAATAAGCTGAAAGTTGGTACGTATATTGTAAGTCACCACAGTACGAACCCTATTGATTTTGGTAAATCTAGCACTTATAGTTTTTTAACAGGGACACCAAGAAAATTTCTTTATCATTATGGCCTATGGAGCCAAATTTTTAAAAGTGCAATAGCGTCTGAACGCTTTATTAATCTGAGCAAAAAGTTTGTACACATGTTATAGGTCACAGTTTCACCACCTGTATAGATTTTGGTGAATTTAGCACTTACAGTTTTTTTACAGGGACACAAAGGAAAATTCTTTATAATTATGGCCTATGGGACAAAATTTTTAAAAGTGCGATAGCATTTAAACGCCTTATTCAATTGAGCTGAAAATTTATATGAATATTTTAAATTATTGTTGCACTAACTATAAGCATTTTGGTGAATCTAGAATTTATAGGTTTTTACAGGGACACAACGAAAAATTCTGTATGATTATGATCTATGGGCTCAAAGTTCATTAGCGTTAAATAAAACATTGTGTAATATATGGAGAAAAATAATCAAACACTCTATTATGGTTTTCTCTCTTTTGTTTGTTTAACAACTCCTCTTTCTTTACTTTATCCACAAAACTGTTAATTACTCAATGTTCGGAAAGTCGAGTGGAGTCACTCCAGATTTTTTATTATATGCTGTAGAAAATCTATTGCCAGATGGTATATAAATTTGAAACTTCAGAAGTTACAACTATATCACGATGAAAAATTTCACCATAACTAAATTTCAGGACACCCATAATGCGCAAAAATGTGTCAAAATATTTAACAGTCCTGTGGCAGTGTCTACAATAGCCTTCAAATTTATGCGCGGCGCTGTGTTGTGTTGTAGATTTTAAAGTCGACTACAATGCGATTGGCCTAAGTCTGAGTAAAGTACCCTTCGTGGAGATCTTTCTAAGCAGCTTTATCTATATACCTTGGGGGTGGAGGGAAGCAATAAACCCGTTTCCAAGCATGATTTTGCTTCACATTATCTCAGCAAGATTAATTTTTATGTGTGGGTTGTTTATGCCTTCTCAACACGCACAGTAAAATGATTTTACAAAATTTCTCCCTCTCCCCCTTTAAGGGTGGGGGGAAGGAGGCAAAAACACGCTTATAAGTGTAACTCTGTTTCAAATTATCTCAGGATAGCGATTTTTTGATATATCTATTGGTTATGCGTACTCAAGACACATACTACAAAGGGATTTTGTAAGATTTCGTCCTATCCCTACCTTTGGGGGGGGGGGGCAAAAAAAATGTTTCCAAGCATAACTTTGCTTAAAATTATCTCAGTAAGATTAATTTTTACGTGTGGATTGTTTATGAGTTCCGAACACGCATTATAAAGGGATTTTACGAAATTTCCCCTTCCCCTCTTTTAAGGGCGGTGGGGGGGGGGGGCTAAAAACACTTTTAAGAGTAACTCTGCTCCAAATTCTCTCAGAATAGCTGTAAAGCAACGGAATAAGCACCCCAAATTCCTAGTTTTTCTCTTACTAAAATAAACTGTATAAAAGCGGACGCCAATACTTATTATTTACACTTTAAAATTATTAAAGTAGCATCTCTTGTGCTCGAATAATAATTCGCTATAATTTTAAACATAAGAAAATTATTCCTACAGTAAAAATACTTCACTTAATTCAAAATTCAAACTGTATGAAAAAATGCAACTAACATCCTTGCTCTCTTTATTCTATTCTATTTCTTGAATAATAAAACAAAACAAACAAACAATGGATGCCACACGCACCACATAATCTTTACATTTTAACAAATTTTCAAGATAGCACGCGATCATATTTTACATAAAAATTAAAGCATTAAATTCATTTAACTCTTTTTATTTCTTTGACATATTGTTCAGCACGTGAACTTACAAAAAATAGAGGATAAATAATAAACAAATTTATACACTAAAATTGAAAAATGGCTCAGCTTTTGATTATAGGTTATAATCAAAACCAAATATTGCAGGTGTAGTTCTCATAACATTAGTCTTTCAGAGACTTTAATTCTCCTTCCCGCTTTGCTATATTTGACTGGTTCCTCTTCTGAAGTTACAACGGGTTTAACAGTTTGAGCAGAAGTTTCCTTTGAATGGTATGCTTCTTTTAGCTTTGAACTATTATTTGATGATGTTTCTTCTAAAGGATATAATCTTTGAATAGGTCGGAAAAGTTCATGTTGCGAAGTTTGAAACTTTACAAGTCGAACTTTCTTATCTTTTCCAGGAATAACTTCTGTGACACGACCTAGTGGCCAGTGGATTCGTTTCTTGTTGTCAGATCCAATTAATACAATACCTCCGACAGCGATAACCTTCTCTGGTTGTTTTCTATTTGCTCGCTGTATGAGAGCACCCAAATATTCGGATCTGAATCGATCTCTCAAAGTTCTGAGTAGGGACTGCGTGTATCTGAGCCTCTTTGTTAAAGAATTTTGTTCCTCTGCATCAACATCTGGAAGCTGAATTTCGTGAACATCTTGAAGAAACATACATGGGGCGATAGGCTTTACAGTCGCATCTTCAGAAAGGTATGTTAGAGGCCTTGAATTCACTACACTTTCAACATCAGCTAAAAGAGTTGTCATTTCTTCGTACGTAAGACAGGTGCATCCTAAGACTCTTTTAAGAAGGTCTTTTATTACCCGGATCAGTCTCTCCCAGAAGCCACCCCACCACGCCGCCGTTGGCGGGTTAAACTTCAGGTCTATGGAGTTGACAGACCCATATTTTTGTATACGTTGCCAATCTAAGCTTCTCAATAAATTATCTGCGCCAACAAAATTTGTTCAGTTATCACAGTAGATAACAGAGCATCTTCCTCTGCGAGCCACAAATCTTCTCAAACCCATCAGAAATGCATCTGTTGAAGCAGAGGTCACTAGCTGTAGATGAACAGCTCTATATATAGCACATGTAAAAATCAAAATCCAACTCTACTTATCGTTCTTAAGATACAAGGGACCAACCATATCTATGCCTGTAATTTGAAATACGGCAGAATCTTTTACTCTGTTTTCAGGTAGAGGAGCACTAGATGTCCATAAAGCCCTTCAATTAAATCGTTTACAAATCACGCAGCTGGCTAACAGAAGCTTTACACTCTTTCTTCCGTTGAGAATCCAATGCCTTTCTCTAAGCAAATTTAAGAGGATTTGTAATCCCGCATGACAGTTCTTTACATGAATATAAAAAATAAGTCGATTAACAACTTCATGCTTTGAAGGGAGAATTATGGGATGGAGAAAATCTTCACTATCTTTCTTGTGATTTTAGTTTTCAAACGAATGACATCTTGCTCATCCTTACAGGTTTGTAATATCTTCAATCTTTCATCACTTTCCGAAGAGAAAGATTCCTTTTGAACCATACGTAGAGTTTTTATCTCAGCTTCCCGAAATTCAGTAGCCGTCAATTCGCCTTTACTCCTCTTATCAGGATTAAACAATTGTGCTTAAAGCGAAGAATCCAAGCAACTAAACGTATGATTTTTTCATAACTTGAAAAGTAGCGGTAATACCAGTTATTGTTGGGTGGAAATTCAGGCTTCGTCAACATACAAATAGACTTTGACCTTTCTTTCTGAATTTCTTCCTCATTCAAATCTTCATTGGAAGTGTTCATGTGATTTCTAAATTCTGCTGAATCTTTCATCCAATGTGGGCCCTCCCACCATCTGATGAAAGCTAATTGTTTAGCCTTACAGCCTCTAGACGGCAAGTCTGCTGGATTCTTCTCACTTGGCATATGTTTCCATGATAAAGGACTGCTTAATTTCTGAATCTCTTGAACCCGATTTTGGACAAACACAGACCAGCTCTCATTTCTCGATATCCAAGCAAGCACTGTTGAGGAATCGCTCCAGTAATATCTCTTCATTTCCTTCCAACCCAAAGCATCCACAACAGCTTTCGCCAAGCGAGCGCCAATAGTAGCTGCTAATAGCTCCATTCTTGGTACAGTCGTATTCTTTAAAGGCGCAACTCGGGACTTGACAGCAAGCATAATTATTTCCCCTTGATCTTCCTTTTCTATCCTCAAGAATACTACTGCTGCGTAAGCATCTTTACTTCCATCAACGAAAGTATGAATTGTGCATGCATGTAAGTTTTCTGGAGTGATCTGGATATACCTTGGTATCTTAACATCATTTAAATATTTAAGTTCTTGAAACCATAGTAGGAATTATTTTTGTAAATCCCCAGTTATTGCGTCATCCCAATTAACTCCTAATTTCCAAGCTTTCTGTAACATCAATTTAGGATAAAGCATTACCGGAGCAATAAAACCAAAAGGATAAAAAAATTTATGAACTGCCGATAACATACTTCGCTTAGTAATCCTTTCTGTGTTGAAATCGCTTAGCCATTTCACGTTGACTTTTAATGTATCGGAAACCTTATCCCAAATCAGACCCAATACTTGAGTTTCCTTCTGGTTTGATGTTTCATCGTGATCACCAGTGTATTCCCACTGTCTGAAATCAAAACCAACATTTGCTATTATTTTCTTTGATACCGAGATAAATTTCTTTAGATCTTCTTCACTGTGCACACTAGTGGCGACATTGTCTACATAAAAACTATGCAAAAGCCTTTGCTTGAAATTTTCTCAAAACTTGCACTATTTTTGATGTGATATTCAATTACTGATGATAAAAGAAAATGGCTCACTTTACACCGAAAACGACTCATGCATGCCTAAATACTCTAAGTTTCTTCTCTTTTAGATCATTCCACCATTGAAATCGTACGAAATCTCTATCCTTTTCACAAATGTTAATTTGAAGAAACGCTTTTCTAATATCAGCGGTTACACCTAATTTTCTTTCTCTGAAACGTGGGAGAATATCTGGAATAAGCTCAATCAAATTTGGACCACACTGCAGACACTGATTTAAAGATGGATGGTTAGCCAACTTTGCTGAAGCATCGAAAACCGGACGTATAGGTGTTGTACTACTGGTCTCTTTAATAACTGGGGGATGAGGTAAATAATTACCATAATAGTTCACTTTGGTAGCAGGAACTTCTTCTATGATCCTCTCATTCAACCAGTCCATAAATATATTTTCATATTTTTCGTACATGTTCTTAGATAATAACTCAGAAGTTGTACTTTCTAAACGTCTCACAACCAAACTCAAGTTATCTGGTAATGCAGATGTGTCGTCAGCCCAAGGAAGACAAATTTCGTAACGACCATCCTTGTTAATTTTTACTGTCTCTAAGAAATATTGATTGACGGCCAATCTCACTTTTAGATTTCTTTTCTATAATATCTGTTATTTCGATCAAGTCCAATCTCCATAAGTTTGAGATATCAGTTTCATTTACGAACAAAGACGTCACCATCATTGCTAAATTATCTGCTGAGACTTCAGTGTGAGGCACTTTGCCCATCAATGTCCAACCAAGGTATGTTTCTATGGCAACAAGACCAGATGTCAATACTTTTCTTTTGCCAGTTAACATCTTTCCCATAATATCAGCGCCAATCAATATTTCGATAACTTCACGGCATTGACTTACATCAGATAATTCGATTCCATATTCCTTCAACTCTTTAATCCACGGACCTTTAGTGACCGGTTGAATGTTTTCACATATAGTAATTTGATCCCTCACTTCAAAATTGCAGGTGAACTTCTCATTCATATCCTGAACCTTTATTCTATAACAATTAGGTTGGCATTCTTTTGTTGTAACTCCGCCAAACAATGAATGCATCATTTTTTCTTGACGAATGGGAATATAATTCATCTCTTCTGCTTTGCTTTTCAAAATATAAGATTTTTGGGATGCCGAATCTAACAATAAACGAACTGTCTTTTGCTTGCTTTCTGAGATGAGTTTCACTTTTAAGGTTTAAAGGAATAATTTAGCACTTTGCTTATTAAAATTTGTCATGTTTACTTCACTACTGACTGAATTTTCTTTAACCTTTTCTTGTGCAGTTTTACCTTGAGAATCACGCAAATCGCACATCAAAGGCACATGCTTCTTAGAACAGATAATGCATTTTAAAACTGCTCGACAATTCTTAACTGTATGATTAGGTAACAAGAAAACGAAGCAGCAATTTTTATCCTTTACAATCTTTTGTATCTCAGTTAAACTCAATTTTCGAGCTGAAAAGCATTCAGAGCTCAAATGTTTGCCTTCACAAAAAATGCAAACCCTTTTGAGATCTAAAGCAGAAGACGTTTTCAATAAACCTGCAGCTGTCGATATTTTATTTCGCATATAGTCTACACTTGCACTATTTTTCTTTTTAGAATATTTATTATCTTCACGCTTTGTCAAACCGAAGCCAGCTACAGCTAAAGATATTCTCTCTTCACCTTCTACTTCCGTTTTCAAAAAATGCATCAGATTATTCAACCTTTCTTTAGCATCTGTATTAGAAGAAGAGAGATTCGAGCGATTCCAGGCCTTCAAAAAGTCTGCTGGGAAACAAGACTCAACCATAGGGTATAAAATGGAGGCATATTTATCAGTGGTAACACCTAATGTTTCTAGCGCACGTAAATATGACTCAAGCTTATCATATAATGAAGTTAATGAAAATTTACCTTCTATTTGCACATATATTATCAACTTCAATAACTCTCGTACATACACTTCTACTAGAATATCTTCCCTGCCAAAACGAGCCTTTAAACTTTCCACTGCCTTTGAATAATTGGCGCAAGTTGGCGTAAAACTTTCAACAACTCTTGCGCGTGAACCAGAGATTGTTGCTTGTACTAAATACTGGAACTTGTCGTCTGGGGTAATATGATCATCTTTATCGATTTGTTCAAATTGGCTCCAAAAAGGCAACCAATCCTTAATTTCTCCGCCAAATTTCCTGAATTCCAGCTTAGGTAAAGTAAACTTTTTGTCTCATAGTACTATTTTCATAATTACTTAAAATAGCATCAGTTTGAATTTGCCCAGATGATTGTATTCTCGCCAATTCTAAATCATGATTCAATCTTAATTTTTCTTTCTCCAGTTCTGCTTCTTTTTCTAGCTTTAACTTCTCAAGTTCTTTTTCTTTTTCAGCTTGTTTTTATTCTTTCAAAGCTTGTTCTCGTTTTTCTTCTTTCAATTTTCTTTCAGCTATAGCATTTTCTAAGATATCTTGAACAAATTCTGGATCCTTTTCATACTCTTTACTATTTAAAATGAACTCTTTTAAGCTTGCTATTGTGAACGTCGAAGGCAAAGTCTCTCCAATCTCTTCGGCTACCCACTTCAAATCTTCGGAACAATTATAGTATTTCCCCTCAGCTAGATTTGGCGATTTTTCGTTGGCGATTATGGCTAAATCATAAATCTAAAAATCATATAGCATATAGCATAAATGATAAAATCGTAAGCTAAATTATGAATCATAAATCATAAAATCATAAATCCACAATAAATAGCATGTAGGCTGCCATATTATATCGCAAACAATCCAGAACGACATCGTTATCGTTCAAATCGACGCCAAAGAAAAATCGCCAAATTCAGCTGAGGGGAAATACCATAGTTGTACCAAATCTTCTTTTTAAAATCCTTTAACGGTTTTAAACATCCATTTAATCTTAATACAATCAAAATAATTTTACTTCACTTAAAAGGCCCTGTCGCGGACGCCACTATATTTATGTGAAGCAACGGAATAAGCACCGGAAATTCCTAGCTTTTCTCTTACTAAAATAAACTGTATAAAAGCGGACACCAATACTTATTATTTACACTTTAAAATTATTAAAGTAGCATCTCTTGTGCTTGTATAATAATTCCCTATAATTTTAAACAGAAGAAAATTATTCCTACGGTAAAAATACTTCACTTAAATTCAAAATTCAAACTGTAGGAAAAAAATGCAACTAACATCCTTGCTCTCTTTATTCTATTCTATTTCTTGAATAATAATAAAAAAACAAACAAAAAATGGATGCCACACGCACCACATAATCTTTACATTTTAACAAATTTTCAAGATAGCACGCGATCATATTTTACATAAAAATTAAAGCATTAAATTCATTTAACTCTTCTTTTTTTGACATATTGTTCAGCACGTGAACTTACAAAAAATAGAGAATAAATAATAAACAAATTTATACACTGAAATTGAAAATGGCTCAGTTATAACAATTGCGATGTTTTGATACGTCGATTGGTTATGCGTACTGTCGATTGATTAAGACGCACACTAGAAAGGGATTTTGTAAAATTCCACATTATCTCCTTGGGTGTGTGTGTGTGGGGGGGGGGGGGGGGGGAATGGGAGCAAAATCATGTTTCCATGCGCAACTCTGCTACAAACTCCCTTAGACAATTTTTAATGTGCGGGTTGGTTATGCGTTCCCAACGCGCATTATTAAGGAGTTTTGTGGATTTTTCCCTTTCTCTCTTTTAAGGGCTGGGGGTGGGGGTGAACACGTTTTAAAGAGTAACTCTGCTCCAAATTATCTCAGAAAAGCAATTTTTTATATGTTGATTGGTTATGCGTACTTAAAAGACACAAACTACAAAGAGATTATCTGAAATTCTGTGCTATCGCACCCTTAAGAGTGAGCGGGTGGGGTAAAAAGCATGTTTCCATGCATAACTCTGTTCTAATGTGTGGACTGCTTATGTGTATTCAACACACTCTACAAAGTGATTTTGTGAAATTCCACCCTACCGCCCCTTAGGAGGCGCGGAGGGGGGGGGGGGGGTAAACATGTATTCATGCGTAACTCTGCAGTAAATTATCTTAGGTAGGAGATTTTCGATGTGTGGGTCACTTATATGTATCTAACTCATAATATAAAGATATTTTGCGAAATTCTCTTCTCCTTCTTACCTTTAAGAGCGGGGCGGGGGGATAAAAAACACGTTTTAAAACATAACTCTTCTTCAAATAATCTCAGGATCACGATTTTCTAATGTGTCGGTTAGGTATGTGTATGCAACATGCACAATAAAGTGATTTTGGGAAGTGTGGCGAGTAGGAAAACCGCTACTGAAGATAGCGAGAAATTTAAATTAGATTTTGTCTGATTTCAATGATTTTTATTATTATTATTAATGATATGGTATTTTGAGAATTCATTTCAATATAATGACCAGCGAAGCGGGCAAGGCCTGCTAGTGTATAATAAAAGAATTTATATATATATATATATTTATTTAATATGTTGATCATTCACTTATTTGCTTATTTTGTGCGTGTATGAATTTAGGTTTCATGTTTTTATTAATGCCTTCTGTTTACAAATGACGAAAATCTTGGGTTCATGAGAATTTTGATTACTAGTTTTCAATGAATATTTATTCATTTTCAGGTGTCTTAACACAGGATTCGATCGTTTTTAGAAAACGTCTGCCGTGCGATAGCACAATTTTGTAGATACTGTTCTCTTTAACAAGGACGGAATTCAACAAAACTTTATATTCAACCTTTACTTAAATTGGTGCAGATTAGATTTTGAAATATACCGTCCAAATACTTACACATTATATGCAATTTTCCGCCATGCAAGATAAGGCTATACCGCAGTTTCTATAGCGTATCAATGCACGAAACTTGATAGAAATGAGAGTCGTGACGAAAAGCTAAATTTATTCAATTAAGTATGTGTGCATATTGGCTGAAAAATAATAATGTTATGATGCAATGTAACCCTGGTTACGGAAAAGCAATATATCAACTTCGATTATATATAAATGCATCAAACTTAGAATGTAAAATGGATATTTTGAAAAACTATGATATGACAATTTGGAAATTTACAGTGGTGGCCGAGAAAGAAAATCGTTATATCATTAATTGATGGTTCTTACATAGGATTACATCTATTCATTTAAATTGTCTTTTACTCTCGATTTATGTTTCATGTCGCAGGTAAAATTTACTTTTTCTCAATAGATTGTTCAATTGTGACGTCAGTTGTTTTCTGTGGAATCATCCTTTTTCAGTTAATTTATGCATCCCGCCAAACCACGAGAAAAAAAAAATATTTTCTTTATTCTTGTTATTATGACATTAGTTTCAGCATTATCTCGGGCAAACTTGGGCTTTTCTTTTATTAAGAAGATTTTGCAAAAGTTTATTGCCTTAATTACGTATCTTAGAAACATTTTTTAAATAAAATTCTGAGACGGTTGAATGTGTTTAAATGATATAATACTGCTACATGACAACACAGTAATGTATAAATTAAAATTTGTGCATAAATGTATTCCCATTATTTTTTTTTCTATATTGATGTTGATATGATGTTGCATTAATAGGAAGTTGTGCATATAAAAGAAGTTAGTGTATCTGTATATATTTTATGATATAAGGAGCCTGTCACATTCAATTCAAGCTTTTTTACTTCCTTATACAAAGTATAGTAATCCCGATTTGCGAAATGAATTTTGTATTTCACATTGCTCGAAAACGAATGATCGCTGAATGTTGCCAATTTATACTTGTAACTGTCATGATGTCTAGTTGTACACCTACAAGTTTCGTCTTAACACGAGCTCTCGTTTTAGAGATATAAGCGACTTTACGCGATTTTTCGTGACGTCTGTATGTATGTATGTATGTGTGTGTGTGAGTATGTCGCATAACTCAAAAACGGTTGGACGTAGAAAGTTGCGAATTGGTACATAGATTTGTTATAACATCTAGTTGTGCACCTTCCTTTTTGAACTTTGTATGATTTTCCGTTTTGGAGTTATTTAGGAAAATTAGGTTCATAATGACTCAAAATACAAAGGTTTTGGCTATAATGTATCAAAAAACGGTTTGGACAAATCTTGCAATCGATTTTTAACTGACTTCCCGACTAGCTAGACATTTGAAACTTTTAGAAAAGCTCAAAACACGTCGACAATGCATTTTAAAAATATTTTTAGCCAACTGTTTCGGATTCCTGCTGCCTTCAGCAGCGTTTACATGATTCAACAGAAAATTTATTTAACTAACTTCCCGACTAGTTAGAGATTTGAAACTTCCGGAATAGTTCCGAAACACGGTGAAAATGCATTTTTTTAACACTTTTATCCAACTGTTTCGGATCACTGATGCCTTCGGCAGTGTTACCTGTACAAATTTTGCAATCGATTTTTAACTGACTTCCCAACTAACTAGACATTTGAAACTATCAGAAAAGCTCAGAACACGGCGATAATACATTTTTAAAATATTTTTAGCCAACTGTCTCGGGTCCAATGACAATGCTTTTTAATATTATGTATATATTTCTAAAGGTGTATAAGGAAGTCATGTGGTACCCACATCAGATTTTTTATATATCTAGAATCGACATTTAAATTAGCATTATGAAAGGAATTCAAAATATTTGAGTCCAATAGATATATCGTGATATCGCGATTTTGCCTTGACAATATATCGTGATATTGAAATAGTGACATCGCCCACTTCTACTGGTTATATTTAACACGTTACAGTCAAAAACATGCAATTTTGATAAATATGCAGAATGAGCTTAAAATAATGTGAAGTGTTTAGAGTACTATAGCACTTACAAGGGAAATATGAATCAGTAAAATTCCTACTGAAACCAAACCAAGCTTCAATTAAAGAACATTGTCGAAAGCATAGGGTTGATTGCAAATTTGCTGCAAGAACCCCTCTTAGAGCTAGAAAACGACCCTAAAAGTTTTAGCTGTTTCTATCAAAACAAACGAAACAGAACTCGTCAGCAAGACGGCGTGGTGCAGTGATTAGAGTGTTCATCTTGAGTTACGAAGGTTGTGAGATAGAGCCCCGATGACTACTCAACATTTTTTTTTTTTTTAAATATATATAAATGAAATGGAACAAAATATTAAAATAAGTAAATAATTTAGTCGGGATATGTATTAAATTTAATTAAAAATATGTAATGATATATTTTTAATTATTAAAATATTTTATTTCAACATTTTTTTTTCTTTATAATTTAAATAAATGAATAATTTAATGGAAAAAATATTTTTTTTAATTGCACGTTTTTCATTTTCATAAAGTTTAATTTTTACAAAACCAATTAAAGCAGTAATTAAACGGAAATTTTAATCCTCTACGGACCCCAAAGAAAACTAAATACTGTTCTTCAAAATAAACTAGTATGATGTGGCCACCACATGACTTTCTTCTATATAATTTTACAGAAAATTTATTCAATACAAATTATTTATTAAATTATCAAATTATTTTCCATTATAAATGCAGACGATTCTTATCTGACAGAATTATATTATCACTAAAGCTGAAATATGTCAATTTTTTGCAAATCAGAAGAAATAAGATTATTAACGAAATACGTTTTTTTCGTTAAAAGATAAAAAAAAATCGATAACTTTGTTTTAAATTATCACAGATTTACAGTTCAACCATTCGTTTCAAAGGTATTGACGAGATCTTTCGAAAGATACCCATATTAAAAATTTACTCCCCGGGAAGCGATGCTCCCATATGCACAATTTTTTTTCCTAGTTAACTACTACTATTATCAATAATTCATGTGAATTTTACAATCACACGATTAAAATATGTATATTTATACGAAATTGTGTCCTATATACTGACATGTTAAAAATTTAGAAAAAATGCAATAACAGCACCACCTGTTGAGCAATTGTTCCCCAAATCTAATCAGCACAAGTTTTGTCAGGGTCCAACTAAATACCAAGTTTGGTTAAATTTCGTTCATTGGTTCGTGAGATACAGCGTCCACCAAATTTGTGATACACACACACAGATAGACAGACATTTTCTAAAAACAATCAAATCATGTTCAGGATATAACAAAACGTGTAAATCTATCGAAAACTGGAGCTCGAAAATTTTCATGACTCCAATACTTTCTCTGTATATACATATAAAAGAAAGTAAAAAAAAAAAAAAAAACTTTTCAAAAATTTTAATTAGCTTAAAGTAATTTTATTTTCAATTAGCGTAATTGCAAGTAAAATGTTTTCACCAAAATACAATGTAAAATTCTTAAAATTATTCCTAATATAATAGTTATAGATCTTTTAATATAAAATAACGCCTAAAACAATCAAATTTCATTTTCTTTACTAAATAAAATCTTTTTGTAAAAAAATAGAACCGACTCCAAAAAGGAACTACTATTCAAACAACTGAAAATGAAAGAAAATTGGCCGAAAATGGAACTGTAAATTGCGCCTAAAAGTATAAAATAATTTCCATCGCCAAACAACCTATAACACTACAATTAAGTCGGCGCAAAATTAAATAAAATTTAATTAGTTTTTAAAGGTTTGTCTTTAGATCGGTAGCAACAAATGCTGTTGTTTCGAATGATCCATTTTTATGTTTCCTTTATTATTTTATCACTGTATACAATTGGTCCATTAGTAGCATCGACATAGAACAGTGAACATTCTTCATAATGCGGTATTTATGCTTCTACGAAATTAGAGTTGCCTTTGCAAATTTGGCATAACTTTGATAACTATGATCCTTGATGACTTTCGGATTTGGTGATCAAAACGTAAGGCAAAAATATACACGCAAGATGTATATTTTCATAATATATATTGTACGGTATGTTGTTTCATATTCTTGATTTCTCTCTTGATATACCTTATCAAAATAATCATGATATAACAAAAAAATTAAAAATGTTTGCCAGATAATTTTGCGATTTTTCTTTCACCAAAGGCGTCAGATACCAGCATCTTTCCCAACTCTTGCTGCTTACGAAATCTTTTTTGTTTTCTTGAATCAAATTACTTCTCGGTTGCGTTTTGCAGGTAACAATGGGAGATGTGTATTTTGAATAGGATTTGATTTTTGTATTGAATAAAGGTAACAATTTTTATTTAATTTTGCACCGACTTCAAAAGTTATGATTAATTGTAGTGTTATAGGTTGTTTGGCGAAGGAAATTATTTTATACTTTTAGGCGCAATTTACAGTTCCATTTTCGGCCAATTTTCTTTCATTTTCAGTTGTTTGAATAGTAGTTCCTTTTTGGAGTCGGTTCTATTTTTTTACAAAAAGATTTTATTTTTCTCTTTTCAGTGAAACTTATTTATATAGCAGAGCATCAGAAGACGTTCGACGGAAGTTTCACAAATCACAAGTTCCAAGAAAAGTGACATTACTCAAAAAATGGTTTATTTAACTGAAAAATACATGAAATGCAGCCAATGTGAACAAAAAAGTTACATCTCCATCTAGAAAGTTATCCACTCGAGAGACAGTTGTTCCAGTTTTATTATAGTTAAGTTATTTTTAAGTTGATTTTTCTCAAATGCTGCATTTTTAAGTTGTGCTACTTTTCTTGCCTTTATCGGATATGAGAAAAAAACTATATATTGAAGGAACATACGTTAAATTAAAAAGGCTTTAGAAATGTAAATACGCTGTATTCGTGGATACGCTGTATTCGTATATATGTGGATACGCTGTATTCGTAACCGAAAATTCTGTTAGGCATATATATTGAACTTTACAGTGAATACGTGTCACCCGCTGCGCTGGACATTGCGCAGAGTAAAGTTCAAACAAAGAGCAAAATATGCATTGCAGCTGACGGACAGAAGTTTGAACATCGATACTTACATATTGCTTTTACCAGTGTAGCTACATGCGTTCAGCAGTTAGAGTGAGAACAGACTTTTGTGAGTATCCTGTAATTTGTTTATATCTTAATTAAATCATAATGAAACCTATTTCAGGCCAAGATCATTACGACAACAAAAAAGTATTAAAATTAAATCATCTCTTACGAAGTTATAAGCTAACAAATTTCAACAACAACAACGAGAAACATGGTTTGCATTGAGAACCTCTTCCTTTATGAAGTCGGTTTAAAACGTCCATGCGTTAATCGATGTGACCGCTTACAATAAATATACTTTGAATTTTACATAGCATAAATGTCACCCACTACGCTACAACATATGCAATGTAGTTCAAGTGTGCACAAAATAGGAAATTGTGAACAAACAAATGCACGTTTTAAGCGTTCTGTTTTTAGCATTAATGTCAAAACTATCTTTGCGTACTACATCGATGATGCTCTGCAATTTTATAATTCACTTTTTTCCCCTGTTTTGAAGCGTTTCCGAGATAGGATCGCTAACTCCACTTTTTTCCACCAGGTGGCGCTTTAGACGATTGAATCGCGTAGCACATGTCTACTTTACTATGCCTACGTACCACTTTTATAACTATAGCTGCAGTTGTTCAGCAGTTAAAAGTGTCGGGACTGACTTTTTGGGCACCCTGTATTTTCTTTTGATCGTAAAGATCTTACAATGGGATTTATTTCAGACCAAGACCTTTACAAAGTATCAAAATCGGATCATCTGTTCAGAAGTTATGAGCTAACATATGAAAACAAAAACAAATACATACGCTTTGAATTGAGAACCTCCTCCTTTTTGAAGCGGTTAATTAGAGTATCTCTTACGAAGTTATAAGCTTACAAACACCAGCAACAACAACACATAGATTGAATTAAGAACACCCTCCTTTCTGAAGTTGGTTGAAAACGACTTTGCGCTTATCGATGTGACCGCTTACAGTAACAGTACTTTGAACCACAGAGTATACGTGTCATCCGCTACGCTTCAAAGTGCAACGTAGTTCAAGTGTGCACAATGTAGGAAATTGCGAACAAACAACTGCACGTTTTAAGCGTTCTATTTTTAGCAATAATGTCTAAAAACTGTCTTTTCGTAGTAAATCGAAGATGCTCTACAACTTCGGAATTAACTTTTCTCCCATCTTGAACCGTTTTTGTGATAGGAGCGCTAATTCCGCTGTTTTTCACCAGATGGCGCTTTATATTCTTTAGATTGTAAAGAAGTTATAATGGGACCTACATCAGACCAAGATCTCTACAACAAACCAAAAAGTATCAAGTTACCGTATTTTGAACTATATAGCGTATGTCTCACCAGCTACGCTACAACGTGAGCAATGTATCTCAAGTATGTGTAGTGTAAGAAATTGCGAACAAAAAAATGCACGTTTTTAGCCTTGTATTTTTAGCATCAATGTCAAAACTATCTTTTTGTACTAAATCGATGATGCTCTGCAATTTTATAATTCACTTTTTCCCCCTGTCTTGAACCATTTCCGAGATAGGAACGTTAGCATGAATGTCTAAACTATCTTTTTGTACTAAATCGGTGATACTCTTCAGCTTTGTAATTCATTTTTTCTTTAGAACCGTTTTCGAGATAGGAACACTAACTCCACTATTTTCAACCAGGTGGCGCTGCAAGCATTTTAACCTTGTACAGCATGCTCACTTTGCTAGACTTACATACCATTTTTATCACTATAGCTGCAGCCGTTTAGCAGTTAAAAGAGTTGGGACTGATTTTTTTGGGCACAATGGGACCTATTGTAGACCAAGACCTTTTCAACAGAACAAAAAGTATCAAAATCGGAGCATCCGTTCAGAAGTTATGAGCTAACAAACGTAAAAAAACATACGGTTTGAATTGAGAATCTTCCTTTTTTTTTGAAGTCGGTTAAAAATAAAAGCTATATTTTTCTTCATTTTCCCTTTGTCGACGTTCCTTGCTTTTACGACATTTTATGCTATGATGAAGTTGAAGTTGATTCAGGATATAATACTGCAATCTATTAAAAAACTATTAAAACAGTCTTTCCCCAACTGAATATCGTGGATTTGAATGCTAATAATAATCTTTTTATTTTACACGCATTTTACAAAAGTGCCCAATCGGGTACAAATAACCCAAGAGGATCATATAAACAATGTTCCTTGTTGTTTGCAAATTTTGCTCAATACGGCCACCATTCTAATGTTTCAATATCTGTATACGCTATATGACGCTTTCAACGAAACCTCCCAGCATGTATGACATATTCGTATGAATTCTAAAGTAAAATACTTTTGTCGAAAGAACGTCCTTATTTACTTTCTTCTATATGTATATATAGAGAAAGTATTGGATTTGTGAAAATTTTCCATCTCCAGTGTTCGATGGATTTACACGTTTTGGGATGTCCTGAACACGATTTGACTGTCTGTCTGTGTGTGTGTGTATCACACATTTTGTGGACGCTGTATCTCACGAACAAATAAACGAAATTTAACCAAACTTGGTATTTAGTTGGACCCTGACATAAACTAGTGCCGATTAGATTTGTGGAACAATTGCTTAACAGGTGGCGCTGGTATCGCATTTTTTCTAAATTTTTAACATGGCAGTATAGGACAAAATTTTGTATAAATGCGCATAATGAGAGTTATTTCTTTCTTCTATATGTATATAGAGAAAGTATTGGATTCGTGAAATTTTTCGAACTCCAGTTTTCGATGGATTTACACGTTTTCGGATGTTCTGAAAACGATTTGACTGTTTTTAGAAAATGTCTGTCAGTCTGTGTGTGTGTATCACGAACTTTGTGGACGCTGTATCTCACGAACCAATGAACGAAATTCAACCAAATTTGGTATTTAGTTGGACCCTGACATAAATTTGTGCTAATTAGATTTGGGGATCAATAGCGGAATAGGTGGCGCTGTGATCACATTTTTTTTTTATAAATTTTTAACATGGCAGTATAGGACAAAATTTCGTATAAATGTACATAATGAGAGTTATTTTAATAGTGTGATTGTAAAATTAATATGAATTATTGATAATAGTAGTAGTTAACTAGGAAAAAAATTTTGTGCATGTGGGGGCATCGTTTTCCCTCCTGGGGGGGGGGGGAGTAAAATTTCAATATGGGTATCTTTCGAAAGATTTCGTCAATACCTTTAAAATGAATGGTTGAACTATAGATCTGTGATAATTTAAAAGAAATTTATCGATTTTTTTTTTTTTTTTTTTTTTTTTTTACTTTTAACGAAAAAAAAAAAGGGGGCTTGGAAAAAAAAATATTTTTTCTGATTTGCAAAAAATTGACATCTTGCAGCATTTAGTGATAATATAATTCTGACAGATAAAAATCGTCTGCATTTATAATGGAAAATAATTTGATAATTTAATAAATAATTTGTATTGAATAAATTTTGTGTAAAATTATATAGAAGAAAGTCATGTGATGGCCACATCATACTAGTTAACAAAGCTTTCCATGTATCTCCACAACTAAAAACCATAAGATTGCTGCAATTGTTGTACCAGAAAGTTTTTAAGACTATTCACAACACTGACATTTCTGTTATGCTAATAAAACAAATTGGCTTAATATAGCACGCCACTGAAAGACAATTCGTCTGTGTTTGATGAGAATCTTCCAAATTTTCTTTTAATGTTCATGATCGCACTACACGGAGCATTTATGGGTCAATTTCCTATATATTATTTTTTATCACAGCTCCGAAAATTCCCTAATTGATAACTTTGGAACTATTTTTTTCCCTGTAGAAATCGCAAACGTACTGTGCATGCAAACAACCTCTCCCGTGCATGTATGAAAATTTTTATTACATTTGTTTCATTACTTTAAGAGTTATACGGCTCTGAACACCTTAATTTATTCTATGCCCACGGCTTATTTTACCATGTTACCATGTTTTTATTAACTTCTATTCTTGTTTGTCCGGTATAAATCTTGCAATCGATTTTTAACTAACTTTCCTACTAGGAAGACATTTGAAACTTTCAGAATAGCTCGGAACCCGATGACAACACAATACTTCGAAGCTCGATTTTCGAATTTTCGAATAGTTTTCTTTTAATTAATTAACCTTTTGAAAGGGGCTGTGACACCACCTGTCACGCTTCACCATAGGATTTCGTAATAGCCCCTCTCAAAAGGTTAAAATATGAAAATAATAACTTACTAATAGCTATAAAAATAGCCATTAAAATATTTCTATAATTTAATTGTTGCCAGAAAGAAAAAAAAAAAAAAATACGAGTTCATTTTTTTCCGACATAAAAATAAATACGTTTAATTAAACGTGAACGCTAAAAAATTAAAATAAGTTAAATTTTGCATCTTTCAAAAATTGACGTCATTATCACTTTAAAAATTTTATTCATATTGATAAAGTGCTAATGTAGTTCTATAGCTAAGATTCAACAGAAAATTTAAAAACGTGGTATATAAAAAGATTTTTATCTTATAATTATTTATTTTTATTAACTTCTATTCTTTTTTGTCCGGTACAAATCTTGCAATCGATTTTTAACTAACGTCCCTTCTAGCTAGACATTTGAAACTTTCAGAATCGCTCAGAAACCGATGACAACTCAATACTTCGAAGCACGATTTTCGAATTTCCGATCAGTTTTCTTTCGATTAATTAAAATACGAAAATAATTACCTCCTAATAGCTTTAAAAATAGCCATTAAAATAACTGAAATGTTGCCAAAAAAAAAAAATTACGAGTTCATTTTCTTTTGACATAACAGTAAATACGTTTAATTAAACGTGAACGTTAAAAAAATGTAGAAAGTTAAATTATGCATCACACAAAAATTGACTTCGTCATTACTTTAAAAATTTTATACACATTGATAAAGTGCTAATTTAGTTCTATAGCTAAGATTCGACTGAAAATTTAAAAATATGGTACATAAAAAGTATTTTATCTTATAATTATTTTTATATATAAGTATATTTCATGAAATAGAAATTTAAAAAAACGTAAGGCAAACCTACGAAACATAATTTTTATATAAAATAATGCTTTTTAGATAAATTTTGTCAAGAAACTAAAGTTTCTCTTTCAGACAACTAAATGTAGTTTTTCGCTTAACTTATTCCATTCATTAATTTATTATTCCTTGTTATTGGCTTTTTCAGGGACAAAAGAAAAAGGAAAACTGTCAGCGGGACGCAATTTAGTAATAGTCAGTCAGCAGTTATTCATTATCTATGTTCTGTTTGACAAGTCGAATTCTCTGTTATCAGATTTCTTTAAGCTTTTCTCCTAATTTTTGGGACAACAAAATATCTTTATTTCTGTATGAATACAAGAAAATAGACATAAATGTAACATTTTCTTTGATAAAACATTAATTATATATCGTAGACAAAAAATGCAAAAAGGAAAAACACTAGTATGATGTTTTTTCCACCACATGACTCTCTTCTATATAACTTAGCACAAAATTTATTCAATACAAGTTATTTATTAAATTATCAAATTATTTTTCATTATAAATGCAGACGATTTTTATTTGACAAAATTATATCATTAGTTGCCGAAAGAAAGTCAAATTTTGCCAATATCAAAAGAAATGATTTTTTTTCCTAAGATTTTTTTTTCGTTAAAAGATAAAAAAAATTAAATAAATTTGTTTTAAATTATCACAGATCTATAGTTCAACCTTTTGTTTTAAAGGTATTGACGAAACCTTTCGAAAGATACCCATATTGAAAATTTACTCCTCATGGGTTGGTGCTTCCTCCCCCCCCCCCGCCCCAGGGAGGGAAGCGATGCTCCCACATGTACAAATTTTTTTTCCTACTTAACTGGTACTATTATCAATAATTCATATTATTTTTATAATCACACGATTAAAATAACTCTCATTATGTACATTTATACGAAATTTTGTCCTATACTGCCATGTTAAAAATTTAGAAAAAATTGCATCACAGCGCCACCTGTTGATCGAATGATCCCCAAATCTAATCAGCACCAGTTTATGCTAGGGTCCAACTGAATACAAAGTTTGATTAAATTTCGTTCATAGGTTCGTGAGATACAGCGTCCACAAAATTTGTAATACACACACAGAGACACACAGACTGTCATTTTCTTCGTGTTCAGGACATCCCAAAACGTGTAAATCCATCGAAAACTGGAGTTCGAAGATATTCATGAATCCAGTACTTTCTCTATATATACATATCGAAGAAAGTAAATTAGGTTGTGTTCATTATAATTTTGTTTTATTTTCTTTTACAAATTATATATTAAAATTATTATTTATTAAAATAATTTTCTGTGATGAATGCATACGATTTCTATCTCAGAGAAATTCAATTTTGTGTTCCGTAGACGACATCGGAAGAATTGTTTATTTATTTATTTACTTAATGGGAAAGAAAAAAAAAAAACCCTGATAAATTTATTTTAAAGTATCATATATCTGTGATTCAATCATTTATTTCACAGGTATTGAGGAATTCTTTTGAAAAGTACTCATATTAAAAATTTACAACCGACACACCAGGGTAACTCGCCCCTACGTCTACAAAAAGTTTATCTTAATTAACCATTATTATTATAAATATTTTTTCTAATTTCGCAATGATTCTTGCGTGCGTGTCACATAATAGGCGAGACGTAGCAAAACCTCGACGATAGCTTTAGGGCCGCGAGCTTCGATGACATTTTCTAGTCAGTTTTGACCTTTTATTCCTTTCGGTGTTAGCCGTTTATTTATTTATTTATTTATTATTATTATTATTATTATTTTTCCGTGCACATAACATTGTGAGTTTTTTTCTTCTCATTCTATGCTTTTTTAGCTTTACCTTCCACTTTTTACATTCTAAAGTGCGGCGTGAAAAAAAAAAAAAGAAAAGAAAAAGAAAAAGAAAAAAAGACTAACACTGGAAGGAATAAAAGGTCAAAATTGACTAGAAAAGTCATCGAAGCTCGGAAAGGGATCGGGCTCAGGGTGTCGTGCTAACTCCGACGTGCTGATTGCGACCAAATCCCATAACAATACACCGCACCCCAAGGACTGCTCTCAGGGGTGGAGGACTATTAGGGTTACAGATTTATAGCTATCGCGCTGTACCATATAGAAGTATTTATCTTCTTCGTTGGCAAATATTTTTTGCCTCTACACTCTTTTCGTTTAAAGAATATTTCTTTCAAAATCTTTTTATTTATTTATTTAGTTCTGTAATTCCCTGTATTTAGAGATACAATTGCAGCATAAAATGGAAATATGACGTACTGTCCCATAAGTCCCTAAATGATCGTTTTGTAGCTTACAGCTTTTCCTTTTTTTTTGTTCGGTAATGCGAATGTTTTGATGAGACTGATAAATAAATCTTCTTCATACATATCCAAAGAAATTTTAACATTTAAACATATTAGATTTTTAACAATTAGATTTATAGTTTCTAAAACATTAGTCTTAACATTCTAATACTTTTTGCACTTTTTCAGCAACTATTTAAAAGTCCAGGCGTTAAAATATTACCTTTTGCAATTTTCTTTGTGGTTGAAATTATAAAGTTAATTTTCAATAAAATATTAATTATAACTCATATAAAATATTATTCCTAAAACCAGAATAAATGACATTCTCAGACAGTTTAAATAAAATAATTTTATTGTATTATTAGAAACTTGACTGTTGTAACTAATCAAAATACAGTCGGGTTTCATATTGGTAAGAATCATCATAAACTTCTCTTTATAAACTAATTAATAACATTGAAGATAATATTCTTAAAAATTTCGCATAAACTTATATTTAGGATAAATAAAGAATGTAGCATTATTTGTCATCAAATTTAAGTGTTATAACTGAATAAATAAATAAATAAAATAATAAAGAAATTCAGTATTCATTCAATATGGAAATAACCCCTAATAAGGTGTTTTTAAAGTATAAATAATAATAATAAATATATTAAAGAATTATACCAATTTCATTTATTTATCATAATTTAAGGGCAGAATTAATATAAAAGATGTTCCTTTCTTTCCACAAGATGGTGCATAACATTCTCTTTAAAAATTATTATAGTGTGTATATGTGTAATTAGAATATAAAATTGTCCTTAACAGATTATTTTAGTAAAATGGGTAAAATTAATTATGCTGCCAAAATAAAATTTAAAGAATGTGTTTATAATTATTAAGAAATATATCATGTGTAAAAAAAAAAAAAGAAAAAAAAGAAAAAAAAAAAAAGAAATTTCTGTACAGTATTTGACGCTGTTTGACATATTGATGTATAACAAGCAGTAATCTGTATATACATAAAGGGCATCCGGAAAAAAGTATTTTATATTGTTATGTTAACTATTTATATAAAATTTTAACCATCCTATTATTTATTTTAAAAGAGACAATATTAAACCGTCCTATTATTGGTAACTATTGCTTATTTTTTATGAAAATCGCATTGAGTGTTATATATAGCTGAGAAAGGGGAGGGGAGGCAAGAAAGTGGTGCAGATTTTTTTTTTTTTAACTGTGTTATTGATTTAAATGGAACTTCGTGTAATTATCACTTACTGTTTAAGAAAAATTACAGTGAGTGTTACACATATTGTTACACATATCCCAAAACTTTTCTCCTTTCGCGACATAATGTAGATTTGACTGATTCATAAGTTGGAGTTTCTGAAACAAACTCATATCCTTTATTGTATAATTTTGACATCTCTTCATGAAAAATTCTGGAAATAGGTGATGCGATTTCTTCACGAACTCTTTTTTTTTTTTTTTTTTTTTTTTTTTTTTTTTTTTTTGCATTTTTTGATTGTTTTTTTTATTTCAATATTTGCTGCATTCGGCACACAAGAATGTTCACTAAAACTTAACATTTTATAATCCAGATCTGTTTTAAATTTTCCTGCACATTTCTCTTGTCTTTCTTTTAAGCATATCCAAGATATGTATTCATTATTTTTTCTGTGTATTCTATGTTGATAACCGTTCACTATCAACAAAGGTTTGTTTTGCGAAGTTGATAATAATTCAATTTCCATTCAACATTAATTTTAAGTAATGTTAGAAAGCATGAAAAATTATTTTAGTTACATTGAGCGTGTGTAAAAAACTAGTAAATTTATCGCCAAAATTCATCTTGGCTACATTTCCGGTCAATAGACGTTAGGGATTACAAAAGGGGATTGACTCCTTTGACTATGTCCGGAGATGGCACGTCGGAGTTAGCACGTAACCCTTAAATACACACGCTAAGAAGCTTTTTGGGATAATGTTTATCATCACACTGATCCAAAAATATTTTATATAATATATTGCCCACAGCTCACAGGAAGCATTGCCTTTTGATTTTGCTATAATATTTATAGAAGACGCCAATGAATCACGTACATTTATATCTTTTACAAATTTTATGTCTGGTTCCTTTCTGTAATGACATTTTTAAGCTCTGATCCTTAAACAAGTGGCTGAATGACAATGGTTGTTTTCAGTGGAATAATCGTTAGTTTTACGTGTTGCAATGTTAAATTCCTTGGATGTACAGCGCAATCGTCTGAAACGAGAACAATATTTTTTTTAACCTTTTTGCCCCATTACACTAGAAAATTAGAGAAGACTGCAAATGTCATCTATGAGTTTTAATTATTACGTTAGTCCACAGCGGAATTCTTTATACCTCTAAAGTAGCAAAATTCTTTGCTTCCTGCAAAAACTAAAGAAAGTCATTTGATATTGCACGTCAGAAGGTCTCAGTTACTTAACCCTCGCTTTCCCAAGAGGTCATTTTGACCCCATTTTGTAGTTGAAATTTAGTAAAGCCGCCTCATTCAAAAAGTGCGCTAATTCGCCAGGGATAGCAAACATAACCAGTGGGATGTTGCAGGTTTTGCTTGTACTAATATGGTGGATCGGTTGCAGTTGAGACTTCACTTTTAGAACCGCCTTGCCGGGTCTAAGTGATTCCTTAGTCTGTGGTTGCAGCTTCTAAACAATACAGAAAGGCGCGGTGCTGGTAATTTACGCCAAACGTGCCAAGCGGCACCTGAAAGCATTTTTTTCTGCAGTAACGCCAGTGATTTTGTCCCCATTTTGGGGATTTTTGAGGCTTCTGGGGACAACCTTGGGGACCAAATGTTTGTGGGGACTTTTTTGGGTAATTCTAAAATTGTTGGGGACAAGTCTGGGGTGTTCAACTTTCTGTCAATGTTGGCAACGTAATGATTTATCCCTGCGACTAGGGACTTTCAATAGCTTTATTCATGATGTAGGGACAAGTTTTAAATTCGTAGGACTTTTTGGTAATTTTGTAAGAAATTTCAAGGAGTTACGCATGGATTATGTTGTTGATTCTAATTTTTTCATGATTATTCACTAAAGTAGGGACTTTTGTCGTCATACCGTCAATGTAGGGACGTTTTGAGTGGAACATCGCAAAATTTGAGTTTTAATGAAAATTACTTTAAAATTACATATTACAATTTCTCTATAATTTTACACATATACAATATATTATAGGTTTATTTTATATTAATTTATTAATTTTTCTGTTCTTAATAATAATAAGTTGTATTCGGTTCACAATGTTCGATTTTTAACTTCTACACTTGCCTTTTTGTATTTGGGGATTTTTTTTTTTTTTTTTTAATTGCCTTCATTTGGGGAAAAATCCGAGCTTAAATCTGCTTGATATTTTCTTTTTGAAAAAATTTTTATTTTCCCTTTTTAGTAGAAATCAAGTTGGGGATTTTTTCGGAAAAAAAAAAAAAAAACCATGATTTGGAGAAATTTGAAGACATGTTTGGGGAAATAATTTTCGACCATCTGGCATCACTGAGTAACACCTTGATCTTGGGAAAGCAAGGGTTAATTTTCTTAAATCATTAATAGTTTTTGATCTTGACCATATGAGTGGGCTCTGGCAAAGCTCGACGAAACAATGTAGTTTCATAAATGATGAAAATCAGAGCTGGATCATAGCCTTTCAGAAAAAAAAGTCTGTTTTCCAATAACCATTTTAGGGAAAATCTGACAATAATAAAATATCAAATTTCTATTAAAAGTTTTTTAATAGAGAATCAAATAGTGAAAAATTGGTTTATTATTTATATATATTTTTTTTTAAGTTTATAAGATCTATTATTGGAACATAGCTCAACAGTATTTATTTTCAATTTCCTAATCACGAAATCAAAGTCACAGTTATTATGGAATAAAAATTTAAAACAAAGGAATTGTCTTATTACTTTCAAATATATAGATATTGATCTTACAGAATCCTGAAATTTCATTTAAAAGACTTTAAACGTCTAAATTTAAAAATTCAAAATAAAATAAATTAATCTAAATGCTTTTAAAGTTGAAACGGGAAGATTTCAAAATTGGCATTTGTGTTTTGAACATTTTGGTGCGGCAGATATTAAAAACAATATTTTAATGATGAGCTGAACCTGAGCTTAAGAGAGGGCGGATCCAGCTATTTAGCACGAGTGATATCACCTGACTAAAACCAGAATAAACAACATTTTAATTTATTCCGGGGTATTTTTAGCCCACTGTTATTCTTTTTTTTTTTTTTTTTTTTTTTCAAACTTCAACACTAGCTACAGTACGCTTACGTCCTGTTTACATTAAGCTTTGATATGGAAGCTATGTTGCTGTTTTTCGATGCTGCGAAATTTACAAAATATATTTGTGTTAATATACTATACAGATAGAAGAATAATTATATAATATCAACAAAACTTCTTTAATCAATATTGTATTTATTTTTAATGAGACATATAAACACAAAATACTAAAATAAAAAAGAAGAAAATGTGTTATAAATTTTTATAATTCAAGCAAAATATATATGCATACTTGCCAACCTAACTCGTAACATTGTTAGTTCCCGCCCCTGTTTGTACAGAATTTAATTTTTAGAGTAATTAACTTCAAATATATTTACGATAAACTCATTGAGCGCCACGCGAATTCTTATGGAAATCCCATTCAGGCCACACGTGCTGCTTAGAAGCGTGTTATGTTTATCGAGTTTCAATAAACCCCATTAGGCCTTAACGATATAATCCTATAAAAATCCTATTTAAAAAAAAAAAAAAAAAAAAAAAAACATGAAGTAAATTTTAAATAAAGTGTCAGTAATTACTTAAAACTATGTAAGTTCTGTAGTTTTATATCATATTTTACACTGCCGGCTGACTTGGCCTAAATGGAAAGATCAGTGTCAGCCACCGATGGCTGACATGGCGCTAAAAAGACTGATGTGAAAAAAATGTACGGAAAGGGGCGGGACCAGTAATCTTCCGGGTTAGGTTGACAAGAATGTATATACATAGAGCAATGCCAGAAAATGTTCTTTATTTTTCATGAACCAGATGAATGGTATTTTTTTTCTGAATAGTCTATGTATTAAATATAATGCTGCTTTAAATACCCTTTAAATAAAAAGTTTTATTACATAAAGTAATTTTCTGGCACTCTACAGCTCCCAAATGACACACAATACGAAACCCCGCCCTTTTCCAGTGTTTAAAGGGTATTAACGTTTAATATGCTTGCTATTCGTTTTGGATCTTTCCTCCTCCTCCTTATCTTCTTTTTTCCTTAAGAAAAAAGAGTTATGTAACATTTTGACCTTTTCAAGTGAAGATTTAGATTAAGGGTAGTAGGCCTTTCTACACCCACCGTCCACTTCGGTATCTGTGTTAAAGAGTAGAATTTTAGAACATCCCATTAAGTAGTAGGATTTATTATTTTGCATATTAATTTGTTACACATTATAAAATATAAAAGCAAAAGAATATCGTGGAGATTTATGTAAAAGTTTTTAATAATGAAAAAAATAAATAATTAATTAAAAAAAAAAAAAAATAAATAAAAAAATCTGTTTTAATATTTTTAAAAAGTCAATTAAATTAAAGAAAATGAAAGTACTGCAGTATCAGAACAAACTCCCATTGTCACTATGAAACGACCGTGGGAACCAGGTTGAGTGCCGCCGTTTCAGACAATTATACGGCAGCTTGTGTTAAAATAATTTTGAATTTTCAAAGAAATTTAAAACCATTCACCTTTTTTTTTCTCTCTTTTGATAGATATTTTAATATCTATTCAAGCTATTTAATTTTCTTCGTATGAAGTGAACTACCCGATGTTTAATCAATAGAAACCAATAAAAATCTTTTAATTCATAAACTAACTCAATAAGTTCTGTGAATTAGTCATTCTTTTTAATTTTATAATTAACATTTCTTAAAATTTTTTCCGGTGTGAAACTTAATAAATAATATATAATGGGTGGTAGATCATGATTTATATATTCTAAATGTATAGACGGACCCCTAATACATTTTCACGTGTAACTCTAATTAAAATTGATTTAAGGTATATAAATAGGTATGTTTTTCGAACCGCCTTGATCTCAGAAATCTGAATATGAAGTCAAAAATAGGGGTTGCTATTGAAAAAAATGAAGTTAATGCCAGTTTTAATGTGTAGACGACCCCATAGGCAAAATGTAACTATACCGTTATAAACTAGATGTTATTACAAATCGATCGGTACCAGTCAAATGTTTCTACGATAATTTACGGCGAAATTAGGTGGGGGGGTGGCGTTTTTTTTTGGGGGGTGACTGTACACAAGAAGAAAGTACTGGATAAGTGAAAAGTTTCGATTTCCAGTTTTCGACGGATTTACACGCTTTGAGATGTCTTAAACAAGACTTGACTATTTTTTAAAAATATCTGTCTGTATGTCTGTTTTAGTGTATGAAAAAAATTGTGAAGGTTGTACCTCACGAACCAATAGACGAAATTTAACCAGCATTGATATTTAGTTGGACCTTGACCTTAGTGGTGCTGATTATTTTTGAGGAGCAATTGCTCAATAGGCACTGTCATCCCATTATTATTATTTTTTTTTTTTTTTTTTTTTCATAATTTTTAATATAGCAGTATAGGACAAAATTTCGTATAAATATACATAATGAGAGTTATTTTTAAGGAATGATTGTAAAATTAACCTGTATAGTAGTAGTAAACTAGGGGAAAAATGTGCGCATATAAGAGCATCGCTTCCACACTAGGAAGGTGTACATTTTCAATACGGATATCTTTCAAAAGAACTCGTCAATACCTTTAAAAACGATGGTTGAACCATAGATAGATCTGTGATAATTTAAAACAAAGTTATTGATTTTTTTTTTTTTTTTTTTAATAGGAAAAAAAAAATCGCATTTCTTCTAATGTCGGCATAAAATTGACTTTACTTTCGGCAATTAGTCTTATACTTCTCTGAGATTAAAATCGTCTGCATTCATCAGGGAAAATAATTTTAGTAAATAATAACTTAATAAATAATTTGTTACGTGAATTTTGATAAGATAACACAGAAGAAAGCCTTGTGGTGGCCACAACATACTAGTGCTGTTTGCCTAACTGTATCTTAAAAAAGTATATTTAAATGCAAATGTAAAAATTAAAATAAAATAAAACTATACGGAAACTGAGCAGTTTTTTCTCAGTGTTTTTTTTTTTTTTTTTTTTTTTTTTTTTTTTCAAATATTGAAGCAAAAAGTATCGATACTAAATTTATTTCAATTTTTTTTTAAATCTTTATATTTGACGGAGAAATGCGGAGAAAATCTTAAGTGCTGTGTAAATTCATTTGAAGTTTAATTATGGACTATGAAAGAATCTTGTAAAATTACGCTTAGTCTAATTACTTAATTATTAAAATTTAAATTTAAATTAAACGTGATTTCATTTATTGTAATATCGCAATTTAATTTGAAACTATATTATGTAATTCTAAGCTTAAAATTACCGTATGTGTTTATCAAAAACTTAAAAAGATATAAATAAATAAATAAACTATATTCAAATGTCGTTTCATCCAGGGCCGAAACTAGAGGGGGGCGAGCGGGACATTTGCCCCGGGCGCCAGATGGAGAAGGGCGCCGAAAAAGGCTGGTTTGTTGCCTTATTTACTCATTAAAAAAAAAAAAAACTAGTATGTTGTGGCCACCACAAGACTTTCTTCTATATTTTCCTATACATATTCAATCAGTAACAATATTAAAAAAAAAAAAAAAAAAAAAAGATTTTTTTTTCTTTTTCGGCGATTTTCGATTCGATTTTTTTTTCTTTTTTTTTTTTTTTTGTGAAAATTAATACATATTCAATCACTAACAATAATAAAAAAAAAAAAAAAAAAAATCGAATTTTTTTTCTAAGTTTTTTTTTTTTGGTAAAAGTAAAAAAAATCGATAACTTTGTTTTAAATTATCACAGATTTATGGTTCAACCATTCGTTTTAAAGGTATTGACGAGATCTTTCGAATGATACCCATCTTCAAAATTTAACCCCCCCCGGGGGGGTACTTCCCCCCCAGGGGGGGAACCGATGCCCCCCCATGCACAATTTTTTTTTCCTAGTTAACTACTACTATCATCAATAATTCAAATTAATTTTACAATCACAAGTTTAAAATAACTCTCATTATGCCCATTTATACGGAATTTTGTCCTATGCTGCCATGTTAAAAATTTGCATAAAATGCGATTACAGCGCCACCTGTTGAGCTATTGATCCCCAAATCTAATGGGCACCAGTTCATGTCAGGGTGCAACTAAATACCAAGTTTGGTTAAATTTCATTCATATGTTCGTGAGATACAGCGTCCACAAAAAAATGATACAGACACACAGACAGACAGACAGACAGACACACAGACAGACAGACAGACAGACATTTTTTAAAAACTATCAATTCGTGTTCAGGATATCCCAAAACGTGTAGATCCGTCAAAAAACGGAGGTCGAAAATTTTCGCGAATCCAATACTTTCTCTATATTACATATAGAAGAAAGTAAAAATTCAAAGTTTAAAAAAAGAAGAAAAGAAAGAAAGAAAAAGAATAAAAAAAAGTCAAATTCTTTTACTCAGGGCAGTTTGAACAAAGAAATAAAAGTAGAAGGAAGATTAATAGATAACAGAATTCATTTAGAAGGAAAAGCATGGTGGATAGAGTGTTCTCCAAGACTAACAATATTCTTTTAAGGTTAGTGAGTGTGGTAAAATATTCTCGCAATCGAAGAAGAGTAATTTACAAGTGGTCCCTGACTTTCAGCCAAGGTTTTTAAAAAGTAAATGATTGGAAAATACGTAGTATACTTGATTAAACTTCAGTAGGCTCTTTTGAAATTATGATTCACAAGGAAGAAAAAAAAAAAATCTCAGGGCGCCAATGTGACTATTAAAAGTGTGACCGTTAAAATATTAAAATAAGTATGTCAAAATAAGGCCATAATGTTATAAAATAACCCAGTGCACTAAAAATAAAAGGGCAAAAAGAATGCAAAATACTAGTTAATAATTGAGTTAGGAGCTATCATTCACAAGGCTCAGCAAGTCCCTATCAAAGTACTATGACAGCTAAAGCCACCACTACCTCCTAACATGTATAATTATAAATATTACAATGAAATAAAATGTCTGTACTTTTACTATACTTTTTACTTCTTTATTCAAAGCATAAAGAAGTATTATGAAACCAATTTGCGAAATGGATTTTGTGTATCGCATAGCTCATTAACGAATAGTCATAGAGAGTTGCAAATTTATATTTGGAATTGTTATTTACCAATTTTGGTCTTGACATGAACTCCCGTTTTTGAGATATCTACGAATTTATGCGATTTTTTTGTGACGTCTATGTGTACGTACGTATGTGTGTGTGTGTATCTCGTATAACTCAAAACCAAGTAGACGTAGGACGTTGCAATTTCACATCTAAGTTTGTTACAACAGTTGTTGTGCATCTCTCATTTTGGTGTTTCTGTGCGCCTTTCACTTTTGGAATATCCACGAATATTATATCCATGATGACTGAAAATACAAAGTTTTTTGCAATTATATATAACTTTCCGTCATACAGATTTTAACAGAAATTAATATTAGCGTGAATATTGACAGTTACAAAATTTGTTGACATTCTTGACTTGTAGGTTCTAGATGAATGCATTTTATTTGATGAATATTCTGGGAACAGCCGAATAAAAATCAATAATCAATGATTATTCTTGAAGCAATCGAATAAACCAGTTTTTCGTACTCATGAACAGTCTACACCACAGAACAGAAATTTTACTAATTCGGAACAATGACCAAATGGTTAAAGTTCTTAGAGATGTACGCTCAGCTTGCAGACCAAACAGAAACTGAATTCATCCAGTCTTGCTAGTGATTTATAGAATTTTCGAGATAGTTCTACTCTAGAAACTAATGAATTAACCTGGAAAATTTTACAAGTCGGTTTCTATTGAAGTTAGATCTTCTAAACTTTGGCTACCCTAAATTACAAATTAGTCTTCTTGGATTGTTTCCGAGAATATTCATAGACTAGAATCTGCCTTTCTATTTTATTTCCTGAAAATGATTTTAAAAAAGATTATCTACAAATTGCACTGCTCTGCATGAAAATCGGCCCCAACACCATTTTTGCAAATTCTTATGTAAAATGACCTCCTGAATACGATTATGACGCCCATTTTGCCCTATCACCCACCATTATTTGGGGACGCTCCCCTATTTTTATCATTTTCCGGTATTTTTATAGCTATAAATTTGATTTGAAAGGGGTGAAGGGATTGTTTTAACTGTTAAATGTCTTTTGAGGGGCTACAGAAAGGAAAAATTCCAAAACATGAACATTTGCAGCAAGTGGAAAATTTAGGGGAGGAGGGGGATTTGCCTTTGAAATTACAAATTACATTTTTTATATTTTATTAATCAATTATTACTATTATTTATTTTAAATTATTATTTTTTTTATTTCAAAGTATTAAAATAAATCTTTTCCATTCTCCAAATCAAATTTATGGCCAAACTACCAAACAGTAACAGAAAGGGTGGCGTCCCGAGAAAACAGTGGGTGATTGGGCAAAATGGGGGGTCATATTCGGATTCAGGAGATCATTTTACATGAGAATCAGCAGGAATGGTATCAGGGCTCGTTTTTTTTTTTTTTTTTTTTTTTCTTTCTTTCAGCGCAGTGCATTTAGACAGCTAACGGTTAGTCCGTACTTGAAGGATATGAGTAGTTTTTAGATACTTGATCATATCTATTAATTTATGCATCTTAATTATATGAAAAGCTTAAATATTTGTCTGTTTATTTTTCTGCAGTATAGTTGATGTAACGACTATAATATTCAAAATATCATTTTAAATTCTTTCAAAATAATGATATTTTCAGTTTTAAAAGTAATTGAATATGAAATTTGCCTTCACTTGTTTTAGAATTCTCATTTATAAATACCATTAATTTAAGAGAGAGGGAAAAAAAACAAACTCTCATTAAACCAGTAAAAATAAATAAATAAATAAAATTAATAACTGTAGCTTAATTTAAATCTTTCTCTATAATACGCTTTTCTTCCTTTTCCCCCCTAAAATAATGCGTTGATTCACAACTTCAATCTTTTTTTTTTTTTTTTTTTTTTCAAGAAATATTATAAAGATATAAAACATATACGTTAAAATAAAAATCGGCTGGTTGTAGCTTTACTTGTGCTTGTACATTTTTACACCTGGCGAAGTGTCATGCTAAGTATTTCGAGACGAAACACATGTTGCGATTCTGTTTTGTTTTGTAAACTCTGTTTTTCATAACAAGCATATAATGTACGAAGTTTGTTAAATTCCGTCCTGGAGATGCTGAGATATAGCTATCAGAAAACGTGGCATAAAAGTGCTGCAATTCGAGCGATATATATCAAAAACTAGACACCACCAGTTTATGTCAGAATTCAACTTCACACTAGGTTTCATGGAATTCCGAACATGCACTTCATAAATTAGCTACAGTATTTGTGTCCCATACAGACACACACACACGCATCCGTTAAATATAATCATAATGCATTTCAAAATCTGTAAATTTATCCAAAATTGAATTAAATTCAATATTTACTTCTTACGAATGCAGTTGGAAATAAAATGGCCATAAAAACTTTGTAAAATTTCCTTTGAAATTTTAATTCCTGGTTGGGAGGAGGGGGGGGGGCGCCAAAATCTCTCCTTGCCCCGGGTGAAAAAAATCCTAGTTTCGGTCCTGGTTTCATCTGTTACTTTATGTTGTTCTCAGTCATTGAAATAGATACAATATTTCACTCCCTACATTGTTATTATTTCCTTCTATAACATCGAAAGAAAGAGTTAGATACGTGAAATTTTTCGATTTCCATTTTTCGATTATTTTATACACGTTTTGAGATCTCCTGAACATAATAATTCTTCTATGTAGCTACTTTTAGAAAATGCCTGTCTATGAGTCTGTGTCTGTCTGTAAACTACCAAAATTTTATGAATGCTAAATTCGAATGGAATTACACAAAAGTTTATATTTGGTTGAATTTGATATAATCTTTATGCTGGTCAGTAAAGTGATATAATATTTGTGCTGGCACTGACATATATTGCCAAGCAGGTGGCACTGCCATACGGCTATATTTCTCCAGCTCACTAGAGGACTATATCTCAGTTCCTATCATGTGCAAGTGCACATAACTTAATATGGGGAGTGGTCATTATGAAAAATTATGCTGTTACATTTTGGGTGCAATTCGCTTTATAGGTTTCGCAGATATGTTGCGAGAGGACTATGTCTCTGATTCTATAGTGTATAAATTCATTAAACTTGATATGTGAGATAGCTATTATGAAAAATTAAGCTCATTTATTTTTGGTGATTATAGATCGAAATGTAGCTTTAACATTATTCACTTTTGGTGAATATTGAACTGGCTATAGCTCAACATCTATTGGTTAAATTCGCACCAAACTGCATATGTAAAATTTTTATACTGAGGAGCTATGTTCATTATATTTTTATGCGTGTTAACTGATAGTTAGTGCTGTTATATAGAATGATGTTGAAGAAAGTTTTGTGATGGCCAGAGCGTACTAGTTAAATGCCGATTTTGAAAAGAAAATATCCTATCCTAAGATATCGAGTCATAACCTTTGATGATATTACTAGCTTGCGTATACAATAGAAAAGTTCCTACCTAAAGATGTAACCGACATAGAAGGTGATTTTCGTCGGACATGTGACGTGTGAAACAATCAGATCCGTTCAGTTTGCCACACTTGCCTTATTACAGGACTGCCAACCATCTCATTAATAAGCGTAGACTTGTTAACGCCCCTTGAAAATACGTCCCTTTTCCCACACCACTTTATATTTAGAGCAATTCTCTCCAAATAGTGTTACGATTAAATAAGAATGAAATTACTCTAAAAAATTACTGGTGTACAAAAAAAGGCGGTGACTAAAAGTACTACGCTTCATAATGAGATGGTTGGCAAGCATGCTTATTACCATCTTTTTGTTTACCACACTGGGATTATTAACGCTACTGCAAAACATTATTCCTCTCTCTCTCTTTCTTATCAAGCTGGATGACAACAAATAATCTTTCACACTCCTTGTCCGAATGACATAGACCTTATATAGATAGACCACGCATCCCCCCTCATTATCCGTCTGCGACATGAAGTAGCTTCCCCAGCGAAATTATCACGTGATGCAGACCAGGAGAGAGAGACGAGAATGAATATTATGTGATTTTTCCATAGGAAAGAAAGTAGTTTTGAGTTTTTTAATTTCTGTATTGTACACATACTTTTATTTAAGCCTTTAGATTTACGCATCGTTGGAAAGCTAAAATGTCATAGATTAATTATAAAAAAAAAATCTTTAGTGAGAAACCATTCTGAAGGGGAGAATTTTTTGTTTGAATTCTTACAAAAATAAGTGCTTTGTTATAGAAGAACCTCCCTCAACTCTCTGTCACGTGACATACGGCCTTGACCACAAAGGATGCAGGTTTCAGATTACACCCTCATGTTGAAGACATTCACTATAATGGGAAGTCCTATTGGTGGCGTAGTCTATATATATAAAGGTCTATGCCGAATGAAGGAGGAGGGGAGTGACCAAGTAACCCTCAAGGATGAAAACTGAAAAAGCACTCATCACGTGATTTTGATGTTGATTACTTGCTTCTATGAGGGATGCACACTCTCGTAAGATATATCCTCTAAGGTCAAAGCATTTTTCACAGACAAATAAAGTAGTACGAAAATTCATTAAACGTAATGGTAAGAGGAATACGAGAAAAGGAGAGTGAAAAATCAACTAAGAAACTGGTTTAGAATTAATATTTCTAGGTTTAACAAGAGAAAGAAAAAACATTAGTCGAACACAGATTATGAAATACTTTCCTACATTAAAAGAATATAATTGCGAAACCCTCCTGATTCAGTATGGTAAAAGGATATAATCGAGTAAAACACAATTTTAAATCATGATAAAAATGTGAAATATAAAAAACTGATTTAAATTTAGTAATGGATGCAATTTGTAAGCAAAATGTTCTAAGATTTTGAAATTTTGCATGTACATAAACATCGTTATATTTCTTTTAAAAGTATGCGTGTGATTAATTTTTTATGGTTTCTTCATTTGTATGTAAATGTGTAACATAAAAAACAATGAATACTCACTATCACCAATGTTCAACTCTACCTGGGAAAAAGGTTTTTTTTTTTTTTTTTTTTTAATGCGAATTGCCTGGGAGATATTTGAAATATATAAGTAAAATATTCTTCTCTGTGTGTGTGTTACTTCAAATACAATTCAAGACTAAAAAGAAGAAGAAAAAAAAAAAAAGGCTTTCAAAAAGATAGCTTTAAATTTGGAATATGAATGTAAAATAATTCCATCAGGTTTCTTTAAAGATAATTAACCCCCGAAGTCATTTAAATCTTAATTTTTTTTCGAGAAAGTCTTCTATCTTCGATTTATTCAACTAATTTATTTCATAAAAATAAAATTCATGAAGGCAAATATTCATACTTATGACATTTCTCACCTTTAAAGAAATGTAATATTTTATTTCATAAAACATCAGCTTTTTACAGTTTTATTCACGGTGAAAAAAATAAATTAATGAACACGGCGTCTCACGTGTCTGGAATAAGAACAAGTTTCCCTTTCCCAAGACAAGAAATCATGGGCATCGCGCCCTTATGGATGGCTATAGAGGCCGCAAGGGGTTGCGGGGGAGGGGGGCACTTGCCTCCTCCTAGAAAATTCTAATCGGATAAAACAATTATTTTTAGACTATATTTAAAGCTATGTTGTTTCAGAGTGTCAATTATTACTGAAATTGCCAAACAAAATTTATATCGTAGAATCAATTAGAGACCAGTTTTACAGAACAGATTAGTTCTAACCTTTTCCTGAATGTAGAGTTTGAGACGACTTAACAGTAAGTTTTTCGGATTCCGGTTGGTTTGGAACAAGCAGTATAATTTTATAAAACACATCTTGGCTTAAATTAAGTGTGTGTGGGGGGGGGGGAAATGTTAATGCGTATATATAGACACGTTTAATCATCTAAATAAGTTGAACTAAATTTCTAAATTACAGTATACTCCCGATTATCCGCAGAATTGAGTGCACGAGTTCCGCGGATAAATAAAATCGTGCAAAAACCGCGCAATTTCTGGAAATGAGATGTAAATGAGATTTAAAAATATATTCTAGCTCAAAAACGCGATTGTATTTTATATAAAACATAATACAAACCAAGAAAACATTCACAATACAGAAAAAAATTTTGCACGTAATATACTACAGGGTGTAAAAACAATAAATAAAACTGTGTATTTACAATGAAGTCAATGTAAAATCTGTAAGGTAAGTTATGCACCAAATTAAATAGTACGGCAACCAAGCCAACACTTTAATTTATAACGTTGCATATTAAATACACACCACTTTATTTGCAGAGAATTTTCCTCCAATACGTAATAACGTTTCAATAAGAGGAAAAATACTCCTCAAGAAAAATAGTGTGAAATGAAAGGAACATATTAACAATGCACCGGAGTAAACTAAAATAATGTCATGTCTAATAGCGTACTGTATTAAAAATAAAACAAAATCAACAAAGTTCTTTAAATGTACATTTTTTTTTTTTTTTTTTTTTTTTTTTTTACTTCCTTATACAAAGTATAAGGAAGTATTGTTATCCCGATTTGGGAAATGTATTTTATAGCTCACATAACTCAAAAGCAAATCATCGTAGAATATTGCAAATTTATATGTGGGACTTTTATGATATCTAGTTGTACACCTGCAAGTTTCGTCGTAACCCTTTGCGGCGCAAGACAATTCGGATCATTTAAATTATATTACCACCGGCATTCATGAACTAAATTAAACTAAAAGAAATTTTAAATTTTAAGGGTAAAAAAAACCCGGCCTGTTCTGCCATGTTATAAACGTGATTTTTTTTCTAAAAAATTTCCGGGATGAATTTTTGCAGCTGAATCTTAAATTTTTCGTCCTCGCAGCCAGGCCCTGACTAACGGCAGGGCATACGGGGCAAATGCCCTGGGCCCCCTTCTGAAAGGGTCCCCCCCTACAGGCGTATGCATAAATTCTGCAACCTAAAGACCTCTTATGCCACTGAAAGGGGGCCCCCAGAATAGGCTTGCCCGGGGGCTCCAGGCAGTCTAAGTCGGGCCCTGCTCGCAGCGAGGGGTTAACGGCCTTCTTCACTCACCTTCGCCGGAAGTCCGAGCCAATGTTATTCTGTGGGAAATTTTCTTTATTTATAACTAATTAACTAATACATATTCATTAAATTCTAATTTCACTTTCAGAAAATTCCCAATTGTTAAATTGACGCACCGTTTTTAAAAACGCATTCTTCGAAATATCAAAATGGAAAATTTCACACATTGAAAATTCGTATTTTACAGCTTCGAAATAAAATATTAAAAATAAAAAAATACATTTTTAAAAAGATGCGTCTATTTAACAGTTGAGAATTTTCTGAATGTGAAAACAGAATTAAAAAATGTGTATTACTTAATGAATTATAAGTAAAGAAACTTTCCCATAGAATAACATTAGCTTCGGTTTCTGGCAACGGTGAGTGAAGCGCGCCCTTAATACAAGCTCTTGTTTTAGAAATATCAGCGACTTTACACGATTGTTCGTGACGTCTGTACGTGTCTGTGTGTACTTGTGTATGTATATATCTCGCATAACTGAAAAACGGTTGGACGTAGAACGTTGCAAATTGGCATATAGGTTTTTTTTTTATATACTATCTAGTTGTGCACCTCCCTTTTTCGTGTTTCTGTGGCTTTCCGTTTTGGAGATATTTACGAAAATTATACTCATGATGACCAAATATACAAAGGTTTTGCCCATTATACATATAATGACCTACCATCGTACAGATTTTAAAATAAGCTAATGATAGAGCTCGTAATGATATTATTATGAAAGTTGTCGACATTTTTGCATGTAGAAAGTAATTTGTAAAAACATAAGCAGGTTGTAGTCAACGTATGCATTTTATTTAATGATTATTCAGCCCGATAATAGAGCCCTTAATGATATTTTTATGAAAGTCGCGACATTTTTGCTTGTAGAAAGTAATTCTTTAAGGCATGAACAGATTCTAGTCGACGAATGTACTTTAATGAATACTCAGCACTTAGATAGAACACGTACTGACATTGGTATGAAAGTTGCCGACATTTTTTGAGTGTGGAAATTAATTCGTAATATATAAACAGATTGTAGACGACGAATGCACTTTATTTTGTTTTAGTTTTGTTTGTCATTTAAAGAATTTTCGAAGAATTTAGTTCAGTGCTATAAACCAATGAATCTTTTCGGAAAATTCCAGAATTCTGTTCTTATTGAAGTTAGAGCTTCCAAACTTCGGCAACCCTAAACTAAAAAATTTCGCCAAATTTGGTCGCAAGTCGCTAAATTCAACACAAAATGACCAAAATTGATTCCAAGATCAAATCAGCGTTGGCTACAAGCTTGGCGAGTTGATGAGATTAGAGATAAAATTTGGCGGCAAATATTGTTTTAGGATAACCAGAATTAGTAAATCCTTTCTCAATTTTAACTGAATTATTTGTTTCGGTAAAATGTATCGTTCTTGACCTCTAATTTTTGGCAAAGAGAACAAAAATAGGATATCTATACTGGAATGATTTTCATTAAACTCTAAGCTATGAATTTGCCAATGAGAGATTCTGTAATAAGCCATTCCTGAAAAAAACTAGCATATTTGTTTGGCGGTATATACAATCCTATTATCATGACTTTTGTAAATGAAGTAGCAGTTTTCTGATTTTCAGCTTTTTTTTTTTTTTTTTTTTTTTTTCCGTAGTTGGAATAACCTGCCTGGTTATTTACGAATCCGTTACTTCGCAGAAAAATATGAATGGTTTCATAACAATATGTATATTTCAATGGGTGCATAAGTAATGTGGTGTCCACATCAGATTTTTTTCTTTAAGAAAAGCTGTCTTTTTTTTTTTTTTCCTGTCAAAAAATTCCTTTGTCTTGATCTCGCCCTTTTCCAGCACTTGCGGGTAATCGAGAGTTTACTATTTATCTAAACTTTTACGGTTTCCAATTATACCCTTCTGCAAAAATTTCTGGCGACGCCACTGCATGAAATCTAACAAATAATAAGTTAAGAAAATTGCACCAGTAGTAGATAATTTAAGGGCATTTTTGGCCTTTTTTTTTTTTTTTTTTTTTTTTTTTTGTATACTGTCTTTAATTTTAGACGCTGTAACTATAACCAATGTTCGATACCTCAACTAACTTTTTCTATACATATTGTACATTATACTGGAAACGATGCTAATTAAAGCTTTTTCATACTTGAAAAATTATTCTTCTGGTGACGCCATAGTGGACACTTGAAAGTCAAGTAGTGGACACCTTGAATTTTATTTTCAGAATAGGTGAAATAGAATGTGAACTAGTCGAAAAAGTGTATTTAGTTAACAAAAGTTACTTAATATTTAGTCTCGAAAACTGCGAAGCAGCACTATCGCGCTGCGAGAGGTAAGATTCAGATATCACCGGAATTTTAATTTAATTTTTTTACGTAAACAAAATCCACCATTCAGAACCAAAACACAGTTGTTGAACATTATATTTCCATTGTTTTCTTTTACAAGAAGTATGTATACCGAGCTACCAACCTAATTCGGCAAATTGTTAGTACCGCCCCTTTTTCTACACCATTTAAAGTTTAGAGTAATTTTCTTCAAATATATTTACGATGAATTAAGAAAGCAAATACTCTAAAAATTAAGTGGTGTAGAAAAATGGGCAGTACTAACAATTTGCCGGATTAGGTCGGCAGCTCTATATATATATTTGTTTATTTATTTTATAAAGTTCTTTTCTTTCATTATTTATTTGTAAAACATAAAAAGAATTAATAAATTAACTGACAGTTGTATGAGTAATTGTGTTTTATTAAATAACTTTTTTTTTTTTTTTTTTTTATGCTCAAAAAATATCACCAGAAAACAAAGTCAATACTCTAATCACTGAAATCAATTAAATGTAGTTCTTTCGAAAGAGAAATATCTAACATAATTTTTGACGCATAAAATATTATGACGCTCGTTTCATCATTTTTTAAAATATATATCATTATATTTGTGAAATAAGTTGGAAAAAAATAAGAACAGGCGGAGTATCGATAAAATCTTACCAAAATACACACCCCTTCACTACGCTGAATTGCATATTTGGAATACAAAATTGGATTTTTTCGCTGAACCTAAATTTTCGTAAAACATTGTGTGTGAACAATTATTAATGGTAAAACACGTTTTTTTGTTTTTATTCATCCTTAAATGATACTTAAATTGACCTTTTACAAACGCCACAGTAAGGCGTGGTTTTCATTAATTAGATGTGTTTTTACAAATCATTAGAAAATTTCATATTTTATTTCTGTAGAAAGAGCTATCGAGGGTAAATAATTTAGGCATAAAAATACACATTCATACATTCCCTTTCGCTTTCCTTTCTTGGATTTTTTTTAATTTTTACTGAACGGCGTGGTTTTCCAGTTGGCATGATTGGGTTTCGATTTTTTTAGAAAACTAAAATTAAATATTCACACCGGAAAAACTTTTATTGAGGCCTGAAATAGCGATAGCAATTTAAGGATGTGATTCAGAAAATGCTTCAGCAATCAAACGGTTAAAGAAAGTGAAAAATGCATAAACTTGTGTCATAAATTGAAAACAGATTAAATCTAGAATTTTTTTGCGGCTTCAAATAAAATAATACATTGTTTTACTTAAAATAAGTCTTAGTATTGTAACGTACGCCGTTGGGTACCTAATAGGCTACTTTAAACTTCGTTAATGTATTTTATTTGAAATAACTGAGCCTTTTTATAAAATAAATATACAGTTTAATTTTACTTGTATTTACACTATTTACACACTGAATTTCACTTGTATTTAAACAAACCATATAGTTAAATAATCGCCAAAGGTTGGTGACCACTTCTCCCACCCATCACACGAGAGAAAAATATCCAACTTCCTATTCATAGAACAACCGAGATTTTTCTTTACTTCACGTGCTCTTTTCAAACAGTTCACGTTCTTTTTATTTTTCATTATTTTTTCGTTCTTTAATAATTAATTGTTGAACCGTGAATGATGCTTCTTGGAATACTTAGAACGCTGTGACGTTACAGTATGTATATTATTTAATAACCCTTCCCTTTTTGTGTGATAGTCATGTGAAAGCAATCAATCTTATAAGCACCAAAGTTTATCGACTTTTCTTTCAGATATTTTCTGGAATTCTGCATATTTTTTCCCGATATATTTAAATTTCTTCTCAAAATTTGGAAAACAATAGTCTCTTATGACTATGTTGCATTATTTTGGTCTGTTTTTGAGTAAATCGAATAGACATTCCGTTCTACATTCCAAATTTGAACGTATACGGCCCTTTGTCCAATACGGATTCTTCCCTGCAGGATCAAATAACCTAATATAGCACTATCCGCTATTGGAATTATGATACCATTATATACACATATTATGATACCATTAGCGTACACAGATGGAAACGTTATATTCGATTACAAAAACAAATTTTTAACATTATAAATGAATTCTGCATACTGTTTTTCGTCACATGCAAGCAGTTGGTATAAGAAATCAGCTCGAAATCAGCAGATGCAAAGAAAAGAAAAATTTGCTTACCTTATTCAAAACGTTAACGTTAAAAGTTTACTAACGTTAACAGTTCGTTTTGTTTGAGTGAAAACTAATTTCGTTTTAGAGATCTGTTGTCTCAAAATCTCCATAGTTCAAGACATTAATAGTAGAGGATTGTGACATCAAATCTGAGTGCGAGGCAAATATACATTCGGCATAGGGTAGGTGCTCCAGTGATTGGCATGTTCCAGTAATTAATATCTATCCTGAAATAATTAATAAATAAGAAAACTAATAAAATCACATATTTTACATATAAGAATTTTAACATTTTATGCCAAACACTGGAGTATAGGGTGCTAATAACTGGTAAAATGAATAACTAGCAGTGTCAAACACTGGAACATAGGGAGACAATTACTGATAAAATGAAAAACTGGCAGAGTCAATTACTGGAACATTGAGTGGGTGTCAAATAAAAATTCATAAAAAAAAAAGATAATTGTTATCAAATGTATATATTTTAACATATATGTGGTTCTGAATGTCTTTCATACCATATGTACTAACTTAATATTTCTAAAAATATTTTCTGATGGCTAGAACATTAAAAACATCAGAGATTGCTCTAAAAGTGTCAATCACTGGTACACTTACCCTACAAAGTTTAAATTATAAAGTTTAAATTTAAATGTGACATGGGACCCTACGTTATAGTGTCCATCACTGATGCACTTACCTTAATTAGTTTTATTCATAATTCACCACTAAGCTATGCCAATGAAAAAAGCATATAATGGGTTTCAAAAGGATAAATTTGCAACAGACAATAAAAAAGGAAAATAAAATATTCTTGAAAATAAAATACCGCAGGTTTTACAATGTTAAGCAAAGGAACATAGTAAAATAATAACGAACACCGTGGTTATAATTCCATTATAACCACTATATAATAGCATTATAAATATACTATGTAATAGCATTAAATTAATTGTGTCGAATATTAATTCAAAAGTTTTGAAATCAAATATTAAAGCTTCTTAATCAATTGATAAATGCAAATTAAATAAATTTTTATTAATATAAAAATTCTAACGATATTTTTCCCCTCAAATTCTCATGAAGTAGGAAAAATTTAAATAAGAAAAGATTAGAACTTATGTAACTTGTTAGGACTTATGGCCGTATTCACCATTAACTTCAATTCCCGGTTCAACGCAAAAACTTGAAAAGCATTTAAGGCAGGATACAGCTTTCCATCAAAATTTGGCATGCTGTTTCGGCCATCTAGCGTCGATGATTTCATATAATCTTTGATTGGTTTCTTTCACCTAAAAAGTCTGAAAATACTTTTACCGCTAGATGGCAGCAACAACACGACAAAATTTTCTGAAAATTTGAACCCCACCTTTATACGCTTTTCAAATTTTCATGTTCAACCGGGAGTTGAAGTCATTGGTGAATAACAGCCTTAAAAATAATAATAATAAGTAATTGCTATGTTGTTGTAGATCACTTTGAACAAAGCATTATAACCTGCAACCCACTCAACTGGAATTAAATTCTGTATAGGACAGAATTTTAATTTTGTTTCTAATTTTGTTTTTTTTTTTTTCTTCTCTCTCTTTCTCTGTTATATTGTTTTCAGTATTATCTTTGTGGAACATTGTAAAATGAATGATATTGATGGTACCTTATTTAAGTAAAAATTACATTGCACATTTTTCAGAAGTTTTTACTATAGTTAATATTGTATGAGCTTGCTGGTTTCATCTACTGTCGAAATTTTCATTTCAAGTTTACTCTTATGTATGAAGTAAAATTATTTATTTAACGACTTATTGCAAATTATGTCCTTTTATTAGTTTTATAAAATCCGCTTATATCAACTTCCTTCCACAAAACTATTCTTTCCTATAATATTCCCTAAATGGATTATCCATAATATCGATACAATCACTTCGATTGAAAAACACTCAGCTTTATTATTTTCTTCAATGTAGTCTTTTAGGGTATTTTTTGTGAGATTAAAAGTCGTTATTGAGCAAGCTGCTTCAATTGCGGGGAGATGATAACTAGTAGAATCTGCTTCAGTTATTTTCCTTCTTTAACTGCTAATCTCAACAGAAGGGCTCACGTCGATCTATAAAGTACCTTCTCTCGCCAAAACTTTTGTCGAATTACTTCTGAAGAGATAGAAATAAAGGATGTATTGCTGCTGATAAAATCTTGTTTTATTTGATGAAATGAAGAAGTTGAGAAAAAATAGAGCTTCTGGAAAAAAAAAAAAAAAAAAAATAGTTTTGATAGAGAATTCATTTCTAAGTTTATTCATTTTTTCAGTATTTTGTTATTTCCGAATTCTTTTTGATAAATATTAAGTGATTTCCTCGAAGATCTTACCTTGATTTAAATTTCAATTAATGATCACTCCTGGACGTAAGCGTTAACGGTATTCTATTTACATAATTCATTAATCGAATGTATTAAGCTACCTATGTGAAAAACCTCAAGCAAATATCGTGAAAATTCAAAAATTTATCGTCGATAGAAGGAATTGAATTTCAGTTCCTCTCAAAATACGAAAATGGTAGGGGATTATATCAATATTTATTTACTTTAATAAACATCATATTACCATTGATTTAATCAAAATGAAAATTTGGATAAAACCCCTTACAGTTTTTCTTTATATTGGGAGGTATTCAAACTGAAATCATTCTACCAACGATAACTTTTTGAAAATTCATGATATTTGATTGGGATTTTTAAATAAGTAGCTCAATACATTTGGCTAATAAATTATTCGAATGAATTTTTTCAATGCTTGTGCATGCTCAGTTAAAAATTATTGAATTAAAATACTCATATTTCATTAGAAAATTAATATTTTTGTATTCTGATTGAAATACGTTGCGTCCAATGCAAGATGCCAAGTTTCCTAAACTTTGTTTTCCATTGGGTTTAATAAGCTTCATATAATAATAATAATAATAATAATAATAATAATAATAATAATAACGCTTTTTATTTATTTTATTTTTTAAAGAAATCTTTATATGTGCATAAATACATATGCTAGTTTCATACAAATGAATACAGATAATTAGAAGAAGTCTCATAGTCACATGCTACAATCAGAAAACATTTCAAGCATAACTTTTTACAGGGTGACCTTAAATATTCTGTTTTTAGTTTAATTTTTTTACTGGTCTCTTTTTTGCTTCGGGGCAAAACTTTCGCTGAAGTACACTGTTAAAAAAATGCAGAAAAAATACAGAAATTCTCTGTAATTTCAGAAAAAAAGTCGTAAACTACGTTTTGTCTACGTAATTTTTCCGTAATTTACGCCTTTTTTTCTGAAATTACAGAGAATTTCTGTATTTTTTCTGCATTTTTTTAACAGTGTATATGTAATGTGTTCTTTATGCTTCTCAAGTTCCAATGTAATTCGTCAAGTATATTTGTAATATATTTAACAAAACTCTTGAATTGATTGGTTCAGTGACTTTAACTTAGCACTAGTGCTAAGCATTGGGAAACTAACGATGGCCTGGGATTCACCCCTAAAGATGGTCCAGAGACATTCCATCACAACTTTGATCCTCCACGGAGACCAAAATACTTCATATCGAAAAATGTCTAGTCATTTATGGAAAAGTAGTGTGTGAATGAGTGATAGATATAAATATGTAAGATATTGGGTTATGTAGCCGATCTGGAAATAAATCCAAATGGACGATGAATTCAAATTTGTGATAGATATGACAATGTGATAGAAATTAATATGGGGTAGAAATGAATATGATTTAGATCTAAATGTTAGATTGGTCAAAATGAACGATTGATAAAAATGAACAATATAAACAAATGGTGATAACCAACAAGTAACTTTAATATAAATTCAAATAACTGACATATAAAATTTCATTTTGTTCTAGAAAGCTTTTTACGATGAAGAGTATTGTTTAAGCGAATAAAAAAAAAATTAGTTCCAAATTTTGCTCATAGATGGTGCTGTATCTTAAAACTGCAAGAAAAACATTAAAAATGCAATGCAAGTAATTGAAGAGCACCCTTTTTGTGAAATTTACTACAATATTTGAATATATGTGTCTTTTATAACACAAACCACATCCAAACGGTAATCCAATTCAGTTCACGTTATTACCATTGTCCATTGTTCACTATTCACTGTTCGATTTCGTATTTGATATTTGTTCGAGAGCTTTGTTTTAGACCTATAGTTACAATGACTTTTGTCTCGATTGATCCATATTACATCAATCCGCAGTAATAATGCACAATTTTCTTGTATATATAGGACACCACAAACAATTATGCCCGCACCAGGATTTGAATTCGGGACCTGGAGGTCTAGATATAGTATTAATTAGTATTTGTTGTAGTAAAGACTGAATTACGTGCGTTATTCGCGTCGTCAATACTTTAATATCAACCACTTTGTTGTTCACATGGCCCCACAAGAACAGAAATCACTTACCGTGGTATCAGCAACATAGCATAGGATTTTAGCTGCTTGTTAATGCTGTACATCAGTCAGATTCTTCCTTTTTTCTTTCCATGTTATCCTATATTTTGTTGTTGTTGTTGTTGTTGTTGTTGTTGTTGTTGTTGTTGTTGCTTTGTTTTATAATTTTATCTCATCTTTTCATCTTTTATCAGTTTCTTCATGTTTTATAATTTCATCTCATCTTTTATCATCATCTATCTTTTTTTTTTTTAATCTCAGTCAAAAATGAAGTTATTCGAATGCTGGTTTTTGAATATTAGTTTATGAAAAAGTCGCTTTTGAGCAATTTTTTGAAAAAATTAATTTAAGTATTTTATTTCATGAAGTAAATTTGGGACTCTAAGTTTCAACCTCTTCTTTTCTTCTAAACGAAATATTTAAATTTATTTTTTCAAAAAAATTGCTCACTAAACTAAAAGGCGACATACTGAAAGAGTAATATTTAAAAGCATAATTCGAAAAACATTTTTGGAGAGATATCCTCCTTATAAAACGAAGCAACGAAACTTCCATTGGATAACATCGAAAGGATAATCTGACTGATGTACTACAGCTTTAATAAAACAGTATTTGAGTGTCCAACTCTTTGCAGGGCTAGAAAACCTTAAATTTACTGAAGATAAGTTTTCGATTTTATCATATAAATTGAGAATGGAAAAGTAGTCTTCTGGTCGTAACACAATCTCACATGAAGAAATTAAATGTCTGGGGATCAAAATGGCCATCAGCAGAGCCTGATTAAGGGGGAAGCACACATTATCTCCGCTCTCACCGGAATATTTTTACAATTATTTTTTACTTCATGTCATAGAAATTCCACGCTTTGACGAGGAAATATTTTTTATAAAAAATGAACGGTGTAAAACAATCCAATTTACTCACCGTTATTAGACACCAGAATTCTTTTAAAATAATTTTTAATGAGAATTTTCTGTTTATTATAGGAGGAAAGTTTTTGTTAAAAAATAATGGTGTAAGTATAAATAATGTGTGCTTCCCCCTTAATCAGGCTCTGGCCATCAGTGGTGCCATATCTGGCGGATTATTTATTCAATAATCACCAATAATTTTAAAAAGTTATACTATTTGATACACATAATAGACGATTAATTTTCGAAGTGATTAGGCAAACATTACAATTAAAAATTATTGCTGATTATTGAATAAAAAAGCCGCCAGATACGGCATCACTGATGGCCATAGCAAATTTCCAAGAAGCGCGCTATGCAAACAAAATTAAGTACAAACAGCGCCATCCGGAAAAAATTTTGGAACTCTTTTTTTTTTTTTTTCGTATTTGCTTAAACCAAACTTTTGACCATAAGAAACATCGTGGTGCACACCGTACTCTTGTAAGCCATTTACTTCATTTTATATTAGAATTTAAAATGTGTCAGGGACTTTTAGCCCACCCTGTCTTGTATATGTCTTAAAAAATATTCATTTAAATATACAGGGTGATTATAATTACAGTTGAGATTTCAAAATGCTCTAACTCTAAAACCACTGGACAGAATGATTTGATATCTTATCAGAACAATCGTGATGGGATGAAATTTTGTTTGGCAAAGCAAAAAAAAAAAAAAAGTAGTTACAAGATGTAATCATCCGTAAGGTTTTTGTTTCATGAAGCTCCTTTTTTTCTCTTGTCATTCTCATTATTATCGCTGTAAACATTTTCGCTGTATTCTTGTCTTTTTCCTTAAAAAGTTGTCGTAAACACTTGGAGTCTATTGTTTCCTCCTATTTTATTCTATTGCTAGAAATATTTCTGTGTTAAATGAATCCATTTGGATAATTCCCCTTACATTACCCTGACACCGCCATCTATAGGTTTATTTTGAAACTATTTTTTCCTTTACCAAACAGATTTCATCGCTGTGCGACTGTTCTTGTAAAATATCAAATAGCTCTGAAAGGTAGTTTTAAAGCTAGAGCGTTTTGAAATCTCAACTTTAATTATTGCATATTACAACTTTCTTTATAAAACTAATCTAATAAAATTGCCCTATCGCAACTGACATATTAGTTTACTAAAGTAATGGAGTTAAGGAAAGAAATGGTTTTATCAGAAAAAAACAAAAGAATCTGGTATCTGGTCCAATATGAGCAATACAATGGAAATTCTACTTACTTTCCATAATTACCTGAATACTTACATTTAGTAAATATATAATAAAAGAATATAAATTCGAAATGTTATTATTTCTTAAAGATTTCGTACTGATTCCAAATTAAAACTGCTATAGGGAATAAGTCAGCAATTAGGACGGATTGTATCGAAGATTTATTGACTCAATTATGTTTTATTTTTCTCCCTTTTCTATCACGAAAAATGGCTCACGTTCAGCTAAAATAAATCAGTTCGACCGAATTATCTTTCAGTTTATTAGAAGTACTGCTTTTTTTATATATATAACATTATTTCATTCCATTGAATAAAATATGATGGTAAAAGTACATTAAAAAAAAATAAAAGAAGAAAATTATTTATCAAGCTAAATGTAACACTACTATAACTACTACTATTACTATTCTTACTAGTAAGTACAATAAAATTTTTAATATACTAAAATTCAAATATTTGCTAAAGAAATACTAATTTTATCATTGTATAAATTTTTTAAGATAATAAATAATTAGTTGATACTTGTCAAAACTTAACGGCTTAGGGATATTTAAATGTGCCACTAAAATTTGAAGTTTATTGTTTATTGGGTTTTATGTCGAACTAGAGTTACGCAATGAGCAATTGGTGATGCTCTGGTGTTTCTCCCTACGTGTGGCACGAAGAAATGCCATCACAATTCTGATCCTCCACTTAAGGGATAACTCCTCTGCTTCTGTGACCCTTAGTGGTATAATTTGGGATGGAAACATGGAAGACATTGCAGCCACGACGGTTTTAACGTGCACCAACCGCCATTGGTATATACGACGGTCTTCAGCCGACTCGAGTGCCTAACCCGCAATCTTCCAGTCACGAATTTGGCGTTCTACCGTCCAGGCTATCGTGGCCTTACTAAACCTGGCATCACAATTTTATATGCCATCTCAATTTTAATCCTCCGTAGAGGAGATGGCTTCATCGCTTCAATAACCCCTACAAGTATTATTACACAGAACCTTGAGAATAATGCAGCCACAACTGATATTAGATGCACCAGGCTCGAGTATCGAACCCGCAGTCTTCCAGTTACGAGCTCGGCGTTCGACCGAACAGGTTACCGCGACCCTCCTAGACCTGTTATCACAATTTTACATACAATCTCAATTTTGATCCTCCATGGGGGAGATAGCTTCACCGCTTCGATAACCGCTACAAGTATATTATTACACCGAAACTTAAGAACAATGCAGCCGCAACGAATATTAAGTGCACCAGGCTCAAGTATCAAACCCGCAATCTTCCAATTACGAGCCCGGCGTTCTACCGACCAGGTTACCATGGCCTTCCTAGGCCTGGGATCTCAATTTTATATGCCCGTACAATTTTGATCTACCGCGAAGCTGATGGTTTCGCCGCTTCGGTTACTCCCAGAGATGTTATTTTACAGAAAATAGATAGCAATGCAGTCACAAATGATTTTAGGTGCACCAGCCACTATATTACACACTGGATTTTGACTATCTCAAGAATTGAACCTGGAATATTTCGATTACGAACTCATCGTTCAACCGACCAGGTTTCCACGGCCCCTGGGGAATTAAATATCTCTAATGGTACACAAGCTGCAAACCACTCTTTTAAACCAATACGTATTCATTTGGAGGAGGGGAGGGGAATAAATTGACAAAATACACCTGTATATTAAGAGATGTGGAAACTTGAAAGCCGAAAACTAATTTTATAAAGTTTGACTTTCTCTAAATTGAATAAATAATCACTTTTATTTCCTGATATTTTACTATATGTAAAAAATGTTTTGTAATCATGAAAAAATTCGGCTGTGAGATTTTGGTGTATCTGTATGTTTTGAGGTCTCAAAATTTATTTTTGATATTTTTACGGCAATATACGCATGTTTGCGTGTATGTGTATAAGTATGTAGGTGTGTGCATATATGTGTGTGAATATGGTATCGTTTAATCGGATTGAGTTAAATGTTAGTAGGTATATTATAGGTCACCGTCGCACTACCTATATAGATATTTATGAGAGAGAACTTGTAGTACTTTTACAGTTATACCACGAAAAATTCTTTATTTTTACGTTTATGGACTCAAACTGTTTGAAGTACGATAGCGTCTAAGCATCTTATCCGAATGAGCTAAAAGTGGATTGGTAAAATATGTTACCACCAATGCATCTGTATAGATTATGATGAGTGTATGACTTACAATTCTTTTACATGAATACAAAGAAGCACTCTTTACCATTACAGCCAATTCAAACTATTTAACATGCAGCATAATTTCAAGATTTTTATGCAGAAACATGCGCTATTAACGTCAAAATCAGTAGTCGTAACAATGTAAGCCATAGATACATACAGAATCATCATGAGGTATATAATAGGTAAAAAAAAAGAATCTTTTTCGATATTGTCCGTTTCGATACTGATTATTATTAATTTTCTTTTCTTTCTTTTTCTTAAAAAAAAAAAAAAAAAAAAAAAGATTTTGATGAAATTCTGGCAAAAGCAGAATTTAGTTTAGTACGGAGGATTATTGTTATTATTTTTTTCCCCTTCAAATTATACTATCGCTTTCAAATTATTCAATTATATTTTTGATAAATTTTCGATTTCGATAAATGTCCAACTATCGTAAAACTGGTACCGTAAAAATCCGTAGATTGAAACTTAATAGTCTTCCGTCCTAAAAATTGCTTTCATATTTTGTTTTTATGCTTTTTTTTTTTTTTTCTTCCCATAAATTAAGTATTATAGTTTAAGAAGCAAGGTTACATTGAATAAAAACTGTAGCATCTTTTACAAAATATATTAAAACATCAATACTCAGAACAAACATTTAAGTTTTTTTTTTTTTTTTTAATACTTTTAAAAAAGGTGGAAAGGGCTTATAACTTCAGTTTGTCGGTCTATCTGCGCTCTAATTACCGTAAATATTTGTGGAATGCACCTTGAAACTGACATATGCTATTCAAATATACACCCCGCGACAAAAAGATAGGTACAAAGGGTTTTTTCTTTGATTTTTCATAAAATAACACTATCTAAATTGTGCTGATCATTTATTATTATCAGAAAATAACGATATTCCCGGACTAATTTTTGTTTTAAGACTAATTTAGAAAAATTTTAAGACTAAATTTTTCTAATTTAAGACTACACACCGCGACAAAAAGATAGAAACAAAGGGTTTTTTTTTAATTTTTCATAAAACAACATTATCTAAATTGTGCCATTTACTATCGATTTATTATCATAAAAAAAATATTATCATATCAAAAACATATTAAATATTTGAATCATATTCAAAATATTCATATTCAAAATAATCATATTCAAAAATTTAAAAAAAAAAAAAAAAAAAAAACCTTTGTTCCTATCTTTTTGTTGCGGTGTGTAGTCTTAAATTAGAAAAATTTTAGTCTTAAAATTTTTCTAAATTAGTCTTAAAACAAAAATTAGTCCGGGAATAGTGTTATTTTATGATAATAATAAATGATAAGCACAATTTAGATAATGTTATTTTATGAAAAATCAAAGAAAAAACCCTTTGTACCTATCTTTTTGTCACGGGGTGTACTATAGCATTCTCTCTATTGAAAATGGTATCAGTTTGTTGGGTAGAAATGTTACAGAAAAATATGTTTTGGAAGAAGCATTACAGAAAATGCAGGTGTTCGGGAGAATGTAAGGAAGGAAAAAATGTGAAAGTTCAAAAATAATACAAGAGCATGAAAAATCTCTAAAAGTCAGATGGAAATTATTTGAGGGTCTAAAAATAACATTAAGTATAGTGATGCTTAATTAAAACCCGAATAAATTACTACGTCAGAAACGCCAAAGAAAAATATTAGAAATGCAACAGCTGTTTCGGATCCTTTTTGCACTGAAGACGACACGCTTAAGGCTGCCGAAACAGCTGTTTGCATTTCTAATATTTTTCTTTGGCGTTTCTGACGTAGTAATTTATTCGGGTTTTAATATTCCAACGCCAAGTCTCCTGTTATTATTATAGTGATGCTTGTTACAAAGTTCAGTCAGACATACAAAAATGTAAAATAAAGGGCAATTGTTGGATATGTACCTAGATTCAGGTAGGGATTGCATGAAACATAAAAAGATTGCTATAAATCGTACGACTATCAGCAAATATAAGTATTAACACAAAAGCTCGGGAAAAGAAGTGGTAAAATAGGTAAAAAGCATTCGAATGGGTTTCTCTAAAGAGTATAAAAGTTGAAAAATCAAGTCATATTATAAATTTTACATGAGTGAATAGTAAGGGGATAGTCTGCTGGCAAAGCGCTTGGAATCCCAAAATTCCACACGTGCGCATCCGAAAACGTCAGTTACATTGAAGAAAAAAAAAAAAGGATTGTTGGGATGATGATGGAGAGGAAAAGTAGAAATAAAAATTTAATTAGGAAAATGGATGTGGTGACAAGATAAATTGGGGAGAGCCTGGAAATTGAATGAGTAACTTATTGAATTTAAATAGCCAATAAGAAATTTCAAGGTGCTAAGACTGGTTGTGGAAAAATTAGGGAAGTTTCCGAAGCGCGGGGTACGGAAAAGGAAAAAGAGAGCCAGCAGAAGAAAAAGAACAGAGAGTCTCAGAATGAGTTGTGAAACAGTTGGTGAGAATAATATTATTTTAGTGAGAGATCCTGATTTGACGAAATTGTATGATAAGTAAAGGAGTCCTTCAGAGATGGGATGTAATATTTTTAGGTAAGCGAATTTTGCTTATTAATTTTTGAACATAGGAATACTTATTATCAATAGTAAAAGTCCATGTTGTACTTCACATTTTAAGATTAGTAGGATATACTATGGATCAGACATAAGGATCTAAAGTATACTGTACAGAGTAGTCGTGATATATTTTGTGTAATTTTTAATATCTTGGATAAATTTTGGTTAATGCACCTTTGGTATTTAGTGGATCAAAAAGTGTAAGACAGTTTGTATCCTGTATTAAATTCAGATTTAAATAAATTCTGATACAAAATCTCTACTCGGATTTTGTTATTTGTTAATGTTGTTTGCATTACTGGGTTATTGATACACAACGCATTAGTTATATATGAAAGTTACACGGCATTTAAAGCGACTAATATAAGTGGATTAGGTAATTATCGATATGGATAATTATTATATCATTAAATTTAAAAAGTATCATTTCGTAGGCGTAGAAACCCAACAAGTTGCACAGCAGGTTAGTGTAGAGAGGCTCACAAAAGTATTTCTATGCGTTGCAGTTCTATGCGAGATTTTACTATAAGGCCTGATTCAATACCTTTATGCCGTACAAAACGTAAAATAATCTGGTGTGTCAATCACACGACTTACTCTTACCCTGAAATTTAATACTATAAATACAGGTTGGAAATTAAGAGGTAAGATAACGAGTACTGTTATGTAAACCTATGTTAAACAATTCAAATTAGGCTTCGGAAGAGTTTTATATGATAATTAGTTCTGTATGAGGGAGGCTGCCGCCCCTCTCAACCCGCCGTTTCATTAATGCACCTACATTTATATAGAATTTAATTCTATTATTAAAATGAAAAGTTTACTTAAAATTATACAGACAATTTTCACACGCAACATTCTTTGAAACTTATCAATCTTGATCAAACTTTTCCAGCAGCAAACTTATATTAACTTTAAAATACAACATTTGGATCTCCAAGAGACACAGACAAAGATCAAACGTTAAAAAACTTGACTACGGTAATCAAGAAGCCTCAAAACGTGTAAATATACAAAAAACAAGCGTTGAATATTTAGCTTAAAACATACATTATTTACCATATCTCTATGAATATTTTATCTCAATTCTGGAACAGCTTTCCTGGAAATCGTAAAATAATATTAGTAAAGCACATCCACCAACAACAAAAAAGAATGTTATTGCTTAAATATTTGCAGCCCTGTATATCTTTCGAAGATTATATACAGACCACATTGTGCATCTAAATATAATCCTATAGTAATCATACATGGCCCAGCCTGAAATATACTTCCATCAATTTTCAAGGATTGTCGCACTTTTATCTAGTTCTTTTGTGTAGCCCTGTAAACGAAGAATGAAAGATTTCCCTACCCTATTCTACATGAGACATGTTTTTATGCATATAAAAAATATATATTCGTTTCATTTGGTTTAGTGCAGTCTATAGAGGTTAACTCTACTTACCTGCAATTTCCCCCATAGACGTAATGTATTTGAATTCTCTTGGGCGTCCCTGTACACGAACCATCTGCTTCATCTCAACGAAATGCTTAGTGTAGCATCCCTATATGATACACATTTAGAATACCGAGTTTGGAATTTCTGCTACTATTTCTTCTTGAGATATGCTGATAACACACACAGAGACACACAGACCATTCGCTAAAAACATGATTTTCTGATTCAGGAGACCTCAGACCATGAAAATATAGCAAAAACTCACTTTCGAAAATTTGACCCTAAAACAATACTTTCTGTACCTTATGCGTAAGAGAAAGTAAAAAATTAACATACGCATCATATGCATATGTATCTATGCGTGGGCATATCTATAATGTATTACTTAACCTAAATAAATAATAGATAAAGTACAATGTACTGTTTATATGAGAGAAAATATTTGAATTTTTATTTTTATTTTATTTTATTTTCAGCTTATGACAACGAGAGGACTATATCTGCCTGGCAAATAAAAAGCATTGTCGCATTATGTTTGTAGACCACCACAAAGAAAATAATAATAATAATAAACCAATCCCTGAATTTAAATTACATCATGAAAGAAAATAGTAATAAAACAAATATATCTAATTTAAATGCATTACAAAAGAAAATAATAATAAGACAAACAGATGGAAAAACACATTGCATACTTCATAAAATACATTCATCATACACATTTTAAAAATGTGCTCTCGTCATAAACTAAACTATGTTTGAAACAGAAATAATGATAAATAATAATACAAAAAGCTTAGAAAAAATTAATAGTTTATTTTTCTACGCAATTCTAACATTTCCAATACAGATTTATTAAACTATTTCCCAGTTATCCTAAAAGAAATCGTGTTTTTCCATATCCTAAACTATTCATTTTTATACAGCATGTGATTATGAAGAAAAATGTATCAAATCAATAACCAATTTTTACTGAACAAAATATTCATGAATCTACCATGACTAATAGTTCTTAGAAATAATTTAAAATTTCGATTTCCTTCAACAAGCTATTTACTTGAATAATAAAAGCTTCGTTTCAAACCCAAGCAGCGATTTATTCCGAAATCGTTCAATGTAGTTGAATAATTCGCTCTTTACAAAAGCTTAGGGATATTGAATAAAAATCAGAATTTCCATTTGCAAATTATATTGATTGATAATCTGGCTTTAATAAAGACATCGATTGTTGGGCATTTTATTGGGTTCAGATGAGAAGCGCTTTCATAACTCATTTGAAATTAGTTCCTAATAAAGTAGTTAACATTAATTTGAATAGAGATTTTTCGCAAATTAATGACGTGGTTATTAAATGTAATCTCTATAAAAATTTGCTTTGAGGTATTCCTGTCTTTTATAAATAATCCTTATTATTATCGTTAATTCGATAAGTCTGTCATTTTCATCTGTTAAAATTTATATGTTTTAGTGTAACTTTAGAATTATATGTCTATTAAGTTAAATGTAAATTATAGAATTTTTAATGAAGTCCAGAATTTCAAACATGTACTTAAGAGGACTTTGGCACCTTTGACTTGGTAGCACTGAAGGTTTCATATAAAAGCTCATATTTCCATTTAATATTTATAAACAATTTAATAGAAGCTACTTAAAAGAATTAGGGATGGATTTTGTAATATATTTAAAAGAAAAGTATTAACAATATAATTATAACAAAAATCATGTTTTTTGCTATGACATACCCTTATTTCACCCCCCCCCCCCCCCACAAAAAAACTAATTAATAAATTTCGAAACCTATCTGTAATTCTTTTAAACATACAAAAAAATTATTAAGTCTCTTCTTAAATGAAGAGCTTGTTTCCAAAAGGCGTTAAGTCAAAAATTTCAAAAATTGACTTTTCAATGCAAAAGGTTGTAGCACGTGTCTAAGAATGTATTTTTAATAAATAGAAGTTCCGAACAGAGTTTAGTCGTATTGAAAACAGGGTGAAATTCGTGAGAGGGTGAAATTCGTGTTTTTTTACAAAAAGAATTAAGTCACAAGTAAGTTTTGTGCCAAAAGGGATTAAGTCAAGTTTAACCAATTGCAGCATGACGTGGTTTGTCTGGCCTTGGGTGGAGGAAAGTCAAAAGTACCGAAAAGAATGTTGTTGTAGGTTATCACATTGAGATAGTTTCGTTTTTGCTAATGAGGTTAAGTTGGAAAGAATGTTATAAGTTATTCGAATGAAGAAGCTGTAGTATTATCTCCGAACCCGAGAAAGCGTAAACGTGATCCAAGAGTATTGGAAGAAAAAAAAAAAAAAAAAAATCAGTCTTCTTCCAGTAAGAGTGGACACCTGCAGTCATATTGACAATGTGTTTTCTAAGGCAAATATCCTCACAAGCGATGTTATCGAAGGAGCATTTAAGGCCATGTACAGCGATACTGATAAAAAGCGACAAAATATTTTTTTTGCGATATCATATGAAAATTACACCTAAGAAAGCATATCGTCCACGGAAAAATCAATCAAAATTAAGGCAGATAAGTACAAAGTACTTTATTCTAAATAATAATACATATGTACCTGTATGTGCTATCACATTTCGATCCCTCTTCTGTCCTGTGTGGGAGCAAAAAGAGTTGAAAATATTGCAAATTATTTCTGCAGGAATTCTTCAGTAAATTTTACTTACAGATTCCCCTCTTTTTCAACATTCTAAAAAGCGGTGGTTCCCGCAAACCCATCCCCACCACCGCCGAGACACATAATAGGCGAAACGTATTAATCCTGGACGATATATTTAACACCCCATCCCGCCCGTTTCCCGTGCCCATGCTATTTCTATGGAGTTTTTTGCTTTTTTCCCCTCTTTTTCTACATTCTAAAAAGCAGTGGAACTGGGAGACCAGTACGTAGAGGTGGAAAACACATCAAATTTTATGTTGAAGATAAAAAGAAATTGATGTGTGAGCACACGCTAAGTCTTCGTTGTTGTTCTAGTCATTATGGGAGAAAAAAGACACCTCCAGAAAATACCTTTCTGCGACGCTTAAAGTTAGAAAAATGTGGAAAATGTTCATAGAAAAATATAAAAAGGAGTGTACTTATAACCTTTATTATAATGTGTTTATAAAAGATTTTAATCTTGGTTTTGGAACCCCGTAAAAAGACATTTGTTCCTTCTGTATTAGGAGAAAAATACAAGTGAATTTAGAAAAATGTACAGGAAAAAAAAGATTCTGTTATCGGAACATTTGATTCATAAGCACCGAAGCAAAAAACTTCATTCACTTTTAGGGGAAAAGCTTATAGGAGAAGAAATCACAGTGTGTTTTGTAGCATTGGCTGCTGAAAAGGACCTTACCTTCACATACTACTTCTCAGTGCGTGGTCACTCATACTTACCAGCAGATAGAGCATTCGGCCGAGTGGAGACTAAATTAAAGAAAGTGGATACAATTTTACTCCCTATTGAATATTTTGAACATTTCTCTAAGGTTGGAAATCTTTTCGAGTGTAAGAATCAGTGGAACATTTTAGATTGGAAAAATGTTGCACATTGTCGTCTGAAAATCAAACAAGGTTTCTTGATTTCAGAGGCAAAATTACTTGAAATTACGAAGCGAGATGTGGGAATCAAGCCAACGTACTGTGGTTTGTTTAGCCATCACATGATCCTGAAATATTGGAAAAAAATTCTCCGTGTGCCCCTTTTGAAATAAAACCAAAAAACAATATGAAACAAGCAAAAAAATCAGATGTTTTGAAATTACTTGAAGCTTTGGGAATTAAAAAATTGCACGGATGTTTTTAACAATCTTGCAACTTGCAACGATACACCTAACGCTAATATAAGTGAAAATAATGATAGCGATGAAGAAATAGAATTTGTAAATGAAGATTTGTGGTAACTAACTACCATCCAAAATTCTGTATCTAAAATTTATGCTGTATTCACATGTGGGGGAAAAAAGAAAAAACTTGGATTTCTTTCAAATGGAAGTAAGTCATTTCATTTCGTTATTTGTTTGTACCTAAAGGTCGTAAGTCATTGTTTTGTTCCAAAAAGGGTTAAGTCATTTTTTTCTTTTTTTATTTCTAAATAACTATACAGTCAGGATTTTTTTTAACATATAACTTAGTGTTATTTTCATCCATAGATTACTGAGGAAAATTATCTTTTCCTTAAATTCAATAATAAATCTTACATAAAAAAAATCGTGTTTTTTCAGGAATGGAAAAAATTGACTTAACGCCATTTGGAAACAAGCTCTTCAAAAAGCTGTAGAATTTTTTAGCATTTTGAAGATCTTGAATTCATGGATAAAAATTTAAGTAAAAATATATTTTTTAACAGTAGAAACTTTTTATTGTGGAGCCTTGAAAATCATAAAATAAAAATTTATTCTTACAAATATATGCTATAAAGAAATGAAAGTTTCAGCATTAAGAAAATTCTATAGAAGAATACGGATGTTTCTCTTTTGCAAGAAATGAGAATTTTGAAATATTCAAAATACTTTAAAAAGCATCCGAGATCAATATTCTTAGTTATTAGGTTTTGCATAAATATTCATCAAGCCATTAGTTTCAAATGTCTCGAAAGCTTTTTGAAATATTTTGAATATTTAAAAATTTTCATTTTTTGTAAATATCTATATTTTTCTCTAGAATTTTCTTAGTGCTGAAACTTTCATTTCTTTATAGCATATCTTTGCAAGAATAAATTTTTATTTTATGATTTTCAGTGCTCCACAATAAAAAGCTTCTACTGTTAAAAAAATGCATTTTTACTTACATTTTTATTTTGTGCTTTTTAGTTACAAAAAAAAAAAAAAAAAAAAAAAGAAATAAGAAAAGAAAGCTTCTAAAAAAACTAATCGGAAATTCTTAGGACACTGTGTAGACATTGAAAGATTTTCTTTTATGAATTGACACATTTTCTACTAATTATCTGCAAAAATTAACACGTCGGACCTTCGAGGATCGAACTCTCGACTACCGCGTTATTAACGTAACGCTCTAACCAACTAAGCCATTGAGCGACAAACGACACAGCTTATATATACTTTAAAATGGAGGCGCCTTGTTTATTAGCGTGGCACCAAGACACGATGACGAAGTCAATTTCATATAAAAAGCTTCTAATAATAATAATAATAAAAAGCTTCTTTCTTTATTTTTTTTTATTTACTTAAATTTTTATTTTTTGCTTTTCAGTAACTAGATAAAAAGCTGTTTAAAAAAAACTCTTCAAAAATTCTTTGGATACTGAGTAGATAATGAATTTTTTTTCTTTCATCAATTGATATCTTTTCTATTAATTATCTGCAAAAATTAACATTTCGGCTCTTCGAGGACCGAGCTTACGACTCTCGTGGTATTAACTTGACGCGCTAACCAACTGAGCCAACAAGAGACAAAATGAATTGCTTACATTTTCTTTAAGGTGGAGGCGCATTTTTTTTTTTTTTTTTTTTTTTTTTCTTGCGTAACACGAAGACGCGATGACAAAATCCAATTTCAATAAAAAGCTTCTAAAAAGTGCACACTGAGAAAACGCAATTTAAAGATTTCAAATCTGTAAATAATCTATCCAAAACCATAAGGATTGTTACTTGAATATATATTTTATTCAAAAAACCTAATATAGTTCAATTTATAAATATCAAATGGAAATATAAGCTTTTATATGAAACATTGAGTCGTGCCAAGTCCTTTTAAGTGAGAGAAAAATATATATTTCATCTCAGTTGCTCTAATATGCTCTTTATCGTTTAGACATGGTAGTTAAGAAGAATTAATGATGTCACGTTTGCCTTACATATTAATATCTCTGGTTGTTATAATTAAGGGTATAGAAACGGATTTATTTTATTGTCTCTATATGAATAAGGAACGCTATCTTAGAATTTTATATCGAAAAAGGTTAATCTCATTTGAAGAAAAAATCTTTAAAACATATTCATAGTTTTTTTTTTTTTTTTTTTTTTTATGCTTTTTTTATTACTGTAATATAAAAAGTAAAATAAAATTGAAAAAACTTTACCATCATTTGTAAAAAAAAGAAAAAAAAAAGTCTTCACTTTAAAACATATTCATAGTTTTTTTTTTTTAATGCTTTTTTTTATTACTGTAATATAAAAAGTAAAATAAAATTGAAAAAACTTTACCATCATTTGTAAAAAAAAGAAAAAAAAAGTCTTCATATTTTGTCTTTGTACTTTATACTTTCTCTTACTGAGAAGGTAGAGAAAGTATTGCTTTTGGGGCAAATTTTCGACAGTGAGTTTTTGTTATATTTACACGCTTTGAGGTCCTCTGAATCCAAAAATCGTGTTTTAACCCGTTAGTAGTTGCTAGTTGGTCGATTTGCCGCCCATCCTTCAGTGTTGCCAGATTTTTTTTATTCAATAGCCACCAAAAATTCTTAGAAGTGGCATTTTATATACATAAAACACGAATAAAATCGAAGAAGCGTCGATCACATCACTTCTTAAAATTATTGGTGACAGTTAAATAAAAAGTACGCAATCTGTAATAGGTGGCGCTGTCTATAGCGACTACTAACGGGTTAACGGTTGGTCTGTCTGTGTGTCTGTCATTGAGTCTGTGTGTGTGCCTGTTATCAGCATATCTCAAAAACAAATTATAGCAGAAATTCCGAACTCAGTATTCTAAAATGTATGATATAGGGATGCTACACTAAGCTTTTCGTTCAGATGAAGCAAATGGTTCGTGTACATCGACACTCAAAAGAATTCAAATACATTACGTCTATGGGGAAAAGGGCTGGTTAGTAGAGTTTAACATCTATAGACTGCACTAAACCAAATGAAACGAATATCTATTTTTTATATGCGTAAAAACATGTCTCATGTAGAATATGGTAGGGAAATCATTCGCTGTTCGTTTACAGGGCTACACAAAAGAACTAGATAAAAGTGCGACAATAGATGCAAATTGGTGGAAGTGTATTTCACGCTAGGCCGTGTATTATTACTATAGGATTATATTTATGTGCGCCATGTGGTCTGTATGTAATCTTCAAAAGATATACAGGGCTGCAAATATTTAAGCGATAACATTCTTTTTTGTTGGTGGTGGATGTGCTTTACTATAATATTTTACCATTTCCAGGAAAGCTGCTCAGGAATTGAAATGAATTCCTCATAGAGATTTGGTAAATAACGTATGTTTTTAAGCTAAATATTCATCGCTTGTTTTTTGTATATTTACACGTTTGAGGCTTCCAGATTACCGAAGTTAAGTTTCTAACGTTTTATCCTTGTCTGTGTCTCTTAGAGTAACTTAAAAACAAATAATTTTAGGAGATCCAAATGTTTATTTTAAAGTTAATATAAGTTTGTTGCTGGAAAAGTTTGATCAAGATTGGGAAATTTCAAGGAATATGTTACGTATGAAAGTTGTCTGAATAATTTTAAGTCAACTTTTAATTTTAATAACTGATGTAAATTCTATATAAATGTAGGTGCAGTAATGAAACGGAAGGTTGAGGGAGCGATAGCCCCCTCACACAGAACTAATTATCATATAAGACTTTTCCGATGCCTAATTTGAATTGTTTTAACATAGGTTTATATAACAGAACTCGTTATCTTACCCCGTTAATCTCCAACCTGTATTTATAGTATTAAACTTTAGGTAAAAGAAAGTCGTGTGAGTGACACACCAGATTATTTGATTAGGTATTGTAGTTTAAGAAGAAAAATAGCATTCCAAAATTCACTGGCATCTTTTATAAGATGTATTAAAACATCAATACTCAGGACAAAACATTTAAAATTTTTTAAAACTTTCAACAAAGTTGAAAAATGTTTATGACTTCGGTTTGTCTGTCAATCCCCGCTCTAACTACCGTAAATATTTGTGAAATGCCTTGAAACAGACATTGCTTTTTAAATGAACCATAACATGCTATCTCTTGAAAGTGCTAACATTTGCACCACTGGTTTGCGTAGAGGGACTTACAAAAGTATTTCAATACATTGCAGTCTAACACAATATATTAAAATCACACAATCAACTGATTGGGAAGAAAATCCTATTTTTTTATTGAAATTTATTTTTCCGACTGAGTGAAAAATAATGCCTGGACCGGGAGTCGAACCCCAGATCTTTGACTTACAAGGTCAAGGCTCTACCAATTGAGCTATCCATGCCGACAACTGGTGGACATTACCGGCGGACATTGTCTGAGTGAGTAATGTCCACCGGTTGTCGGCCTAGATAGCTCAATTGGTAGAGCCTTGACCTTGTAAGTCAAAGATTTGGGGTTCGACTCCCGGTCCAGGCATTATTTTCACTCAGTCGGAAAAATAAATTTCAATAAAAAAAACATTGCAGTCTATTCGAGATTTTACTTTGAGGCCTAGTGCAAAACATTTATGCCGCACAAAGAATAAAGAAATTAACATACACTATATACATTTTCATACGTATGCATATGTGCATATCTATAATGCATTTTTTATAACCTTAATAAATAATAAATCAAGTTTAATATACTATTTATATATTTAAAAAAAAAAAAAAATGAAGTTTTTTTTTTCTTCTTTTGGTATAGTTTATGAAAACAATAAGACGATAATATCTGTTGACAAATAGCATTGTCGTCATTTTTTGTAGACCACCACAAGAAAACAAATAATAAAAAAAGGTTACTGAATTTAAATTACTTCACAGAAGAAAATAATAATAATAATATAAATATGCCTAATTTAAATGCATTACAAGAGAAAATAATGATAAAACAAACATATGGAAAAAGACATTGTATACATCATAAAATTCATTCATCATACACATTTTAAAACTGGGTCTCTTGTCCTAAATTAAAATATGTTTAAAATAGAAATAATGATAAATGATAATATTAAAATCTTGGAATAAAGTAATAGTTTGTTTATTTTTCGACATATTTCAAACATTTTCATTACAATTTTAATAAAATATTTCCCATCTATCTTACAAGAAATCGTGTTTTATCGAATCTTAAACTATTCATTTTTATATAACATGTGATTATAAAGAAAAATATTTCAAATAACCAATTTTTCCTGAATAAAATATTCATGGATCTACCATCACTAATAGTTCTTCTTTGAAATAATTTAAAATTTCGATTTCCTTCAACAAGCTATTTACTTGAATAATAAAAACTTCGTTTGAAACCCAAGCAGCGATTTATTCCGAAATCGTTCAATGTAGTTGAATAATTTTCTCTTTACAAAAGCTTAGGGATATTGAATGAAAAATCAGAATTTCCATTTGCGAATTATATTGATTGATAATCTGGCTTTAATAAAGACATCGATTGTTAGGCATTTTATTGGGTTCAGATGAGAAAGGCTTTCATAACTCATTTGAAATTAGTTCCTAATAAAATAGTTAACATTAATTTAAATGGAAAATATTCTGATATTAATGGCGTGGTTATTAAATGTAATCTCTTTAAAGAATTGTTTTGAAGTATTACCGCCATTTATAAATAATCTTCATTGTTACCATTAATTCGATAAATCTGTCTTTTTCATCTGTTGAAATTTCCATGATTTAGAACTGAAGATGTAACTTTAGAATTGTGCTTGTATTAAATTCATTAAAAATCGTTTAGTTTATGCAGCAAACTCCCGATTGTCTGCGTGCGGATTATGCACGTTGCGAAATATCCGCGGGCACTGGACAAATGCGGGATTAAGAGAAAAAGTGTTCTCAACAAGATATCAGAATCTAGAACAAATTGTTTTTTTTTTTTTTTTTTATGTAAATATAAAGAACTATGTTGTTTTCTTTTCTTTTCATTTTATTTATTCATTTTATTTTAGTTTTTATTTTATTTTTATTTTTATTTTATTTTATTTATTTATTTATTTATTTTTTTTTTGTACAGTGCAGTACACTACCAGACATGCTAACATTCAAATTTAATTTGGAAAATTTTAATACCCGCTTCTTTTTTTAATGTAAATATAAAGAACTATATTGCTTTCATTTCATTTTATTTTATTATTATTATTATTATTATTATGAGTAAATTTCTTTACAATTAAAATGGGGCGAAATAAGACGATAAGATGAACCTGAAAACACAAGAACAGACTGAAAGGAAAGCTGCTGGAAGACCAGAAGAAACTTACGAACAGCGGCAATCCACGTTTCGTGCAGATGCTCAACAGACAGGCGGCATGAAGAAAAGAAGAAACCAAAGATCTGGTATAAGCCAGATATCAGGGACATGCTGAAAGAAAAACTGATCGAAGTCGAGAAGAAATTGAACTGCGAGAAGCCAGGTTACGTACTGATACTCAATGGAGAGCGTTAGGAAGACAAAAAGAAACTGAAGAGCAAGCTCATATTTGAATTGAAACTAATGCCAGACGTCATACTGATACCTATCAAATATTTAATGCTGTAAGTTGGATCCTACGCGCGTTTTACGATGATTCTACTTTCAATTATGCATTTCAAATTATTGTCAGCATAGCAGGAATGGTAAATATTTGTGTAAATTGTAGTGCGCAAAATTTACGCGGAAAATCTCCTGGGATGTGTTGTCCCAATGATAAAGTTCTATTGTCTCAAATTTCTGAATGTCCAGAAACTTTGATAGTTATTCTTAAATTCTACAAACACTGATTTAGCTTTTTCAGTTCTGGATAGATCCTGTTAATGCTAAAATAAAATAATGGATAAATAAAATCCTGTTAAAAATTTATTCTTCCTCCGATATAAAAAGAGAAAAATCTAGGGTAATTTTATTTTCTCTGCACATGGTTTGTTATACGCATATAATAATTTATGTGCTTGTTTCAGGACTTAAAATACTTTCAACACACCTTCTGTTTACAAGTATTGAAATCTTCTTTCCTCACAATGCAGTCAGAAAACAAAATCTTCAATCGAACACATAGACCAAGTTTCTCACTTTCCGTGTTTGCGCAATACTTTTTGAAATTGTAGAGAGCAGAGACTAGATGATTATCGGCTGAAATCTTTCGCCTAGGCAGTGGCGACCTATAACTATCGAGGCCCAAAGTGAAAGTCTCATTAGGGCCTTTCCTATATTGAGACCCCTTTCTCACTTCTTCACTTAAATTTATTACTATAAAAAATGCACTGAAACGAGTTTTAAGATTGATTGGGGAGCCCAACCCATCAAAGGAGCTATAGTCCATTCATTCTATCGAGAGAACGAAACTAAATAAACGCACGTGCGGTTTGGCTGCGGTGAAAAACCAGGCGTTCTGCCAGGAGTGCCAAATAGAAAGTGTGAATTTCTTTTTTTTCTTTATTTGCACTGTTTTGCTCGTGCTATTGTCTGAATGTTAAATATGATAATTTTTTCGTGTGATTTCGTATTTTACCATAATGGAGAGTGAGAAAAGTTCTTTGAGTCCAGTGAAGAAGAGAATAAAAAAAAAAACCTTTAAGTAAGGGTGAAAAGGATATGATTTTAAACGTTTATAAAAATGCGCTTGAATCAAATCCTGAACTTTCGATTTCTGATGTAGGAAATGAAGCTGCTCGTATAACTGAGGTATGTAAAGTTTCTGTTTTCCGAGTGATTTCAGAATATAAAAAGTGCGGTGCTTTAAATTCTCCGAAGAAGACAAAAGTACGTAAACGTATTTCAGAAGATGTAGATGATTTTGAGAGGAACGCTATTAGGAGGAAAGTACACGATTTTTTTTTTTTTTTTTTTAATGAGCTACCGACTATAGATAAAGTTTTGAAAGTCGTAAATGATGACCCTGACTTACCAACCTTTAAAAGAACAACCTTTTATCATCTTATAAAAGAATTAAATTTTACATATGCACGAAGATCACGAAAAAGTACTCTCATTGATAAAGACGAAATAATTGTGTGGAGAAGAAATTATTTAAGACAAATAAAAACTTTCCGGGAAGAAGGCCGCAAAATATATTATATGGACGAAATATGGTTAAATGTATGGTTAAATAAAACAGTTAATAAAGTTTGGAAAGACACTGCAATACAATCTTCTAAGCAAGCATTTTTATCTGGTCTTTCTTCCGGACTAACATCTCCATCGGGGAAAGGTAAACGGATTATAATTACTCATATTGGCAGCGAATGTGGCTTTGTGGATGAAGGACTTGACATATTTGAATCCAATAAAAATAAAGATTATCATGAGGATATGAATTCTGAATAATTTGAAAAGTGGTTTGCCAATATTTTACCTCTACTCGAAAATAACTGCGTAATCGTAATGGACAATGCTCCTTACCATTCTAGGAAAGCCGAAAAAATACCTAATACTTCGTGGAAGAAACAGAAAATTGTCGATTGGCTTTTAACAAAAAATATTAAATTTGAGGACGGAATGTTAAAAGCTGAATTATTGCAATTAGTGAAACGAAATAAAAGCAATTATGACAAATATATTGTAGATGAATTGGCAAAAGCGCAAAATAAAATTGTCTTGCGACTACCCCCCTATCACTGCGAGCTCAATCCCATAGAACTAATTTGGGCACAAATGAAGAACTTCGTTGCGAAAGAAAACAAGACATTTAAAATTTCCCATGTAAAAGATTTGTGCATGCAAAGCATAAAAAAAATCGGCGGTGAAGAATGGAAAAAGTGCATCCAGCATGTAATAAATGAAGTAGAAAAGAAAATGTGGGATCTGGATAATACGATAGATAATATCGTCGATTCCATGGTAATTGAGCTTCACTCAAATTCTTCAGCTGCATCTTCTGAAAGTGATTTCTGAGGTTCTCTAAATTTTCTGAGGTGTTCTAAATTTATTATATTAATATTTTTCCATAATATCTGAAAATTGCTCTATATATAAATAGTAAAATAATAATAACATAAAATAAAAATTGAATATTATTGAATTAGTTTTTGAGTATCTCAATTTGTAACTTAAATAGTTTATCCGCTTTTCCTAATTAATTAAATCATTATATATTGATGAAAAATAAGCCCCCACCCAGCACCTTCGGTATACCAGCAAAACATCTCGCACTCTTAAATTCAAAAATAAATAAATAAATATCTGGTACTGTATACAAATCTGTATTTGCTTGATAAAAAATTGCTAGAAAAAAAATTAAATTCTCCAAATTGGGGATTTCGGCTGAAAGTGAACCTTCTTGTCTATTTTCGTGCAACCCTTTTATTTAGTTTCGTTCTCTTCTTTCGTTGAATAAACTATAGGGACATTCGCTCCGCTTGCTTAGCCTTAGTCAGGCTTTACAAAAATGACCTCATTTATTTATTTTATTTTATTTTATTTATTTTTATTTTTATTTATTTATTTATTTTATTTATTTTTTATTTTTTTAGTTGTCGCATTACGGTCACTTTTTCATCAAAGGAGCTAGGGGCATTCGCTCTGCTTGCTTAGCCTTAGTCAGGCTTTACACAAATTACTTCATTTATTTATTTTATTTTTATTTATTTATTTTATTTTATTTATTTATTTATTTTTTATTATTTATTTATTTATTTATTTTAGTTTTTTAGTATTCGCTTTATGGTCACTCTTTGTACATTAAGGCTTTTTAGGCAGGAACCTACGACTTGAAATGGAATTCTAGGAAATGTTTAAGGTTAAAATAATAGCGCGACAAGTTCACAGATACATATACTTAAAGATTAAGTTTCTTCAGAGGCTTGGGGAGGTCCGCCCCCTCCACTTCATTCTTGGTACGCCACTGCGCTTAGGGCAGCTAAAGTCTTTCGCCCAGGGCGGCTAAAAGTCTAAGGACATCTCTGCCAGAAGTGAAGGACAGTCTTTTACACTATATGAAACTTTTTTTTAAAAATAAGCAAAATACTTTTTGATAAAGAAATCTACAAAATGCGCATGCATATTCATAGTTTATATATATATATATATATATATATATATATCTTTTATTTATAAAGTTCATCTAAATTTTAATATAGACACAAAATTGCGATATATGGGGCACTGCATCCATCAACATCAATCTCATATCAAATAATTTATCCCAGCATCAGCATCAGGAAAACATTCCAGGTAGAAGTAGTCTTCGATATTCGATGAAACAGTTTAGCTATCAATATTCATCCAAAGCTAGATAAAACTTAGCGATTACGGAAGAACAAAACGTTTCAAAATGTTTATCTTTTTTCCCGAAATATTCTTTATTTATTTTAAGAAAACACAATATAAATCCATTGTTTTAAATCTAAATTCTACAAATGCGAACCAAATTATTTTAGAACGGTGTCTTAATTTTCATACAAGCATTTCGATCGCCGCAAAATCTTGCTGTATCATAAACAAGAAAACAATTTTATTCTGCGATTTATTAGGAGGCCCTCCGTGGCCGAGTGGTTATGTCACCACACTGCTAATCGCCTTCGAGCGTAGGAGAGCGGGTTCGATTCCCGTGCTGGCCCTGGGTGTTTTTCCCATTCTTCGTACTGTAATTCTGTCATGTGCTATCTGTAATCATCTGACGAAGATTTACAAGCGGACTTCAAGTCAAGCATACAAATCTGATGTATATGTGTTATCAATAAACAAACAAACAAACATTTATTAGGAAAGCAGAATCGAGATTGTAATAAAGATTTGCGTGTAAAATAAATTTACATTTGTCTGTAATCGAGATTTACCTGTAAAATGAATTTACTTTCGTCTATAAGAAGAAAGTATTGGAATCTTGAAAATTATCTACTTTCTGTTTTCGATATATTTGTACGTTTTGATATGTCTTGAACAGGATTTGACTTTTTTTTTTTTTAAATACTTGTCTATCTGCGTATTTGTGTGTACTCCGTGTTATCAAAACTTCGTGGGCTCTATGTGTAACAAATCTAATGGACGGAAAACAACACAATTTATAATTTGTTGAACCATGACTTAAGTTGCTGCCGATTAGATTTTGGAATTTATCGCGCAACAGGTGGCGCTGCTTTGTTGTAATTTCCTTCATTTAAAGAAATTCTAAATCTCAGCGACTATTATGTATAAATGCACGAAACTTTATATATATATATATATATATATATATATATATATATACGAGATATAAGGAAAAAATGTGTTTATTCAAATTGAAAGCATGTCACCTGACAGGTGGCCCTGCTATATTGCAATTTGACCCTATTTACGAAAAAGCAATAGCTCCATTTCAATGACATATAATCGTACCAAACTTAGTAGAGATTGATATTATAAAAAAACTATGCTGATTTTAATTTGGGTGCATATTGGATGACAAATGACGCTACTATGCTGCAATTTTCCCTCTTTATACGAAGACAGTCTCAGTTTCTATAGTTTATATGAACATAAAACTTAGATGATCATAATTAAAAAAAAAAAAAAAAAAAAAAAAATTACTAACTCAATACTGCATTTTTTCCTCTTTACAAGGCTGTATCTCATCTTTTATGATGTATAAATACACCGATTATGCTATATGAGATAAATATTATGAAAGATTTTATTATTTCAATTTGGGTATACATTGGATAGGTGGGGCTGTTATTCACTATCTTCGATTTGTCAAATGACTATATCTCAATATCGATTTGTTAAAATTTCCTCTCAAACTGCGTATGTAAAATTTTTATTGTAAGAAGCTGTGATGATTAAATTTTTATGCATAATATTACCGGTAAGTGACGCTGTTTTATAGAATAATAAAGAAGAAAGTTTTGTGATGGTCACACTATGCTAGTTGCAGCATTTTATAGGTAAAATACGTCTAAATAAAAGAACATAGAAAATGCACATATCAGTTCTCTCTATACATATTTTTCTTTCTCTGCACTTCTAAAATTAATGAAAACTTTGATATGCGCATAAAAAGAAAATATTCATAGCACTGCAACCAACAAAATCAATGGTAATCGAACTCTTTCAGAAAACAATTCACTCCAGAATCAATATCAGAAAAAACAATTGGGGTAGAAGCAGTGTCTTCGATTTCCAATCGAAGAATTTCCCTCTCAAAATTCATCCAAAACTAGATAAAGCATAACGTTTTAAGAAGAATGAAATGTTTTAAAATGTTTACCTTTTTCCCAGAAAAACCTTTATTTAGTTTAAGAAAATACCATATACTACTCCGATTCAAAAAATTAGAATAATGTAAAAAAGAATGAGTTTGATGTTGCTAACGCGTCAATTTGCATACTGCGTCCAGGAAAAAATATATTAAAAGTATCTAATTATCTTCAGAGCATTTATAAATATAACATAAATATTTATTTTTATCTGATATATTAATAATTAACTATTTAAAAAATATTAGAATATTTCAAAGAAATAGAATACCTCGATAGCATGGTTCAAAAAATTAGAATATTCAAATTTTTCTTATAAGTTGAGAGAACGGCTGCGGGATTAACATCTGTGGGACTATAAAATGTGCTCCGTTGAAAATGAAAAGTCGTTTGGCATTTGATTGTAGCGTAGTATTTGCTTAATATGAGCGTGTTCAGTAGAGCGCCCGAGATGGATCAATTCGACCGGGCGATGACGTCACTGATCCTGGACCGGTCTTGGATCGGGCCAGGAATCTACTGAACGCTGTGGAAAAGTTTTGACGTGATAGGAGCAGCGCCATCTATCTAATTTGACCTGTATTAGCAATTAGCAAGTTATTGTATTTCTGTTTATTTTGTCTGGACTTTTAATACGTAATTCCATAAAATGCTAAACTATATTACGTTTTTTCTTAAAAAAAAAAAAAAAAAAAAAAAAAAAGAAAGAAAGATCTTTTATGTAATAACAGTTTTACTTCTTTCTTATTAATGTAGAATTCTGTACTCTGCTAACAAAAAATAAGAAGCTATTAATTGATTGTACTGACAAATTACTAATATACGTTACTTTGGTTATGATTTTTCTAAATTCACGTATAAATTTTAATCATGAAAATGTTAAGAATGTTACGTTACATTTATTTTTAAAGGAGCAGAGTAGATTTATCTTAAATGAGCACTTAAAATACCTTTCTTTCTCTTCGAATTTTATTATGAACAGAAATGTACAACAAAAACGTTTTTGAAAAAAAATAAAAAATAAATAAATTATATAAAATATGAAATATGCTGTTCAGTAATGGATTTATATAAAAAATAATCTTACTTTCTTCTTCGATTTATGAATCAATATAAAGAGCTTTTTCTCTTATTACCGACTGAATATTAAAATAAACTAGCAATGTAAACAACACTGCATAATTTTATAGCTACTTTTTTTACAGTCTGTTTGGTTTATTAAATTTAATAATTGACATCTTAAACTTATTTTTACCTAAATTAAAAATATGTGGAAGGATTTTAATTTATTTACTTATAGTTAACTTATTGTTTTAAAGGTAAAAAATACAATCGTTTACAAACTTTTCTATTTGTAAACAAAAAACAATCGCATGAATGAAAAGCTTTGTCTGAAAAAAAAAGAAATATAATTCTTCCCAGCTTATTTTTATATATTAAATTAACAAAATATGATAGCGTCCGAATTAAAAAATATATATATATATTTTTTTTTTGTTTCAATTAAAATTGTGTAAATTTTTGTTTTAATTTTATGTTTGAATGTTACGTTCATCAATAAAAAAAATTACGTATCGAAAATCGTTATTACGTAAAAAATCTTTTTTACACAATAAATAAATAAACATAATATAGTTTAGCATTTTATGGAATTACTTACCTTATTTTCTACAGCACAAACAATGCATATAAATAGGTACATCTGTATTAATCCTCAGCTAATCAAACAAATAAACAATCATTGTCAAAAACAGGTGTTCATTGTTCAGGTTTTCACTGCGTAATGTCAATCAGAGCCTGATTTTCAACCTATTGCGCATTTGATCCATCACGTGACCCAATGGATCAAGAAATTTTTCTGGGCTTTCTGATCCACGACCGGTCGAGATCGGTCCATTCCACTGAACGATGTGACTCTGGATCGCTCTCGATCGGTCGACACCACTGAACGCTTTGGCTCGGTATCTTTCGACCGGTCGTGGATCGGGCGCTCTACTGAACACGCCCCACGGGACGAAAGAGCGATTTATCTGAGGCTGTGAAATATCGTATTGTGTACTTGCACGAAATAGGAAAAACACAACTTTTTATAGCAAAAGAAGTGAAATGCTCTCAAGCAAGTGTGAGTAGAGTTTTGAGAGAATATTCTAATAATAAGTGTTTTCAAAATAAACACTTTAAAAGTGGTCGAAAGCCAGTAACTTCAAGAAGAGATGAAAGGCAATTGAAAAAGATTGTGAAGAAACATCGTTTTCGGAGTGTGAGATATGTGCATAGAAAATGGAAAGAAATGGGTATAAATGTCTCCAAATCTACAACACTACGACGACTTCGCAAATTAGGTTTTAGATCACGTGTGCCTAAGATAAAGCCATTCTTATCATCTAAGCAAAGGGCTGCTAGAGTTAAATGGTGTAAACAAAGGCTATTTTGGGATCACGACGATTGGAAAAAGATACTTTTCAGCGATGAAATTGTGTTTTGTGTGTCTCACGGAAATCAAGGTATACGTGTCTGGAGACTCAAACATGAAGCTTATAAGAAAGAATGTTTAAAACGTTCGTTTAAATTTGCGACCTCTGTTATGGTATGGGGCTGCATGACTGCTGAAGGCCCAGGCAGGTTGTGTATTGTTTCCACAACAGTCAATTCAGAAGTCTATCAAGAAATTCTTGAACATTTCATGATTCCTTCAGCTGAGGATTTATGTGATGACGATTTCTTGTTTCAGCAAGATTCAGCTTCTCCCCACACTTCCAAATCAACAACTAAATGGCTCAAAGAGAAGGACATACCTGTACTCCCTTGGCCTGCAAACTCACCCGATCTAAATCCTATCGAGAATTTGTGGGGAATTATGAAGAAACGACTTCAAGAAGTTGCGCCTAGAGACAAAAAAGAACTTATTTCTAGTATAAAGAGCATATGGGCGAATTTGGATAAAAAAGATTGTGAACCTTTAGTTAAAAACATGCCAAAACGTTTAAGAGCTGTCATTAAAGCTAAGGGTGATGCAACAAAGTACTGATTAGCAAGTAAAAATACTTAGAGTTTAAATTATGTTCAATATATTTTCATTATTCTAATTTTTTGAACCATGTTAGAAAGTATTCTAATATTTTGAATTTTTTGTTGTTAGCTGATTTAAATATATTTTCTATTTCATTGTAATGTGTTTACATTTTTATAATCTGCAAAATATGCAGATTCATATTATAGTACTTTATATTTGATATTGTTGATTATTTATTTGATAAATTCGATTTTCATTTCCCTTGACCATATTTCTTTTCATTATTCTAATTTTTTGAATCGGAGTAGTAGATACATAGTTCAAAAGTAAACGAATGTTAGCCGAAATAGGTTAAGTAATGCTTTAATTTTTGCAAAGCTAGTATCTTGGGATCACCAGAAAGCTTTCTTCTTTATGAATCTATGTAACAGCGCCATCTACAAGTTAACATATGCAAATATTTAATCAATGTAGCTTCTGATGATGAAGATTTTACGTATGCAGTTGGACACATTTCAACCAATAGATGTTGAGCTGTAGTCAGGTGGAATATCACAGAAAGTGAGTAATAGCAACGTAACCTATCTACTAATACGCACCTAAACTGAGTCAGTATTCTTTTCTTTATAATGGACATCTAACATAAACATTTGGTGAATTTAATGCGCTATAGAAGCTGAGTTATAGTCCCACCGTGCTCTAGAAAATTGTAGCATAACAGCATCACCTTTCGACCGATATCTTCTCAAACGGAATCAGCGTAGTTTTTCTTTATAACCTTCTCCCTCATCAAGCTTTGTGCAGTTATACATCATAGAAATTGAGCTATAGCCTCCCCGTAAATGGGAAAATCGCAGCATAGCAGTGCCACTTTTTGGGAAATATGCACCAACATTTGACAGCTATCAATATGTTCCAGCGCAAGTAAATATAAATTTTTATTATGAAATCATGTGCTTTAATTCTAGACTTATAGCTGCTACAAAATTTTTCATCAAACAGACAGACGGATGTTTTCTAAAAATGATCAAGTCATGTTCGGGACATCAAAAATTTCAAAACTATCAAAAATTTAAAACTTTTACGTTTCAATACTTTCTTCTATGAATACAGAAGAAGTAAAAGTAACCCGCCCCTACAAACTTAGAACATGCGGTTAAAATATTATTCTAATATTCTGTTAAAAATTATTCTAACGTACATGTATCTTTTATTACACTAACAAAGAGTTCTAGGCACCCCTATTAAAATACTAAAGCGTTTTATTATATTATCGTGGTCAAATTTATTTAAAAATAATAAATACGAACTAGTAAATACGAACACAAGAGGTAAATTTTAGTAACTATAATTCTAGTTTATGAATAAATTCTAGAAATTCGAAGCGAGAATTTCTAGCAATACAAAAAATCCGAAATATAATGTATCGCTTCACCATCTAAAAAAGTATAGACTAGATAATTTCGTCTATTCAGTTTATTTGTTTGTCTTATACGCATAACTCGGAATCTATATTTCCAAATTAGGGATTCAGAAAATGAATCTTTATTCGTTCTGGATGAAGGCTGTATATGTTTCTTATTTCTTGGAGTAAAAAATACATTTCTTTTTCTCTTTTTTTTTTTTTCGACATTAATGAAGTTTTCTTGTAAATATTATTTAGTTTCAAACTAAATTGCATATGAAGAAATAAAAACTTTCTAAACAAGCTCCATAAATTGCACTTATTACCAAAAACAGGCTATAAATTACAAAAACGCCAAAATTTTTCAAGTATTAAAAGAAGCTAACAATCGTTCAATCCTTCATCAGTGCTTATTTCATTTTGCCCTCATGCCCAATATTTTTTGTTGAAGAAACTTTGAAGTTGAGCTCTATTACTTCCACCCGAAACAAAGATTGTGCATTTTTATAATTTATGATGTTTTCTGACAAAGTTGTTATTCATTGTCATTCGGCACATGTACTTATTGCATTTACATTGTCTTATATTTTATTTATTTTTTTTTAAGGATTCGAAGTAAAAGACAAGAACGGAATATCAAGCAGTACGAATAGATTATTAACAATTTCCATCTGCACGTATACTTTCCCTCGTTTAATTTTACGCATGTTTTGCCTACACTGCAAAAAATAAACCCGTAAAAGTACAGGGAAAATCTGGCAGTTGGGTTGCCAGTATTTCTCAGTCAAATATACAATTTAAAACCGTAAAACTGTATCACTGACATATATTTTACTCAAGAATCCTGTAAATCTAACAGGTTTTTTGTTGAAAGTACAGTTTTGTCCTGTATATTTAATGGAGAAATACTGGCACCCCAGCTACTAGATTTTTCCTGTACTTCTAAGTTTTTTTTTTTTTTTTTTTTTTTTTGCAGTATACGTGATCACAAAGTGGACAGACAGCAGAACTAAAATACAGGCAGATAGACTAATTAAATTCGTTATAAAAAGCACCACCGAACTGGCGTTTAAAAGTAATAAGTTCAAAACTTTGAATAAACACCATAAAATGCAGGAATTCGCAACAATCGTTTCGGGTCGAAAGAAAACACGACCCTTTGTTAGGTGAACAAAATAGGCACGAGTGCTGAGTTGCCTCTTTGTTTGCAGCCCTCGTGTCTACTTTGTTCGCCTGCCGGAGGATCGTGTTTGCTTTCGACCCGAAACAATTATAGCAAATTCCTTCATTTTATGGTGTTTATTCAAAGTTTTGCAATTATTAATTGAATTGTAATCACTCTTAAACATTCTTGGAAAGTGTTAAAAACACTTAATAAAATGATAAAATCAAAAATGTAATTTCAGCAATTTCCAATTACAATCCTTAACACATGTGAATAGTTTTGTATGGTTCTTTGAATCTTAATGCTAATCATAATGTATTCTGTAGAAAACATTTCTTTGTGTATATGAATAATTCATTCCTTATGATTTGTGCAAGAGAAACGTATTAAAATGTGGTTTATTGAATTACCTCTCACAGAATGCAATTCTTTGGAATTCTATCAGGTATCCCCGTAGAAAAAATACTTAAAGTATTTAGTCCAATTTCAATAGGAAACCTACCATAGTGAACTTGAATTTAATATATCTCAGTCTCAATGAATTCCATAAATATTTACGAAGTTAGAGCGTGGGTAGACAGACAAATCGAAGTCGTCATAAACACTTTACACTTGTCCGAAAGCGTTAAAAATCTGATTGGGCACCACATGATCTTCTTGTACACATACTAAATTATATATGCCGTTAAAAATAGTTTATGTCTTCGTGTGTGGCAAGCAGTTTGTAAATAAATATGCAAGTTCTAGTCAGTAAAGGTACTTCATTCGACAAATTGCCTTAAAACATTTTAATAAAATTATTATTCGTATCATAAAAATCTTAAAAACAGCTTTTTATACACAACATAACACAAATAAAACGTGTTTAGGAAAAGTAATCAACAACTTATCAAATAGTTTCTTAATGACAAATGCACAGCTCAAAGTTTGTCAATTTCCTCGAAGGCAGATAGCCAACTTTTAAACTCTTTGGTTGAAGGTTAGTATTGAGAAGTCGGTAGATTGTACCAAAAACGTTTGTTATCACCATTTTAAATGGAGATAGGTATTCGGAATTTCGGTAATCCTATCTACTATTTTTCGACAAACATGCCAAACTCGTTAAAAACGTCTCCAAGGCTGATATCCGTTGAAACCAATAGACTGTATTTTCCAACGCTATAACACTTCTAATAAAAGAAATCGGTTTAAAAAAAAAATTACAGTATTAAAAATCTGCAGCTTCCCCGTACTTCGCATCCTAAATTGGTCTCTTCAAATATCTTTATCGTTTTACCATATTTTCCTAAATCAAGTTATTCTACAGCTTAAGTTCTCAAACAGTATGATTTTAAACTCATTTTTTCTCAGTTAAAAGATCCTATAGATATGCATAACTCTTGTGGTATTTATAGTATTTCCTGCCAGTGTCAATATGCTTTATCATACATTAGTCAAACTAAACGCAATCAACCCTCTTACCGCCTTTTAAAAGGGCAAAAATGTAATATTGTTTTCACAGCAAAGTTTTTTAATGTACTAAAATGATGCTTGTTTCAACTTAAGAAACTATGCACATGACTATAATCCTTATTGAAATTATTTAGGACCTCCAAACTTACAAACAATCTAAAAAATCATAATTATATAATTTCAAATTATAAGTGTATTGTGGGGAAAAGTACACTACAGTGACCGGATATATCCGTCAGTGGCGGTCAGATGGTTAAATTCTGTCTAAAAGAACATATTAGTTATTTCTGGAAACAAGAAAACCATAAATCGGCAATTTCTAAGCACTGCTGAGAGAAAAAACATAATATTAAATTTGATACAACTAAAATAATTTGCAGGCCAAAATCTACATTTAAACTTGCTTTTTTTCTTTTCTTTTTTTTTTCAGTTTTTTTGCATCTATAATAATCTTTAAAATATTGCTAATTGAGATTTCACTGTACCTATTTTGTCTGATTGTTGGAAATTTTACTTTCAGTCCACACTGCCGGCTCCTAACAAGTCTCGATGATTAACGGTGATGCAATATCTATTCCTTGCTCCTGCGTGGACTTTATATTAATGCTAAATTCTCATTGGCTGTTCACTTACAGAAACTGCACCCCTGTGCGTCTGCACTTAAAAAACTTCACTTCAATCTTACCTCTCGACTAGAGAGGATATAATTTTAACCATGCCTTCTACCATACTCATCATGGACTCTCGTTCACTAACTGCTATAGATTAATAAATTTATTTTTACATATCTAGCTTTAAATAATGATTATTTAAACAGTCCTTTTCTCCCCAATCAAACTGGACGCTCGACAGTTTGGTCCGTCGAGCCGGAGATCCAGTCAATATGACAATTTTTATTTATATTACGTATGTAGCGTGACTGAAAGCAAAATCAATAAAATTTCAAATTCATTAACGAACTAAACCAAAAGAGTTATGTAAACGACTCTCTCCAAATTACATTACGTGAAAAAAAAAAACACCGCAAAAGTGATATTGAAAAGGCATCGGGAGATTTACTTCAAAGTTAAATCAGTTTACCAACTGAAACGGATCTTAATGATGCACTAGATATCACCCAAGAAATTAATGATGGCGTTCGGGATTTAGAGGTAAGATTTAGAATCTTACTCAGTAAAAATAACTGTAACATATCATTACTAAAGGTAGATCAGGAATATCGAAAAAAACTATTGTAGCTTATAAAGACAAATCGTCTATAAAACAGAATTATAAGAAACTTTGTTAACACAAGAAACAAAAAATCATATGTTATGATTTGCAATGAAACGCAGAAACTTTATCGATGCGATAAATTTAGACTTATGCCAGTAGCTGAAGATTAATGGTTGTAAAGAAGATGAATCTTTGCTTATTAGTTCCCCATCATACTATAGGTATGGAGAACTTAGGTAATCGTGAAAATTTTCGACCTCGGTTTTTTGACGTTTTTACACGTTTTCAGGTGTGAGGAATCCAAAAATGACAAAATTTGTATGGTGTCTGTCTGTAGGGTGTCTGTTAGTGTGTTAGTCCGTTAGTTTGTTAGTCTGTGTACACGATACCTCAAGAACACATTGTCGCAGAGAGGTCAGAACAGTTTTAAAATATTACTTTCGACACTGGCAAGAACCCTATTCATTTGCAACATTTGAATTTAAGAACTTCGTAAGTTATTAGAAATTTACGATTTTCTTAACATGGGAGAATAGGACAAAAATTCACTTAAACGTGCATTAAATGGAAACGTTTACTGTAAAAATGTCAGACCTGTTTTAAAATATCAGCCGGAATTTAAAGCCGGAATGAACATCAGTAACCATACATATGCTACTCTGAAAATTTCGCAAGTTATTGGAAATTTACGAATTTCTTAACATGGCAGTATAGGGCAAAATTTCACATAAACGTCAATCTTGAGGGACATTTTCATCATAAAGATGTCAAACCACTTTCGAAATATTATTTACAATATTCCAATTTAAAAAATTCGTAAGTTATTCGGAATTTACGATTTACTTAACATGTCAGAATAAAGCAAAATTGAGCATAAACTGTAAATTTTTCATATAAATATGAATTTTGAGGATTATTGCATTGAAAATAGTAGCATGAAAACTAAACAACGGAATTGACCCTGATAAAATAAATTAATAGATTACAATAAGTAAAATATATCGAAGTGAACGGTGGATAGCCTATTAAGCGGGGATTTCATTCTGTCACTGTATCAAGCTTTGGTCAAATTCTTTTTTTTTTTTTTACATGATTATAATATATCTCGCACTAGAAATTTATGAGAACATAAATATGATGGGGAACTGAGCAGAGTCCACCTATGCCAACTAGTCTTCTTAAAATAATCATTTGGATAATATCTGCAAATCAAATGGCTATTGCTACACTTGTAAAAGTTAAGGTCACAACATGCTGTTACATTCTGATAAATTGAATCAATCAGTATAGAAACGGAACGCTTGCAACTGCGATGACGTAAATTTTGCATGTTTTTTGTAAATACAGTTGGCAGCAAAAGTATCCGAGCGCTAGCAAAAATTCCTATGTAAAAAAAGTACACTTAATGCAGTTTTGTTAAATAAATCCTTGTCGAATCCTGTACTTAGTCAGTCTAAGAACATGATTCGATAAGGATTTATTTAACAAGACAATGTTAAGTGTTTTTTTTTTTTTTTTTTTTTTTTTTTTTGTACGTAGGAATTTTTGCTAGCGCTCGGATACTTTTGCTGCCGACCGTAGTCATACATTTGGAACGCTTGCAAACGTCTTTGCAACCGGAAGTGTTTCCTTTGTATGTACAGTTGGTGACAAGTCTCCAAACACTAGCAAAAATTCCTATGTAAAAAAAGAACACTTAATACAGTTTTGTTAAATAAATCCTTGTCGAATCCTGTTTTTAGACTGACTAAGAACAGAATTCGACAAGGATTTATTTGACAAAACTGCATTAAGTGTATTTTTTTATATAGGAATTTTTGCTAGTGTTCAGAGACTTTTGTTACCGACTGTACCCCTTTTATATTAAAACCCTGAGTAAATATCATGACAATTCAAACAGTTATCGTCGAAAGAATTAAATAAATTTCAGTTCTTTTCAAAGAGAAAAAGAAAATGATAGGGGGTTTTATCAATATATATTTACAGTCAGTGGAAATTGTTTTGCACTGACTTAATCAAAATAAAATGTTGGGTAACACCCCTTACAGTTTTGCTTTTTTTGAGAATTGAAATTTAGTTCATTCTATCGTTAAGAACTCTTTGAATTTTCACATTATTTACTTGGGACTTTGATATAAGTGGCTCAATACCTTTGTCTAATGAACTATGCTTATGGACACTTACACATGCACATTCGCAACTAAAATCATTTAGCAAAAATGCTCCCATTTAATTTGATTTAGTTAAACATTTTAATTTTCTAATTGTAGTAGCATGTTGTTTCAAATACAGTATATGTCAAGTTTTCTAAAAATGGCTTTGCATTGGCTTTATGCCTTTAAAGATATAATATAAGAAGGACAATTTTTATTATATATATTAAAAAAAAAAAAAAAAAAAAAAAAAAAGATCGTCTATGAATATGTTACCGTTAAAATCCAGAAATCATTCATCCTACTGATTAGCTAGGTAAACTGCACATTAACTAGGGTGATCCGTTAATATGCGGAAAATAGTTTCATTTCTCAAATTACTTAGGTAATCTGCACATTACCTACTAGGCACTCGTTAAAGTGAAAATAAGATCTTTGGCGAAACAATAGCAACGTTACTGTATGCTTAAATTAAACGTTGTTTATTTATTTTTGATATCTAAAGAATCAAGTTAATACAATCGAACAATCAACACATTAGTTGATAGAATCAATCATAAATCAATTGAAAAACTTCAATACAAAGAATCAAACGGTTTAAAATATTTATTACAATTAAGGAAATTGATATAATGTTATTTATTTATTTTTTGATGTCCAAGGAATCACGTTAATACAATCAAGCAAACAACAAATTAGTTGATAGAATCAATCATCAATTAATTGAAAAACTATAATACAAAGAAACAAACGGTTTTTGCGAATTATGTGATCAAATTATGCTTACTTATTAGTGCGGCTTAACGATTGGTGCACAGATTATCATACAGATAGGACAGTGAAGCTAAAACGCGAACCAGAAATATAGTAGCACCACTAGTGTCAACAGAAGGGAACTAAATGTGTTAAGTCTACATGAATAGCATCTTTGATCGAAAATTGTTTTTCTATTTTGCGAGTAGTTAGTGGCAGGTTAGTATGGGAAGTTTTCTTTTTCTTCACTTTCTATTGTTTTTGTATTCACAAAATTATCCTCAAAACATTCACAGCTATTCTTCTAAGAAATAAAAATTATTTTTTATAATGTTTAAAAATATGCTTTGTCAAACATATTCAAGTACAAATTAAAATTACAATCTGTAATTCTGAAACAGCAGTATGAAATCATTAAATATTTAACGTTGCTTGATTTAAATAATACAAAATGCTTTAAAATGAAAAAATGCTTCTATTTTATATGTATATTTTCAAAGTTTATTTTCATAATATTTAGCACTTGCTTCTTAAAATAAATTGCTTTTGACAATCAAGTTTGTAAACAATAATAAAGTTGCCAATAAAAACGTATGTGCAGTTTTCTTTCCTTCACTTTTTCTTTTAAATTCCCAAAATCATAACACTCACAGCTATTTTCTAAGAATAAGAAATAAAACTAATTTTTACTATGTTTGAAAATAAATTTTGCCAAACACATTCGTGTTCAAGTGTACAAATTAATATAACAAACTTTAATGCTGAAATAGCAGTATGGTATGAAATCTTAAATATTTAATATTGCTTGGTTTAAATAATACAAAATGCTTTAAAATGAAAAAAATATTTCCGGTTTATGTATATTTTCGAAATTTATTTGCTTAATATTTAGTACTTGCTTCTTAAAATAAATCCACCTTTGTAATGATCGATAGATGGCGCTTCATCAACTGCAGTTTTTAGTAAATATAATAGCTACGTATATTTATTATTGTTCTTTCTTGTTGTTCTATCATTGTTTCAGCGTGAAAGCTATCAGTGGTATGATAATTTCACCTTAGCCCACCAGAGGGCGAGCATTTCATTACAATCGCGGATTGCTTTCGACAACCAAGTTCGTAAACAATAACAAAGTCCAAACGTAAACATTAATGTAATGGTTAGTTGGTTGGATGTTGAGTTTAACGTTACACTAATATGAACACAGATACAATAAAAATAAGACGAGCGATTGCGTAAGCTGTAAGCTGGATAGCTCGAGAAACTTACAGCCCTTGACAATAGGGTCGTTGCAGTCAAATTTAGGTTACCGAAGAATATACGGGAGTGTCCTATCTGTATAATAATCTGTGGATTGGTGGCACTCTGAATTGCATAGCAATTAAATTTCGTACGGAAGATTTAGAGAAAACCACAGAAAACCCAGAACACCTTTATTCCAAAATCTCCAATTTTAATTAAGATTAAATTATTTAAAATACACCATTCGAAATGTATTTTAATGTAATTTTATTGCGAACTTTTAAACTGATGTAATCTGGTTAATTCAGTGCGGGAGTTTCAGAGAAAAGCACAGAAAACCCTCAACACGTTTATTCTTTTTTATTTTGCAAACCTTTAAATTTTGATTATCCGCTCACATTCTGTATAAAGGATTTTTAACACTCTTTCTTCCGTAATTATGCAAGTTAAGGAGAAAACTATGGAAAAGTCACATACAAATCTTTTTACAACAATGTTTATATTACTTTTGTATATCAGCTTCTAACTAACATTATTTCATAAGTAATATATTATTTTAGAGTACATGTTGCAAATCTCTGTCGCAAGATCGCGCTTTTAGTTTTGCTGCAGTTAAAACTTTCAAACACGGATTAAGACTATCTATAGGATGAAAAACAAGGTAGGGCAGCCAGCGCGGAAACCGGAACTTTCTATTCCATATTAATTCAGCAGAGTGGAGGAAAACGATCCGATCGCCGCCTGGTGTAGTATCTTTGAAACTTATCGGAAGAAAGTGAAAGCCCGCCCCTTCGGCTTCTGTCATCATCCGATTTCCGAGAACGACCAATGAACCGCTACAAATTTAAACAAACGCGCTGATTGGTACGAGGGTGAATCAAATATAAACGAGACTTATTTTTTAAAATATTTATTTTGATTTTAAACGCACAAACAATCATAGTTTATTTTTCTACATAATCTCCTGATTTAGAAACACATTTTTCCCAGCGTATAGGTAATTTTTTAATTCCTTCCAGGTAAAAAGAGTCAGGTCGTGTTTGTAGCCAATTGCGCACATATGCTTCAACTTCATTATCGCTGTGGAATTTTTGCCCTCCCAAAGCTTCCTTGAGAGGACCAAAGACATGGAAGTCGCAGGGAGACAGGTCTGGACTGTATGGAGGGTGTTCCAGTGTCTCCCAACCCAGTTGCTCCAATTTTTGTACGGTCAGGGCTGCTGTATGGGGGCGAGCATTGTCATGGAGGAGAATCACTTTTCTCATCGGTGCAATATCCGAAGTTGTTAGACGCCTATCACCTTCAACAAGTTGACGAACACTGTCGATGTTGCCCGCTGTAATGCTGGTGCGGGGTCTGCGGTCATGGCTCTCATTTTCAACACGTTCACGGCCCTCCACGAACTGTTTATGCCAAGCAAACACTCTAGCTCGCGACAGCGTCTCTTCCCCGAACTGTGCAGTCAATCTTCTCAAGATTTCGGCCGGTTTTACACCTTCTGCAGCTAAAAACTTGATAACAATACGTTGCGCAATAGAGGGAGGTACCTCCTGCTCGGACATCGTAACGATGGACACTGAGCGAGTCTATGATGATGAGTCACGTGCTTCCCCCACTCCTGACAAACCAACCTAACAGCCAATAACAGCGGAACGTTCTTCCATCACTATTGCGCGCGCAGGTCCAAAAGTCTCGTTTATATTTGATTCACCCTCGTACATTGTCAAGATCTATTCGCCTTCCATCTGTTAGTAAATTACTACTTTTCCGTAGTATTCGTAATACATCCTAAACTCTTAATCCGTGCTTTCAAAGCTAGTTGCACTATAAGCCAGTAAGTTATTTTAAAGGTGGTATCAGACGAAAGAACATATATTATAAAATAAAAGCTATAGAGTTCTAACAACCACGTGACTTTCTTCTTAGCAACCGTACTTTGCTGAAGGACAACGCTAATTTTTCCATGCCTTTGGAAGCGTAGTAGTCGAATTTTTTTATGCTTTTCCAAATACATTTACAACACTGTGTTACAATAAATTTGTAACACTATTCCGCATTGATAAAATGGGTCAGTGAGGTCAACTGTCCCTCAGCAAACATGCTCGTGATGTCATCTGTTAGAACTCTATTGCCGCTCAAAAGCTACCAAACAACTTTATCGGAACATAGTAGGGTTGTTTTTAAGCATTGACGAAATCCAGTAAAGTAAACAACGGACCCTATATTTGGCGATAATCCACCTCCAGGATGTTTAAAAGGGAAAAGGAAAATGCGGAAGAAGAGTCTCTTTTAATCCGTGGGCAAAACTATCAAACGGCAGTATTTCACCCGTTTCCTTCATGGAAACCTGTTTATGCGTTACATGCCTTTCATACGGAACTTCGTCTGACAGCGGCTTGAATGCATTTTGCCGTACCCTTTGAAAAGGAAATTAGGGAAAAAAGAAGAACTTCAAGACTGGCATAGAAAAAAGTAGTCTTTACTCCTACTTTTATTTTGGCTTAGCACGTTTTTTTTTTTTTTTTTTTTTTTTTTTTTAATGAACACTACCAGTTATTTAACTGTAGAATTAACCCTACACGGAACGGAAAATATAAACCACGGAGTAAGAAGAAGGTAACGCTGAAATTTTGTGATGTTGTTTTGTAATGTTTACAGATGGCGCCAGCGTGCAATCCTTCCTTCTCTCCAGCTTCCGCAATGTTATTCAATGGGGAAATGTCTCGTTTTAATTATTTTTTTAAAAATAATATCAAGCTGAAAAAATTTCGATTGAAAGCAAATTTCATTAAATAGAGTATTCTAACCAACATGTTTTTTTTAAGAGCCATTTTATACTAATTTTACTTTGAAAGAAAGCTTTTAAAAAATGACGATCCTTATGAACCGAAGCTAGCTAAAACAGACAATTGGGAGGAAGGAGAATGGATGAAATTTTGTAAAGAAAAAAAATAAACTTACTTTAGGTGCAGAAAACACGAACTCGGACTTTATTTTTCTCCTAGGGCTTTTTTTTTGTTTCTCTTATCACTATCATAGCCTGTTTTACAACTAGGAACGAAGCATTTATTTGAAACATCTGAATTATGCAGTTTTAAGAACTTACAAAGAAATTAAATTGCTTAAAATAAAAAATTTTAAATGTACTTCAGCAAAATTCTATTGAAAACAACAGTATATCCGCGCCGAAGTAGGGAGGAATGACAAGTGGCGCCCTCAATATTTACCAAAAATTTAGATCACAGTTTCGTAGCTTTCTCCCATTGGACCTTCAACTCCTATTAATATTACTCCGTGATATAAACAAACAAAACAGCGGGGAGAAGGCGAAATACATACAAGAAATTGCTAATTGGTATAATGGAATTCTGTAATATGGATCAATATAGATAAAAATAATTGTAACTAAAGGTCTCCAAGCTGTGAAATAAATAAAATAAATAACATGGATGCTGAAGGGAAATCGAATCCGACACAAAAAAGTAAAAAGAAACAGTCTAAAAGTAAGTTTTCAAATTATTGTTTTTCCACGCTAAATGTACAATAGTTTGTTACATATACAATTGTATTTGATCAAATATTTCTATCGTTGTAGATTTTATTATGTTATAAAATGTAACATGTTTTTATTATTACAAAAAATTTATTTAAATACTGGTGAAAATGACTACAATTTAACATTTATTAATTGCAAAAACACAAAAACGTAACAATTATATAGATTTGAAGTAATTAAAGATAATTTTTTAATTTGCGGGAAAAAACACTGTAGACACCTGGACGTGCTACATTTGCTCCTATTTCTTTTCGCCTGATTAGTTGCTGCCTTCGTGTTTCATTTATACCTACATTTTTATTTATTTATTTTTTTGGTTAACCTTTACTAAAGGGCACCCATCGGCGATTCGTGACCTGGTGATGTGGTTCAATGGATCGACACTTTTTACTAGTACTAACCTTTTTCTATCGGAACTTTTTTTTTTTGCTTTTAGCGGCCCAGTTGAATAATGTATTTTTCATGCCTTTTTTAGATTTACAAATTGATTTTTTGAGTGTATTTTTTATTCAAGTAAGTAGAATTATTTAGGGGGGAAATAATGCATGATAATAACTGGTGCAGTACAGATTTTCATGCACAACGAATTAGTGGTATCCAGTGATTTTTACTTTCTTCTATATGTAATATAGAGAAAGTATTGGATTCGCGAAAATTTTCGACCTCCGTTTTTTGACGGATCTACACGTTTTGGGATGTCCTGAACACGAATTGATAGTTTTAAAAAAATGTCTGTCTGTCTGTCTGTCTGTGTGTCTGTATCATTTTTTTGTGGACGCTGTATCTCACGAACCAATGAATGAAATTTAACCAAACTTGGTATTTAGTTGCACCCTGACATGAACTGGTGCCCATTAGATTTGGGGATCAATAGCTCAACAGGTGGCGCTGTGATCGCATTTTATAGGACAAAATTCCGTATAAATGGGCATAATGAGAGTTATTTTAAACTTGTGATTGTAAAATTAATATGAATTATTGATAATAGTAGTAGTTAACTAGGAAAAAAAATTTGTGCATGGGGGGGCATCGGTTCTCCCCCTGGGGGGGAAGTACCCCCCCGGGAGGGTTAAATTTTGAAGATGGGTATCATTCGAAAGATCTCGTCAATACCTTTAAAACGAATGGTTGAACCATAAATCTGTGATAATTTAAAACAAAGTTATCGATTTTTTTTACTTTTAACAAAAAAAAAAACAGAAAAAAAATCGTTTTTTTTTTTTTTTTTTTTTTAAATATTGTTACTGATTGAATATGTATAGGAAAATATAGAAGAAAGTCTTGTGGTGGCCACAACATACTAGTTTTTTTTGTTGTTGTTAGTTTAAATGCTCGCAAAGTGAGCATACATCGGGACACTGGCAACTGCTGCAATGATGATTTTTATGAATTTTTTTATTCATGCACCACAAATAAAGGGTATCCAGTGATTTTTTTTTTCTTTTCTTTTAATGCTTGTGAAGCGAAAATACATCGAGATACTGATTGCAACAGTACAGGAGTTCATGTATTTTCTGTTTCATGCACCACAAATTAGGAATATCCAGTGTTTTTTTTTTTGTGTGTGTTTTTGTTTTTTAATGCTTGCTAAGCAAGCATACATATACATCAGTATACTGACTGCTGCAGTACAGATTTTCATGCACTATGAATTAGGGTTACTCAGGGGTGCAGAATATGTCCGAACGCCCGAACAAGGTTCGGGGGAAATTTAAACTGACTGGGGAAATTTTGAATAGTTTTTTAAGAGAAAATAAAAATGTAAATCAAAAATAACAATTTGCTACTTTGAAGTGCTTATACACTAACACCGATATTTTTATGTTACACTGTATACTTATTCTCTTAAAGATTTATTACATAGAACAAATGACTTTGTATAGCAAAGTAGATTTTTGCATTATTGAGGGAAATTTATACTGTGTTTGGGGGAAATTTCCGAGGTTTGAACATTTTCTGCACCCCTGGGGTTACTGTAAAAGCACTTATTTTTGCGAGCCTATCGTAATCGCGAAAATTTAAGCCTTGTAAAATATTTTTTCTTGCGCAGCAAATAATAATAAAAAAAAAAAACAGAAATTTTTCAATTACCAAAATTTACATGCATTGACGGTCCGAATCTGAGAAAAGTGAAGCGGGTAGGGTGATTACATTTTCGGTGCAAAACGGGGGGTTCAGAAGTCGCTAGTTTGATAAACAGCGTGAGAAAAAAAGGATTAAGAAAAGAAAATTGTTTGGGGTGGAATGTGCACGTTGAGCCAAAACCAAAGTTGATGGAAAGCAGCTTAACTTTCCATTGCAGTTTTAAATGGTTTATTAATCTTAAAAATATGCTTAACTTATTTCAGTGAATTTCAAAACAAGCGCCAAAGTGAAACAGTAATTTATTTTCTGAAAATGTATTTTGATGTTTTGTAATGATCTAGAGTATTGATTTCCAATGTGATTCGCAGTATCGGTTCATCTTGTGAGCAGTACATCGGAAACAACAATCATGGGCGCCTTACAGTAAAGATGCTAATTTTTTTCTTCTAATGAAGAATCGGGATGAATTATTTTGACCCAAAACTATTGTGTTTCTTTGCAATGTAATATGATATTTCATATTTGTTCACAAATATTTATTCTTTTTCATAATTTTTTTTTTGTTAGTTTGAAAACATGTATTAAAAATTATGTTTTTAGTTTTTACAAATTTTATGTTACAGATCCTCTGCTTCGTCGTCTACCACCCAGTATTGAAGCATTGAGTGAAAGGATTGGCCTTCGGGTATGCAGTTTAAATTATTTCTGTGATGTTTAATGTAATTCTGAAAGAAGCTAAGGTTGCTTTTCTGTTTTGTCCTTTTGTCCCCGGAATTCAAAGACACTTCATATTTTGAAATCACTTTTTCTAAATTTTGAGAAATTGTAACAAGGAAATTATCAATCACAATTATTACCTTTTTGTTTTTAATCCTCATTTACTTAGCATTAATTGTATCTCCTTAATGAGATAATTTTAATACTAATAAAGACATTTTATGGTCACTATAATAATTGTTTAAATTAAAAAAAAAAGGGGGGGGAGGGGGAGAGAATAACAAATACTTAAAAAACTAAAAATCTTTAATAGAAATTTAACAATTTGTCAAAATAATAATAATGCATATTAATCAAATTAATATTAAGAATACTGATTTTTTTGTTATGTATTACAAGCAAATTAATGCGTTTATAATAAATTTAGCTATAGATTGGTAAGTTTGCTTAAACATTTGGCGATAAGGCTGATGTTGATGACAGAAAAGTATTGAAATTACTACATAAAAGCCAATTATAGAAGGTGGTGAAAAACGTGAAATACACATTAAAAAGTTAAAAAGAAAAAAAAAATCATAACAAACATAATTAGTTTCATTAAATCTCAAAATATGTGAAATTGGATTGTACAACAGTCATAACATAGTTTAAATAATAATATTAATTGATTAATTATTATTATTATTATTTTTTCTTTCTGATTTTGCAAAGGAAAATTGTACTTTGCTAGAATATATGCCAGGGCTCAAAGTGTTCCTATATTTCCTATTTTTTTCTATATATTTCAAAAAATCATGAAAAAGTCCTATATTTCCTATATTCTATTATTTCATTTTAATTTCTTCTTACTTGTTTTCTACTTTTCTTGCTAGGCATCTTGTTTAAATTTTCGTATCTTTCCAAAATACCTTTCATAGCAAAAATAATTGCTTTTTCTTCTCGACATTCACTCTGCTAATGTAATTGGAAATATAATTTGTCATATCTAAATAATATTGCACACATTATAATTTTGAGAAAATAACAATAAAAACTTTAATCATAAATTAATTTTATTTCCAGTAATTTAAACAGATATCAAGTTTTTGTAGTATTTAATTTATCATAATGTTCAAATTTTTTTTTTTTAATCTCTTATTTGTGTATTAATGTGTATTTATAAATACAAAATAGTCCCATAAAAACAATGCATGTAGGCATTCATTACCAATATGTCATTCAATATAGTATTTTCATAATAAGAATCAACTTAATTTCACAGACAGTTCCAGTATGATCCACCGGACTGAAGACTTTGACTTCATAGCTACAATAATTTATTGATAAATAAAACCTTATCTATAGTATGGAAGGCATAAAAGAATTTTTTTAAATGGTAATTTAAGAGAAAATATGATAAAAAGTAAAGCAAAGTTTTACCCATGGCTTCAAACGAATAAAATAATAAACAAAATTTAAAATAAAAATAATATATCCTAATGTAAACATTGTTACTTGGAGCTTAACAAATATCATTCGAAACAAGAAAATTTTTTCATGCAGTCATTAAAAGAATCGATAATTCCATTACCATTTTATATTTTCACTTATTCTTTTACTTTTTATTATTATTATTATTATTTTATTGTGCCCAATTCATTAAATAGGTACTGACAGCAGCCTTAAAATAAAATTTAAGTAAAAAATCATTTTTTAAAATTAGAAGCTTTTTATTGTGAAGCCCTAAAAAGCATAAAATAAAATTTATTCTGGCAAAGACATGCTACAAAGAAATGAAAGTTTCAACACTAAGAAAATTTTAGAGAAAAGTATAAGTACTTTCCTTTTCAAAAGATGAAAATTTTTTAATGTTCAAAATATTTTAAAAACCTTTCGAGACCAATATTCTTAGTTATTAGTTTTTATATAATCGTTCGTTTGGCCAGAAATTTCAAATGTCTCGAAAGCTTTTTAAAATATTTTGAACATTAAAAAATTTTCATCTTTTGAAAAGGAAAGTACTTATACTTTTCTCTAAAATTTTCTTAGTGTTGAAACTTTCATTTCTTTGTAGCATGTCTTTGCCAGAATAAATTTTATTTTATGCTTTTTAGGGCTTCACAATAAAAAGCTTCTAATTTTAAAAAATGATTTTTTACTTAAATTTTATTTTGTGCTTTTTAGTTACAAAAAGAAAAAAGCTTCTTAAAAAAAACTAATTAAAATTTCTTAGGATATTTTGTAGACAACGGAAGATTGTCTTTTATCAATTGAAAAAATTTTTTTTTTTCGATTATTTATCTGGAAAAAAAGTACTATATCGTCTTTCGAGGACCGAATCCAACGATCATTGCATTATCAGCATGACGTTCTAACCAAAAGTCTAACTGTCAAGAAAAACCATAGAACATTCTAGAAAAATCTCACAAATACTTATACAAAAGGAACATTGTTCTCGAAGGCTTTTTAAAATATTTAGAATATTTAAAAATTTTCACCTTTTGCAAAAGTGAAATATCTATATTTTTCTTTAAAATTTTCTTGTTGTTGACACTTTTATGATTTTATAGCATGTCTCTGCAAGAATAAATTTTTATTTTGGGCTTGTTAGGGCTACACAATAATAATAAAAAAAGCTTTCAGTGTTATTTTTATTTATATTTTTATTAAAATTTTTATTTTGTGCGTTTTAGTAACTCAAAAAACAGCTTCTTTAAATATTCCTTATGATAATGTGTAGACAATGAAAGATTTTCTTTTATCAATTGACACCTTTTCTAGTAATTATCCTCATAAAATAACACTCCGTACCTCCCGGGGACCGAACTCGCGACCACGGCGTTATTAAATTGACGCTCTGACCAACTGAGCCACGTAGCCACAAACGGAGCGGCTTATATTTACTTTAATTCTTTACTAGCGTGATAGGAAGACACGATGACCAAGTCAATTTCATATAAAAAGCTTCTAACTAATAAAAAGCTTCTAAAAAATTTTATTTATTTATTTATTTTTACTTACATTTTAATTTTATGCTTTTTGTAACTAGATAAAAAGCCGTTTAAAAACTTTTGAAAAATTATTAGGATACTGTGTACACAACGAAATATTTTCTTTTATTAATTGACACTTTTTCTATTAATTATTTGCAAAAAACACCTCGGCCTGGCGAGGAGCGAACACACGACTCTCGCATTATCAACATGACGCTGTAACCAGCTGATTCATTAAGAAATACAATGAGTTGCTTACATTTTTTTTTTTTTTTAATATATATAATGGAAGCGTCTTGGTTTTTTAACGTGACAAAAAGCCGATGACAAATCCAATTTCATATAATAGTAATATATAATGTTTATATATACATATATATAAAGCCTCTAAAAATATTTTTTAATGTATTTTTTACTTAAAACATTTTATTTTGTGCTTTTTTAATATCTAAAATGTTTTGTGTTTTCCACTATCTAAATAAAAAAAATGCTTCTTAAAAAAACTCCTCAAAAAATTCTTAGTGCAAGCAACGAAAAGTTTTCTTGTTTCAATTAAGACCTTTTCTACTAATTATCTGCAAAAACTAACACGCTGGACCTTCCAGGGACCGAACTCACAACCACCGCGTTATTAACAGGACGCTCTTACCAACCGAGCCACAGAGCGACAAACAAAACAGCTTATATTTACTTTAAAATGAAGGCGCATTGTTTACTAGCGTGACACGAGGACACGATGACAAAGTCAATTTCAATTAAAAACCTTCTAATATATTCAACCAATTATATGTTAAATATGTTGGTTAATATTCAGACGCGTTACTTTTCAGACTTAAGGCTGAATTCAGCCTTTTTAAGCTTGAAAATTATTATTCTTGGGATCAATGCAAATCTGCATTAAAACTTTTTGGACATGAGTAGGGTGGGAGGGGTGTCAGCCTGAATTTGTGCAATATATTATTAGCAATTTCTATGTGATTGGCTTTCAAGAAATGTAAAATTCAAACTTGGAGAAAATGAAAAAGAAATAGCACTTCAACTGCATTTTCCTAATGAACTTGAACTACATTATTTTGCTAATCAATTGCCCCAGCAAACAATTCTTCTATAGAATAAACTTATTTTCAAGTATATGTAATAAGTTTGTCTGTTTTTTAAGCACTTACAACTATTTTAATTCTAATTAATATGATATTCAATATAAGATTTATTGTTCTGATTTTGTTTATTGTGTGTACATGTATGCAATCAGATTTAACATTATATTTATTATTGAAAAATTTATATTGTGTCAGTTGCCTGATACCACTTTTGAGGGGAGTGGGGGGGAGGGGGGGGTCGTGAAAAGTTAAGCCTTTTTTTTTTTTCCCTGTAAGCTTGTACCATGTCTGAATATTAAATTTTAGGCTTATGATTTTGATTTACCTTTTTGATATTTTAAATATTGTGATGTAAAAGAGGTGTCATTATTAAAAAAACAAAAATATTATGTGAACTGATGTTAAATGATATAAACTGGTAGGAGAACCAGATAGGCAAAAGATAATAAATATAAAAATATGTTCATCTGTTAAATTAGATGAGATTAGATTAAGGTGTTTATTTACAAAGTCATTTAACCATTACGAGATTACAAAATAATGTTGGAGAAAGCTTCTTTTTTGCTAAAGCTCGCAATCTTCCCTTAAAATTTATGTTCCTATATATTTGTATGAAAAAATTCATATATTTTCCTATTTGATTGCTTTGATCGCTGTATATCAGCATTAATTTCGCTAAAAAGCAAAATCAGGTAACTTCATAAAATTTTATGCATAATATTCTCAGTTTTTATTCAAATAGTCATAGTAAATATTTTGAAACCACTGAAAATATTGGTAATTGTTACAGAAGATTCAGATTTAATTTGGATTTTTAATAGGTCAATTTATATGTAAAAATATTTACCGTAATTTTGCGTATATAACCCGCGGTGGAAGATAACCTGCTCCATAAAAAATTTATTTAAAAATAAATGTAACAGTAAGATACCCCGCACCTCTAAAATCGCAAGGTCGGCAATCACTGTTTATAATTTCAATACTAATTGGTATTATTTCAATAATAAGTAGGTAAAGATACAAATAATAAAGAAATATACAACTAGGAAATATAAATAATCAACAAATAAATTTATTTACCTATAATGAAAAAGCAAATCACCATAACTTAGTATTAATCTTTCTCTCTATATAAATTACTACAAACTGGAGTAACTTCTAACGATTAACACCTTTATTCAATATATAAGAAAATTATAGATTAATAATAAATTTACTTACAAAATTCCTTCAAATCCATCGAAATCGGATTCTTCCGTATCAGAATTAAAATGTTGCAATATTGTTTGGGATGGATCATCATCCTTATTATCCTCCTCATCAAGTTTCTTTTCAGTGTCCTCAATTTCAATCTCATAAAGTTACGTTAATATAACTATACGTTAATAATAAAGACTTCCAAAAAAAAAAAAAAAAATGAGACTGGTGTCGATTTTGCCCTTGTTCGCGATAGATACCCCGCACTGGATGATAGCCCGCAAGACATACAAAGTCAGGTTTTTTTATAGATTGATTACCCGTGGGTTATATACACGAAATTACAGTAAATGTTTTTTAGAATTATAAGTTATGCAAAATAAATAAAAAAAATTTCAGTCTATACTATACATAGTCTTTCTCAAATTATTTCAGTTGTGCTTTTTAATCATTTCAAATACTTTTATTTCCATAACATGAACCAGGGGTGAAATTTTTCAGGGGCTACCTCTGAATTCAGGGTTTTTGAAATTTTTACTGTCTCTAAATTTAGTGTTAAATTATTTTGTTTTTGTAGAAATTTCTCATACTGAATGCTTAATTTGCCTTATAATGTATTAAGAATTTTGCAAATATTCACTTATCAGTGATATATCATATGTCACTATAATAAGTCACCTTTTGTGCATGCATGTAATAAATAGAATTCAATTTTTTGCATGTTAGGTAGTTTCGTCCTTGCATGAAGTTCAAACTAAACATAATTAATTAAAAACAAAGAAACCTTTTTTAATTCCACGGCATGGCCGGAATGTTTTCACTGGGGTCCCCCCAGCTTTTTCAATGGCACTCCTGGTGTTGGAAGGCTTGGTTCTGCGATGTTCAGCACGGTCGCCATCTTTTATGAGCATATGGCGCTGCTATTTGTATAGACCCGTCTCATTGTTGCCATTACAAGAATTTGGGAAGTTAATGATTTCAATAGCTTCGCAATATGCTACATATTTGTGGTTATGGTCATTTGCGAGTTTCTTTATATTTTCAAAATAAATATTTATATCTTCTCCTTCATTCACTTTCGTTAGCACAGTGGTGATTTACCAATTGCTATATCATGGCTATGTTCCTTTATTCTTGTTTATATTTTTCTTTTGGATTTACCAATATAACACTTATAATTTCTTTTGCTATCAGTATACAGGATTTTATAAATTCCAGCTGTTTCTAATGGGTGGACTGGGTCTTTGTTGTTTCTAATAATTTGAAAAATATTAGTTTAGTGTTGGGTTTTATAAGAATATTTATGTTATGTTTGGTGGCCATGTTTTTAATTTTACATCAAACACCGCGATCGTAAAGGATTGACATTGTGAAGTTAAAGTGTGGATTCTGGTAGTTAAGAATTTTATCAAGATTTTTTATTTGTTTTTTATACAGTTTATTAATTAGCTTAATGGGATAACCTGCCTTTTTAATGTGTTGTTTTATGAGGATTAATTCATTATAAAGGTCTTCTACTTCTGGATCATTACAAACAATTAAAGCTCTATTTATATATGCTTGGATGGCAATGACTTTATATCTAAAGTGTCAATAAGTCAGTGCCATCCAAGCATATATACAGGGATCACTCTAGAGCGTTTCAAAAGGGTGGCCCACCCTGATGCCCTTTTCCCAGTAAAATCCCACCCTCATTGCCTCTTTTTTAGTCAAGATACCACTCTCTTTGCCTTTTTCCTAGGAAAAAATACCGCCCTGCCCTTCCCCATTTTCCCGATGTTAACCTGACTCTGATGTGTTTACTTTCTACTTCTAAATATTTCTAATCTTCTTTTTCCTTTTCCAGAATGCTCATTTTTTCCATTTCAATTTGTATTTTTTTAAAAACTAAATAAAAAATGAAACAAATAAATAACTAATATCAAATTTCAAAATTTGCTTAACCGTTTCCTCAACAAAAAATAGTGTTATGAAGAAAACAGATTGTTGGCATAAAAGTTTTTGTAAAAATTAACCCATATGTTTTTAGACAATCTTTACAAAAGTTGCCCTTTTTTGGATATGATATGCCCTTTACATAAAAAATGCCCTAATTCTATAATGTGCACCCTGCCCTTTTTTATGTTCTAGAGTGATCCCTGTATATAAATAAAGCTTTAATTGTTTGTAATGATCCAGAAGACCTTTATAATGAATTAACCTTCATAAAGCAACACACTAAAAAAGCAGGTTATCGCATTAGGCTAATTAATAAACTGTATAAAAAACAAATAAAAAATCTTGATAAAATTCCTAACTGCCAGAAACCACACCTTAATTTCATGACGTCAGTCCTTTACAATTGCAATGCTTTGTGTAAAATTAAAAACATGGCCGCCAAACACAACATTATTCTTATAAAACCCAACCTTAATATTTTTTTAATTATTACAAACGACAAGGATCCGGTCCACCTGCTAGAAACAACTGGAGTTTATAAAATCCCATATGCTGATAGTAAAGGAAATCCAAAGTGTTATATTGGTAAATCCAAAAAAAAAAATAAAAACAAGAATAAAGGAACATAGCCATGATATTGCCATTGGTAAAATCACCCCCAGCTAACGAAAATCAATGAGGAAGAAGATATAAATATCCATTTTGAAAATATAAAGAAACTCACAAATATGCATTGTATTACGAAGCTATTGAAATAATTAACTTTCCAAATTCTTGTAATGGCAATGATGCGACTGTGCTGAACATCGCAGAACCAAGCCTTCCAACAACGTGTGCGCCACTGAAAGAGCTGGGGGACCCCAGTGAAAACGTTCCAACCATGCCGTGGAGTTAAAAAAGGTTTCTTTGTTTTTAATTAATTATGTTTGGTGTTATTTTGTTTTTGTATGTAAAAATTTTGCATTAAAAAAATTGACATTTTGTGCATATTCAAACCCAGAAAAAAATTGGACCGCAAGAGGTTAAATATCTGAACATTAATTTATATTAAACCAAAATATAGCTTTTTTGTTTGTTTACCCCAAAGCTTTTCAACCTGATGTCAGTCACCATCAGGAGGTGAACTTGCTCTGAGCTTCATTCTCAACTACTGTTCCTTTATATTTAAGGACCCTTCAGAGACTGGCTTCAAGTTCGGTTTCTTTTGATATTCCTTTGATGTGGGGAACGCGAGGCAGGAGAGAGTTTCCCTCTGCTGACAAACCTCCTACTGCGATCGAAATTGGGTCTCTTTTGTAAAAGAGCAATAAAAACAATTGAAATACTAACAAATTATGTCTGCTGCAATGACGTGAAGCCCAATCAAAATCTAGATAGCCGATGTTGTCAGATACTAAATATAAATAAAAAGCAGGGGTGATTGTGTGTAGGATTTTTTCCTGATTTCAGGAATTTTTTGAGTGACTGTTAAGAGAAAATTGTTGTGTAATAGAAATTTAGGTATATCTTTTGTAATTTTCTAGTATTTTTTTGGATTTTCAGCAATTTTACATGTGTTTTATTGGTTATAGTCATGAAAATTTTTCTTTTCGTGTCTGTTCTTGTTGGTCTATTTTTCTTTTCATGCAATTTCAGGATTCTTATAGTAGGGTCACAATCAGCCCTGAAAAAGGAACAGTAGTTGATAACAAAGCACAGAGCAAATCCATCTCCTGATGATCACCGGCACCAGGTTAAAAAGTTTCAGGGATAAGTGGACAAAAAAGATATTTATGATTTGATATAAATTAATTGTAAATGTTTCGTTTATCAAACTTCTATTTTAAAAACTGCAAGTTATTTTTCTCATCTGGGAATGCAGTTTGATATTTGACATCATGAATGTTAATTTTACAAATGAAGTTTCTTTCTTCTGTTTTCTGCTACACTTTAAATTATGGATGCTGTATTTTGTGTTAGTTATTATTGCAAGTGTCTGCGTAATTTGCATGCACTTATATTTTCAGAATAATTGGAAGTTTCACATACATTGCGGAAAATTTTGCAAAGGCTCACTGTCATCCTTGTATAATAAAACTTTAATAATTTTCTTCTTTAGAAATATTTATTCATGAATTCATCAACCGTGAATATTCATTTTAATTGGAGTATAAAGGTTGATATTTTTATTTACCAACTGTGTGAAAAATACCATAGCTGGGAATCGAACATCACATAGTTGGTAAATAAAAATATCAACCTTTACACTCCAATTTACTTAAAATGAATATTCACGGTTGATGAATTCATGAATAAATATTTCTAAATTGAAATTTCATGGTCTATGGAGTTGTGCTGCGATTAATATTGTCACTTGATACAGCTGCGTTTGCAGACTCGGTGACTTGGCCAACAAATATTATGTGAGAAATGCCTAGCTGGTTGTCAGCAAGGGTAGCTCAGTGGTAGAGCATCCATGCGTTAAGCGGAAGTGCGCGGGTTCGATTCCCAGCTCTGGTATTTTTCACATAGTTGGTAAATAAAAATATCAACCTTTGCACTCCAATTTACTTAAAATAAATTTTCTTCTTTATTCAATTTTACACTATATGTTTATTTGAATGTTATTTGGCTTTTTAGAAAGTTCCTGACGACTACATAAAAACTTTTATAAAAGAAGTTTTACCGAGATCTTCATATACTGTGAATGAATTTAAAGAATATGCTTTTAATTTTGATAAATTTAAAAGAAGAAAAATTGCTGTTAAGCAGAAAAAGAGGAAAACACTCTTAAATGCCAATGAGCAAAGAAAATTAGCAGTGTTTAAACTAGACCCATCAACTGTCAGGTAATATTATTTTTTTTTAATTTCTAGTCAAATTTATAAAGTTTCTTATTATATTGATTTGAAGGAGGAATTGTTAAATTAAGGATTTAAAGTTTTAAAGAAACAGTATATGTTTATATTATCACAGCATATATTTATTTTTATTTTTATCTATAATACAATTAACTCTCGTTAATTCAAACTCATGGATATTATAACAAGTAATGTTCTAATTATCCAAAGTATGAGCAGAATTATAAAGGAATTAAAATTTGTTTTTGTTTGTAACATTAAGATATGAATTAACATCAAAATATAAAACAGTTGCCTTTTAAAATTTTATTAAATATGTGTTCTTACTTTAAATTAGATGAACATTTATAAAACTTATTTATGTATCATCACTATAAAAGAAAATTATCAAGTGTTGTTTGCTTAGCTCTGTTTATTTTAAATTTTTTGGACTTTTTTTATAGATAAGAAGCAATTTTTTTTATCTTATGATGGATAGAAAAGGATGAATGTGAACAAACGATGAATTGATTGCTTTTTAACTTTTAGTTAGTAAAGAGTGAACTTACAGCATAGCAATTTATCATCTGATTCTAACTTCGTGTTACATTTCTTGAGAATTGTTTCAATGATTTCTTTTTCAGTTAACAGTTAACTACCCTGATGATTATTGTTAGTTGCCACATATGCTGTCAATGAACAGAGAAAATTATCACCCCTATCTTTTCAAATAAGTTAAGAAATTGCATTTCTTAGAAAAGTCTTTTTTTCCTAGTTTGCATAATTTATCATAGTGTATTTTTTTTTTTTTTTTTTCCCAATGATATTTAAAAATTTTGTTGAAATCCATTCTTGTTAAAAGCAAAAAACTGATGAAAATTACTTTTATATTTATATATATATATCTATCTAAATAACAAATATGGCAGCACTTTTACTTTTTTATGATCGTTTTATTTTACTATCACCATAATTTTCCAAAAGAAAATTACCTTGAGGGTTTCAATGCTATAATAACACTAAAAAATTTCATTCATAAAATTGTGGTGACAGTAAAACAAAATGATCACAAAGTAGGATGTTGTAACTCCTGAAATAATGTTGTGATCCCCCCCCCCTCCAAAAAAAAAACAAAAAAACATATAAATATTGTACATAGTTAGTAAGTAAAATCACGTATTAAAGTTACAAGTCATTTGTAACTTTTTATGATACAGGATAATCCAAAATCTCTGTCTCACTTTTAATTTGTAGTTGGTCCCTTAATTTCACTCATGATTAAATCAACAGTGGAAAATGACAGTTTATAAATGTTCTTTGCATGTCTGATGTTCAAGATTATTTCGATCAGTGTTAAAAAAAATAAAAATAATAAATAATAATAAAAATAAAAATCTAATAATTTGATTATCCACTGTATAATCTAAATTCTTCTTGCCCCCATTTCTAAAGGTTTATATTAATATTTTGTGTGGTTGTTAATTATTGCAAATTAATCTAACTTATGTTAAATTGCATAAAATTAGTTTTTAGCAAAGTTACTACATTATCTGGAAAAGTCAAAGAATTTGATAAAATTTTACTTATCATACTTATACTTACAATATCCATACTTATCATAAATATGGCTATTTTACCCAAACTGTATGCAATACACTTGATATCACTGTATTAGGATTTTTCTTTTTTTCAAAATGTACCTGAAAACATTAGGAAATTTCATTTTTCTGTTTAAATACTATCCTTGTTACAGAACTTTTTTTTTTTTTTTGATAAATTAGATTAGCATAATTATAAGCACATTTTTATTCCTTATTATAATATTTATGAATTTGTTTTTGTAGGTTTCAGACATTTTTGCCTGTACATGAATTGTGGAAGAAGTATATGCAAAATGTATTACAATTAAGAGAGTAAGATTTTTATTTTTCTCCTTAAAAATTTTAAAATTGGGGGGGGGGGGGGATGAAGATTATCATTGAGTTTTCACAAATAGATGCAATGTATTAACAGACATTTAAAAAAAAAAAAAAAAAAAATATGTCATTTGCATTTTCTTAGGAAATATTTAATGAACTTATTAACTCTTAAAGCATTAAGCCCGTCTTTTTCTGCCATGCATAGTCGAAATAAAAGACTGGTGTGACTAAATTTTGAAATAAACGTTGTATATTTCTGGAAAATAAGATTATTAAATATCTGTAGTATACAGTAACAAATTTTCATATTTATACTGTGTATGGTATTAATTTTATAAATCATTAACCCCTTAACGCACGGCGTCCTCGCTGCAAGGACGCAAAATTTAAGATCCAGCTGCAAAAATTCATCCCAGAAATTTTTTAGCAAAAATTTACGTTTATAACATATCAGAAAAGGCCAGTTTTTTCAACCTTAAAATTTAAAATTTCTTTTAGTTTAATTTAGTTCATGAATTCCGGTGGCAGTATAGTTTAAATGATCCGAATTGTCTTGCGCCGCAAAGTGTTAAAGAGATATACTGAAAAAGCAGATAATGCTGAAAGGGTTAAAACACAATAATTAATATCAGGTACAAAGAATGAGTTTTTTTTCATATACACAGTCTTGTTACTAAGAGCAACTGTCTTTGCATCCAAGATTAAATTATTTGCTTAAAAAGACAATATTTTAAGTATTATTATTGTTATTTTAACCTATACCTAATAAAAAAGATTTCATATAAGTGTTGATTTATTTGTCTGTATGTGGAATCCATGCATATTTATGCAATGTGCATCGTCCTATAGCTACAGGTTTAACAGTTGTAAGTATATATATATAAAAGATGAGAAATATAAGAACCGCATGCAAAACTAATTAAATTTAAATAACACCATGATACTGAAATAAATGCATATTATGTGTAAAATGCTAGACTATTTTTATCTATTGGACACTTTACAAGGAATTTTTTAAGTGCTTCAGCTGATTTAGTAATATTTTGGTATAATGAATTGGGTCCACCACCAACTGTTCCCGGCTCATGTAAGCCTGTTCGGTCCTGCTAGCAGCCCAGTAACATCTGTATCTTAAAATTTCCAAGGTACTGACTGCACAAAGATTATGAAGCATTATGTTTTGGCATAATGGTTTAACACGTTTGTCGCTGCATCACCAATATCTGGGTGACGGATATGCTACCGCCTGGGCCTGTCACCCAAATTTGGGTGACGCTCTTTTTGTTCAAGTTAATAGGATTTTCAGTTGCATTTTTAAATAGAATTTAATGGAATAAGCACTGAAATAAACAACATAGAATATGCAACATAAAAATATGCACATTATGCCATACTTTTTAGTAATTTATATTTAGGATAACACATTACATTACACTATGAAATTCTATTTATCACTTTTCTTCTAAAACTCACTACCTCGTCATCACTACTCTCCTCACTTTCAATTATACTTTTATGCCGTCCAGTGAACATTTTGAGGATAAAAAGAAGGTCACTGACGTGTGTCTTAAAAAAGTATGCTTCTCGACTAAATGAAGGATCTGGGATAAACTGCAGTGAGATCCCAGTAGTAAAGCTTACCGCTCTCCCCATTTCGGAACTAAATACTTTGAAATGAATCAAAGGTTTGAAAATGTTATTCGAGTTGCATCCTTGCTATTTCCCGCTTATAGCTCTGTTTTTTGGGCCCGGCGAGAAATTTAGCCGAATCACACTGTGCAACGAACGTGTTAATGCAAATACTCACCAACAACTGTCCCAGGCTCATGTAAACCCGTTCAGTCCTGTTAGCAGCCCAGTAACATCTATATCTCACAATTTCAAATGCTAGCCAAGCTATTAACTGCACAAAGATTATGAAGCATCAAGCATGATATTTTGGCATAATGGTTTTGTGCAAACTCACCACCAACTGTCTCAGGCTCTTGTTAGTGAGCCTGTTATAGCTCAGCATTTTTCAAACAGTTTCTGTAATATATCAAGGAAACAAATCTGATGTGGGCACCACATGACTTCCTTATACACTTTTAGAAATATACATAATGTTAAAAATCATTGACATTGGACCCGAAACAGTTGGCTAAAAATATTTTTAAAAAATGAATTATCACCGTGTTCTGAGCTTTTCTGAAAGTTAGTTAAAAACCGATTGCAAGATTTGTACTGGTAATGCTGACGAAGGCAGCAGGAACCCGAAAATATTGGCTAAAATTATTTAAAAAATGCATTTTCAATGTGTTCTGAACTATTCTGAAAGTTTCAAATGTCTAGCAAGTCGGGAAGTTAGTTAAATAAATTTTCTGTTGAATCATATAAACGCTGTCGAAGGCGGCAGGGACCTGAAACAGTTGGCTAAAAGTATTTAAAAAATGCACTTTCACCGTATTTTGAACTATTCTAAAAGTTTCAAATGTCTAGCTAGTCGGGAAGTTAGTTAAATAAATTTTCTGTTGAACCATATAAAGGCTGCCGAAAGCAGCAGTGACATGAAACAATTGGCTAAAAATATTTAAAAAATGCATTGTCACCGTGTTCTGGAAGTTTTAAATGTCTAGCTAGTCGGGAAGTTAGTTAAAAATCGATTGCAAGATTTGTACTGATAACGTTGCCGAAAGCAGCAGGGACCCTAAACAGTTTGCTAAAAGTATTTTAAAAATGCATTTTCACCGTGTTCTGATCTATTCTGAAAGTTTCAAATGTCTAGCTAGTCGGGGAGTTAGTTAAATAAATTTTCTGTTGAATCACATAAATGCTGCTGAAGGCAGCAGGTATCGGAAACAGTTGGCCAAAAATATTTAAAAAACGCATTGTCAGCGTGTTCTGAGCTTTTCTGAAAGTTTCAAATATCTAGCCAGTCGGGAAGTCAGTTATATTGCAAGATTTGTCTAAACCGTTTTTTGATACATTATGGCCAAAACCTATGTATTTTTGGTCATTATGAACCTAATTTTCCTAAATATCTCCAAAACGGAAAATCATAAAAAGTCCAAAAAGGGAGGTGCACAACTAGATGTTATAACAAACCTATGTACCAATTCACAACTTTTTACGTCCAACCGTTTTTGAGTTATGCAACATACACACACACACACACACACACATATATATATATACAGACGTCACGGAAAATCATGTAAAATCGCTTATATCTCTAAAACGAAAACTCGTGTTAAGACGACACTTGCAGGTGTACAACTATACATCATGATAGTCATACGTATAAATTGGCAACATTCAGCGATCATTTGCTTTCGAGCAGTGTGAAATACAAAATCCATTTTGCAAATCGGGATTACTATACTTCCTTATACTTTGTGTAAGGAAGTAAAAGGAAAATTATAATTTTGAGCTTTCAGAGTTTTATTTAAAAAAAAAAAAAAAGATTTTATGAAATGTTATTTTGAAAATTATTTTGTGTTATGTATATATTTGATGCATAGAACAAATAAATAATTGCTCAAATCAATTTAAATTATTAATATAAAAACTAATTAGCTTCATTTAAAATATGCTTGCTAAAATAAAGCCATTGAATCCATCATAAAAATGTGATAATATGGCTTATTTCATTTGATTATTTTTAAGTTTTATAAAAATATTTTGACATTCTCAAAGACCTATTAAGACATTTTGTGATTTTTTTTCCCCCTCTCTCTTATCAGAAACCTCCCTGATGATTTATCCAATATTTATCAGAAATTGCTTCGGGCTGACTACCATGGATGCTTGTTAGTTGTAGCATCTTCAAACTGTTCATGTTATGTTGGACTTAGAGGCATTGTTGTTCAAGAAACTAGAAATGTATTTAAACTTATAACAGAAGAAAACAAAATAAAAAGTAAGTTTTTGCTGTTATGGTGAATTTAGTTAATACATATTACTTATTTTATTTCACTTATCTAAAGATAATCTGAAGGATTGGTAAACACCTGTGATTTTCTAGGGGGAAAAAAAAAAAAAAAAAAAAAAAAACTAGGTTTTTCCGAATACATTTTCATTGCAATGTTAGATTTAATTACACTAATATTTAGCTTCTTAATTAATAATTAGTGTGTCATACAGTCATTCGATTGCTAATTTAATATTAGTCTAATATTGATTTTAGTAATTAAAATTAGTCTAATTTTATTATTAAAATTGTGTTAATTAGTAAGATTAAGCTACTTATATTTTTAATCTGTGGCCATAGAAAATCCATTTTCTTAGTAATTATAATTAATAAAATAAAAGAATTCTTATTATGAAGCAAGTACAATGAATATATAATTTTGATTTCTATGATTGTAAAATTTTAAATTCTAAAAAATACATAATGTTAAAAAAAAAAAAGTATTCATTTGATTAAAGTAAAATAATTCTAATTTTGAAGCAATTGCAATAAATATTTTGATTTTTAAAATTGTTCTTTCATAAAACAATTCAGAACATTTAAAATCAAATAAAAGGTAAAGTTTAAAATACATTAAAAACATTTAAAACTGTTTAAAATTACCTCACAAGCGCTTTCGACTGCCTCCGCAGTCTTCCCCAGGTGTGCTCTGGTGAACACGTTCGTCGGGCATATCTTTTGTTTTCTTTCTACCTTTCTTCTCTAGGATAGCAGGGGTGTTTGTGTTCAGGGTTTACCCCTGATTTCAGGGTTTTTACTCTAACCCATGTGTATATTTTATTTCCTATAAAGTTATTTCTTGTTTTCATTGGTTGTTCATTTGTCATCCAGGTGATATGTGAATGAAATGTAAAAAGATTGAGGGCTTCTGCCCTAAATAGTTTGAGTATTATTTGATATTTTGGGTTTTTTTTTAATTTGAGGCTCTAAATTTCAGGGTTTTTACCCTTGAGTCACAATCACCCCTGGCATAGGGCGCCACCCGGCGTCAATTTCCATTGGCTCAGTGTTGCAAGCGTCGTGATTCGCAATAATTTCGACGTTTTCTCTTTTAGTGGCGTAATGATAATTGTTATAATGAACTATTTTGCTCAAGTTTTTAAAGTCTATTTTAATATTTTCTTTTTGGTTTATTTTTGTTAGTGCTGTTGTTATTTTACCGTATTTTATATCATTTTCGTTTTCTTTAATCCGCGTTTTTATCTTCCGTTTCGTCATGCCGATATAGCATCCTGTTGTTTTATCTTCTTTGGTGTAATTAATTTTGTAAATTCCTGCAGTTTCTGAAAAATGGATTTGGTCTTTGTCATTTCTAATTCTTTGGAAAATATTACTATTGGGTTTTATCGGTACATTTATGTTTAATTTCGCGGCTTGTTTTTTTATTTTATTGCTTACACCTTTATTATATGGAATTGGGCGGATGTATTTTGGTTTTGGTTTTTGTGTGTTATTAATATCATCCAGTTTTTTTAGTCTATTTCTATACAGTTTATTTATTGTGTGCTTTTTAATATTTTAAACGGTTTTAAATGTTTTTAATGCAGTTTAGAACAATTTTGTTCATGTTCTCAAACTTTCAAAAAGAAAAAGATGCTACTTAGATATAGAACAGAATAGTAAATATATTGCTCTAATTTAAATAACTGATTACCATTTGGTAGCTAAATATTTAGTGATCTGTTCTACACTTAACAAGTGTGGGAATCAAATTCTTGTTAAGTATGGTTATTTGAAATGGTTCGGAAACCACTTTAAGAAGTAAATCTTCTATGATTGATTTTAGTGAGCAAAGTATGACTGTAGAAGGACAAATTGAACCAAATCAACCCAGTCAGAATTAACTTATTTGTTTTGGTTTGACAAGTCAGACAGCTTATTCCAGGGTGTCAACGATTTAAATCAATTGATTTAAATCAGTGATTTTAATCATGATTTAAATCAATTGATTTTTTTAAAAAAAAATCATTGATTTAAATCAACTGATTTTTAAAAAAATCATCGATTTAAATCTTTTTTAAAAATTTCTAGAATTTCTTTTCAAAATTTAAATCTAGTTAGTGCTGCCTTTTTCTCAAGTCTCCTTTCTTCTTTATTGTTGTCCTAAGAACACTCACTTGACCATTCTTATCTCTTCTCTTCAAATTCTCTCTTCTTGTTATGACCCTTGCATTGTTCCTTACCCTGCACCTGTATCCTTTAAGATTAGGAGGTAATAGAAGAGATTAACATTCTTTATCTGAAAAACTGTTTTTTCTAGTTTATTGTCCTAGAGCTTACATGTTCAATTACAATTATTGCTGTAGCACATGGTTTTTGCATCTGTTGAGCTGAAGTATTAGACTTTTGACATAGAAAATATTACTTGAGAAAAGCCTGTAGTTTAAACTACTAAAAAAAGTCTGCTGGAAGAAAAAAAGATCCAATTTGGTTTTATTTCCATGATAAATTTGCATTTTTGTTCAAATCTTTGAATAAATAAAAATAAATACTAATATTGTTCCTCCTGTGTGATATTAATATTTCTGTAAAGCTGTATTTCTAAAACCTTTCTTTTAAAATTTGTAAAGTAGGTCATTATGTGATTTGTCAATACTGCTAGGCTCTCGAAATTATCAACTTTGACAAAATACTTTAGGTAGTCATTTCATTATCTGCATACTAAACAAAGAAATATTTTATTTACAGCTTTGTACTATGAACAACTAGGTATTTACCAGCTCTATATATTGAGATTAATTATATTTAAAAAATATGATTCTCTTTAAATGTTTATGTGTGTGTATGATTTTATTTTTAAAAAATCTGATTTAAATAAAAAAAATCCGATTTTTTTTATTTTTTTAAAAAAATCATGATTTTTTTACACCCTGGCTTATTCAGACTTTGACCATTCTAAGACAATTTTGATTTTCTTTGTGACGATATGTACATGATTCATTAATTTCTTTATTTCACAGCTATGATCATTCAAACTCATCTTACAACATTTACATTGTGCATAATGCACAATTTTTTTTTTTAAGTGCCATTATGGTTATTTGACTTTGACTGATTTAAGATTTAATTTTAAGTTGTATATTACTTTTATGTCGTCAGTTTTAAAAATCTCTTAAATATGAATGGATTGGAAAATTTTTACAGAATGACACAAATATTTCTTCTTGTGTGATGTCAAGAATAATAAATAATGCCAACTCCTTACCTTACTTTATGTAATTAAAATTTTATAGCAACAATTACTACTTTGATCATGTCTGGCTGATTAACTAGCATTAGGTTAATGTAGAGTCCTGCACACCTGACCCGAACCCGACAGACGAGTTTTAAATCAACCCAAACCCGACAAAACATTTTTTCATCAACCCGAAAACCGACCCGAACCCGCAATAAAGATTTTTTTGCGACCCAAACCCGAAAACTGAATGAACATTATTAATTCATCTAAAAATCATGTAAATCTTTTTAAAATTATAAAAATAAGGTAAATTTTCACTGCCATACGTTGGTAAATTATTTTAAAAGGAATTTAAAATGTTATTACTAATTGTATATTATGTTAAAAATTTAAAATTCTTATGTGAGTTGTGAATTTCAAGTGTTCAAAGTTATGCTTCAAGTTAAATGTTAGTAGTTTATTGTTTGTTTAATGCTTATATTCTAAAAAAAAAAAAAGCAGAAAAGGAAAGAAAGAAAGTTGGTTTGTTGTTTTGTGTCGCACTAGTGCGGCAATTGGCGATGGTCTGGAACGCATCCCTAGAGGTGGTCCGGAGACATGCCATCACAATTTTGATTCTCTATGGAAGAGATGGTTCTTCCACTTTGGTGACCCCAGAAGCATAATTATTTATGGGAACATGGTGGAAATTGCAGCGACAGATTTTACATGCACCAGCCATCATTAGTGTACATGACGGTCTTTGACCGGTTCAAGTAGCGAGCCCGCCACTCTACTGACTGGCCTTCAGAAAGAAAAACAAAATATGTATCTTCATTTTATTGCTTTCGTTTGATCTGAATATTTACTTTACTACAATAATTTGGGTAGCAGTGGCATGGAGGAAAAATCATAATTTCTTCCTTATACGGATCCAGATATGAACACGGATACGAATACAAAGCTCCGACACCTATTTAGTATATATAGTATGTTTAAATCAGTTATTAATTATGGCTACAAATTTATGCTTATAATTGTGAAATCTTTTTTGAATGATGTTCTCAAGACGACCCGACTCGTTGAAAACTAAACCCGATCCGCAAGAAAAAAATTCAATAAACCCGACCTGTAGGAGAAAATGATTAGCCAACCCGACCCGAACCGCAAGAGAAAAATGTTTGTGAACCCGACCCGACCTGCGGGTCGGGGTAAAATCGGGTTACCCGACCCGATGCAGGACTCTAGATTAATCCAAACTTGTGATAAATACACTTACAGAATCTTATAACCTTTTTTTCCATTACTTATTGTGAAATTCTGCTGCAGATTATTTTCTAATGCCTAAATAGCTGTTGCAGATTAACCCTCCTCCTCCCCTAAGGGGAAAAAAAATTCTACTGGGGTCCAAGGTAAGTCAAAGGGCAAGTGTCCAGTTATCACATTATTTCATTGATGAACAAAGTACTGGTATGCCTGTCTGGAAATTGAGTTAGCTGCACTGGTGTACAAAATTAAAGCAATAACTTTTATTCTCTTTTTCTACTTTCACACATAATTTTTAAACAAATGAACATAGAAGCATGAAATTTAGATGTCATGCCCGTTATCATATCATCAATCAAATTTCATATAACTTCAGTATAGATAATAATTTTTATCAATTATTCAGTTTTTCTCAAAAGTAAGCTTTGGAAAAAATAAAAAAATTCATCAATTTTAGAAAAGAAAACTTAATGAAAAATGGTCATAGGGATGCATTACAGATAGGTGAAAATGCACATATATGCATGTGTTAGATTAAAACTGGATTTTTCTTCCTGTATTCACTTTTCTGTTTCTTCTTTTCACATGTGAATAACTTAAAAAAAAAATATACATACAAACATGAAAATTGGATATGACGTTCATTATACAATTATTTATTGACATTTTTATTATTATGGTAAAGCTCATAATTTACAAATTAGTAATTATATTTTTTCAAAAAATCTGTTATAAAAGTAAAATGAATATAGAAGAAAAAAAATATATATATCAGAATTTACTTGGACATTTGAAGTCATGTGCATCTTCACTTATGCATCTTTAATCACTAATGCATCCTTGCCATAATTTTTTTTATTAAGTTTTCTTTTCTAAAACTGTTGAAATTTTTCATTTTTTCTAAAGCTTACTTTTGAGAAAATTTGAATAATTATTAGTTTACAAATTATTACTTATGCTAAAGTTATATAAAATTCAATTAATGATATGATAGCAAACATTTTATCCAAGTTTTATGTTCGTATGTTTCTTTAAAAGTTATGTGCAAAAAAAGAAAATGGGAAAGGAGGTTGTTCCTTTAATTTTGAACGCCAATGTAGTTGAATATTATGAAAAAAATCTCTTCCATCACTTTCAAGGTATTTTTGTTCAGTAATTCTTTGTTTATTTTGTATAGACCAGACCTCTATAGATATAGATAGATATAATTAACAAATTCTATTGTCCTTTTAACTCTAGACATTTAAACAGATTAAAGAATCTAATATTAATTCTTACTTTATGTACATAATACTTTAAATTATTATCTCTAATTACTCAAGTCCCTTTCACTACTCTTAATTTTATCACTTTGCTTGATTGATGATTCTGTGATCAATTAATAGCATATTTCTATGATTTGATGTATACTATTTCAAGATTCTTTCATTACTATTTTTAGCTGTTCCAAAGAAAGGAAATGTGTTTTGTTTCGAACTATGTGGTCACATTATCAAGATCTTTGGAGATAATTTTAAATATGTACCATATGAAAGAACAAGAGTAAAATATAAGACAAAATCAATTGTGGATCCATAACAAAAAAGTTAAAATCTCTGATTATTTACAAAGCATTTCAAAGCTTATCTCTTTCTTGTTTCTGATACAACGTACATTTTTGTAAATATATATGTATATTGTATAACATTTTAATAAAAGTTATTTAATAATGAGTTATATGTATCTCATTTGTTGTTAAATTAATTACTTTAATTTAAATAGTATCAGTTCTCAATTTGAGGCTGTGATGTCATAAATTTGCAGATCTATCATGTTGACTAATATAACATATATCTAAACTGTATTTATATTAAATGAAGGTGCTAATCAGAACCAAAGCATTAAAAGAAGGGTAGTCAATGTTTCAATGCTCAGTGCTAACATACCGCCACTTTTGTATGTCTGTTAGTAATCAAATTTTCTAACCGCCCACCGGTTCCACAAATATGGTGATTTATAAAATAGGAAAGTAATTTTTCTTCATAAAGTTCACAAAACAGAGTTATAGTACGTTAAAGCATATAACAATAAAGCATTTTTCCAATTCAGTGTTTTTTAAAAGTCAATCAAATTTTAAAAATAAAATACTTCTGTATTGGACAAACCTCTACTGCCCACCATAAAAGTTGTAACACCCTGTAATGGGTGGTAGTTGACTACCACTGTATTAAAATATCTTTTTTGATATATTTTATGTTTCCCAATATTTAATTTTTTTGTGAACTCTTGGCATCAGAATATTCAAAGCCTTATGTGATTTATCTTGCAATATTTCTGTAACCATATCTAACTGTTGGCATTTACTTAGAAATTTCATATCTGTTAAAATCCATAGTAAAAATTTTATATGAAGATCTTTTATACAAAAAAATGTTCCAACCTTTTTGATCTTCTGCTGAGAATTTTCAAGCATTATCATGGCCTATTAAATTCCTGTTCATTTCTGCACTACTCCTTCTTCAGCGAACAGCGCCATCTTGTATCAATTTCTGTAAGCTGTACATCGTAACAATGACCCTTTCTAAAACCTGTCTATAGAGCCTATTAATGACTTTTTTTAAAACTCACCAAGTGGAATGTATTAAAAGAGATTTCAAAATAGTTGACTATAATAACTACTATTACACTATAAAATGGGAAGTGGTTGAGATTTTGGCAAATAACAATATATGTAATGATATAGAGTCTACAGAAATTGATGCAAGATAGTTTTAAATTCTTAGAAGAGAGAATGATGAAATAGATGTGGCCAAAAATTTAGTAGCCCATATGAGGAAGGTCATGAGAATAATTAAAAATACTCAGCAGAAGATTAAAAAAGTACGGTATTAGAACTTTTTGTTGGAAATAGTAGAACCTGAAAAAACTCATCCAAACATTATGCGAACAGCAAAATCCTGCATGCAGCATATATAGCATATTTTAAAAAGAAAAAATAGGTCTACAAGAAGAATATTTGCAACTATGATTGGAACAACTCTTTTTTTTTTAAACTGTCTCTTAGTAAAATTCTGAATAAGATACTTTTATACTATGAGTAATATCAAAACAATATTCTAATTTCAATTAATTGACTGTAGCATGCCAAGATCAATAGTTTCTATAGCAGTTTAGATCCTTTACTTCAATTCCAGAATATCATAAATTCTTATCAGTTCAAATTTTTCATGTAACCCAAAAAGTAAAAAAAAAAAATGTGTAGTGAACAGAGTTTACAACCAGCTGTTTTTTTTCTCTCTTCTCTCCAAAATTCATTTAAATATTCTATTGCCCTTTTCTGGATTGAAATTTCTAAATTACTTTTATGTAAATTTTTTTATAAATTTATTTCAATTGCAATCTTGCTTCAGAAAAGGCTTTATTTATGTGTGACTGGCTGTATTAAAAGCTATTATAGATGAACTGAAAAAAGAAAAAGGTCTAGAACTCGCAGATTAAAAATGACTATTAGTGAGCTTAAAAATGGTAAAATAAAAAGATGTAAGGCCAAATGCAGTTTTTTTTTCTTTTTTTAGGGAAGACCAATTTATTTTACACAAAATATATAAAGTGAAAATTGTATAAATGAAAAATTTGCTCTCATTTTTGAGTTTTGTTCAAAACAAGAAAGTGGTCTTTAAAAAACTGGATATTTGTTATAACAAGTAATTAAAATTAATAACAGCTCAACCCATCTTCTTATCTATATACTAAATCCAGTTGCAAGATTGCTAATTTGAATTATCAAAAAAAAAAAAAAAAAAAAAAAAAAAACATTGGAATATGTCTAGGCATTTTTTTTTTTTAATTAATTTATTACCTTTGGTTTTGAAATTTCCTGCAAAAAGTTCTCCATTCAAGGACTTCTTCGCGAATTATTTTAATAAAATATAACTGCTCTCTTTAGAATGCTGTCAAAATCAAGAAGATGACAAAATTTTTAATATCTAAGTATTGAAAAATGTTGAAATAATTCTAATAGCAAAAGATTCTACATCCAATATAAAATGTTTTCAGGGTTCACATTAGAGGGTGGGATGGTGAGAATTCCACTATATTTTAAAAAATCCCACTCAAAACTGTATCAGAAGGGGGATTTTCCCCAAGTTTTTTTTTATATTATTCACAGAATACTTCTTTGAAGCTAATTGCTTTGAAGCTTGTGATCCTCTGTTTTTAACTTCTGGAAATTTTTGATTTAAAAAATGAAAAAATTGAGTAATCATTTTAAAACTTTTCTTTATTGAGAATATAAGTGTATATTTTATCAGTAAACTGCTACAAAGTATGGCGGCTAGATTGCAGTATGAAATAATCTTGGTTATTTCAGTTCCATTCTGTAAAGCACTCTTTGATTACTCAAAATCAAATTAAAAATAATGTTTGAAACAAATTAAGTGATAAGAATGTAAGCAATTCCTTCTACATTTCTGATGAAAGTTTAGTTTTGAATATTGAAGCATAAAGGTAATAGGAAAAAAAGTAAACTTCCATTTTTAACATTTACTTGATTTTTTATAATTGTTTGATTTGTATGTTTGTAGTTCTTGGGGGGGAAAAATGTTCTAAATATAAACTTTAATTTCTCACTCAAATTTGAAAAATTCCACTTAATTTTTTTGTTAGAGTAGGAAAATCACTCAATATTTTTTATAATGTGAATCCTGATGTTTTCTTCTTTTGGGGTTGTATAATAAAAATTGTGTAGCAAATTTTGTTTGGAAAAAGCAATAAAACTTGTAATGTTATTTAATATATTAAATATAAATCATATTCAATAAGAAATTTTCAAATGGATTTGTAAAATTCTATTACATAATTCTAATGAACAATTTTCTCTTAAGTTTTTTTCTATAGGATGTGCATTGGATATTTCATTGTAATTAAGTTAATTTGTTATCATTAAATTGCATGGTAAATATAAGGTGTGTTAAATTTTAACATTATCTTAAAAAAATAAATAATAAAATTTTGGTCTACTTCATGTAGTCTGATGTCATCATTTTCATGAAAACTCAAAACATTAAATGTTATCTATTGTTTTGTAAAATACTGCAATTATGGAATATTTATAGAAGTTTTGAATATAAATATTTCAGCTGTAATAAAATTTAATGCACTTTGGTAAAACTCTTCTTTTTTCAAGGATGAAATTGAAAACAGTTTAATAAAATAAATAAATCTTTATGCAAAAGATAGGTATTAAAACAAAATATAAGATTTGGGTAGCAAAAGCCTATGTCACAGAAATAAATGATTTGGTTTTTTTATTATAAAAAAAAAAAAAAAAGTTTTAGTAACATAGGTATGCGAAACCTTAATTTAATTAAATAATATAACAGAACTTCATATCAGAAAGTACAATCTTAACGCACACGCTTTGTTTCTTGTACATTGTTATAGAAAGAAAATCACAACCTACAAAAAAAAGATGACAAATCTCATCCCTATTTATTATTAATTAAAATAATTTTTAGATGAAGTAGCAATTAATACTGAATTATCAATTATTTTTTAAAGTGGCAATTTTATTTACAAATATTTGTAATGCAACTGGGAAACATACAAATAAAAACCTGATTAAAAAAAAAAAAAAAAAGTTATTATTAACCCTGGTAGTGAAGTAATCTTTGGTGATTGTATTATTGTGCTTTGTGTGTGTATTTGTATTCTTTAATCAAATTTCTTGAAACCATGGAAACCTCTGCACAATTGCTGACTCAACGAGTCCAGCAGTGTTAAAATATTGGTGATAGTCACCTGATTGAGAGAAAATAAGATAGTGCCGAATGACTATGTTTTCCAAATTACAACCTTTCAGTCAATTTGCCACCCCTCCAAGCCTTTGGACTTGTCCTCACTGCTAGTCTGAGGAAATGTGGTTGCACTATACATAAGTTTTCCTCAGAAGGTAAGGGGTTAATTGAGGAGGGGGAGGGAGACTTGTGATATTTTACAGTACCTCCAACTTTGGTTTTGATATGATCTCTAGCTATATATATATATATTTATGACATCTCTATGTGCATATTTATGTTTCTCAGAGATAACCTGGCAAAAATGTTTCTTTAGAATTTTAGTTAAATGCACAAGAAATATTTTAACTTTTTCAAAAGTTAATTCTTTAGATGCTGTTGATTTCTTTTTACTGGGTTATCCCAATTTTTATTAAAATCACACAATCAACTGATTGGGAAGAAAATCCTATTTTTTTTATTGAAATTTATTTTTCCGACTGAGTGAAAATAAAGCCTGGACCGGGAGTCGAACCCCAAATCTTTGACTTACAAGGTCAAGGCTCTACCCATGCCGACAACTGGTGGACATTACCGGCGGACATTGTCTGAGTGAGTAATGTCCACCGGTTGTCGGCCTAGATAGCTCAATTGGTAGAGCCTTGACCTTGTAAGTCAAAGATCCGGGGTTCGACTCCCGGTCCAGGCATTATTTTCACTCAGTCGGAAAAATAAAATTTCAATAAATATGATTTTCTTCCACAGTTGATTGTGTGATTTTAATAAAAATTGTATTTCTTTCTCCCATTGTTTAATGGTGCTTTCCATTTCCTGCGGCTTATTTCTGTTGAGCTATCTACATGATAGACCAGAGATGTTTCTGCCTAAAGGTTTTCTGAGTGAGTAATGCTGACCAGTTGTCGGCCTGGATAACTCAATTGGTAGAGCCTTGACCATGTAAGTCAAAGATCCGGGGTTCGACTCCCGGTCCAGGCATTATTTTCACTCAGTCGGGAAAAATAAAATTTCAATAAATATCCCAATTTTATTTCCTATTTCTTATTTTCACTGATAATTTTAACCAAGCATTTGTACTTGTAATTTAAGGAAAATTAATATGATTTAAATCAGTGAAATTTTTTGATTTCAACAATATATGTATATATAAAGGCAACTATATCATATGCACAAAATGAAAAATCGATTTAAATAGGAAGTAATAAATAAGGGGTAAATCATTGAACAATACTAGTGTTGAGAATGCTTTTATGAAGCAAATTTTAAGTTCTGGCATACTTTTATATGTTTCTGCATTTAAATTCAACAATTAAAAATTGAAAATAAATCAAAATATACTAAATAAATAACTATTCCTAATATTTTCAGAGATTTCAAAATTTTTGCCCATAAATATTTAAATAAAAATTAGAGGTTATTATACAGAATTTTATGGAATTAACTAATTTTTGCTTTTTAGCAAAATTCTCTCCAATGTATTTTAGCAAAATGCTAAAAGCAGTAATGGCAGTTTAAATAATGATCTCAGAAACTGTTGGATGCAGAACATTACTAATTTGTATATAAGTGTTAGAACATCTAGTTGTGCACTTCTTGTTTTTGTCATTACATGACTTTATATTTTTAAGATATCCACAGAAATTGAAAACTTTTGGTCATTAGTTGACCTCCCATTTTTAAGATAAAAAAAAAAAAAAAGCCCAAGTAAATTACAAAGGATAAAATTTCTTTCTTTCATTAGAAATGTTGTTGCAATCAAAATACAGGTATGCCTTCAGGGTTGCTACACAAGTCTGGGAAAAAAATTCCCTGCATTTTCCCTGTCTCTTTAAAAGAAGTAAAATAAACAACACACAGTCATGGAATCTAACATATTTACAAATAAATTGAAGATATGCAGAGTATATTAATTTTATTAACTTGTAGCTAGAAAAACCATATAATTTATTTTCTTCGTTATAAAACACTAACATTATAAAAAAAAAGATTTTATGAAAAAATTTCTAAATTCACTCAGTTTTACTTGTTTTTTAATAGACTTCAAGATTTTCACTGAATTCCAGGGTATCTATTTTCCGATCCGACTGCCATAGTGACCATCCTTAAACAACAACAGTCGTCAAATCAGAAGTCTGAATGTGACGTCACGTGATCAAAATAATGACTGCCACAGTCGGAATTTAGGTATAGTCTGGTCGGCGAATAGATGCCCAGGTATTGTAGCAACTCTGACCATCTAGAGGTCTACCATAGCAATAAATCGTGGCAAAATTGACAACAAAATTTTGCAAAAAATAGTAGTTTAAGGTAGAATCTGGAAGATCTTTCTCAGTTTGAAGTTTACTAGCTTTCTTGGAATAATGTACTGATTTTTGCGAAAGAGTATAGATGTGGCTATTAGCACTAATGTGAATTTCATTGAAATCTGAATTACGTATTTCTCAACAAGAGATATTCTTGCTCTGTTGTGTATATAATGCCATTTTCATGACTTTTGTGGTGCAAGTAACAGTATTATTAGATTGTTTCAGGAATATTGGTCAAATAAAGTGCATTCATTAAGCATGCCTGCTTACAAATCAATCCTTTACCACACACAAAAATATCAATGCTTTCCCAATAGTATATATGATTAAATGGATATACAAGGGAGTCATGTGATGTCCAGATTAGTTGTTTTTATTATTAATTTATTATTATAGATAATAAATGCTTCCACGTGAAACAGATGTTAGGGGAAAGAGGGTATTCAAAATCCTAACAGCAACCCTGTATAAATTTGAAAATTTATATTATCTAGTTGCACACCTACAATTTTGATCATGATAGGACTTCCCATTTTTAAAATATTTGTGACTTTACAGGTCTTTTCAGAGTGTGTATATATATACAGGGTGTTTCATATTGAAAGGGACAAAAAGAACAGCATAATACAATTATGTGATTTATTTAGCTGAAACTACAATTATGTTAGTTTTATCTAATAATAGCAAAAAAAATCCCTGCTTGAGGCAGTGTCAATCAAAATGACACTACCAATTGCATAGATATTAATGAATTGGCCCTGTTAGATCAAATGATAAGCCATCGAGATCTTCTGATCTAACTCCTTGTGATTTTTTTCCTACGAAGGTTGTTATGTTAAAGACAAAGTGTTCATGCCTCCATTTCCCCAAGACTTACAGCATCTGATGCAGCAGACAACTGAAGTACTTGAACCATTAACAATAGGGTATTCTATCATAAGTGTGGCAGGAGCTGTAAGGTCGTATAGATATTTGCCGCGTCACCGGAGGGGCACAGATAGAGTATCTATAGAAACTTGGATAACTATAGTTTCACTGTCAATTTGATTTATCAAAATAATGTAATTACAAAAGCGTTCACAGGTATGCTTTTATTTTTGTTCCATGTAATATGAAAATACCTTGCATAAATATGTTACATGACTAAAGCAATGTCAAATACAGTGTATTTGTCAACTAGAATCTGCCTGCTTATTAACAAACCATTTTTCACAGATAAAATAGTGAATGTTTTAATAAAAATATGACTTGTTTAATGGGTGTACAAGGAAAGCCAGTAATGTCCAAACTAGATTTTTTAGGACGGAGGACTATTAGTCTCAATCTATGGATTTTTACGATACCAGTTTTACGATAGTTGGACATTTATCGAAATCGAAAATTTATCAAAAATATAATTGAATAATTTGAAAGCAATGTTATAATTTACAAAAAAAAAAAAAAAATGTGTATTAAACTAAATTCTGCTTTTGCTAGAATTTCATCAAAATTCTTTTTTTTTTTTGAAAGAAAAAGAAAAAAAAAATTAATAATAACCAGTTTCAGAACAAGCCGTGTCGAAAGAGTTTTTTTTTTTAACAATTTTGAATTAGGAAATAAAAGCGTGCATGCAAAATGAAAAAAAAAAAAAAAAAAAAAAAAAAAAAAACAAGATAATTAAGTTTGAATTTGAGTTGGTAATTTAAGGATGCCATTGATATAGTAACTTTTTTTTTTTTTTGGTATTGATACATGTATTTATGCTCATATACACCAGAAAAAGCATCCTTATTGGAAATCGCAAATTATAGAAATAAGCATAAAAGTGTTGATTTTTTTCAGTCATAGCGATAAAAATTTAATTCATCATGTTTTTGATTAAGAGCGAGAAAAACAAAGTTAATAAAAATGATAGCACCTCATTTACAATTTAATAAAAAAATATGTTATTAATATCCTTTTAACAACAAATCAGATTGAATATATTATTATAAACATCAATCATATACACATATACATCAATTTTTATTATGAAATGTTTAAAAACAGTACAAAATAATATTAAAAACAAATAGTGTCTGAATAACAATAAAAGTATACAAATACAGTATTCAGTCAAATACAGTATATATTGCATGATGAAAAATAAAATAAAAATTAATAAAAAATTAATTTTACTCCACAAATGCATTGTCATTACTACAAGACAAAAGAGTATTTTCCTTATTTTCACTGGGGCTGAGATTAAATGTTACAGATTTTTTTGTACTTTGATCATCCAGTGATTTATCTGATTTTCGTAATTTACTTTGTAAATTTTCTGATGGAATGCTTTCTGTGTTTTCAAGTGATTTTTTCTTCTCTAACAGTTCCTTGTCAGGAGAATTTTTTACTTCCAATACTTTATTTTCTGACAATTTCTTCTCATCAGAAACTTTATTTATAGATTCTTTAGACAAATCTTTAATTTCTGTTGATGTTCTTAATGATTTATCTAGTTTTTCAAATTTGCTGAGTAATTTTGAGCCCATAGAAACATTTTTTGTTCTGTTGTTTGTCTTGTATATACCAAGAAGATGATCTGCTAACTGAAACATGTTCTCTCTCAGGGATATAACAATAAACTGGGCATTTTTAGTGCATTCCTTAAAAGAAGAAAAAAACAAGCATAACTAAAAATTACAAGCATAACTAAAAAACAAATAAATAAAGGAGTTCAAATTTAGTGTTTTGGAGATCATATGGGAAAGCTACTTAAAAATGTTTCAGTAAGATTAGTGTTATTTGGAGTTTTCTGATTAATTAAAAATGAATTTTTCATTCTAATAGCAACCTTATTACAATTATTATTTGAGAATATAGGTAGAATATTCAAATTTTGGATTCATTAAGGAGGGGGGGGGGGCCTCCTGATATAGACATACATGCTAAATAGAACTTTTTTTATAACTAGCAAGTAAGAAGATACAGTAGTGTAAATGCTACACCATATTTTCATTTTATTTTATTTCTTATATTTAATAAAATAATAATCGCAGTAATAAGTAAACAGATCTTAAAAAAAAAAAAAAAAAAAAAAAGTCTGGATTTGCATGGATTTTTTTTTGTTTATTTTATGAGTCAGTCTGACTTAACTAAGGTGTTTTTTTTTTTGTGTCTTGTTTTATACTTGTATTAACCCTACAAGGCACACAGTTCCATATGTGGAACACCGACTTTAATCGTTCCTATAGCTATAAAACTATTAGTAGCGACATCTCTTGAGATCTTGATAGAAGCTACTGACATTTAGCAATGTAGTAATATGAATCTTTACCTAAAGATGTCGTTCGTGTTTTTGTTATAGTGCACTCAGCGTGAAATTTGAATGAAAGTGATACATTAGTCGTTTGTCTGAATTCAAAAATAAAAAAAGAATAGTTATTGAACAGTTTTGACGTGAAAAAAAAATACTGTGTGTTATTACGAAGTGTATATTTTGCAGAGGTAAGTTGTTTTTTTTATATTACAATAGTAAACGTATTAGTAAATCATATTTTTATGTATGTTCCACATACGGTACGTTGAGCTAAAAAGTTGATTTTTCTGTAAAATATGGTTTTATTTTTATAAGTTTTCCCTATCTTCTGATAACTAATTACAACCTATATATTTTTGTTGCACACTAAAAAAAAAAAAAAATGAGCCTTGTAGGGTTAAAACAAAATTGCACAACATTTATTTGAATAACATTTTTTTTTTTCCTTTTCATTTCTTTCTTTTATAATAGTTAACACAGCTTAAAATGATGTTTATTGTGGAATTTTTGATTTATTTGATTTTTTCTCAACTGAATGTTGTTCAGACAGATGTAGTTAACATTAAAACTTTTCCAAATTCTCTGACATTTCCCTGACCATTTTCTCTGACTTTGTTTATTTCCGACAAAATTAGCAAACAATTCAGCAATTTACAATAATGAGTTTTCAAATATGACTTATTTCCACAAAATTTCTCAAAATTCCCTGAGTTTACATGAAATTCCTTAACTATTACCTAACTAATGGCCATCCTATCAAATGACAAGAGCCTGCTCCTTTTTTGATCAACAAAATTTTTTATAATGGTAACTGAAAGTTCATTATGGTTTAATTTATGAAAGTTGATTATATGATTTAATTTATTTATAATATGCTTGAAATGATAAGATAAATGATATAATCAAAATCCATATCTCTAATGGCCAATTAAAACCCTTTACAAGAAACAGATACAAATATGAGATCAAATATGAAAATAGCATAGCTATACAAAAATTTTTTTTAAACAAGGGGAAAAAATAATACAAACCTTAATGTAACTACCGATAATAGATACATTTCTGTAGTCCAAAGCTGCATCAATTTCGTCCATCACAAAGAAAGGTGTTGAACGATAATAATGCAAGGCAAAAACCAAAGAAAGGGAGCTCAGAGTTTTTTCACCCCCGGAAAGATTTCTGATATTCTTCCATGATTTCCTTAATGGTCGGACACTGTAAAATAACATAACAAACAATTGTAAATTAAAGAGCTGGTGCACAATAAATTAAAACTTCTTCACACACTATAGAATAAATAAAAGTATTACTGGTTTTGAAAAAACATGACCTTTTTTTCTTTCAGTGAAAAAACATGTGCTATTTACCTTTGAGGGAAAAAACAAGACTGAAAGCAGGAAAAAACCTAAGAGGGGAAGGAATAACACAACCAGCCAATAAGAGAGCTGTATGCAACAACCAATCAGAAGGGAACATAACCAAAAATTAGGAGACAAAATAAAAAATACATTCTTTTTTGACAAAAAAAAATATGGAACTAAATAATTTTTTCTAAGTTGTAGACAGCAAAGTGGAACCAGATTTTTTATTAACAATTTTATCACAATTAAGATAGATGGCTAAAGTTTTCAGGAAATGTGATCGCTATTAAAAATAATTTTGACTTGGTGAAAATTAAACCTATGATCAGATTCCCAACTATGCTACACAACAGAAGATGTAGAAATTTCTTGCTTAGTGACATAGACCAAGAATACTCACGTACACAGCATTCAAGATTTTTTTTTTTTTTTTTTTTTAAACTTATGTAAGACAACGACAATTATTATAAGGGACATTAAATTATACATACTAGTGATGGCACGAAGCACAGTTTGGCCGAAGCTGCGAATACCGAAGCTTTGGCCAACTAATCGCTGAAGCTCCGGCATCATTGTGGGATTGTTTTGCAGAAATCATAAACAATGAATTACTCACAGAACACTCTGAAAATTCATCGGCTAAAGAGCTGGAAGTATATATAAACAATCCGCTTTTAAATAGAACACATTGTCTGTTGGAATTGGTGGAGATGGAGAGAGAATAAAAAAATATTTCCCAGATTATCTGATTCGGCCAAACGCTATTTATCTGCTCCAAGTAGCAGTATATATAGCGAAAGGTTATTTTCTGAAGCTGAAAATGTGTATGAGAAAAAAAGGAATAGAATTCTTCCTAAAAATGCAAAAACATTGATTTTTTTTTGCATCATAATTTAAAATTGTGCGATAAATGATAAAATGAAGTAAGGTATGTAATATGATAAAAATAAACATAAAAAACAATTTACAGTATGTCAGTTATTAACCTAGAAAACATTTTATCATGTGATAATAACTAATGTAGAATAAATTTTATAACTTTAATTATCTGGAATAAATATTTAGAATTTAGATCTAGGGTGGGTGTGCAAGTAATAGGCACCCTCCTCATATTCTGGTTTATAAAAAATAAAAATTCAGATTTTATTTATTTTTCAACAATTCTCTGCATGTTTTATAATCCTAGGTTATTGTTAATCTTTATTATTGACTATATTGTTAATTGACTATACATGACTATGACTAAGTTTCAAAACTAAAAATATTTAAAGAATGTTTCATGCAATATTTTAATAGCTTCATTTTAAAGTAACTAAAGCTGTTTGTATAATTAAATTGTTAACTAAATATAATGTAATGTAACTTCAATGTACACAAACTTTTAAATTAAATATAAATTTCTACTATGTTTTATTATAAGGTACCATTGGGCATAACTTAATAAATGACAATATTTTATATAATAATAATTGTTAAAAGAATATTCACAACATAAATTGTTATAGGCCGAATAACGCTCATTATTCGCACAGGCCAAAGCTTCGTTCCATCTCCAATAGATACCCAATTATGAAGAATGGAACAGGGGATTTAGTTGAAGAGAACTGAAGTTTATTAGCAGGTTTAAAAATAACATGAAATTTAAAATGTTTCTTGATGTGTGAAAAAGTTTCAAATTAATATTTCAACCATTTCACTGTTATGACAGAAAACACATTTCTCTTTTAAATTAAATAACTAATGAAAATAATTTTTAGAGTTGTGTGTGTTAATTTAATAACTCCTAATTCAAAGCATCTAACTGATTAACAAACTTACATGAATAATTTAAAAAATATGTTTAATAATTACTCTTAGCACAGCTAATGAGTAAAATATGAAAGAAAAGTTTAAATTATTGAAAAAAAAAAAAAAAAAAAAGATTAGTTTAATATATTGATTTAATCATGCTTAAAAAAGATAGCAGAGCCAGAATAAGTAAAGAATCTGAATTCAATAGATTATAATTGGAATTTTGACAAAATATTAAACAATAGATACATGTTTTAAATAAGAACATATAAACATGCTGTTGGAGAGAAGGTTGGGGGGGGGGGGACATGAATGGTTATCATCATCACCATCGTCAGGTACTGGTTAAACAAGTTTACAAGTCCTACAAATAAAAGGATGAAATATCTTTTGATGACACACCCAAATTTAATATGACAATAAAACATAAATTATTTACAAAAGTTTTAAGTAGAAATTAGTTTTAAAATATTCTTGTTCCATTTTTTCATTTTTCTTCCTTATTGCCACTGTTCATAAAACAAAAAAGAATTTTCTTTTTTTTTATTTATACTCTTTTTGGGCAAAGCCCATCTCATGTCATGACCATTTTTATTAAATTCGAAAAACCTTTTATTATTATTATTATTATTTATCTTAGTATTAAGGTTTTTTTTTTTTTTTAAGAACTATTTTTCATTCTTAAACAGAAAACTTAAAATATAAAACAAACTACAAAATATTATATACATGTGCAATATTAATCATATTACATTTATCAACACAGCAGTAAAATGATTTTTTTTTTTTTTCTGATAATAATCTAAAATCTCATCAAAAATTTAAAAAGAAATGCCAGAGAAACCACATTCATGTTTAAATGTACTTAAAATACTACCTGAATTCGATTCCTTCTGAAAATGGATCTAATGAATCAACAAGTTCGAGCTCAGCATCCCCTCCTAGGGTAATCATCTGATACAGCTCTTTAACTTTCAATGAAATAATAGTAAATCCTTTCATGAACTCATCTAATCTGCATTTACGAAGATTTTCATAGTTCTGCTTGTAATGATCACGCTCAGCAACAGTATCTTCCAAGTCCTTTAGTTTGTCTTTATACATTTGGTCCTATACATATCACATCACATATATTTTACTTTTAATAATTTTCTCTTCTGAATAATTTTCAAACAAGCATAATGATGAAAAAATACAAAAAATGAATGGAAGACTAAATAAATTTTTAAATGCCAGTTTAAATGTAAGGAAAAGAAGAGTTGAAGAAAATATTACCAGACTTAATAATAAATAAATTAAATTAAAATGAAAATATCTTCAAGTTTGAAAAGACTTACCTAATTATTTAAAAAAATTCTAACTGTAAAGTAAGTACAAATGAAACTTTAATTGAATTTTTAAAAAAAAAAAAAAATGAAAATTACCGTGTCATGATTCTTTATAAAACTTTTTTTTTTTTTAAGCAAAAACTGTATTATGAAATTATATATATATATATATATATATATATATGTAGGTATATATATATATATATATATAATAAATAGCATCAGTAATAACTATACAATAAATGAGATGATGGGAATACAAAATTGCAAACAGAGGTAGATCCAGGCGAAATTGAGACCCTTTAACTGCTCCCTTCACAAAATTCCATTTTATAAAAAAAAGACCCTCTTCACAAAATTCATATCTATAATATGCACTGTTAAAATTTTCAACAGAAAACTCTGTGTAATTTATTATCTTGAGTCTTACGTAAAATTACAGAGAAAAATAAACGGAAATGTTAAAAAAAATATTTTATACATTAATTTTAATAACAAATATTAATTAAATTAATTATTGTTGAGAATATATTTCGGACTTGAAATGCTTTTTCTAAAGTAGAAACAGTTATTTTTAATTTTAATTAAATAATAAAATTAGGTAAAAATACAGAATAAAGATTGAGAATCTCAATTATTCACTTTTAACTAAGAATTACTGTAAATTTACAGAGACTCTGAATAAATATTTAAATTAAATTTACAGAAATTTTTAACAGCGTGGACCACTCTTTCACAAAATTCAAGTTTATAAAAATGATTCTTTTATAAAATTTTTCCATGTATTCAGTTTTATTTCAAATGACTACCTATGCTTGGTTCAATGAAACACTGCTAACATGACACTAAACTTTACATAGGAAAAAAAAAAAAAAAAAAAAAAAAAGAAACTTCAGACATGGTACAAGCTTACAGAAAAAAAGGCTGAACTTTTCCCGATCCCCCCCCCCCCCCCTCAAAAGTGGTATCAGGCAACTGACACAATATAAATTTTTCAATAATAAAAACAATGTTAAATCTGATTGCATACATGTACACACAATAAACAAAATCAGAACAATAAATCTTATATTAAATATCATATTAATTATAATTAAAATAGTGGTAAGTGCTTAAAAAACTGACAAAATTATTACATATACTTGAAAATAAGTTTATTCTACAGAAGCATTGTTTGCTGGGGCAATTGATTAGCAAAATAATGTAGTTCAAGTTCATTAGGAAAATGCATTTGAAGTGCTATTTCCTTTTCATTTTCTCCAAGTTTGAATTTGACATTTCTTGAAAGCCAATCACATAGAAATTGCTATTAATATATTGCACAAATTCAGGCTGAACCCCCCCCCCCCCCTACACATGTCCAAAAAGTTTTAATGCGGATCTGCATTGATCCCAAGAATAATAAAAGCTTAAAAAGGCTGAATTCAGACTTAAGGCTCAAAAATAACATGTCTGAAACTTGAATTGTTTCAATTATTTAGTATACCTCTATAACAATGTAAATTAATTGGTGGTTCTAATTCCATCATTTTAAGAACTATAGTAATCTGTGAGATATTGGGTGATCGTAATAGTTACAATAAAGTTAATTTGCGTGTTGGATGATTGAGGCATAACGCCAGGAACAGATCGTTGAAAAATCGCTGAAGTGCACATTGGCATCACGAACCTAAATATTAAGGGAAAATATGGAAAGAGCTCACCAAAAAGAGACAGAGGCCAAAATCTTCTGTGTAGAAAATCTTTAATTACTCATAGGAGGGCAGGATGGAAACCGTCTGCTAGGTATCTGCTCCATTGATGCTTGGGTTGCAGCACACGTGCATTAGGCACGCCAAACAGTTTAATCTTGCACATTGACAAAAATAAATTGTAGTTTAGTCGCTGATAAAGTGCTAATGAAGTAGCGTGCATTCTAACAAAAACTTGAACTATCTATTTATGAAGTTCGATTTGCATCTATTAACTTGGAAGATGGTTCATAACATGGGATATTCACTACGCGGCATTTGCCGGGCCGCACACGGTGCGAACGCCGAGAAGCGCCGGCACGCGAGAGATGTTATCGCGTCAAAGTCTGCCCATCGAGTCCGTGAAAAAACACGCGCCGCGGGCACGCGCCCGAGCCCCAAACGTCACCACTAAGAGCGACCAATCAGGAACGGATGTCGACGAAAGAGTAGGGCGACAGGTGAAGAGCGTCAAAGTCACCCCACACTATAACGGGAGAAAAGCAGACCGCTCAAGAAGGAACTGGAGGGGAAATTGAAGTACTGTTGGAAAGCAAACTAACGGCATGAAACGGGAATGCGTTGAATTTTAGACTAATTTAGATTAGCTGGGAATATGTTAAGTTGTTCCTGCCAGAAATGTGGAAAAGCGATGTCATGCAACATGACATACCTCTTATTGCAATTTTGTGGCTGTTGGATAGTCAAATATCTATTGAAATGGATATACATTATTTAAAAGTAATTTGTAATTTACTAATACAGTTGAATCTCGTTAACATGAATCTCAAGGGTGATAAAAAATTTGTTCATGTTACCAGTAGTTCATGCTATCAGTAACTAGTCTTCACATAACTAAACTAATTTTCATTTTGACGGAGATTGTGGAAACAGTTCACGTTAACAGTAATTCACATTCACGAGGCTCAACTGTACAAAGAATAAAACTTTAATCATGTACATCATATAATTTATGGTACTTACTGCAATTCACAAATCCACAATCAGTATTGAAAAAGAAGCGTTTAAGAAACAAAAAGAAAATAAATTTTGTGTAGATATGATAAAACAAATAGTAAAATTTTGAAAATAATTCAGGCAAATAAAACATTCACCCATTTTTGAAAAGGTACAAATTTTGAAACAAAATTACTACATAACTATATAATCACTTTATGAAATTAATTATAAAATAAAAATCTGCTAACTTTTTGAGAAATCATGTTAAAAAGATAAACAAGACTTAAAAGTTTAATTTTGCAAAAAGTTATAGACATAAATTTATAGCTAAGCTAATATTTACAAAATAATTGTCAAAAGTTTATTTACTTATTTATTTTTAATCTGGGGGGGGGGGGGACTAATTAAACAAAACAGAGGATAATATTTATTTATTTATTTTTTAAACAATAAAATAAATGAATAAAGTTAAAAATAATTTTACAGCAGTTAATGAAAGTTAAAAAAAAAAAAAAAAAACTCAAATATTTAGTATTAGAAAATAAATAAAGAAAGAAAGAAATAGGAGGGAAAAAAAATCTGGAGTGACTCCACTCGACTTTCCGAACATTGAGTAACTAACAGTTTTGTAGATAAAATAAAGAAAGAGGAATTGCTAAACAAACAAAAGAGAGAAAACCATAATAGAGTGTTTTTTTCTCCATATATCACACGAGGTTTTATTTAACGCTACTGAACTTTGAGCCCTTAGATCATAATGATAAAGAATTTTTCGTTTTGTCCCTGTAAAAATCTATAGATGCTAGATTCACCAAAATGCTTATAGTTAGTGCAACAGTGATTTATAATATTCATACAAATTTTCAGCTCAATTGAATAAGGCGTTTAGATGCTATCGCACTTTTAAAAATTTGGTCTCATAGGCCATAATGATAAAGAATTTTTCTTTGTGTCCCTGTAAAAAAACTGTAGTGCTAGATTCACCAAAATCTATACAGTTGGTGCAAATGCGACCTATAACATGTGTACAATTTTTTTGCTCAGATTAATAAGGCGTTTAGACGCTATCACACTTTTAAAAATTTGGCCCCATTGGCCTTAATGATAAAGAATTTTTCTTTGTGTCCCTGTAAAAAAACTATAAGTGCTAGATTCTCCAAAATCTATACAGATTGAGTATCTGTGACCTATAATATGGGTATAAAATTTTTGCTCAATTGAATAAGGCGTTTAGATGCTATCGCACTTTTAAGATTTTGGTCCCATAGGCCATAATGATAAAGAATTTTTCTTTGTGTCCCTGTAAAAAAACTATAAGTGCTAGATTCACCAAAATCTATAGGGTTCGTACTATGGTGACTTACAATATACGTACCAACTTTCAGGTTAATCGAACAAAGCCTTTAGACGCTAGCGTGTTCACAAACATACACACATACACACACACATACATATATCATCGTAAAAATAGTGAAAACGGACTCAGGGGACCTCAAAACGTATAGAAACATCAAAATCTCGAATTCGGATTTTTGACATGATTACAATACTTTCCTCACTATAGTGTTCGGAAAGTAAAAAAAGGGAGGACATTTCTATTTTAAAACGAGTAAAAATATTTTAGATACATTTAGCAGCAACTTTATAGAATAACAAATTCAATGCAAATTTAAAAAATAAATAAATAAAATAAATTGTCAATAAAAGATTATTTAATAAAAAATTATCTATATTTTCATAAATATTAAGCTACTTTATTGTTGTCTTAAGCAATAAATAATAATACATGCTAGTTTATTTTAAGGGGATGCTGTTATACTATTGTTGCCAACAGTGAAACTCTATTATTCAGGCATAAGAGTGCAGAAAATTAAAAAAAGAGGAAACGCTTGTGTTCATAAAATTTATTTCAAATGAAAAATAATGCGCACAGGGAAAAACTATACAAAATATTTTAAAAGTGACAACTTAAACTAAAAGAATAATGCACATCAACACAATAAAACAGTAAAAGAAAAAAAATAATAATAACATTAGCTAGCAGTCAACATTTAATCATTGATTGGTGGTGGAAAATGGAAAAGGGGGGAGGTAAAAACTAGTTCATGAGTGAGAAATATTAAACACAATTCTACTTCTTTAAGGGTTCTAGAATATCATACCAGAGCCTCCTTAAGTAGATGCCCAGCGAGTCGCTCGAAAACTTGGCAACAGTACAAGAAGAACATAGCCAGTAGATGGCGCTTGATACCGAGTCGTAAAGTTCTGTTTATTTCCCGCGATTCAATTGAGTTTCAATTGAGTTCTTCACGGTTTACGTTTTATTAATTTAACAAATGTGGGAGTTTTTTTTTTTTTTTATATAATATGGTGTACTGCGTCGTTCCATTTTGTAAATCGGAGTCGCCGTGAAAATATAAGTTTTCACGGTTTCATATTTCAAGACAAGGTATGTAAACTGCATAAGTAATTAATGCAAAATTACCAACCCTCCGGATTTTTTAATATCAATAATATTTTTTACAAAAAACATTAATTTTATTTATTATCGTAAATTCTGTGATTAAGACGAAGATAAATTTAAAAGAAATTATGATATAAAAATTCGAAGGGTTGACACCTCTGTTAGTAAGTTAGATTTAACAAATAAAATAGTTATGCTTATTACAAAATGAAATGAAATTTTTATTTATTGATGTAGGAATACAGAAAAATAACTTGTTCTTAGTTACTTTGAAGTAACGCTATATTGTAGTATTTTATAGTTTTATTCATAAATTACATTAGTAACTTATGAATAAAACTATAAAATACTCCAATATAGGAACAAGATTGATTTATATTTATTTAATACCACTGTTTTTTAAAGACTTGTGTAAATGCGTATAAAAATTTGATTATTTCAGTTAAATCGATACAAAAGTGTTGGGAATATTGAAAAGAAAAAATAGAACATTTTTATTTCTACTTTTGTTCTTTTTAAAAATATTAAGTTTTAAGATTCATAACATTACTTTTATTAACCTTTTACCACACAAATGGAATATGGAATTAAAAATTCATGTAAAAATTAAATATCATGATTACTGATTTGAAAAATTATCAGGTATAACAGAAAGATGACTTGATTTTTTGAAATAGAAATTCTCCACATCCATACACTCACATACACACACACACACATATACTGGCTAATTGCCAAAAACTACTTTTTTTGGACTCATGAGACCTTAAAAATATAAATCAGGGGAAAACTCGATATCGAATTTTTGGACCGAACACAATACTTTCATTACCTACGGTAGTAGGGTAATGGAAGTAAAAATATTTCAAGGATGTTATTAATTTATCATTAAATTTGCCAATCTTTATCAATTTTTTCAAATTGAAACCTAATAAGAGTTTTAAAATACAATTGTGAATTTTCTGCATTTGTTTGTTTTTAAGTTATTCTGATAATAAATATGCATATAAATCAATCACTAAAAACAGAAAAAAAAAATGCTTTTTGTATTCAGAGAACCCCAAAACGTGACTTTATTCAAAAACCTGAGTTGAAAATAGAACTTCAAAAAAAATACTTTGTTTACATTATAGGTTCGAAAAATTAATTTTCCTTCTTCAACAGTATTCGTCGACATAAAAAAAAGTGTAGCAAAGCACTTTCGTCAATTACATTCTACAGAAAAGAACGTTTAGCTTAATTTTGAATAGCCCTGTATGTTTTCAATAAACTATGTGCACATCAGATTGTGCATTTAAATTTAATCTTATATGAAAAACACCTAACACAAAATGAAATACACTTTCAGCATTTTCCAAGTATATCCGAGATAGACAAACCGACGCGCACAGACCAACCGCTAAAAACATTATTTTTCGTTTCAGGAGACCTCAAAACATGTAAACATAACACAACTTTATTTCGAAACTGTCTATCAGTTTCGAAAGCATACACTCTCGGAACTGGTAAAGCTAATAAAATCTTGAAAAAAAAAAAAAAAAAAAAACTTTGTGCGAGAGAAAACTTATACTCAAGAAATCCTTAATTTTAAAAATTTAAATCTTAATGGTTATTTATTTATTTTTTGTGACGGACTAGACAACAGATTGTTTTCTTCTCCAATTTTTATTACTGAATGTTAACTTATCTCATTAATGTGCTGGTCTATTTTTCTTATAAATAATATAAAATTCTCGATTTAAGAAAAATAATTCACACCTAATAAGGTAAAAATGTAACGTAAAGGACATGACCAAGAAAAAGAAAAAAAAGACATGATTTTAATAATTTATCATATTGAATAAATATATAAAAAATAATTTAATCGCGTGATAGACATGCCATGTTTTTGCTTATTTAATTTTAAATTTCGTTTTTTAATTAATAATATATTTTTAAAAAAGGTGTTATTTATTAGATTCAATTAGTTGAAAAGCTAAAATAGGTCTTGTCCACTTCCGAAGAAAATTAAACCCTATACTTTTTTAAATATAAATATTTGAATATTTTTTTGAAAATATTTACGAAAAAGCACTTTCACATCATTTTTTCAAATTAAAAGAAAAAAAAAAAATACAATTTTGGACTTTAAATTGAAATTAATAGCTAGATTTTTATATGAAAAATATAACTTATCTATGAAAGAGAAGAAAATTGTTGCTCTGCGTAGGTGCTGTCACCTAGCGTTAGTTTTGTTTTTTAAATGTTGCCTAATTTAACATTGGGATTCGCTGCGCGTGGAAGGCATCTACTTAAGGAGGCTCTGATCATACAGTAAGTTTAAAATTAATATTGATATTTTTGTTGTGGATGGATAAATATTTAAAAATAAAAGGCTTCCCACAGAATGTTTGATCGGCAATGGTTAGAGATGAAAAAAAAGGAGGGGGGGGGGGGGGGAACAGGACAAAAAAAATTAAGTGAGTGAGAAATATTGAATAATTCTGTTCTATAATATGTTACAGAATCTGATAAAGCACGTTTCAAATGAATATTGACATTTATATTTTGGATGGAGAAAGATTGAGAATATAAAGTCTTTTGTGGAGTGTTTGAACACTGATCGCTATTGGAGTTTGATTTAAACAAACAACAACAACAACAACAAAAAGACAGCAGAACAAAATAAAAAATCATAGCTTAAAAAAAGTATGTATGCATACATATTTATTTTGTCTTTATCAGATCAATTTGAGTGAAATATTTACCAAGGGCTTCATGTTATGCTAAAGTAATTTAACAAAAACTTAAATTAATTCAAACTTATTAACTATTGAAAAGTTTGAATTAATTTAAATACTTGATTTGAAATAATTTAAGTTCTTTAAATATTTTATTTGAATTAAAATTTAATAATCGAAACTGTTAACTTCCAGTTAATAAACAGATTAATTTTATAAGTTAAAAAGTTTCATTCATTTACCTTTTTTTTATATTCTGCAACAGCAGCCAGATCTGGATTCATGCTTTTCATTTGTTCTTCCAATCGACCAATATCTATATATAATGAATTAACATTTATTTCAAGTATCTCTTCTGTGGAGAGCGTAGGTAACTCATTCTTTTCATCATCTATTTCGTAAATCTCCAATTTCTCTAACTGAAAAACACATATTATTTTCAATTATGTTACTACTAAAATAATGATAGCCTTTATATTTTGAAAAAAAAAAAAAAAAAGAATGAAGAAGAAGAAGCAGTAGTAGTAGTTCTCAAGATTGGATTTAATTAAGTACACATTTTATTTAGAGAAAAATAGTTGATAAGGGTTTTAAAAAACAATAAAACAATTACCCTTGCTTTTAATGAGTATGCACGGCCTTTCTTTTCTTTGATTTCAATATCTAATAACTTAATTTTATTTTTCAGTTCAATAAGACCACTTTTTATTTCATGAACTTTAGTTGAAAGTTCATGAGCATCTCTTGATAGTATTTTTTTCTTGCCTTCAAATACTTCAAGTTCTTTCTAAAAAGAGAGAAAAGAAATTACATAATAAAAATATGATAACATGAATTCAAGAAAATAACAGCGATTAAAAATGATAAAAATTGAAATTTAATTTTGATAACATGTGAAATAAAAATAAGCAAAAATTTTTTATTAAAACCCATTAAAAAAAAAAAAAAATAAATAAACATAAAAATGAAAAGTTTAAAAATCATTAAAATTTACTTGTACATGTCTAGTTAACGTTTCATACATAATATTTTCCGTTAGTAGTGAATATGAGTCAGTCTCAGACAGGGTTGAAAAAATCTATGTTTTTTTTTTTTCAGATAATCCCAGCCCAGTGGGTTTTTTTGGATTTTATCAAGGTTTTTTGGGTGTTATCAGGGTTTTTTAAGACTATTTTCAGGTTTTATCAGAGTTTTCAAGAATATATTTTTCCCTCTTTTTTTTTTTTTAAACATTAAGTATATCATTCATAATAAGATAATTGAAAAAATTAAATATTAATTATTTATTAAAATCAAAAATTAAAAAAAAAAAAAATATTTTAAGAATATCTAAAGTCTTTTTTAGATTTCTAAAGAATTTTTATAATTAATACTTGTTTTTTAAATATTCTACAATTCTGTTTATCTGCCCTTTACAACAAAAAACTGGATTTTAATAATTATTTAGTGTTGTTTTATTAAATTTTTCGTAGTCATTAGATTCTCATAAAATATTTTTTATTATTGTCGCTCTACATTACCTAACAGTGTCGCACAGTTAAAGTTTTAGAATTTTTTTTTTATTTTATTTTTATTTATATTTTACATTCTTTGAGGCCACAGTTTTCTTTGTATTAATAAACAACTCTTATTTTGCATTTATATTATAATTTTTTATTCTGTTTTAATACGATAACTATAATTTTTTTCCATGAGAGATTTTTCAGGATATTTTTTCTACAGAGCAGTTTGAGAACCTCCAGTATTTCTGAAAATTCTTTGTTCATGTTCTAATAAGGTATATAATATTTGTTTTAGATTTATATGCTTATTGTAAGTTAGATAAAAGTGGAATTTTAAATAAGGATTTTGAAAAAAAAAAAAAAAAAAACACTTGGGTTTTTTCTTGAGCCAGTTTTTTTGCAGGTCAGGCAAAATCAAGCCAACCTTGGACTTAGATCTCTTAGGTTTCCATGGAGTAGAAAAAACTTGCTGAACCAATAAAAATTAATGCAAAGTGGCGTTTTTTACTCTGAGGACTAATTCTAGTACTTATGTGAGCATGGCGAAAAGAAAAGAAAATTTAAAATAAAATAATATTATAGTTTTAAAAAATTAAAGAACACGCTTCTATAGAAATGTGAACTAAAAAGCACAAAATATCTATCTTAGCATTAAACTGCAGGGTAAGAGAAAATCGTGTGAGTGACACACCATAATATTTACATATATTTAAATCTTTAGTTAAAATAATTTAGAATTAAACAAAAACCATTTTTTAAAAAATCTCCCTGACTGGGCTCGAACGCTAGACCTTTAGGTTTGTCGTGCGGAGCTTTACCTCATAGCCACAGTGTTCACATAGGGAAAGTCTTTTTTTACAATATAGGTTTTTTGTTTGCTCTCAGAGAGGTTACAAACATACATTATACATACATACATTATACATACAAACATACGTACAGGTGAAGCTAATAAAAGCGTGTTAAAAATACTCTAGCAGCATTAAATACAATATAAATCTTGTGAAAACATATCAAAAAGAAAATATAAAAATAGATTTTTAAATTTATCAAAGCGCACAAACTACAGTAACAGCTCTACTATGCCTTGAATTGTGAAGTCATTGAGGTTTTGGTAAAGCAAACAGTATGCAATAACACTGGACCAATAAGAATCAATGAAAGGTGGCGCTCTCTACTTTGTAAAACCCTGAAGAAATCTGAGACTGACCTGGTTTCACTACTAGCTGAAGAAGGTCACATATTTGACTAAAAACATTACGTACAAGTAAAATTTTGATGATATTTAATCCTTTAATTTAAGCAAAAAATTGTGTTGTAAAATCTTTAAGCCAATAAAACTTAAATTTTTATTATAAAGAAATGTGTTTTATATTTCAGTTTGAATCATAAACTATCTCAGTTAAAATTCCTTTCCATAACTTCCTTATTTTTGAAATATTAAATTTAAAATATGACAAATGTTACTTTTCAGAGATTTAATGTTGTTGAGGTTATGCAGCTTTTTTTTTTTTTTTTTTTTTTTGGTATGAACAACAAATAATTCTGTTTTCCATAATACGTTAAAGAGTTATGTTTTACAAGTTATATGTTTTAAGCTTAAGTCAATTCTTGTAACAAGTTTTTTTTTTTTTTTTTTTTTTCTCAAAAATCCAGATAATAGTAAACAAACTAAAAAGCTACCATAAAAAAAAAAAAAAATTACCATTGCTTCATCTTTTTTAGAAACTACTTCAATACCCTTCTTGCCTAATTCATCAAACTCAACAGCTAATTTTTCTTTGGAAGCTTTACAAGCTTCTATTTCTTCTTGAACTGAGATAACTTTATCTTCTGCTTTCTTCAAATCCCTTAGAAAAAGATATTAAAAGAAGTGGTTGAAAATAATCATATATGAATAAATGCAAATCAAATTAATTTAAAAAAAATAAAAAATAATAAAAACTATATTTAATTAGTAAGAAAGTGAAAATAAATAAATTAATAAATTAATAGCCGCCAAGAAGCTCCTCAGCTAATGCTCTATCAAAGAAATAATTAATAAATTAATTTTAATAATAAAAATACCTTTAGAGCTATAATGACGTCAATTTTACCCTGCAAGTTTAATTTTTCACAAAGTTTTATATCAATTTTAATATTTACGCGTGAATTTTTTTTCTTTTCAAAAAAAAAAAAATTTAAAACCAACTTGTAAACTTTTTTGGCAACAATTAAAAATTAAAATAAATTATGTATTTTTGTCTAAAAAAGGGCTTCTTCAACTTTATCTATACTAATTTTTATTAATTTTCTTTCAAAATAAATAAATAAACAATTTTAGAAAAATTTTAATGTACTTATTAATGATATATTTCAGTGCATATGTATGAAAAATTTTATAACTCTCAGGTAGTAATTCGAAAAAAAAAAAAAAAAAAAAAAAAGTTAATCTCTTTAGACTAATGTCATTATTTTTTCATATTATATCATCGAACTGAGTCCATGAGCTTAAATATTGTCCATTTATAAATCTTATTTTATTTTGCACATGCATTTTTTATTTCAAATTCAATTTTTTTTTTTTTTTTTTTTCCAATACTGTCCATTTCAAAACTGATTATTCTTTTCTTTTTCTTTAAAAAATAAAAAATAAGATTTTGATGAAATTCTGGCAAAAGCAGAATTTAGTTTAGTACGGAGGACTATTAGTTTTTTTTTTTTTTTTCCAAATAATAACATCACTTTCAAATTATTCAATTATATTTTCGATAAATTTTCTATTTTGTTTCGATAAATGTCCAACTATCATAAAACTGGTATCATAAAAATCCGTAGATTGAGACTAATAGTCCTCAGTCCTAATAAATAACCACACTTTGGCTTTAAAGATTAGTGTTTTAACATATAGGATTATAAGAAAAATAATTAAAATTAAATATGCACATTATATCCATATTAACAAAACTTACTTGGTTGCCTTTTTTATTAAATTCTTAGATTTCACTATATTATCAGCAATGTTATTAACCTCCTTTGTCAAATTATCAACTTTCTTCTGCACAGCACCAATTTTTCCTTTAGTAATAGCTAAAATTTTATCTTGTAACCTATTGTAAGGATTCAAATTAAAATTCAGTTTGCACATTAAACAAAAGAGCAAAAGGATGTTTATATGACAAAACTAATAAAAGAGGGGGGGGGGGGTCAACATTTTAAAGAGCAGACAATTTGAGTTACCCTGTCAGTTTCATCCAAAAAATTATACCCTTTTACTTGCCCTTAATCTAAAGAAGTTGAACCTTTACTGCCATTTATTGAGAATAACCTTCAAATTAAAGATATTTTATAAATAGGATTGGCCATTTTTTTTTTTTTTTTTTTTAAGCAAAAAACCTGTTTTTATTTTGGGGGTTAAACCAGGTTTTTATTAATATATGTTTCCAAGTCACATTATAGATATTTGTAAATAAAACTACCCCTTTAAAAAGTAATTAATACTTCAATATTAATTATTATCTCATCTAAAAATAATTTAAATTAATAATAATAAACAGGGATGAGATTTTTCAGCCACTTTTGTAGGTTGGAATTTTCTTTCTGTAACAAGAAACAAAGTACTTTCACAGATGTGAAATTTTCTTATATCTCATCTAATTAAAAAAGTTTTTACATAGCTATGTTAATAAAACATTTACTTAATTATTTTTATATTTAAAGATAAAACAATCAAATCATTTATTTCTGTAACAAATCCTTATATTTTGTTTAATGTTTATCTTTTTCATACAGTTTTATTTATTTATTTTTTAACACTTTTGTCAGTCTCATCCTTGAATAAAGAACTCTTATATCAAAGCGATTAAAAATTTTATTATAGCTAAAATCTTTTATATTCAGAACTTCTAAAAAATTTCCATAATTGTAGTATTGAGTTTTCATTAAAATAATAATGGTAATAACAGGATTATTGTGAGTTGCCTTTTTTTTAATTTTTTTTTTTTTTTTTTTATTATGACTGTTAAACCTAACATGCTTTTTCCTACAATTTAATAACAAATTAACTTAATAACAATAAAATCCTTAATTTAGTGAATCAAGGAAAAAAAAAAAAACTCCAATACAATAAAAAAGAGCTATGGGAAGAGATTTAAGAAAAAAAATATATACTTTCGGAATATGTAATGGAAATCGCAATCTACTTGAAAATTACTTATTGAATAAAATTTATGTTTAATATTTCAAATAAATTTGAAGCTTTATAGCTGCTCTTTTCAAGAAAACACTGTTCATCGGATGCAGAATCTTTTGTAATTAGAATTATTTCAATACTTGGATATTACAATTTTTAATGTCATTCTCTTAATTCTAGTATGCTGTTACATTTTAATAAAATAATTCACAAAATGTCCTTGAATGCAAAATTTTTTGCATGAAATTTTAAAATGTTTTTTTTTTTTTTTTTTTTAACTGGCTGGACATATTCTAATGCAGCTTCAAAATCAGCATATTTTGCTTTAGTAATAGATAAGAAAATGGGCTGTTATTAATTACCATATTATAACAAATACCATATACGTAAGCTTTTTAAAGACCACTTTTGTTCAATTTTGAATAAAACAAAGATGAGATATTTTTAATTGTACTATTTTCACCTTATACCTTGTACAAAATAAATGTACTTTCCATTACTATTTCTTTTATTTTATTTTACTGCATTTAGCCTTATAGACTCTTTTATTTATAATTTTGTAAGATAATTAATATAGACATTTTTCTTCTACAATTTCTAGTTTTATTTTATTTTATTGTTCATATATTATAACTTTCAATAAGGCTAGCCAGTCACAAATAAAACATGGAACTAAAACCTTCTCTGAAGCAAGATTACAACTAAAATAAACTGAATTAAAACTAAAATTTATTTACATAAAAATAATTCATAAATTTCAATTAAAGAAGAGATAATAGAATATTTTTTTGGAAAGGAACCCCCCCCCCCTACACCACAAATAAAAAAGGTTTTTACAGGGGGGGGGGGGGGGAGCCAGTTGGTTTAAACTGTGTCAACCCTGGTATAAATAAATGTATTGTGCACAACAATCAATATTCATTCATACATCAGTAACAAACAAAATAAAGGTGTAAAAAGTTAAAATTTAAAACTTTTTCTTCTATAACAAATTTCAAATACCTTATAAAATCCTTTTTTAACTACTAGCTATTAATTTCGGACACTCCGTGTCCATCTTCAGAGCTAAGTAATTTTCTCTATGATGTTCTTCAGGAGGAAACCTCGTTGTTTACATTGCCGGGGAAATCTTGAGGTCATCGTTTCGCTTCACTTTGTTTTTCTGCAGGAGCTGTTGCCAGATTGTGGGAAGGAGGTAGTGCTCTCGGTCGTTCACAGCATTGTTATTGGTTATTATTTCAAGGGCCTCCTGTTTTAGTGCATAATTATGGTTATTGTAAGGGGCTATTTTGTTGATGTTAATTGAGTTAATATTTATAGGGTTATTGTTGTGGGTGGTGGAGAAAGCTGTAGATGATTTTCCAAATTTTAGATTGGCGCGGTGTTCTTTTTCGCGTTCTGAAATTTTACGTTTTGTCATTCCGATATAACAGGCTTTATTTCCGTTGGTGTGTTCAAAGTCTATTTTATTTATGCCAGAGGTAGAATTTTGTTGAATGATGTCTTTTTCATTACGGATGTGTTGGAAGATGGTTTTATTGGAATTTTTATGTTTACATTTTTGGCTTCGTTTTTTATTTTAAGGCTGGCGCTGTTACAAAAGGGGATAGCTGTAGTGAAGGTGGGTTTAGATGTTTGGGCATTGTTGATTTTGTTCAAGGATTTTAAGTGTTTTTTATATAATTTATTCACTAGGTTTTTAGAGTAATTGGCTTTTAAGGCAATTTTTTTAATCTAGTTAAGTTTGGTTTTGAGTAAGTTTTTGTTAGAGCATACGAGGATAGCACAGTTAATATAAGAACGAAGGACTGATAATTTGTATGAGAGAGGCGCATTACAGTTTTTATTTATGATTTTGGTGTTAGCAGTAGGTTTTCGGTATATAGTAATGTCCTAAAAAATCCTAATAATTCTTTTGACACTACTATATACCGAAAACCTACTGCTAACACCGAAATCATAAATAAAAACTGTAATACCCCTCTCTCATACAAATTATCAGCCCTTCGTTCTTATATTAACCGTGCTATCCTCGTATGCTCTAACAAAAACTTACTCAAAACCGAACTTAACTACATTAAAAAAAACTTACTCAAAACCGAACTTAACTACATTAAAAAAACTGCCTTAAAAGCCAATTACTCTAAAAATAAATTATATAAAAATAAATTATGATGAAATTGTGGGGAATAAATTATATAAAAAACCCTTAAAATCCTTGAACAAAATCAACAATGCCCAAAAATCTAAACCCACCTTCACTACAGCTATCCCCTTTTGTAACGGCACCAGCCTTAAAATAAAAAACGAAGCCAAAAATGTAAACATAAACATTCCAATAAAAACATCTTCCAACACATCTTAATGAAAAAGACATCATTCAACAAAATTCTACCTCTGGCATTTATAAAACAGACTTTGAACACACCAACGGAAATAAAAGCTGTTATATTGGAATGACAAAACGTAAAATTTCAGAACGCGAAAAAGAACACTGCACCAATCTAAAATTTGGAAAATCATCTACAGCTTTCTCCACCACCCACAACAATAACCCTATATATATTAACTCAATTAACATCAACAAAATAGCCCCTTACAATAACCATAATTATGCACTAAAACGGGAGGCCCTTGAAATAATAACCAATAACAATGCTGTGAACGACCGAGAGCACTACCTCCTTCCCACAATCTGGCAACAGCTCCTGCAGAAAAACGAAGTGAAGCGAAACGACGACCTCAAGATTTCCCCGGCAATGTAAACAACGAGGTTTCCTCTTGAAGAACAGCGTAGAGAAAATTACTTAGCTCTGAAGATGGACACGGAGTGTCCGAAATTAATAGCTAGTAGTTAAAAAAGGATTTTATAAGGTATTTGAAATTTGTTATAGTCAATTATCCTTTCCTTAAAATAAGTTTAAAAAACTTTTTCTTCTATTTATACCTAAAATCGAAATTTTAAAATAAGTAGATTTTAAATGTTAATAAGCTTTTAAGAATCGAAAACTGCCCTCATAATTCTAGAAAATGCACTTTTTTTTTTTTTATTAGCAGCGACTGCCATTTTTTTTTTTTTTTTTTTAACCTGAGGGAAACTCTGTAAAAGTAATATTCAAAAGTTTAAAAAAAATGTATTTGATTGATAAGGTGTTTCCTGGTAGGGTGACATTAGAACTTTTCCAAATTTCCTGACTTTTCCGTGACTCTTTTTCACCATTTTCCCTGAATTACGCTGTTTTTTTCTCTAAAAATTTCACAAAATAACAAATAATATTTATGATAACATGCATTCAAACATGGCTTATTTCTACAAAATGTATCAAAATTTTCTGACTTTACATGAAATTTCCTGTCTATTCCCTGACTTTTTTAGACTAGCTTAAATTCCCTGACTTTTTCATGATTCCTTGAATTTCCCTGACTAGTGACCACCCTGTCTGGTTATAAACAAATCAAATGAATATTATATCCTTTATTTTATTATCATTAAAAATGATTATCTCAACTAGGTTGTCACTGATATAAAGTTGAGAAAATTGCTGATAAAGCTATCCAAAATTTATTAAAGCTGAGAAAATCACTAAATAAGTCACAATAAGTCCTTAATATCAGTTAGAGAATCTCCCAATAAATTGGCAATTCATTTAATTCACAGTTAAAATATGCTATATAATATTATAAGTTAGAAAATTGTCTTTAGTGTGGCAATACTGTTTTCTTGGATTGAATTAAAAGCTGTAAAAAAATCAATTCTAAGGAGGGGGGGGGGGCAGTGATAGAAATTGGGAAGGAAAGGGAAGGTGTCATATGACGCCTGCTGTAAATATTTTAAGAGTCAAATTGAAATTTTCAGTTGCAATTTCCGAAATTCACTTTTAACATGACCAATTGAGTGATTCTAAGTAAAACAATATTTTCTGAACTACACGTCAAAATTTCTGAAACACAAATATATATATATATGTGTGTGTTTTCCTTACACATCATATCAGTTTGTGCACACAGATGTAATGTGTTTGTTACATAGGTTATTTGTATGCATGTGCGGCGAGAGGGCTGCAAATTGCAGTTTTAAGAAAAGATAAGATTAAAAGGGATTAAAGGAAACTTTTTCTTTTTTATCTCTGTAAAGGGGGAGGGGGATGAAATATGCCCCAAATACCTAAATGTCCAAACGATATAGTCTCTGTGCAGCAGGGGAAAGAAATACAATACGAACTTAGAGCCTTCAAAGTTAAACAAAAATAAGTCTAAAAAAAATTTTTTTTTTAAAAGCTAGGGTCAAATTTGATGACCGGAAAGAATTTTATTGTCATCAAATGCAATAATTTAGTCGCATTTGATGACTAACAACTGCTAATTTCGAACACTGGGGGGGGGGACTCTTACACACATAATAATCTATCAATAAATATTCATTTTGCTGTATAGTTTCATTATTTATCAGCTATGAACCAATAACAGGGTGGCTACAGAGATTCAGAAAAAAAATTCCCTGATTTTTCCATGATTTCCATGACTAATTTTGACAAATTTCTATGATTTTTGTTACCTATTATATACAGCGTATAATTTTGTGTACATCGCACTCTTGTGTAATATGTTTGCAATTCAAAAAACTATACTGATGGGCAAAAATTTCTCAATCTTTATATATATATATATATATTTTTTTTTTTCCTTTGTTTACTTACAAAAAGGAAAATAAAATGAAAAATTCAAAATTTTGGTGAAATTAATAAAATTATAACTCATTTTAATTGCATGACATATTAACACCAAGACATAAAAATAGTTTTTTTTTTTTTTAATGTTAACTTGGTGAGATTCAACTAAAAAGCCGTCAATCCTGTGCAGTCATGGTTATAACAACAGTTTGGCGATCTTTCAATCATGCATGCTGGGCAAAAATGAAAATTTCCATGATTTTTGGGTGTTTTTACATAATTCCCTGATTTTTCCAGATTGATAAAGTACCCTGATTTTCCATGATTTCCCTGATTGTCGCCACCCTGAATAAACCTTGAACTTTGCTTGTTTTACTCCATGAACAACTAAACCCCTGAATTATTTTGCTTTATTTAATCCATGTGACTCCTAATGTATCATCCTGAGTGTATTGTTTGTTTATTATGGTTGTTTTTTGTTAGATTCTCTGTTATTTTGTACTTAATCGATTATTACACTTAAATTATTTTCATGTACAATAGTGAACCCGCTAGTGATTTGTTATTATAGCCGCTTGTTAACGAAATCGTACATTGGTGCTCAAGGGTGAAAAAGGTCTCCCTTGATGATTTTTCATCTTTCTGAGCTTCTCCTACTTGAAAAATATTCATTCTTATTGGTCTATGTAGTATCAGTGATCTTGCATCTGTTGCTTGGCTTTTACTATGTTTAATAATTCATTATTTTATATACATATATATATCATTATTCCAAATTCCATTAAAAAATTATTTTTATTCTTCATTTGAAGTAATGATTTTATGTAATGATAAACAAAACATAAATATCACTTTTATATACTGCAGCAAGATAATATATATATATAATTTTTGGCAATACCGAGATCTTACACGGAATGTACTGTCGATATCTTTCTTTTTCTTACCAAGACAGTTACATAAATTTACTTTTAAATAAACTAGATACTAAAGCTTATTAAATTAAATGCAGTCAATCAAAACTTAGATTAACAGTATATATCGACTTACTACATTTATAAAAAATTTTCAAATAATGTCAGATTTAAATAATCTTCAAATGATGATCAAATATCTTTTAATAATGATTAAATAATGCAGTATTTCATTAAAATGCAGTCAGTTAATTTTACTAACAAAATTTTACTAAATAAATGTATAAAGATGAAGAATATCGAGGACAACCTTTTTATATCTTTTTCTATTACAGCAGCATCTTCAGTTGCTTTTGCAAAACCTAGGAAAAAGTACATAAGGAAATTACTAATAATGAAGAGACATTTAATATTAGATTAGTAGAAAAGGAGAAACCTTAAAATTAAATATTTATTTAAACACCAGCTGACAGTTACTAAAAAAAATCTAGATAGTTGAGCACGTTTAAATTTGAACAAAATTGTGAGCTTAAGGGAAAGAATGAATCAACAGAAATACTAAAATATGAAACCAACTTTTCTGCTTTAACTTTCAATCAAAAAGCTTTTTAAATAATGTTGTGTGTTCTATTTTGTAACATGCAGTATATTATTTTTAATACAAAATGAAAAATGAAAAAATAAAATAAAAACCTTGTGTGTATTTTGTATTTCTTAGGGCATTATTATCACTTAATTCAGTAATCCCCAAAAAATAAAATAAAAACCTTATGTGTATTTTGCATTTCTTAATCTTTGGGCATCATTATCACTTAATTCAGCAATCCCCTGCAATTCTGCAACTGAGTGACAGTAATTGCCTTCGTCATATCAATATTGCACAAATAAATTTAATTTTAATTTTAAATTATCACTTATAAACAGTATTAAGATGCGACCATTTAAATAAACAGCTTTATTTAAAATGTTTTTAAAAGAATGGTGTGTAAAAGATGCTTGTAATTTACTGTTTTAAGGGCCCGCTTCACTCATTGTCGCCGAAAACCGAAACTGTTATTTTATGGGAAATTTTTCTTTACAAATAACTTGTTAACTAATACATATTTTTAAATTCTGTTTTCACATTCTGAAAACTCCCAGATGTTAAATCGACGGACCTTTTTTAAAAAATTATTTTCTTAACTATTTTTTATATTTTATTTTGAAGCTGCAAAATACTAATTTTCAATATGTGAATTTTCTTCATTTTGCAATTTCAAAATAAAATATTAAAAATAAAAAAAAATACATTTTTAAAAAAGGTCCGTCAATTTAACAGATGGGAATTTTCTAAATGTGAAAACAGAATTTAAAAATATGTATTAGTTAAAAAATAGTAGAGTTACTTTTTGTCACACCAATTTTCGAGATCTACCTAAACTTCTGACCTACCAATTTTCCTCTAATAACTATGTGATACATAAGAAAGAAATGGATTTATATAACAATGTTCAAGAAAATCGTTATAGCTGTTTTTGAGATACCAACTTTTACCAAAACTCAATTATTGACAGGAAAACAATAATTACATACACAAGCATATTTAAAAGTGAGTTAATGTAGTGTGTTTGAAAAAAAAGAAATCCGTACAGCCGTTTTTAAAGGAACGCCCTTGCAAGACCTGAAACTGAACTATTTATACAGGATGTCTATCAATTTTCCTGAACTAACTAACTATATCATTCAAAAGGACATCTAATAGAGTGTTTATATAGCAAATTTGAAGAAATTCGTTAGAGCCGTTTCTGAGACACACTTACAGTCCCACTTCCAGTTTCCGATGTCCCACTTCCGGTTTTTCAATTTTCACCAAAATTTGGAAAATTCATCTGTACACCGGACTTGTTTCAATTCTAAAGTTTCATAGTTCTATCTGTATTAGTTTCCGAGATATGATAGCCAGAAGATCTCTCTCTCTCTCTCTCACACACACACACACACACACACACACTCTCTGACCAATTGCCAAAAACCACTTTTTTAGACTAAGGGGACCTTAAAACGTGTAAATCAGGTGAAATCTCGATATTGAATTTTCAGACCAAATACAATCCTTCCATTACCTACGGTAGTAGGGTAATGGAAGTAATAAAACTAGTTCTGGATATCTATATCTGACAGGCAAAAGCTTTGGCTATATTTTATATCTGACAAAATCATTATTCATTTCATCCCCGAAAAAGAGTGTATTGTCATATGAATATATTTATATCAAATTTTAATTACAAATAAATAAATAAATAAATTATGAATTTCAAATAATTTTGATTTTATTTTTTAAATTGTTTAAATAGCTAAAATATTAATTTCATAATTAAATGAAACTTTTCTTATAATGAAAAAAAAAAAAAAAAAAAAATGTAGGAAGAAAAAAATATATATATTAAATTAGACAATTTTCAGGGCACTGTTTTGTGAATTTCAATATTAAAGTAATTTAATATTGGAAATTTATAAAGAAGAAAAGGTATGGGTTGATTCAAAAAACTGATTCCCAGTGAGAGAATATAAATCACCAATGGCCAGCCGATGCTTACATTTGTTAACCTATACTTACAGTAGACTCTCATATAACGCGGGGGATACGTTCCACGTAATAGAAAATCGTGTTATAGGAGACATACATTGAGCAGACGATTTCATTCCGCAATGAGACCAAAAGCGCCGAGTGTTGGCATAGTAACGGAGCAATCCTTCCTTGAACAGGTTGAAAGTAGAAAAGATGTCCTCATATGCTTCCTATATTGTATGCATTATATGAGAATCTTTATCGCGTTGTATGAGTAATAGTCACAGATTTTTTGTCGCATTATACGAAATCGCGTTTTGTGGGAGCACGTTGTACGAGATTCTACTGTACTGTATTTGTTATAATCCATTTATAGCCATATAATACTTGGCAATCTAAACAAGATGCATGATATCGAATACAATAACGCTTCTTTATATACATTAATATTTATCTTTAAAAGTTGTAGGTGAGTTTTATACTTAGTTAAACTTCTTATTCATAAAAATACTCATAAACACAGATTCTTAAACTTAATTGAAAACAGCATTATATTTAATTTCTCATCATCATTAATCTTTTATATAAACATATAATAAATACTCAGAGAATAAAACAAAACATACTTTTTCTTTTACTTTCAATTTTAGCTTCAATTTCTTTTATTTTGTTCTTATCAGGAGCAGCTAGTTTAACTTTTTTCTTTTGTTCTTCAATCTGTGAAGTTATTATCTTCCCATTTTCTTCATAGGCCTTTAAAATAATAGTTTTAATTAAGCATAAGAAAAGAAAATAACACCATAAATAAATATATATATATATTAGTTTTTTTAGCATTGTTTACAATCAATCTGCAAATATGTATTCAAATACAAACATTGATCTACTGATTCATTATTATTATTTTATTGTTTTTTACCTTTAATATAAATGTAGAAACAAACATTGCACAGAATGAAATAAAAATATCACATAAACACGGATGAGATTAGCAAAAATACAAAGACAAGACGTTGAAATCAAATATTAGAATTTTGATTTAAAAAAAAATCCAATATAGTAGAGTAATAAATATTTATTTTCACCTTAAATGTATAAAAAAAGAAGAAATGCACATCAGAAACATAAAAAAAGCTGAAAAAAAAGTAAAAATTTGAAAAGCTAAATGTACAAAAAAGCTGAAATTAGCTGAAAAGCTGAAAAATCTCATCCCTGCATAAAGAAGAAGAAGGGGAAGGGAAAGGGAAAGGGGGAAAAAAAAACAAGAATTCAAATGATGAAAGCATGCAATATCAGTCTTTGGGTGCACTGATTGATTGTAGTATGCAAAGTAGGTGTTAATTTCTGTTACTCTGTAGGCCTATAGTCAATATTTACAGAATCCAAAGCCCAATTTACACCAAAATGGATCTGACAAATAAAAACAGAAATAAAATTTAAAATTCAAAGGATGATGGGAAAAAAAAAAAAAAACTTATACAATAAAAAACTACAGCTAATAAAAATTTCAGCAAAATCTTACAGAAACGAGTTTGTTAGTTTGGAAATTTGAAAATTACACAGTTAAAGATGAAGTTACAGAACAACAATATGTAACAATTTATTTTAAACTACTAAAAGAGAAGAAATAAATAAAATACAATACAATAAAATAAAAAAATATTTATTTTATGCATATATACATAAAAAAGAAAAGAGTTTGCCACAATATTAAGATAAAGAATTTCTTTCATTCTTTTTCTTCTCTTTCTTTTCTTTTCTTTTTTTTTTTTTTTTTTAAGTAAAATGACTACTGTTTTCAGACAGCAATTTTAGCATTGTGGAAATTTGCAGTAGCCCACATTGAATAAAGCATATAATATTATGTCAGGTTTTAATTCACTATACAAAGCTACACTATTCAAGCAATTGCTATGAAAATTAGTACACTTATTAATCAGGACATAATCTAGCTAATGTCATATTTTTTAGTTCATTGGTTCAAAAGAGCTTAAATAAAAACCCTATTTTAACTTAAGGGGACTCTCTACTATCGTCTACGAAAGCCGAAGATAATGTTATTCTATGGGAAATTTTGCCCCATTATAATTCATTAACTAATAAATATTTTTAAATTCCGTTTTCACATTCAGAAACTTCACAACTATTAAACAATTTATCCCTTTCTAAAAACTAATTTGTTCTATTTCTAAGATTTCATTTTTAAGCTCAAAAATGAAAATTTTCACATTGTGAAAATTCACATTTTACAACTTAAAAATAAAATATTAAAATCTTTAAAAAATATTTTTTAGAAAGCGATAAATTGATTAATAGTTGTGAAGTTTATGAATGTGAAAACGGAATTTAAAAATATGTATTAGTTAATAAGTTATAATGGGGTGAAATTCTTCATAGAATAACATTGACTCTGGCTTCTGGGGACAATAAGTGGAGAGGCCTTTTAAGCAGCCAAGGAAGTCTTATGATAAAGCTGTGCTAAAGGAATTTTAAGAAATGAATATAGTAGTACCGTTTGTTAAGGTACAAAACACAATTACTGCATGCTTTTGTATGGAAGAATAGATTATAAAAAAGTCCCATCGGATTAAATTAAACTATCTTTTTAACCAATTTTTTTTTTTTTTTTTTTTTTTTTTTAATATTAACAAATCTTTTTATATAACACTTTTAAAATTAAAAATCAAAATCAAAACTAAAAAGTGTTACATATTAATCAAACAGCTTCAAAACCAGAAATTATGATCAATAATTAAAATCAGTTTAAATACCCCCAGCATAATTCTACTTACATCATGATTAGATTTCAATTTTTTTAAACTATGCTGTAATTTTGGAATTTCTATTTCAAGTCGATTTATAACATCTTTAAGTTCTTGTTGAAGCTTTCTAGTAGATGTCAATTCTTGAGTTAAATTTTCTAGTTCTTTAGCAAGATGTTCAATATCTTTTTGAGATGTGGTTGAATCTTCAGCAACAGACTGTCCCATTCGACCTTTCATAACTCTTCCACCACCACCACTCATTGTCCCTTAAAAAAAAAAAAAATACAGTTAGCTGAAATAATGTGCAACAAAACAATAGTTCAAAAGCTTTATGTGAGATGTGAAGAGAACTACTGTCTCTCCTTAACCTCCCTACCCCCCCCCCCTTTCCAAAAAAATTGAGAGAGTATTTGAAAAAGGTTATACAGAAAATCCAATTTTTGCTATACAAAACCTTATTAAAACTTTTTGAATAAAATAATGAGACGAAATGTTATACTTAGTCTCTTGTTTTATTAGTGTGTTTTAATGCATGATCTATTAATTAGAGGTTTAAAATAGGTATATTTTTACACACACAAAAAAAAAAAAAAAAAAAAAAAAACGTTGTCTTAAATGTTTTTTAACATTAACTAGTATGTTGTGGCCACCACAAGACTTTCTTCTTTTTTTTTCATTTAAAAATTTATAATTACTAAGTTCAAATAATTTACAAAAACTATTATTTATTAAACTTATCTATCATGTTGAATGCAGGCAATTTTTATCTTAAAGAAAATTAACACTAAATATTCAAAGAAACACAGTTTAACTTTCATCTTAAAAAATGAGTTTTTATAATGGTTATCTTATGTATCCAGTTTAAATGCCATAGAAGTTCAAATATAGCATTCCCGTACTCGGGAAAAACTGCACTATAGCAGCACAACCTATTGACAGATATGCATACAAATTGAATTGGCATAATGCCTCATAATGGCTTTCTCACATATCAAGTGTTGTTTGATTATACATATTAGAATCTGAAATATAGTGTTTCCTTAAACTGAGGAAATAATCGGTGTACAAAAGTGCCACCTGTTGAGTAATTAGTACCAAAATTTGATTTGCAGTAACTTATGTTAAGGTGCATCCACATATAAATTTTTATGCAATTTTGCACAGTGATTCATGAGATATAGAAAATATAAAAGTCGCTACACAGCAGTGCCACCTGTTGAGCAGTTCCCCCCAAAAATTGATAGGCACTAATTTTTATCAAGGTGCATCTATATACGACTTTATATGCATTTTTGTGCAGTAGTTCCTGAGATATAGTCTTCCCTTAAATTGTGGAAATCGCTGCATATCAGTGCCACCTGTTGAGCGATTGACACCAAAATTTGATAGGCACTAATTTAGGTCAAGGTACATCTACATATAATATTATATGAAATTCTCTGCAGTAGTTCGTGAGGTACAGTCGCCACAAAATTTTTATCATACACACATACACACAGACAGACATTTTCTAAAAATTGTCAAATCGTGTTCTGGAGCTCTCAAAACATGTATATCCACCGGAAGTCGAAAAATTGTACAAATCCAAAAAAAAGAGAAAAATCCAAGAAAAATTGTACAATCTTTCTTCTATTGAATATAGAAGAATGTAAAAAAAATACACGTCAGATCTGTGGTGGGTGACAGTGGCCGGCACACAAGAATTACTACGGATTCTTTCAGGAAAACATCTTTATTCTACCAAAGGAGTAGATCAGGGTTTTACGGAAAGCAATGAAATCTTGATTGAGAGTTTGTCGATATTCGGCTGGTACTGGTGGTACATGCCACAACACTCTGTAAGGATGTCAGACGATTTAGCTCCTGCATAATTTAGGATCAGAAGGTGACGTGAATTGTTTAGCAGTTGAAAACCGTGACAGAAGTCATCTTGATGTTTATTATTTGGCTTTTTATACATGATTTCTGAGCTCCTCATTGAATTATCGGTTGCCTGGGGATTCTAAAAGAATTTCTGGACTTAATTATTGTGCATGATGGATGTTGCAAAGTTGCAAATCACATTTGCATCAGCGAAATTTGACTTAAAATTTCATTCATTTTCTAATTTCTGTGTGAAAAAGTCTTTTGTCCTGAAACAAACTTTGAAGGGGCAATTATAAATTATTCGTGATTTATAATTTTAGCTAGCGATTTTCACGCTTTTAAATTGGGTTTTTAATCATTTAAATTTGTCTATTTTTATCCTTTTCATATGTATATTTCCAGAATACTGCTTTGCTACACCCATAACTTTTATTTTCATTCACAAATGCAAATGATGCTAATCAAATTTCTCTTATGTCATATACACATTTAATTGGTTTGTCATTAAAAAAACAATTAATGAAATTTATTGCTCTACCATACCTGACAAATCAATTAGTTCTCCTTTTAGAGTCACAACTCTGTAACGGGTAGCTCCCTTAAGACCAACTCTAGTAGCTTGGTCTAAATCTTTGGCAACCAATGTATCTCTCAAGGCAAAATAAAAAGCTGGCAAAACATCTTTATTTTTCACAGTGATGAGATCAAACAATCTTGGAACATTTTCGGGACTGCAGAGGTAAATGCAAAATTATGAATATTCATTAAATTAACGTTTCACTAAACATAAATAAATAAAAAGAAAATATTAAATTATATAAAAGAAAAAAATTCTTAAAAAAGAAAAAAAAAAAAAAAAAAGAAAAGAAAAGAAAAGAAAAGAAAGAAAGAAAGAGAAAAAAAGAAAAAAACTTTTGAGCATTTTTACAGCTGTTTCGATTGTAAGAAAGATAGGAGAATAAGCATATTACAATTATAACATAGTTATGGCTAACTTATATACCTTACCTACTTATATCAATGTGAATTTAAACATAAATATAATGAAAAAACATTTATAAAAATGACTGTTTAAAAAAGAATATTTCCAAGTAGCAACATGAATAGAATTTTCGTACATATATGAAAGGTTAAAAAAGAATTAATATTTAATTAAAATCCTATTCAAAGTTAGTAACTCAGAAATAATTCACACATTGTCTCTATATCCATATATTTTACCTTAAATCACTTTATGACATGGATGATCTTAAAAGGACAATTTAAAAAATAATTTTTCTGCCTTAGCGCAATTAACGGCTGTTTGTAATTAAAAGAAGCACAAAAATTAAAGTACTTCAACAAGTCCAGACTTTAATCATAGGCAAGAAAATGTTAATTTTATATCACTAGAAGATAAGAGAAACAGAATACTACAGAGAGATACTTTTTCTTCAGATCAAAATTTAATGAATACATTTCGAAGTTCAAAAATCACAAGCTTTTCATTGTTTTTTAGACAACACTTTCAACTCACAGAAAGATCTGAATTCACTGTAAAAACTAACAAACTTAAAAATATTTTTAAAATGTCACCTTTCCCTTATGAGACAGAAAGAAAAAAATTTAAAAAATTTCACATTCACGAATTTTGAAGCATTTTTAATTATATTACAACTATAACTTACAAATTAAAAAATAAACTAGAAGAATATTTATAACTTACGTAGTAATCTTTTTCTGTGTAAATGGTATCCATTTTGTCATCTAATAAAAATGAGCACAAAAGTAAAATAATCAATACAGCACAGAAACATAATATAACAAGAGGTATAAAATGCACATGATAAGCCAAATACCTGATCAAGTGCAATAAATGTGGCATAGCCCAGATTATTATCTTTTAAAAAATTCACACACTCTTGAGCTGTTGCCATTGTGTCTGTAACTATATTATCAAGAGAACCACAAGCAGTTGAAATGGCCACATCATACTTAGCATCAATGGCACCAAGGTCACCCTAAACAAGAACATATCAATATCTAGAATTGCAAAGAGTACACAATGAAAAGTTGAGTCAATAAATTTTAGACAATGAGTTTTTGACAAAATTAAAAATAAAATAATAACTACCAAAAAAAAAAAAGGGGGGGGGGGGAGGAGTGAGAGAGAGAGACTTTTAAAGTTTCACAAAACACTGTCTGAAGCTGTTTAAATTTGTCTCAGTATTCTAAAGCCTATCAAACAACAAGAAATTTCTTCCAATGATACATGTGAATAAAATCAGTAGGCAATGCAAAAAATAAATCATCAAGCAATAGAATAAAATAATTGTAAGAAGTTACTGCTTATCATTCACATTATTTTTCAGGCACAATTTTGAATATCACATATGTAATAGTAATGTTACAAAGCATTAAACCCTTTTCCTTCATTAATATTATTGCAGTGAGAGTGGGAGACTTCCAAAGAGGACAATCTTGATGATAGACTTGAAAACTCAATGACCAAATTTCGTGCAAAATGGTAATATAATGATTATTTTGAATAGAAACAATATAAACAACCATGTTTACTGTCAACAAAAGCACGTTGAAGCTGCAATATAGGGTCTTGTATTTTAAGATCTTGGGGAGGATCATTATTTCGATTTAGTTACTTTTCGGGGACCTATTTTCTAATTTAGTTATATTTTAGGAACTTTGGTGACCAGCAGACACCCTGTACTAGCAGCTGAAATACATTTTTTACTTCATCTCAGCAAGTATACAAATACTGCTTTATATATTTCAGTGAACATGCACACTCACAAACAAGATACAACAGTAAAGATACATGAAAAAGACATCAACAAAACAAAGAAATTCGTCTAATTTAATAAAATATTCTTAATAATTACAACAAAAAAGAATAGCAATAAAAATTTAAATTAAACTTACCAATCGTCCCAAAACACCTGTGAGCTTTCCTTTAGCTTTTTGTTCCATAAAAGCTTTCACTAAAACATTACGATTTTCAGATGCTGATACAGAGCTTTTCAACTCATCAAGCTTAATGCGTTTTACATTTATCTGAAAGACAAAAACAAATGTTAGCTCAAAACGCTCATAATATAGTATACATTTTTAAATGTGAATCCCAATTTTATGTAACAATATACATTTTTTTTTTTTTTTCATACACTTCTTACATGGGAAAAAAGTACAAAAATTAGAAATGTTTTGTCAATACCTCTTCAGAGAGTGATTTTTCTTTCTTTATTGTTTCATCATATTTCTTTTGTGATAACATTAACTCCTTTTGCATTTCAGGCAGCTTATTCTCAGCTTCTTTCAAAGCCCTATTATAAAGTAACACACACCGATTAAGCACTTTAAATTGAAAAAAATATAGAGAGAATTCAAAACTAAACAAATTATAGATAAATAAGAGTACAAAATTAAAATTTTAATTCACATTTTCTAACATTAAACAGAAAATGAAAATGAAAAAAAAAAAAAAAAATCTGATGTGAAACAACCACACGACTTCCATTACCCACTATTACACATATTACATGCATTTTTTGGAGATAATGTGATCAGAAGACATAAAATTGACCTAACAAAGTAGATACCTAAAAATTTTCCAGTAAAGAGTAACTATGGCGTGGGAGTTAAATATGTAAAAGGGAGTTAATATGGCGTGTTTGAAAAAAATCCGCACAGCCGTTTTTAAAGGAACACACTTGCGAGACTTGAAATGGAGCTATTTATACAGGATACCTATCAATTTTCCTAAACTAACCAATGATATTATTAGAAAGGACATCTAATAGAGTGTTTATATAGCAAATTTGAAGAAAATCATTTGAGCTGTTTTTGAGATACGGACTTACGGGGCCCCGCTTCCGGTTCTCCAATTTTTTATCAAAATTTGAAAAATTTATCTGTACACCAGATTTGTCACAATTCTGCAATTTTGTAATTCTATCTTTATTAGTTTCGGAGATATAATAGTCAGAAGATTCCTCCCTCCAACACAACACACACATGCACACAAACACTGAGCAATTGCCAAAAACTACTTTTTTGGACTCAGGAGACTTTAAAACATGTAAATCAGGTGAAAAATCAATATTGAATTTTTGGGCTTCCATTACCTACGGTAGCTGGGTATGGAAGTAAAAACTAGTATGTTGTGGCTACTGTAAAACTTCTACATCATTCTACTTAACAACACTCACCAGTTAACATGCACACAAATTTAATTATAATTCACAATAATGAGTTTACAAAAACCGTTTGGCACAATTTTAATCAATAGATGTTGAGCTATAGCCATAATAAAAATAGCTACAAGTAACAACAGTGATCCAATATTATATACATCCAAATTGAAGGAGCAGTTTTTCCCCCTTTAAATAAAATCTATTTCACATAGAAAGTTCTGTAAAATTATACACAATAGAAGTTGAGATATAGCTTCCCATAAATAAAGAAAATCACAGTATAAGAGGCACCTGTTGAGCAATATGCATAAAAAGCTGACAGACACACATTTATGACTAAGAATAAATTTTTATGAAATTCTGCGCAATAATTTTTAACCTACAGCCGTCACAAAATTTTTGTCATACATATACAAAGATAGACATTCTCTAAAAATGGTCAAATTGGGTTTAGGACATCTCAAAACTTGTAAATATACTAAAAAACCAGAAAATGAAATTTTTTACAAAACTAAAACTTTCTTCTATAAATATGAAAGAGGGGGGGGGGAGATTTTTGACTCTTAATCGAGTTTGAGAAGAACAGAACTCTCTTTTATTATATGTTAAATAACAAATCTTTACAAATTATAAAAACTTTATATAAAATAAATATAAAAAATAAATGCTAAAGAATACTGGTTTAATTTGGGAGTAAAACCGGCCAATAGGTGGCATTGCTTCCTACCTTCTGCAATTTTTTATATGACTATACCTATGCATCTATTTGTTAAAACTGCACCAAACCACATATGTAAAGCTTTTATAGTGAGAAGCTATGTTGATTACATTTTTGTGTATGTTAATCAGTAAGTAATGGTTTTATATAGAAAAATATTGAAGAAAGTTTTGTTGTGGCTACAAAACACAATCTTGAATTTTCAATTTGCAAATTGGTTATTTTTTTAACATAAGTTGTACAAACTGATATATTTCATATTTTTAGAGGACTATAGGTTATAAAGCTTGCATATATACAGTTTAATAAAATAAAAAATGCTAGTAACTCTAAGTTTGACACTATTTTCTAGAACTGTAGGTGTCAAATTTAAAGAAATACTATACGATCATAATCAAGCTACTATTTAACTACTAATTATTTTGTCATTGAGACTGTAATAATTACTTACGTCTTTTCTTCTTTCAATGATGAGATATTTTTCTCATATTCCAACTGCAATGACTCAAGTCGTTCTTTAGCTTTCTTTTCCTCACTTAAAACCAACTCTAATTCATTCTCAGTCAAATTCAGCTGTAAGCAAAAGATTTTTTATTGAAGTAACATATGAAATTTAACATGCAGTAGTTAGTAAAAAAAAAAAAAAAAAAAAAAGAATTAAAACAAATTATGAACCTTATTTTATAGCCTCGTAGAAGTCAGTGTAGCCACTTTCACACAAGCCCCCCCCCCCCCCATCAGTGCACCTTATAATGGTACGTGCCACCGGTAGTAAATGTTAAAACGATGTGCTTATGTAGGTGCCCTCCCCCCTTCCTCGCAAAAGCAGTTGCACAAACTTCTACGAAGCTGTAAAGTAAGGTTGTTTATAATTTAATTAGTTTAAATATGCTTTGTTTAATAATTTAAACAAAATTAAAAGATTTTACTGATGAATGTAAACTATAATATAAAACTGAGAGTAATAATAAATTAATTTTTAGAAATTTTCTAGTAAAAAAATACATTTATTGTACATTTTGAGTTAAGTAATAATAAATTATGCACTCACCACAAAAAGACATATTGTGGAGTTAAAAAAAAAATATATATATATATATATATTATACACTCGATATTTAAAACTAGCAAGAGTTCATTCATCAAAATAATAATAATAATTAGGAAAGCCATGCAATTTTTTTGCACTTTACTTCTTTTCTTATTTACTTTTAAAATTTGAAATTTATAAATCTTAAACTGAATTACCCACCAATTTCAAATTTTAATTCATCAAGAGTCTAATTATTATCAGAACCAAATTAACATAGAGGGATGAAACGCTATCATTGAGAATCATCATAACTATCATTAATAGTTAAACCAAAATCATCCAAAAAGTTTTATACTTCCCCAGGTAGTATAGTATTAGTATAAAATCCCTATGACAACTTAAATTTTTGTCACTATGTTGGCGATGCGTCTTTATTTATTTGCTTTTATTTTTGCATAATTTCATTTGACATAATTCATTTTTTGTTATATTTTTAAAGTATTGCTAGGTTTAAAATAAGAGTTGCAAAAATTGTAAAGAAGATGCAACTTTTAAAAATACATTTTCCCACAAGATGATCGAATCAGACAAATGAAGAATGAACTGGGTTCTGCATGCTTAAAAATTGTCCATGTAATAAATTCATTTTTATCCTTGCACATTTTACTTTTTGGGAAACTTGCAATGCTATAAACAGCTATATTTTGGCCAAAATTTAATACAAAATACTGAATAAGAAAAATATTCAGATTTAGCTTACATTTGGCACAGTCATTTCACTATGCTGCAAATGGTCCTGATTTGTCCAATTTTACATGTATAAATACTTGCTTCTGCTTTTCATTTATTTACATTCAGTTGTAGACATTCACAGTGTAAAAATATCATTGACCATGGTACCATATACATTAGTGTAATATTATAAATAGATTATTATCCTTAGACTTTTTTATTTATTTAGTTTACACTATGAATTTAAGAAATTTGTTTTCCCATGATGTCATAGTCATATCATTTCGAAAAAATTTAATCATAACTGTCCATGCTAAAGAAATATTTATATAGGTAATAAAGGAAGATATATGGAAATTTTTTAATGAGTGCATATTTTTTCCTCTCTTCAGCTAAATAAACTATTTTAAAAATAATATTAATAATAATTTTTAATTAAAATTACTATTCTGATTTTCAAATTCCATTCGAAACATAATAATATATTACTTCTGACTTCTTTTCATCAACAGTTCTTCTTAAATTTATTAACTGAGATTCAAATTCATCTTTTTCATCTTGAAAATCTTGAATTTCGTCTTTTAACGATTCCATAACCTGAAATATTAGAAAAGTAAACAGGGTGTAAATATTAGCATTTTAGTGAAACTTTGTGTCAAATTATTTAAAAATCCAATAGATGTAACTGGAAACAAAATATACCGTAAAATTCCAAAAGTAACCACCCTTTTACAAAAGTGTAGCGACGCTGACCTTGAAGACTTGAAGATCGAAAGTAGACTTGGATGAAATGGTGTAAGACAGATTTACCAGCACTCCACATATGTACACCCGGTGATAGGATGGATAAAAATCATGAAGGGGTCATATTTCAAAAAATGGAATAATTTCACTTTCGACAAGAAGAAAAGGGGGAGGGGGCTTACATTCGAGGGAGGGGTTATTTTCAGGATTTTACGGTATGTGTAAATTTTTTTACTAGAAATGATCAATTCTTGATTATATTATTTATTTGTAAGTGTTCTCAAAAACAGTTCTAATGACTTTCAAAAAACTCGCCTCATATGCTGATTTGGACACAAGGAAACAATCTAGCTTAAGTCTTAACAGCTTACTTCTTAAGCACAAACAATCTTCACTATTCAAATGAATGTCTGCCTCATAGACTTATTATAAGAGTGGACGGCGCAATGGCAACCTTTTTTAGTGGCAAAGATAACTCATAAAAAGGTCATGTGAATGTTGATCTACAGGAAGCCGAACTGGCCAATATTGAAATTTACTCGTCATGCTGTAAACTCTGCTTTTTATTAAGCAGATGATATTTTTCCTTTTTCTTTGAAAGTTCTTTTTAAAATTTTTATTTTACTTTAAATGTTATATTGTTTTAAATTTAAAAAGAATTTTATAGCAAGAAATAGTAATTAGATGTACTTTAAAAACCCTAAAAGTTATGTAAAGTAAGGATTTTATTTCACAAGTAAGATTCTTTTTAATATTTTATTATTTCGTTCTTTTTAAGTAATTATTTTTATAAAATGCTTATAATTGCTATACTTATTTTTGTAAATGTAATTAGTTTAACTATATTATATATTCTATTATTTCAAACATGTGCATGATTATTTATGAGATTTAAAACGAGTATAGACAAACCAAAGTTATAAAAACTTTTGAACTTTGTGTAAAAGTGTTAATAACAAGGTAGTAACAAAATTCAGCAGCTGTAGTGTTTTCAGGGGTGATTGTGACTCAAAGGTAAAAACCCTGAAATTCTGAAATTTAAAGCCTCAAATTAAAAACCCCCTCAAATATCACATAATACTCAAACTGTTTAGGCCAGAAGCCCTCAATCCTTTTACATTTCATTCACATATCACCTGGATAACAAATGATCAACCAATGAAAGCGAAAAATAGCTTTATAGGAAATATGAAAATACAGATGGGTTGAGTAAAAAACCCTGAAATCAGGGGTAAACACTGAACACAAACACCCCTGTGTTTTACACTAGTTTTGCTTGCTGTATCTTTTAATAATAATAATAAAATATATATTTATATTCAAAGCAAAAAATTGCCAATAACGCGATAAATGCCAGAAAGGTAACCTTTTTCAACATTCACGTGGTTTCATCTTTGCACCTTTTCTTATATTCCCTTAATAATGAAATGCTCCGTCCAGTCTTATAATAGGTCTATGGTCTGCCTACTTGTCTATTCCAGTAATACGGTAAAATCTCGATTATAAGCCCCCAGCTTTTCAAATGGAAATCTGTAAAAAATAGGGAGAGGGCTTATAATCGAGATTATTAAGAAAAAAAAAAAGTTGTGGTGGCGTCATCTATTACCAGAGACTGAAACTAATGTTATCAAATCCAGAATTGAATGCCAGTTATAGAAAGAAATTTTAAATTATGAATTAAAAATATTTTATTAATTTAAATTTAATTTTTCATATGGTTAATATGAAAGACGAATAAAAAAAAAAATTAAAGACTGATATTGCTATCGTTAAGGTAAACTTCAAGCTTATCAAACATTAATTAATTTAGAGTATATAAATTAATAAGAGTTCCTATTTAAGTAAATAGGAAATGCATAAAACTTATTTTATATATTGTTGTTAAATATAAAACATCACAAAAATATGATTATTTATTTATCTATATGAAAGGATAAAGAGAGGTAAGTTTTTAAATTATTATTTTATTATTTTAAATTAATAGTGAGCAATAATTTAAAGAAAATCCCATTAGAAAGTCTTAACTTAAAATTAATTCTAAAGTTTCCCCTGTAAAGTAAGTTTTAGTACAATGCGTGAGCATAACGCAAAAGTCATAAAAGAGAACCAACTTTAAGACAAGAAAGTGATGAATAAGTGCAATCTGCAGCTTTTTGTGGTTTGGAGCTGCATAGTAATTAATCCCAGTTATCTGGACCTCAGCTAAGCTGTCAATCATTAAGTTAATATCCAATAAGCATAGGAAGGAGTGGTGTGATTTCCCGCCTAAAATGCCAGTATTTAAGTGAAAACACGGGCAGAGGAGCTCTTCTCTTCTGGTGTGCTCTTGCTTAGTAAACTTACGTCAAATAACTGCCCGAGAGGGGTCACGTGATCACATTCGGCTGCACTGCACTGCATCCATTTGCTCAACTCACAATCATGGACTGTACCTTACATGTTCCAGATGGATAAATAAAAACATGTGCTGCAAATTTGGAGTTATTACTGAGTGCCAGCCTCTTTCCTTCATAGCTATTATGTGACTCAAGTACGGGAATTCGTCACATTAAAATAAGTCGACAGGCATGAACACCTGCTATAAAGTAAATAATGGTACTCAAGTTATGGCTGCAAGAAAATTAATTATGTTTGATTCTGACCCCTCTCGGGGAAACATTAAATTAAATCTATATTAATAAAAGCAACCCTTTTCAATAGAAAGAAAAACAATAAACTAAATACACAGAAGGAAAGAAAATAATAAATTAAATCTATATCAATAAAAGCAGCCTTCTCAAAAGAAAAATATTGTTCCTTATCTGTTAATACCTAATGAAGAAAAGAAAATAAAGGATAATATATTCATTCAATCAGGCAAAAGAACTTATTCAACAGAGACTGAATTGCATCTCAAAGAAAGTGTGTCAAGTTTTGTTTTTCTCTACATTCTTCTCCCTCAAGGTCAAGTGCTTTGGCTACTAATATGGTGTTCTTCCTTCAGCAAATGTGTTATTTCATCAAGGTCAATGGCCTCATTCATTGGATGGAGAATTAAACAAAGATAACAGAGTATAAATAACTGCAGACATAAAGTGGAAGTAGCAAATTTTTTTTTATTTATTTTTCTTTTTTATTCCTGGCACTGAAGTGAGTGAATTATTTATTTATTTTAAGATAAAAAGGAACTTAATGTGTGTTAATTACTATATTAAAAATGAGTATTTTTGCAATTCTCCCATATTTAATAATGAATCTTTATTATATTTAAAGAGCATATAAATTATTTTTGATTGTTCATTTTCTGCATAAGTATTAAAAAAAAAAAAAAAAAATTTGATATTTTCAAAGTTAAAGTGTATTATTTTCTGAATTTTTATTTTTATTTGAAATTTAAATACTATAATATTTGAGGGTTTTGGTTTTTAATGTTCTGCCTAATTATTTAAAAAAAAAAAAAAAAAATTGATTTTTTTCATAAAGTTGGTATTATTTTTTGAATTTTTATTTGAAATTTGCATATTATTATGTTTAAGAGTTATCTAAAGTAGTGGTGGTTAATGTCTGCATAATTATTTTTAAAAACTGATATTTTCTCAAAGTTGTTATATTTTGAATTTTTATTTGAAATTGGAATATTATTATATTTAAGGGTTATCTAAATCAGTTTTTGTTCTTAATGTTCTGCATAATTAATTTAAAAATTGATATTTTCACAAAGTTGTCTTATTTTCTAAATTTTTATTTTTATTTGAAACTTGAATATATTTCATAAAGGTTAAATTTCTTTGGAAAAAAAAAAAAATTTTAATCTTCTAAATTTGAAGTTAAAAAATAGAAGTTAAGATGGCCAAGGACCCACCCGAAGATCCAGTGGTCCCTGAGAATACAGGTGGAGATAATTTAGGTGCCATTTCAGAGACGGAGCAGGGTAAATTAAGTGAATTAAATAACTCTTCCTCTTCTACAAACACACCGTTAAAAGAGGAAAATGTGCTTATTGAATTTTGCCCTGAAAATGGAATGTTATGGACGGCGTGGTTACCGTATTTTGACGCGTGGTGTCAGGAAAATGGAAAAGACGCAATTTGGAAGGTTAGGAACATACAAAGGTTTTTAAAAGGGAGAGCCCTAACAGTTTATGTTAATAATAGCTTAAATATGATGCACTGGGAAGAGGTAGTAGAAATTTTTAATGAGCAATTTACTACACCTGGAGAGACCTCTTTAAATGATTTTTCAAGTATTGTATTCAAACAGGGTGACAATGTTATAGATTACTACCATAAAAAACTTCAAGTGGGACGAGCTTTAGGGTTAGAACCTAAATTCCTGTTGGATGGGTTAACAGACGGATTGCCTTTAACGTTAAAACAACTTGTGGTGGTTAATTCCCCGAAAAGCCTAAATGAATGGAGGGATTTGGTTCATCGCTTAGATAAATTACAACTATCAGAAAAATCAGCGGACCCCCTCCCACCTAAGTCGGATCAGTATCCAAAATATAACTACTCTCAAGTATTCAATAGGGCCCCTGTGCAATACAACCCCCGTCCACAACCTTGGAGTTATCGATTTCCTAATGTAAATAGACCCCATATGGGATACTCTAATCAAAATCAACCCACTAGGACTCAAGATAACCGACCCAATTTACGAGGGCCTAGACCCCAGCAGTCAAACACAAATGCACGACTACATTTTCAAGGACTTTTACCTCCTTTTCCATGTAAATATTGTACTAAAATTAATATCCCTAACGCGTTTCATTGGCATAGAGAATGCCCTTTCAAGCAGGAACAACCGACTCATACCACAGAAGAGTCCACAGTAGGAAACAGTACGACAGAAGGTGTTAATAACACATATTGACAGTTTGCCGCGACCGGTCGCATAATTCAAAATAAGGGTACCCAAAGAAAGAATCAGCAAACAAGTCAAAGTGTTAAAAAACCAAGCTCGTACTCTAATCCTATTCCCTTAATTTTCGATACAGGCAGCAGTTTAAGTATTCTTCCTGAGCATTTTGTTCAGAAATATCGACTTCCCACAAAAAATCTCTCTCCAATTAATGTTGTACAAACACAAGGAATGTTGAAGATTACCAAAAAATGTTCCCTGTTATTACAAATAGGTAATATTACAAAAAATATTGATATGTTTATTTTGAATAATAACTTACCGTATGCTCTCCTTAGCTTAGATCATTGTGGACTATTTGAATTAACTTTTGATTGTGCTAAAAAATGTGTAACACAAAATAACAATATTTTACCATTGTTAAAAAATATACCAAGTTGCTCTCAAACCTTACATTTACTTCCTGAAAATGAAAATACAATTAGAAGTGAAAATGTTAATGTTCAATCAAATAATAGGGTAGAGAAGATAGAGTACACTCCTGCCACTGAAGAAAATCACGTAACTCCTCAGTCTGCTAGAGAAGGAAAACTTCCTACTTTATTATCAAAATATGTCAAAATTTTTGCTAAATCAAAATATGACGTTGGAAGAATTCATATGGAACCCCAGAGAATTTATTTAACTTCTGATTTACCTATTTCACTCAGAGCATATAGAACTTCCCCTAAGGAAGAAGAAGAAATTAAAACCCAAATTCAAAATTTATTACAGGCAGGTATAATAAAAGAAAGTTGTTCCCCTTATTCGGCACCTGTAACCCTGGTGTATAAGAAGGAAGAAGGAAAAAAGAGTCGATTATGTGTTGACTTCCGTAAACTTAATTCGATAACAAAAACCGATACTGAACCACTTCCCCGAATAGATACTTTGTTAGATAAATTAGCTAAAGCAAAATTCTTTTCCACCCTCGACTTGGCAAGTGGATATTGGCACATTCCTATCCACCCAAGAGATACTGAAAAATTGGCCTTTGCTACAACTTTTGGATTATATGAATGGAAATACCTGCCCTTTGGCCTCAAGAATGCCCCCGCTATCTTCAATCGAACAATTAGAAGAATCTTAAATAAATACAAAATAGATTTTGCATGTAATTATTTTGATGATATTATTGTATTTTCACAGTCAGAAGAAGAACATTTCAAGCACTTAGAGCAACTTTTTGAAATCTGTATTAAAGAAAACTTAAAATTAAAATTATCAAAATGTAATTTTGTCAAAACAAAAATTAATTTTCTAGGATATGAAATTACTAATGGACTTATTACGCCTGATAATCCCAATATTGAGGTCATAAAAAATTTGAAACCGCCAAAAAATGTCAAGGAATTACAGAGAGTTTTGGGATCCGTAAATGTTTATGCTAGATTTATTCCACAATATGCAAAAACTAGAGCTCCATTAAATAATTTGCTAAAGAAAAATGTCCCCTATGTTTGGGACCAAAAATGCGAAAATTCCTTCCAAAAATTAAAAAATGCTCTAATAAGTAAACCCATTTTAAGACTCTATGATCCCAAAAGTCCCTGTCATTTATTTGTTGATGCCTCGAGTCATGGTGTGGGATGTGTTGTTAAGCAGGCAGATGAGAATGGCAATTTACATCCAGTAGCATATCATTCTAGAAACTTACGTAATTATGAAAAAAATTATGCCATTACTGAATTAGAATGTTTAGCAATCATTGATGCTTTAGATAAATTTTATCATTATTTGCACGGTCAAAAATTTGTCATACATACAGATCATGCGGCTCTCACTTGGCTAAAAAATGTTAAAAATTTAAGAGGAAGATTATTCCGCTGGTCCCTTAAACTTAGTATGTTTGACTATCAAATTCAATATCAAAAAGGTTCAACTAATATTGAAGCTGATATGTTATCCCGATTGCCTGTTGTAGAAAATGTGTCACACCATGTACACCTCCTTGACTTAAATGAAATTAAAGACAATCAGAAAAAAGAAAATATAATTATTAATGGTAAGAAAATTATTGAAATTGATGATGTAAATGTAATTAAAAAGAAAGGTTTGTATAAGATAATAGTCCCTATGTCATTAAGATTATCCCTACTAGAGAAAACCCACACTCAATTTGGACATCCTGGAATTTATAAAATGGTAAATTTAATTACACCCCAGTATTATTGGCCTAATATTAATAAAGACATTGAAAGTTTTGTGAAACATTGTCATATTTGTCAATTAAACAAAAAATGTAAACAAAAAAGATTTGGCTCGTTACAAGAAGTACCACCAACAGATAAACCTTTTGAATGTTTGTCTTTGGACACTGTTGGTGGACTTAATTATTATAATTCTACAAAAAAGTATTTGCATTTGGTCGTGGACCATGCAACCCGGTATGTGTGGGGATTTCCATCAAAAAGCGTTACCACTGAAACTTATACAAACTTTTTAAAACAATTATTTCAAATTCAAGTGCCTAAAAAATTGTTAACTGACAGAAATGCAGCATTCACTTCATCCCGTTTTAAAAAATTTCTTCGAAATTATTATGTTAAACACCTATTAACAAGTAGCCATCATCCCGAGTGCAACGGGAAAGTCGAGCGGCTCAATCAGACTATTGTTACGCGTTTAAAGTGTAAAGTTAATTCTTCTTCAAACAAAATTCCCTGGACTAAATTACTTGAAGAAGTTTTAAATCAATATAACTCAACACCTCATTCAGTAACTCAGTTTCCACCTAAATATTTATTATTAGGAGAATTACCATATGACCCCTTATTGGCAAATAATAATTACTACCCTTCAGTTGATGAAGCTAGAAAAACAGCAAAAGAAAAAACAATACAATATCATAATAAAAACAAAGTCAGATCGATTTCTCCCTGTGGAATTTAAAGTTGGAGATGAAGTGATTTATGAGGAATTTCAATATCCAAACACGCGTAAATTGAGTTCACCTTATTCAGGCCCATATAAAATCTTAAGACAATTATCTAACGTTAATTTTGAGATAGACAAACCCAGCCTTCATTTTAAGAGAAATTCAGAAATTGTCCATTCATCTAAGTTAAGATACTATAATAATCCTAAAAATTTCAAATTAAGTCATGAATAAATTAGTTAGGTATCAGCTTCCAGTCCCAAGTTTTTTTATTTTTGCTTTCCTATTTCCCCATACACGTTGGATGAGGATCCTGGCTGAGTTAAAGAAATCGGAGGGATGTCGGGAGACATATCTTCCTTTCTTTGACTCAGTGGCACTAGCGTGCCCTTAACTTTTCTTTTTACAAATATACCTTTTCGGTTTATTTAAATTTTTTTTTCTTAAATATCATGTAGATGGTTTCGTGAAATGAGGATCCTCCGCTCCTAAGCCCCTTTTCTATAAGCAGTCTGTTTTCTCATGGTCTCCTGATCTTCACCATTGTGATGTGTTCGGAGAACACGGGAAAACTGATGTGTTTTCCCTCTCTGTAGAAGCTAGCCAGTTTCCACCTTTATCCCAAATTACTTTTGGAAAGGCTTGACATTCTCAGAGTTTCAAGGGTTAATGTACCCACCATATAATTTTTGTGGATTGCCAAACTTGAAGTTTATAGCAGTCTGTAATACTTTGAAAACAAATAATTACTCAAACAAAGTAATTAACTTGGTTTTAGGTGTAAATAATTTGTAAAAAATTTTTGCTATTATTAATATTATTATTGTTTGTATCTTTAGTAAGTATTTTTATATAATTGTTTGAAAATGTATTTTACATTAACCAGGAAAAAGTGTCAATGATCTGAAATGATAAAATGTATTTATAGTGTCATTTTTTCAAATATATGGACAGTAGAGAAAACTGCAAATTCCGTATATTTCTTTTAAAAAATAGATTCCTTGCAGATGTGTAATATCTTGTTCAACGTCATTATATTTTTATGTAATTTTAAAGACTCTGTGCAAAACCAAAGGACTTCTTCGCCAAAGAAATGAACTATTTTGCCTACTGATCAGTTACAAAACTTATTTACAGGACCTTGTTATAATGGTTCATTATATATGAACACAAAACTATTATAAAACTATAGGCGTCACCAACTAGTTGGGAACAAGAAATTTCTGCTTTAAGATAATATTGTATAAGAGTGCTACATTATGTTTTATTTTATATTTCTAGGACACTATTGTATGTATAGGGTTGAGCACGTGGAACGTGCAGTTCTACAGAAAGAAAAAAAAAAAAAAAAAAAAAAAATCGATAAACGGGACTAAATTAATAATTAAAGGGAAAATATATGCACTTCTCCTTCTACACAATAAGACAGACCATCTTTTCCTGGACTATCTGCCACCTCGGAATGAGTTCCCATGGACTTGCAGGCAAGCCCAGGGGAACGTTGTCTTGGAGGGGGGGGATATGAAAGGATAAAGAGAGGTAAGTTTTTAAATTATTATTTTATTATTTTAAATTAATAGTGAGCAATAATTTAAAGAAAATCCCATTAGAAAGTCTTAACTTAAAATTAATTCTAAAGTTTCCCCTGTAAAGTAAGTTTTAGTACAATGCGTGAGCATAACGCAAAAGTCATAAAAGAGAACCAACTTTAAGACAAGAAAGTGATGAATAAGTGCAATCTGCAGCTTTTTGTGGTTTGGAGCTGCATAGTAATTAATCCCAGTTATCTGGACCTCAGCTAAGCTGTCAATCATTAATATCCAATAAGCATAGGAAGGAGTGGTGTGATTTCCCGCCTAAAATGCCAGTATTTAAGTGAAAACACGGGCAGAGGAGCTCTTCTCTTCTGGTGTGCTCTTGCTTAGTAAACTTACGTCAAATAGCTGCCCGAGAGGGGTCACGTGATCACATTCGGCTGCACTGCACTGCATCCATTTGCTCAACTCACAATCATGGACTGTACCTTACATGTTCCAGATGGATAAATAAAAACATGTGCTGCAAATTTGGAGTTATTACCGAGTGCCAGCCTCTTTCCTTCATAGCTATTATGTGACTCAAGTACGGGAATTCGTCACATATATATATAAAAGAGTAAACTCACTGATCACTGACTCAACACGGCCGTGGCAATTCTATTGGTAGATAGAGTCATAATTTTCTGTGAGTAGGTTGATTTTAGGACCCTGACGCTCACTAAGACGGGATTTTGTGAAATCCCCCCCCCTTCCCCAGTTTCTCCCCAAGGGGGAGACAGAAGGCTAAAAACACCTTTATAAGCATAACTCGGCTCCAAATTACTTTACGGGGAAGAAATTGCAGATGGGAAGACTAGACTTGAATACAACAAAATCATTCTGTGATTTTGGATTTTTAAGGGGGAAGGGAGGGGGTAAAAATGATTTTTGGAGGCACAGAAGGCAAAACCCCCTTTATAAACATAACTCGGCTCCAAATAACTTCAAGGTGAAGAAATTGCAGATGGGGACACTAGACTTGAATACAAAAAAATAATTTTCTGCAATTTTAGAATTTTGAATTTTTAAGGGGAGGCTAAAAATGATTTTCGGAGGCACAGAAGGCAAAAGCGCCTTTATAAGCATAGATCGACTCCAAATTACTTCACGGTGAAGAAATTGCAGATGGAGAGACTAGACTTGAATACAAAAAAAAAAAAAAAAAAAAAAAAAAATCATTTTCTGTGATTTTAGAATTTTGGGTTTTTAAAGGGGGGAGAGGGTGTAAAAATTATTTTTGGAGGCGCAGAAGGCAAAAACACCTTTATAAGCATAACTCGGCTCCAAATTACTTCATGGTGAAGAAATTGCAGATGGGGAGTCTAGACTTAAGTACAAAAAAATTATTTTACTTTTGATAATAAAGGTAAACAAAAGACTTAACTTCACTAATACAAAGAAGCTAGTAATATTTAAAAAATGCAATATTCATTAAATAAATAAATAAAAGAACTCTATTATTTAGTATACAATGAAAGGTAAATAACGAAAAGTTTACTTGTACATTCAATCATTATTTTAATGAATATTGAAGAAGCCAGTAAGATTATTTTCTGAAAGCTGCCATCTATCAAAAAATAGGTTTACTATTTTAATATAGAGCTATAGTTCTTTTATAGTTCTCATTCCCACTTCATTATTATTTTGTTAAAACAAATGGAGAAGAGAGGAATTAGTAATTTTTGCTGTAAAATTTTTTTTTAAAGAATAAATTTACTTAGAATTAATAAATATACATAAAATTTTGGAAATTAACTTTTTACTCAAAAGGAAAAAATGGTGAGGGAAGGCTTATTTTTAGGATTATGGAAAAAATTCAAAATTGTCTAAAAGTAGGGAGGGGGCTTATTTTCGAGGGAAGGGGTTTATAGTCGGGATTTTACGGTAATTATGAAAGTAAATATGATTAGAAAACTACAAAATTGATATTGCTTTTTGAGGTGTCTCTTAAAAATGCAGTATGTGACAATTACAGATTATTTACAAGAAATTACTGATTATTCAAAAGACCACTGACTCAATGCATTTAAAATGAGACAGTTTTACCACTAGTTATTCACAAGGTGCAAGTTAAATTCTTGATAGTTTCATTTCAATTTTATTATTCACATGCCAAAAAATACAATTTTTTTTTTTTTTTGAATATTATTAAAAAAAAAAAAAAAAAAAAAAAAAATCTGGTGTGTAGCAACCACAGCTTTTATTACCTATTACTACACATAGTATTACAAATTGGTTTTGGAGATAGTGTGATCAGAAGACATAAAATTGACTAACTAATCACACACAAAAAAGATTTTCTGTAGTAACCAACCACATACATCGCAAAAAATATCTAAAAAAAGAGTTTTAAAGAATCCGTTGAGCTTTTTTTTGAGATGACCATTTATAAAATTTAAAATCGATTTATCTAATCTGGATGCCTATCAATTTTCCTATACTAACCAACTAATACATACATATAAACATCTAAAACAATGTTTATATAACAAATTTGAAGAGAATCGTACTTTTTGAGATAATAACTTTGTCCCATTTCCATTTTTCACCAAAACTTTGCAAACTCTACACTGGAAACCAATTAACATATACAAAAGGACATTTAAAAAGCAGCTATTATGATCAGTTTGAATAAAATATAGTCCTTTTTTAAAGATATTTATATCCAAGACCTAAAATTGGCCTACCAATCCTGATGCCTATCAATTTTCCTGCAATAATCAACTAATATATATGATGAAAAGACATTTAAAAAAGAGTTTTTATAGCAATATTGAAGAAAATCGTTAGATTCATTTTTGAGATATATACTTATGATCCCCACTTCTGTTTTTCCGATTTTCACGAAATTTTTGCAAACTCATCTGTACACCAGACCTGTTACTAAATATGACTTGTGAATCTTAACAGATACATTATTCTGGTTAATTATATTAGATATTCTTTCTATTACATATATAAAACACCAATCTTACAATTCTAGTGCAATTTTTACTTTGAACCAGTTTACCAGCCATACATTTTTAACTCTATTTTAACTTCATATCAGTTCAAGTTTTTCTGACAAATAAAAAGTTCTAAAAAATGTATATATATTAATATACTAAATTAATATTTCTTTCACATTTATGAACCTACTTATATATATTGTGATTTAAACCGGGTAGTCTTTCGTTACACTTACAAGTCACCAGCTTTACAATTTTAGCCCAATTTTATATTATTTTAATGTTTAAAAAAAATACATATTAATTAATTACTTTATTTAACTTTGCTTCTTCTGATTCCTTAGCTTTTTCAACAGCTTTCTTCTTTTCCTCTAACTCAACAATTTCTCCTTCAAGAGTTGTCAATTTTTTCTTCAGAATTGGAATCTACAAGATCAAATTTAACTTAAAATTATAGAAAATGACTTAAAATATATTAATTTAATACTTAAATTAACTTAAAATACATTTTTTAAATTGTTTACAAAAAAAAGAATATAAGAAATTTAAAGAGATAATGTATTTCAGAAAATTTTGGAGTGGAAGGCTGATATTTATTATACCAACTATGTGAAAAATACCAGAGCCGGGAATCGAACCCGGGCCTTCCGATTCCCGGCTCTGGTATTTTTCACATAGTTGGTATAATAAATATCAGCCTTCCACTCCAAAATTTTCTGAAATGAATTTTCATGGTTGATGAATAAATTTCTAAATTAGAGATAATGTATATTTAACAAAATTTAGATTTTAAAAATTAATCTAGAAGAAAAACAGAACACACTAGCCTTGGCTTCTTCCGCTTCTAAATTTTTTGCTAATTTCTTTAATTTTTCTTTGGTATTCTTAATATTTTCCCGGCATGCAATATCTTGACGCTCTAACTTGGTGTATTCACTATTAAGGTCTTCAGTTATTTTTTGAATCTTCTCATAGTCACTATAGAAATTACATAATTTCTTTTTATCAAAAGAATTAAATCATACATAAAAACAAAAGTAATCAACACACACACACAAAAAAAAAAAGAATATTTTATACACCTATCATAAATAATAAACAGCATATAACACATAACAAAATATAGTTTTAAATCAATAATTATTTCCACATTTACAATAATCCATTGGTATATAAATAAAACCATAAATAACTTAATTGCTAATTTTGTTTTTATACTGAAACATTTTTTATTTCACAAAAATCCATATTTAACCCTAACCCTATCATATAAATATAGTGAGAGATCCAAAAGATTTATTCAATGGTAAAATAAATATTAAAAAAGGATCCAAAACAAGAACAATAGAGAATGAAAAAACACTCAAAATAGTAAATCATGGCCAAATTTAAAAAATACAAAAGTAAAGTAATACAACAACTGTATTAGTTTCTTAGATTTAAAACTTAAACTTGATGGGAGTAAAATTTATACTGATCTGTATGACAAAAGACAAGATTTTTGTTTCAAAGTAAATTTATTTACACATTTTAATTCTTGTCTACATATCTCTGTTTACCGAAATATTATTCTCAATCACCTCTTTTGCATACATAATCTTTGTTCATTTAGGTTTAAAAACAAAAATATCTCTCACATAATTAATGCTGCTACAAAAATGGGTTATCTCAAAAAATTTATTTATTCAATTGTTTATCATTAAAGGTCTCTGTATAAAAAAAAAAAATAGTGGATGGGTGGGCAGATGTTTGATTAAGGAGGATGGGTGGTGTTGTTTGGCTGGCTGGCTGGTTGGGAGGGTTTGCTGTTGAATTAAATAATTTAAAAAAAAATGGGATTATTGCTATTGCAAGTTACATTCTTCTTATTTTTTCTGGTTGATACTATGAAATATGAACTCTTTTTTCGTTAAATTTAATTGTGTGCATTTGGCTATTAGTGGCTTCCCATGTTTAGTTTGAACAATCAATCCAATTATCCTTACATGTGTGCTTTTTGGGATTATTGCTTGTGATTGAGTCTTTTTACAACTTAACATTTAATTCTTCTTAATACTTTGACTTTAAGTTTAAATAATTTAGTTTTAATAAAATTAAGATGAACTATTAGTTTAATTATTTTAGGTTTAACATTAACAAGATCCACTAATCATCACTCTAATTATTTAATCGGTGCCACATTTCCTCTTAATTATGTAGTTAAAACTTCTTAAATACACTCCTTATTGCATTGGTTAGTTTGATCCTGAAATAATTTAACTGACTTATTGTTTATCTAGCTAAATGATACATGGCGCTTTCTCACTGCTGACTTAATGTCTTCTTTCTTAAATCCTTTCTTTGAAAGTTTTAATGTTTCTTGATTTACGTACAATTTAAATTAACAACTAACTAGCTTAAGCTTTAATTAACTTTAAAATACTTTCACTAACTCAATAAATAGCATACTTTGCCAACCATCTCATTATGAACCGTACAATTTTTAGTACCCGCCTTTTTTTTCACACCAATAATTTTTTAGAGTAATTTCAGTTTTATTTAATCGTAACAACATTTGGAGAGAATAACTCTAAAAATATAGTGGTGTGAGAAAAGGGGCGTTTTTTCAGAGGGCGTTAACAATTGTACGGTTATTAATGAGATGGTTGGCAAGTATGAAATAGTACTCTGTGTATTTTATCGTTCATAAAATTGCTCAGTCGTTCATTCTTTATCGATTAATCGATGTTTGCAAAGCTTTTATTTTTCTTTATTTATTTTTTTTTTTTTTTGTTGGCATCATCTATTCTGTTTGTGTTAGAAGTTTTACATGTGGCTACTATGCTTTTTTCTCTGGATTCCATGAAGAATTAATTTAATATTTTAATTAATTTCTCATTCAATATGGTTTTGCTGCTTCGATTGGGGCTGAAACAATAAAAATTGCTATAATTAGCTATATTGTTTTACGAAATCGATGCAGCTTTCACTGTTTTATGAAGTACATGCCCCCTGAAGAATTTATACTTCAAATTTTAAGCATTTTTATCCAATTATTATTTCTGTTGTCCTTTATTTACTTTCTCCGTCGTAAAGTTTAAGAGACCTTTTTTTTTTTTTTTTCATTATTATTATTATTCATCTCGGCGTAAGTAATTCAAATTGTTTTTGTCTCTTATTGGTTCTTAATCTGTATCACAACATTTTTGTGTAAGTCTTACCTATATGTTACTTATCAGTTCTATTTTTGTTGTGTTGGTATTGTTTTGTATCTAATAATTGCTAAATATTAAGGTTAAATTTTATTACGATAATTATTATTTATATATGTCTATTATACTATATATATATATATATATACTATATATATTATACATAGTATTAAAAATTTCTGGAAATTTCTTTTTTTTTTAATGCAGTACTTTGGTTATTATTTAGCTTCTTTTTTTTTTATGGTTTTTTTTTTTTTTTTTTTCTTTTCTTTTAAGATCGAACATAAATGCTGCACAGAAGAATCACTCTTTGTTTCCTTCTAATGTTCTTTAATCACTTGCTTTTGGCAAAAGAAGTGAGTATATTTTATTTTTTCTTTTAAAATCACTGGCACATCATTTCAATACTGGCAGTGTTCTCTGCTTCTGAAATGGCCAGAAGAACTTTGATAGTTCAAGTTGAGAAGCTAAGAGATAAAGAAGTTTATATGAACATTCATGGTTGTGTGAATGAAGATGGCAATAGTGTTTTTCTTTTCTTTCCTTTTGATTCTGCAGCTCTTTCAGCATTTGCCCCCTCCTGGAAAATTCTAATAAGTAAAAAATTATTTTTAAAATTACTATTAAAGCTTTAAAACAATGTCATTATAATTCAAATGACCAAATAAAATTTATATCACAGAGCCAATTGCAATTAGAGTCAAACCAAACCGACCCGACCTGCACCTATAGGTTGTCTTCTAACTTTTCTTTAAATCGACGATAAGTTTTTCGGATTAGTATTGGTTTAGAATAAACTGTATAATTCTTATAAGTAAAATGTTTTAGCTTAAACTGCACGCATACAAATTTGTTGTAGTAAATGCTTACAGACAGACTCATTTAATGACCTCAGCCAACCATTTGAATCTAACTAAATTTTTAAAACTGCTGAAATTTTGCAATTTTAAGTTTGCCCTCCCCCCCCCCCCCCCTGAAAACTTTTTTGGTGACGCCTCTGCTTCCAAGGATGTTCTATGTTTGGAAGTTTTATTGTATACAAAATTTATGAAAAGAATTGTGCAATATATAAAATCACCCAGCTGTATTAGAATTATTTTGTTTAATTATCTATGAAAATAAAATATTTTTTTGCAGAAAGACTGAATAATAATAATAAAAAAAAAGTTAGTAAATTAACACACATTAAACAATAAACTACATACATTAAACTTGAAGCACATTTTATGTACTTAAAGTACACAACACATAAAGAGTTAAAAATTATTATCAACGCATTTTTCAGATTTCTAAAATTTAAAATTTATACATTAATAATTACACCTTCAATTCTTATTAAAATGGTTTACTAATTGAGTAACAATGAAAATTTATTTTGTGATTTAGAAAATTACTGGATAATTTTTAATGAATTATTAATTTTCATTTAATTTTCATGTTTTGAGTTTTGTTCATTTTACAGGTTGATAAAAAGCGTTTTATCAGGTTTGCAGAGCTGCCAACCTCATGACTAAAAATTTAGGAGCAAGAGACTTAAAAAAATCGCTAATTGGAAATAAGAAAAGAAGGGGGGGGGGTGTAAAAATAATTGTATGAGCAAGTAATATTGAATAATTATATTTCTTTATACTTTCTAGAATATCACAAAGTAAGTTTACAATGAATATTAACAGTTATGTTGTGGATGGAAAAAGATTGGGAATCAGAAGGCTTCTGTGAAGGCTTCAGGTTCAATTGTATATCTATAAGTACAATACCTATATATCTACAGGTACATACATTTATCTATATTAAAAATATATATAAAACTCCAAGCAACCACACTCTGACTCTTTATTACTTTTATCCACTACATCAAACAATATTTTTACACATATGACATCATCAGAAGTAATTGAATCATTTAACAAGAACTTTGTGAAAAATAAATTCAAAGACAAAAAAAAATATTCCATACACCATTAAATCTTTTAATTCCCTTTCTTTTAAATCTTTGGCAATTTGAACTTCTTCCATGCTAGCTGAGGAGGCGTCCATTTTTTCAGTGAGTAATTTCTTATTATCATTTAGCATGTTCTCTTCCCCCATAGCAGCATGCCTTTAAAAGATATAAAAAAAAAAAAAAAAATCTTATAACTTATAATAACTTGTAATATATATTATATATATTTATAATATACACTTATAATACAGGTGGCTAATATTAGATTTTTTCAAATTCCCTGACTTTTCCATCAGGGTTCATACTCATATGGGAAAAAAATTCCCTGAGTTTTCCCTGAATTCCCAGACAATTGTCACAATAATATTAGCGACATATTATAAGAAATGCTCCTCTAGACAGGACAAAATACACAGCTACTTCCACTGTATGGTGTCATATTACTGTCGACCATGATAGAAATTTAGGTAGAAATCATTGTTTACATGCGTATTTTCACAATACTTAACCAACTGAATTTTGATATGAAGCTAAAGAAGAAAAATATAACTTGAGAGAAAGAAAATATTTGTTTTTACAGGTTTTATAACCGATTTTCCCTGACTTTTAATGAAAATCTTTATTTTCCCTGAGTTTTCCCTGACTTTTTTTAACAAATTCCAAATTCCCTGAGTATTCCCTATTTTCCAGGTTTTCCCTGATGAGTATGAACCCTGACCATGACTATTTTTCATTATTTTGTTTGAATTATGCACGCTGTTTATTTCCCAAATAAATTTCGCAAAATCACCAACAATTTAGCAATTTATAATAACAAGCTCAGTAGCAGAAATTTCTGTATATCTGCAGCAAAGCAAAATTTGTCTGTGATCCAGGAATGGGGTCATTCCATGCCAAATCAACCAAAAAATTTCAATTTTCAACCTGACCACCTCAGATTTCTATGAAACTTGCAGGAATCATTCTCCTTGATGATATAAATGAGAATATATTTTTAGAAAATTTTTATCTCTTTCGATTTTTTTTAAATTCATTTTTTAAATTTCAAAAAATCAGCATTTTTTAGCTTGTGTAAGGATTTTCAATCTCAAATTTCTCAAGTTCTATAAGGGATAGAGAAGTTTATGACCCCTCATTTTAAAGAGTATTTTCCAAGGTTTAATTTGATATGCAACATCATTATGTTGGGTAAAAATTTTAAAAATTATTAAATTTTAAAATTTTAAATTTTAAAAATTTCAAAGATAGTGTTTTTTAAAAAATTTGAAAAAAATATATGTTTTTGGTTATACTAAAAGCTACATAACCTGAAACTTTTAGAGTGGGATCTCTATGGGACCAGAAGTTATTACAAAAAACTTAGTTACTCTACATGTTAAATTGTATTATAATTACAGTTGAATCTCGAAAATCCGGATTTGGCAGGACCACGACGATTCCAGATTTTAGAGATTTATTGAAAACTAATTTTTTGTGATATTATAATAACATACAAACTGCAATTTTATGTTAATGAAAATAAACAACAAATCAAATTGGTTAATTAAAATATAAATATAATAAAAGACTTATGTTAAATTAAAACAGTATATTACACTAAAATATAATAAACAACTGATAATGCCTTCTAAATAACTGCTAATAAACTAAGGAAATAATTTTTTTTAAACATTTCAGTAATTATTTTTCACTATGATTTTATTTATTTATTTTTATTTTTATTTTTTCCCATTTTATAACCTACCTTTTTTGTAAAAAAAAATAAAATCTTTAATTCACAATCAAACAATATAAAAATATGTCAGATTCTGTTCAAATTTATGTATTCAGTGTTCAATTAAACGAATTTTAAACTGCATTGCACAAGAAATATGGAAATAAGATACAGTAAATCTTATTTTAAAATTAAAATTGATCTGGATTTTAGAGATTTTTGGATTTTGGATGTCTGGATTTTCGAGGTTCAATTGTACCATATAATATGCTTACTTGATAAAAGACATTATTTTGAAAGTTCATATTTATGACTAGTAAAATAGTAAAAAAATCTGGTGTGAAACAACCACACGACTTCCATTATCCGCTATTACATGAATTATATGCATTTTTGAGAGATAATGTGATCAGAAAACACAAAAGTGACCTAAAGAGAAAATCGTTAGAGCCGTTTTTGAGATACCAACTTTTACAAAAATCAATTACTAACCGGAAAAAAAATAATTACATACAAAAGCATATTTAAACGTGAGTTAAAATGGCGAGTTTGAAAAAAATCCGTACAACCGTTTTTAAAGGAACGCCTTGCGAAGCCTGAACTTGAACTATTTATACAGGACGCCTATCAATTTTCCTGAACTAACCAACTATATCATTCGAAAGGACATCTAATAGAGTGTTTATATAGCAAGTTTGAAGAAAATCGTTAGAGCCGTTTTTGAGATACGGACTTACGGTCCCACTTCCGGTTTCCGATGTCCTACTTCCGGTTAAACTCAATTACTAACAGGAAAACAATAATTACATACAAAAGCATATTTAAAAGTGAGTTAAAATGGCGAGTTTGAAAAAAATCCGTACAACCGTTTTTAAAGGAACGCCTTTGCGAGGCCTGAAATTGAGCTATTTATACAGGCCGCCTATCAATTTTCCTGAACTAACCAACTATGTCATTCGAAAGGACATCTAATAGAGTGTTTATACAGCAAGTTTGAAGAAAATCGTTAGAGCCGTTTTTGAGATATGGACTTACGGTCCCACTTCCGGTTTCCGATGTCCCACTTCCGGTTTTTCAATTTTCACCAAAATTTGGAAATTTCATCTGTACACCAGACGTATTTCAATTCTAAAGTTTCGTAGATCTATCTTTATTAGTTTCTGAGCTATAATAGCCAGAAGATTCTCCACATACATACATACATACATACATACATACATACACACATACATACACACTGACCAATTGCCAAAAACCACTTTTTTGGACTCAGGGGACCTTAAAACGTGTAAATCAGGTGAAAACCCGATATCGAATTTTCAGACCGAATACAATACTTCCATTACCTACGGTAGTAGGGTAATGGAAGTAAAAAGTTTTCTTCAGGAAAATTTCTAAGATCATTAAAAATTTGATTATTTGATTTCTTTTTTAAATGTGTGTGTAATTCTACAAGTTTCAAATTTTTAAGATTATAATCATTAGTGATGGTTTTAAAACTTATGCAGTTTTTTAAAGACAGATTACAAAATGATTACAATATAAGGTTATAAATTTATATCAGAAGCCATTCAGATAATAAATTACTACACTTACAAATTAATGACAGCATAAATCATAAGTAAGTAAATAATAATCAATTCATTTGCTAATTAGAGATGTTCTGGTTCAAAATTGTCTTTCTTTAAAGATTGTTTTATTTATGTTGTTGCTGGCATATGACTCATCTGCATCTCCACTGTAGTTTAATTTTTTATGTCTTCTGAGATCTCAATGTAGAAAAAGTTAGTTGTGATTTTGGGTTCATACCAGGGTTCCAACTCAATTTCAAAAATAAAATTCCCTGACTTTTCCAGGTCTATTTTTAGAAAATTCAAGTCATGAAATTTGGTTTGCAACATAAAAGATAAGCTCACAACATAAAACAGCTTGCGACATAAAAGACAGCATAGTCATGTGACCCGCAACATACACTGAATGCTCAAAAAGCATTTTCCAGGTTTATATCATCATTTTTCAAGCTTTTTAGACAATATTTGCGATTTTTCCCTGACATTTCCTTGACTTTTTTCAATAACTTCAAATTCCCTGACTTTTCCAGATTCTCCCTGACCCATGGGAACTCTACCATACTCTTTTAAGAAGAAGTAAAATAAGCATTTTATTTATTTTTTTTTAATCAAACATTTTTGGCATATTTATTTTAAACAATGAGTACCCTCTTCAGATAAAAAATTTAATCAATTCTATTTAGTTTTTACTTTTGTGATGTAAGAAATTTTATTTCTTCTTACAACCTGACTTTAAATTAGTATGATTTTTATGATTAAATGTATGATTAAATTTGTATGATCATTAAGACTTTGTGTAAAGATGAGTAAACCTAGCACATCAAAACATTTTTCTATATATTGCTATAACCCATTCAAGAAAGCTGGCCATGATTATTATAAAAAAAGTTTGTGATTTGTAGTAATGAAAAAATTTATATTTATATATGTTTTCATTTATAATAAATGAAAACATTTTGAGATATAGTCCAAATTTGTATAAACATGTATTGGATGTCGTAAAGCTTCCAGTAATTTTAACTGAACAATGTATTTATATGTACCTTTGTTTCTTTATTATCATTTCTAATCGCAGTAAGAACCTACTCTAAAACATTTTAACTATAAAACTCACAGTAATTTTTAAAAATTTTTTTTTTTTTTTTTTTTTATAATCTAACAAAATTTTATCAAAAAAATTGTTTATTTTTTATTAAGCACAATTACATTGAATATTGATCCCCCCCCCATATTTAATTGTATATTAGCATGCAATACTGTATGTGTGAATTTTAATTAACAGGTATTTTATAAAGTAAGCATATTATATGATAATTGTAATACAACTTATGTAGAGTAGCTAGGTTTTTTGTCATAACTCCTGATCCCATTGAGATCCCACTCTAAAAATTTCAGGTTATATAGCTTTTAGTGTAACCAACAACATATATTTTTTTCAGATTTTTTAAAAAACACTATCTTTAAATTTTTTTAAATTTCAAATTTTAAAATTTCAAATTTTTTAAAATTTTTACCCAACATAATGATGTTGCATATCAAATTAAACCTTGTGAAATACTCTTTAAAATGAGGGGTCATAAACTTCGCTATCCCTTATAGAACTTGAGAAATTTGAGATTAAAAACACTTATACAAGCTAAAAAATGCTGATTTTTTGAAATTTAAAAAAATTATTTAAAAAAAATCGAACAAGATAAAATTTTTTTAAAAATATATTCTTATTTATATCATCAAGGAGAATGATTCCTGCAAGTTTCATAGAAATCTGAGGGGGTCAGGTTGAGTGAGTGGTTGATTTGGCATGGAATGACCCAATGGCAGACCAAATATGGTATCACAAGAAGTATTTAGCAATTCATAAAATCACGCAAAATTTACATCTACAAAGAAAATAAATTAAAGATATACACCAAATACAGTAAACTAGAAACATAATGTAAACTATATTTGTATTTTTAAGTCTGGAATTTCTTTATGAGCTGTTAATTCAATCGGCAGAGCTTTAAACAATCTGCAGCGTTCGCTGCCTTGATGCATTGCTTCTGCTACTAAGATAACAAGCTTTCAAATATAGTTCATTCCCACAAAATTTGTCAAAATTCCCTGATTATTCCATGACTTTTCCAGACTCACTTAAATTCTCTGACTAGGGGTCAACCTATAACATATATCTGAATATACTTATAATACAGGGTGTTTATAAAGTCCCGGACCCATTTTGATGTTTAATAACTCATAAAATAATGAAGATATAAACAAACTTATGGCATTTATTGATGGAATAACTCATATATTTTCTTTTCAGGTTTGAATATCTTTACTTTAGTAAATATCGTCTGCGCGTGTGGTTAATTTCAGATAATTTCATTTTCCAGTCTAAATATCTGTACTTTTCTAAATATCGTCTGCTTATTAATTGCATTTTTCTCTCTCTTGTTTTTGGCAACTATTGCAATGTTATGTTTACTTTTGATGTGTTTGTTCTATGTAGTACTTTTGTATGTGATGTTTTATTCGAGCAGATGTTAAGGACGGTCTCATCAGTCGTATACTTAGACATGTTGGAAAACTTCGTATTTCCACAACTAGAAGAGCTTCAGCCACATGTCTTTTTGCAACAAGATGGTGCACCACCTGATTGGGGTACCATCGTTCGTAGTTCTTTGAATGACCATTTTCCAGGAAGATGGATTGGGCGAGGAGGTCCAACTCCTTGGCCACCCAGATCACCTGATATAACGCCGCTGGACTTTTTCCTTTGGGGATTTGTAAAGGACAATGTTTACAGGAGGAGGGTGTCGAACATTGATGACCTAAAAGTCAGAATTACAACCGCAATAGCCTCTGTGGATGCCGACATGCTTGCCGTTACCTGGCGTGAAATTGACTATCGACTTGATATTCTCCGTGCGACGAAGGGGGCACACGTGGAAGTTCATTGACAAGGGTCATGAAACTTTATGAGCCTATCTAACCATTTATGTTATTAATTTTAATCTATCTTTATTATTTTATGAGTTATTAAACATAAATAGGGTCCGGGACTTTATAAACACCCTGTATATATCAGATATACATACTTATAATATATATTTGAAACTAAAAACTTTTTATCATTATTATAACAAATTTATTTTAATATATATTTAAAATTTTAATATTTAAAAAATTAAATAATCAGACATAAATTAAAATTTCCTTTTCAAATTAATAAATATTTTTAATTATTTGTGATTGATTTTCAAAAACTTTCATATTGGAACACAAAATAAAAGTAACCTTCGATTTTCACACATTTAATAGGATTGCTATACAAATCTGAAAAATTAATTCACCCAAGTTTTCTCAGTCTCTTAAGTAAAATAAGTGACTGTGATTATAATCATGCAGTAGAGATGAGACGGGCTCAGCCCGAGCCCGTAAGCCCGAGCCCGAGCCCGGTCGGGCTCAAATCTTACGAAAGTCTTCGGGCTCCGGGCGGGCTCGGATTCAAGCTAAAAGTGCCGTTTATTTTATTCTTCACTAACTGGAAAATGTAAAAAAAAAAAAAAAAAAAAAAGAAATTTTATTCATTTTGAGAGCATCTTTAGTAATGCCATAATAGTCATGATACGTTATAAATCGCAAAATAATCTTGCAAACCTTAGTAGCTTTGACTTTCCTTTTTCTAAATAGAACTTTTTTTTCAACGGGATGCATATTATGTCATAGTGTTATACAGTAATCCTCCCTCCTTCGTTATATTGCATTATATCACTCCTTCGGATAAATTTTTTGTCCCCCGATAGGCGCGTTAGAAACAATGGGCTGCACTATAAATATATATTATATAAATAATAAAGATGATCTATTAAGCATAGAGAAGCCAAGCAACAGATACAAGATCACTGAAACACCAATGACCAATACACAGACACAGACATTATAAATTGTTATAATAGCATTTATAGTTATTTAAATTAAGGATTGATATTTAGAAAATTAATTTGAAAATGACAACGGTATTTAATTTTACTATTGTGTATGCGTTGCAGAGCGTACCACTTTCAATATCGGGCTCGGGCTCTGATCACACAAAATTTTTCGGGCTCGGGCGAGCTCAGTTCAAAAATGTTTCGGGCCCGGGCGGGCTCGGATTGCCAAAATAGAGCCCGAACTCACCTCTATCATGCAGAATTATAATCTAATTATTTAAAAGTCAACTGAATAAATCTAAGGTATATTAATTAATTTTATTAACTTACTATAGTTGGGGAAAATCATAAAATAAACATTGTTTTTATTATAAAGCACTAAAATTTAAAAGGTTTTGCAACTATAAAACTAGACAACTTAAAATTAAAAAAAAAAAAAAAAAAAGAAAGAAAAAGAAAAAAAAATTAAAACATTACTATGAAAAAATTTTCCTACATTTTATAAAAAATTTATAAATCCTCTGAATTTTCCCTGTATGTTTTTTTTTTTTTTTTTTTTAAAATAAATTTTGAAATTCCCCGAATTTTCCAGGTTTTTCCCTGAATTAAGTACTGTGGCAACCCTATTGGACTTTTGCAGAAATTTTTGTCAATATTGTAAAAATTTTTTGTTTAAAATTGAGTTGCTACCATGTATTCATTTTCCATTGCTCATTGTTGTTACTTCCTGCAAATTTCGAGCTATTTTAGTCGGATGGTATTGGTATTAATGCCGATTGATTACATAGGACAGGGCCCGAAATTTCAACTCAGATTACACTTGCCAAAAAAAAAAAAAAAAAAAATGATTTACTCACCGCAAAATAGGGTTGACATTTTCTTTTTTTTTTGCTCATTTTGGGTTTTTTTTTTTTCCTAACTATTTGAAAGGCTTTTAGAAATATGCCTAAAATTATATACATTAAAAATGTGTTGTATATCATCATGTCTCATAATCATCTATAATTAAAAATCATTATAATGTATTTGAGATTTAGAAAAGATTAAAATATCTAATAACATAAATGCAAAGAGTTGTTAAAGGAAAAAAGAAAAAAAAAAAATCTTTGTCAAACAATATCCTGTGAAAATCTTTTTATTATGAAAGGTTAAACTTCCTTATTTATCTGTTTATTTACTTAACTTTTTATATCAGAAATGCCTTTTTCGTCCATTTTATTTTTGAAATCACACAGAATGTTGATGTGTATAACTTGTTCATTGTTGTCATTTGACATAGCCATTTCGGAATACCTTTTTCGATAAAATCATTGCTTACAAATCATTACAAGCACAAATCTTTGGTGCTTCAGTAAAAAACTGAAAAATATAAACTGTTTTTTGATCATTATTTAACAAAACAAACATAGGCAGTATCTTTAAAAGGGTTCAGGCTCATTTTCATGTGCCAATATCGCATAGGTAAACTTTCACATTTCTGTTCTCTTGGATAGTGGGTGATGGGCAAAGAGGATATCTGGTTATCTATTCTCACTGTGCTTGGAGAAATCACAGTGGGAGAAACACAACTGCCGAAGAGATTAAAACTTTTATGCAGGCTGAGGTGATCTCGCGCAGCACACACTCGGACTCAGCACTTCGAGAATCTAAAAAGGAAAGGTTAAATATGAGGTTATAAAATGGCAAGATTTTGCCATATTTAAATCTACAAAAAGGATGTTTTCTGTCACCGTATCATGTGATGTAAGATTTCTATCTATAAATAGTCCAAATTTTTACTTGCCACAGTAAAAATTCCACTCGCCAATGGTGAGCTCACGAGCGGAAATTTCGCACCCTGACATAGGAGGTCAAAGGTCTAGGTGAAATGCCCTCCATGGGGGTGTTTTTAAGGAGTACCAGCTTGTGTTTATGCAATTTTGAAGAAAAAAAACAAAAAACTCTGAATTGCTGGGTTGATGGTCACTTTGTAGTAGGAGGGAAATTCAAATAGATACAATTTGTTCACTACATTTATGTGGACCTTTTGAATATATGTTAGACATGGTTTGATTTCATTAAAATAGGGGTAAAAAAATTTAATTCATTGAATTTCATTAATAAATTTTTCAGCAGAGAAATGTAAGAATTGGAAAGTACCAGAAAAACTGCACTTTCATAAAGTGCCCATCTCAGAGTTATCTTTATTATGTGAAGTAGAACAATCCCAGCAAGATAATCCTGACTTTTTTAAAGCAAACAGCAACTGATTATCTACATAATTTCAATGAATATTTATACTTAATAAATAACATTAATAAATACATATTTTAATTTCTTTTCCCCCTCTCTCTCTTTTTTTAACGCCCCTCTACTTCGATGCATTCAGTATTCAAATACACTTTAAGGAACCATTTACATATGTGTGAAAGCCAAGAGGCTCCTGTAAATAAGCACATGTTTTTACTAGTTAATATTGATCACAAAACTTACAAGGAATGTTTAAAATATCTTTAGTTTTTTATTTATTGTGTTTTAATTTGCCTCAATTTCATAATTATAAAATAACTTTTGTCATGATAATTTAAGAATGAAGAATTAATTTTGCTTCAATTTCAAAAAATTGCTTAATAAATAATAATAATAAAAACTTTTCAAATTTGATTAGATTTAATCAATTAAGCTCATTTATGACAGAAGTCAATCCAAGTTTTAATTTTTGGCCCATTTTTGTGAAAAATAAAACTTTTGTAACATTTCTATTTATATTGTGTGAGGAAGGAAAAAAAATTGTAACACATTAATTTTAACAGTTACCAGCGTTTAATATCAAATTTATACTATTTCATTATATCAAAGTATAATGCTAAAAATAGGGTTGAAGAAATTAATATGATTTAGAGGGGTCATTTTATGAGCAAAATTTATCGAAAGAACAGTTTTTACAAATTTAAATTTTGAAGTGTAATTAAATTATTTAAATTTCTGTTTGGATTTACTCTTGTAAAGTCTATCCTTATTTGAATAGTTAATATTCATATTACTTACAACTCAGATTGAATAGCAGAGTTTTTCATTAAAGTAACTTTATTTGCCAATCGCATATATTCCATTGCCTTATTTCGGGGCTTTTCAGCATCTGCTCTTTCCTTTTCAATAACTTTGAGTTGGTTCAGCTAAAATATAATTATATAATTAGTACACACAAAGTTTTAAACTGTTATGCATATAACTTACAATTATTTATTCAGCAAAAAAAAAAAAAAAAAAAAAAAAAGTCAACCATATCAACACTTATCAAAAAATTAACTAATATTCAGAATTTCATAAAAATAACTTGCAGAAATATAAAATTAAGCACCTAAAATTTTTCATTTGGACATGATATTATACAATCATTTTCATACGACACTCAGTTTTACCTCTGATGAGAACACTGCTGACATGTTTTAAACTTTAATAGAAAATCAATTAATATACCAAAGTGACAAAAAAAAAAAAATGAAAATTTTGTTCCTAGCTGGTGCTGTACCTTAATTTAAGAACAGCAAGAAAAAGCTTTGAATGTGGTTTGAGCTATAAGGAGTAGGATTGGGTGATGTAGCGATTCTATAAATCGATTTATCTTTCATCTTTCCAGTGTGCGTTGCCAACTGTTTGCAGCACTTGTGCCTACTATGCTCACTTGATGGAGGGTTGTGTTTTATTTTGACTCAAAACAATTGTTGCTAGTTTTTTGCATTTAATGGTGTTTATTTAAAGTTGTTAACGAATTACTTTTCAACCCTAGTCCTTTGATGCACTTTTGTTATTGTTCGTTTGTATAGGATTTTTTTTCTTTTTCTTTTAAACTGTTGAGCCCTTTTTTGTGTGTTCCTGATATATGATGCAATACTGAACTTTGTATTTTGATTTATAAAATTTTTCTTTTACCACAGTCAGTAAATTAAGTTGCCGCTTTCTTCTAAAAAAATTTAAATTTTTTTCAAGTCGATTGATAAATTCTACACAATATTTTTGAACCAACTGCCCAATTAAGAGTAATAATTTAGTAAAAAATTTTGATAAATGATTCCCAAATTTTTTATCATTTTACTAAAATTTAACAAAATTTCTGCTTTTTTGTGTCATATTGCCGAAATACATTATATTCTGGCGGTCAATATTCAATCTATAAATAAACCACACATCATTCTGAAAAAAAAAAAATAAATAAATAAAGACCAATTTGTTCGTTAGATGAAATAGCTAGCAGTTTGAAAAAGAAATTCAATTTTAAATGATGTGAAAAATATTTAAACTATGTTTCCATTTAATAGTATTTTAAAGTATTAACATTGTGATTGTAGATTTTATTAACTCAGTAAAGTAATATTTGAAGCTTATTAATGGTATTATAAAGAGCGTAATAAAAAGTACATAATGAAGACGTAAGTAATAAGGAGCAGCATTAAAAGTTCTTGTGTACATTCTTTAAAAATCCCCCCCCCTTCTCTTACAAAATACTAATAACAGAAGAGTCTGACAAAGCCAAATTATTGAATAAATAACAATAATGACAAACAGATATATCGTATTGTATTATTAAACTATTTTTATCGTGATTTACTGTATTCATTAATACTGTAAAAAATAAATTTATTTTCTATTTAATTTAATGAAAAAAATCTATATATTTATGTTAATATTTATTACAATGATGCATACTATAATTGCCGAAAATAATTACTTATTACAAAAAGAAAGAAATCATTACTTAGCAAACAAATTGGAATCTCCATAAAACCGCAAGAAGTTAAAAGTTTAGAACAGTTATGATTCATCTAAAATCGTATTTTCTTTTCTCCCCGATTTAGCATAGCGGACTTATCGTCTCTCCTTTGGAATAAACAGAGCACAGGACAGGCGATTTAAGCACATTGTCTCTCTGGTATCTCCTTTGAAATGAAAAGCTGGCACGTAGCACAATTTATATTACGCTAAATCGTAAGACGGCTTTTGCACTTACTGTTAAATTGTTTTCACTAAATCGATAAAACTTCCCTTGATGGATGGTGAACTTATTATATAAATCCCCCCCCCCCAAGTCCTGCAGATCGCCTCACTGTGGCGCGTGGGGGGTCCCTGGACGGAATGGACGATGTACGTCTGGAGTGTATGCTTTGCACATGGGGTGCATGCTCTGTGTGCAGAACGTATCTCCTGGCAGGGTCTCCCATGGCATGAAGGTCATTCCGATTTGCTCAGCTAAGATCTGTAGGTGAAAAATTTTTGCATCATGGATTAGACCTATAAGTTTTCTCATACTGCATCGCCTGTTGCACATTATAAAAAGGGGTGCGTTCAGGACTTAAGCAGAGGCTCCTGTTCGAAAAATTTGTTACAGTCTCCGTCATCTGGTTTACCCTCGGGTGTAACTAGTGTAAATGCTACCATGACTACTGGTTTACCTTCGGGTGTAACTGGTACCATGGTTTCAGCTTGGTCTAAGCACAAGGTTCAGGATGCTGACTCTGGTTTGGTCATTGCTAGTAATGCAGGTCCATCTTCTGGTGGAAGGGCTGGCTCCACCCAGCAACCCACAGATGAGGGTTTGCCTTGCGTTCAGGTTCTGACTAAAAGCCAGAAGAACCTGAAGAAAAAGAAGAAGAGATAATTGTCTCGTTCAGCTGCTGGTGGTAGGGGAGGTGGTACTAAAAGGCCTCTGTTAAAGTCGCCTTCAAGGCCAGAGATAAGCTCTCAGACCCTAGCTCATTTCTGAGACGTCTTCAGCGTTTCGGTCCTGAGCTGAAATCTACGGAGTAGTGGGTTTTGCAGTTCTCTGCGGGACTGAGCTCTGCTAGATGGATTCTTGAGGTTGATTCCGAGGATGTTGAGGTAATACGCAGGGCTGGTTACTGTGCACTTACTGGTCTGGATCATGGAGTCTTTAAGATTCTTCATGATTCAAACAAAAGAAAGACTATGGAGGAAGTGCCTACTGTTTTTGTAGTCCCTTCTGATGCTTTGGTTGCCGCAGACTCTGCTGGGCTCCATGTTCATATGGATCTCCCTGTTTATGAAGTATCTCCTGATGTTGAAGTGATGCCTTCCCCATCGGCTTCCTCTTCCTCTCAGGTAAGCTCCTTGGGTACTGTTCTGGGTTTGTCTCGTCTTGCACTGGATTCTGAGTCGGAGGGTTCCGACCAGCAACCCACGGATGTGGGTTTGCCTCGCGTTCAGGTTCTGACTAAAAGCCAGAACAAGAACCTGAAGAAAAAGAAGAAGAGATAATTGTCTCGTTCAGCTGCTGGTGGTAGGAGAGGTGGTCTGTGGTTGTCTGTGTATGAGATTGATAAGGCTTTGGAGCTTTTGCAGGAGTAGTCTCTTGAGATGGGCCATGTTGGGTAACTCCGCCTGGCTTTTCACTCTTTTCTTTCTCCTATTATGTGTCAGATTAGTGTTGGACAGTTGAATCTCCATCACAGCAAGGCTGCTTCTGTCCTTCTGTCTAAGAAGCTGGCTGATGGAGAATTTGATATTGCTCTTATTCAGGAGCCTTGGACCCATGATGGTAAAGTCAATAAAGGTTTAAATATTATAATATAACTTAGCACTAAAGGTTTAAATATTTTCTAAGACACCTTCTGTGATATGCCCAAGGCTTGCATTATTGCTAGGTCTGAACTTAATGCCCTTAACCTTGTCAACTTCCTGAATAAGGATCTGGTTGCGGTTGCGGTTAAACATAAGGACAGGGAATTAACCCCTTCCACTCCAGGGACGTACGTGCGTACGTCCTACTGTTAATGGCCATTAATACCATGGACGTACGTGCATACGTCCAAAGAAAGTATACGATACAATAAGCCCAACGTTGTAGTGATATCAGAGAGAGTTATTTTATTTGTCATATGGTATTTTGAAATTGTTTTTTCATTACTGACAACTAGATAGCGTTAGTAGTCTCGGTGAACTATTAGTTTTGGCTACGCCAGTGTTCTCGCGGCTGCGGTTGTGTGTAATTTTCACTCCTCGGTTTTGTGTGTTTTGCCGGTGTTTGAAACTGTGAATAATGTCTGATTCTAGTGATTCGTATAGTGATTATATCCCCGATTATGACGAAGATTCCAATGATGACTTTACAACAAGTGATCACGGCGAAAGCGATGACAGTGATGAAGAACCATTTACAGCAGTCATTGCTATAAATAATTGAAATACTTTGATATGTATTCATATTTACTACCTTCATTAATTAAATATATCTACTTCACAACAAAATGCACATTGTTACTTCGTTATGTATTGCATTATTTCAAAATTATAATCTGGTATTTCACATATTTACGCTACAGCTAGCCTGGAGCGGAAGGGGTTAATGCTGATTTTGTCTTTGTATCTGCCTATCTTCCTTATGAGAAGATAGCAGGCATTAATTCCCTGTTGACCCTTTGATTGATTTGGCTAAGGCTATTTTTAGTTATTCTTGTTCAGGTTTTAGGCTCATCTATGGCTGTGATGCAAATGCTCACCACACTTTGTGGGGAGAAGTAGTGATTGCAACAAGCGTAGGGATGTGCTGATGGATCACATTTTATTTTACAGTTTGAGTATCTTCTGGCTATTATATCTCGGAAACTAATAAAGACAAAACTACGAAACTTTATAATTGAAACAGGTTTAGTGTACAGATGAATTTTCCAAATTTTGGTGAAAATTGGATAACCGGAAGTGGGGCCAAAAGTCCATATCTCAAAAACGGCTCTAACGATTTTCCTCAAAATTGCTCTATAAACAATCTATTAGATATCCTTTCGAATGATATAGTCAATTAGTTCAGGAAAATTTAGAGGCGACCTGTATAAATAGCTGAATTTCAGGTCCTGCAAGTGTGTTCCTTTCAAAACGGCTTATGATTTTTTTTCAAACTTGCCATATTAACCCTCTTTTAAATATCCTTTTGCATGTAATTGTTGTTTTTTGGTCAACAATTAATTATGCCAAGCTTTGGTAAAAATAGGTATCTAAAAAATGGCTCTAACGATTTTCTTGAAAATTGTTACATAAACCCATTTTAGATCAGGAAAATTATTAATAGTCAATAGTCATCCTGATCTGATATATTAACTTTCTCTTACCAGATAATTTTTAGGTGTCTATTTCATTAGGTCAGTTCTATGTCTTCTGATAAAATTATCGCCAAAAAGTGCATATAATACATGTAATAGTGATAGTGGGTAATGGAAGTCATGTGGTTGTTTCACACCAGTTATATACATATATTTTTTAATAAAATCAAAAATTTCCCCTTGATACTTAAGAGTTAAGACTAACAAAAAAACAAAAAAAATCATCTTTCTACGATTGAGAAAAATAATCCTTGTAAAGGATAAAGCTCTGGTCTATGATATATATAAAAAAATAATAATAATAATTACTTTTGGTGCGAGGTGATAAAATTATGTCTTAGATATATTAGTTTACATAATTTTTTTAGTGAAATCCACACGTATCTTCTGTGCCTCAAGTGCTCCAAAAATAGTTAAAAATTAACATTTTTATAAAAAATTACATATATGTATGTGGTTTCCAGTGGGTTGTGGGCGTTTAAGAACTTTAAGAACAATACTAATTCTATTATTTACTAATTACTTGAAATTTAATAAAGAAAGTTAAAATATATTACAATATTTACAGGAATGCTGATGAGCATTAAAATTGATTATCCAAAGTGAGTTTAACAGTTCGTCAAATTACCCAGACAGCACATCGCCTCCCCAGGATATCTTCAAGATGTCTTCTGGATGAAAAGACATCCCAGAAACGTCCTTAAGATATACTGTGGATAAGTTAAGCCTAACTGTGCTGTTAGGGTAATCATAATTCGTCACATAAATAAATCACCTAGTACTTCAATAAATACGTCGAACATGAAAACCGAAGTTTATAAACAAGCCTTGCACCCATCTCGTGTGCAGCTTCGCCAAACTTTTCGTCGAAACTGAATCTCTATCCTCTCAGTGCTCTTAGCAGTGGCATGTTAAGGAAGCAGCGTCACTCACGTCATCAGTACGCATTTCCTCTCATGTTCTGACATTCCATCACATGATCAGCTAACTAGCATACCTGCCAACATTGAAGAATCAAAATAACGGAGATTTTACAAGCGGCATTTTCAGGCCTAAAAAACATTGATGTGTTTTCGACATATGACAGTATTTTAACAGTTTAATCCATGGCTTAAATTATCGAAAAGTCATATGAAAAACAAATTTAATTATCAAATAAAAATTAAGTAATTATTAATTAAAAATAGTAATATATATAGAGAGATTCATGAGAATTTTTTTCAGCAAAAGCAAAATCTTGATTAAAAAATGAAGGTTTGTTGAAATTTTTAATAAATTATAGGTATAAATTTTAAAATCTTCAGAATAACGGAGAAATGCTTGAGAATAACGGAGAGTGGAAGACAGTCCCAAAATAACGGAGAGTTGGCAGGTATGAGCTAGGATTCAGCAGCCGCGGGAAGCAAGGTTAGGGGAAAAGAAAGATCTTGCTACTATAAGATCGGCCGTCCTGCATCCGGCTGGTCCTCCAGGCAGTCACACTGAAAAATACAAAAAAAAAAAAAAAAAGCAACATAAAATAATAACACACTTATTTACAGTTTTTTTTTTTTACAAATCTTCAAATTTTTGTTCATAAGCTAAGTGATCCCATGTCTGAGGATCTTAGCACGAGCAAGCGTGCAATAGGAACCAATTTTCATTTTTATTGTTGCCATCAATTTTCATTTTTATTGTTGCATAGTCACAGGAAAAAGTCAATTTTGGGTTTACGGCAACTTGGTTGCCTATGGTATCAGTTTTTGGTGGTTGTCTACTCAACTTGCATTTTGCTTTATTTTTCTTTTTAACTCTAGAAAGTTGTTTTTTGTCATGTGTACTCAAATCTTTACTTTGGGGCTTGGAGTTATTTTGGGACTCGAACTCGAGACCCTCTAATTGATCATTTTCAGTTTTAATGCCTTTTAAGGCTTCTGTTGTATCACGTTCAGTTGAAAAGTCTATAATGGCAGTCTTATATGTAGGGAAAACTTCTAATTTTATTTGCACGGCTTTGGGAAATAATGTAGCTATTTCGCTAATTGTAGTCGTCAAAGGAAGTGATGGGATGAACAATTTTCTCAAATCTATACTGGCAGTCTATTCTTTTGGCAAATTCTGTCTTTTACACTCAGTAGAATCTATTGTCGATGGCTTTTTTCTTGATTTCTTTCTTTTAAGGAGTCTGGAATTTTCGTCAACTTTTTCAACTCTTCGGCTAACTGTGAAATTTTTCTAAGTAGGACTTGTTTTTCATCTTTCTTCAAATAAGTGTTTTCTTGCTTTAGCGACTTCATTCGGGGAATATTTGTCTGACTTCGTCCCTTTCGGCGCGGCTCCTCCTCTTCCTCACTATCATCATCTATCTGGAAAATGCTCATATGACTCTGTTTCTGTCGTCGAGGCTCCTCTTCTTCATCACTGTCATCATTTACACTAATATCATCCTTCAAAAGCATCTTATCGTCACCACTTTCGTCATTTTCGTCTTCATCGTCATTTTCACTTACGGCTTTTTCGGAGGATTCTAATGATTTTTTTGACAGCATAATTGGTTGAGGGGTTACATTTTCACATTTTTTAATACTATTCACTGTTTTATTTATTTCTGGGGATTTTTCAAAAATTTTGTTCTCAAAGTTAATGGGAGTATCAATAACAACATTCGATTTAATTTCACTTTGATATGTATTTACTGGAAGTACTGTTACTAAATTTACCTCGAGAGATTTAGACTTATTTTTCACTAAGATACCTTTTTCATTAATTGTTGTTTCACCCAGCATTAATACATTCATACCGATAATTATATCGTAGGGTATTGTGTCATTTTCTACAACATAAATGTCAGTTTCACATTGCAATTCATCAATTTTAAGATTCACTTTAAATGAGCCTAACGGCTTTATTGAACTTTTCCCGATCCCCTTTAAAGTAGTACTCATAGTATTTAATCTATTAACATACAATTTTTCAAAAGCATTTTTACGCAACAATGTTGCTTCACTTCCCGTGTCTATTATACCTATGAAATTTATATCATTTACTTGTATAATTTTACTCATATTTTGATTTACACCAATACACAATGTCTCAACTTCTTGTTTCGAACCTGGGCACTCCGAACTTTTATGCCCGAATTGCTTACATGAGAAACACTTAAAACCTTTAGCTTTGTGGGGGCAGTCCCTAGACACAGGGTTTTTATCACCACAATTGTAGCATATTTTATTAACTTCATTTCTAGGACTAAATTTTTATATACATTATGCTTGATGGGTTTCAATTTTGCACTGTATTCTACTTTTTCAATTCTATCAAATTTAAATTTATTTTTCTCATTGTCTCTTTTATATATTTCATACAATTTAATTTTTTCTTTGAATTCACGAATATTTTTGGCACCATATAAAATTAGTTTATTTTCACTTTTATCATTTATTCCTTGGATCACGTAATGCATTAACGCGGCATCTTCAATGTGCCCGTTTTTTGACAATTCATGCATTTTAAAATAATATTCCGTAACTGTTTCATTAGTTTTCATTTTCTTTTTACTCAACATTTCGTGTAAAGAGGCGGAATTTACCTCGATTTTAAACTCATTAATTAGTGCATTTTTTAGTTTTTTATAAGTCAATAATCCTTTTTCGGATTTAATGAAGAGAAGAGCGTTTCCGCTCAACGATCTCTAACAGAAAACAATTCGATATCATTTAATTTTAATAATAACCTGTCACGAATTTCTTCTTTCGTGCCGGTAAATGAAACACTTAATAGATTACTTATAATAATTAATTCATTCAACGAAAAATTTTCGTCGATGAATTTTTGCTTTTTTATATAATTTTCATCATCTACGGCAAAATTAAATCCTATAAATTTTCTTATTCTGCATCGGTTTTCTCTGTCACCTACAACATTAAATAAAAAGCGATGCAGAATTTTAATTTTACTATAGCTGTCAGTCCTCAGTGCAGCCCCAATTTTGGGTATATCCCCAAGCGAAACCATTGTATAACAAGATAAAATGTACGTACATTTGTAGAGCAGAAACAGCTGTTGATCTTAAATTTTTATTTAAATCTTCATTTGGTCGATTCGTCGTTTTTTAAATCCTTGAGAACCTTGAAGTTTAAGCAAATTTCATCGGTGCGTGCATTTCTGCTGATTATAAAGCATTACTACACACTTTAAAAACCATTCATCCAGTATGAATTAGCATATGAAGAAATTCCAACAGTTCAAAAATAGTCTAAAAGTACAGTTTATGTTTTTTTTTAAAAACAGTTTATGCAGTTTATCCATTTAAAAGTTCAGTTCATATTTTAAGAACAGTTTTTAAAAATAAATAAATAAATAGTTCAGTTCATAAAGAGTTTATTTTAATTACTGTTTGTAGTGCGTTCAATCCGAAATTTAAGTTAAATTAAAATAATCGATTTATCCTTTATCTTTATCTTTATATTAAAATTTACGTTCAATCCGAAGTTTAAGTCAAATTAAAACTTACGATTTATTCTTGATCCCACATTCTTGATCCAAACATTTACGAGCGATCAAAATAATTTATGTTAACTAAAAATTAACGTTCAATCCCACTTCTGAGATGTGGTTTCCAGTGGGTTGTGGGCATTTAAGAACTTTAAGAACAATACTAATTCTATTATTTACTAATTACTTGAAATTTAATAAAGAAAGTTAAAATATATTACAATATTTACAGGAATGCTGATGAGCATTAAAATTGATTATCCAAAGTGAGTTTAACAGTTCGTCAAATTAATCATAATTCGTCACATAAATAAATCACCTAGTACTTCAATAAATACGTCGAACATGAAAACCGAAGTTTATAAACAAGCCTTGCACCCATCTCGTGTGCAGCTTCGTCGAACTTTTCGTCGAAACTGAATCTCTATCCTCTCAGCGCTCTTAGCAGTGGCATGTTAAAGAAGCAGCGTCACTCACGTCATCAGTACGCATTTCCTCTCATGTTCTGATACTCCGTCACATGATCAGCTAGCTAGGATTCAGCAGCCGCGGGAAGCAAGGTTAGGGGAAAAGAAAGATCTTGCTACTATATGTATAAAATAATAATAATAAATTCAAAATTACTTATGGCATGGGGTGGAAAAATTTACAAATCTTCATTTGCCCCAAGTACCTCCAAAAATATTAAAAATTCCCACAATGAAATTTGGGGAGTGCTTGGGACACTCACTGATAAATAAGGATAGAATAGTCTGTGTACTTATTTTTTTATTATACTATTTTTAGTAGAAAAGAAACAAAAAATTTGGTATGAATTGTGATATAATTTGAGTGAGTTATCTTTCTTAATTTCTTTCTTTTTATTATAGTGCATATTACTATGTTAATATTTTTCGATAAAGTTTCCTTATTTACTTTTCTTTTATATGCACGATTATTGATAAAAAATTTAAAATAAACTTAATTTTTAAGGACATTTTAAAAATTATATAAATGTTAATACTCTAATAAACATATATTCAAGCTCTATGTAAAAATATTTTAAAAAATAATAATACAGTAGAAGATCTTTATAATGCAATTCTATATAATGCAATTCTCTATATAACGCAAAATTTCTTGGATATAAACAATAAATTTTGCAGTTAAGAAATACTTCCTAAAAAACTGTTACTTTGTTGAGAAGTAAGTGTGATACATTTGTTTTTCTTTATCTGCTTAATTCAGAGATTTTTAATGAAAAAATTGCCATCATTAATTTTTTTTTTAAGTCAGCAGTATAATGAATGATTTTGTACAGGCATATATGGACTATCTTTATAAAGTAAATTTTAGAATGAAAGTTATTATCCACCTAATTTTTTGTTCCAAGAAATGTAACTTTAAAATGTCCTACTCTGTTTTGATATGTTTCAGACATATTTGGCCATGTTTACAAGGTAAGTTTGACGATGTGTGAAATGTGATCCATATAATGCAAAATTCTATATAACGCAAAACCTTGTGTTTTTACACCTAGCTTTGCGTTATAAAGATCTTCCACTGTATTATATTTCGAATTCAATAAAATTACCTTTACTAAACGGATTTCATTCGTATCTTCAACTTTAGTATTAAAGTGCTGAATTGGTTGGATAAAACGGTTGCTCCCAATTATATCTTCTATGTATTCCAACATTCCAGTATCTTGTTCTGTAGGAGCTTTTGGTTTCATCATTGATATTAACTCAATTTCACCCTGTAATTATTATTTCAAAAACAAGATATAATTATTAATAATTTAAAGAAACATAACAAATAACTGTAGCTATCACAAAACTTTCTTTCATATCATTCTATATAAAAGTATCAACTACCTATTAACATGCAAAATAATTTAATTAACATACCTTCTAACAACAATGATCTTATATATGCAGTTTGGTGCAGGTTTAACAAACAAATGCTGATATATAGCCATCTGGAACATTGCAGAAAGTGAATATCAGCTGCACTACCTTATACATTGATTGAATCATCATAATTTTTCATATGTATCTCACATACGGAATTTGGCACATTTATGTATCACAGAAACTGAACTATATCCTTCCGTAAGCAGGAAATATTGTAGCTCAGCCTTACCACCTGCTGTCCGATAAGCACCCAAATTAACTCAGCACATTTTTTTATAATATATATTTCATATATACAGTTTGGTGTATTCATATATCATAGAAATTGAGATATTACTAGGAATAGTGATTTTGCTGGATACCATAATCTGGAATATACCAAATACTCTTTTGCCTACTAGATATATCCAGTACTATATTTCTTTTCTTTATCTTAGACTTAAAAACAATAAATTACAAATATGTTTAATGCACGATTCTTTAAAAACATTTTAAATATAATTTACAAAATCTGTTTATTTAATTAAAAAATTTTTATATTAATAATTCTGCATTAAAGGATAAAAGAGAAAATTAAATTATAATATTTATTTATGCAAGACCAATTTAAAAAAAAAAAAAAAAAAAAAGCCTATAAAACTCATCACATGGTGAAAAGTGTTGTTACAAAAAGATGGGTTTTGTTTAAAAATATAAATTTTTATTACTATTTACTTATTTTTACAATACCAGCATGAAAAAAAAAAAAAAAAAAAAAAAAAAAGCATAAACTATTCTATAAGGGTTTAGATCATTCTTTTAATTATTTAATATTGTTTTATTTCAAGTTACAATTAGTTTCATTTAGAAATCAATGGTTTTGGGACATTCATAAGAAGAAAAACAAAAGCTTTAAGGTAGTATTTTGTGGCCATCACAAAACTTTCTTCTTTTACACTTTATATAACAGCTATGAGTTTTAGAGAAAACCACTAAAAATTTGAAATGGCTAGGTTAATGATTTTAATCTGGATCAAACTCTGTACTTCCCATCTACTAACTTTGAATGCAGAACCGCTTGGCCATTACTGGGGCTTAAAATTGTAAGAAAAGATCAATTTTTGATTTTAAAAAAAAAAGTACATTAAAACATTTAATAATCAAATCTTCTGTTTTGCAAATTATGGTCTAAATACTCCAATCTTTTCACATTTTCTGAAGATTAATCAAACCTATCACGTTTAAAATGACAAAATATTTTAATGTTCTCACTTCGTATGTATATTTCAGGCATCTTAAATAAATCTCAGTGAATAGGAGCTTTTATACTCTCTAAAAAATTATCTGATTATGATAATTTTACATCTTAGAAAGATTTTAAGAATAAAGTTATCAATTATAATGATATAAATAATTCACTAAGCTAGAAGTATTAAATATAATGATAAACCTAATCACATATACACACATAAAGCTTACTGCAAAGGTTCAGAAACACTTCATGAAAACATGCTGTTTGTCATTAAACCACATTTTTTGTTATGACCAATTATCTAACAGAGAGAGAGAGATGTGTCAAAGGAAATCAAATATTTCTCTTCATGAAAAATTTTTCTTAGGAATCCTAACACATATTTACAGAAGTTTAGAAGATAACAATTTTCAAACGGAAGAATAATGATATAGTGAGGGTAAGATATATTATTATTTAGAACCATCAACATTCATGTAAACATTAATAATAACAAAACTGACAAAAGATTAAAATAAAAAATATTTATTACAGACATTTTTACTTATAACTGAAACATGAAATGAATTTTCAGACTTTAAATGTTCAATGTATCCTTAAATATCCAAAACTGCTTTTAAGAAACTAAAAAGTGCCCATTTTGTTTTACTAGCAATCCCCAGCCTTTTTTTTTAAACTTGTGGGAAACTCTGCATATATAGGATTCCTATTAGAGTGCAAGAATCTCGCATGTTTTTTTATTTCCTTACATAAAATTTTTAACATTAAGAAAAATTCGTGCACTCTTCTGTTCAGGGACCAATTAAAATTTTTTTTTGGTGTGAGCCATTGAACTCACAGAAGTTTCCATGAGGATAAATTTTCTATTATATATTAGATAGATAAACTAAGTGGTAATTATAATAGGTCAACTTCTAAAGAGATTAACCAAGAAATGTCACATAAGATTGTTTTTGATTCACAAAAAAAAAGTTAAAAGAATAAACTACCTGTAAAATCATAAATCTGTTGTAATCTAAATCAATGCCATAGCCCCGTAGCATTGTTGCAACATCTTTATACTGTGAACGCCTGCCATTGATTTCATAAGAAGATGTATTATCAATGCAACCTATTCTTTTAACAGAAAACTGAGAGCCAGGAATAACTTTATAATCTCTTCCCTAAAAAATCAATTTAAAAAGTATCAGCCAAAGTTTTAGAAATTGTATATGAAATAATATTAAAATAAGAAAAGAACTTACTTCATCTTTGATCATGGCAAAATTTACTTTAACAGAACAACTTTGGAGATTTGGATACTTATGGCTCTTGTGAATTAAAACACTAATTTTTTTTGAACGAATTTTTTGTGCTCTATAACCAAACACAAAAAGCAAAGCATCTATGACATTGGACTTGCCACTGCCATTAGGTCCAACAATACAAGAAAAGTTCTAAAAAAAAAAAAAAAATACTACATATCATTTATAAGTATATTTTTTACATTTAACTTTAGCACATGAATATTTTAAGGGAGAAATGAGAAATATATACATTTTTTTTCCATTTTATCCCTGTCTAAAGTTGAATTACAGAAACTTTCATATAATACAATCTATGAATATTTAAAATGTGCATCTGCATTAATGAAACCAAAGAGATCCAGAACAAAATACTTGATATTTCAAAGAGTTATTATGTAATATTACTTTCTTTACATTTTACGTATAAGAATTATTTTTTTATCAGAAAATAATTGCAGAAAAATGTTGTATAGTATTTCTGTTTTGGCAAAAATGATCAGTACCTGAAAAACTCTACAAAATATATATATATATTTTTTTTATTAAATGAAATTGACTGATTACTAATGTATAATGAACAATACAGCAAATTTGATTATACAACACAATTATGCTAGCTAAAAAAAAACAGAATTATTCATATGATAAAAAAACTTTAATTATTTAAAAAATATCTGTATATGTACTTACTTTATAATCTAATCCTATAATTAATACTAGCCCTATATTAATACCAGTCCAAATTTCTTACGGTGAATTCTTATTGGGATCAGAAGTTACAGTTATTATTAAACTTATGCCACACATTTTGTTGGCCATTTTTGCTACCTTTTAACTATAGTTGGTAAACTGGGCCCAGTCCAGAAAAACTCATCGGTTTTTTTCCGGACACTCCCACCTACAAAAACCTACCGAGTTTTTGCTAAAAATCATTCATAATTTTTAAAATTTTAATCATATAGTTTTTGTGTGTGTGCTTGGGAATAAAGCCGATTGACTGCTCTAGGGTCCCAGAACTGTCATCCGTGGAGGTCTTTCTAAGGGGACCTAGCCTGTATTTATGCGTTTTGGAGAAAAACACGAAAAAATCTGAACGGCTAGGCCGACGAGCATGCCCCAGGATCGAACCCGTTGCTGTCATATAGTTTTTGGTATAGAAGCCTCACCTTTATTTATTTATTTTTTTAAACCTAAAAACCACTTGATTTTTCTCAGCAATTGGTATTGCATATCAAAAACAGATACAATTTATTGAATAACGCAAGTTCTACTTACCTCTGAAATTTGCTTCCTGCAACAACAAACAAAAGATTTAACTTACTGAATATTTCAGAAAATTTTAGACAATCATCACTTTACTTTAATAGTGAATCCAAACTGTAACAATTATTCTAAATATAAAATATTAATATTTTGTAAAAAATTTTGAGATCCATCTATACATAAATATTTTAATGCAATTTTTAAAACTGGCTGCTTGAAAGTAATACATAGTATGTAGTTATTGCAAAATAAAATTATTAATCATGTATATATTCTCACAAAGAAAAGCTAAATTCTCTGACTGGTAAAGTTTCAATACATGTCTAACTGGATGAACTGAAATCAAAATTTTACTCCTGATTAGTTGGTTTTGTTCCCCTACAGTCTTTTTTTTTTCCTACAAGAAAGTTCTGGTTTACTGGGCAGGCATCTGGATTCTGAAGCACTAACAAGGGAACCTATTTAAGTGTTCATCGTACTTGGAATCAGCATTAAGCACATTTTGTACAGTTTTTAATGCATATTCAGAATATGTAATCAGTTTTTTGCAAAACTCATTTTTAATAGAATTATGACCCTTTTAAAATTGATGAACTGATGATTTGTCTTCTTCTGGTGAAAAGTTCAGCACATAATATTTTCTGATTCTTTAAACCTGTTAAAATCTACCTGTTAAATACGTTCGAAAATTGTACAGCATGCCATAGAAACTGACCATTTACCTGATTTTAACAACACTAAAATAATAATATCTAACTGTTTAAATTATCATTCAAGAATTTTCCTGGAGGGCTGGTACACAAATCAACATTTTTCACCACTTAATGAGGCATGCGCAGTTCCTGATGAATACGTTGTACTCACTTAATTGAAGTCTGTTGTTCTTCTCAGCATTTATATTTGATGTTTTTTACTGATGAGGAGCCTGTAAAAGGCTCGAAACGTTTAAATATGTGTATCGTGTTTTTAATCTTTTAAAATGTATATTTTTAATGTATATTATCTGTCTCAGTTTTTAATGTGATTAAAATATAAAAGAACAAAGCAAACATTTCATAGAAGTTTAATTTTGCAATACTTGTGGGTATACAATATTTTTTGTTATTTCATTGTCTGCGTAGATATAAAGGCTATCTGGTTTGCCAACACGGGAACACGCAACATACAGTTGTCCATGTGAGAAGCAATCTGCATCTAAATCTAAACCACACATTTCTAAATTTGCAGTCACAATCAATAAATCTCAAGGTCAATATCTTGAGATTTATTGATTGTGACTGCAAACACCAATCTAATTGGGAATTGCAATCTTTTAAATTTAAATAGTGTATGGGTCGGGATCATAGGAATTCGAGGAATGAGGACATCTTTACCTTTGAAAGGCCCCATTAAAATCATTGCTTCCATTATGTTGTTCATTAATTTTTTAACTGTGAGCCGCGTGCCGTTGCAGAGTTTTGGTTGATTAATATTCCACAACATGATAATTGGCACACCTATTTTCAATTTTAATATGTGTGGTGGCATCCCTGGCAGATCAAGTGAGTTCAAAAATTCCATAGGATAATTAACTACTTCATCTGCTTCCACAACAGTGTTTATCGACTTATATGGAATTTCCTCACTTTGAATGCTGGATTGAATAACATTATTACGTTGATAGACATAATTATTCTTCGCGGCGAGGATAGCTCGTTCACTGAACCAATCGTGATTCTTATAATTAATTTTAATATTTACTTTCGATTAGTTCTTCTTTTGATGTTACTAAATTACAAAAATTATCAGGAAATGATATTCGTCTTGCAGGGTTGGTGTTTTTGACATGACAGGTGCCAAAAAGTGGTTTAAACCGTCAAAAACCACAGGAGAAAAATGGAAACTATAATCTAAAATAATTTTATGCATAGTTTTAAGTTGCAATGTACTATGTATTAACATTAATTATATATTATATATATATATGTATATATATATATATATATATGTTTTTTTTTTTTTTTTTTTTTAAATCCCAGATAAAGAAAAATTGTGTTAGGAAACATATCAATGCATAGTCTTAAGGAGAGTGTGAACATTAGAAATCTTTTTATGTAAATTGTTTTAGAGCTACGAAAATTTGCTTACATAGATTAAAATTATAGTAATACAATTAAGTATAGTGCATTCAGTTATAGATTATTTTTTAATATTAAGTAGAATGCTGAAATTTTAATGAAAAATTTAGCATTCAAACTTTTTTTTTAATTTTTTTAATTAACCTATCAAAAAATTAATAAAATAATATCCAGATATTTTAGAATATATTTTTAAACTACAATAATGTAAAATCGAGGTATAAAATAAAAAAATTAGTTAGCACAGAGCTAACTAAAGTGAAGAAAATTTTAATTTTTGATATTTTTTTTTTAGAAATACAGCTTGAGAAATTTTAATGTATTTAATATATTTGCATTTCACTGCATGTAAATGTAAATTTTCATACATTTAAGACTGTAATTTACAAAAAAAAAAAAAAAAAAAAAAAACTGTCCATCATTTCCTTAATTAAAAATATTTAGTTTAAAATTGCATTGTGTAATTAATATTAAAAATTTAGTTCAACTAGCCATGCAATACCTTAGAAATTTTTAATCATGCAACATTAAAACATACTGTTCATTACAACCCAAAATAAAAAGGCATGATTTATTATTCAATAGCACAGTAATTTCATTCATTGGGATAAATTACTTATAGCATCTTTTAACCGTTTAAACGCCGAATTAAGAAAGAATAGTCCCAATGACTTGAAATTTGGTTATTATATTAATTAAGAGTATATAAATACAATAAAGTTTTAAAATTAGGTGAAAAAAATTTTTGAGTGTGTTTTTAGCCATGTTCCATTATTGGAACATTGGCGTGTTACATGATTATTTTTTGCATATTTTTAAAAGTTCATGAAAATAGTTAATTTAAAGTCTAATAATTATAATATCTTCTTAATATTAACTGTTTTGTTTATTTATCTTTAAATAATGAACAATTAATAAATATTATGACACTATAGATACATTAAAAGATAATTATAAATGATACTCACATAATTTCAGCGACTGTGATACGACAGAAAACATTTTTCATGCAGTCGCTTTTCACAATGAAAACATTTTTTTGTAGTGTTCTTTTTGCAAACAACACAACGACCTTGAGACGTAGATATTATATAATGACCATCAGATTGTCTTAATTCAACTTTTAAATGACTGCGAGGTCCAGGATGTTTGGTAAGACGCTCTTTTTTCCGCAAAAGATTCATCGTCAACTGTCTTCTAAATTCCAAATGTGATAGTTTTTTAGAGTTTGCATGCACTTCGCAGTGCAAATTCCAACTAGCTACAACTGCCATGTTTAATGCGTTACTAAATAGATTCCACCACCATTTCTTACTTCGCAACTGAGGCCTGTAACTAGATAAAAGCTTATCTAAAACATCTACTCCGCCCATTCCTTCGTTGTATTTTTTTATTAGATTTGGCCGAGGTACTTCAATATTACCTTTTTTTGCACATGAATAGCGTTTCACACTACCTATAGGCTCATGTGTGTAGCAGTTTGATGCTACAGTCACTACCGCGTTATCGTTCCAGCTGCAGATATAAACAGATCCGTCAGATCGGAAATCAAAACTTCCTCTGTCTTCTTTGGTAAGTTCTTTTTTAGATTTCAACGGGCATTTTTGTGTACGATTTTCACGAATTGTTCCCGTTGCTCGCATTCCTTTATGGGATAATTCCAACAATAAATTATAAGACGTAAAAAAGTTATCAAAATATACTTCATGATGTGAGTTATCTCCAACAACAGATAAAAGCTCATTAACAACTCTCGGTCCGAGCTGTCCAGAAATACTATTATCTGATTCTGATTTTTTCCCAGAATATATATCCATTGCATATGGATAACCTGTTGAAGAACATAACATCCATACTTTAAAACCAAATCTGATCGGTTTTCCTCTTATGAACATTTTGCATGAGTGACGACCGTAGTAAGGAACCATTGATTCATCGATACTTAACTTCTCATGCCATATTCCAAATTGTTGGAAATTTTTGGACAACTCTTTATAAAACGGGGCTATTTTACCTAATTTATCACCATTTTCCAACTTATTGTTATCCATTACATGAAAAAATTTCTTGATATTTCTGAAACGAGTGCGGGGCATAACAGTTGGAACTATTGGAACACATGTATCTTCCGCAGAATTCCAATACATATCTTCAGTAGGAACTGAATGGTATCCACTTAGAAGAAGAAGACCAAAAAATTGTAAGATATCATTCTTGCAAACATCAATTGTTTCACCTTTTTGCAAAGCATAAAGTGACGTCATATCCGCAAGATATTCGACATATTCTTCAGGAAAAAATTTATGAAATATATCAAGAGGAGTGCAGTCCATGAGTTCTGGAAATTTATGCAATATTGGTACCGGTTTTTCAAATTCTGTTGGATTATCGAATTTCACTTTTTTTTTCCATTTTACTACAGGGTTTTCAGTTTTTCGTTTCTTCTTGGCACTTGGACCCGGTTTCTGAAATTCCTCTTCCTTTGGAGTACTTACATCTTTTTTTAAAGTGACGTCGACCATTCCACACACATCAAATGGCGTAACAGCGTCTAAATTATTGTCATCAATATCTTCTTCATCGGTTATATCACCACGTTCATCCGGCTCTAACTGGCAAATATCTACATCTTCCAAATCAGAATCCGAAAGAGTTTCTAGAAAGGCCACAGCTTCTTGTACCGTGAGGCATCTTTTGGACATGATGTTAAATTTATGAAAACTTTATAAATGAAACACATAGAAAGCACACATGCACCTTTTTCACTGTCATCGAACAAAACTAATAAGAAAAACGCTATCTGAAAGGAAACTGATAACTATTTCAGCAAACATATGGAATAAGACACCTTTTATGTGAAACTGCACTTGTCTCCAAAGGCACAGGTGAAATCCCCCCTCCCCCCCAACACACACACATATTCAGCCACCTTATCAAAAATAATTTCTTTCTATTGTTATGACTTTAGTAAACTGAACATCAATGTCAAGGGCCAATACTATAATCCTTTCGAAGTTTTGCAGCTTCCATTTGAAAACAGTATTATCTTGTACTTGCTTATTTTTCGAATTTTAGAGGACAAAAGAAGTCTAAATAATCCCTCACTTTCCCCCTATTATCTCTTTTATCTGTTTACTTTCTTTAGAAAAGTTACTATTCTTATCAGAATGCAAAAGAAAATAATGTTTGCAATATCATACAATGCTTTGCACATAAATGAAAAATGAACTCTCGAAACGCCAATGTTCCAATAATGGAACAGAGACATAAAAACGTAAATTTTACCATTAAAATTTAAAAATAAAATTTTGCTTTTGTTGTATTCCCGTAGGATATGTTTTCTAATGAAATATTTTAAAGTATTGCGTTTTTTCAATTTAAACTGGAATTTTGGTAAATTTAATTGTAAGAGAGAGTAAAATTGACAAAATATAGTAAAATTCAAAAAATCGTAAAAAAATAAATAATTATCTAAACAGAATAAAACTTATTGTAAAAAATACTTTATAATGTCATATTCAATTGTATGTAAAAGTGATATTAATAAGAGTTTTTTTACATGTAAATTTTTTATTTTAAAAATCATGTTCCATTATTGGAACATTGGCGGGTAAACGGTTAATTATCAATCAGTATGCATTTATTTAAACTTCATAAAATTTCTAACAACTTAAAATGCAATAAGTAAGTTATTCGCCTTAGAATACAAAAATTTTTATATATAAATTTTTGCATTTTGTAAAGGTAATGAATATCAATTTTTTGTATTTAAATACACTCCTTCTCATAATTATAAGGACATCCGTTTTTCTATAAAAAATAAACACTGAACACTATTATTTAAACACATATATTTTTAATTAATTTGAATTTCATTAATAGCCTATACTTAAAAAGTTTTATAGTTTTTCTATCTTAAAAAACTTTAAATATGGTAAAAAGATTATTTTTCAGGTGTTCACAATTATAAGGACAGCTCGAATTTTAGTAATATTTTTCAGTTATTCTTTAAATTAATATTTTATGGGGTCTCTTTTTAGGGTTAAACAGTCAGACATTCTCTCTGGTATATATATATATATACACATTTTTTTTTAATATTAAGTTTCAATACCATTTCGTATAACATACATGATATTCTTAATACATTTAAACTATTTAAAATTGGTTTCCACTTGCATGCACTTTTCTAATACCATAAGTTAAGTTTTCTTCAACTTTTAGGCCATGGGAAAGGCAATAATACAGAAGTTTCTTTCTTCAAACTATTTCCTATTGCTCTAAAAGTAGATCAAAAATGTAAGTCTTGTAGAAAAAAATATTATTACCCCCCAAAATCTAACAAAAATCTGATAATTTCACGTTTAAAATTTGCGGATATTCTCTTGATGTTCATAATAATAGAAAAAATTACTGAATTCATTCTGCCTTCAGTAGAAACAGCTCCCCAGAGCACCATAGATCCACCTTAAAAATGCCCGATTCATATCTGCCTTTAAAAAATCTGCTCTGTTTTTCGCTGTCTTCAGATCGTACCAGTAACTGTTAAAACCGTTTGGTTAATCAAGAATAAAATGTTTTTCATCCGAAAATGCAACATTTTACTATTTAATATTTTCTTTATTCAACTTTAACACAGACGTTCTTTCCCCCATTAAATGCTGATTGATTATTACAGGTTTTTTATTCATTTTAACATATTATTAATTATTTTAAACATGCATAAATGTGGACCCTAACCTTTCGTTAAAAATTACGAGCAAATTCAGCAGCAGACATTGTGAGTAGAACAGTAAGAGGAATTATGAGTCTTCGATTTCTGTAAAACAACTCTGATTTTGCATCAGATCTCTCTCCTATCGAACCAGCAGTTCAACGTTTGATCACATTTCCTTCAGCAATTTTAGACCTTCGAATTTCATTAGAAATTCGGCGGATTGAAATTATCCTTCCACTTAAAAAACACATTTATCACACTTCACTACTTGAACGTTCTTTTTTTCGAGGAATTATCAGTAATGTCCGTCCAAGAAAAATTGAATGCTTATATATGAATTAATCTAGCCCAGTAGTTAACAAATTCGCATGTCAACTATAATTTATCCGCTAGTAAGGTAAATAAAATGAAAAAAATCTGGATTGTCCCTATAATTATGAACATCTAAAAACGTGGAGAAAAACCTATTTTGCATTATTTTTTATTAATTTTGTTTCATATTAAAAAAATTATAGCAGTTTTGGTTTTTAGAATACTAGATATATTAAGTGCACTAGTATAATCTTGTTCACAATTATTTTTACATTAGTTATTTCAAAATATAAAGTGTCCTTATAAATATGAGAAGGAGTGTAGAAGTCATTGGCATTCATAAGAAACACATAATACTGTTCTAAAAAATTTTTAACTTGGGAGATATATACACTAAGCACTTTTTTAAGACTACAGTTTTTTACTTTTCTATAATAAATATGACTTTTTAATTGTTTAAAATATGACAAAAGGTGTAAAATTTGAGGTTTTTGACAATTTTTGACATGTTTAAACTGTCATGCGTCAAAAACTTGCCAACCCTGTCGTCTTGACATCTCATTGACTGGCAGCTGTCCATCCCCAATGTTCAGTAATTGTCATGAGAATATATTATAACCTCTTATGGCTCTCACAGCTCTAGGTTGAAAAAAATGAGAGTCAGGACAAAAAGTTTAATTAACGAAAAATTTTCATTTTGAAATGTCCCAAAAAATTTATGGCATTTCAGGCAAGCATTTATTTTGTCAATAGAGCATACACATTTTCGTTTCTTACAATCTTAACGTTAATGACAGAAAGAGAAACAATTGAGAAGTATTTATATACACTACATAAACATTAATCGCAACAGGATATTTCGGAGCAAAATGGGAAAGTTATTTCCTATTCTAAAAAACTAAAAATTTTATATAGATGCCATTCAATGAAAATCATTTTTAACTATCGCATGCTCATACATTAACAAAAATAAAAAATTGAAACATCAACATTATTTTTCTTTTCATTTTTTACTGAGCATGCGCTGTAATATTAAATTCATCGAAATCAGACATTTTTAACTACCGCATGCTCATATATTCACAAAAACAAAAAAGTGAAACATCAACATTATTATATTTTATATTGTTTTACTGAGCACACGCTGTATAAAATAAATGGTAAACATAAAGCAAATTTGCAGTGTCAATATGGCAGGTTTGCTGGTACACTGCTGACCATTAAAAAAGCTGTTTTCTTGCGGTCGCAGGTATGTTACTGATGCGAAAAATAGATAAAAACATTCTTTGAAACGGGTGAAGCGGTGTCAAAATTTTAGCTCAATCGGTGCACAACATTTTGAGTTTTTGAGCCGTACACAAACCAACTTAACATTTTTATAGATATAGATATATTATATTGATATACAAAAAGAAAAAAAAATACTTTATTAAAAGGGCCAATTGTATGAGTTCCAGCATATGATTTGAAATCTGTTACAATAAGTTCAGTAATGATAAGGCGTTCTTTAGTAGCTTCCACAGTAAGTGCAGGCTGGGGTGCAGGAGGTATAGTAATCTCATCAACAGCTTAAAAAAAAAAAAAAAAAATTTGAATATGCTATAAATTTGAATTATGTTTTATTTTTAAATATAATTTAAACAATATAAACTAAAAATAAAGACAGTGTGCATCAACATTTGAAGTGCAATATTACTAAATATATTTATCAGTTATCTAAGTCCATATTTTAATGGAAAATTTTTCAGTAAACTAAGTATAAAGAGAGTTAGATTTATGAAGATCCTCAACCTTAAATATAATTAAATGTTATTTTTCTATTAAATCTGTTATTTTCAATCTAAATTTTGCCTTTTTTAGGCTGTGAACTATTCACGATTTATACCCAATTTTTAATTTTTGTAAAAATTGGTTAAAAAATCACATTTTGCTTAATATATATATATACTGCAATCCAGAAACCATGTTGACTTACGACCGAAATTCAGTGTTGGAAGATTTTCAGATTGCAAGTTACAACAGAAGATCTTTATAATGTAATTCTCTATATAACAAATTTTCAGATAAAATAATAATAATAATAATTTTGCTGTTAAGAAGCACTTACACACTCACATTGCAAAAAAACTGTTACTCTCTGGAAGAACTAACCATGATATATTAATTTTTCTTGACCCCTTGATTTGCAATTTTTTATTGGAAAATTAGCTACTATTACATTTTTTTTTTTTTTTTTTTTTAAATAAGTATTACAATAAATTAGTCAGTTTTCACCTGTCTAGTAATTGATATTTTCAAATGAATCTTCTCCTGAATTTGCTGCTTGCATATTATCCTGACAAGTAACAAATTAAAAACACTGGTCAAATGTCTGATACATAACAAATAACAAAAAAAAAAAAAAAAAGTCACTTAAAATTTAACAGTGTTTTTTATTAAAATAATGGAACTTGAAATGTAATTTAAATTTAATTATTTATAAAAATACATTTCAGTGCAAATTCATTTAAATCTGCACTATTTTATTTGTCGGTAGGATAATAAAAATTAAATATTACAAATTTATTACTTTTTTTCTCACGCCAATTTAAATTAATTATCATCGATTTACATAACATATTTTTTTAAATAATTACAATTCCTTTTATATTATAATAACAAATCTGCTTAGACCTGTGTATTACAAATGATATATCTATTTTAATCTTCATTTTTACTTTTTTAAATATCATGTTTTCTTTTTATTTTACTTATTTAAAAAATCACAGTTTTTTTTTTTTTTTTTTTTTCCAGTTCAGTTGAAACATTATTTTTTTTCTCTGCTAAATTGAACTTTTTAAAAAAATTATTTAATCTTTTGAAAACATGGATAATATTTCATTTTATTTATTTCAATATATTGTTCCAGCAGTAATGACATTACTTTCAAGCATTACCTCCCAAAAACTCGGGCTTTTATTACTAAGATGATTTGGTCCAGGCATATTTGGACTATGTCACTACTAAGTAAATTTAACAATAAAATTTATAATTGGCCCAACTTCTGTTCCAAAGAATGTAACTTAAAAATATCCTACTCTGTTTTGATGTACTTCAGACACATTTTTTCATGTATACAACAAGGTAAGTTTAAAGAAGTGCCAAATGTGATCATACATCTATATAACACATATATAGATGTATGATCACATTTGGCACTTTTACTGCATAAAATGTCAACACATGACTGGTCTTGGGTTTAATTAAATATTATTTTTCTACAAAATATCTAATTCTCACCCGAATTTACAGATCTCTGGATTGTAAATTCCCACAAAAATTTCCTAACATTAACAAACAATTTCGCAATTTACAGTAACAAGTTTTCAAATACAGCTTATTTCTATAAAAATTGTCGAATTTCCCTGACTTTACATGAAATTCTCTGACTTTCCTTAACCAATGGCCACTCTGTTTATATCAAAATTCTCATTTTTATTAAAATTAATGGTTGACAAAACAAAAAAAAAAAAGTTTTTTGTAGTACAAAATCCAGAAATCACATGATTATCATCTACGATTTCTGCACACAAATTATAAAAAAAATTCAATGTAAAGAGGCACAAGAAATGAAAAAAACATTGCATTTTAATTAATTAAAAAAAAAAAAATCTATTAAATATATTTTTTGAAAACATAGCCACAGATAGACAATGGTTTTAAATTTATAATATCCTTAAAAAAAAAAAAAATCTGTATTTAAAGCTATTTGCATTCAGTAACTTGAATTATTTTATGAAATTAATATTCCACTGCAAATATTTTATGGAGATTAATTTTAATATAGAGAATTCAATTACAAAAGAACACTAATATTTCAATCAAAAAAGTGACAATGAAAAGTCCTACATGGCTACATACAATTATCAACAGTATATTTTCACTGCAAAGTATGAGACCTGACATTTATATACAGGGGTCGATCCAGGTTTTAAAATTTGGGTCCTCCTTTCATGGGAAAAAAAATATATATATATATATATTATGTAAAACCTTCCATTTTAACAGTCATTCTAAATAGTTTTTAAATATCAAATGAACATAGTTCATCTGAACCAATTAATTAAAAATACCGAAAAATATAGAAAAAGGATGACTTTCATAAAATAAAAAGGCTCATATAAATTTAAATTTTGTGAAGGGTCTTTTTTTATGGATATGAATTTTGTGAAAAGGGTCCCCATTTATAGATTTGAATTTTGTGAAGGGTCCCCTTTTATGATGTGGAATTTTGTGAAGGGGCAGCAAAGGGGACCCAATTTTTATGTGGATCGACCCCTGATGATATACATCAATTGGAAAAATAAAAATAAACAAATCAATGCATAAATGAATGTACATTGATGTAGATATGTAAATATCTACACAGAAATTATGTAAATATGTACACAGAAATTTTAATTACTGAATAGCAATTTAATGAATATACTTACTGATACTGCCATCTGGATTTACAGTGAATTCTTTTTTGATATTAGATTCAGGTAATACTTCCATTTCTTCAGTTTCCATTTCTACAAAAGAAAATTAGAAATTTTAGATATCTCTAAATTTCTTTGTAACATGTGCCGTGGTAAAAATTACAGGAAAAATCAGTTAACAGGAAAAATCTAAGAAAAAGAAATATTTTGTGCAAAAGCGGTAAAATGTTGAAAGTGGCTAGCGGCAATTTTATATAGTTAGTGCATAGAATTGATGCATTATTAAAAAATATAAAGTGCTAAAAGATATGAAATTACACATAATATGGAAAATCAGGGTTCACACTAGGGAGGGGAAAAAAAAAAAAAAAAACTAGTATGTTGTGGCCACCACAAGACTTTCTTCTATATTTTCCTATACATATTCAATCAGTAACAATATTAAAAAAAAAAAAAAAAAAAACGATTTTTTTTTCTAAGGGATTTTTTTTTTTTTGTAAAAATTAATACAATATTCAATCACTAACAATATTAAAAAAAAAAAAAAAAAAAAAAAAAAAAAAACGATTTTTTTTTCTAAGGGATTTTTTTTTTTTTTGTAAAAATTAATACAATATTCAATCACTAACAATATTTAAAAAAAAAAAAAAAAAAAAAAAAAAAAAAAATGTTTTTTTTTTTTTTTTTTTTGGTTAAAAGTAAAAAAAAATCGATAACTTTGTTTTAAATTATCACAGATTTATAGTTCAACCATTCGTTTTAAAGGTATTGACGAGATCTTTCGAATGATACCCATCTTCAAAATTTACCCCCCACGGGGGGTACTTCCCCCCAGGAGGGGAAGCGATGCCCCCCCATGCACAAATTTTTTTTCCTAGTTACGTACTACTATTATCAATAATTCATATTAATTTTACAATCACAAGTGCAAAATAACTCTTATTATGCACATTTATACGAATTTTTGTCCTATTCTGCCATGTTAAAAATTTAGATAAAATGCTATCACAGCGCCTCCTGTTGAGCTATTGATCCCCAAATATAATCAGCACCAGTTTATGTCGGGGGACCAACTAACTAAATACCAAGTTTGGTAAAATTTCGTTAAAAAAAAAAAAAAAAAAATACGATTTTTTTTTCTAAGTTTTTATTTTGTTAAAAGTAAAAAAAATCGATAACTTTGTTTTAAATTATCACAGATTTAAGGTTCAACCATTCGTTTTAAAGGTATTGACGAGATCTTTCGAATGATACCCATCTTCAAAATTTAACCCCCCAGGGGGGGAACCGATGCCCCCCCCATGCACAATTTTTTTTTCCTAGTTAACTACTACTATTATCAATAATTCATATTAATTTTACAATCACAAGTTTAAAATAACTCTCATTATGCCCATTTATACGGAATTTTGTCCTATGCTGCCATGTTAAAAATTTGCATAAAATGCGATCACAGCGCCACCTGTTGAGCTATTGATCCCCAAATCTAATGGGTACCAGTTCATGTCAGGGTGCAACTAAATACCAAGTTTGGTTAAATTTCATTCATTGGTTCGTGAGATACAGCGTCCACAAAAAAATGATACAGACAGACAGACGCACAGACAGACATTTTTTAAAAACTACCAATTCGTTTTCAGGACATCCCAAAACGTGTAGATCCGTCAAAAAACGGAGGTCGAAAATTTTTGCGAATCCAATACTTTCTCTATATTACATATAGAAGAAAGTAAAAAACATTGAGTGAGATTTTCCTACTATAAAAAAAAATATATATATATGAGATATAAATTTATATGAGAAATTACCTAGTTTCATTTTGCAGATTTCTTTTTCAAGAATTACAAAATATGCAAATCAAACAATTGTAAAAAATTAAGTAAATGTCAAGTATATAAAAGTTTAAGAACATTTTTTTTTCCATTTCCATTTTGTGATTAAAGAGTGATGCTGCATCAATATTTAGAATCTAAATTTTTATCAGAAATGCAAAAGAATTTGCTCAAGTTCGTGTCTCTTAATCTGTTTCAAAATTTATTTTTAATTTGATTTTGAGTACTCAAAGAGTGCTCAAATTCTGTGTGTTGATAAAATGTACATTTCTTCATATATTGTCTTAATAAAACTTAAGAATTGTTTTAAAATGATTATTCAATTTCTTTACTTTTTTTTTAGTCAAAAAATCGCAGAAAAATTATAAACAGATCACAAGTTTTAAAGTAATTAATATATTACCCAATGTAACCTTAAAAAAAAAAAAAAGGATGAAACACGCAATGAACAATGTGAAAATTTTGAGAAAAAAATCCCACGTGATACATTTTTGAGTTTTTTTTTTTTTTTCCCCTTTAATATAGTCGAATTCTCGCATTCCCACCCTGTAATTTGAACTCTAAAAAATGTTTTTAAAATTCTTTTATATTCATAGTAGCCCAGGAGCAGAATTATATCCGATGTTCTGCAACAAGACATTAAAATTTGCAAATGTTCTGCAGGTATTTTGTCCAAATTTGTCAAAGCACAGTAAAATGCAAAATAAGCATAAAAATAATACTTATTAGTAAAATATTTATTACACATTTATAATAAAACATGGTTTAAAATTTTTATAATCTAAAACTGAGGCATACACCCAGAATTTGCAATTTTTTCAATGGCTTTTGGCATTAATATTGTCACATTAATGTGGATATACTACTTACAAAATGTTTATAAATTTTGTCTATACACTGAAACAATGACTGTTTCCAGCAATTTTCTAGTATGCTAACAGATTTACAGGTCAGTTGAGCTAGGGTTCCCCTTTGAGCCTTTGAGAAGGGCGTCGCGCCCTGCCTGCCCTTTAAATTTTTATGAGCGCCCTAACTGCCCTTTAAAGTACAAAAATGCGCCCTCCTTGCCCAAAAAACGCACCCTTTATGCCCGAAAATCGCACCCTTCTTGCTCCCAAATTTAACCACCACGACCCAAAATAGCGCATTTTTTCTCCATTTTAAATATTCTTAGTGCTTTATTAATACAAATTTTCTTTCTAGAAGCCTTTTCTCTTTTCTGCGTGTTCTACTTATTGCAAAAGCGAGTTGACACTTAGCAGGTGTTTTAACTATTTATCAGCGTAAACATAGTTGCCTCGGAACTTCTTTAAATGACCCTGCAGGCTATGAAGGGTGGGGTGGGGAACAGACAAAGTGCCTCCTCGCCTCCCCGGTGTTAGCAAAAAGAGAACGGGAAAATATGGAAGATATTGCTCTTTTCTTATATTCCAATAATCCTTTTGCTTCATAAATCGTTTTTTTTTTTTTTTTTTTATCTTTAAAATCACGTTAACAAAAATAACAAATCTAATTACTTTTATGATCTGGCTGAAGAACCACAACAATCGGTGTCGTGCCCTTAGCGACCGTGCCCTTAGCGGAACGTGCCCTTAGCGGAATGGATGAAAGGGAAGAAGGAGGAATAGAAGAAGCCGTGCCCTTAGCGGAAATAAGAAGGTGTGCATGTGGAAGATAGAAAAATGTTATTCAAATGCACAAAATAATACTTTCTATGGAATGTAGTATGATTAGCATTAGATTTACAGAGTCAGACAAAATTATTCAGTTACACTGAGGGTTATTATTGGAAATTTTCTGAAATGCATTTTCTTTTACATTAAGCATATATTCGACCATTTTTTAAAATGTGAATATCATTTGAATTAGTGTATTTGTCTATTCTACTGTCCGTTTGTCCGACACCAGCGCCCGTAAATATTTTAAGAATTTTTTATTTTTCTTCTATATTCAATAGAAGAAAGTATTGGATTCGTAAAAATTTTAGATTTCTGGTTTTCGACGGATTTACATGTTTTGGGAGGTCTAGAATACGATTTGACTATTTTTAAAAAGTGTCTGTCTGTCTGTGTGTGTGACAAAAATTTTGTGGCAACTGAATCTCCGGGACTACTGCTCAGAATTGCATATAAATTTACATGTAGATGCACCTTGAGCTAAATTAGCGCTATCAACTTTTGATGCCAAGCTCCCAACAGGTGGCTCTGCTATACAACGATTTCTACAATTTAAGTGGAAGCTATATATCAGGTTCTATTGCGTATAATCAATCAAAACTTGGTATGAGAGAAGGGCATCATGAGACATTATGCTGATTCAATTTGAATGCTTATGGACCGACAAGTGGTGCTGCTATACAGCGATTTCTACAATTTAAGGGAAAGCTATATCTCAGGAATTACTGCACAGAGTTCCGTATAAATTTATATGTTGATGCACCTTAACCTAAATGACTATCTGTCAACTTTTGGTGTCAACCGCTCCACAGGTGGCGCGGCTATACAGCGGTTTCCACAATTGAAGGGAAGGCTATATCTCAGGCTCTATTGCGTATAATCAAACAAAACATGATGTATGTGAAGGCCATTGTGAGATATGCTGCTTCAATTTGGGTGCTTATCGGCTAATAGGTGGCGTTGTCATACTGCAAATTTCCTCGACAATGTGAAAGCTATATCTCAACTTCTATAGCTCCTAACTTTACGAAACTTGATATGTGACATAACTATTATAAAAATGCATTTTTAAGATGTCATTTATAGACAATAAAACAACTGTCTTTCTTTGGATATTTAGTGTTAGTTTCCTCTAAGATAAAAATTATTTATTTGCACTTAGTGAATTTGTATAGGAAAATATAAAAGAAAGTCTTGTGGTGGCCACAACTTATTTATTTTTACTTTCATTTTATTTTATTTTATTTTATTTTAATAATATGTGTTATTCAAATTCATTATTGAATATTCCCTACTTAAAATGGCTGTAGCAGAACATATGCCACTGGTTTGTGTACATGAACATCCAAAAAACACCAATGCATTGCGCTTTATGGGAGACATTTTTCTAAATCACATTTAAATAATTTCATCAAAAAATCATAAAGAAATTCGCATTTATTATTATTATGTTAAGAAAATGTTTTCTATAAATTATAATATGCTTAACCTCCAGATTTACAGAGCTACCCAAAAATGTTACAATACATTAAGAGATGCAAATAGGAAATTAAGAGCAACATTTCTGTTTGTGTTAAGCATTTTTAACACTTTCAAACAATGTTTCAGTGTCATTATGAATTCAGTTATTCTATATGTCTGTCTGTCTATTGTGTGATAATATAGACAGAGAGCATAGGATGTTATACGATACAATGAGTAAGCACAATTGGAAAATGCTGATAATCAATGTGTACCTCCTGATTTTTCGTTTTTGTTTTAGTTTTAAAAGATCTATTGCTTAATTATATTTTCAAAAACATAATAAAATCATAAAATGGCAGTAATGTACGTTTTCGTATGGAGTACAGTCGGTAACAAAAGTGTCCGAACACTAGCGAAAATTCCTATGTAAAAAAAGCACACTTCATACGGTTTTGTTAAATAAATCCTTGTCGAATCCTGTTCTTAGTCAGTGTAAGCACATGATTCGATAAGGATTTATTTAACAAAACCGTATGAAGTGTACGTTTTTCATATAGGAATTTTTGCTAGTGTTCGGACACTTTTGTTACCGACTGTACTGTGATTCATTAAACTTTATATGATTATAGATCACCGTTCCTTCAAATAACGGATATTCTACAGTACGTATACTTGTTTTTGCGACAGTTTACTTCTGAAGCAAAATACAGCCAGTGCTAAATGCGGATAAAGTGTAGAGGAAAACTGAAGAGTTCTTTTATTTATTTATTAATTTATTTTGAAATTTATTATACATTTCCGCTAAAGGCACGTATGCTAAAATCACGCCACCGAGGGGGATAACATTGCCGCTAAGGGCACGGGTTTATAGATTTCCGCAAAGGGCACGGTCGCTAAGGGCACGGCCCCCAACAATCATCGTTCAATCTCATAAATAAGTTTAAAAAAAAAAAAAAAAAAAAAAAAAAACGACTCAGGAAATAGAAGTGTTTGTTTACATTAGATGAAAAACCACAATCGATTAGAATCAAAAGCTGAAAGAAGGGGGAATGAAAAGGAAATCTAGATTGTGCAGTGCTTTGATTATTATTTACACGATAACCACAGACAAGCATATTCTGTTTATCTGTGACAACAACGAAAGTTCATTTATTTTAATGATAAAAATTATAAATAACTAAAATAAAAACTTCCTGACATAAAATAATTATTTGATAATGGATTTAAAGCTAATAAACTTCTAACGGTAATGTTGCGGTGTACACATTAAGGCTGGTCGATTACGCGGAAGTCCTAGACCTGTGAGAATTTGCCTTTCCTTAAAGACTTTTTAAGATGTTTTAATCCGTATTCGCGCATTTTGGAGTCAAAGACGGAAACTCCAAAGTTTCACAGGCAAAGTGTCTACCATTGTAGAAAGAAAAAAAATATTTTTTTATGACTTTTATTGGAATAATTGAATATATAACTCAGTTTTTACAGAGTGGGGCCATTCTAAGAAAATTACAGATATGAAACGGATATTTCACCAAGAATTGGCACAAAAATTTCACTTAAAAACTGACTCTTCACGAAAATCGTACGAATTGATTGCACAGAAATAAGCCAAATCAAAACATTTAATTTTTAAGAAATCAGGCACCAAAAAGCAAAGACTTCCGAATTAAGATTAAATATTTTAGTATTTTTGGAAAATTTTGAAATTTGTGTAAAAATGCTCTCGCATTTCGGTAATTAGTCACAAAATTATTACAAATATCAAATCATTAAAAAAAAAAAAAAAACTAATTACATCGATTAGCATAAAATTAAAGCCTATCTTAGGTATTGCTATTAAACATAAATTTTGATAATTAACGTCAAAATGATTACATACTTCCGCTATCGGCTAAAAAAAATATTGTGAATTTAGAAAGTCAGCATTTTATAAACAGCGCGGATTTTATTAACATCGGAATAATAAAGTATTACATAGACAGTTGCAATTAAACGTAAATTTTCGAAAGTTAGCGGTGTAATCGAAATGAACCTGTATTTCCGAAATCGACTGCAAAATTACTGCATATTTTGAGATTAAACTATAAAAAAAAAAAACTCAGATTTTTATCGATTAATTGCGGAATAGATAATTATTTGGAAATTCAGCTTTAAAAACAATGTAATTTTAATCTTAGCAGCAAAATAATAGAGTATTTCGATTCTTACAGTTTCCTTTTTACTTTCTTCTATATTTAATAGAAGAAAGTACTGGATTCGTAAAAATTTTCGACTTCCGGTTTTCGACGGATTTACACTTTTTGAGAGGTCTAGAACACAATTTGACCCTTTTTAGACAATGTCTGTCTGTCTGTGTGTGTATGTGTGATAAAAAGTGTGTGGCAACTGTATCCCCGGAACTACAGCTCAGAAATTGTATATAAATTTATATGTCGATACACCTTGACCTAAATTAGTGCCTATCAACTTTTGGTGAAAATCGCTCAACAGGTGGCGCTGCTATACAGCAATTTCCGCAATTTAAAGGAGGCTATATCTCAGGTTCTATTGCATATAATCGAACAAAACGTGATTATATAAAAAGGTCTTTATGAGACATTATGCTGATTCAATGCAAATGCTTATCGGCCAACAGGTGGCGCTGCTATACATCAATTTCTGCAATTTATGGGAAGACTATATTTCAGGAACTACTGCACAAAATTGCATATAAATTTATATGTAGATGCACCTTGACATAAATTAGTATCTATCAACTTTTAGTGTCAACCACTCAACAGGTAGCACTGCTGCACAGTGTTTTCTGCAATTTAAGGAAAGGCTATATCTCAGGCTCTATTGTGTATAATCAAACAAAACTTGATATGTGTGAAGGCCATTATGAGACATTATGCTGATTCAAATTGGATGCTTATAAACCAATAGATGGCGCTGCTATACTGGAAATTTCCTCGATAATGGGAAGGCTATATCTCAATTTGTATGGCATATAAATGTACAAAATGTGATATGTGAGATACCCATTATAAAAGCATATTTTTAAGATGTTATTTATAGACAATAAAACTTTCTTTGGATATTTAGCGTTTGCTTTCTCTAAGATGAAAATCATTTGCATTCATCAAGTTAGATAATTTTAATAAATAATAGTTTTAATAAATTATTTGCCCTTAGTGAATTTGTATAGGAAAATATAGAAGAAAGTCTTGTGGTGACCACAACATACTATTATTTTTTTCCCCACAAAATAAATATATTAACCTGTGATACTCTTTGATGGTTAGATAATGCAGAGTTCAAAATTTTCAGCAGCGACCTCTGATTTTCATGTTAGTTATTTTGTTTTTATAGAAACTTCTCATTTTGGGTGTTAAATTTGCCTTATATGTATAAGAACTTTATAAATATAACTCCTTATAATACTTTTTACTAGGTTTAATAGAACTATAGTTAAAGATAAAAGAATGTGAAAAAATAAATTTATTTTTAAATTTTTGCTGACTAATTTGTACATTTAGTGAAAATTTGCTATATCTGGGGGGGGGGGGGGGGGAATTGCTGATTGCTTAACAACTGCATTTATAAATATAATAAAATTGTTTGTAATTTTGGAAGCTATTTTTTGCGAAGCGATACGCCCTTTTTCATTCTCCAGAAATGTGCCCTCTTTTTATAGCACCCTCCTGCCCCTTTTTCCTTGGTAGCAGCACCCTGCCCTTTTTCAAACCTAGGGGGAACTCTGTGAGCATATCTAGATTTTATTAATTTTTAAATGTTAGCTGTATCAATCAACATCATCCAGTTAGGGGATAGATGAAATGTTCTGCAAAAGCCTCAATTGTTCTGCGACGTGCATCACAGTTTTAAGCACTTTCTGCTCCTGGGCATAGTAGTATTGGATTTGTAAAAATTTCAAACACCTGGTTTTTAATGGATTTACATGGTTTTGAGAAGAGATGTCTTAAACACGCATTGACCACTTTTAGAAAACGCCTGCCTGTTTATTTGTATATATGTGTGATATGTCTTCTTTAGTTCAAGAATATGACCTGGACATATTAATTCCATGCAGGGGCATAGCAACTGAAAAATCATGTGAGGTGTTCAAGAAATTTCTCTTTAAATGTGACACAAAGTTATTTTCAAGAAAATCAAGTAATAACTATATCAATAGTTACTAATTATGAATAAGTTACAAAAAATCACTACATGAATCAATATGAATAACAATTACAAACAATCAACATTTATAAGACTTAAATTTTGGTTTTAAAAGTATGATTCTATCATTTGACATTAAAAAATACTTTGCAATATGCAATTAAAGGGGTAGGAGGGGGTAAATATTGATTCTGAACAAAACTGAAGTTCATTTTTAAATTATATTTTTTGTTTGGTTTCATAGGAAGCAGGAAATTGAAAAAAAAATCAGAAATGGGTAAGACGGGTGTTATTACGTAACACTAATAACTAGGGGGGGGGGGGGGGGAAGAAAAGCTTTTACTAAAAAGGACAGAATTTGTTTACTAAAAGTGGAATCTGGTAAGCAATAAATGATTTTTATCAAAACCCAGTGGGTTTTTCGGGCTGCACCCAGTTTGCCAACCATGATCTCTACGGTTAATCGAAGCACAGCTTTGTTCAATTTTTGTGCAAGAGATAGATAATTTCCTAAGCTATCACAAATACACCCATTTGAAATCAAGGGCTGCAAAAAAATAAATAAATAAATAAATAAAAAATAAAATAAGACTAACCAGCTTTTATTGGCTTTTTCAACTTAACATTTTACTACATGTTTAACAACAGATGCATATGTTAATTTGTTACTAATATAATTCTACAGAAAACTTTTTTTTTTTTTCCATGAAATGTAAAATAGCTTCTAATAGCATTTTGTTATAGCATCTAATTAGAAAACAGTGTGATAAAAACATTCACTTTCAAGCTTATGACTGTATCACAAGAGAGATTTTCGCTCAACTTTTTACTAAACACAACATTATAGCCAACACACTCAGCCTGACCTTGTTCAAGGACAGCACATTTTCGGATGATCAACTTTTTCAACAGACATTTGAAAGAGTTGACTGTGTTCAGCATGCTCATCAAAATTGACTAATAGGAGGGAAGGACACGATTTTTTCCTGGAATACCTCACGCTATCAGTTTGGGGTAACCATACGGACAGCTGATCGGTTTTCTCGTTTATTCAGCTTCCCCAACTTCGAACAATGCTGAGTAAACATGTTGAGTAAAGTATATATGCTCCCGTGAGATATGGCCACTAAGGTATTAAAGTAATATAGATAATAACTTGCAATAAAGATTTTTACTTGAATAATTGGTTAATAATTTATTCCCCACTGATCCTGAAAGAGAGGCAATTTTGGTTAGTAGTTAGCTATCATGTTGCATGGCAATGTTTTTTCTCATTAATTCATTTCAATAATTTCGTTTTAGAAGAAAGCTTTAAAGTATTCAATTAAAATAATTGTTTGTTCGTATTTCCCTTTTTTTTAATTAATTCAGCTTGTGAATAACTTTAAGATTTAATTAAGTACAAAATTATTTATTTACTTGCCGTAATTACTTATTAATTTAATCATTTAACTTGTTATTCTTAGCATCTTAAACGCATTTCGGCATTTAATGAACCGCGAAAGGATTCCCGTATCACGTGATCTCTTTGGTTCTGTTTTGCTAAACCAGATCGTAATTTTTCTCTCTTAACCATATTGCATCATGTTCCCGATTGTCTTTCGCCGCGTGCGTGTGTTCAAATGAGAGCGTTGCTTGTCACATGATCGAGTTAAAATTTCTCTCTACCTGATTAGCAGATGCGGCCGGTGGCTGCTTTTGCCGCGGGTGAACTTCACTTAAATTTTCAGTGCTGTAATGTGAGGAAGTAATTAATTATGCGGGGCGCAGTGGTTCGTGTGAATGACGACCGCGGCGCCCGTTCTTAAATGTTATTTTTTAAATAGATAAAGATATTTTATCCAAATCAAAACCGATCATAATAAATAATATTGAAAATAATCTATTAATAAATAATATATACTTTTTTTAAGTCCTATATTTTTAAATCTTCAATATTTAAGAAATTCTGACTGGAATCAACTCTCGCTGTTCTAAAACCTTTTCACGGAAATTGGAATTGTGAATAAAGAAATATTACTCTCCAAGGTTATTCTCATCTTTCTTTCGACTCAAGTAAGATTGTTTTTGTTTATACATTTTGATCCAGGAGCCTTTACTGACGGTGTCTTGGCAAAATCTACAAAATTTAAGGGTGTTGTTGTAAACACAATGAATGCTGACTTTTTATTTAAATCTCGACATTTTTGTATCTCAATATCATAAAAATAACTTTATTCAAGTTTTCCAACACTATACGAAATTTCCATTTCAATATCACCAATTTTTCAAGATATTTATAATTAAAAGAACATGTTTCAGAATCAACGGCCATATCTTAAAACATCTAATTTCTGCAACGAACCACTTCTCCATATTAGCATACCTTGGTAACCTCTGCACGGCTTCTACCTACCTGGTCTAGGCCAAATTTAATGGGTTTGATACTGTCCAAAGGGGCGAATAATGCAAGATGAATGGCAATCAACTACTCTATGAACTACTTCAGTATCCCATAGAAATGAGCTGTGTCTGGACGAACTAGAATAAGACTTCTATCTTACAGATAGAACTTTGTCATTGCGATTTAATTTTTCAGAGTTTTTCTTGTACACTGTGCTGGACCAGCACAATTTCATTTCCAAGAATGTGCTACAGGAGTGTAGCACAGAGCACACAGAGCACACACCAGACCAGGGTGGTGGAATATTTTGAAATAGGTGCAGACCTAGCTGAGAAAACAGAGAAAAAAAAAACAATTTGAGAAGAGGGAAATAGGCAAGGGAGCCGCAAAAGGTAGTTGTGCATGGGAAATTACTAGCCGAAAGGATGGAGGAAGAAACGTAATAATAATTTAAAAAAGAAAAAACTAGGGAAAAGGAATTGCAAAGACACTCCTTCATACTCATAACAGGAAGAATCAACTGGATTTGTCTACTAATTTAGCAATCTCCTCTTTGAAAAGGACAAAGTTATAATGTAGTTTTCATTGCACAGTTTTATCAATGTATTAAAATAATTGTTATTTCAACTTGAGCAGTTCACATACTAATTGTTATGATTGCTATTTAAGACCTTCAAACTTGAAAAACAAGCTAAAAATTCATAATTATATAATTTCAAATTAAAAGTATTTTTGTGTATTGTGGAAAAAAGGTCAGCTCAGTGACTGGAAAAATCAGTCTGCAGTGGTCAGATGCAGATAGTTAAATAATGCAGGGATGGAACACGGGCGCAGAATTCATACCACAATCAATGTAAGAAAATTTTCTACCTCTTAAATCTACGATACTATAGGTGGAGAAATTTCTTAAACACATTCCGGTGTGAATTCTGCACCCGTGTTCCATCCCTGATAATGCGAAAATTGAGAATGAAGATTGAGAAGCAGTTTGAGAGCTTTAAAGAGTAACTGAATGAGGAGGGGTGGGGGGGGTGGGGAGTAAAGACTTACAAAAGCCAATAGAAAATAAATTAGTTTATTGCATAATTTCTATAATTTTTTTTAATTTGCAGGCACTTAACTCTCCAACTTTCACTGAACAGATGTAAAAAGCAAAAAAATATTAAAAATTCATTGTATATATTTTTTAAAAAGTAAATCAAATCAAATGATTGGTAGTATTACATAATTGATTACAAATATAAAACATTGATTGATTACAACAATTGATTACAAACATAATTGATCATATAACTTCCTTTAGTAGTATTATATGATCAATTGAATAATTATTGAGTAAAAATAATTTATAATTTTAAATTGTACTAAACACAGGGTTTGAAAAAACCCAGTCCGCCATCTAAAACTCGGGTTTCCGATGAAAAACCTGGGTTTTATTGGGTTTTTTCAGGAAACTTTTAAATCTTGATTTCATTTTAAATGTTCTACCTAAATTGGTCAGTTTTAAACGTGATCACAGGAAAAATTTAAACCTAATTTATAAGTCCAGTGATTCATAGCTATTTATTACTAATATTATTTCATATACTAAATACTATGCAACTGCAATTAGATTTCTTTCAAATTATTAAACAAGCTGTTATACTTAATTATTACATATACACACATTGTCAATATATAAACATTTTTGTTTGAAAAATTAAAAACTTTTTATAAGCATAATTACACGTACTATTTTATTAGGTAAAACATAAAAAAAAATATCATATATTGCTGAATGAAAACCGATTTTTTTACTTTAGCACTAACAGAATAGGAACACAGAAAAAAATATTATATTACTGAATGAAAAATTTAGTCAGTCTAGGCTTCTGAGGGAAGTGCATAGTTTGATTTTGATCGTAAATGACGATATACTTTCACTAGTTTTGCTGCTTTGTCAACCCCTAAACCATTGTCATAGCTGCCAACCTTCGAGAATCAAAATTAGGGAGATTTCACATACGACATAATTTCTAATGTAAATAGAATATTAATTGCATAATAATTGTTGGAAAGAGAAGGTGCAAATAAAAGGAAATTTTTGCAGTATCTAGAGGCTTTCTCCTTATTGCAAATAATGAGATAAAAAAATAAAACAATGAATTTAAAATGCTACTAGATTATATTAAATTCTAATCATACTCTAATTATATATATACACACATACATTGATTTGGGAAAATTTTTCCTACCTGAGAAATCTAACTCTACCCCTCCCCCCCCATGTTTACACATTTGGTATAGATAAGACATATGCATACTTAATTTAATTGAGAAAAAATAGATTCATTAATTTCAGCAATAAGGTCTAAAAATAATTACATATGTGAGAAATATTGAGTTTCTTTACTGTTTCTAGACTTCATCATTGATCACTATCTGGAGATGGAGAAAGGGGGAGGGGAAATAAAAAAATAATTACAGAGTAAGAAATATTAAACTCTTATAATTCTATTTTTAGAATCTAATAAAGCAAGTTTAAAATGAGCATTATCATTTATGTTGCAGATGGTTAAAGATTGGGAAATAAGACTTCTGCAGAACATTTGATTGTCGATCGCTAATTAGAGATAAATAAAGGGGGGTGGGGAGGCATAAAATAATTACATGAGCAAGAAATATTTAACAATTCTTTTCCTTTACATGTTCTTGAATAATATAAAGCAAGTTTGAAATGAATATTGACATTTATAATGTGGATGGATAAGGATTAGGAATCAGGAGCTTTTGTAAAACATTTGATCACCGATAGTTTGCTGAAAATTTTGTAAAATTTCAGAAAATTCGGGAGATATTAATGTTTTTCGGGAGATTGCCTCAAGATTCGGGAGAGTTGGCAGCTATGCATTGTGTAGCTTACGCCAAACTAATCCAAAAGTTGAGAAAAATCTCTCGATTGATACAGATGAAGTCGGTGCTGAATGCAAAGAGGAAAAAGAAAAAAAAAAAAAAACTGACCAAATACAGGTGGGAATTTTGAATTTTTTAAAAGTAGCCACTTTATCAAATAGTGGGGTTTTTTCGGGCTGGGCCCACTTGGGCGAATCCTGACTAAACAGGATTAATTTTCTAATGAACAGTATTTTTTTAGTTTTGTTATACTTGTGATTTAATTTCTATTCATTAAGAAATTTTTACTTTTATTTAATGCATTTATTATTATTTTATCTTATTATTTTTTCACATTAAAGCTTTAAGTAAAACTTGTTAACATTTTTTTTTTTTTTTCAAAATTAAGTGAAACAAAATTAGACTGGCTATAACTGGTTTAAACCAATAAAAACCAGCCTTTTTTTTTTTTTTTTTTTTTGCTCTGGCTGAAATCTGGAAGCCCTATTGACACTACACTGGAATGTAGGGGGAAGTGGAGTTGAATGGGACAATAGCAAAATTTTTGTTTTGCAAGCACCATAAACTTGACAATTTTTCTGATAAATGGCAGTATTGAGGTCATTCATTAAGTGTAGTTTCAGAATTGTGGCTATCTATAGAAGTGTAGAAAAAAACTAAAATGTCTTTTTCTGCTGCCAAAGTAAGTTTTTACAGATTCAATGAGGCAGTAGTTAAGAAATTAACCATTTGCTTAAAATTAATATAACAATTATATGGTGAAAAGGCATAATCTTTTATTGTGTTTATGATATTCAAAAAGAATATTGACAATTGTTCCTTAAGTCTATTTCCTGTTTTATATGATCATGTGGTGGTGGGGATGAATGGGATACTCCCCACTATGTGCTAATTTAAAATTGTACACAAGAATTATAATAAAACAAATTGTAAATAGATTTTCAATATTTTTATAATCTGTAGTTCAGTGGTTATAACATGGAATTATAAAAGTAGCATGGATTTAGAGAAAAATAGATTGAAATTAATTGTTCTGATTTTTGTTTATAATAATTATGATTAAAAAAATTATAAGTTAGAATATTTAATGCAACTTAAATCAATAACACAAATAATTAAAAAAAAAAATAAATATATAAACTAATAATAACTTGATTAAAATCACAATTTCAATCAAGCTAATTAAATAAATCTTGGTGATTATTAATGGAATACAGAATAGAATGCTGATTTTTCCCAATCAGTCGGAAACAAAAATTTATATGGATAATTTGTACTCTATTATAATGATTTTATCTTTCTAGTGTATTATTTATTTATTTATAGATTAGATCTTATTAGATTAAATTACCAAAGCCTAGAGCACTAGAAACTGTGCGAACCAAAGGACTTTTGCCTTTTGATGTTAATTTGAGTCAATACATCAATTTATGTTAATTTCAGTAAATTCATAGTGTGTAATAAAATCACATAAACCAATTTAACTTTAAAAATTTATTTACTTTCCATTTTGTTTTCTTTTCTTTGTTAACTCCAGTCCTGTCCCATTCATCCCCATAGGTGGGGATGAATGGGCCAATGCACATACATGCATATAAAAAAAATTATTATTAATTAAAAATTAAAACTTGTTATTAAAGTTAGTATGTTTATATGTAACTGATTACTGAAGTGTACTTAAGAGCAATGTTATAAAATTCTGAATTACATATGGTGAACGTTATTAATAAAAACATGAAAAATGTCCCATTCATCCCCACTCTCCCCTATAGTTTAACTAAATTTTTCCTTTAAACAGGGCTTCAAAATGGATCTGAAACCGAAGATACAGATAGAAAAAATAAATAAATAACTCTACAATTATATAGAAAATAAAATATTTTAACAAATGACTAAGTTATTCATAAATATAACTAAGAGGCAACTAGTATCATAGCTTTTGTTGTGGTAGTTTGTAATATATAAAAAATAAATTATTCAAATTAATTATTTTTCTTCACTTCATATTTGCCGTTTTGTTAGTTTATTATTTAACACTCCTTTAGATTAACGCAGGATTCTCAGATCTATGAAGATTTTGGTTATGCACTTAAAAACTGAAAAATTCGCTGAACAACAGATAGCCTAATAAGATGACAAATTTAAATATCACACAGAACTAGGCAATGACTTAATAGATTTAAAATACAATTCAAACTCATTTATTGGCCAAGCAGTCTTAAGATGTTTAAATTTAAATTTATGTTTCATGTTCGGACCCACAAAAAAAAAAAAAAAAAAAAAAAAAAAAAAAAAGCTAAGAAACATTACAGCAAAACTTTCAAAAGAAATGGAAATCATGAAAAAATAGTGTAATATGAAAAATTTGTTATTATAATATTCCTCTTACTTTTATACAAATGGAAAATGAGAGTTTTCTGCCTGTGTAAAGTATTTTTACAGAAATTTCTCAAGTTTGTAAACAATGAGAAACAAGAAACACAATTCTTCTTGGCGGTTTTAAAGCTTGCTGATGATTGGTTGCATCGACGATTAGTTGATTGGTTGGTTAGAAAAAAGCGGATAGAGCATGGGACAAATGAGAAACACAATTTGCAAAATTTGTAAAAGCAAAAGCAATTTAAAACTATATTTACAGAATTCTGAAATTCTGCTATGCATGGAATAACACTTAGAAAAAAAAACAGAATTACAAATTTGGGTCAGTTCTTGCTCTGAGCACTGAAAAACCAGTGATCCATTTCGATTACCCCAAGATATTAATCCCTATTTAATGACAACACATAGAAATTATTATACAAAATGCTGCTGTTTCATTGGTTTAAGATCAAATATTCTATAAAATTATTGGTTGCTGTAAATTGGTAAACGTTTTCCGTACTCCATGAGTGTGATTGATTTGTTTATACGAGTTGTGTCGTTTTGAGTAGTGGTGTTTGGTGTTTGAATAATTTGCAAGCACAAGTAAGAGGATTCCGACCATCACATATTTATCATTTATTTTCGACAAACTTAGAGGTGTTTTATCGCCATTAAAATTATGGCTCCTTCAAGTGGATCAGGAACTAATTCAAGCCCTCGTAAATTAAGTCCTTTTGTCTTTTGGGCTCAAACTGAGGACAAACTCACCTTAAGAGTGAGTCTTCAAGATGTGTCAGTAAGTGAGATTTACATTTTTTAAATGTTTGTAATGCATTATTTTATTGATTATTAAAGTACACAACATAAAATTGTAAAAAAATATTTCCTATATTTATTGTTTTTAAGAATTATCTCAGTGTATTGAAATACTCTATTATGCATAGTTAATCATTTATTTAAGCGTGTGTGTTATGTTTTACTATATTTTCATAATTTCTAGTGTTTAATTAAATCAGCGATTTAGGCAAACATGAATCCTGCATATTATGTAAAAATTCAGTGTGACAAACTTTAAATTATTATATTATTTAGTGAGTTTGAATGAAAGTCAGTTGGATATGCTCCATTGCAATTTTCGGAGACAAGGCATGAAAACGACAAGTTGTCTATTAAAAAAAAGGCTCCAAGTGGGGATGTGAAACGTTTTCCTAGCCTTGCGTTTAGGAAATCTCAAAATAATTAGATTTCATTATAATAATTATCATTTAACTGCAAAGTTCAGGGATGCGATTTTTCAGCTTTTTTGTGTTTTTGATGTACATTTGTTACATAAGCTAATCTATAAAACATGATTATTTCTCATTTTATAGAATGAAGAATAAAAAAAAACATTTATTACTGTAAATATAATACTTTGTCATCAAAATTGCAGTATTTCATTTCATTGTTTTGCCTTTGCATACAGTTTCAGCTTTTTTGTTGTATTGCTAAACTAATCCCTGAAAATTAATGAGTTATGCAGCTGCACTTACAAATCTATTAAATAAAAAATAATCATGCTTTCTTCTTAACGTAGTACAATCAGGGTTGGAAAGGTTTCGGACACTATAGTAAAGACCACGGTATAAACCATGGTTTTTACCGTACTGTCCAAAACCCTAGCAGTCCTAGAAGTGTCTTAAACTGTCCAAAACTATATTTTTTAGTAAAATGTCTTATTAATATAAAATTATGCAAGTATTTCAAAAAAAAAAAAAAATTATCATAATTATTAATTGTTATTTTGTAACATCTTCCAGTATTTTCCATTGTTCTAATAATATATTTCATGAGAGATGCGTGTAACGATTATAAATTGTACAAAAGCAAAAATTTATTATTGAGGCTTTAATGGAAAAATGTAGATAATCGTAGTTCAGGTATGTTTACACACACATGCACATAAACAATATGAATAAATATCATATTTGCTTTAAAATCGAACAAGTCAATCAATAAAAGCGAACAAAATAATATCAAATTGTTATTTATTTATATATTTATTGTTTTAAAAAATATTTGCAAAAAAATAATCTTCAAATAAAAAAAAATAAAAAAAATACATAAATGTATTTTTTTTTTCAACGACTAAGGGAATATATATACAAAAATATTAAATGTTACATATTTTAACAATTTTTTTTTTAGAGGTGTGTGGACATATTTGCCCTCTTTAAAAATGCATAGTCTTCACTGCCTAATAATAACTTATGTTTTATTTATTTTTGTAATCTGCTAATCTATATATTTTATGGGAAAAAAAAAAACTTTTATTAAAATAGTTTTTAAACAGAATTTCTATAAAATAATGGATAAGTAAGTCTCTTACAAAAGTATTGGAGAAAAAAAAAAAAAAATCTATTATTTTGAATGGTTTATCATGCATTTTTTATTGTAAGAAAATTTTTTTAAGTTACTAAAATTACTTTTTATGTAGCTATTATTAAATTGTAAATTTCAATTCCATAAAAAAAAAGCTAAATTTTCAATATAAAATACTTTTAATTACTAATTATAATTGCTACTGAGAATGTAGGAAGTGAAATTTCTTATACTTTTAGGTTTTGGACACTTTTGGACGGTAAAAACCACCTGTCCTGTCCTAAACCAGTTTCGGACGTCCTAAACCCCAATCCTGAGTACAATTACAAATTTTTGAATACATCGCTATTTAAAATTAGCAAGAAAAATCGCCAGATTTACAAATGTTATATTTTGGAATAGAGCCAGAAACTTTACTATATTATCGTAATAAAACCATGTAAAATGTGCTTCTGCTTGTATTATGTATATACCATATGCATATTTTTACTCCTTCTTTTTTTTTTTTTTTTTTTGTTATTTTATAAAACTACAATACAAAAGTTACAATATTAGTGATTGTTTCCTTTAACTTTAATTATATAGTTTGTAAATATATCTCATCATTCATTCAAGTTTTTATGAATATATATAATTTCTTTCTCTTAGACTCCTTCAATAAATACTGACAAAAACTCGTTGGAATTTTCGGCTCATGGCATTGGAGCAAATGTAGGCCGAAATGAATATTACTTCAAATTTATCTTTTTTAAAGAAATTAATCCTGTGAGTAATATTATTTGTTCTTCATTTTGTATTTTTGCATGTATGTATATTAACCATGGCCCAAAAGTGACAAATGTCCTAATTATATATATATATATAATTAAACAACATTTATGTTTGTTTTAGTAATTTCACTGGCAAACTATTGAGAAGCATTCAGTTGTAGAGTACAATCATACAATGTATTATTATAATCAGATTTGAATAGTATTATTTTAAAGACCAATGTTTTATTAATCATTTATCTTATAGCATTATTATACAATATTGCATTTTGTTTTCAAAATGTTATAAATAGGATTATGTATGTTTAATAATATATTTTGATAATAGCTCACTATCCTTGGAAACTGTGTAAAATAAGTAGATTTTTCAGTATTGTATCAAATTAAAAAAAAAGTGATCATGTAAATTTTTCATTTTTTTTTTTTTTTTTTTTCTTTGTGTTTAAAAAACATTCATTTAGTTGGTTGTAATGATTTTTGCACTTTTATAAAACATCTTTTTATTTTTATTAAATTTATACAAAAAGAGAATTTAAATATTTGAATATTGAATGTTTAAAAATTTTATTTACAGAATATTATATGTAATTCAATATTTTTTAAGGATATACAAGTATCTAAAAAGCAAATGGAAATAAATATTACAGTTGAAAAAATTGAATTGGAGTGGTGGCCTCGATTAACTGCTGACACATTTAAACCTGCGTGGTTGAAACTTGATTTTGATAAATTAAAGACAGATGAAGATGAGGAGGATGACGACGACATTTTTCACAGGGTAATTTTTTATAACTGATTACTTGCTGTGATATTTATATATCTATTTTTTATATGCATTTGCTTTATGCTTTATTCTGACTTAAAAACTTATATTTAATTTCTCTGCAATCTAAAGTGACAGTCCAGAATTCATTATCTTACATAGTCATAGAAATTATTACAGACAGGAATGAAAAGAATTGTAATTTTGCTCTTTTGCCTGCCGGATATAGACATTCAGCTCTAGCTTTGTTTTTTGTTGTGTTGTATATTTCTTTTCTTTTCTATCATAAAATAATAAATTACAAACATGTTTAACAACCTTTTTTATATAATTTACAAAACCTATTTATTTATAAATTAAGTATCTTAATAAGTTACATAAAAAAAAATAATATAATAAAATATTGTATATAACTGTCTAGTATTGGTATAAAAAGAGGAAAAAAAAAAAACTTTAATAGTGACAACTGTGTGTAGGATTTTGCCTGAATTCAAAAATTTTTGCTTAATATATTTCCTGAACGCAAGATTTTGGTACAGCTATAGTATTTCCCCTCAGCTGAATTTGGCGATTTTTCTTTGGCGCCGATTTGAACGATAATGATGTCGTTCTGGATTGTTTGCGATAGATATAACATGGCAGCAATTGCTTATTGCCGTTGCCGATGTTTTGATCACGTGATATGATGGTGATTCGAGACCCAAATCAGAGTATCGATACTTTTTTCAGTTGTATCGGAAAATAACATTTACTGATTCATGCATCGCTAATTAGGGGTATACAGTGATGTTTTTTTTTTGGGGTTTAATGCTCGCGAAGCGAGCAAACAGCAGAAAACATAGCGACTGAGGCTCCATGAATTTTCATGCTTTTACTGATTCATGCTCCACGAATTGGGGGAGTCCAGTGATGTTTTCTTTTGTTTTAATGCTCGCGAAGCGAGCAAACAGCAGAAAACAGTGACCGCTGATCCATGAATTTTAATGCTTTTACTGATTCATGCTCCACGAATTAGGTGCGTCCAGTGATGTTTTTTTTGGTTTTAATGCTCGCGAAGCGAGCAAACAGCAGAAAACATAGTGACCGCTGCTCCATGAATTTTCATGCTTTTACTGATTCATGCTCCACGAATTAGGTGCATCCAGTGATGTTTTTTTCGGTTTTAATGATCGCGAAGCGAGCAAACAGCAGAAAACATAGTGACCGCTGCTCCATGAATTTTCATGCTTTTACTGATTCATGCTCCACAAATTAGGGGCGTCCAGTGATTTTTTTTTTTTTCTTTGTTTCAATGCTCGCGAAGCGAGCAAACAGCAGAAAGCATAGTGAAACATAAAAAAAATATTTCATAATAATGAAAAGTATCGTTTCATGACATTTTGATTCGATTCACGACGTTGTGAAACGATTCGCAGTTCCAACTCACAAACCGAATCAAAACACCATCATACCACGTGATCAAAACATCGGCAACGGCAATAAGCAATGGGCACCGTATAGTAAAGCTGTTCCGCCACAATCGCCAAAGAAAAATCGCCAAATCTAGCTGAGGGGAAATACTATAGTCAGGGGTCGATCCAGGTTTTAATTTTTGGGTCCCTTTTTTGTGAAAAACAAATTATTTTTGTGAAATTTTTATTTATTTTTGTGAAATATAAAATATTTTTGTGAAAAAGTAAAATATTGTGTAAAATCTTCAGTTTTTATAATCACTTTATGTAATGTTTAATATCAAGTTAATAGAGTTTCGTTGAGCCAAATTAAGGCATTAATTAAAATTAATACTGAAAATATGAAAACATTTAATAAAAGGATCATTTTTATAAAACAAAATCTTGTGAAGGGACTCATTTTATGAATTTGAATTTTGTGAAGGGTCCCTTTTTATGGATTTGAATTTTGTGAAGGGTCCCTTTTTATGAATTTGAATTTTGTGAAGGGTCCCTTTTTATGAATTTGAATTTTGTGAAGGGTCCCTTTTTATGAATTTGAATTTTGTGAAGGGGCCGCAAAAGGGACCCAAATTTTGCCTGGATCGACCCCTGATAGTTGTTCCAAGATTTTTTTTTTTTTTTTCTGAATTATTTTTAGTGTCTATTTTAAGCTTAAATACTCATTACTATTCTTGTGGCAAAGAGCAACCCAAGTTACTTGTAGCACTTGGGCATACTTTGTTCACCCGGCGAAAATGAAAGGGTTGTGTTTTCTTTCGGCCCGAAATTATTTTTTTAAGAGCACTGAAAAAACATGAAACATAAAATGTTATAAATTCTAATTCTAATAAATTTTTTCATCAAATTAGGATAATGTATTGAAACAGAAGACGTGGAATCTAATAGGTGAGGGTATTTCAATTTAAACCATGTTAAAGTATGGTCGTAGCCAAGGAGGGGTGTTGGCAGTTCAACCCCCTCTCCATTTTGATTATGTTCCCCTTCTCAAAATTTGTGAATTTTTCAAAAAAATTTTAATTATATTAAAATTTTTTAACACTTAACAATATGTACTTATAGTTTGAACTTCCCCTCAAAAATTTTTCTGACTACAGTCTTGAATCATGAAAAACGGTAGTTTTTCGAGTGACGCAAGCGGAAGGACAAATGGGACACTGCGAACTCATATATACGGCTAGTTTGACATCAAAGAGATTTGTAAAAGCCGACACTTAATATCTCAGCAAATATGCCATATTTTGTTCTTATCTTTTCAAAATAGTCTTTTGTCTTCGGTCTTAATCTATCCTGAAAATTTTACATTCCTACATGCAGTATGTTTTGAGATCTGAATCTCAATTTAAAGCCAAAAAGGGAATATGTATGGTGTAAGGTTGTAATGGTCTAAAATCATGAAAAATTTCTCTATAACGGCACGAACAATTTTCTTGTAATTAATATATGTTGTTAATGGGATCTTTCTGAATCTAGTAACGTTTTCGTTTTTTTTTTTTCAGGAAAACTCTTGTTTTTTATAAAAGTTGTTTTAAAAATAGAACTATATTACTCCGCCAATTGCATGCTTTCCTTCGGCGAAATCGTTGTGATGTGGTTTTTATTAGCAAGACTTGAATTGGTCCCGTTGGTTGGTTGACCAACGTGAATGCAGTCAATGAATTATTTAAAGTTTCCTTTTTTTAACGCAAAAATACTTTATTAAATTTTTTGTATATTTATTGTATATATACTAAGTCAAATTCACTTAAATATATTTTCTCCTCTGCTATGAAAAAGATATTTTTGATTTCCAAATTTCATATTTAGTCAAAAAAGTATTTAGATAACATTTTAAATAAGGAAGTATTTTGTAATTTTAGATATTCCATTTTATCATAATAACGATGAATTTACAATTTTTTAAAGCAAAAAATTTTTAATCATTCATAAAAATCGATTTTATAGTAGCTCAATGATTTGCTATTCCTATTCATGTATCCTTCCGCACAGGGAATGGGAAAAAATAGTAAATGGAGTTTTGGCGCCATCTTTCATTTTTAATTTAAATTAAAACATACACTTTTGCAAATATATATATATATATATATATATATATATAGGCTTAAGTGTTATATGCGCCATTTCTCTTCTGCATAAGTACTTTAACATGTTTTTACTCAGTGAATTTTAATTAAATGGTAATCGTGACAATAAATTTATACGTAATACATCTCATTTTAAATTTCATTGTTGGTATTTTCATCTTTCTTTCATTTGCTGAGTATTGTAAAAGAATTAAATTATTCATTATATATATATACATATATATATTTCATTTTAAAAATTAAAAATCTCTTTTTAAAATAAAGTTAGAGTTTATTCATATATTTACTTTTCAGACTTTAAAATGATACATATTTTAAATATTAGCATAATCAAACTAATTTTTTTTATTATTATTTGAAGCTATAATGGCTAGGGAATGAAAGATATTAAAAAAAAAAAAAAAAAACATGAAAATAGAATTAAAATTCATGAAAAATGTGTCAAATAGCAATTATTGAAAAACACGTCAAAATAAATAAATAACATCTTTACTTTGAAATCCATAATAATTTATTTAAAAAATATAATTCTCTCTTTCTTTCTTTCTTTTTTTTTTTTTTTTTATTAATTTCTGCATGAAAAATTCCATTTCATAAATATATTTAAAACTAAAATAAATAAAAAACCCTCCTTTAATTTTAAATAATTATTTCTACATGTTTCTAAGCAATTAAAAGTTTTTTTTTTTTTTTTTTTTTTTTTTTTTTAACAAAAATAGCTTAAATATCGGAATGTATATGGTTTTATAATGAAGGTAATAATTTGGCCATCTAGTGGCGCCATCTCGTAGCTTATATTAAAACCATATACATTCCTATATTTAATTTGTTTTTCTTTAAGAAAAAAAAAAACACTTTTAATTGCTTAGAAACATGTAGAAATAATTATTTAAAATTAAAGGAGGGTTTTTTTGCTTATTGTATAAAAAGAGATTTTTAATTTTTAAAAAGAAATATATATATATAACTTGTATTTTCCATAAAACTTAAGCTTAACTTGTATTTACTTTAGCTTAACTTGTATTTTCCATAATTTTTTTTCTCCAAATGATTTTATCTTATTTTTAAAATTCTAGAAATGTAGAGCTTAATTTATATTTTGTCTATTTTTTTCCACCAAATATTTTTATGAAATAATTTTTACCTGCACTTTAGATGAAAATTTAAATTGTGAATATTGGAGCTTAGCCTCAAAAGGGAAAAGAAAAAAAATAAATTTCCATTTTTAACATTAACTTGATTTTTTTTTAATTGTTTAATTTGCATTTGTAATTCTTTAAAAAGAAACTTGCAAAATGTAAATTACATAACTCTAATTTAAATTTGAAATTTCTCACTTATTATTATTATTATTTTAAAGAGTTTGAGAATCCCACTCAATATTTTTTTCTAATGCGAAGCTTCTCCATTTTGTTTCCAAGTGCCTGGCTACTTGAAAATTTGTCAGCATGATAACGTTTGAAATACTGAATTAATTCAAACTAAATTTGTAGTGGGGATTTATCTCAGAAATGTATTTGCTATGTTCATTTGCCAACTTAATTTACCCTCTTGTTTCCCTGTGCCAGCCCACTGAAAATTTCAAATTTACATTAGAAAGGTTCTATGAACCGATTTGCTTAAAACTCTATATGTACAAGCCTTCATTAATAAATCCACCAAGTCCATTAATAAATTGTAGCTGCCATTTTGAAAAAAAAAAAAAATGGTGGCAACTTCATAATAAAAAATAAATCAGTTTACCCTTCCTAAGAGCCAGAAGGACTTGTTTTAATTTTTTGATCAATAACCCCTAAAAAGTAATGATATCAGAACAAAAAACCCTTAACGGGTTAAAAGTTTGTGACACCGCTACTTTATGGCTATAAAAATTTGATATATGAGTCTTAAAAATAATTATATCAAATTTTAAGTGACGCTTTACAATTAGTTAAAATATACATAGATTTTCTTAATTGATCATTTACTTTCTACTTTTATTTATATTTATAATGCAAATGTAATATTTTTAGCTTCAAGATCAGACAGATATATAAAATCCACTCACTGATGCTTTTTCATTCACATTTCAAATTCAAAATAACAGTTTATAAAATTTTAATATAAGGACTAAATTTAATATCAATATTAAAAATACCTTAAAAAACATCCTTAAAAAGGAACAGCAAATTAATTTCGGTTACAATCATAACCATCATCAGTGCTGATCACAAACTAGACGTCGTTCCTTAGTTGCAAAATGTTGTTATGTTGGCGCTGTAGTTCGTTCACTTCTCTTCGATTTCTTCCAGTAGCTGTTGCCATTCCGGCGGAATTGAATAGTGCTCTCTGTCATTAACGGTTTTTGAGTTAGTTATAATTTCGATGGCCTCCCTTTTTAAAGCGTAGTTATAGGTGTTATAAGGTGCTATTTTTTTTTAATGTTAATTGAGTTAGTATTAATTGGGTTATTATTGTGGGTAGTAGAAAAGGCTGTGGAGGATTTACTATAATGCAAACGTAAATCCTCCACAGCTTTTCTACTACCCACAATAATAACCCAATTAATACTAACTCAATTAACATTAAAAAAATAGCACCTTATAACACCTATAACTACGCTTTAAAAAGGGAGGCCATCGAAATTATAACTAACTCAAAAACCATTAATGACAGAGAGCACTATTCAATTCCGCCGGAATGGCAACAGCTACTGGAAGAAATCGAAGAGAAGTGAACGAACTACAGCGCCAACATAACAACATTTTGCAACTAAGGAACGACGTCTAGTTTGTGATCAGCACTGATGATGGTTACGATTGTAACCGAAATTAATTTGCTGTTCCTTTTTAAGGATGTTTTTTAAGGTATTTTTAATATTGATATCAAAATAACAGTTTTAAAAGGAATGATATACAAATTCCAGTGGCACCTCGGTGTTATTTTAAAAGATATTTTTTTAGATTCCATTAAAATTACTTTTGTTTTGTCTAATAAAGTATATTTACATATTGAAACAGTGCTTTTAATTTTCAAATATACTGTCAAAGAATTATACTTTCACTGAGTTTGCATTATAAATTAAAATTATTTCAATAAATTGATTTTTATCTTTTGCGTCACGCTATCCAAAACTGCAAGTAAAATCTGTGTAAATGTTTTCTTAACGTCACACTACATCTTTTCGCAAATTTTCACTCAGTTGTATACTCCTTATATTAAAATTTTATAAACTGTTATTTTGAATTTGAAATGTGAATGAAAAAGCATCAGTGAGTGGATTTTATATATCTGTCTGATCTTGAAGCTAAAAATATTACGTTTGCATTATAAATATAAATAAAAGTAGAAAGTAAATGATCAATTAAGAAAATCTATGTATATTTTAACTAATTGTAAAGTGTCACTTAAAATTTGATATCATTATTTTTAAGACTCATATTTCAAATTCTTATAGCCATAAAGTAGCGGCGTCACAAACTTTTAACCCGTTAAGGGTTTTTTGTCCTGATATGGTATACAGTAGAATTTTATGAGAACAAATATATGATGGGGAGAAATGAGCAGAGTCCACTTATGTACACTATTTTATATTGTATTTATATAATGCCTTTATATTATCTTAAAAAATTTTTAATTTTTATCAGAGCATAATTTTATTACTTATATTAAAACATTTACCTTATTTAAAGCTCTGTTGATTATAGTACTTTCTGGGCGGATCTGCCCTTTCATTAGTAACTCTCTCGTGATCCGCTACGTTCGAAACTGACTTGATTTCTTCTTTCTGTTGACTCTTCATGAGGTGGCACCATGATCAATCTAGATATGCGCGTAACTCATGCCTGTTACATGCTAACTGGTTATTTATTATTTCAATAGTTTTGCGGTAATATGCATGATCGGAGTTATTGTAGTTAGGGATTTTTCTTGTTTTATTAAAATTTATATCGATATTATTTTCATTATTAACTTTAGTGAGTGCTGTTGTTAATTTTCCATATTTGATATCATTTCTGTGTTCTTTAATTCTAGTTGCTATTTTTCTCTTAGTGACTCCAATTTGGTAACCTGTTTTTTTATCCAGATAATTAAAAGGGATATGATATATTCCTGCGGTTTTAAGAGGGGGAATTGAGTCTTTGTCATTTCTAATTAGTTGATAAATATTAGTGTTGGGTTTTATAGGGATGTTAATGTTATATTTTTTAGCGGTATTTTTAATTTTAACAGAAGCTCTTTGATCAAATGGAATAGACTATAAGTAAATTTTAGGGGGAGGGGGGGGGGGGTTGGTGATTTGGAATAGACTTAATAATATTCCGTCCAGAAAGTACTATAATCAACAGAGCTTTAAATAAGGTAAATGTTTTAATATAGGTCTTTATATTAATTTATATTTATTAATTTATTCTTTTTTTAGAACATGTACTCAGCAGAAAAGACTTTGTCAAGAATGAATTATAGAAAAAAAAGGCATAGAAACAGAGGTTTGTATTTAAATGAATAAAATAATTTGCATTTTGTTCAGAAGGAAATGTATGCTTTTATTTACCAATATCTCTGAAGTTCTAAATGGGCTCTTCCCAGCATCGTCTGCTCAATCATGTGATGTATAAATAATGTAAAATCTACGAGGGGTGATCCAAAAAAAGTTTACAAGGCAAATGAAAAAGTATTTATTAACAATAGAAACAAGATACAAATGGGAATCAAGAGACACATCTGGCCTTCACTTTTCCACATAGTCGCCCAAACCTGTTTAGGCATTTGTCAGAACGTTCGACCAACTTGTCTATCCCGTCTTGGTAGTAATCAGGGCCCTGCTCATTGAGCCATTTCTCGGCAGCTGTTTTTACTGCATCGTCTGAGGTGAACCGTGTTTCGGATAAATTTCGCTTCAACGCCAGAAAAAGGAAATAGTCACTTGGAGCCAAATCGGGGCTGTATGGGGGGTGATTCCAAACCTCCCACTTGAACCTTTGCAGCAATTCCTGAGTCTGGCGAGCTGTATGGGGCCTGGCATTGTCATGCAGAAGCTCATTGCTTTGTCCCCGTATATCTGAACGATTTGTCTGTGAATTTTGGATGCGGCCACATTCTTGGCCCATAAGAATCGAATTACGGCTCGCACCTCTATGCGAGACCACTTTTCTAGACGTTGTGCCATTACTGTCGCTCTTAAGTGTCTGCGTACTGACGCTTCTTACTCGTAGAACCGCTGTATGACAACTAGCGCCATCTGTCAACCACCCTGGGTGGAAATATTTGCTCCACAATTATTACGTTTCAAATGCTTCTGCTTGTAAACTTTTTTTTGGATCAACCCTCGTAATTCCGTGAATCGAAATCAATTAAATATTGTTCTTAAGATCAAAAGTGTTAATATTTAATATAAAATAAAAGTAATATTGTGCATTTGTAAACAGTAGAATAATTGTATTTGTAAATTTAATAATTTTTAAAAAACACTTTGAGTTTGTTTATTTTTACCTGTAAGAATCGATTTTTGTATGTCGTAGTGTAACTGTTACATTAACTGATCTAGCAATAAATAATAGCTTGTTCTTGTGAAATGTTTATGGATTATAATTTAAAATTTTAAAATGTTTTCAATTAAATTTAATTGCATAAAGGTGTTACAACAAGTTAATTAACTTAGTTACTGGCCTAAATGTCTTTACACCATACGATGTTGCACTGTCAATGATTTAAGTACCAAAAATCAGAGTATTTAACGTGTTCTTCATCAGCCTCAATAATAAATATAAACTAAATGATGATTGTAAATGTATACAGGAAACAAAAGAAGAGGAATAATGATATAAAATTGATTAAAAATGATGTATAAAAAAATAACACAGATTAAATACGATTGATCAAAAATATGAATAGAAAATATGTTATTTCAGCAATCGCTATAGATGTAGAAGACTTCGTCTACTGTTTGTTTGTCACCTATCACGTGACCTCTGACATCAGGTGGGAAGAGCCCATTAATTTTAATGATAAAATATATTTAAACTGGTTCTACATAATTTTTAACCAGCATATTGTGGTCATCACAAAACTTTTTTTTATATTTTCTTATACAAATTTACATAATTTAGACCAAAAGAGTCACACTGCATTTTACTTTTAAAAAGGAGAAATGGCAAAAAAAAAAAAAAAAAAAAAAAAAAAATCAACAGTTTTTTTTTTTTTTTTTCCCCACATTATCACATGTGTGAAATTATTCAATATTGGTATATTTCAATACAATTCATCAATATCTTTTAAAATAAGTGGTTGTAGGATAAATCTGTGATAATCTGAAACAAATTTATCATTTTTTTCCCCTCATTTTTAACAAAAAGAAAGAAAAGAAAAAAAACTTTCCTAAAAGCACATTTTTAGATATCTTCTGTATAGCATAAAACTGATTTTCTTTGGACATTTTAATGTTTTACTTCTGAGTTCGAAAAATGCCTGTATTTGTCATAGAAAATAATTTTGATAAATAATCATTTTTATAAATGTATGTACTGCATGATGTGTGAATCTGTATAGAAAAATGTTGGAGAAAGTGTTGTGATGGTTACAATATATTAATTTTTGTTATTGTTGTTTTTGATCAACAATAATTTTTTTAAGGTTTAGAGCTTTTTCCCCAGAATTTCCCACTTGTAATAAATAATTAACTTATTTTTAAACTTACAGGTTTAATACGAAAATTGCTATTTAAAATTAGGGATGAAGGACACTGGGGGGGGGGGGATATAAACTGTACAAATAGCTCTGTTTTTTGTCATAAAATAATTTCTTTTACAATGTATTCTAATTTGATCTTTATCTTTTATTTATTCTATGTTACATCATTTATTTATTATTACAATTACTGTTATTAGTAATAAATTCATAAATTATATTTTTTTCAGTTGAAGATTTCAGAAAAATATATCTGTTCCTATACAACTTAAGTCAGTTTATTGGCTTTTTGTATGTACTTATTGTTTTGAATATCCGTTATGCAAAAGAAGGACCTGGTAAGTACATTCCATTTCTAGTTTTCAACATTCTAACATGTATTTTATAATTAAATAATGTTGCACATTATATTTATTTTTAAATTTTTCCTTATCTGTGATATTTCTTTAAAATTATGAATTTGAAATCAATAACAAATATTTTATCAAAAAATTTAGTAAAAAGTGCTTATGAACATTTCCTCTGGCTTTAAAGCTGATAAATTTATATATAGAGTTGTTTAAGATTTAATAAAAGTTCTTTTACTTTTATGTTTAGCTTTTATGGAAAAGGCATATCCCGTAATAAGGACAGCATTCAACTTTTGTCAGTTTTTCCAAATTATGGAAATTCTTCATCCATTACTTGGATATACATCAGGAAGTGCACTTCCACCATTTTTACAAGTATGTGTGATCATAAAATGTATATAAATATGTATAATTTTGTTACTTCTGGTAATAGAAACAAAGCTAGACAAGTACACATATTTAATATAGTTACTAATTATTTTAAATTTCTGGAAATATCCTTTCAGGGTGTCCAATTTAACAACTTGCCATTTAACTATAAAAAGAATAGTGTTAATGTTGTTTCATATTTCCACTTGCTCCATGGTTTAGGGCGAATGCAACCTCAGCCTACCATGCCCATATACAGTACAGTAGGTAACAAAAGTGTCCAAACACTAGCAAAAATTCCTATATAAAAAAAGTAGCGTTAATACTGTTTTGTTAAATAAATCCTTGTCGAATGATATTCTTAGTCAGTCTAAGAACATGATTCGACAAGGATTTATTTATCAAAACAGTATTAACTCTACTTTTTTTACATAGGAATTTTTGCTAGTGTTCGGACACTTTTGTTACCGACTGTACACTGAGTGATATGTCGGACATATATTCAGATACCATAAAATTCCAAGAGTAAACCTCCACCCGATTATAACCCCCTCTCCTCTGAAATTTGACATACTTTACTTTTTCAGAAAATTCTGTTTATAACCCCCCTCTGCCATAACAATCAGCTTTGTTGGCTAAGTTTACCATTCTTTTTTTTTTTTTTTTTTCCTCATCCACATTGCAAACATACTTTTTTAAAACCTCTGTAGATCTGATATGTTTATTTAAAATTTTCAGTTTGCACATAAATGTATCCAGGTGCTAATTTTTCTCATCTTTTTAAAGTAAAATAACTCCAAGTCCTAAAATGCTGCTTTACATTCTAACTCCAAAACGTTAACTGCTATCGGCAAGCAGCTGTTGCTTTCACAGCCTTTCTCGTTCAACTCTGTATTCTAAGTATTAAATTTATATTTTGGAAAAAGAATGTGAAACTTTTGATTATAACCCCTCCTTTCCGAATTCATCGTACTTTTCCAGAAATTTCTGATTATAACCCCTCCCCCAATTTTATCAAATTTTACATTAAAAAAAAAGTGGGGGTTTACTATTGGAATTTTACGATACTAAACATTTTGAATTTCTTAAATATCTGAACTCGTTACAGAGTTTTGAAATTTCAATTCACCTTTATGAGCACTTCACACCTAAAACCTTTTAGCATTCTAACAAAACCTTTAAAAAAATAGAACAAATATAATTAACCTAGTTACACTTGCCCAACATACAGAATTCCTAGGATAAATGTAATCACAGGTGCTGAACAAAAATCTTAAGAAATAGATCAAATATGAAGTTATATTCAAAATCTACATACAAAACTTATTTCCTTACTAAAAACTATAGAATTTAGTTCACAAGTATAGCAACGGCAAAATTTTGATTTCTTACATTGATACTGTGTTAGAGAATGTAAATGTAATCAATTTTTCAAACTTAAAGTTGAAAACTTACAATATAAATACATGATGTACTCAGGAGAAGAATTTTCTGTAACAATCTAGAAAACTGAAATTATCTGCTTCAAAAAATACCTGACCAAATTAATGTAACAACAACTCATGAAATAATGAAAATTGGCTTTTATATAGGAAAATACAATAACTGTGATCAAAACAAAAAATATAATTTGTGATATTTTTTAATGCCCAGAATTTCTTTTTAAGATGCTAAATTAAATAAGCTCTAAATTTATAGTCTGCAGCGCCCACTACGATATTTGAAATTCATGGGGGGAGGGGAGGATTTTAAAATCAATTTCATGCCCTCTTTATTAATTAAATATTAATTTATTAAGTAATTTATCACAGTTACATAGTTGCTCTTAGGATTTGGGCGAAATAAGATTAGTGGTAAACATATGAGTTTTTAGTACTTTTTTGCACTGCCTAATTCAAAAATCTACTCACCAGGTGAGTGGTGATTAGTGGCAAGTAGATTGCTGTAATTTCCCACCCCTGCATATTTGATTTGGTATCTTAAGACTAAATTTGACAAAGATAGATCTAAGCAAACAGATATTGTGACAGTTAGGTCAGATTTCAGCTCATCAGTTAAATGATACACTTATCCCACCTATATTAAATACTTTGACTATTTATAGTGCTAAATTTTTTGCTTCTCTTGTATATTTCAAAATAGGTATTTGGACGTCTGGTTATGGTCGTAGCTATGATAAATGGAGAACCCAGAATGCAGTCAAAGCCAGTAGTTTTCTATCTTATATATATCTATGCACTTAGTGAAGTAATTCGGTATGTTATATTTAGTTTTATATTGACAGTGTAATCCCATTTTATTTTAAGCTTTCTTATATAATAATCAAGATATACAGCATTGTTTCCCTAAAAACTGGAATCTGTTTATATATTTAATAATATACTGATAAATAATATTTTTTTATTAATAACAATTTCATTTGTAAATATGGGTTTTCTTTCAACAAGACACTTAAAACTATGGTTTAAACCATCAAAAACTGACATATATCAAAATCCAATTTTTATTCTTAAGTTCATTGAGTATGTTACTTAACGTTTATTTCTGATAATAATAATCTTTACAGTACGAAGCCGAAAAATCTGACTCAAAAAAAGAAGAAGGATCATCATCATCATTAAAAAAAACAGACATTATCAGCTGCATTAATAATTGTCATCAATAGTTTTTTTTTTTTTTTCTTTTCTTTTCTTTTAATAAATAGAAAAATAAAAGTTTTGTTATTCATCTTCAAAACTAACATTTGCAAAATCTGAGGGAGGAGAAAAAAAAAAGGGCACTTTTATATTTACTCCGCAATTACATATGAACAACACTTTATGTACTGTACATAGTATTTACTGTCACATTCTTGTATTTGATTTATCCAGTCGACCATATAGCGATAGAAATTTCACACCAAATATTATGTTATGTGAGTGCTATTTTAACGGCATGAGAAAACTAATTTTTTTTATGTTGTATACAGAGGTTAATCCAGAACAAATTTAATGCCGCACTGAGACACTTTCACCAATTCAGCTTTTGACAATGACCTTCACAAAATTAACTTTCAGCAAAAGAGGCACCTTCACAAAATCAATTCTCAGCAATATAGTGGCACATTAAAATTTTTTATAAGCTTCGCTGCATCAAACACATAAAAATCCCTCAGTTTGGATATTTACTGGAGACAATGGTGAATATCTATGTAAAAACTTTTTTATCTTATACACAAGAAATTACTCATTTACATATGTATTTATTTTAAATATATATTCATTTTATTTTTTAAATGTAATTTAAAAAAGAAACTGCTTTACGCATTTCAGTTATTTGTTCTGAAGCATTATTAATTTTCACAAAATTACTTGATTTTTTTCACAAGTTATTTTATAAATTCACAAATGGGGTACTATTTTTGAAAAGCTGGATTAAACCCTGGTGTATATTCCCCAACTTAAATATTTTATTTTGATTTATTTATTTAAAAATTAATTTGAATTAATCAAATATTTAACATACAAGTAAATATATATTTATTTGTATGTGAATGATAAACTGACCTGAATCTTTATCAATATATATAAAAAAAATTTAAGTTATAATTTTGTCAGTACATAAGCAAATTTAATTTTTAATAAATTTTTATTATTCATGTATAAATATATATTATTATTATTTATTTATTTATATTTTTGAAAAAAATAATAAAAATAAAATAAATAAATAAGCATGTAAACTCTTTTGACATCAGCTACAGCTTAATATGCTTTAAAGCTAGTGTAAGGTTTTTATTTTCATATGTTAATTAATTAAAAAATATAATAATCAAAAATTTAAAAATATACTTTGAGATGCATCAGGAGAGGTTAAAACAGACCTCCACACTTAATCCTGTAGCTGTTTGCCCACAAAGTGATCTAGACACACACAAACACACACAGATCTTTTATTACATTTAGAGAATATTGGTAACATTTCAAAGACAATAATACCTAATTTGATTTTCTGTAAACACATACAACTATTTCATATTTTTCTACATGAAAAATGAACTGCTGATCACCTCTGCTTCCTCTCTCCTACTAAGCAGGCAGCACCAACTTATATCAGTTTTCAGTCTCTACCCCATTGCATGTATTGTAACCTTACAAATATTGACACAAGGTGATGCTCCCATCTTTGAAGGGGGAGAGAGAAGTAGATATGACCATCAATTCATTTGCTCATGAAGCAGACCATGAGATAGTAGTAGGAAGTGCTTGTAGAAAATTAAATTAGGTATGTGTTTTTTAATTGATAAGAGATTGTCTTCTAAAAATTTTCAATATGAACTTTTTCAGCTCATTCCTCGTTAAGCTCATTTAATCTATTTCAGTTTACCTCAATAAAATTTAAAATAATATATACAATGTGTTTTAGAAAAGACTTCTTCCCAACTTTAAAATAATGTAACTGATTGTCTTCTAAAAATTTTCAATATGAACTCTTTCAGCTCATTCCTCGTTAATCTCATTTAATCTATTTCAAGTTTACCCCAATAAAATTTAAAATAATATATACAAGGTGTGTTAGAAAAGACTTCTTCCCAACTTTAAAATGACGTAACTTCAAAACAGAAAGGTAAAACAAGTGGTATATTAGATGGGCAGTTCTGGAATTTGTTATAAACTAGTTTGCAGAAATAATCCCAAGATTAGCTAATGAGTAGCATTACAAGCATGTAAAGCTTTAAATAGCACTCAGAAGTACAGAAAGTTAATTTGTAAGAGTGTTTCACATCTGGCACGTGTAATGGAGTTGTATCAAATGGGTTATTATAGGTAATTGAAGAACATTATCGTATTCTTTGCAGCAACGTATTTTTATTGCACTGGAATACCATCGATTAGGTGAAAATCCAATGATGATGGGGCAAAGATTTCAATAAAAATTTTATGTTCGAAAAAAATAACAGACGAGAAAACAGTTCGTCATTTATTCAAATAGAAAATTCCAACGTACCACTTGTTTCACCTTTTTATCTCTCACTGTTTCGTAGTTATGGCATTTCAAAGTTGGGGAGTCTTTTCTAAAACAATTTATACCATTTAAAAATGTGTAATTTTTTACATGTTGGATATAACCTGTGTATTTGTTTGGCTTAGTGCATAACAACATTAATAACAATTTTGAATGGTTTGATGAGAATAGGCTGATTTTTGAGCATTCTTATTTCTTTATAGTTGTATTTTACACTTTCTAAGCCGTAGTTTAATTATTTATGTTTATGACTCTGATTTTTGATGTGAAAGTAAAGAAATTAATATATTTAGTGGTTATATTTATTAATTTTGTTTTCAGAAAGTTTCCTTGCTACTTCATGCTGTTAGCTAAATTGTAATGCATTTTTTTTTTTTTTTTTATTGTAAGTCCAGTGGGATTTGATAATATTTTTTATAAACATGGAGTTATTAATTTTTCATATCTATTCAATTTTAAAAAAGAAAAAAAAATGCTATGTTCTAGTATGTGATTAATATTCGAATATTGTATTTACCTGTTGCAACATACTCACACTAAGTTCAGTTAATGCTTTTAATTCTGTACTATAAAAACCTAACATTGAGGGATTTAAAAAAAAAAAAAAAAAAGTAGTTGAAATATTTATTTTAAAATAGAAATAAAATACTGCTTGTTATTCATAGATATTCCTCAATTAGTGTGGTTTCTATAATGCAATTTCACTTCATGCAATTAATTTTTTTTTATACGTTTTCTCAGTTAATGTGGATATATTTACACTTAAAAAAAATTTATATATATAATAGGAATATGCATGTGTGTTGAGATTTAGTAGATAGGACAATATATACTATGAAAAAGAAAAAAAAATCTGTTCAATTGGAAATTGATAAGTTTTCATTAAATAATTTAAAGATATATCAATTTGGATTAAGTTGTATTACAAAAAGTTCAGATGTATGTTTTACACCATAAAGTGAGATTTTTTTAACTGTGAAATGTAAGTTTTTAATAGTATTAAATCTATATAAATAAAGCAAAGAGTTTGTGGCAAAGAGTCCAGGTGGACCACTCCTATTTTTGATTGGTCTAGATTTAACTACATTGGTGATAAAAATAAACATCACTAGTTGTCAATATGGAAAAATGATTGATTCTGGGAACTAACTCAGGGAATTTTTTTTCTGAAAATGGGTACGAGCCCTGTTGATGCCATTATCACTTTAAAAATTTTCTACACATTGATAAAGTGCTAATGTAGTTTTATTCTATATGCAAGTGAAGCGCTTGCATATAGCTATAAGATTTAACAGAAAATTTAAAAACATGGTATATAAAAAGTTTTTTTTATCTTATAATTATTTATAATTTTGTCGTCATTTCGGTGATGAATTGATATGGGTATTGCAAATGCACAAGTAAACATTTTGGCGAGAAACGTCAGAGCTACTTCTGTGCCAAATTTTAAATTCCACCAAGAAGTTAAAGCTGTTTCAATGTTTTTGCCCAATTTTTATCAATTTTATTTTAAATACTTTTGCAATAAAAGTGGGAAAAAAAGGGAAAGCATTTTTTTAAATTGGTCTAATTATACAAAATATTTTCATGTAAAATATTATACGTTTTCCGTTGTTGTTTACTATAAAAAAGAAAATGACTAATGCAATTTTTCCTATATTGTTGACATCTCTATAAATTAAATTAAATTATCCAATACCAAGACGTTGCGGTGAAGAAGTCTCTGCTGAAGGCAACAAGGGCCCAAAGTGAAGTTTTTAAGCAATTTCAATGTATTTTCATTTTAGTTTTAATTTGTAGAATGGTATAAAAAATATTGATTCTTTTATTTTTAATTCATTTAAATATAGTGACCAGCGAAGCGAGCAAAGACTGCTAGTTAATCATAAAGAGTTTGATATAATTAACCTAAATAAATATGGTAACAATGTAGAACTAAAAAATTAAAATCAATTATTTAACCTTTTTTTAATGTCTTGTTACTTAGTAACATAACCTTCATATTTATATAAATTAGATAAATTTTATTTAAAAATGTCAAATTAAGCTATAATATTGTTTTCTAAAAACACATAAATATTAATATTATAGAACAGTAGAGCCTCAATTATCTGAAGTAATTGGGATCAACCATCTTTCAGAAAACCAAATTTTCGAATAATGGAGAATGCTTGAATTTTAAGATTAAAGGCAAATATATGCACTATTACCAGACATGCCAAGTCTTCTGCTTTTGACAGGAGTCTCCTGATTTTTGCTTGTTTTTCCATGCTCCTGATTTTCCACTCATTTCTCCTGCTTTTCTGATGTAATTTTTATCTATCCATCTTAGCATAATTTATGCTTAAAATTTGTGGGATTGGGTAAAAAAATTTGAAAGAAAATTGAAATTTATCTTGCCCTGCAGTTAATCAAGTTCAGTTTGACAATGCTTTGAAACTAATTTTTGCTAAGAATAAATTTTTAACTTTCATTTTTGCACAATGAAAAATGTCTTTTCATTAGAATATAGTTGATATTTTCATTTCTTTATTACCTTTTCTTTTACAAAGATAATTAAGATCCTTATTGTTTTATATTAGGAGCAGAATGATCAAATCTGTCTATTTTGACTTAAATTTTAAACAACTGTATGTCTGAGGGTTTTTTTTTTTTTTTTTGGATAGTTTGTTTTACAGCAAGAAACATATATTATTCATTTAACTTTAATACTGATGCTTTGTAAATACCTCCTAAGCTTATAAAGCTTTACTTAAAGTTAAATTTGCATTATTTTACTCCTTTTTCTTACAAACTTTCTTGTTGGAAAAAGTCTCCTGCTTTTTTTGCCATTAGAAGTTGGCATCTCTGTATTACTTATGGTAACAAGTGCTTAATAAAAATAAAGCAATTGGTAAAATATAAACAAGAATTAATATTATTAGTTCACCAGTATCAGAAACTTTCTGCTGTTCGAGCCATGCCAAACTTTTTGCAAAATATTCAAAAGCTACAGAATTATTAATTTGTTCATTTACATTGCCTGCATCATTGTCCAAAATATTTTTTCTGTTCTCGTGGTTTGGAAAGGACTACTTGCACACAAGGAATGTGATAGTATAAATAAATAAATAAAGCTTTAAAAATGGATTTAGCACAGAAGAAATGTCTGCAAACTTTGCACACACACCAAAAAAAAAAAGCTTCAAAAATGGATTTTGGTTAACTGAGAGTTTTGGCTAATAGAGGTTCTATTGTAGTTTAAACTGTTTATTTGACGAAATGAGTTGTGGATCTATTGTACATTTTTGAATTGAATATGTGTTTCCATTACATTAGTTATGTATTCATTAGCAATTAGTTATTCGATTTGTGTGGTAATATCATGGAATCAATTCACAGCACTTATCGGTAATACCTGCAATTTTAAATCTAAAAATATGTTTTTTAATGTTAATTTAGTGTTACATATTAATTTAGTTAATTAGTGTTACACATTAATTTATACATATATATATATATATTTTTTTTTTTTTTTCAGGTATCCATATTACATGCTACGAGTTTACCATGTAAATATAGGATTAATCAGTTGGCTGCGTTACACAATGTGGATACCTTTATATCCTTTGGGTTTCTTCTGTGAAGGTTTGTTACAAAAAAAAAAAAATATGTGACTGAAAAATATGTGTATTGTATTGGGTTGTTCGATAAATAATGTCGCTTTTTAAAACCTTCGCTTCTAAAAACAAAGGCTTCTTCGAACGCGGAATTTTTGAACTTACCAAAAGATGGCAAAAGGTCATCCAACAACATTATTTATCGAACAACCCAATAGATACCAATAGCTATAGATAGCAATTAGATTTTTCATTCATACTATTGTTTTTTTCTAACAGTGTATTAAAAAATATATCAGACATTCACCTCTAATTTTTCATACTATCATAACTTTGTTGTAATGTAAGGATGTTGTATGTTAATATGCATTGTGTAAGAATGTTTATTTTAAGACATAAGTAGATATCTATGCATACATACATATTGATTCATTGATTGTTAAATTTGGTGGATTAATGAATTGATTTTATGAGTCCATCATTAAAAAATACTTCATCTCAGCCACCCTGACATTTAAAATTTACGTAGGAGACAGTTCTGCTTCTTCCCCCTCCTTAATGTTGTTTTGTATTTCTATAATTTACTGACTTTTAATTTTTAATTTGCATTTATTTATTACATTTTTATAATCTTTTATCATATATATTGTAGAATGCTATACAATCTATGACCAGATGAATGCTGCAGAATCTATACAGTCTATGAAAATTTTCAGGATTTTTTTGTCATTAAGAGAAAGATACACTACATAAATACATAATAAAATTACACATAGCTTTATCAAAGTGAATAAATTTTAGCTAAGGAATGCATGTAAAAGTATTTAATTTCTGTTTTACAATAAACAAATAATAATAATCTTAAAATGTTCTAAATGAACAGTTTTCTTGTTTTTTTTATTTTTCAACATAAATAGAAATATTTTTTTACTTGGCCAAATAGTCTCGTAAGTGTAAAAATTTAAGGTACTTATTCCCTAATTTAGGGCTCTGTTTCTGCAAAGGTTAATTTAAATATTCTGAATAATTTCAAATTATCCATTAAATATTCATCTTCTGAATTCATCTGCATTTAATATCCAGGCTAAAGTCTTTTTTTTGAAAATGTATTTATTATTATTTGGGCCTAAAAGATTTGTTTATTAGTTGTAATTAAGCAAGGTAATGTGTTATCACTTTCATTTTTAACAAAAATAAAATAAAATAATGAGTATATTGAATTTCTTGCTTTATATTTATTACTTCCTTATACAAGGCGTAAGGACATATTGTGAAAATTATTTATGAAAATTATTTTGTAAATCATATAGCTAGAAAATGAATGGTTGTGGAATGTGGCAAATTTATATTTGTGACAGTCATGACCAGTGTTGCAGAATTCATTGAAAATCTTATGTCCAAAAACTTTTTCCTACCAGCAAGAAAAATAAAGTTAAAAATTTATGATATAATAACATTTACATGTACATAAAGTGTCCAGCAGCAGAATGTTCTGTATCAGTCTACAGCATAGCAATTTTATATGCTTTATGGGAATTTTGGACTAGGTGTTCTATTGTAGAAAGTAACGGCAACTCATAATATAAGAAATTTGCATTTACAAAGAAATTGTAAACAATTACATAAGCCATTTCTTTTTTGACTGTTAAATTATCTGCAGTGTCTAAAGTTATCTGCAACATTCAGTGCCATCCCCCCCCCCCCCCCAAAAAAAAAAAAAAAAAAAAACTTAATGCCAAACATATTATGTGCCTTTAAAGTTTTTGTAGTGATCCTATATATCATTGCGCCCACCAGCGGCCGAGCGGTTCTGCGCTCAAAGCTGGTAGACGTGAGGTGCCGGGTTCGATCCCAGGTCGCGCTCGTCGGCCTAGCCGTTCGGAGTTTTCCGTGGTTTTCTCCGAAACTTGCGTAAATACGGGCTAGGACCCCTTAGAAAGACCTCCACGGAAGGCACTCCCCCTCAGGCCCAGGACCTACAGCAGTCAATCGGCCTTAATCCTAAACACCAACACCTATATATCATTGCTTTATTATTTTTTAACCATTTTTTTTTTTTTTTTTTCAAATAAATTTTTTTGTGAGTTTCAATGCTGTAATACTATTTAAAAAATTTCTTCTTTAAAATAGTGGTTACAAAATAGTAAAATGCACATTAAAAAAATCAGACCACTATGACTCCTTGCATTTATCATATAAAAATTATAAAGTCAAACATGTCTCTAAAAGTAATATTGAAAACATGTTTAATTTATTGAATATATTTAAAAAAAAAAAAAAAAAAAAATGGAATTTCACACTCAAACTGCAGTAGCTTACAGTGAATAATTGCAATTTAAAAAGTGTTATTTTTTTTCTCTAACTTTTAGTTTATTAGGTTTTACAAAACCAATTCAGTGTTGTGTTTTCGTCAATGGATTTGGAAAAAAAAGAATATGGTGATAAAATAAAGATATATATAGAAATTTTTGATACATTTTTCCTCTGGCTAAAATTTTATTAAAAAATCTACTTGCCAGTGGTGAGTACAATTGCTGCAATTCCTTACCTCTAGTCACTCCTAGTTGTAAGCTCGTAGCCAGAAAAAAATTTCAGAGAACATTCAAACTTTAATACATAATATTCAATGTTAAAAATAAAGTACAACTCAAGTATTTTCTGTTGCAATGCCCTTCACATTAGAGATATCCATAATTTTGTAAGATTTTTCATGACATCTATATGTGTTTAGGTATCTTGCATAAATAAAAAATAATTGAATGTAGAAAATTGCAAATTATCATTATATGAACTATTATTATAGAGATTTCAACAGAAACTGGTGATAAAGCCTGTGATGGTATTGTTACGAAAGTTCGCATTCTTGAGTGTAGAAAGTAATTCGTAAAGATATAGAAAAGGGTTCTATTTGAAAAAGGCTCTTTAAAGAATATTCTCGAAACAGTCCAATGAAACTTTTATTTGTACTAAAGAGTCAAATAAACAGTGTTTCATACACCACAGAGCAGGAATTTTGCTATTCAGGAACAATGATTAACTACTTAGTGTGGTTATCAGTGAGCATGAAGGTCATCCAAATCTCATGTTAACCTATTAGAGGTGAGAAGCTCTATTTTGGCAATCCGAGCCCGCCCGGGCCCGAAATGTTGTTGAACTGAGCTCGCCTGAGCCCGAAAAATTTTCTGTGATCAGAGCCCGAGCCCGATATTGAAAGTGGTACGCTATGCAACGCATACACAATAGTTAAATTAAATACCATTTTCATTTTCAAATTAATTTTCTTATCAATCCTCAATTTAAATAACTAAAAATGTTATTATAACAATTTATAATGTCTGTGTCTCTGTATACATGTATATATTTCTCTGTATAATATATATTTATAGTGCAGCCCATTGTTTGTAACGCACCTATTGGGGGACAAAAAATTTATCTGAATGAGTGATATAATGAGGCCTAATATAACGAAGGAGGAAGGATTACTGTATAACACTATGACATAATATGCATCCCGTTGAAAAAAACTTACTATTTAGAAAAAGGAAAGTCAAAGCTACTAAGGTTTTCAAGATTATTTTGTGATTTATAACCTATCATGACTATTATGGCATTACTAAAGGTGCTCTCAAAATAAATAAAATTTCTTTTTTTTTTTTTTTTTTTTTTTACATTTTCCAGTTAGTGAAGAATAAAATAAATGGAACTTTTAGCTTGAATCCGAGCCCGCCCAGAGCCCGAAGACTTGCGTAAGATTTGAGCCCGTCTCATCTCTATAACCTATGGAGAAAAAAATCCATTCATAATGTATATCTTTAAATTTTATTTTCACATTAAATAATTTTGACTGTTAAATTATGTTTTGTTTTTCAAAAATTAATATTTTATTTATAAGTTGTTAAATGCTAATTTTCACTTTACATCATCAAAATAAACTTGAAAAACTAAATATAAATAAATTTTTTGAAAATTGAGACATTATTTAACAATTTTAAATATTCTGAATGTGAAAGCGAAATTTAAAAATATGCATTGTTTAATGAATAAAATAACAAGGATTGTTTTCTCTGTAGGTTAACATGGGAATTGGATGTCCTTTTCGCTCCCTGATAGAGAGCCTTAAACATAATTTCTCGCAAACTGCTCTTAAAATCTGGACACTAATTGCACTCTTCAAGATTGACTCTTCTCTGTTTGGAATCTCATTAGTGATTTATAGAACTTTTGAGGTAGTTCTGTGCTAGAAATCAATGGATCATTTCAAAAATCTAGAATTCTGCTTTTTTTAACGTTTCCGAACTTTGGCAGTCCTAAATTCCTATTTTTCACCAAATTGAACGTAGGTAATTTACCTGATTTCATTTTCAATATCGGAATTCCAGATTCTTTTTTTCTTTTAGTTAATAAAATGAAAAGCTAAATATTTTCATATGACTGTTAAACCTAATTAAAATTAATATTTTTCATAATGAGAAGACAATTTACTTCCTGCAATAAATTATATGTTCTCTCCTAAAAAAAAAAAAAATGCTAAAATTTCAGGTATTTTTTCATGAATTCACAATTGCCCCTATAATAGTTCAGGGTTGCCAGAAAATATGATGTATTATTTTTCATCAATAATATTCACCAAATTGTATAAAAGGAGACTATCTGCACAGAGTTAATTCCATTGAACTGTAAGATGTGCATTTGTCAATGAGAGATTCTGCAATAAGCTGTGGAATACTTCCTGAACCAGAGATATCTAAGTATGCTCTGACATAATCTTATTATTGTGAGTCTTATGGTTCAAGTAACATTTCATTGCATCATTTTGAAAATATTCCTGAACTGGAACATGCCTGTTTATTTACAAACCACATGCCACACATGAAAATGTCAATGTTTTTATAAGAATATGTATATGTATATTTCAATGAGTGTGTATGAGGAAATGATATGGTACCCATATCAGTTTTTTTTTTTTTTTTTTTTTTTTTTTAAGTATTAAGTCAAAATATTTCCAGGTGTGGATTAGTTTTACTAGAGGTTGCTTATTTCTGTGCAGAATAACATTAATTGGAACTTAATCCTCATTATATTATAAATTCATAATCCTAAACTTTATGTTCAGAGAAAAGGTAGCTGATATCTTTTTGTGCTTTAATTAATGTACTGGATAATAATAAAAAAGTCATGCCGTGTTGGATAAATTTATTTCGAATAGTATAAAAAATAAATTTTTATTTACTTTTTTAGGTATTATTATACTGAGAAGCATCCCTTATTTTGAAGAGACAAAGAAGTTTAGTGTATTCCTTCCAAATGCTTTGAATATTTCCTTTTATTTTCCTACAGTTATGAGGCTTTATTTATTATGTGGATTGTTTCCTCGTAAGTAACATTTATTGTTTCTTAATTGAGTAAATATCATTAATTTAATGAGTCTTAAAAGATATAAACATATACATAACACAAATAATTATTTAAATTCTATTATTTTCAAATTCTACTACTATTATTCAGTAAGAAACCTTCCCCTTTTTTTTAAGGTTATAATTAAAGTTAGCAACTTAGACCTACACAGATCTGGCTTTAGTGGACATATTTCAATGGAACTTGGTATGTGCATTATCCCCTTAACGTGCGTCGTCGTCGCTGCGAGGACGCAAAATTTAAGATCCAGCTGCAAAAATTCATCCCAGAAATTTTTTAGCAAAAATTTACGTTTATAACATATCAGAAAAGGCCGGTTTTTTTAACCTTAAAAATTAAAATTTCTTTTAGTTTAATTTAGTTCATGAATTCCGGTGGCAGTATAATTTAAATGATCCGAATTGTCTTGCGCTGCAAAGGGTTATATAAACCATGAGGAAAAAGAAATCTTCAATAAAAATTAATATAGTATATGATCTGTTATCTACAAAACTTGAGACCTAGTATATTCTGGATAAGGGATTTTTCTGCGATTCGGAACACTTTACTATAAGTATACAAAATCTGTGAACTAATTTCTTTAAATAACATATATAATTATATTACTTATAGATTTGTTCATTTAATGAATTATTTACACAAAATAAAAAACATTTTTAATTATAATTTTAAATGAAAAATAAATAAACATATATAAATTTAATTTTAGGCCTTGGAAGCAGAATCTTTTGATTTGGATTTTACAAACATTTCTATGATAATATTTTGCTTATATAGTACAAAGCCGAAAATCCAGAATCGCCAAAAATCCGGACAATTCCGGCGGCATTAATCATCATCATGAACAGTGATTTTTTTTTTTTTTTTTGGTATAAATATATCTAAATAAAGAACTGAAAAAGTATTTTATTTCTTAGTAATTTTAAACACCGGCATTTGCAATGTCTGAAAGAGGAGGGAGAAGATTATAATAGTAACAATTTTCAAACATTTATCTGATTGAGAACTAAATTCCATATTCTATTTCAATTATACTCAAACTTTTAATTAAAAAACCTAAAGTACGTTAAAAAAAGGAAATGTTTTAAAAATGGCATGTTTTTTTTGTTTTTTTTTTTTTTATTGTAACTTGTACTAATTTTTGTATGCAAATATTTCAATAAATCTGTTTTGTTTTTCAAGTTTAATTTTTAATTTTATTTATTTATTGTTAATGTTGATAAAAAAAATATTTCAGAATATATTTAAAAATCACAATATATAATTTTTTTTTACTTGAATTTGCATATTATCCAAGTAATTAAACCAAAATATTATATTTTTTAGACATGACCAAAAATCCGCGGTCCCGACGATTCCGGATTTTCGGCTTCATCCTGTAATGTGCTTCTCCTGTATTAATTGTTCATAAATGTTTCAAATATTTTTAGGACATAATGCTTAATATTTCATGAAATTAATAAAAATTATTTAAAATTTGTATAACAATCTGGACTTTATGCATGTAACAGGGATACCAGCATGAAAGACACTCAAAAACAGTTGTTTTAGTTGCCTCTAATGTATGCAATAGTAGCCACCCTGATCCAAATAGTAGTCTTGAATTAAAAAAAATATAAGTACTTAAAGCAGTTTTTTGAGATAATGTGGTCAGAAGATATAAAATTGACCTAAGAAATTAGACAACTTTCTTGTAAAAGAAAATTTATACACGTGTAAAGCCATATAAAACAGAGTTTATATAGCGAGATTTAAAAAGAAAAAAAAAAAAAAAATCAGTAGAGCCTTTTTTGAGACATCAATTTCCGAGATCTAAAACTGAATTACCTAATCAGAATGATTGTTGATTTTCCTGTAATAACCATAGAAAATTAACAATAATTTGATGCAAAAGGATATCTAAAAAGGGATTTATATAGCAATTTTTATAAAAATCATTAGAGCCATTTTTGAGATATTTTCACCAACACCAAAACGTGGCAAACTCAACTGTTGACCAGAAAACAACAATTACATACAAAAGAATATCTAAAAGGAAGTTATATGGTGAGTTTGAAAAAAAAATTGTACAGCCACTTTGCAGGAATCTCAAATTGACATACTTATACAGAAAGCCTACCAATTTTTGTGAATTAACCAACTAATATGACATCGAAGAGGGTGTTTGTATACAGTCTTATGGTCCCACTTTCAGTTTCCAATGTCACACTTCCAGTTTTCCAATTTGCACCAAAAGTTGGAAAAATCATTTGTACACCAGATCTACTTCAATTCTAAAATTTCCTCATTCAAAATTTATTAGTTTCAGAGATATGGTAGTCAGAAGATTGCCCCCCCCCCCCCCTCCCCGCCAGCAAAAAAAAAAAAAAAAAAAAAAAAAGATACACACACCAATTATTGAAAAACACTTTTTTTTTTAGCACAGGAGACCTTAAAACATGTATATCAGATTAAAACTCGAAATTAAATTTTTTGGCTAAATACAATAAATATTCCCATTACCTATGGTAGTCATGTAGTGGAAGTAAAAGTGCAATGGAGATGCAGAAAAATAGCAGGGAACAACTTTTTGTTTAAAATAGTCTCTCTCTTCCTGAGAATAGTACCTTTTAAGCCACTTTTACCCCAAAATAGTTGCCATAGTAGCCTGGGGTTGATTTTAGTTGCCACTGGGAACCCTGATGTAACCTCAGTTCAAGGATAAAATTCGTCTGCTGTTATGTGTTATTAATGTTTGTCTATTGAAAAATGCCATAAAAATTAATTTTCTATGCTAAAATTTGCAAATTATCAAGAACTTTTTGGACAATTTTTTGCTCACCACATTTCTGTAAAATGACACTGTAGCATTAAAGAGAGTAGATCGCAAAAATATAATTCTGACTGCTCAGAGTTCATACTCATCAGGGAAAACCTGGAATACTCAGGGAGTTTGGATTTTGTTAAAAAATAAAAAAAGTCAGCTAAAAATCGATTATAAAAAGTGGAAAAACAAATATTTAGATTTTATCAAATTATATTTTTCTTGTTTAGCTTTTCATACCAAAAATTATATGATTAAGCATTGTGAAACTACACATGTAAACAATGATTTCTACCTGAATGTTTATCATGATCCGCAGTAACATGACATCACATAGTAGAAGTAGATGTATTTTCTCTTCTATAGAAGTGTGTTTCTTGTAATATGTCGCTAATATTTTCTTGAAAACTGTCTGGAAAACTCAAGGAATTTTTTTCTCATATTTGAGTATGAACCTTGCTGCTGCAATTGTATACAAATTTTGCTAAAATTAAAAATTTTAGTTTGCATTTTATATTCTAGTTTTCAGAACATTCTGGATCCAATACTGTAATTCAAATTTTGACTAATAAATGGTGCTTTTCAAGCAATAATAATTAAAAAAAAAATCTGGAGTGACTCCACTCGACTTTCCGAACATTGAGTAACTAACAGTTTTGTAGATAAAATAAAGAAAGAGGAATTGCTAAACAAACAAAAGAGAGAAAACCATAATAGAGTGTTTTTTTCTCCATATATCACACGAGGTTTTATTTAACGCTACTGAACTTTGAGCCCTTAGATCATAATGATAAAGAATTTTTCGTTTTGTCCCTGTAAAAATCTATAGATGCTAGATTCACCAAAATGCTTATAGTTAGTGCAACAGTGATTTATAATATTCATACAAATTTTCAGCTCAATTGAATAAGGCGTTTAGATGCTATCGCACTTTTAAAAATTTGGTCTCATAGGCCATAATGATAAAGAATTTTTCTTTGTGTCCCTGTAAAAAAACTGTAGTGCTAGATTCACCAAAATCTATACAGTTGGTGCAAATGCGACCTATAACATGTGTACAATTTTTTTGCTCAGATTAATAAGGCGTTTAGACGCTATCACACTTTTAAAAATTTGGCCCCATTGGCCTTAATGATAAAGAATTTTTCTTTGTGTCCCTGTAAAAAAACTATAAGTGCTAGATTCTCCAAAATCTATACAGATTGAGTATCTGTGACCTATAATATGGGTATCAAATTTTTGCTCAATTGAATAAGGCGTTTAGATGCTATCGCACTTTTAAGATTTTGGTCCCATAGGCCATAATGATAAAGAATTTTTCTTTGTGTCCCTGTAAAAAAACTATAAGTGCTAGATTCACCAAAATCTATAGGGTTCGTACTATGGTGACTTACAATATACGTACCAACTTTCAGGTTAATCGAACAAAGCCTTTAGACGCTAGCGTGTTCACAAACATACACACATACATACATACATCATCGTAAAAATAGTGAAAACGGACTCAGGGGACCTCAAAACGTATAGAAACATCAAAATCTCGAATTCGGATTTTTGACATGATTACAATACTTTCCTCACTATAGTGTTCGGAAAGTAAAAAGACATATAAATTTGGAGTATTTTAAAAGTCAGTAATTAATGTCATAAAACCATTCTTCACCATGCCTTTAAAGAAAATTTGTGCCTTCTGAACAAGTTTTTTTTTTTTTTTAATCAGAATGGTTTTAATTTTTCAAGTGCATTGTAAGAATATTGTCTCTTGGAAGGTTTATGAAGAGACCTCTGCGAAGACATAACATACCTCTCTTTTGAGAATGACGATGTGCTTCAAATGCTTTGAAAAATGGTCTCTATTGAGATAGGTTTTAAAAAAGGTAATTACTAAATTTAAATAAAAGTGGAAATTTGGGTATGCTAGAAGGAAGATAACAGAAACTGAATTAAAAAAGAAACTGGAAGAAGTCATATTGCTATAGTCAAGAGTGTCAGTTTCTCAACAATTTTATTTCAAATGATTTATCTCTTCATCCCTTTATCTGCAGTACAAAAACTTCTGTGATCCATTGTAAAGTGGTATCCAATAACATAACTTTCGCCTGATTAAAATTCATTCTACTACTACAATTTTAAACAATAGTTGCAATTTATGGCATTTGCTTAATTCTTTATTTACAGAGATGCCAGGTATTACGATTTGTCCGTAATTATTACGGATTTACGGCAATAATTACGGCATTACGGACAACCTATAAAAATTACGGATTATATGCTTTTAAAAAAGTCGCGGATATCGTTCATTAAAAAAAAGAAACCCCACTGACGATCAAATGCACAACAGAAGCATTCAGATTCTTAATCTTTTTCCATCCACAACATAAATGTCAATATTAATTTTAAACTTGCTTTATAAGGTTCTAGAAACTATAAAGAAATAGAATTATACAATATTTCTTGCTGATGTAATTTTTTTTTTTACTTCCCCCCCCCCCCTTTTCTTATCTCCTACCAGCCATCATCGATTAAAAGCTCTGCAGAAGCCTTTAGTTTCCCAATTTTTCTCCATCATCAACATAAATGTCAATATTCATTTTAAACTTGCTTTATTAAATTTTAGAACCTATAAAGAAGTAGAATTGTTTCATTTCTCATTTATCTAATTATTTATATTTTGACTGCCCCTCCTGCTTTCCAGCTAGTGATCAAAGATTGCTTCTAGAACCAAAAAAGTGATAGAAGTGCTCAATATTTCTCACATATGTAATTATTTGTAGGCTTTATTTCTGAGCTTGATGGATCTATTTGTTTTTCCTTAATAACTTTAAAATACATATTGTACCATCAAACAAAAGATGTGTTAGATTTTATGCAAAGTACTAAAGAAAAAATAACAATAAAAATGTCTTATTAAAAAAAAGAACAATGTTTTAGTATTTAATGCCATAAAAACAGTTGTCTATAAAAAAGTGACTTATAAAATAATAATAAATAAAATAAAGTAAATTTTTGTAACCCCTCTTCCCCCCCCCAAAAAAAAAGAAAAGAAAAAGAGAGAGAGAGAGATCCAAATGTCTCCCCCCCCCCCCCCCTCCAAAGCAGGTTAAAAAAAAAAAAAAAAAATCTTTCATTTTGTAAGAAGGTAAAGAAATACATATTTATTTACTTTTGTTTTAGAAATTTTTTAATTAACATATTTGTGTTTTTTTACAAAAACAGTGCAATTCATTATTATATGTGGGCTTGTGTATAAAAATTATTCCGTGACGCGGTTAGCGTCTCCACACTGCATAAGTGTATAACTCTGATTACTGATAGCTCTTATTGAAACTTGGCATCTCTGTATTTATTACTTTTCAATGCCAATTTAGGCGACACAGCGGCATTGTCCCAGAAAAGAAATTATCCCTTGTAGAAAGATTTATTTATAGAAATTAGATATTCCTAAATTTCATTAGAAAATAGAAATTTGTGTTTTAATTTATTTTTTATAATCAATAATAATATATTCTAAAAATTAAGAGATCAGATTTCTTTTAATGTCAATAATTTTCAAGAAAGCCTATTTAAGTTCTGGTTGTATGAATTACAGTAGAAAATAAAATGCTAATTGACTTTTGAAATTTAAAAGTTATATATTTTGACTAAGATGATCTTTTTTTCTTTTACTTTTGCAGTTTTATATTTTATCATGACTTACATGTATCGTCAGAGAAGAAGGATTTTAGGCACAGGAACAAGTCAGAAACAAGATTAGTGAAAATATAATTTCATAATCTGGTGTTTGCTACACAACTTAATTTAGATTCAGTTTATTTTGGAATACTTTTTTTCAATTTACTTGTACTACTTTATACATTCCATTATATGTTTTATCCTAGTCAACAAAAATAAGTTTTATTCATGCTAGACATGTATAATAGTAATAGCTTTTTTAAATAAATTCATTAAAATGATATTTTTGTACGATGTGTATTTTTTCTCTTTTCATTTAACACATTAGATTAAATATTATAAAAGAAATATCATCTTAATAATAGTTTGAATTTAATTGATCACTCATAAACTGTGACACGCCAACAGTAGTTAAAAAGATATCAAGATATAAAACCACTACTACATTAATATCTCTATTCTGAAGTAATGATTGCTCATGTAGAGTTTGAGAATTTCGCCATTCAGTTCAGAAGTTGTGATGCCATTCACTTTGATTTTAATTTTTTTTTTTTTTTTTTTAACTTGAGCAATTTATTCATTCACTCACATGAAATATATATATATGTTTGTAAAATTCTGTTGAAATAAACCTGAAAATATCTTCATAATTAAACTAAAAATCTCTAAAAACACAACATTATTTTTTAAAATCACTTTTAAAAACTAATTTCTAAAACAAGAAAATCATATGGGTGTTTTTCCTACAAGCAATATGAGATACAATTTAAATAAATAAATAGCTCAAGTTTTGATTTAAAAAGTAATATCAGAACTTCTAACCATATCGCAGAATTTTTGAACTCTTTCTAGTCTCAAATAAATTGATAAAAATGTATATCTTAATATCTTTCAACTACCAGTAAATTTTGGTAATGATCTGTGCATCACATTTTGTGAATATTCCTTATGAAGTATAATCTCTGAAATGCTCATATAAAGCAGCAGGGGATGTACATTTTGATAGTCTTTTAACTACCTGTAAATTTTGGCTACGATCTGTGTGTCAGTGTTCCTTCAAAAATTTAATTGAAATATGAGTGCAAACACTTTAATGATATATTAAAGTAATCTATGGCAAAACAAAACAACTTTGAAAAAGAAAAAAAACAAGATACACAAACATAAAATATGTATAATTTAATAATGAATAACACAAATGAATCGTATGTTTTCTAGATTGAAAATACATTAGAACCTCAATTATCCAACCTTTGTTTAACCGGAACTCTCCGTTAACCAACGTCAGTTTCCTGATTATTATTACTTTTTTTTGTGTGTGTATGTGTGTGTGTGTCAGCGTCTATGATCCAAATTTGTTTCAAGTGTTCTTTTCAAACTACCTTTTCCCTCTGAACTAATGATTTTAAGAAAACTTCGTAACATAGCAGCACGACAACGGATAACCAATTTAAGCCAGATAAAGCTTTCATTTAAATCACTGTAATTAATTTTTTTGTTTCAAAATAAATTTTCATGTAAAATTTGAATTTAGATATTTATTTAGCATTTTATATAGTCATAATAGTAGTTCGATGACGATATTACATATTAAACTAGATTATATTGAAAAATTCTCTATTATCTGGAAATTTCAATTATCTGATATAGGTTCAGTTCCAGTTATGTCAGATAATCGAGGTTCTACTGTAGTTGATAATCAAATCTTAGGTTGTTCAATAATTTTTTGTACTTTTATTGTAATTTGAAATGCAGAACCCTAAATTTATGTCTTGTCTCGCAAGATCAAAAACAGATTGAGGTATTAGTTCCAATATAAATGTATCATATATATGCTTTAAAAATGTAAAGATTGTTAAATTTTTTGCAGTTATCATTGTTAGTTGCATCCTGATAAAGTTCATTTAAAAGAAATATGCAATTTTTATAATGAAAGTATAATTATTCAATATTGTATTTAAATAAAGGCTGGTTATTGGAGGATTTTTATTAAGCTGCACATTAGCCAGATTCATGATTTCTTCTAGAGCTGGTTCTAGAGAAATTAAATATCACGATATATCACCAAGATAATATTGATATTATCAATATTTCTCTCAAGAAAAGGAAAATAGACATTGCTACTTTTTAAAGAAAGTGAACACCAGTTTTAATGTGTACAAGCGTGGACTGTTTTCTATATATTTTCTGGTATATTACTTCCATAACTTTTTCATTAAAAGAAAAGTAATAATTAAACTAAAAAATTGCATAAAGAATGAATCGATGTTTTGTGTTTATTTTAATTTATATCATTGCTTTTAAATATACACTGAGGAAAAAAATACGCCTTCCTCTCGAATGAATGAGTGGCCATTTTCTAAATCCCTTAACTAGAAATATAAATTTACAAACTAGGCGCATAGGGCATGCCAATAAACTGAATAGACGAAAGGATCGAGAATTTCTAGTTTACACATGGTGAAACAATATTCTGAATATTTTGTATTGTGAGAAATTCTTGCTTGATTTTCTAGAATTGGGTAATAAACCTAGATTATAGTTGCTGAAACCCACCTCTTGTAGTCTCATTTATTTGCAGAGATTTTTAAATAACTTTGCCCTCGATAATATTGGCAAACACTCTAGAATTCTAATAGGGGCTTCTAGAACTTGCTTTCCAAGGGGATTAGAATTCATAAAGATGACATGGAACTATTTTCTCTAGAGTCACAATTTAGATTCTAGATGTCAGTTACAGAGTTTTTTCTCAGTGTACTTGTGTATAATTTGTCCTCCATTCTTCCGATTTTCAGCTTTAATTATTTTAATATAACATATGTGATATAGGATTTATTTTTATCAGGTTGATATTGTATATGGGTTTTATTTTTATCGCAACACGCGATATTCTAGCAGTTTATTGCTGAAAGCCAGGATGAATTTCCAGATAGATTTGTAGGTATCGAAAACCACTATGTACCAATTTTGAACGATGTAATTCTGTTTTTATTTTTTATTTTCCCTCCGCTCCACTTCCCTCCCTCGAAAATATCCCCATTCGACTTGCAGGTATCTAAAACCTATCTGTACCAATTTTAAAAAGTCTAACCGTATTTGTTTTTGCCCCATAGCCCCCCTTCTTACTGCCCTGCCTAACGGGCTGAATTTCTAAAATTTCAGAAATTAGTTTTTAGATTGTATTAGGTATATTTTAGAGCACCTCCCCCCTTGGTGACCAAATTGCAGAAATTTGCTTTTAGACATTTGTGTTAGCTATATTTTAAAGCAAAAATTTTACGGATATCTGATTTTTTTTTTGTTGTTGTTTGAGATATGAAGGATTTTGTGAAATCACGTCCCCCCCCCCCCTCACGTTCCTGAAAGGCAAGATGTTCAAAGTGTAATATTAAAACAACAGAATTCAAAAAGAGAGATCCTTATAATACAAAGCAAAAAAAACCCATAAGGATTAAATACAGAAGTTAAAAGAAAGAACTGTCTGATGAACAGCCTTAACAGTGCAAAAGAGACTTACTTTAATAGTAGTAAATTCAAAGTTGCCTTAACCTGTTAATGCCTGAAATAATTTTGATGAATATTTCAATTCTAAATCAATATAAACAACTCAGTAAAATATATTAAATTTCAACAATTCTTCTGATAGTTTTAAATTTAAAGTCTATTTTCATTTGAGGATGTTTAGTGTTCTAGGGAAAAAACTTCGAGATAACAGATCAATTTCCTATTTGCTGACAAAGACCTCGAAAGTAAAGTATTAAAATATATATTATTATTCAACTTGACTTAAGTTGATATATCTGCACAAAAAACAAATTTATATGCAATGAATGAAAAATCATAAAATAACTATCTAAATTATGTAATTATAATCAATAGCAGGCACATAAAACTTTGAGTGATTATTTAGAATGATGCTATAAACTGTCTTTAAAAAGCAGAAATCATTCCAAGAAACCACAAAAATTATACTATGCTATTTTATTAGCTGTCCTCAAACGAGGATGCTGGGCGTTAATGGGTGTCTTAATGTTCTACAACTGAAAAAATAAATTAACCCAATTTTATACAAGTTTGAGAAACTAAATTATGTTTTCGCATCTTTTGTAAAGCTTCTACATCTCTTAATCACTATAAAATTTGTAGTTTTTTTTTTTTTTTTTGCCTCATATTTTAGAAGGTTCAAAGCATTTTTTAAGCAAAAAGTCTAATCTCTGAAAAAAAAAAAAAAAAAAAATTGTCCTATGAGCTTCTTAGTGCCTCGGATGACCCGAAATGTCCTACCTGCACCAACTCGATGCCTGCTGAGAAATCCCAACATTTTGAAGTGTAACTTCTTCAGAACCTCCATAGATGTCGATTGTGTAGCGTCTCAATATAGTTAGAAGCATTTCAAAAAGTATAATTTTTTCAATTGCTCATGCCTATAACACATTTCAAAACTTCAACTGCGTTTTTCTCAAAATATAATTTTTCTAAACGGCACATAGCCTAACTTCAACAATTTTCAATCTTTTTATTTGAAAATTTAACCACAACTCTGAAAAAAAAAAAATTCAAAGTGAACTGTATAGGGGATTTTTTATTAGTTAATTTAAACAATATTTATTAATAAATGACTGTCTTTTTTTTTTTTTTTTTTGTGAAAATTGAATGACTTTATTTAAACACTCCCCAGTTACACAAAAATGAATATTTTTAAAATCCTGTGTGGTTCACCAGCTACACTCATGTAGATTACAATTTTTTTTTTTTTTTCCAAATTCAAATTGCACTAGTTATAGTGTGTGTCGCAGATTGCCTCAAGAAAATTGCAGCAGTGTTGCAATTTTGTAATATACTTAAATATATTATATCAAGTATTTTTCTATCACCTTCCTTCCACCAAAAATGGTCAAAAAGTTTAACTCAAGTAAAGAAACCTTATATACTTCTTGAGAAAAGCCTTAGTACTTCAACACAACTAAGCAAGCCGCCACCGTGCTGCCTCTGACGATGGGAGGGGCCCTTTCTCGCAAGTACTAAGGCTTTTCTCAAGAAGTATGTAAGGTTTCTTTACTTAATTGAGTTATAATTTTGCTTCTTGTTTTACGAAAATTTAGTTTTTTTTTTCTTTGTAGGTTGTTACAGTGGCGTTTTTGTGATAGTTTGTACAGCTTCTATTTTCTCTTAACTTAAAATATTTATTTTTTGCTCTTCAACTATGTGTTCGTTAAAGGCTAATATTGCTTATCTTGAAAAAATGATATAAGAAATTACAATAATATAGTTTGAAAGTTTTTAATGGTCAGTAAAAAAATATGTATGTGAAGTATAGATGATAAAAAATGCACTTTTCTAGCATCTTAATATCATAGAGCTATAAATAAAATATAATGCAACCAAATGTAATTTTTCAGCATTTTACATATATACAATATAATTTAACAAATGAATGTGAAATGTAGTATGTTTTATATACAAATACAGCATACAAAAGACCAAAGTAATAATTTACAAAACCAGTTGTTAATCAGCAAGGTGTTAAACTGGCCATAAGATGTTCCAATTTATTTAAAAAGTTTCTGCCTTCCATTTTTTCCCATAAAACATCTTTAAAACTTCCAGCTAAATTCTGCCATTTCCTATCTCGAACTAATGTGCTTGGATAAAAATCAGGCTGTTGGGGTGAATAAGATACACTGACATGCACACCAGTTTTAGGGCCACACCGGATAGCAATAACTCTAAAAAATAAAATTGCAAATAAGTAAAATAAAATAAGTTTTTATTGTTTCTTAAATAAAGCTTTCACATTTTTTATTCAGTAGACATAATTAAAGTTGTCAGTATCAATTCTGAATCTTAAGGGCCCGCTTCACTCACCGCTGCCGGAAGCCAAAGCTTATGTTATTCTATGGGGAATTTTTCTTTACAAATAACTTATTAACTAATACATATTTTTAAATTCTGTTTTCACATTCTGAAAATTCCCAGCTGTTAAATTGATGGACCTTTTTTAAAAAAATATTTTATTATTATTTTATATTTTATTTTGAAGCTGCAAAATACGAATTTTCAATATGTGAATTTTTTTCATTTTGCAATTATTTCAAAATAAAATATTAAAAATTAAAAAAATACATTTTTAAAAAAGGTCCATCAATTTAACAGTTGAGAATATTCTGAATGTGAAAAAATAAAAATATGTTTTTGTTAATAAGTTATTTGTAAAGAAAATTTCCCCATAGAATAACATTGACTCGGGCTTCTGGTGACGGTAAGTGAAGAGGGCCGTTAAGGCAATTTACTAGCATTTATTTATTGTTAATTATAATAATGATGTTCAACAGTCACACATTTCTACAATTGTTTAAAAATTAGAGAAAACTGAGAAGGAACAAGAAAAGTTCTATTAATATATTTATGTATTTCACTAGACCTGGACAGGCAACCTCTCTGGTCAAAGTCAGTCAAAGCCCGTGTTACTACATAGGAAAATTTATTTACTGAATTACTCATTACCTACTTTTTTTTCCAATTTCACATTCTGAAAATTCACAATTGTTAAATTAGTGTTGTTTTCTAAAAACTTATTTTCTAAATATTTAATATTAAATTTTTGAATTTAAAAATATGAAAAACTAAATGCATTTCTCTTGTTTTTTAGCTGTAAAGTGAAATATTAAAAATTTAAACATTGATTTTTTTTTTTTTTTTTTTTTTTTTTGGAAGACTAGCATTAATTTAATGCTTGTGAAAATGAAAATACATTCGGCAATGACTAATTCTATAAAAAATTTCATCATTGAGTTTTCCTAGGATTTGGTGACCAGAGACAGGAAACGAATATATCAAATAGCAGAGTAGGCTTTGTTACTTTGATAGTGGTGTTCATAAACATAATATTGTTTAAACACAATAAATGTAACAAAATGACATTTATTGTGTTTTAAAATAAACAATAAATATTGATACCTTTCAAAACTTCTTTATTTTAAGCACTTTTGTTCTAGGCCCAGATTATCATCAGAATTGCTGTCAAACGATTTACTCTTTTGTTGTTATGATCTAACAAAGTGTCATCTGACATCTATACTAATTGGCTACACATCATTGCAGGCCTGCCTATTGATTAGCATTTCCACAGCTTCATGTTTAAAGACATTTTTTCTAATTTGATAACTTTTCCAGATTTTCAAAATTGATTTTTAGGTTCACTTTGTAGTGGTTATTTTATTAGGTCGTCAAGGATGAAATTTGTTGAAAAAAAAAAAAAGCAAAGTTGGTTCATAATTTACAAATAAAAGGAATTTTTTTATTCATCAAAGTATGCACATATATTGTCTATACACTTTTGTTATTTAAGAGAGAGGTTGTTTTGGTCAGTAGTATAAAATCCTGGAGGTGAATTCCTGGAAGGCCAGTTTTACAGCTTTGTTGGAATTCAAATGTTTTTCTACTTGAACTTTGTCCAAATTACAGAAGAAGTGGTAGTCAGTGGGAGCTAGATTTTCAGAGTATGGAGTGTGATGAAGAGGTTCCAACTTCAATTCCTGTAGTTTTGCCACAGACATTTGTGCAAATGTGGTCTAATGTCGTCATGCAATAAAATAGGAGTCGATCTGCTGACCAATCTAGGCTGTTTTTCTTAAAGTTTTTGCATTATTTAGCCCAGTTGGCTGCAGTATATTTCTGCTATGATCGATGAGCCAAGTTCCATGAAATTGTTTTGGGTCACAACTGCAGACCACCAAACACTCACCATCATCATCTGTTGATAACTTTGGAGTGTGTTTCGGTGATTTATCTTTGTCCAATCACTGCGCAATTGGCATACTGGATCCATTTCTCCTCACAACTGACAATTCATTTCAAAAATGGATCAGATTTGTGACAAGAAGGCAATATCAAGCAAGCTTTCAAATGTTTTATTTTTAATCCAGTTCATGTTAAACCCACTTCTCCAACTTTTTCACTTTACCAATTTGAGCTAAATGAGTTAATACTGCTTGTTTGCTAATATCAAACTTCAGCGATAATTCATAGGCACTCTGAGATGGGTCAGAGTGAGCAGTGACCTTTAGTTCATCATTATTGACCTTTGATTCTGGGCGACTGCATGGTTCATTTGTAAACTCAAAGTAACCTGTACAAAATTTGGTGAACCAATTTGATACTGTCTGTTATGTAGTAAAACTAGAGTCAAATACACTACTAATATTTTGCACGTCTGCGATGCTCTAGTTCCACATAAGAACTCATAATTTGTAAAAGTGCGAAATTTAACAATTTCATCTTCAACAAAATTAATTTTAAAAAATAGTTTTTAATAATTTTTTTATTTTACAATGATTTCTTTAAATAGGCGAAATATGTATCTTTCCAACAAAAACTAGTATGTTGTGGCCACCACAAGACTTTCTTCTATATATAAAAAAAAAAAAAAAAAACGATTTTTTGTTTGTTGTTGTTAAAAGTAAAAAAAAAAAAAATAGATAACTTTGTTTTAAATTATCACATATTTATAGTTCTTCCATTCGGAGACCTTTCGAAAGATACCCATCTGGAACATTTACCACTGTCATGTTAATATTTTAGAAAAAATACGATGACAGCTTCATCTGTTGAATGATTGATCCCCAAATCTAATCAGCACCAGTTTATGTCAGGGGTCAACTAAATACCAAGTTTGGTTAAAATTCATTTAAAAAAAAAAAATTTTTTTTTTTTTTTTTTTTTTTTTTTTTTTTTTTTTTGTAAAAAGTAAAAAAAATCGATAACTTTGTTTTAAATTATCACAGATTTATAGTTCAACCATTCGTTTTAAAGGTATTGACGAGACCTTTCGAAAGATACCCATATTGAAAATTTACTCCCCTCGAGGGGGGACTTGCCCCCTAGGGGGGTTGACGAGGCTCCTACACATACAAAAAAATTTTCCCAGTTGACTATCTCTATTATAAATAATTCTTGTAAATTTCATAATGATTACCAAAAAATAATTCTCTTTATGCACATTTATACAAAATTTTGTCCTATATCACCATGTTAAAAATTTAGAAAAAGCGGGATGGCAACGCAACCAAGACAATTTTTACCAAAAGTTGATAGGCACTAATTTATGTCAAGGTGCAGCTACATACCAATTTGTGTGAAATTCTGTGCCGTAGTTTGTGAGATACAGTTGGCACAAAATTTTGTCACACACAGACAGACATTTTCTAAAAATGGTCAAATTGTGTTCTACATCTCTCAAAACGTGTAAATCCATCAAAAACCCGAGGTCGAAAATTTTTATGAATCCAATACTTTCTTCTATTAAATATAGAAGAAAGTAAAAAGGAAAACAGTAAAATATTAAACTAATGTCAAATAATAAGTCTGTTAATTGTGGCAATTTTATTAACTACAAGTTTCATTCTTGATGACCTGATATTAAATTTGATATTCAATAAATGTTGTCGGGCTTTGAGTGACATCAGTAATTCTCTTTTGAAAGGAATATAAAACAGAAAAGAAAAAAATATATATCTGAACTACATAACATATAATTTGTAGAAAAATTATTTAGTATTAGGTAAGTTTATTTTGGTTTAAATCATATTTACTTGATTTACATATTTACTTTCTTAACTGCACAGTTCCAAAGTTTCAAGCAAGACATTTTACATGTACATCTTGCCAATTCTTTAGTTTGTGTTCAAAATTTAAAACATCTCTTCTTATCTCTCATAATTGAAAAATTGTGTCTGATGTATCTATGATTTTGTGTTGTTTGTTAAAATAAGACTTCAATTATAAAAAATATATATATTCATTATTTACAAATAAAAAAGATAGACTATATATTCTTGCAGTAGCCAGGGGTGATTGTGAGTCAAAGGTAAAAACCCTGAAAATTACAGCCTCAAATTAAAAAAACTCCAAAATATCACATAATACCCAAACTGTTTAGGCCAGAAGCCTCCAATCCTTTTACATTTCATTCACATATCACCTGGATAACAAATGAACAACCAATGAAAGCAAAAAATAACTTTATAGGAAATATGAAAATACAGATGGGTTGAGTAAAAACCCTGAAATCAGGGGTAAACCCTGAACACAAACACCCCTGAGTAGCATTTGTCATAACTTAAGCAAGACTGTTAAAAATTTACAATCTCTAATGAACAAAGCTAGCATTGTTCGATCAAATTTCTTTTTCTTTTTTGGGAAAATAGTATCCGTTGCCAGATGGCTATGCACCAATCAGATATTTTTAATTTTTTGAAAATAAGGTGGGATATCAAATTTCAAGATTTTTATATTTTCAACCACTTAAAGAGATAAGGGGACAGTTAAAATATTTAAAAGATAAGCTAAATGATGACATATCAGGGTTCATACTCAAGCAGGGTTTAAACTGCCATTAGTTTTTTTAGCATTTTGCTAAAAGGTATCATATTTTGCTAAAACATGTTGGTCAGAATTTCGCTAAAAAGCTAAAACTGGATAACTGTATAAAATATCTCTATAACTCAGATTTTTATTTTATTTATTTTTTTTTTTTAAATATTTGCAGGCAAAAACTACGAAAGTACTGAAATATTTGGGAATGATTATTTATGTAGTAATTTGGATTTATTTTTAATTTTTAATGATTGAATTTAAATGCAAAAATATTTAAAAGTATGTCAGAATTCAGAATTTGATTCATAGAAGCCTTCTTAGCACTAGTATTTCACGATTATCTACCACTACACTTTACTTAATTTTTCAATTGCTTTTTCATTTTACACATATAATATGAGTACCTCTTTTTCTATTGTTAAAATCAAAACATAGTTTCCCTGATTCATATTTTTAAAGTCACAAATATGGATGCTTGGTTAAAATCATCAATGAACAAAAGAATAGAAAATAAAACTGAGGATAACAAAGCTAAGTAAAAGAAATCAATGGTATCCAAAGAATTAACTTTTGAAAAAGCTAAAATAGTGCTTGCCTATTTTCGCTAAAATGTTAAAGTAATTTTTTTGCCAGGTTAAACCCTGTACTCAAGTATAGGGAAAAAAATCCCTGAGTTTTCCAGACAATTTTCAAGAAAATATTAGAGACATATTACAAGAAATGCTCCTCTAGAGAGGAGAAAATACATCTTCTTCCACTGTATGATGTCATGTTACTGCCAATCATGACAGAAATTCGGGTAGAAATCATTACTTACATGCATATTTTCACGATCATTTGAATCTTGATGTGAAACTAAACAAGAAAAATATAATTTAAGCGAAAAGATATATTTGTTTTTCCACATTTTATAATCAATTTTCCCTGACTTTTAAACAAAATTTTTATTTTCTCTGACTTTTTTTAACAAAATCCAAAGTCCCTGAGTATTTCAAGTTTTCCAGGTTTTCCCTGCTGAGTATGAACCCTGCATATTCATTAAAATATCCACTGCTAAATACCTTATATAAATAATTCGTATTTTTTTTTTTTTTTTTTTTAAATGGAGTGGGTTTGTGTTGCCCATTCACCTAATGACAGGAAAATCATCATTGTCTCAGTTTTTTTTTTTTTTTTTTTTTTTGTATGCTTATCTAACTCAAAGAGAAATCTAAACAAATTCTGTCATTTGGTAATAATTTTACAGGACAGCTGGGAAAAAAAAAAAAAAAAAAAAGAGCTTTGGCACTCTGAGACATGTGTCCCAGGTTTAATTTATGAAACAGGACTTCTCTGCTCAATATAAAATTATTCAATTTTTTATTAACTAATAGCATTAAAATGAAAAAATTATTTTTAAATAAGAATGTGCAATCAACTAAATAAAAAACTTAAAGGTCATTCTCACCTATCTCCAATAGGAGAAGCCATTAATACAGAGGAAGCATTCCCTATGGGTTCAACAATCCCAATACCTAAATTATTGCAGGATGATAATGTTTTCCATCCCATCAGTTTAGCTAAAGCTTGAGCAGCATTAACTTGATGTTGAGACACCTGTTATACAAAGTAAGTAGTAATTAAATGAAAATATAATGCTCGAATATATATGTACATACTAGAGATGAAGCTAATTACAGCTCACGCTGAAAAAGAAACTGTCACGTTTTTCTAAATCTAGTAAAATAAATAAAATAAAAACTGAAAAAATGTGAATAAAAAAATATAAAAAGTTTTTATGGTACAGTGATAAGGAGAAAAACTATTTTTATATGAATCTTTGATGTACTGTTTAAAAATGTCGTAATTTTATGTAGAACAAACACAATCCTAATAATAAGTGGTGTATTATTGATTCATTCATGAAGTATTAGAAACTAAACCTTGGGGACGGGAGAGGAATCTCAAAAATTTATATAATTCAGTTTGTAATTTCATTTTGCATATTTCTCTTGTAGCAATCGAATTTTCAGATTTTCATTAAATGTGACAAAAGTAGTTAAATTAAGGGCCCTCTTCACTCACCGCTGCCGGAAGCCGAAGCTAACGTTATTCTATAGGGAATTTTTCTTTACAAATAACTTATTAACTAATACATATTTTTAAATTCTGTTTTCACATTCTGAAAATTCCCAGCTGTAAAACTGACGGACCTTTTTCAAAAAATTATTTTTTATATTTTATTTTGAAGCTGCAAAATACGAATTTTCAATATGTGAATTTTTTTGCTTTTTCAGTTTCAAAATAAAATATTAAAAATTAAAAAAAATACATTTTTGAAAAAGATCCGTAAATTTAACAGTTGGGAATTTTCTGAATGTGAAAACACAATTTAAAAATATGTATTAGTTAAAAAGTTATTTGTAAAGAAAATTTCCCCATAGAATAACATTGGCTCGGGCTTCCGGCGACGGTAAGTGAAAAAAACCGCTAAACAGTTTTTTTTTTTTTTTTTTTAAAGTATATAAAGTACAAAATTTCAATTAAAAATAAGAAATATGTTTTGTAAAGTTAATACTAATAAAATATACTAATAATTCTAATAATTATTATATAAATTAACATTTTAAGAATTTTTTACTACTTGTATTTATTTGTTTATTTACTTAATAATGTACATAGGACTTATTGTAAAACAGAAAGTGAATTATTTTTCAGAAAAATATGAAAAAAAGAAAGGACCAAATTACAATATATATCAACATATCCAAAATGATAAAGGCCTTATTGACACTTTAGAAACCTCTGACATTTATAAAATCCAATATATTGCAGAAAATACTACAGTTAAATGCTACATAGGTATGACAAAATGTAAAATAAACTGCATTAAAGAACACAAATATCTCTATATATTTAAAAAAAGTTTCTGTAGCTGGCGTCAAATTTTTTTGTCTGCGACAGCATCTTCTCGCACAGGGCAAAATGCTCTGCATCATGGGAGGTATCAATGTGTTTCGAATACTTCAAGGAAGGCATTTCAGGTAGTTAGAAAACTGTATCATTTTAATTAACGAAGTTATTAAATAAAAACTTCGGGTTTATAAATGTACTCTATTTGCCATTAAAGAAATAATTTCTCTTATTACATCATTTTCCACAATGACGTCATTCTCCACAGGGAAATAAAAATGTTATCACTGGTGTAAAATAAATAAAATAAATTCCGCAAACATCTCTTTTTTTTTTTTTTTTTTTCTACTTTTAGAAAATTAATTTTATTACTGGCAATATATATTTATGTTTATTTTATTTATTTGTTCTTTTTTTTTTGTGTGTGTGTGTGTGAATAACGAAATAATGTCATGTCTGTATAACTAACCGCGTTTCTTTTTACCATTAAAGTGTATTTATTATTTTTATTTGAAAACGTTTTTTAAAATACTTTGGATAGATTTTGGTATACAAAAATATTTAGATTTAAATTCAAACTCAATTATAAACGAAAAATCTTCTTATTTAGCATTGATAATTTTTTAACATTACAGAATTAGACATTTCCATGATACATTTCATACTTCTAATTATGGCAAGAAAAAATTCACCTAAAATTTTTATAGATTTTATTCTTTGTTAATGTAAAAGTAGATAGGAGAGAAGGTACTTTTCCTTTTGCCGGCGAAATTCTCTCCTAGCAAACTTTATTGGCGACAACAATACTTTTATGGATTAAAAGTAAATTAACTTAGATTTTTTTTTTCTTTTTCAAATTTAAAGTTTATTTATATACGTTATTAAGGATTTGACAAAATAAATGTTATATATTTTAGGGGACAACACTTTTAAAAGCTAGCTTTAAACAAAGCTTCACATAATTTAATTCTTAAAAATATAAAATAAAATAAGTAAACGTAAAATAAGTTTCTTTAATTTTTTTCTTATTATTATTCGAAGTGTTTTGAAACAATTACTCTGTCTTAGGTGCCTAATGTTTGGCATTAGTTATATCATTCTTGGCAACTTTATCGCTTCACTGACAAAATGGAAAAGTATAGAAGAGAATTAATAATTGAAGCTGCAGGAGGTTTTTCCAAATTAAAATGATAATAATAATAAACTTTTTTTCTTTTCGATATTTTTGAATGTCAAAATTTATTTTCTAGCAGTTCAATAAATACATACAGAGAGTATATACTGCCATAAATTAACTAAAGAAATTCAATAATAAAAAGTACGAGCATTAGAAAAAATAGATTCTAATTTTTTTCAAAGGTTATCCTAATTTAATTTAAAGGTTCTAATTCTTTTTTTTTTTTTTTTTTTTTTTTAACAAGAAATTCTACCAAAAAATCCATCGCTAAATAGTGACAAAAACTTAAATGTCCCCAAGAAGTTCACATACTGTATCTGTAACATAAAATGATCTAGATGTTACGAATGGACTCTTCCCAGCATCGTCTGCTCAGTCATGTGATAGGGGAAAACAAATAATCGAATTCAATTAAATATTGTTCTTAAGAGCAAAAGTGTTAATATTTACTATAAAATACTTAGCACATTATATCATTAAAAAAAATGGTATAAAATATTATGTATTTCAATTTGACATTAAATATGGGTACTTCCATTTTTTTTTTTTTTTTTTTTTTTTTATGCTGTATTAATTTTCTTATTTAGTGAAAGGTAAAGAAGCGAATATCAGCAATTCCTATTCAGCAAAAGGCAGAGCGCCGCAGGGGTTAATAAGTGAAATGAGTCGGGGAGAGGCGAAGCTATCCTTGGGGGTTGATGAGCGGAGCGAGAAGGGGGCAGAGTCCCCTAGTGATATAAAATTCGGTAAAATTACCACAGTGCTTACCAAAACAAAGAAATTATAAAACTTTGAAAGTATTAAAATGCTCGCAAATTATAAAAATCAGAAGTATGGTTTAAATCATGAATTCTCACCAATCCTAACACTTACAACAGAAATGAACCAGTAGGCAATCTAACATCATGCCACCTGTTAAAATTCATGCCAGGAAGTGGAGCTCATATCAATGACACTAAAAATATTCACCAACTAGCTATTGATGAAGACAGGGCCCCTGTCGAAAGGACTAAGCCAAGAAATTCTTTTAAGTAATATTTTTAGGTTTTATATTAATATTCATATTGGAAGTTTTTTAAGTAGTCTTTAAATTTTATGCTAATTTAAATTATACTTTTTTTTTATAAGTTTTGAACAGATCTAAGCTTTAAATCTAGAAAAAATCATTTAAACTTAGGCAGATTTTCAACAAAAGTAGGATTAAATGCATCTCTTAATGTGCCTGTTGATATATTTTAGAACAGTGATTCTCAATCTTTTTTTGTCGTGGCACACTTTTAACAATTTCAAAATTACGGCACATATTTACTTGGGGCAAATATTTCACTTAATGAAAGGTCACAGTTATCGAAGATAAAAACAGTTAAAAATATGGTATTTAACTGTAAAAACAAGTTTTCTTTAACACAGGGTTCATACTGAAATATGGGAAAAAAATTCCCTGAGTTTTCCCCGAGTTCCCAGACAATTTTCAAGAAAATATTAGCGACATATTACAAGAAACGCTCTTCTAGACAAGACAAAATACAGCTACTTCCACTGCATGATGTCATATTACTACCGATCGTAATAGAAATTCAGGTAGAAATCATATTTACATGCGTATTTTCACAATAATTCATTATTTAAATTTTGATACGAAGCTAAACAAGAAAAACACAGCTTGAGAGAGAGAAAAAAATTGTTTTTCCAGGTTTTATAACTGATTTTCCCTGAGTTTTAATGAAAATTTTTATTTTCCCTGAGTTTTCCCTGACTTTTTTTTAACAAATTCCAAATTCCCTGAGTATTCCCTGTTTTCCAGGTTTTCCCTGAGGAGAATGAACCCTGTAACAGTGTACTTTTCTTTAATTTAAACAAACTTTACTCGTAATAATAATAAAAAAAGCATTATAATTTTTACTATATACATTTCTAAAATTGTGGCACAGTGGTTGAGAATCACTGTTTTAGACAATAACACAAAAGTAGCTTAGCAGGACTCATCACTTCTTCATAGATACACATATTTCAGTTCTGATTTTACTAAATTTTTACAACAATGTCAAAAAAAAAAAAAAAAAAAACTAGTATGCTGTGGCCATCACTAAACTTTCTTCTGTAATTCTTTATAACAATACAACTTGCTGATTAACATGCACAGAAATTTAATCAACATAGCTTCTGACAATAAAGATTTTATAGAATCAATTTGATGCTTTTTAGGTTACTTTAGGTAACATTAAGTAAAAGTTTCTTAGATACATCTGAAAAATATCAGAAAGTGAATAACAGCAGTGTCACATATTGTCTGATATATACCTATGTCAGCATAATTTTTCATATCTATTTCAAATACCAATTTTGGTGCATTTACCTGATAGATGCTAAGTTTTCTGGTAAACAGGAACTACTTCAGTATAGCAGAGCCACTTATCGTCCAATATACAATAAAATGAATAAACACAGTTTTTCATTACATTTCATACATTAGTTTGAGAGATACAGGATCCATAATATTTTGGTCACAGCAAGACAGACATTTTTTTTTAAATGGTCAAATTATGCTCAGATATCTGAAAATGTCTAAATAAATCAAAAACTAGAGGCTGAAAATTTTCACAAATCCAATACTTTCTTATGTATATGAAAGAAAGTAAAAAACAATAGGGTAGGTGCTCCAGTAATTGGCAAGCTCCAGTAATTGACATCTATCCCGAAATAATTAATAAATAAGAAAATTAATAAAATAACATATTTAACATATAAGAATTTTAACATTTTATGTCAAACACTGAAGCACAGGGTGCTAATAACTGGTAAAATGAATAACTAGCAGTGTCAAACACTGGAACATAGGGTGCCAGTTACTGATAAAATGAAAAACTGGCAGTGTCAATTACTGGCACATTGAGTGGGTGTCAAATAAAAATTCATGAATAAAAAAAAAATTGCTATCAAATGTAACATATATATGGTTCTGAATGTCTTTCATGCCATATGTACTAACTTAAGATTTCTAAAAATATTTTCTGATGACTGGAACATATCACTGGTGCATTTATCCTACATACTGACCATATTTTCTTGAGGGAAAAAAAAAAAAAAAAAAACATTCCATGTCTAAAACTATGAATTTCAATTCGAATCACAAACAAAATTTTAATAAAATTTTGAAAATATTTTCTTTAGTAGAATTATTTACTTTGAACACGGAGGGGAAAAAAAATATTGAAATTTCCAGCTGTAATTCTAATGTGAAAAATTTATATAACAATGTAATGAAATAATAAATGCATACCTGACACATAAGAAGGTAGCGTAGTTCTTGAGCTTCATATGATAAAGCCATTGTACGCCCATCTCTACAAATTGCTTTTAAACTTTTCTCTTCCACATGTATAACTAATGGTGTTCTAAAATAAAAAAAATTTAAGTTCAAAAACATTTGAAATATGTTTACAGAAAATGTCTGGAGAAACTTTAATTGTTTAGAAAGTATATTAGAAATTATTTTTATTTAAAAACACTTAGAATGTTTTTTTGCAATATGTTTAAAATTTAAAAATGTTTAAAATTTAAATTCATTCCAAACTATAATGTTTTGTAATGTTCATGTATTCCAAAAATCTGTTTACGTTAAATTACTGATAATTTTTTAATCATTCTGCATAATTATAATCTAAAGAATGTTTTGACTATTTCTTTGAAAAATTTAAATAAAAGCTATTTTGAAAGCACAATAAAGTTTTGGAATATTCCATTTAAAAGTATAAACAATTGTTTTAAATTGGAACTTATAGAAGAGAGATGGAAACAAAAGAAGAGTTTCAACAAACAATTTGTTGAAACTCTGATAATTCTTGCTTGATTTTGACGAGCACATATGGTCTGATAACTCACTTTTCCATTTTGATTCAGTTGAAATAAGACATATTTCATTTGCTCTCCCATTTATTTCCTGAATTATTATTCCAGTGTTCAGGTTAGCTAACATTAGAACTTTTCCAAATTCCCTGATTTTTCCATGACTATTTTTTACCATTTTCTCTGACTTATGGTGCTTATTTCTCGCAAAAATTCACAAAATCAACACACATTTTAGCAATTTACAATAACGAGCTTTAAAATAAAGCCTATTTTCACAAAATTTGATAAAATTTCCCTGACTTTATATGAAATTCCTCAATTTTTCCATGATTCCCTGACCAATGACCACCCTGGTGTTATATTTATATTCTCCTAGTATGTAGACATTAACCTTTTAAAGTTCACTACTTAATTTATTTTAAAAATTACTGAACTTATTTTAAAAATGGCTTTTACATGCATAGCTGATAATAAATATTTAAAAAATAAAAAATTAGCATTGTCCCCTTACGAGAAATTATTGATTTGAAACATCTATAAGTTAAAGGTGCCAATTTTCAATAAGCACTATCAGTAATCAGAGTTATATACTTATGCAACGTGGAGGAGTGAACCGTGTCACGGAATATTTTTTATGCAAAAGCCCACATATAATAATGAATTGCACTGTTTTTGTAAGCAAATATATAATATATTAATTAAAAAATTTGAAAATTTTTAAAACAAAAGTAAATAAATATGTATTTCTTTATCTTCTTAGAAAATAAGAGTTTTTTTTTTTTTTTTTTTTTTTTTTAAACCTGCTTTGAAGGGGAAAAAAACATTTGGATCTCTCTTTCATTATTATTATTATTTTTTTTTTTTTTTTTTTTTTTTGCTTTACGTATCTTGCATAAAACCTAACATATCTTTTGTTTGATAGTATAGTATGTATTTTAAATTTATTGAGGAAAAACAAATAGATTCATCAACTTCAGTAATCAAGCCTAAAAATAATTACATATGTGAGAAATATTGAGCACTTCTTCTATCACTTTTTTGGTTTTTCCCTGATCACTAGCTGGGAAACGGCGAGGGGCAGTCAAAATATAAATAATTAGATAAATGAGAAATGAAATAATTCTACTTCTTTATAGGTTCTAGAATCTAATAAAGCATGTTTAAAATGAATATTGACATTTATGTTGCTGATGGAGAAAAACTGGGAAACTAAAGGCTTCTGCTGAGCTTTTAATCAACGATGGCTGGTTGGAGATAAGAAAAGAGGGGGGTGGGGAGTGTAAAAAAATAATTACATCAGGAAGAAATATTGTGTAATTCTATTTCTTTATAGTTTCTAGAATCTTATAAAGCAAGTTTTAAATGAACATTGACATTTACGTTGTGGATGGAAAAAGATTGTGAATTGGAATGCTTCCGTTGCGCATTTGATCGTCGATTGTTAATGGAGTTTCTTTTTTTTTAACGAACGATATCCGTGACTTTTTAAAAAGCATATAATCCGTAATTTTTATATGTTGTCCGTAATGCCGTAATTATTGCTGTAAATCCGTAATAATTACGGACAAATTGTAATAATTGGCACCTCTATATAAGTTAACCTTATTAAATTCAAATAATATTTAATTTAATAAATAAAACACTTTGTAAGTAAACATTATCGACTACAAGAACTCGTAAAAATTGTTTCAGGTGAAAATAATAGTCCAGCTCTTCATTAAATGAAAAAAATTAGACATGAATGCATCATCAAACCAGCAATTCACACGCGCGCCCACTAAGAAACTTCAAGTGACTTATGCATTTAGCTTCCATTGAAGTATTGTTTGTTAAATTTTGTAATAGTGCTGCTATCTACTGAACAGAAAAGCGACAAAAGTTTAAAAATTGATTAAAACAAGGAGAAAATGTTAAAAAAAAAAAAAACTGCTACATAAAAATTGTTAAATGATGTCAAATATTTGGTTTCGCTACAAAACCAATGAACGTTAGAGGGTTAATAGAACTATCCATAAAATACTTTTGGTGTGAGAATAATAACACTCTATTATTATTTCTCTCAGTTTAGAATTGATTCTTTGTTTTTATAATGAACTTGTACGTACTAACCACTTTATTGCAATAACATTTTTTTTTCCCCTCTCTCTCTCTTTTTTAAATATTTTAGCAGCTGGTGAGCCTATCTAACATTTTAAGCATTCAGAACTTTACATGCACTTTTTCTTCCTGACATGTAGCATCCTGAGAATAGTTTCACAGTATTTCGGCAAAAAAATAAATAAATAAAATTAACAAATAAATAATCTGCATACACTCAAATAAAACTGACAGTTTACTTTTGTCTAATTTTTTTTTTTTTTTTTTAATGTTATGTAAAGACAAAAATATGTAAAGATGGTGATAGATTTCATATCTGCTATCCTTTTTTACATACTTTTGTTTCTAAGATAAATAATTCTCTTTTAAAAAACAAGTTTCACTTTTCATTGAATTATGCCTGGCAGCTCTATCATTTTAGAGTCAGCACTAAATAAATATTTTTTTAAAAAGTAAAAACCATTATTTATACACCGAAGACCATTAAAAAAAAAAAGATGAGTGTGTATGTTTTGTAATTTCAACAGTCTAGAAAAATCTTTAAAATTTGATATTTATGAAAGTATATTTGAACACTGGCAATAATATAATTATTAATTTGCAAAATATTTAAATACTCACCTACAAATTGTTTCATAGCCATGAGTCATAATGTTAATTTTGACACTGCTGAGTGTAGGACTATTTAGGCATGCCCAGTGTGCAACTATTAGAGGATCTTTGATTTCACAAGCAAAAGTATCGATAATATACATTGTTCTGTAAAACAATTATAATAAATAATAATAGTAATTAGTAATAATGCATTTCAGAAATTCATGATTTTCAGAAATCAAATACAGCAAAACATCATTCATACATCTCTTGTTTATACATCTTTTCAGTGCAGTCTCATCCATTCCTATTATTTTAATGCAAAAATTCTTCATTTATATGCCATTCAATATCAGTTACACGTCTTTTCCTCATTTCTAAAATTCATAACACTTTTCGACTGTCTATTATTTCTCTGTTCTAAATGTTAATGTTGATGAGTATGTAAACTGTGATACCGATATCAAGACTTCAGAATTATTTTCATTTTATGAAATAATTGAAAACAAACTGTCTGATGCTAATTTAAGCAATGATGATGTAGAATGTGAAGAAATTATTCCACCATTTTTTAAAGATGCATTGACTGCATTGAAAAAACTTTGAACTAATTTTATTTGTCAAAGCACAAGAAAAAAACTTTTAATGAATGCAATTCAATTCACAATGCAGTTCTTAATACTCACAGATAATTAACACATTGGGTGAGTATTAAAAAATTTTTAATGTAATTAAATAACTACCTGTATTGTACAATGCTTATGATTAAAAATATGCAATATATATGTACATATAATTAATAATTCTTCAGATATATTCATATAATATTCAAGATATGTAATACAATACTGAAGATATGACGTATAATAATTATTACTCAAGTCATGGATTAATGTATGATTTTTCACACTTTTTATAATAAATCTTTTTAAAATTTAATTATTATTTTCAAATATAAATTTTATTAGAAAGTAATATACTACTTACTTATCTTAAAAAACTTTGTTAATTAGTAGTCTCCTGCTCAAAAGTTTAGCAAGATTTGCAAATAATCAGTTTTCTTCAATTTAAAAACTTATTTCTCTCGATGAAATGTTTTCAAACATTGGGTATTTAAAGAACTGGGTCTTCCTCATGTTTTTCAGTGAAGATTGATTTAAGACAACATTTAGGAGGCCGGTAACAAATTGAGCAAAATCAATAATGTTTGTGATCACCCTGTATCGTTAAGTGAACAAAATGAACTGTAACTTTAAAATATGTTAATCTAGACCCAGTTCAATTTGTGGATGAATTTGTGTGATGATAGCATATTAAATAATGGAGATATAAGCATTTATTTTAAAACTAAAAAAAAATAAAAAATAAAATAAAAATCAGCATGTTTTTTATTTGTAATATACAGAATTTTTTACAAAACTTATTCCCACTTTCAGATAAGTTGAAAAAACACTTTTGAAACAAAATACTGCAATCGAAATACAAATATCTTAAATATCCCAGGAAACATTTTTATGAAAAATGTTTTCACTGTGCTTGTGCGAAAGACAGAAAATTTTTTATTACATAGGTTGAAAGCTAGATATATTGGGAAACTTTTGTCTAAAGTGCATTTGAAGAGAGTAAAAATTAAGCAAATTATTTATTTAAAAAAAAAAAAAAAAAAAAACGAGCTAGATTTTAGGTTTTTTCCAAGAGTTGAAATTTCATAAGGGATTTTTCACAAAAGTTGCCCAATATATCTAACTTTCAACTAGTGATGTGGGGTGGAAAATTTTCCAGAAAATTTTCAACTATGTTTTTCCGGAAAATTTTCCAACCAAAAAAACAATTTTTTTAGTAAATCTTTTGCATGATATATTTAAATTTTCTTTTATTAGTCATAGTAATGCTATATGCAGTGTGAAAAACAAAAGTTTCTGATTAAAGTCATCATTTAGAAAGTTACCAGATGTATGTTTTGAGCAACTTGCTTGAGAAAGAGGTTATTTATTATAATACAAGAGGTCTATGGTTGCTAATCAGAATAAAAGTCCATTCAATAAGTTTGTAAGAACATAATTATAAAGCATTTGACAACATACAAAAAAAAAGATATATTGATAAATTAATGCACTACTATACTGCTGAGCATGTGTACCTATTTTTCAAAATATTCATTTGATAAATGATGATACACCGATGTTTTTCAAACTTAGGCAGCAATTCTGACTTAGGTCACCTTATGGTCTCTGGTTATGAGAGAGACTCAGAAAGTTAGAACATTGTCATAATCTTCATTAAATATTCGATAATAATAATAAAAGAAAACAGAGCAAAACTTAAAAAAAAAAAAAAAAAAAAAATGTTTTAATTACAAAATTGGCATTGTTGAAAATTTTAGAGAAAAATCTTATATAAAAACATAATTATATATTTTTTAAATCACTTTTTAAAACTAATTTCTAATGTGGGAATTTATTTTATTTTATTTTTTTTATTCAAGCAACATGAAATACAATTAATTGCCTAAATAAATAAACAGCAAGATTTTGATTAATATTTAAGGAAATCAAATAGATAAAATGAGTCACATCATATCTTGTAACTGGAGGTTTAGTTGAAAGAACTCATTATTTCTTTATTTGCTTAAAATATCCGAAATTGAATTGTACTTGAAAAATCTCATAAAGGTGTTACATTTAAAGTTAAATAATAACAATAATAATAATAATAAAATCTCAAACTTCCAGATTAATTTTTTTGAATAGAGGATTACACCCATTATCCAATACCATACCACCAATTATTAAAAAATATGGTTTTGTGTTCGCAAACTATGCTTAAAAGTAAAACAAATCAAATCAAGTAAAAATCAAAAGAATTTTGATGAAATGAACCATACCTTGCTAATTACCTTGTTGAGTCGGCAGCAAAATTGATGCGCTGGCAATAATTTCTATTTAAAAGATGTGCACCTAATACTATTTTGTTAAGTAAATATTTATCGAGTCATGATCTTAGTCTTATAATGTTTAAAAAAAGTAAGTTCACGCTAAAAATTAGCGATCAAACTAAAGAAAAAAAAAAAGAAAAATATGGATGTGTGTTTCAATGATTTTGCTGCCACTAGCAGCCAAACCCCATATTATTCTAAACAGAAATTTGTTATGATAATTACCTCTGTTTTTTTCTTTTTTTTTAAAAAAATTCTGTTTAGTTTCAGAATACTCACAATTGTAAAATTTGTTCTTGTTTTTCAAAAACAGTGTTTTTTTTTTTTTTTTTTTTTTTTTTTAATTATAAAGTGCAAAAAAGAACTTTGATCATTTTTTTCCACTTCGTAACTTCAGTATGAAGTATTAAAAATTAAATAAATTTTGGGAAAAACAAAGGCAAGTTTAATTTATATATACATATATATATATATATTAATAATGAAAACAGAATTAAAAAAAAAAAATCATTAATTCTCATAAAAATTTTCCCTATATAATAAAATGGAGTTCAGCGTTTGGCAGCGATATGTGAGGGTCTCTGACAGCTACAGAACGTTCAGACACCTTTTTTATAGAGATTATTCAACCATTATACGTGCAAAACAGTCATTAAAAATTATAACTTTCTAGCTTTATACATGTTTAATAAACCATTAAATCATAATTTCTGTGTTTTGTTTATTAATTTCTTTTTGAATTGAATAATTATTCATACTTTTCTCTGAATAGTTTTGTTTACTTGTAGCTTTTAATGTATTTAGTTTTATTTTACAAAACCTTTGATATTTAGAGATTGAAAATTTTCCGGAAAATTTTCCAGAAAATTTTCCGTTTCAAAATTTTCCGGAAAACCCACATCCCTACTTTCAACCTATGCAATATTTTTTTTTTTTTTTTTAATCTTTCGCACAAGCGCAGTAAAAATGTTTTTCATAAAGATGCTCATATTTCATGAGATATTTAAGACATTTGTACTCCAATTGCAGTATATTGTTTCAAAAGTGTTTTTTCAATTTATCTGAAAGTGGGAATAATTTTCATTTAAAACTCTGCATACTATAAATAAAAAATATGCTGATTTTTTTCAGAGTTTTAAAACAAATGCTTATATCTCCGTTATTTAATACGCTATCGTCACACAAATTCATCCACAAATTGTACTGAGTGTACATACACATATCCTAAAGTTACAGAACATTTCGTTCACTTAACGATACAGAGTGCTCACAAACATTATTGATTTTGCTCACATTGTTATCGGCGCCCTAAATGTTGACTTAAACCAATCTTCACTGAAAAACATGAGGAAGACCCAGTTCTTTAAATACCCAATGTTTGAAACATTTCATCGAGAGATAAGTTTTTTAATTGAAAAAAAAAAAATAATAATAATTGTTTGCAAATCTTGCGAAACTTTTGAACAAGAGTGTATTTTCATATGAATTTTGCTACAGTTTGCTTCCATTACATTTGTAGAAATCATAATTTTATTTCTTTTTTTTATTTTGACTAAATGTCTTTTTATTTATAAGTCCTTTTACGTCAGTCCCTTGAAAGATGTTCAAATGGTGCTTTACTGCATAATAGAAAAATGAGTTTTCTTTATGTAGATTTTTCATTTATAAATCCTTGAACTTAGGCAGCCTTAATTTATTTGTTTTTAATAATAAAATAAAGTATTCATTTAAAAAGAAAAATTCTTAATTTTCTTAACTTTACACTGGTTAATTTCATATCCATAATTCATCCAAGAGTAAATATTCTTATACATATTCTTCATATAGATTTTTTTTTTTTTTTTTTAATTGTTACTGGCATAGCTCCAGCAGCAGAAACAGTGCAGCTCTGAATCTATTTTTGTTGTAGATTTTACATATTTTATTCATTGCTAATAATGCACTTGTTATATTAGACTTGCTTCAGCATTTCTAGATCACTGATAAATATTGTTTTGCTGTAAATAGATACAGAAAATTTTGCTGCTGGGGGCATAAGGAAATAAGTAGACAAGACATGTGAAAATTATTAGAATAATTTTTTTTTTTTTTTTTTCCCTTTCTTTCTATGCATGCAACAGTTCCAGAAAAATATTTTCACTTATTGATATAATTTTATTCTTCATTCTTCAAAAACAAATTGGGTAATATCTTTTCATTTTCCAGTAAAATTTTAATGTGTTTATGACCTCAATTCATCTGCCTGTCTGTCTGCAATTTAATTTCCACAAATATTTTTAGAATTCAGCAAAATTCTTTTTAACTGTATTTACCCTTCTGATCATAAATACTAAGCGATATCTAAGATATCTAAGCAATTCTAGAAATTATGTAATTAACACCAATGATGCATTTTATGAGGCCCTGTAAATGCATCATTAATATTAATCACATGATTTTCTACAGAAAACATCCTTTATAGTTGAAAAATATATTTTGATTTTGTATGTTTAGTGTTGCATAGAGATGTCAAAATGGGCTCATAAAAAATTCATGTTTTAGACTATAATGTATGTATCCAAATTATTTTGTGAGTCTTCATACAAAAAATGTACAACTTCTATGTTGAATCTAAGAAAAAAAAAAAAAGAATATACATCAGTTTAATCAAATTTTAAAAATATTTTAAAAAAAAAATGCAGATACGAGAACTGAAATTATAAGCATTGCCAAATTTTGATGGAAAGTTGTTAAAAAAAAAAAGTCCTTTAAACTATTCTTGAAGAATAAACAAAAAAATTACGAAATTACATTTCTTGAATTAATGCACGCATTATTATTAATAATAATAGTAATAATGAAACAAAAAACCCCAATTATAGTACTTTAACACGTTTGTATAGTGTTCCCATTAGATTATTTTGTAAGGGTAGCGCCCTTCCCTTTATATAATTGGCAAAATGCATCCTGCCTTTCTTGAAAATACTAAAATAAACTTTTAATTATACATAGAGATCTCTTGGTAAAACATTTCACCTTACCCTTACTACACAATGTCTATGTTCTTTAAGTCTTGCAGAAATTATAAAAAACATCATAAGATCATTAAAATATTTATTATTCATGGAAGGATTCAAAATTAATACTATATTTATCATATTTAAAACTAACCTTTTTTTCCCTTTGTTTTGTCATTGATAAACACAATTTAATTATACATTTACTATAGAACTTTTCTGCTTCAATTGTGTCCATTTTAGTTACATGTACCTACACTGTCCCTTTTCCTTCTAGAGCAAACAAACACTACATTTGTATTTTTAAATGTATTTAATAGGGTTCCCATTAAGAAGTAACACATAATTTTCATTATCTGTTAAAATTTGAGTGAGATTTCATTAACACAAAGTATGAAACAGGTGATAAGCATCATATATTTATCATTCCTTTTTTTTTTTTTTGTTCTCTTTCATTTGAATTAGGCAGCAAAATTTACATATATATTAGGGTGGTTCGAAAAAATCGATTTTTTTATTTCGGAATCACGTTACCTCTCAAAAGTTGTAGTTTGGTATCCTCAGTTGGGGAAAAATAACAAAAAAATTCTAAATTGACATCTTCAGTTCGCGCATGAGGCTGAAAGTTGGAAAAAATGTGTTAAAATTTGAAATTTTCAAAAAATATTAAAATTAGTTTTTTGTAATTTTTTATAATGCAACAGTCATAAATTGTTAGTATATAGCGTAGTTTCAACCTAAAAATTTTTTCATAACTTTTAGATGACATATTCTGTTTGCGCATGAGGCTTAAACTTTGAAAAAAAAAGTCAAAAACTGAACACGAACAGTAACTGTCCGGCAAGCACAAAGTTGGCGCCGCGTCGTCGCATTCTTAATACATTGCCGACTTGTCTAGGCACACTGAGGAAAAATTCTGTAACTGACATCTAGAATCTAAATTATAGCTCTATAAAAAATAGTTCCATGTCATCCTTATAAATTCCAGTCCCCTTGAAAAGCGAGTTCTAGATGCCCGTATTAGAATTCTAGAGCATTTGCCTATATTCTCGAGGGCAAAGTTATTTAAAAATCTCTGCAAATAAATAAGACTACAAGAGGCGGGTTTCAGCAACTATAATCTTGGTGTATGTCCTAATTCTAGGAAATCAAGTGCGAATTTCTCGCAATGCAAAAAATTCGGAATATTCAGAATATTGTTTCACCATCTAGAAATGTGTAAATAAGAAATTCTTGACCATTTCGTCTATTCAGTTTTACCTTATGCGCATAGTTTCTCAGGACAAATTGGCAAGAAGTTGCCTGACTGTGAAAAACGCTCTGTTGCTAATTTTGAAACGACTAATACTGAGGACATAAATGTGACCAAAACTGACTTAAACAAGGACCAACAGTATTTACTTAATATTTATGGAGCAGTCAAGACAGGAGAGTGTGCGCCAGATCTCGCTGTGAAAGATCCTGGTCTTCTTAATAACTCTAGGTGGTTAATTTGGGCAAATAGGATCTTAAGACTATATATTTCTGAAGTAAAACTTTCTGACGAAATTAAACTTTTGGTCAGCTATATTACGAAGATATACGCTCCAATATGGTTTGGAATTAAAATGCACCTCTCCGTAAAGTTTGGAGCAGTTCACGTGTATAAATTAGTACAGAAGACTTGACAGGTGCCCGAGAGGGTACGTAAAATAATTGATCCTGTCAGTCAGAGGAATACGTATTTTTGTCATCCCGAAAATCTTTAATTTCAATGGTACTAGATGAGAGAGTGCACGTAAGACAGCTTGCTTTTCGAAGATTTCTAAAAGCAAGAAAACAAGAGACAAAAGGGAAATCGGTGCGAACTTTTCAACCACCGACCATCAATTTTGCAGCTTCAAATTACATTGAACTTATTGATTGTTCCAAGTGCAAACTTACACCTCCTCCAATAATGAGAAATGTGTTAATGCAAAGCATAGAAGAACTTTCTAATACTAATGTTCTCCCAGAGTTCGAGCTAATTAAATTTCTTTGCCACACGAAAAGTGTCGAAAGAATTGAAAAGTTCTTAACAGAATCTTGTACTAAAATGGAGAAGAGAACAGGGATTGTTTCATAAGGACAATTTTGCTCTGAAGGTCAACTATGCCAGTATTTGACTATAAATCTCAATTTAAAACAATGCTCAACACATCTGAGGAATCTTAAAGACACAAAAAATAGGTAAAATCTATATATCATTCTGTAATTAGCTAGGACATGCAATGTTATTATATACATATAAATGTGTGTGTGTAACTATACTTGTACGTATAATACTGTAATAAAAGGTTATATTCAACACATTTAGAATTTTTAAAATACTTTTGAAACGTAAATATGCCATGTATGTTTTATTGTATATTAAACACGCAAATTTCAAATTTTGGAAGATTTTTAGCCCAATTTAAGGCTTATGCGCGAACTAAAGATATAATGTAAAAGCTATAAAATATTTTTTTAGGTTCAAACTACGCTATATACTGACAATTTCTGGCTGTTGCATAATAAAAAATTACAAAAAAACTAATTTTATTATTTTTTGAAAATTTCAAATTTTAACATATTTTTTCAAACTTTCAGCCTCATGCGCGAACTGAAGATGTCAACTTAGAATTTTTTTGTTATTTTTCCCCAACTGAGGATGCCAAACTACAACTTTTGAGAGGTAACGCGATTCCGAAATAAAAAAATCGATTTTTTCGAACCACCCTAATATATATATATATATATATATAACATAATTTTTTTCAAGAACCTCCAGAGAGATTTAAATGAATAAAAAAATAAAATTGATTTACTTTTTTTTTTAAGATACAATACTTCTCTCTGTTCATGATTGAAAATGAATTGTTTGCCCTTCAAGGAAATAATACTTTACTAGTTCTATCATGCTTTTGCATATGTGGTATGCTTAAATCAAATAAATAAATTTAGCTCACACAAAATTTGATCATTTCCAAAATCCAACAGATCGTTAACTTTTTACAAAAAATTAATATTAATCTTTTCTTAAAATAAAAAATAAAATTAATAAATGAAGGGGGAAATGTTACCTGAGTCTCAAAACGACATGTCTAGTCTGCTTTATTATTTGTTCCAACAAGGTTTCACTGTAAATAAAGATAAAACAGTTAAAAATAAGTTTTATGTTCTGTGTGTGTCAATAATTAAAAAAATAAGATCTGATAAAAATAAATCTGTAAATCAAATCTTCAATTGTAATTACTTACACTCCCAGTGGCAGAAAGTTTTGAAGCTGTCTGCGACAGGCTTTTAAAATTTCATAATCTGTCTGCAAAATTTGCGTGTAATCAGGGGTGAAAATGGATTACACTCAAAAAGCCTGAAAGCTGATGGGGACGGGGGGAAGGGGGGGGGGGCTTAACATCAGTGGTGATCTCGTGCAACAATACACAAATACAATTTTACTACAAAACAATATAGTATAAACAATTGTATTCATTCAATTCATCTCATTCAATTAAATATTTTATATAAATGTTTGACACAACACAATATAAATAATTATAAATAATAAAAGTATTAGTTTTAGTTTTGATACAGAAATTTTTATAAGTGAATTGTTATCTGAAAGTTGCAGACAAATTTTTTTTTCAGTGCTGACAAAAACTGTCCGCAAGCCATTTTTCTGTGTCCGCGACTATGTCGCCGTGTCGTGGTATTTCTGCCACTGGGTTTACACTATTTTATTTCATTTACTCTTTCTTTGCTCTCCACTTTTAAGCTCTCACTTTCAATATTTAAATTCAAGGATGAGATTGATAAAGTGTAAAAAAGTGGAAGTTTATGCGAAGGATGTATATTAAGGAGATTTATCATCACGTGAAGCCAAAACCAATATTATTGTACTAGCCGCCTTCGGCGACCAGCTGGTTCGCGATCCCTGAAAAATCCGACTTTACGAAACTCCCGCTTGGTGGCGCCTGCGGCGCCTTTTTCCCGTTTAAGGTCTAATAACAGCTTATTGATATATCGTATCAGGGCCGGTCCTAACGTTTTTGCCGCCGTAGGCAAACCTCAAAACTGCCGCCCCCCCTCACATCTTCAAAAACTTTAAAATTAAAAGAAAATAGATTGCTATTTATGTTAAAAAATATTGATAATCATAAAAATACGGTCTAATCGATTTGGACTCAGTCAATAATACTTATACAATATTTGTAAAAAAACTTTATTAATTAAAAACATAATTTTTTTTTACTAAAACTAGTACAGAAAATGCTTTTAAAACAACAACAAAAAATGTTAGTACAATATACAAACTTCCAACTATTATTAAAATGATCTCTTTCAAACCTTTTTTTTTTCTGCAAAATCGCGAATAACTTCCTGCATATCTAATTTGTTACTCAATTCATGTTCAATGGCCAACATTGCTAACCCATTAAAGCGGTTTTGAGTAGACATAGTTCTTAAATAATATTTTATCATTTTTAGTTTAGAAAAAGATCTTTCTCTGGTAGCAACAGTTATGGGTAAAGTTAGCAATATTCTTAAAGCAATGCTTAAATTTGGCCCAATGTTGAGGGAGGTAATAAATTTGAAGATGTCAAATGGACCTTCTTTCTTTTTCAAAAGTGAAGAAATAAGATCGATTTCTTCAGCTAATTCTAAAGCATTAAGATCAGAGGAATCGTCACCTGTTAAGATGTTTTTCAGATCTTTGCAATGTGCCAACAATTCACTTTTACGCATGTCTAAGTTTGTGGATATCGTATAAAAATTCAAAAGAGTCGTTATGACTATTCAATAAATTGAATCTCAGCTCCAGTGCACTGATCGACTGATCTATAGTAAAGAAAAAAAAATTCTATTTTATATTTCTCTTTTGGATCTTGTTCTGATTCGTCTACACTTTCATAAGAAAATTTTTGTTTTTTAGATTGAACACGATGACGTGGTGTAGTCAATTCAAAATTTTTTTATGTCTATTTCGTCAGCTAATTTTTCAGCTTCTGAGGTAATATTGTGAAAGGATTCTTCTGATCTTAATTCTTTAAAAAATGTTAACGAGCTATATAATAAATCAGTGGCTTGGGATAGATCAAAATCTTTTGATTGAAGTAGCTTACTTATCGGATTAACATTATTCAAAATTTTGTACTAAATGACGACCAAACATAAAAACTTAAATTGCTTTATTGTAATTAATAAACCCCTGGCCTCATCTCGAATCATATTATCTATTTCTGAATTTTCATAGATACGTAATAAAGCATCGTGAATATTTTCTATTTCGAAACGTAAAGGTTTTAGGGAATCTATACGACTTTCCCAACGAGTGTCGTTCAATGGTTTCAGTGTAAGAGTTATAAGGTGTTTCCTCAATAAGGCCCACTGAAAAGTCGACGATGCAAAAAATGTGTATAGCTTTTGAACCATATTAAAAAAATTCGCTGCCTCCAAGGATGATTTTGCCATATCATTAACCACTAAGTTAAATGAATGACTACTGCAAAGCACATAAAATGCTCTGGGATTTAAAGATTTAATTCTTGATTGTATTCCCAATTTGTCACCTCTCATTTTAACTATTGTCGTAACCTTGATATACCTCATATATTTTCTAATTTTAATCCATTTTTCTACAATTCTTCTAATAAAACTTGCGATAATTCCTTACCAGTAGATCTTTCAATAGGAAGAAAACCAAGAAAACGTTCATTTATGTTGCATTCAAATTCCGCTCCTGATTGATCAATGGGAATATATCTATCTTACTACAAATGTCATTTGTTCATCCTTACTTGCATCGGGAGTACAATCAAGAATAACGGAATAATATTTAGCTTTTTGTACTTGTTTTATAATACAAGACTTTATGTTATCATGTAACAATCCAATAATTTCATTCTGAATGTTTTTTCCTAGATATGTTGCTATATTTTCTTCATTATTGAGGATTCTACGAAGATGTTCCTCTATTATTGGGTGGGGTCGAATTCAGCTAGCATCTGAATTAACTTCAAAAAATTTCCGTTAATATGTTCATAAAGTTTGTCGCTTGTACTCTGAAAGGCCAGAGAACTTTCACCAAGTAATTTAATAACTGATATTATGCGCAAAATTACTTCAAGCCAATATTTAATTTCAGAATTAATTAATCTTTGTGCATCTAAATCCGTCTGACAAGTTTATAAACTTCGTTTCAGCTCTATCCTTGATTTCAAATTATTTAAATGCGTTTTCGAGTCTTCATGCTTATCTCACCAATATTCATACAGTTTCTATAGCCCATTTTTTAAAAACAAACTCATTCTTCAATTACCAAAAAGTTTACGTCAAAAACAAAACACAAAATCTTTTGATACTGAATATACAAACCAGTCTCTTGACACGTGTTCTCCATTTTTCAAAATTCTGTTATAGTACTTACACTAAATCTTCGATTTGGAATTTGACTGTCAAACGGAAAATCGTAATCGAATAAAGGGGGGTAAGCCGTCCGCCTGCGTATAGAATAATAAAAAGACTATATTCAGAATTTAGAAGATTGTTTTCGTTGATTGCTGTGCATTTCAAAACATAGGAACGGGTACAGAAGCCTATAATTTCTTGTTGTATTCATTTATTTACTTATTTTATTTTATTTGCTATTTCTTTATTCTCTGGATTCAAGTAATCAAAATATATTTTTTTAGGGTTTTTTATTTATTTGTTGTTCAATTGGTTTTGCCGCCCTTAAATTTTGCCGCCGTAGGCAGTTGCCTACCTTGCCTACCGCTTAGAGCCGGCCCTGATCGTATAAATAGCTTATTCAAATCGCAGTAAATTTCCGTGTGGTAGCGCCTTCGGCACCCTCTTCCCTTTTCAATATCTGAAACAGCCTGTTCGCTCACCATGTTATGATCTTTCAAAATTTCTGACTTTAGCTAAGTCCTGCTCGGTGGCGACTGCGGTGCCTTATCCCCGTTTTAGAACTTAAACACCTTCCTCGCTTCCACTTTCGATAATATAAAAATGAAATTATACTAATTAGAAGCTGAAATACAAAGATAATACAAACAATTTTTTTAAAGATTTGTGTCATACTTATCTGTGGTTTTCTCCAAAACTTGCTTAATTCCGGGCTATATACCGTTAAAAATTATTAGTACGAAATGTTAGTGAAAATCTGAATTTGAAACTCTGTAAAATATAAAAGAATAAAAATTTTCTGGTTTTTCCGTAGATTTCTCCGAAAGTGCCGTACAGAATTTGAACGGCTTATATCATTTTAATAGCCTGCAATAAAAATACTTTAAAATATCTTTTGAATGATGTATTATTTATTACAATAATGAATATCTTTGACTCAAAATGGCTAATCTATCAAGGGCGATTAACGATTTCTATTGAAATCCGTCTAAAATTTAAGAATTCCAAAACTGCTTTTTTAAAACCGAATTCATAAAAAAAGGGAAAAAAAAAAAAATCAATACTATTCTGTTAAAAGTAACTTTTGGTGTCATTAACAGATGAAATAAAAATGAATTTAAATAAATATAATATGTCTATTTATTTTATTTTTAAAACTATACTTTAGATTTTTTAACTGCATACAGGTGAGCCATAATGACGGGCAATTTCGAAGTTCTGCTTTTGATCGATTTTAAATTGAAAAAATTCAAAAACTGCTTTTTTATTTCCAATACTTTGTCACGTGGTTGAAAAACAAAAAGCTATTTTTCCCGACCGGAAGCTAACATGTCTAGCACCTGGCACTGAAGAATCTTTGATAAATGAAATAACTGCCTGTTGCCAACTAAATTTCATACTTTAGTTAATTTTAAAAAATCTAATTGCTGTAGAGATAAGCCATTTGCACTCTTAGATTCGGAAAAAAATCCCCTTTCATTTGGTACCAAATTCGTAACGATCGGACTAATATTTCTAATTTATTTTCCACTTTTTCTGTTTTTAACTTCGTTAAAATATCTATTTTTATGCAATCGCAGTTAATTCTGAGTAATTGAGATCGATTTTTGATTAGACATGGGTCTACATTTTAATTAATATCTCCGCAACTAATTAAAATTTTTAAATTCTGTTTTCACTATGCATTCGGGCAGGCTTCGGAGCACACGTATGTCAAATTTTGTACTTCTGCGTTCAATAGGGGCTGAACGTATAGATGCTCAGACAGACAGACAGACAGACATCTTCCTTTATTATTATAGATGGCAAAACAATCCTCATTATTAACTCATTAACTAAAAAATACTTTTATATTCTGTTTTTATATTCAGAAAATCCACAACTGCTAAATTAGTTATTGTTTTCTACATTTCTTTCTTTTTTCTTTTTTTTAATATTTTATTTTGAAGTCGTAAACTGTGAATTTTACAACTTTGCATTTTAGAGATTTAAAGTAAATTTGAAAAAGAAAACAAAAGAAACATTTTTTTGAAAAAGAAGAACCGAATAGTCAAGAATTTTCTGAATGTGAAAACAAAATTTAAAAATCTGTATTAATTAATGGTAATAATGGGAATTATGTCCCAATAAAGAATAATATTCGTTTTGACTCCCGGTGACGATACAGCGTTGCCTCTCAAATAGCAGAATGAAATTCCCTGACTTTTCCAGGTTTTCCAGACGTGTTCTAAGAAAATTCCAGTCTAGCCATATATTGTGCATTGGTTGTATTGAGGGCAAAATAATTATGGTACCACTTGAAAGCATAAAAGTTACATATTACTTTGACCTAAGTACAGATTGCCCTCCATGTGGGGTCTTTCTAAAAGGTCTTGTTTCTAAAAAATGGCAGAAGCTAAGAAAAAAACAAGAAAATTTACGTTGGAGGAAAAATTAATATTTTTGGCAATCATTGTATGAAATTCCCTGACTTTTCTAGATTCTGGCTAAAAAATACAAATTCCCTGATTTCCATGGTCAATTTTCAAATTCCCTGACTATTCCATGTTCTCCAGGTTTTCCAGGTAGTGTGGCAATCCTGCGATAAGTAGAGAGTCTCCTTAAAATAAATTATTTTATTTTTGATCTACAAAAAAGAACAACTGATTGCTTTCATTAACATAGACATGTAACACCTTATTTGATTAGATGATGTAAGAGAAATACATTTCAGAAAGTTTTGGTTTATAAAAAAAACAAATTCTGAAATTGCATTAATAATAATTTTCTTCTATTCATGGTTATTTTGTACTTCAAGTGCACATAAATGGGATTCAATTTTAGTGTTTGTTGTTTATTGTTTACTGTTTAATGTATATATTAAAAAAAAAAAAAAAAAAAAAGAAAAGAAATAAAACAACAACAAGTGTAGTATATATAAGTCACATTTGTTCACATATTTTTACTTGGACCAATTTGAATGTAATTTGTATAAATATATGAAACAAATGCTGTTTTTATTACAAAACAGTTAGTTTCTACAATCCCTCCTCTCAAAACTAAAAAAAATTAAATTGTCTTTCTGAGTAGTTCTGCCTGAAAATAATTTGCAGTCCAAAGGGATAATTGTAATTATTACAGAAAGAAAATAAATCTAAAAAATCCTGAAGAATGTCACCTGTAAATTTATTGCATCATTTAGGGTATCTTAGTATTTTCTTTGCAGTATGAGGCAAAGTAAGAGCGCTTTCACACTTGCCGACACGACACCGATAAAACGTATTCGATTGGCGTTATCCGACATACGTGCAGGCAAAATGCAGTGCTATATACCACGTGCTTTCACACCCACCGATTTGAGGACGTATTTGTCGTCCCGATAAGCCGACATCGTTTGGCTGTCGTCGAACAACCAAGCTCCCCATACAATCGTTCCGATAATTTTCTCCCATTCTCCGCCATGTTGGTTTTATAATCAACGTGAGAGTGTTTACATTTTCAGTATTTATTGAAGGAATGATATTTCAGTGCTGTGGATGTATATAAAATTAATATGTTGATGGAATTGATTAAATAAAAGAAGGATAACTAAAAAATATCTCATTGGAGTTGAATTATGGAAGCAGATTGTCAAGTTTTCAGATGACGAACTCGGAAAGTAAAATTTCCTCGGAAGTGAAAAATAACAGGTAATAATATTTTTGGGAATTTCTTTGTTAGAGTATAAATTAAAAGTGTATAATATAACATGGTATTAATTAAAACTGTAAATTTTATGTGCATTATATACAGTGCCTAATATATTGTGTGTTACTGACATAAAAAAAAAAAAAAAAAAAACTGTGCTCATTTATGACTGGAATTCTATTTAAATGGTTTAATAAACGCTCGTGTACTCTAATTTTTTAGATAACTATTATATACTATTATTCTAGATACTCTATTTATAAATGTTGAACTAAATTAATAGTGTCAAGTTTAATACTAAATTAATGCTCTCACTTTTTGTGTATTTGTACCCAATATTAATAATCGAGGTGGTTAAATTTTGGGTTAAGTTAAATTTCTGAACAGATTTTCTTCAATTATTACTTTTTTTTTTTTTTTTTTCACGTATATTTTGAAATCCTCGTCCCCTTTTATTTCTCTCAAATAAATACCCTAATTATTTTGTTTTGTGTGTTGTTATTTTTTGCAGAGATATAATTATACACCTAGTAATCTATATATATTATATATGTAATGTTTTCAAATATATTAGTATACTAAATAATTCAAAAATATAATTATATACCTAGTAATCTATATATATTATATATGTAATGTTTTCAAATATATAAGTATAAAATAATAAATACTTAAAAAATTTGACCATTCAAGTAATTTTTATTGACATCATGCATATTTAAATTATATCATTAATTCAAGAATATTCTTTGTTTTATTTTGTAACTGACTTGATTTAACACTGTATATAATGCACACAAAACTTATAGTTTTATGTAATACTCTATTTTATTATATACTTTTGATTTATATTCTAATAAAGAAATTTTCAAAAATATTATTACCTATTCTTTTTCGCTACTATATAAATTTTATTTTTGAGTTTATCATCTCAAAACTTGAAAATCTCTTATCTTGATTCATCTCCAATCATTATATATATATATATAAATTACATTCAGAAAGAGATAGCTTGCATAACATAGAAACTTTTTCCATTTAAAAAGACACAACTACACTTTTCAAAATAATATATATATATATATATATATATTGATAATAAGAGCTTACAGTTATAATATAAAGATTAATATATATACATACATATATAAAATAAAATAGGATTATCACATGTAAATTATATTTTTATCCTTTGGTTTGTCATAAAAATAATAAAGTCACTTTTTGTACTATTTTTTGACAATTTATTTGTTATCCATTGAAGCTCTTCTAAAAAATATATAAACAAACAGGAAAATATGAAGTAACTAAAAATGTTGATTTCTTATTACTGATCAATAAATATGAGCAATGATTTACAAGTAAACTCCTTCCGAATATTTTTAATGGGAGGGGGGGGGGGGGCTGATTTTTCACCAGTTGTAATTTTACAGCTTTCTCTTTTTCTTATTATTATTATTAAAAGCAATAAAATGATTGAATACTAATTAAATTGTTATCCATTGAAATGTTTTGAAAACACAGCTGATAAATTTTACTCATACCTCCTCTAAGGAATCTCTAATTATGGGATACTACTAATAAAAGGCAACTTTTTTAAAGATTAAAATTTTCATATCTGAGGAAAATTCTTTTATTATCTGAAGAAGATAGTTTTAGAAACTTTTCCAGTTTAAAAAACTAGTCATTTTTTTTAAAGAATTCAGATTTGAGATAAAGAATGAAGCAGATTTATATTAATCTCTTTGATGGGTGTCACTTAAACAATAGGGGGAAAGGAGGGGTGATAAAGGTTATTGAAAGTGCTAAAAGTATGGGATCATTTGTGAAAAGAATTGAGAATTGTATGTATAATAGACATTGGATATAAATCTTCTGAAATTCAAAGTTGCAGTGAAATACAAGAAAAAAAAAAAAGGGGGGGGGGGCTTACAAGCAAACGCTAGATTTATCTCAAAATGAGAATTTACAATTTTCAGAAGAGGTGAAATTTTAATTGATTAATCTCTCTCTTTTTTTTTTTTTTTTTTAGTTTTGTTAGCTGATTTTAGTATTTTACCCATTTTCTCAATGCTACATTAAAAGTTTATTTGAAAATCATTACTATGGGGGAAGAAAAGAAAAAGATTGAAAGAGAGAGAGAAAAAAAGATTTTTATTTACTGTTTGTTTCAAATAAAATAACTTTTTTTCTAAAGATGTTATTCTATAACATGTCTGTATTTTTTGGTAAGCATACTTAAAAGTATTTAAATTATTATATAAATTACCAAAATAGCAGAGTTTGTTGTCAATTTTATATTGATAAATTATAATATAATATAAAATACACTTTTTAAGGCACTAAATATTACGTAAAAACGATTGATTAATAACAATTAAGTTTATTTAGAAATGCAACCTCTGAATGAGGGACACCTCTGTATAAGGAAAAGTACCTGGTCCCAAAGCTGTCCCTTATTTAGAGGTAAGTGTGTATATAAAGCTTTATCAGAATTATAAGAAACAACTAGAAAAAAAATAATTAATTAATTAAAAGGAAAACATATTTTCACCCAATCTTCATCCTATTTTTAAAAAATAGCTCTTATAAATAAAACAAGAGCGTGGTTTAAAAAAAGTAAATCAATTGTATTTATATTTAAAAAAAAAAAAATGACAATCATGAAAATGTAGGTTAATTATTAATGAATTTTTTTAAAATTTAATGTTTTACCTTGAAACATACAGTGCCCCCCCCCCCTTTTTTTAAGGTTACTTAAAATAAAGGATCAATGCTTCTTTAAAAAATGGGATTTAACAAATACATTTTATGTGTTTGTTAACAATATGAAAATGTGCAAATCTTTTTCTAATTAATTTATTTAACAAATATATTTTGCATTTAAAATAGAAAAGTTGTATTTCTGTAATTCAAATGCACCAAGTGTCAATTTTTTTTTAATTATAAATTGATTAAGTTGATAAAATTGCGTGAATTTAACTCATTTTTGGGGTTTGATGTCTCATTTATTAAACATTACCATGAAATTAAATTAAAAAAATAAAATAAAAAAGTAAAATATTAATTTTCTGTTGTCTTTAATATATTCGTCTTGTTATTTTTGATTAAAAACTTAAATTATCAATAAAAGTTCCTTCACTAATGTAAAGATAATTAAAATATTTCGCAGGATGTTTTGTAGTTTTCCAAAAGGCATATAAAAATCATCTTCCACGTATCTTGATTTTATATCATGCATACAGCCAGTGAATTTCGTCCACCACCCCTTTTATTTTTTTTTTTTTTTCTACGGCGATGCGATATGATAAATATGACAACCGCAATTTGATATAAGGAGGAGCTATATTTGAATACGTGCTAGCACAACGCAATCTCGGAATGGAATGAAAAGGAAAATCCCCGTTTTGAAGGAACGATATCGGTGTAGTGTGAAAGCTGTGTACTATCCGACACGATATTGTTCCAATCGTTGCATTATTTATCAGCCGATTTAGTCGCTGTCGTGTCGGTCAGTGTGAAAGCGCTCTAAAAGCTAACTTAATGTTGCATATTTTACATGTTCTATATTAAGTAACATTCTTATATTTTTAGCATAAATATTAAAATTTATTTATTTTTCTTAACTTTCCTTTCTTTCTTTTTTCAGCTATATTCCACTTTCATTATGTGTCAATGAAAATATAACAAAGTTAAATTCTATATTAAATAATATATGTCAAGAGATTATCATATTTTTAACATTTCTTTACTCCCCTATTGTTTATGCATATCATCAACCTACATCAAAAAATGGCTGTTTTTCATGCTTTTGTTAATTGTGCCCTCAGCATTCATTCAGATTTTTCTCACTGTCCTGAAGTATATCAAGCAACCACTGCTATTGACAAAGATTACAACCCTTTTTACTATAGATAAAGCTATTCTAAAATTACAGATTCACTATACCCTGTTTCTTCCAAAACCAAGATTGTTTTTAACCTTATTTTCTAAATTAAATTTGGTCTTAAATAAGAAAAAAAAAAAAAACGAAGTATACAATAACTACATTAAAACATAAATCACCTAACATTTACTTCGTGGTCGTTTGAGATCTTTCGGTACCGGGCACCCGGTCCTTCCAGAAACGCTATCTCTGTGGTGGAAAAGTTGCTTCTGGTCACTTCTCTGCGGATTTCTCATCAGATGGCTCCAGGCTCTATTTGGGGCCACTGCGCCGCTATCGTTGCATACTTCGTTATTGGTTGATATTTCTATAGATTCGCGATACATGGCGTAGCTGTAATTATCGTAATCGGCTAATTTTGTGGTTTTATCAAAATCTATTTTAATATTGTTGTATAATTTTGAATGTTTTAATTGATAAATTGTTGTTACCAAATATTCCCGAAATTACCCAATACATTACCCAATTCCCGAAATTCCAACATGTCCCCAAGATACAAGGGGAAGGGGAAGAATTTAATGGTAAAAATTTTAATCAGTCAATCTCCTTAAAAAAATAGGAGGACAAAATATCCTTGAAAAAAAATGTTTGTCTTGAAAAGATCTTTAAATTAAACTAAGAAAAGATCCTCCCACCTTTCTATCTAAAAATTTCTAAGTTTGTTTTCCTAGGTTCTGAAGTTCCACTCAATGTCATTGAGCATATTTTTCAGTTTTCAGAAATTCCAATGTGCTCCCAAGATACAGGAGTAAAATGGGACTTTTGGCAGATCCTATATATATGTCAACAAGGGAAATTTTGAATGATTCTGGCAGGATTGGAAAAAACCCAGCCCAGTGCGTTTTTTTTTTTTTTTTTTTTTTTTTGGGGGGGGGGGGGGTTGTAAAGGTTTTTTCAGAGTTTTCAGAAATATTTTCTTTCTTTTTTTACCGTTAAATATATCATTCATAACAAGACAATTAAAAAAATTAAATGTTAATTATTCATTAAATCAAAATTTTAAAAATTAAATTTTTAAATTTCTATAGTCTTTTTATGATTAAGTTATAAAGAAATTTTTAAAAATTAAATAACTGTACTTTAATTATTTTAAAATTCTGTTTATCTGCCCTTTACAACAAAAAAAAAAAAACTGGATTTTAATAATTATTTGTGTTCCTTCATTAAAATTTTTGTGTTAAAATAGATTTTCATAAAATATTTTTAATTATTGTCCCTTTACATTACTTAACAGTGTTGCACTATTGAAGTTTTCAGATTTTTTTTTTTAATTTGATTTTTATTTATTTATATTTTACATTTCTCGAGTCCCGCAATTTTCTTTATATTGATAAGCAACTCTGTTTTTCTTGCTTTTATTTATTTATTACATATATATATATATAACTTTTTATTGTATTTCAATGAGAAAATTATAAGTTTTTTCATGGGGAATTTTTCAGAATTTTTTTCTGTAGCACAGTTTGAGCACTTCCAATATTTCTGAAAATTCTTTGTTCATGTTCTAATAATGTATACAATACTTGTTCCATATTTATATGTTTATTGTACGTTAGATAAAAGTGCAGTTTTAAATAAGGATTTAAAAAAAAAACACTTTAGGTTTTTCTTAGTTTTTTTTTTTTTTTTTTTTTTTGGATTGGACAAAATCAAGCCAATCCTAAATTCTGGAGATCATGTCAGAACTTTGAAATTCTACCAAATTTTGCAGAAATAACAGCTATGTCCTTTTTATATTGTTATAAATTAAATAAACATTGCTAAATCAAAATGCCAAGTACCATTTTGGAATTTATAAATCAAACCAAAAATACTTACTGCTCAAAAGTTTTGTATATTGTTTCCAGATCTAATGCTTGTGGCCCGGCCAATCTTCTCTTCTTGCTAATTCCAAGTAATGATGTAGTAGGATGTGGCATTGGATGATGAATCGCTTTATAATGCAGTTCTCTGAGCAGCTGATGCAAGGAATGTTCAAGAACAGGCTTATGTTCATTGGTATGAGGGCTTGGTGAATTTGACTAAAATATACAAGTCCTTTGTATTGGGGCATAAATGCATAGGTACAATTGAAGAGTTTTATTCAGTAACATAATTGTAAAACAAAAATTTTTGAATATTTAAAAAATGTAAAACCAAAATATATTTAATACCTAATTTTTTGAAAACGTGAAACTTAAATCTTGATAAATGGAATTCTCAATCTTTGAACAGGAATTCTGATAAATCCGAAACGAAATATGATAACTTTAACTCGAAACCAAATAATTAATAAATTCTAAAATAATCTAATCTGTAAATAAATTCAATATGTAAATAATAAAATAAAATGTAAACAAGAAATTTTGATACTAAATTTTCAATATGAGAATCCCAGTTACCAAGCAGTTAAATATCAAAACCTGAGAACGATTTTTGAATCATTTTACTGATTAATAAGATTTTATATGATTGGCCGTAGCTACGATCTCAGTGGCAGTACACCAGATCCGATGACCATTTAAATCGTCACTTGAGCTGGAAAAAAATACATTGAAATAAAAGATTGACTCACCCAACTACCAGAAATGATGATGAGAAGATACATTACTTTGATGTAAACATTTATTGTTTTCCACACACAAGCACAAAATACATTAACAATTAATCGCTGGCCAGCACTCGATTATATTAAGGCACACCAATGTGGGTTACACACATTCCTGAAATAACACAACATTTGAGCTGGATTTAATTTTGAAATTGAATAATTAACGATAATCATTACAGTCGTAAATGCATGTCATGTGATTGTCACGGTCCTTTACTCATTTGCTGATTTACTTTTATCAGTTTAACACGTGTCGGTTAGTCCTACGTACTTTCTGCGATCTTATCATCGTAACATAATAGCTGAGATTCTGCAATTCCAAAACCAGTTTTATTTAAACAATAGACGATAGTATTACAGTATTCCTTAATTTCAAAGGACACACTTTTCAGTATCAAAAGCTGATAACTGGTACTTCTCGAAATAAACAAAATGGCGCATACGAGTAGCAATTCAAAATGGCGCCTACTGGACTCATCACAGATTAAACTGGCATTTTACCGATTTAAATTCGTCGGTAATTCATTGAGATGACTTGTTGATTGCATACGTGATTTTATAGAGGAACTAGCCGAAACAAAGTGAATTCCACTCCCTAATCCTGGGTGGGAGTAGAATTGCTGAGCACGCCGTGTAATAACAGCATCACGGATGTTATTTCAAATACGAAGAAAAATTTCTCAGAAGATTCTTTAAACATAGTAAAACTTCTTTTGAGTGATTTCCAGTTCAATGTATAAGGATCTTACGTTGGATCAATTCGTTAAAAAAACAGTTTCCATAGTAGTGCTATTTATACATAAAAAGGCTGCTAACAATATCGTTCTTCAAACAAAAATTTTAGCTGTATCATCGGCTTGGGATCCACGGCAAAACTGCCGGGCCCTTGGCCTGCACAACCACCTACTTCACTCTCTCTTCTCAATCTCTTTAACCGAACTTTTTTGCCGGAGAATTTCGAAGCCGCGCGCCGTAATCAGCCAATCAGCTTCACGAAATCACCGGAAGTCAAGCGCATCGCTACTTCCTGATCAAAGCTCCAGATTTTTCTACAAGATTCTAGAAGGAATTCCCTGCCTGCCTCCCCTCTCATCGGGCGGGAAAAATGAAGAAGCGATGAGGAAAAATGACTGCCCGGTGAAAATGAAAAAAAACAGTGGCGCGTGTATTTAAAATCAGCAAAATCGTTGTATTAAAATTTTGAAGTTGGATCCCGATATTTTCAACGTATATGGATGGAGAATATCTCGTTTTAAAGGTAATGATTAGTAGATTACTCCGGTATCGGTGTCATTGCTGAGCTATCTACCGAAAATATTTTATTTTGGAATCTAAAAAGGAAAGTAAAAATATTAAGAAATAGTTAAAATTGACTGCTTGTCAAATTGTTTCGTTACATTTTGAGCGATCTAGCGTTTTCTCTAAATACAAAATTATTTTAGAATGTAGTATTCCCGGAGTAATAAGGTTTTACGGTGGATTGTTATCCATAATAATTTAAATTGTCTATTTTCTTTATTTTTAACGATGTATACGTTGTGAAATTTTTAAGAAAAAAATGTTACTACTAAACCAGTGTGTAACAATAATCATTAAAATATGCATTAACTTTTCTGTGCAGAAATCCATATCATAGCTGCCGACTTTGCAGTTTTAAAAATAGGAAGATTTCTACTTGAAAATAGGGAGAAAAAGGAAGATTACCTACTCTGTAATAAGAATTTAAAAACTACTATATTTTTAAACAATTTCAAGATAAATTTGATTTTTAATGCAAAATATCTGATTTTATAAAAGCAAATTTAAACTTTAACAAAATAATAATAATAATAAAGTCATCAAAAATTTCCTAAGTAGGTTGATAACATAATGACAGAAAAAAAAAAAACATCACAGTGATGTATTGAAAATTCACATTGTACTTTTCCTATCTTACATTTTCAGCAACTGATATTATATATCTTGCATAAGACCTGCGTTTAGTAATATAGTATGTATTTTAAACTTATTAGGGAAAAACAAACAGATTCAACATGTTCAGTATTAAAGTCTAAAAACAAGTACACATTTGAGAAATATTGAGCATTTCTATCACTTTATTGGTTCTAGAATCTAATAAAATAATTTTATTCTGAACATTGATCCCTTTGTTGTAGACTAAGAAAACTTAAGTATCGGAGGGTGTTTGATCTTTGATTGCTAGCTAGAGCTGGGGAAAGGAACGGGAGGAGGGAGAAAAATAATTATATGAATTAGAAAAAATTCTACTTCTTTATAGTTAAAACGTTTAATTGCCGTTAGTTAATTGGGTTTCTTTTTATCAATGAACAATTTTAAAAAGTGGAAGAAATCAATTAAAAATCGAAGGTCAGAAGATTAACTTAAAAAACGGAAAACTTCTGCCAAAAACGGAAAAGTTGGCAGCTATGTAATATATATATAAATATATGTATATTTAAATCATTTTACTTTAACCCTTTATCTACTACATTATGAATCAGACAAAAATGTATTTGAAACATACATTTTTAGTTACTTAAGAGTAATTTTTTAAAGATTTATGCAATAAAAATCATGCATAACACTTTACCATAGTAATTATTGATGGTTTAGTAAAATGGTATTTTAGTGCACCGATGGTACGTTGAAGTAAAAAAAAAAGATATTAAGACCTTAATAATGTATAAAAAAGTATTTACTTTTTATGTCGTCCTTTATATTTTTCTAAGATTGATGATAGATTCTTGAGGTAATATGGGTATTAATTACAACACACATGAAGATCGGGAAAAATGCCATGCAAAATCAGTGAGAGCACTCAATGAAATCATTTCTTGAACAAAGGTGGCTCATGTAGCGTCTAGTGCAGGGCCTGAAATTTCAACTCAGATTACACTCGCCAAAAAAAAATTTTTTTACTCGCCACAAAACAGGGTTGTCTTTTTTCTCTTTTAAGCATTTGGGTTTTTTTATTTTTTCTAACTATTTGAAAGCCTTTTACAAATATGTCTAAAATTATATAGATTTAATGTGTGTCGTATATCAGCATGTTTCAAAATCATCTATAATTAAAAATCATTATAATGTATTGTATTTGTGATTTGAAAAAAGATTAAAATATCTAATAACATAAATGCTAAGAGTCATTAAAGTAAAAAAGAAGAAAAGAAAATTCTTTGTCATACAATATCTTGTGAAAATCTTTTTATTATGAAAGATTAAGCTTCCTTATTTATCTATTTATTTACTTAACTTTTTACATTAGAAATGTCTTTTTCGTCCATTTTATTTTTGTAATCAGACGGAATGTCGATGTGTATAACTTGTTCATTGTTGTCATTTGAAATAGCTATTTCAGAATAACTCTTTAGATAAAATCGTTGCTTACAAATCATTACAAGCGCAAATCATTGGTGTTTCAGTAAAAAAACTGAAAAATATGAACTGATTTTTGATCATAATTCAACAAAATAAACATAGGCAGTATCTTTGAAAGGGCTCATTTTCATGTGACAATATCGCAGGCAAACTTTCGCATATCTCTTCTCTCGGATAGTGGGTTCTCACTCTGCTTGGAGAAATAATAGTGGGAGAAACGAAACTGCCGAAGAGATCAAAACTTTTATTTATGCACTAAGCATTTTTCCTTTCCCAGGCTGGGGTGATCCAGGGCTTTCTTAAATATCTAGTAGGCCCTGGGTGATTTCGGGCAGTGTACACACAGACTCAGCTCTCCCAGAATCTAAAAAGGAGAGGTTAAATATAAGGTTATAAGAGGGCAAGATTTTGCCATATTTAAATCTGTAAAAAGGATGTTTTCTGTCACCATATCGTGTAAGAATTCTATCTATAACTAGACCAAATTTTTACTCGCCACATTAAAAATTCCACTCACCAATAGCGAGCTGGCGAGTGGAAATTTCGTGCCTTGGTCTAATGCCATAAAGCGTGATTAGAGTGAGATACATACGTTTTATTCTAATAAATACTTTTGACATCTCTTCCATAAATTCAATTTTATATGATTTTTAAGCCAATGGTACTTTAAAGTACTGCCAGTAGGTAAAGTGTTAAAATAATGCAATTTAATTCAAAAGTTATATTGTAACTTACTTTAATTCTATCTTGACTGGTACTGTGACAGAGACCAATGCTCATCTGTACACCAGGAAATAGCTTTAAAAAAATTATCAATTATAAGTAAGATTCACCACAATAAATTTCAATTTTAATAAAGGAAATTAACTTACAGATGTTGTAATTTGATTACCAACAACCAGATTTGGTATACTAGACTCCATAAAATTAGCTTCACGTGCAAGCTGAAAAAGAAAATTTCATTTATTTTTTTATACTTTTATTTAATAGAAATAAAAATATAGAGAACCCAGTAAATCCTATTCAAATTCAGTAAAACAATCTGAATTCACATTTCACCGTGAAAATCAATGGATAACAATAACAGTGTATTCAACTTTCTTGGCAAATATGATTTACAAACAAAAATGATTACAGTTAATTTCTTAAAAATAATTAATTAAAAAATTTTGCATTGGGGTTCCCTGTAAATTAATATATTTTAGTGGGCTTTTCTTGTGGATTCTTAATTATAATTTTGTAACAAAAAAAATTATTTTAATAGTGAACTTGAATGGTCACTGCTTATATCATTTTTTATTGCAATTTAAAAAAAATATATGCAGCTACTTTTAATCATGTTATTATCTATCACGCTCATATATGTTATCCATCTTTGACATATACCTCAATTATGGAAAATTGAAGCATGTTAACAACAACAAAAAGAGATTTTCTAAATTTTTATATATTATGTTTAAATAATTAAATCAAAGCATTTAAAACTATGCAATATTTTAAAATTTTCAAATGAAAAATTTTAATGATGTATATATTATATGTGTCTGTGATTGTATGTGAGAAAGATAGAAAACGTTATAAATATTTTTAATTCAAAAAACTGGGATGAGTCCTGCAACTGAAAATTTTAAAAATTTCAAATTCAATTCTTAAATGTGATATGTTATTATAATTATACAAAAAAAACAAAAAACCTCTAAATATAAAATATGAAAACATAGCCTTAGGACTGAAGCTCTGATGGAAAAGTGTTTAGTTTTTCAGTATGCAATACATATTTTCTACTGAAATAAATATCATAGATATACCAACAAAGTTCTCTGATTTTATTAAGAATTAAAAAAAAAAAAAAAAAAAAAAAAAAACATACGGGGTGGACGGAAAGTAGCTCTTTATATTTAATATTTTTTCCCTCCTAAAATATTATAGGTATAAATTCAATTTTTTGCACACAAGTACATATATTATAATGTACCATTATTTTTGCAAAAGTTACAACTTAATGTGCACCCTAGTGTTTTCTAGACATTGTCTTAAACAAACAGGTATGTTCGCTACAATCACAAAGTTTGTGGTTTGCTGCGATACACTAGCAAATCACAAACTCTTTTTGGACATGAGAATAAGATCCATAAGGTCATAAGTGGTGTACCTGCTGAGTTCTTGGTTAGGGTCATAGCAAATATGCCTGTCCATACTGCAGCAAACATTGAATTGTAATTTCTAGAAAAATAACGGTATGTAATAAACTATATGTGTGCAAAAAATTATTTTAAGAGGGAAAAAATTAAATATTAAAAATAGGGAATTACTTTCCACCTACCCTGTATATATAAACTTACTTGAGAAAAGAGTTCTTTACAAAATAAAACATTCTGTGCAGCTTCTAATTTTTGTTGCCAGTGGGTTTCAGACTGTGCTAAGGCACCATGAGGCAAAGGAATGGTCAGTTCACCACTTGCTATAGTTTCAGTATCTAAATTAATTAATTAATTAGAAGCAAACAGCACAAAATTATTTCCATATTATATTGTTTATTTACAATAGATTCATTAATTCAGTAGCATAATATAAAAAACATATACACCAATTAACTAGAAATAAACTTATCAAAGATAAATGAGTTAGCCTGTCAAATACTCATGCTTTTCCCCATCATAAATGGTTAATACAGAAATCTCTTTGAAAAGGTCTGGGTGCTTTATGTACATAAACTGTCAATGCATTATTCAGTATAGCAGAACTTGAAGGGCTTCAGGCTTATATAGATAAAATATATTAAGTAGTTTCTGAGGACATATTAGGTTATGGATAGAGTGATTCAAATAATACACATTTAAGAATTAAAATGTAAAATTATTAAAATATTATTTCTTTATTATCATACCTTGTAAATATATTTTTTTATTATGAAGTAAAAGAAAGATTTAATAAAATTAAAAAAAATTTATATGTCTCATTAATATATTAAAGCCAATGTAACATTTACAATGAGATAAAAAATACAAAACTTTAAAACTTTAAAAATACATTTTAATTAAAAACATTAAAACACAAGACAGACGTTTCGGCTAGAACACTAGCCCTCCTCAGCGTCAAGCATACAAGCACAACATTTACAAAAATTCGTAATACATCATAGCAAGATTAAAGATTCAGGAGGAATAGCTTTAGCCTCGTTCAAGGCAGAATGTTGCATTTTAGTAAAAGCGCCCTCTAAAAAAATACGGGATTCATATATGTTTACATTAGAAGTTAAAATTTTAAAGTTTTCAAAATCCGGAATATGATCAGTATTGAGAGAATGGATTACGAGTTTTGATCTTAAATCTCTTTTGATCATATTCCGGATTCTGAAAACTTTAAAATTTTAACTTCTAATGTAAACATATATGAATCCCGTATTTTTTTAGAGGGTGCTTTTACTAAAATTCAACATTCTGCCTTGAATGACGCTAAAGCTATTCCTCCTGAATCTTTAATCTTGCTATGATGTATTACGAATTTTTGTAAATGTTGTGCTTGTATGTTTGACGCTGAGGAGGGCTAGTGTTCTAGCCGAAACGTCTGTCTTGTTGTTTTAATGTTTTTAATTAAAATGAATTTTTAAAGTTTTGTATTTTTTATCTCATTTTAAATGTTACATTGGTTTTAAAAGAAAGATTATTATCATTTGTCGAAATTTTGTAATTGTGATTTTATTTCATCTATATTCCATGGATCATATAATTATGACTGTACAACATATCCTACTACTAGGATGCTTTGCCTGCTTCACTGCCACTATATTTAAATGAATTTTATTTATTTATTTTTAATCACTTTCTTATGGCTTTTTATAAATAATAATTAAAAATAATTCATTGATTTTCTCAAAACCCTGTATTAGAGTCCCTCCTGCCTGCAGGAACATGTTACCCAAGTAATTAAAATTGGGTGTTTCCCAAAATTAAGATTTTACAGATGACTATATCTTAGCATCTAATAAAGATTTTACTTTTGAGACCATGTAACAGCGAGACCTAGTTTTTCTAGCCTTCATACTGTTGTATAATAAAATGAAGGGATATGTAAAAACACATTTTGCTTCCCAACCCTCTCCCATCCTCCAGGGGGCATATTCCTAAAAATTCTAAAATTGTTTTTCGGCATTTTTGTTTGTAGTCTGTTTTTCTTTGAAATATGAAGAGTTATGCGAAATCTTCTGTGAAAGTAATCCCCCTCTAAACTATTAGTTTGAATATAGATACTTATAAAATAATAATTTTAAATAATTACTACACATTAAAACATACAATTAGTAATTGAATAATTTATCAATTCTTACCATTTTGAATGGATACTTGAATATAACTCACTCCTTCCAATTCATTAGGCAATGTAACTTTAATTGCATTATTTCTAACTGGTACATTATTAGGGAGTGGAGCAGGTGGCTGAGAATCTGATACTTCATTTTTACTAACTTCAAACACACCAGATTGATAGTAACGAGAACCAGCTAAAAGTATTCACAGTACTTCATTTAAATTATGCAATAATATATGGATCTACATTAATTTAAAAATATACATAAAGAGTGGCAGTTTGAAGCCATAAAATATCCAAGATATCCTACTAAATGTTTTTATTATAAATTAAATAAAAGCTATTTAAGTATACTATAAAAAACCTTACTATAGGCTTTCATCCTTAGTCACTTTTACAGGAGGCCCCTGGCATTTTCAAAGGTGCAACTTGAGTGGTAGCGCTTCTAGTAGCAAGTTAACCACTCAAGTTTCAGCTTTGAAAATGCTGAGGGCCTCCAGTGAAAGCGACTAAGGATGAAAGTCTAAAGTAAGGTTTTTTATAATATATTTAAATAATGTTAGTAGGCTTCATAATTTTTAAAAGCTTAAATTAAAATAAAAGCTATTTTTAAGCACTCTGAATTACAATATTTAGTCTCTCAGTAATTTTTTCAGTGGTAATCCATCAGAGTTAACTTGATTTTGCCCGAGTGGGTTGTTATCAAAATCTTTAACTGAAATTGCACTTTTATCTAACTTACAGGAAACATATAAATATAAACCAAATATTATGTACATTTAATAACAGGAGACTTGGCATTGGAATATTAAAACCCGAATAAACTACTACATCAGAAGTGCCAAAAGAAAAATATTTGCGATACATACAGCTGTTTCGGTAGCCTTAAGCGTACCGTCTTCAGTGCAAAAAGTGTCTGCACTGAAAGTGTATGCACTTTTTCTTTTTGCACTGAAGATGGTACGCTTAAGGCTACCGAAACAGCTGTATGCATCGCAAATATTTTTCTTTTGGCATTTCTGACGTAGTAGTTTATTCGGGTTTTAATATCTGTATATTATTAAAACATGAACAAAGAATTTTCAGAAATATTGGAGGTTCTCAAACTGCTCTGTAGAAGAAAAAAAAATCCTGAAAAGTCCCTCATGAAAAAATTTATAATTATCTTATTAAAACAGAATAAAAAATTATATATACAGTGGAGCACCTTTTATATGTTTCTCTTTTATACGTTTTTCTCATTTATACATTTTTCAACTTTGGTCCCAAATCATTCCATTGAATTCTAATGTTAAAAGATTTTGTTTATACGACACAAGTAAATGTTTAATTTCACTTATATGATTTTTTCCCTTGTAGAATCCCAAGTTTGAGTTTCATTCCAGGATTTAAAAAAAAAAAAGTTGTATGCTTTCTATGTTTTATTCTTATCTTTCTCGACTATTCTTTCAACAAACTACAGTACATACAAAGTGTGATCTGCATCAAAAGGGGGGAGGGGTGTTAGAGAAATTTTCAGAAACAAGCTGTTAGGGACTGGTAGGTATATAAGTAGCCTCGAATTTCTAAAAGTGACTACTTGTAGACCTCTCACTCTCACTTTTAATTGATTCCAGGGATGACTTGTGAAAGGAAAATAACCCGCAACTTTACAGGCATTTTGTAAACTTGAAGATTTATTACTCACTTGCATTGGGCGACTTGATAGGATACTGGAAGATTTTCTTATTTCTTATTGCATTTATCTGACATTACTGTTGGAGGGACAAGATTTTTTTTTTCCCCTTTTAATCGTTTGCAAAAATGTTATCTTCATTTAGAGAACGAAAGGCTTTGTCTTTAAAGGTTAAAATTAAAATCTTGAGGAATTTTTCTGAATTTCTATACTTTTAATTATCATTTAATTTTTATCCTACCATTTAAAAATATTTTGAATTTAATTAAAAATATATCTTAGTCGAATAAATGTAAATGAAATCATGAAAATTTATTCAATTTTTATTATTAATGTGACACTTTATTGTGTATTAATGTTAAAACAAATTTTCAGTTGTACGTTTTTTTTTTAGATATATGTTTTTTGGAAACGGTCCCTTGAAAAACGTATAAACGGTGCTTGACTGTATACATATATAATAATGAATTATTAAACGTAGTAAAAGCCAAGCAACAGATACAGGATCACTGAAAGCACATGGACCAATAAGAATGATAATTTTTCAAGTAGGAGGAACTCAGAAAGGTGAAAAAAATTCATCAGGGAAGACCTTTTTCACCCTTGAGCCACCAATGTACAATTTCATTCACTAGTGGCTATAATAGCAAATCACTAGTGGGCTCCCTATTGTACATGAAAATAAATGAAGTGAAATATGCTATTAAGTAAAATAACAGATAAACAAATAATACTCACAGGATGATCCATTTGGAGTCACGTGAATTAAAACAAGCAAAATAATTCAGGGGTTTAGTTGTTCGTGGAGTAAAACAAGCAAATTGAAGGTTTAATGGTTCATAGCTGATAAAGAATAATGAAACTATACAGCAACATGGATATTTATTGATTGATTATCATGTGTGTAAGAGTATGATTACTAATTTTAAGAATAGTTGACAACTCAACAATAAAAGAAATAAACATTTGAAGGAAAAGGAAAGAATGCATATTAATACAAGGTAAATGCAACAGGCCTTCCGCTTTTTTTAATATATACAATTTCACATTCCCACCCAACCATCCAATACATAGGGTAAGTGCACCAGTGATTGACACTTTTAGAGCAATCTCTGATGTTTTTAATGTTCTAGTCATGAGAAAATATTTTTAGAAATCTTAAGTTAGTACATATGGCATGAAAGACATTCAGAACCACATATATGTTAAAATATATACATTTGATATTTTTTTTTTTAATGAATTTTTATTTGTCATCCACTCAATGTTCCAGTAATTGACACTGCCAGTTTTTCATTTTATCAGTAATTTGCATCCTATGTTCCAGTGTTTGACACTGCTAGTTATTCATTTTACCAGTTATTAGCACCCTATGCTCCTGTGTTTGACATAAAATGTTAAAATTCTTATGTGTAAAATATATGATTTTATTATTTTTCTTACTTATTATTTTGGGATAGATGTCAATTACTGGAACATGCCAATCACTGCTAATCACCCTATATAACTTAATCATAAAAATACTTTTGAAATTTTAAAATTAAATTTTTTTAATTTTGATTTTAATGAATAATTAATGTTTAATTTTTAAAATTATTATGAATGATATTCTTATATAAAAAAAAGAAAAGAAAAAGGAATAATGAAAATATTTCTGAAAACTCTGTTTGATAAAACATGAAGATACTCTTAAAAAAAAAAAAAAAAAAAAAAAACTAATAAAACCCAAAAAACCCTGATAAAACCTGGGTTTTTTCCAACCCTATAATCCATAGAGTATAATTAAATATATCATGGGTAAAGTCATCTGAAATTGGGCACAAACTTTTCCAATCACCTAAAATTACTAATAATTAAAAACACTCAATACTTACTACTGCGATAACTAAGATCCCCCAATATAGTGTTTCCAACTTTTTTCAATCTCCATGTTTGCCTCATATGCAGAAGCTCAAGATGATAATCTGATATGGCTCTATTTCTGGAGGTTTCACACTGTGATTCTCGTAATCTTTCTGCACCTCGTAAAAGAATATTAGCAGCATTGGCAAGAGCCTGAAAAACAAATGTATTGAAATACAGAAAATCAAACTGTTAATAAGACATAAATACATTCAATAAAAAAATGTAAAACATAAGCATATTTATATTTTAAGTAAATATTACTATTATGATGATTTTTAATGACAATTGAATCTAATGAATTTAATTATAATTTAAATTGCATTCAACTGTATGTATAAATTATATGTGTACATGTATATATTATTTTTAACCAGCAAACTTTGTCCATTTCTCTTGCCACTATATTTAAATGCATTAAATAAATTTGCTTCAGGTTGATACTGTCATAATTTCGATGTTTATTGGACAACAGATAGCACTGTTATTACTCCAGGATTATGATTTTAGGGATGGCTATATCTCAATATCTATTAAACATTTCAGTTTTAGCACCAGAGATTTAATTTGTATAGCCCTTGCTTTGTTACAATAAAATTATAAGTAGACTAACTATATTATAAAAATTATAAAAAACACAATTTTCATAAATTTTAATCAAATTTTAAATTTAATAAATTTTATCCTTTCTACTGTATTATCATTTGATTATGATTTAATCAGTAGGAAAAAGAAATTATGTTATATTAAAGTATATTGCATAAAAATTATAAATGATTAAAACAATTCTCTTTTAAAGGAATTTTTATCTCTGCACATAAACAATTGTTTTCAAATGGTAACAACTGAAATGAAATATCACATTTTATTTAATTTTAAAATTTTTTAGGAAAAGGTAACATCAGATTGAGAAATTTTTTTAAAATCAAAATGTATCAATATTGAAAAAGTCTAAGCAGAAAGCAGAATTAAAATTGTAGTTATATATATGACTGTCAAAAGAAATATAATTAAATAAATAAATGACAAATAGTAAAATAACTATTGCTAATGAACATAGGCAACTGAAATGAAAGAACACACAGGATGAATAAAACTTAAGGGCCCTCTTCACTCACCACCACTGGAAGCCGAAGCTAATGTTATTCTATGGGAAATTTTTCTTTGCAAATAACTTATTAACTAATACATATTTTTAAATTCTGTTTTCACATTCGCAAAATTCACAGCTGTTAAATTGACGGACCTTTTTTAAAAAATTATTTTTTTAATATTTAATATTTTATTTTAAAGCTGCAAATTATGAAATTTCAATATGTGAATTTTTTTCATTTTGCAATTTCGAAATAAAATATTAAAAATTAAAAATATACATTTTTAATAAAGGTCCACCAATTTAACAGTTGGGAATTTTCTGAATCTGAAAACTAAACAGAATTAAAAAATATGTATTAGTTAATAAGTTATTTGTAAAGAATATTTCCCCATAGAATAACATTGGCTCGAGCTTCCGGCGACGGTAAGTAAAGAGGGCCGTTAAGAAAATGAAACGGGGGAAAAAAAATTATGAAGCGCCCACCATAGATGTATAATGAACAAGACGACGCATACGTGCTTTGGTTTTAGTTTAAAAAATCAAGGAATGATGGGTATAGTATTGCAACAATGTTGCAATCTGATTGGTTGGCGATATGTTGGCGAATTTTTTGAATTGCCCCTTCTCTCTGTCAGTCAGCCAACGAGTCATCAGTCACAACAAGCAATAATAAATAAGCCAATGATGGATATCCTACTTCAAGGTGTCTGGGTATTTTGGGTGCAAGCTCTGGCGATTCGCTAGAAGGAGACTAAGCATTTGACTATTGACATGAGCGACCTTCTTTGATTATTAGACTATGGTGCACATTTATCCCATATGAGCTATCTGCCAAGTTTTGTAACTCTATGATCAGTAGCTTCACAGCACACACAGACACCTTTATTTATTTATATAGATTAAACTAAAATTTGGCAGCATAAAATTAAAATGTGGATCCTATGGGCAAGTCTTAAAAAAAATATATGTGATGGTTAAGGGGTTTACCTTATCTAAAATGCTGTCAATTTAATAGTTTTTAAAAAAGTAAATTTTGAAAATATGAACTAAATCTACTTCATAAAACACTATTAAGAATTAAAATTATTATAGATGAAAGATAGTGAAAATTTAAACATTACAGTAATTTTTCTGCTGAAATGTACAAAAACAATTTTAAAACTGTGATTCTGAGCATCTACTAATTTCAACCCTAAAAGATTTCTTAAATATATAAATACAGAATTAAATATCCATTAAAGTAATAGAAGCCTGTATCTAAAGTTATGCTACATTCTAGTTTGTAGGTTGTAAAAGCATTAGTATAAGGAACATTACATCAAAGATGTTATTATAAAGAAAGTCATAGTTCATTTGATCATATGCCAAGGATAATTGCAGTTCAGTTTAAAAATTACACAAATATAATTTTTGAAAACAGTAGTTATTTTTAAATTCCAGCAGTTATGAAATTTTGCATGCAAGTTTTCTTTATTTATCCATGTCTTGTAGTTATCATGACTGATTTTTTCATTTAACAGATAGCTAGTTAATTGTAGTAGCATTTCACAAACTTTTTTTTTACCCTTTAGAAATTTTGTGCAAGAAATATTTTACTAAGAAATGAATGCATTAATTTACTTTAATCTAAACATTCACATCTCCCTTTTTTCAATGTCAACATATTTGAAAAGAAAAGAAAAAAGTGTATAAACAAAATCACAATATAATAATCTGTAAATGGAAACAAAAATTATTACTTAAATAATACAATACAAATAATATACCTTCTTCTTCTGCAGAAGAACCACAATTGGCTTTGGATCAGGTGGATCTACAGACACAGGATCAATGACCATATAGCGCTTCTCTTTCGCAATATTTAAAACATCTTGTAACACTCCTAATTCAGTCAACATACCCCTACAGAAAATGAAACAGTTATACAAATGAAAAATTACATTAAAATAGGAAGTCACAATTTAAAATAGCTTATTAAAGTAGAAAAATAACAGATAAAAAGTTGAGAGTGTTTAACATAAAACTGCTTAAAAATCTATTTCATTTGAAACTACCGTAAAATCCCGAAAGTAACCTCCCCATCAAATATAACCCCCCCCCCCCCCCTTTTCTTGCTGAAAGTGAAATATCTCCACTATCCTGAAAGTAACCCCCCCCCCCCTTTTTTTTTTCTCCATCCAACAAAGCTACATCCAATCTTCGGGCACACTTACGGTACTTCGGCATTGCAAGTTAAGTTTGGCATTGAATTAAGTTTTAATATTTATATATTATTTCTAATTTAACTAATTTTTCATAAAGTGTCGGATGCACGTTATCAATGGAATCATTATGTAGTTTTTTTTTTTACCTTTAATGTAAGAAATGATAGCCTTTAATATTTCCTTTTAAGTAAGTACCGTAAAATCTCGAAAGTACCCCCTCCATCGAATATAACCTCCCCTTCCTTTTCTTCATTTTTTTGATAATTTTTTAAAGAATCTTGATTATAACCCCCACCTGAAATTTATCCGTTTTGCTTTTCAAAAAGGGGGGGGGGGTTACTTTCGGGATTTTACGGTAGTTTTTAAAACTCTTTAAAAAAAAAAATAATAATCATAAAAAAAAAGGGGGGGGGGGCGACAAGCAGTTTTATAATTATACAGTTTTCAACACAATCTAATAACACAGATCTGGAGAGAAAAAAAAAATCAGCTGCATAAAATTTTTTTGGTAAATTTTTGAGGATGCTCAGTTCAAAGAGGAACCTCCTTTTTTTGCCAATCACATACATCATTATACACACATATATATTTTCTTTTCAAACATACATACATAAGGAAAGTAATGAAACGAATTTTGTATCTTGTACAGCTCAAAAATGAACAGTCATAGAATGTTGCAAATTTATATTTGTGACTCTCATGATGTTAAGTTGTCCAACACTGGTCTTGACATGAATTCCCCTTTTAGAGATATCCGCAATTTTCCATGATTTTTCATAATGTATGTATGTGTGTGAGTGAATACAATAGCATCTAAATACTTTCTTTGAATGATCTGGAAATTGGTATGCATATTATAGGTTACTGTCGCATGAACTGCATAGATTTTAGTGAATCTAGCATTCATAGTTTTTTTACATAGACACAAAGAAAAATTCTTTAATCATTGTGGCCTATGGGCAGAAATTATTTAAAGTGTGGTAGCATCTAAATGCCTTATCCGATTGAAATGAAAATTTATGTATATGCTATAGGTGCTTGTCACAGGAACTGTACAGATTTTAGTGAATCCAGCACTTATAGTTTTTTTTACAGAGACACAATGAACAATTTTTTTAAATTATGATAAATGGGTTCAAATTATTTGAAGTGAAGTAGCATTAGAGCCTAGTTAGGTTGAGCATATAAATTTCAAACTCATCTTGCTTTAATTTATTTAAATAACCTTTAATTATTTAATATTCGGAAAATCAAGTGAAGTCACCCAAGATTTTTTTCTTTTTTTCTAAACAATAATTTACCGTAAAAAAAAAAAAAAAAAAAAAAAAAAAAAACTAATTTTATTGCATTAAACTAATTACATTCTTTCTCATAATTAAACCTTTAAGCATTAAGCCCGTCTTTTTCTGTCATGCATAGTCGAAATAAAAGGCTGGTGCAGCTAAATTTTGAAAGACATGTTGCTTTTTTCGAGAAAATAAGATTAATAGATATGTGTAGTATATAAAATTAAATTCTCATATTTGTACTGTGCATAGTATTAATCTTATGAATCATTAAACATATATACCGAAAAATAGCTAACGCTGAATGGGTTAAATAAACAATTCTTTTATGGCATATTTAACATTCTGTGAAACCTATAGATATAATATATATATATATTTTTTTTTTGAACCTCCCTTCCAAACACACTTCCACTTTTGCTGCTTCTTACACTGCCCCTCACATCCCTTCTGTTTTTAATGATATATATATATATATATATATATATAATATAAAGTGAAGAATTTAGTAAGTTATAAAATTTAGCAATTAATAGATACATGATTAATACCCACAACATTCAAATACAAGTGATTTTAATTCAATTTAAAAGTTAGCACTCATTTTTTTCTATAATTTTCATTTACAGTATATTAATTAAACAATTGAAAAACTTCCAAATATTAATTTTTAAAATTAACAATTCAGTTTACAAGAATATAGTTGGCATAACATACAACCATTTAGTATACTAAATAATATAAGAGTATTATCAATTAGATAATAAAAGTAATTATTAATTGGATTAAAAATTATATATATATATATACTTTTTTAAGATTTACATTAGTGAACATTGTTTTGAAAAAGTAAGAAATAATTATCGAGTATGGTTTTTATAATCACCAATAAGATGCCAGATTTCACAATTTTACAAAAAATTCAATTAAAAATACAAATTTTATCAAAACGAAAAAAAAAAAAAAAAAGTTTTAATGAGTGAAGTTCTATAAAAAAAACAGTTAAAAAAAAAAAAAATCCTATGCAGTTTTTTAGTTGCAGACCTGCGTAAATTTGCCTTAAAATTTCAGTTTGTACTCTTTATCTAGGTACAAACAAACTGCTTGCTTTAAATAAAGCATTGTACACAATATTTTTTCCCCTTTTCTCTCGAGATTTATTATTTAAATTTACTATAATTTTTATTACTTTTTTACTGTTGCCTCTAATTTAGATAAATGTTTTGAACATATAGTGAGGACCATAAAAGAAATCTGCTAAATTGCAGTTACAATTGTCTGCCATATATTCAAACTGAATAAATTTACAAACATCTATCTATAATTACAAGCAAAAAATAAGTTAAAATGAATGCCTTACATATGAGTCACTAAATGCACTAAATAGCGTGGCAGTGATCTAATGGAAAAGTACCAGTTTGGGTCATCAGTTTTTTGATATTTTGATAATAAGTCAAATCAAAGATTTATTATGATTAATGGAATTTTGTTTTTCAGTGTTAACCCTTTCAAGTAGTGAAATATATCATTCCTGCCTAATCTTAATTGCAATAACTTAGCCTTGAATTTTTCAACAGAATTTAACTTTTATAAGTTATTAGAAAAAATTCATTTATATCTTTTCTTCTAATTTTGCTTCTAATTTCTGGTAGCTTTTGATGTTAAATAAATGTAATGAAATAGCCAATGAAACGGTTAAAAGCCTGGCTATACAGTACTAATCATGCTTCAGTTGAGTTAAAATGAATCAAAAAACCTGTAGTCTTAAAAATATGGGTCAGATTTCAAAAGTTTGAGTCTTGTTTTTCTCTCTCTTTCAAGATTTGTTACAGGGATGAGATTAGCAAAAAGACAAAAAAGCTGAAACTGTACCTAAAAGCAAAACGTTGAAATGGAATGCTAGAATTTTGAGGACAAAATCTATTATATGAGAGTAATAAATGTTTTTTAATCTTCAATCTATTAAAAAAAAAAAAAAAAAAAAAAAAATACACACCAGAAACACACACACACACACAAAAAAAAAAAAAAAAAAAAAAAAAGGCTGAAAAGCGAAATGTACAAAAAAGCTGAAATCTCTCATCCCTGAGTTATTTAGAAATTTGTTTATGAGAATCATTAAAATTTTTGTTTCTCATTCTATGATTTTATGTATAAAAATAACTCAAGAAGACAATTTTGAAGTTTAAAGAAAGTTTAATAAATAATCTTAGGAGATCCTGAGAAATCTTTAGAAGATTTAGTAAGCTTTGGATAAGACTGTGATGCGAGAAGAAGAAAAAATATGATTGAGCTAGCTTCTGCAGACAGAGGGAAAAAAAATCTTTAAATGAGATCACTTATTTTGCTGTGGATTTTTGCACTGATATTATCCCTGCACAGGCTTTTTTCTTTTTTTGTTATTATATATATTTATAAAAAATTAACAATATATGAACAGATGAACTGGGATCACAATAAGATGAAATCAATTAAAATAATGATGAAAGCTTATAGAATTCGTGATTTCATCTGGGGCATTATACTAATAGTGTAAACTATGGAGTTTTAAGCAAATCGGTTCATAAATAACTTTCTATATGTATTTAAAAGTGGTGTAGGAATTAAGATCCACAGTTTAAACTAGGAATTTAGCCTTGGGTGGGCTGTTCTCTGTGCTGTTATTAGCTGTTCTCTCTGTGGGGTCTTTCTAAGGGACCCAAGCCCATATACACACAGTTTCAGATATATATATATTTAATAAAAAGAAAAAGAAACCAATTAATTTTGTTTTAAATTAACACAGATAAATTGTTAAAACATTAGTTTTAAAGATATTGATAACTTCTTTTGAAAGATATTGAAAATTACCCCCCCCCCCTCCAGTGAAGTTAAAGGAGGTGCATTGGTCTTATATGTCAAAAACAAATTTTTCTTAGTTAACTATTACTATTATAAATATATTTTTTTTTTATTTCCTAAGATTCATTAAAAATAATTCTCATTGTGCACCTTCATAGAAAATTTTGTATCACATTTCCATGTTAAAAATTTAGAAAATGCAGGATGACAACACATCTGTTCAATGATTTTCACCAAAAGTTAATAGGCAGGATAATTTATGTCCCAGTGGCAGAAACACTGTGATACGGCGACATAGTCGCGGACACAGAAAAACGGCTTGCGGACAGTTTTTGTCTGCACTGAGAAAAAAATTTGTCTGCAACTTTCGGATAACAATTCACTAATAAAAATTTCTGTATCAAAGCAAAAACTAATACTTTTATTATTTATAATTATTTATATTGTGTTGTGCCAAACATTGCTATAAAATATTTAATTGAATGAATACAATTGTTTATGTTAATACTATATTGTTTTGTAGTAAAATTGTATTTGTGTATTGTTGCACGAGATCACCATTTATGTTAAACCCCCCTTCCCCATCAGCTTTCAGGCTTTTTGAGTGTAAGCCATTTTCACCCCTGATTACACGCAAATTTTGCAGACAGATTATGAAATTTTAAAAGCCTGTCACAAACAGTTTCAAAACTTTCTGCCACTGGGATTTATGTCAAGGTGCAATTACAGTCGGTAACAAAAGTGTCCGAACACTTGCAAAAATTCCTATGTAAAAAAAGTACACTTCATACAGTTTTGCTAAATAAATCCTCATCGAATCATGTTCTTACACTGACTAAGAACAGGATTCAACAAGGATTTATTTAACAAAACCGTATGAAGTGTACTTTTTTTACATAGGAACTTTTGCTAGTGTTCGGACACTTTTGTTACCGACTGTACATATAAATGTGGATGAATTTCTGTGTAGTAGTTCCTGAGATACAGTTGCCACAAAAAATTTTTCTTTAAACACACATAGAAATTTTCTAAAAATGGTCAAATCATATTCTAGACTTCTCAAAACATTAAATCCATCAAAATTTCAAAATCCTAAAGTCGAAGATCCAATACTTTCTTCTATTAAATATCGAAGAAAGTCACAAAAATATATAAATTCATACCTTAGTTTTGTTCTGACAGAGTCCCATGGCCAAAGAGATGCTTGAAAAGTGGCCCGTTCTTTACCTTCTTCTCCTTCAGAAGACTCGGTTATAGACTGGAAATCTGCTTCTTTTTTACCAAAATCTATTTTTTGAGCAAGTCTTGTCAGATTTTCTGACATAGACAGAGGTCTGGGAGAGAAAAAAACATACATTCAATTAAATACATTAAAAATCATATTCATCATATATTAAAAATTAAAGCAATTAATTAGTGGTAAAAAATAGAAATCAGTACACGGATTATTTTTATAAGCAAAACAATGGAAAATACTTTTGTACAAGCAATGATTATTCAAGTAATATTTTTATATGTGGGTGTGTGGAGAAATATTTAAACTAGTGAATTAAATTTGAAATAAAAATCCAAAATTGGGCATAAATAAAACGTTAGTAAAATAATTTAGAAAATTCATTCACATCTAATCAAAATAAACAGCAAATAAATTTATAATTAAATAGAAATGCACCGATTATGATTTTTGTCAAATAACGAATACTGAATATTCAGTCAAAATTTTCACCGAATATTCGGTATTTGGCCGAATACTTAAATTTCAGTGTATATATTTTTTTTATGCCAGACTATCTTAATTATTTTAAACATTTATTGAATGTTAAAAAGGCAGTGTCATTTATGCGCTATAGAGTGTAAATTACGCAAAAAATCAGAAGCAGGAAGCGAAAAATTTGTTGTGGCCCAGAGGATGCGTAATTTTCATTTTTTTTTTTTTTTTTTCCCCTAAAAAAAAAAGAAAGAAAAAAAAAAATCAAACTGGAAGAAAGGAAAAAGCAAATTTTAAAATATATTTGCTATTTAAAACTGATATTTTCCTTATATTTTTAAAGCATTCTGTTCTGAAGAAGAAAAAAAAATCCTTAAAACTCCATTTTACCATAAAAGAAAAAGAACCTATCCTATACAATACATACAAACAAGCGGCTGACACGTAACCAAAAACAAAGTTCTGACTCTGAGACGAGAAAACGAAGTTTCGATGTGAATATATTATTAGTAAAAAGTGTACAATACACTGAATCGCATCACTGCGTAACGAATCACCAATGGGTGCCCTCTATCAAAGCTTAGCCGAAATATGAAATTCGAAAATTGGTCACAGAAACCATTCTTTAAACATTTCTATCCAATTCTAATACGATATACCAATCCAATACAATCGATACACACGAGTAGCCAGCGCGAAAACAAACATAAAGTTCTGAAACGCAAAAACAATGTCCTAATATGAAAAAGTTACCAGTTAAAAGTGCCAATACATTAAATCACATCACACTGCTGCATTCTAAGTTCGTTCAAACAAAACAAAAACAAATGGAACAGATGAATGAATGTGATTAGAGGAACATGACATTATGACTGTATTAAGATTTAAGAAACTTTTATTATTAAGAAAACTTAAATATTAAAAAAAGTAATATGTTTGCTGTGTTATGCAAAAAATAAAATATTTATGCTAATGTCAGAATGTTATTATTATTATTATAATTTTGTTTACAGATAAGTAAGTTCACTTCTTTTATTTTTTTCTCTAATACATTATTTGTTATCAGTACAGTTTATTGGTAAATTATTTTGTGGTTAAAGGAGGTTGGGGGACTTGGGGTAGCTTTTGTAGATGTGATATTTCCATTTTCAACAGAGGCCGATATCCAGAAAATTCCGATAACCAGAATTAGGTCGGTCCCGTGATTGTCGGATAGTGTATTTGAAGTGTAATGTATAACTAAATTTTGTAGTCAATCTGCTTATCTAAAAACTCCTCATTTCTCAAAGAAAAAAAAAAAAAAAAGAAAAAAAAAAAAAACCTTTTTCTCATTTTGTTTTTTTAATGCTAATAATTTTGAGGAATTTTTTTTTAAATGTTTCTAGTTTAAAATAATAATACTTTAAAATCCCGATTATAACCCCCCCCCCCCCCCCATTTTTTAGAAGTAAAACCAGTAAAAAACAGGGAGGGGCTTATAATCGAGATTATTAGAAATTTCTTTTTTTACAAAGTTGTGGTGGTGCCATCTATCACCAGAGAATGAAACTAATATTTATTATCTAATCCAGAAACTGAATGCAGCTTACAAGAATAGATTTTTAATTATCAATAATTAATTTTTTCATATAATTAATATGAAAGAGGAATAATAATTAAAAAAAAAAAAAAGAAAGAAACTGGTTTTAGTTAAGTAAAAGTATAAATTAATATTTGGTAAAGTAAAAGTATAAATTAATACAAGTATATATTTAGGTATATATGAAAGCCATAAAACTCATTTTATATATTGTTATTAAATATAACGTTTTACAAAAATGTGACATTAATATTTTTAAGTGAAATAATTAAAAGAAAAGCTAATAAATTTTTAAAAATGCAACCTTTGTTAAATAAATAAATAAAATAACTTTATTATTTAGTATATGAAAGATAAATAAAGAAAAGTTTACCTATACATTCAATTATTATTTTAATAAATATTGAAGAAGCCTGTAAGAACATTGTCTTGAATTAAGACTGGTGCTGCCATCTATCAGAAAATAGGTTTACAATTTCGATTTCATATAGAGCTATAGTTATTTTACAGTTCTCATTCCCACCTCATTCTTATTTTGTTCAAACAGATGAAGAGGGATTTAACAATTTTTACTGTAAACATTATTTTAAAGAATAAATTTATTTAAAATCATCAAATATACATAAGATTTCAGAAAATAATTCTTTACTCAAAATGAAAAAAATAGAGGGGGAGGGCTTATTTTTAGGATTATTAAAAAAATCCAAAACTGCCTAAAAGTGGGGAGGTGGCTTATTTTCGAGGGGGGGGGGGGGTTATAATCGTGATTTTACGGTAATTAGCTATTATTAGTGATGTGGGGTGGAAAATTTTCCAGAAAATTTTCTACTATGTTTTTCCGGAAAATTTTCCAACCAAAAAAAACAATTTTTTTAGTAAATCTTTTGCATGATATATTTAAATTTATTTTATGAGTCATAGTAATGCTATATACAGTGTGAAAAACAAAAGTTTTTTATTACGAGTCATCATTTAGAAAGTTACCAGATATATGTTTTGAGCAACTTGCTCCAGAAAGAGGTTATTTATTATAATACAAGAGATCTATGGTTGCTAATCAGAATTTTAAATGTCCATTCAATAAGTTTGTAAGAACATAAATATGAAGCATTTGGTAACATAAAAAAAAAAAAAAAAAAAAAAGAATACATTGATAAATTAATGCACTACTATACTGCTGAGCATGTGTATCTATTTTTCAAAATATTCATTTGATAAATGATGATACGCCTATGTTTTTCAAACTCAGACAGCAATTCTCTCAGGTCACCTTATGGTCTCTGATTCTGAGAGTGACTCAGAAAGTTAGGCCATTGTCATAATCTTCGTTAAATATTAAAAAAAAAAAAAAAAAGCAAAACTTATTAAAAAAAAAAAAAAATGCTTTAATTACAAAATTGACATTGTTGAAAATTTTAGAAAAAAATCTTATTTTAAAACATTATATTTTTTAAAATCACTTTTTAAAACTAATTTCTAATATGGAAAAAAAAAAGTTTTTTTATGCAAGCAACAGGAAATACAATTAATTGCCTAAATAAATAAACAGCAAGATTTTGATTAAAATTTAAGGAAATCAAATAGATAAATTAAATCACACCATATCTTGTAACTGGAGGTTTAGTTGAAAGAACTCAATATTTCTTTATTTGCTTAAAATATCCGAAATTGAACTGTGCTTGAAAAATCTCATAAAGGTGTTACATTTAAAGTTAAATAATAACAATGATAATAAAAAAATCTCAAACTTGCAGATTAATTTTTTTGAATAGAGGATTACATCCATTTTCCAATACCACCAACTATTAAAAAATATGATTTTGTGTTCGCAAACTATGCTTAAAAATAAAACAAATCGAAAAAAGTAAAAATCAAAAAATTTTTGATGAAATGAGCCCTTGCATGGTCTGAGCATACCTTACTAATTACCTAGTACACAATGGCGGATCCAGAACTTAACTTTTGGAGGGGGAGGGGGGGGGGGCTAAGATTTTTCAATATGTTATTCCAGATCAATGAAAAATTTACAATTGTAATATTCAATTGTGAATGTCAGTGCTTTTATTTTATTTATTTATTTTTTTTTTTTGGGGGGGGGGGGTCTTCAGGTCCCTAGCCCCCTTCCCCTAGATCTGCCACTGCTTGTACAGTCGGCAGCCAAATTATTGATGTGCTAGCAATAATTCATATTTAAAAGATGTGCACCTAATACAAGTTTGTTAAGTAAATATTTATCAATTCATGATCTTAGTTTTACACTGTTTATAAAAAATGAAGTTCATGATAAAAATTAGCGATCAAACTTAAGGAAAAAAAAAAATATATGGATGTGTGTTTCAATATTTTTGCTGCCACTAGCAGCCAAACCCCATATTATTCTAAAAAGAAATTCGTTATGATAATTACTTCTATTTTTTTTTTTTTTTTTTTTTTTTTAATTCTGTTTAGTTTCAAAATAGTCACAATTGTTAAATTTGTTCTTGTTTTTCAAAAAGTTTTTTTTTTTCTTTTTTTTTTTTTTTTTTTGTTTATGTTTTATTTTGAAATTATAAAGTGCAGAGAAGAACTTTGATCATTTTTTTCCACTTTGTAACTTCAGCATAAAGTATTAAAAATTAAATAAATAAATTTTGGGAAAACAAAACCAAATTTAATTTTTCTAGATTTTTTTTTTTTTTTGATAATGAAAACAGAATTGTAAAAAAAAAAAAAAATCCTTAATTCTCATAAAAATTTTCCCAATATAATAAAATGTTTTTCAGATGTTGGCAGCGATATGTGAGGGTCTCTGACACTACAGAACGTTCACAGACACCTTTTTTATATAGATTATTCAACCATTATACATGCAAAACAGTCACTAAAAATTATAACTTTCTAGCTTTATACATGTTTAAATAACCATTTAATCATAATTTCTGTGTTTTGTTTATTAATTTCTTTTTGAATTGAATAAATATTCATACTTTTCTTTGAATAGTTTTGTTTACTTGTAACTTTAATGTATTTAGTTTTATTTTACAAAACCTTCGTAATTTAGAGATTGAAAATTTTCCGGAAAATTTTCGGTAAATTTTCCAGAAAATTTTCCGTTTCAAAATTTTCCGGAAAACCCACATCCCTAGCTATTATACTTATATTTTCTCTCTCTCTCTCTTTTTTTCTGGTTCCAGAGCATATTGAACAAAATGTTTTCAGTTGTTTCTTAACAGCAATCACCTCCTACATAATATTAGTTTTAAGACAATCTCAAATAGAGCTGGTTAAAAAATCATAAAAAACTGTTTTTCATCTACAATAAGATAAAATTTTAATTTATATCTGTAATATATAAATTCGTTTATGTGGTGACCCATTTTTTGAAAAAAGGACCCAGATTCTTGAAACTCATGGGTCCCAGGGACTCAGGATTTTGAAAGACTAGCAGCATCACTGTTAAAAGAATACAATGTGCATTAAAAGTATGAACATATAATTGAAGCATTTTAATTAAAAAATAATTTTTACATGAAAATATACACCTTATGCTAAATTTCTATGGAATTTTATTGGTGTTAGTTAATTTATTTATTTTACTTTAATGCTATTTTAAGTTTTTTTTTTTTTGTTGTTGTTTTGTTGTTTGATGCTATTTGTTTCCCTATTCAATTCTGATATGCAGTAGTCATTTTGGATTCCTTGTTTCATTTAGGTTAGCTATCATCAATACCACAAGTGCCTATACATTGCACCACACAATTCCAGCATAGTATGGCACAAAAGTGCAAGAGAAACATACACACACATACAAAAAAAAAAAAAAAAGTCGCATTTAAAAGCAGGAAGGGGGGGGGGGATATGCATAATCACAAGTGTGAAAGCAAGAAAAGAAACTGACATTAGTAAACTTATGCACAAAATTTATATAAGGTGAATGCATCCGAAAAGTTATTAAACACATTGCACATACAGAGAGTAAATATCAGTGGCGTAGCGTGATATTTGAAACTGGGCATGCTCTGAAGCCAACTGTGAAAGAGCACTACTTCTAAATTCGTTATCATTTCTTATAATTTAAGTACGTAAATTTCCAATTTCTTCAAACCATAAATATAATTTTACACACGTATTTTATCGAATTTATCTTGACAGCATTTATTTAAATGCCACTTATTATAATTTATTGAAGAACTAGTAGGCTTTGCATGCTTCACTGTTACTACATAAAAATGAATTTTCAAAGAAATTTAATCACCAATTTTTTATATAAATTCATTAAAGTCACGCAAAATAAGGCAGTGCTTTCCTGTCAATGTCGGATTCGGGCCCCCAATGCTTGTGATAGCGCTTTAACTCGGACCACAAATAGTTCTTATACATGAACTTAATTGTTGAACATTTTAATAAAGTTAAAAATGTAATAAGTTTAATTATTTTTAGTATATTGACATTTGATACCAAAAGAAAAGAAAAAAAAAATTAAAAAATGATAAACATTTTTCCCTTTCAAAGAAATTTTAAATTTTCCAAATAAAAAATCGTTTTGAAGAGGCAACTATTGAAATAAAATATCTTATTTTGTTCAATTAAAATAAAAATCTGTCGATAGCTTCCCTTTTTAAAAGGCATCACCTGGTAGAGAAAGCGTTTCTATGTAGTAACTGTAATAAGCCAGTAACCATTGCTAAGGAATGGAGACGATTAAAAATAAAAACCAGGCAATTTAAATAAAATCTAGGAAAAGGAAAATTTTGAGGGGGTGGGGGGGGTGGGGGAATATTCAGATATTCTGATCAAAAAAAAAAATCTCGATGAGGTGCGCATTTGCAATATCCAAGGTATACCTCTGCCACATTTTGTAGCTCTGTAATCAAAGGCCTTATCTTCAGAGTCAAGTTCTTACAAAAGGAAATTTTGATACCACTATTTTTATATTGCAATTTTTCACTTGATGAATCATTGATATTCATTTTACCTGTTTTAAAAAAAATACTATATTAAAATAATGGTATCTAAATTTTTATATGTGAAACAGTCCAGAGTGTACGCAGACACACAAGGAGAGACAGACAACTATCTTTACTCATGTAGAGAGACAACATAAGTAAAATTTTTATCATAGTTTTATTTCTTTCAGAAGTTTTCGTTTGGTATGAGTTATTTAGGTAAAAAAAAAAAAAAAAAATGTAATTTGCTGTCTTATAAAATAACAGAGATATTTTTTCAGAAATTCATGCAAATTTCATTTTGTAGTTGAGTGATCATTCATAAATAAATTCAGTTTTTTTTCTTTGTTAAAAGTTTTTTTTTTTTTTTTTTTTTTTTATTATTACATCATTGTAAAATAAAACATTAAATTTTTCTTTATCAATAATATTTTTGAACTGACAACATCGTCAATCTTTTCAGCCATTCTTGTCTTTGAGTAGATGGACAAAATGGAAAAACTAGTTCTCACTGACTATGCGAACACTTTTACGGAAGAAAAGAAAAGGAAAATCCCTAATACTTTAGCCGTACGGGAAAACTACAGGACATGCTCTCGGTGAATAGCATGACTTGGGTCCTTTAAAGAGCGGAAATCCCCTTGTGTGGGAAAATTGGTGCAATGAATATTTCCTCACACAACAAAAATTCCCTATCCAAGGGTATGCTTTAGAAAAGTAGCATGCCTTACGGAGTAACCGGTCAGGAAACGATGTTTTCCAAGAATTATCTTATGTAACAGAAGACATTTTCTTTTAGAATAGTTTTCGAAAATTAAATGACGGCTAATGGATGGGTAGTAGCGAGTGATTAATAAAATCAGCTGATAAATTATTATTCTTTCTTTCTTTTTTTAATTAAAATATGTTTGAAGTTTAGACAGTTTTTAGCGGGTATGCGGCGCATGCCTAGCATACCCAGAGAATACGCCACTGGTAAATATATATACTTATATCATAACATTAGACATTATCTTATGTTTATAAAGAATATAATCTATTGTAAATTGTTTTTTGAATACATTTTTTTTAGCATTAATAAAATGCTAATGACAATAAATCAAAACAAATGTTTGGCATATGTTTGAATGCAAGGTTAAGTAAAAATATCCTTACTGTAGCTGTTAAATCATTAGATGAAGTATAAATAACTTTTTAAATTAAATACCTTTTAAATTAAAATAATAAGATAGAGAAACAAAAACTTTATGTACTTCAAAATAAGCTTTTTATCAAAATATTAATTTCTAAAAACAGTTATAATTTGAAATTTGTAACTATTAAAATAAAGAATTCAATAATACTAACTGTGAATAAATTTCTTGGCCATCATATTGTATTTCTTGTACTTGATATTCCTGGTGAGCTTCGACACAAACGTTTACAGACATATCGGTACTGGATGAATGATAGTTAAAATAAAGATAGTCTTCAGATAAAAAGTTACGTGATTTCGTAAATATACGCAATTATTTATTAATTGGTTGCTTTAACTTGTGAGGTTTTATATTTTATGTTTTACTGTGATTGTGTTTTCATTTCAACACAACAGGAACAGACATACCGCGATTTGTTGGTTCATTGGTTTATTTATTCATTAGTGAGTTAACCATCATGAATTAAAATTTGGTTAAGAATTCAATGTTCAGGTTATCAGTCAATGATGCATGGTTTCGTGATTTCAGTTTCAAGTAGTTATCTCCACTGAGCTGAAGAACAACTGGAGGAAATGCTAGACCGGTTTTCGCGTGCCGTTTTTTGAAGGTTTGTCTTCCGAGCGTTGTATGGCAAAAAGCATTTGATATATTTATATTTCAAAGTAAAATTGTGTAAAGGTAGTCTGTTCGAACAACTATATGCTAAACATGACATTACAATTTTAAATTTTAATTCTTTAAAGATTATAATAGTAATAGACGACACGACAAATGTTGCTTGCCATACAAGGCAGGCGAACGATTGCAGAAAAACTGGCACGCACGAACACTGTGTAAAAGTATTGGAAGCATTTGCTCCAGTTGTTCTTTAGCTCAGTGGTTATCTCTTTTTAAATTTGCTTTTGTATTTTATAGGTAGGTAGGTAGGTAGGAGAGAACATGAGATATATGCTTTGCCACTAGGGCAGCGTCATCTCGAAATATCCATTAGATTGATCCATTAGAGATCCGGGAAAACACTCTTAGAGAAGGAGAGGAGACTCATGGTCCCATTACGAGAGCTGAGAGCAGTGGAAATAATATCACCGTAAGAGGAACCATCCGGGAGATTAAGAGCGGAGAGAAGTCGGCGCCGAACATTCCGATAGAACGGACAGTACAGCAGGATATGATCAGGAGTATCTTGATCCCAGCAGTGGCGACAAAGAGGAGAGAAGGAGAGGTTCATACAAAAAAGTCGCTGGTGGGTTATGATGGTTTTAGATCGCCAACGGGCCAGAAGTACATCCGCCCTGCGGGAGGGGGCCCACCTGGAAAAGGGTCTGTCCGGAGAAAGATACTCAAAAGGAGGGGCATAATCACTCTGCAACCAACTGTATTCACATTCATTGATCCAAGATTTCTTTAAGTCAAAGCGGAGATCTTCAGGAGAGATCCCAGGGATGGAGTGGCAGGTGTAAGGACCATTCTTGGCCAAGCTGTCCGCCCTTTCGTTGGGGTAGATGCCCTTGTGCCCGGGACACCAAGCAAATATGACGTGGTGCCCACGCTGATTGCAGGCATGGATAGCAGAGAGAAGGTGGAGTATAACTTTAGGAGAATGAAAAGACCAGGAGTTCAAAGCACGCAGGGCAGAGAGGCTGTCCGACAGGATTATGATCTGGGAGTAAGCAGTAGGAGCCTCGGAGATGGCAAGGACAAGAGCCAGGGTTTCGGCAGTGAAAACAGAGTTGTGATGGGATACCAAAGAAGCCAGAGAAAAGGTGGAGTTTGCATCCACCACCGCAATAGCCGTTTTGTGAGCGTCTTTTGAGGCATCAGTGGCCAAGAGAGTGCACAGGGGAAGGGAGGTGCGCCAATTGTTCCAGGCTTTCGCAATGAGAGCGTCAGGAATGGAAGGATCTTGGAATGGGAATTCGTCAACAACCACCTTAAACTGAAGGCAGTTAGGGGGAGGGGGCCAGACGAAACGGAGGACCTGCAGAAGAGAGCAATTTAAGGAGCAGCAGATTTCATGAAGTGGAGTTCCCCACTTCCAGTTCGCTGAAGGGCAAAGTACCTGGGACCTGATTAAGTCACAAAGACGGAGGCCTGGAGGGGAGGCAAGGAGACGGAGGAGAAACTGCTTAGTGAGGAGGGACAACCGAAGAGTCATGCTAGCGACACCAGCCTCACGGCGGAGAACAGGGATAGGGGTCCAGCGGGGAAGGCCAGTAGCAACCCTAATCGCAGCGTTATAGCAAATCTCAAGAGTATTTAGAGAAGAGGGAGGGGCGTCGTAAAAAAGGGGGGCACCATATTCTAGACCACTACGAATAAGGGAATTAATGATTTTCAGAGCATGATCGCTATTTAACCCCCGAGAACGATTAGCAACCGCCTTAATGTAGTTGATTTTCCGGAAAGCCTTCACTTTCAAAGTGGAGAAATGGTGGGCAAAAGAAAGAGACCGGGAGAACCAGATGCCGAGGATTTTGACATGGGAGCTCCATGGGATATTGAAACCCATAAGGATGATAGAAGGGCCAGGATCTCTGGAACGGGAGAAATTTATAGCAGAGCATTTATCAGGGCCGATTAAGAGCTTATTTGCCGAGCACCAAGTATTGATGCGGCACAACGTGTTGTGAAGTTTTTGACGAGCACGGTCTTCAGCCGGGCCAATAGCATAGACCAAAATATCGTCAGCATAGACAATAATATTCACACCCTCCTCAAGAGTTTCGACAACATCCAGCATGTACATGATAAACAAGAATGGGGATAAGACACTACCCTGGGGAACACCCTGATTACAGGGACCGACCTGAGAGAGAGCAGCCTTCCAACGTACCTGGATAACGCGATGTTTAACAAAGGAAGCAATCCAATGGCCCATCTTACCACGGATACCTTGAGAGGCGAGTTTGTAGATTAAAATGTCGGGCTGAACGGAGTCATAAGCGGCCTTGATATCTAGGCAGACAGCAGCAACGAAGTGGCGATTAGCACGGGCAGTAGAGACGTCTAGGAAAAAGGTGCTGAGGGCAACAGTGCAGTCCCGGGAAGGGATGAAACCGTAGTGATCTCTATGAAAGAGGTTCCGTTGACCAGCCCAAGCTAACAGCCTGCGAAGAATCATCCGTTCCAGAACTTTGCACCCCACCGAAGTGAGAGCAATGGGGCGATAAGACGCAATATCGGATGAGGGTTTACCGGGTTTTCGGATGGGGAGAATGATAGCCAATTTCCAAGAAGGAGGAAGGACACCCGTGTTAAATGAGTTATTAAATGTACTCCTCAGGGAATCCAGGTGCTGATGGGAGAGCTTACTTAACAGGTTAAGAGAGATTCCGTCTGCTCCAGGAGTTGTTGGGCGAGAGTGCTTGAGAGCATGGCTTAGTTCTTCCATGCTGAAGGGCTCATCGAGAATAGGATCACCATCACTAAGATCGTACGGAATGGGAGGTTCAATGCTATCTTTCGTGAAGTGTTGAAGAAAAGCCTGGGCTTGGAGAGAGGCAGAAGTGAGGGGGAATGGATTGAGGATGATATTGTCATCTACGGGGAGTTCGCGATTGGCCATCCGTTTTAGAATTTTGAAGATTTTCCCGTTGGAGCTGTTCTCCCGACAAAGATTGTCCCAGAAGCATCGTGAAGAATACTTGATGTAACGTCGGAGCTTAGCTGCGTAATGCTTGTATCGGAGCCATTCATCTCTAGAGCACAGGGAGCGAGCAAGGCGAAGGTGTTTTCGCTTCCGAGCAAGCAGATGGCGGCAAGTGCTGTCCCACCAGGGACGCGTTGAGTTATTCGCCTTAGGGTAGGTAGAACAAGTGTCCGAAAGAGCTTGCATGCAAGAACTCTCAAAGTCTTCGTAGTAGAGATTCGGTAGGTTCTCCCGACGGTTAAGTGCTGCACTAGCTTTCGACCAATTGTAGCACTTTTTAGTACTAGCAGAGGGAGGAGAATTATAATTCCTGAATAAAAGGATTGGATGGTGGTCAGAGTCATAAGGATCAGGATGGACATAAAACATAAATTTGTCATAAAGCGGAGGGGACACCATAGTCAGATCCAGAAGGGAGGGGGAGCTGCAAGGGCTAGAGCGAGTAGGAGAGGTTAAATTGAGAATACATAAATCTTGTGAGGCGACCCAGTTTAGTAATTGACGAGTTCTAACAGGGATGGGGGGAGACCGGACACAGGCATTGATGTTGAAATCTCCAAGAATAAGGAGGGGGGAGTCACTGGCGGAAACAATCTCAGAAAGCCACCCCTCAGGGAGGGCACCGGAGGGGGAGTAAATGTTAATAATTATAGACCAAGAATGATCAAAAAAGACCTTAATGCCAAGGGCTTCAAAGTCCTGGAGAGGGCAAGTAGGGAGAGAAAACCTTGTGGACGGAAGAGAAGAATGAACAGCAGTCAACAGACCACCGCCCCGAGCAGATAACCTATCAGCCCTGTAGCAGATCATACCAGGGAGGGAGACAATATCAGAGGGGGAAAGAAACGTCTCTTGCAGACACAAAATACGGGCGTGAAGGGAGGGGGAGTTTAGTAGCCAATGGCCGTTGGCACGGAAACTTCTGCAATTCCACTGGAGCAAAAATAACTCAGAAGACATGACAAAAAAAACAAATAACAGCAGAAAACAATCAGGACTTACCCCCAAAAACAGCCAGAGATCAGAAAACAAGAGAGCGACGGCACAGGAGCTAGACAGCATGCGGTGGTTCAGGAGGAGGGCGGGGGCCAGGAGGCTCCAGAGCAACTGGTGATGAGGTATCTATGGGAAATATCCTAATTCCCATATCATGTAAAGTGCCACTGATAGCCACTTACCAGCATAAATAATTATATTAGATGTTATATATAAAACAGATGGGTTGGTGACAAATCTTTTCTTCCTTCCGTTATTTTATGTGCATGGGAAAATGGACGCTTTTAAAACATAAAGCAATAAAACTATTATTCTATTATCCTGTTTACTTGAATAAAAGAGAGAAACTTGGACCACCCCATAGAGAGAACAGAGCTCTGAGAAGGAAGGAAAATGATGCTGCAGGGGATGTTAGGCTGTAAAAACCATCGTCCGGTCCTCGGAGGTGCGAACGCAAAATTCAAAGAAGTGTGTGAGAGAGAGGGAAATTTCTAATGAGATGCTTAGCTATTGGTGAAGCAAGCTACCAATAAAAATATAAAAAATAATAATAATAATAAAAAAAAAAAAAAAAGAGGTTCAGCCCCTCTCAAGGAGTCAAAAATAATATAGATTGGCCAGAAGAAAAAAAGAAGGTATGGATATAAGATCTCTCGAAGATTTTTGATGAGTGAAAAATATTATTAGAAAAATGCCCCGGATGCTCTATCGCTAAGCAGTCTTGAAGAATGTTAAAAAAGAAGAAAAAGATGAATCTCTATTTAGTCGAAATTGATAATTTTTTTCCTTTGATGAATATGCTCCTGGAAATATAATTTTAACAGTCTTCATATATCCGAAGAGGCTATTGTTTTGGAGGATCCCTCATACCTCGAAATGGAGCAAAGAAGTAGTTTATTTTATGAAATATGCAAGATGATCTGTGATGCGAAAAGAAGTATTCCTTATTTAAAGAAGAAAAAGATGAATCTCCATTCAGTCGAAATTGATAATTTTGCTTTTGATGAATATGCTCCTGGAAATATAATAGTAACAATCCTCTTATATTCTTAGAGTCTATTGTTTTGGAGGATCCCTCATACCTTATGCCATATGAACGGTGATTGAAAAAAGAAAATGTTATTTATCTATGAAAATTTTTCACATGTGTGGACTCAACGATATTAGTATGGAGCAAAGAATTAGTTATTTTTATAAGTATGCTACATGAACGGTGATGCGAAAAAAAATGTTCTTTATCTATGAAAATTTTCATATGTGTGGACTCAACGATATTAGTGTGATATAATTAGCTTCTTCAATTAAAATAAATATTGTAAGTGTACTCAAAGAATTTCGTGTGTCGACGAAATATAATTTTATAACAACCTTCATAGGTGTAGAATTACTGGAATAACGTATGCGATCTCAACAATCTGCGTGTATAATATATTAATGAAAATTTCCATGAGTGTGGAATTCATAAATTACATGTGTGAACGTTTAATATGTGTGGACAGTGCTACTATAAATTATGGATTATACGGTTATCTAAGAACAATATTTTCCGAAAGTGCCGCATCTGTTTAAGGGTAAGTGGCTATTATTCAATTTTTATTTTTATGGCAAACATCCCCTTTAAAGTGATAGATGGTAAATTGAGTAATAATATATATATATATCCCAGCATTTTAAAATGGATAAATAAATGATATATTTGATAATTAATACTGTATTTTGTGTCTATGATTTTTTTTTAATTTAGATAAATGTGTAGAGATTGAATTAATGTTTTTCTAGGTTGAAGGATAAGATTTGAAAGGTTTAAAAGATATATAATAATAAAATAGATATATGAATGAATAAAGATAAAAGAATAATAATGATAAATTGATAGTTAAATAAAATTGATATTATTGGAATTTATTTGAAAATAAATTTTGGGTTATTGCAGATATTTTAGTATTTGAACAACGCAATGTGTTTTGATGGGATTATGTGGTCGGATTATAAATAAAAAAATTCATAAGAGCTTTAATTAATCACCACATGGCCTCATCGACGATATTTTTGGTGCCGTAATTCCAGGTGTTAAAGAAAAAAAAAATTTTGGGGTATAATATCAGCTAGTATATTGGCTGCCTTTAATTCCAGGAGTTAAATGAATTTTGTATGTGTATTAAATATTTTCATGGTTTTAGTATTATATATAGATATATATATTATGATATGTATGATTTAGAAGCTTTTGATAAGAGTTAGGGGTTTTTTCATGTCAAAATATTGCATGTGAATTGATACATAAGGCACGAAAGAGTTTGAAGAAAATCTTTGGGGTAAAATTCGATGAGTATTTAAGTAATAATTTATGTCAAAAAGAACACAGCTTCCCAGAAAAGTTAAAAAACAGATTAATTATTGTGAAAAGGAAATTAGTCACAAAATTAAAGAAAAAAGAAATATGGGGGACAAACCCACATTAAGCATGGATACGCTAATTAATTTAGTGCCTAATTTTGATGATAAAAAACAAATTGACATAAATTCATTAATTAAACAAATTGATGATATAACAACTAGTTTAGAGTTGCCAGAACCAATAAAAATTATTCTACTTAAAAATAAAATCCAAGGTAAGAATAGGGAGTTGCTTAACAATTCTACAGAAATTGTAGAAGAAACTAATTATGAAAATTTGAAAACTAAGTTAAAAGACATTTTTAGCACTCCAAAGTCTTTTGAAACGACACAAAAAAAATTTATGGAATTAAAACAGCTTCCGAATCAAAACATAGATGAATTTCAAAAACAATTTGATATAATATCAGCAAAATATTTGAAACAATCGGGACATAATGCGAAAGAAGGCGCATTGGATTTATTAAAAACAATAAAATTATCGCGCTTTCTCGATTCAATCCGTAGTGACATCGCATTTGAAGTAAGAAAAAATGCTCCAGCAACATATGAAGAGGCCACGAAAATAGCTAAGCAAATAGAGTTGGCTTTCGAAAGCAAACAATCAGATGCTAATAATGCGGAACAAGTGAATACATTATGTTCAACACTATTAGAATTATCAAAAAATCAAAATGATCAGATTAACAGGTTACAAGAGGAAATTAATTCCCTAAAAATTAAAAATACTAATGAGGAAAGTAAGACACAATTAGCAGAAAGTCGATGGTGTGACATTTGTAAAAACACCAGTCATAACACTGATATATGCTGGTTTAATTCGAGAGTACAAAACCCACAAACAAAACCAAAAAATAACTGGCAACATGGAGAAAGGCAGGTAACACAATATCAGTCTCTTCCAGTAGGAGGTAATATACAACCTATGACAACAAATTATATACCACCTATATACTATAACCCGAATTCACAAGATAATACTGGAGATTTTCTACAAAATATTGACCCGTACAGATTAATAAATTATCACGATGAGAGAGGTTTTAATAGAGAAAATTATCAGGGACGAAATTCATTTCCACCAGGTAATAAATTTGAAAAACAGACTGGGTACCAACAAGGGAGAAGTTATAGGCAAAATACCAGTAATTATAATAGAGAAGGTCGTAGAAACTCCCCTAAGCAAAATTTTGATCAACAGAAAAAATATTATAAAAATTCCAAATGGAACAATAATCAGGGAAACTAAAAAGGGAATTTTCGCAATTGTATAATATTAACAAAACGCACTGTAATGCCCACAGAAAATTCCCTAAGAATGGGCAGTATAAATTTGATAAGTATAAATTTGACTCAGAAAAATATCAAATGAGAAAAAATAATTTCCAAACAGATAAAAAGAAAAGAAAAAAAATTGAATATAGAATAGATGAGAGACAAAAAAATGATACATGTATCAAAAGAGAGCAGATCACTAGTGCACATGGAGACAATATAAATAATTTGCCCTTAATCAAATTCAGTATAGCAAAAGTTCCAGTTATAGGGCTCGTCGACAGTGGGGCCAGTATATCATTAATTAGTGATGAATTATACGAGCAATTAAAAAATGATACTATAAAGATACACTATTTATCAAGACAGGTAACAATCCATACTTTAGATAATTCCACAATCCCTTTTAAATGTTGCATTAAGATTAATTTCAGAATAGAAGGAATTTATGTTTCAGGTACATTTTATGTGACGACCCACAAGTTTAACAGACAATACCATCTTATATTAGGTTATGACTTTCTAAAGTCAAATAGAATTTTATTAGACTGTCCAAAAAAACAATTAAAATTAAAAGACAGAGAAATCCCATTATTAGACGATACACAAACAGATAATCCAATCCCACAGAATCAACAAATAAATCAGTTGGAAATAAAAAACAATGGAACGACTGAATTAAAGGAAAGTGATAATAAAGCAGTTTTTGCGAAATTGGTAAAAAAAGTATTTTTAGGGCCTAAGGAAGCAAAGATAATTAAGTTGAGATGCGCATCGCAAATTGAACCCGATACGACAATTCTGTTAGAACAATATAAAGAAACGGATAATATCAGAATGGATTTATCAATTCATACGGTTGATAAAGATAATAATATATCGGTAATTGTTACTAACAAATCGGACAAGAAATGCACTATTAATAAACACACTAAAATTGCAAAAATTGATACAGATTTCATAATAGAGGAAGATATTTCTGAGAATAATGATTGGAATACTGAACAAATTAATGCATTGTCGTTACAAGAAATCAAACAATTAAGAATAAATCAATTAAAAAAAGAAGATTTCCAATTAGATCATTTAAGTGAACCAATGAAATCACAAGTACAAAAAATTTTGCTAGAGAATGCAGAAGCATTCTCAAAAAGTTATGCTACTCTGGGTCAAACCTCTTTAGTAACGCCGGAATTTAAATTTTTACATCATTATCCCATACAATCTCGTCCATATAAAATATCAGAACACTACCGAGAAGCTGCGAAAAAGGAGATAGACGAGTTATTAGAGGCAGGTATTATTAAAAAATCCACCTCTAATTACGCATTTCCTGTAATCTTTGTTAAAAAAAAGCCTATACCAAATACAAATAATGGCCAAATTAGGATGAGAGCGGCCATTGATTTTCGTTTAATTAATGAGATAATTGAAAATAAACCTTATCCTTTGCCGCAATTGAGAAATATTTTACATTCCATTAGCGGAAAACAGTATTATACGACTTTAGATTTCCATAGCGCATTTTTTCAGATTAATTTACGGCCTGAAGACAGGCAGAAATTTGCATTTATTACGGAGTTTGGACTTTTCGAATCCAACCGCTTATGTTTTGGGAATAAATTAAGTTCTATATACTTTTCGGAATTAATGGACACAGTACTGGGAAAATTTGATAAAAGTAAAGTTCAGTACTATATCGACGATATTATTTTGGCGGCAAATTCACAGGAGGAAATGCTAGAAATATTAGAACAGGTATTACAAACTTTAAAAGAAAATAATTTAACGATTGACCCAAGAAAGGCACAAATTATGAAAGAAAAAATAGAATTTTTGGGTTATAAAATTGATAAAAATGGATATTCGCCATCCGAGGATAATATAACTAAAGCGAAAAATCTTAAACGACCCAAGAACAAGAAAGGCGTACAATCCCTAATCGGTTTTACAAATTTTTTTAAAACACTAATTCACAACTATTCCGAAATCATATACCCACTCACGGAATTAACGAGGAATGATAAGAAATTTAGATGGACGGAGATAGAAGAAAATGCATTTAGGAAAATACAAGAGGCGATCATACATAATCCAACGTTAAAACCTCCAGATTTTAAAAAAGAATTTTATCTTATAAGTGATGCCTCAAAAATTGCACTCTGCGGCATTTTAGCACAAAAGAATGATCAAGGTGAATTAATTCCAATTGAATATTTTGCCAGAAAATTAAAACAGACTGAATGTAAATACCCAGCGATGAAGTTAGAATTGCTTAGTATTCACGATTCTTTGATGTTCTTCAAACATTTAATATTAGGGAAAAAAAATAAATATTTGGACAGATAGTAAAGCACTAACGTATAATATAAGTCTGGAACACCAATCAGATTTAATTAATCGTTGGATTTTTAATATCCAAAATTTTGATTATTCGATTAGGTTTATAAAAGGAAAAAATAATCCTGCGGATTTCATGAGTCGACATATAAATACTTTAACCCACCAACAGGCCAGGGAAATAGATATTTTTACGGTGGAAAAAGGTCTAACAAGAGAAAATATAAAAAAAGAGCAGCATAAGGACACACAGATTAGTAAAATAAGACAAGCGCTAATTAATGATACGAGTACCAAATTAAAAAAGAAATATCATTTAATTGATAATGAAATATTGGTATTAAAGGATAAAGAAAACCAGTATGATAATCCAATTTATATAGCACCATATAGATTAAGGCAAAGAATTATGGAAGTGGGACATAAGCCCCATTTTGGTTTCGCAAAAACGTATCATACCATAAAAACCATATTTTATTGGATTGGCATGTATAATACAATTAAATATTATGTAGCTAAATGCATAAATTGTAATACATTTAAAAGCAGACCGACTTGTGACCCTAAATTAACCAAAATTGAAAGAAATGACCCACCAGGTTCTTATTTACAATGCGACATTGTAGGACCTCTACCATTATCATATAAAAAGAATAGATTCGTCCTCACGGTAATTGATAGTTTTTCACGCTTTTTAGAAACTTTTGCTTTGCCAAATACGAATACAGAATCGATTATATCGTGCTTTAATAACTATTTTGGAAGATTTGGCTTATGCCAAACTTTACAAATGGACAATGGACCATATTTCAAAAGTAAATTATTTAAAGAATATTTAACATCATTAAATATCGAAATTAGACACAGTAGCCCATATTTACCGAGGAGCAATGCTTTAATAGAACGTGTACACAGAACTATGAAAAATTCAATTGCATCGATATGTAATAAGTCTTTTGACTGGGATGTACAACTAAATTTTTTTAAACTCGCGTATAATACACAGCAACATCGATCGACAGAGTACACCCCCGCACTACTATTTTTGGGAAGGGAAATACGTAACCCCTTTAATAATTTTGAACAACCACGAATGACAAATATAAGTCAGTATGTAAAAGAATTGAATTATAATATTAATGAAGTTCGAAAAATTGCTCAAGAAAACGCAAGACAAACACTCAATGAATATGATAAAATAAATCTTACAAAGAAAGATGTTGAACTAGATTTAAATGATGAAGTGTATTTAAAATTAATGGGTAAAACAGGAGCATTACAACCTAAATTTGCGGGACCATTTTTGATCTCAAGAAAGCTGCGAAATAATAATATGCTTTTGACGCCTAAAGACGACCCAATGGGCAAAAAAATAAAACGGCACATTACAAAGCTGTTTAAAATTCCAAGCGATAATTTTTTGAGGGATAATGAAGAGAATAAGCAATAATTACAAGAGTGTAAAATGGAAATAAGTTTATTTACGCAGAAAAGAATAATAGAAAATCAAAATTAATTGTAAAGGCGAATTACAAAAAAAAAAAAAAAAAAAAAAAAGAAAGAAAGAAAGAAAATGAGAATTGTAAATATTGTACTTTAGGTTAAAACGTTTGTAAATGTATCCAAGAAAGTATATTTTCGATAATTATACATATATTATGCATATCGAAATAATCAAAATAATGTAGATAGATACGTGTAAATATGTGGGTTCGTGAATCTATACACATAAAAGCACGCGTACACAGATTGTACGTAAAAATGAGATTAGATGGAGGAAATTGATGGAGAAATACTCAGTAAGGATACAATACGTTAGAAGGAGAGATTCAATCACGTAAAACACGCTCTCACCCCTCGCTCAACCCCCAGGGCTCACGACACCGGAAGATACAAGAGAAAATTTTAGAGCGAAGAGGAGATGCTCAAACGAGTTGTTGATCGCGATGGGGAAGTGAAAAGAATCGCTAGGAAGTGTAGAATCTTTCAATCGTAGCGATAGATGTATAAAAGAAAAAGCTACTAGTATATATTAGGTCAAAAGAGGCACCACAGTCAGTTAGAACAAACGATAAAAAAAAAAAAAAAAAAAAAAAAAAAAAAAAAGAAGATTAAATAGTAACCCCCCCCCCACACACACACACAAAACTGACTCCAGTAAAATGAGTATTTTGCTTTAAACATCTTCCTCAACGATTAAAACGTAGGATTGATGTACATAGTGTAATTCAAATTAATATAACACAGGTTTCTACATGACATGATCATATTAAAATATCAATATGCACGTTGATATAGATATACAAAGAATAAATAAAGAAATGGAAGTTTAAGAGATGGCTATAATTGTGTAAATATGAATTAGTACATATGACAGATGTACAATAGATATGGTCATATATATAGAGAGATTATTTTCTTTCAAAAAGGAGGGTTTGTTCACCATGGGAATATAGATATAAAAAAAAAAAAAAAAAAAAAAAAAAAAAAAAAATGCGCATAGTGCCTTGGATAGGAAAATAACTGGTAAACTCAGTTTAAAAAAATAAATAAAACAGCGTGAGAGACAAAGGTTACGCATCAGGCAGAAAAAAGTTGACGAGAATACAGGGTGAACTTCAATGCAGTCTAAACTATGATGAAGGAAGAAGTAATAAAAAATTATATATACCAAATAAAAGGTATAAAGAGAATACGGAAGGTCTACTGCGGTCATTTTAGAACAAGTCATCGAAAACCAGAATTATTAGGTAATCTACAATCTTAATAAATAATCCAATAGATAATTACACATAAAAAAAATAAAAAAAAAAAAAAAAAAAAAAAAAAAAACACCTCTAATATGATATTTTTTTTTATTGTTCTAAAGGCTGAGCCTTGTTCAATTAGTGCCAAGGAAGCTCTAAATGCCAATGTTGCGGGCAATGGTGGCAGATACGCTAACCCTGGAAGGCCTCGCTAATTGAATCGGGAATTAGCCACAAAGGAGGAGTGAAGGGAATACATAAAGAAAGATTAATAAAATCACAGCAGAAATAAACAGGATATTGAATAAGGGATTAACTAGATACAAAGAAACATTAATATATATAGATATAAATATGTATGTATTTGTTTAATTAAAAAAAAATCCTGTCTTAGCGACGTTTTTGGTTAGACAAGAAAATACTGGACGATATAAATGGTTCGGACTAACAGACTCTTTCGTCGGTAGCATAAGTATACAGTAGGAGTTACATTTAGGGTAGGAGCAATAATAAGAATTAAAATAGATAGAAATATAGACTGCAATACTAATTTAAAAAGACAATTTAAGTCTAATACCCTCTTTGCCTAAAATTCTAGTTATGAGCAGATCATATCATGCCATATCATATCATATCATATCATATCCATTTCTTTTTCTCTTTTCTTCGATTTTTAAACATGGCAATAATGAGAAAGTATGAATTTAGAATAAGAGAGAATAATTGTTTGCCACAAACCGAGTTGAATATTGCCACTTATATTTCAAGTACATTTAACTATGTACATATATGTAAACAAAGTATTATTATTATTTTATGTTTATTTTATTAGAAATTATCTAGATATAAAACAGGTATTATGATTTATGTTTTTTTTTTTAGCCAAGCAATTTTGTATGTAAGTATATCTATCCAAACAAAGTATATTATTATAGTATACTAGACATTGTTCATTAATGTTTTGTTATGCTATCAAGATGTATTTTCTATGATATTACATTTTTCTTATACTTATGTGACGGGGGATAATAATATGGGAAATATCCTAATTCCCATATCATGTAAAGTGCCACTGATAGCCACTTACCAGCATAAATAATTATATTAGATGTTATATATAAAACAGATGGGTTGGTGACAAATCTTTTCTTCCTTCCGTTATTTTATGTGCATGGGAAAATGGACGCTTTTAAAACATAAAGCAATAAAACTATTATTCTATTATCCTGTTTACTTGAATAAAAGAGAGAAACTTGGACCACCCCATAGAGAGAACAGAGCTCTGAGAAGGAAGGAAAATGATGCTGCAGGGGATGTTAGGCTGTAAAAACCATCGTCCGGTCCTCGGAGGTGCGAACGCAAAATTCAAAGAAGTGTGTGAGAGAGAGGGAAATTTCTAATGAGATGCTTAGCTATTGGTGAAGCAAGCTACCAATAAAAATATAAAAAATAATAATAATAATAAAAAAAAAAAAAAAAGAGGTTCAGCCCCTCTCAAGGAGTCAAAAATAATATAGATTGGCCAGAAGAAAAAAAGAAGGTATGGATATAAGATCTCTCGAAGATTTTTGATGAGTGAAAAATATTATTAGAAAAATGCCCCGGATGCTCTATCGCTAAGCAGTCTTGAAGAATGTTAAAAAAGAAGAAAAAGATGAATCTCTATTTAGTCGAAATTGATAATTTTTTTCCTTTGATGAATATGCTCCTGGAAATATAATTTTAACAGTCTTCATATATCCGAAGAGGCTATTGTTTTGGAGGATCCCTCATACCTCGAAATGGAGCAAAGAAGTAGTTTATTTTATGAAATATGCAAGATGATCTGTGATGCGAAAAGAAGTATTCCTTATTTAAAGAAGAAAAAGATGAATCTCCATTCAGTCGAAATTGATAATTTTGCTTTTGATGAATATGCTCCTGGAAATATAATAGTAACAATCCTCTTATATTCTTAGAGTCTATTGTTTTGGAGGATCCCTCATACCTTATGCCATATGAACGGTGATTGAAAAAAGAAAATGTTATTTATCTATGAAAATTTTTCACATGTGTGGACTCAACGATATTAGTATGGAGCAAAGAATTAGTTATTTTTATAAGTATGCTACATGAACGGTGATGCGAAAAAAAATGTTCTTTATCTATGAAAATTTTCATATGTGTGGACTCAACGATATTAGTGTGATATAATTAGCTTCTTCAATTAAAATAAATATTGTAAGTGTACTCAAAGAATTTCGTGTGTCGACGAAATATAATTTTATAACAACCTTCATAGGTGTAGAATTACTGGAATAACGTATGCGATCTCAACAATCTGCGTGTATAATATATTAATGAAAATTTCCATGAGTGTGGAATTCATAAATTACATGTGTGAACGTTTAATATGTGTGGACAGTGCTACTATAAATTATGGATTATACGGTTATCTAAGAACAATATTTTCCGAAAGTGCCGCATCTGTTTAAGGGTAAGTGGCTATTATTCAATTTTTATTTTTGTGGCAAACATCCCCTTTAAAGTGATAGATGGTAAATTGAGTAATAATATATATATATATCCCAGCATTTTAAAATGGATAAATAAATGATATATTTGATAATTAATACTGTATTTTGTGTCTATGATTTTTTTTTAATTTAGATAAATGTGTAGAGATTGAATTAATGTTTTTCTAGGTTGAAGGATAAGATTTGAAAGGTTTAAAAGATATATAATAATAAAATAGATATATGAATGAATAAAGATAAAAGAATAATAATGATAAATTGATAGTTAAATAAAATTGATATTATTGGAATTTATTTGAAAATAAATTTTGGGTTATTGCAGATATTTTAGTATTTGAACAACGCAATGTGTTTTGATGGGATTATGTGGTCGGATTATAAATAAAAAAATTCATAAGAGCTTTAATTAATCACCACAGTATCCATGTTGAGAGAATCCGAGTTGGTGATGACAGGGTCTGTACGAGCTTTTTTGAGTCGTTGTGCGACAGCATCTGAAAGGGCAGTAGGGAGTTTTGGGGAACGTTTAACTTGTAAGTCCTGGATGTTAACTTGTAAGTCTTGGATACAGCCCATGAGCGGCTGTATGGTCGTCTCAACAAAGCTTTGAAGAGATTTTTGTAGTTCGGTAACCATAGCTTGCATGAGGGAGGTAAAGTGGGTAGAGAGGCTCTGCATGGCCTCTTCCAGCTCAGTTTTGGTAACAACGGATGGGGAGGAAAAGCTAGCGGCATTGGCATATGATTTCGTTGAGGTGGTTTCGTTTTCTGCAAATCGTCGTCTCGCGTCGGCAATCGTGAGATGGTGGGTGGCACGGTACTTTTGGATACGTAACTCGCGTTGGTAGACTGGACAGTTTTTGTCATTTGCAGCGTGATTGCCACTGCAGTTAATGCATTTAGGTGTGGGACAAGAGCAGGGTTCTGTGTGCGATTCAGCGCATTGGATACATATCTTATTGTTTCGGCACGATCGAAGAGTATGATTAAATCTGTGGCAGTTACTACATGGGGGTGATTTATCATAAAACAATGAAATCCGGTATATTTCATACCAAAGTTTTACGTTTGCTGGTAAGGTCGTGCCTAAGATTGTTACGAGTACAGTCAAAGTAGGTTGATCCGTGCCCTGAGCTTTACGTATAAATCTTCTCGCCTCCAATATATGTAGGCCTTGGTAACTCAACTCTTCCGCTATGTCAGCACAAGATACAGAAGTATCGATATTATGAAGGAGAAATCTGGTAGAGATTGTTTCCCTCTGAATGAATGTGTCAACTGGTACACCAAGCAATGATTCTATGCTTAATATTTGTTGGGCTACCTGAACGAATTTTGTGGTAATGTACAGTTTATTATGCCGCGTGAGACGTAAGCTATCAATCTCATTGTAATTGGTGACAGTTTTTGCCAGTTCTTCTTTTAGAGCTTTTGGGTGCGTTTGCGGTAAAGCGCCGTTTTTGGCAGAGATTATCAAGGAAATAATGTCAACACCATCGTTGACAGCAATGTTTAACGACTCAGATAACTTATTTTCATTAGTAAAGAAATGCGGCGAGCTAGGCGACCCAACCTGTGACCGCCTTTCTGCCATAGACAAAAACAGGGTACACTGTACGTATGACAGAAATAAACAAACTATAAAATATCAGAACTGGGAGAAAAAAAAGCCCTACTAGGGGAAAAAAGCAACTAAAACTTACCGAAAAACTTAGTTCGGTGACAAAACCCAACAGAAAGAAGCAAGGAAAATAGAATGAAAGCTACCCGAACGCATGCGAAAGCATACGCCTATCAAAACAGAAGAGCAAGACAAGTTGAGAGGGAGATAGCTGCAGGAACAACCACCTACCTACCCGTCAACAAGAAAGTCTTCTTTGTATTTTATACCAATTTAACATTGGCAAAAACTAACCCCGCCGAGTATAATTCAGCCCATAGACCCATTATCCAGCCAACCATTCAATTAGATTCATTGTCATTGTTATTGTTGATACTTGTTGTTACTTTTAGTTGTGTTGGTGTTTTTTTTCGTTGAGCGTGGCGGTAGGGCGTTTCCTCTAGCTGCTGTGTGGTTTTGTCAATTTCGGTTCGTTTCTCTTCTGTGGTATTCTTAAACGGTTTGTGTTTCTATCTCTCTTATCTTTTGAAAGCAAGGTAAGCGCTGTTTTGTTTTATTGCTTTCTGGCTATTCAATTAAGTTATTTTGTATTGGTTTGTTTATGATGAGTTTGTCGTAACTCTGGTGGTATGGCCCACTCTTGGTTTAACGTTGTGGAGTCCTCGGAAGTGTCAAATATTGTAACGAATAATGTGGAAATGTCTATTGCAGATGGCGAGAGCCATTCTATTGAGAATATTAATCAGAATTTTTTGCGCTCGTCTGCTCCTATTAGTGATATGTTGTTAAAGGCTGGTAATAATGGTGGTACAAATTACAATATGTTTATAAATAGTACAGAGTCTGGATGTATTCCTAAACGAGATCCGCGCTCAACTCAGGCGGAAATAAAATTGAAAATTAAGTCATATGGGAAAATTGTGAACATACGTCACACAAGAGCGGGAAGCCTAATTATTAGCACTTCTGATGTTGGTTGTGCCCAGGAGATTTGTAATTTGTCCAATTTCGCAGGGGTGACTGTTTCTTCTCGGGTAATATGGGAGAACATCACCAACCGGTTTTTAATTTTCAACATTCCTGTAAACATTTCTTTGAACGAGCTTGCTCAAGAAATAGAAAATAGCAATCCGTTGCACATTTTGGAATTACGTAGGTTTGTGAAAAGAGGATGTACTCGTGAATCTTCTCCTGTTCTCATTACCACTCTCGGGACAGCCCTCCCATCAGAAATTAGACTGTGGTTCTCCATCCAACCCATACGCCAGTTCATAGATAGACCCCGGCAATGTGTAAAATGTCATAAATTCAACCATACTTCTGCCAAGTGTAAATTAGCCCAAATATGTGCGACTTGTGGTACTTCACATGAGGGGCCTTGTACGGGCTCTTTATCCTGCGTTAACTGCGCGGGCGAGCATCGTGCTGATTACAACCAGTGTCCAGCCCGACTTAAGGAAATTGAGCTTCTGAACTTTAAATGCAAAAACTTTTTATCCTTCATAGAAGCTCGCAGAACATTTGTAAAAAAAACTCCAAAAGAGTCATCATACGCTACTGTTACAGGTAGCGCAAAAAACGTCGACGTAACAACTATCCAAAACTATATAGAGAATCGCACGAATGCTATGGTGAAAGTGCTAAATGAAATTATTAGAAAAAACTCGGACTCTCTGTCTAATGCTATCTCTGCCTTAAGCGATTTAATCAAAAGCTTCCAAGAATCCATTGGGGACCTTTCGCCTGACAAGCGTAAACGCCGGAGTTCTCCGGCGACTTCCAAGGGATAATGTTTTCGCTGTTCCTGTACCATGTTTTTATTCTTCTGTTGAGCTGCAGGGTGTAGCCTGTCAGACCTTTTGTTTGTCTGGTCTTTTCTTGTTTGTATTTCTTTTATGGGTTCCCTCAAGTTACTTCAATGGAATTGTAGAGGCATCTTAAACAAGCTAGACTTGCTGGTCCACACCCTATCTCCATCCTTTGATATCTTGGTGCTTCAAGAGACTTTCCTTCGTCCTGAGAAGTCCCTCTTTATTCCTGACAAGGTCGTGTATCGCTTGGACAGGCCTTCCCGTTCTGGCGGGGGCCTCCTAATTGCGGTTAATCAATCTCTTTCCTCGTCCCTTGGTCCAACTCATTTGTCCTCCTTGGAGAATGAGATTATGTGCGTTCGAATCTTTACGGGTTCTGGTTCTTTGAACATTACTAATGTCTACTCGCGCTCTGGTTCAGTCACTGAGGATCTCCGTTCCTTCTGTCTTGGTCTTATTGGTCCCTCCCTCATCTTGGGAGATTTCAACCTCCATCACCCCTTCTGGGGTGCTTCCCATGCTTCTCATTACAGTGAGGCTTTTGTGGAGTGGCTTGCTGACAGTTCCTTTTGCCTGATCAATTCTTCACGCCCTACCCATATGTCTCCCAATGGTTCTCTTTCACTGTTAGATCTCTCTCTGTGTTCGGCTGAAATCCTTCCTCAGATCTCTTTTCAGGTTTTGGATGATCCTGTCGGCAGTGACCATTTTCCTGTGTCTCTTGTTGTTGAGTCGGCTCCTGTCCCTCAGCCCGTCTATGTACGGTATTTTTGGTCTCGTATCTGCCAGGAAGTTGACGCTTCTTTGCTGTCTGTCCCCTCTGTTTGCTATGAGTCTTTTTCGGATTCCGTCCAGCGGGCGATGGCTAGAAACTCCCGGGTTGTACATTCTCGTCAGAAAGCTTTTCCTACTTGGTGGTCCCTTCGTTGTAAGGCCCTTCTCTCCCAGAAGAAGTTTTTCCTCAAGAAAGCTACTCAGCTGGCCTCTGTTGATTTTTGGATCAAATACAAAAAGTCCTCCGCTTTACTTCGTCAGGCCATCAAGGACGCCAAAAGGCGCTTCTGGGACTCTGCTTGCAGGCATGCTAGTGACCCCCGTTTACTATTCAAGGTGTTCCATAAATTAAAAAATCGTCCTTCGTCCTCTCCTGATTCTAACTTTTGCCTTTCGCACAACGGTTCCCTTGTGTCTGACGCGGGCGATCAATCTGAGATCTTCGCGGAGTTTTATTGCGGTGGGGTTGACCTTCCTCCTCTTCCTCTTACTTATGGGACTGATCATGATGAGAGTCTCAACAAACCATTCTCCATGTCCGAACTGACTTCTGCTATTCAACGTACAAAATCTACCTCTCCTGGTGAGGACAGGATTCCTGCCTGTTTCTTCAAGAATCTTGGTTCCCACTCTCTTGAGCTATTACTAAAAGTTTATAATGAATCTCTTCTTATGGGGATTATCCCACCTGATTGGACCTCTGCTCTGATTCTGCCCATTGCAAAACCTGACAAGCCTAAGTGCTCGGCCTCTTCCTACCGTCCTATTGCTCTCACCCCTGTTATTTGCAAGATTTGTGAGCGTATGATTGCCCAGCGAATAAATACCTTTCTTCTCAAAAATAAGTCTCTTGATTACAGACATTTGGGTTTTACTCCCTTTCGGGACAGCCAAACGGCTGTCATGATGCTGCACCAGGATATTGTGAGGGCAAAAAGAAACAAAAAGTTTATTCTTGGCATCTCCTTAGACCTGCAGTCTGCGTATGATTCCATTTATATTGATGGCCTTATCCAGAAGTGCGCCCAAGTCGGTATCACGGGCAATGTGCTCCGTTGGATCCATAAATTTTTGTCAAACCGTTATATTAAAGTTGCTTGGAGGGGCGTGGTTTCGTCTCCTCATCCTTCTCGGCGCGGGGTTCCGCAAGGTGCGGTCCTCAGCCCTATTTTGTTCACAATCTTTCTATCTGACTTCTTTGAAGTCTTGAATTTTAATACCAGGTGTTTAGTTTATGCCGATGATATTTTCATTTATTGCTTTGGTGACTCCTTGAGCTATTGCCACGAGAAGCTACAGGCTGTCCTACAGAATATTTCCCGGTGGTATTCTTACTGGAAACTTTCCATTCGGCCGGATAAATGCCATGCGATTAATTTTTCTCGCAGAAATGGCGCTTGTGATTTTAATTTTAGCATTAACGGCGGCCTCATCAATTGGTCGGATGATGTGAAATTTCTAGGATTTTTCTTTTCTCGTCGGGGTGGTTTTAAGAAGCACGTTGACTACCTGCGTGTAAAAGCTTTTAAAAGGATTAACTTTCTCAAGGCCCTCTCTCAAAAGAGTTATGGTGCTAGGTCACATCACTTAGTTACGCTCTTCACGTCCTCTATTGGGAGCTTAGTCGATTATGGTGCTGCTACTCTGTCTTCGGCGGGTGCCTCTCTAATCAAGAGGCTTGAAGTCTTCCAGAATTGTGGCCTTCGAGCTGCTCTCGGTCTTCCCTCTTGGGTTCCCATAGCCCTCCTTCACAAACATGCTGATGTCCTATCTATAGGTTACAGAATTCGTTTGCAATCATTCAGATTCTGGATCCGTCAGCTCTGTCTGGGTACCTGGTCCCCTCTTTGGAGTTTTCTGAATGAAGCTGATGACTATGACAAAGAACTACAGCTCGACTTTTTACCGTATGGCATAGATGGTCTTGATGATATTAGTTCCTGCTTGGAGAGTTTAGTAATTTTCCAGTTTCCTCAACCCATGGCTCATGGGAAAGTTTTCTTTTATCTTTCTGACCTTCCTTTCCAGAACACAACTTTGAATGATATTATCATCCAGTCCTTTTTCTCGGCCTTTATCTCAGAGTTCTCGTCGAGTCACGATATCTTTGCTACCGATGCGACCAAAACTCATACCTTAATGGCTATTGCCGGCTGCTCCTCTGATTCTCAATTCAAGTATAGGATTTCTCATATAAATTCAATCTTCACCGCTGAAGCCCTTGCCATCGGTACAGCGATTGATGAACTGGCTTCCTCAAGCTCTTCCTTCATAATCCTTACGGATAGCCTATCGGTCCTATCTGCTCTTCAATCAATCTCCATCAAATCTCCCCGAGTCATACTTTGGCTCCACAATAAAATTTGCCGTGCCTCATCTTTTGCTTGTAGTATTCGGCTGGTATGGGTCCCTGGTCACAGAGGTATCTCTCTTAATGAAAAAGCCGACAGAATCGCAAAGAATACTGGTCCCTCGGACGTTCTCTTGGATTGGATTTCTCCTGAGGACCTTATCAATTACGCTACCAATTGTTTCAAAGAATCGATTTCTTATACTTATCGTCAGAGTAAATATGCGCTCTCTCATGGTGACATTCCTCCGGTCAATACGACCAGTTCCTGGTCTTCCAACAGAAGGGACGATGTGCTGATCTCCAGGCTTCTTTGCAAGATGATCGTTACCCCAGCTCTATTGCATCGCTTCCACCTTATTGACAATGGCATTTGTGATCGCTGTCACATAATGGACTCTATTGAACATATTCTTTTATCTTGTAGTCGCTACCAGCAGATTCGCATTCAGTATTTCGGTGCGCTGCTAAATAGTGATAATTTTAGGTCCTTTCCTGTTTTCCTGCAAAAATTCTGCTCATTAAGTAACTTTCGTCATTGCACTCTTGGGTTCTTGCATTCTATTAATCGTTTTTAAAAAATGTGCAAGTAAGCTATAGATCGTTGTGGCTTGTCCTCTCGTCGTTCTGCGATAGGCCATGGATCAGTTGAGACAACAGCCCCAGCAGCTATAGGTCTCAAAGAAAACCCCCAACAACAACAACAACAACAACATAGTTGTGTTGGTCGTGATTGTAATTTCGCAGCAAGTTTTCCTTTTATTAACAGATTCTTTATTGAATTTTAAAAAAGAAATTTATTTTCTAATTAACTACAAACATGTCTGAAAGGAAAGTGCTTAATGTAAGTTTGTATTTTTTTATTTGTACAAGATTTGTAATCTTGTGTTTTTAGAAGTATCAATGATTTATAACATATTTATTTCATGACTTCATGTTTAAATAAAACTTACTTATATTCATTTTTTAGAAATACTACCCACCAGACTTCGATCCATCGAAAATTCCACGTCTGCGTCTTCCGCGCGATCGCCAGTATACTGTTAGATTGATGGCTCCTTGTAACATGAGGTTTGATTTTCTTTTTATTGGGTCGAAATTTATTCCGTAATTTTAATTTTTCTTTTTTCCAAGTTTTATTTGATAAATAATGCTGTGTAAAACATACATCTATATATTTTTAATTAAGTTTTGGATTTCTAAAATATAATTCTTTGTTTTTGATAATACCTCAATGATGCTTTTTTTAATTTATTGGTACGACAGGACTATTTCTTTTAGTCTAGGATTTTGCGGTCTATCACCTTAAATGCATCCAATTTTACCATTTAATTTCTTAAACTATCTTAAAATAGTTAGAAATTTTATTGATAAACTCAACAACCGTGAAAATTTACTTTAAATAGTTTGGAATATAAGATTGATTTTTATTTATTTATTTTTTTATTTTTTTTATTTTTTTTTTGTTCCAACTATGTGAAAAATGCCAGAGCCGAGAATTGAACCCTCAGTTGAAGAGCATCCACGCGTTAAGCAGAAGTCCCGGGTTCAATTCCTGGCTCTGACATTTTTCACATCATTGGTATAAAAAATCAACCTTATACTCCAAACTACTTAAAATATTTTGTCAAATCCAAAAAAACTTTTACATTTATAAAAACCTGCTCTAAAAGCTAGAGATTCTTCCTCGATTGCATAGGTATAAAAACCAATTGCCAATCTTGTTATCCAAGACCATCAATATTCATAAGTTGGATGGCTTCTGAATATTTGTTGGTGATATCTTTGGAGTACTACATATTCATGATGGCTTCTTACAATGTATTGGCGATATTTCTGAATATGTATTAATTATAGCTTTTGAATATTTGTTGGCGTTAACTTATATGGATTATTGTTTTTGAATGTTTATTGTGGAGGCCTCTAGAATATGCATTGAAGATCCTCACGTAAAAGGAATATTTTGAATTAATTTAAATTAAAATCGGCTCTGTTACGAAAGCTAAACTAATCAGCTAAGACCATACTAATTTTAATGCTCCCGCTATGCGACTAATCCAATGAGATAAAAGCGCTGATGGGTTGCACTAGGAGAAGCAAGAGGCACAAATTCATGTGATCAGCGAATGGGTTTTCCAGGCGCAATGCGTCATCGCCAGTTTTGGCGGGGTACCGTATAATAGGATGAAACCCATAAACTAGTCCTGTCGTACTAAATTAAATTCTGCCAAATATAGATTTTTTTTTTTTTTTTTTTTTTAATTTATTTAGAAATTAAAAAGAAAAAAGTTCAGAATTTACTTTCATAGCAAGTTAGTTAGTCTTCTTTATTTACTTAATGGATTGCTGAGTATTGATCAATTAAATAAGGATTACTAAAGATTCAACTTAAATTATATTGTATCTTTTTTTTTTAATATATCTGTACATAAATCACTAAGGAAAAAATTAGATCATAATTTTGTATATTATTTTATACAACTGCAATGTAAGTAGAAAAAAATAAACTTTCCATTGTTTAACACAAATTCAACCTTGGGAAAGAGGTAAATATAATTTGCAGAATTAATATCATATGTTTTTCACCTAGTTTTAAATATTATCCTATTTGTTTATTATTGTTATTATTTGCACTTATGTCCTCTTGGCGAGCATCTTACATCAAGCTAGTCATTGTATACAATGCTGTCTGTTTACATTCTATTCTTCAAAATTCATCAAAATTTCTTCATCTATATTAAAAACAACATTTTATGATCCTATACATTTAAAGATATTATTAAAGTAAAAGAAAATACTTAGGTGTTAATACACATGCCTTATTAATTGTGACTCGTTAATTTGACTTGTTTTTTTATATGTAATATTTTAACCCTTTATATCCCAAATTACCTTGTTTTTGGAAAAATAGTTTGAAACTTTTTTATTATATTTCTTTATGCATGAGAAACATCTCATATTAAATTTAGATTAAACTATAGAGACTTTGAAGTCCCAATGAATTCCCGTAGCAAATTTAGGCTATATTGAGGAATTTTTTTAATGGGACTTTAAAGTCCCAGTGGGATACAAAGGGTTAATTGAATGGCTCATAATTAAAAAAAAAAAATAAATATTCCTATCCCAATCATTTTAAATTTGCACCAAGCGAGAGACAAATTTGTGCTTAATTGGATATAAGAGCCAAAAATCATTAACTTTTTAAAAATTTAAACTGTCTACATGGAACTTTATAAGTTAAATCATCATGCTTTAAAGCCTTCATTAAAAGCTTTATCACTTCTTGAGGTGCCAAAAAAGATAGAATTGCTTTGAATTCTGAACTTGAAATTCTCTGTGATATTAAAGATTGTGTTAGATAATTGCAAAATAAATATTTTGACTTGCCATAAATAATAAATATCTCGGCTGATTTCTCTGCAGTGGCTGAAATCAGTATCAAAATAGAAGGCTCTGATCTTGTTTGAAAATATTTATCTCTAAACTCACATTGTGATTTTTAAAACTTTTCTTTTTTCTTTTTTTTTTTTGAACAAAATATTAAGTCCAATGAAATTAAATATAGATTGCCTAAAATACCTTTCCAGGCTTTTTCTGGTAATTTCAGAAGTTACAAAATTTTAAAAATTCAGTCATGTCCATCCATCATAAGAGAAAACAAGCATATAACTCTACTCATGTGAATATGAACTTTTTTGTTTCAAAGCTGCACTCAAGGGTGTATCAATCATTGATGATAATCATACCTTATTCTATAGAACTCATATTGTTGTGCATCTAAATTTCTGAATATTGTATATTAATTTTGTTTTATTAAGCGCAGCATAAAATATTACAATGTAGGTACTTGAAAGAAATACTTCTCATATGCAATACAGTCGTCCCCACTTAATCGGGTAACGGATAATCGAATACCCCGCTTATAAGAATATAAAGTTATAGAACCAGTTTTTTTCCGATAGAAGTAATGTTAAATTTTCTCGTTTAAAGAAATATTTTTTACAACGCCACCCCGCTTAATCACATGAACACTCAAAGTTTCTTAAACAAAATTCCTCTATTTCTGGGCAGATTTTTCCTCTCATTCTCAAAAAAAAAAAAAATCTGTTCCTGTTTTAAAAACTTTACATAACTAAGGCATGCTCTTTAAACATGAGACGGTATTCCTGCCGAGATGATAAAAATTGTTTTGCAAAAGCCAATTTATAAAATCAGCAACTGATGATTAAATTAGAAATTAAAATACAAATTATCTCCAGGAATTAGAAATCACAAATTTTGAAAGTTTTCAGATGATTGAAAAAGAACTTTATAAACTCATAAATGTGGATAAAGATGGAGAAACAAAAAGAGATGAAGAGTTTAATCTTCCAACAAAATCTTTAAATGAAAGTGATAAAGAAGAGCAAGCAAACGATAAATGAAGTTGCAAAATCCTTTAATGTTATTCATCGTCATTTTGAGTCTCATAGAAGTGTTTATAATCTATTTATGTGCTTTAGAAAAAGAAATCGAAAAATGTTTAGTTAAGTCTATGTCAAAATAAACAACCATAACTTTTTTTTTTTTTTTTGGTTAAAAGTAAAATTGTAAGTACACTTTATTTTGTATCTATTCTAACATTAATTGCATTTATAAATTACTATAATATTTTAACTTAGTAAAAATTTAGTTAAATATTTAAATAAGAAATAGGTATCGATCATTTGTCTTTTCATGTAAGCATAAAATCATTATAGTTATACATGCAATTGCATTTCTAATCTTCACCGCTTAATCGAATTAATATAGTTGGAACGGTAGATATTCGTTTAAGCGGGGCTGACTGTACTATTATATCTGCAGGCTTTTGCAAGTCCCTGTGCACAAATAAATAAAACTATTTACACCATTTTCAATAGAAAACTTGTAATAACGAACCTAAATAACATGTTAATATTCCTTTCAATAACATTTCTTATTTTATTGCACGACATTTTATAATAATTTGCTTATAACTTAATTCTACATGAAAATACTTTCAATCTACTTAGCATAGAGAGAATTAAAAATCTGCTTCTGTTGAAGATTGTTTGTTTATTTATTTCATTTTAATGCTTTGTAAAATATATTTTTTAATTGTGAATGCAAACTTAATCTGATAAATCATATTTAGGTGTAAGACTTGTGGTGAGTACATCTATAAAGGGAAAAAATTTAATGCTCGTAAAGAAACTGTCCAAAATGAAGAATACTTGGGAATAAAAATTTTCCGATTCTATATAAAATGTCCTCGATGTTTGGCAGAAATTACTTTTAAGGTAACTTCTTTATATTTTTATAAATACGTTTTACTATTATTATGAGCAAAGATATTTTTAACTCCTCCACAAGCGTATTTTACGCATTAAAATCTGAAAATACTCCTTAAAATTTTAATCATGAGTATTTTTCACGCTTTGTATTTTTAGGTTAAATTTAGTGTATTTTGTAAAAATGTGTCTGAAAAAAATTATATTCTTTCTACAATTTAATGCTCTTCATACTTTTTTTTTTTTAATCAATTCATATCTTTTTTTACAATGGATAAAAAAAGTTTATAATTAAAATTATTTTGAATAAAACTGTAAACATTTGCATCAATAATAGAATTTCTCAGATTCATGTATGGCCTTATCTTTCAGTGTTCAGTGTAATTTATAAACTGAGTCACATCATGTTCATATTCTGAGTTCTGATATTATATTGTTCAAATTATGCTCAAAGGAATATTATTACAATTGGTCAGTCCATATAATATAACTTGAACTCATAAATGAAACTTATGAGTTCATATACATATATTTAATTTTTGAAGTTATTAAGAAATGAGTAAAATTTAGCATGAATTCACGAAAGATTTTTCCCTTCAACTTATAGAAGAGAGTAAAATTACTCTCTTCTATATATATAGAGAGAGAAAGTATTGGATTCGTGAAAATTTTCGAACTCCAGTTTTCAATGGATTTACACGTTTTGGGATGTCCTGAACACGATTTGACAGTTTTTAGAAAATGTCTCTCTCTCTGTGTGTGTGTGTGTGTCACAAATTTTGTGAATGCTGTATCTCACGAACCAATGAACGAAATTTAACCAAACTTGGAATTTAATTTGACCCTGACATAAACTGGTGCTGATTAGATTTGGGGATCAATCTCGCAACAGATGGTGCTGTCATCACATTTTTTTTTTTTTTTTACTCCTAATAATGTCAAATTCACTCCTTCAAAAAAGATGGAGTATTTTCACTCCTAGGAAAAAATCCTAGCAATACCTCTGGTTATGAGTGTGTTTTTTAGTATTTTCTTATTCTAATGCCTCTGCAATTATAAAACCAAGTATGCAGAGCTTATGCAGGTATTAAATAATAAAAGTGAAAATTTAAAAATTTGGTTAGTGGCCAATAATCTCCATTTTTTAAGTGGCCACTTTTTCATGTTACAGGTCACTCAATGTCAAAAAACAATATTTTTTTGCTTAAAATATTTCAGCATGCAGCATATGTCATAAAAAAATTAAAAATATTTTTTCAAATCGCTTACAATATATACCACTAGAACCAAGTTATTCCATCATTACTTTTTAAAAACTTTTTCATTATTGAGAAAATACGATATAAATTTTCTTAAAACATTATATTTAGTTAAAATATAATAATATTATTACATATAACAATTGAATGAATATGATGATGTTGGGCAGATCAGGGTTGCACAGCAAGGGTTTGCCATTATGTTTGTATTTAGGTACCATTATAAAATTTTTATTTACACATACAAACATATGCATAAACATTGTACATAAACTATAATCGCTTAAAATAGTGATAGTTTATCTAGTCAATTTATTTTCATTTTAAAAATGTACTGCCATGCCACTAACATTTTTATGAGAAGGTTGGGAATTCAATTTTACTTTGTTGCTAGTGCCTTTATCTTCATTCCTCTTATCAGTCTTTAAATGCTTATTTTCAGTATCAGGAAAAAACGTCCCCTGGAAAAAACATCCCCCGGAAATAAATTACAATTTTTTTGTAATTTCATACTTATAGTTTTATCTGTAGCTCAGATTACTAACAAAATTCATTTATTATTCAAAATTATAAAAAAAATGATATGTTTTAGACATCACAAAACTTTTTTTCTGTGTCATTTTATATAATAGCAGTAAATATGTACAAACATAGGTGCCAACTCTTCAAAATTTTATTGGGGGACATGTTTGATTTTTCCTGTTTTCTGAAAACCAATGCTTTGTTCCACCTACCCCTACCCCTTCACTCGTCCTTTGCTATACAGCAAGTTTTTCTTGATTCAAATTTATTTATTTATTTATTATTATTTATTTTATTATTATTATTATTTTAAATACAAATTTGTGTTAAAGATATGGAGTAACATTGTCTGTTTCAAGTACTCTGTTGTGTTCATTAAATCAATGTCAAGCAAAAGATTGTTACTACTTAAAAGAAAATGGTTTGATTGGAAAATATTTCAGAACAATAATTTTATTTTGTATCTCAAAATTTAAGACAGGAAATTAATTATACAGTTAAGAATACAAAATCCCAAATTCTAAAGTTTAGTCCACAAATTTGCATACAATATATTAGCTCTAACCTTAACTTGTAAAATCTACTTATTACAACAATTTAACACCAAGCTCTTGATTACTGAATAGATTCCCATAGAGATCAAAATTGTGATGGCATGTTTTTGGACCATCCTTAGGGATGTGTCCCAGACCATCACCAGTAACTCATTGCACAGTGAGTACCAGTGCAATGTTAAACCTATCCAACCAACCTATCGAATAGATTTGCTTTGCTCTAGAAAAAAAAAATAATAATATGCATTTAAAAATTAATCCAAAATATCATACACGCTCACACATACACACACACAAAATAAATAAATAAATAAATAATGTTTGTTGTCCATATTGTGCTGGAATTCATTTTTCTGATTCTGTTAAATATATGCATAATGATGCATACACTTTTTCCACGCATGTTGTATTATAGTAAGTTTAAATTACATGTATAAATTTCTTTCTATTTGTAACAGTTTTAATTTATTAAAGTACAGTTCAAAGACATACTGAGTGTGGATCATTATGTAAAGGAAATGATTTCATGTGGCACTGCTAAAAAGAATTGTAAATGATATACATACTATTTTTCACTAAGAAAGTTCTATATTGTTGCTAATTTTTAAATAATTTGTAGTTATTTTTGTGTAAATTCATTCAAAGAGGTTTTGTCAGGTGATAAAATGTTAATTTTCTACTTTTCTAGTTTGTTTTCACATTAAAACAGCTTATTTTTCCATTAAAAAGCCTCATAAAGGCAGGAAATGGCTTTGGTGCCAAATTTGGTGATTTTTTTTTGTTCCGTGGTGACTTTTTTGGCGACTTTGGCAAGAAAGTCATTATTATTGATAAACCAAATATGGAAGCTGTAACTTGATTGGCTGAGGAGTTTCTGGAATTTTCCACATTTTTCTACGCAAATATTTAAGAAGTTGCTTTATGCCGAATGAGTGTTTCAGTTTAGTTTTCATCAATGCTTTCATTGCACTGGAAGGGCTCTGAGCCTCTTTGGATTGCAGTCGATTGTTGTGTGTTAATGCTCTGATACAGTTTTTACTGTGAATTTGCTGTTGTCAGCTATTATTTAAGCTGTGTTTACTAGTCAAAGTGAAGTTGATACTTGGTTCATAGACCTGTATTCTTCTAGAATTTTCTGTAAATAAACTTTTGAGCTTCTACAAGTTTCGGCTTTCATTACGAGACAACTTATGAATCCCCAAGTATGCAACAATATGATTGATGGCTCTCCCACAAAATATTTGAAGGAACCTCTACTCAAAATAATAATAGTACATTATGTTTTTTAATAATCCACTTTCATCAGGATGTTGTTTAATGCACAGAAAACTGCTTCAAAAAAAAAAAAAAAAAAAAAAGTTGGTATTAAAAACTTGTAACACTTCCAAGCTATGCTTGAATAACAATAATTAAAAAATATTGTACTCTTGCGCAAAAATGAAATCAGAATTTTCAAAGTAATAAAGTATGCCATTGTACATCGCAACATTTAAGCTGCACTCGTGCCCACATTTTATTATTTAATAAAGTATCGTACTTAGTTATTTAGACTCTAAAAGGATGTTATATATGGTTTTTTATTCATGGTGTTTAGTATTTGTTGTTCTTTTATGCTATATCAACATTTCTTAAGACAAAAGCAAACATACAAATTATATCAAACATACAAAAGATATCTATTCAGCATGAGCTTAAATACCTCATATTGTGTAAACTTTAGACATAAAAGAACTTTATTTACAAATGATTTAACTCACATGATAAACAAAAACATATTACATTTTCAAATAACTTTTAGGCAACAATAAAATCTGTATATTACCAGAATATAAATTTGTACAAAAATAAAAGAATGGGGAATTTGAAAGTAAAACAAAGTGAATCTGTTTGATCACTAAGGGCTGTGTGTTAAATTGTTGTAAATAGATTTTACAAGTTAAAGTTGGAGCTAATATATTGTATGCAAATTTAGAAATTAAAATTTTAGATTTGGGTTTTCTTGTATTCTTCATTGTATTATTAATTTCCTGTCTTAGATTTTGAAACACAAAATAAAAACTGTTCTGAAATATTTTCCAACCAAGCCATTTTTTTTTTTTTTTTTAATGATAACAATCTTGACATTGACTTAAAGAACACGGCAGAGTACCCAGAACGGGAAAACTTACTCCTTATCATTAATATAAACTTTTATAAAAAAAATTAAATTCATTCCTATATTTGAGTATGTTAATCACTATTATATAACTAGAATGTTGTGGCCACCACATGACTTTCTTCTGCCTTTTGTTACACACTCACACACACACACAGACAGACATTTTCTAAAAATGGTCAAATTGTATTCTACAGCTCTCAAAACGTGTAAATCCATCAAAAACCCGAGGTCGAAAATTTTCACGAATCCAATACTTTCTTCTATTGAATAGAGAAGAAAGTAAAAATATCGAAGAAAGTTTTGCAATGTCCAGAGCATACTGATTTTTTCCTTATATGTAATATAAATTTTTATTACAAAAAAAAAAAAAAAAAAAAAAAAAAAATTGAATCAAAATCTTGACTACAAAGCAAAGGAGGAGCGGAGGGGGAAGGGGAAAAAAAATTTCCTCTGGAATAAAAGGAAAACCAATTGTGCTGCCAAAGAAAGTTTAAATTCGGCACCAATGTTTGTGCATGTTAATCTCTATTATATAAAATGATACAGAAGAAAGTTTTATGATGGCCCAAGCATACTATGTAATTTTTTTTTTTTTTCGTTTATAATTCTGAATAATAAATAAACTTGGTTACTAATTTGACCTGCAAGATATAAACGTGAAATTTCAAAATTTTCGTTATTTATATCGAGGGATGTGTTTTCCGAGGGACGTATTTTCCAGGGGATATTTTTTCCTAGAACCTTATTTTCTGTAGCATTGACTGAAGATAAATACATTTTTATGCTATGTTTGCTTATTATTCACGAAATTAAATAGCCAAGACATAAACAGATTTTTAGCATTAAACTTTTTAAGAGTCAATGAGATCACTACATACAGTATATTATAATACTAAATGTATCTGTTTGCGTAAAGTACAAACAATATCAGTTGAAGAATTGCCCTCTATAGTTTACATATGGCAATGGGTGAAGTCATTTAAACATGTGCAAATAGGTAAGACCAATTTGCTAAGAAATGTGTAATAGAGTAAAATAGGGATTAATCATAAATGGATGGAAGATGGAAGAAAGAGAAAAATGATAATCCTAACATACACTTTGGAGACGTAATACTATATGTGACACTATAGGAAGAGTAAAAGGTTTGTAAACTTTAAATTATCAATAGTGGGTAAAGAGGAAATAATCCTGTAAAGTGGACATATCTGTATGTGCTTTTAAAGCAATTCAATCCGAATTCAGTATTTAATGTGATAATCCAGATCACCAAGTAGATGTTGAGTTCTGTGCAAAAATAAAACTTCCCAAGTAACTGCAAACTAAAGGAAGAAAAAAAAAATGTTACTCATCAAAGTGATGACTAGGTATACGATTGCGGTCATCAAATTGCAATTTCTAGTTGCAAATTAAACTAATGACTGCTAATTTCAAGCCCTGTTGCACAGTATTCTAAAAAATAGAGTTGAAAAAGAAAGAAGTTGATTTCAAAAACTGTGGCAAATTTGAAATGCTAATGCAGTGAATAGATTATTTGTAGCCAGTGTAAATTCTTGTTGAAGAAAGTATATGACTTCAAACTTTTGTATTGTAAATAATCTCAAGAGTGAATATTTAATTTAATTGAGTTAGGATTATTATTCAATATATTGCTAAATCTGCTATGGTTACAAACTCTAACAAGAGCTCATGATAGCATTTAATTAACAATTTGTGTGTATATCATTTAACATAGTGGAAAAATAATAGTTACTATTAAAAATTTTACCATAGTCGTCCTCTGTAGTTGCTAATTTTTAGCTGCCTGCTGCATTTTAAAAACTGGCATTTGTTTTTTTACTACTGTTTGATTACTCTGGATCTGTCTTTAAGTCTGTAATATTGAGATAAGAAACATTCCCAGCATTCATATGGACAGACATTGCCAGTGAAATAGTAACCAGATTATCTCAGTTAATAGAGTGTTGTCACTTTTTTCACTCGTAACAATTTATTTGGCTTTTTCTCCAAAAGTCTGTAGCATTATAATGCGTTCTTTTCTTTAGCATAAAATGCACAGTAATTAAACATATTTATACAATATATTTATGGGTAATCAAATTATTAGAAATTTTCTTTATTTTGACATTTTTTCGATTTTCTAAAAAAAATACTCAACAAAATGGCTTGGAACTTCAGACATGCAAAGAACATTTAAAAACTCACATTTTAAACTATCGATTTAGTCTAGTGTGCAATTAGGGGACCAACCATAAATTGAAGGAAAATGCAAATACTTTGGATCACTCTGTATCATTAAAAGCTACAAATTACTTGTAATTGTCCAACATACTATGTACAATATTTGTATATTTTGTTGTGGGAATTGCACAATTATTTAGGCATATATATATATATAGGATGAGTGCAAAAAATCATGCGGGGGTGCAATAGATGGTGTTAGAAGCGGCGTAAAGTGTTGTCATTAATACTGCCATCTACGTAAGACAGATTGTTGGAAAGGTGACGTGTGCAGCTTTCATTTCAAACAAAATAATTTGTGTAGATACAAACTGCGTCGAGAAAGATTACTTTCAAAATGAGTGTCGATAAGGTGCATTTACGGCATGTTATGCTTTACGAGTTTCGGAAGGGAATAAACGTTGCAGCAGCCGTATAAACATTCAAGAGGTTTATCAAGATCAAGCACCAGCTAAACGAACTATGGAAAAATGGTTTGTGAAATTTCGTTTAACCTTGAAGCCGAGCCACGTTCAGGTCGACCTTCAGACATTGATGACGATGTTGTGCGTACTTTAGTTCAGAATACTCCGCGAATTTCAACAGAGGAAGTTGCTACAGCACTTAACGCTGACTGATCAACCGCTTTTCGGCATTTAAAAAACATGGGATTTGATTTGAAGCTCAATATATGGGTGACCCATTTGCTGACCGAGAGGAACAAAATCGAGCGAATTTCTGCTGCCGTTTCTTTACTCGGGCGGCTCAAAAACGAGCCATTTTTGGATCGATTAGTGACGGGCGATGAGAAATGGGTCCTGTACAACAATGTTCAGCGCAAACGCACATGGAAACAGGCAGGTGAGCATGGTGACACAATGGCAAAGGCCAGTTTGCACCCGATGAAGGTGATGCTCTGTGTTTGGTGCTATTGCAAGGGCATAATTTATTTAGAGTTTCTCCCCGCTGGCCAAACGATTGATTCGGACAACTACTGTCGCCAATTAACCAATCTGAATCAAGAAATCAAACAGAAACGTCCGATTTTGTCAAATCGCAAGGGCGTAGTCTTTCATCACGACAACGCCAGACAACACGTTTCGAGACAGACGCTGCGCAAACTGAACAGCCTGAAATGGGATGTCCTAACTCATACATTGTATTCTCCTGATATTGCACCATCTGATTATCACTTGTTCCAGTCATTGCAAAATCATTTAAATGAGAAAAAAAAATATGACTCTTTAGATGCCTTAAAAAACGTCGTGTCTTCGTTCTTCGAATCTAAACCGCGTAGTTTTTATGATCGGGGCATCCGTATGCTGCTAGAATGTTGGAAACATATTATAGAAAACGATGGAGAATATATCATTGATTGAATAAAAAACTTTGTTTGCCTAATCACTGTGGGACTTTTACTCACAAACTCCGCATGAACTTTTGCACTCGCCCAATATATATATATATATTTTTTTTTTTTTTTTTCAAAAATTATTAAGTTTTTTGCTTATAATTAGAACGGATTTCCATAAAATTTTACAAAATTTATAGAAAAATTGCTAAAGCACCAGAGAAACATTATTCTAAAACATAAAATTCACCCATGTAATATTTGCTGAGATATGAGCATTTATAGTAAATATTTTTTTACTGTGCATGTGTGAAAGATAGAAATGTTTTTATTACATAGGGTGAAAGTTTGATATATTGGGTAACTTTTACCAAAAGTTCATTTGAATAGAGTAAAAATTAAGCTAATTGTCTGCAAAAGAACAAGCTAGATTTTTAGGTATTTTCCAATTGAAATTTCATAAAGGGTTTTTCACATGGTACATATTTAATTGGAAGATACAATTGTTTCAGTCCCATTGTAGAATTTCTTTTTGTGAAAAATCACTTATAGTCTTGTAACTCCAACATATTTTTATTTATTTACTAAGATATGTGAGTTCTTAAGGAGTTTTTCACAAAAAAAAAAAAAAAAAAAAAAACTTTTGTATGCCTGAAGTATCAGGCCATTTCGTCGAGTATTTTTTTAGAATACCAAAAAAATGTCAAAAAAAAAAAAAAAAAAAAAAAAAAATTATTTGATCACCCACTGTAAATGCTAAATTGTAATTTGCTAAAATTTTAATTATACTGTGTAGTACAGAATTGTAGCTTTCTGCACATTTTCAATGATATAAGCATTTAGTTTTATAAAAATCATTTCTAAAAGCATTTCTCTTCCTATCCTTTTCAATTCCTACTATTAGTTCACATACTCCCTATATCTTGGACAAATCTTGCAATCAATTTTTAACTAACTTCCCAACTAGCTAAAAATTTGAAACTTTCAGGATTGCTCAGAACACAGTGACAACATAATACTTCAAAGTCCGATTTTCGAATTTTTTATTAGTTTTCTTATAATTAATTAAAATATGGAAATAATAACATTCTAATAGCATTAAAATAGCCATTAAAATATTAGCTATAATTTAACTGTTGCCAAAAAAAATTTATGAGTTCATTTTCTTTCGGCATAAAAATAAATACATTTAATTAAACGTGAACATTTAAAAAATTACAAAAAGTTTAATTATGCATCTCACAAAAATTGGCGTCATTATCACTTTAAGAATTTTATACACATTGATAAGAGCTCTATGATTCATCAGAAAATTTAAAACATGGTATATAAAAAGTTTTTTTAAATCTTATAATTATTTTTATTTCATTTTTATGCACGCTTTTTATTTCCTAAATCAAAATTATTAAAAAAAAAAACTTTTTCGATAGTGTTTGTAAGTAAGAATTGACTTAAAAAAAGTTTCTTTAGTATTACTTGTTTTAATATTGTTGCTTGATTATTTTATGAATATAATATTTCTTTATTAATTTTTATGCATTTTCTTGTTAAACTACTCTGTACTTTTACTAAAGTTTTGCTATATATTAACAGACTGATCCTGAAAATGCTGACTATATTGTAGAACATGGTGCATCAAGAAATTTTCAGGCTCTTAAGCTTGCCGAAGAAGCAGCTGCTAAAGAAGCAAAGGAATTGGAGGAAGAAGAAAAAAGTAATCCAATGAAGGTTAGTTTATTATATTATGTTATTTGCAAACTAGATATTAAATTACAATTGTTTTTAAATAAGGTATTTTTATTATTAATGGGAATTAAAGTTTTATTATTTTTTTTTTCTAATTTTTTAATAGAGTTTTAAGTTTATAGGGTTAATTTGTTTAATTCTACAGAGGGCAATTGAGTTTTTATTTAAGTCAGCATTAACGGCCCTCTTCACTTACCATCGCCGGAAGCCCGAGCCAATGCTATTCTATGGGGAAATTTTCTTTACAAATAACTTATTAACTAATGCATATTTTTAAATTCTGTTTTCACATTCAGAAAATTCCCATCTGTTAAATTGACGGACCTTTTTTAAAAATGTATTTTTTTTTATTTTTAATATTTTATTTTGAAATTGCAAAATGAAAAATGGAAAAAATTCACATAATGAAAATTCGTATTTGGCAGCTTGAAAATAAAATTTAAAAAATAATTTTTTGAAAATGGTCCGTCAATTTAACAGCTGGGCATTTTCAGAATGTGAAAACAGAATTTAAAAATATGTATTAGTTAATAAGTTATTTGTAAAGAAAAATTTCCCATAGAATAACATTAGCTTCGGCTTCCGGCGGCGGTAAGTGAAGAGGGCCCTTAACCTTTTCCTTCCAGCACGAATCTGAGAAAGTATAACTCCAGAATACGGCGCTTATTTTCAGAATTTCCCCCCCCCCCCCCTTTCTAGAAACGAAAGTGCACGGGAAAATTTCTCTCCTGTTGTTCAAACGTGCGGACACTCGCAAATTCTGGGGGAAGTTAGGGGGTTATTGTAACACCAGTTTTTGAGATAAATCTTTTTTGGCATAGTCGGTAAAAGTAAAACAATATTTATGATACGGCTATTTTTTTACGTAATTTAAATCATTTTAATTATATTTTTAAGAACTTCTTTTCGCCTCATATTCCATTTATTCATTTGCACTTCTATCTTACGTTCATTATAAGCTGTTACATACAGACATGTTACTTTTTAGCCTTAAGGCTGAATTCAGCCTTTTTAAGCTTGAAAATTATTATTCTTGGGATCAATGCAAATCCGCATTAAAACTTTTTGGACATGTGCAGGGATGGGGGGGGGGGGGGGGCAGCCTGAATTTGTGCAATATATTATTAGCAATTTCTATGTGATTGGCTTTCAAAAAATGTCAAATTCAAACTTGGAGAAAATGAAAAAGAAATAGCACTTCAACTGCATTTTCCTAATGAACTTGAACTACATTATTTTGCTAATCAATTGCCCCAGCAAACAATGCTTCTATAGAATAAATTTATTTTCAAATATATGTAATAAGTTTGTTTTTTAAGCCCTTACAACTATTTCAATTATAATTAATATGATATTCAATATAAGATTTATTGTTCCGATTTTGTTTATTGTGTGTACATGTATGCAATCAGATTTAACTTTATTTTTATCATTGAAAAATTTATATTGTGTCAGTTGCCTGATACCCCTTTTGAGAGGGGAGGGGGTCATGAAAAGTTCAGCCTTTTTTTCTGTAAGCTTGTACCATGTCTGTACATAAGATGTACTGAAAGGACAATAATTTTTTATATAATAACTAAACATTTAAAAAATTTTCTTCTTTCTAACAAAAAAGTTTTTTTTTTCCCTTATGCAGGTAAATTTATATAAAATATACATATGCTAGATATGAAGAGAATGGAGGTGAGATAATATAAATGTCTGTTAATAATGGAAAGTTAAGCAACTTAAATAAAAAGCCATAATAATCTTACGATCAGCTTGTATAATTCGCATTTAATCTTGCACAACCCAATTTGTATTTTCGGAGTTTCTATGGATAATTAAAAATTTTAATAAAAATAATAATCTTATTAATACATTATAATATCAAAGAAATCCCAAAAGCAAATACAGTGGAACCTGTCTAAAGTGACCACCCTAGGGACCGGCTAAAATGGTCACTATACGCAGGTGGTCACTTTATAAAGGGTCTTTAAAATTGGAAAATGGTCGCTTTAGTCAAGAAAATGGTCACTTTAGTCAGGTGGTCACTTTACCAAGGTGGTCACTTTTACAGGTTCCACTGTATTTAATGAGAAACTTCAAGAATTTATTTTAAAAAAAAAGAAGAAGAAGAAGAAATAAAAAAAGAAAAAGAAATTTAAAACAAAATTCATTAAAAATAAGGGGGGGGGGGAATGATGTTGGTTTTAGGGTTATGGACGGTAGGATTCTAGTCTTGGGAATGTGTTTAGAGGGCCCTAGCCCAATTTAAGCAAGTTTAAGAGAAAACCACGGAAAAATCCGAAAGGCTAAGGCGGCAAGCTCGACCTGGTATCGAACCTGAGGACTCCTGTCTGTCAACTTTGGAAGCAGAACCTCTCAGTAACTGTTAACATGAAGAAAACAACTGTTAACATGAGAAAAAATAAATTTCCGTATGTTAGAAATTTTGTACACAATAAAAAATTTCTTAAATTTATTATTAGGTTTATACAGACTTTCTGCAGTAAAGTGGCTTGCCTTAAAAATTACATAATCAAAATTATAATTGAATTATGAAATTTGCATATTTTAATTACAATTTTTTTATTTTATACTAGCAGGCTTTACCAGCTTCATTGACCACTATATATTATTAAATTGAAATAATAATAATAATGATAATAAATATAATATAATACAATAACAATAAAAAAAAAAAAAAAAAAAAAAAAAACTTTGAAATCGTTTAGAATTTTGCTTTGTGTACCTATTGTCTGTATCGCCTTCCACACCCTCGCTACTTCAGGTCCGGATTCCTACTGCCTTCAGCAATCTTTTACCCGAGCACATTATTTTAGATATTTATTGGACAACAGGTGGTGATAGCATAGCATCCATTAAATATTTTAGTTTTGAAACCATAAAATAATATGGATTTTCTAGCCCTCATTCTGTAATAATAAAATTACAGCTACAATGAATTTATAATTTTATTACTATTAATTGTATTATAAAAAATTACATAAATTTATTTGTTATATTTTTTAGTTAAATTTAAAATTTAATAAATTTATAATCCTTTCTGGTATATTGTAGTTTGATTTCGATAAATACAACAGCGTGAACAAAAAAAAAAAAAAAAAAAAAAATTCAACTTTTAAAGAAATTAGCTAATTAAACAATAATAATTAAATAAATAGAAAAACAGCCATTGCTAAGGAACACAGAGGATTGAAATGAAAGAAAAAAAATAAGAAAATGAAACAGAGAAATCTATGCATAATAAATAATTAATTAATTAATTTTAAAAAATTATGTGCGAAAATTGTAAAAAATCTCAATGGAGTGTCACTCCATTGGAATCTCACTCCCCCCTCTGAATAAGACCTTTAAATCTTAGAGTCATAAAAGAAATAAAATTAAAATTACTGAAAATGAATTGCAGTCAAACACGTCTAAAATCTGGAAAGAATAAGGAACGAGAAAGATAATTCGAACAGCACAAAAAAAGGAAAGCCTATATGTCGCCGATAAATAAACCAAGAGTTCTCCACACTGCCAAACTCAAAAATTTTGTTATGATCGCGATAGAGAGTAGGCGTTGCGACACTCCCGCAGGAATAATAGAGTATGCTTTGTCCATCTCAAGTGATTGACGCACCGTTTCTCTGAGAGGGAAGAAAAATCTAGGGTACAACTGCTGTAACATAGCCGGGCTTTGGTCTACGTGAAGTTTGGGGTGCAACTGTCGGACCCGCCGTAAGGAAAAGGTTAAGTTCATTTTTAATAAGTAATCTCTTATTTTTCGCTTTGTCTCATTTATTCTTAGAGATTTAAGACAATGAAAATACAATAAATGACAGAACACACAGAAATTAGACAGCACCACACGTTGCAGAAAAATAGAAAAAAATTAGAAGAAGATATCCAATGGTGAGAAATCACAGATCACAGTATTGCTGAAGAAGACCAAGAAGGTGGTCAAAAATATTTTGCTGCATCCTGAATGGCTGTTAGATATTTTTAAACTTCAGTTTTAGTCATTTTAAGCCTTTTGCATTGGTTCAGGATTATTTCATGTTCGTGATATATATGTTTTGAGTTTGGAAAAAACATAATTTGAATGTTTGGAATCAAACTAAAGAATATTCAAAGGAGCATGCTTTAAAAACTTTCTAAATTTGAGGTGTTTTTTTTTTTTTTTTTTTTTTTTTAATTTTATTCATAATTGAAAAATATTTGGGATTTCAGATGATATATTTATTCTACTTTCACAAAGACTACTGCACTTTATATATATATATATTTTTTTTTTTAAAGTAAAAAATTCATAGAAAATAGCAAGGGAAGAAAAGGGAAAAAATACATGATTACAAGTGTGTGAAAAGGAAAATAAAATAAACACCATTGAAAAATGCAGGAAAAATAGACAAAAGAAAAAAAAAAAAACTGAAGCAGGGGAAAGTTGGGCATAGAGGTGCTGAAGCTATTGCCAATTCTTAGCTGCATCTTACCCAATATGTGATTCGGCAGTGGTAGGAGCAGGCGGTGACCACCTCACTTCAGAATGAAAAAAATTTTAAATAAAACTTCTGTGTAAAAACTGTTTTAGAACTTCTACTGCAGTAAAAGTAAAAGCCTTTTATTTGGGAATAATAAATGTTCAAGGTTATCTGGTGTCCATTAGTAACATTCTCGAGCCTTTTTCAAGATTTTATTCTTACAAAAGTTGCCCCTATTCTTGCTACTAGATACTTTTTTTAGGATACCTTGTATCCGACATTAGAGGTCTGCACGTTTCAGCCCGAGCCTGGGCCGGGTTTGAGCCGAATTTTTCAATTTGCTCTCGGGTTGGGCCGGGCTCGGGCTTAAAATTTTTTTGTAGGCTCGGGCTCAATATTTTTGTGTGTACTCGGGCCGGGCCTGGAGGAAATTTTAAGCCCAAGCCCGACCCAGCCCAAATCTTTTTCTAGATTCCTCGTTAATCACTGAAAAAGGAAAATGATAAAATACTTTTTCAGTCATTTATTTTACATAATTTTACAGTCTGGTATGTCACAAAAAATTTTATTTTGTTAAAAGATGTCTGTAACTTCAATTTAATTGTCTATCAGCTTGTCTGTTCATGATCTGATTTTCCGCAAATATTTTAAACATGTCTCAAAATTAATATATTTTATTTAAAGTACTATTAGATGGTTTCCAATTAAAAATAATATGCATGTTACTACCAGTTTGCGTACATGTAATAAGCAAAAGAAATTAGATACGTTACTGTATATAAGGCTTTGTTTTCGATGGTCTGTAGTGTTTAGGTAGTATGAAGGCTATAAAAATCCTTCCGCTGTAACTTTTCCTCAAAGGTTTCTTTTTCTTTTCTCCGGGGCACTGGATGAAAGTAGCATCATTTTTAGCATGTGCAAAAGCATCTTTTCTATTGAATATGGTTGGATTAGCATTAAAGTTTTGTTTACCGGATCACATGAAAAATTTGGATACATTACGGTATATAACTGGAAGTGGTTGAAAGTGTATTTTTAGTACTATTAACCATTTTAAATACCTTCCTATATTGTCAGACGAATGCTAATATTTTCGATTTGACTTTCTCTCTGTCTTTGTGCCTTCTGTATGTCTGTAATAATGAAATACTGTTTACACATAAATGTCTTGTAAATATTCAGCAGTTTTGTTAAAGAACATTCTATTGCTTAGCTATATAAAACCTCTGCAAAACACATACTAAAAATCTTTTTCGTAGAAAGGCATGCTTTATTTAAATTTTTATTATTATTATTATTATTATTATTATTTTGTAATTTTACATATTTTTGAATCGGGCCGGGCCAGGTAAACAAACCTTTCCAACGGGCCGGGCCTGAAAATTTCGGCCCATGCAGACCTCTATCCTACATATTGGTTATGGAAAATCATGTTATCTCAAAAACAAAAGTCTACATAACAACAAAAATCTATTTTTTCCTCAGTAAAACCAGTAGACACAAAAGGTGAAGGGTGATATTCTGAAATGGTGCATCTACATAATATTGATGGAGCTTTAAGTTTTCTATAGCTTCATTCCTTTAGATCTGCGCAAGTTCAAAATTGCAACTTTCAAGTATCAGAAAATGCATCGTTTTTTAACATCCTCTTCAGTATCAGTTCATTGAACATCCTCCAGAATTGAGTTCATTTCCATTTTCTTTAGTAACATTCTCCAGCCTAGTGATCTCTCAAGAAAGAAAAAAAGGCAGAGCACTTGCAACTAAAAAGGCACAACTGAAGCAAAAACAGGGCAAAAGAAAATGCATAATTGTGTTTATCAGTGACAAAACGAAAAAAAAAAAAAAAAAAATTCAATATGATAAAGTTGTTTTAATTTTGAATGCTTTTATCAATCACTAATTTTTAAGTAATCTAATAAAGTTCTTTATAATTTCTATAAGCTTTTGAGAACATGGAAATGCTGTAGTAAAGTAAAAAAAAAAAAAAAATCTGGAGTGACTCCACTCGACTTTCCGAACATTGAGTAATTAACAGTTTTGTAGATAAAGTAAAGAAAGAGGAGTTGTTAAACAAACAAAAGAGAGAAAACCATAATAGAGTGTTTGAGTATTTTTCTCCATATGTTACACAATGTTTTATTTAACGCTACTGAACTTTGAGCCCATGATCATAATGATAAAGAATTTTTCGTTGTGTCCCTGTAAAAACCTGTAAATGCTAGATTCACCAAAATGTGTATATTTAGTGCAACTGTGACCTATAACATGTGTACAAATTTTTTGCTCAGATTAATAAGGCGTTCAGACGCTATCACTCTTTTAAGAATTTGGCCCCATAGGCCATAATGATAAAGATTTTTTCTTTGTGCCCCTGTAAAAAAAACTGTAAGTGCTAAATTCACCAAAATCTATACAGTTCATGCAACTGTGACCTTAACATGTGTACAAATTTTTGCTCAGATTAATAAAGCGTTTAGATGCTATCGCACTTTTAAAAATTTGGCCCCATAGGCCATAATGATAAAGAATTTTTCCTGGTGTTCCTGTAAAAAAACTATAAGTGTTAGATTCACTAAAATCTATAGGGTTCGTACTATGGTGACTTACAATGTACGTACCAACTTTCAGTTTATTCGAACAAAGCATTTAGACGCTAGTGTGTTCACTCACAGACATACACACATACGTATATCATCGTAAAAATAGTGGAAACGGACTCTGGGGATCTTGAAATGTATAGAAACATCAAAATCTCATATTCGGATTTTTGACATGATTACAATACTTTCCTCACTATAGTGTTCGGAAAGTAAAAAATACCAAGGAATCTTTGTATATAGCGAGGATACATCTTAGCATGTTCAGAAAGGGTCGGGAACATTTTGCCTATTATATAAAGACAGGGTGCAACATCCTCAAAAAATGGCCTAGAGGGAACATTACTCTAGCCTTTTTAAAATTTTCATTTTTCCAAAGTTGCCACTAATTGTGCTGCTACGCACATCCTGTAGGATACTACATTTTGCTAATAGAAGGTGTTATTTCAAGCCTGTCATCATATTCTATTTTATGTGCAATTCATCATTTCTAATGTGGAGGGAATCCCACAGTCTCTAATAATGTTTAATATGGATATGTCCTGTAATTCAGATCTTTTATTACAATATTGTTTTAAATCTATTATGGGTTTGATATTAGTTAGAATATTGTTTTTGGGGTTTGCCTAATACCATTTTTGGATCATACATCTGGTTTTGATGATACGGAAATTATAATTTGAGTAATGTAAATAGTCTATTGAAAAAATATTTTATTAAATGCTAATATTATTATATATTATTTTAAAAATTTACTCTAATTGTAAATATATGTTGTGTAATCTAGTTACTTGAAAATCGCACAAAAGCATCTAAGCAAGAGATGGAATTGATGGAAACACTAGAAGAATTAAAAGATCTAAATCAGAGACATGCAAAAGTGGATTTAAATCTTATGTTGCAGCAAAAGCAACAACAGCTTATTGATGAAATAAAAAACCAAGAAGCTGAGGATGAAGCAATGATCAAGTTAGTATGAGTTTTTTTTTTTTATTCTTTCTAACTTGTTGCATTATTAATAAATATCAATGAATATTTCTCTTTCCCCAGTATAACTTTTTGTTGATTTGCTAAAACAGTACTTATTATTATTTTAAACCAGGATTTCCATTAAAGCGTGAGACCGCGATAGTTGCACATGTTTTTATTTTTGCAGGAATTGGTTTTTTTTATAAAAAAGTAAAATAAAATTTTTTGTAATTGTTAGTTTTCAGACTTATTTTTGCCCTATGATAGAAAAAACATGACAAACAAACCAGCCTCTAATCTGCTCAAGTACATGTGACTTATTGGTTTCCTTCCCCCCCCTTCCCGTCTATTCAAAAGACCTGAGTTCATATAAAAGACCTATTATTATTATTCAAGGTTTATTCGGAGTCTCACTAGTTTTCAAAAATCTCACGTAGTTTTTAAAAGTCTCACTTTGTTTTTGAGCAAGGGTGTGAAATTCTCACCCAATCTTTTCCTCTGATGAGAACCCTGTTTTAAAAACTCGTTTTAGATTTTTTACTAGAATTAAACCTTTAGTATAGAGAAGTTACCTTTGTTATTACGCAACAAAAGTAACCTAAAAATAACTTTTAATTTGGATTAAAGAAGAAACAGAAAAGAATATACAAAATTTATTAAATTTTGTGGTGCAATGCGGTATTTATTATCTACCTGGATAGGAGCTGATTGAAAACCATTTTTTTTTTTTCAATTAACCATTCGTTTTAAAGGTATTAAATTTGCCCTCCTTGCGGGAGAGGATTTCCTTCCATCCTTTGTACAAAAACTTTTCTCATCTTACTATTACTTTTATAAATAATTCTTTTTAATTTCACAATGATAAAAAAAAAAATAATTCTCTTTATGCAGATTTATATGAAATTTTGACCTATATCACTATGTTAAAAATTTTGAAAAAGCGAGATGGCAATGCCATCTGTCTGACGATTTTCACCAAAAGTTGATGAGCACTACAGTATGTCAAGGTGCAACTACATTTAAATTTATATAAAATTCTATGCTGTAGTTCCTGAGATACAGGTGGCACAAAATTTTGTCACACAGACAGACATTTTATAAAAATGGGCAAATCATGTTCTAGATCTGTCAAAATGTGTAAATCCATCAAAAATCCAAGGTTGAAAATTTTTATGAAACCAATACTTTCTTTAATACGTAATCATATAGTGACTTTTATATTTTTATTTTCTTCTATACATAAACAAAATATTGGATTTGTGAAATTTTTCAAACTCTGGTTTTTGATGGATTTACACACTTTGAGATGTCCTGAACATGATTTGATGGTTTTTAAAAAATGTCTGTCTGTGTGTGTGTATCACAAATTTTGTAGACATTGTATCTCAGGAATTAATGAATAAAATTGAACCAAACTTGGTATTTAGTTCAATCCTGACCTAAACTGATGTTGATTAGATTCAGGGATCAATCGCTCAACAAGTGGTGCTGTGATCTCATTTTTTCTAAATTTTAGGATAAAATTTTATATAAATGTACATAAAGAGATTTATTACTTTCTTCTACGAAGCTTGTCCATAAAATAAATGTTGATTAAATAAACAAAAATGTATTTAAAGTTATAATGAACATACATTGTTTCTGCATTAAAGTATTACTTTATGTACTTTTTATTTATAATCTATCATTCTTTTCTAGATCACTTTTCGGTAAATCTGGTGGACAAACAATCAAGAGAATTATTGATGATGATGATGATAATGATATCGCTTCCTCAAGTGTAGTTTTTAAACAAACCGTAAGAATAATCTATATCTAACCAGTTATTTATTTAAAATAATAATTAATTTTAAGGCCAAAATTTTATACTAACATTGAAGATTAAATTTCAAATAAGATACTTAATTTTTTTTTATTCTATGTCATTATTGGGTTGGAATAGATTTAGAAAATAATATTGTAGTAATGATCTAATTATTGACCCCTATCGAACCTTTTCTGAGTATGTCAATTGTTCGAATTTGGCTCATCACAAGTGTAGCTCGGACAATACAAAATTGTACACCATGTAGCCAGACTTTCTCGTTTTGTTTTTTTATATGCTTGCTTTGATGGATTATGTTAACTTTTCGAATCACTAGATGGTAGCACTATGCTACTCTTTTAAATTGCAGGTTAACCCTTTAACGTTCATTGGTTTCGCAGCGAAACCAAACATTTGACATAATTTAACAATTTTTATGCAGCAGTTTTTTAACAATTTCCCCTTGTTTTAATCAGGTTTTAAACTTTTATTCCTTTTCTGTTCAGTAGATAGCAGCACTATTCCGAAATTTAACAAATAATGCTTCAAAGGAAGCTAAATGCATATGTCACTTGAAGTTTCTTAGTGAGCGCGAGTGCGAATTGCTGGTTTGATGATGCACTCATGTCTAGTTTTTTCATTTAATGAAGAGCTGGACTATTATTTTCACCTGAAACAATTTTTACGAGTTTTTGTAGTGGATAATGTTTACTTACAAAGTGTTTTATTTATTAAATTAAATATTGTTTGAATTTAATAACATAGCTGCCAACCTTTGAGAATCAAAATTAGGGAGATTTTGTATACGACATAATTTATGCCATAAATAAAACATTAATAGCCCAGTAATTGTTGGAAAGAGAAGGAGCAAATAAAAAGGGAAATTTTGCAGTATTTAAAGGCTTTCTTATTGCAAATATGAGAGGAAAAAAAAAATACACGCTGAATTTAAAATACTGCTAGATTATATTAAATTAAATTCTAACATACATAGATTTGGGAAAAATTTTCCTACCTGAAAAATCTGTTCATTTTTTCCGCATGCTTACAAATTTGGTATAGATATGACATGTAAATATTTAATTTAATTGAGGAAAAATAAATAGATTCATTACGTTCAGCAACAAAGTCTAAAAATAATTACATACTTAAGAAATATTGAGCATTTCTATTGCTTTATTGTTTCTAGAATTGATCACTATTCGGAAAGGGGGGGAATAAAAAAAATAATTACAAAGTAAGAAATATTAAACTGTATCAATGCTACTTTTAGAATCTAATAAAGCAAATTGAAAATGAATATAATCATTTATGTTGCAGATGGATAAAGATTTGGGAAATAAAAGACTTCTGCCGAACATTTGATTGCCGAACGCTAGATGGAGATAATTTAGGGGGGGGGGCAAAAAATAAGTACAGGAGCAGGAAATATTTAACAATTATATTTCTTCACAGGCTCTAGTATCTCATAAAGCAAGTTTAAAATTAATATTGGCGTTTATGTTGTGGATGGAGAAAGATTATGAAAAGGGAGCTATCATAGAACATTTGATTGCCGATTGTTCCATGGTGTATTTTTTTTTTTTAATGGAGGAAATAAATTCGCATAATTCCACGAATTAGAATAACAAAAAAAAAAAAAATGCAGATTTCCACGAATTTGCAGCAAAAATCACATGCCTGAAACATCAGCATGAGGTAGATGGAGAAAAAAAAAAATAGGCGCGGCTCGTGCCGAAAATTTTGAAAAATTCGGGAGACATTAATCTTTTTCGGGAGATTGCTTCAAAATTCGGGAGTCTCCCGATTTTTTCAGGAGAGTTTGCTGCTATGTAATAAGGTTAACTTATAGATGTTTCAAACCAAAAATTTCTTGAAAAGGAACAATGCTAATTTTTTAAATATTTATGATCAGTTAGTCATATTTAAAATTAGTTTTTTAATTTTTAAAAATTAAGTAGTGAACATTAAATGGTTAAAAGTGAACAGTTTTAGGTAAGGTTCATGCTAGCCACAGAAATTTGTTGGTGGTTCTAAGTTATGAGTTAGTGGTCCAAAAGTATAAAGTGGTAGACAAATCTAATTAAGTGCATGTATTTGTCATATATATATCAGTGCTTTTATGAGAAAATAGTACAAACACTTTAAGATAGTCTATATATAAACTATGTTTCAATTTTATTAATATTAATTTGCAAAAATGTCTAATTTTAGTAATTTAACATAAAAACATGCAAGCTAGATTTTTAACAACTTGCAGCAAAATGTGTTGAAAAACTGCTGTTAACACGTTGAGTGCCAAGTCAGCCATCGGTGGCTGACACTGAACTTTCCGTTTAGGCCGTGTCAACCACTGGTGACAGTATCAAAATATGATATAAAACTGAAAAAATTACATTGTTTTAAGTAATTACTGAAAATTTATTTAAAATTTACTTAATTTTTATTTATTACAGATTATATCATTAAGAAATTTTATTGAAACACAGTAAACACGACGCTTGTAAGCAGCACGTGTGGTCTGACTAGAATTTCCTTTAAAATTTGTGTGGCACTCAACGTGTTAAATAATGAAGAAAGTTGATTGCCAACTATGAGATAACTCGTAATTTGTTTACTTGCCTTAGGATGTCAACTACGAGTTATTTCATAGCTTGTTTACTTGCCATATTTGTAAAGCTATGAGGAAACTTATCTAAGTATATCAGTATAAATATGAATATTTATACTCACTCAGGTATTCCTTGCTTAGGGAAGAGATAAAAAAAATCAAGGTTGACTTACATAAATATATAATTTATTAATTAATGAACAGAAAATATAATCTTTGATTGCATAAACTTTTTGTTGTGTCAATTTACTAAATAATTTACAACATCTGAAAAAAAAAAAATGCGTGCTTTTTGTAAATAACTAACTATGTACTATAAAATCAGAATTTTTAATAATATACTATAATTAAATTAAATTAAATTGTTTTTTTAAATCTGAATAGTGCATGTTTAATAATAAATGTATCATTCTATATTAAAACTGTTCCATATCTTTCACAAATTTTTTATTTTAATTATAAAAAAAAAAAAAAGCTTGCTCCCCCCCCCCCCCCCATGACATAAAAAGAATTGTATTTATTTATTGATTTTGGTATATATTCTTTTTTCATTTTAATGTTAAAATGCAGTTTGTATTTAATATGTTTTTTTAAATTAATTATTCGATTGAACTAAAAAATACAGTGTTAGTTATATTTTGTACTGATTAATAAAAAAAAAAAAAATTGTTTTATATATTTAGGTAAAAACAAAATGCTTGCACGTTCATAAATAAGGTGTAATATTACAAACAGTGACAAAGCAAAATCTGTCTGAAAGAAATAGTACAACCTGTTGTACTTAAAAAAAAAAAAAGCCTTTAACTTACATAAAAGGACAGCAATTGTTTTGGGTCAAAATAATTATGAAAATTAAATCATTATGAAAATAAAAATGCATTAATTTTTGATAGAATAGAGTAGAAGGCTGATTTTTACCAACTATGTGAAAAATCAGCCTTCTACTCCATTCTATCAAAAATTAATCTCCAGGTTGATGAATTAAAATTTCAGAATTAAAAATGCATTAGCCTAAAAATAGCAGTGATATGGAACCCTGGAAAAAAATTTTAAGTCGACCTTTTGAGCTATTATCGATGGTTACCAAGCAAGCATCTAAATTTGTTTGAAACATGGCTTTTGATTTTTAAGAAAACATTTTTACCATAATTTTGGAAATATAAAAATACATTTGTGTTATCATTAAAAAAAAAAGAGAGAACTAGTATGCTACAACCACACTTTTTCCATTACCCACTTTTACTTGTATTATATGCACTATTTAGAGATAATGTGGTCAGAAGACATGAACTTAACAATTTTCATGTGAAAGAAAACTGAAGCATGTGTAAAGACATATAAAACAAAGTTTACATAGCAAGTAAAATAATAATAATAATTTAAAAAAAAAAAAATGTTAGAGCCATATTTTGAAGCACCAATTTCTGATATCTGACTTACCTAATCAGGATAACTGCCAATTTTCTTGTAATAACCATGTAATACATACAAAAGGATAACTAAAAAGGGGGTTATAAAATTTTTCAGAAAAGTTGAAATCAACTGAAAAATCTCATCTCTGATGTGTAAAGTTACAAATCAAGCTTTTTATGATACAGGATAATCCAAAATACTTTTAATTTTTATTAATTTGTGTTTGGTCCTTTAATTGCACTCATGACTAAATTGTTACTAAAAAGTGCAAGTACTATAAGAATTTTTTTTTTTTTTGGCACATGTCAAGGTTGAGGTTAATTTGTCCAGTATTGCCTTAGAGAAAAATGTCAAAAACTAATAATATGATCACATATTGCAATTTACTTTTTGAACTATTTATATTGATAACGCAATTATTTTTGTGATGAAATGTTTCATGTATTGCCAGAAACAAATGATACAATTTTTTTTTTTTATTCTGAGCATGATTAAAAAATTTATATTTGTTATATTTGTTGTGTTTTGGAAAAAATCAATAATTAATAAAATGAACTCAACATCTTTAAAACTGTATCTCCAATGATTAAATATTTAAAAATACACAGATGTGCATTATATGTATAACACAATTGCTTTTGAATTATTTATTTTAAACTTTCTTTAATAGATGACCAAGGAAAGTGTTGTACCTGCTGTCAAGAAAACAAAATTAACAGTTGGCAGTATTGGGATTTTATCAAAGAAATCACCTTTAAGTTCATTAGTGAAAGTGAAGAAGAAAGATTCTTAGCAATTGGATTAAAATATGCATAACAAAAACATATTTTGTCAATCATATAATGTCTGTTTTGTAATATATCCTTATATAATTGCATTGTACATTTACGTTAATAAATATACTTAAAAAAAATTTTTTAATGATGAAATAAAGTCGTTTTTAAATTTTAGGTGCCCCCAAACAATATTGGTTTTATATTTCTCTCCCAATGAGGAATTTGAACACATGGGGGATTTGAACAAAATTCCATTTTTCTGGTAGTTTTAGGCCCCTAAATTTTAAAAAGTTTATTAAAAATGCAAAAATAGTTCTCATTAATTTAAAAAATAACTTTAAAATCAACCAAAAATCATGTGACTTCAAAATGCTGCCTGACGTCACATTTTATGATGTCTCAATGTTTACATTTTGTTAGCCTATTTAGTAAGCAGCAATTTGTTTTAACTTACGTAATTAATTATCAATCGTTTATGTGATTTTTGAGCATTTCTTTTTCATCTTATAATCATTTAATTCCATTATCATTATTTTCAACTGTTTTCTTTTCATGGCGATTGTCCAATGTTTTCGTTTAATAGGATCCTGTGGAACGCTAAGGACTAGCTTTTGAGAAAAATTATCCGTTGTATTAGTGCAGAGTGGTAAAATACAATATTTATACTGCGATCTTTTAATATCCGACATTATTATAAAATACAAAACCTATTTCACTGATTCAAGGAGCAAAGCACGAAATCGAATGTAAACAAAGATTACTCCCGTTTGTTGTCATAAAGAGTGATGTCACGATTATTATACTGCGTTTTCTCGATAGAGTAAATAGTGCGATGTTAAAATTGTTATAAATCCGTAATTAGGTTTCAAATAAAGAAAATGTATGTATTTATTTTCTTACCTTTTCATTTTCTATCATACAAGAATAAAATGTGCAAATTCTCTATTGAGATTAGGTCTTATTTTTAAAAGTGTAATTTCACAAAATATTTAGTTTTGCTTTTCTGAATATTTAATCAAAACATATCAAGAAATAAATATATTTTCATATTAATCATGCACTTTATATTTTTAGAAATGTAATTTTACGGAGTAAAATTCAGTTTACAGTTATATGTAAGTTAAAGCTCACTTTGAAATTTAAACTTTTCTGTAATGTCTAGAGAAATACTTTATAGATTGTCTTAGAATTTCAGGGGTAAAAGAACATGTTATTACTCATATACACAAAATTTTTTGTCTTGAATGTAAAAAGAAAGTCAGTTATAAGAAACAAATATCACATATATTTATGGAGTTTAAATTTTTTACTTTTCGAACATACATATGTATGGAAATATTGTAATCATATCAAAAATCTGAATTTGATATTTTGGTGTTTCTATACATTTTTATGTCCCCCGAGTCCGTTTTCACTATTTTTACAATGATATATGTATGTGTGTGAGTGAACACGCTAGTGTCTAAATGCTTTGCTCGAATGAGCTGTAAGTTGGTACGCATGTTGCAAGTCAACGTAGCACAAGCCTTATTGATTTTGGTGAATCTGGCACTTAGTTTTTTTTTTACAGGGACACAAAGAAAAATTCTTTATCATTATGGCATATGGGATCAAATTTTAAAAAGTGCAATATCGTCTAAACGTCTTATTAAATTGAACAAAAAAATTATACTCGTATATAGGTCACAGTTTCGGGATCTGTATAGGTTTTGGTGAATCTAGCGCTTCGTTTTTTTTACAGGGACACACAGCAAACAATTCTGTATGGCCTATGGGGTGAAATTATTTAAAGTGCGATAGCATCTAAATGCCATATCCGTTTCAGTGGAAAATGAGTTGTAGGTCACCATCACACAAACTGTATAGATTTTGGTGACTCTAGCATTTAACTAATTTTACAGGACACAAATAAAAATTGTTAATCATTTCTATATGCTCAAATTATTTAAATTGCGACTGCAACTAAGCGCCTTATTCAAATGAACTAAAAATTTATATACATGTTATAAGTCACTGTCAAACGAACTTTATGAACTTTAGAGAATCTAGCACTTATGGTTCTTTTGGCAAATTGCTTTATCATTGTGGCATATGGGCTCAAACTTTAAAGTGCGATAGCGTCTAAATGCCTTATCCAATGGAGCTGAAAATATATATAAGTCACTGTTGCACTAACTATAAGCATTTTGGTGAATCTAGCATTTGTAGGTTTTTACAGGGACACAAAAAAATATTCTTTATCATTATGATCTACGTATTCAGTAAAAAAGCGTTAAATTAAACATCATGTACTGTATAAAGAAAAATAACTTCTCTTACTTTATCTACAAAACCGTTAATTACTCAATGTTTGGAAAGCTGAGTGGAGTCACTCCAGATTTTCTTTTTCAAACAGTATCGAGAATTTATTTCATGCTTTATTTATTTTATAATATGTAGATTTTCAATGTTATTTTTAGAGACTAACACACTGCATATACAACCTTCTACAATTAGAATATAAAGTATTAAATATTTGAGAAAATATGAACAATTTAACGAGGTAGCTACAAAAATTCAGGAAAAAAGTTCCGATTTTTCCCAGATTCCCATTACCTATTACATACATGCTGTAATTTTGTGCATATAGCACTCCATTAAGCAAACCACGTTTTTCATTCTTTTTTCTTTGTTGAGTTTGTTAACATAACAAAGCAAGGTTTTTTTTTTTTTTTTTTTTATGTTAACTCGACAAGATTCAACTAGAAAGCAGCCAATTCTTTGTAATCTTGGCTGGTGTTTCAGGCGTGTTGGGAAGGCAAAAATAAAATGTTCTATAATTTTTTGGTATTTTTTAAAAATTCCCTTATTTTTTCAACTGTCGACACCCTGTTTTACTAAATAATGTTTAACTGCATATGTGTTAACAAAATTCCTTTTGCATGATTTACTTCAAAAAAAAAAGCAAATACCACAAAAATCCATAAAATTATCATTGATAGAAGAGTAGAATTTCAAGGTCTTTCAAAAAATAGCTTAACTCGTTTGTTACCCACCCATATTTAAAAACAGTGATTTGCCCTTTTTTTTCCCCCCTTGCCTAAAATTTGTAATGTAGATTTTTCTTACTGCTAACATGCTAAGCAATTTCTGATAATGTACTAAAAAAACTGTTGTTAAATGACAAGGAGTAAGAACAATGCAAATTACAAATGCATGCAATAACTGTTCTTAGTTGAAATAAAGTATAAAAGGGTTCATACTCAAATATGGGGGGGAAATTCCCCGAGTTTTCCTTGAGTTCCCAGACAATTTTCAAGAAAATATTAGCGACATATTACAAGAAACGCTCCTCTAGACAGGTCTAAATACAGCTACTTCCACTGTATGATGTCATATCACTGCCGATCATGATAGAAATTCAAGTAGAAATCATTATTTACATGCATATTTTCACAATGCTTAATCATTTAAATTTTGATACTTAAGCTAAACAAGAAAAACATAACATGAGAGAAAAAAACATTTGTTTTTCCAGGTTTTATAACTGATTTTCCCTGACTTTTAAAGAAAATTTTTATTTTCCCTGAGATTTTTTAACAAATTCCAAATTCCCTAAGTATTCCCTGTTTTCCAGGTTTTCCCTGAAGAGTATGAACCCTGTATAAGCCTTCATCAGATGAATAAATGTAGGTACAAGTACAGCATGAAAGCAGCATGCTGAATGTGTCTATTTCAAACAAAACATTTGTTGCATGTATTTCATTTGCAATTTATGGTATTACCTTACAAATTTCTTCACCACACTTATGTTTTAATAGATTATATTACTTCCAATCTAACTAATGATACAAGAAAAATAAATCACACAATAAACAAAATTTTTCAGTTTATTTAAAAAAGAAAACAAAAAACGACAATTTATTAACCTATACAATATTTTCACATAAATGAAATTTTAAAGAATAAACCATCACAGATACTTATGCTACACAGTAAAACTGTACATTCAAATAAATGTCATTTTTACTTCTAAAATGATGGTAATAGAAACAAGAACCCCATAGAATGACTAGTTTGGAGCTTCACCAACAGAATCACTTAAGACACCTTGGCTGCTGATTCTGTTATAGTGATCAGTGTACCCAGATGACTTTGTAAAAAATCTTTTTTCAAATGGCAAAAATTGCATCACAATATCATTTTCAAATAAAATAAGAGTATCATTAATTCTCTTCAAACATGGTTTTCATTGTCACAACTATAAATTAATAATTCTGTTTAAATTATATTATCTGAATTTAAATTACACTGACACCATTTAAATTGTGGGAGTTCAAAAACTATCCTCATATGGCTATGTGCCAAGTAATGTTTTATAAATGGTAATGCTGCAAAAGTACTGCAAAGGGTCAGTGGGTGCTAAAATATGCTAGAGAAGTGCAAAAATGTATTAAAAAGGGGCATCAAGTATTGCACTCTTCCAAATTAGCCTAGAATCAGCACTATTTAAAGAGTAATCTCTCTTGAATAAAAGGAAGAACATTAGAAATCATTTTCAAACAATTGGCTGTATACATGAAATTCAGCCAAACATTTTACTTTTCCTTCTTACATAAAATTAAGATTAATTTCTAAAAGTAAGTGTGTCTATCTCACCCCCCACTCCCCAATTAGATTATAGTCGAACTCTGTTATAACATTATCCAATGGTCAGAAGGGCTTTAGATACTATAACTGAATGATGAAAATAAGTCAACGAATTATAGAATATGACAAATATTTTCAACGTTAGTAATATAACCGAGGACAGTGTAACCAAGTTCAACTATATATTATTATGTTTATAAATTACAAAAAACATAATAATAGTGCAATTTGCACATTTCTATTTTTGTGTAACAAAATTTTGTAAAACCATGTTTGCAGAGATTACACAACAATTGATGTTTTGCTCAACATCCAAAGCATTTGTTTAATTCAAACTGTTAAATTTTTTCTCAAATTAAGCAAACAGTTAAAAACTAATATTGGTAAGTAAAATGCTTGATAATTCTAATTTTAAAAAACTTTTTATGTTCAATAAATACTCAAATTTTGATGATGCCATTTTAAAATTTCAGGGAAAAAGAAAGTACAGAAGGGCATCAATTATCCAAAAATTCCTTACTTGAAGTGATTAATTGTTGTCATGGAAAATACATCAAATATAGATCTAGATTTAACTCTAGTGATTACAGATAACTACTCATTATATTGTACTTACTGGGCAAATAATTGACAAACACAAACATTAAAAAGCAGACAAATTTCAACTGATTTAGCTAAGCATGTAACAACAGTAAAAATATTCAATAATTCAGTTTAGGATTAAATTCTTAATGTTGATTATAGTTTGCTTTCTCATAAACATAAAATCTGCAATTTGTTTCATATGTAAATAATACTGTAACCAAATTTCAGAAAAAGATATTTTGTTTTTACTTTTGCAAAACAATAAATGAATAATGTGACAGACACTTCACAAAACAAATAAATATTGACAGTTTCCAGTTATATACCAGGATGTCTACTGAGTATCTGAAAATCAATTTGGTTATGTTTTAGGGACCTTCTGAAAAATATTTCTTGACCAGTAATACCACTGACATGCTATACTGCAATGAGCTCAACTAGAGAAAATATCCATAGTGTGTGTGCGACAGATGCTGAAATAAATGTTTAAATATATATATATATATATATGTATAATATCACCCATGCACTGTTTTTCCACACAGAAAATGTTTAGCGACATAATGGGGAAAAAAGCAGCTGATTTATCAGATTTCGATAAAAGTAAATTTGTTATGGCTCAATGTCTTGAAACATCAATTTCAGAATTTGCGGATTGCTACCATGCAGATGTTGCGAGTACTTATTGAACATGTTGCATTGTATGGTAAAATGGCAAATTGCTGACCAGTGGTTTGCTACACAGAGTATCAATTCCAGAGAAGAGCACAGTTTGTTGTGCATTATTTGCTACAACTGAGGGGCTACAACAGCCAAAATCATTAGTAGTTGCAAGAGTGGTGACCCATACAATGTGTGTCAACACGCAGTGCAGCATACACTGCTACACATGGACCTACACAGCCGGCAGCTGATTTGTGTCCTTGTGCTGATGTCATATTATCGCCATCAACACCTGCAATGGGTGAAAAAACATTAGCATTGGACTAAAGAAACCATATCTGATTAATCATATTTTCTGATCAATCACATTGACAGGCGAATGTGAATAGGCTGATTTCCAACAGAAAATCTGGCACCTGGGTGCACAGTTTCCTAGGATATATGAAATATGAGAACATATGAAAGCAATTCATAAAATATACTTATCTGTCCATAATAAAGATATATAATGAAAGGAGTAAATATTAAATAGAACGATTATATTTAATATTGGGGAATTCACTGTTATTATTACATTGTTTTTACAATGTAGTTCAACAATATAAAACTAACAGTTATGTGCAAAATGAAAGGCAAAGGGAGTGTTATTAATGATATATCATGATCATACATGGCTATTATTAAGACTATTAGTTTAGAGCTGTAATAAGTGATTATTTAGAGTTTTAATGCTTTATAAAGCAAATAAAATAAGAAATTTAGTGACAGTAATATATTTGAATACACTGAATTCAGGGTGTAGCCCCTGAAAAGTTATTTCGGAATGAATTAAATGTGTAATTTTTTATTTTAATTTGCAGAATATCTGATCTTAGGCTGTGCAGACTCTTCAAAAATCCATTTACAAGACATGCAAAATTACTAAATATGGATAATTGATGCTCTATTTGGAAATAAAGTAAATTAATATACTGTTGAATGCAACAAGATAATGAAATGTTAAATATCACAAAGCATGAATATCATGCTTTATATGTAATTAAATACATTTTACAATAATTCTTGCCCATGTAATACAACAAGATGAATATAAGCATCTCATAAAATGAAGCAAAGAAAAATAAACAACCTAAGCAATAATCTTTTATCATAAATTGTATAAGGAATATTATTAGCACATCATTAGCCCATCATAAATGTAACTGACACTTTAATAAATAAATGTCTTGAAAGAGAAAGAGCAAGGAAAAAGTATTTTTACTTTTTCTATGTCAAGCATTGAAGAAAACTAGGAGCCAAAACTTCTTACCTTTCCCAGTTAAAAATAAAATAAAGAAATAGAAGGATAAAATAGGACAGAGATGTGAATGAATATGAAAAATGCAATAGAAGATGAAACAAAGCGGTGGGAAGAAAGGTTAAAAAAAAGTTTAAAGCCTCGGATAAATTATGATATTTGTAAAGACTAACATTTAAAAAAAAAAAAAAAACATTTTAACCCTTTGCATTCAAGTTTTTTTTTTTTTTTTTTTTTTTCTTTCTTCTTTTCTTTTGCGCTTGGTAGAAACAGCAACTCAGGATGATTTTTTGCATATTTGAAGAATTTTTTACCATTAACATAAAATGATTTCACACACAATATAACGTTTAAGGCTTTTATACTTTACCATTTTTATTTTATACAATGAAACCTATAATCCAGCAGCACCTGTTTTTCGGCACTGATAACTTATTTTTCCTTCCTCCTTTTTTTTTTTTTTTTCCAACCCATAAATCATAGAACTCAATGGGTTACTCGCAGATGACCACGGAACAGCAGCATGTCTACTTTTATGCATTGTTAGTAAAGTTTAAGGATATTAATTTTACTGACTTACGAATTCACGTGATTTTTTATGGATTAGATTAATCATGATATCGGCAAAATTTCGAAAAAGAACAACAAATTTACTGTCTTGCAACTGCAAATCTAGCTTATTTCAAATGATATTAATTATTGATGTTTTTGATAGGGTATAATATTCTTTTTAAAACTATTTTTTAAGAAATATTTCTTGGGATGATTTGATTGATAGATGATTTTGATACATTTTAGAAATATCTTATAATCTGGGAAAATAAGTCATCCGGCAATGTTTATTTCCCACCGGTGCCAGATTATCATTGCTTCGCTGTACTTCACTTATATTTATACTTCAAACAAAAACTTACATCAAACTGAGTAGTGACCAAAAGTCATCTCCCGATTGCAAAGGGTTAAAGTTGTAATTTGACTCGCTAAATTAAATACTTTGGATAAAAAAAAAAATAGTAATATATATTTTTTGTCACTACCTTAAATTAAAAAGGAATGAATGATTTTTTACATTTTTAAAAGCTTATAGCTATAACTTTTTTAGCTACAAAATAATAATTAAAATTCTTTATTTAAAAAAAAAAAAAAAAAAAAAAAAAAAACTATCTAAAATTGAGGGGGAAAAAAATCAGCAATTAGTTTGTCTATGCTTCTCTCAAAGCATCTTTTAATAAAGGATAATTTATTTAAGGAATATAGTACATCTTTTAATATGTATATATATTCTGCAGCAAATTTTCTACAAAAGTCAGTAGAGAATTACGAGTTATTTGACACAAATTAAATCTTCAAAATTAGAAGTATTTGTTAAGAAATATTTAAAATGTTAAAAAACAAATAAATACAGCACAACTTTATTTATACAATTTTAGAAGTTTAAAGATGAATACTTCATTAAAAAGTACTTTATATAAGTTGTGCTTTACTTTGTATTTTTAACCCCATTTCTTTTGACCTTTTTTTAAAAGAGAGATATTTTAAAAACTGTGAGGATTCAAGCATATTATTTCAACAGTTTTAAAAAGAAAGTCTATATAGATATCTATATATAACATTTAACATTTCCATTTAAAAATAAAGACAAACAACCTTTTAATAAAAATATGATAAAATTGAATGGGTAAACTATATACACATTGATAGAACTTAAGTATGATGGGCTTGCAGTACAATAAAACTTTAACACGTTCTCAGCTGTAAAATGTACACATTCGTGAAGTAATGGAGCAATTTTAATATTAACTATCATTAAAAAAAAAACGAAAAAAAAAAAAATAATAATAATAAATAAAAAGCATTTAACAGAGTATATAACAGCTCAACCATTTTAAAAAAGTTCACCAGGTTTAAAACAAACTTACAACCAAAATAACGTATTTGTACAAAGTTAGCATAAATAATTTCACACAGAATATTTACAAAATTTAAACATCTAAAACTTTAGCAAACATATGCCATAGACTAAAATTCTTAAAATGATATCAAATTTTTAATACAATTTGTACAATTTTTTCTTCATTTCTTTTTATCTGAATGCATCAAATTAAAGCATCCAGCAATGTACAATTACACATGCACATTAGAAAAATAATAAAATATTTCTAGAAGCAATTAGTATAAACAATTTACAGAGCTTCGAATTTTCTAAATTTTAGAACTTTTTTTTTAATTAATGTTTCTCAGATTTCTTCAAAAATTCCAATTAACCTACGTGTTCTAAAAATTCTTTTTCTTTTTAATTATTTAATGCTTCTACATGTTTGTTCTATGTATCTCCAAAATTATCTACACATTTACAATTTTTTTATTTTTGAAAAAACATAGATATAAAAACAAGCTGAATGAGCAATCTTTATAATTAAGTACTAATTTTAACGTAAATGATTTTTTAAAAAGTTATCTTTCATTCATACGAAATGATTCTACTAAAATGTATCATTCAAATTAACCAGCTAACTAAAATGCATGTTAAAATAAGTACCAGTCTAATAGCCTTAAATAGTTAACCTCAGCAGAGATGTGATTGGCTAAATACATACTTTGCAAAACATTAATAAATTAGACACTGGAATGTTTTTTTATATATATACTGTACTAGTACTGCACCAGGAAAATGAGAAAAATGGCCAGAACTGACAAGTACAATTCAAAAGAAATACTGATTTCATTAGCAATACTGTTTTTCTTTTTTACACAATAAGTAAACTAAAACATAATTAATCACCTGAGATAATTAACAGCTTTAAAAAATTGGCAGCAAAAAAAAAGTAATAATTACAGGAACAATATTGTGTTGAAAAATTATTTGCTGCCTCATAAGAGGACAGTTTAGATATCCATAAATCAGTTTAGATATCTACTAATCAGTTTCGATATCCATTATCTGCAGAGAAAAAACGTTGTAACTTAATTTTACTTGGAACTGAAAATGAACAAGCTGCCATATATGAGCACTAAATTTTCGAATTTCTTTATAGTGCTGAATGAGCAAGGCAGAATAGAAGTAAAAAAGTTCTGAACACAGTCTTGCACTTCAGCTGAAGTTCATCAAAGTCCAGAATAAAAAATGATCATCTACACAAATTCATTTGTCCCAGGTGATGTCAAAGGTTCTAAACTCTATAAGGGAAGAAAAAAAAAAAAAAACATGTATAACTATTAAAAATTTTAAAACTTCTAAACAGAGCATTTAACTTATTTAATTTATAAAAATTACCTTTAATTAAGCTCTGTTAAAACTAAGGGCGAATCTGCCACTTCTTCAGTAGCTATTACATGGTCTGCTTTGGTCGAAACTGATCTTGTCTTCTTTCCTCTGTGTTGATCTACTATGAGGTGGCGCCACGTACGATCTAAATTGGCGCGTGACTCGTGCCCGTTACACGCTAATTGGTCTTTTATTATCTATTTTATTTACCGGGAAACCATAGAGATAATAAAAGACCAATTAGCGTGTAGCGGGCACGAGTCGCACGCCGATTTAGATCGTGCGTGGCGCTACCTCATATAAGATCAACACAGAGGAAAGAAGACAAGATGAGTTTTGACCAAAGCAGACCATGTAATAACTACTGAAGAAGAGGCGGATTCGCCCTGAAAGGTCTATAGTTTTAACAGAGCTTAAAGGTAATTTTTATAAATTAAATATGTATAACTATGTTATAATATGAGAATTAAAAAAAAATTGTCAGGATTATCTTATAAGTTTATTATTATTGTTTGATATTTACTGTTATAATGACATCATTTTGTCATATGCATAAGCAAATTTAATTTTTAATAACTTTTTATTATTTGCATGAAAATAATAAATTTCTTTTTATGTCAAAAAGAAAAAAAAAAAGAGCTCCAAAACTTTTTTAGCACTAACTAAAACTAATATTTAAATGGATATTTAAAGCTATTACAAGGTTAACATTTTCATATTTTAATTAATTAAAATATATAATAAAAAATTCAGGATTCTGATTCGAAATGCCTATCAGCATTTTTTACTTTCTTCTATATGTAATATAGAGAAAATATTGGATTCGCGAAATTTTTTTACCTCCGTTTTACACGGATCTACACGTTTTGGGATGTTCTGAACACGAATTGATAGTTTTTAAAAAATGTCTGTCAGTCTGTCTGTCTCTGTGTGTGTGTCTGTGGTTTCCTGTTTTCACCGTATTTCACGAACCAATGAATGAAATTCAACCAAACTTGGTATATGGTTGGACCCTGGCGGGGCATTGTGCTGATTAGATTTGGGGATCAATCGCCCAGCAGGTGGCGCTGTGATCGCATTTTATGTGAACTTTTAACATGGCAGTATAGGACAAAATTTCATATTTTTCACCGTATCTCACGAACCAATGAATGAAATTCAACCAAACTTGGTATATAGTTGGAACCTGATGGGGCATGGTACTGATTAGATTTGGGGATCAATCGCTCATCAGGTGGCGCTGTGATCACAAAATTTCGTATTTTTCACCGTATCTCACGAACCAATGAATGAAATTCAACCAAACTTGGTATATAGTTGGAACCTGATGGGGCATGGTACTGATTACATTTGGGGATCAATAGCTCAACAGGTGGCGCTGTGATCGCATTTTATCTAAATTTTTAACATGGCAGTATAGGACAAAATTTCGTATAAATGTGCATAATGAGAGTTATTTCAAACTTGTGATTGTAAAATTAATATGAATTATTGATAATAGTAGTATTAACTAGGGAAAAATTTTGTGCATGTGCGGGCATCGCTTCCCCCCCTGGGGGAAGTACCCCCCAGGGTACTGCAAACAAAGTAGCATTGCTTTGTTTGCAGCACTTGTGCCTACTTTATTCGCCTGATGAAGGGCCATGTTTTCTTTTGACCCAAAACAATTGTTGTGAGTTCTCAGATTTTATGATGTTTGTTCAAAGTTTTGTACCAATTAATGGGATAATTGTTTCAACCAACAAACTCAAACTGATTATCAGTAATATAAAATATGTACATGCATCAATAACTGATTTTTTTAATTAATTCATTATTTTTTTTTTTTACTGAGATTATAGTAAAAAGAGGAAAGTAGATAGATATAAAAATCTTTTAAAAAGCAAAAATTTGTCAAATATGCTACATTTAATCACCTTTAAAAAAAAAAAAAAAAGCATGCTTTTCTAACCTTTATTTAAATCAATTTCTTTGGAAATTTTCATAAAAAATAAAAAGAAGAATCGTGCATTTATTAAAAAATAATAATAAATACATAATTCAGCTTTACAGAACTATAAACAGAAAAATAAGATAGGAATTATTAACACCAGACAATCAGATGCAGAAATGTAAATAAATACACAAGAGAAACTTATAACCACAGAAGAAACATATGCAGGCAGAAATATGCAATATTTTAAGGGTTTTACTAAACTGATAGGAAAAAACCAAGATAACATCAATACTGAACACAACTTACTTGGCTGGATGCCTAATTAGAAGGCAAGGGGAAAATATTAAATGTAAAAAATTAGACTAGTTGGCATAAAATATAACACTGCATTTAAAAGTATCCATGAAATTTAGTAGTTGAAAGTTATCAAGAAATGGCATCAATACATCAGTATACAAAATCTAGGGTCAAGAAATAAAAATCCTCATATTGCATAACTTGTACTCAGGGTTGTTGATTTTTTTTTTTTTTTTTAATTATTTTTTTTTTTTTAATTTAAATCAAGATTTATTTGATTTTAATGATTTTTACTATGCATTCATACATTATTCTACAATATTTGTATTTTATTATGTATATGTGTGTGTATATATATATGCACAATATTCACACTATGAATCATTTTACTTAAATTATAAAAATATAAATAACATTCTATTCCCATAGAAAAAAATCCATGTAGGCATTTATTACCAATATTTTAATTCAACATAGTATTTTCAAAATAAGAAGTAATTTTATAGCAATAAAATGAGAAGTAATTTTATAGCAATCATAAATGTGGTAATATGAGCCGCTCAACTTGAGACTTTGAAGCTACAATAATGAACTGAAATAAAGTAAAATCTTACTCATGGTATTGAACACATAAAATAATTTTGGAAAAAGATAATTTAATAGGAAAAATGACATAACAGAAGCAATGTATTAAGAGAAAGAAATTTTTACTCATAGTTTCTAATCAAAATAAAAAAAAATAAGGAATTAAGGGAAAAAAAATTATATACTAAAAAATTCTTAGGTTTAACAAATATCATTTGAATCAAGAAATTTTTTTCACACTTTACCATTAATGAAATTCATATTTTCATTATCATCTTAATATTTTTACATTTAGTGGGTACAATTCATTAAACAAGCAACAGCAGCCTCAAACTGTATTTAACTGATTACATGTAGTTAAATTAAAAGGTTATGATGTTTTTAAAACTTTTTGGACCCTTCAGGGCTTTTTGGACAGTACAATGTAAAATATGTTATTTTAAAAATATATGAGCCAATGTTAAATGATATAAACTGGTATGAGAGCTAAATAAACAAGGAAATATTTTCTTTTCCAGGCATGAGAGTGCAGAAAATTTAAAAAAAGGAAACACGCGTGTTCATAAAATTAATTTTAAAAGAAAAATAATGCGTGCGGGGAAATCTATACAAATGTACGTCCATAAAATTTATTTCAAATGAAAAAAAATCTGGTGTGAAACAACCACACGACTTTCATTACCCGCTATTACATGTATTACATGCATTTTTGAGAGACAATGTAATCAGAAAACATAAAAGTGACCAAAAAAGAAAATCGTTAGAGCCGTTTTTGAGATACCAACGTTTACAAAAAATCAATTATTGACCGGAAAACAATAATTACATACAAAAGCATATTTAAAAGTGAGTTAAAATGGCGAGTTTGAAAAAAATCCGTACAACCGTTTTTAAAGGAACGCCTTTGCGAGGCCTGAAATTGAGCTATTTATACAGGACGCCTATCAATTTTCATGAACTAACCAACTATATCATTCGAAAGGATATCTGATAGAGTGTTTATATAGCAAATTTGAAGAAAATCGTTAGAGCCGTTTTTGAGATACGGACTTACGGTCCCACTTCCGGTTTCCGATGTCCCATTTCCGGTTAAACTCAATTATTGACAGGAAAACAATAATTACATACAAAAGCATATTTAAAATTGAGTTAAAATGGCGAGTTTAAAAAAAATCCGTACAACCGTTTTTAAAGGAACGCCCTTGGGAGGCCTGAAATTGAGCTATTTATACAGGACGCCTATCAATTTTCTTGAACTAACCAACTATATCATTCGAAAGGACATCTAATAGAGTGTTTATATAGCAAGTTTGAAGAAAATCGTTAGAGCCGTTTTTGAGATACGGACTTACGGTCCAATTTCCGGTTTCCGATGTCCCACTTCCGGTTTTTCAATTTTAACCAAAATTTGGAAATTTCATCTGTAGGCCAAACGTAGTTGAATTCTAAAGTTTCGTATCTCTATCTTTATTAGTTTCTGAGCTATAATAGCCAGAAGATTCTCCACATACATACATACACACACACACACACACACACACACACACACTGACCAATTGCCAAAAACCACTTTTTTGGACTCAGGGGACCTTAAAACGTGTAAATCAGGTGAAAACCCGATATCGAATTTTCAGACCGAATACAATACTTCCATTACCTACGGTAGTAGGGTAATGGAAGTAATAATGCTCACAGGAAAAAACTATACAAAATATTTTAAAAGTGACAAATTAAACTAAAAGAATAATGCACATCAACGCAATAAAACATGTAAAAAAAAAAAAAAAAAAAAAGAAAAGAAAAGAAAAGAAAAAGAAAAAAAAAAAAAAAAAAAACATTAGCTAGCAATCAACATTTAATCATTGGCTGGTGGTGGAAAATGGAAAAGAAATATTAAACACAATTCTCCTTCTTTATGGGTTCTAGAATATCATAAAGTAAGTTTAAAATTAATATTGTAGATGGATAAATATTCAAAAGCAAAACGCTTCCTGCAGAATGTTGGATCGGCAATGGTTAGAGATGAAAAAGGTGGGAGAGGAGGACAAAAAAAAAATTACATGAGTGAGAAATATTGAATAATTCTGTTCTTTTATATGTTATTGTACACTAATTAAATATTTACAATTCATACACTAGTCATAAGGCTATGCTTTTATAAATAATTAAAATATAATGAAATTATTAAAATATATAATAAAACGTATGAATAATTAAGAAAGTTAAGATATAATTTTTTTTGTGTTCATTAATATTGCTTAGTAGAGATGAATCTAAAGTCAAGAAATGAGAAATATTTTGTTATATTTACAAATTGTATTTTTTAAATTTAAATAAGAAATAATTAAAAATCTCATTAAAGTTAGATAATCAATTACATTCCATTAAAGCCAATAACTTTGATATTAATAACATGTGATTTAAATCAGTGATTTTTTTTTTACAAAAGAATCAATCGATTTAAATTACTACAACCTTGCTTGTACTTTCATTAAACATTTATAAATTAAACTATATTAAGTTTATTTAGTAAAATATATATTCAGGTAACAATCCTTACAGTTTTGATATAGTTTTTACAGATTTGAAATCTTTAAATTGTGTTTTTTCAGTTTGCATTTTTTCCTGAATTCAATCTTCAAAATGCTAAAACTTCTACCAGATATTAAAAAATACTTACTTATTATTAATGTTTAACAGAACCTACTTAAAAAAAAAAAAAAAAAAAAAATTAGCAATGGATTTTGAAATTATTAGCTCTTTAGAAAAAAAAAAAAAAAAAAAAAAATACATGTCTATGAAAATTAAAAAGTTTTTGTTATAGTTTTATTTTTAATATTATTTCTTTGAAGGGAACACTTCAAGTAAAGTGGATGGCAGCCTTGTCCCATCAACAAGTCTGCCGTCAACATTAGGTGAGGTGTCCCCCCTTAAGATATTAAAAAATCCATCCCTAATTCTTTTGAGTAAATTCTATTAAACATTAAAAAAAGTCTTTTCTTAAATATGTGTAGAAATTTAAGCATTTTGAAGATCATACATTGATGAAAAATTCAAACAGAGCAAACACAATTTAAAGATTTCAAATCTGAAAAGATACATATCTATCACAAGAATTGTTGCCTGAATATATATTTTATTGAACAAACCTAAAATAGTTCAATTATAAATATTAAATATAAACTTTTATATGAAACCTACTTCAGTGCTGCCAAGTAAAACAGTGACAGGTCTTTTTTAATGTAAGCAAGATTTATTTTACTGCTAATTATTTCTTTTCGTTTATGACAAAAAGAGGGAGATAATAAATTATAAAATCCCTTTACTTTTACAACCATTCACCAAGGGTATACTTCCAGTTACAAAATTAGTTTTAATGGATAAAGTAACAAAGTCCATATTAAGGAAAAATCCACAAAATCTGAATTTTTACATAGTCCCCCAGTTCCTATAGTTATATTTAGTAAAATAATCTTGATACACAACATGAAAAATAAAAAAGAGCATTTTTCTACTGTTAAAATTGACAATTATTTAATTTCAAAATTTGTGATTTTTATAGATATTTTTGATTTTAATAAGGGGTCAATTCAATTTTTTTTTTTTTGGCCTCAATATTTTTCTATTTAATTTCAATATTCCATTCTTCACTAAATGTATGACCTTGAAAAGTTAGTTAATATTTTAAGTTGAAATACCAATGTCAGTTTTAATGACAAAAAAAAAGTTTGTGAGGCTTTTAAAATAAAATAGAAGGTAACAAATTAATATTCTAATTAATATAATAATTAGATAAATATGGGAAGAGGACCCATCATATACACAATGAGGGTTATTTTTAACCATTGCGAAAAAAAAAAAAAAAAATACATATATTTATACTTAACCACATAGACCAATAAGAATGAATATTTTTCAAGTAGAAGCTCAGAAAGGTGAAAAAAATTCATTAGGGAAAACAATTTCACCCTTGAGCACCAATGTATGATTTTGTTCACTAGCGGCTATAATAGCAAATCACTAGTGGGCTCCCTATCATACATGAAAATAATTGAAGTGAAATTTAAAGTGGAATAATCAATTAAGTACAAAATAACAGAGAATCTAAGAGACACATTAGGAGTCACATGGATTAAAAAAGCAAAATATTTCAGGGGCTTAGTTGTTCATGGAGTAAAACTAGCAAAGTTCAAGGTTTATAAGTTCATAGCTGATAAAGAATAATGAAACTATAGAGCAACATGGATATTTATTGATTGATTATTATGTGTAAGAGTATGATTGCATTTTTAAGAATAGTTGACAACTCAACAATGATGAAATTTAATATTTAAAGGAAAAAGAATGCATATTAATACAAGGTAAATGCAACATGCCTTCTGCTTTTTTTTTTTTTTTATTATATATATATATATAATTTATTTCTTATTCTCACCCAATCATCCAGCCAAACACCACCACCCATCCTCCATAATCAAACATCTACCCACCCAACTACTACCTTTTTTATTGTTTTATGATTTTTTTTGGTAAGGTACACAAAAGCACACCTTTTTTCTTTTTTTTAAATAAATGTACCGACAGAGACATGGTTATGGATATAAAATACAAAATTTTTAGGAAAACCCATTTTAGCAGTGGCTGTGATCACTTTGTTAATATTCTTGTTTTAAGCAAAAAATTATCGTGAATCCAAAAAGAAAACAAAGTGACATATTATCATAATTTAATTATTGAATTTTTTTTTTTACATGAAAACCATAACTTACCGGTGGATAAGACCTTGCTGGTTGATACTGATTTTTTTCCAAACTGAACTGATCTTCAGTTGTCTTCCTATATACAGGATTATCAAAGTTCATGCTAGTCACATTTTTTCTTAGATAGTGCTTATATATTAGAAAACCAACCTATGGAAATAACAAAACAAACATGTCAGAAATTATGAAACCAGTATAAGTTTAAGCTATATTTGAATAATAAACAGAATGTAAATCTGTAAAAGCGAACAAACAAGACCATATTAATAATCCTGAAATCAACGGTAGCTACTGAAACACAATAACCCTTGATTACACACGTCTGCAACAAAAAATTTTTCCTTAAGGTGAAATGTTTTTCTGTCTATTTTTGGAGGCTGATTTAATCAAACACTTTTCAAAAATTTCTAGCACAACAGTTTTGACAATAATAATAATAATACTGTAAAATCCCGATTATAAGCCCTCCCCTCAAAAATAAGCCCCCTCCCCACTTTTAGGCAATGTTGGATTTTTTGCATAATCCTAAAAATAAGCTCCCCTCTCCATTTTTTTCATTTTGAGTAAAAAATTATTTTCTGAAATCTCATGTATATTTAATGATTTTAAATAAATGTATTCTTTACAAATATTTCTTTACAGCAAAATTTATTAACTCCCTTCTTCTCCTTCTGTTTTAACAAAATAACAATGTGGTGGGAATGATAACTAAGAAATAAGTATAGATCTATATTGAAATTGTAAACCTATTTTCCCGATAGATGGCAGCACCAGTCTTAATTCCAGAAAATGTTCTTACAAGCTTCCTAAATTTTCATTTAAAAAAAAAATAATAATAATAATAATAATAATTGAATCTATAAGTAAACTTTTCTTTATTTACCTTTCATCTACTAAAGAATAAATATATCGTTCTTTTATTTACTTATTTAATAAAGGTTACATTTAAAAAAATATATTAGTTTTCATTTTAATTTATTTCAATTAAAAAGACTGATGTCATATTTTTGTAAAATGTTATGTTTAACAATAATATATAAAATGAGTTTTATGCATTTAATATTCACCTAAATATATACTCTTATTAATTTATAAACACTAAATTAATTAATGTTTGATAACCTTTCAAGATTTACCTTGCCTTTAATAAAAACAAATTAGACTGATTTTGGTAAAGTAGTCTTTCATATTAACTATATGAAAAAATTAATTTAAATTATCAATTTAAATTAATAATAAAATAATTTTTAATTAATAATTTAAGATCTATTTCTGTAAGTTACATTCAATTCTGGATTACACAATAAATATTAGTTTTATTCTCTGGTGGTAGAAGGCGCCACCACAACTTTTTTAAAAAGAAACATATTTAAAATAATATGTAAATAATAGCGTATTTAAATGTATTTTATACATAAACAGTTTCGAATTTGTTATAAACTCTGTGTGAATTCTTCTGATCTTCAACCTTACTTTGTGAAAAACCCTTATGTGATATGAAAAAAGACGAGCATTTCTGAATTCAGTGTTTCAAAACTCATTACAGACACCCAATGCAGTGCAAAAAGAAAATTTGAAAAGTACGATATTGCAGGAGGTGTGCACGATTTAATTCTGTATGATTTAATAATAGAAATAAGCCCTCTGAAAAAGGAGAGAGGAAATAAAATATTAAAAAAATAATAATGAAATAGAATAATAATAAAATGTTTACCAAAGCTAATAAGATCATCAAAATACAGAGTGCTCCAATAACAATTCCTGCTAATTTTCCAGAATCAGGGAACATCATATCACCAGACTGAATTTCACCAACAGAACCATTGGAACTAGCAGAAATATTACCTAAGATAGAATAGAGAAATATTTTCAATTAAGAAATAATTATGTTCACAGTTAAAATAACAAAAGAAAAAAATAATTTTTACAAATATTAATATATCATTGAAAACAAACTTTCAGTATTAGCTGTTAGTAAACAAAATTTTTAGAATTTGATTACAAATTTTTAGTTCTCAGCATGCCATAGGTCAAATATGTTTGTTTAAATACACAATTCACATTTTACAGCTTCTTTTTTTTTTTTTTTTTTTTTTTTTAAATATTATCACTATTATTAATCTTTCAGAGATATGTGAATAATATAAATGAATTATAGGATAACTAAGACCATAAATATCACTATTAATACTAAAAAAGATTTTATTTTTTAAATAATAATTATTTTTGGCTTCTGAGATATAATCATTTGAAATGAGAAAAAAATTTAGCAATTTGGCACTTATTCATTTTCCTAAGAAAATATAGAAATTAATTACAAGGTTTACTCATCTTACTTACAAGGTTTAATCATCAAGGTTTACTCATACAAGGTTTACTTATGCACATCTAATTTAAATACTTATGATTTAATTTATAAAAAATTATGCCAAAGGAATAATTAAAGATTAATTTTTTTATACAATCAGACATAAAAAAATAAATAAGAAATTTCAATCTAAGAATTTAGCAGGTTATTTACTTTTTTTTTTTCCAGAATTCAAGTATTTATCTTAAAAAAATTGAGATTCACAAGGAAGAAAAAGAAAAGAAATAGGAACTATGCAAGAAAACATAAAAAGTGCTAATTGGGATGCTTTATCATTGTTGCCGGAAACCAAACACCATGTTATTAAATGGGAAAGTTAATTAGACAAATTACTCATTACCCATTTTCTTTTCTTTCTTTTTTATTTATTCTGCTTAGACAATTCACAAACATTAAATTTATTCATATATTATATTACCCTTTTATATTTTACTTTAAAAATTAATTTTTAAAAAGCAAAAATAAATTTAAATGGTTTTTTTTTTTTTTTTTTTTTTTTTTAATGTGAAAACAGAAGTTAATAAATAAATAAAATAGATAATGGTTAATTTGAATAATAAATTTCCCCACAGAATAACAGTAAATTAGACTGACAGCCAAATTATCAGAAGCATTCATAACTATTACATTTACTAGCTAATTATCAATCCATGCTCGCAAGAAAATGCATATTCTCATGCTTTATATGCTAAAAAAGAATTAGAAAGCTTAGAACAATACAAAGTACTCAATAAACTATTTACAAAATTATTCGAGCAACAATTATAGGAAGAAAATGAAGAAATACATGCTTTTTACAATAACAAAATGCGATTAGAGAAAAATTCCGAAGTAAACAAACCTAATCAATCTATCTATCTAAGAACATTCCAGATACCAATATAAAGAAACAATGAACAATAGACAGACATGAAAATGTTAAAATTAATACCTATTGCATAAACTTCAGTTGGCTGTATATTGCCAAAATCAGTTCCAGAAGAATTTGTTAAGTTAATGTTAGTGTTTTCTGTAGAGGAAGCAGTTACAACATTTACTGGACTACCTTGAGAAATAGTAGTGGAAGATACAGGGGCTGATGTAGTATTCGAAATAGCTAAATACAAGAAAAACCATGATGTTAAAATATTAGTAATATAAAACATAAAAAAAAAGAAATAATTTGCTTGTGAAAGCAAATAATGCTATAAATAATAGACAGGAAAAATCTACCTCATGTTATTTTTTAACTCTTCATATTGTGAAGCTAACCATTTCTTATACAGTATGGAGAGAAGTGACAGAAATCCTCAAAAAATGAATCGAACAAAAATAAAAAATCCATATACATGAAGAATTGTAAATTATTAAAATCCAAAATATTCAAAAAGGAAGGACATGAATAGAAATGAAAAATGCATTATCAAAAAAATACATTTAACAATTTTAGTTACACTATACATATCTTTTTTAATAATAGCTATAAAAATGCTTAATATGTGTTACACATTTTACAATAAAGGCATATCAAATTTTACAATTGAATTAAAACATCTTTGTATGGAATTTGGAGTGAAACTTGCAGAGGCTTCTTAGTCAGCAGTTTTGCTTAGACTCCTTTTCTCTTCCTCCCCAGCATCTGTTTTATGCTATTTTTACTGTATGTATTATTACTGAAAACTAGCAGATTTTGCCAGCTTCACTGGTATTTTAATAAAAATAAATAGATTGGCATAGTTTGAATAAAATTTAAGGAAATGAAAGAGGTAAAATAAATGAGTCACAACTTCTAACTGAAATTCCAATTGAAAAAAATTCTGATTTAAAAAATGGAAATAATAGTAATAATAATATAGTAACCATTGCAAAGAAATGATTGAGATGAAAGGACACACAGTTTGGATGAAATTTAAGATACTGAAACAGATCAAACAAATGGATATAAACTTCCAACACCAACTGAAAGTCTAACAAAGAATTCTACACTAAAAAATCAAACAATTGAAATTTAATAAAGAAACCATTGTTAAGGAATGCAGATGGCTGAAATGAAAGGACACACAGTTTGAATAAAGTTTTAAAAAATGAAATGATTAAGTCACATCATAACTTCAAACTAATGTCTAACTGAAAAATTTTTATTATAAAACACACACACAAAAAAAAGGAAAAATATACTAGCCATTGCTAAAAAAGTAACACAGATTTATTTTTTAAATTAACAAATCAGCTTTTTTTCAACACTTTATGTATATATATATATATTTGAATGAACATATAATATGAAAAGCAGTTAATTTAGATAAAAAAATTTCTAGAAAGTCTAATAATAAATATAATTAAAAACTTCACACAAAAACCAAAATCCAATGTAATTCGATGTGACTTTCAGGAATGTGAAAACAATTTTCTTTACTTCTTAAAATACTTAAACTTGAAAAATTAAATAATCTCAGCCTGAGAAATCAATGGGAAAAAATAGAACAAAATTAATCTAAAAAGTTCAAATTCCCCTTAAAATTTTCCATGATGAATTTAAAAACATTTTTGTTAGTATCTGCTCAAATTTGAGGAGTAAAGGATCGACTTTCATCCTGTTGGATGTCTTTAGTCTTTCTTTTTAATTTAAATGGCACGCAGCATACTCTTCAATTCTATTTTTTAGGGTTTTCTTTTATTTTAAAAGTATGAAAATATGCTTTTACTTTTTTATATGCTGGAAATTTATTATGACTCATTTTTAATCTCTAGTCACTTGGATTTGTGACATTGTAATTAGATGGAATCAGAGACAAGAGTGCTTTTCTGTATATAATTTCATGATTACTTAATATTCAATAAACTGAATGTTTTAGTAGAGCCAAGGAATCATTTATTTTTCTTTCTACAGCAGCAATACATTTCCAGATAAGAGCTTCAAATTCCTTTAATTACATCAAATGAACAACTATCTGTTCTAGTAAACATATAAGTGTTAAAGATGATAGGCTTTATTGCATATGCTGACCAAAACTATCTCTATAAAGCAGCTATCACATTTACTCTCATACGATCAGTATTATCAGATACTTTCTCCTGAAACCACCTGAAACAGGTTTTTCGAGCGACAAACGCTGGAAAACGCATCGTGTGATAGTTTCCCTCTCCTACCTTTGTCAATGACGAACTTATGACTGACTAAATCTCCTATGCTAGATGTTAGCTCGTATTCAACCAATCGGAGTGCGAGAAAATCAGAGTGCGTTTAAAACATGAAATAGCGAGCGATTAGTTGCCAATTGTTAAGGCCTTTTTGAATTCATTTCAGTCTTCAAAATAACCCTACTACCTGATGCTCGATTATTCGGAGAGGTATTAGCGTATAGTTCAGAGGGTAGGATCATCCGTGTGATAACTGCTTAAGTGAACTTGTTGAATTCACACACCACATTTTCCTCACTAATTTCATACTAGAAAGATCTCTTTATCTATCGTGTTCAATCATGATTTGTAATTTATTATCTACCAGGCTGTTCCATAAGTTTTGTCATTCAATCAAAGATGGCACTAGTAGGTTCGTCGTTTTATTTTTCTAAAAGTGGTACTTACTTATTTATGACCACGTGTGAAGTTTCATGTAGATCTGTCAACTCATTTGTATATTTGCAGCTGTTAAAAGTTGATATGTCATAGTATTTTTGTACAATGGAAAAATTTAAATATCGTGCAGTAATAAAATTTTAATTTTTGGAAGGTAATTGCAGAAAGATGGATTGCTGCATTTTAAAATTGGTCATACCAGTCTTGAAGACGATCCACGTGAAGGACGTCCAAACAGTGCATCAACACCAGGAAACATAACAAAAATACAGGATATGATTATGAAAGATTGTCGATTAGTAAAGAGAGATTTAGTAGAAGCCCAAGGTACCTGATTAGGCAGTGTGAGCAATATTTTGGTTGAAGTTTTGGCTTACAGAAAAATGTGTACATAGTGGGTACCGCATTTGCTAACAATGAAACAAAAACACTAGTACATTATTTTCTCAGCAAATTTAGAGCATTTTAGAAAAGATAAAAAGGATTTTGTATGTCGTTTTATCACTGTAGATGAGACTTGAGTCTACTACCATGATCCTGAATCAAAACAAGAGACTAAGGATTGGTGTTAACCCAGTACTTCTAATCCAAAGCGAGTTAGGGCCAGGAAATTGGCCAAGGTGTTAACATCAGTTTTTTGGGATGTTAAAGGAATTTTGTTTGTAGATTACCTTCAAACTGTTAAAGCAATAAACAGAGATTATTACTATAAGCTTTCGGACCAGCTGGATATAAAAATTTGTGAGAAAGGACCTGGTTTAAAAAAAAAAAAAAAAAAATTCATCATGGTAATGCATTCTCTCACACAGCTCAAAAAACTATCAAGAAAATCAGTGAATTAAAGTATGAACTGTTGCAAGATCCACCTTATTTGCTAGACTTGGCTGGCCCCATTTGCTTCCTGATTGTTATCACATCTCAAAAAAATCCATGCATGGAAAATGATTTTCATCGAATGAAGAGGTAATAGCAGCCATAGAAGCGTATTTCGAGAGTCTCCCGGATTCTCACTTCAGGGATGGAATCCATAAATTAGAAGATCATTGGAACAAGTGTATTGAAGTTCAGGGAGATTATATTGAATAATAAAATGTACTTCAAACCATAAAATTGTGTTTTTCTTATCGAACGACAAAACTTATTGAACAAGTATTTAAAGAATAAAATTTATGAAAAGTATTAGTAAATTGACAAATAACAAAAATAAAAGCAAAATATAAAGTAAAATTAATTATCACCACAACACTTACTGTCAACAATGCAAGTTACTCCATTGCTTGTTAACGTCATTCCATCAGGACACGCACATGTGAATCTAGGTGATCGTTCTGTAATGTATGGAGTTGGTAAGCATAAATGAGAACAATGTCCATTCATGTTACTGCAGTAATTGGTTCCTAAAAATATATTAAAAAGAAAATAAATTAAAACCTGCTGAGAGCAATTAGTAATTTATTTATTACAATAAATTATATACAATAGCTTACAACATGTCTACTCAATTTGATTTTAATCAAATGTAAAATTTAGATGCTAGCGCACTTTAAACAATTTGAGTTCATAGTCTGTAATGATAAAGAATTCTTTCTTGGATCTTTACAAAGGTACTATAGTCTTAACTCATGAATTTATACACATTATAGTATGGCAACTTTTAATATAACTATCATTGTCAAGATCAATCTAATAAAGCATTTAGACACTATCATACTCACTCACACACATATATTGTCATAAAAATAAATTCAGGAGACATCAAAACATTCAGAAACGCCAAACCTCATAATTGAATTTTTTCATGATTACAATACTTTCCTTATAGGTACATGTTCAGAAAATTAAAAAAGAATGAAAGAAATCGTACCATTTGGTTGTTTATAAGGATGGTAGATATGGATGTCCATTGGAGAATAAATTTCTGTAAGAATGTCAGATTTCTCTTCACCATTAAATTTATTCATTCGATGAATAGCTTCAGACTCCCAGTCTGACCAATAAATCCAGTCCTGTAAGATTAAATATTACAAATTATTCAACAAATGAAAAAATTTTGTTTCATAAAAAATCGAAATGTAAATATAATTTTAAAGTGAGAATTCAGATACTGATAACCATGTTAAATATAATATTTTAGCTTGCAAGGGCATAGCCAAGGACAGCTATGATAGCTTGAACCTCAGAAATCACCTTAGCCCTCTGCAGATAATGTCTATGGTTAGAATTTTGTTAGCATGCCAATTAATTTTTTTTTTTTTTTGCTTTTCTTAAGGGCACTGTCCCGAAAGAGTTTAGAAATGACACGCTAGTATAAAACCTATGTAAAATGTTTAGAGAGATTTTTCATTCGCATTTTAATATTTTTGAATTTTGTTTTTTGCACATGATATTTGAGATCAAATCACAAGCCGCCTTTTTATTAAATTTTCGATTTCTCTTATTGTTTGATTGTGATTTTAACAGCAATTTTGGAACTTTGGAAAACTAGGGTATTGTTCTATTTACAACTTTATAATAATAAACCCGTGAAATATCCTTAAAAATTAAATTTTAATCGGTAGACCTTAAAGTTCGAAGTTTTCAAATACTTTTTTTCCATAATTTTTACTAATTTCGTAAATCAAAAATACTTCTAGAGATATTGCGAATTTTTGTGAAAATACTGAAAAATTCTTAAAATCTCCGCCTCCCATCGGTTCCTCCTTATCTGCGTGATTGATTAGACAGTCCCCACTCCAGTAACAAAGCAGGTGGTTGTAGTGTGAGAGGGGGTGTTTAACAGAAAGGAAAGGAAAGCAAAGATTGTTATTTCCTCACAAGTGCACTTTTAGAGTCAAAACATTTCGTTCCTAAATTTCTTCATTTGAGTAGTTGTTTTTAATTTAAGTTACATAATTTTTAACAATATTAATATAATTCCTCCCCTTGCCTTTTCGGACTAAGAAACATACAATTTAGGATTTTACTATTCAAGGTTAAACAAAAGAAAAAAAAAAAAAAAACTGTATGTTTATGAAAATATAGAGACTTCTTTTTTTTTTTTTTTTTTTTTTTTTTTAATTAATTAATTAATTTTTTATTTTATTTATTTATTTATTGCGGGAGGTTGAAAAGAACAATCGCAGGCTAAAAAGAAAAGCTAACCGAAAAATATTAAATTTTATATACTGGAAATTTAAAAAGAGAAAAAGCAAAAGTATTGGCATCGTTATTAGAATGAAGGCGATTGACTGCACTAAGGTCCTAGGCCTGAGGGGAGGGGCCCTCTGTGTGCAATGGGGGGGGGGGGACTTTCTAAGGGCTTACCTCGCATTTATTCGTCTTTCGGAAAAAAACATGGAAAACTCAGAACGGCTAGGCTGACGAGTGCACCTGGGATCGAACCCGGCACTTCACGTCTACCAGCTTCGAGGACAGAATCTCTCAGCCGCTGGTAGGCCGAAAAAAGGAAGGAGATTCTTTATTTAGATGAGTATTTTTTTATTATATGTTCTTTCCAGGAAGTAAAGGAATAGCCAAAAGACGAAAAAATAAAAGTAAAAAATTCCCACTTTCACTCCCGGACATTCAAATTGACATTTCACTGGAAAAGTAAAGTTTGAAAAATTCTTTTTAAATTCAAGGGAAGATGCCATATTGTGGAGGGTAGACGGGCAGGGAAATACAAAATACATTTTATAGCGATTATTCGTTACCTTGCCTTTTCAGACTAAGGTACACAATTTAGAATTTTACTATTGGGGGATTAAAAATAAATAAATAAATAAAAAAAAGCTGTATATTTTCGGATATTCGTATGAAAAGAATAATAGTAGGCTAAAAAAAGTAACCAAAAAATATTAAATTTTAAATGCTTGAAATTTAAAAAGATTAAAAGAAAAAAAAAAAAAAAAAGAAGAAGAAGAAGAAGAAGAACAAAGGTGCTTTGTCTTTTTACTTTCTTCTGTACTCAATAGAAGAAAGTTTTGGATTTGTAAAAATTTTCTATTTTCTTTTGATAGATTTACACGTCTTGAAAGATCCAGAACGCAATTTATCTATTTTTAGGAAACGTCTGTCTGTGTGTGTGAGATAAAAATTTCATTCCAATTATGTCCCAGGAACTGCTGCTCAGATTTACCAATAAATTTATATGTAGTTCAATCTTGACATAAACTGAAGCCTATCAATTTTTTGTGCTAATCGCTCAACAGGTGGCACTTTTACACAGCAATTTTCACAATATCAGGGAATGCTATATCTCATGAACTACTGCGTAAAATTTGATATAAGTGCATATGTCGATGCACTTTGACATGAGTTAATGCTTATTACATTTGGTGTCAATAGTTCAACAGGTGGGGCTACTATAAAGCTATTTCTGATATTTTAGGGAAAGCTTTATCTCAGGAACTAATGCACAGATTTACATATAAATGTATATGTAGATTCACCTTAACCTAACTTAATGTCTATCAACTTTTGATGCCAGTCCCTCAATAGGTGACACTGTTATACTACGATTTCCGCAGTTTACAGAAGGCTCTATCTCTGGTTCTGTTGCGTATAGTCGAACTAAATTTGATATGTAAAAAGGCAGAGATTTAAAATGCTGAGTCAATTTGGGTGCATATCGGCCGACAGGAGGCGCTGCTTTATTGAAAATGTTCCCGAGAACAGGATGTACGCTATCTGCACGGTAAAAATTTACTCACGTTGGCCATTTCGTGTAATACGTCTCAAAGATGAAAAAAAGTCAGCATTCAAAATGTAAATAATAATAATAATAAATATTAATTTGTATTGCATAAATTTCTATAGGAAAATACAGAAGAAAGTTTTTTTGCTAGCCACAACATACTAGTTTTAAATGAGTGTTTTTCATTATCTGTCACTTTTCAGGACATAAAGGAGAAAATAAAAATAAAATTTCCAGCTTCGACTCACGAACAACCAATTTTGACATCTCACTGAAAGAGTAAAGTTTAAATAATTCTTTATAAACTGAAAGAAGAAGGCCATATACTGACGGAGGGGAGGGAGGGGGGGGGGGGGAGTGTGCTAGAGAAATAGAAAATACAATTTATAACTTCAACCTCTTCTCCACCTAGATAACTGTGTCTCATATACTACAAGTAAAACCGCTTATGTATATTTTAAAAACATCCAACAAAAATAAACTTTCAGTTGGGGGTCAACACTGATGACGTATCAAAAGAAAAGAATCTTTTTTTATTTTTTTTCTTCAGAGCGTGCTACCAAGATTGAAGAAAACATGAGACAGAGAGGAATTTCATTTGGGTAACATGTCTTTTTTATTTCCGGATGAATATTTCATTTCTTTCAAAACGTGTTGCGTTTGTTATTTAATTAGAATACTAGTAAGAAAATTTTATTTACATTTTGTTTAATAATAATGAAAAAAAAAAAAAAAAAGTTATAAAATGGTACAAAAACAAATGTTAACAAATAAATAAATATATATATATATATATATATTTAAATGATTGCAGTGAGAAATTTAGAACAACTGGGGCAGCATCATTTCAAGCGCGGCGAGATCTATATGTATCTTTTATATATTTTACAATTTTTACAGAAATCGGTAAAGAACAAAATACTTCAAGTTTAATTGTTCAAATATAGCGCGAAATAGTTCAGAATAATTTTTCTCTGTGTGATTTTATATATATATATATATATATATATTAAGACAAATGATACTCGTATTCATACAGCAGAGAGCTAAAAAAATAACAGCTGTAGATAAATAAAATAAGACTAATATCTATTAGTATGTATATATAGGGGGATTTTGAGAGGTACTCTTCCTTTCCATAAATGACCGGACACTTTTGATTTCAGGTGTTTTTTTTAATATCTCAAAAAGTTCTAGATAAACCATCTTGAAATTTCAGGAATGTGATGAACATGCTATACTCCACATATTTTAGTTAAAGTTTTTGCCGAAAGTGAAAGGAGGACCAGTAAAAAATTAAAGAAAAGTGAAACTGTTTGGGATCACCCTGTAAAAAGTAATGCTTGAAACCTGTGAAAACAAAATCTGGTGTGAAACAACTACATGACTTCCCTTACCCACTATTACACGTATTATTTGGACATTTTTGAGATAATGTGATCAGAAGACATAGAATTGAGCTAATGAAATAGACAACAAAAAATTTTCCAGTAAGAGAAAGTTGATACACGTTTGCCGTAAACGCGTGAAAACGTAACGATATAAAATAGAGTTTACATACCAGGGGGGGGGGGGGGGGATAATAATAATAATAGCTTTTTTTTTTTTTTTTTTTTTTATGATACACCAATTTTCGAGATCTAAAGCAGATCTACCTGATCAGGATGACTATTAATTTTCCTGTAATGACCACGTAAAGCACGAGAAAGGATATCTAAAATGGGTTTATGCAACAGTTTTAAAGAAAGTCGTTAGAGCCGTTGTTGAGATTCAGATTTACGTCCCCACTTCCGGTTTCGCAAATCTCCCTTCCGGTTTTCCAATTTTCTTCAAAATTTGGAAAATTCATCTGTACACTAGTTCTGCTTTATTTCTGAAGTTTCGTAGCTTAATCTTTATTAGTGTTGGAGATATGACAGTCAGAAGATTCCCTCCCCCCCCCCCCCCCCCACACACACTGACCAGTTGCCAAAAAGCACTTTTTTTTAGACTCAGGAGACCTCAAAACATGTAAATCAGGCGAAATCTCGATATCGAATTTTCGTACCGAATACAGTACTTCCATTACCTACGGTAAACGAGTAATGGAAGTAAAAAAGTTTTTTTTTTTTTTTTTTTTTCCCCGTTATATCTCCATGAATATATGTGGTAGCCTCATAAAAATTTATACAGATAATGAGAAAAATGTTCTTAATCACATGCTTCAGCCAAAACGCATTTAAAGCATTATTTTTTAAAGTGTGGTTGAAAATATTTTGTCTGTTGTTTAATTTTTTACTTGTCCCCTTTTCCTCTTCAGGACGCAACTTTTACTGATATACATGAGATATAACATGTTTTCTACACTGCTAAAGTTTCAAGAAGACTAATAAAGAATTTTTTTTAGATTTTTGACAAAACGCCTGAATTCGAAAGTGTCCAAATACTTATTGGTAGATAGTGTATGTTTGCAAAGGTACCAATCGTATTCATATACTTCAGTTTTCTTTTGAAAAGTACTGCTTTCATTTTCCAGTGGTGTAATTGCTTATGGTGTAATTGCTGTGTAATTTTCTACAGTTTTTCTAATCAATCAATTCCTGTCCCCTCTTCCTCCTCATTTTACATGTTTATTTTATATTGAACTTCGTAAATATGTTATTTAATTATTTTATGTATTTGTTTATTGCAGAGACTAGTCAAAAGTTTGAACATATGACTTTCTGTTTTTGAAAAACATTTGAAACCGTTACGGAATTTGAGTGTTAGATAAAAACATTTGTACATAAATACAGAAAATCTTTGTTCTAAAATTATGTACTTTCAACAATAATGTTTAGAGATGGAAATTTGATCTTCAAATTAAATACATAGCATGTGTAAAACCCATTATGAAATTTCAAGTCTGGAAAATACCTAAACTCTTGCTCATTCATCTACCGACAATTTGCTTAATCTTTACTCTATTCAAATGAGATTTTGACAAAACGTGCTCAATATGTCTAGCTGTCAACCTGTGCAAAAAAAAGTTTTCTATTTTTCACACATGCGTAATATAATATTTACTAAAATTGCTCATATCTCAACGAATATTACAACTGTTAATTTTATGTTTTAGAATTATGCATTTGTAATGTTTTGTCAGTTTTCTGCAAGGTTTGTAAAATTTTATGGGAATTTGTTCTAGTTACACGCAAAAAATTGTCAAAAAAAATAGTAATAATAAAAAAAAAAAAAAAAAAAAAACTATATCTGCCTGAATAATTGTGCAATTCACGCACCAAAACATCCGAATATTGTTACGTTACATGCGCAATTGTGCAATGTATTAAAGTTACAAGTCATTTGTAGCTTTTTATGATGCAGAGTGATCCAAAGTATGTTCGCTTTTCTATAATTTGTGGTTGGTCCCCTAATTGCACCTTGGACTGAATCGAGAAAAAATGTGTTTTTAAATCTTCTTTGCATGTGTGAAATAATTCCAAGCCATTTTGTCTCATTTTTTTTTTTTTTTTTTTTTCCTTGAAAAAATGTCCCCCCCCCCCCTCCCCCTCCAAAAAAAAAAAAATATATATATATATATATATATATATATAATAATCTGATTACCTTGTGTATATTAAAAATATATATAAATAATAAATATATATATTGTATAAAAATATATATCTTATCTAATAATCTGATTATCTTGTGTATATTAAAAAATTATATAAATATATAAATATATATATTGAATATTCTTTTGAATTAGGCCTATGTTGCGTATTGTATATTTCCTAAAATACTGAAAAATATTTCTATACAGCATAGTTTGGGCAAAATGGGTGAGTATTTGTATAATGCATGTAATATACTTTTTTTTTTTTTTTTTTTTCAAGTATATTGACTATCTTTTCCAATGTCATTATCAGAAATAATATTTTTAATACAATTCTAGTTCTGTACACTGACTCATTCGTGAGATAATCTTTAGAAAGCGAAAATTTGCCCTATGCTGTCATGTTAATATATATATTTTTTTCTACCTTGTTTTGGATGCTGTGAATGTTTCGGACCTTGGCACAAAGAGATATTTAGCTGTTGCTATCCTTGCGACAGAAAAAATTCACTTTGAATGTTTCGTATTCTACCAGGCCCTTGAAAAAGTTAGAATACAAATATGCTGTTATCTAAGTCCAATTTGTTTTATTTCATTTTGCTTTAACTTTATTTCATTTTTCATTTGGGTAGACTTTGATATTGATGGTATTAACTGTTTGAATTACTAATAAAATTTAATAAATTTTATATTACTACTGAATGCTACGGTTATATATATATATATATATATCATTTAACTTGTGAAATTTTATAGTAAAAATTTCAAAATCCATATAGTTCGTGCCATTATAATAAATAACATTTTAGAATTCATCTGACTTATTTGCGCTTGCTCGTTTTTTATACAATATTTATAAAACAAGATGTAGATCTATGCCCCTATGTTAAAAAAAAAAAAAAAATATTAAATATCAAATAATTCCCGAAATTTCGAGAAAGAATTTTAAAACTCAATAGAATTTATGCCAGTATCCCAAAAAATATTTTAAAACTGGTCCGACGACTTTATAATGACTAAACGACTTTATAATTTATAAGCGACTTTATAATGACTTTATAATATAATATATAACGACTTTATTTAGAGCATCCGTGTGTTATGCGGAAGGCCCGGGTTCGATTCCCGGCTCTGGTATTTTTCACATAGTTGGTAAAAAATCAGCCTTATACTCCATTCTATCTAAAATTAATTTCCAGGTTGATGAATTAAATTTCTGAATTGAAATTTCGTGGCCGTTTGGAGTTATGCCATGTTTAAATTTGTCACTTGATATTGCTGCTTTAATGCAGACTCGGTGACCTTGCCAACGTAAATTATGTGAGAAGTGCCGAGCTGGTTATCAGCCAGGGTAGCTCAGTGGTTAGAGCATCCGCGCGTTATGTGGAAGGCCCGGGTTCGATTCTCGGCTCTGGTATTTTTCACATAGTTGGTAAAAAATCAGCCTTATACTCCATTCTATCTAAAATTAATTTATAATGATTCCTTCTTCAGAATATATTAGTTTACTAACTAACGTACAGCCAGACACATTTATGGTTCAACCATTCGTTTTAAAGGTATTGGCGAGCTCTTTTGAAAGATACCCATCATGAAAATTTACTCCCATCAAGGGGGGGAGGCGAGGCTCGTGCACATAGAAAACTTTTTTCCCAGTTGACTATATCTATTATAAATGATTCTTGTAAATTTCATAATGTTTATTAAAAAATAATTTCCTTATGCACATTTATACAAAATTTTGTCCTATACCACAATGTTAAAAATTTAGAAAAAGCGGGATGGCAACGCAACCTGTAAGACAATTTTTACCAAAAGTTGATAGGCACTAATTTATATCAAGGTGCAACTACATACCAATTTGTATGAAATTCTTTGCAGCAGTTCCTGAGATAGAGTTGCCACAAAATTTTCTCTCACACACACACGCAGACAGACAGATAGACATTTTCTAAAAATGGTCCAATCGTGTTCTACATCTCTCAAAACGTGTAAATCCATCAAAAACCCGAGGTCGAAAATTTTTACGAATCCGATACCCTCTTCTATTGAATATAGAAGAAAGTAATAAATAAATTTCAAATAACTCACGAAGTTTTCAAAGTAGAATTTTGAAATAACTATACGGTCAATGCCATTATGATAAATAATATTTTAAATGCAATCCTACATTCTACTATTACATTCTTATACACTGCTTCATTCTTGAGATAATCTTTACAAAGGAAAATTTTGCCCTATGCTGTCATGTTAAAAAATATTACATTTCATTTAACTCATGCAATTTTAAAGTAGAATTTTCAAATTTCATATAGTTCATGCAAGTATCATAAATAATATTTTAGAATTTATCCGACTTCTTTACGCTTATTCATTCTTGATACAAGCTTTACAAAGCAAAATGTTGAGCCTACGCCATTAGGTTAAAAAAAATTTTAATTTCGAATAACTCCAAAAATTTTCAAAATACAATTTTCAAATTTAATAGGGTTAGTATACCAGGATTCTAAAAAATATTTTAAAACTGGTCCGATAAGTTTAGCATAGGAGCCCCTTGGCAGCTTTTAAACTGTTGTTGTCATTTTGGCGATGAATTAAATTGTTATCGCAATTGCGTAAGTAAAGATCTTGGCTAGAAACATCGGAGCTACGACGGTGCCAAATTTCAAAATTCGTCAAGGAGTTCTAAACTGAATCAATTTTTTTAGCCCGATTTTTCTCAAATTTAATTATTTAAAAGAAAATGTGTGTACATTCAGTTTTTATTCGATATAAAAAAGAAATATATTTGAATATATATAAAGGTTAATTTTTAAGTCTTTTATGTTTTTCCTCAAGTGTTACTTGTTTTTTATTTTACTCTTTAATTATGAGCAGGACAAAAAAAAAAAAAAAAAAAGAAAATAAAAAGAAAAAGGCTCGCGCGCTTGCTTAGATACTTTCATTTTTCTTTTCAAAAATCACCAATTTTAAAATTTAAACGTAGGGATTTAACAGAAAGTAATATTTGCCGGATATATCTGAAACACTGATGTCAGGTGGATACCGATATGCCGCATTCGGCAAAATCGCTATTCGTTTCGTCCTTATTTTTAAATGATTAAATTGAACAATTTCCAAATATATATATAATTTTTTAAATCCCTCCTTGTAGATATTAACTTTTTTAATTTTTATGGAGTAGTTTTGAAGTTATGCAAATTACAGATCATGAATAATAAAATCATTCTGTGCATAGTCTTTATACTTTTAATAATTTTTTAATAGTTAAACTTATGTTACAAAATTTCTTTATTTTTAGAAATTTTCATTTTCATTTTTTTTTTTTTTTTTTTTTTTTCTTTAACTAAGTTTAATCTTTTTCCATTTATTTTAATTTATTAGAAATTGACATCACTATTTTAGAAACTTTATTTGCAGTAATTTAAAAAATGTTAATTATAAATATTTTAAATAGAATTTCTCAGCTAACTAATCATAATAAATACATGCAAGTTTGCTTTTATTTTTTTTTCAATTTATAACAATAACAATAATAATAATAATAATAATAATAAATGTATCATTCTATACTGAGGCTGTCAAGTTTCTTTAGTACAATATTTCTGATATTCATTTTAATTATTTAAAAATAATAATTGCACGTTCGTTTTTTATTTATTTTTATTTTATTTTTTGACACAAAGAAAAATATATTTACTTAGATATTCATTTTTGGCATCAACTTCTTTTTTTCTTTTTTATAATTTTAAAGTGGGTTTTTTATGACCTTTTGAATCAATTATCCTGTTGAACTAAAAAATACGGCATTAGCTAGATTTACCGTTCTATACTGTAGCTATTCCATTTAATTAGAACGAATTTTCTAAATTTTATTTTAATTAATAATGTAGTAATAATAATTTCACTTTTTTTTTCCGACATAAAAATAAGTATAATTACGCATATATTTTTGGCATTAATTTCTTTCTTTACATTTTTTTAAAAATAATTTTCTAAGTTTAAGTAGGATTTTTATTACTTTTGAACCAATTATTCGATTGAACACAAAAATACAGAATTACCTAGATTTCGTTTTAATACATAAGTGTACCAATTTTTGATATAATCCGGACTAAAAATCCGTATAGATACAGTTACAATCGTTTAGCTCTTTATATTTAGATGACAAAATAAAAAAGTTTTGAACGTCCATTCAAGGTAATAGATAAAAATTGGTAACGAAGACAAAATCGCTATCTGAAAGAAATTGTTCGACCTGTCTTACTACTACTACTAAGGTGCCTCGATAAGTAATATAGGCACCCTAACTACTACTACTAGTAGTAGTAATAATCAGGGCCCAACTATGATTTTTGGAGACCCGGGGCACTGATGCTAGTTGGAGGCCCCTTACCCTACTCTAAAGATTTCACCAAAAGGACCAGTTCTCAAAAACAAAAATAAATAAATAAATAAAGTGCATTTTTAAAATTTTTCCTTCAACTACACCTTCTATTTCCTCATTTTTTTAGCAACCTATAACAAAATCATTAGTTTTATGTTCAAGACAAATGAAAAACTGAAGTACATTGATCAGCCAATGTTTAGGAAATTAGTCACAAAATTTAATAATTGTTTATGCTCTCTAGTAAAATATAAAAATTTAATCAATTTTTGTTTTTAATAGACATATAATGAAAAAAAAAAATTATACTATTACTTCTCAGTTTTTGGAAATGAGGCCCCTTAAATTTGGAGGCCCTGGGCCAGTGCCCCGTGTCATAATCTGGCCCTGGTAATAATAATAACTTGTGATACTATATATATATATATATATATATATATATATGAATCAATACTATACATATATGCATGTATACATGTGTTTTTACATGCATTCATTACATAATATTGAGGTTCGTTCAATAACGCGCTGTCTTTTTATCAAAAGACAAATCAGTAGTGAGGGAGTGTCTTGACCACCCTTTTCTATAATTGACTACTTTTGGGGGGACGAAAATAACCCCGCCTCTGTGATTATCATTTACTCTCATATTGACCGCCGAAATAGTTAACGTTCCTAATTGGACAAAAAATGTCACACTAGGTTAAAGGCGGGGTAAGTTTTGTACTTCAACTGAGCCTGTTTTTTAGTTTCATTTTCTACAGCAGAGAGTTGAACGGAAACGAGGCAATGCCCTTAAGCTCTTTAAGATGATATTCTTTGGGTTGAAATTGTTGCATCTAATACCACTAATTTTTAATATTTTTAACAGATAGTATATGATTACGCATTTTTTTCCCAAAAAAAGATTAATCTAATATGTTAAAAAACTTTGAAGTTTTGTCATGGGTTTTTATTTATATTTTAGTTATAGGGAGCCTGATACATCTATACTAATTTAGTAATAAATCTATCATTAAAATCATACCATGCTAGAAAATATTTAAGATGGCAGAATAAAGTTTTGCCTTATTATATCATTATCTAAATGAAAAAAAAAAAAAAAAATTATATGCTGTGGCCATCACAAAATTTTTTTCTATATCATAATCAGAGGGTGAAACTACCTTACATGCAAAAACCCTGAAAATTTCTACATGCACACAGAATGAATGGCAGAAGAAAACGTATTAGTGATATAGTATATTTTTTTATAAATACTAATAAAAACTGATTAGATAATTCTTATACATTATAAAGCAAATTGAACATTTAAAAAAAAAAAAAAAATCCTTTAAAGAAACTAAATAATTTAACATGAAATTAAATTTTTAAAAATTCTGAATTGGGGAATAGCTCTTGAAAACGTTTCACTCCTGCATTATATAGTGCCACCTACCAGTAAACATGTACAAAAATATAATCCTTATTGTTTTTCAACATAAAGATTTTAAATATATAACTAGATGCAATTTTAACAAAAACAGATGCTGAGATACAGTCATCTGAAAAAACAGAAAATGCGATTAATAGCAGCACCACTTGGTATCTGATATGTATCTAAATTGAATAAGCATAATTTTCAATATATATCTTGCATAGAAAGTTTGGGTACATCTTTATATTATAGTAGTTGAGTTATAATCTTTTAGTACATGAAGAAAATTGCAGCATTACAGTGTCACCTGCATGGCAATATATCCCAAAAGTTAATCAGCCCCAATTAAAGTTAAAATATAACTAAATACTAAGTTAGGTATAATTCTGTCCACTGGTTCGGGAGATACAGTAATGCACATAAAATTTTGCTGACACATGAACAGACAGACAACCAGATATTTTCTAAAAATGATTAGATTGTGTTCAGACTATCCCAAAAAACATGTATATCTAGAGAAAAACAGAAATCGAAAATTTTCATGAATCTAATACTTTCTTATGTATATAGAAGAAAGTAAAAATAAATGATCGCGTACGCAAAATAAATGGAACTATTTGTGGCAAATTAAAACTACCTTAAAAAGAAACATCCAAGCCATTCCCGATTCTCTAATCTAAATAATCTTTGATCATACATAGAAATGCTTATTCTTTAAAAAAAAAAAAAAAAAAAAAAAAAAAAAACTTGTTCGCTAAGTTTTATTAAGAATCAAATTTTACTTACTTCGAATATATCAATTGAAAATGGATGCTTGATAATTAGTGAAGAGGATAAAATTACTCGGCGATTATCACCATTATAGTCAGCACAACTTAAAGTGTGAAGCTTGGCATCTGCCCAGAATATCTTTTTGGTAACCAGGTCTGAAAAATAGTTTATAATATATTTAGAGACACAAACAAATCTCACTATAAGCAAAATTAAAGTATATGTACTGTTATGCACTAGATACAGGAAAATAAACAAAGAGCTTATAAACAAGCCTCTATAAGATGTTCGATAATATGAATTGTCAAAAAATTTTTAAAATACATGCTCTTCTCTCTTCCCTCCCCCCTTTTTTTAAAAAAATACGACTCTTAAAAATGGATATCTAATTAATAATTTATAGATTAGACCTGAAAATTGAAATTTTAAGTTATTTGTCAATAGCTGGTAGATCCTTAGTTCACTTGCCAGTCTTTCGCTGATTTTTCAACTAATTATTAAACATTAAGAAAAAAAAACTTTTTACAATTGCCCAACTTTTGTAAAAGATTTCATATTAAGTTCTACAATTTTTAGGAAGGGTCTATTTTAAGTTTACCTGTAATGAAAAGTCAGTTTTAAAATTGGTGATATATGGGAAGGATCCATTTCAGATCTATGTTTTTCAGAGATAGACCCTTGAAAGTGTTCTTTTGAAATCTGCAGTCAATTATGAAATTTGCTCTTATTTGCAGTTAAGAATTTGCTTTTTTCAAAGGTGATTTCTGAAGCGTGATTAATCACCATAAATCAATAAAATTCCCGTTTTTTTGTGTCTAATTTTTTAACTATGTCATATTTTTACCAGTATTTCTGAAATGCACAGGATTACTTTTCTACTATTTAATGTAATTTATATTAAATTGTCAAATTTTGTGATTTCCAGATGATTGATTCATAAGATTTCTGCTTACAAAGGGGGAACAAAAGAGCAGAGAGGGTACATTGTTTAAATTTTTAAATCATCACTTTAGTTTGTTTAGTTGACGTTGACATATGGTGAGTGCATTTTCTCAAATCTAATGTTAAAGTCAATTTAATTAAACTAACATAAACTCACCTAAAGCAAGTCCATTGGGCCATTTGATATCAGTAGAAATGACAACAGTCCTGTGGCTGCCATCCATACCTGCTCTTTCAATTTTGGCTGGTTCTCCCCAATCAGTCCAATAAACCCATCTGCAACAAACAGAACAGTATTAAAAGGAGACTTGGTGCTAGATTATTAAAACCAATACAAATTACAATATCAGAAATGCCGAAAAGAACAAAATATGGAAAGCATACAGCTGTTTCAATACGCTAAAGGCTACCGAAACAGCTGTATGCTTTTCATATTTTGTTCTCTTCGGTGTTTCTGGCATAATTTGTATTGGTTTTAAAAACAAACAGCATTAACATTTAATATTTTTTATAAAAGCCAAACACCTTTACATAAATAAGGTCATCTACAAATCATTCATGAGAGGATTATGAATTTCTCTTGATATTTTATAACTAAAAAGATTTAGAAAAAAAAAAGGAGATTCAGGGATTTATGATTAATTTTGGTACTCTCAAATGAAAAATATTCTCTGAAATATTGACAACTAAGAAAAACCATATACAGCCACAGAATATGAATTATGAACATATTAAGATTTAGTAACAACATTAAAACATTGTTTACAATTACAAGAGATCTGTACATTTTTTTTTTTTTTTTTTTTTTTTTTTTTTGAGGGGAGGTGGGAAATTACCATGTCCTGCAGAATTAAAAAATATGTAAAATTCTCCATACCATAGCGACTTATTAATGTTTAATTTTCACTTTTTCTTTAAAAATAAAAAATATATCACTTCATTCTATTTCATTATACTAAATTTAACCGATTTCCCCTAATCAAAAAGGAATTTAATATTTTCCACATTCAATTACTCAGTTAAAAAAATAAATAAAGAGAATATAAAACCATTTTACTTAATTCTTTTTTTATTTATTGCCTATGTGCTTAGATAATTAAATTATTTAACAGATTTCATAATTTAATGTTCCAATGGAATTATTTTCTAAACCAACCTTTATAAAATATATCTGAAAATCTCTTTGCCAATAAAAATTATTTCGCCAAGCCTTCTATATGAATAACATATAAAATTTCAATCATAATATTATTTTAGAACAATCAGGCAAACATATTTTAATCTACATTATTTGGCAGGAAAAACATCCCAACAATTTTATTGGTTTAAAATGCCTCTATTAAAAAAAAAATCTGGTGTGAAACAACCACACGACTTCCATTACCCACTATTACATGTATTATATGCATTTTTGAGAGATAATGTGATCAGAAAACATAAAAGTGACAAAAAAAGAAAATCGTTAGAGCCGTTTTTGAGATACCAGCTTTCACAAAAAATCAATTATTGACCGGAAAACAATAATTACATACAAAAGCATATTTAAAAGTGAGTTAAAATGGCGAGTATGAAAAAAATCCGTACAACCGTTTTTAAAGGAACGCCTTTGCGAGGCCTGAAATTGAGCTATTTATACAGGATGCCTATCAATTTTCATGAACTAACCAACTATATCATTCGAAAGGATATCTGATAGAGTGTTTATATAGCAAATTTGAAGAAAATCGTTAGAGCCGTTTTTGAGATACGGACTTACAGTCCCACTTCCGGTTTCCGATGTCCCATTTCCGGTTAAACTGAATTATTGACAGGAAAACAATAATTACATACAAAAGCATATTTAAAATTTGAGTTAAAATGGCGAGTTTGGAAAAAAATCCGTACAACCGTTTTTAAAGGAACGCCCTTGGGAGGCCTGAAATTGAGCTATTTATACAGGACGCCTATCAATTTTCCTGAACTAACCAACTACATCATTCAAAAGGACATCTAATAGAGTGTTTATATAGCAAGTTTGAAGAAAATCGCTAGAGCCGTTTTTGAGATACGGACTTACGGTCCCACTTCCGGTTTCCGATGTCCCACTTCCGGTTTTTCAATTTTCACCAAAATTTGGAAATTTCATCTGTAGACCAGACGTATTTCAATTCTAAAGTTTCGTAGCTCTATCTTTATTAGTTTATGAGCTATAATAGCCAGAAGATTCCACACACACACACACACACACTGACCAATTGCCAAAAACCACTTTTTTGGACTCAGGGGACCTTAAAACGTGTAAATCAGGTGAAATCTCGATATCGAATTTTTGGACCGAATACAATACTTCCATTACCCTACGGTAGTAGGATAATGGAAGTAAAAAAGTAGTTACAGTTGTCTTTTGGCTTGAGATGCATTCACATCTCTTAGTTTTGTTTTGTTTTGTTTTGTTAATAATATATTTCTAAGAATGAATTTTCACTATGTTGAATTATTTTTATGATTTTTTATAAAGAGAAACTGAACTTTATACATGTTAAGGAAATTGGAGTGTAAAGGTTGATATTTTTATATACCAACTATGTGAAAAATACACCCGGGCACCTCCGCTTAACGTACGGATGCTCTACCACTGAGCTACCCTGGCTGACAACCAGCTAGAGAATCCGTGCGTTAAGCGGAGGTGCTCAGGTTCGATTCCCGGCTCTGGTATTTTTCACATAGTTGGTATATAAAAATATCAACCTTTACACTCCAATTTACTTAAAATGAATATTCACGGTTGATGAATTCATGAATAAAAAATTTCCAAACTGAACTTTATATTTTAACTATGTACCATAAACCAAACTACACTTATGATCATTTTCTTCAAGAATTATATTTTGTAGAGATGAATCTTTCACCCAAATTTTTTATTTTGTTCTAGTTCTTTATTAACTGGGAACATTGCTGTTCGCTTGGATTTATATTTATATACTATAATAATCATCATTTTAGTAGATTTATCTTTGCAAAAAGGAATAAAACATTTGATGCGTAATAACGTTTGGACTCTCACTTTAATTTGCTAAGTCAAGTGGATTTCATATTCATCAAAAACAAAATCTTCAATTCATCAGGGCTTATTATAGTCCTGACAAAATGAAAGAAATTTTGACACTACAGTTGATTTTAAAATTGTATAATATTTAAAAAACATTTCTTAAAATAATTTCATTATTTTTCATAGTAATCATTTGTAAAATTACTTTAATGACTTTTAATGTTAATTAATTGTAATATATTATGAAAATTACATTAATAATGTTAAAAAATTAATAATAAATTTCAATAAAATGTATTTCCGGCAATTTTAAACTGTATATCATAGGGGGATAAAAAATGAAATTCTACAAAACATTATATTTGGTTGAACCTTAATATATATTTGGCGAAGATTAAATTTTTGTCATACAGTCCAATAGGTAGCCCTTCTATGCTGTATTTTTTTCTATTTTATGGGAAAGTTGTATCTCAATTTCTATAGTGTATAAGTGCACGAAATCTAACATGTAAGAAAGCCATTGTAGAAAATTAAGCTAATTCAATTTGGTTGCGTATCAGCAGACAAGCAGTGCTGCTAAGCTATAATTTACCCTATTCATTGTAAGATTATATCACTGCTTCTTTGCATAAAAATCCATAAAACATGATACCTGAGATAGCCATTATGAAAAATTATTCTAATTTAATTTGCATGCACATTGGCCGACATACGGCATTGTGGTGTAATTATTTCTGCACCAAATTGAATATGTGCGATGAATATTACGAAAAATTATACTCATTCAATTTAAGATTTATAGCCACTGACAGGTGGTACTGCTACTACTCATTTTCTACAGTTTTCCTGATGGTTTTACCTCGGCATCTATTAGTTAAAATAGTACCAAATTGCACAGATCTTTGTTGTAAGAGAAATTATGTTGATTAAATTTTTGTATATGTTGACCAGTAGGTGATGATACATAATATTTAAAAAAAAAAAAAAAAAAAAAAAAAAATGTGCCACAGCGTAGCATAGGCCTTTACAATATCGACATTGATAACTTTTAAACCATTCGTTGACATACAATAAATTTATACAAACATCAAATAAAACATACCCATCTAGAGGATTAACAGCAATAGCTCTTGGTTCATCTAAATCAGAACTGACAATAGTTTTTCTCAGTTTTCCAGTCTTATCACTCATTTCAATTTTGTTTTTTCCAGTGTCAGTCCAATAAATATTTCCATAAATCCAGTCTACTGCTATACCATCAACAGTTGATAAACCAGATGATATGACAGTTGTAACAGGAGCACCAGTATCAATTGGAACACTAGAAGAAAATGCCAAATAATTTGTTAATAGCTAACTTTTATAAAACAATCATAACTAAATACATATATAATAATTTTTTAACTATTTCATGGTTAGACAGAATATCATATATAATTTTTAAATCTTATATTCACTACATAGTGCTAATTTATAAAACTAACTAGGAAACACTTTTGTGCTAATTTCTGGTTGACTTCAAAAAGTTTCAAAAGTAGCTAGCATTGCACTTACTTAATTTGCTGTTATTTATTTCATATTTTGCCAAATGTGACAAAAAATCATAGCTAAATGCTTGATTTACTTGCAACTGGCAAGTAATTTTTCGGACATGGCAAATGAATTTTAAGTCAGTCAGTTACATTGCTGTACTTAATGTCATAAAACAGCAAAACTGTAAAATAGCAGTGTGGCTGTGTAAGACAGCCCCCCTCCCCCCCCTAAAATAAATAAATAAATATAAATAAATAAATAAAACAAATTCAAGAGCATGAACAGTGTTTGAAACAGTGTTGAAATGGTCAATTTACCTTACATTTGTGTAAATTTTGTTGTAAATATATGTATAGTATATTGCTGTATGTAATAGGACATGTATAGTATATTGCTGGTTGATATTTAAAAGAAAAAAAAATTAAAAATTCCATACTTATGTTTTCATTAATGCCAAGAAATTTAAATTTCCACCTGCTTTACTTCTTAAAATATTATGTCATGTCTTTATATTACATCTCAAATTTTTGTTATATAAAATAAGCTTCAACATTAGACAGATTTAAAATAATGCAAATTAAGTAATTTAGAATTATTTTTTATAGTATGTTAAATTTACTTGGCTTGTACATTTACTAGTTTTCCGAAAAGAAAAATCAAATCAAATCATTAGAATATTAGAAATAAATAAAATCAAAATAAATCTCCATAGCAACTACAGATGAAAATTTACAATAGAATTGCCAACCTGGGCACTTATTCTGAAATTTTGCAAGCATGTGACTTATTTTTATCAATATTTTTCTAGTTTTTCTACTGATAGTCAGCACCTGTATTTCAGGAAAAAAATTTTAATTAAATCTCCTATGTCAGATAATTTTTTCAAGAAAATCTCTGATTAGCACTTAAAAGAATTTCATATATATATATTATATCCAAAATGTAAATTTAGGGGGGGGGGGGGGGGGGAATTGTCAATATTTTTGAGGCAAATGGTTGAATCTTGCATCTGATAAAATAAAGTTATTGATTTTTATTTATTTATTTTTTAAAAAAAAAGTTAAGATAGAAAGATATTAAAACTTCTTCACACACCATAAATTTAAAGTCAGTGCAACTGGTTTCGAAAGGACATAGCCTTTCTTGATCAGGTGCAAAAAACACGTGCTGCTGCCTTGGAGGCAAAAGCATGCTTTTGCCTCCAAGGCAGCAGCACGTGTTTTTTTGCACCTGATCAAGAAAGGCTATGTCCTTTTGAAACCAGTTGCACTGACTTTAAATTTATGGTGTGTGAAGAAGTTTTAATATCTTTCTATTGATTGTACACCAGTTTTTGTATTAAAAAGTTAAGATGTCTACAGAACACAACATGGACTTTATTTCTGTCAATTAGGACTATACTTTTGTGAGATGAAAATCATCTGCACTTACGATGGAAAATAAATTTTGATAAATAATTTCGACTGCATGAATCTGTATAGAAAAATGCAGAAGAAAGTCTTGCGACTTGCAATGGCCACAAAACATTGATTAGTTTTTCATTTATCATTCAGAAATCCTTTAATCAACAAATCATATAGCAAAATAGTTTAACAGTTTAGAAGACAACAAAACATACAATAATATATTGTTTAACAAACATTGGAATTTAATAAAATTTAAACAGAAAAGAGATTATTATAAATTTTAATTAAGAGTAAATAGAAATTAAATTTTTTTTTTGAAAAAATAAGCTTATCTTGTAAAACAACATGTTCTGGACATAATATCAGCAATTACCTTTTTATGGATTCTTCTACAACATCAGACCAATATATGGTGCCAGTTCTGAAATCATAATCTAAAGCAACACTGCTACGAAGATTATTCACAACTGAAACATATTCAGAAGTTTCAATGTCAATTTTTCTGATGTCTCGCCTATTAGTGAACAAAACAATTGTATGGCCATCTGAAAAAATAAGTAAAAATTTAAATAAAACAAAGAAAGATAATATAATATCGTTGCATTGAATGAAAGAAGAAAGTAAATTATTTTAGAAAGAGAGAATCAATATATTTTCAGTAACAATTAAAAAATAATTTTACTCAAGGTGGCTAAATATTAGAACTTTTCAAAAATTTCTGACTTTTCCATAACTGTTTTCTCTGAAAATTTCCTGAAATTTGCTTAGAGACTTGCCTCCAAGGAATGTCAATCTCGGTAGGGGGGCAAGGTCGAGAAATCACAGCCTGTGACAGTGTCTAACAGTGACACTGTATTTAACAGATTAAAAAACTTTTTGTAAGAAAAATGCCCATAACTAAATGTACTACAAGTAACAGCTAATAGCACGTTTTGCACCTGAAGAAGAAAGGCAATGTCCTTTCGAACCCGAAAGTGCTTTCATCAATTTTATTGTATGTGAAAGTTTTTAAGTTTAAATATTGATTATACACTAGTTCTTTAATTTAGTATTGTTTACATAAAGTTTTTTTTTTCCTCTTCCCTCCCCCATATTTATGATCAGCTATGTGCTTAAGAACCATTTTTGAAATTAGTTTAGCATTTTTTCAAAAGATGGTTGGGTTGTAGGGTTTAAGGCTGACTGACTATGGTAGGGTCCCAGAAATGTTTCGAAAGAAAGCTAAATGAATACTAAAAAGGTAAAAAGTTGAAAATACTACTAAAATTCAACAATCAATTACTATTATACTTAAATACAATAATTCTTCGAAAGCATGCATATGGTTCTTTCAATGTATAATGAAAGGATTACTTAAATAACATAACTTATTGCAAAAACAAATAATGCACAAAGTAGATCCAAATCACTTGGGTTAAAAAACTCACCTTTAGCTCTACATCTTTTGTTGTTATTTGGCTCAAGCATATATCCCTCCAAACATTCACATTTATATCCCCCTTTGGTATTATAACATGTTTGAGAACAAGAGCCAGGGATTTCACATTCATTAATGTCTGAAATAAAAATAAAATTTTCAAAAATAAAATTTAACTCTCCTATAAACAAAACTTACTAAATATCACACAATATCAACAACATACCTGCACAAGTACGATTATCTTCAAGCACATAACCGGGACGACACTGACATTCATAGCCGATTGGAAGATCATGACAAATTTGTGAGCAACCACCATTATTTTCTTTACATTCATCTTTATCTAGAAATAAATTATAAAAACATACACGAATTATGTACTATATGTATTACTTATATACCAATATTTGTAGATTAAAATCTATTTACTCGCATTACTAATAAATTATAAAGAACTGCACATATTCACAGAGGTGAAACTACCTGACATGCAAAAACCTTGGCTGCAGAAAATGTTGAAAGGAGATTTATAAACCCTACAAGGCTCAATTTTTTTTTTTAGTGCATGACAGAAATATATAGGTTGTAATTAGTGATTAGAAGATAGGGAAAACTTATAAAAATAAAAACATATTTTACGGGAAAAATCAGCTTTCTAGCTCAACATACCATATGTGGAACATACATAAAAATATGATTTACTAATACGTTTACTATTGTAATATAAAAAAACAACTTACCACTGCAAAATATACAGTTCGTTATAACACACAGTATTTTTTTTTTCGAGTCAAAACTGTTCAATAACTATTCTTTTTTTATTTTTGAATTTAGACAAGCGACTAACGTATCACTTTCATTTAAATTTCATACTGAGTGCACTATAACAAAAACACGAACGACATCTTTAGGTAAAGATTCGTATTACTACATTGCTAAATGTCAGTAGCTTCTATCAAGATATCAAGAGATGTCGCTACTAATAGTTTTATAGCTATAGGAACGATTAAAGTCTGTGTTCCACATATGGAACTGGGTGCCTTATAGGGTTAATGATAAATCATATGGCAATTATTAAAAGTATTTATTTATACATAAAATAAGTTATATTAATACATAAGGCAAATTAAGCATTCAAAATGAAAAATTTATATACAAAATAACTAACATAAAATTTAGAAAAAATAAAAATTTTCAACAATCCCGAATAAAGGGTAGCCCCTGAAAAATTTCATCCCAATATTAAGTTATGCTCGAGATCTAGGTAAAATATTCAATCCTCAATTAAACACAATATGCATAGCAGAATAAATCAACATTTTTCCACAAAGAACAAACAAGCAAATCAGATCAGCATGACACCGTTTCAAACAAACATAAAAAATTAATAAAAATATCGGAAATTCACATGATAAATAAAAACATGTAAAACATTCTATTCAAACAATATGAGAATTGGTCGGCTTTATGATGCTTTAAAAAAAAAAAAAAAAAAAAAAAAATGAAAACATTGTACCTATGAACAACAAAACGCTATTACAATACACATTATGAACTTTTTAGCATATTTAAAGAAGAAATGTAAAAGATTGATTGTACAACTTACAGCATAAGTCATGTGGTTCATCTTCAAAATCTCCGCAGTCATTTTTAGTATCACATACGAGGTTTAATGGAATGCAATGTTTATTGCCGCAGTCAAATTGGGTCTCAGGATCACATTTTGTGGGGTGTAACACTAAAAAAAGATACAAAAGGAAGATAATATAACAAACAAAAAATAAATACACACACACAGGTCTGTCCAGACTTTTTAAACAGGGTCCTTTTTTGGTGAAATTGTGAAAAATCTACAGGTAATTTTGTGAATCAAAATTTAAAGTGAAAATCAAATTCTTCAGAACTTTTGAGGTCCTTTATTTTTGTGAAAAACATAATTTTGCAAAACTAATTTCAATTAAATTACATTAGTTTTAGTAAATTTTAAATTTTAATAATTAAATAAGTATTGGTAAATTTAATTTTACAATTAAAACAATGTTTCATTTTAGACAAATAAGGTTCACTTTTATGGAACTAAATTCACACACATGCAAAGATTTGCGTGTGTGTGTGTAAATTAGAAATTTAACATCAGTTTTTTTGAGAAAATACAGGTTGAGTATTCAGGTGGTCTGTTTGATATGGAAGATTAGAGTAGTTTTCAAAATAAAAGATTTATTAGAGAGTTCATTTTTAGGAGTAAAATTTTAGGATAAAAAATTTTGTACAAAGGTCTATTTTTAAGATAAAAAAATTTGTGAAGAGTCCTATAACAGACCCAGTTTTACCTATGCACATACTAACTCCTGATATATTAATTATGTACTTAGTTTTATTTCACAACTGTATAGTTCATACAAATTTTAAAAAGTAGAAAATATCATGCAGACTCACATGAAATCAGCATGTTTTAGTATAAATGGAGAACAACTAAATAGGTTTAACCCAATATTAATTTCCAATCCTTTGTATCATTTAAAATAAGACATGATTTTTTAATTTAATTATTAGTATATTTGGTATACTTTTTGCAAAATCATTAGATATCATGTGAAATTATATTATTGGCTATCATAATAGAAATCTGATAATGTGTGCATGTTTTGGGAATACTTAATCATTTCAATCAAGTTTAAAAGAGAGAAAATGTAATTTAATTTTTCCAGATTTCAGAATATTTATTTTCAGAATTTCAATGAAATTTTTCCTTTTCAATGACATTTCTTAGATATTTGAAAGTGAAATATTAATTCCCTGAGTAGTATAGGTTTCCCCTGAGGAGTAAGAACTCAATTTCAGATTACAATTACCATGATCATTACATTTTATTTTTCCCATGCATTTTACAGCTCTGTTGCTGATTCTTTTAAGTCAATAACAAAGCCAGCAATCAAGGAACAAAGCAAGTTCCTGATGATGGTCAGGCACCTGACCAAAAAAGACTTTGAACAGGAGGACTAAAAGAATATTTAATTTTTTAATATGTAAAAATTTCTCTTTTAAACCAAATGAATATGATTAAACTGTCGTTATATGCAAAGGCATTGAACATTTATATCTTATCAATGAGTGGACAGCTTTTTCTTGATTAGTAGAACAAAATGGTAAGTCGCCAGGGGTTCAATATAAAAATTACTGAGCACTTGCCTTTTAATCAGCAGACTTCAATTGAATTAAGATAACAGTTTTTACAAATTTACTATAGCCCACCTCTGATCACTTAAGCTTAAGACAAGATAAATTGCATCTATTTTTAAAAGTCAAAGATGTTTCAATGTACGATTAGAAAACAGTTATAATATTTTGGTTGGTCCCTGTAAATTATGTTATATTGAGAAATGTATATGTTTATTATAAAATTAAGATTCATTTTGAAAGTTTTTATTTGCACGTATAAATTTGCATGAAATGAACAGGTCATTCAAGCATATAATTTATATACATACAATATGTATATAATCTGAAAGTTACTTAAAAATTATACCCTGACTTTAAAAAAAAAGACCTAACTAAGAAATTTTGCTACAATGTAATATCCTAACAGTATAATCTTGTTTTGTATAGTTCAACTAACCCTTCATCGGGCGAAATGTGCCTAAAAAGACATCTGTAAAAAAACTTAAAATTTTGGAAAGGAAAAAGTATTTTTTTAGTTGATCAAAATTGGTGTTTTACATAATACCATTTCACAAAATAAAAAAAAAGTCAAATTGATAAAGTAAAAAGAATAAGCTAAACTAACTGAATAATATTGAACTAAAAATTTGAGCTGTGCCTGACGAAAGTTTAAGAAAAAAATATTTCACTTTCTACATTAAATGGTTTCATAATTATATAAATATATATTATTTTAATTATATAAATATACACATACTTTTTGAATTAAAACCTATAAATTTTGATTAATTAAATTTCGACTAGTATAAAATATATTTTCAACATTTCAAACTTGAGTTTATAGACTGATATCAAAAAATCCCTTTTAAAAATATATGGCACAGACAATTTTCTTTACATATTTACCTGCACAGCCTTCTTCATCAGATCCATCAAGACACTCTGCCATACCATTACACTGTAATTGCCCAGGAATGCAATGTAGATTCTTACACTGAAATTGATCAGGTCTGCATGTATTTGTACCTGTGGAAGATATTACAATAATATAAGTGCTTAGTCTAAGTACCTGAAAAATGAAATAAGGAAATGTTTAATGATAAGCCAGTAATTATATCAGTGAAAATGTTAAGAATTTTTTGAAAAATTTTCCATGTTACTGCTTCTATTACACAGAAGCAAATTAAAAAATACATATACATATGTAATGTATATCTCTTATATTTCATATATATATGTGTGTGTGTGTGTGTGTGTTTATATATTACCTTATTGTATATAGTCATACAAAAGCTAAATAACAAAGAAATCTATACAGAAGTAAGACTAACACACACACACACCTTTTGATTTTGATTGATGACAATAAGTGTACTTTATAATGGTTTTCTTTTATACTCATCATGACTATTTTTTATCCTGATGGAGGGTCGTGTTTAATTATTTCGACGAAGAGCTATTATGTCTTTTCACCACCATTTTTTCATGTATTTTATAGCAAGTTGTTAAAAATCTGTCTTGTACAATGTAAATGTTTAAATTTTTTCTGCCTTTGCATGAATTAGTATTAATAAAACTGAAATACATAAAATGTTTGAGTTTATAGCTTAAAATGAAAGTGTTTGTGCTGTTTTTGCATAAAAACCTTGATATATATACAATAAAAATAGGTATAAAAAAAAATGTGCACTGGTATTTATGTACCATTTTACATTTTTTAACCACTAAATCATAGACTTAGATAATCTTTTAGGACCACTAAATTTTCCTCACTAGCATGAACCCAAATAACAATTACGTAATTCAGAAAATTTTTTTAGTAATTGAAGTCAATTCAACATCAATACTTATAAAACATAATATAATAGATTCATGAAAAAATACATATATATAAAAATAATAATAACTTACAATTGAATTCATCAGAACCATCAGGACAATCTGCATCCCCATCACATTGCCATGTAATGTGAATACAATCTTTTTTATTAGCACAAGTGAACTCACGATTATTGCAAACAGAAGCAACAGGAGTTGGACAATTCATTTCATCGGATTCATCAGAACAGTCAATTGAATTATCACAGCGCCACTTTGCATTGATGCATTTCCCATTTGCACATGTAAATTCTGATGCTGAACAGGTAACATTTGCTGGAAAAGAAAAGAAATGCTTAAGAAGAAGCTTAAAGGAAATGCAAAAATAAATAATTCATTATCAAACTACAAAAAGTGTCAGTTAAAAAAAAAATGTATATCACATCTATGATCTATGTTTGGATCACTTCTTGCAAGGATAAATGTGTAGCAATGTAGGGATTAAGCAAAATGACTACATGTAGGTTCTAGATGTGGGCGGAATAACCTCTATGAGAAGCTTTTCTAAAGGGTCTTAACCTATACTCATGTGAATTGTAGAGAAAACCCTGGAAAAATTGAAATAGCTATACCAACTAGCACAACTTAACACTTTCTATCTATCTGCCAGCTTTAAGAACAGACCTTTTCAGCCATTGTGGAATGATCCTTACAAGAACAGGCAAGTTTGTATGTATTTCATAGCTTGATTTTAGAATATGATTAGTTTATCTATTCTTCTTGTATATTTTGTATTTTATACATTTTATCATTCTATAGCTATGTTTGATTGTATTAAAAACTATCACTACAGCTGTTCTTTAGGTTTATACACCTTCTTTTTACGCATATAGATGCTGAAGCTTTGAGATATGCGTGTGGAAGCTTAAGTATTTGGGGATACTAAAGAGTTTAGTAGAACTATTTGTCCCGGGAAATTTTTGATTGTGAGTTTCTTAGGTAACCTATTCATAGCATGCCTAATAATGATATGCTTGTCAAGTTTGCTTTCAATAAATCTGATCAAAATCTTCTGCCAACAAGGGACGATTGTGATTATATTCCTGACCATCCTGGTAGAAATTGTATTTATTAGGTACACTGATGGTTCTAAAATGAATAAAAGTAATGGTGCTGGTGTCCTGATAAGGCATTACTTATTCCTGTTCTTTTGGCATATTTTTCATTGTCTTTGAAACTTATGTCTGTGTTATTTTTATGTGTTGAAAAATTTGTATAGACAACAAATGTATTCCTATTTAGCTAGATAGTCAAACTGCTTTATTGGCACTGTGTAAGAATGCACTAAATTCCGACATTGTTTGGTAATGACACTCACTGCTTTGCCAACTTGCAGCTACAGGTACATGGGGATTGGGGATTTAGCTATTTCTAATAATGATATGGCTGATAGTTTGGAGAGCAAAGAATATGTTACCACTTTTGTTAGTCCAGAGCCTGCCATTAGAATTTCACATTATCTTATTATCTTATCAAGATTATATCACATTTTATCAAGATCTTATCTATGATTTATTTAGACAAAAACAGAACTCAAACTAGCATGTATAATGTGAAGGGCCAGAGGCAAGCAAAAGAACTTTTTAAGCATAAGGAACTTTTTAAAATAAATATAAATGGCATTAAAATGTTATTGATATTTAAACAAGGCACTGTACTTTCAAGAGGCATCTAACGCAACACTTATAGGTGTTAGGTGTCTGTGGTTAACTCTTATGATCCAACTAATAGGGGCAGCTTATATAATGAAAAATCAGATTCCATGTTTTTTCTTAATGTTAGGCACATTCTGCCCATTGGTTTAAACACTTGGTGAACCTTTGGGGTTTCAGGATATTCTCCTATTAGGTGTTTGATGAACTTTACTTCAGCAACTGGCCTTTTTTAGAGACTTTTAAAAAAGGAATTGTTAATTTACAATGTAATAATTTTTATTTTATTTTCAGTAAACTGATTTAGAATTAAAAGTTCTAAAATCTTTCTCAATTCACAAATAAAATTGTAAAATTATCCTGTTATAGGAATCGGAAATTATTTTTACTCAGATTTTAAATATAGAATGAATACAAATACATTCTTTCATAAACTAAAAAAAATCATTGAATGATATTTTTAAATATTCCTCAAATTAATTTGTAATCTCCAATTTAAAAAATAAATTGATTAAGCTTACAAATGTACATTTAAAACAGTGCTTTATCACATATTGAAATATATTAAACACAATACTAGTCATGCATAAATATCTGTTATTTGAAATGTTATATCATTAAATTGTACCTTAATGTTTATCTCAAAAAAACTAACAAAAATATTTAATAATGAATAACTAGAATGATTTGCTAATAAAATTAATTTAATAACAAAGACCCGTGACCTTACCACAATTCAATTCATCACTGTTGTCTCCACAATCATTGTCTCCATCACATACCCATCGCTTAGTGATACACTTGTTATTGTTGCATGTAAATTCTTCATCTGAACAGGTCAACTGATCTAAAATGAAAAGCATTTAAAAATAAAAAGATTAAATTTTTGAACAATATATATAAAAGCATGGAAATTGCTTAGCTGCTAATAAATGTAGAAATAAATAAGTCGGTAAAAATACACAGAAACCAAAAATTAAGAAGGTATAAGAAGGTATGCAAAAATAATATGTCTGAATGAGAATCAGGGAAATTTAGAATATTTTCTAAATGAGAAGGAAAGAAAAGAAAATAACAATCTGTAGAAAAAACACAAACTTTCTAATCTAATGCTTATAATATAAATCCAAACCTTAAAATGTTATTGATAGGTCGCACTAAAGATAAGGGAATACTGAGTAATGAACATTCATTATCAATAAGCCTTATTTCAATATACACATAATCAGACAATTAAACTTCTTAAATTATGTTTATTAATTTTTTTTTTTTTTTTAAGTTTAAAAACGAGGTTTTTTTTTACTTCAAAAGTAATTTATTCTATGAGGCAAAAGAATAAAGCAGCCTTCTTCACACACACACAAAAAAAAAAAATCCTACTGAACTGGTTTTAAGTGTTCTAACATGTAAGTGAAATTTAAAAAAAATATATTTTTTCTTTTCAATACAAGAGGCTAAAAAGAAAAGACTATTTAGAATTAAAAAAAAAAAAAGTTAATGACAATTTCATAAGAAAACTGAATGTTTTTAAATTTTCGTTACAATAATTGTCACTCACTTTGTGCCAAGTTCATTACCATAATTTTTTGTATTAATATTTAAATAATACATTTTTTACAAAAAATATTACTGAAATTTTTTTACCGTTAATATAACACACAAATTGTTTACATTTAATGTAGTTCAACATTTTTAATTTAAAAATTTTAAATATATATATATTTAAAAAAAGGTATTTATTTACATAAAATAAGAAATGAACAAACTTTTTTTTTTTTTTTTTTTGCCCCTTGAATATATTTAAAAAGATTTTTTAAAGAAAATATAATTGTAATTTAAATATTTGTATTAAAAATCATTTTTAAAAAGTTTTAATTTTTATGTTTTACAACTAAATCATGTGTTTTAAACAAACATATATTATTTTGATGACACACTTTTAAATTACAATGTTAATCATTAATTAGAAAAAGGAGTGCTGTTTGGGGTTAAGGCAGTCTTAATCTATATTCATGTAAATTTGTGTGAAAACTACAAAAACTCTAAACAGGTAGGCCAAAGAGCTTGATCTAGGTTCAAATTTAGCATCTCCCATCTGTCTGCCAGCTCAGAGATCTGACAACCACTGGTGGTCGTCAGGTGGTCTTAACCACTGGTGGGTTCCATTTAAGAAATAAGCAGATGTATTCTCTCTTTGTTGGGCCCTGTTCAGACGTTTTGCTTATTTAGCTCATTAACCACTAATATATATATATATATATATATATATATATATATTTTTTTTGTCTTGTTAATATTATACATATATAAATCAATAAAACTTAGCTTACCACAGTCACCCTTTTCATCAGATCCATCTTTACAATCTTCCTGTCCATCACAATGCCACGAAATGGGAATGCAGACACCAGGGTGTGTATGGCAGGCAAACTGATCTGATTGGCAGGTTTTGTTATCTAAATTTAGGACAAAAATAAACTAAATATAATCGTTTAATGAATGAAACTGAAAACGTGCTACAGAAAAGAACAACTTAACACTAAATCATTAATTACTTAGTACTGTAGCCATATTTTACACAATGTTTAAAACAGATTAAAATTTCAAGTTTAATGTTTATTTCAAATCATGAATGTAGCTATACTTATTAAGATTCTAGTTGGACTATTTTTAACCAGTAATTCATGCCCTAATAATTAGATGAAATAGGCAATGAATTCCCCCCCCTTTTTTTTTCCTATTTTAACTATTTAAAATAGTCAAGTAGTATTAAAATCAGTGCAAAATAATTGTTTCTTTTAGGTATTCTTAAACAGAATATGGAAAAGAAAACACAGAAGATTTTTTATAACTACTATTGGCATTATTATTTGCTATTATGCATTCAAATATAAAAGCCAATAAAATATAAAATCAGGGTCCGACAAATTTTACGTGCCTGGTAAAAGCTCCCATTGGTGAGCAGGTATTTCAGATTGACCAAAAATTTCATGCATCCCTAACATTATAAAATGTAGCACATTTCTGCAATCGCTCACATTTTCTCTGGTTGAGCATCTGCTGATCTTGTATTGCAATTTCAAAATACTACTTCAGCTCCATAGTTTGAATTCAAAAAAACAAATTTTCACAAAATAAATTTTTCTCATTTTTAGCCTAAAAATGAAATACTGATTTTTTTTTTTTTTTTTAATCAGTTTTTGGAAAATTAATACTGATTTAATGATTGTGAATTTTCTGAATCTGAAAACAGAATTACAAATAAATAAATAAAAATACATTAGGTAATAAGTAGTTACTGGAAAGTTATTGAAAAAAAGAACCTTAGAGTACAGGGGTCGATCAGAATTTTAATTTATGGAGGCTTTTTATTATTTTTATTATTATTTTTTTTTTTTTTTAACTACTTCAGTAAAATTTTTAGCAGTCCACTATATAATGTTAACAAAGTTAATAGTGTTTCAATAGTGCAATAATTAATAGTATTCTTCCTGTATAGGCCATCATTGGAAATACTGCTCATGGGAAAAATTTTATAAAACTAAACTTTATGGAAGAGTTTTTTTTTTTTTTTTTTTTTTTTTTAATGGATTTAAATTTTGTGAAGGGCAACCAAAGAACCTCCAATATTTGCTGTTTGATTTGTGTAATAATAAAGAAATGAGCCAATAATTAAAGAAAGTGAAGCAGCTAAACCTCAAAAATAAAAGATTAAGCACATCTAAAGTACTTGGACAAAGCAACTTTTTTTTTTTTTTTAATCTATTGAAGAAATTAAGCTCAGCTTATTAAAGAAATTAAGCTAATCTTATTAAAGAAATTAAGCTAACTATTTTAGATTTTACACAATCTATTTTCAAATTTTTGGTATGTCTTCTCAGCACTGTATTTTGGAGAGCCTGAGTGTTTCGCAATGGAATGCTGGTGGTTTGTCTCAAGACACCCCCTCCGTCGATGTAGCAACTCTGAAACTGCGCTTTACTGGCATGCCAGAGAACTTTTCAAAGGCAATGACTTTGGTCACTTCTACTTTTTTTGTGTGTGTGCGTGTGTATTCCTATTTGATTTTTTTTTTTTTTAATCACTTTGCTTCTGTATTTGCTTTGCCATAGGAAAAAAAAAAAAAAAAAAAAATTCAAATTGTACTTACTACACACATCAGGATTCTCATCAGAATTGTCCGAGCAATCATCTTCTTCATCACACTGCCACCGGTTTGGAATACATTTACCATTATTGCATTGAAATTCTGTAACGGAACACGTTCTAGCCTCTGAAAAAGAGTTTAAAAAAAATGAACTACAACTAAAAGGAAGAAAACAGTTTGTTCATTTATTATACATTCATTAAATTCTTAACTCTCGCATACGAAATATTTGAATAAAGGGTATAAATTAATCCAACTCCCCCCCCCCCATTTTTGAATATTTATAATTCTTGAATATTGCACTCAAGTTATATATTAGTGGTTAAACTTATAAAAATAGTATGCCACCAAGCATATAAAGTTTTTTTTTTTTAATGTTTACAGCCAGTAATAAATTCTGGCTAATCCCCCTCCCCCTTTCTTTCTGTGAAATACTAAAATATAACCAATTGGCAAAGTTTCAAATTTTGTTTTCTTTTAATGACATGAAATGAACGTTACCCCCCCCCCCCCCCCGGTAAAAGAAAAAAAAAAGGGGGGGGGAGTATTTAACATAACTTTTTTGATGCTATTATTGGAATTTCATAAAAAGCTGAATAGAAGATTGACTAAATCTATGTAATTTGTTTTAAATGCGTTTTTCTTAAGATTTGTATTTTAAAAGTTGGTCAGCACAGGATTTCAATAACTATTCAGCTTATTCGCTTACCACTCCCACCCTTCCCCAATATCTACAAAAGAATTGTTTATAGTTTAGTACAGTTTTCTATCTGTTAGTTTATTTTATTTTTACAAATATTTATAAAATTACACTTTTTTCTTTTATCCCCATAAAAAATGGTTGGCTTTTAGAGAAAAAAGGAATAAAGCAACAATGTGGCAGCCATGAGGAAAATCAGCTAAAAATATTTATCATCATCATCATTAAAATAAAAGTGAAAGTTCATGCAGATGAACTTTTTTAAGTAAATTTTTATAAACACTACCCCCCCCCCTTTTTTTTTTCTTTTTTTAATTTAAACCTCAGGAGTTATTCAAGGAATTCTTTTTCGTCAGATCTTTTACATTTGATTTCAATAATGACATCAAGTATTATAATAATTGCTTTGAAGTAAAATAGGGTAAAGAAAAAAGATTAAGATACAGAAAAAAAGAAATTCAATAGACAAGTCAACATCCTCAAAACGCGGAAAAGAGTCTGGCGTTCTGCCAAGATAAAACATGATACCAGAACTTACCTACGTTAATGATAGTCTCACCAAGGCCACGTGTAAAGGAGTTCCCCTTCGAAAAGGGGGAAAAATCAATAGCTCAAAAATTTCATGAAATGGTCTCAATTGAGATTTTAATATATTTTAATTGCTGAATTAATTGATCCTGCAATGGGATCAAATAAAAGATTAACGTCTGTTAAAAAAACCAGTATGTTGTGGCCACCACAAGACGTTCTTCTATATTTTCCTATAGAAATTCACTCAGTAAAAATACTTTTATAAAAACTACCATTTATTAAAATTATTTACCACAATCAACACAGATGATTTCCATCTCAGTAAAAAGTAACACTTAATATAAGAAAAGAAAGTTTTATTCTCTATAAATAAAGTTTAAAAATGCGTTTTCATAATGGTGTCTCATATATCAAGTTTCATACAGTTATATGCCATAGAAGTTGAGATACAGCCTTCCCGTTCTCTGAGAAAATTGCAATATAGTACCGCTACTTATTGGCTGATATGCATCCAAACTCAATCAGCATAATGCCATATAATGGCGTTCTTACATATCAAGTTTTGTTTGATTATACGCAATAGAACCTAAGATATAGCCTTCCCTGAAATTACGGAAATCGACGTATAGCAGCGCCAGCTGTTGAGCAATTGACACTAAAAGTTGATTGGAACTAATTTAGATCAAGGTGCATTCGCATATAAATTTATATGCTATTTCATGCAGTAATTCATGAGATACAGTCCCCACAAAATTTATGTCATACACACACAGAGACCAGGGGCTGATCCAGGTTTCAATTTTTGGGGCCCATTTTTGTGAAAAACAAATTATTTTTGTGAATTTTTTATTTATTTTTGTGATAAAAAAGAATAATCGCACGAAATTTTCATTTCTGCAGTTATTCTATTTAATGTTTAATATCACGTTAATAGCATTTTATTGAACTAAATATAGACACTAATTAAAAAAATTACTGGAAATTCGGAATTTTTTTTTTTTTTTTTTTTTTTTAATTATCATTTTTATTAAACAAAATCTTGTAAAAGGACTGTTTTTATTAATCTGAATTTTGTGAAGGGACCCATTTTATGGATATGAATTTTGTGAAGGGGCAGCAAAAGGGTCCCAATTTCTGCCTGGATCAACCCCTGGAGACATTTTCTAGAAATGGTCAAATCGTGTTCTGGACCTCTCCTCTCAATACGTGTTAATACATCGAAAACAAGAAAATCGAAAATTTTTACAAGTGAAATATTTTTTTCTATTGGATATAGAAGAAAGTAATAAAGAGTAATATATGGTGCCTTATTAAATCTCGAGAGAGCATTAAGACACTAAAAACCAACAGAAATTTTGAATTTCACATTTCAGTATTGTAATTGTAGTTTACTTTTATTGAATTGTACAGAATATCCATTGCAACAGATAAAAATGGCAAAATAACTTGGAAGGTAGGAATTAATTACATTTGTATTATTTTGTATAGTAAAAATTTTACCTGTGAAACGGATTAGTTTTAGTCCAAGGGCTGGGTGAGATTACCCTGTCTGAAAAGAGCTTTCTATGGGTTCTTAGGTTCTTAACCCTTCAGAAAAAAACTTCGAACAGAGGTCGACGAGCGCGACTTGCGATCGAACCTGGCACATTTTCAATTATTGGAAAAAGCTGATTATTTAGATAAAACTGTTAAAAATATCTTCATTTACTGCCGGTAGCTGCTTTTTGTTCGATATAAAAATAAATCTAAATCCCGAATTAAAAAAAAAAAAAAAAAAAAGGAGGAGGGGGGGGGGGGGTTATTTAATAACAATACTGAATTGTTTTACTTTTTAATAATTTCGCATGGCGATTAACTGGGATAGAAGTAGAAGGAGGCATTTGCTAACTGTAGTGGTAATTTAATGCACAATTGGGTTTTTTTTTTAATTATTATTCATCTGAAAGAAAAAATAAAACAAAATGAGCTATATAAGTAAACTAAATTTTAATTCACATTTCAAATTCTCTTTTACTTCTTCCTCATTTGCGCGTCAAAGAAAAATTTCCTTAACTATGGAAATCGCTTCAGCTGCTAATATGTAATAAAAATTTGCATCTGCTGGATCAAAGACATGCCAGCTAAAATAAAAGAGGATAAAAAAAATCTTATGAACATAAGGTATTCCTTTGATTAAAGTCGTGGACTCAGAGGGCTGTGGTCGTTGAGCATAGAGCAGATTAACGTCATCAGGTAACAAATACAACGTCATAATCAGGCGAGATTCCATATCCAATCGGAAACGTTTGGAGGTGTGTCGTGAATTACGTTTCCGTATACGCGCTCTTCGGTTTAAGAAAAAAAAAAAAAAAAAACTTTCCTGTCTCCCCCCCCCCCCTTTCATCTCCAGAAGTCTCAGTCATCAGTTTTTTTTTCTAAATGTGAAAGGGTGTTTCTAGGTTAACATTTTCTCCTTCGAAAACATTCGGACGATGCATATTTGTGTTGAACACCGTAAGAAATTTATAAACATGATTTCATCAGCATCATTTAAACATCATCCATGGATATATGTACTTTTCTAGAAGTCGATCGAGGTTTTTTGGTGCTCATTATTGTGAACAACAAAATATTTTTTGTTTAATTTTTATTTTCGGGGGTGGGGGGGGGTAAACCCTTCTATCTTTTCAGTCACCCTTTATTAGGTTTAATATCAAGTTAATAATGTTTCATTGAACCAAATATAAGCACTCTTTAAAAATACTGAAAAAGGGAATTTTTTATAGAAAGATACTTTTTTTAGGCTGGGTTGTGAGAATAATGGCCGACTGACTGCATTAGGCTCCTAGGGTCTTTCTAAGAGGTCCTAGCCCGTGATTACGCAAGTTTTGGTGAAAACCACGGAAAACTCCAAACGGCTGGGCCGACGAGCACGACCTGGGATCGAATCTGGCAACTCACGTCTACCAGCTTTGAGTGCAGAACGAACCGTTCGGCCGCTATATTTTTTATAAAATAAAATCCTTTGAGAAGGGGCTTCTTTAAGAATTTGAATTTTCTGAAGGGGACCATTTTATGATGTGGAATTTTGTGAAAGGGGAGCAAAAAGACTTCAATTTTTACCTGGATCGACCCGTATTTTCCCATTTTTCAAAAAATGTTATTTTTATAGTATAAAACAAATATTTTTTCATTTAAAAAAAAAAAAAAAAAAAAAAAAAAAACTAGCATAGGTAGATTCTGCTCAGTTCCCCATCATGTATTTAATTTGTTAACATAAATTTTTACTACAAGTAGACTGTATTCATGCGCGACACGGTAACATGTGTTCATGCAAGGCATCATAACTCATAACCGATATTTAAAAAGATGGTCTGACATCTTTGCGGCATAAATACCCCTTTTAAATGCACGATTAAACGAAATTTTACCCTATTCTCCCTTGAATTTACAAGTTTACTTCGTAAAAATCGGCATAAAATAATTTATCGATGAGAGATTAATACATGAGTTTGTACATATAATATGCATTTTGCTCACTGTATATACATATAATCCATTAATCCTTTTTTGTCCCGACGGGACTTTAAAAGTCCCATTAGATTTAAAAACATATAAAATCAAATTGGTGAAAGAAATGTTATTTAAAAAGGATCGATTTACTTTAATCACTCTGTGGCACTAGACGTTACATGAAGCCGTTTTCATTTAAGAATGCGTTTATATTGTGATATTTTTACGCATGTAAATTCGAAACTCGTAAGAATAAGGGTAGGGTATTTAATTTCAAATAGATTTTTTTTTTTTTTTTTTAGATCATTTTCTCTTAATTGAATGAGAAATTAAAAAATTTAATTTAAATTGTTTAAAATTATGCTCTTAAAGTGAAAAACATGGTAGTTTTCTAATATGTATTTGCGTTACATTATTCATGACTTTCTAAATTTCAATAAATTATTCTTAGAAATTTATTAAGGTTAATTTTATTTATTTTTTAAGATAAGAAACACTAATATAACAATTGAAATGATTATTATTGAATGATTTAGGGTATCGTTCGTGCAAACTAAAAAAAAAAAAAAAAAAAAAAAATTACATGTAGTGTGTAGAGAAAATTAAGTTAAAATTTTAATGGTATTTAAAGCCAGTTGACTAAAAGTAGGTTCTAGATATGGGTGGTGTATTCTCCCTAGGGAGTTTTTCTAAGTGATACCTAGTTCGTATTTATGCGAGATGGGAAAACTCCAAACGTATATATCGACGAAAGCGACATAATATAGAATTCGGCAATTCCTATCTACCATCTTCCAGATATTTAAAATTTGATACTCCATTGATCAGAAAACTTCAGAATTTTGCAAGTGAAGTCGTAAAACATTAATTTCTGATTTTCGCAGTTTTTTTCATTATGTTAAATTTAAGATTTGCTATTAAAAATAAATAAATAAAATAAAACTAAAAAGAGAAAAAATATCGAAAAATTCACGCTTTATATACCTCCTAAATAATGTTTGTTTTTATGTCTGAACAATGAATATTATATTACACACCATACGATGGGTCGGGCCCCACCTGTAAAAATTTGCACGAGCCGCCACTGCACCACATACTGCTAATTTTCTTAGCTGTTGGTCCAGATAATAAAAATATTTTAGGTGTAAAATTTTATAAGTAAATAATCAGGGTTGGGGTTTAGGATATCCGAAACTGGTTTTGGACAGAACAGGTGGTTTTTACCGTCCAAAAGTGTCATAAACTGTCCAAAAGCACCCTAAATTGGCTAAAACCTAAAATTATGAGATATTTCTTTTTATAACCGCCCTACATTCTTAGTAGCAATTATAATTCATAATTAAAAGCACTATACACTGAAAAATTAGATAGTTCTTTAAACATTTTTATTATATGAAAATAAATTTACAATTCAAAAATAGATATATAAAATGAGATTTCAGTACCTTTAAACATTTTTTTTACAATAAAAAAAAATGTATCACATTATAATCAAATTGAATATTCAGTCAATTTTAACTTTACAAAAACTATTTAAAAATTATTTTCTTAAAATATACAAATAACATAAATAAATAAAAATATAAAGTTATAATTGAACTAAGTCTTTCCATTTAAAAATTGTCAAATGTGTGTCCCCCCCCCCCCAAAAAAAAAAAAATTACTTACTTAAAAATTAACGTTTAAAATTTCTGCGTATACATTCCCTTATTTTTATTTTATTTTTTATTATTTGGGGAGGAAGGGGGCACATTTTAAATTTTTTAAAAACAAGTTTAAAAAGGTATAATAGTTAAAAATATTTATCTTTTTAAAGCAATATATATATATATATATAATCCATTTGATAATAATAGAAAGGAATATATATAACAATAGCAAATACATTTTTTTTAATTAACTCATCCACAAAGTAATACTCAAATGTGTTTAGAATATTTTGTTAAACTATAATAATGTAAAACAAAGAGGAAAAAAAAAAATTAACAGCTAGTTGGCCTAAATCTTTCTTATGTATTTTATTTATTTATTAAAAAATTGAATTAAATGTTATTATTATTAATTTAAATAATTTTCAAGAAATTTTAATATACTTTATATTGTTAATTTTAAATGTGTATTATATAATATGCAAAATTTAATAACTCTAAGACAGTAATTTATTTATTTATTTATTTTTCCCTTGGAGATTTTACACTATTATATTGTTTAATAAATAAGTTCTAAACATATGGGTGCTAAATGTATTAGTTATTTTTTATCATTATTTTTTAACTGAATGTTAAAAATTTGCATAAAATTTCAGAATTCAAACTTTTTTTAATTAACTCATCTACAAAGTAATACCTAAGTATGTTTAGAATATCTTATTAAAACTATAATAATGTAAAACAAAGAGAAGAAAAATTAAAAGCTAAATCTTTCTTATGCATTTATTTATTTAAAAATAGAATTAAATTTTATTATTATTATTATTATTATTATTATTTTAATTTAAATAATTTTCAAGAAATTTTAATATACTTAATATTGTTAAATTTAAATGTGTATTATATGCCAAACTTAATAACTCTAAGAGAGTAATTTATTTATTCCCCCCCCCTTTCGAGATTTTACACTACTATATTGTTTAATAAATAAGTTCTAAACATATTTGGGTGCTACATGTATTCGTTATTTATTTATTTATTTATTTATTTATTATTATTATTTTTTTTAATGTCTGAATGTTAAACATTTGCATAAAATTTCACATTTCAAACTTTTTTTAATTAACTCATCTACAAAGTAATACCCAACTATGTTTAGAATATCTTGTTAAACTATAATAATGTAAAACAAAGAGAAGAAAAATTAAAAACTAGTTGGCCTAAATCTTTTTTATGTATTTATTTATTTAATAAAAATGGAATTAAATTGTATTTTTTTTTTTTTTTTATAAATTTCAGGAAATTTTAATATGCTTAAAATTGTTAAATTTAAATGCGTATTATATGCAAAATTTAACAACTCTAAGACAGTAATTTATAGAGAGAGGAGAGTGGCAAAAAGCTGGAACGATATGCAAAGGCAAGTCGTTGAAATGAAATATATTTAAGTAGTAAATACATTTTTTAACCTACAATTTATAAAATAAATAAAATAAGCTTGGCATCTAGTGGTTGATGTGGATAGTGGATAGGTAAATGTTTTATTCGATTAGATTAGCTGTTGTAAATATATATTTAGAAAAGGAGCCGAGGGGGAGGGGGGGAGAAAGGAAAGAAAAAGTTGAAAAATCCATTCTTGTTTATTATCATTAACAGGGAGCGAATTTTTCAGCTTTTTTTTTTTTTTTTTTTTTTTTTTTTTTTTTTTAAATACCCCGACCCGCGCAAGGTTCCAACCAGCGTTAAAGGGGTACACAGAGCTGCCAACCTAATCCGGCAAATTGTTAGTACCGCCCCTTTTTCTACACCACTTAATTTTTAGAGTATTTTTCTACTTAATTCATCATAGATACATTTGAAGAGAATTGCTCTAAAAATTAAGTGGTGTAGAAAAAGGGGCGTTTTTCAATAGGCGTTAACAATTTGCCGGATTAGGTTGGCAGCTCTGGGTACACCTCACCGAAATGGACTGGCAAACTAACCTCTTGGTATTCTATAGAGAAATTTATTTTTTTTAATTACACATTAGCTAATGTTTTTTTTTTTTTTTTTTTTTTTTTTTTTTAATTCTGTTTTAGCACTGAGAAAATTCACAACCGTAAACAATATTTTTCGTTTTACAAAAAAATACTATTATCCAATATCTCGTTTTAAAATCTGTGAAGTGCAGCACTTTATAACTTTTTAAAATAAAATATTAAAAATTATTTATTTATTTATTTATTTATTGAAAACGAAAAATATTTCAACGGTTGTAATTTTTTTTTTTTTTTTTTTTTTTTAAATGAGGGGAAAAAGAAAGAAAAGAAAAAAAAATAATGCATTAGATAATGAATAATTTTCAAAACAAATTTCTCTAAAGAATAACATGGGGTTAGATTGCTGGTCAAATTAGTGAAGTCTCTGAGAAAGTAAACAGGTGATATAGGCTTTACAACAAACAAAACAGAAGCTTTAAAATGATCAAGGAAAATTTTAATTAGCATTTTATTCCAGAACCAATAATTTGCTTTTAAAAACAAGTCCTAATACGTACTTCTCGCAATGACACGTTTACCAAAAGTAACTGAATAACATTTAAAGCCATACCATTATATTAAACCATTTAAAAAAAAAAAAAAAATTAATATTCTTAAAACGTATGCATTTTTCCTAAGGCTATTGGGATATTCTTGAAGGTCACATGGTAATTCCACAAAACGATTTCACTACATCATACATGTATTTCTCTGACCTGGGTGTCGAGGGAAAACAAAATATTTTCTGCTGCAGGCAGTGGAAAACAAAATGTAACAAACGAAACGAAGTTATACAATAACTATCAAATATTTTTCTACAATAAAATTTATTTTAATATTAGTATAGCTACGTTTAGTATAACATACAACTACATTTTCCTACTCACATAGTTAATTAATAACAAATAATTAAAAAACTGACTTTGTATTACAAATATGTTCAATAAACAAACAATCTTATTGCTTGCTGCTTTAAATATAAATCTTGCAGCTTCTTATGCCTCAAGAAGTACATGTTCCCTGATGAGCTAATAATTCTCTTTTTAAGCATTTATTAATCCATATAAAATAAAAACAGGAGACTTGGCGTTGGAATATTAAAACTCGGATAAACGACTACGTCAGAAACGCCAAAGAAAAATATTGGAAATGCATACAGCTGTTTCGGCAGCTGCGTGCCGTCATCAGTGCAAAAAGGATTCTGAATCTGCAGAAGTGCTCGTATATATAGGAGAGGGCCGAATTTAGTTCAACCAATAGAATTACGGGAAAGGTGGGGAGAGTGGCCAATAGGAATTTATTAAAGTTAGCTGTGTAAACAGTAGAAAAATTAAGAAAATGTGGACTGAATATAAAATTTCCAACAGTCAGACAAATAGGGAATAGCGAAATCACAATTTACAAGGTTTTTAAAATTTTTATAAATATGAAAAGCTTCAAAGAAATCGAGTTCATGAATGGATTTAGGTCTGCAAATTATTTTAGCTGAATTAAATTTAAAATTATGATTTTCCTCCCAGCAATGTTTAGAAATAGCCGATTTATTGGTTTCTTGTTTGCGGACGTAATTCATATGTTCTTTTAGACGAAATTTAAGACTGCGTTTAGTTTGGCCAATATATGATAAACCACACTGACAGGAAATACTATAAATACCCCAAGAATTATGCGTATCAATGGGATCTTTTAAGTGAGAAAAGGTGAGTTTATTGGAAGGCGAAAATATTATTTTAAAATCATATTGTTTGAGAATTTTAGCTATGGTTTGACTGGATTTAGGAAAATAGGGTAAAACAATACTGATATTAGAAGAGACAGACTTAGTAGACGAAATACGGGGGAGTTGTAATTTTTACACGCTTAAAGCTGCCGAAACAGCTGTATGCTTTCCAATATTTTTCTTTGGCGTTTCTGACGTAGTCGTTTATCCGAGTTTTAATTTATTAATCCAATTCTAAATTCCTGTGGTCTTTTTTTTTTTTTTTTTTAATACTTTTTTAATTCAATTCTTATTTCCTGATCCAATTTTAATAAACAATTTAATGAGAACCTTCATCAATTTTCTCTGTCAAAGTTTTATGGTCCTGTCTACTCCTGTAGGCGTAAGTAATTTAAATTAGTTTCGTCTCTTAATTGGAAATAAAAATTTCTGTGCTAGCTTTTATACGGTGATACAATCAGTTTTATTTTTGTGGTGTTGGTATTAGAGGGTGGCTACAGAAATTCAGAAAAAAAATTTCCCTGATTTCCATGACTAATAGTGACAAATTTTCATGATTTCCGTTACCTATTATATACATTCCATAATTATGTATATATCACATTCTTGTGTAACATGCTCGCTAAACTACTGCAATTCAAAAAACTATACTGATGGGCAAAAATATCTCAATCTTTTTTTTTTTTTTTCTTTGCTCACTTACCAAAAGGAAAATAAAATTCAAAATTCAAAATTTTGGAGAAGTTAACAAAATTACTAAAATATGACCCATTTTAATTGCGCAGCACATCAGCATCAAGACATAAAATTATTCCTCAAGTTGTTGCACTAAAGATATTTATTTATTTATTTTACGTTAACTTGGTGAGATTCAGTTAGAAAGAAGCCAATCTTGTACAATCATGGTTAAGATAACACTTGTTTGGCTATCTTTCAGTCACGCTTGCTGGGCAAAAATGAATATTTCCATGATTTTTGGGTGTTTTTACAAAATTCCCTGATTTTTCCATGATTTCCCTGATTGTCGCCACCGTGTATTATCATGTATCTATTAACTGCTAAAATTTATAACGATAAATATATAGAGAGCGATGCGATCTGTCATTTCAACCACCTTACATTTACGCCACTATATTCTAGCAGATTCCAGAAATACAAACATTTAGTTGTTTTAGAATGCGTACAAAATAGAGAAATACGCTTTCTGTATTTATATCAGGGAGTCATACCTTTACACTTTGGCATATTTTACCCTTTCGCGAATAACGCTCTTCACATTAACTTATCTATTTTGATATTAAAATGGCAAATTAAATTTTATTTACTTATTTAGTAATTTATTTTTAATGTTTTTCTTTAAATCAGGATTTCTAAGACAAATCACGGCGGGAATTAAAAGAAAAAACAAAGAAGAAGGAACTTAAAATTGTGTAACTGTGACAGAATTAAAAATAATTCAAGTGTTAAATTACGTCTAATTTTTGTACTTAATTATATCATTATGTAAGATTGAATTTTTTCTTTTGATTACAATGATCACATATAACAATTAACCAATTATTAACCAATTATACTTTTCCAGAAGTGAACGCGTCAGGGAGGCAATGCATAGCAGCTTCGGGATAACGTGGATGGCAGTCTTGAGAGGCCTCTCCACTTTCCGTCCTCAGAAGCCAGAGCCAATGTTATTCTAAGGAGAATTTCGCCCCATCATAACTTATTAAATAATATATATTTTTAAATTCCGTTTTCACTTTCCGAAAATTCACAACTATTAAACAATTTATCGCTTTCTAAAAATTATTTTATAAAATTTTTAATATTTTATTTTGAGGTTGTAAAATGCGAATTTTCACATTGTGAAATTTTTCATTCTTGGGCTTAAAAATGAAATCAAAGATATCAATTTTTAGAAAGCGATAAATTGTTTAATAGTTGTGAATTTTCGGAAAGTGAAAACGGAATTTAAAAATATGCATTAGTTAATGAATTATAATGGGGCAAAATTTCCCATAAAATAACATTGGCTTAGGCTTTCGGAGACGATGGGTAAAGAGTCCCTTTCACCTCATGTTATTCTATTAAAAAATAAATACCGATTCTCGCTTTTCAGAAATTTTTTATTTTTCAAATTTTTAACATTTCGTTTCAAAGCTCCTAAAGTGTGAAAAATGAAATGCGTATAATATATTTTTTGCACTACAGAGCCTGAAAAAAAAAAAAAAAAATAATAATAATAGAAAATAATTCATACTTACTATCATTATTATTATACAAAAATAAAAATATCCAGAATTTTTTTTTTTTTTTTTTTGTTAAGCAGCGTACATTTAAATAACACCGAAAGATTTTAATTAAAAAGAAAGAAGAAAATTATAAACAAAGTAACTTATATCGATTTTAAAATTATCTTTATATAATTTTCAATTCACACACTATCTCAAAATCAATTTTGCACAGCTGATTTTGGACTGTTTTGGCTTTACAAACCGAACTAATCAGTCTTTGACAAGATGTTTATCAACTAAAGTGTGAGGTGTGAAAAAGATATTAAAGAAAAGTTAGACTACAAACTACACAAGAGAGAAGAGGGGAGGGAAGAAAGAAACTGATAAGTTAAAGTAGTTCATATATTTTTATTTTTAGAGCTGCATTATCTGCAACAGATTTTGTTTCCCGTTTCTGAAAGAAGATGAAAGTGTTTATCTATATCAGTCAGTCGAAACAGTTTATTTTAACTCCTCCAATACTTAATCGTTCCAACACTCCATTCCTTTAGTTAAAAAAAAAAGTTAGACTTTATGTAACAGAAACAAAAATAAAAGGGGGATAGAATAATAATTCCAGAGATAAGAAGGATAGAATAATAATTCGTACGATAAATAATCTAGCGTGGCACTTGCACAGATTTTTCTAGCTCTCATTGCTAGACAGGTTTGCATTTGAACAATAAAGCTGTACCCAGTGTATACACACACACTCGATACGCGGCCAATTTACAGAGTACTCAATATTCGGCCATATTTTGGCTAAATACTCGGCCAACCAAGTTGCTGTAAGAATTTCATTATTATTATTATTATTATTATTATTATTAATTTATTATTGGGAAAAAAAAGAGTATTAATAATAGATAAACTTTTGCTATACACACAATTTTCAGCAGTTGAAACAGGCGAATACATTGCAATCAAATTTGTTATAGAGACAATGCATTAGATACGTCAGTCCATTTTAATTACAAGAGTTCTTTTTAACAGAAATGTAATCATAATCATCTTTTATTTATGTAATATATGCAATATTTTGTGCTAAAGTCTTCATTTGTGGATTACTTATTCTTTCTTACGACTACTCGGTATTAGACCAAAGTGCTACACGGTGTAGCATTAATTTCCAATTCAAGATAGTTTTAGAAACAATTTAGATATATTATTATAATTATTTTTTTTATTAGGTGTTACCGATCTCTTCCCCCTCAATCTCCATTTGAATATTACAGCTCATTTATAAATATATAAAGTTCTTAAATCTCTTTCTATACTATATATAGTATATATATTTCAAATTATTCAGAGAACTGTCGCCTACACTAATCTTTGAAAATCGATTGAGTAGCTTTGTATTACTGCCTATAAAATGTATAATCACTTTCGTACAGCAAATATTATGCACTTCGACACCTTCCTAATTATAATCCAAAATTATTTTGTATGGCCGAGTAAATGATATTTATACTATATTCTATATGTATATATTTTTTTTCCTCCTGTGCACAAATGCACAAAGACAAAAATATATGTTAATTTCATTTAGTTTAGTGCTGTCTAAAAATTTTAAACTCTCATCGACGAGAAATTTCGCCCGTAGACGTATTTGAATAATAATTTTATATGACCTTGAACATAAACCATTCTCATAATTTCACCAGTTCCTTATGATCAATTTTACCAAAGTACATGATGTACAAACAATAGTTGTCTGTACATTGTAGTAAGTAAAATCGAATAATAAGCAATATCGAATTAATTAACTAATACTTTTTTTTTTTTTTTAAATGCCAAGAGCACTAAAAATACTTCAAGGGTAAGATTAACACACCGTGAATCCTCCTGCTACGACTCGTCACACACAAATTATTCTATCGAGACAGTATGTATTTAGCATATTCAAAATGAATTTTAAATCAGGTTCTTTTTTATGATAATTAGGTGCAGGGTTAGATTCCCGATTCAGACATTGGCTTTTGTAATGGTTCGGAATCCACTTTAAGCCACGGTTACGTTCTAATTAGTGACAGTTTGAGGGGAGGGGGAGATATCATAAAACGACGAAAAAATAAATAAATAAATAAAACAATTAAGGTAAAGTAAATTGTGCTATGTAAAATACAATGTAAAGTATACCATTTAACCCCCTGTTAAGTTCGCATATTTCAGATAGTATCTGTTGGCTATTGGCCATCTGATGGACATTTTACTTAAATGTATATTTTATTGTCAGCGTAAACGTCCCGCGATGAAGAGGAGTCTCTTGTCTTATAAAGCTTTAACAAAAACTAAATGTCATTTTTCACAAATTAAAAATATTTTTATAAGCAACGAAATCAAATAAAATTATTGTGAAAACTTTGCGATTTCGCTGTGCCAAGCAGTAAATTCAAAATAAACGTGTAAAAAAAAAAAAAAGAAAAAAGAAAAGAAAAGAAGAAGAAAAACGAAAAACTGCAGTCTCAGAAGTTTTGTTGCATAAAGTTTGAATTTAAAGTATGCATAGGTTTGTCCAGACTTTTTAGACAGGGTTCTGTTTTTGTGAAATTGTGAAAATTTTTAGATGTATTTTTGTGAATTTAAATTTAGTGTGAAAATAAAGTTCTTCCAAACTTTTCGACTAGGGTCCTCTTTTTGTGAAAAATGTCATTTTGCAACATAAAATTATAATTAATGTTTCATTTTAGACAATGACAACTCACTTTTATAGAACTAAATTAACTTACGTGCATAGAAGCTATTTATAAATTAGCAACTGATTTCAGCTGTTCGGGGAAATACAGCAAAACACGTCCGATTATTCAGGCATCCTGTCCATTCCATGGAAGACTAGTTTTGAAAATGAAACAGATTTCTCAAAGATCTGTTTTTAAAGGGAAAAATTTTGTGAAGGGTTCTTTTTCAGGATAAATAATTTTGTGAAGGGTCCTTTTTTAAGATATTAAATTTTGTCCTTTAATGGACCCAGGTTTGCCTCTGAACAGACCCCTGGTATGGCAACTCTCTTTATTATATTGTGCTAATTTATTTCTTAAAAAATAAATCCATAATTCTATAAGTTCTAAACAGAAGAAATTAACTATTAAAAAAGCATTAGGTGTTTCTTTAGAACACTCCCCTTCAAAAACTTTGTGGGAGGGCCCCCATTTCAAGTTCTTTAAATTAATTTAGTTATTTTCACAACAGATTAATGAAGGAAAATATCAAACACAATAAATGTATGGAAGCAAATTTATGGTCAATTCCAAAGCATACGCAAGATTTAGCCTAATGGGTTAGGTCGATGTTCTCTTTAGCGGGTTGAAGTTAACACGAAGCAGCATCAGAAGCGATAATGGATCATGAACACTTCATACACAGCAGCATCAGGAAACAAAATGAGTCTACAGGCGAAGGAAAAGAAAGAAAAAAAAAATGAATAAATTTTTTTGCTCAAGGTTACGCTAAACAGTCTGCATATCGTCTACCAGTTTCTGCTGACCTACAAGCAAAGCTGCCCTAGAAAAAATGCAGAGATAATGAAAGAGGAAAATTAAGGAGAAACAGAAACGTCAGATAATTAAGTTACATTATTAAATAAATAAAAAATAAATACATCCCTACCTATAATGACTAAAAAATTACAGATAAAGAAAACTGGCAGTTGTATTTGCAACACAGAGGTCGCATTATATTTTATTTTTCTCTTCTTTAAACAGCGATTAAGATCTTTATTCAAAACTAATCAGATGCTAAATGCCTAAGAATGATGATTTCAGATTAGTGAAACCCGCTTTTAAACAAATTTGCACTAGTTTTGGAATCTTGAACTAAAATCAGAAAAATCCAGAAAATAGTGACATATATTTCTTCTAACTTAAGGTTTTCTTTTTTAATGGATCTCTAAGATAAAAAAGATGTAACATATCTAAAAACTATACTTTATGCTTTCATAAAATCTATTCAGACTGTACGAAAATTTAAACGAGAGAGAAAAAAAAAAAAAAGAATGGGCAATGAAATTATTTTAATTTTTAAAAATGGTTGAAATTCTGAACCATTTAAAAAATGTTCGCAATGTATCTCCACTACCCCCAATTTTTACCACAGTGGTTATTTTATTTTATTTTATTTTATTATTATTTTTTTTTTTTTTCATCCCACAACATATTTAAACCTATAAACTTCCGCGGCATACTTAAATTATAATGGGAAAATGCACGAAAGGAATAACTATTTTTATGATTATTTGCAAACAAAAACTTTTCAGCACGACGAAGGAAAAGAAAATATCTGGCGCGTACTCGCACAACTTGGGAGCTGTCACCTTCCCCAACCCCCTATTTGAATATTGCAGCTACATTCTTATTATTATTATTCACAATTTTCACTCATTGAAACTTATTCCATTTATATCGGATAGCCCGGTATTTCGATTATAAACTGCATATAAACATCTGATGGTGTACTTAATTTACTTTAGTGAGGGGAAAAAAAAAAAGACTATTTCAATACTTGTGTATGTGCTTGTACACAAACCATTTGCCAGATTCCATAAAAAGTTTGAATTCGCGGTTTTCCTATATGATGCAGGTTTCAAATACAGAGTTTGGACTTCCTAATAATATTTGCTTTTGATTTATACCGATACCAGAAACAAACACACACATACAGAGAGAGAGAGAGTAACCGTTATAAACCTGATTTTCAGATTCAGGGGACCTCAAAGTATAAATACAGAATAAACTCAATTTCAAAAATTTGATATAAAAATAATACTTTATTACATATAGGTAAAAGAAAGTAAAAAATTGGCTAAATTATTATTTTAATCTATCAAAAACAAAAACTTTTTTTCTTACTTTTCCCTTTATTATGCCATAATATTTACAACGTTGCTCACGGGGTGCAGTAGTGGCACAACTTCCACACACACACACACACACACACACACACACAAAAAAAAAAAAAAAAATAATAATAATAATAATAATAAATAAATAAATAAATAAATAAAAAAAAATACGATTTGTAAGCAATGTAAAACTAGTATGTTGTGGCCACCACAAGACTTTCTTCTATATTTACCTATACATATTCAATCAGTAACAATATTAAAAAAAAAAAAAAAAAAAGTACGATTTTTTTTTTCCAAGTTTTTTTTTTTTTTTTTTTTGTTAAAAGTGAAAAAAATCGATAACTTTGTTTTAAATTATCACAGATTTATAGTTCAACCATTCGTTTTAAAGGTATTGACGAGACCTTTCGAAAGATACCCATCTTGAAAATTTATCCCCCCCTTGACAATCACAAGTTTAAAACAACTCTAATTATGTACATTTATACGAATTTTTGTCCTATGCTGCCATGTTAAAAATTTAGATAAAATGCTATCACAGCGCCACCTGTTGAGCTATTGATCCCCAAACATAATCAGCACCAGTTTATGTCGGGGACCAACTAAATACCAAGTTTGGTTAAATTTCGTTAAAAAAAAAAAAAAAAAAAAAAAAAAAAAAAATTGCTATATTTTTGTTTTTTTTTTTTGTTAAAAGTAAAAAAAATCGATAACTTTGGTTTAAATTATCACAGATTTATCGTTCAACCATTCGTTTTAAAGGTATTGATGAGATCTTTCGAAAGATACCCATCTTGAAATTTTGCCCCCCCGGGTGGGAACTTCCCCCCCCCCGGTGGGGGGGCAACCGATGTCCCCACATGCACAAAAATTTTTTCCTAGTTAACTACTACTATTATCAACCTGATCTTTCGAAAGATACCCAATGTGAAAATTTACCCCCCCTGGGGGGGTATTTTTCCCCTAGGGGGGGAAGCGATGCCCCCCATGCAGAAATTTTTTTTCCTAGTTACATACTACTATTATCAATAATTCATATTAATTTTACAATCACAAGTTTAAAACAACTCTAATTATGCACATTTATACGAATTTTTGTCCTATGCTGCCATGTTAAAAATTTAGATAAAATGCTATCACAGCGCCACCTGTTGAGCTATTGATCCCCAAACATAATCAGCACCAGTTTATGTCGGGGACCAACTAAATACCAAGTTTGGTTAAATTTCGTTAAAAAAAAAAAAAAAAAAAAAAAAAATTGCGATATTTTTCTAAGTTTTTTTTTGTTAAAAGTAAAAAAAATCGATAACTTTGGTTTAAATTATCACAGATTTATCGTTCAACCATTCGTTTTAAAGGTATTGACGAGATCTTTCGAAAGATACCCATCTTGAAATTTTGCCCCCCCGGGTGGGAACTTCCCCCCCCCCCGGTGGGGGGGCAACCGATGTCCCCACATGCACAAAAATTTTTTCCTAGTTAACTACTACTATTATCAACCTGATCTTTCGAAAGATACCCAATGTGAAAATTTACCCCCCCTGGGGGGGTATTTTTCCCCTAGGGGGGGAAGCGATGCCCCCCATGCAGAAATTTTTTTTCCTAGTTACATACTACTATTATCAATAATTCATATTAATTTTACAATCACAAGTTTAAAACAACTCTAATTATGCACATTTATACGAATTTTTGTCCTATGCTGCCATGTTAAAAATTTAGATAAAATGCTATCACAGCGCCACCTGTTGAGCTATTGATCCCCAAACATAATCAGCACCAGTTTATGTCGGGGACCAACTAAATACCAAGTTTGGTTAAATTTCGTTAAAAAAAAAAAAAAAAAAAAAAAAAAAAATTGCTATATTTTTGTTTTTTTTTTTTGTTAAAAGTAAAAAAAATCGATAACTTTGGTTTAAATTATCACAGATTTATCGTTCAACCATTCGTTTTAAAGGTATTGATGAGATCTTTCGAAAGATACCCATCTTGAAATTTTGCCCCCCCGGGTGGGAACTTCCCCCCCCCCGGTGGGGGGGCAACCGATGTCCCCACATGCACAAAAATTTTTTCCTAGTTAACTACTACTATTATCAACCTGATCTTTCGAAAGATACCCAATGTGAAAATTTACCCCCCCTGGGGGGGTATTTTTCCCCTAGGGGGGGAAGCGATGCCCCCCATGCAGAAATTTTTTTTCCTAGTTACATACTACTATTATCAATAATTCATATTAATTTTACAATCACAAGTTTAAAACAACTCTAATTATGCACATTTATACGAATTTTTGTCCTATGCTGCCATGTTAAAAATTTAGATAAAATGCTATCACAGCGCCACCTGTTGAGCTATTGATCCCCAAACATAATCAGCACCAGTTTATGTCGGGGACCAACTAAATACCAAGTTTGGTTAAATTTCGTTAAAAAAAAAAAAAAAAAATTGCGATATTTTTGTTTTTTTTTTGTTAAAAGTAAAAAAAATCGATAACTTTGGTTTAAATTATCACAGATTTATCGTTCAACCATTCGTTTTAAAGGTATTCACGAGATCTTTCGAAAGATACCCATCTTGAAATTTTGCCCCCCCGGGTGGGAACTTCCCCCCCCGGTGGGGGGGCAACCGATGCCCCCACATGCACAAAATTTTTTTCCAAGTTAACTATTACTATTATCAACGAGACCTTTCGAAAGATACCCATCTTGAAAATTTACTTCCCCGGGGGGGGATTTCCCCCCCCCCCCCCAGGGAGGGAACCGATGCCCCCCCATGCACAAAATTTTTTTCCTAGCTAACTACTATTATCAATAATTCATATTAATTTTACAATCACAAGTGTAAAATAACTCTCTTTATGCCCATTTATACGGAATTTTGTCCTATGCTGCCATGTTAAAAATTTGCATAAAATGCGATCACAACGCCACCTATTGAGCGAGTGATCCCAAAATCTAATCAGCACCAGTTTATGTCAGGGTGCAACTAAATACCAAGTTTGGTTAAATTTCATTCATTGGTTCGTGAGATACAGCGTCCACAAAAAAATGATACAGACAGACAGACAGACATTTTCTAAAAACTATTAATTCGTGTTCTCCATATCCCAAAACATGTAAATCCATCAAAAAGTGGCCTTCGAAAATTTTCGCGAATCCAATACTTTCTCTATATTACATATAGAAGAAAGTAAAAATACGTTATTTCCAGCAGCAATAGAGGCGCATTTCATAATTCAAAATATACACCGAAAAACAAGTTGAAATGTATATTTTTAACTTATGCCACTATTGCAGCCCATAAGCCCACAATAATGGTATATGTAGCAAAATATGTAGTTTAGTTTACCATTCATTAAATTGCCTTCTTTACGTGTTTTATTTTTCAAATGTTTTTAAGTCCTTCTAACAATAATCTGGCTGAAGCATAAGCATATATATTTCTTTTTCTTTAAAAAAAATATATATATTCTAGAATATGAGTACTTATGTTCATAAATTAATCCAACTGTGAAAAAATTAACGAATTGAAATACTAATTGTCAATCTTTATATTACTAACAAAAAGTACAAAACTGACAGATAATACAGCATATGAAAGAAACTAAACATGATTTACTAGAAATATATATATATATATAAAGACAAAATAAAGAAAATTTTGAAAGTTTATCAGAATGATTGAATCTGAAAAAATAGCAACTGATCAACAGAAGGCTGGTGATAGGATAAGGTGACTGCTAAAATTATGTGATAAATTTAAATATAAAGCGAACGCTTTTAATCCTAAATTCTTATGCTGAAGCAGTTTTTTTTTTTCCCCAGTGTAAGAACCGCAACGTAAACATAAAATATAATAAAGTTAAAATAACCGACAAAGTAATTAATAGAAAGTAAAATACATCAGATATAGCAACATTATTTTACGCTCTATAACCAATCTTCTGATAAAATCGCTGAAAACTGGACAAGATGGGCATAAATTCATTTCATTTTCAAATATTTAGTATGCAACAGAGCTGCATAAAAATGTTTTTTAAAAAATAAAAAGAAAAGAAATCATTAAATTTAAGATATTCGCTTTATTTATACCAAGTCTGCTTGTTCTTTTCAAAAATTTGATTTTTATCTGATTATTCTAAAAAACAATTTTTCAAAATGCGCTCATTTTTGGAGATATGTTTAAAATAATAAGCAAGGAATGGTTTCGAAAAAATTTATTATGTATCGAATTATTAATTATGCACTGCTTACATTTTTAATGGTGTTATTTTAGATTTAAAATGATGTCTTTATCTTTTTTATATACATTTATATAAGTATAAAGCAACAAATTTATTCTTCAAATCTTTTTCTTCGTTTCTTATTGCAAAAAAGTTTAAAAAGCAAAAATAAATGATTAAAAAGCTTGAAATAAATACATACAACAATCAGTTCTCCCAAACATGATAAAGCTGAATGCTTTTTTTTTTTTTTTTTCCCTTTTCTTTTGGGAGGGGAGATGTTGTATTCCCCCCCCCCCCCTCTTCTTCAGAAGTATATCAATATGCCGCTACTACGAAAGATATGAAGGAAGTAATGGAAAATGATATTCATAACTAAGTAAATCCCTAATTCCAAAGTTACACGAGACATACATCTGTGTAAATCTATATGAGTAATGACAAACATGCTTCGATCTAGACGTTTATTAGGCTTCGGATTTTTTCTTTCTCGGAAGAAAAAAAAAAGAATTAAAAGAAAAAAAGAATTATGCAAATCATTTAGCATTTTTTTTTTTCTCCCATTCCCCGTCGCACATATGGATGCTTTTATGAACACCACAAAAGAATTAACTTTGACATCAATTTTTTCAAATTCATGTTTGTGTGTGCTTATAACACTTTATTTCATTTATTATGTTTAAAACAATGGTGCAATTCAAAATTCATGCAATTAACTATTCTATATTTAAAAACCTTTGAATGAATAATAATATATATAGTATATTTTCAATATATAATAATATACAATATATTGAGCATAAAGATTTGAAATTTGCTTTTAAAATGTATCAAATATCAATACTTAAAATCGAATTTCAGGAATTTGCTCCACAAGAGGAGAAAGGGGAGAGGTGTGTGCAAAATGTGTTTTTTGACATGTTTTCACATATCTCTTAAACCTTTAACTGCCCCAGGAGTATGTATTCGTTTCACTACGGTGATGCGTTAACTGTCCAGGGCGTATATATACGCTTTTCGGAAGTACGATCCTGCGTTGCGCTGCTACCAATGAAACTAGTCCCACGGTTTTGGAATGCAATAAAATGATTTTAAATGTGACCTTGATAGTGTTTACGATGGATTCACTTATTTCAGAGAAGAGGCGAGTGGAAGGAATCAGAAAAAGGAATATTTCTGGAACAGTGAAAGCGCGCACAGGTGTGAAAAACGATGACACGGAAAACGAATCTCAAATTTTCCTCGCCAGGTAAGGGATTCATATCTTAAAAGGGGGGGGGGAAATATATATATATATGCATAATAATAATAAACGTTGCTTTAAAATGTCAACCTTAACCCGCCAGTGCACGGGTGGAGAAAAGACACCATTTTCTTTCAATATTTGGATGGTTACAATATAACACCCACAAAATAAAATCCCACAATTCAAATACCAAGTATAAAATTTTACGTTAATTATAATTTTTTTTTCACAAAATATATAAAATGTTTCTCTTACATTGCATTCTAGTAAATAAAATGGGTTTCACAGACCCAACCCGTGTACTGCCAGTTTTAAATCAACAAGGAGAGGAAGAAAAATTAAATAAATGAAATTAAAAATCATAACATACAAAATTTTTAAATAAATTCATAAAATTAATTACAGTTACAAACTAAAAGGTTGAAAAATAATAAACAGAAAATTGTATGATAAATTTAAAGACAAATCTCGACAAGATTGTGATGACTTCATCCTTTCATTACAATTCACATTTCCTCCCTTCTCCCAACTCCAATAAAATTGAGACTTCGTCCATTAGATTTCTCTGAGTCTATTTGGGATATAATCTTAATTGTTGTATATTTCTTATTAAAAAAAAAAAAAAAAAAATGTAAATAATGTAAATAATAAAATTAAATAAAAACTCTTTAAAGCTTAAAAAAGAGAGAGAGAGAGAAATCAAGTGTTATAAAATCTTGCTGACAATAAGGCTTATTTAAGTCAGCTAATTATTTTACTGATATCAGTCAATAAGCAGAACTATTTCAAAATTACCAAAACGAATTTTTTCACCTTATAACCCAAGCATGTAAAAAACAATGGAAATTGAAGATGATGAGCATTTTCCCCCTCTCACAAACTGCGTATTGCAACTTTTTCAACAATGAAAGGAAAATAGGTAGAAATTAACAAACTCGGCCGAAGAAATCTAACTAGGTAAGCCGGTCGAATGTTAGTCATCCCTTGAAACACGTGCTTCGTGCGTTAAAAAAAAAAAAAAAAAAAAAAAAAGGCTGATTGTGTAACCCCTTGACACTTTAGGTTGACCACTTATTTCTGAAAAAAGATTGCGTGGTGATTGCATATTTACATTTTAACTTTCGTAGCACAGATTAGAGGAGATCGATTGGCTTCGGGTGGATAAAAGTTATACGTAACGTAAAGCCGCGAGGCAACATAAATATATGCTTGCTTGATAAAAGATAAATAGAATGAAAATTTATTTTCTTAAGAACAAGCAATATTTAATCTCGTCTACGAGATTACAGTTGATACCCCCCCCCCCCCACCTTAAAAAAAAAAAAAAAAAAAAAACTTTTTGTACGAAATTCAGATACTGAAAATTATATTTTGAAATATTTTTCTATTTTACTAATAATGTCAAAAGATTTTTTTTTCTTTAAATAAAAATTTAAAATGTTTATTAAAATTTACTTTTCAGTATAAAATAAATAGAATCTGCCGATAAAGCAATGTTTTGTTTTTATATGTTCATCGTCTTTTAAGATGGTGGAAAATAAGAACTTCTCCGAATTCCCTGACTTTTATTTCTCACGAAAACTTCACGATATTATAAAACAATTAGCGATTTACAATAATAAGCTTTCAAATATGGCTTATTTCCACAAAATTTGACAAAATTCCCCGAATAATTTTTCTTTTTTTTTTTTTTTTTAAACATGAAATTCCCCGACTTTTTTGACTTTATGCTTTTTTATTTCCCATGAAAATTTCACAGCATTAGCGAGCAATTAGAGATTTACAATAACGAGCTTTCAAAAATGGCTTATTTCCACAGAAATGCCAAAATTTCCCGATTTTTAAGAACAGAAAATTATTTTTTAAGTATAATTTAAAAAAAAGAAAATTGAAATTTTAATAAAAATTGTAAACTATAAATGTATCTAAATTTCAAATTTATATATAAAAATTCAGATTTCAAATTTACTTCTGTCAACAAACTTTAACACAGCTAGGAAACAAGGCTGATAGACATTGGTCAAGGGAAGCAATAGACAAGGACTAGATTTTAATGGGTCAGTCTATTACAATACTATTAAAAATATATATATATACATACATAAACAGTTTGCAGGATAAATTTCAGAAGCACACGAATTACTGCAATTTTTAAGGCAATGGAAAAAAAAAAAAAAAAAGAATAAAAGGAGAATTAATACTGGCTTTTTTTTTTTTTTTTTTAAGAGGGGGGGGGGGGGTAAAATCTGCAGTCTGACATACCAGATTTACATGGACAGAATTGGAATTTTCATACATGAGAGAATGAAAATTGATTTCTAATTATGTTACAAAGAAAATTACTTAGTCCTCTAGCAAAAGAGACTTCAGTGAAACTTCGTTTTTGCAACTGTGGTAGAAAAAAGACATGTTGTCGAGTAGGAAATATAACAAATTCGAGAATCAGAGTTAACAAAAATGACCAGATATTAAAAGTATTTTTCTTGCTTTTTTTTAAACAGTTTATTAGATATTAATTAAAATAGTCTAGACCAATATTCTCAGGGTGTGGTATTCTTTTGAAAAAATTGCGTAGAAAAGCTGATGAAGAATCATATCAGAATAGCTTCTCCTACGCCGACTTCAAGTCGGGATCAGGTATTAATAAAACAAACCTTTTCTTTTCTTTTTTTTTTTTTTTTTTTTTAATCTTTCATTTTATCTTATAATAAGCTACTAGAAAAACTGGACTCAGTCAGAAAGAGAAATCAGGGTTATCTCCTCCCAAGATGCAAATTAGACATAATAAGGTCAGTGTTCTTGAGCTTGTCACAAAGATCGAACATAAAATAAATTCGAAATTCTTAAAAATACAACAAAAATAGATAATTTCATAACCAAAAGTGTTTGCACTGGAATCGCAATATTTTTTCACTTTTCTGTGTTAGCTAGACTGCAGTCTTAACAATTAAACATATTTTGCTATTAATTTTTAAACAAAAATTGGTAAAAGTTAAATTGTCAACAATTTTACTGTAACTTTTGAATTTTTTCCCCTACTTTTGGTGTTTGTAAACTAAATTAAAATAATAATTATGAACATATGCAAGTGATTTTAAATCAGCTGAATTATAAAGAGAAAATAAAATTGAAATGAGCATAGAATACCGAGAATCATTTAATAATAATTTATTTAAAAGAAGAAAAAAAAACCTCAATAGCAATAGGGAAAGAGCAGTTGCAAACGGTATGTGTAATTTAATTTGAAATAATACAACGGAAGTCTAGAAACAAACTTTATTACGTTGATTTACTTTGCTTTTCTCAGAAAATCTAATGTAATGTTTACAAACATTTTAATGTAAAATAATTTATCAAATTTTCGTAACTATTTACTAAAATAAAAGCCGATTTCTTAGAGGGGAAAGAAAAAAAAAAAAAAAAAAAACCTATTCTTTTGTAAACAAAGATTTTGTAGATATTGATGTTAGGTCAATTGTCTCATGAGGGTCCAAGGCCTAGGTAGTGTGCTCTCCATGGGGAGTCTTTCTAAGGGGTCCTAGTCCGTATTTACACGAGTTTCGAAAAAAACACGGAAAACTCCAAGCGACTGGGTCGATGAGCGCGATCTAGGATCGAACCTGGCACTTCTCATCTACCAGCTTTGAGCACAGAGCCGTTCGACGACTGGTGAGAGATTTTTGTAGATAAACCAACACTAACAGTAAAAATATCTATGCGCATAATAGTTGTAACATGTATTTTTTAATTTATGTAATGAATTTAAGACGATCCTCATTTGTTTTTATAGTCAAAATTACAGAAATCAATCAAGTTTTTACAGTGAAAAAAAAAACACTTTTAAACCACTTTATTGTGAATTTTAACAATTGAGGAGCTCTAAACCACTATTTTTCACCAAATTTGGTCACCAAGTCGCCAAATTCGTCGTCAAGGCTATCTTCAGAAAGTGAATGAACTGCCACCTTTATTTTCACTTTGCCTGTAAAACTACTTTCACTGCAATAAAAATCTTAATGCAGGGGAAGAGACTTAATGCATAAACTATATTACTGCAGTCAAATGAAGAAATACGGGATCAATTCGCTGCTGATTCAGAAAATTTAATTTTAAATGCAGCTATTTGGTTTATTATATGATTATTTTTCACCGTCAATTTTTCTTTAAATCGGCATTACTTCTACTTTATGTAACAAAATCTCTCCCCCCTCCCCCCCCCCAATTTCTTTTTTCCCTCCGTCTCATTACTGAAATATGTTATTTTATATGATTGATAATATAATAACCAAGAAAAAAAAAAATCTGCAGAATTTTTTGAAAAAAATTAAAATTGTTTTGTGAAAGGTCCATTTTAATACCCTAATATTTTCCTATATAGACCTCTGAAATAAGATTATTATTATTTCAAAATTAACGCTTAAATGAAAAAAATATATATAATTTAAATTGTTTCTGTCTCTTATTCGTCCTTAATCTGTATCGCAACATTTTTGTGTCAGTCTTACCTAAATGTTACAATCAGTTCTATTTTTGTTGAGTTGGTATTGTTTTGTATCCATAAATTGCTAAATTTTAAGGTTAAATTTTATTACGATATCTATCATACATACATATATATATATATATATTTTTTTTTTTTTTTTTTTTTTTCAAATGTATGTTTACGACTGTTTTCGAGGCCAAAATGAAAGGCTTTAGTGGATTTAAATAAAAATTCAAAACAGAAACATGCATTCTGATGCGTAAAACATATCTTAAACATAACTACGTCAAAATGGTGTTATTTCCCTGCTTTTATTCTACTAGCTTTGAAAATAATGCCTGTATCAATAACAAAATACGTTCATCTGAGTAAATAACGTTAATAAAAAAATATATGTATTAAACGTACATTTTCATTCTGAAAACTGACTATGTTTTGCTATAACTGTTGTATAATAGAATTTTATGCAACCGATATTAAAAGCATTTTTAATTTTATATGAAATTTAATAAAAATAACTCCTGAGAAACTCTCCCCCCCCCCCTTGTTTTAAGCTATTTTCAGGAAAATTGAAAAAACATTTACGGTTGTCGGTTTATTTTTGTGTACCCTTTCTCTACCTTTTGAAGAAGCTTAGATTCTAACAAATTTAAATATACCATTAAAAGATATAACGTTTCATACGAAATACGTTCCCTTTTTTTTACCTACTTTGATTAACGTCCCCGAATAAAATTATCTATGAAATTAAAAAAAAATACTTTCTTCACATTTTCTTCAGTATGCATGTTTATAAAGTTCTTACTTTACATAATTGTACACATTTTGTTAATGCGATTGAATCAGTTTACAATATGTTTTCAACTGAAAATGACTACTGTATTAATAGTTTATTTACAGAGACACACAAAATAACTGATATGTGTTATTGTTTATGGAGCGTAACTATTCGAAACAGATTACATATTAGCATAAAATATTTATAAAACACGACGAAATTGACATATGTTATAAATTTACAGCAGCATATACGAGTATTATTAATGAAAATAATCTGCGTAACTATATGGTTATTTTACACCAACCCACAAAAAGGTTCGTATGCATTACGATCTAAAAAATAGTTTAGGTTTCAAGGAGTAAGCTATTTCAACAGGAATAAAATAAATCGCAATCGGGTAAAGGAGGAAATAAAAATTAAAAAAAAAAACAGAATTTGAGAAAAATGAACTTATTGACTCTCTCCCCCCCCCCCTCTTTTTTTTTTTTTTTTTTTTTTTTTTTTTTGTGACGAGGGTGAAGGAATTTATTATCTGTATTTGTATTGTTAAAAAGTGAGACTATACATATGTACATTTTTATTATTATTCATTTACTTACACCTAAAACAAAACATTCAACATTCTACTAATGTGAAAAACAGTTTTCATGCTTATACGTGATGTATGATTTTCTTTTTTGACTTGTGATGCATGGGTCTACTAATATATGTAAAACAAGTATGACAACTAGATTCTGCTCAATTTCTAATCAGAATAATTTATCTTGACAAAACTGTTACCTCCAATCAGCAGATTCGGCTTTATTTTTGACATGCTTCCTAAATATTGATTAGATGTGTATTTGACACATCTACATAATTGCATCTCATCACCTTAGGCATTTAGTGACACAACACACGTACATACGCATACACACGTAATATATTCATTTACTTCCTAATGTTTCAGATCAAGAAACGGATGAATCATCGCCAAAATTTAATGATACAGTGCATTGTCGATTTCGTCCATAAAAACCATTAAGAAATGGTGATCATGCACGGTACATACATTTTTTTCTCTTTTCTTATATGCTGCCGCACGCGCATTTAATTATAACATCGACCGGCCACAACCTGATCAAATAAAATTCCACTTTTTTTCTCTCTCTCTCTCTCTCTCATGCTAAGTGATGGTACCCGAGGCCTATATGCGTCTAAATAGCCCGTGAGCTGAATTCTAATACACTGAAACAGCCGGTTTCGAAAACTAGAATGAAAGCAATAATTAGCAGGGGAAAAATTTCTCAGGATATCTGTCAAAGAATAGGTGGTAAAAAAAAATTAAAGCAGATAAAGATTTTGAAAACTCAACATTTCAGAGGAGCATTTAAATATTATTTTCATTAGTAATATTAAAAAATGCAAATTAAAATAATTTGGTGTGATACTCATGTACGACTTTCTCTTACTTTGTATTTGAATACTGTAAAGATAGATTATAAATTAAGGTGAAAAATAACAAGTACTGTACATAAAGATAATTAAACAATTGGAGATAGTTTTAGAAAAATTGAAGTTAAAAACTAATAATGTTCCTTAATTTTTTTTTTTTAATTTTCTTGGGAGGAGGGTTGTTTGAATATAGTATTTGCATTCATAAACAAAATTTAAGGTTGTTATTAAATTCAAAAACATATTACTTGACACATTTTACTGAGATCCAACAAATGCTCCGTGCTCAGGGACAAACGAAAGAATTCAAATTCATTTCATGTATGGGTAAAAGTTTTCGTTGGTACATTTGAACATATTTGGACTACACTACACATAATGAAATTAACAAATATTTTTGCATCTACAAGAGCATGCTTTCTATACAATATGATGTTGAAAGTTCGTTTATAGGGACACAAAAGATTTTGGATACATTAGAAACTATGGTTGAAAGTACATTGCAAATTATGTTATAAATTTCTTCTTTTTTTTAATAGTACTGAATTTAAGTACACTAAACGGCGCATTTACAATTTACAGACAATATACATGGTTACACAAAATACAGTAATTAGTTGTTAGTGTGAGCATAAATTCTTTGAATAATTTTAAATATTTTTTCTAATTTAATAGCAGCCTTAACCCTTTCACGCCCAAGGGAAATATTTTTCCCTTCTACAAAAATCGTTATCGATTGTTCAATTATTATTGAATCGATATTTTTTTTACTGAATGTCAAAATAAAACGTATGTCCAAGGCAGCAAATGTGTTTCTGAACGAATAAAAATTTTGCTATTAAATGAGTATTTTTTTTAAAAGTGGCATAAAATATATAAAATACACCGTGTTTCCTACATAACTTTTTAAAAATATATAGTAAAACTTATATTTTAATATCAAATTAAAGCGAAATATTTCTTTTATTCTGTAAACTGCAAGTTTGAAATTTATCTGATGTTTCAATGCTTCTAAAAAATAAAATTTCACACAAATTTTGAAAATATTAGTTTTTTTTTTTTTTTATTGATCATGCTATTAAAATAAATTATCTTGGTCACATCATCAAAAACTGAATAAAAACCCGTATATACAACTTGGTAGCTTTGCACTTATAACTTTTTTTCTTAATCTTGTGAGAAAATGTATTTAAAAAATAAATAATTAATTAAATAGTGCATTGCAATTTTCCCCGACTTATACTGCGCTTATTTCTAAAAAAAAAAAAAAAAAAAAAAAAAACTCACATTTGCAAACAATTTAGCAGTTTACAAAAAAGAGCTTTCAAATATGACCCCCCCCCCCCCACACACACACATACACACAAGATTTGTCAACATTCTCCGACTTTTCCAGACTCACTTAAATTCAAGATACTTTTTCAAGATTTCCTGACTAGTGGTCGATCTATAACTGCTGTAGACATTAAAATACAGTGGAACCTCGGGGGATCTCAAGGGGGATAAAAAATTTGTTCATGCTATCAATAACTAATCTTCATTTTGACGGGGATTGCGGAAACAGTTCATGTTAAAAGTAATTCACATTAACAGTGTTCACGTTAACGAGGTTCGACTGTATTTCTAACATTCTGAATTATGTATTACAAGTATTTTTAAAAATTGATTTTTTTTTTTTTTTTTTTTTTTTTGGAAGGTACAAAGATTCTTCCTTCTCTTAAAGTGCATTGAAAATATTCAGATGCAGTACACCTCTTATCTTTATACTGTAATATGTCTTTATAATAATGTACAAGTAGTGTGTGTGTCACACCGAATTTTTCTTTCAAAAGAGATCTACCAATGTGCTTAAATGATAAGCTGGATATAAAAGAGAACTTTTTTTTAAACTATCATGCTTAAGTGAATCAAGCTTTTCGCAATGAATAACAAAGTGCAACATTAGGTCACGGCTTGAAACCTTAGAACATTAGAGCATATGCTGCTTTTTATTTGTTTTCATGCGGCGCAATATGACCTCGAACATATGACATGCAGAGTTTAGTTACCTTGTTGGATTAATAGAAGATGAAAGGAAAGAAATCTTAAAATATTCATTAAAATAATTTTGTAAGAATTACAATATATAACGTTATTGAATTCTTAAATGTATATGTATATATACACATATATTTATATATGACGAAGCAAAAGCGTAACTAGTTACACGAAAAGACATTTGGAAAGGCTTTTTTTTTTTTTTTTCTTTACTTAAAAAGCAATTATGACAGAAGTTAAAATATAAAATAATCAACCCTTTGCTGGTCCTATTTAATTTCACTTCTCTGGTCAATGTTGCCAAATTTATGAACTTTTTTATTTAATATCCACCACTAAATTTTTAACTGTAACAGTTACCTAATCACTTCGATGGTTATTCGTCCATTATATAGATCAAATATCACTCCTCAAAATTATTAGCGATAGCTGAATAAAAGAATCTCAAAATTTGGCAACACCTGTATAAAATAACTAAAATATACAAGAACAATTATTCATTATTCCTTTATTTATCTACATATTTTCTTCTTATTAATTTATTCATTAATAATGCTTGTATGAGTAATTATTGCCAAATAAAACTTCTACAGTAACAAGAAAAAAAATGCAAAAGAACACAAGTAATTCAAGGAAAATAATTAATGCAATGACGATTTTATATATAAAAAAAAAAATCCATAAAAATATTTTTGAGAGAGAGAGAGAGAGAGAGAGAGAATTTACTTCTATTTCAAAATATATAAGCAAAATTCAAAATATGGTTTTTATCTTCCTGAATTTGAATAAAAGCTAATGACAAAATTAAAAATGCTTTACCAAACAATTAGAAGCAAGTTATTTTCAATAAAATATATCAATAACCTTTTTTTTTCCCCCTTGTTAACAGACAACCTTAGATTTTTGGAAATTTCTACACAGAATCACTCTTCCGGCCATAGATAGTAATTTATACAGATCTATATCTATCATCCCCATGATATCAAGCAAAAATTTTCAATGCAATAAAATTTTTTTGGCATCAGCCATTAGTTGGTATAAAACTTGGCAATAGTAATAGAATAGAATGTTGGTGAATTTTGAAAATGCCGAAATATTGCGTGGCCTGTAATTTTTCTAATAAATATATGAAAGAAAATGGGATAAGTTTTTAAAGTTATATTTGACTAATTTATGAAAATATAATTTCAAAATCAGTTGCTTTGTTATTATCACGAAATTAATACTGTTTTCTTATATGTATATGTATATATATATATATTTATTATATATATATATTTTTTTTTTTTTTTTTTTTTGTAATATTTTATAACAGTAAGTAATATGGAATTTTTAAAATTATTTTAAATGTAGTTAGCAGCGTTGTAAGTAAAGCCCACTAGTTTTAACATATATATAAAAAAAAGCTTAACTTTAAATATTAACTAAGTTATAGATATAGTAAAAGAAAAAAAGAAAAATGAATTTGAAACTGTATCTTGAGTTTTTCATCCACCTCCTTTAGTACATAAATTATTCATAAATTTTTATTTGCTAAATTATCATTGTGTATTCACAGCCGTCTTTCCCCAAGTAAAAAGAAATCACATTTTTTTCCCCTCGATGATCAATGTATGTCTTATTATTACTATATCTATGCTGCCGGCAAGGTTGTCGGGTAAATTATTTTTTAAACTACAGTTATGGTGCCCAGTTCATTCTAGATTTCCAAGAGGTTCTTTTTGAATTACGAAATAAATATACAAAAACTCACGGCATTAAACATTAAAAAGCTACTAAATGAAGTAACTTTCTACAAACATTGAGAAAGACAAAAATTCGTTGCAGGGGGGAAGGTAATTTTTATGAAGGACATTTAAACACGAGTTTAGCAAATACCTTTTTTTTTTTTTTTTAACTTTTATTTATTTATTTTATTTTTCCTAGAAAACTTTTATGAGTTGGTATCAGATAATACACCTGGTCGCTTTTTTTTTTTTTTTTTCCCCAAACGATTTCTAGAACCTTTTATTACACCAGCCCAAAATTCTTTACTCTTGAAATTTTACCTTCGGCAAAATTGTTTCGCACGTTGTAATTACGTAAGTTTTAAGAGTTGTTACGTAAGTCTTCTCTTTAAGATTATGAAAGAAAATCTTAGTGAGTATTTAAATACATGTTCACAATTTAATTTAAACAGGTAAATTCACTTAAGTAGAATAAATTAAGTAATCGAGAAATGTCTTCAGCGAAAACGAAGTAAATACTAAAACCGGCCGGCAAATTGTAAGTTTTTAAAAATGGTCAAATTTCGGAAATTAAAAAAAAAAAAAAAAAAAAAAAGAGGCGGGTTGGGATCAAAAGTTTTTGCACTAAAATTGATAAAAATTTGATTATTGTCTTGTTTACACATTTCAGTCCAATTATAAATTAGAAATAAGAACGCGCAGTACAAATTAAGACCTTTTTTGTAAAATGTTTTCAGTATTGTTTTTAATGAATGCTTATAATTGGTTGAATGAAACTCCATTAACTTGATATTAAATTTCATATAGAATGGCTGTTAAAAGTAAAGTTATATGATTTTTTTTCCCTACAAAAATAGATAAAATTTTACAAATTGTTTTATGTTTCACTAAAATAAAAATGTTACAAAAATATTTTGCTTTCACAAAAATGGGTCCCAAAGAGGCAAAACTTGGATCGACCCCTGATTAGAGTCCTACACTGAGATGGGTAACCGGATTTTACCAGAACCCGACCCGCAAAGAAGTTTTTTGTATGATACTCAGATGAATTTTCATTCGGGTCGGGCTCGGGTAAAAGAATGCGGGTTTCGGGTCGGGTTTGGGTCGTCGAAACTCTCAATTGCGGATTCGGGTTGGTTTTCGGATTTATTTAAAATTCACTTGTCACGTACGGGTCGGGTTGCAGGACTCTACTCCCGATACACATATTATGTACGCTCTTTGGAAATAATGTGGTCAAAAGACATAAAATTCATTTAACAAATTAGGCTAACAATTTTCCAGCAAGAGTAAAACTGATGTGCTATATATACATACCTCGTGAAAATGTATAAGAGAGTGTATATAGCGAGTTAAAAAAAGAAAAAAAAAAAATCGTTGCCATAGTATTTTGATACCCGTGTTCGAATATTAAAAAAATCTGGGTTGACTCCACTCGACTGTATGAACATTAAGTAATTAACGGTTGTATAAAAGTAAGAGAAGTCGTTTGAGTATTTTTCTGTGTATAGTATGGTGTTTAATTCAACGCTACTGCTGTTCAAATAATTTGAGCCCATGGATCATAATGATAGAGATTTTCGCATACCTGCCAACCTGCAAGAATTCCAAGGAGTAAAACAGCGCACAAACAAAAAAATTTACAGATCCCCCCCCCCCTAGTTTTTTTTTTTTTTTTTTCGTTAAAAAGTAAAAAAAAAATCGATAACTTTGTTTTAAATTATCACAGATTTATAGTTCAACCATTCGTTTTAACCCTTTCATGCGCGGTGGGATATATATATCCCACTTAATTTCACTTCCCAACTGGAAGAATTCATCCCAGAAATTTTTTAGAAAAAACTTACGTTTGTAACATATCAGAAAAGGCCGGTTTTTTTAACCTTAAAATTCAAAATTTCTTTTACTTTAATTTAGTTCATGAATTCCGGTGGCAGTGTAATTTAAAGGATCCGAACTGTCTTGCGCCGGAAAGGGTTAAAGGTATTGATGAGACCTTTCGAAAGATACCCATCTTGAAATGATGCCCCCACATGCACATTTTTTTTTTTCTAGTTAACTACTACTATTATGAATGAAACCTTTCGAAAGATACCCATCTTGAAAATTTACTCCCCCCAGGGGGGGCATCCAATGCCCCCACATGCACAAAGTATTTTCCTAGTTAACTACTACTATTATCAATAATTCATATTAATTTTACAATCACTAGTTTAAAATACCTCTCATGCACATTTATACGAAATTTTGTCCTATACTGCCATGTTAAAAGTTTGCATAAAATGCGATCACAGTGCAACCTGTTGAACGATTGATCCCCAAATCTATTCAGCACCAGTTTATGTCAGGGTGCAACTAAATACAAAGTTTGGTTAAATTTCATTCATTGGTTCGTGAGATACAGTATCCACAAAAAAGTGATACAGACAGACAGACAGACATTTTCTAAAAACTATCAATTCATGTTCTGGACACCCCAAAACGTGTAAATCCATCAAAAAACGGAGGTCGAAAATTTTCATGAATCCAATATTTTCTCTATATTACATATAGAAGAAAGTAAAAATTGGTAGAAAAATGTTGAAATAGTAGAAAAGGAGTAAAAATAGTGATCTAGGAGTAAAAGTGTAAAAAATGTCAAAAAAGAGTAAATTTTACTCCCGAGGAGTAAAACTTGGCAGCTATGTTTTCGTTGTGTCTTTGTAAAAATCTCTAAGTGCTAGACTCATAAATATCAATTTAGTTTATTTGACAATGTCCTATAACATTTATAGATTTTTTTCGGCTCATTCGGATGAAGCGTTTAGACGTTATAATAACACTTTAAATAATTCGAATCCATAAGCCACAATGTTAAAGAATTTTTGTCTGTGACCCTGTAAAAAAAAACCACAGGCACTAGATTCACCAAAATTTATACACTTCGTGCGACGGTAGCTTATAACATGTGTAAAAATTTGGGTCCATAGATCATAATGATAAAGAATTTTTCTTTGTGTCCCTGTGAAAAAAACTATAAATGCTAGATTCACCAAAATCAATAGGGTTCGTTTATCACATAAGTACCAACTTTCAGCTTATTCGAACAAAGCGTTTAGACGCTATCGTATTTACTCACATCATACACACACATCATCGTAAAAATACTAAATAGGAATTCAGGAGACCTCAATAAGTGAAGAAACGTCAAAATCTCAAGGTCTGACTTTTGACATGATTACATTGCTCTCTTTACATATGTATGTTCGGAAAATAAAAAGTGAGCTTAGGTCGAGTGCGGATCGGGTAAAACACCGCAACAAATGCACGGCTCTAGTTCTTTGCTATAATTAATTTTCTTTGGATAGTTTCTCGGGGTGGGGTGAGGGGAGGAAAAAAAGCTCTTAAATACAAGGGAAACATTTTCCCAGTAATTCTGAACAATAATACATTGGAATGAAATATTAATGAAAATGATGTCATTTATTGCAATTAGAACAATTTTTTTTGGTTTTATGAATAATGCATTTTTCTTTCGAATTAGGTTCTATTTACATAAAAAGGAAATGCATTGTAGTTTTGTGTTTAAATATTCTTCATTGTTCATGCGAAAGTTTTAAACCATTACCCATTGCTTAAATGAAAGTATGCTAGAGATTTAATTTTACATTACAATCAAACTGTTTATCAATAACTGTTTACTATTTTAACGTTTTATTTCTTTTTTTTTTTAATTAATCATAATTAATAAATTTTACTAACAATATAAAAATTACGATTTGCATAAGACGAAATTTCGAGAGCTCCCTGGCAGTTTTAACAGTAGATGTGAGAGACGTAAAATGTAATCTAATTTAAATGAGTTTTTAATATGAAGTTTAAAGTATAATATATAAATACTATTATTAATTAAAAAATATAATTGTAATTTTAATTTTAGACGTAAAATCGTTGCCCAAAAGGTTTTGTCAGTTTTTTTTTTTTTTTTTTTTTTTTTTTTTTGGGGGGGGGGGGGGGGGAGACAAGATAAGATCCAATATAGGCCATTCTGCGCCAAACAAATGTCTGTCTAACAGGAGTCATTATTTTAAGAAAAACATGATAATTGATAAATATGTTATGTTTGGTAAAAAATCTGTAAATAATCATTATTTTTATTGCAAATTTTTTCAAGCTAACAAATGCTTGAAAACAGACTTGCGTAGTTTTAGTACAAACAAAGTAGCTAAGTCACGTCACTCGAGTATGGAAAAACCTTATGTCAATCAGCCAAATTACCCACTAGTATATTACTTCAAAAAAGAAAAGGGAAATACACCAGGTGAGACGAAGCATAGAGAAGCCGGAAAATAAGTTTTAAGAGAAAAGGGATAGAGAGATGGATAGGAGAGGAGGCCAGATCATTCGATATGACGTCACGAGGATCGTTACCCTACACGCAAGGAAATAATATCGTGACGTGCTTCAATATTGAGCAACATTATACAACGGCTTTGAAAAATTACTAAGTATAATTACTGAGAAAATGATAGCAAAGTATTTTTATTTTTAATAAATACCGATGGATTTAAAAAATGATTTATATTACTTTCTCTTAAATCATAACTTAATTATTTTTTTTTTTATTACCTGCTTAAAATGGTAAATTTATTTGCATATGAAATTTAACATACTGAAAATTTAAAGAATTTTATTTTTTACTATTCTTTTTTGAGTACGACTGCTTTTTTACGACTTTAAAAATCCCCATTCAGAAAGACTCTTTCATATTCTAAAATACATTATGAAATAAATACATTGAAAGCGAGAGAGAGAGAAATATTTGTTGGTTTCAATTAAACTGATTTTATCTTAACATTGTTCAGACATCACTGAAATAAATGATCAAAATACTGATTTTCAAATACTATAAATAAAGAAACACTATTTACGGCACCCCAAAGGCAGGCACACACACACACACACACACACACACACACACACAAATCCGAGATGTTGAATCTTTTTAAAAAAAAAAAAAAAAAAAAACCACTCTTCTTCCTCTCTCTCCTGGTCTTTTCGAAAAAATTACTTATGCCTTACAAACTATATTAGATGTTGACCACATACGCGTTGCAGAATTCAAACATATAAAAAATTTTAAGTTTAGGATTTATTTTGTACGAAATCGGATAAGGGAAGAGAATGAAAGAAAATACCAAACTATATTAAAATCTCTGTAGATAACCACATAGAGAAAGAAAGGGAAAAAAAAAAGAAAAAAAAAAAAAGATGCTATTTATTTATGGAGTTAAGCAAAATAAATATAGATAGATATTTTTCTTTTCTTTTTTACAAATTTATGTACATTTAGAACGTTTTTAAAATGAACAGTAAATTATTAAAATTTAATTTTCTTCTGCATTTTTAGTAATGAGAAATTATACTCAATATAGTATTTTATAAAACATATTTGATCATCCTGAAAATTACTTTTTCTTCAAACTGTCAATATTGTGACATTTCACAGTTGTGCAAACATCATTGCCTATTGAAAGCTTACCAGATATGGTAAAAAATATAAAAGAAAGTAAAAATTTTACCTCAACATTTAAAATTACAAATTGTCAGCTGATCATCAGCTGATTCATTTTTCTCTTTCTCTCAAGAAATTTAAGTCGTCTGTTCGACAAAAATTTCCGCATGGAACAATTCACATGTTTATTCAGAAATCATCTTTATCAGTTAGAATTCAGGGTCACAGCTGGCATCACATATTCAAAGTATTAAGAGCGACAAGTAGTAGATGTAAAGATGGAGGAAATTTAATTCCTATAATTAAGAGAGAACTTATTTTCAAGTTTTCTAGAACACCACTGTTTTTAATTTTTAAAGATGAATAATGTATGTGAATGGATGATAATGCTATATAAGAATATACGATAAATAAATAAATAAAAAGACAAATTAAATGCGTAAGGGAAAATAGCGCAAACAATGAATATGTGTATTTATAGTTCATTTTTAAGAGAGTATTGTAGATTATTTTCACATCTTCACTATTCCTGGATACTTCTTTCTAATTTTGGTTCTTGTGGATAAATTTGGCATCTGATCATCTGTTTTCTTGCATTCTATAATCTTGTAACATTATACATATACACATAGTAACATAAATCCTGTTTTTACAATTATTATTACTAAATATTCAAAATTCACTAATTGTCAAAAGATGTTTAAATAATAATAACAAAAAAATAAAAAGATTACAAGACTAAACAAAAAAACTTGTTGAAATATATCGTATTCATGACGGGTTTTGAGTTTTGATAATGTTATTGAAAAAGACACAGGTTACCACTTTGAACCACCCGTCATTATCATGATGGGGGATAAAAAAAAAAATAAATAAACGACCAATGCATAAGTAAAAAGCGGAATAAATAGTTAAAAATAAATAATTAAAATTGCTTTATTGGGATTAATTTACTGAAGCTGAACGGCTAAGTTTAATTATCATTAATTTTTATTCATTATTATTTTGCTCATCGGTACATCATATGAATTAGCAGATGACAGAAGAAAATAAATATTTCCAATCAACAATTGCTAATCTTCTTTTTTTTTTTTTTTTTTTAAATACTTTCCCCATATTATTTTCAAAATACAAATACATGTTCCCTTTACAAAAGCGAAAAGCCTAACTAATTGAAAAACATAGCTACTCTAAAATTCCTTCATAAGTGATAGTATAAAAATTAAAAAGACTAAATTAGTCGTTTTAAGCAAATTAGTAAAAATATTGTATATAGAATTTCCACAATTCCCACAAAATTAATTTGTATCACAATTATTAAAAATGTTTAAAAAAAAAAAAAATTAAAAGATCGTAATTAGCGATATTTATCTTTTCTATAATATATTTTTACCTCCCCTCTAAAAATACATAAAAATCGCAATCGTATTCTAATGCCAACTATCCAATATTTATTTTCTGATCTTCATTTGGACTGTTTCCAGTTTTTGATTATTACTTTCTCTTACCCATAAGGTAGAAAAAATATTGTTTTTGGGTCAAATTTTCGAAAGTGAGATTTTGTTATATTTACATGTTCTGAGGTCACCTGAATACGAAAATCATGCTTTTAGCAAATGGTCTGTGTGTAGGTCTGTGTGTGTCTGTCTGTTATCAGTATATCACAAAAACAAATTATGGCAGAAAGTTCAAACTTGGTTTTCTAAATGTGTATCATATAAGGATGCTACACTAAGTTTTTCGTTAATGAAGCAAATGGTTCATGTATAGGGACACTCAAAAGTATTCAAATACATTATGTCTATGGGGGAAATTGCAGGTAAGTAGAGTTTAACATCTATAGACTGCACTAAACCAAATGAAACGGATATATATTTTTTGTAATAGAGATAGTCAACTGGGAAAAAACTTTTTTTGTGTGTAGGAGCCTCACCTCTTTAATAACCGAATTAATTATATATAAATGTAGGTGCATTAATGAAACGGGGGGTTGAGGGGGGTGGTAGCCCTCCTTACACAGAACTAATTATCATATAAAACTCTTACGAAGCCTAATTTGAATTTTTTAACATACGTTATATCTTCCCTCTTAATCTCCAACCTACATTTATAGTATTAAATTTCAGGGTAAGAGAAAGTCGTGTGAGTGACACTCCAGATTATTTTTTTAAAGGAAACGACCAGAGCAGTCACATGATGAATAAATTATATCAGATGGACAATTCTGTAATTGAGTACAACAAATAAAGAAACTTGATGGTAGTTATGAAGTTTCTTTTTTTCCCCGCATTCAAAAAAAAAAAAAAAAGTTGATTACACTAACTAAAATAGAATCTAATGGAACAACTTTTACTTGCGACAGACAATGCGCTGAAAACATTGATAAGGGACTTACATTTATAATTTTTAATAATCTCTATATTCATAAAAACAAAATATTGGATTCACAAAATTTTTCGACAGATTTACAAGCATGTTTTGTGAAGTAATTTTGGGATGTACTAAAGGTGTTCTTCGTTCGACAGTTCGTGCAGAAATTGCGAATACTTCAACGAGGTGCTTCGGATTGGAGTACCTGCATATGGTCGCAAACAGTGCTTAATTTTGTGGTATCACTGTTTAAACAGAATTAATAAATTTCAAAAGTCATTAACATATTTCGGACAATTTTAGTTTTGTGTTTGTTTTTCTTTTTCCCCTTTAAATCATGAATATTTGAAATGATTGATCATTTGTTTGTTATTAAGGTGAACATTCATAATTAAGTGCTTTTACGGATATAACTTTGGTTAAAGTACTTTAATTTTGTTTGACATTTCACTATAATAAAAAGCTTAAGAAGCCTCTCCACTTATCGACCCCAGAAGCCAGAGCCAATGCTATTCTATGGAGAATTTTGCCCCATTATAACTTATTAATATATATTTTTTAATTCCGTTTTCACATTCATACACTTCACAACTATTATACAATTTATCGCTTTCTAAAAACTTTTTTTTTTTTTTTTTTTTTTTTTAATTTTTAATATTTTATTTTGAGGTTGTAAAATGCGAATTTTCACAATGTGAAATTTTTCATTCTTGAGCTTAAAAATGAAATCTTAAAAATAAAAGAAATCAATTTTTAGAAAGCGATAAATTGTTTAATAGTTGTGAATTTTCAGAAAGTGAAAACGGAATTTAAAAATATGCATTAGTTAATGAATTATAATGGGGCAAAATTTCCCATAGAATAACATTGGCCCCGGCTTTCGGAGACGATAGGTAGAGAGTCCCCTTAAGGGATAAACTTTAAGATAAAATTCATGCAAATCACACGAAACAGCTCCAAAATATAAACTTCAAATAAAAATGTGAAATTGCAATGGACTTATCTTTTGTCTTCCACGACTGCCACTTTGTATTTCAAAAGTGAACTTGTTTTTTTCCTAATGACGCCAAATGCATGATAATTTTATAATTTTCTGTTATTTATAAAAATGCACTTGTGCCCTCAAAAATTTTCTCGAAATATCAATCAAGTGGACACAATCTATATCATATGCTATTTGATTTCGGCGTGAAACGAAACTATTTCGTAGCAATAACCTTTGAGTCGCGTGAATATCAACGAAAGAGGAAACTGGCTGAGAATAAACACGTGGAACTTGGCCCTGGAGAAAATGGTGCTCAAATTCAAACTGGAAACTTGCCGGCATCTTATGCGACCAAAAATAATACCACACCGCATATCAGACGTTTCTCGTCTTCCTTGAAAGAATGGAGACAGTCAAATTTTAGCGAAAGGTTGTCGATGAATATGTATTATTCATTTATTTATTTCCCACCCTTTCTGTGCTAACTGTGAAAAGATTATTTTTACTCTTTCAAAATTAACTGATTCCCCCCCCCCCTATTTATATATTCGTTAATTGAAAAAGTAAAATATTCTTTGTTTTATTGATATACATTGAGGGGGGGGGGGGAGACTGTATTCATAAATTTTTTTAAAGAAATTTGAAAATTAGAGTGAAACTAGTATAGAAAAAAAAAAAAAAAAGTGTTTACGATTTTTTTTTTTTTTTTTGGTAAGTTGTTAATCTGCAGCAGAAACATATTTATGTTATTCAAAAAATTAAAATTAAACAAAAAAGACAACGCCGAATCGTCTTTTTAAGTGCATATTACAGGTTCGTGCACTAGAAATGGATAAAATAATTTAAATGTCTTAAAACAGGAACCAGAGGTATAAAAAAAATTCGTTTTCAAACGGTTACTGGTGTGGTAACCACTTCTCTTTAGAGTGTGGTTATTTCATTCATTTAAAATTAATATGCAAAGAAGACATATGACTTCTGTCATATGTCTTCTTATTGACGTATGACTTCTGTCTTCTATTTCTACGATATAAAACTTAACATATTGAACACTATGATACTGAAATCTTCATTAGGACATCTCGTCTGTTCATTTTATTCGTAAAAACAATTTATCTTATTTATAAAGCAATCACTGAAATAAAAACCATCAATTTAAAAGAATTTTTCATGAACATCCTATTAATGTAATTCAGAATTTCAGAAAGTAAATAACTCTATAAAATTTCAAAATACGATAGAGTAGAGTTATAGTACACGTATTTTGTTTCAGGTATTTAAAGAGCAAAATATATATGTCACGTCTACCATTGCCCAATGGCTATTCCTTCAATCATTATTTATATAAATATACTTCGAACGGCAAAAACGTTTTAAAATTTTATTATTTTAGAAATAGTTTAAGTAAATATATATGCGTATAATTCCGATTATCGTAATTATCTAAATAGCCCGTAAGAAGAAAAATTCGTAAAAAAAAAAAAAAAAAAAAACAGTTCAGTGTTTAGGGCAAAAAATTTTACATTAGCAACAACTTTAATCGGTAATTTGCATTTTTTAATCAAGAAACAATTTTAACATTTGAATCAACAAATTCAGAAATCCGTTCTAATAATTACAACAATATATTTTCCTCTAAGTTGTTTTCTAGGAAAATAGATTTTTCGATTATCTTCAAAATATACAAAAGCAGACTGTGTATGTTTGTGATAATTTATTTTACTTCTTTGTGTGGTTTTAAAAATTATTTTTGAGTCATTTATTACTTGCCTTTATTAATTAGTAGAAGGAAAAAAAAATATTTCACAGCAATTTTTATTAATTATTGAAATTAGTTCATTAAACTATTCGATAAAAAACTACACTTTATTTCTCAGCATTATGTCGCAAATGAAATCTAAACATAAATACTAATAAGTTGAAGCCACCACGGAATTTTCTTTTATATTTTCAAGAAGAGTATCAATCAATTTTGAAAAAAATCAATATTGTGCAATTCAGAAAATATCTAAAAAAAAAAAAAAAAAAGTCCCCTGCCACTTTTTTTTTTTTTTTTTTTTGGGGGGGGGGGGGAGGGTCGATAACTTTGTTTCAAATTGTCACACATAGTTTCAACCATTTGTTTTAAAGTTATTATTGGGTTCTTGAGGAAGATAGCCATACTGAAAATTTTCACCCCAAGGACAAAAGTATGTTTAGGGGAAGCTATGCCCCTAAACATACTCCCCCCCCCCCCTCTTCCCTCTCTCTGGTTGATTATTACAAATACTTTTTTTTTTTCCTTCCCACATTAAAAAATTAAAAAAAAATTCTTAATATGTGCATTATATACGAAATTTTGTTCTATTTAAAAATTATGAAAAAATGGGATGACGGTACCATACCACCTATGGAGCGATTGATTTCTAAATATAATCGGTAACAATTTAAAGCCAAAGTTCAACAAAATATCAAGTTTCGCTATATTCCATCCATTTACTCGTGAGACACAACTTCCACAAAATTTGTGATACACACAGACATTTTCTAAAAATAGTCAAATCGTGTTCAGTACACCTCAAAACGTGTAAATCTCTCGAAAACTGGAAGTCGAATATTTTCGTGAATTCTTTATTTTTATATACGTATATAGAAGAAAGTAATAATACGCTGGAGTCCATCAAAATCCCACATTAAGTATTAACCTACGGGATAATAATGCTCATTATTATTCAATACATAATATTTTGAATTCCGTTTTCACATTTGGAAAATTTGACTTTAATAAATCCTTGTTTCCAAAAAATTGATGTTTTTAAATTTATTTCCCGATTTTAAAACGTTATTATTATTATTTTATTTTTCCTATTTTAACAGTCTTAAATTTTATAAATGTGAAAACAGAATTAAAAAACATATATATTATATACATAATGAATAATACTGAAAATTATTTTCTTATACGTTAAACATGAGGTTTGGCTTATCACATGTTGTTTTATAGTGAATTTTGATCATAAAAAGGCGACTAAAAATAATTTGCATGAAGCTGTACAAATGAAATGCGTTGGAAAGGGAGATCATATAAAATTTAAAAATTTCGTTATTTTGATAAGAATACATTTATTCACTTAAATGTTTCTAAAAAAAAAAAAAAAAAAAAGGAGAGTTAAGGACTGACTAACAAGAGGATCTCCAAGGCCATGGTGGAATGCCCTTCGCGAAGGACTTTTCTAAGAAATTTGAAACCAAATTTTCGCGAACTTCGGAGAAAACCATGAAAAACTCTGAACAGTTAGGCCAACGAGCACGACCAGGTTTAAACTCGGCAACTCTCGCCTACCAGCTTTTAAGACCAAAACCTTTTAGCTACCGGTACTAAGAGGATTATTGAAGATCTCAAAATGCATATAAATGTAAAATAATAATAATAAGATCGAAAAATTTCACGAATACATAGGTTTCTTCATACGTGCAGTAGGATGGGGAACTAAAACATCACTCGCTCCGTCCTGTACATAGCTTAAATAATTTCTATACTAGAAGGAAAATAAACAGACACGGAAAACAGAATAGAAAGGGTAAATGTCACCACATACACATTTAGTAACACCTTGCTCTAGAAAGAGCTTGGCAGAACATCAACCACTACAATGGCCAAGAATGAGAAGCGCCTAAAGTCTTAGCAGTGAAGTTCGTCAAAAATCAGACAAGAAATGCAAGGCACGACACAGGTAAATACCTCCTGTTACCCATGATGATTGGGATGCCAGTAAAGTGGGGTCATGAGATCCGCTTCTTTTAAACAGAAAATAAAATGAAAAAGAACAGGTCATTTTTTCATTTTTTATTTCAGCATTCGACAGTCTCATTGCACAACGAAAACTAAGCTATTTTTTGATCTCGCCGCTTTTAATAATACAGTGACCTCTCGCTAACATACCTCTCGTTTATATGAGAAAATCAAAGTTTTAGATATTTCTCCTTCATAAATTAGTTCCCCGTCATACGGTATGGAGAACTTGTGTAATCGTGAAAATTTTTGACTTTGGTTTAAAGTTTCTTCATGTTTTAAGATGCGAGGAATCCGAAAATTACAAAATTGATGTGACGTCCGTCCGTAGGTTGGTCAGTTTGTTAGTCAATACTACGTCAATTGTATGTTGGTCTGCATACACATTATTTCCGGAACAAATGATCGTAGAAAGAAAGGTCCAACAAGTGGCAAGAACCCTATTGATTTGCAACATTATAATCTGAAAAAGACGTAAGTTATCCAAAATTTACGATATTTTATGGGTTGGTTGTAGGCTTTTTTTTTTTTTTTTAAGGCCGATTGATTATGCTAGGGTCCTAGACCTATGGGTGGAGTGCCCTCTGTGGGAGTCTTTAAGGGGGTCCTAGCTTATACTTACTCGAGTTTCGAAGAAAAACATGGAAAACTCCGAAAGGACCTAGGCGGGACCTAGGTTCAAATCCGTCACTTCCCATCTACTAGCTTTGAACGCAGAGTCGCTCGGGCGCTGGTGATTTTTTTTTTTTTTTTTGGAAGAATAAAGCAAAATTTTGCTTAAATTTGCATTAAAAGGAACAATATTTTAATCGTAAATATATCAGACCAGCTTTAAAATTTCAGTTTTGATACTGATATGAACATTATTTACTATAAATATTCTACTTTGAAAATTTCATAAATTATTCGAAAATTATGAATTTCTCAACACGACAGCGGTAAAATTTGTATAAATGTCTATAATGAGGAATATTTTCCTCGTAAAGATGTCAGACTACTTTTAAAATAGCATTTATGATTGTACTAGCTTGAATAATCATTGACTATGAATATTATAATTTGACTTTGAAACCTTCGAAATTTCAGATTTTCTTCACATGGTAGAATACAGCTGTAAGTACCGTAATTTCGCGTATATAACCCGCGGCGGAAGGTAACCCGCAGCATAAAAAATTTATTTAAAACTAATTATAACCGAAAGATACCCCGCACTAGAAGATACCCAGCACTTCTAAAATCACATGGTCGGCAATCGCCGTTTATATTTTCAATACTAATTGCTATTGTTTTAATAATAAGTAGGAAAAGATACAAATAATAAACAAATTTACGACTAAATATAAATAATAAACAAATAAATTTACTTACCTATAATAAAAAAGCAAACAATCATAACATAGTATTAATCTTTCTCTCTATATAAATTAATATAAATTGGAGCAAACTTCTAATGATTAACACCTTTATTCAGTTTGTAAGAAAATTATAGATTAATAATAAATTTATTTACAAAATTCATTCAAATCCATCGAAATCGGATTCTCTCGTATCAGAATTAAAATGTCGCAATGTTGTTTGGGACAGTTCGTCTTCATCATCCGTATTATCCTCCTCATCAAGTTCCTTTTCCCTGTCCTCAATTAAATTATCATTACACATTAATAATCGAGACTTCCGAAATAAAAATGAAATTGGTGTTGATTTTCTCGTTGTTCGCGATAGATACCCCGCACCGGATGATAGTTCGCAGGACATACAAAGTCAGGATTTTTTTATAGATTACCCGCGGGTTATATACACGAAATTACGGTAATCAGCAATTTAGGATAATGTAAATGTATCTAATTGAACGCTGGACAGCCTAATAAGTGGAGCATTTCAGTATGCGACTGTGTCAAACGATCGGCGAAATTCATTTCTCTTAACATGAACACAGGTAGTATGTTCTGTATCAAATTTATGGAAACAAATATACGATGAGGAAATGAACAGAATCCACGTATGCTAGTTAGTTATCTCTCAGAACTACATCGTTTAGCTATACATTAATAGATTGTTTTTGAGTCCTCTGTCAATGCTTGGTCTAGTCTAGATATTAAATGCAATGCAACATGCAATAAATAAAAATGGACTTACCGCAATTTAATTCATCTGATCCGTCGCCGCAGTCGTTCTCTTCGTCGCACTGCCATGCAATTGGTATACATTTGCCAGACCGGCATTTAAAATGATGAGTTGAACACTGACCTATTGTAATGAAAAATGGTGCAAATTTATTCATCAATATTAATAACTAATACACTAAACATAAACGTAAAATAGCACAGTCACTTATTAACCCACAATTTTGAAGGAAAAGGTTAAAAAATAAAATAAAATAGTGATTAAAACTGCAAATTAACCAGGCCGCATATAGCAAAAATTTGCCAACACCGTATAGACAGAATTATGATTTAATTAATAAACAATTACAATAAAATTCAGTATGGATTTTTTTTTTTTTTTTTTTATCTTGATTTTTTAAATTAAAATCTTATTTTTTAATTATGCATTGCAAATAAAATTTTGATTAAATATACTATGATGATTAATGGTAAGTTTTTATTATCCTGTTATTTTCTTAATTATTGTGCATACTAGAGGTCTGTACGGGCCGAAATTTCCGGGCCCGGCCCGTTGGAAAGGTTTGTTTACACGGCCCGGGATGAAATAGAAAAATTCGGTCCAGGCCCGGCCCGTTTCTTTTTTACTAGTGTACGACCTGGCCTGGACAAAAAGCGATAACACCAGGCCCGGCTATAAAAATATGTAAAATTACAAAAAAAAAAAAAAAAACATGCCTTTCTACGAAAAAGATTTTTAGTATGTGTTTCGCAGAGGTTTTATATAGCTAAGCAATAGAATGTTTTTTAACAAAACTGCTGAATGTTTACAAGATATTTATATATAAACGGTATTTCATTATTACAAACGTACAGAAGGCACAAAGAGAGACAGAAAGTCAAATCGAAAATATTAGCATTCCTCAAACAATATAGGAAGATATTTAAAATGGTTAATAGTACTAAAAATACACTTTCAACCACTTTCTGTTATATACCGCGCAATGTATCCAAATCTTTCATGTCATCCGGTAAACAAAACTTTAATGCTAATCCAACCATATTCAATAGAAAAGATGCTTTTGCACATGCTAAAATTCATGCTACTTTCATCCAGTGCCCCGGAGAAAAGAAAAGAAGCCTTAGAGGAAAAGTTACAGCGGAAGGATTTTTATAGCCTTCATACCACCTAAACACTACAGACCATAGAAAACAAAGCCTTATATACAGTAACGTATCTTTTTTTTTTTTTTTTTTTTTTTTTTTACATGTACGCAAACTGGTATAACATGCATATTATTTTGAATTAAAAACCATCTAATATTACTTTAAATAAAATATATTAATTTCGAGACATGTTTAAAATATTTGCGGAAAATCAGATCGCGAACAGTCAAGCTGATAGACAATTAAATTGTTGTTACAGACACCTTTTAACAAAATAAAGTTTTATGTGACATACCAGACTGTAAAATTATGTAAAATAAATGACTGAAAGAGTATTTTATCATTTTTCCTTTTCGTTGATTAACGAGGAATTTAGAAAAAGATTCGGGCCGAGCCGGGTTTAAAATTTCCTCCAGGCCCGGCCCGAGTACACAGTACACACAAAAAATATTGAGCCAGAGCCCGGCCCGGATCTCTAGTGTAAACAATATTATTTACATATAACAAATTATGCAACATACAGATCAGCAAAACGAATGCCAAGAGGAAAAGACAAGTTACTTTTGCAATATAGGAAGGATAGAGAATTAAAGAATGGAATGCCTAGTAGGAAATACAGAAGGCTAGGAAGGGATTGAAATAAAATGGCAAAATACAGGAAATATAGAAGTGAAACTGTGAAATATACGAAAAAAAAAAAGTGATATGACTTTTTTTCAGGATTTTTAAAATTTTATAAGAAAAATCTGATGTGGACATCACATATGACTTCCTTATACACCTACTGGAATATACATATTGTTATGAAAACATTAATATTTTTCTGTGAGGTAACCGATTCGTAAATAAACAGGCAGGTTCCAACCACAAAGAAAGAAAGAAAGAAAGAAAAAAAAAAAAACTTCTACGTCATTCTATATAATAATAGCGCCACCTACCAGTTAACATGCATAAACATTTAATCAACTTAGCTTCTCAAATTTTATGTATGAAATTTGGAGCAATGTTCGCCAATAAATGCTGAGATATTTAGCCATCTGGAAAATCGCGAAAAGTAACAGCAGCGACCCCTTTCGGCTGGTATACACACAAATTGAATTGGCATTATTTTTCATATTTATCTCATACAACAAGTTTAATGCACTTATTTATCATAGAATTTGAAATATTAACCGTAAACGAAATTAAATTGTAACAAAACAGCACACCTGTCAGCCGATATGTGCTGAAATTGAATCAGCATAGTTTTACATAACGTCTATCACACGTCACAAGCTAAGTTTGCTATTGAGATTTTGTACGATTGAATATATACGGAAATTAAAAGGGGATTTAATTTGTGAAAGGTTTTTTTTTTTTTTTTTTTCTCTAATATATGTTGACAGAGCACATGGTCATATAATTATTGGTAACCTAAACACTGTAAACGATAGTAAAAAAAAAAGTATGGAGCATGGAACCAAATTTCGATTTCCCTCTAAAATTAGTATTTTCTCAAATAATTAAACAATTTTAATATGATTTTGATTTGTTTATATATAAAATTTTAATTAAATGTAATAAACCTTTAGAATTTTTTATTCGGTGGATATGTATAGTATTATTAAAATTTACTAATGAATTAAAACTTAACTATCACCATTCAGCATGCTACAACAAATAATTAAATCAATAAAGGATCTTCAAAATAATTCTATGATAGTGTATGTAGACAAATCTCCAAATAACTAAGCTATTACATGTAAACAATATTACAAATCTTTTTTAAACAGCTCAAAATCTAATAATTTTTAGTTAACTAAAAATAATACAGTTATTGTTAATAATAGAAAAATTCTTAGTTTTTATAAACTAATTTCCTTTTAATAATTTTAATTATCAATATTTTAAATCTCCTATTAAATTTTCTGGCTTAACATATACAATAAAAATGCTAATAGACTGCTACTTGTTATAGTCTGAAACACATTTATAACATTACTTCTAAAGAAAAAAAAAATTCACTGGCTTAAAAATAGCTACCAACTTATTAATCGCATAAAAAATATCAAAACTGTTAATAGCATTCTTATGGGTTTCAAGATCTGTTTAATAATATTATAATGTCAGACTTCTATCAAATTATAAATGATATTTTTGATAAATACAAAGATTAAATTAAATTACCTAATAACTTTCATGCTGAAAATTTTAAAACTCTTCTTAATTTCATAATATATATAACAACTATATCTTACATAATAATCTTATTTACAAACCCTCAAGGCATGTGCAACACCAGTATGTTGGCTGATCTTTATAATTATTATTATGAGTGCAAATTTAGTCATGAAAATATTTTATTTTACTGTTATATTGATGATATAATTATTTTCTACACTAATAATAAATCACCAGATACATTTACAGGGTCATTCCATTTCAAATCAACGAGGGGTCTGGACCTTAACATCTCAGATTTTTATAATTTTTGGTTTACAGTTTGTACATATGGAATATATGAAAAATTCAATTTTTTAAAAATTTTCGGCTCAGTAGTTTTTTTTTTACAGAATTTTAAAAATGGCTAAAAATACCAAAATTGGCAATGTTGTCATTCACACAATCGTTCATAATTATGTGACAAATTGAGCTAGAAAGTTCATTTATATATCATTTTAAAGCTCTTTTTATGGCCTTTCCTATGATATGCAACAATAACTATTTCATAAGAAATTTTTTTTTTAAATGTTTTTCAAAAATTTAAAATTTAATTTTTTTTAAAACACCCCTTTTAATTTTTTTCAAAAAAATATATGTGTATCATTTACTTATGGGCTACATGTATGCAAATTTTCAAGATGGAGAAATGATGGCATTTTGAGATATTAATTTTTTAATAAGAGTTAATTTGTATATTACATTTTACAATTTCATTATAGTCAAAATATATATTTTGTTATAGCATGAAAAAACTTCTAAAGTATATTTCTAAAAATACAACTTTGTATAATTTGCTTTTACATAGTTGCTTAACAGTGCATATGAATTATGAAATTTCAATGTAACATTATAATTTTTAATTAAACTTACCTGGTAGAATAAATCTTCAAACTCACAATAAACAGACTGTGAAACATTTTAAATGATTTTCCTTTTCTGTATTGTATTTACAATTTATTATGGCCCATACTGTTTACAATTATGTATAAAATATTTACTGTAGATGTAAAAAAAAATATATATATATGAGTTTCCCCACAGTCTTTTTATATTTGGAGTGTACATTTTAATTTTTTATCTAAAATAGCAGATGTTGCTACCATTTCTTCCTTTGTAAGTGTGTATGTTCTTCCAGTTGCTGTGCAGGGATCTACCTTTTTCAAGATATCACGTATTGAACTATCTAAAATATCAGGTTGAGGTTTAGGATAATAGAAGGATTGAGCTGGTCCTTTAGGGTGAAGAAAGCTAACTTTATAATCATCTGACTCTTGGTTTTTCGCGAGAATGCATGCAAGCCACCAAGAACCTTCATAATTAATGGTTACAAATCCAGACACAACTTCATTAAGTTCTGATATTTCTTCTGAAGGCAGTAATGACTCAATACATTCTTGAAAACTGAAAGAAAATGGTTTTGTCAGTATTTGTGTTTCTGATAATGGAATGATTGTATGAATCTTCTGAGTTCCAGGTATTGTACGTGAATCATCAAAGCGTAACGACATTTTTTTTTCATTTTCATTATATTCATCATTTGTGCAATACATAAAATGTATGCCAGGAATGTTTTCCTTTGCAAAATCATAAAGTTGTCGAGGAGTGATTATATGGCCTTCGTATGGTCTTTGTAAACTTGCTTTAGTAGCAAGTCTCTTGACAGTTCCCCCAAGACTACCACAAGAACTTTTCCCATGCGAAGTAGCAAAAAAATGCCACTCCGCGTCAATGCCAAAGTCAGCTTTATGCATGCATATATTTAGGAAATTCTTTCTATTTTTATACTGTGCAGCAGATCCATCAGAAAAGTAGAATATTTTATCGATGTTGAGATTTTTCTTGAGGGCTGCAATAAGATGGTTCTGAAATAAATTAAATGCCACAGTATTGTGTTTCAAACACTCTGAGAGGAGCACATAATTGAGATGCTCAATGATGTCGCCATTTGTCTTATGATATATAATGAAGGGATGAATAGTAACTTGAGTATTTGTCCAATGATAGGACTGTACTTCATCTTGAAGGACAAAAGAATAATTTTCAGAAAAATCACAAGTTATCAATATTTCACCACTTTTTAAATTTTCTTTTATATAACTATAAAATTTCTTTTGTTGGCTTGCAATAAATGAATGTTTTTTTAATTTCAAAAGGTCCGAAGAGAAATCATCAATAAAGTCCTCCGTTGTTTTTACAACAGTCTCCATTGTGCATCGATCAGTTGTTATCCATTTTTTGTAAGTTACGCTGTCAATCATTTCATCTTCAAACTTTTGACGAAGTTGACTTTTAAAAGATGCAATCCCCGGGTAGTTTTTGCATTCATCTGAGGGCGAGTTGCACATTATTTTAGAAAGACAGTTTTTATAATCTTTTAATGCAATTTCATCACCTTCTAATATAAATTTATTAATTCCAGAACCATTCAGCATTAGCTTCACATTCTGATGACTAGTGCAGACACAAACTGCATGAGTACCACTTCTCCCAGCTAAAATACAATTCTGTGGCCTCATGCTGCAAAACTTTGAAAAACCAACTTTTTGTGTCATATGCATCTCCTTAAACAATTGATAAATTTCCTTCAAGTTGGCCAAAACTAACCTTTTCTGTAAATGAATTCGTGTGCCTTCAGCTGATGTAACTGATACAAAATCTTTTTTCCCAGGCATAACTCGGCTAACTTCATCATTATTATAAAAATCAATCACAGCCTTATAAGTTTTTTCATCCAATGTTTTTCCTGGCTTAGGGTTTGGAGTTGAAAGAATTCCTTTCTCCTTAACTAACTTTTTAACTGCTCTAACCATATAATCACTTACCTCAAATTCCTTTTGTATTTTCTTTTGACTCCAACTTGTAGGCAAAAGAGTTAATATCATGATCTTTTCACTTCTTTTTCTTGTTTGAGAAAATTTTTCTTTCAATTGCTTCAACATTTCTGACTGATCATCATTCTTTTCATTTTCCATTTGAAAATCAGTAGATTTTGTAAGAAAATTTTCTTGAATACATGTTTTAACTTTTTGAAACTTATTTCTTGCATATGATTGCCTTTCTAGCCTCTTTTTTTTAATTGGGGATTCTCCAACAAGTTCGAGTGATTTATTTAAAAAATCTAAAGATGTATTAGGATCAACAAACATTTTAGAAGTACTTGTACTAGGCATTGGTTCTTCCTCATATTCATATTGCTTTAACTTTTCCTTTTTATCTTTTGACAATTTAATTCTGCAGTCATCACATATTTTCATGTCTATTTCCACATTAAATCCTAAAATGAACATTCCTAAGTTTTACTGATTTTGAATGACTGGTCTTTTTATAAGGATTGCAGCACTTAACTGAAAACAATGCCCAGCTTTTATTTTCTTCCATTTCTAACAAAAGTATGCAAGTCTTCTTATAAAAAGAAAATTAAAATACAGCACATCATGTTTACATATTTAGCAGTTAAAATGTAAATTCTTTACCACTGGATGCACTAATAAAAATGCTTCAGAGTAATTTTAACACAAACTTAAACTTAAAAGTAGAAATCCTCAATCTCAATGATTGGCTACCCAATATCTTGAAAGAGAAACAAACCTAAACTAAAACAATTGCTCAACTGAAACTTAAACTAAAACCATTGCACAACTTAAACCAAAATTATTGCTCAACTGAAACTTAAACCAAAACTAAATCAAGATATCTGGGTCTTAATAGCTGTGTAGTCAGTTGCAACTAAACTAAGCGGTTAAAATATAATTAAATATGAGATTAAAATACATTTGAATATTCAGTTAATATAAAAATAAATTGAGTAAAAATATATAATTCTTCTGATCCAGACGCATAAGTAATGAATTATAAAAAAGTTTGAATAAACCATTTTTGTTCAAAAATTTATTTTTAAAAATCCCATCATTTCTCCATCTTGAAACTTTGCATACATGTAGCCCATGAGTGAATGATAAACATATATTTTTTCGAAAAAAATTAAAAGGGGTGTTTTTGAAAAATTTAAATTTTAAATTTTTGAAAAAAAATTCAAAAATTTTTATAAAATAAAATAGTTATTGTTGCATATCATATGAAAGGCCATAAAAAGAGCTTTAAAATGAGATATAAATGAACTCTCTAGCTTAATTTACTACAGAATTATAAAAGATTATGTGAATGACAACATTGCCAATTTTGGCATTTTGGGCCATTTTTAAAATTCTGTAAAAAAATAAATGCTGAGCCAAAAAATTTTTAAAAACTGAATTTTTCCTATATTCCATGTATACAAACTATAAACCAAAAATTATGTAAATCTGAAATGTGAAGGTCCAAAAATTATATTTTTTTCGTTGATTTGACATGGAATGACTCTAATCTAATGATATAATCTAATTTAATAACTCAAACTAAACATAAAAATAAACATTTAACTTTCTAGACCTTAAAATTGAATTTAATGAAAAAAAAAATATATGCACTGATATGTGATATATATGATAAAAGTCATTATTTTGGCTTTAAGGTAAATTTGTTTACTCTCTTAATTCATGTCTCCACCATTCTGTACATAAAAATATCATATTCAATTACTTATTTCAAATAAATAATCTATGCTCAGCAAAATACAGAATATATATATATATATATATTTATTAAGGATACTATTAATATAGGATTCCCAAAAAAGCCTTATTCATTAATATATCAATAAATGTCTCAGTCACTAAAACAAATAAATAAAATAGGTCTGTGTACTATCACAAAAAGTAATAATAATAATAATAAAAGACAAAATATATGAAGGATGGGTGGCAGATGTTTGATTAAGGAGGTAGGGTGGTAGTGTTTGGCTGGATGGTTGGTTGAATGGATGCTGAATTAAAAAAAAAAAAAACTAAGCATTGTTACATTTACTTTGACACTTTTATTTATTCATTGTAAGCTAAATTTTTGCACTTAAATTATAAATTAAAGTAAATAAAAAATTAATTTACTAAAATTAATTAAATAAACAATTAAATGAAAAATATTCATTTTAATTTTTCTATTATGATGTTTAGAAATACAGACTACAGTTGCATAAAAATAAAAAATAAATTTTAAATTTATTATTAAAAGCTAAAAAAAAAAAAAATAACTTACTTTCATCAAGCAAAAAATAAACTAAATATTAAGTAGTGAATTTTTATCAAAACAAAATACATTTTTACCTTCTTAAATATTATTTTCAATTTTTCTATCAAAGTTTAATTAAGATAAGTTAGGAGTAAAATAAATTTTAATTGTTTTAATTTTACCAAGACGGTGGTAGCTTTGCAGTAAATTCTAGTAACGGAATGTTGTCTCTACAAACATAAAATCTATAATTTTGATATATTATTTTTTTAAATAAATGATCCTTGGATCTGTAATTTAGATTAATAATAGATAAAGTAAATTTAATTAATAAATATTGTTCTTCGGGCATTTGAAAGCTTCAAATGAACTTAATATGCTTCAAATATTTCATACTACTTATGATGAACATATTTTTAACTACACTGCTCTGCAAAGAAAAAAAAAAATTCGAGATCTGACACCATTCTTGTTGATTTTTATGTAAAATGACCTCCTGCCTCTGAATATGACTCCCATTTTGCCCAGTCACCCACCGTTTTCTAGATACACCACCTCCTTCCTCAATTTCTTTCCCTGTTCAATAATTTTAAGACCATGAATTTGATTTGAAGAATGAAAAATAATTTAACGCCTAAAAACAAAAAAATATATAAAGTTTAAAAAATAACATTAATAACAGATTAAAACATTATAAGATATGTAATACATAATTTCAGTAGCATATCCCCCCCCCCCCAAAAAAAAAAATAATAAATAAAAAATAAAATATTTCTCTTGTTGCAAATGTTCATGTTTTAGAATTTCTTTTAACTCTGTAGCCCCTCAGAAGATGTTTAACGGTTAAAATAATCCTCCCCCCTCCTAAAAATCAAATTTATTGCCATAAAATCACTGAAAAATGATAAAAATAGGGGACCATTCTTAAAAAAAAAAAAATGGTAAGTGATAGGGCAAAATGAGCATCCTATTCGAATTCAGGAGGTCATTTTACATAAGAATATGCTTAAATGGTGTCAGAGGCAATTTTCATGCCGAGCAGTGTTATTAAAGACTTTTTCTTAGCTTGTATGCTCTGTTATAAACCGTCTGCCGCTTTCTGCCGAATCCGAACCATTTGTCCTTGAATGTGCCATGAGACATTTGGCTTAAAAGAATTCCTTTTTAAAATCAGACCATGAAAACATGGCATAGTGCTGGCGCTCTGGGTTATCAAGCCAAAAATACTAGCTGCTTTAGAATTAACATAAAAATATTAAGAGCAACTGCAATTTTTGAGTATTGTGGTGAAGAAGTCATAAATATTTTATTTCATACATTTTAGGGTGAATCAAGCTAATAGAAAAAGTCTTTATTTTTATTTATTTTTTATTATACGTCTACTTTATGAATTTATTTCTGGTGAAACACTGTTTATACTAACTGCAAGTTATATTCTTTCTTATATTGCTTTTCATTTTTCCCTCTTCCCTGAAAGAATTTTTCGTGTAACCTTTTTGTGTATTTTGTTTAAATATTGCTTGTGAAAAAATGAAATCTACAATGCATTTCAAAACTTTAAGGCACACCATAAAAAACATCACAAAAGGGCTTTAATTTATTGACAAACTACAAAACTAAATGCAAAAAGATACCAAATTAAGAAAGATATAAAATGTATGATATGTATGTACATTTTAGAAAAATATTGTATGAACAAAATACAAATTTCGTACAGTTTCATAGGTTTAAAGCACCCTATGAAAATCATAGTAAACCAATAATAAAATAAAATAATTGCACATGATTTGTGCTTTAACCGCGGGTGTGACCACCATTTTGTAATATTATTTCATATATACGGTCCTTCATGTTTGCAACAAGTTTACGTGTAGTGGTTAAGGGGATTTGCGTCCAAGCTGTGAGAATGGCATTTTTGAGGTCATTAACACAATTGTATTGCTTTTCCCCTCCATACACTTTCCTTGCAATGTCGGCCCAAAAATTTTCTATAGGGTTGTCCGGAGACTGTGCTGGCCAGGCCAGTGTATGGATATTTTTGGAGTCAAGAATTGCATTGTTACATTCGCCTTGTGAATGTGAATGGTTGCGTTATCGTGTTGAAAAAGTATTGTCCTGCCTGGAAAGTTATCAGTCGTCGTAAGAAGGTAATTTTTTAATGTTTGGACATAATTTACTGCTTTTTGGTTTCCTTTAACAAAAGCAATATCTGATTTTCCATACGATGAAAAAGCGCCCCCAAATCATAACACTTCTTCCACCCATCTGCCGGCTCTATTTGATTTCATGTTGTTGTTGTAGATGGTGCCAATAACTTTTGTGCCCATCTGGTCCATCTAAATTGAATTTTTTTTTTTTCATCTGACCACCAAACTGCATACCATCCCTTGTCCCAAGTTTGGTGGTCTTTTGCAAATTTTAAGCAGGTGTCTCGATGTTTTTCCAGCTTTGGTTTCCTTGGCATTTTGAAATGTTTTATGTTTTTGCTATTGTGAAGCTCTCTATAAACCGTAGTTTTGGATCCAGGAATATCGTCACATCTTAGCGATTTCAGAACACGACATTTTATGCTTGGTGGTGTATCGAAATATTGTTTGCAGATGACGAGGCTTGTGAATTCGAGGTCGCTCACCAGGATTTTTTTTACCATAATTTTCTCGAAGCTTGAGAAAGTTCTGAATTACACATCTGGATCCTCCAATTTTCAAAGAAATTCTTTTTTGTGATCATTTCATGCCATGCAACTCAGTAACTGGTATTTTTTCTTATTCCGTCAATTTCTGTCTTTTTCCCATAATTATTTTTACAATTAAGTACAAAGAAACCAATTTACAAATATTTTATCGAAAAACAAACACTCCTTCAATTACAATTTTGAAGACAAAACTTTTGATCTTTGGTTTTAAAAGGGTGCCTTAAAGTTTTGGAATGATACCAATTTTACCATAATTATACATTTATCACTTTTCTTCTTTGTGCAATAGGTTTCTTGACTGCTTTACGTTAATTTTTATTGGGTGCCTTAAAGTTTTGAAACGCAGTGTATGGTGATTTATTTTGGAGTTTTCTGCAATATTTTCTGGCTAGGAAAAAGCTATATCTAAGCTTTTATGCTACCATTATTATAACATAGAATCTGGGATATAAGGTTCCCGTAAATGGGAAAAATTTTAGCATAGTAGCAGTAGCACCACCTATCGGCTGAGATGCAACCAAATTGAATCAGTAGAGCTTTACAATATTCCTTGTGTTTTGTACTATATATATATATATATATATATATATATATATATAGCCAAGATGTATATTATGGCTACATATACATTTTGGCTATATATGTACTATATAGCCAAATACATAGTATATACCACTGACTTTCTTTCTATATATACAGGGTGATTAAAAAAAACGTGGACAAAATGAAATGGTAGATCAGTCATACTACAAGGATCAAAATTCGCATAGGAACAGAGGGTCGCAACTGCGATCCGGTGCCGCTACAGGGCGTCTAAAATAATACATAACACAAAGAGAAGAAACAAAACCATTACAGATCATTTTATTAATAATTACTCAATCACATAAGACTAATGCAAGCCAAATGTTGAGCCTACAGGAGATGCTCAAAGTTTAACCAGATGCATCGAGACACACCTGGCATCTACATTGCATAGAACGCCACACCTTCTCAAAGATACCAGTTGTATCTCGAACACATCCTGCTGCCACAACGATTCTTCTTACCAAGTCTTCCGGCGTTGCAACAGGTGTTTCATACACAAGTCCTTTTAAAAATCCCCATAAGAAAAAATCCAAGGGAGACAGGTCTGGTGATCTTGGTGGCCATGCGATTGGTCCATCGCGATCAATCCATCCACCAGGAAAAGTAGCCTGCAGGTGTGCTCTGGCGGCTGTGCTGAAATGTGCAGGAGCTCCATTGTGTTGAAATTGAATGCGGTGACGAATAATCATTGGAACATCATTCAGCATTTCTGGCAGAACCTCTTGCAAGAATGTTAGATAAATGGGACCATTAAGTCTTTCTGGCAGAATGTACAGACCAAGTAAACAGTCTCCAGGGTGGCTAGCATTTAAACCTTTTCAAATTCCCTGACTATTTTTCGAGATTTTCCTCCATTTTTCCCTGACTCTCACTGTTTATTTTCGATGAAAATTTCACGACATTAGAAAAAAAATTAGCGATTTAAAATATCATTAAAAATTTAATGATTAATATAGCTATTTTCACAAAATTTGTTGAAATTCCCTGACTTTAAAGGAAATTCTTTGACTATTCCCTGACTTTTCCAGATTTTCTAAATTTTCTGACTTTTCCCTGATTCTTGGATTTTCCCTGACTGCTAGCCACCCTGGTCTCCTACAATGCCAGCCCACACGTTAACGAAAATTTTCGTTGTACGCCGAGCGGATGTGTAAACGCGATTTTTCTTCCGTCCACGTATACAGGTTGTGAAAGTTCATCACACCCTCTAATGTGAATGCAGCCTCATCCGTGAAGAGAACACTTGCTGCAAAGTTTCGGTCTGCAGCACTTTCTTGCAAAAACCACCACTAAAATTCATACGATTATTGGAGTCTCCCGGTTCCAGTGCCTGGACGCGTTGTAAATAATAAGGATGTAGTCCTTCGTTGTGTACAATGCGCCAGACGGTAGCTTGGGGGATATGGGTCTTTCTGGATACAACTCGTGTACTCGTTGAAGGATTACGCTTGAGTTCTTAGATAACTCTTTGTACAGTATCATCTGTTTGAATTATTCGTTGGCAACCAGTATCCGGCTTGTGCAAGTCAAACGAGCCGGTTTCACACAATCGTCTATGCAGAGTGGCAAAGAATGAGCGGCTAGGCACCTTTCTACCAGGACATTTCTCACGATACATTCGCAAGGCTTCTCATCCATTGCAGTTGGCCATGCCGTAAGTTAAATGCATGTCAGCCATTTCGCGTTGCATGTAACTAGCCATGTTACGCCCAACGCATCCACGGCTCGAATGAAGACAATCTCCGTTTGCTCAGTTCTTGTTTGTATCGCAACGCCCTCTACAGGCGTTTGCGACCCTCTGTTCCTATGCGATTTTTGATCCTTGTTGTATGACTGATCTGTCGTATAATTTTGTCCACGTTTTTTTTAATCACCCTGTATAACACATCTTCGCTATATATATTAAATAGCCGAGATGTATATTATGAGCTTGGCTATATAAAATATACTTCTCATATACAGGGTTGTCACAAAAGAAATAGAACACAAATAGTTGCTTTAGTAGCCTAGAAGCATTAAAATAGTTGCCTAAATAGTAGCCTAACGAAACAAATTTGTGGAAACATGGGCTTTGGCTGTCGAAAAGATTAAGTATTGTCCACTCTTAAGATATGTTTATGTTTCCTTGTTGTATTCTTACTTTTCTGATTTACTAAAAGAGCTTTCTTTTATAATTTTGTTACTGTTTCTTACATGAAATCAGGGCGAGGAAAGACATAACAGATCACAGGAGTGTACTAGTAGTCAACTGCAATAAGCAAATTGGCCAGCTAAATAGCTGCATATGTCACATCTGGTAAAATTTCTACATTCTAATTGGATATTTCACCTGCTTCAAGGTCAACATCAGGGATATGCCATACTTTAAGGAGGTAAAAAAAAAAAAAAAAAAAAAAAAAATGGTGAAAAGGTTAAGATATGGGATTGTTTATAAAATGAATAGAAAATACTTCTTTCTGAAAGATTTTTTTGCTATTTCTGGAAGAAGAATTTTGTAAAAGGTGAAAAATAGTCTCCCAATAGTTGCCTGTTTGTGAAAATAGTTGCTTTTTCAAGCCTTTAAGGCTAAAAAAGTAGCCACAGTCTCCTCAGGCTGAAAATAGTTGCCTTTTAGTAGCCTGTGGCAACCCTGCATATATCAAGTTTTGGTGCTTTTTTTTTTTAAACACAACAGAAGTTGAGATATAGCCTTCCTTTAAATAGAGGAAATCACAGCATGACAGCGCCTAATGCTGGATGATATATTTAAAATGTTAATCAGCCTCGATCCCAATATTAGTTACAGGTGGCTCTTCTATGACCTTGCAATTTTCCAGATGGTTATATTTCAGTATTACTAAAGGAAACTCTACCAAATTGCATATATAAAATGTTAATTGTGAGAAGCTAAATTAATTTTTCTCCCCATGTCAACCATGATGCTGTTATATGAAATGATACAGCACAAAGTTTTGTGATTGTCACAGGATACTAGTTTAATTTGTAGCGTTTAAAGATTAATATCATTATTATCATGTTTGAATTTTCAAATTTTTCTATTTCATATGTTATTTGATGCACCAGAAATGAAGTTGAGTATTATATTGAAACTTTTGTATTTAAAAAAAATTATTTATCTGAGGCTGATAATTCTGCATCTTAGAAAGACTAAGAATAAAAAGTCATTATCACGTGGTTGGTAGTCAGCCTTATCTGGATACAGATTGTTGAAAAGTTCTGAAACACTTCATGAAAACATGTAGTGCCATTTTTAAAACACTTGCCATTTAACCACATTTAAAAAAAAAAAAAAAAATTAATGCACAAGATTAAAAATAAACAAGTACCATTGTGAAAATTATTTAATAGGAATTAATACAGTATAACAACTAGATAAAAACAGTGTTAGATAAAAAGTAAAAATATTTTACTAGTAAATTAATTTTTTTAATTAATATTATTTAATGAGTATTTGAATAATTCAAAATATTGCATGAAATACTTAGCCAATTAAATAATATGTTTTTTTTTTTTTTTTCCTACTTTCCAAATATATGCTAAAAGAATTGTTTTCAGGTTTAATTAATATTTGAGAAAAATTACAAAACTTTAAATAGTATCCTATACTAAAAGAACTTTATTTTGTGTTTTATTTATAATAAAACCTTATAATTAAAAATATTTTCTATAATAATTATAATTAAAAATAAAAGTATTATTAACAGAATAATAATGCAATTACTTTAGCCAGTGGTGGATTTAAGGGGGGCAGCCCCCCCCCCCCAAAACACTGACATTCACAATTGAATATTGCAATTGTAAATTTTTTATTGGTCTAGAATAACACTTTGAAGAATCTTAGCCCCCCGCCCCAAAAGTCAAGTTCTGGATCCGCCACTGACTTTAGCCAAGAAATACATTATTTTTATTTAAATATTTAATAATTTAAATTGTATCAATATTTTATTTACAATAAATACAACAATAGCAATATTAAAAGTTAATTTTTTTAATAACATTTTATTAGTTTCCAATAGAACCCCTAAATAAAATAATAGGCCGGCGCATCACCGCCATTTTTTTGCCTCCGAAGAGGACAGCATTCCCGCTTGGCGTCCTTATCGCTTCCCTAATGATTTTAAGAAATCGTGATCTGAAGCTAATTCGGTCAAGATAAGAGCAATAAGCTACAATAATATTCCTAAAAACACATTTTTTTCACAATACATTCTCAGGATGTCATTTTACTCTGAGGATATCCTATGGATATACTGGAGTAAGATGTGTTGTTAGGGCGGTTTCTGTTTCTTTTACAAAATGTCGCCAAAACTCAAATACACAGTAATAGAAGGTCTGTGAACATTTTTTTTTTTTTTTTCCACTTCTTGAATGATTATAGCAGTTTATCGCTAAACAAACTTCCATATCATAGCTAAAATTATGAAATATAATAAAACAAGTTACTCTAAAGTAACGTAAGACGATAAAAAAAAAAAAAGTTTGTCATTTGTTATCAGAAAAACACGCTGGGTACATGTGGCAACCCTAAGGCAACAAAATGCCTGATGCGCCAGCTCGTATATTTAGGAGCCTTAGTTTCCAAGACTGAAATTTTGTCTACCTTCTACCCAATAAAGGGAAATAAGGAAAGAAAAATGTTTTCTCTTAAAAAATTATATAAAAATAAATGAGACATTCATATTGATTAGACATCACATGACATATTTTTGTTCTAGAACTTGTTAGAATTTTAATTTGAATCTAGTTTATATATAATAATAATAATTATATTACTGTTCAAATATTTATTCTTTTCAGAAATTTATTATATTTTTCATTTTATTATAAAATTAAGATATTTATTACTTTGAGATATTAATACTTTACATTATATTTGTATCTATAAATTTAACTAAAGCAAATATAAGTATTAAATCTAATTTGTACTTTTAGGCACATTTGAAGGTGGTCCACTGTGCCCATACAAAGGCGGTCCACTGTGCCCCGTGCCAGAGTTAAACAAATAATAAAATATATAAACTATAAATATGCTAATAAATTTTAGGAATTTAAAAACAGCAATATCTTGCTTTTCTTTAACAGCTATATAGCATTTATAGTCACTAGTTCAATTTTTATAAAATTCCGAAAACTTCAGCGTGGGAAAAATTAATTTGAGCAGCTCAAAACATAAAAACTACTCAAAATGGTTACCTTACTATTTCCCATGTGGGTTTTTTGGTTGCATACAACTAGTACCATGCTGCCATATACATGAGTATCCATATGAACTAAAAAAATTGAATATTATTAGATTTAAATAGGGGTGGTCCACTGTGCCCTGTCCTCCCCTAATTATACATTAGCTACCCATTTTTTATCCATACTAGCATTCATATTTAAATGCTAATTTTAAGAGACTAATTTTTTAAAACTTTTTGCATAGATACCATCGCATATTATTTTATGTTCAAGTTCAAATAAAATAGTGCAAGTGATAGTAGTTAGTTAACACAATTTATAGCCAAAATATTTCACTTTTAATTTAGAAATATTGATTCATGAATTCATCAACCATGAACGGTTGATGAATTCATGAATAAAAATTTCTAAATTGAAATTTCGTGGTCTATGGAGTTGTGCTATGATTATTATTGTTTCACCCGATATATCGTCATTTGCAGACTTGTCTAATTTGCCAATGAATATTATATCAGAAGTGCCTAGCTGGTTGTCGGCCAGGGTAGCTCAGTGGTAGAGCATCCGTGCGTCAGGGTTGGCAGGTTTTTGACGCATGATAGTTTTTGACGGTTTAAACCATAGTTTAAACTGTCACGTCAAAAAACCTGTGTCAAAAACCTTGCGTCAAAAACCTTACATTTTTCATTTCTTAGTCTATCTTAAGAATGAAGTAGTCGTATTTAGAGAAATAAAATAACAGTCTTAAAAAAGTGGTTAGTTTATAAGTTTTCCATGGTTAAAAATATTTTTAGAAAATTAATATCTCTTCCCCATGAATGCCAATGATTTCTGTTTAAGTACAAAAAATTGATATTTATTACCTTTACAAAATACAAAAATTCGAGTAAGCTCTACTAAATATATATTGACTGATGATTAAAAGGTGCCATAAATATTTTATCACAATGAATAAAATTACTGTGCAATATTGCATAATGTCTTTTTATTTTGGGTTATAATCAATATCATGTTTTAATGTTGTATGATTAAAAATTTTTGAGGTATTGCATTAGTTGAACTAAATTTTGAATATGAATTAAATATTGCAATTTTAAATTAATTATTTTAAATGAAGAGGATAACGGACTATATCGCTCCTATATAAATTAGTGTCTTAAAGGTATGAAAATTTGCATTTATATGCATTGAAATTTGAAATGTAATATTAAATACATTAAAATTTCTCAAACTGTATGTAAATGAAAATAAATAAATAAATTCTCTTAACTTATTAAAAATGCTCGTATCTAATTATTTTGTAATTTTATATCTCGATTTTACATTTTTATAAGTTTAACAATATATTCTAAAATATCTGGATATTACTTTGTGGATTCATTGATATGATTTTTTTTTTTAAATACTATATTTGAATGCTAAAAATTTTTATTGAAATTTCAGCATTCAACATAATTTTAAAAGTTAACATATCATTGAATTCCCAAACTAAGTAATAACATAATACATTTAGTTTATATTTTTAAATCATAATGTTAAAGTGAGAAAGGAAGAAAAAAATAACAGAAATCATTTTAAAAAAATTTTTCAATGTAAAATTTTTATTTTTTATAAAATTTAGGTAGTTTTAAAGAATTTTTAATGTGCTTAATAATACAATACATACTATTATTTACCATCTATATATGCAATTTTTCGTAGCTCTATGTCAATTTACAAAAAAGGTTTATAAACATTCACTCTCCTCTTAAGATGATGCACTAATAAATACGCTTCCTAACATAAACATTTTTCTTTTTCTGAAAATATACGTATAAATATATATATAACCAATGTTAACTTATATACTTAGTACATTGCAACTTAAAAACATAAGTAAAATTATTTTATATTACAGTTTCCAATTTTCAGATATGGTTTTCGACAGTTTAAACCAGTTTTTGACAATTGTCACGTCAAAAACCAGTTTTTGACATAAAAAAAACAACCCTGCCGTGCGTTAAGCGGAGGTGCCCAGGTTCGATTCCCGGCTCAGGTATTTTTCGCATAGTTGGTAATAAAAAAAAAATATCAACCTTTACACTCCAATTTGATTTAAAATATTTCACTTTTATTTTTAGGATACAATACTTCGTATAAGATTTGTAATGGACAAACAAGAAAGTGAGTTAATAAAAACATGGTAAAATGAGGATAATGACATTTTGTAATACAGTAAATTATCATGCATTTGTCCTCTGAATTAACTGGTTGTTAGTTAAAAGTTCTATCAGAAAGTAGGCAAGTTATCCATACTATTGAACTGCCAGTTAAAAAAAATAACATTGTTTAAATAAAAAAACTTTACAAGGGTTAAATTGAAATTGATTTCTTCAGTGGGTTTTGAGTATTTTGGTGCCTGATATAATCTTGGCTAAAAAAATCTCATTTAATTATTAATTTAGCATGTATAAAATAATAAAATTTTTATAGATATAATTAAATTTACTCAAAGTTGTTAATAAAAAAAAAAATGCTTTCATTGTATCTTAAAGTTACAACTTATATAATAATTTTTTTAAAGAAAAACAGTTTCCTCCATTTCTTCCACTTGGAAGAAACTTGCCAACCCTGATTTTTAGAAGCTGTTTAAGTAAATAACATGCTAAAATTCTTGTAGAGATATTGTTTTGATAATATATTGATGATAGATAGCTTTCCCATTAAGAGACATGAGCAAAAAATATTTGCTTGCAAAGAGTTTAAAAATAGAAGAATACATTAGAAAGTTAAAAGTCTGCTTTAAAAAATGATAAGGTTTGTTGTGTAAATTAGAAAGCAACTCTACTAGGTATGCATAAAGCGTGGAATTCTGTGACAAAAATGCATAATAATAGCTTGAAGTACTATATATAATATCCAAAATTGCAATAATTTTGGATGAAGGTAAAAAAGTATAACATCGGGACAAAAAGTTTGTTTTCTCCCGAAACTACTGGAGAAAACAAATATAACATAAACATACATTATAGATATGAACAAAAGCATGTTTTCTATAAAATGTGGTATGATTAGCATTAATGATTGGTCTTGTTTACAGGATGCCACAAAAACATTCAAATCATTATTTCTATTCAAAATTTAAATTAACTTCTTTTATTATTATTATTATTTTAATATGAAAAATAAAGAGGAAATGAACACATTTTATGTAAAAATAAAATAAGAAACTCAAATTCAATTTTCAAAAATCTTGAGAGGGGTTCAAACAATTCTATTTTAAAATGATCAAAATTATTCTTGAGAAAATTATTAACTTTTTATTAATTACAAAAATGTACTAATAATAAACATTTTTATATGTAATTAAAATAATTTATAAAATTTTCCAAAAAAAAAAAAAAAAAAAGATTGACAGTAAAAGGAAATTTTGGAATAATTAATGGGGAATGGGAGGGGGCTTTAGCCCCTTGAGCCTCTGTCATTAGAAAAATACAGGCTACGTAAGTATAATATTCAACTGTTAATCTTACTTAAAATATTAAAAAATATATATATATTTAATATAAAATCTTTCATCAAATCATTTTATGGAAGAGAAATTTTCACTTTTACAAAACTGAAATACCCATTTCTAGGATTTATACAACCTAGTAAAAATAAGAACTTAAAATAATAAAAATATTTCTAATAACTTTAATAATAAATAATCTTTTTTATACATTTAGTGGTAATTTCAGAATAAATACTTACATTAAATTCAATTTTATTAATAAATTTTACAACATTATTATCGCTTTGAGAAATAAAGAAAAAAAAAAATCGAGAAAATCAAATGTGTTTCAATTTTAATTTACAACTCCAGGTAGAAAATAATAATAAATCTATTTAAGTTTATCGACTTATTACATTACTTCACTTCGATGATAACATAAGAAAATCATAAAAGGAAGTATCTTTTCAAGGTAATCACCATGATTCAGGAAAAACAGTATCCCTAATATATACATTTTTGGAGATTTTTCCTCTCTTAATTTTTAACGTAAAACTATTTTGCACTTACAATAAATACATACCGGCTAAGTGATTTGGCTATTATATATTGCATTGCAACCACGGAGTAATTGCAACAGTATAAAAGCATAGCTCAGTCCCAATCCTTAAAAACTTACAACACAGCATGATACATTAAAAAATACATCTACAGGATTGAAACGTCTTCAGATTCTATGATCTTTGAAGAACATATTTTAATGTAATTACTCACGGAAATCACCGAAATATGAGAGTATACACAAAATCAGAATCAAGGTTTGTTTGTACACAGAAAAGCGAAACTATTTCATTTGTAACGAATAGTGGTAGAAATAATTCGTGATCAAATCAACGATCGTAGAAGAAAATCAATATTGAACTACTGCAAAAACATCACAATAGAGATCAGTGTTGTAGATGCAATTAAAATATGCAAAATAACGGAGGTAAGCATATGTTATCCGCATCACTCTCAAAAGCCGGCATTTTACAGCATCTTGAAGGGCGGAACCATGTGTCCGCTAAAATTTTTCAGGACAGAATATTTTAGTATATGATAGTAGAGTGTAAACTTACCACTAATGACAGGGATGATTACACACAAAACAATTAATGAGATAGCAATTCCATATAAATTATTCCTAATGCGTGATAGCCCCATAATTAAAAAAATTAGAGAACCACAATCAGCGGACACCTCGCCACTTACAGAAACTTATAGTAAAAGAGAATCACTACAGCACAGCTCTCCGGTTGCCCACGCAATTTTCGTATAAGTGACGTAAGCACGCGGCTACACTGCCACATTTAAGGTGGCTGTTCTAAATATCGTGCTTCCTCCCTACTAAAAGAAAATGTAAAATTTAAATAAAAAGTAAGCCGAGATATTTAGTGATAGGAAACTGTATGTTTAAAAGCTCACGATTTCTTTTATAATTCTAATAATTTTCAAGAAAATGTTACGAATACTATTACATTTTACAACAGGTAAAATTTGAATTCAGGTAGGACAGGTCCCATAGAATAGAAGTGTCTGCTGAGCATCACGCCACTATGGAGGCTTCCTATTGGTCCTAGGCTTCATTTTTGGGGGGTAAAATGAAGGTGTGTACTGTGAGTCTCGTCTGCATGTCATTCAAGCGTAGACTGGAGGGCAAGGCAACTTGGGGGGAAAGAAGATAATGGGTAGTAGCAGACAGCGTTGAAAGCGGCATATCAAACGTTCGATTTATGGGTCAAGAGCCCCTCACACTCTAGTAATTTGATTGTTAAATCCTTTCTTATCGTTCCACGTATCGATATAATTTTTATTTTTTTTTGTTCTCGGTATTTTTTAATTGATATCAGGGAAAATTCATTTAGCTTTTTCATTAATAATGCCAAATGAATGAAATTTCGGAAAACCGTAAATCTTTATTTTGTAGAAATAAAACAATTTAGAAGTGATTTTTTTTTTTTTTTTAATCTTTATTACTTATGTTGTGATTGCTTTAAAATTCTTCTCAAAAAATATTTCGCGGCCTAGCGTCGCGTCATAGCTAAATTCTTTTTCAAAATGTTTAAATAAGTAGAAAAATAGATTGGTGAGATGTATTTTACACTTTCAAGGAAAATTCTTCTATCATTTTCTTAATGTTTAATAAATTACTTTTTGTAATTTCCATAATTTAGCTTTTTCCTTTTTTCCCTCTTTTTAACAAATCACAGTAACAGTTATACTCACTTTCTTCTTGTCTCAAACTTTGGCGCTGCCGAGTACCGAGCTAATTACGATAGGGATGAGAGAACAGGAGTATGGAGAATATATAAAAGTGTATATATATAAACCTGTCAGATCGATTTATACGCTAAAAAAAAAAAAAAAAAAAAAAAAACTCTTTTTTTTTTTTAAGCCGTTTGATTTTTGCAATTTATTTTTCTGCGAGAAATTGAGCGATCTACCAGCGAAAACTAATTTTCCAGATTACAAACTTGCAATTTGGTTTCTATGTAACTCTTTTCTCCAGGGCCCGACTAAAAATTTTTTGTGCCCAGGGCGTTTTAAATTTTTCGTGCCCCCTTAGAGGAGCAAGAGTTCTCCCTCATCTCCGTCCCCCCCCCCCCTTCACCAAAAAAAAAAAAAAAAAGACCGATATACCACAATTTTTAGCAGGTGAAAAAGCAGATCGAAAAAAAATTATTTGATCAAAAATTTAATCTGGTTTTGTTTTAGGCCAGGCTCTAAAGACAAATAAAATTACCCCCCAGTCAATCTAACGATAGTTTTTATTTTAAAATTTTATTAATGTAAGTGAAGCGCAAAACACAGTTGAGTTAAAAAAAAAAAGAAAAAGAAAGAAAGATTTAGACCATATATTTTAGCCATTAGTAAAATTTTGTGCCCTCAGAAATTTCTTGCCCAGGGCACTAGCCCCGGGTGCCCGTGCGATGGTCAAGCCTTGCTTTTTTCCCCACTTCCCCCACAATTATTGATTTTCAGCAAAATGGTCAAAGCTGTGTGCTGTCTCAAATACATATCCCCCCCCCCCTCCCAACTAATCTATAAAATAGTATCAATGCTTTCGTTTAACTCATAAATCACTCCATAGGTCTTTATTAATTTTCTCCGCAACTAATGAAAATTTTTTAATTCTGTTTTCACTATTCCCTCGGGAAAACTCCTGAGCATCCGTATGTCAATTTTTGTACTTATACTTTCAATAGGGGCTGAACCTATAGAAGAACATACATACAGACAAACCTTTCCTTTTATTATTATAGATAAGAGATTGATCTCTTTCTTAATGTTATCGTTTCATCATATTTAAAATTTAAATAATATGCTGTTGTAGCCATTGCAAAACATTTTTGAGATCATTTGATATATCAGTACAATCTGTATCTACCGATTCACATGCACAAAAATTTAATCAATATAACTTTTCTCAATAAAGATTTTATGTATGTACTTTGGTGTAAGTTTATCCAATAGATGCTGAACTATATCCATACTGAAAATCTCAGAAAGTGAGGAAAAAAGTGCCACATGTCGGGCGACATTCATTCAAAATAAATCAACAAAATTTTTCCCGAGATCATCTCACATATTAAATTATGTGTACTTATACACTAAAGAAACTGAAGTATAACCATCATGTAAATGAAAGAAGCTACAGCATACAGAAGGTCCAACTTAATGCAGGTTTTGTGGAATCACGTCCATTATTTCATGAAATACAGCGTCCACAATATTTGATAACACACGCAGAAAAATATTTTTTTTTAATGACTAACTCGTATTTGAGGCATCTCAAAACGGCAAATTTATCAAAAATCGAAAGTCGAAAAAATTTCACGAATCCAACACTTTCCTCTTGTACATAACAGAAATTTAAAACAAGTCAATGCGGGCTCAGTTGGAAGAATAGATTGATTTTTTATGACCACCATTTTGTGATCCTTCAAGTGACTGCCATTTTGAAACAAAATGATTCGAGTTGATTAATAAACAAGTTTGAGACCTTGATCTGGGTTATGTACATAAACATACCGAGTTTCATGCAAGTCGCTTCTTTCAGGACCCGACCAACAAATTTTTATGCTTACGCCCAGTATCGTATGCAGGATTTTATTTCGGGGAGGGCTGTGTTAATCTTGATAATGTTACATATTGTACAGAAATCATGCATATTACTTTTAATCTTTAATTTTAAAACTTTCTGTAAAATTTCGGGAGGGCCTGCAGCCCGTCAGCCCCCCCTCTGGATACGCCACTGCTTACGGCACATTCAGTTTCTCCTGCTCCTCCTCCCTTAGAACAGATGAAATTGTAAAAACTATCAGGGGTCTACAAGGGAGCAGACTAAACTTCTCCCCTCCCCCTCCCAATGTTGAAGAAAATTACTTTAGTCAACCTACTGAAAAAAATATATATACAGTAGAACCTCGATTAACCAAAACTCCTCTCCGTTAACCGAAGTCGGTTTCTTCTTCACTTTTTTTTTCACTTTCTACTATCATCCAAAGTTTTCTCTTAACACACATGCATTTTTAAAGTTTTTTTTTTTTTTTCCCCACATTCCTTTTGTATGCAAGCCGTCCTTTCCAAACTACGAATGCAGATAAATATTTTCGAATTTCCTTTTTTAGAATTCCTTCTCGCAAGCTCAATTCTCGGTATGAGTGTACTCTTCCCCACTTTCAAACGTCCTAAACTTTCTAAACAAAAACACACCCCATTTCGAAATTTGGAAGGTCATTCTGCCAAGTCCCAGAACAATCGAATGTTATTGCACCCTCTGATTGTAAGCAAGTGCAAAGAACCTAACCTCTTTTGTCATCTCAAGTACAGAGAAATTTTCATTGCAGCAGAATTTGAAAATTTTTGTCACTTTGTGTCACTTATGATTCCTCTGAACTCATGCTTTTAAGAAAACTTCGGGATAGAGCTGCACGGCAAAGGATGGCCAATTTATACCAGATCAAGCTTCCATTTAAACCATTGTGCGTTTTTGTTTCAGAAATACATTTATTTTCATTTATTTAACAGTTAAAATAGTCATAATAACAGTTCAATGACGATACTACATAATAAACTAGATAACAGGGGTCGTACTCGCCGCCCCTTTTTCAGGACACATTTAAGAATAAGAAATTTTCTCCTATTTTGCCACCAGTAATTTCATGCAGAAATTTCTATGGTACTTTTTATAGAAATGTCTCCAGATTAATCTGGTCAGAGATCATCGTTAAAAAATAGTGGTAGGAATAGAGGTGGAAATTTGTCATATTTGAGAGTGTCCTGAAAAAAGGGCGGAGAGTACGACCCCTGAGATGATTACTGGTGAATTCTCGATTATCCGAAGTAAGTTCGGTCCCAATTACTTCGGATAATCGAGGTTCTACTGTATATATATATATATATGTATATACCTATAATAATTTGATCATTTTAGCCTGTTTCTGATCTGATACAAATTTTAATAGGCTGACTTAAAAAAGTATTTGGCCGAAAGGTGAATATCTCTTTGCGTTTGGACCGAAAGATAAATAAAATTACTTTAGTCAGCCTAACAACAGTATTTTTTAAAAATTTTTATCCATATAATTGAAACCCGTCTGAGTTACATAGGAAAAAATAAACGAGAATTTTTTTAAGTATTAATAAGATTTTGTGTTTCTTAATAACTTCACTTTTAGTGTTTGGGCCTTGGATGCCCATGCGATAGTCAGACCATGTTTTCTTCAATGCATTTTCTCTACGAATATGAATTTTCAAATGGCTACCTCTTCAAAACAAGATAGCGGCCGAGTTGAAAATAATTAAACTTGGAAGAGATGGGTTATGTATACCAGTTTCAAGAAAATCGGTTCATAAAAGACATTTTCTATCAAATTTAGTGTCCCACCAGTGACTGTGTGGTTCTGCATTCAAAGCTGGTAGATGAGAAGTGCAGGGTTCGATCCTAAGTCGCGCTTATCGACCTAGCCGTACGGAATTTTTCGTGGCTTTCTCCAAAACTCGCGTAAATACGGTCTAGGACCCCTTAGAAAGACCCCCCACGGAGAGAGACCCCCCATCCTACCATAGGCCTAGGACCCTAAAGTAGTCAATTAGCCTTAAAGCTACACAACCAAAACCTATCAAGTTTGAAATTTTTAAATAGCCGCCACTTTTGTACCAAAAATGACCTACGAACTCATCAAAGGCATTTTTACGGTAAGTCCATTGTCCAATTTTGGTTTGAATTGATTAAATACTTCGTAAGTTATTGTAATGACCAATTTTCAGTTATATATATAGATTAAGTTAGTAACTAATATTAGCCTATTTCAGAATGAATCAACCTAAAGCAGAATATTTATATTAAAATCAAAATTTTATTAAGAACAAAATTTTTATTAAAATTCATAAATGAGCTAATTTAGCATTGTCACATTTATTAAGAGCTGCTTTTAACTTATTGTATTAAATATTCTATTAGTCATTTCTATGATGCGTATAACTCAAGTGCTTTCGAGGAAAACCAATTATTTTTGCTATTCAGATTTACAAAAGACTCATGTACATATTTAAAGAGGGATGTTTCTTAAACTTATAGAGATTTTCATCCTTTCTTTCCTTCTTTCTCTCTCTCTCTGTCTCACTTTTCTTTTCCTTCTTTCTTTTTCATTTTTTTTCTTTTTGTAGATCAATAATTAGTTATTTACAAAATCTCTTTATTATTATTATTAAGAAAAAAGAAGAAGTTCTTGAATAGAGCTTATAAAATACTTTCTTTCTTCCTTTTTTTTTTTTTTTTTTTTTTTTTAATAATTTTTTTACGGTCCGAATATATATACTTTAATTTTAAAAAGCAAGAATAAAGAAAAACGAGCAGACCTATTTAAGCCAATTAATTTTTTCTTTTCTTTTCCTATGACTAAAAAGCTGAAAAATGAAAGTCTTTTGAAATTGCCATATCAAAGCGCAGTACCGCCAAAATGAATTTTATAAGCGGATGACGAAACCATATTTTCATTGACTATAATTATATATAATAAATGTATATAAAGACCCTCAAGTCACGGTATTTATTTATTTATTTATTTTTTTAAATATTATATTTCTAATTTAATTCTGCTATTATGAAAAATAAGAATAATTACAAATAAAAGATATACTATTTCTGAATTATATTTTTCATTGTACATATCAAACTAATATTTTGCCTATCGGAAAAACAAATAAATAAATTTAAAAAATATATAAACCTCTTTTCTTTTTATTTTGTTTCAAAGTATTAGACATAAAAATTTTCCCATAAACAAAATTTAATTTATACGACAGGACTTATTTTATTCTGTTCTTTTATATAAACTAGTTGGCATAGGTGGACTCTGCTCAGTTCCCCATCATATTTATGTTCTCATAAATTTATAGTGCAAGACATATTATAATCATGTTAAAAGAAATGAATTTGACCAAAGCTTGATACAGTGACAGAATGAAATCCAAGCCTAATAGGCTATCCACCGTTCACTTCGATATATTTATCTTATTCTAATCTATTGATTTATTTTAACAGGTTCGATTCCGTTGTTTAGTTTTCATTCTACTATTTCCAATGCAATAATCCTCAAAAATATTTATATGAAAAATTTACAAATTCGCTATGTTGATAAAATCGTAAATTACGATTAATTTACGAAATTTTCCTTTTTGAATATTTGTATTCAATCATGTTCAAACAAATATCATGAATGTAATTTTGAAGTTGTCTAATGTATTTATGATCCTCAAAATGGAAGTTTATGCTCAATTTTGCCTTATTCTGACCTTATTAAGTAAATCGTAAATTCCAAATAACTTACGAATTTTTTAAATTGGAAAAATCATAGTCTATGATATTCATGCCAATATCCTAAATAGTATTTCGAAAGTGGTTTGACATCTTTACGATGAAAATATCCCTCAAGATTGACGTTTATGTGAAAATTTGCTCTATTCTGCCATGTTAAGAAATTTGTAAATTTCCAATAACTTACGAAATTTTTATATTGGAAAATTCATAGTCATTAATATTCATGCCAGTGTCCTAAATAATATTTCAAAAGTAGTCTGACATCTTTACGATGAAAATATCTCTCAAATTTGACGTTTATGTGAAATTTTGCCCTATACTGCCATATTAAGAAATTCGTAAATTTCCAATAACTTGCGAAATTTTCAAAGTAGCATATTTATTGTTACTGATGTTCATTCCGGCATCAAAACTGATATTTTAAAACTGGTCCGACATTTTTACAGTAAAAAGTTTCCATTTAATGCACGTTTAAGTGAAAATTTGTGCTATTCTCCCATGTTAAGAAAATCGTAAATTTCTAATAACTTACGAAGTTTTTTAATTCGAATGTTGCAAATGAATAGGGTTCTTGCCAGTATCGAAAGTAATATTTAAAAACTGATCTGACCTCTCTGCGATCATGTGTTCGTGAGATATCGTGTAAACAGACTAACACACTAACGGACTGACACACTAACAGACACCCTACAGACAGACACCATACAAATTTTGTCATTTTCGGATTCCTCACACCTGAAAACGTATAAAAAAGTCAAAAAACCTAGGTCGAAATTTTTCACGATTACCTAAGTTCCCCATACCTATAGTATGATGGGGAACTAAAAAGTGCAGTAGCTCTAGCTGTGTTTCATTTTCTAGCTCCGGTCACGATTTTCGTTTCTTAAAATTTCTTTGGTATAGCTTTAGCATAGGAAGACTTTGGCGGCTTTTAAAATGTGTTGTCATTTTGGCACTGAATTAAAACGGCTACCTCATTTGCGTAAGTAAACACCTTGCAAGAAGCGTCCGTAATAAATTTCAAATTTCGCCAAGGTGTTCTGTACTCAATCTGTACAATTTCTTTAGCACGATGTAGTGTGGCACTCACACTACTTTCGCTTACCCTATATTAATATAGTTTAAGGTGTAAGAAATGAACATTTCTAGTATACAGGGTGGCCATAATTAAACTGACAGTGTTTGCAGTGTTCTGTAGAGTGATCTAATTGCGCGAATGGCGCCAAATTTTGTAGGAAGATTTAACAAGACGGGGGACGAAGGAAAAAATACATTAGTACCAAAAGTCACCGCTAGGGGAATATGTGGCGCTGTGTAAAAGAAATTAGAGTTCTAAAAAACACAGAATCAATATTGAAATAAAATTACCTTTTATTTAGAACATTTACCAATTTATAAGCAGTAATAAAGTTTCTTTATCTGCAATTTCACTTTCTGAGATCTTGTTCAGTCGTCGCCTCAAATGGATCGGTAACTTCGAGTGTTGGGAAGTTTGATCTGTTGACCGATTAAAAGACTTACTGGACAGAATCTGCCAATGGATCAGCCTAAAACTAAGGCGACCAAAATTTTGAAACCCAATTTGAGGACAAATCATCGCAGCGTCCCCAAATTGAAGGACTACTCGAGGACAGAGCTGAATTATGTTTTAATTTGAGGATATTTGAGGACAAATTTGTAAATTCGAGAACATTTGTCCTCAAATGATTTTCAAATTGCTGAGGACATAGGTCAAAATTCGAGGACTGTCCTCATGATTCGAGGACGTTTGGTCACCTTACCTAAAACGCTTTTCATTGGATGGTTGAAGCAACGCCATCTATAGTCGCAGTGTAATATTATTATTTCCGTTACTGCGCAATGAATCAGTCATGTGACCCAATGGCCCGAAAAAAATTTTCGGGCACTTTGATCTTTCGATCCGACTGCTTCATTGCACAGAACGACTTTGATGCCTTACACAGCGCCACATATTCCCCTAGCGGTGATTTTTGGAACTAATATTTTTTTAGTGCAATCCTTCGTCCCCCATCTTGTTAAATCATCCTACAAAATTTGGCGCCATTCGCGCCAAGATCACTCTACAGAACACTGTCAGTTTAATTATGGCCACCCTGTACTTCAAACAAAAGTTCAAATTCATTTTAAAAATAGTTTTATTCTACATAAATTCCTGGATAAAAGGAACTACTGCCCCTCTTTGACCCCATCCCATTTAAATGTTGTAATTATATTTATAAAACACTTAAGGCTGCCAATGTATTTTAAAATATAATATAAATTACAGAACTGCCGACAACGCCACTCTCTGAGATTTATTTGACTAATTTTGAGTAGTCCCTGTATATTATCTGTAAATTATATACGCAATAAAAAATATATTTAAATTTATTATAGGAAAAAAAAAAAAGAAGTGACACAAAAGAAAGATAAAAATCATCCCATAAATTTGGCTGGCATGTTCATGAGACATTCGGAGTTAGCATTATACGTATATTTCATTTTATTAATTTGTTCGAAAATTATCCACCTGGACTAATTTGGAAAAGGGCAGAACTGTAATGTTGTTTTCAGTGCACAGTTTTATAATGTACTAAAACAAAGGTTCTATCATCTCGTCATTAAAAACATAACTATATACATGAAGGTAAATTTTATGTATATTATATAAATAACCTTCACACTTTAATACAAACAAACAATTTTTAATTAAGTAATTTTAAAATTTTATGTGCATTGCGGAAAAAATAACAGCTTTGTGAACAGCTGTATTCGGTCGCGTCGATCAGAAAGTTAGAAAATTTTATTTTAGATCGTTATGCTTTTTTTACCATGTTTTTATTAACTTCTACTCTTGTTTGTTTGTTTGTTTGTCCGGTACAAATTTTGCAATCTATTTTTAACTAACTTCCCTACTAGCTAGACATTTGAAACTTTCACAGTAGCTCAGAACCCGGTGACAAGTGACAACACGAAGTCAGATTTCGAAGTCAGATTTTCGAATTTTCGAATAGTTTTTTTTAATTAATTAAAATATGAAAACAATAAGCTCTTAGCGTTAAAATAGCCCTCAAAATATTAGCTACTAGCAGGCTACGCCCGCTTCGCTGGTCACTATATTTAAATGAATTTTCAAAAGAATTGGATCAGCATTTATTTTTTACATCACATTACAAATAAAAACTTAAAAAAAAAAAAAAAAAAAAAAAAAAAAAACACTGAAATCGCTTTAGATCTCGCTTCTTCGGGTACCCGATGCCTAAGGCAGCTCTTTTTTCTGCCCGTACTTCATCGGGTCCAGTTTCCCATCCCACTGTCTACAGAAAGGTCTTTCCCGGGCACTTCAATCTGGGTATTTATCGACGATTAAAACAGGAATAAACTACTACGTCAGAAACGCCAAAGAAAAATTATTGAGGTGCATACAGCTGTTTCGGTAGCCTAAAGCGTACCGTCATCAGTGCAAAAAGAATTCTGAATCTTGAGAAGTGCTCGTATATATAGGAGAGGGACCGGATTTAGTTCAACCAATAGGAATACGGAAGAGGTGGGGAGTGTGGCCAATAGGAATTAAGGAATGTGTAGCTGTGTAAACAGTAGAAAAATTAAGGAAATGTGGACTGAATGTAAAATTTCCAACAATCAGACAAATAGGGAACAGCGAAATCACAATTTACAAGGTTTTTAAAATTTTTATAAATATGAAAAGCTTCAAAGAAATCGAGTTCATGAATGGATTTAGGTCTGCAAATTATTTTAGCTGAATTAAATTTAAAATTATGATTTTCCTCCCAGCAATGTTTAGAAATAGCCGATTTATTGGTTTCTTGTTTGCGGACGTAATTCATATGTTCTTTTAGACGAAATTTAAGACTGCGTTTAGTTTGGCCAATATATGATAAACCACACTGACAGGAAATACTATAAATGCCCCAAGAATTATGCATATCAATAGGATCTTTTAACTGAGAAAAGGTGAGTTTATTGGAAGGCGAAAATATTATTTTAAAATCATATTGTTTGAGAATTTTAGCTATGGTTTGACTGGTTTTAGAAAAATAGGGTAAAACAATACTGATATTAGATGTGACTGATTTAGTAGACGAAATACGAGGGAGTTGTAATTTTTGGATAGCTTTGTCTATAATGGAAGGGTCATAACCTCTGTCAATTGCGATGGCTTTCAGGTATTTAATTTCAGATTTCAATAAAATAGGATTTGAACAAATATTAAGGGCACGGTTTACAAAAGTATAGAAAGCAGCCATTTTTTGGTTAGGTGGGTGACATGAACGCGCATGGGGAGGAAGGGAGACTGCAAAATGTTTTCAAAACTGCCCTCACACTAATCTCACTATGGTTTCTTTTGATGTAAAATCTCTTTTCACTAATGTTCCAATAAGTGGCGCCCTCTGCTGTCTCGAAAATAGATTAAAAGAGTTTCATTTCACCTCTTTCGAAATACAAGAATTAATTTCTCTTACCCGCATTTGTTTATCACAAACCACTTTTTCTTTCCAAAATAAATTCTATCGTCAGTCTGAAGGTTTAGCCATGGGTTCCCCTCTCTCCCCAATTCTCGCAGACATTTACATGCACTATTTCGAAAGCAAGCTTTTTAAGAAAATATCTTTTCCTTTTTGGACCCGTTACGTTGACGACACCTTCACGCTTATCGACTTATCTCATCACAATATTGACCATGTCTTAGAAACCTTAAATTCAATCGACAGTAATATCCAGTTTACATATGAAATAGAAAATAATGGCTCCCTTCCATTTCTTGATACCCTCGTCTCTCGCACTGTAAATGGATTTTCAACCACTGTCTATCGTAAACATTTTGCAGTCTCCCTTCCTCCCCATGCGCGTTCATGTCACCCACCTAACCAAAAAATGGCTGCTTTCTATACTTTTGTAAACCGTGCCCTTAATATTTGTTCAAATCCTATTTTATTGAAATCTGAAATTAAATACCTGAAAGCCATCGCAATTGACAGAGGTTATGACCCTTCCATTATAGACAAAGCTATCCAAAAATTACAACTCCCTCGTATTTCGTCTACTAAATCAGTCACATCTAATATCAGTATTGTTTTACCCTATTTTTCTAAAACCAGTCAAACCATAGCTAAAATTCTCAAACAATATGATTTTAAAATAATATTTTCGCCTTCCAATAAACTCACCTTTTCTCAGTTAAAAGATCCTATTGATATGCATAATTCTTGGGGCATTTATAGTATTTCCTGTCAGTGTGGTTTATCATATATTGGCCAAACTAAACGCAGTCTTAAATTTCGTCTAAAAGAACATATGAATTACGTCCGCAAACAAGAAACCAATAAATCGGCTATTTCTAAACATTGCTGGGAGGAAAATCATAATTTTAAATTTAATTCAGCTAAAATAATTTGCAGACCTAAATCCATTCATGAACTCGATTTCTTTGAAGCTTTTCATATTTATAAAAATTTTAAAAACCTTGTAAATTGTGATTTCGCTGTTCCCTATTTGTCTGATTGTTGGAAATTTTACATTCAGTCCACATTTCCTTAATTTTTCTACTGTTTACACAGCTACACATTCCTTAATTCCTATTGGCCACACTCCCCACCTCTTCCGTATTCCTATTGGTTGAACTAAATCCGGTCCCTCTCCTATATATACGAGCACTTCTCAAGATTCAGAATTCTTTTTGCACTGATGACGGTACGCTTTAGGCTACCGAAACAGCTGTATGCACCTCAATAATTTTTCTTTGGCGTTTCTGACGTAGTAGTTTATTCCTGTTTTAATATTCCAACGCCAAGTCTCCTGCTATTATTTATCGACGACTTGTGGATTTTCTGTTATTTAAGAACTACGATTTTAAAGATGACTGTATCTCAGTATCTATTATATATTTTAGTTTTTGAACCATGTGTTTTATAGCCCCAGTTATTTACACAATATTACGATTTGATTCAGACCAGTGAAATAAAATAAAATAAAAAAGTAGATTTTTTCTTAAAAGGAATTAAATACATGAAAAACAAACGAATTTTAATCAGTTTAATCCTTTCTACTATAAACTAGCATTTTTTTCGCCTAATAAATATTGTAAATAATAATAATAATAATAAAAAAGATTTTTCTTTTAAAGGAATTAATTAAAAAATGACAATAAAAAGTTGCTATACTATAAAATTTATATATAAACGTAACAATTTATTTCTATAGAGTTCTAACAACCACGTGACTTTCTTCTTAGCAACCGTACTTTGCTGAAGGACAACGCAAATTTTTCCATGCCTTTGGAAGTGTAGTAGTCGAATTTTTTTTATGCTTTTGCAAATGCATTTACAACACTGTGTTACAATAAATTTGTAACACTATTCCGCATTGATAAAATGAGTCAGTGAGGTCAACTGTCCCTCAGCAAACATGCTCGTGACGTCATCTGTTAGAACTCTATTGCATTACCATACCATTTGATTTTCAATAAATATAATTGAAAAAAAAAAAAAAAAAGAATTTCGTCTTCAAATGAATGTATTAAATAAAAAATAAATAGTAAAATAACCGCTGCTAAGATACGCAGACGATTACAATAAAAAAATTAAATTTATGAAAAATGAAGCATTAAAGCCAATATTTAAAATCGAAAAAACATTAATTTAAAAAATTCAAATTTGAAATTCGAAAAAAATCTCGATGAGGTGCACACCTGCAGGGTCCCAGGTACCTATATGCCAAATTTGGAAGCTCTGCGGTCAGTAGTGTGAACACCAGAGCGCAGACAGACACACACACACACACACACACACACAGATACACAGACACTTCTCTTTATTTATATAGATAATTTAGTTGTTGCCAAAAAAAAAAAAAAAAAAAAATTACGAGTTCATTTTCTTTCGACATAAAAATAAATACATTTAATTAAACGTGAGCGTTAAAAAATTGCAAAAAGTTAAATTATGCATCTGGCAAAAATTAACGTCATTATCACTTTAAAGATTTTCTACACATTGATAAATTGCTAATGTAGTTCATGATGCAAATATATGTTGTTCTGACAGGATTAATATTTTATTTTCAAAAGCAACTTTTTTTTATATTCAAATTTCCCGTAACTCTTTAACCAATCACATTAGAACATCCATCTTTGGAATATCGATAATGAGGATTTTCTCGCCAAAACTGGCTAAAAATGTCGCCAAGGCCAAAAAGTCACCGTATGTGGCGCCAAATCCATTACCTATTGGAGCTTTTTAATGCGTTTTAAAGGGAAAATTAAGCTATTTTAACGCGAAAAAGAACTGGAAATGCAGAAAATTGACATTTTATCAACTTACTAAGCCTCTTTGAACGAATTTATACAAAAATAAATACAATTATTTACAATTTCGTCACAATACGCATTGATAAAGTGCTAATGTAGTTAGTTCTATAGCTATGATTCAACAGAAAATTTAAAAACATGGTTTATAAAAAGTTTTTTATCTTATAATTATTATATCTTTGAATTATCCTCTGAAATACTAAGATTATTTAAAATTTTTAACATAAATTTAAATTAAAATGCCTTTATATTTATATGTTAATTTGTACTCTTAAATTTTATGATATCGATATTGCATATAATTCGTCTAATGGTATTTTTATAAAATATCTTTGTCAAAATTCCAAAAGAGATTGTATTGGCTTTCCTCAAATGCTTTCAACTCTTGCGTTAATTGTTTGAAAGAACTAAAATCGGTTCGTAGTTCGTACTAAGAAAACTTCAGCACTTTGATTGTGTCTTTAATTTATGCAAGCGTAATAATTATCTGATATCACGCCACTGTACATCAGCTGATATAATACATTTTGTTTAACCATTCTTTAATTACCAATTGCAGACACGGCGACGCCATTCAAGTCTTTTATTTCAAAGGCCTAATAATATCAACAATTCTATTATATATTGAACAGTTATTGAATATAATCAGTCACAATTACGTAACCGTGTGATTTATGACGCCAGTAAATCGTCTGGATAACTGCATCTATTCTTTTGTTTCCAGACTGACTAAATATTATTTTGTGAAAATTATGATTGATTCCATAAATTATGTGATTTATAAAATCTTGATGAGTAATAAATTTGTCTATCCAAGAGAATAAATAATCTAATTTACTCAAGCATGAAAAGTAGACAAGAAAATGAAATCGCTGAATTCATTAAATAAAGAAAAGCACAGATTCCGGATTGCATCAGTGTTTTAGGAAAGAAAAATAAACTTCGTAGGTTATTTTTGAATGCATAAATCTGTATTTTTCAGTACGCGAAATGTTTCTTGGGTAAATGCAATTTAGTTTGGAGTAAATTCTCTGATACTATTTTCAGACATCCGTGAAAACTCCATAAAACGACCACCCACTTGGGGACATAATATCGCGGGACAAAATATCGAATAAAAAAAAAGTAGTATGATCTATTTGAAAATTTGTATTTGTGTCACGTGGGATCTCTGGCCTTAGAAATCTAAATTAATTAATTAAAATACATAAATAAATGCATTATAGAATGGGATTTTATTACTTTATATATATTTAATTTTAAGTTATTTTATCATTTGCTTTTCACCATTGAAAATATATTTTAAAAATATTGTACTTCACTGCTGTACATCAAAGCTGAACACTGTTCAGAAACCTTAATTAAAAAATTTAAAGTAGATAAGTACGATTGAATTCTTTATGACTAATCTTGACAAAAGTTAATTAACATAGTCTTTAAACTCTTTTAACCCTTTAAGGTTCACTACTTAATTTATTTTAAAAATTACTAAACTAATTTTAAAAATGGCTTTTAGCCACATAGCTGATCATAAATATTTAAAAAATAAAAAATTAGCATTGTTCCTTTTCGAGAAATTTTCTGTTTGAAACATCTGTAAGTAAACCTTATTAAATTCAAATAGTATTTAATTTAATAAATAAATCACTTTATAAGTAAACATTATCGACAACAACAACTCGTAAAAGTTGCATAGATCCCAACATTTCAATCTATTCCGGAGTATTTTAACCCTTTGCGGGGCAAGGTAATTCTGATCATTTAAATTACACTGCCACCAGAATTTACGAACATAATTATAATAGAAAAAATTTTAAATTTTCATGTTGAAAAAAGGGCGTTTTCTGCTTTGTTATAAATGTAAATTTTTGCTAAAAAATTTCCGGGATGAGTTTTTGCACTTGAGAATTAAAATTAGGTGTTCCATCAGCGGGAACACTGCGACTCAAAGGGTTAAGCAAAATTTAAAACAATTTTTGAGGTATACATGTCTGTATGTTGAGTGCTCTTACTATGGTTATGTTTCGTTATGAAATTTTATACAACATTATAAAAATTGCCAACTTCTTTTTGCATTCCGTTCATTTATGTAGGCGATATTTTGTCCACGCGATATTTTGTCCCCAACTGCCACCCACTATGCTATAGGAAGCTGACCCTTCATAGATGTAGCACATATATATATATACATAAAAACTGGAGCAAATTGTTCAGTTTGGCATAATTTATCAGTGGAAAAAATAAGATCTCTATTAATTTAAAAATTTCTATACTTACAGCGGACAATACCTAATCTAGCGGATAGCCGCGGCCAATATTATTCTAGGGGAAAATTTGTTTCCATAATTATTTATTGGCTAATGTTTTTATTATTATTATTATTATTATTCCATTTTCACATTCAGAAAATTCACAATCCTTAAGTTAGTTCTCGTTTTCCAAAAAAGGATTTTTTTTTTTTAATTTAAATTTTAGTACAAAAATGCGAATTTTCACTTAGTGCATTTTCCTCAATTTTTAACCGCAAAATGAAATACTAAAAATTTAAAAAATAAATTTTCGGAAAATAAATACTAATTTAACGAGTGTGAATTTTCTGAAAGTTAAAACGGAATAAAAAAAAAAAAAAAAAAAAAAAAAATACATTAAGTAATGAGTAATAATGGAATCAAATTTTTCCATATAATAACATGGGCCACGGCTGTCGGTGAGATTAAGTATTGTTCACTCTTAAGTTTTCCTGCAGGAAATATTACTTTTAGTTTTTAATTTAATATAACCGTAAGGCTCCTCTTTCTCTCTTACAATTTCTCCGTATCCGGTCACAAAATACCATGTAACTCTATTAAAAAAAATTTTGTTTATAGAATAAATTACTATTTAATGTACTTTTTTTAAATTCCGTTTTCAGAATCGGAAAATTCATAACCGTTAATTTAGTATTCGTTTTCTAAAAATTTATTTTTGAAATTTTTCATATTTCATATGATTTTACAGCTATGAAATAAGAAAAAGACACTTGGTTAATTTTTTTGCATTTTTAAACTCAAAATTTAAACTTAAAAAAAAAAAAAAATCAGTTTTTATGAAAAGAGTACAAATTTATAGATTATGAATTTTCTGAATGTGAAAACGGAATTTTAAAAGCTACATGAGGTAATGAGTCTGTTCACCGGAGACGGGAAATTGTATTAGGGAGAGAGAGGCCTAACATGGATTAAAAGCTTTTATTTTAGTATTAAAGTCAACATTTACTCATTTGGTAGCAAATACGTTTAAATTTATTAATTACACTAGCATAGGCTACGCTCGCTTTGCTGGTCACTATATTTAAATTAATTTTCGAAAGAATTGAATCACTAATTATTTTTTATATCACATTATAAATAAAAACTTAAAAAAAAAAAGCATTGAAATTGCTCTAAATCTCACTTCGGGTAACCGCTGCCTACGGCATCTCTTTTTCCGCCCACACTGCATCGGGTACAGGTTTCACTGCCTGCAGAAAGGTTTTTCCTGGGAACTTCAGTTTGGGTATTTAACGACAACAGGTGGATCTACTATTATTTAAGAACTACGATTTTAAAGATGACTGTATCTCAGCATCTATTAAATATTTTGTTTTTGAACCATGCATTTTATAGCTGCCGCTCTTTATACTATATCACAATTTGATTCCTGTCAATATAATAAACAAAAGAAAAAATATCTTTTCCTTTAAAAATAATTAAATAAATAAAAAAAAAAACAATTAAATTTTAATTTTAATCAGTTTAATACTTTCTACTATATACTACCATTTTTCCCGATAAATACTATAAATTAAATATATATATATTTCAAAGGAATTAATTAAAAATATATAAAATAAAAAGTTGTTATACTATAAAAATTATACATAAACAAAACTGTTATAAATACATTTTTAAATTTAAAATTTAATATACTTAATTTTTCTACTGCATTACCATTTGATTTTCAACAAATATAATAAATTAAAAAAAAGATTTCGCCTTCAAATGAATGAATTAAATAAATAAAATAATAAATAGCGTAATTGCCGTTGTTAAGATACGCAGACGATTAAAATGAAAGAAATATTAGAAAAAATGAAACATAAAAACCAATATTTAAAAGTGAAAAAAAAAAAATTGAAAAATTCGAAATTTGAAAAAAATCTCAATGAGGTGCCTAGCTGGGTCCCAGGTATCCATCTGTCACATTTTGTAGCTCTGCAATCAGTAGTGTGAGCATTAAAGGGCAGATAAACACACAGTTGCACAGATAGCTACTTCTCTTATAGATAATAGTATGATACAAAATTCCTTTTTCCAAGCTTAAGCATTGTCTCTAAGTAAACACATTCAGAAATGCTAAATCGCATCATTTATCTTTTTGCTTCCATTACTCAATTACCACAGGTAATAGAAGTATTGTATTCGGTGAAATATTTCTATATCGATTTTTTCACTTTTGTTTTACATGATTTAAGGTTTTCTAAGTCAAAAAAAAAAAAAAAAAAGTTTGTGGTAATTGGTCAGTGTTTATATGTGTGTTTATCCGTGTGGGGTATCTCCTGACGACCATATTTACAAAATAAATAAAGACAGAACCACGAAACTTTAAAAGTAGGTCAGGTCTGGTGTGTTAGATGATTTTGTCAACTTTCAGTGAAAATTGGAAAATCGTATGTGGGACCGATAGTCTGTATCACAGAAACGACTCCAAGGATTTTTTTTAAAGTTGCTACATTAACTCCCTTTCAGATATCCCTTCGTATGTATTAATTGGTCACTTCAGAAAAAGTGTTAGGCGTCCTGTATAAGGGAGTCAATTTTAGGTCTCGCAAGTGCGTTTCTTAAAAATAAAAAAATAGCTCAATGAATTTTCTTTAAACTCGCCCTATTCATTCCCTTTTATATGTTCTTTCATATGTAAATGTTGGTTTCTTGTGAAGAGGGGAGTTTCCAAAGTCTTGATAACAATTGGAAATAAGATTGAAAATTGGTACCTCAAAAACAGCTTTAACTATTTTCTTCAAATTTGCTACGTAAACCCTTTTTTCTCAATGCTGCTATTAAATTTAGAAGTTTATTCTATTCATACAACTTTCACTCGTTGCACTCCTTGAAACTTATCCCTCTTGACCAAACGTTTCAAGTAAGCAACTTCATACGAATTTCAAAATACAATATTTGAATTGCCTGCAGTTATTTATTTTTAATATAAGTTATACTGTTAACAAACATGCACGAAGATCAACCTTTAAAACTTGACTTTATTTCAAGGAACCTCAAAACGCGAAATTATAGAAAACAACTTATTATTATTTTTTTTTTAACTAATATGGGTATGGGGGATTTATTTCTATTCTTCAGCAGTTTCCCTGGACATAGTTAAAATCTAGTAAGGCACTTCCATCAATGACATTCCATATAGAAAAGAATGTCTTCAATTAATTATTGGTAACCCAATATGGCATTTACAAATTACATACACACCGCACTGTGTCCTTAAATATAGTCATATATTAATCACATACAGCACAACGTGAAATGCACTTCCACCAATATCAAGATAAGCCACACCTCTATTCTAATTCTTTTTGGTAGCCATGTAAAAGAATGGTGAATGATTTTCGTACTGTACTCCATACGAGACATGATTTTGTGTACATAAAAAATACGTATTCATTTATTTTGGTTTAATGCAGCCTATAGATGTTAAACTCTACTTACCTACAAATTTGCCCCTACACATAATGTATCGGAATTCTTTCGAATGCCCCTGTATACGAACCATTTGCTTGATCTCAACGGAAAGTTTAGTGTAGCATCCCTCTATATGACACAGATTTAGAATACTGAGTTTAAACGTTCTGCTTATATTTGTTCTCGAGATATGATAACAGGCACACACTCACAGACACTGACACACACATACGCAGACCAACGGCTAAACGCCTGTTTTTCGGATTTTGGGGACCTTAAAACGTGTACGTATAGCAAAAACTCAATTTCGAAAATTTGACTAAAAAACAATACTTTCTCTACCATATACATAGTATGAAAAAAAATGCTTTTGGATTTTATAGTAAATCCGATTCTTAGCTTCATAAAAATAGCACTATAATGAACGTCCATAAAGAAAACCCAGTTCATTGATAAGATAAATTTATATTTACGTTTTAACACATTGACCATATTCATATACTGAAAAAAAAAGAAACTACAAATTAAAAAAAAAAAAAACATTTTAAGATTGCATTCAAAAGACTTTTTAATACACACACACACACACATATATATATACATTGTGTATATCTATAAATGCATAATTCTAGGATCTTCATGGAAGTTTGTCAAGGTATATATTCTAGACAAAAAATTAGAAAATCCTTATTTTTAACTTTTTTTTTTTCCTCTCCAAATTAAATATATCGAATCTCTTTAATGGATTTTATTATTATTATTTATTATTTTGTCTTACCTACGTATGGTAGAAAAAGTATTGTCTTTGAATCGAATTTTAAAAATTATGTTTTTCGTTGTGTCCATGTAACAAACTATAAGTGTTAGATTCTCTAAAATCTATACAGTTCTTGTGATGGTAACCAATATATAATTTTCAGTTCAATTGGATAAGGCATTTAGACGCTATCGCAACTTAGTAATTTGAATCCATAAGCCATAATGATAATGAAAATTGAAAGATTTTCGTTGTGTCCCTGTTATAAAACTAAAAGGGCTAGAATCTCCAAAAATCATACAGTTCGTGTGATGGTGGCCTATAATATGCATATAAATGTTCAGTTCATTCGAATAAGGCGTTTCGACGCTATCACACTTTAAATAATTTGAGCCCATAGGCCTATAATGATAAAGAATTTTCGTTTGTGTCCCTGTAAAAAAAACTATAAGTATTCACCAAAATCAATAAGGTTCGTGCTAGGGTGATTTATAACATCCGTAGCAACTTTCAGCTCGTTTGAACTATGTGTTTGGAGAAGCTATCGTGTTTACACAACACACATGCACACGCACAATGAAAATAGCAAAAATAAGCTCAGGGAACATTAAAATGTTCATGCATCAAAGTCTCAACGTCGAATTTTTGTCATGATTACAAAGTATAAGATCGTGTTATCTATTGTATGACGAGTCGTTTATATGACATATACAAAATAATAAACATCTAGAGCCCCTAAATAAAATAATAGGCCGGCGCATCACCGCCATTTTTTTGCCTCCGAAGAGGACAGCATTCCCGCTTGGCGTCCTTATCGCTTCCCTAATGATTCTAAGAAATCTTGATCTGAAGCTAATCCGGTGAAGATAAGAGCAATAAGCAACAATAATATTCCTAAAAACACATTTTTTTCATAGTACATTCTCAGAATGTCATTTTATTCTGAGGATATCCTATGGATGTACGATGTGTTGTTAGGGCGGTTTTTGTTTCTTTTACAAAATGTCGCCAAAACTCAAATACGCAGTAATGGAAGGTCTGTGAACACTTTATAATCACTTCTTGAAAGATTATAGCAGTTTATCGCTAAACAAACTTCCATATCATAGTTTACTTAGCTGAAATTATGAAATATAATAAAATAAGTTACTCTAAAGTAACGTAAGACGATAAAAAAAAAAAAAGTGTTTGTGGTTTGTTTATCAGAGAAACGCGCTGGGTACATGTGGCAACCCTAAGGCAACAAAATGCCTGATGCGCCAGCTCGTATATATAGGAGACTTATAAACATCAAGTCATTCGTTTCCTCACTGGAATATATTCACTTTGAGGAGAAGAAGAAAAAAATCTGGAGTGACTCCACTCGACTTTCCGAACATTGAGTAATTAACAGTTTTGTAGATAAAGTAAAGAAAGAGTAGTTGTTAAACAAACAAAAGAGAGAAAACCATAATAGAGTGTTTGAGTATTTTTCTCCATCTATTACACGTTGTTTTATTTAACGCTACTGAACTTTGAGCCCATAGATCATAATGACAAAGAAATTTTCGTTGTGTCCCTGTAAAAACCTATAAATGTTAGATTCACCAAAATGCTTATAGTTAGTGCAAAAGTGATTTATAATACTCATATAAATTTTAGCTGAATTCAATAAGGCGTTTAGATGCTATCGTACTTTTAAAAATTTAGTCCCATAGGCCATAATGATAAAGAATTTTTCTTTGTGTCCCTGTAAAAAAACTGTAAGTGCTAGATTCACCAAAATCTATACAGTTAGTTCAACTGTGATCTATAACATGTGTACAATTTTTTTGCTCGGATTAATAAGGCGTTTAGACACTATCACATTTTTAAAATTTGGCCCCATAGGCATAATGATAAAGAATTTTTCTTTGTGTCCCTGTAAAAAAACTATAAGTGCTAGATTCTCCAAAATCTATACAGATTGAGTATTTGTGATCTATAATATGTGTATAAAATTTTTGCTCAATTGAATAAGGCGTTTAGATGCTATCGCACTTTTAAGATTTTGCTCCCATAGGCCATAATGATAAAGAATTTTTCTTTGTGTCCCTGTAAAAAAACTATAAGTGCTAGATTCACCAAAATCTATAGGGTTCGTACTATGGTGACTTACAATAAGCGTATCAACTTTCAGGTTAATCGAACGAAGCGTTTAGACGCTAGCGTGTTCACCCACAGACATACACACATACACACATACACACATACACACATACACACATACACACACACATACATACATCATCGTAAAAATAGTGAAAACGGACTCAGGGGACCTCAAAACGTATAGAAACATCAAAATCTCGAATTCGGATTTTTGACATGATTACAATACTTTCCTCACTATAGTGTTCGGAAAGTAAAAATAATAACGGGAGAGGAAGGAGTATAGTTTTAATGACAAAATTTCCGCCTTGAATTCGGTTTAATGAAGGGTGTAGATGTAACAAATGAAAGCAAAGCTTTCCGTTGTTTTTTGCATTGCGAAGTATTCGTTTGCAACACATTCTTTTGTAATAGTAAATTCAGGTTTCTTTATCTTTTCTTTTTTCCTCTAAAGCAAAGGAAATGTTGACGGAAGTTAATGTAAAAAACTTTTTTTAATAACAAGTTTCTTTTTAATAAATTAAAACCATTTATTAAAATCAAACTTAAAAATAATTTCTGTAATAATTCCAGTAATTTAATTCCTCATAGTAAAGGGTTTCATATTTTCTCTTATATAAGCGGCAATTTGTCAGCACGCTAAATCTTAACTTTTCAATATCTGACGATATTTTAAACTGCAATGTTTATTTATTCAGAAAATGTTGAAAAGTAATAAGGTAGGTGCGCAGTAGTGGGAACTGCACACTGTAAAAAATTGCGCTAATTTTTACTGCAGAATATGCTGGCAAAAATGACTGCCAACATTAGCATATTTTGCTGTTAAACAGAATAATTTACAGCAAAAACATCTATGAAAGATTCTCTCTTCACAGATGGTTCTGCTGTAAATTATTCTATTTTACAGTAGAAAGTGCTGACGCTCATGTTTTCTAGCATATTTTACTATAAACATTGCCGTAATTTTTTACAGCATACTAGTAGTGGACACTGTACTAGAAGAGGATACTTTCAAATTTAAACACTAAAAGCAAGAAAGAAAAATCATGCAGTACTCATTGATTAATAACACTTTTCAACTGTACGTAATTGTTGTATCGAATAACTTTTAATATTCTTTGCCTACGTTATCACACAACAGACAGAAGGACTAAAAAATATACAGATAGACTAATGAATTTTAGAATTACTCTTGGGCATTTTGGAAAGTGTTAAAAAGGCTTAACGCAAAAGAAAATGCAGCCATTAGATTATAATTACAGCTTTTGATCTCTCTGAATATTTTAGTGTAGCCCTGTAAATCAGAAAGTTAATCATATCATATTCTATACAAAACATTATTTTAGAATATTACCAATACAATTCTATTTTTGATTTTTACAGTAGAAAGTTTTTTAAATGTAACTTTCAAAAAATTCTGTCCTAAAACGTAATGCATTGATATTTTTTGTTGTTGTTGTCCCTGTAAACAAACTAGTTGTACAGGACCTATTAATGTCATTTTAAATGGGGAACATTCTATACGGAAAATATTTATAAAAATAACTCTCATAGTACACAATGCTTTCGAATGCTTTTGGGTGTCCCTGTACACAAACCAGAAGAGAGATTTACTTCATTTTCAATATGGAACATCCGATAGTAAACTTCAATAAAATATATCAGTTTCGAGAAATTCCATAAATATTTACGGGAGTTAGAGCGCGGGCAGACAGACAGGCAGACAGTTGGACAGATACACAAACTGAAATCATATTCATACTTCAAAATGTTAGAAAGTGTTAAAAACGCTTAATGAAAACGAAAGTACAATTCTAGCAACTTTTTATTAACAGCTCTTAATATAAATGGATATTTTTGTGGCACCCTGTAAATCTAATGCTAATCATGCTATATTCTATGGAAAGCATTTGTGCATATAAATAACATATTTCAATTTCCTAAAACTTCGTGGAAAGTAAAGTTATTAAAATTTGATTTATAGAAATATCTCTCATAGAACACAATGCTTTCGAATACTTTTAAGTGTCCCTGTACATAAATCGATGGTGGTATTTCCTCCATTTTATACAAGAAGCATCCAATAGTAAACTTGAATAACATATTTCAATTTCATTGAGATATGTCTACAGTAAAGGTATGAAAATATGGTTTATAGAAATACCTCTCATAGAACACAATGCTTTGAAATACTTTCGGGTGTCCCTGTACACAAACCAGTTGAGGTATAAACTCAATTATCAATAGGAAACATCCGATAGTGAACTTGAATAACATATATCAGTTTCAAGAAATTCCATAAATATTTACGGGAGTTAGAGCTCGGACACACAGACAGGCAGACAGACAGACGGACAGGCAGATACACAAAACTGAAATGATATTTACATTTAAAAAATGTTAGAAAGTGTTAAAAACGTTTAACGTACACGAAAGTACAATTCTAGCAATTTTTTATTAATAGCTCTAAATATTAATGGATATTTTTGTGCCACCCTGTAAATCTAATGCTAATCATGCTATATTCTATGCAAAGCATTCTTTTGTGCATATAAATAACATATTTCAATTTCCTAAAACTTCGTGGAAAGTAAAGTTATTAAAATTTTATTTATAGAAATATCTCTCATAGAACGCAATCATTGGAATACTTTTGAGTGTCCCTGTATATAAACCGTTGGTGGTATTTCCTCCATTTTATGCAGGAAAAATTCAATAGTGAACTTGAATAACATATTTCAATTTCATTAAGGCATGTCTACAGTAAAGGTATAAAAATATGGTTTATAGAAATACCTCTCATAGAACACAATGCTTTAAAATACTTTCGAGTGTCCCTGTACACAAACCAATAGAAGTATAAACTCCATTTTCAATAGGCAACGTTCGATAGTGAACTTGAATAACATATTTCAATTTCATTAAGATATGTCTACAGTAAAGGTATGAAAACATGGTTTATAGAAATACCTCTCATAGAACACAATGCTTTGAAATACTTTCGAGTGTCCCTGTACACAAACCAATAGAGGTATAAATTCCATTTTCAATAGGGAACGTTCGATAGTGAATTTGAATAACATATTTCAATTTCATTAAGATATGTCTACAGTAAAGGTATGAAAACATGGTTTATAGAAATACCTCTCATAGAACACAATGCTTTGAAATATTTTCGGGTATCCCTGTACACAAACCAATAGAGGTATAAACTCCATTTTCAATAGGGAACGTTCGATAGTGAACTTGAATGACATATTTCAATTTCATTAAGATATATCTACAGTAAAGGTATGAAAATATGGTTTATAGAAATACCTCTCATAGAACACAATGCTTTGAAATACTTTCGGGTGTCCCTGTACACAAACCAGTAGAGGTATAAACTCCATTTTTAATAGGGAACATCCGATAGTGAACTTGAATAACATATATCAGTTTCAAGAAATTCCATATATATTTACGGGAGTTAGAGCACGGACAGGCAGACAGACAGACGGATAGGCAGATACACAAAACTGAAATCATAATTACACTTAAAAAATGTTAGAAAGTGTTAAAAACGCTTAATGTCAACGAAAGTACAATTCTAGCAATTTTTTATTAGTAGCTCTTAATATAAATGGATATTTTTGTGGCACCCTGTAAATCTAATGCTAATCGTGGTATATTCTATGCAAAGCATTTTTTTGTGCATCTAAATAACATATTTCAATTTCCAAAAACTTCGTGGAAAGTAAAGTTATTAAAATATGATTTATAGAAATATCTCTCATAGAACGCAATGCTTTGAAATACTTTTGAGTGTCCCTGTACATAAACCGATGGTGGTATTTCCTCCATTTTATACAGGAAACATCCAATAGTGAACTTGAATAACATATTTCAATTTCATTGAGATATGTCTACAGTAAAGGTATGAAAATATGGTTTATAGAAATACCTCTCATAGAACACAATGCTTTTAAATACTTTCGGGTGTCCCTGTACGCAAACCAGTAGAGGTATAAACTCAATTTTCAATAGGGAACGTCCAATATTGGACTTGAATGACATATATCAGTTTCAAGAAATTCCGTAAATATTTACGGGAGTTAGAGCGCGGAACGACAGGCAGACAGACAGACAGACGTCATAAACACTTTTCAACCTTGTTGAAAAGTGTTAAAAATGTTAGAAAATGTTAAAAACGCTTAACGTAAACGAAAGTACAATTCTAGCAATTTTTTATTAATAGCTCTTAATGTAACTGGATATTTTTGTGCCACCCTGTAAATCTAATGCTAATCGTGCTATATTCTGTGCAAAGCATTCTTTTGTGCATAAAAATAACATATTTGAATTTCCAAAAACTTTGTGGAAAGTAAAGTTATTAAAATTTGATTTATAGAAATATCTCTCATAGAACTCAATGCTTTGGAATTCTTTTGAGTATCCCTGTACATAAACCGATGGTGGTATTTCCTCCATTTTATACTGGAAACATCCAATAGTGAACTTGAATAACATATTTCAATTTCATTAAGGCATGTCTACAGTAAAGGTATAAAAATATGGTTTATAGAAATACCTCTCATAGAACACAATGCTTTAAAATACTTTCGAGTGTCCCTGTACACAAACCAATAGAAGTATAAACTCCATTTTCAATAGGCAACGTTCGATAGTGAACTTGAATAACATATTTCAATTTCATTAAGATATGTCTACAGTAAAGGTATGAAAACATGGTTTATAGAAATACCTCTCATAGAACACAATGCTTTGAAATACTTTCGAGTGTCCCTGTACACAAACCAATAGAGGTATAAACTCCATTTTCAATAGGGAACGTTCGATAGTGAATTTGAATAACATATTTCAATTTCATTAAGATATGTCTACAGTAAAGGTATGAAAACATGGTTTATAGAAATACCTCTCATAGAACACAATGCTTTGAAATATTTTCGGGTATCCCTGTACACAAACCAATAGAGGTATAAACTCCATTTTCAATAGGGAACGTTCGATAGTGAACTTGAATAATATATTTCAATTTCATTAAGATATGGCTGCAGTAAAGGCATGAAAACATGGTTTATAGAAATACCTCTCATAGAACACAATGCTTTGAAATACTTTCGGGTATCCCTGTACACAAACCAGTAGAGGTATAAACTCCATTTTCAATAGGGAACGTCCGATAGTGAACTTGAATAACATATATCAGTTTCAAGAAATTCCATAAATATTTACGGGAGTTAGAGCGCGGACGGACAGACGGACAGACAGACAGACAGACAGACAAACCGAAGTCATAAACACTTTTCAACCTTGTTGGAAAGTGTTAACTAGTAGATCTGCAGGTCAAAAGCCTCAACGTCCTATTTTCATCATTCATTATTCAACAGATCATGTTTATTTATTTAATCCATATTATATATATATATATATACACATACATATATATATGATTGATTCGCTAGATAAGCAGGTACATTTCTGAGGGGGCTACGGCCCCTCCTTAACCCCCGCTGTATCGCTCTGTACATATGTGTATATTTATATATTTTCTTGGTAACCGATAGCCTTCTATTAATTCCTTGTAACTCATAAATATTTGTACGAAATTTCATGCAAAATGATTGCATAACTTATCGGAAATATTTCATGTAACCCTGTAAACTAATAACCAATTACATTACAGAATGCTATCGAAATTCTTTTCTCCACTTTTGTAAGGTCCTGTACATTAATTATGAAGCCTATGCACACATATTTTCTATAGAAAACATGAGTTTGAGCATACCAATAATGTACGCTAATATCATTTTGTTAAATGGAGAGTAACAATATTAAAATCCGTTCAAACAAAATTCACCCCATAAGTTGTAATGATAAGATAAACTTTGGTGTGTCCCTGTATAAGATCTTTAAATAATATAGGCATAAAAAAAAATTATGCAGCTACTTCTGTAGAGAGCCTGAATGTGTGTACCAATTTCCAAGTCAGTCGGGGAATTTTTGTAGCTGCTATTGTGGTACATACAAATTCTGTCCATAGGCTGTAATGATAAGAAAAACTTTGGTGTGTCGTGTCCCTGTACACGAACTGCAAATAGAATACACACCTAAAACTATACTGCTAATTCCGTGTAGCTCATGACCATGTGTACCAAGTTATAAGTGTATAGGTTGATCTTTTGCGGTCGCTATCGCGAGACAGACACGCACTCGCACAAACAGAACTCAAAATCTTTTTAAGTCTCCGGATGGAGGCCTTCACTGACGTTTCGACAATAAGCTTAAGTCCTGTATATGTTTGCCTAACATTTAGTTCTCTGGAGCATTCAACCAAGTTTGAACGCTGGATTACAGTCAATGACTAGCATTTTGTGTTCCAGTTACTAAACGTAAAAATAAAGTTACGCCTCTAAAGCTGCAATGACCCTTTTCTTTTCGAAGAAGGGAAGTGACCATTTGAAAAATGGTCAACACTGAATTTTACAGCAGTTTGTTACAAAAGTGGTTATTGGATTTTTTTCTAGAAGAACGAAGTTGTCCGTAAAATTTAAGGGCTCTAATTTCTTCTAATTTTACTAAAATTTCTTACAGTGCACTTTAAAAAATTTCAGTAAAAATTGGAGAGTTGACCGTTGAAATATGCAGCCAGCTAACTTCTTTACGAAAAAAAAAAAAAAAAAAAAAAAATATATATATATATATATATACCGTACACTCTAAAAAATTTCAGTAAAATTAGAAGAATAGGTCATTAAATTATACGGCCAGCTGTCTTCTTCAAGATGAAAGTCCGATTACCATATTTGTAACAAATTCATGCAAAATCCAGACCCAAAGTGTTGACCGTTTATATATATATATATATAAAGGCCACTTCCTTTCTTCGAGAAAAAAATCCTTAAAGCTTTACGGACATGCCGTTATTTTTACGGTCAGTGACTACAACACATTTCCCAGTCACTGATTGTAATTTAACGTGCTTTTTTTTTTTTTTTTTTTTTTTTTTAAACAGTATTCACGTATTTATAACAAATTGCTGTAAAATTCAGAGTATTAATCGTTCATTTTCCTTTTTCGAGGAATGGTAGCTTTAAGGGCATAATATTATTTTCATGGTCAGTGACTGGAAAACTTATTAACGGTCACTGACCGGGAAAAAGCGTTCAAATTTTTTTATAGTGCGTATTGATGTCTTGAATAATCAAAATTTCAAGCAATTAGTTTTAGAATAAGAAAAATTTAACTGAAACAGTGCGAAATTTTTGTCAAAATATTATTTATTTTTATTGTTTTAAATAAAGTGATTCAAATTTTATTTGCTTTGTACCTTCTTATTCCAAGCTGATTCCTGGTACCATCTGCTATTAAACGATTAACTCTGTGATTCACAGATTTTTGTTTCATTCACAAATACAAAATTATTTATATTTATTAAGTGAAGAATGCAATTAAAATTGAAAGCATTTTTTTTTTTTTTAATTTAGTTTATAATATTTAACTTATAGAAGCATTTCGACTGAACTAACAGTTGCTAGAAAAAGTAAACCAGCTCGAATATGCTATATGTTTTGCATACCACTAATGCTCTAAAGAGTTAAGGAGTACAAATTAACACTTTCACCTATCTCATTTTGTAGATTTAAAAGGTACTATTTTCGATTTATTAATCTCCGAGCACTATCACTAAGGAAGAACCAGCTGTGAATACAGGGCGGTAATCTTCGAAATTCGGAATGGGGAATGGAACATCAATTGATTTTAATCAAAATCACAGATCGGAATATTTTAATACATTAACAACGTTATACCCCCCCCCCCCCCCCCCTCAAATTTTAAGAAGAGTTTTACCCTTTTTTTTTTTTTTTTTTTTTTTTGATAGTCTAGCTCTAGGAAATATCTGAAATAAAAACATTCTTGTTTTAGTATTTATAAAATTATCATACATTACATTTAAATGTTATTTGCAAATTAAGAAACGCTTTAACCCTTTCCTTCTCGCTAACATGACAATGACGGGGTAAGTTTTCGCTCTTTATTTCTCATGCCCGTGTTATTTCCGGGCTAGGGTTTACAGAGATACAGAGACTCCGAACCATGCCCGAAGCTAATCGCCTTATCGGGGAGGAATCATGGTCCGGCGATGGCCATCCACCATCTGTAAAACAACCGACCGGAGATTTTCTATAATAATATTTAGATGTGAACAGTTGAATATGAACATTTCTAATTTTTACAGATAGTTTTGTTCCAACAGTTTTTACTATATTAGTAGGAATGTTCTTCTTCTAATAAATATAGTACCTTTTTATTTAGTAAGATCTCAATAGGATTCACAACTGCCTTTACAACCATTCAACATTTCTTTTTAATTTTGCAGTTAATTAAGTTTTAATTTGAAAAAAAAAAAAAAAAATAGAAGAAGAAGAAAAAAAAAAAAAAAAAAAAAAGGGGGGGGGGGGAATACAAATATACTGTTTTTAAACTTTATTTGAGCGCCTCAGCCTCGGATTTTGAGTTTTAAATTACTAAAATATTTTTAGGGATCTTCATTTAATGCTGGTTGTGTACTTTGAAAAATAAATTCGTTTTCTTCAACATATTTCATACAATTTATTATTTTGTTTCTCAGACTGTTGTGTTTTGTAATATGTTTGAACCAGCTCATGAGTGACTGATTATCGTTCATTTTGAGGTGGTAACGCTCTGTTAAAGGGCAATCAAGAACGTAGTGCAAAGAGTTTGAAAGTTTGCCACAAATACAGTTTGGAGATGACCTTTTCCCGATTTTGTATAAATAAGTTTGGAATGGACCATGATTTGTCAAAAAGATATATAGATGTCTATTTATTATGTTATATTCGTGGTTTATTTTTGGTATAAATTTAAATGTATACCTCCCATTTTCTGATTCTTCCCATATTTTTTGCCAATTTTGAATAAGTTCATTTTTTAGTTCATATTTTAATGATGATAATGGGATTGGTATATATATTTGCTTTGCACTTTCGTTCCCGATCGCCTCCTTTGCCAATGCATCTGCCAGCTCATTGCCTTCAATACCTGTATGACCTCTCACCCAGTCAAAATATATTTCTTTGTTTATATTTATCAATTTTTGTTGAATTTCTACAATTAGTGAGTCTTGCGATTCCAGTTTCTTTAATGCTAAGAGTGCTGATTGACTATCCGAAAGTATTATAGTTGAATTAAATTGTGAGGAATGAAACCATTCCACAGCTTGTCTGATTGCACACAACTCTGCTTGAAAGACGGAGTTTCTGTCCGATAGACGAGCATTTTCAGAATAAATTCTCTTTCCGTTATTGAAAACACAGAAAGCAAAGCCTGTTCCTTTTTCCATTTTTGAGCCGTCTGTATAAATTTTTAGACCACCCTTGTATTTTTCTTGGGAGAGCAAACTTATTCCTTTCCATGTTGGTTTAATTAAGTGCTTTGAGACTTTTGTATTGTAATCTGGTGGGAAATGGTTCATAATAGTTGTTGAGTGCCTCGTCACCAGAGAGAACTCCGCTTCCATTCTCAATTGTTCCGTTATAGGGGGAGAACCTGTTATTGCCTGTAGAGCCACAGTAGATGTTTTATTGTATGCTCTTGAGATAAGCAAGAGAGCCGATCTCTGCGCTGATAATAAGTGCCTGCTCCCGTGGGATTGCCACATATGTGGGAACCACACCGAGCACGCATAAGCTAATTTGCGCTGCAAAATGGCATCATACCACACTTTGAAAAAATTTTGAGGAAGACGACCTGATCTAGAAGAAAATTTGTATAAATTTTGCGTGATTTTTTGAACCTCTAAACGTTTGTTTTTAAGATGAGGCAGAAACGAGAGGGATTGGTCTATTGTTATACCCAGATAAGTTATTTGTTTTACAAACTTTATATTATTATTATCTATTTTGAAAATAGGTGGACGTTTTAAGATTTTTGGTTTACCAAAGTGAGTCATTTGGGTTTTTTCTTGAGATATTTTTAAGCGTTTAGATTTTGACCAATTTACTATTTTTTCTAGAGCTTGATTACCATTTGATTCCAGTGTACTTCTCGATTGTCCCCAAACTAGAAGTGAGAGGTCATCAGCGTATGCAGTCAGTGTGAAATTATCGCCCACACATGAGCTGAGCAAATCATCCAGCAGTGCCAACCACAGAAATGGCCCCAGGCAAGAACCCTGAGGGCAACCTTTATTGAGTTGATGTTGTGCTTCCGGAACAGTCCAGTCGTACTGTACCCTCCGATTACTTAGGAAAGAACTGATTAAGTTAATATATTGTATTGGGAGTTTTAGTTTTTTGAGAGATTTTATTGATTCGTCCCATGGGAGGTTATCAAATGCTCCTTTAAAGTCTATGGAAATCAAGGCTGTGTATAATTCATTGCTTTTATTACTTTTTATAATTCGTATTACCCTCTGCAAAGCTGTTTCTGTTGATTTAAGTTCGACAAAGCCATGTTGCTTTCTGGATAATATTTTAGAATTGTTAAGATGATGATTTATTCTTCTTAGAATTAATTTTTCAAGAATTTTGCCAAATATTGGGAGAAGTGTAATCGGACGGTACGAGGACGGCTGGTCCAAAGATTTGCCTTCTTTTTTAAAATAAACCAATTCACCTACTTTCCAGGCACTTGGGAAGTAATTTAATTTTAAGAGCATATTGTACATTGAATGAAAAAGAGGTGTGAATTTTTTAAAAAGTGCTCTTACCAGTATGTGATCTAAATTATCCGGACCAGGTGCTTTGTTTTTATTAAAACTAAATATTGCTTGTTTTAACTCTGGAATTGTAAAAAGTGGTTCTTCATCCACGGGAACGAATGGAATTTGCGCTGTAGGGGTAGATGGACCAAAGATTGCTGTGGTTATTGATTTTAATGTTGAAAGTCTGGTTGGAGGATCTAAGATGGGAGTGGAGTCGCTGGAAACGACAAACAGGGTATGGTCTACATGTTTGTTAAAAGCCAAGTCTTTTACTTTGCCATAAGGTGATGTCTGTGATTGACACAACTTAATCCAGGCGTCTCTCCTTGCTCCCTCCAATTTTATTTTGTAAAGAGCTCGTTCTCTCCTAAAAATTTGTTTATCTGTGTCTGTGGAATTTTGTAGCTTCGTTCGCTTGTATAGAGCTCTTAATCGATTTCTGTCCGATCTCAAAGCCGGAGTCCACCAAGTAACTTTGTTTAAATAGTAACTTTTTCTTTTCCTTAGATTTTTATTTGCTTGGTTAATTATTAATGTATAAAAATTATCGTATTTCATGTCAAATTCTTCTTTTGTTCTTATGTTATCGAAATTTATATCTTCTATTTCAATTTTTTCTGCTATACCATTTAGAAATTTAGTTATTGGTGTATTTTTTGTTTTGAATCTTCTTCTTGGTTGTTCGGATATTATTTGGTCTATTTCTATCTTTATTGGTCGGTGGTCCCCGAATTGAAGATCGTCCAGAACGACCCATGCTCTCACATATCTGTAATATTCGAGAGAGGTCAGAGAGACGTCCGGCCAGCCCTGACTAGGGTTTACAAAAGTAGCGCACTAAAAAGATTTAAAAACAAGTCCTTCCGGCTTATTCGGAAGGGTAGGTTGATTTCTTTTTCCTTATCAAACAGCCGCCATTTTGATTCAAAATGGCGGCTACAAATTATTAATGCACTTGGTAGAAATATTGATGTAGGCTACGCACATATGGAGTTTTAAGCAAATCGGTTCATAAATACATTTTTATGTGAATTTAAAATTTTCAAGTGGCCGGCGTTTGGAAACAAATTGGTGGGTTAAGTTGACAAATATATGAAATGTATTTGTGAGATAAGTCTACTATACACATATAGTTCGAATTAATTCAAAATCTCAAAAGTCATCGTGTTGAAAAATTAAGTGACTGCCACTTCGATCGAAATGGCAGAGAAAGTTGCTCATCTAAGATATCGTTGCAAATTTGAAAAAAAAAAAAAAAAAATTTGTAGAAATTCTTTCAAAGAGGCTTAGTAAGTTGATAAAAATGTTAGTTTTGTGCATTTCTAGTTTGTTTTTGCATTAAAATAGCCTAATTTTTCCTTAAAAACGCATTAAATAGATCCAGTAACGCAGGTAATAGATTTGGCGCCAAATTTGGCGACTTTTCCACTATGGCGACTTTTTTGGCGACTTTTGGCGAGAAAATACTTATTATCCATATACCTAAGATGGACGCAATAACGTGATTGGTTCACGAGTTACGTGAATTTTCTAGATTTTTGTTGTTTGAATGATAAATCCAATTTTCAACTTTGATTTGAATTGATTAAGTATTTCTAAAGTTACCGTGATAACAAATTTTCAAGTGGCCGCCACTTGAAAACAATACAGTGGAATAAGTTGCCAGCAAACACATCCAAAATATTTGAAGCATAGGTTCACTGTCTAACTGTGGTTTAAATCAGTGCCGTGTTTCAAAAGTTAATTTTATGGCAAATTTTCAAGTGGCAGTCTAAGTGGCTGCCACTTGGAAACAAAATGACAAAACAACTTGCCCATGGAAATCATCTATATATATAAAAGAAGACTTCCTGAGTGAGGGGGTGATCTATCAACGCCCAGACCAAACCCCTGGACCTAGAAGCATGAAATTTTGTGACAATGTTCTTTCCATGACGTAGGCATCCACTAAGAAGCGATTTTACAAAATTCGCCCCCCAAGGGGGGGAGGGGGGGAAAAACGTGATTTCACAAAATCCTTCATATCTCAAACAAAAAAAACAGATATCCGTAAAATTTTTGCTTTAAAATATAGCTAACACAAATGTCTAAAAACCAATTTCTGGAATTTTCAAAATTCGGTCCCCAAGGGGGGCGGGGGGGCAAAACGTGATTTCACATGCGTAAAAACGTGATTTCGCATAATCCTATATATCTCAAACAAAAAAATAGATATGCGTGAAATTTTTGCTCTAAAATATAGCTAATGCAAATATCTAAAAACCAATTTCTGGAATTTTAGAAATTCAGCCCCGAGGTGGGGCAGCAGGGGGGGGGGAGAGGGGGGGGGCCAAAAAATAAAAAGAGAGTTAGATCGTTCAAAATTGGTATATAGAGGTTTTCGATACCTGCAAATCGATTTCGGATATTTTCGAATTTATAAAATTATTAGGAGGTGCGGGAAGGGGGGGGGCGGCAAGGGGGGGCTACGGGGCAAAAACAAATAGAAATACAGTTAGGCCGTTCAAAATTGGTACAGTTAGGTTTTAGATGCCTGCAAGTCGAATGGGGATATTTTCGAAAGTGTAAAGTTATTAGGAGGGCCGGGAAAGGGGGAGGGGAGAGGGGAGGGGAGGGGGGCAAAAAAATAAAAATAGAGTTAGATCGTTCAAAACTGGTATATAGATGTTTTCGATACTTACAAATCGATTGCGGATACTTTCGAATTTTTAAAATTATTAGGTGGGGCGGGAAGGGGGGGGGAGTAGAGCGGTAAAAAATAAAAATAGAGATATATCGTTCAAAACTGGTGCATAGATGTTTTTGATACTTACAAATCGATTGCGGATATTTCAAATTTGTAAAATTATTAGGATAGACAGGAGGGGGGGGGCGAAGTGGGAAAATAATAGAAATAAGAGTTAGAGCATTTTGGGAATTTTTTCCGAAGGCAGTGAGAACCCGGTGCGACATTTTTCCTACTCAGATTTTGTTTCTCTTTTTTTTTCATGTGATAAAAATTAATGCAATTTTGAGAATTCATTATAGTGATTCATTTAAAAATAGGGACCAGCGAAGCGGGCGTTGCCTGCTAGTCTCTATATATAAAAGAACACTTCCTGAGTGAGTGAGGGGTGATCTATCAACGCCCAGACCAAACCCCTGGACCTAGAGGCATGAAATTTCGTGACAATGTTCTTTCTATGACGTAGGCATCCACTAAGAAGCGATTTTACAAAATTCGCCGCCCAAGGGGGGAGAGGGGGGGGAAAACGTGATTTCACAAAATCCTTCATATCTCAAACAAAAAAACAGATATCCGTAAAATTTTTGCTTTAAAATATAGCTAATACAAATGTCTAAAAACCAATTTCTGGAATTTTCATAATTCGGTCCCAAAGGGGGGCGGGGGGGGGGGCAAAACGTGATTTCACATGCGTAAAACGTGATTTCGCATAATCCTATATATCTGAAACAAAAAAATAGATACACGTGAAATTTTTGCTCTAAAATATAGCTAACGCAAATATCTAAAAACGAATTTCTGGAATTTTCAAAATTCGGTCCCCAAGGGGGACGGGGGGGGGGGGGGCAAAACGTGATCTCACGTGCGTAAAACATGATTTTGCATAATCCTATATATCTCAAACAAAAAAATAGATACACGTGAAATTTTTGCTCTAAAATATAGCTAACACAAATGTCTAAAAACCAATTTCTGGAATTTTCAAAATTCGGTCCCCAAGGGGGCGGGGGGGGGGGGCAAAACGTGATTTCACATGCGTAAAACGTGATTTTGCATAATCCTACATAATCTCAAACAAAAAAACAGATATCCGTAAAATTTTTGCTTTAAAATATAGCTAACACAAATGTCTAAAAACCAATTTCTGGAGCTTTCAAAATTCGGTCCCCAAGGGGGACGCGGGGGGGGGGGGCAAAACGTGATTTCACATGCGTAAAACGTGATTTTGCATAATCCTATATATCTCAAACAAAAAAATAGATACGCGTGAAATTTTTGCTCGAAAATATAGCTAATAAAAATATCTAAAAACCGATTTCTGGAATTTTAGAAATTCAGCCCCCAGGTGGGGCAACAAGGGGGGGGGGCTATGGGACAAAAACAAATGGAAATACAGTTAGGCCGTTCAAAATTGGTACAGACAGGTTTTAAAGGCCTGCAAGTCGAATGGGGATATTTTAAAAAGTGTTAAGTTATTAGGAGGGGCGTGAAGGGGGGAGGGGAGAGGGGGGGCAAAAAAATAAAAATAGTGTTATCGTTCAAAATTGGTATACAGAGGTTATCGATACTTACAAATCGATTGCGGATATTTTCGAATTTTTAAAATTATTAGGAGGGGCGGGAAGGATGGTGGGGCGGTAAGGGGGGCTATGGGCAAAAACAAATAGAAATACAGTTAGGCCGTTCAAAATTGGTACAGATAGGTTTTAAAGGCCTGCAAGTCGAATGGGGATATTTTCGAAAGTGTTGTTATTAGGAGGGGCGTGAAGGGGGGAGGGAGAGGGGGGGGGGCAAAAAAACAAAAATAGAGTTAGATCGTTCAAATCTGGTATATAGAGGTTTTCGATACTTACAAATCGATTGCGGATATTTTCGAATATGTAAAATTATTAGGAGGGGCGGGAAGGGGGGGGCTACGGGTCAAAAACTAATAGAAATACAGTTAGGCCGTTCAAAATTGGTACAGATAGGTTTTAGAGGCCTGCAAGTCGAATGGGGATATTTTCGAAAGTGTAAAGTTTTTAGGAGGGCCGGGAAGGGAGGGGGCGGAGGGGCAAAAAAAAAAAAAAATAGAGATAGATCGTTCAAAACTGGTTTTTAGAGGTTTTTGATACTTACAAATCGATTGCGGATATTTTCGAATTTGTAAAATTATTGGGATAGACGGGAGGGGGGGGGCTAAGGGGAAAAATAATAGAAATAAGAGTTAGAGCATTTTGGGAATTTTTTCCGAAGGCAGTGAGAACCCGGTGCGACATTTTTCCTAATCGGATTTTGTTTCTCTTTTTTTTTCACGTGATAAAAATTAATGCAATTTTGAGAATTCATTATAGTGATTCATTTAAAAATAGGGACCAGCGAAGCGGGCGTTGCCTGCTAGTCCAGTATATTTGTATGACAAGTTCATTGTCCAGTTCTAGTTTACATTTAATCAGTATTTCAAAAATTATCGCCATAAGAAATTTTCAGGTGGCACCACTTGTAAAAAAAAGTGGAGTGAGATGCCCAGCGAACTTAAGTGGGATATTTGAATGATAAATCCACTACCCAAATTTGATGCGAATTCATTCTGTATTACTAAAGTTACCATAATGACAAATTTTCAAGTGGCCGCCACTTGGAAATAAAATTGCGGATCAAGTCACCAAGTGAACTTATCATAGATTTCTGAACCATAAGTTTACTATCCAACTTTTATTTGAATCAGTTAAGTACTTTAAAAGCTATCGTGTGGCATATTTTGAAGTGGGAGTGTGATTTCAAGTGGCTGGAACTTAGAAACAAGATGTTGGGACAAGTTGCCCAGTGCAAACATTCAAGATAATTATATAATAATATCACTGTCCAAATTTGGTTTGATTTGGAGTATTATTTCAGAAGTTATCGTGATTTTAAATTTTCAAGTGGGAGCCTGATTTCAAATGGCCCCGCTTAACTTAAGATATCTGCCACTTTATTAAAAATGGCGGATATAGTTTATTAATAAACTTCATTGAGATCCTTACGTGGTCTGTATTTACATCACAACTCAAACAATTTCAGAATACGCTTTTTACAATTTAAATTTGAAAATTTCAAGTGGTTTCCACTTGAAAACAAAATGGCGGTGCAACTTGGTTAACAAACTCATCTAAGATATTTATAAGATAAGTTAAGACATGTCCACATCATTCGAACATGGAAGACTTCAGCCGCCCCAGGAATTAAGCTAAAAGTAGACATGTTCATCAACACGCTACTGTTCGCGGATGACCAGGTTATCATTCAGGAATGTGAAGACGATCTACAGAGATCAACGTATAGCCTACACAAAATTTGTCAAGACTATGGAATGAAAATCTCAATAAAAAAAACCAAATCTATGGCTTTCAAAGGGAAAGAACCTACCCGTACAAAAATTGTCATTGAAAATGAAGTCATAGAACAAGTATCACACTTTACCTATCTAGATTGTGATCTCACTTATGAATACGAGAACGAGGTACAGCAGAAATTGCACAAATTCCAATACATCTGTGGAACTTTGAGAAAAATCCTCAGGAAGAAGACACGAAAAGAAACACAACTTAAATTCTATAGGGTCGTGACCACACCCGTCTTACTTTATGGTTCAGAGACATGGACCTTGGGGAGCCGGGATCTATCGAGAATCCAAGCAACAGAAATGCGACATTTGAGACCTATAAAAGGCTGCACAATTTTCGACAAGATTCGGAATGAAGACATCAGGAAGGAGTTAAAGATCTTCCACTTATGTGATAGAATACAAGAATATCGTACTAAATGGAAAGACCATGTACAGCGTATGCCGGAAACACGGTTCCCCAGAGCTGCCCTCGACTACTCCCCAAAGGGCAGGAGAGATCGAGGACGACCGAGAAAGCGGTGGACTGAACAATGAAGCCGGAACAGGCACTATGCCTAATCCCTGAAGTTCATGATGATGATGATGATGATGACGATGATGAAGTTAAGACACTGTTCAAATTTGGTTCCATTTGGAGTATTATTTCGGAAGTTATCATGGTTTTAAATTTTCAAGTGGTGGCTTGATTTCAAGTGGTCCCGCTTAAATTAAGATATCTGCCACTTTATTAAAAATGGCGGATAAAGTTCATTAATAAAGTTAATTGAGACACTTGTATAATCTATGTATATGTTACCGTTAAAGCGCAAAATCCGTTAATCTGAAGATTACCTAGCTAATCTGCAGATTAACTAAAATGACCCGTTAAAGAGCGGAATAAAGAGTATTCCGCATTTTAACTAGGTAATCTGCAGCTTAACGGCTTCTGTGTCGTTAAAGTTCAAATGTTTGTTTCGAGCCTGAGTTTTTTTACATTCACTATGACGTCAAACAGTCATGTGATACAGATACGCGAATCCCACATTAGTCTGTGACGCGATTGACCTTCAAACACAAACCGAAACTTTTATCCCTTCCTCTCCGCTGTGATAATGATAAACAGTAAGCGCAAAACGTGGATCATCGAAGCGATCGAAGCTATGACATTAGATTTCTTATTATGATCAACAAAAATTTTAAAGTACAAGTAAGTTATAATTGTTTTGAGTTTATTTCTTCTCTTTTTTAATTCTGTGAATATAAGTTTGATAAGGGTCTGCATTTTATTAATGAAATATAATCTTAATTAAAAGCTCTCTCTCGTGAAACTTCATTTTAAATTATGAATCTTAAATTTACAGCACAGTAATTATTTTCTCCCGAAATAAAACTATTAAACCACAACTTTTTAAAACTACTTTATTTTAAAATTGATTTAAATTACTATTACTTACTGAAAAAAAGAACACATGTATTATTTTTTAACTCTGGAAAATATGGCATTCAATATTATGACATTATTCAATAAATACTTAAAATGAAATTTTTATGCATTTTTTAGCATTTCATTACAATTTTTCTCTTTTGTTTCTTTCAATTTCAAGTTTCCTTTATATATTTTATATATCATGATTATATTTTTATTTTTAATTTTGTTCGCTTTTTCAAATAATTTCGTTGTAGTTTATCACATAAAATGTGTTAATAAAGTTTTTTTTTTTTTTTTGTAAAATTAATATATTTCCTAAACTTGTACAGATATATGTATGCTGCAAAATATAGTTTAATAAAGCATTGGAAAACTGTCATTTTAATTTTCATGCGTTCTAAAAATTATTAAAGCAGTTTTAATTGTTTGAAGTACTTCTTAAAATGCTTCTGATTTGTCTAATTTAATATTTCTTTAGCTAATTAAAAATTGGTGCATATATATATATTTTTTTAAATATAGTAATAGGAATATAAGTTGTTAATAAAACGTTTTTTTTTTTTTTTTTTTAAATTGTTAAATATTTTTATTTGAAAAGAAATCGTTACTGTATTACAATTCTAACATTCATTTATAAAATAGACTTCATTGTAAGCTATTAAAGATATTATATTTCATATTAAAAATGCATAACATTTTCAAACTTATATTGACAGAATAAAAAAGATGAAATAAATAAAACAAATATAACTTTAAAACACATAAAAATTAAAACACATACAGATTAAAATAAGTAAAGAAAGAAAAGAAAAGCAAACTAATCTTTTTTTTTCTTTTCCCAAATGATAAAAACAAATACAACACAGCGTGCAGTAAAATTATACCACCAGAGATCTTATTTTCACTTTAACGAGTGCCTAGTAGGTAATGTGCAGATTATCTAGGTAATTCGCAGATTACCTAGGTAATTTGAGAAATGAAACAATTTTCCTCACTTTAACGGATCACCCTAGTTAATGTGCAGATTGCCTAGCTAATCTGCAGATTAACTGATTTCTGCACTTTAGCGGTAACATATACATCAAAAAAAAAAAAAAGTTGCACTCCGGGAGTGCCGACAGAAGTGAAAACTTGAACAATTACGTGTGTATTTCTTGAATCGTCAGGAAATATTTTATTGTGCAGGAAATACTTTTAAATGAAGTGTTTTTTATTCATTAATATAAACTAATACTACAAAAATTATATTAAAATTTTATTTAATGCACTAACTGCAATAGAGACAGTGTCCGGAGATGAGAGAAGACGTGTAGAGCCGCACCAGATTGTAAAAACGTGAGAAAAATGGCGGCTTTGAGATTTCTCACGGTTTTGTGAGGTCTAACTGCAATAGAGACAGTGTCTTGAGATGAGAGAAGTCGTGTAGAGCCGCACCAGATTGTACAAACGTGAGAAAAATGGCGGCTTTGGTCTTTCTCACCGTTTTGTGAGGTCTAACTGCAACGTTTCCGGCTGCAATCTTTAAGAGGCAGTGGCCGGAGATGAGAGAAGTCGTGTAAAGACGCACCAGATTGTAAAAACTTGAGAAAAATGGCGGCTTTGGGATTTCTCAGGGTTTTGTGAGGTCTAACTGCAATAGAGACAGTGTCTTGAGATGAGAGAAGTCGTGTAAAGACGCACCAGATTGTAAAAACTTGAGAAAAATGGCGGCTTTGGGATTTCTCAGGGTTTTGTGAGGTCTAACTGCAATAGAGACAGTGTCCGGAGATGAGAGAAGTCGTGTAGAGCCGCACCAGATTGTAAAAACGGGAGAAAAATGGCGGCTTTGACCTTTCTCACGGACTGGTGAGGTCTAACTGGAATAGAGACAGTGTCCGGACATGAGAGAAGGCGTGTAGAGCCGCACCAGATTGTAAACATGTGAGAAAAATGGCGGCTTTGGTCTTTCTCACGGTTTTGTGAGGTCTATCTGCAATAGAGACAGTGTCCGGAGTGAGAGAAGTCGTGTAGAGCCACACCAGATTGTAAAAATGTGAGAAAAATGGCGGTTTTGGCCTTTCTCACGGTTCTGTGAGGTCTAAGTGCAACGTTTCCGGCTGCAATTTTTAAGAGACAGTGTCCCGAGATGAGAGAAGTCGTGTAGAGCCGCACCAGATTGTAAAAGCGTGAGAAAAATAGCGGCTTTGGCCTTTCTCACGGTTCTGTGAGGTCTAATTGCAACGTTTCCGGCTGCAATCTTTAAGAGACAGTATCCGGAGATGAGAGAAGTCGTGTAGAGCCGCACTAGATTGTAAAAACATGAGAAAAATGGCGGCTTTGGCCTTTCTCACGGTTTGGTGAGGTCTAACTGGAATAGAGACAGTGTCCGAAGATGAGAGAAGGCGTGTAGAGCCGCACCAGATTGTAAAAACATGAGAAAAATGGCGGCTTTGGGCTTTCTCACGGTTTTGTGAGGTCTAACTGCAATAGAGACAGTGCCCGGAGATGAGAGAAGTCGTACAGAGCCGCACCAGATTGTAAAACAATATACAGTGTATACTTATTAACACTTCACATTAGCAAGTTAATTGCATGATACATTATTGGTATCACACAAGGATGGAAAGCGTCAGCTGACGATGACGGGAGTTCAATGATTTTTGTTGTTCGCCCAAAAGTTTTCACTTCAAATGGAAAGCGTCAGCTGACGATGACGCGAGTTCAAAGATTTTTGTTCACCCAAAAGTGCTCAACGCGCCTAAAGAAGTTTTCACTTAAAAAAAATCGGAATTCGCTTTTTGCAATTTGAATTTGAAATTTTCAAGTGGTCTCCACTTGAAAACAAAATGGTGGAGCAACTTGGTTAACAAATTCATCTAAGTTGTTTATAACATAGGTTAAGACACTGTCCAAATTTGGTTCGATTTGGAGTATTATTTCAGAAGTTATAGTGATTTTAAATTTTCTAGTGGTAGCATGGTTTCAAGTGGCCCCGCTTAACTTAAGATATCTACCACTTTATAAAAAATGACGAAAAATTTCATTAATAAACATTATTGAGACACTTATGTGGTCTATATTTACATCAAATTTAAAACAAATTCGGAATACGCTTTTCACAATTTGAATTTGAAATTTTCAAGTGGTCTCCACTTGAAAACAAAATGGTGGAGCAACTTGGTTAACAAATTCATCTAAGTTAATTATAAGATAAATTAAGACACTGTCCAAATTTGGTTCGATTTGGAGTATTATTTCGGAAGTTATAGTGATTTTAAATTTTCAAGTGGTAGCCTGATTTCAAGTGGTTCCACTTAGCTTAAAATATCTGCCACTTTATTAAAAATGGCGGATAAACTTCATTAATAAACTTCATTGAGACCTTTATGTGGCCTGTATTTACATCAAAATTCAAGCAAATCTTGCTTTAAATATGCTTTTTACAATGTCGGTTTGAAATTTTCAAGTGGCTGCCACTTGAAAACAAAAAGTCGGAGCAACTTGGTTAACGAACTCATCCAAGATATTTATAAGATTAGTTCACTGTCCAAATTTGGTTCGATTTCGAGTATTATTTCGGGAGTTATCGTGATGACAAAATTTTCATTATAGATAGATAGATAGATAGATAAACGAAGTGATTGCAATAGGTCGATTTCTAAAGAAATCAACCTAACAAACCATTTCTGATACCCAGAAATTTTTTTCATTTCATACTTTACACTGTAGATGGAAGTAGCAGACTATTTAAGATGTAATTGTAGATAGTAGGTTTATTTTAAACTGTCAGCACTACCCAATTATAAGTATTTGTAATAGTTATTTTGTAATCTTAGCTCAGTTTGGCTTTTGAATTACACAAAGTTTTGTGCTCAGTGTTTTTTTTTTTTGTGTATATTATGTAGTCAGAATCACAAAGTGATTCGGATTCTAATTTTAGTACAAATGCATTTGAAAGGGATTCGGAAATAAGTAAAATTTATTAAAGTTCGGATAGAGAATCTGAGAACAGTGTATATACGTATAGTGTTGTATGATAAAAAAAAAAAAAAAAAAGAAAAAAAAAAAAAAAAACTTGTTATAAAATTCTTTTTTAATGTTTAAAACACTCATCTTTTATTTTTCCTACTTACTGGAAAACCAACATTCAGTCATAATAACTCTGATTGTTGATGTTTCCGCAAAATCAAATTTTCTTGATTTCAAGCTGAAAAAAATTCCAAAAATTAAAAATGAATACATATTATATTGTTCATACACTTTATTTTATACACTTTTCTTGAATAATAATAATAATAATTAGTGCTGCACCGAGTAGCACTTTGGCCGAATACCGAGTACTCGGCCTTTTACTGCTCGGCCGAGTACCGAGTAGTTGTAAGAAAGAATAATTGATGCATATATGAAGAAATTTGCACATCTTGATATAAAAAAAAAAGGCTTTTGAACGTAAAATTTAGTTAAATGGTAAACAGCATGCTTTCATGCAGAACTTTTGTAGTGTATATACATAATTAGGTTCATTGCTATATTTTGATACTTTCAGCATAGAGGATTACTAAAACCATAACTGATAACTTTATTATTAACATCTTTTTTAGATGCGAAATTATCATCCTCAGATAATTCTTAGAGAATATAAAAAATACTAGGCACTAAGGCTTAATTTAAGATAATTGAAATTCTCGTATGAAAGGGGAACATTAAAATATTTTATAATTTCAAACATGATAGGCTTCATTAACCTTCAGATCGTAGAAATGTAAAGTGAAACAGATTTGATTATGAAAATACGTTTTACTTTTAAATAACGTTTTAGTGTATTTACCTTTTTTTATACATAACGGAAAATGCCATAAAAGCCTTTACTCGGTTAAATGCCTCCTCCTCTTTTCACATTTTTAAAATTTAATTTAATTGATTTATTTATTTTTGTTCTTAAAATACTAAATAAACGCACCCTTTGCTCAACGGTAGACTGTATCCGAATAGGTGATAGTTTTTAACGTTATTTTATAGTATAAAATTCAAAATCAATCTTTTCTTACCGATTTGAAAGTGTCTTACTTTTATTTGCACAAATGTATTACGAAAATTTTGTGTTAATATTACGTAGAGGTTCTTTTTTTCTCTAAATTATTTTATTTTTTGTCTGATTTATAGATACAATTTTATGTACTAAGTTTTTATAAAATAATGCATATTACATTCATACAAGATAGTTATAATTAACAGCTCATATCATGAATCATCTCTATACTAAGTTTGGTAATAGCCCGTTTTAACTGCAGAAAGCTGTTACAGCAAAAATTTTAATTATAATGACGCTGTATTTATATATTTATATATTTATATTTTTTTTAGTTTAGTTATAAAATAAATATCTCTCATTAACACATTTCTTTCAATCATACATAAAAATAGTGAAATTCCCACAACTACTCGGTATTGGCCGAATACATATAGCCTAAATTTGGCCGAGTACCGACTACTCGGCAGATAGGCCGAGTAAGCCGAGTGCCGAGTATATACCGAGTACTCGGTACAGCTCTAATAATAATAATAATAATGAAATAGGCACTTTTTTACCGTTTTCTTGAAAATTAAGAGATCGTTAAGGGGTTAAATATTTACAAAATAAAGCCTATTTCAATATATCATACAAGTTTATGTACTTTTTCTTAGCTTCACACAAGTTCATTGCACGCATTATTAATGTATATTATTACATGTAGTAAAAGTTTATGAAAATAAACATATAATGGGTAATTGAGAAAACACAAGTGGTGTTTTTACTTTACGACCATATATATAAGAAAAGTTCTGTAATCATGACAAAAAATAGACTTTGAGATTTTAGTCAATTTATACATTTTGAGGTTTCCTGAGTTCAATTTAGCTATTTTTACTGTGATGTAAGCATGTATGTATGTGAGTGAACACGATAACGTCTAAATGCTTTGTTCGAATGAGGTAAAAGTTGGCACATATGTGTTATACGTCACCGGAGCACGAACCATATTGATTTTCGTGAATAATGTATTGATTTTCTCGCACTTATAATTTTTACTTTCCGTAAAAACAGGAAAGTATTGTAATTATGTCAAAAATCCAACCTTGAGATTTTGGTGTTTCTATGCGTTTTGAGGTCCCATGAGTTCATTTTTTCTATTTCTACGATGATATATGTATGCGTGTGTGTATGCGTATGAGTGAACACGATAGGTTTAAAACGATTTGTTTGAATGAGCTGAAAGTTGGTATGTATATTATAGGTCACCATAGCATGAACCGTATTGATTTTCGTGAATGGAGTTATAGCTGGAGTTATAGTTTATTATAGTTTTAGAGGAACACAAAGAAAATTTCTTTATCATTGCGGCCTATGGATCCAATTTTTTTTTAAAGCGATAGCTTCTAAACGCCTTATTCGACTAAGCTGAAAATTTTTACGCATGTTACAAATCATCGTCGCACAAACTGTATAGATTTCGGTGAATCTAGCACTTATAATTTTTATACATCAGTTGGACCAAATCTTTTAAAATGCGATAGCGTCTAAACGCCTTTTTTGATTGAGCTGAAAATTTATACACATGTTATAAGTCAACGTCGCACGAACTGTATAGATTTCGGTGAATCTAGCATTTATAGTCTTTTTACAGGGACACAAAGAAATATTCTTCATTATTATGGCGTACGGGTTGAAATTATTTAAAGTGCGATAGTATCAGAATGTCTTACCCAATTAAGCTGAAAATACATATACATGTTATAGGTCACCCTTGAGAACTAGGTCTTGAGGCTAATTTGTAGGACTATTTTATCCTAATGTTTTTTTGTGGGAATATTTATCTTCGGGTTATTTCGACGGGGATACTTTGTCGGACAATTGTGAGGGCAGTTTTCTCGGAGGTATTTTGTCTTAGGGCTAAATTGTGCTGGAGTTGTGTTGTCCTCGGACTGTTTTGTAGGACTAATATGCCGATGCTATTTTATTCTGAGGTTATTTTTAGGATTCCTCTCTCGGTAAATATGAGAAATAAATCCAGGAAATAAGCTTAAATACAAAAGATTATATAAATAAAATGATAAAATGTATAAAAATGAGTTTATTTATTTATTTATTTTTCTTGCAACAACGTTAACGGTTCCTTTCGAACGATACTACTGTGTTTTGGTAGGCGTATGCTTTCGCATGCGTTCGGGTAGCTTTCATTCTATTTTCCTTGCTTCTTTCTGCTGGGTTTTATATCACCGAACTAAGTTTTTCGGTAAGTTTTAGTTGCTTTTTTCCCCTAGTAGGGTTTTTTTTTTCTCCCAGTTCTGATATTTTATAGTTTGTTTATTTCTGTCATACGTACAGTGTACCCTGTTTTTGTCTATGGCAGAAAGGCGGTCACAGGTTGGGTCGCCTAGCTCGCCGCATTTCTTTACTAATGAAAATAAGTTATCTGAGTCGTTAAACATTGCTGTCAACGATGGTGTTGACATTATTTCCTTGATAATCTCTGCCAAAAACGGCGCTTTACCGCAAACGCACCCAAAAGCTCTAAAAGAAGAACTGGCAAAAACTGTCACCAATTACAATGAGATTGATAGCTTACGTCTCACGCGGCATAATAAACTTTACATTACCACAAAACACGTTCAGGTAGCCCAACAAATATTAAGCATAGAATCATTGCTTGGTGTACCAGTTGACACATTCATTCAGAGGGAAACAATCTCTACCAGATTTCTCCTTCATAATATCGATACTTCTGTATCCTGTGCTGACATAGCGGAAGAGTTGAGTTACCATGGCCTACATATATTGGAGGCGAGAAGATTTATTCGTAAAGCTCAGGGCACTGATCAACCTACTTTGACTGTACTCGTAACAATCTTAGGCACGACCTTACCAGCAAATGTTTGGTATCAAATATACCGGATTTCTTTGTTTTATGATAAACCACGCCCATGTAGTAACTGCCACAGATTTAATCATACTCTTCGATCGTGCCGAAACAATAAGATATGTATCCAATGCGCTGAATCGCACACAGAACCCTGCTCTTGTCCCACACCTAAATGCATTAACTGCAGTGGCAATCACGCTGCAAATGACAAAAACTGTCCAGTCTACCAACGCGAGTTACGTATCCAAAAGTACCGTGCCACCCACCATCTCACGATTGCCGACGCCAGACGACGATTTGCAGAAAACGAAACCACCTCAACGAAATCATATGCCAATGCCGCTAGCTTTCCCTCCCCATCTGTTGTTACCAAAACTGAGCTGGAAGAGGCCATGCAGAGCCTCTCCGCCCACTTTACCTCCCTCATGCAAGCTATGGTTACCGAACTACAAAAATCTCTTCAAAGCTTTGTTGAGACGACCATACAGCCGCTCATGGGCATCATCCAAGACTTACAAGTTAAACGTTCCCCAAAACTCCCTACTGCCCTTTCAGATGCTGTCGCACAACGACTCAAAAAAGCTCGTACAGACCCTGTCATCACCAACTCGGATTCTCTCAACATGGATACCTCATCACCAGTTGCTCTGGAGCCTCCTGGCCCCCGCCCTCCTCCTGAACCACCGCATGCTGTCTAGCTCCTGTACCGTCGCTCTCATGTTTTCTGATCTCTGGCTGTTTTTGGGGGTAAGTCCTGATTGTTTTCTGCTGTTATTTGTTTTTTTGTCATGTCTTCTGAGTTATTTTTGCTCCAGTGGAATTGCAGAAGTTTCCGTGCCAACGGTCATTGGCTACTAAACTCCCCCTCCCTTCACGCCCGTATTTTGTGTCTGCAAGAGACGTTTCTTTCCCCCTCTGATATTGTCTCCCTCCCTGGTATGATCTGCTACAGGGCTGATAGATTATCTGCTCGGGGCGGTGGTCTGTTGACTGCTGTTCATTCTTCTCTTCCGTCCACAAGGTTTTCTCTCCCTACTTGCCCTCTCCAGGACTTTGAAGCCCTTGGCATTAAGGTCTTTTTTGATCATTCTTGGACTATAATTATTAACATTTACTCCCCCTCCGGTGCCCTCCCTGAGGGGTGGCTTTCTGAGATTGTTTCCGCCAGTGACTCCCCCCTCCTTATTCTTGGAGATTTCAACATCAATGCCTGTGTCCGGTCTCCCCCCATCCCTGTTAGAACTCGTCAATTACTAAACTGGGTCGCCTCACAAGACTTATGTATTCTCAATTTAACATCTCCTACTCGCTCTAGCCCTTGCAGCTCCCCCTCCCTTCTGGATCTGACTATGGTGTCCCCTCCGCTTTATGACAAATTTATGTTTTATGTCCATCCTGATCCTTATGACTCTGACCATCACCCAATCCTTTTATTCAGGAATTATAATTCTCCTCCCTCTGCTAGTACTAAAAAGTGCTACAATTGGTCGAAAGCTAGTGCAGCACTTAACCGTCGGGAGAACCTACCGAATCTCTACTACGAAGACTTTGAGAGTTCTTGCATGCAAGCTCTTTCGGACACTTGTTCTACCTACCCTAAGGCGAATAACTCAACGCGTCCCTGGTGGGACAGCACTTGCCGCCATCTGCTTGCTCGGAAGCGAAAACACCTACGCCTTGCTCGCTCCCTTTGCTCCAGAGATGAATGGCTCCGATACAAGCATTACGCTGCTAAGCTCCGGCGTTACATCAAGTATTCTTCACGATGCTTCTGGGACAATCTTTGTCGGGAGAACAGCTCCAACGGGAAAATCTTCAAAATTCTAAAACGGATGGCCAATCGCGAACTCCCCGTAGATGACAATATCATCCTCAATCCATTCCCCCTCACTTCTGCCTCTCTCCAAGCCCAGGCTTTTCTTCAACACTTCACGAAAGATAGCATTGAACCTCCCATTCCGTACGATCTTAGTGATGGTGATCCTATTCTCGATGAGCCCTTCAGCATGGAAGAACTAAGCCATGCTCTCAAGCACTCTCGCCCAACAACACCTGGAGCAGACGGAATCTCTCTTAACCTGTTAAAAAAGCTCTCCCATCAGCACCTGGATTCCCTGAGGAGTACATTTAATAACTCATTTAACACGGGTGTCCTTCCTCCTTCTTGGAAATTGGCTATCATTCTCCCCATCCGAAAACCCGGTAAACCCTCTTCCGATATTGCGTCTTATCGCCCCATTGCTCTCACTTCGGTGGGGTGCAAAGTTCTGGAACGGATGATACTTCGCAGACTTTTAGCTTGGGCTGGCCAACGGAACCTCTTTCATAGAGATCACTACGGTTTCATTCCTTCCCGGGACTGCACTGTTGCCCTCAGCACCTTTTTCCTGGACGTCTCTACTGCCCGTGCTAATCGCCACTTCGTTGCTGCTGTCTGCCTAGATATCAAGGCCGCTTATGACTCCGTGCAGCCCGACATTTTAATATACAAACTCGCCTCTCAAGGTATCCGTGGTAAGATGGGCCATTGGATTGCTTCCTTTGTTAAACATCGCGTTATCCAGGTGCGTTGGAAGGCTGCTCTTTCTCAGGTTGGTCCCTGTAATCAGGGTGTTCCCCAGGGTAGTGTCTTATCCCCATTCTTGTTTATCATGTACATGCTGGATGTTGTCGAAACTCTTGAGGAGGGTGTTAATATTATTGTCTATGCTGACGATATTTTGGTATATGCTATTGGCCCGGCTGAAGACCGTGCTCGTCAAAAACTTCACAACACGTTGTGCCGCATCAATACTTGGTGCTCGGCAAATAAGCTCTTAATCGGCCCTGATAAATGCTCTGCTATAAATTTCTCCCGTTCCAGAGATCCCGGCCCTTCTATCATCCTTATGGGTTTCAATATCCCATGGAGCTCCCATGTCAAAATCCTCGGCATCTGGTTCTCCCGGTCTCTTTCTTTTGCCCACCATTTCTCCACTTTGAAAGTGGAGGCTTTCCGGAAAATCAACTACATTAAGGCGGTTGCTAATCGTTCTCGGGGGTTAAATAGCGATCATGCTCTGAAAATCATTAATTCCCTTATTCGTAGTGGTCTAGAATATGGTGCCCCCCTTTTTTACGACGCCCCTCCCTCTTCTCTAAATACTCTTGAGATTTGCTATAACGCTGCGATTAGGGTTGCTACTGGCCTTCCCCGCTGGTCCCCTATCCCTGTTCTCCGCCGTGAGGCTGGTGTCGCTAGCATGACTCTTCGGTTGTCCCTCCTCACTAAGCAGTTTCTCCTCCGTCTCCTTGCCTCCCCTCCAGGCCTCCGCCTTTGTGACTTAATCAGGTCCCAGGTACTTTGCCCTTCAGCGAACTGGAAGTGGGGAACTCCACTTCATGAAATCTGCTGCTCCTTAAATTGCTCTCTTCTGCAGGTCCTCCGTTTCGTCTGGCCCCCACCCCCTAACTGCCTTCAGTTTAAGGTGGTTGTTGACGATTTCCCTTTCCAAGATCCTTCCATTCCTGACGCTCTCATTGCGAAAGCCTGGAACAATTGGCGCTCCACCCTTCCCCAGTGCACTCTCTTGGCCACTGATGCCTCAAAAGACGCTCACAAAAAGGCTATTGCGGTGGTGGATGCAAACTCCACCTTTTCTCTGGCTTCTTTGGTATCCCATCACAACTCTGTTTTCACTGCCGAAACCCTGGCTCTTGTCCTTGCCATCTCCGAGGCTCCTACTGCTTACTCCCAGATCATAATCCTGTCGGACAGCCTCGCTGCCCTGCGTGCTTTGAACTCCTGGTCTTTTCATTCTCCTAAAGTTATACTCCACCTTCTTTCTGCTATCCATGCCTGCAATCAGCGTGGGCACCACGTCATATTTGCTTGGTGTCCCGGGCACAAGGGCATCTACCCCAACGAAAGGGCGGACAGTTTGGCCAAGAATGGTCCTTACACCTGCCACTCCATCCCTTGGATCTCTCCTGAAGATCTCCGCTTTGACTTAAAGAAATCTTGGATCAATGAATGTGAATACAGTTGGTTGCAGAGTGATTATACCTCTCCTTTTGAGTATCTTTCTCCGGATAGACCCTTTTCCAGGTGGGCCCCCTCCCGCAGGGCGGATGTACTTCTGGCCCGTTGGCGTTCTAAAACCATCATAACCCACCAGCGACTTTTTTGTATGAACCTCTCCTTCTCTCCTCTTTGTCGCCACTGCTGGGATCAAGATACTCCTGATCATATCCTGCTGTACTGTCCGTTCTATCGGAATGTTCGGCGCCGACTTCTCTCCGCTCTTAATCTCCCGGATGGTTCCTCTTACGGTGATATTATCTCCACTGCTCTCAGCTCTCGTAATGGGACCATGAGTCTCCTCTCCTTCTCTAAGAGTGTTTTCCCGGATCTCTAATGGATCAATCTAATGGATATTTCGAGATGACGCTGCCCTAGTGGCAAAGCATATATCTCATGTTCTCTCCTACCTACCTACCTACCTACCTACCTACGATACTACTCTTAAGATAATCTTGTTAGAAATAGGTTAAAAACGTATGGTATAATTCACGTTTGCGTACTAATATATATATGTGAAATACAATTAAAAGCCCACTTTAAATTAAAGCTTCATTTCTTAAACTTAAATGATTCTGCTTCCCATTAATCCACTAATAGCGCCCTAATTAATTGTTTGTTAATCCATTTTCTAAATATTTCAGTAATTTCAAATTCATTAATTTGCTCTCAATTCTTAAACTTATTTTATTTATTAATTATTATTTTTTCGATGAAACAAAATCCTTATTTATTATATTGTACAATTCAAACGTAACATTAAACTAGGATCTTCTGACCCCTCCTCCCATGTATCCGACTTACCCTATGTCAATCGGGACCCCAACAGCATACCTATACAATGTACATCCTAAGAATGTCCCTGGGATGTCATTTTATCCATAGGCTATCCTGAGGATGTCATGTGGAGAATTTGTGCTGTTAGGGGAGAGTTGCGATCACGTGAGCGGCCTGTTTGGAATGGAAAGTGGAAAAGAGAATTTTCAATTTAGTTCTGAAGTTAGTTTTCAAGATATGAGTTTTAAAAGGAGGGCTAACCTTCGCGCAAAGGATGTAAGCTCTTGAATTTATTAAACATCCCCTTGGCCCAACGACAGCCTTTTAATAATTTCAATGTATTTTGTCTGTTTAATACGACATATATATATATAGATATATACAGTCGAACCTCGTTAACGTTAATCTCAAGGGGGATAAAAAAAAAAATCATGTTATCAGTAGTTCTTGCTGTCGTTAACCAATTTTATCTTCATATAACTAAACTAATCTTCATTTTGACGGGGATTGTGGGAACAATTCATGTTAAAAGTAATTCACGTTAACAGTGTTCACTTTAACGAGGTTCGACTGTATATAGATATATATATATATATATGATAACATAAACGATTTCATAGGCGTAGCCAGCTTTCCGAGCAGGGGGGTGCCCAAATTTTAAACTGAAAGTTACAATTACATTATTAACCCGGTAGCACTCGCTGGGGTGACTCAGTTACCCCAAAAAAGACAATTCATTGGAATAGGTAGCCGGTTTCGAAAAATCGCCAACATGGCGCTTTTCTTATCGTGCCGAAAATTGCAACCCTCCACAACATACGTAAGAGAGTGCGAGTTACGTCAAACAGAACGCTGAATACATCTGGATTAGACTAGAAAGGGTTTATTAGTGTAGCTCTAGAACTGCTTAGTGAGCTATTGGAGACAATATTGATTTTAAGCCTAGGGTTTAAAATACGTATGGAAACAATTTATTATATATACACATGTTTTGATTATATATATATATATATATAATTTAAACATATATATAAAATTAAATACACATAATATTATATGTAAATAATATAACAGTTTAACCCATCCCTTAAAGTTAATCACAGACTATCGCTAATATCCCACTGCGCAGTTCTAGTTAGACGTTAAACTCACTCAACCTCATTCTTGATGAAAAAAAAAAAGAAAGAAAAGAAAAACTCCTCCAAACGCCATTTTTTTTAAAATAACTTTTGGGGAAAAATGTTTAAAATCGATTATACACTAATCTCTATAAGTATATAGTGAGTGTCTTCAAATAACGAAAAAAAAAAAAAAATACTGAATATTTAAATTTAGTTATAATATATTACCTTAAGAGGTCATACCTTCCGTGGAGGATCAAAATTGTGATGACATGTCTCCGGACCATCTTTAGGGGTACATTCAATTACCCATAGCGCAGTACTAGTGTGACGTTAAAAATCAATCAACTAACTATAGAGCGTCTCCAATTGCCCATTGCGTAGCATAACGCAACGTTAATCCCGCTCAGCGCGGCTCCCTTAATTTGTATTCATTAAAATATCATTAAATTAATTATACCGGTAGCACTCGCATGGGATGACTGAGTCACCACAACTGCTAAAACTTTTTAGGGGTACATACAAATGAAACACTTTCAGTTGCAAAGCCGTTTACAAGCGTTCCAAATCTATGACTGCAGTCGGCAGCAAAAGTATCCGAGCACTAGCAAAAATTCCTATATGAAAAAAGCACACTTAACACTGTTTTGTTAAATAAATCCTCGTCGAATCATGTTCTTAAACTGATTGAGAACAGGATTCGACAAGGATTTATTTAACAAATCTGCATTAAGTGTACTTTTTCTACATAGGAATTTTCGCTAGTGCTCTGTTAATTTTGCTGCTGACTGTATTTGCAAAAAACTTGCAAAATTTACGTCATCGAAATTGCAAGCGTTCCGTTTGTATGTAACCCTAAGAGAGAGAGCGGACGTGCGTTTTATGTCACACTAGTGCTACGCTAAGACAATTGGCTACAGTCTAGGACACACCACTTAAGGGTGTATATTTTTTGTATATTTACAGGGTGGGTAGGCAGGCTGGGTTTAACGTCGCACTAGTGCTGCACTATTGGACAATATGCGACGTACAAGGACTCACTCCTAAGGATGGTCCAGAGACATACCATCACAATTTTGATCCTCTACGGAGTAGATGGCTCCCTTGCTTCGGTGACATCTTATATTTACCGATAAATGTATGTATATGGTTGAGATTATATAGGTTTTAGGTAGCACTAGTGCTACACTATTGACAAATGGCCACTGTCTAGGATATGCCCCGATACGTGGTCTGAAGACATCAGTGGCGGCTCGTGAGTGACGTTTTGGGAGGGCTGCAGGCTAATGACTGAAAACAGTATGTTAACAACGAAAACGTTTTCTTTTAATTGGCTCTTGAAGTGTTAACATATTTACTTAGATTGTCGAAATAAGCGAATCAGCCAATTAGGTGAATAAAAGTTCCATTTTTTGTACTTTTTCTAGACGTTTCGATGAAGTACCCCCAATACGAGCCGCCACTGGAAGACATATCATCAAAATTTTGGTCCTCCATGGAGGGCAATGGAGCCTTCATGGTGAAGATAGATTAAATCGGAGAATCATTTTGAATGATAATCATAACAGAACTTCATCAAAAATATTTTCCAATGCACCTACAATATTAAAAATTTATCAAAAGCCATAATTCCGATACAACTTTACTTGAAACTTTATTAAGACTTGTACTTGAAACTTTATTAAGACTTGTAATTCTATTCATAGCATTTTTCTCAAAGCACCAATTCCATTTACTTCCCCAGGACCATCCTTATGGGTGAGTCCCAGACTATTTGCCAATTGCCCAAAGCGCAACACTAATGTGACGTAAAACCCAACCAACAAACCGTTTAATATTCCATTTAATATCTTACTTTAAAAAGCAAAACTATTCGAGCTATGTAAACCTTCGTATACAAATTTCGTATGGCAGATCTTCATTTCAAATTACACTTTCATTATTGGTTGCACAAATATGAGGCTTTCGCTAAATCTGTTTGCTCCATGTGTTGCTAACAATAATGTAATGATGGGGTCAATGATGAGAAAACGCTGACACAAACTGAGCAGAAGGAATAAAATGAGAGTTTACTGTTTTTGGCGAATTAGCACACTTATGGCATCAGGCAGCTGCAACTGAATTCCAACAGTTCGAGGGTTAGCGCGCGCCTTCCACCGGGTTAACATAGTGCGCATATGTATGCATGTGTGCGTTTTAACACATGTTTAAAAGTTACACATGTTAACACATGTACGTTTTAACCCTTTTTAAGGCGATGGTAAATATCTTACCACCACCTTTTGTGATTCCCAGCACCAAGTGGAAAATTATTTACCATCGCCCCTTAGCAGAAAACATCCTTCGGAACCAGCGCTTCACGTTTCAGCCAGTAGATAGCAGTAGGGGCCTCGTAAACTGCTAAATTTCCTCTTTTTATCATTTTTCGAGCAAAATGTCGACAGTAAGCACATGCTTTTTTGTATCTCTCAATGTAATTATGAATAAAAATACGTTAGAAGTTATGTAATCATATTTTGTGTATCTTGAAGATATAATAGCTAGATTTTATTAAGTGTTTTGAAAATTAATGCGAAATATTTTTATTTGTACGTATTTATAATTGGTGGTAACATATTTACCATTGCCTGCTTAGCGATTTTAGGGGTGGTATATAATTTACCACTGCCTGTATTGCAACTGATTCATTTGTTTCAGGAATGCATTTTGCTTAGCATAGTACTTGATTTATATGTTTATATTTATGCTTATACTTATATATTACATCATTTATTTATAAAATTTATTATTACTAATATAATTGAGCATATTTTAGCGATTTTTTTTTTTTTTTTTTTTTAATACATAAATATTTCGTTATTTAGAAATAATAATTCGAAATTGAATGTAACAAAAGTAATATTTTTATAAGACTTTTCAAGTGATTTTAAATAAAAGAAATTAACTCAATGTATATTTTACAATGTATATTTGTAATATTTTAGATGGACGCATTGAAAAAAAAAAAAAAGAAAAGAAAAGTCTAAACGCCGAAGAAACTCTAGCTCTTTATTTTTCTCTGCCTTGATTTGAAGTTTATACAGGGTAAAAAGACGATGGTGCCATTTCGGAAGGATTGGGATATAGAGTTATAACAAATCTTACCAATGATTTGCACCCTACTTCTCCTCTTTTGGTGGTTTTTGATAATTTTTTCACTTCAGTTCCATTGATGGAAACACTGTTTTCAAAAAACATATACGCCATTTGTACCATCAGAACTGGTAGAAAATTCCTTCCTGAACCCATGAAGAAAAGTAAAAATTATTTTTTAAAAAAATGAATCGCTGATGTTGGCATGTAGAGACACTGTTGCAGTGCAATGGCGGGTTACTAAGGTTGTTACTCTTCTTTCAACAGCCCATAATATGAATGAAATGTCAGAAGTAAGTAGAACCCAGGAAAATGGCTCTAAAAAGAAAGTTTCTTGTCCAAAAGCAATTGCAGATTATACAAGAAGTATGGGGGGAGTGGATAAATTTAACCACTTGAAATCTTCGTATAGCTGAAGTAGAAGATCAAGGAAATGGTGGCATAGGTTATTTTATTTTCTTTTAGATGCTAGTTTAGTAAATTCCTATATATTGTATGTGGCTAATCATAACGTAGCTAGAAATTCGCATCTAGAAGTTAGGTTAAGAATAGCTCGTGGGTTAATAGGAGGATTTTGCAGCAAAAAGCGAAAGTTGTAACCAAGATGGGTTGCAACGAAAAAGGAAATTGGCATTTCACAGGAAATCAGAACAACTAATGTAGGTACACACATGCCAGAAAAAGGGCAAACATACAGAAGGTGCAAATATTGTAGCACCAAAACTAACCTGAAACGGACAAAAGTGTTATGTTCAACATGTTCCAGTGTGGGCAGTTCCTTGTTTTATGTTGTTTCATCAAAATTATTAAAAATAATACATATGTAATTTACATTGTATTGGGTTTTTCTACCAGTTATTTCATGTGCAATTAATTTTGAAATAACTATTAATAAATAGCTTTACAAAAATGCATATTTATTTCTGAAATTATTTGCATTTCATATTTTTTCTATTGAATAAGTCAGTAAAATATCATTGCTTGTATTGGGCGGTGGTAAATATGTTACCACCCCTGTTATAAACAAAGCCACAACAACAAAATAAAAAAAAAATACTTTTTTTGGTCATAAATGAGCTTTTTTTCTCTAATTATACCGCAAAATGTAATTTTTTAAAGAAAACGGCTTGTGCCCGTTAAAGGGTTAACATATAAGTAAAGTAACTTTCTCTTGGAATAAATAACTAGACTTGACGCAGAACAGAAATATCAATGTTTACACAATGTTAAAAATGCCAATGTCAAAAAAATGTTAAATGCGAACTGCATTTTCGGTAGCATAAATCGGTGCATTTGGCTTCCTTTGAAACATCGTTTGATTAAAGTTCGGACTTTCAGAGCAGTGCCGCTATCTGCCTAACAGAAAAGGAGAAGAAGTTTGAAAATTGTTTAAAGCAAGGAAAGAATGTTGCATAAAAAAATATTAAATTGTGTTGAATATTTGATTTCATTGCGAAACCCGTGAACGTTAAAAGATTAAATAAAAATCCTAAACTTTAAGTTATAAATGAAAACCTAAAAACTAAACTACGGAACTTAAATTGCGCACACAAAGTGATAAAATAGAATTCTGATGATATGTTTACCTTATTTATAATTTCATTTCATTTCTTTTTATCCTACCAGTTTCAAACCATGAACATATATATATATATATATATATATATATATTCATTTTATATATAGATATATATATTAATTAAACATATATATAATATATATATATATATATTAACACAATCTTGTAGCTACTTTTTTTTAATTATTACTTTATTATTAAAGTAAAATGAAAATATCAAAAGGGACACATCTATAATCTATAATAATAAATGGAAAGGTTTGTCTGTCTGTCTGTCTGACTGTCTGTCTGTCTATCTATCTGTCTGTCTGTCTGTCTGTCTGTTCTTTTATACGTTCAGCCCCTATTGAACGCAGAAGTACAAGAATTGACATACGGATGCTCTGGAGCCTTTCCGATGTTTTCCTCGAAACAGAATTTAAAAATCTTAATTAGTTTCGGAGATATTAATTAAAATGCTGACCCATATCGTTCGCGAAAATGACCAAAAATCCTTATTGCTTAAAAACAGGCATTCTATCAGCATTCAGCAGACGATTTTAACGGCTGTCTCTAACGGAAGAAAAACATGTGCAAGTCATTAATGTCACATGATCTTTAACTGGGGTTAAAAATTGCAAATTTCAAAGTGCTTCAAATTTTCTTTTTCGTACATAACACTTAATATACAACCTATTCAGCACAAAACCAACCTGCAGTTAAAATTTCATCAAATTTCATTAATAAACAAAGCAGTTACATTTTAATTGCTAATTAAATTTTATTCTAACACAATCTATCTTTCAATAGGCGATAGGAGTTTCCATAGCAACAAAATACATTTGAAGGAACTAAAAAATACTTTTTCTTTTTCTTTTTATTTCCATTACCCGACTACCGTGGTATAGGTTTTGGCGAAATAAAAAATATTTATTTTTCTTTTTACTTCCATTAATAAAACTACCGTAGATAATGGAATTAGAGATTTCACGTGATTTACATGTTTTATAATGTCCTGATTAGGTTTTCTTTTGTATCACAGCTACTAATTAAAATAATTTCATAAGTAACACATTATTTGAAAGCTTTGTTGATTTGGAATTGAACAGTAGATTACAGAAATTTCTACCGCCAGATATTTTAAAATTTCGATATTTCAAATTCCAATTAAATTATTTTTGATACATCATTCGAAAGATATTTTAAAGTTCTTTTAAATTATCGAAAGTTTTCACCAGATTTACACGCTTTGAGGTTTCCTGAATTAGTTTTCTTTTGTATCTCAGCTACTAATTAAAATAATTTCGAAATTTGTACCGCCAGATGGCACTGTAATATTTTAAAATTTCAAAATTTCAATTTCTAATTATGATTAAATTATTTTTAATACATCATTCGAAAGATATTTTAAAGTTCTTTTAAATTATCGAAAGTTTTCACCAGATTCACACGTTTTGAGGTGTCCTGAATCAGTTTTCTTTTATATCTCAGTTATTAATTAAAAACATTTCATAAGTAATACATCATTTGAAAGCTTTGTTGACTTGATACACATTTTAAAGTACTTTTACATTATCGAAAATGGAATTCGAGATTTCACCCGATTTACACGTTTTGAGGTGTCCTGATTGGGTTTTCTTTTGTATCTCAGCTACTAATTAAAATAATTTTATAAGTAATACATCATTAGAAGGCTTTTTTGATTTGGAATCGAACAGTGGATTACAGAAATTTCTACCGCCAGATGGCGCTGTAATATTTTAAAATTTCAATATTTCATTATTTCAATTTCTAATTATGATTAAATTCTTTTGAATACATCATTCGAAAGATATTTTAAAGTTCTTTTAAATTATCGAAAGTTTTCACCAGATTTACACGTTTTAAGGTCTCCTGAATCAGTTTTCTTTTATATCTCAGAAATTAATTAAAAAAATTTCATAAGTAATACATCATTTGAAAGCTTTGTTGACTTGATACACATTTTAAAGTACTTTTACATTATCGAAAATGGAATTCGAGATTTCAACCGATTTACACGTTTTGAGGTCTCCTGATTAGGTTTTCTTTTGTATCTCAGCTACTAATTAAAATAATTTTATAAGTAATACATCATTAGAAAGCTTTTTTGATTTGGAATCGAACAGTGGATTACAGAAATTTCTACCGCCAGATGGCGCTGTAATACATACAAATCTTCAATTTCTAATTATGATTAAATTATTTTTAATGCATCATTCGAAAGAGAAGTCATAAGGATAGTGAAGGAATACGTGCGCGCAGCGCACGGGTCTACGCTGCCGGAGGCAGTGGGGACCCGGTGCGACATTTTTCCCGATCAGAATTTTTTTTTTCTCTTTTTTTATCACATGATACATATTAATGCAATTTTGAGAATTCATTAATTATTGTGATTCATTTAAAAATAGTGACCAGCGAAGCGGGCGTAGCCTGCTAGTAACCAATAAAATTGCACTGAAAATTTCCACAAAGTAAATGTATCAAAATGGAGGATAGATAAAAAGCTAGTAGGGTGTCTCATTATCCGACCGTGCATTGGCCATCAGCCGAAAATATTGTCGAGCAACCACCATAATTCAAAATTGCATACATAATCCGGAAACATTCACTAATAAAATAACACAAAAAATCATTATAATGTCAAAAAATTTCTATTTACACAAATTTAACAAACGCCTTTGTTATTTAAAAAATTAAAAGACTAAATAATAATGAAGCATATTTTACGCGTACCTTTCTTTGATGTTTGTATTTTTAACACTTTCCAACAAGGTTGAAAAGTGTTTATGACTTCGGTTTGTCTGTCTGTCTGTCTGTCTGTCCGCGCTCTAACTCCCGTAAATATTTATGGAATTTCTTGAAACTGATATATGTTACTAAAGTTCACTATCGGACGGTTTCTATTGAAAATGGAGTTTATACCTCTACCGGTTTGTGTACAGGGACACCCGAAAGTATTTCAAAGCATTGTGTTCTATGAGAGGTATTTCTATAAACCATATTTTCATACCTTTACTGTAAACATATCTTAATGAAATTGAAATATGCTATTTAAGTTCACTATCGGACGTTCCCTATTGAAAATGGAGTTTATACCTCTACTGGTTTGTTTACAGGCACACCTGAAAATATTTCAAAGCATTGTGTTCTATGAGAGGTATTTCTATAAACCATAATTTCATACCTTTACTGTAGACATACCTTAATGAAATTAAAATACGTTATTCAAGCTCACTATCGGACGTTCCCTATTGAAAATGGAGTTTATACCTCTACTGGTTTGTTTACAGGCACACCTGAAAATATTTCAAAGCATTGTGTTCTATGAGAGGTATTTCTATAAACCATAATTTCATACCTTTACTGTAGACATATCTTAATGAAATTGAAATATGTTATTCAAGTTCACTATCGGACGTTCCTTATTGAAAACGGAGTCTATACCGCTACTGGTTTGTGTACAGGGACACCTGAAAGTATTCCAAAGCATTGTGTTCTATGAGAGGTATTTCTATAAACCATATTTTCATACCTTTATTGGTTACATATCTTAATGAAATTGAAATATGTTAATCAAGTTCATTATCGGACGTTCCCTATAGAAAATGGAGTTTATACCTCCAGTGGTTTGTGTACAGGGACACCCGAAAGTATTTGAAAGCATTGTGTTCTATGAGAGGTTTTTCTATAAACCATATTTTCATACCTTTACTGTAGACAAATCTTAATGAAATTAAAATATGTTATTCAAGTTCACTATTGGATGTTTTCTCTATCAAATGGAGGAAATACCACCATCGGTTCATGTACAAGGACACTCAAAAGTATTCCAAAGCATTGCGTTCTAGGAGAGATATTTCTATAAATCAAACTTTAATAACTTTACTATCCACTAAGTTTTAGGTTTGGTTGATATGGTTTTTCATGCACAAAAGAATTCTTTGCATAGAATGTAGCATGATTAGCATTAGATTTACAGGGTAGCAAAAAAATATCCAGTTATATTAAGAGGTATTAATAAAAGATTGCTAGAATTGTACTTTCCTTTACGTTAAGCGTTTTTAACACTTTCTAGCATTTTTTAAGTGTGAATATGATTTCAGATTTGTGTATCTGCCTGTCCGTCCGTCTGTCTGTCTGCCTGTCTGTCTGTCCGATCTCTAACTCCCGTAAATATTTATGAAATTTCTTAAAACTGATATATGTTATTCAAGTTCACTATCGGATGTTGCCTATTGAAAATGGAGTTTATACCTCTACTGGTTTGTGTACAGGGACACCCGAATGTATTTCAAAGCATTGTGTTCTATGAGAGCTATTTCTGTAAACCATATTTTCATACCTTTTCTGTAGACATATCTTAATGCAATTTAAATATGTTATTCAAATTCCCTACTGGATGTTTCCTGTATAAAATGGAGGAAATAACACAACGGATTTATATACACGGACACTCAAAAGTATTCCAAAGAATTGCGTTCTATGAGAGATATTCCTATAAACCATATTTTCATACCTTTACTGTAGACATATCTTAATGAAATTAAAATATGTTATTCAAGTTCACTATTGGATGTTTTCTCTATCAAATGGAGGAAATACCACCATCGGCTCATGTACAGGGACACTCAAAATTATTCCAAAGCATTGCGTTCTAGGAGAGATATTTCTATAAATCAAACTTTAATAACTTTACTATCCACGAAGTTTTAGGAAAATGAAATATGTTATTTACATGCACAAAAGAATTCTTTGCATAGAATGTAGCATGATTAGCATTAGATTTACAGGGTGGCACAAAAGTATCCAGTTATATTGAGAGGTATTAATAAAAAATTGCTAGAATTGTACTTTCGTTTACGTTAAGCGTTTTTAACACTTTCTAGCATTTTTTTAGTGTGAATATGATTTCAGATTTATGTATCTGCCTGTCCGTCCGTCTGTCTGTCTGCCTGTCTGTCTGTCCGATCTCTAAGTCCCGCAAATATTTATGGAATTTCTTAAAACTGATAGATGTTATTCAAGTTCACTATCGGATGCTCCCTATTGAAAATGGAGTTTATACCTCTACTGGTTTGCGTACAGGGACACCCGAAAGTATTTCAAAGCATTGTGTTCTATGAGAGCTATTTCTGTAAACCATATTTTCATACCTTTTCTGTAGAGATATCTTAATGAAATTAAAATATATTCTTACAATTCCCTACTGGATGCTTCCAGTATAAAATGGAAAAAATGCCCCCACAGATTTATATACACGGACACTCAAAAGTATTCCAAAGCATTGCGTTCTATGAGAGATATTTCTATAAATCAAATTTTAATAACTTTACTTTCCACGAAGTTTTAGGAAATTGAAATATGTTATTTACATGCACAGAAGAATGCTTTGCATAGAATGTGGCATGATTAGCATTGAATTTACAGGGTGGCACAAAAATATCCAGTTACATTAAAATGTATTAATAAAAAATTGCTAGAATTGTACTTTCGTTTATGTTAAGCGTTTTTAACACTTTCTAGCATTTTTTAAGTGTGAATATGATTTCAGTTTTGTGTATCTGCCTGTCCGTCCTTCGGTGTGTCTGCCTGTCTGTCTGTCCGATCTCTAACTCCCGTAAATATTTATGGAATTTCTTAAAACTGATATATGTTATTCAAGTTCATTATCGGATGTTTCCTGTATAAAATGGAGGAAATAACACAACGGATTTATATACACGGACACTCAAAAGTATTCCAAAGAATTGCGTTCTGTGAGAGATATTCCTATAAACCATATTTTCATACCTTTACTGTAGACATATCTTAATGAAATTAAAATATATTATTCCAATTCCCTACTGGATGTTTCCTGTATAAAATGGAGGAAATATCACCACCGATTTATATACAGGGATACTCAAAAGTATTCCAAAACATTGCGTTCTATGAGAGAGATTTCTATAAATCAAATTTTAATTACTTTACTTTCCACGAAGTTTTAGGAAATTGAAATATGTTATTTATATGCACAAAAAAAATGCTTTGCATAGAATATAGCATAATTAGCATTAGATTTACAGGGTGACAGAAAAATATCCATTTATATTAAGAGCTATTAATAAAAAATTGCTGAAATATTACTTTCGTTTACATTGAGTGTTTTTAACACTTTCTGACATTTTTAAGTGTGAATATGATTTCAGTTTGTGTATCTGTCCATCTGCCTGTCTGTCTGTAAGCCCGCGCTCCAACTCCTGTAATTATATATGGAATTCCTCGAAATTGATATATTTTATTGAAGTTCACTATCGGATGTTCCATATTGAAAATGGAGTGAATATCTCTTCTCGTTTGTGTACAGGGACACCCAAGAGCATTCGAAAGCATTTTGTTCTATGAGTGTTGTTTTTATAAACATTATCCCTATAGAATTTTCCCCATTTAAAATGACATTAATAGGTCCTGTACAACTAGTTTGTTTACAGGGACAAAAAAAAAAAAAAAAAAAATATGCGAATGCATTACGTTTTAGGACAGAATTTTTTGAAAATTATATTTAAAAGTCTTTCTACTGTAAAAATCATCAAAATATTAAAATTTATTGTTAATACTCTAAAATAATCTTTTGTATAGAATATGATATGATTAACTTTATGATTTAGAGGGCTACACTAAAATATTCAGAGAGATCAAAAGCTGTAATTATAATCTACTGGCTGCATTTTCTTTTGCGTTAAGCCTTTTTAACACTTTCCAAAATGCCTAAGTGTAATTTTAAAATCAATTAGTCTATCTGTATATTTTTCAGTCCTTCTGTCTGTTGTGTGATAACGTAGGCAAAGAATATTAAAAGTTATTCGATACAACATTTACGTACAGTTGGAAAGTGTTACTAATCAATGCGTACTGCATGATTTTTCTTTCTTGTTTGTGTTGTCTTGAGATTCCTCTTCAAACTCCCTCTTTTTCTTTGGTTTGAATAATCATCAAGTATTTCACATTTTTGAAGATGATTCCGGAACAGTTTTTCTTTTCTTTAGTCATTCAATATAGCTTTAATAGCTTATACACCACCACATTACATTATTCAATATAGCTTATACACCACCTTCTCCAGATCCAGGATTTTCAAGAAAGAGGAAATTGTTTTATAAAATCGCATGAGAAAAAAGGAATCCGAATAAATATTTATACTGTAGCCTAATTCTTTCTTTATTATTTACAAATACAAAATCGTCTGTTCATAAATACATAATTTATTTTCAGCAATAAATCGTCTGTCAAATTTCAAAAGTAATGCAAACGATTATGAAATGCTTTATTATTATTAAATTTCAGTGATTGCTTTTGAATAAAGTAAAAAAAAAAAAAAAAAAAAAAAAAAAATGGCAGTTTAGTCACAAAAATAAGATATTGTATACTTGACCGACCATTTCTGAGGTGCTTTGAAAAAGTCGAAAATTATTTTAGAAACAATTTTATTTGGCATGTTTTCTGTGAGGGGGAAGCGTGTCTATTGTATACTTCAAAACCCTCTGTTTGATTACTCTACCTGCATTCTTAGAACATTTAAGGCTTAAATTAAAAATATTTTAAAAATGATTCAACGAACTTTCACCCACAGTAAATTTTTCAAGAAAAGTCTGCTTATGATATGTATTTACAATATTGAATTTGAACTTTCCGGTGTTGTCTTTCTTAAAAATAGCAAATGAGACAGGTCAATGAAGAAATTTTCTTCAGATTGATATGTTTTTCTGATATATTTTTGGATGCTGTTTAAGGAAAACCTATTTTAAAATTTCTCTCAAGTACAGTTTTGAAAAAAATAAAAATAAAAATGGAATTGTTCGAGCCCCATTTTTTTCGACTCCCATCTAAATTATTTACCTGAAAATTTGGGCGATGTGAGTGAAGAACAAGGAGAACTGTTTCATCAAAACATCAAAGAAATGGAAGGCAGGTATCAGAGACTAAAGCATTGTTAACATGTTAGCAGAATATTGCTGAATGTTGCATAGAGAATCTCTCCCCCCCCACACACAAAACCCTAAAGGTAAAATGCTCTACTTTAAAGGGAGATCTGGTGTGAAGAAATACATTTAAAAAATAATGTGTAAATAATAGCCTATTTCAGTGTATTTTATATATAATTGTATTGAATTTGTTATAACTTCTAGACGAATTCTTTCGATTTTCATCCTTACTTTGGGAAAATTTCTTACGTGATAGGGAAAAAAGATAATTATATCTGAATTCAGAGTATCAAAACACACCCAACACGGTACATAAGAAATTGAAACGTACGATTTCGCAGACCAATGTAATCAGAAAAAATTCACCTGCTAAGTTATTATGATACGAGACATGCATTCAGATCAACAATTACCAAAAAAATTATTTTTGTATTCAAAGAACTTGAAAACCTGAAATTATTCCAACAATTTAGTTTCGAAAATTCGACCAGGTAAATAATACTTTCTGTAACTCATGGTAAGGGAAAGCAATTATCATTTTAAAGCGTTTTTACTGGACGCAATATAATTTGGTATGAATGCTTTTAATCGAGACTAATTTTTCTTACAATCTTTTATACGAAATTTATTTTATATCTATAAAATTATGTTAATTTCATTATGTTTAGTTCTTTTTAAAAATGCTGTTAATATGTACCAACTAGAAATTTTTGCACTTAAACAATAATGTATTTGAACTCTTTGCATGCCATAATACACAGATGGATGAATGTGGATTGAAAACGATTTTTAGACTTCCTGCCAATATCTGAAATTATTGCAATGATTTAGTTTCGAAAATTCGACCCGGTAAATAATACTTTCTGTAACTCATGGTAAGGGAAAGTAATTATCATTTTTAAGCGTTTTTACTGGACGCAATATAATTTGGTATGAATGCTTTTAATTGAACCTAATTTTTCTTACAATCTTTTATACGAAATTCGACCATGCAGACTAATCACAGTTATGCCCATGCAGACTAACCACAAGAACCTGGTTTTACGATTGAGCGAACCTCAAGACATACTAATATAGTAAAATCTATTTCATATTCCAAAATTGGACCGTAAAACATTACATTCTCCAACATGTAAGGGTAAAAGGGGGAAAAAATGTTCATTAAAAAGAAATGACAAAAAAACTTTTGACTCTCTGTAAAGGCCGTGAATTTAAATAAAGTAAATCATTTTATCGCCTGTTTTTCTGCTTTTCCTTGAAGAACAAACAAACTACCATTTTTTTTTTTTTTTTTTTTTTTTTACCAAGAAAAATTACTTTGCAAATTTTTGTAAGAAATATGCAAGTAAATTTGGATTTATGAACAATTTAGATTGTTCGTTTAAATATAATTTACCACCATGTTTAAGAAAGTGTCTTTCTATTGCATAGAATCATTGATATTAGTAATAATAATTTTTTTTAACCTTCAAATCTTTTATATATTTTTTCAGTTTTCAATAATATGTTTTTGTTAAATATGCTAAATGTGTGTGCGAGAGCGCGCGCGGAAGGGGGGGGGGGGTGCCCGGGCACCCAGGGCACCCCTCCTGGCTACGCGCATGGATTTTTACCCTTACGATTCACATTAACGAAGTTCGACTAAATATACTTTAAAGATAAACTTGAGAACTTTGTTATCTTAAAATAAGCATCAAATAAGAAAAAGGAAAAAAAAAAAAAAAAAGACTGATAATACTAGATAGCGGCATGTTTTTTTTAATGCTATCTTGTAGTGGAATTTTATCTAAACGAAACAAAAATAAATAAATAAATAAACACATGCAAGATAAAAGGAAGAGTTTAGGAAATAGTGGAGGCATTACAAGATTAAATATAGATGGTTTCGTTTCCGTTCTGATATCGAACTAAAGTACAAAAGAAAGTTATTGCATTATTTAACTGTAATAACTTTATAAGAAGGGGAAGAGAAATAAAAAAAGGTAATGTCTTATAGTGTTGTATTAAGTTGTATTCTTCAGAAATCAACCTCTTACCACCCATTCATCGATGTAATATTTCAATACGTTATGAGAAATTTGTCGTCACCACAAACTTCCGAAATACTGAATCTATTCGAATCAGAATTTGGCAGTTGATTTATCTTACAAATATACAAATAGCTTATATAAGTTCGTTGGGCAGTCATTAGAAAATTTCATACGCATAGAATAAACGCATTTGTAAATCGATTTGCTTGAAACTCTGTAGATACACAGCGCATAAGTCTCCATCGAGTTTATCAATGAACGCGATTCATAATTATTTTTGAAAATGGCATCTACTCGAAAAGGAAAAAGACATCCCCGTACTTTTTCGACTGAGCTAGAAGAAGGACTTATTTCATCGTTAAAACGAAGAAAATATAGGAGGATCTTCAAAAAAAAAAGGTTCGATATAAGTTTTTTGATGAATTTAGGCAATTTTTATATGTTAGACAATGTTTATTTGTATATTACACAAATTCCAGTTCTTTGAACTTCACTTTTCTGTTTGTTAAATACAATCATAAAATATATCAGGAATTAAAAAATCTGCAAAAATTACTCTGGGTGAAAATAAATAAATAAATGTAAGTAATAAGCATTTTGAAAATCAATAAATAAATAAATAAGCCTTAGCCTATTTTTGTTTCCCACCAAAAACAGACTTAAGTTTTTTTCCATAAATAATACACATACAATTATGCACAAAACAGAATTTACTTTAGTACATTAGGGTATATTTTAACATTTTCTTCCATATAAAGCTATGCAGTAACTGTGTTTTATTCCCCAGCATATGTTAATATATTAATTTCTTTAAATTTCTTTGGTATAGCTTTTGATTAGGAGCCCCGCAGTGCTGCCAGATTGAGGGAAATTTCCCTCAAAGTGGGAAATTTTGATGCGATTTTAGATATTGAGGGGAAAAGGGAAATTTCTTCTCAAAAAGGGAAATTTTATTTTGTTTTTAAAACATTTTTTGTTAGATTTTTTTTTCCTCGAACTTAAACTATCCGAACCAATTTCTCTATATGCTGAGATCTTAAAAGCTAATCAGTGCAAATTTTTCCTCATTTGTAATAATAATCTAAAATATTCTGAAAAAAAAAAAAAATATATATATATATATATTGATTTGGTTTTATTCGGCCTAATCATTCAAAGCATTCCCTGATTTTCTCAGGAATACACGCGAATACGCTAGGATTCCTTAGAAAGATACTTATGAAGGGCTAAGGGCATTTTACCCAGGCCTAAATCCAACGCACAGGGCTTTTAGCCATCTTTTAATTGAATAAAATGCATTTTTAATATTGAACTTTAGTAATCTCTTGCTATCATTTTTTTTTTTTTTTTTTCCCCGATTGAATAATATGAAGTTTACGATTAAAAAAGAGTGGTATTTAATTAAAAGATTGTTAGACGCCCTGAAATTGTGGATAATTTACCTTAACCCTTACACAATACCCTATTCAGTGCAAGTTATTTTACCCTGAATAGCTTCAAAGCGTTGAATATTGAGCAATTCAGGGAAATTTTATGCCAAAAAGGGAAATTTTCTAGCGAAATGTGGGAAATTTTAAAATTTTGATCTGGCAAAGCCCGTCGCTTCGGCGGTTAATTTTTTTTTTTTTTTTTTTTTTTTTTTTTGTCATTTTGGCGATGAATTATAATGGCTATCGAAATTGCGTGATCCCGGCAAGATACGTACAAGCTACTTCGGTGCCAGATTTCAAATTTCGGAAAGGGTTTTTCTAAAGGGTTCACGATTTTTCTAAATATTAATTAATCTTTTTTTTTTTTTTTTTTTTTTAAATAAACATATATATTTTTTTTGGAATCAATTTTTTTTTTCTTTTTAATAATTTTAAAATTAAAATAGAGTTTAATATCCTTTGAACTATTTATCCAGTTGACCTAAAAAACACTGCATTAGGTAGATATAGTCCTAGTTAATAATAAGCGCACCAAATTTTATAAAATTTAATAATCCGGATAGATACAATGAGAAATTTTCCTCTTTGTATATTTAGATAAAAATGTTTGCACGTCGATTCATGATGATTACGCATGGCACATGTGTTGAAAACAATATAAGGTGCCCGTGCATGATTTATTTTTATCTCTGATTCCACAACCAAAATAACGATTACAGGCCCTTTCAATTAGTGCCGTGATAGTTTGTTTTCTAACTAGAGAGGGTTATTTCTCCACAAACGTACGTAGCAAGAGTTTTCAGGAAAGCTCATACAAAGTCGAGATATTCTAAAAGAAGAGATAAGTATTACCAATGTAAAAAAACAAACGGAAACATGAAATTATATGTAATTCATTTATAAAATTGAATTTATAGAAATTGATTTTATAGAGAGTCATTTAAAAAATGTCTTGGCACAAAAAAGTTTAATACACAGTACCAGACAATCCGGTTTGTTAAACTCTATTTTTAACAGCATATTAAAAAAAAAAAAAAAACTGCGCTTCAAGTTTTGCATGCTCATCAAATTAGTTATGAATATTTAGATCAGATGTACAACGAAAAATGATGAATCTGATTTAAATTACAACTGTAGCACAGTTTTTAGTCTGCCAGCCAGTGATTGATTGCTCAGTTTATACATTTACTATCGTCTGCCTTCAAGGGCGTGGAAGCATAAATAAGATTATATAACTGTTTAGTTACGTAGGTATGACGTCACTTCTATTTACCGAAGTAAAATAATAGCACGTGAAACAACCAGGTATTGCAACGTGCTTTTGTTGACTGCAAGTCGATTCAGAATGTAGTAAATATTATTGAAGGATCGTCGAAATTGCAAAAAAAAAGTTGTAAAATACTACTGAAAAATCGACAATATAAAGTTAAGGAAGCATCAATATTTTTAGCTAAACTTAAAATTTTGAAATTTTTCCAAGATTGGAATTAAGTAAACAACTAATATCATTTTGAATGACGTACATTTTTACTTTCCGAACATATATATGTAGAAAGGAAAGTATTGTAATCATGAAAAAAATTCGACTTTGAGATTTTGGTGTATTTATACGTTTTGAGGTCTCCTGAGTTCATTTTAACTATTCATACGGTGATGTATGTATGTATTTAGATAGGTGTGTGTGTGTATATGTGTGTGAACACGATAACGTCTAAACGCTTTGTTCGAATGAGCTGGAAGTTTGTACGCATGTTATAGGTCACCGTAGAACGAACTCTATTGATTTTGGTCAATCTAGCACTTATATATATATATTTTTTTTTTACAGTGACGCAATGCACAAATGAAAAATGCATAATTTAACTACAAGATGGTAAAAAAAAAAAAAAAAATGCAAATTCATAAAAAAAAATACGAAAGATCTATGAAAATAGTTTTTCTCCTCCACTCCCTTAAAAAAAAAAAAAAAAAAATTAGATTCATTAGGAATAAAGGTGAAGGCTTTTAACAAAAATTAACCCTTACCAGACAATGTTATATACACACATATATATAAGTATTTGACTATAAAAAAGTATATTAAACTTAAAGATTTACATAAAAGGAAGTGACAAGATAAAAATACCATACTATGCACAAACATGTTATTAAAAACAAACACTAAAATGTATATTAAGAGACAAGTTGGAATGCAGTACTTACTGTGAGGAAGTTACTCACATATTATTTAAATACATCTAACTTTATTCTAAATTTATTATCAAATTATCAGTTAAATAATTAAATAAATAAATTTAATCAAAATCTAATTCGCAATTATGTTACTTAAAGTATTCGAAATTAACTAAGAAGCTCACTTTCAATTCAGTTCTTTCAATTCATTTAAATGAATAATATCATAAGAAGAATGGGCGTCGGCAGAATTAGGCAAGCCCCCCCCCCCCCCCCCCCACACACACACACCACCACCACCACCCCTGGAAAATTTTACTAAGCCTTTTTTCTTTAAATTTAAAACTATGCTATCAGAATTTTATTTAAAAAAAATATTTTTTCAGGTTGTGCCCCCCCCCCCCCTGAAATTTTTTCTGGCGACGCCACTGAGAAAGACTGGTTAAAAGAGAACAATTTCTATTTTCCGTTAAGCTCAAATAATTAATTGTAGATTTATTACTCTGATTGTAGAATAAATATCCTTAATTGATGCAATTTGAATCCTTTCCGGTTAATAAGTAACCCATCAGAAATCAACTAACTGACAGTTCAAAGTATAATTTATTAAATAAATTACTTTTTTAGAAAACTCAGCGTCAAATGATATTGAATAAGTCTATTTCATTATAACTAAATTTAGAAATCCCTGTCAGTGAAATCATTAAGAAGATATTTTGTTGAAGCATAACATTTTTAGTCTTTCTCAAAGATTAAGATGCATATCTATCATTCACCATGTATAAAATAAAATTAAAGGAAATGATAATGAGAAGAATGATAATATTTTTTATAGTTTTTCTGTAAGTATCATTTCACTTTGTCAAAGCATTATATATACTTATTTACTCATATTTACTCATTAAAATTTTTGGTTTATATTCTTATTCATATGTGTATCTTTTTATATTTTTTTTTTATTAATAAGTATACATTAATATGAGTATAAATAATTGCTAGCTACTATTTTAACATCAGATATCAGGCCTTATGTGTAATCGATGCATAATTTTTAGATAATATTATTGCGCAACTTTTAAGTAAATATTTTTGCTTTTTATTGATGTCAGTTGATTATTATTATAACATTTTTATTAGTCGACTGGATGAATACGAATTCATCTATTAATGAGAAGTTATCTATACTTCCTTTACTCGAGTTGTTTTTGAATTAGTTATGAGCATTTATAGCCCTTGAACCTATTCATTATATTGATTTTAAGCTCATTTTGCGAGGCCTCATTGTAACTCATTGGAAGTTGATGTTGTCATGACATTTTTTTTAATAACAATTCATATGCTCATTTTTTTTCATTATTAATTAAAAAGCTGTCATCAGAGATTATATATAACTAGAAAAGCCCCGGTTCGGGAACGAACCGAATTCTGAATGCGGGAAAAATTTTAAAATCAAACTCGAAATGTCCAAAACTCGGTCAGATGCTGCTTGCGTGCCAACAGATCAAAGTTTGTTAATGAAATCATTTTTGAATTTATGAAATCAATGAACGTAGTGAATCAACCAACGAGATATATAAAGTAGAGTGATAAATGGTAACCCTTGAGAAGGTCCAAGATGAGTCACGTGACATGCTTTCCTTGCACATGCGTATTCGGTGGTTTCCTTGGTAACAGCTCATTTTCAGTACATTTCTATGGCAACGGTTTCAATGTTTTTGTTTACTTTACGTAGTTTAATATTCTTTTGTTCTAAACCATTTTGATTTTGATTTTACTTCTTTTTTATTTCGTGTAGTTGAACTTTAACCGATAAAATGCTTAAAAATAGTTGAAAAATTATTATTTGTTGTTAAATTTAGCTCTTTAAAAGTTTAAATTTTGTTTTATAAACACTTTTAAAGTTTGTTGAGAAACGGTGAAAAGAAAGGTATTTTATTATTTATTAAAATGTGAAATATGTGTAAAATTATTTTAAAAGCAATTTATTTCGGTCATAGGACTGTCATGTTACCTAATAATAATGATAATTTGTCGAACTGATATTTTAAATGCCAAAATAGCGATAAAAGGCCAAACACAGCAACCTATTCGAGCATATCACGTGATTCATCTTGAACCACGGAAAGTTAATCCTTCATCCATTGAATCAGCACTCTAATTTATATATCTCGTTGGAATCAACCACAGATCTATTATGAGAGTGGACGGAGCATTCCATTATTAAGAGAATATAAGAAAAGGTGCAACGATGAAACCATGTGAATGTTGAAAAAGGTTACCGTTTTTGGCATTAACATATTATTGGCAATTTTTTGTTTTGAATATATATATATATATATATATATATATTATTATTATTATTATTATTATTATTATTATTATTATCAAAAGATATAACCATACAACAAGCAAAACTAGTGTAAAATATTACAGCTGCTGAAATTTATTTTTTCCTTGTTATAAACATCTAACAAAGTTCAAAAGTTTTTATTGGTTTGTCTATACTCGTTTTAACTCTCATAAATAATAATGAACATTTTTTAAACAATATAAGATATAATATAGTTAAACTAATTCAATTTAGAGAAATAAGTATAGCAATTATATGCATTTTATAAAAATAGTTGCTTAAAAAGAACGAAATAATAAAATATTAAAAAAGAATCTTACCTGTGAAATAAAATCCTTATTTTACACAACTTTTAGGGTTTTTAAAGTACATCTAATGATTATTTCTTGCTATAAAATTCTTTTAAAATTCAAAACAATCTAACTTTTAAAGTGAAATAAAAATTTTAAAAAGAACTTTCAAAGAAAAGGGAAAATATCGTCTGCTTAATAAAAAGCAGAGTTTAGAGCATGGAGAGTAAATTTCAATATTGGCCAGTTTGGCTTCCTGTAGATCAACATTCACATGACCTTTTTATGAGTTATCTTTGCCACTAAAAAAAGTTGCCATTGTCCCGTCCACTCTTATAATAGGTCTATTGAATCAACTATTTATTGCTAAATCACTTAATGTAATAGTTACGCTGCAATCCGCGTTTGTAATGATCGATAGATGGCACTTTTTCAGCTTTTGTTGTTAGTAAATATAATAGCCACATGTATCTATTAATGTTCTATTTGTGTTACTACTTAATATTCGTGCTATAATTTCTCCGCCATTACATCATGGAAAATTGATTGCTTTCGGAAAGAATATTTCACTTTATTCAAAGTTCGATCGGAAGTAGATATTTAACTGAAGCTGAACAAATATTAGTTTCAAATCATCTAATTAATTCTTTACTTCCATTAGCCGAAGCAACTGAAATTTTAAATTTGTCATTTGGAAATAAATGGAAGCTTAATTCTGGATTTCTTGGAGTTACATCGTGGCACACAACAGTAAGTGTTATCTCTTTACCGGATTTATTCATTTTTATTCAATAAATATATGTGAAACTAAACATCGGCAAGCAATGGCGTCTCAATGAAAGCCGAAAGCTACGCATGTTAATTGTAAATTCACCTTAGCCCACCAGAGGGCGAGCATTTCATTACAATCGCGGATATAAAAAAATCGATTCTTACTTGTGAAAATAAATAAACATATAAAGTATTCTTAAAAATTATTAAACTCACAAATACAATTATTCTACTGTTTACAAATGCACAATATTACTTTTATTTTATTTTATATTGAATATTAATATTTTTGTTCTTCAGAACAATATTTACTGAATTCTTTTCTTTTTTAATATCACGTGACTGAGCCATAGATATAGTAATAAGACATAGATTGATCATTGGGGGGGGGGGATGATTCCTTTTTTACTCGGAGAAAAGTCCACAATATGGCCGTCTTTTTCCGAGTGAATGCACACAGATAATTTAGAAAATAAAATTTATGAATAATTTATGTACTGAAAGTGAATGAAAAACTGCAGCTACAATTTCAAATTCATTTTTTTTTTCCTTCTTTTATATATTTAATATTTATTAATTTAGTTAATATTTAGAGTTAAACTCTTTTTTTCTTAAACTAACGTTCTTTACCTACGTCGCTGCTAAATATATTTAAAAGAATTCTGAAAATTCTATATTACTTACTGATACAAAATCTTAAAACATATCAAACTTTAAAAAACGTATTCCATTAAAAATCAAACCAGTTTTTATTTCATAATAATAACAAAGCAACTGATTATAAAAATTATATTTTTCATAATTTCGTCAAATATAATTTACTTTTATGATAACTTATCCATTTCTTTTCCTAAATTTATTAGAAGAATTAAAAGACGCAATATTTCGACATTTTGAAAATCCGTCAACATTCTATTCTATTCTATTCTACTATTACAATTGCCGACTTTCAATGGTTTCAATACCACTATATGGCTGATGCCAAAAAATATTTTCGGTATCAAAAATTTTTGCATGATAACAATGAGATGATGGATCTATATAAATTACTATATCTATGGACTAAGCAGACGACTATTTTATTTATTTAACGTTCATTTATATTTCCGCTAATTTTTTTAACTCGTGCTCTAAATTGTTTTTTCACTCCATTTTCATATTTTCATTTCTTCGTATGCATGAGCAAATTTAATATTTTATTTATATATATAAATATATATTTTTTCGCGTGAAATCATATTTCATGTTGAGGACACTGAGCTGAAGAACAACTGGAGCAAATCCTTCCAATACCTTTACACAGTGTTCGAGCGTGCCAGATTTTCTGCAATCATTTGCCGTGCAGAGTCAAATCTTGCACGGCAGGCAACATTTGTCGGGCCGTCTATTACCATAGATATAATAATAGATCTATCATCCCCATGTTATCGAGCAAAAAATTTTGATGCCGAAAAAATGTTCTAAAATCTGCCATTAGAGAGTATTGAAAAAAAGAGTTAAAAGAAAAAGGAATCTGAAACAGTATCTGGAGTTTTTCATTCACCTTTACTAAATAAATTATTCATAAATTTTATTTACTAAATTATCCGTGTGTATTCCTGTGTGTGATTTACTCGGGAAAGGCAGCCATTAGAGTGACTTTTCACGAAGAAAAATGTATCACTTTTTCCCTCTCGCTGATCAATCTATGTCTATTACAATTATACTCTGTAAAGAATTAAAATTTAAAATTGTAATATCATGTTTAGCATATGGTTGTTCGAACAGACAACCTTTACACAATTTTACTTTGAAATATAAAGACATCAAATGCTTTCTGCCGTGCAACGCGCGAAGACAAACCATCCAAAAACGGCACGCAAAAATCGGTCTAGCATTTCCTCCAGTTGTTCTTCAGCTCAGTGGTTAAAGGAAAAAAAAAGTATTTATTTATTTATTTATTATTATTATTATTTTTTTTTTTTTGGCAACAGTTAAAAATTTAAATGTTCATTTCTAAAGCTTTTACCAGGTTATTTTTTTTATATTTTAATTAATTTTTAAAAAATCTAATCAAAATTTCGTTACAAATAAGGTACGAAATGAAAGGGACAAATTATCTGAATCCGTCGGATTAATTAACTTATCGATCGGACAATTAGATTTTTTTAAATTAACTAAAGTATAAAAATTTGGTGGCAACTTGCGTCAACGTACAGACAAACAGAGCCCAAGAAAATCTCTTAGCCGTTTATGCATGGAGAGATAATAATGTGGCTATTTATTTCACCGGTAATACCAATCTAGAACATTTACGGACATAATTAAAAGTCATCGGGAATTTTAATCTCATATTTTGTAAAGATTTTCAAATTAATTTAACTATGTTATCAGAGCTTCTTCTCGTTTAAAAAAAGTATTTATACATAAACACACACTCCACACTCCCTGTTAAGACAATTGTGTTGCTTTGGTCTAACATTTCTGCAGATAGTTTTCTTATAATGTGCTGATATTTGACTATAAGTTTAAATTTTCAACACCGAAAATTGTGTTGGGGAAACCACATCTTACATTAATCTTATTATTCGAACGTTATTATTTTCAAGCATTCGCTAATTTTTTTTTTAAACATATATACATAAAAAAAAAAAAAAAAAAAAAAAAAAAAATTAAATAAATAAACACGTATTGATTATTTTACTGCATGTACTTGAATATAAAATATGTACACTTTCAACTTTTTCAACATATACACACTCATGCAATATTCATACATGTTTAAAAAAAAAAAAAAAAAAAAAAAAATCAGGTATATCTTTTATAATCATGAGCATATAAAAGAATATATATAGTATATATATAATTAATTTCTATAATTCTGCTCAATTTTAAATGACAGCATTTCATAACACAATAATAAACAAATTATACTATTATTTGCATATTTTTCTTTTCATTTTGAAGTATATTATGATTAAAATATATAATTAAGCATATACTTTATTTTAAATTTATTAATAAAGTAAAAATATAGAGAATGTAATGCTTTTCATTTTAATGTTTTCACTACATGTTTACGAGGTAATTGTGCCAGTAAAAATATTTGATTAAAAAAAAACTCCTCACCTTACATACTTTGAAAAAAAATTACAATAAAGGAAGGTGTTGTAAATTAATAAATTTACAAAAAAAAAAAAAAAAAAAAAAGGGGTTCAATAAATTATTACTTCAATTAGTTTGTTTTAAAAAAAAAGAAAATCATCACAAATATGCGTAGTAACAGATTTATGTGTTTCTTTCTGTATATATTTTTGCTACATTATGTACACCTGTTCTTATACATGCTTACTTTTGGTTCAGAACTTCATTGTCATTTGACTAGTTTGGGGTCTGGTTAAATGGCAATTTTTTTTCAATAGTTCTTTTACACATTTTTACATGTTTTGACACATTTAACACATTATGGCATGTTTTAACTGACCTCACAATCCAATTATTCAGGCATGTTCTCTTTTGAGTTTACACATTTTTCTTTGACTTAATTATTTGGCATGTCATGTGTTTACATACCTGATGATCGACAATATTTTAGTCTGACTTTTTAGTATTCTATTTTTATAAAATATAATTATAGATTTATAAAAGATAAATCATTAATAATAATAATAATAATAATAATAATAATGATAAAATTTTATCCATCTTGAACATTACTTCACATGGCTTACCTTGCAGCATATTATAAAGAATAAATAAATAAAATAAACAAATAAACAAAACAAATTTATTTAATACTAATGTTGTAATGTTATCAATAACCATCTGCTAATTTTGTATTTCTTTAATAAATTTTAAGTAGTTGCTTATATTTATTATATTTTTAAAAGTTTTTTATTATACTTCAACTTACAAGTTTTACTATACATGTATACATAAAATACAGAATTACATTTTTACAATATCACATTTTTTTCTTTTTCGAAAAATTATGTATTGGCATTTTTCCATTTACACAGTTACCTCATATATGTAATTCCCCCCCCCCCCCCCCCCACACACACACAGAGACGTTTTATTTTGAATCTCGAACACACACGTCTTTCTGATTGCATATAAATAAGATAAATAAATCAAATAAAAATAAATAAATAAATAATATAAAATGAATATGTTCTAACAATAAATAAATCATCTACACATGCATACAATCTTCTTCCAAGACGTAAATAATTTAAACGCAAAATAGTTTGTGTATCATATTATGCATATTTAACAAGTTTAACATTTTGTCTTTCTCAATTATATAATGATTTCTGCTATATATACATCACGAATAATACATAAAAATATTATTAGAATTTGTCCATGTTGACAATTTACACTTTACAATTGTGATTCATGTTTTACAATTTATTATAATTGTTAAGGAAAAGAAAATTAATTATGCATCGATATATTTCTCAATAATTTAAAACCCTATAATGTTTAGAAAATGAATTTAATTCATTAATTTTTGCCAGACTTCATACTTGTGTCCTCTATTATTTTTATTGATCGGGCTAATTTTTTCTCTTTCTCAATTCACTTTACACAAACAAAAGATATTTAAATATGTCGTGTTGCAGAATGCTTGTTGTACTTTTATTTGCACACAATATACGCCTCTTCTGCTTCACACCCTAGCTCAGTGCGTTATTTTTGACTGTGGACTCACAACTCACAATGTCAATTATAACTTGTTTACTGATTCATACACTCTGGCTCAATTTGTATAAATGTTAGGTCTTCACATATTGACTTTCTGGTACTTTCTTTTGTATCCTAAACTTTTTTCTTCATGCCAAAATATCACATTAAAAAATTATTATATTGAAATAAATAATTAGGAAATAATAAATAATTTCAAGCAAATTAAGATATTGTATAACGATATCAATATAAAATATTTTAGTTTTGTAATTATTGATTTCCTTTTCCCTTGCTTTCAATTTGTCATTCGTTTACAAGAGATATTTGTTGGTTAAATACATTGACATACAGCTGTGAATTATTATAAATTCTACATTTCATTGCTTATTTTATAATTCTAATGCCATGATTTCAATATACATTGTATCATCTTATGAAAGATAACTATGTCCTGTAATAACAAGTTCTACTTAATTATTGGTGTTACATAATTAATGTTTAACTTTACATTATTAGCCACTATATAATATAAAAAATATTTTGAAGTAACATGTATTTTTATATAAAAAGTTATTTTCCAATTTGTTGTATGGATCAGTCTTGATGTGAGAGAGAGAGAGCGATATTTTTTGGTTATCTTTCAAAAAATTTGTTTTTATTTTTAGACGAAGGGGAGAAATATGTGAGGAAGTTACTCACATATTATTTAAATACATCTAATTTTATTCTAAATTTATTAAGTATCAAATTATCAGTTAAATAATTAAATAAATAAATTTAATTTAAATCTAATTCGCAATTACGTTACTTAAAGTATTCGAAATTAACTGAGAAGCTCACTTTTATTAGTATCAGTTCTTTCAATTCATTTAAATGAATAATACAAATTTTCTTTTAATATCATAAGAAAGACTGATTGAAAGAGAACAATTTCTATTTTCCGTTAAGCTCAAATAATTAAGTGTAGATGTTTACTGAATAAATATACTTAACTGATGCAATTTACATCCTTTTCGGTTAATAAGTAACCCATCAAAAATCAACTAACTGACAGTTCAAAGTATAATTTATTAAATAAATTACTGTTTTAGAAAACTCAGCGTCAAATGATATTGAATAAGTCTATTTCATTATAGCTAAATTTAGAAATTCCTGTCAGTTAAATCATTAAGAAATGATTTAGTTTCTAAATTACAATTACATTACTATCGTCAGATGTAACGGATTTTGATTCGTGTGATTTATTTTATTGGCGAAATAATTGGCTATAAGTTTATATAACGAACTTTCGAATTCAAAATATTTATATCATTTTATTCGAGAAACAAAGAAAGTATTTAGCATTAAAATTTGGCTGTTTTTTCTGAATATTGGCTTTTAAGTTCAGACATCTCGGATCAGTTCTAGTGAAGGGAACAGGGAACACAGAATTACTCCAGATTATCGCGTAGAAAAGACATAATTAAAATCACTTTCTCTCTCTCTTCCCTTGCAGTCCCCGAACAGAATGTACTGTTATTTAAATTGGATTATGATGCCTCTGTATTTTTCTTCATATTGTCGTACAGCTCTTTTGACTGCTAAATAAAATGCATTTTGTGAATTGTCATTCAGGAGTGTTTCTTCAAGGCCATTAAAAATAGAAATCATCGAACCGGGATTTTCCTATTCTACATGTAATTTTATCAGGCTATTAATCAATACAACAAGTTCAAATATTAAAGCAGAAGTATAGAATGTAATAATTTAATGAAAATAGAAATTAAAGGAAATAACATTTAATGTTCAATATTTTATAAGGATAAATTTAAATTAATTTAATTACATAAATAATTTATAAAATACTTTATTAAATTATCTATATAATATTTCTCTAACGTGGACCAGTTACAATCATTTTTTGTCGAAACGATACGATAGGGGTGTAATTAATAAAATACTCGAGAATAAAAAATAATATTTAAAAATGAACAATATTTAAGCACGCGGACCCAGCTCAATGAACTGAAGAAAAAATGACGACATTTGTCTCATGACATTATTTTACGGAAAAAATATTTTTAAGAGTTGCTTTTCCAGAATCTTTGCAAGCGTCATTTTAAACCTAGCAACATTTTAGGAATTATTATCATAAATTGACTAAAAAATACAATCTTAAATAATATAATAACAATAGGAATTAGTTTTTTTTAAACAAAAAATTATACCAAAATTAATAAAACGTCATCGCCAACATGGCGACAAAAATTTAAAAGGCGTAGTGGGAGTCCTATACTAAAACTGTACTTTTTATTTTGAAACCTTTCTTTGAATGATTTTGGTGTCACTGTTGTACAATATTAATTTGGTTATAATAATAATTTGGCTTCTGGTAAATTAATTTTTTAATTAGGTGGTGAAATTGGTATAATATTTATCAGTTTCAAATTTTAAAGGTAAATAAAAAAATATATAATAAAGTGCGAAAAATTCGCACGGGTTTGCTAGTAGATTATTATTATTATTTTAAATATTCATACATTTAAAAAGCACAACGAAGCTAAGGAAAACTAGTAATCTAAGAATATATTGAGTAATTTAATTTGCATGGATAATTAATGTATAAAAATAAAAAATCTGGTGTGACTCCACTCGATTTTCCGAGCATTAAATAAATAACTGTTGTACAGAAAAAATAAAGTAAGAGAAGTCGTTAAATAAACAAAAGAGAAAATTATAATAGGGTATTTCAGTATTTTTCTCTTTATAGTATGTTGTTTAAATGAACGTTATTGCCTTTTAAATAATTTGAGCCCATAGATCATAGTGATAAAGAAATTTTTGTTGTGCTCTGTAAAAATCTGTGAGTGCTAGATTAACCAAAATCTATACATTTCGTTCGACATTGAGCTATAACATGTATATAAATTTTCATCTCAATCGGATAAGGCATTTAGACGCTATCTCACTTTAAAAAATTGAACCCAAAGTTTTTTTTTTTTTTTTTTTTTTCTTTTAACAATTTCCAACAAGGTTGAAAAGTGTCAATGACTTCGGATTCTCTCTCTGTCTGTCCACGCTCTAACGTCTATAAATATTTACTTATAACAACACTTAACAAGCACTTAAAGTTTTTTACATGGACACAAAGAAATATTCTTTATCATTACGGCCTATGGGACCAAATTTTTAAAAGTGCGATAGCGTCTAAACGCCTTATTCAATTGAGCAAAAAATTTATACACATATTATAGGTCACAGTTTCACGCTCTGTATAGGTTTTGGTGAATCTAGCACTTATAGTTTTTTACAGGGACACAACAAATAATTCTGTATCATTATGGCCTATGGGATGAACTTATTTAAAGTGCGGTAGCATCAAAATTCCTTATCCGTTTGAGTTGAAAATTTATATACATGTTTTAGGTTACCATCACATAAACTGTATATATTTTGGTAACTCTAGCATTTACAGAGTTTTACAGGGATACAAAAATAAATTGTTTATCATTAGCGCCTACGAGCTCAAATTATTTAATGTGCGACAGCGACTAAACACCTTATTCAAATGAGCTGACAAAATATATACATGTTATAGGTCACCATCACACGAACTTTATGAAATTTAGAGAATCTAGCACACATGGCTCTTTTTACAGGGACACAATGCAAATTTCGTTATCATTGTGGCATATGGGCTCAAACTTTAAAGTGCGATAGCTTCTAAATGCCTTATCCGATGGAGCTGAAAATTTATATAAATATTATAAGTCACTGTTGTACTAACTATAAGCATTTTGGTGAATCTAGCATTTGTAGATTTTTACAGGGACACAACGAAATATTCTTTATCATTATGATCTACGTGTTCGGAAAAATAGCGTTAAATTAAACATCGTGTACTAAATAAAGAAATGTACTCGAACACCCTATTATAACTTTCTCTTTTGTTTATTTAACAACTCTTCTTACTTTACTTTATCTACAAAACCATTAATTACTCAATATTCGGAAAGTCGAGTGGAGTCAGTTCAGATTTTTTTTTATATATTATATAACTATTAAATATATATATTAACATTAAATAAAGTAATAAATACTAATTGTTGTATATAATGTATTTTTATTTAGAAGAAAAACCACGATAACTTCATTTTTTCGAGCGTCCATATTAATTTGGCAACCTTATATATTAATTAATATATATATATATATATATATATATATATATATATATATATATAAATTAATATAGGATATATAAATAATTTTTTTTTGAAGTATATATATATTCAAAACAAATAATCACCAATAACGCGATAATTGTCAAGTTTTTGCCTACACTCAGCTGACTCATCTTTGCCACACTTTCTTATATTCCGTAATAATGTAATGTTCCGTCTACTATTATAATAGGTCTATGGTTCAATCATTCGTTTTAAAGGTATTGACGAGCCCTTTTGATAAATACCCGTAATGAAAATTTGCCCCCTCGAGGAGAGGGGGGCAATACTCCTACATATGCAAAAAAAAAAAAAAAAAAAAAAAAAAAAATCTTAGTTGACTGTAACTGTTACAAATAATTCCTTTTTAAATTTATAATGATTATCAAGCAATAATTCCCATTACGCATATTTATACGAAGTTAGTCCTATACCGCCATGTTAAAAAATTAGAAAAAGCGAGAGGGCAATGCTACCTTTTGGATGATTTTCATCAAAAATTGACAGGTACTAATTTATGTCAAGGTGCAACAACATACCAATTTGCATGTAATTCTGTGCAATAGTTCCTGAGATGCAATTGCCACAAAGTTTTGTCTTTCTCTCACACACACAGACAGACATTTTCCAAAAATGGTCAAATCCCATTCTAGACTTCTCAAAACGCGGAAATCTATCGAAAAGCCGAGGTCGAAAATTTTTACGAAACCAATACTTTTTTTTTTTTTTTTCCCTATTGAATATAGGAGAACGAAAAAAGAAAGGAAGGAAAAGGAACCGAAAATATCTCGCATTTTATTTGACAATAATTTTGTCATAAATCGTTGCACTGTTTCACTTTTCAAAGACAAGCGTCTTCAACGCCATTTTCACGGTCGAGTGGTTTAATAACTCATCAAAGTAATTTAAGGGCAGAAACCATGACCTTATGTTTGCTTTCTTTTAAAGCAACGTTTCTTGCAGTCTCATTTTAAAACAATTGATGCTGCTGACAAGAAAACAGTCATGAAGGCAACGTACGTCAGAATGTACAGGCTGCCAATAAAAAATACTTACCGTATTTATATAATTATTATAAACAGGTAAAATTTTTGCCTTTAAACAAATTCAATGAAAACGTGATTAAACAACAAATTTATTACCCAGAGAAAAATTTTCTTAATTGTAATAACTGGAAGAAAAAAAATGAAAAAATAAATACACAATATTAAATAAATCAATAAACTAGTATGTTGTGGCCATCACAAATTTTTCTCTTATATTTTCCTATACAAATTCACACAGAATATATATATATATATACATATGTATTTTTTTTTACCCGATATGAATTCAGACGATTTTTACCGCAGAAAGATGTTACACTAAATGGCCAACTGAAGTGAATTTTTATCATGCAGATGACATCCTTCCTATTTTTCCGAGATAATTGCAGTATAGAAGCGTCACATATCAGCCGATATGCACCTGAACTGAATCAGCGTTATGTTTTATAACAGCCTTTTCATATATCGTTTTGTTCGATTACACAAAATAGAACCTGAGATATAGCCTTTTCTTAAATTAGAGATTGATGTATAGCAGCGCCACTTGTTGAGTGGTTGGCACCAAAAGTTGACAGAAATTAATTAATATCAAGGTGCATCTACAAATAAATTTTTATGCAATTCTGTGCAGCAATTCCTGCCTTCCTTGAAAGTATAGCAGCGCCACTTGTTAAGTGTTTGACACCAAAAGTTGATAAACACTGACTTATGTCAATATGCATTTACATATATATTTATATGAAATTTTGTGCAGTAATTCCTGAGATACAGTCTTTCCTGAAAATGCAGAAAATGCTGAATAACAGCGCCACCTGTTGAGCGATTGGAACAAAAAGTTGACAGGCACTAATTCATGTCAAGGTTCATCTATTATAAATTTGTATAAAATTCTGTGCAGTAGTTCCTGAGATACAGTCGCCACAAATTTTTTGTCATACGCACGCACTCTCTCAGACAGATAGAAATTTTCTAAAAATGGTCAAATCGTGTTTTGAACCTCTCATAACGTGTAAATCAGTCGAAAACATGAAATCTAAAATTTTTATGAATCCAATACTCTTTTCTATTGAATATAGAAGAAAGTAAAAAAGAAATAATAATCATAATTTGACTACACACTATTACAGAAGATTGAAATCGGAGATATTTAATTGGGAACAACGCGTGCTTTTATTTTAAATATTTTTTCTACATTTTTAAAGGGAGGAATCTACAATTAAGGGGTCTAGGGGTTTTTAATCTTAAAAAATATACCGATTTGTCAAAAATAAATAAATAAATAAATAAAAGTTGAAATGCATTCTATACGACAATAAAAATGACGCATCACCAAGAAGGAATAAAGCAAATTGAACACAAATTGATATGCAGATTTCGGCATAAAATGCAAAATTTTAAAGTTTGGCGGCCGATAAATGAATATATGACGCTGCAGAGCATTTTAACTGTGCAACTGGCAGGATATTAAAAAGGAGAAATTTCTATTTCAAGTCAGAAATTATTGGGCTTAGAAAGCAGAGCACGCAAATAATAATGCATATTGATGAGTCCATATTTAAACGAAACACTTTTTAATTAGACGAACACACACATCACATGGTTACACATAGAGAAACAAATATTCAACAAATACAGGTAAAAGATGCGCCGTATGAAAACAGTTCAAGTGGTGGCGCGCCAGTCGTTATTAGAATGATCTATTTTACAGTGAAGGAGGGTAAATACAAGAGGCATTGGTAATAGAAAATAAATGTAACCTAATACCCCCACCCCCACAATGTCGATGTATTTACCCAAATAACAATGTTACTTCTTCCAATCCCATAATTTTACAACAGCTGTAATGTTTTGATGATGTTAATGCTTTTGTAAGAATGTCAGCCCCCATATTTTCAGTAGACACAAAATTTAAATCAATAATTCCATTTTTCAGTGCATTCCTTATAAAATGATGCCTGATGTCTATATGTTTCGTGCGTTTATGAAAGATCGGATTTTCAGCTAATTTAATAGATCCTAAGTTATCTGTAAATATACTCACTTTTTCAATTTTGCCATCAGATAACTCATTTAGTAATTTACATAAATAAATCCCCTCCTTAGTGGCATCGGATAAAGCCATGTATTCGGCTTCCGTTGATGAGAGAGCCACGGTACACTGTTTACGGCTTTCCCATGTAATTGCACTCCCACAAAATATGAAACAGTAACCTGTATATGACCTACGGTCATCGAGGCAATTCCCCCAATCCGCATCAGCGTAACCTACCAAAGGCTCATTACTTTTTCTAAATACAAGTCCAAAATTTATTGTTTTCTTTAAGTATCGTAAAACTCGTTTAGCGGCAGTCCAATGAGACAAGTTAGAAATTGACTTAATTGACTGACGGAATTTGCAATGTCTGGCCTGGTGGAAGTTGCAAGATACATCAAACTTCCAACTAATTCACGGTAGGGATATTCGTTTTCACAACATTTTTCGGCTTTTTTCAATCAAACGCTTGTATCCATAGGACAAGCTACGGGCTTGACTTCTGTCATGCCAAAACGCTCTAAAAGTTCTTTGATATAACTATGTTGACTCATTGTTATTAGGCCATTTTCTAACTGAAAATTTATCCCTAGACAATATTTAACTATGCCTGAATATTTAACATCTAGTTTTTCATTAAGATGAATTTTGAAGTTTTCTAACATATCAGGGTCCTGTGACATAAACAATATGTCATCAACGCAAATCATTATAAGAGTCAACCCTTTATCACCTTTAATATAATATAAACATGAATCTGCATTTGTTTGTTTTGCTCCGAAATCATTCAAAATTTTATTTAACTTAGTGTTCCAACATCTGCCGGCCTGCTTGAGACCATACAGAGATTTTTTTAATAAAAGAACTTTATTCCCTACATTTAGATATTTAAGAATCTTGGCTGCTTTATCAGATATGTCCCTATGGCAATTTTCATTTACAATTATTTTAAGTATTTCTTTAAAGTAATCGGGACACTCCATAAAAATTTCCTCATCTAATTTTCCATTCAAATATGCTGACGTTAAGTCAAATTGATGTATTTTTATTCCTAATTTAGCAGCATAACCTGCCAAGATTCTAATCGAACACATTCTTGCCACAGGAGCAAAAGTCTCACGAAAATCTATACCCAATTTTTGACTAAATCCGCGGGCTACTAATCTCGCTTTATATTTCAAAAGAGATCCATTTTGATCATATTTATATGTAAGGACAAATCTACCTTTTATGCATTGTTTATCGGGCCTGTCTACCACTTCGAATGTATCATTTTTTAATATTACTTTTATTTCGTCAGTCGTAGCCCTATACCAGTTCGAAGCTTCGGCGCCCTTTAAAGCATTATTTATTTCTATTTCCGAATTAAAATTATAAACAACATTTGCACTCGATTCTGGCTGCTGAATTATTTCGCGATTACGCAATGATAATGTATTTCTCTCTTCGGAAGGCCCAAATACAAGGTCACGTGACAGTTCATCATTTTCATTTTTAATTTCCTGAAGAGAAATTTTCTCTGACTGTATGTGTGACTCATTTTGCGATTCGCTTAATTGTATTTCTCGATGAGAGGAGGCATCTGGATACAATTGACCTATTTTTGAAAAATCATTAGATTTCGCTTCAAAGAATTTAACGCTACGGGATATAAATACTCGATTTGATTCAGGAAGATAAATATGAAATGCTTTAGAATTCTCTGAATAACCTACAAAGAATCCCTTTTTTAGACCTTACGGAAAATTTATGTTTAGGTTGATTATCGAAATAATTCGAAATGCAGCCAAAAGTCTTAAAATAACTAACATTGGGTACTATATTATTCCATAATTCATATGGGGTTTTTCAATTTAAAGCTTTTGTTGGGCATCTGTTTCTTATATAATTAGAAGTGTTAATAGGTTCTGCCCATAAATTTAAGAGTAATTTTGATTGTGATAATAGACAACGGGCCATTTCGACAGGGGTTCGATTTTTTCTCTCAGCAACGCCCGACTGCTCTGGGCAATAAGGGGTTGTTAATCTATGCTGAATACCATTTTCTTTCAAGAAATTTTCAAATTCATTTCCAATAAATTCGCCCCATTATCACTCATGAATTTTTTTATTTTTATAGATTTTTCATTTTCCCAAAGAACTTTAATTTCCTTAAACGCATTTTGTGCTTCATCTTTAGTTTTTTAAGAATTTTACTGCACAATAACGATAATAGTCATCAATAAATGTAATAAAATAAAGAGACTTACCTATTGAGGGTATCCTAATGGGGCCACAAAGATCCGAATGAACTATTTCTAACACTTTTGTTACACGATCTGAGTGCTTAGGGAAAAGTGCACGGGTCATTTTATTCAACGCGCATACTTCACAATTGAAGTCGGATACTTTTTTAATATTTAACCCCCTAATATGACCCTTTAAATTTGAATCAATCAAATCTTTTACATTTAGATGACCCATTCTACACTTTTCAATATCGTCAAATATTTTTTTAGAACTATCGATAGACTCACTAGAAAAATTAGCTGCATTGTTTATATCATTATTGCTGTACCAGATTTCTGATCTAAAACTTATTCTTCTTACTGACCCGATACAGCATATTCCAAATCTTAATTTTCTTACAGTTACTACTTAAATTTTCTAATAAATATTTATTCTTCTAAAATATATTCACTTCTTAAATAATAAAATATGGATGGATCTCACCTGAAAACTTCTAATCCAAAGGTCCGGATGTGGAATGTGGCAGCTATTATTCATTAAAGAAACTTGATGAACGTAGCATTGCTTAGATGTGAAAACAGAATTTTAATACTTTTTAGCATACACGTAAGACGAAACGAAAACAGAAACAAAAACTATTTACAGATAGGTAATTAAACTAAATCTTAATATTAAAGTTCTTAAATGCTTAATAGTTCTGATGAATGTTCAAAAATGTTAATTCTAGTTCTTAATTGATTTAATTGTTCTGTTTTAGACCGGGGCGTCTGTAAACAAGACGATCTTAACATAGCCCCTTCTCTATTCAAGGTCCTGTTCTGTTCTGTTCTGATTCTAAAAAGCACCTTTCTCGAAAACTTCTCATTTCAAATCGAAAGAGTGTTGCAATCACGAAAAAGAGGCACGCCAGTCTGTCTGGAAAGGCATTTTGTTCTGAAAGCAGAAGAATGAACGGGTGATTCCCGACATCCTCCCACCTTGAGTTGCGACTAATCGGAGGAACTCAACAGTCCAAGTTGAAGTCATTGAGGGGTTTCACCACACGGCCAGTTCGGGAGACCACCGGGGGAATGGAAGTGGGATCATCGGTTGTGGAATTCTTGTTACTGGTTCTGGAACTGATAGGTTTTGGAGGGTCTTTAACAGGTTCCTTTTCTCTGGCGTTGAGTATCGGTTTCTGTGAGAGGTTCTTGTTTTCGGAAGTCGAAGGACTTAAATTTTCTTGAACAGATTTATGTAAAATGGGGTGATTCTTAAGTTCGGTACTGTCAATTTCTAAAGGAAACAATCTTTGCAATGGACGCAGAAAAAATCTATTTTCGGTCTTCACCTTAGCTTGGCGTATGACATTATCCTTGCCTGGGTAAATTTCGATCACTCTTGCCAAAGGCCAGTGAACACGTTTCTTATTGAAATCTTCTAATAGGACAACATCGCCGACTTTCAATTGTTTGAATCTTTTGGTCTTAGATGCATGTTGACGTATTTGTCCTAAATATTCAGCTCTGAATCTGTTTGTTAGGTTTTCTCTCATTATTTGCCTATATCTGGCTCTGCGGTTAAGATCTTTAGAATCCAAAGCATCTAGGTCAGGTACTCCTGATGTTGGTAGTTCTCTTAGGAACATCAATGGGGTTAAAGGTAAGGGATCTGTGTTATCTTCGGAAACATAGGTTATAGGCCGTGAATTAATCACTTGTTCACAGTCACATAGTATGGTGTTAAGTTCTTCGTAATTCAAAGATGCAGGACCTAAGTTTCTTTTCAGGATTCCTTTAACCATTCCAACAAGCCTCTCCCGCCAACCTCCCCACCACGGTGCTGCAGGAGGGTTGAATTTCCATCTGATCTTCTGGGTGGAAGCTACCTTGCAGATGGTTTCCCAATCGACACTCGAGAGAGCATTGCTGGTTCCAAGGAAGTTCTTCCCGTTGTCTGAATAGATGATGTAGGGTCTGCTTCGCCTTGCTATGAACCTTCTCAGAGACTGGATATAACTTTCTGTAGACAGAGACGTAATGGCTTCAAGATGTATGGCTCGGTAGACAGCACAAGTAAATAAAGTTATCCACTCTTTTGATCCATCAGAAAGACGAAGAGGACCGGCTAGATCTACGCCTACCACTTCAAAGATGGCTGCTTCTCGTACTCTGTACTCGGGTGGTACTCCAGGTTCAACATGTATTTTGGAAGTCTGAATTTTCTGCAAACCACGCATTTTCTTATTGAATTTCTAATGCATTTTCTAGACTTCATTATCCAGAAATTTTCTCTAAGTAGTGTCATTAGAGTGCTGACTCCAGCGTGCTGATTTTCTAAATGCTTCTCAAATATCAATTTATGGACGACGGGATGCTTGTAAGGTAAGATCACAGGATATCTGAAGTTTTCACTGTCGTTTCTTTGAATTATATTGGTCTTTACTCTTAAGAGACCAGCTTTATCTTCGACAGGCCTTAAATTTCTTAATTTTGGATGTGTTCTCCCTGAAAAAGATTCTTGTTGTACTAATCGTAGAAGTACATTTTCTGCTTTTGAAAATTCTTCAACTGAAATATCCAATTCGGATATTTTCTCAGTAGTCTTCGAATTATGATAAAATCTATATATCCAAGCAATGGTTCTAACTGTTTTCTTGTAAGAGGAAAAATACTGATAAAATCGATTGAAATTATCTTCTTTTTTATCTAAAATATTTAGGACTGTCTTCCTTTTTTCGCTGTTTATGAGTTCTTCCTTTGGGTCTTCTTCTATTTGAGGCCATTCATTTTCATGTAAATAAAGCCAACTCGGACCCTCCCACCATCTCGATTTCTGTAGTTGTTCAAAAGAACATCCTCTAGACGGGAGGTCCGCGGGATTGAAATTTCCGGGTACATGTCTCCAATTGCAAACTTCGGTCAGATTTCGTATTTCTAACACTTGGTTATGTACAAATGTACCCCATTCTTGTTTTCTTCTAATCCAACCTAAAGCAGTGGTTGAATCTGACCAAAATATGGTATTTACATGTAAATTTAAATCGTTTTGCACATTTTTGGTCAACCTAGCGCCAATAAGACAAGACAACAGTTCAAGGCGGGGTATGGTCAATTCCTTAATAGGTGCAACTCGACTTTTAGCACTGATTAACTGGATCTTGATTCCTTCTGAGGTCTCTACTCTTATGAATACGCAAGTGGCATATGCTCGCTTGCTTGCATCAGAAAAAACATGTAATGATGTTTTCTTTTCTTTCTCTGGGCAAATGTTAAGCCACCGAGGTATTTTAATTTGGGATAAAAAATTTATTCCTTTCAGCCAGTTAGAAGACTCTTGTTTTAAAGTTTCAGAAAGCTCTTCGTCCCACTTCACCTTCTGAATCCACGTTTCTTGAAGGATTAGTCTGGGAACTAAACTGACAGGTGCTGTGAATCCCACAGGATAAAAAATTCTTTGGGTAACTGATAAAAGTTTTCTTTTTGTAAGGGGTTCACTTATGTTTAGGGGTTCTTCAATTTTACAAACTAAACTGTCATTTTTCAAATCCCAGATTAATTCTAACATGGGAGCAAACCTCAGTTCATCTTCAGTTTTGTCGATCATAGCCTGGGGCCAATTCAATCGCCAACATCTCAAATTGAAATGTGCCGAAGCCAAAATTTCTTGAGATTCTGATATGAATTTTTCTGATTCTTGAATTGAATTCAGGCTGAGGAGGGAATTATCTAAATAGAAGGAATCTCTTAAGAGCCTAGCTGTCTCTCGCCATTGTTCGGGAACATTTTCTAAAAGGTGATTTAATGTTGCCATAAGCAAAAAAGGGCTTGAAGTTAGGCCGAAAACCACACGACAATGTCTATAAATTTTTAATTTATTTTCGCTATTAAACCAAAAAAATCTCAAAAAGTCGCGATCTTTCTCTGTTATTTTAATTTGCAGGAATGCTTTCTCTATATCGGACGAAATTCCTATCTTGTATCTGCGAAATCTATTCATATGCTCGCTTACTTGCGTGAGAAAAAACATGTAATGATGGTTTCTTTTCTTTCTCTGGGCAAATGTTAAGCCACCGAGGTATTTTAATTTGGGATAAAAAATTTATTCCTTTCAGCCAGTTAGAAGACTCTTGTTTTAAAGTTTCAGAAAGCTCTTCGTCCCACTTCACCTTCTGAATCCACGTTTCTTGAAGGATTAGTCTGGGAACTAAACTGACAGGTGCTGTGAATCCCACAGGATAAAAAATTCTTTGGGTAACTGATAAAAGTTTTCTTTTTGTAAGGGGTTCACTTATGTTTAGGGGTTCTTCAATTTTACAAACTAAACTGTCATTTTTCAAATCCCAGAGTAATTCTAACATGGGAGCAAACCTCAGTTCATCTTCAGTTTTGTCGATCATAGCCTGGGGCCAATTCAATCGCCAACATCTCAAATTGAAATGTGCCGAGGCCAAAATTTCTTGAGATTCTGATATGAATTTTTCTGATTCTTGAATTGAATTCAGGCTGAGGGAATTATCTAAATAGAAGGAATCTCTTAAGAGCCTAGCTGTCTCTCGCCATTGTTCGGGAACATTTTCTAAAAGGTGATTTAATGTTGCCATAAGCAAAAAAGGGCTTGAAGTTAGGCCGAAAACCACACGACAATGTCTATAAATTTTTTATTTATTTTCGCTATTAAACCAAAAAAATCTCAAAAAGTCGCGATCTTTCTCGGTTATTTTAATTTGCAGGAATGCTTTCTCTATATCGGACGAAATTCCTATCTTGTATCTGCGAAATCTATTCAAAATGCTAGGTATAAATTCTACAAGATTTGGTCCTTTTGTTATACAATCATTAAGGGAGGGACTGTTTCTAGTGTGTGCTGAGGCATTAAATACTGGACGAATTTTAGTGGTTTCACTAGATTCTTTAAACACCGGTCTGTGTGCTAAATAATGTACCTTGTCCCTTTTCTGGTCCATTACCTCTTCTATAATCTGATTGTTTTCCCAGAAATCAAAAATTTCCCCATATTCCTTTTTCCTATCAGATTTTATTAATTTATTTTCCGTCCTGTACAGGCACTTTTCTGCCAACGAGTAATTATCTGGTAAAATCGAATGGTCTACTGTCCATGGTAAATTGACTTCATGTCGACCGCTTTTATCTCGTTTAACAGTTTCTATAAAATAATTCTTGGTTTCTTGTTCTAAATCCTGTTTCGATTTATTATCTTCATTAGTAATTCCTAGAGTGTCAAGGCGATATAAATCTGATAAACTGGCGTTTGACACGTGTAATGACAACGATAGACCCTCCAAAGAATTGTCCTGCTCACTCTTGTTACCCTCTGTCTTGCGCAAAATGGTCCAACCCAATTTAGTTCTAAATGTAGTTAATCCCAATTTTGGAAAATATTTTATGTCATCTGTGAACAGTTTAGAGGACATATCAGCTCCCAAAAGTATATGTAACTTCGTCTGGATTTTTCTGGTATAAACAAGATTTATTATTTCTAGGGACATCTGATAAATATACACTTTCCTTTTCTAAGAGTTTTACTAATTTATCATCGCGACATAAATTCACGCATAATTTTTCTTGATCTAGTGCTTGTATTTTACTCTTAAACTTATTGTATTTTACACTTAAACTTATTATCTAAACTCCCGATCGTAAATTCATAACGATTATGTTCAGCTGACATTTCCATGCCCACAAAAAGACCATGTCTGATTGTTTCTTTATTCATTCTTTTTAATTTTAAGTTATCAGCTGCAAACTTACTGATGTAACTATTATGAGATCCGGAGTCAATAATTAACCGATTATATGATGATTTACTATCATCTCTGTTAGAAATTGCTACTATTAACGTCTGCAAATAAACATTCGCTTGTAAATTATGATTCGATAACGCCAACTTAGACTGATCATTTCTTTCGTAATTACTTATTTCCTGTTTTAAATCTTTATTTCTATTACACCTTATGTCTGAATGTCTACGATTACATAACTTGCATAAAGTTTTTGATACACAGTGTCTAGCTAAATGCGAAGGTTGGAGACATAAATAACACAATCCTTTCTTACGCAATAGATTAACTCTTTCATCAAATGGTAAATTACGAGTTTTGACACATTCGTTACTTAAATGCGATTCTGAGCAAAAATTACACCCATCACATTTATTCTCATTTAATGAATCACAAGCAGTAGGCAATTTCTGGTTCTGAGTATCAAATTTATTAACGCGGGGGGGGGGGGGAACATCTCTACGATTTTGATTATCTAATCTTTGAGCTCGGGGTTAGAAATGACTGGCGCCAGTGCCGCTGTCATCTTCTCTGGTAGTTATTAAGCATTCTCGCGATACGAGTTGTTTATTTAAGGAAGATAATATATCTTTCACACCGTAATTAACACCGTGAAATTCCATATTAAATTGTAATGCTAAATCTTTAGGTAATATTTTTAGTAATATCGGTGACAACAAACTGCCGTAGCTATCCAAAGAAACATCTAATGATTCTAAACTTCTAATGTTAGTTTGGATTTCATCGTAAATTTTCTTGAGCGATTTAATGTCACTTGAATGTTTTAGTGGGGCAATATTTAGTAATTTATTCAAATGTACATTCACTAAGAGGTCTTGTTTGCCATATCTTTCTTTTAAAATATCTACTACTTTTATGTAATTACTCGCTGTAACAGAGAATCCTTCTATACTGTTTAAGGTATCAGGTGCTAAAAATGATTTCAAATAAATAAATTTATCTACAGGATCTAAATTTTCATTGTTATGAATAGCCGTTTCGAATGACGACCAAAAGGTCAGCCATTCGGCTGCATTTCCGTTAAATTTAACGGGATCTAGCTGTGGTAATTTGATGTGCATTGCTTCTTTTGAACTATTTCTTCTTTCAATTTCTGTTGATGAAATACTTGTTTCACTTTTCTTTAGTTCTTTTAATTTTCTGTTGGCTCGAAATCGCCAAGTAATTATTTTTTCTCGGTATTCATTTGCCCTTTCTAATTCGGCTTCTGATTAGAGTTCTTGAGTTAAATTTTTGATTTCTAAATCTTTACTCTTTAAATCTATAGTAGTTTCATTCAATAATTCTATAGTTTCTTCTAAATCTACAGCATCTGGATCTATATCATCGATTAAAGTTTGTAATTTATTTATAAATTTATTAATACTGTCTCTTATGACAGCTCTCTCTTTTTTAGCTATAACTAAATTAGCCATGATAAATACAAAATTTAAAATTTTTTAATATTATCTATCTTTTCAATTGTAAATAATGGATATCTATATAGCTGCCCACATCCCGTGTATGGGATGCCACAAAATATTGCTGTACCAGATCTTCTGATCTAAAACTTAATTATTCTTCTTACAGACCCGATACAGCATATTTCAAATCTTAATTTTCTTACAGTTACTACTTAAATTTTCTAATAAATATTTATTCTTCTAAAATATATTTACTTCTTAAATAATAAAATATGGATGGGTCTCACCTGAAAACTTCTAATCCAAAGGTCCGGATGTGGAATGTGGCAGCTATTATTCATTAAAGAAACTTGATGAACGTAGCACTGCTTAGATGTGAAAACAGAATTTTAATACTTTTTAGCATACACGTAAGACGAAACGAAAACAGAAACAAAAACTATTTACAGATAGGTAATTAAACTAAATCTTAATATTAAAGTTCTTAAATGCTTAATAGTTCTGATGAATGTTTAAAAATGTTAATTCTAGTTCTTAACTGATTTAACTGTTCTGTTTTAGACCGGGGCGTCTGTAAACAAGACGATCTTAACATAGCCCCTTCTCTATTCAAGGTCCTGTTCTGTTCTGTTCTGATTCTAAAAAGCACCTTTCTCGAAAACTTCTCATTTCAAATCGAAAGAGTGTTGCAATCACGAAAAAGAGGCACGCCAGTCTGTCTGGAAAGGCATTTTGTTCTGAAAGCAGAAGAATGAACGGGGGATTCCCTACTATCATTATTATCCCACAAATAATAAAGTTCATTTTTTCTGTCCGCAATTAGAGTCACATTTTTCTTTTTGTTATTTATAATAGCATATTTGTCTTTAAAAGTGACAGTGAAACCTTTGTCGCACATTTGTGACACAGACAATAAGTTAGTTTTTAATTCTTGAACTAATAGAGCATCGTTGATTTCCACATTTCGAAGTTTTGAGTTTACTTCTGCTTTAATTAAAACTTTACCAATACCGGACACATCAGTTGTTTCATTATTTGCTAAATTTACGGATTTAATTTCTGTATCCTTTAAATCGTGAAATTTGGAGTCATTTTTACACATATGCCGAGTGCAGCCGCTGTCCACACACCAAAGTTTCTCGGATTGTTCTTTGGATAACATGCACGTATTCGTTGAATTTGTACTGGCAGTAGTCCTAGACTTTTTTTTCTATATTTAAATGACTTCCCTTTCTCACACTGAGCAGCACGATGACCGAGGCGTTTGCATTTCCAGCAAGTAATTTTTGAATTGTCTTTTTCGTTCTGAGTTGACTGTTCCGTAATTTTTGGATTTCTTTTATGTTTATTCCACGGAGGAGGTTTCTTTCGAAAATTACCAGTCATGAAAGCTCCATCGCTCTGTTTGTCATCATGGCGTCTGGCGTCGTTTTCTTCCACTATTTTTATTCGAAGTACTTCTGGTTTCGGTAGTTCGTCCCTGGATTCTATCGCGCACCAGAAATTTTCGTAGCTGGATGGTTGGCTGTATAACAACATCACAGTTAACAAATCATCATCTGTTTTAATATCCATTTCAGAGAGTTTATCGACAATGTCAAAAAACTTTCGAAGATGATCACGAATGCATACAGAAGAGGAATCTGCCATTTTATGCTGAATAAGCGACTTCAACAGTGACGCTTTTCTGGCGGGGCCTTTAGATTGATATATCTCTTCTAATTTTTTCCATATATCCAGAGATGTTTCACAGTTTTTTATTTGTTTTAATTCTAAAGGCGATATACACATAATTATGTCGGCTTTTGCTTTTTCATCCATATCAGTCCATTTTTCGAACTCTTCTTTTGATTTCGCATCAGTTTCCAAAAGCTCTGGCTTTGGTTCCGAGCCAGATACATAAATCCAGGATTCATTTTTTATCAAGAGTGCCTTCATCTGTATTTTCCAAGTTTCGTAATTATCTTTGTTTAGCGTTTCAATACGTAGTGTTCCAAATGACGCCATTTTCAACAGTGATCGTCTATCAAACAGATAAAAGTCTATTTATCGTAAATAAAAGTTAATTTGCCCTGGGCCCATAACCTATTGGGCTTAGAAAGCAGAGCACGCAAATAATAATGCATATTGATGAGTCCATATTTAAACGAAACACTTTTTAATTAGACGAACACACGCATCACATGGTTACACATAGAGAAACAAATATTCAACAAGTACAGGTAAAAGATGCGCCGTATGAAAACAGTTCAAGTGCTGGCGCGCCAGTCGTTATTAGAATGATCTATTTTACAGTGAAGGAGGGTAAATACAAGAGGCATTGGTAATAGAAAATAAATGTAACCTAACAGAAATTCCTTGAGATCTTCATTCCATGTACTCAGATAGATGGCAAATATGCCTCGTATACCGTTGGCGAACAATATGCGCAGATGTTATCATTTTAGAGGATATGTAGTTGGGCTCAAAGAAGCCGGGTGTTTTAATCGGTGAATCGGCTCGGTGAATGATGCTATTATTAGAGGGTGATGGCAGAAATGGTTTAATCTTTGCTGAACACAGCGTCAAGAGATCAGAGGTTGGCCTAGAGAGACGATGCTGTGGTGTTGGGCACATTCAACATGGAATGAAACTGACTGGAGAAGAATTTTCTTTTATGATGAATCCCGCTCCGATTTGAGCCTCGATGTCCAGTGAAGACGGGTCTGAAGACGCCACAGGAAAAAAAAAGGATCCCAAAATGACTGCCGCCAGCCATATGGCCCGACAACCAGGTTGATCTGGGGGCGCCATTTCATTTTATAGCAAGGCCCCTTTGGTTGTCAACCGCAACACCTTTACAGAGCGGTACGTCGACGAAATTCTACGCCCCGTTGTGTTACCCTTCATATCACGCCTACCCGAGCGTACATTTTAGCATGATAATGCCCACTCGTAAACAGAGATAGCTTCTACTGCTTGTTTTCTTGCTTTATACTACCTTGGCCAGCAAAATCACCGGATCTCTCCCCCACTGAGAATGTTTGGAGCATTATGAAAAGGGCCCTACAACCCGCTTGGGATTTTGTCAGTCTAACGCACCAATTGGACAGAATTTGGCACGATACCTCGCAGAAGGACTTTGCCAACTCTATCAATCAATACCAAACCGAATAACTGCTTACATAAGGACCAGTGGTGGACCAACACGTTATTTATTGACTTGTTCCCTTTGTGAAGCTCTTTCTCTTGATTAAATCATCGAATTTTTCTGAAACTGTAATTATTTGCATTTCTCTTCATGCACATCATATCTACCAATTTCCGTCTCATTCGGATAATTCCTTTTTAGTGCGGCGTTTCTTTTCTTTTCTTTTTTTTTTTGTCTTAGAGTGTATAAACAATTTTGAACATTTTGATGCCTTACTTGTGATTCTACGTTCAAAAATTAGAAGCAAACTTTTAACTGATATTATGACCGAACTTTTTGCATTCCAATATTTAACGTTTATTTACTCTAGAGAGAATTACTATGAGAGAGATTTTAATAACGGGTCAACTTCTAAATGGTTGGACAACTCTTTTTGCTATATTCATATTTTATAGAATGGTGTCAATAAAGTTAAAACATTGTATTAAAAACAATAACTACAAAAAAAAAAAAGTATTATTACTAAAGGAAAAAAAAAACTTTAATACAATTTGCAAATAATTTTAATTATTTATTAGAATTATTTATCATGATGAATGCAGACGATCTTCATCTTAGAGAAAACTAACATTAAATATCCAAAGAAAGACAGTTTTATTCTCCTTAAATAAATCTTAAAGATGCCGTTTTCGTAATGGTTACCTCATATATCAAGTTTCATACAGTTACATGCAACAGAAGTTGAGATACAGCTTTCCCATTCTCGGGGAAAATTTCAGTATAGCAGCGCCACCTATTGACCTATATGCATCCAAATTGAATCAGCGTAATGTCTCATAATAGCCGTTTCACATATAAAGCTTTTTTTTTTTTTTTAATATACACAGTAGAACCTGAGATATGGCCTTCACTTAAAGTGCACAAATCGCTGTACAGTAGCTCGATTGGCACCAAAAGTTGATAGGGGCTAATTTATTTAAAGATGCATCTACATATAAATTTATATTCAATTCTGTGTAGTAATGACTGAGATACAGCCTTCCAGGAAATTGCTGAAATCACTGTATAACAGTATCACCTGTTGAGAGATTGGCTCTAAAAGTTGACAGAGAATGGCACTAAAAGTACAAATTTATGTCAAGTCGCATCTAATTAAATTTACATGTAAATATTTGCAGTATTTCCTGAGATATAGTCGCCACAAAATTTTTGTCACACACACACACACACAGACGGACAGACATTTTCTAAAAATGGTCGAACTGTGTTCTGGTTCTCTCAAAACGTGTAAATCCGTCGAAAGCCAAAAGTAGAAAATTTTTACGAATCCAATACTTTCTTCTATTGAATATAGAAGAAATTAAAAAATAAATAATAATCTTAATTTGACTATACCCTGTTACTGAATATAGAAACCAGAGCTATTTAATGGGGACCGACACATACCTTTATTGTAAATTATTCTTTTTTTCCGCATGTTTAAAAGGGAGGATTCTTGTTAAATTAAGGTGTCTACGGGATTTTAAACTTAAACAAGTAATGTAAAAGAAAATTTTTTTAAGTCAATTCCTACTTACAAACACTGTCTAAAAAGTTTTTTTAAAATAATTTTGAATTAGGAAATTTTTAAACTTTCTGATGAATCATAGAGCCCTTATCAATGTGCATAAAATTTTTAAAATGACAATGATGTCAATTTTTGTGAAATGCATAATTTAACTTTTTATAGTTTTTTAATATTCACGTTTAATTAAATGTATTTATTTTTATGTCGAAAGAAAACGAACTTGTAATTTTTTTTTGCAACAATTAAATTATAGCTAATATTTTAATGGCTATATTAACGTTATTAGGGTGTTATTATTTTCATATTTTAATTAATTATAAGAAAACTAATAAGAAATTCGAAAATCGGAATTGTGTTTTCACTGTGTTCTGAGCAATCCTGAAAGTTTCAAATTTCTAGCTAGTCAGGAAGTTAGTTGAAAATCAATTGCAAGATTTGTACAAGATATATATATATAAGGGGGAGTGTGAACTAATAGTAGGAACTGAAAAAATATATCGACTTGTAAAAAAAAAAATTGGAATATAAACGAGTTTGAACATTTTGATGCCTTATTACCATGTTTTTATTAACTCCGATTCTTGTTTGTTTGCTTGTGTGTTTGTCAGGAACAAATCTTGCAATCGATTTTTAACTAACTTTCCGACTAGCTAGATATTTGAAACTTTCAGGACAGCTCAGAACACGGTGACAATACATTTTTTTAATACTTTTAGTCAACTGCTTCAGGTTCCGCTGCCTTCGGCAGCGTTTATATGTTTCGACAGAAAATTTATTTAACTAACTTCCCGATTAGCTAGACATTTGAAACTTTGAGAATAGTTCAGAATAAGGTTCAAATGCATTTTTTTAATACCTTTAGCCAACTGTTTCGGATTTCCGCTACCTTCGGCAGCGTTATCAGTACAAAGATTGCAATCGAATTTTCCCTAACTTTCCGACTATCTAGACATTTGAAACTTTCAGGATAGCTCAAAACACGGTGACAATACATTTTTTAAATATTTTTAGTCAACTGTTTCAGGCCCCCACTGCCTTCGGCAGCATTTATATGATTCAACAGAAAATTTATTTAACTAACTTCCCGACTAGCTGGACATTTGAAACTTTCAGAATAGTTCAGAACACGGTGAAAATGCATTTTTAAAATATTTTTAACCAACGGCAACGGGTTCCTGCTGCCTTCGGCAGCGTTACCATTACAAAGCTTTTGTCGGGAATCCCCCGTTCATTCTTCTGCTTTCAGAACAAATGCCTTTCCAGACAGACGAGCGCCTCTTTTTTGAGAAAGGTGCTTTTTAGAATCAGAACCAGAACAGTAAAGGACCTTGAATAGAGATGGGGCTATGTTAAGATCGTCTTGTTTTCAGACGTCCCGGTCCTAAAACAGAACTAGTAAAACCTTCAGAATTTTAACCAAGAATAAACATTTATCAGAATTGATTAGAATTTAAGAACGTTAATATTAAGATTTAATTTAATATTTAATTGTAAATACTGTAGATAATTTCTGTTTTCGTTTTCGGTTTTACATGTATGCTAACAAAGCATTAAAATTATGTTTCTCATCTAAGAAGTGCTACGTTCATCGAGTTTAGTTTCTTTAATGGATCATAGCTCCCACATTCCACATCCGGACTTTTGGATTAGAAGTTTTCAGGTGAGACCCATCCATATTTTATTATTTTAGAAGTGAATACTATTTAGAAGAATAAATATTTTATTAGAAAATTTTAGTAGTAACTGTAAGAAAAGTATTAAGATTTGAAATATGCTGTATCGGGTCTGTAAGAAGAATAATTAAGTTTTAGTTCAGAAGATCTGGTACAGCAATATTTTGTGGCATTCCATACACGGGATGTGGGCAGCTATATAGATATCCATTATTTACAATTGAAAAGATAGATAATATTATAAAATTTTAAATTTTGTATTTATCATGGCTAATTTAGTTATAGCTAAAAAAGAGAGAGCTGTCATAAGAGACAGTATTAATAAATTTATAAATAAATTACAAACTTTATGCGATGATATAGATCCAGATGCTGTAGATTTAGAAGAAACTATAGAATTATTGAATGAAACTACTATAGATTTAAAGAGTAAAGATTTAAAAATCAAAAATTTAACTCAAGAACTCCAATCAGAAGCCGAATTAGAAACGGCAAATGAATACCGAGAAAAAATAATTACTTGGCGAATTCGAGCCGACAGAAAATTAAAAGAACTAAAGAAAAGTGAAACAAGTATTTCATCAACAGAAATTGAAAGAAGAAGTAGTTCAAAAGAAGCAATGCACATCAAATTACCACAGCTAGATCCTGTTAAATTTAACGGGAATGCAGCCGAATGGCTGACCTTTTGGTCGTCATTCGAAACGGCTATTCATAACAATGAAAATTTAGATCCTGTAGATAAATTTATTTATTTGAAATCATTTTTAGCACCTGATCCCTTAAAAAGTATAGAAGGATTCTCTGTTACCGCGAGTAATTACATAAAAGTAGTAGATATTTTAAAAGAAAGATATGGCAAACAAGACCTCTTAGTGAATGTACATTTGAATAAATTACTAAATATTGCCCCACTAAAACATTCAAGTGACATTAAATCGCTCAAGAAAATTTACGATGAAATCCAAACTAACATTAGAAGTTTAGAGTCATTAGATGTTTCTTTAGATAGATACGGCAGTTTGTTGTCACCGATATTACTAAAAATATTACCTAAAGATTTAGCATTACAATTTAATATGGAATTTCACGGTGTTAATTACGGTGTGAAAGATATATTATCTTTCTTAAATAAACAACTCGTATCGCGAGAATGCTTAATAACTACCATAGAAGATGACAGCGGCGCTGGCGCCAGAAATTTCTCCCCCCGAGCTCAAAGATTAGATAATCAAAATCGTAGAGATGTCCCCCCCCCCCCCCCCGCGTTAATAAATTTGATACTCAAAACCGGAAATTGCCTACTGCTTGTGATTTATTAAATGAGAATAGAAGTGATAGGTGTAATTTTTGCTCAGAATCGCATTTAAGTAACAAATGTGCCAAAACTCGTAATTTACCATTTGATGAAAGAGTTAATCTATTGCGTAAGAAAGGGTTGTGTTATTTATGCCGTCAACCTTTGCATTTAGCTAGACACTGTGTATCAAAAACTTTATGCAAGTTATGTAATCGTAGACATTCAGACATAATGTGGAATGGAAATAAAGTTTAAAACAGGAAATAAATAATTACGAAAGAAATGATCAGTCTAAGTTGGCGTTATCAAATCGTAATTTACAAGCGAGTGTTTATTTGCAGACGTTAATAGTAGCAATTTCTAACAGAGATGATAGTATATCATCATATATTCGGTTAATTATTGACTCCGGATCTCATAATAGTTGCATCAGTAAGTTTGCAGCTGATAAGTTAAAATTAAAAAGAATGAATAAAGAAACAATCAGACATGGTCTTTTTAGAGGCATGGAAATGTCAGCTGAACATAATCGTTATGAATTTACGATCGGGAGTTTAGATAATAAGTTTAAGTGTAAAATACAAGCACTAGATCAAGAAAAAATATGCACAGGCGTGAATTAATGTCGCGATAATAAATTAGTAAAACTCTTAGAAAAGGAAAGTGTATATTTATCAGATGTCTTTAGAAATAATAAATCCTGTTTATATCAGAAAAATCCAGACAAAGTACATATACTTTTGTGAGCTGATATGTCCGCTAAACTGTTCACAAATGACATAAAATATTTTCCAAAATTGGGATTAACTACATTCAGAACTAAATTGGGTTGGACTATTTTGGGCAAGACAGAGGGTCACAAGAGTGAGCAGGACAATTCTTTGGCGGGTCTATCGTTGTCATTACACGTGTCAAACGCCAGTTTATCAGATTTATATCGCCTTGACACTCTAGGAATTACTAATGAAGATAATAAATCGAAACAGGATTTAGAACAAGAAACCAAGAATTATTTTCTAGAAACTGTTAAACGAGATAAAAGCGGTCGATATGAAGTCAATTTACCATGGACAGTTGACCATTCGATTTTATCAGATAATTACTCGTTGGCAGAAAAGTGCCTGCACAAGACGGAAAATAAATTAATAAAATCTGATAGGAAAAAGGAATATGGGGAAATTTTTGATTTCTGGGAAAACAATCAGATTATAGAAGAGGTATTGGACCAGAAAAGGGACAAGGTATTTAGCTCACAGACCTGTGGTTAAAGAATCTAGTGAAACCACTAAAATTCGTCCAGTATTTAATGCCTCAGCACACACTAGAAACAGTCCCTCCCTTAATGATTGTTTAACAAAAGGACCTAATCTTGTAGAAATTATACCTAGCATTTTGAATAGATTTTGTAGATACAAGATGGGAATTTCGTCCGATATAGAGAAAGCCTTCCTGCAAATTAAAATAACAGAGAAAGATCGCGACTTTTTGAGATTTTTTTGGTTTAATATCGAAAATAAATTAAAAATTTATTGACATTGTCGCGTGGTTTTCGGCCTAACTTCAAGCCTCTTTTTGCTAATGGCAGCATTAAATCACCTTTTAGAAAATGTTCCCGAACTATGGCGAGAGACAGCTAGGCTCTTAAGAGATTCCTTCTATTTAGATAATTCTCTCCTCAGCCTGAATTCAATTCAAGAAACAGAAAAATTCATATCAGAATCTCAAGGAATTTTTGGCTTCGGCTCATTTCAATTTGAGATGTTGGCGATCAAATTGGCCCCACGCTATGATCGACAAAACTGAAGATGAGCCGAGGTCTGCTCCCGTCTTAGGATTACTTTGGGATTTGAAAAATGACAATTTAGTTTGTAAAACTGAAGAACCCCTAAACATAAGTGAACCCCTTACAAAAAGAAAACTTTTATCAGTTACCCAAAGAATTTTTGATCCTGTGGGATTCACAGCACCAGTCAGTTTAGTTCCCAGACTAATCCTTCAAGAAACGTGGATTCAGAAGGTGAAGTGGGACGATGAGATCCCTGAAACTTTAAAACAACAATCTTCTAATTGGCTGAAAGGAATAAATTTTTTATCCCAAATTAAAATACCTCAGTGGCTTAACATCTGCCCAGAGAAAGAAAAGAAAACATCATTACATGTTTTTTCTGATGCAAACAAGCGAGCATATGCCACTTGCGTATTCATAAGAGTAGAGACCTCAGAAGGAATCAAGATCCAGTTAATCAATGCTAAAAGTCGAGTTGCACCTATTAAGGAATTGACCATACCCCGCCTTGAACTGTTATCTTGTCTTATTGGTGCTAGGTTGGCCAAAAATGTGCAAAACGATTTAAATTTACAAGTAAATACCATATTTTGGTCAGATTCAACCACTGCTTTAGGTTGGATTAGAAGAAAACAAGAATGGTGTACATTTGTACATAATCGAGTATTAGAAATACGAAATCTGACCGAAGTTTGCAATTGGAGACATGTACCCGGAAATTTGAATCCCGCGGACCTCCCGTCTAGAGGATGTTCTTTTGAAGAACTACAGAAATCGAGATGGTGGGAGGATCCGAGTTGGCTTTATTTACATGAAAATGAATGGCCTCAAATAGAAGAAGACCCAAACGAAGAACTCATAAACAGCGAAAAAAGGAAGACAATCCTAAATCTTTTAGATAAAAAAGAAGATAATTTCAATCGATTTTATCAGTATTTTTCCTCTTACAAGAAAACAGTTAGAACCATTGCCTTGATATATAGATTTTATCATAATTCGAAGACTGCTGAGAAAATATCCGAATTGGATATTTCAGTTGAAGAATTTTCAAAAGCAGAAAATGTACTTCTACGATTAGTACAACAAGAATCTTTTTCAGGGAGAACAGATCCAAAATTAAGAAATTTAAGGCCTGTCGAAGATAAAGCTGGTCTCTTAAGAGTAAGGACCAACATAATTCAAAGAAACGACAGTGAAAACTTCAGATATCCTGTGATCTTACCTTACAAGCATCCCGTCGTCCAAAGATTGATATTCGAGAAGCATTTAGAAAATCAGCACGCTGGAGTCAGCACTCTAATGACACTATTTAGAGAAAATTTCTGGATAATGAAGTCTAGAAAATCCATTAGAAATTCAATAAGAAAATGTGTGATTTGCAGAAAACTTCAGACTTCTAAAATAGATGTTGAACCTGGAGTACCACCCGAAGACAGAGTACGAGAAGCAGCCATCTTTGAAGTGGTGGGCATAGATGTAGCCGGTCCTCTTCATCTTCATCTTTCTGATGGATCAAAAGCGTGGATAGCCTTATTTACTTGCGCTGTCTACCGAGCTATACATCTTGAAGCCATTACGTCTCTGTCTACAGAATGTTTTATCCAGTCTCTGAGAAGGTTCATAGCAAGGAGAGGCAGACCCTACATCATCTATTCAGACAACGGGAAGAACGTCCTTGGAACCAGCAATGCTCTCTCGAGTGTCGATTGGGAAACCATCTGCAAGGTAGCTTCCACCCAGAAGATCATATGGAAATTCAACCCTCCTTGCAGCACCGTGGTGGGGAGGTTGGTGGGAGTGGCTTGTTGGAATTGTTAAAGGAATCCTGAAAAGAAACTTAGGTCGTGCATCTTTGAATTACGAAGAACTTTACACCATGCTATGTGACTGTGAACAAGTGATTAATTCACGGCCTATAACCTGTGTTTCCGAAGATAACACAGATCCTTTACCTTTAACCGCAATGATGTTCCTAAGAGAACTACCAACATCAGGAGTACCTGACCTAGATGCTTTGGATTCTAAAGATCTTAACCGCAGAGCCAGATATAGGCAAATAATCAGAGAAAACCTAAGAAACAGATTCAGAGCTGAATGTTTAGGACAATTAACGCCAACATGCATCTAAGACCGAAAGATTCAAACAATTGAAAGTCGGCGATGTTGTCCTATTAGAAGATTTCAACAGGAAACGTGTTCACTGGCCTCTGGCAAGAGTGATCGAAATTTACCCAGGCAAGGATAATGTCATACGCCTAGCTAAGGTGAAGACCGAAAATGGACTTTTTCTGCGCCCATTACAAAGATTGTTTCCTTTAGAAATTGACAGTACCGAACTTAAGAATCACCCCACTTTACATAAATCTGTTCAAGAAAATTTAAGTCCTTCGACTTCCGAAAACAAGAACCTCTCACAGAAACCGATGCTCAACTCTAGAGAAAAGGAACCTGTGAAAGACCCTCCAGACCCTACCAGTTCCAGAACCCGTAACTAGTATGTTGTGGCCACCACGAGACTTTCTTCTATATTTTCCTATACAAATTCACTCAGTAACAACAAAAAAAAAAGTGGGACTTTGACAAAATTTTGGGTAAAATGTGACAATTATTCTAAATTTGTCAAAACACGGAAACCGTAGGACTTTGACAAAATTGGGGGAAAAATGCAAAAATTTGTTGAAGTTTGTCAGAACACGGAAACCGTGGGAGTTTGATAGAATTAAGGGGAGAGAAAAAAAAAAAAAAAAAAAAAAGTGGGACTTTGACAAAATTTTGGGTAAAATGTGAAAATTTGTTAGTTTGTCAAGGTCAAGACACGGAAACCGTAGGACTTTGACAAAATTAGGGGAAAAAAGCAAAAATTAGTTTAAGTTTGTCAGAACACGGAAACCGTGGGAGTTTAATAAAATTAAGGGGAGAGAAAAAAAAAAAGAAAAAAAAAAGATTTTTTTTCTAAGTTTTTTTTCGTAAAAAGTAAAAAAAATCGATAACTTTGTTTTAAATTATCACACATTTATAGTTCAACCATTCGTTTTAAAGGTACTGACGAGACCTTTCGAAAGATACCCATCTTGAAAATTTTTGCCCTATATCACCCTGTTAAAAATTTAGAAAAAGCGGGATGGCAACGCAACCTGTAAGACGATTTTTACCAAAAGTTGATGGGCACTAATTTATGTCAAGGTGCAACTACATACCAATTTGTATGAAATTCTGTGCAGTAGTTCCAGAGATACAGTTGCCACAAAATTTTGTCACACACACACAGACAGACAGACAGACAGACAGACAGACATTTTCTAAAAATGGTAAAATCGTGTTCTACAGCTCTCAAAACGTGTACATCCATCAAAAACCCGAAATCGAAAATTTTTACGAATCCAATACTTTCTTCTATTGAAGATAGAAGAAAGTAACAAGAAGTCCACAACAGATGATCCTACTTCCAGTCCCCCGCTGGTCTCTCGAACTGGCCGTGTGGTGAAACTCCCTCAACGACATCAACTTGGATTGTTGAGTTCCTCCGATTAGTCGCAACTCAAGGTGGGAGGATGTCGGGAATCCCCCGTTCATTCTTCTGCTTTCAGAACAAATGCCTTTCCAGACAGACGGGCGCCTCTTTTTCGAGAAAGGTGCTTTTTAAAATCAGAACCAGAACAGTAAAGGACCTTGAATAGAGATGGGGCTATGTTAAGATCGTCTTGTTTTCAGACGCCCCGGTCCTAAAACAGAACTAGTAAAACTTTCAGAATTTTAACCAAGAATAAACATTTATCAGAATCGATTAGAATTTAAGAACGTTCATATTAAGATTTAATTTAATATTTAATTGTAAATACTGTAGATAATTTCTGTTTTCGTTTCCATTTTTACATGTATGCTAACAAAGCATTAAAATTATGTTTTCTCATCTAAGAAGTGCTACGTTCATCGAGTTTAGTTTCTTTAATGGATCATAGCTCCCACATTCCACATCCGGACTTTTGGATTTGAAGTTTTCAGGTGAGACCCATCCATATTTTATTATTTTAGAAGTGAATATTTTTTAGAAGAATAAATATTTTATTAGAAAATTTAAGTAGTAACTGTAAGAAAAGTATTAAGATTTGAAATATGCTGTATCGGGTCTGTAAGAAGAATAATTAAGTTTTAGATCAGAAGATCTGGTACAGCAATAGCTTGTAATCGGTTTTTCACTAACTTCTCGACTAGCTAGACATTTGAAACTTTCAGAATAGCTCAGAATATAGTGACAATACATTTTTTTGATACTTTTAGTCAACTGTTTCAGGTCCCCACTGCCTTCGGCAGCGTTTATATGATTCAACAGAAAATTTATTTAACTAATATCCCGACTAGCTAGACATTTGAAACTTTCAGAATAGTTCAGAACACGGGAAAAATGCATTTTTTAAATATTTTTAACCAACTGCTTCGGAATCCTGCTGCCTTCGGCAGCGTTACCAGTACAAAGCTTGCAATCAATTTTTCACTAACTTCCCGACTAGCTAGACATTTGAAACTTTCAGGACAGCTCAGAACACGGTGACAATACATTTTTTTAAATACTTTTAGTCAACTGTTTCTGGTCCCTACTGTATTCGGAAGCGTTTATATGATTCAACAGAAAATTTATTTAACTAACTTCCCGACTAGCTAGACATTTGAAACTTTCAGAATAGTTCAGAATACGGTGAAAATGCATTTTTAAATATTTTTAACCAATTGCTTCGGGACCCTGCTGCCTTCGGCAGCGTTACCAGTACAAAGCTTGCAATCGATTTTTCACTAACTTCCCGACTAGCTAGACATTTGAAACTTTTATAATAGCTCAAAATACTAGAGCAATGAATTTATTTAATACTTTTATCCAATTGCTCTGGGTTCCCGCTTCCTTCGGTAGCGTTTATATGATTCAAGAGAAAATTTAAAAACGTGGTATATAAAAAGAGCTTTTTATCTTGTAATTATTTGTGATTCTACTTTCAAAAATCAGAAGCAGACTATAACTGATCATCATATGACCGAACTTTTTGCATTTCAATTGTTAACGGTTTTTACTTTAGAGATCCTTCAAGGAGAAAGCATGGTGCCACAGGCGATTTTTTTTTTTTTTTTTTTTTAATTATTTTCGTACCACTATTTTCACAACATAAAATTTATAATACATTTATGCAGGCAAATTGCAGATTTAAATGCGTAAATATATTTTAAATTTTATTTTTTGGAAATAGTGGTGCGAAAGGATCTAAAAAAAAAAAAAAAAAAAAAAAAAAAATCGCCTGTGGCAGCCCTGAGGGAGATTTTAATAACGGGTCAACTTCTTATTGGATGGACAACGTTTTTTCTATATCCATATTTTAAAATGATAGCAATTGATTTAAAACATATACTCGAAACAATAGCTAAAAATAAGGCTTATTAGCAAGGGAAAAAATAAATAAATAAATAAATAAATAAATAAATAAATATATAGTATGTTGTGGCTACCACAAAACTTTCTTCTATATTTTCCTATACAAATTCACTCAGTGCATATAATTTATTAAAATTATTATTTATTAAAACTATTAATTATTAAAATTATCGACCTTGATGAATGCAGAAAATTTTCATCTTAGAGAAAACTAACGCTAAATATCCAAAGAAAGACAGTTTTATTTTATATAAATAAATCACAAATTGCGTTTTTATAATGATTACCTCACATAAATTGTTTCGTACAGTTATATGCAACAGAAGTTGAGATATAGCCTTCCCATTCTCAGGGAAAATTTCAGTATAGCAGTGCCATCTGTTGGTCTATATGCATCCGAATTGAATCAGGATAATGTCTCATAATATCCTTCTTACATATCAAGTTTTGTTTGACTATACTGAATAAAACCTGAGATATAGTTTTCACTTAAATTTCACAGATCGCTGTATAGCAGCGACACTTGTTGAGCTATTGACACCAAAAGTTGATAGGTAGTAATTTATGCCAATGTGCATCCACATATAAATTTATATGCAATTCTGTGCAGTGGCTCCTGAGATGTAGATGTTGCCTTCCCTTAAACGGTGCAAATTGCAGTCTAGTAGCTCCATCTGTTAAGAAATTGACGTCAAAAGTTGATAAACCCTAGTTCAGGTCAAGGTGCATTTACATACAGTGGGTGTTCAAATTATCAGATTATTATTATTATTATTATTATTTTTTTTTTTTACATTTTTTTCTATATCTAAAAAAATACTAAACGAAATGGCCTGAAGTTTTCTATTTCTATAGAACATTTAAAAACTCATATTTTCCATTATCGATTTAGTCCAGAGTGTAATTAGGGGGCCAATCACAAATTGAAGAAGAACGCAAATATTTTGGATCACCCTGTATCATAAAAAGCTACAAATGACTTGTAACTGTAATACATTGTTTCATATACTATGTACAATATATTTGTATGATTTGGTGCGAGAACTACACAATTATTTAGGCAGATATATATATATATATATTTAAATTACTAAATTTTTTGACAAGTGTTTTGCTTATAATTAGAACGAATTTCCATAAAATTTTACAAAACTTTCTGAAAAATTGTCAAATGATTAAAGAAACATTATTCTGAAACATAAAATTCACACGTGTATTATTCGTTGAGATATGAGCATTTTTAGTAAATATTATTTTACTGCGCATGCGCGAAAGATAGAAAAACTGCTATTGCATAGGTGGAAAGCTAAACATATTGTGCAACTTTTTCAAAGGTTCATTTGAATAGAGTAAATATTAAGCAAACTGTCAGCAAAAGAATGATCTTGTTTGAGGTATTTTTCAGAGTTGAAATTTCATAAGGAGTTTTACACATGCTGCGTATTTAATTTGAAGATCCAATTATTTCAATTACGTTGCAAAAGTTCTTTCTTGTAAAAAACCCCTTTTGAACTTACAAATCTTAGTAAATAAATAAAAATATGTTAGATTTACATGCCTATAAAGGATTTTCTCTAATGTTTCTCTAATGTTTTGTCAATTTTTCAGTAAGTTTAGTAAAATTTTACGGAAATCCATTCTAATTATAAGCAATGCACTTATCAAAAAATTTAGTAATTTTTGAATATATATATATATATATACATACATATATCTGCCTAAATTTCCACACTAAATCATACACATATTGTACATAGTATGTGAAACAATGTATTAAAGTTACAAGCCATTTGTAGCTTTTCATGATATAGGGTGATCCTAAGTGTTTTCGCTCTTCTTCAATTTGTGGTTGGTCCCCTAATTGTACTTTAGACTAAATCGATAATGGAAAATATGAGTTTTTAAATGTTCTTTGCATGTATGAAGTTTTAGGCCATTTCATCTAACCCTTTTTCACATAATTGTAAAAATGTCAAAAAAAAAAAAAAATAACTTATAGTTTGAACACTTATTGCATAAATTAAATATAATTCTAAGCAGTAGTTCCTGAGATACAGTCGCTACAAAATTTTTGTCAAACACATACGCACAGACAGACATTTTTTAAAAATGGTCAAATCGTGTTCGTGAACTCTAAAAACGTGTAATGTACATTAATAACCAGAAGTCGGAAATTGTTACGAATCCAACACTTTCTTCGATTGAATACAGAAGTAAGTAAAAAAGTTATGTGTAAATTTATTGTTGTTAATATTCTGTTGGGAAATGCTCGAGTTACACCCATGCACCGAAGCGTAAATTTCACCATTTGACACCTCTCCCTGTATAAAGGCTTTTTAATTTACTTAAAAGTGCTTTTTTGCCCCAATCCGCAAGATAAAAACTAGTTGGCATAGGTGGACTCTGCTCAGTTCCCCACCATATTTATGTTCTCATAAATTTCTAGTGCGAGACATATTATAATCATGTTAAAAAAAAAAATGAATTTGATCAAAGCTTGATACAGTGACAGAACGAAATCCCCGCCTAATAGGCTATCCACCGTTCACTTCGATATATTTATCTTATTTTAATTTATTAATTTATTTTATCACGGTCAATTCCGTTGTTTAGTTTTCATGCTACTATTTTCAGTGTAATAATCCTCAAAATTCATATTTATATGAAAAATTTACAATTTCGCTATGTTGAGTTGATAAAATCGTAAATTACGAATAATTTACGAAATTTTCCTATTAGAATATTTGTAATCAATCATGTTCAAACAAATATCATAAATGTAATTTTGAAGTTGTCTAATGTATTTATGATTCTCAAAATGGAAGTTTATGCTCAATTTTGCCTTATTCTGACATGTTAAGTAAATCGTAAATTCCAAATAACTTACGAATTTTTTTAATTGGAAAAATCATAGTCTATGATATTCATGCCAGTATCCTAAATAATATTTCGAAAGTGGTTTAACATCTTTACGATGAAGATATCTCTCAAGATTGACGTTTATGTGAAAAATCTATTGAATTGTTTTCGGAGGTTGCCTTGGCCAGCGAATCAGCAAGTTCATTGCCGAGAACTCCCCTGTGGGCAGAAACGTGTGTCAGGGAGAGATGTTTAGCCAGATTTATAAGTTTTGATTTAATTGAGATAACCTGTGGATGTTTACTCCAGTGGCGTGCAATGGCTAGCAGACCTGACAGACTATAACTGAAAATATTATGGGAGGGATAGTTATTAGTATTAGCCACAACCCAGTCTATGGCCATTTGGATCGCGAATAATTCCGCTTGGAATACAGAGTTACAGTCTTCCAGTCTGCCCGCCCACTGATGGACAACCGAAGCATCGGTCATCACTTAAAAGGCCGCAGCCACACCGTGGTCCGTTTTGGAGCCATCAGTGTAGATAGCTACAGGAGCAGAAGGAGAAAAACTATTTTTGTTACAATTTACTGTTTGTGAAGCAACATCTTTGCCGGGATGAATATTCCAACTATTGAGTTTGCTTTTAAGTTTGTCTGAGCAGCAACCGACAGGTGACCCCCCCCCCCCCCCCAAATGTTAGCCCCGTAAGTTAATATTTTTTCTATTATTGTTGAGTACCATATTTTAAGAAAGGAGGTGGAGATTCCCCACCTCCTTCCAACCATTTTAGCTGTATTGTGATAGTATGTGAGAGTTTTCAATTTAAGTTCTTTAATGTGGGCTAGCCATTTGAGACCCCTGTCGATCGTGATGTCGAGGATCTTGATAAGAGGAACATGTCTGACACTGACGCCGTGAATTCTCATCACAGGCATTCTTTTCAACTGTCTTGGGTGAGAGAATGTTAAGGCCTGTGTTTTACCTGGGGAGAGGGATAGATCTAGTTGTTTTAGAAGATTATTGAAAAGAGAGAGAGTTTCCTGGGCCTGAACCTCCACATCTTTTCTAATTCTGCCCGAGAGGAGTAACGAAAAATCATCTGCGTATGCGTAAGTTTTGAAACCCCCAAGTTCATGCGCAGCAGGATCTTGTTTGCTATAAGGTTCCAAAGAGTTGGTCCTAGGCATGAGCCCTGAGGGCAGCCTTTTGATTGAGATCTTTCTGAGTAACCGTTACCCTAATTAACTAGAATTTTTCTAATGGAAAGGTAGGAAGCAATGATTCCCGCTATATTGCCCGGGCAGTTGAGATCGCGTAGAGTATTGAGTATGTGGGACCACTTAATGTTATCGAAAGCACCTTTAATATTGAGGGAGATGAGAGTGGTGTATTCTCTAGCACTTGCGTTGAGGGCGCAGGAATTCCGGATTTGTTCTGAAAGTATTTCGCACGATCTGCCCTCTCTGAACCCAAATTGGTGTGTATGCAGTAAATTATTGGTTTCTAAAAAGTAATTTAATCTAGTAACGATGAGTTTTTCACGTAGTTTTCCTAGAGTGGGCAAAAGACAGATCGGTCTATATGAAGTTGGCTCAGAGGGGAGCTTCCTTTGCTTCAGAAAGTACACCACCTCACCTTTACGTAGAATTATTGGAAAATATTGGAATTTAAGACAGAGATTAGTCGAGTCAGTAATGATTTGCGGAATTGCGTATAATGTATGCCTAAGTATTTTAAAGTCTATATGATCTGGACCTGGCGCTTTCTTAACATTTAAATTGTGCAGAGTAGCCCTAACCTCAGGCTCCATGAAGGGGTCATCCAAGGGAGCTGAGAAGGGAGGAGGATTGAAATTAGGGTATTTGCTAGATGGAAAAAGAATGCTCGTGATATAATCTAGGTTATTACGTTTTTAGGATCGAGCTGAAGGCCGTTGAAGTTTCAGCTCTGTTGGGGTAAAATATTTATTGGTGAAGAATTTTTGAGTGGTGCCGAATTTTTGTTTGTGTGGAGCAGAATTTCTCCATGCGCAAGATTTAGCAGTATTTACCTGTTTTTTGAATTGGGCCGAGAGTTCTTTAATCTTTACTTTTTGTTGCGGGTGTAATGTTCGGTCTAGATATTTTAATTGTCTCTTAAGCGCAGTTAGTTGGTTACGCATGGAGCGAAGCTGGGGGGACCAGAAGTTGTAGGCGAACTGCCTCCCCGATTTTTTGAGTCTGAAGGCAGAGGAAGCGTCTGAATGTATAGAATCGATTACGTCAGAAGTTGCGCGCTCCAGTTGATTAGTGTTTGTTACTGATGACATTGTATTAAGTAGAGAGGAAGTATTAATTTTGAGTTTTTTTTGTATTCATTAAAATTACCATGTGCGGTTGCAAGCCTTTTAGAATAAGTGGTTGAGGGAGTCGAATTTAATGAGTAAGTAATATATTTATGATCAGAACTATTGTGGATATCCAGGACTGACCAGTCGTTAATGATTGCAAAAGTTTTAGGATTAACAAGGGTAAAATCTGGCCAGCCCTTGGCTTCATTTTTTTTCGAAAGTTGGGTGGGAATTTTCAATATTGGCTAGACAGAGGTTATTTGAAGCTACGAATTCAATTAGGTTGCTCCATCTAGCGTCCTCACGCAGTGAACACCACAATAGGGAATTCGCATTGAGGTCGCAGCCACAGAGAAAAAGAGATTTTTGAGTGATGAGAAATTGCCACTCTTGCAGACTGTCCTCGAAATCAGAAGAGGGGGCAGCGTAGGCACTGCCAAGGATCAGATCGCCTTCAAGTGTAGTCAAAGTCAAGAAGACACAATGCTCCCCAGTGAAAAGGTGAGTGTAGTTAAGATTTTGGGTGTTGATGAGTACATGCGCGGAGTGTTGATTAGAGCTGAACCTAAACCAGGAGGCAGGGAAACCATACAGGTTACCCTCTCGAGTGCAATAAGGCATCTTGCAGCAGCGCAATATCAATGGAGTTTTTCTCCATATATACTCGCGCCGCCGAGTTTGCCGCCTTGCATCTGTTGAGGTTGACCTGCAGGAGACGAAGACTGTTTATGAAGTTTGATTGTGGGGTGGTCGAAGAAGATGCTGCTTTTTGGGAGGAGGAGGAGAGAACTTTTTTGTTTTTTGCTTTGAATTTTAAATTTTGATTGGGGGGTTGAAACGGAGTTAGATAAATTAGGATGTTGTTTACTTGCTTGCTCCATAGTTAAGATAATGGCTTGGAGTTACTAATGCCTGGACTCCTGGGAAGCCCATACCATATGCTGGGAAGTGACCGTAAGCGGCATGGAGAGCTTGAACGGGTCCAAACGGGAATGTTGGTGGAAGCCATAAAGCCGTGGGATTGTTTTGTGAGTCATTTTGGTATTCCTGTGTTGTTATGGTATGGGAAGATTGTCTTACTGTTGAGTAAGGAGCTTGTTTGGTCTCATTCCTTCTTGACCTGGAACGTTGTTTGGATTTATATGTTTTGTTATCTACCTTAGCGGTCCTCGGAAGAGCCGTTGGGGAGTTTTGTCGGCGTGAGGAGTTTTCAGTCTGATTTTTCTCGTTCCTTCTTGATCTCGAGCGTTGCCTGCAGTTGGTGTTTTTATAGACTTCATTCGAGAAACGAGGAGGGGCCTTTGGAGGAGCTGATGATGGAGGTAAATATTTAATGTCAAGTTCCTCCCTTTTTTGTCTGTATAATTCCTCAAGAATAGGACATTTTAAGAAGTACGCGGGGTGATCCGGCGACATCGATTTTTCTTTGTTTTTCATTCTTACGAGACTTTCTCTTTGGCAATTAAAACAGTTCAGTCTTGCCTTACATCCTTCATTCTTGTGGTTCCCCGAACAGTGTGAACAAAACTGTTTTTCTCTACAGTTGGGGGGCGAATAATTGAATGCCTGACAATTTATGCATCTTTGAATTTGAGTGAGTGGTTAAAAGAAGTATCTATTGAGGCCAAGCTGAATGGATTCTGAAAAAATAAATGTTTCAGCTAGGGGTAGTGAAGCTTGTATTGTCCAGATTTTAAGATCTGAAGTTCTAGAATCCTGATTACGGATGAGTTGAATAGTGTTGAAATAGTCCTGGGTTAGTCCACTTGAGATCTGCAGTTTTTCTAGGATTTGGGTCTCTTCGAAATCTGCAGGGATACCTAGAAGGAGGAAACGTATGTTTGGACATGGTTTTAGTTTTATGGACAGTTTTTTGTTGATTTCATTATTGGATTCCAGACCTTTAATAAGGAGTTCTGCATCTTGTTTAGAGTAGCATCTTATATCTACAGAACGTCTAAAAATAAATGTTCTCTGAATCTTAGCTATGGTAGAAATTTGTTTTCGTTGTAGGAGGGCCATGATTTCAGTACCCCTGGCTGTGGGTGAGTTGGAGGTGATGTATAGAGTTCTTTTTGATACATTATATGATGATAAACCTTGTTTGATGCGGCTTTCAAGAATGGTTAGAGCTTTCATTTTATTTGGGGTTGTTGTAGCAGTTGAAAAGCCAGATAATATAGGAGGCGTTTCTTCCATAACTTGCAAAGGCAAATTATCTGCGTTTTCTTGCTGTATTTTGTGAGGTGTTTGTGGTTGAGGCACACGATGGGAAAGCTGTTTCTTTAATAGTTTATCTTTCCATTTGAAATCAGTATTTAATTTACTTTGTAAGGCTTTGATTTCCTGAATGTGTATTTCTAGTTCTGTGAGCTTGTTTTGAACAGCTGTATGATACTGTCGTTGAGAATAGTTTGGTGTAGTATTTTTAGCTGCCTGTGAAAAGTTGATGGGACTTGGCGGATGTAACGAAGTTGGAGTTTCTTGATTTGATTGGTTCTCTTGTAGTACTAGTATTTTGTTAAAAGTACATTCCAACAAACTTAGAGGAGTCTTTTGATTCTTTTTTCTGACTATGTTGATGACTTTAATTGCAGCTTTAGCCACTTGCGCCACTGAGGTGAAGCCAGTGAAAGTCTCTTTTTTGTCGTAGGTATCAGGTTGTTCTTCTGCATTAGTGTTAGAATCTTTTGTTTTGGGGACGACTGAGTGAATGGACCTTACCGATTCTCTGTCTGAGAGGTCACCCTCCATGTCATTTTCTGTGACGTCTGAGGTCGACATCTTATCTGGTTATTGTCAAAGCTGACTTTCCAGAGAAAGCCTGAAGGAAACCAGGTAGATCACAGCAAAATGAAATGAGAATTGATTAAGAATACGCTCAGAAGAGTGGATGGGGTTTTCCCAGTCGCACCATGTCTGAGAAAGAGAGAGAGAGAGAGAGAGAGAGAGAGAGAGAGAGAGAGAGAGAGAGAGGATTTTTGTTATTGAGTTTAGTTTTAATTGGTTAATTTTAAAGTTTAGTGAGTTGTACAGTCGGTAACAAAAGTGTCCGAACACTAGCAAAAATTCCTATGTAAAAAAAGTACACTTCATACGGTTTTGCTAAATAAATCCTTATTGAATCATGTTCTTACACTGACTAAGAACAGGATTCGACAAGGATTTATTAAACAAAACCGTATGAAGTGCACTGTTTTTACATAGGAATTTTTGCTAGTGTTCGGACACTTTTGTTACCGACTGTACGTAGTTGATGAGAGAGGAGAAAGAAAAAAAAAATACAGAGGGGTGGGTGTCTGAGCTCAAAAAGGGGAAAATAAGTTGTAGATCGTCAAAATTGGCAGTGTAATTTTCTTCTTTGGTGTCGATGCTAGAAGTGGGTAAGGGGCAGATGAGTATGTTGGATTAATGAATTAATGGTCAAAAGAGTAGGCTTAAGAAAGACCCAGAGAGAGAGGGAGAGAGGTTGTCACGTCCGAACCCGTGGGGTCCCAAGAAAGGGGAGGGTGAGCTATATTTTTGTGCAAAGGGGGATCGACTGGAGAAGCTTTCGTTAGATAGGTAGAGGCGGTGTGGTGAGGGCAAGGGTGTTTAATCTTGGTGCTGTTGGGTTTGTCAGAAGTTAGGTTTTAACTTTTAGGCTAAACAAAAAGAAACGGTGGGTAAGAATGAATTAGAGCGTGTAAACAAATGTAGTGATTTAAGTGTAGTGAGAGAGAGGAATACTGTACTGTGTGAGTGGTGGTGTGAACTAGGTGTAAATTATCCTACAAACCTTAGGGCTGAACAAACGTTTAATTTCATCGTTTACGGGAAAGGAAATTGAAACTGTGGATGAGAATGCTTTAGATCGAATTTTCAAAAATGGTGAATTTGGAACTGTACTGTGCGAGTGACTGAGCGAAACAATTGCGGGGTGAGTAGGTAGATGTGTCCAGCTTGTGGAGAATGTAATTCTTAATGAACATAAACTATAAATAATTTAGGTTGTGAGGGTTGTGTGTCATGGCTTAGAATTTTGGTTTTAAATTTCAAGTTGGGTTTCCAAATTTCTTTGAATTTTGATGTATACATAGTGTGTATGAATCATGCATGTATAAATTTTTTCGTGGGAGGTCAGGGTGAAACTCAGAGCATGAATATATTAATTTAAGTTATTTTCATTCATAAATTAACAGTAGAATCGGTAAAAATTTATGATTGTACATTAATAACTATAACAAAAAGAATGAATAATGGATCTAATAATATTTCATTAAAACAGTGTGATGATTTAACTATCTTAATCGTTGAAATTTATTTTCACTTCGAAAAATTAGAACGGATTTATTAATTTTTAATGTGTCAACCAAACTTGTCAAACTTTAAATATTGTTAATCTCCTTGCGGGCCGCAAAAAAATGCACGGCGGACCGCGGGATGGCCGCCACTGTGTTAGAAGACATGTGCCGATATTGCTGCGCAGAAGGTAAGTGAAGAATTTTTTTATTTATACAAGTCTTACCTTCAACGATAATAGTTCGAATTTATCCATCTAATTAAATATTTATGATTTAATTAGTAGCGAATTCAACCATTTTTTATCTTTTTTTTTCGTATGCGCAGTAACTATATAATACAAATACTTATATTTCATCAAAAATTAAATGCATGCATTTCATGTTTCAGAATAATGATTCTCTGATGTTTTGTCAATTTTTCTGCATGTTTGCTAATTTTTTGTTGAAATATATTGTTGTTATTAGTAAAAAACTTCCCAAAAAGTTAGTAATTTTAGAAATATATATATATATATATATATATATATATATATATATATACATATACACATATATGTCTATCTAAATTGTTCTGTATTTCCTACAAAAAATCATACAAATATTGTAAATAATAAGTGAAATCATATGTTAAAGTTACGAGTCATATGTAGATTTTTATGATACAGGGTAATTAAAATATTTTTTTTTAGTTTGTGGCTGATCCCCTGATTGCACTTGTGACTAAATCATTACTGGGAAGTGTGAGTTTATGAATATTCTTTGAATGTCTGAAGTTCAAGGTCATTTCGTTGAACATTTCCTTAGAAAAAAGTAAAAATGTCAATACAAAAAAATATGTAATACTTTTATCACACACTGTTAGTTTAAATATTCTAAAAATTGATTTCTTTTGAGATTCAAACATGTCTCATAATATCTGCAGAGGAATAATACATCATTTGACTTAGAGAGAACAGAGGATCGTTCAGAAAAGTAATATGGAATGATTTGGCACATCATATTTCTTGTTTTCACTTATTTATAAATTTAAGGAAAGAGCAAATGGCAACAAATATTTCAAAACTTCCTTATTAATCAAATGTTAAAGTAGAGAGAACTGAGTTTTTTTTTTTTTTCTATTTCCAGTAGAAGATTGATAATTATAATCGCTGGCCTATTTATACTTTGTTGTCCATCATTCTGACGTTTTCAAGTTATATTTTAAGAGGAAAAATGGCATCAAAGAAGAATATTCAAGGATTTTCTTTGTTACTATGGTTTCTTGATCCATTTTATGTTTATGTCGAATGATGTATTGAGAAATAGCTTTGATATTATTTTTACTGTTGATGTAACATGCCGGAATGAGCTAAGATTGACTTGTGCAAAATAAAAAATCAATTCATGCCACTTATCACGTGCAAGTAAGTATTCAAAAAAAGCGATGCGTTTTCCGGGAAGGTAAACCAGCAGTTGTAACATTATAATCAGTGTAACATTAACATTATTTATTTTAAAATGTAGTTGTTCTTCTTTAAATATAGAATTAGCAAACAATTAGTATTTAATCAAAAAATAAATGGGTTAATAAAAAAATAAGAAATATTATGATAATAACTCTTATTTACTTTACTAATATTTTCATTCGGCTTTTTAGAAAAAGCAATAATACAGTGTATTATATGTAAGGGTCCGCCAGAAATCACGCCCTATTATTTGCCGCTGAATTAACCCTATTAACTAAAGGGTATCTTGTTTGGTTAAAAAAAAAAAAAAAAGGTAGAGATGCATAGGAGGCATTTAGAAGGACGAACTTTAAAAAAAAAAAAAAAAAAAAAAAAAAGAGTATTTTGTTAGTTAAAAGATCTTTTCAAGGCAAACCTTTTTGAAAAATATTTTGTCCTACTGTACTTTTTTTATGCTATCATATAAAATTATGATTGATTACAGTTTTTCCTAAATGTGAATTCCTCTAATTGTGTCCTACTATTGAAAATACCCCAACTGTATCTTGGGGGAAAATTGAACCTTCTGAGTGACATTCATTATCTTACTGAAAATCGTAAAAATCATGCTCTATCAATTTATGTAAGATTTCGTTTAATTAAAACAAACAAACAAAAAGGTTTAAGGGTATAGGGGGCACTTACTAGCACATCTTTGAAATTTCAAATGAGAGGGGGGAAAAAAGTCTTAAAAGGTTTTTTAAGGAAGTTTATAACTGAACTTTCATTACATGATTTATTTAATTTAATGACTTAAATTGTCCCATCTACATGCCTCTTACGCACCACTGCACCACTTTTTACTTCCATTACCCTACTACCGTAGGTAATGGAAGTATTGTATTCGGTCTGAAAATTCGATATCGGGTTTTCACCTGATTTACTCGTTTTAAGGTCCCCTGAGTCCAAAAAAGTGGTTTTTGGCAATTGGTCAGTGTGTATGTATGTGTGTGTGTGTATGTACGTGGAGAATCTTCTGGCTATTATAGCTCAGAAACTAATAAAGATAGAGCTACGAAACTTTAGAATTGAAATACGTCTGGTGTACAGATGAAATTTCCAAATTTTGGTGAAAATTGAAAAACCGGAAGTGGGACATCGGAAACCGGAAGTGTCCGTATAGTAAGTCCGTATCTCAAAAACGGCTCTAACGATTTTCTTCAAATTTGCTATATAAACACTCTATTAGATGTCCTTTCGAATGATACAGTTGGTTAGTTCAGGAAAATTGATAGGCGTCCTGTATAAATAGCTAAATTTCAGGCCTTGCAAAGGCGTTCCTTTACAAACGGTTGTACGGATTTTTTTCAAACTCGCCATTTTAACTGTCTTTTAAATATGCTTTTGTATGTAATTATTGTTTTCCTGTCAATAATTTAGTTTAACCGGAAATGGGACATCGGAAACCGGAAGTTGGACCGTAAGTCCGTATCTCAAAAACGCCTCTAACGATTTTTATCAAACTTGCTATATAAACACTCTATTAGATGTCCTTTCGAATGATATAGTTGGTTAGTTCAGGAAAATTGATAGGCGTCCTGTATAAATAGCTCAATTTCAGGCCTCGCAAAGGCGTTCCTTTAAAAACGGTTGTACGGATTTTTTTCACACTCGCCATTTTAACTCACTTTTAAATATGCTTTTGTATGTAATTATTGCTTTCCGGCCAATAATTGATTTTTTGTAAATGTTGGCATCTCAGAAACGGCTCTAACGATTTTCTCTTTAGGTCACTTTTATGTTTTCTGATCACATTATCTCTCAAAAATGCATATCATATGTGTAATAGTGGGTAATGGAAGTCGTGTGGTTGTTTCACACCAGATTTTTTTTTGTTTTTAACCAAACGAAGATAAGCTCAAATTAATTGGGCATGTGTTTTTGCAATTTTTAAAAATTCCGAGGTGTTTTCGAGGTGAGGAGGGAGCTTTTAGCGAAAACTTTTGCCAATCATAAATTCCTAGAAAGCATAGTTCTCTGCAACAAACTTTGCTAAATTTACTGAAATGTTTATTCAGAGACTCAATAAATTTACAATAAATTACATTATTTTCAGTTAAAAATAAATAATCGAGATTATCAATCTTTAATGCATATTTTTTATGTTTATTAATTGTTCTACTTCTCAATGAAAAGCAAAAATGAAAATTTTACTTCAAAAAAAAAACATTATAAAGCACTAACATACTCATATTAAGAACACTGCTCGGCATGAAAATTGCCCTCGACGCCATTTTCGCAAATTCTTATGTAAAATGATCTCCTGAATTCGAATAAGACGTCCATTTTGCCCTAACACCCACCGTTTTTTAGGGACGGCTCCCTATTTTTATCACTTTTCGGTAATTTTATGGCTATATGAGTTTTAGTTGGGGGGGGGGGATTATTTTAACTGTTAAATATCTTCTGAGGGGCTACATAGTTGGAAAATTCTAAAACATCAACAATTACGGCAAGGGGAAAATTAGAAGGGGGGGGGGGTATTTGCCACTGAAATTATGTATTACATTTATTATATTTTTTTAATCTATTATTAATGTTATTTATTAAACATTGCATTTTTTTGTGTTTAAGTGTTAAATTAATTCTTTTTCATTCTCCAAATCAAATTCATGGCCATAAAATTACAGAACAGTGATAAAAATATGGGGGGGGGGGTCCCGAGAAAACAGCGGGTGACAGGGCAAAATGGTAGCCATATTCGGATTCGGAAGGTCATCAGCATGTATAGTTACGCTCATCACTGACTGACTCTGTCACGTTTAAAAAGGCAAAGAGATTTCCTTGTACTCTGTCTGTGTGTGAACGCAAGTTGCCACCTAATTTTCATACTTTAGTAAATTTAAAAAAATCTAATTGTTTGATCGATAAACTGTTTAATCCGACGGATTCAGAAAAATCGCCCCTTTCATTTGGTACCTTATTTGTAAGGAATTTTTTATTAGATTTTTAAAAATTAATTAAAATAGGAAAATAGACATAGCTTTAAAATAGACTTTAACTTTTAATTATTGCCATTTTTTTTTTTTTTTTTTTTTTTTTTTAGCATAAAATAAAATATGCTTTCACAAGAAAAAAAAAAAAATAAATAAAATAAATAAATAACAAATAAATGTTAAATATTAAATTTGCTCATGCATATGGAAAAATGACGTCTATAAAGTAATAATAATAATTTTAAAATTTAAAGGTAGCGAAGAGATAAATAAAGAGCGAACATTTCGCACGGGCTTGCTAGCAAATGAATTATTTGAAGTGAGAAATAAATAAAATGAAATGATCATTTTTCAACGGGCCCCTTAGTCGCCCTACAACTAACTAGTTTTACATAAGAATCAGCAAGAATGGTATCATGGGTAGATTTTTTTTTTTTTTTTTTTTTTTTTTTTTTTTTTTTTTTCAGTTTAGTGTAATTAATTGAAATAATATATACTAATAAAATTGTAGTATATAAGAAATAGATTTTTAAAATAGGCGTTTATTTTTCACATTAATTTGACATAAGAATTAAGATAAATAATTTTCAGTTTTTCTGTTGAAACTGTTTACAGTATATGATAAAACATTTTTAAAAACCTGTTTGTCTTAAAAAGGGGGCCTTCAACGGGCCAGCAGAAGATTCTCCTTCTGATTTAAAATTCCAAGTCTCAACCCCCCTAGTGCCCCCAGACGCATCTTTACTTCCCGAAAATAGATACGCAAAGAAAATTTTGTAATCCTGATTTACGAAATGGATTTTGTATCTCACATAGCTAAAAAACGAATGGACGTAGAATGCTGCAAATTTTCATTTAGTGTAGGAGCTCGGTGTTGGTTCGCTGCGGTAAATGGGGAAAATGATGTTGGTCAGATAAATGACGACCAGTACTTTCTTTTCGCAGGAAGCATGGCACTTTTAATATTACTTGAGAAGATTATTTACAGGTATATATACATTGAGAATAATATTCTTTTCTCCAACATAATGCATACACAGTACAACTAAATCTGAACTAAGAGAACGGCAGGCACACTTCCTCCGTTTCTCCAAAACCAGCCTACACTCTCTTGATGCTTCTCTCTGCATCCCTCTTGACCCCTTTTAGGGTTGCAATGACATCTCTTCCCCTCCATAGGGTATACCATAACGGTGTGGGACTCGCCGGCATTACAGTGACTTACATAATGTCTAGTTGTACACCTTCAACTTTGGTCTTGACACGAGCTTCTTGTTTAGAGATAAGATCTTTACGATTTTACGCGATTTTTCGTGAAATATGTATGTGGGTAATCTATGTATGTGTGTGAACACGATAGCGACTACATGCTTCATTCGAATAAGCTGAAATTTGGTACGTATGCTATATGTCACCGTAGCATGAACTGTATAAATTTTGGTAAATGTATTATGCATAGTTTTTTTTTTTTTTTTTTTTTTTGTTACTGGGGCATAAAGAAAAATTCTTTATCATTATAGTCTATGGGCTCAAATTATTTAAAGTGTGATACAATCTAAATGTCTAATTCGATTTAGCTGAAAAATCATATACATGTTAAAGGTCACAGTCGTACAAATTTTATAGATTTTGGTGAATCTAGCACTCATAGATTTTTACAGGGGCATAAAGAAAAATTCTTTAGCATTATAGCCTATAGGCTTGAATTACTTAAAGTGCAATAGCGTCTAAATGCCTTATTTGTATGAACTGAAAATTTAAATACAAATTATAGGTCATCAAATTATTTCAATTGCTATAACTTAAAATTAAATAATGGAGAAAAATATTCAAACACCCTATTATATTTTTCACTTTTGTTTATTTAACGATTTGCCTTACTTTAATTTATTTATATAACTGTTAATTATTTAATATTCGGAAAGTCGAGTGAAGAATCTCCAGATTTTTTACATAAGCGCAGTCATAAGTTACTTGGAAAAAATACCCCACAATTTATCAAGTATTTAATAGTTTTATAAATTGTGTCTACTGTGGTAAGTCAAGTTTTCTAAAAATGGCATTGCAGGTGTTCAATATACAATACCTTGCATGTATTGAATAATATCGTGCAAGGCATTATCGAAAACAAATTTTTAAAAAATTTCTTAAAGACGTATTTTTATCTCCGTAAACATATCTACTATTCAAGTACAAATGAATACATGTAACTATGAAACTTCATCTAATAGATGAAGTTTCATAGTTACATGTTACAGCTATAACGCACTTCAAGCATTTTTTTTACAGGGTGATTCCAAATGTTATTGGGATCACTCTATATTCAGGCATAGACGTAATGTATAGCTATCCACTTTAAGCCGTAGGACTTGGCCTAATGAGCCTTTATTGGAAAAAAAAAAAAAAAAAAAAAAAAGGACCGTAGTATACACTAAACACAAACATTATTTTATTCTTTCATTAGTTACTGGTCATCTTACGGCTTTCGATACAAAACCTTTGCTGTAATACATGTAGCATAACATGTTCTTTACACTCTTCAAATTCCAAAAGAATCCACCAAATCTTTCTTTAGATATTCGGCAAAGCGTCAAAATTCTTCAATTTGTGGTTGGTCCCCTAACTGCACTCGTTCCTAATTCAGTATTGGAAAGTTTAATTTTATAAGTGTTTTTTGCATGTCTGAAGTTAAAAGCCATTTCATCCAGTACTTTTTTAGAAAATAGAAAAAATGTAAAAAAAAAAAATAAATAAATAAATAAATATATAAATAAATAAATAATAATTTGATCACACATTGTGCACTATATTATCATTGGTTGGATTAAAATAAAAAATTTCTAAAAACACTTATAGTTTTTCATTTTGCTAAAAGAAACTGAAATTCATTTCATCCTGTGGACGATAACTTTTAGATTTTTCACGATTATTAGCTTGAGGTTTTTTTCTTAGAAGCAGCTGAATACAGTTGGGTAATAAATTATGCAAAAGAAATTCTGTTAACGCTTGCGCAGGCGCAGTTAAAAACTATTTAGTAAAATTTGTCATAGTTCATCAATTATTTAACATTTTTATGTTTTGATAGCAGTATGCTGTGTATAATGAAGTAAGTCAGTTATCCTGAAAATGACATTGCATTGGATTGAATATTGTATGTTATAATATAAAATACGTTTAAAAAAATTCAAATTTTGTCAAATTTTTAAAATAAACCTTTTTGTATTTCCATGAATACGTGTGCTTTTCAGACACAAATAAATACAAATAATTAAAAAAGGTCGTGATAGTATTCTGCAATTACAACGTATTTCCAGCATTACCAAACGTTCTATTTTTGCTTTAAATTGTCACTGGTTTCATTTTTATCTCCAGGATAAAACTTTCATTGAAATAATATGAGGTATAACATGTTCTTTACACACTTGAAGTTTCAGAATAACTCATCGAGCATTTTTTCTAAATATTTATGCAAAAACTTAAATCGAAAGTGTCTGGTCATTTATGGTAAGACAGTGTACAGTCGGTAACAAAAGTGTCCAAACACTAGCAAAAATTCCTATGTAAAAAAAGTACACTTCATACGGTTTTGTTAAATAAATCCTTATCGAATCATGTTCTTACACTGACTAAGAACAGGATTCGACAAGGATTTATTCAACAAAACCGTATGAAGTTTACTTTTTTTTTACATAGGAATTTTTGCTAATGTTCGGACACTTTTGTTACCGACTGCATGTATGTATATAGACACACAAATGCTACCTTTAAAATTAATCTAACTTAAATAAATATATTTACATATACCTTGATGCTATCAATCTATTATTATAACCTCAAATAAGAAATTAAAAAAAAAATCATCTAATCTATTGTAGAAATGCTTTATAGTTGCTTTATCCTGTGAATTATTCTTGGGTCTATCATTTTTATTTCAAGTAATTCAAGATTAAAATTGAAAAAACACACCTTAAAAAAAATAAAAAGAAAAAAAAAAGAGATAAACTTCACTCTCTGTTACTGTTTCTGGAATAAACTGCTCCCTTGTTTTCCAATGCGATTTCGTGTAATTATGAGGTTTTGAAAATTTTTTAGGGAAGGTTTTCATCCACTCTGCTCTTAGCCTAAGGCATATCCTGTTTGTGTTTAGTTTGAGTTCTCATACAGTTTCAGTCAAAAAGGGTGAGCAGGATTATTATAATTGAGGGGGAAAAATGGTTTATTCAAGAAAATTATTAATAGCCCAGTAAGACCTCGCTTCGTTATATGTCTTGCGGTTCAATAATAAGCAAACCATGCACAAATCAAAGAACAAGTTTTTTTTAAGCTTTAAATATTTTTCTTTTTTCCATTTCCATTTCTTTTTCTTTTTTTAACATGCTTTTATTAGCTTCACCTGTATGTATGTTTGTATGTATAATGTATGTTTGTAACTGCTCTGGGAGTAAAAAAAAAAATCTATATTGTAAAAAAAAACTTTCTCTACGTGAACGCTGTGGCTGTGAGGTAAAGCTCCGCGCTGCAAACTTAAAGGTCTAGCGTTCGAGCTCAGTCAGGGGAGATTTTTTAAAAATGGTTTTTGTTTAATTCTAAATTATTTTAATTAAAGATTTAAATGTATGTAAATATTATGGTGTGTCACTCACACGATTTTCTCTTACCCTGCATTTTAATACTAAGATAGATATTTTGTGCTTTTTAGTTCACATTTCTATAAAAGCGTGTTCTTTAATTTTTTAAAACTATAATATTTTATTTTAATTGTCAGCATGTATGAATTTTGAGATGAACTTCGTTCGTGTTTCTGAAGGATTCGCACGTATTGAGATGTCCAGAACATGATTTGACGCTTTTTAGAAAATGTCTGTTTGTCCGAGTGTGAGAGAGAAAAATTTTGTGGCAGTTTTAGCCCAAGAACTAATGCGCAGAAACTTCATATAAATTTATATGCAATTGCACCTCGACATAAGTTAGTGCCTACTATTTTTTTGGTGCAAATCCCTTAACAGGTGGCATTGCTATCGATTTTTCTCACAATTTTTAATATGGTGTACAGTTCAAAATTTGGGTATAAATGGACACAAAGAGAACTATTTTTAACAAATCAAGAAATCGTAAAAAAAAAAAAAAGAAAAATGAAAAAGAATTCGTCAATACTTTTAAAACGAATGGCTGAACCATAGATTTGTAACAATTTAAAACAAAGTTATCGATTATTTTCATTAGTCATTTAAAAAAAAAAAAAAAAGTTTTCAGATGTCAGCTCAAAATTGACTTTCTTTCGTGATTTAATGCTACACTTATCTGAAATGCAAGTGTCTGCATTCACCATAGAAAATAATTTTAATGAATGATTTGTACTACATGAATTTATAGAGAATAATATTATAGTTTTGAAAAAATTAAAGAACACGCTTTTATAGAAATGTGAACTAAAAAGCACAAAATATCTATCTTAGTATTAAAATGCAGGGTAAGAGAAAATCGTGTGAGTGACACACCATAATATTTACATACATTTAAATCTTTAATTAAAATAACTTAGAGTTAAACAAAAACCTCTTTTAAAAAATCTCCCCTACTGGGCTCGAACACTGGACCTTTAGGTTCGTAGCGCGTAGCTGTACCTCAGAGCCACGGCGTTCCCGTATAGAAGGTCTTTTTTTACAATATGCATTTTTTGTTTGTTCCCAGAGTGGTTACAAACATACAAACATACAAACAGGTGAAGCTAATAAAAGCGTGTTAAAAATATAGAAATTTTTTTTTATAGCGGCTTCAAAAAACTAGCTCTTTTTTTTTTTTACGATGCCAATTTTACAAGGTATATACGTGTGAATGGAATTTGTACCCATACCTCTTAATCATGACGATATTGTAAAGATACATTTGAGAAGAAAATTTCGCAAATCTAAGTTTATTCGAAAACATGATTGCAAGGAAATTCACGTATATACAAAAGAAACTTTTGTTATTAGAAAAGACTAAGTGTGTCAAAACTTTGAACGTTTTTCAACTACAAACCTTTTCGTTTTGACAAAGAAAAAAAATATAGAGTGACTCCACTCGACTTTCCGAACATTGAGTAATTAACAGTTTTGTAGATAAAGTAAAGAAAGAGGAGTTGTTAAAAAAAACTAGTATGTTGTGGCCACCACAAGACTTTCTTCTATATTTTCCTATACATATTCAATCAGTAACAATATTTAAAAAAAAAAAATAAAAAAAATACAATTTTTTTTTCTAAGGGTTTTTTTTTGGAGGGGTACTTGTTTTTTTTAAGGGTACTTCCCCCCCAGGGGGGGAAGCGATGCCCCCCCCATGCACAAAATTTTTTTCCTAGTTACGTACTACTATTATCAATAATTCATATTAATTTTACAATCACAAGTGTAAAATAACTCTTATTATGCACATTTATACGAATTTTTGTCTTATTCTGCCATGTTAAAAATTTAGATAAAATGCTATCACAGCGCCTCCTGTTGAGCTATTGATCCGCAAATATAATCAGCACCAGTTTATGTCGGGGACCAACTAAATACCAAGTTTGGTAAAATTTCGTTTAAAAAAAAAAAAAAAAATACGATTTTTTTTCTAAGTTTTTTTTTTTTTGTTAAAAGTAAAAAAAATCGATAACTTTGTTTTAAATTATCACAGATTTATGGTTCAACCATTCGTTTTAAAGGTATTGACGAGATCTTTCGAATGATACCCATCTTCAAAATTTAACCCCCCCGGGGGGGTACTTCCCCCCCAGGGGGGGAACCGATGCCCCCCCATGCACAAATTTTTTTTCCTAGTTAACTACTACTATTATCAATAATTCATATTAATTTTACAATCACAAGTTTAAAATAACTCTCATTATGCCCATTTATACGGAATTTTGTCCTATAAAATGCGATCACAGCGCCACCTGTTGAGCTATTGATCCCCAAATCTAATGGGCACCAGTTCATGTCAGTGTGCAACTAAATACCAAGTTTGGTTAAATTTCATTCATTGGTTCGTGAGATACAGCATCCACAAAAAAATGATACAGACACACAGACAGACAGACAGACAGACACACAGACAGACATTTTTTAAAAACTATCAATTCGTGTTCAGGACATCCCAAAACGTGTAGATCCGTCAAAAAACGGAGGTCGAAAATTTTCGCGAATCCAATACTTTCTCTATATTACATATAGAAGAAAGTAAAAAGAGAGAAAACCATAATAGAGTGTTTGAGTATTTTTACTTTCTTCTATATGTAATATAGAGAAAGTATTGGATTCGCGAAAATTTTCGACCTCCGTTTTTTGACGGATCTACACGTTTTGGGATGTCCTGAACACGAATTGATAGTTTTTAAAAAATGTCTGTCTGTGTGTCTGTCTGTCTGTCTGTGTGTCTGTCTGTCTGTCTGTCTGTGTGTCTGTATCATTTTTTTGTGGACGCTGTATCTCACGAACCAATGAATGAAATTTAACCAAACTTGGTATTTAGTTGCACCCTGACATGAACTGTTGCCCATTAGATTTGGGGATCAATAGCTCAACAGGTGGCGCTGTGATCGCATTTTATAGGACAAAATTCCGTATAAATGGGCATAATGAGAGTTATTTTAAACTTGTGATTGTAAAATTAATATGAATTATTGATAATAGTAGTAGTTAACTAGGAAAAAAAATTGTGCATGGGGGGGCATCGGTTCCCCCCCTGGGAGGGAAGTACCCCCCCAGGGGGGTTGAATTTTGAAGATGGGTATCATTCGAAAGATCTCGTCAATACCTTTAAAACGAATGGTTGAACCATAAATCTGTGATAATTTAAAACAAAGTTATCGATTTTTTTTACTTTTAACAAAAAAAAACCTTAGAAAAAAAAATCGTATTTTTTTTTTTTTTTTTAATATTGTTACTGATTGAATATGTATAGGAAAATATAGAAGAAAGTCTTGTGGTGGCCACAACATACTAGTTCTCCATATGTAACACGAAGGTTTTTTTAACACTACTGAACTTTGAGCACATAAGATCATAATGATAAAGAATTTTTCGTTGTGTCCCTGTAAAAACCTATAAATGTTAGATTCACCAAAATGCTTATAGTTAGTGCAACAGTGATTTATAATATTCATATAAATTTTAAGCTCAATTGAATAAAGCGTTTAGACGCTATCGCACTTTTAAAAATTTGGTCCCATAGGCTATAATGATAAAGAATTTTTCTTTCTGCCCCTGTAAAAAAACTGTAAGTGCTAAAGTCACAAAAATCTATACATTTTATGCAACTGTGGCCTATAACATGTGTACAAATTTTTTGCTCTGTTTAATAAGGCATTTAGACGCTATCACACTTTTGAAAATTTGGCCCCATAGGCCATAATGATAAAGAATTTTTCTTTGTGCCCCTGTAAAAAAACTGTGCTAAATTCACCAAAATCTATACAGTTCGTGCAACTGTGACCTATAACATGTGTACAATTTTTTTGTTCAGATTAATAAAGCGTTTAGACGCTATCGCACTTTTAAAAATTTGGCCCCATAGGCATAATGATAAAGATTTCTTCCTGGTGTCCCTGTAAAAAAACTATAAGTGCTAGATTCACCAAAACCTATAGGGTTTGTACTGTGGTGACTTACAATATACGTACCAACTTTCAGCTTATTCGAACAAAGCGTTTAGACGCTAGCGTGTTCACTCACAGATGCATACACACATGCATACACACATATATCATCGTAAAAATAGTGGAAACGGACTCGGGGGACCTCGAAACGTATAGAAACATCAAAATCTCATATTCGGATTTTTGACATGATTACAATACTTTCCTCACTATAGTGTTCGCAAAGTAAAAATTTAAAATATTAAAATGCTGTAGCTTTTAAAATGTTTTAAGAAGAAAATCATTTGAAAGATTTTGTAAATACATTTTTAGATTTATTGGTTTAGAAATTAGTAAAAGTGCATAGATAAGAAGATAGTACAGTCGGCAGCAAAATTATTCGAGCGCTAGCAATAATTCCTATGTAAAAATGGTGCACTTAATACTGCTTTGTTAAATAAATTCTTGTTGAGTCATGTACTTTGTCAGTCTAAGAACATGATTCGACAAGGATTTATTTAACAAAGCAGTATTAAGTGAACTTTTTTTACATAGGAATTACTGCTAGCGCTCGAATAAGTTTGCTGCCGACTGTATGAGCTGAAATTATGAGAGTATATTCTGGCACTTGCATACAGATAAAGTACATTTATATGTAAGAAAGCAGATGAATAATTCAGAAAATTGTTCACATTGTATAAAAATAAATTAACCCTTTTACCACAATTTAGTTTTGATAAGAATAAAAGAGAAGCCAAAAAAAAAAAAAAAAAAAAGAACAACGGATGTTCCTAAAGAAAGTAACTGGATCAGAACTTACGTATTTATTTCCTTTATTTTGAAGTCGGAGGATCTCGCCTTAATTGATATGGTAAAGGCGGGATTATTAATATTTTTTATCACGTTATTTTTGCACGTGAAGATATGACATTCATTTAAATATGTACTTGAAATTAAGTTTATTTTTGTATCCCTTTTTTTTTATTTTCTTCTGTATATAACATAAGTAGTAATTTGGATTCGTGCAATTTTTTGACTTTGGGTTTTTCTTACATTGTTTTGAGATATCAATTACGCAATTTAATAATTTTTGGAAAATGTCTATCTGTTGCTAAAATTTTGTTCCCTCACCCCCCCCCCCCCCCCAAAAAAAAAAAAAAAAAAAAAAAAAAAAAAAATGAGAGAGAAAAGAATTGGAATTTTATTAAGTTTTAAATTAGATAGGACTTCTACATAAATTCTTGTTGAATCTTAGTGTATATCACTCAGCAGGTAGCGTTGCTGTGCTACAATTTTTGCGCATGAAGCATTAATACTCGTTTAAATAAGCAAGTGTAATTCAGTTTTATTTCTGCCTTTTCTTTAGGGGTGGGAATTGATTAAGAGTTTTAACTGGGTTAATCGTAGTTCATTAATCTATTAATCGGTCGATTAATCTGATTTTTAATCGGTTTTCATTTTTCTTTATATAATTTTATTTCAATGATGAATAAAACTCTCATATTGTGTTTATATATATATATATATATATATATTATTAATAAGTTTGACTGATTTTTTTTTTTTTCAATTTTTGTCTAATTATTTATATCTGTTTCATAACTGAAATTTAAATCAATTTTCAGAGTAATAATTGGTAACTTTAAGTATTCATTTTATATAAATATTTTCACTTATTAATTTTTTTTTTTTTTTTTTTTTTTAATGAATTAATTTTTCGATTCATTTTGAAAGAAACATTAAATGAATTTACACATATTTTAGTTTTATATTTGCAGGCCTTGTCCATCTCGCTTGTCACTATTTTTAAATGAATTCTCAAAATTCCATATCATTATCATAAAAATCTCAAATTCGTATATTTTAGTTCATCTTTGTCACTTCGGACTAGAATACAGAATGTTATTTTCTGTTTCTGCTTCAATAGTTACTATCAGCAATTCTAAACAGATAATAAATGCTTGAAGATACTGTTGACATTTCCCCCATCAGAGAGATAGTAGAAATTTCAATCCCTTCTTTTCTTTTCTTTTCTTTTCTTTTTTTTTTTTTTTTTTTTTTTAAATCTTTAGCATTTCTATTTTTTGAAAGCTTCTTGTTTCTGAGAATAGAATTACCCTAGTCAACACTTTCTGTACTACTCCGATTCAAAAAATTAGAATAATGAAAAGAAATATGGTCAAGGGAAATGAAAATCGAATTTATCAAATAAATAATCAACAATATCAAATATAAAGTACTATAATATGAATCTGCATATTTTGCAGATTATAAAAATGTAAACACATTACAATGAAATAGAAAATATATTTAAATCAGCTAACAACAAAAAATTCAAAATATTAGAATACTTTCTAACATGGTTCAAAAAATTAGAATAATGAAAATATATTGAACATAATTTAAACTCTAAGTATTTTTACTTGCTAATCAGTACTTTGTTGCATCACCCTTAGCTTTAATGACAGCTCTTAAACGTTTTGGCATGTTTTTAACTAAAGGTTCACAATCTTTTTTATCCAAATTCGCCCATATGCTCTTTATACTAGAAATAAGTTCTTTTTTGTCTCTAGGCGCAACTTCTTGAAGTCGTTTCTTCATAATTCCCCACAAATTCTCGATAGGATTTAGATCGGGTGAGTTTGCAGGCCAAGGGAGTACAGGTATGTCCTTCGCTTTGAGCCATTTAGTTGTTGATTTGGAAGTGTGGGGAGAAGCTGAATCTTGCTGAAACAAGAAATCGTCATCACATAAATCCTCAGCTGAAGGAATCATGAAATGTTCAAGAATTTCTTGATAGACTTCTGAATTGACTGTTGTGGAAACAATACACAACCTGCCTGGGCCTTCAGCAGTCATGCAGCCCCATACCATAACAGAGGTCGCAAATTTAAACGAACGTTTTAAACATTCTTTCTTATAAGTTTCATGTTTGAGTCTCCAGATACGTATACCTTGATTTCCGTGAGACACACAAAACACACTTTCATCGCTGAAAAGTATCTTTTTCCAATCGTCGTGATCCCAAAATAGCCTTTGTTTACACCATTTAACTCTAGCAGCCCTTTGCTTAGATGATAAGAATGGCTTTATCTTAGGCACACGTGATCTAAAACCTAATTTGCGAAGTCGTCGTAGTGTTGTAGATTTGGAGACATTTATACCCATTTCTTTCCATTTTCTATGCACATATCTCACACTCCGAAAACGATGTTTCTTCACAATCTTTTTCAATTGCCTTTCATCTCTTCTTGAAGTTACTGGCTTTCGACCACTTTTAAAGTGTTTATTTTGAAAACACTTATTATTAGAATATTCTCTCAAAACTCTACTCACACTTGCTTGAGAGCATTTCACTTCTTTTGCTATAAAAAGTTGTGTTTTTCCTATTTCGTGCAAGTACACAATACGGTATTTCACAGCCTCAGATAAATCGCTCTTTCGTCCCATATTAAGCAAATACTACGCTACAATCAAATGCCAAACGACTTTTCATTTTCAACGGAGCACATTTTATAGTCCCACAGATGTTAATCCCGCAGCCGTTCTCTCAACTTATAAGAAAAATTTGAATATTCTAATTTTTTGAACCATGCTATCGAGGTATTATATTTCTTTGAATTATTCTAATATTTTTTAAATAGTTAATTATTAATATATCAGATAAAAATAAATATTTATGTTATATTTATAAATGCTCTGAAGATAATTAGATACTTTTAATATATTTTTTCCTGGACGCAGTATGCAAATTGACGCGTTAGCAACATCAAACTCATTCTTTTTTACATTATTCTAATTTTTTGAATCGGAGTAGTAGAAGGTTACAGACAGGTGGTGTTGCTCCAGCATGCACATGAAGCAGCATTTTGTTTAATAACTGTCCTCCCCTTTTTCTATATCAACAAAAGTACTACAACTTCTTTTGAGAGGTTTTATTTTTATTTATTTATTCATTTTATTTTATTTTATTTTATTTTTTTTTGCTTTTTCATTATTTGATGGATTTTTCTTAGAATGTTTGTTAGCAAAATATGTGAAAAAATATTTTGTAGGCAGAACAACATCTTTACTGTAATTCTTAGTTTGAAAATTTTAATCGAATTTTGAAAATTTTTAATCGAATTAATCGATCCGATTTACTTGATTAAGAAAATTGATCGGGACTAAGCATTGATCGATTAACCGAACCGATTAATCGGCACAGCCCTACTTTTATTTTCTATAAATTCTGTATTTCAAGAAATATATGTTTTGAAAATTTTTAACCCCTTAGCGATCTCGAAATCTTCAAGAAAACGGAAAAAAAAATGCCTTTTTTTAGTATTATTATTTAAGAGAATTGTATAAAATAAAATGTATGAACAATAAACGTATTTATTTTTAATTTTTGAAATGCACTTGTTTGAAATCAAGAAAATGTAATTTTAAAGAAAAACCAACAACCAGGGTTATTATGACTGAATGTTGGTTTTCTAGTAACTGGAAGAAAATAAATGATACGTGCTTTAAACATTAAAGCAGAATTTTATGAACAGAATTTTACGTACAATGCAATACTATGCATATAATACATTGTTCTCAGATTCACTATACGAACTTTCATAAATATCACTTATTTCCGAATAAATTTCGGATGCACTTATACTAAAATTAGAATCCCCAGTCACTCTGGTGATTCTGACCAGTGGCCGCAATGGCGGCTCGTGGAACGAGAATAGGTGAAGAGGCACTTCACCTAATATTTTGTACTGTATTCATTTATAGAGTATAAATTTATATTGAAATAAAATGAGTATTTTTAGTTAAAATTGTGCTTAATAAAAGTTATGCATGTTATTTTTCAACTCTCTGCCTATTTTCGGTTCACGAGCCGCCACTCTGACTACATAATGTACACACACACACACACACACACACACACACAAAAAAAAAAAAAAAAAAAAAAAAAAAAACAGAGCACGAAACCATGAGCCTTCAAAAGCCTATATCTGAGCTAAGTTACAAAATAAGTATTACTAATATTTAAAATTGGATAATGCTGACAGTTTAAAATAAACCTATTATCTCCAATTACATTTTAAATAGTCTGCTACTTCCATCTACAGTGTAAAAAATATTATAGTTTAAAAAAATTAAAGATAGCTTTTATAGAAATGGGAATTAAAAAGCACAAAATATCTATCTTAGTATTAAAATGCAGGGTAAGAGAAAATCGCGTGAGTGACACACCATAATATTTACATACATTTAAATCTTTAGTTAAAATAATTTAGAATTAAACAAAAACCATTTTTTAAAAACATCTCCGCTGACAGGGCTCGAACGCTAGACCTTTAGGTTTGTAGCGCGGAGCTTTACCTTACAGCCACAGCGTTCACGTAGGAAACGTCTTTTTTTACAATATAGATTTTTTGTTTACTCCCAGATAGAGATGTAAAAAACCCGGGAATTTTGCTTCAGGGGAATAAACATGTGAATTTTCGGGTTTAAACCGGGAATTTTGGGAACTTTGATGGGAAGAAACTAATATTCAGTGTTTAGATTTAATTTCACTTCTTTTAAGTGTACAAACAACTTGTTTCAATATTATTTTTATTCTATTTGCTTAAATAAAAGTGATATAAAAAATTATGTGATTATTTTACAAAAAATTGTAAAAAATTAAACATTTACGTTATTGACAATAATAAATGATGAAGCTTTGTCTGCCTATTTAAATAACTTTAGAACTTTTTTTTTTTTTTTTTTTTTTTTTTTTTACGAATACCATAATAAAATATGTTATAAAAAAAATTACAATGAAATTGAATTATGGTAAGAATACTTTAAAATTATTAAATTTTACTATAATTCGTCGAACAAAATTTCACAATAGTTGATGAAATTTTGTTATAATCAGTTAAAGAGCACGGGGAACAAAATCGAACATGAGTTCTTCGGTTATTAAGAATTCAAGCAATAATTTTTAATGCATTAAATCAATACATAAAATATTCAATAGCTAATAATTAATAATTTGGCTGTTCTTTCTTTCTTTCTTTATTTTTTGCATATTAATATTGTTGAAAATTTCATTGAAATAAAATTTTACACTGTAATATTATTGATTATTTTAGTAAATGCAGAATATTTTGAACCATTTTTGTTTTATTTTTGAAATAAAATGTTAAAGGTATACAACTGAAACATGATGCACTCCGACTGCAATTAAAAAAAGCTCAGTGTGTGTACAGTCAGAACTAAGATATAAATATACGGCAGTAACAGAAAATAAGTCTCTTAATTAATGAAATTTGAAACTTGCACTTTTTAAATTTATAGACGTTAAAAGCACTATTTAAAAATTGAAAGATCGTAAAAAACAACTAAGTGTGAGATAACATTTTGAGATAGAAAAAAAAAAAAAAAAAAAAATGCTAAATTCGCAACTTTTGAAAACTTTCAAAATTCCCTTGTTTTGGAAACTTTCAAATTTCCCTTCCCAAAAAACCGGGTTTATTCCCTGGTTTAAACCCGGGTTTTTTCACCGCTCACATCTCTACTCCCAGAGCGATTACAAACATACATACAGGTGAAACTAATAAAAGCGTGTTAATAAGAAATAAATATTTTTCCGAATATCAAAAATTGTTTGTTTTAAAATCTTTTTAGTGAGTTACTTTTGAACACTCCAGCCCGGAAATAGCACGGGCACGAGAAATATAAAGCGAAAACTCACCCCGTCATTGTCACGGGAGTGAGAAGGAAGGGGTTAATAACTTCTTATATGATTATCAATAGTTATAAACTTGATAAGAAGAACTTTTATATTACAAAATTGATAGTGATTATAAGACATAAATTATGTATAAGTTAGATATTTTTTTATTCAAAGTTTGTTATTATTCAAAATTATTATTTGTGTGGAAATTTTTTACAGGAGTTCATTCAAAATTTATCCAAGAAAAAGAACCATTTTCACAGAATGGAGTTTTAATTAAAATTTTGTTCATTCTGAATTATTATTCGTTTAGATAGAAAAAATTCAAACAAATGTGTTTAAATTAGTTCATATAAAACCATCATTCATTTGAAAAAAAGTTCTTTAAATGAATAAATTAAAAATGTGTTCATTCAAAACTTTATTTCGTGAAGATTTATTTTATTTTATTTATTTATTTTTAATAAGTGTATTTAAAAGTTGTTCATTCAAAATTAACTGTTCTGTTGTTTTCTCCTACTCTGAAGTTCTTATTTAAATTGTATTCATGGCATTGCTCTTTAATTAAATGGTAAACCGAATATTGCTTGGATTTTTAATTAATAGCAATTTATTTTAACTTTTTAAACTTTCATTATTTTTATCAGATTTTGTGGTTATAAAAAGTTTCAGGTGTTAAAATCTTCATTAACAAAAACTTAGGATTATTGAATTATTAAAAAAAAAAAAAAGATCTTGTTCCCTAACCAGAGCTTTCCTTGGTTTTCTACTCAACTACCAAGGAATACTCTTACATCAGATTGAAGTCCAAGCAACGAGGCAGAGAGAACACCAGAATAGCCATGTCTTAAGTGATTTCAATTATGTTCTTAAATTACTAATGTCAATATCTTGATTCTAAATGAAAATTTAGTCAAAAAAAAAAAAAAAAAAAAAAAAATATATATATATATATATATACCCTGCGTTGTGTAAAAAAAAAAGAAAAACACAGGATAACAGTACTCGTAATTTATTGTTACTGAAGTATCATAAGAAATTATCTCTCATAAATGTTAACTTCACAAATGCTGAGCTTACTATTTCAATAATTGAGCCGCTCAGTGCACACATCGATTAACTCCATAAAACAAAAAGTTGAGAAACGCGATGATGTAATGTATATTGTTTTTTAAAATTCCTCTGATAATATGAATTCAAATATATAATGTAGAATGCATAATTGCAGATATAGCTTTCATCTAACGGTGTATAAAATTAATAAGAAAGAATAGCCAACAAACAATCGTCAGTAATGTTACAGTTTTTATGTGACTGGTGGAGTTAATCGATTTGGCAACTGAAAAAAGTAATAAAGTTAAATTAAGTCTTTACATTTTTAAGTTTTTTATTACAGAAAAAGTGAGTTATTATACATTTTTATCACAGCTTTTCCATAAGAATGTATGTTGTCAGTTCTGTTATATTATAATTTTTGTAATTAATTCATAGCAGTTTTATGTCAGCGGCATTATTCTTTGGGATGATTCAGCAATATTATAAATAATGTCTTCTTCATCAGCTGTATGCGAGGATTCGTCATTTCGATTTGTTGACAATCGTATATCCGCCCGTCACTCACCTGATAAGTGTCTCTAAAATATTTTTTACAAACGGGAATATCAAGTCTCTCTTTTCGAAAGTAATATGTAAACGAATGTAATCTTCGTTCTTTAGTTTCATTCGTAGGGCGCCTTCTTTTTATTTCGTTAACTTTGATACAACCTCTTAAGAAAATATTTTGGTCAAGTTGACTATGTAAACTATAAAATGCTTTCATGGCAGCCTCTCCCTCATCCGAAATAATTTTTTGATTGCAATTTTGACGGCATCTGCATGGTATATCGACAAATGTTTTTGCAGGTATTAATTTTCCTCCCCTATTCCTGTATGCCAAACCTTTTATCCTGTTATGCTTTTGTAAATTTCGTATCCATTTAACAGGATTACGACTTCTTTTCCTCCCAATCAATGTGTTTGTTGGGTTTGTACTGTTGCAATCCGATGAATCCGAGGAAAACGATAAACGTCTTGGACCAGACTTTCTGTTGATAAATCGTATTGAAGAATCATCACTGCTTTCCTCACTCACATTATTAGTCTCACTCATCTTGATTATAACGGTATAATATTTATTTCTTTAAAAACAATCTGGGAGTAATGTTGAAAAGACTAAGAAGTACAGAATAACATTCAGCGTGCGAGATCACTGCTATACTAACTACCGTTTGCATTGCGCTTATTTTTATCTGTTTACCGATGCGATTTTGTTACGAATATTATTGAGAGGGAGAGAGCATCTTCCGCTGTTTAAAAACAAATAAGCGTCGATGCACGGCCAGAACAGATACAGCGTTACCGAAACGATTTCATTAGAGTATGGAGTTAATCGAAATGGTTTCTGAAATAAATTACTTATTATTCAATGGCCAAAAAAAATTTGCCATTTAACGGTGCTAATCTTTATTATTCCGGAAAGTTATTATAAATACAAAAAGTTATGATTATACCAAGTGCTTCGACATAAAATTTAAGATTTTTCAAAAAGTGGAGTTAGTCGATGTGTTAGCACTGAACGGCTCAATTATATATTACCAACTGGTTCAGCTCTAAAAAAAAAAAAAAAAAAAAAAAAAAAAAAATATATATAGATATGCATCAAACAACAAGTTTTTTTTAACAAATTCATTTTTATTTCATCAGACACCAGACCTGAAAAGCAAGCTTCTTATTCCAATCCTTCTCTGGAATTGTTGATTTCTCAAGTAATCATTTTTTTTTTCTTAGCCAAAACTTTAACCAATACGCATCTTATAGAATCTAATCAATTAGAATCATAACACAATTCCAAAAAGGGTCTGAAATAACTCAGTGAATTTATCCAGTAAATAATTTTATTCTTAAAGAATCTTTGATCTTACTAGTAACAATTTTTACCTAAATTCCCTAGAAAAAAAACTTTTTAACCTTATTTTTTTTTTCTTAAATTACTAAATTACTACCTGGTAATTTGTATAAATATTCATTTGTGTAATTAAATCTCTATATTTTACTTATAAAAATATAGGGGAGACCCGTGTACCTAGGGCCATCGTGTACCTAGGACCACCCCACTTTATTTGAATAATATTTAATTTTAAGTTTTAATACTCAATTGGGCGAATAACAACACCAATTGCTATTTTTATAACTACTTTGGAACTTTTGAGAAGAGAGTTTTGACAAGTTACATGTAGAAAACGAATTTACATTGTTTAGAGTAAAATTTTGCAGCTCATCTCTTTTGCTATTTTACAAAGGCAAGTCAAATATTTTTCTTTCATTTTTAGTGTATAATTCTGCTTGTTATATTGAGTAATAAATGAGATATTTAATTAGTCCTCTCTGCATGTGGATTTTTTAGTTGAAGGCATTTTGAATGAAGTTACCAAAACTTGTACCTAAGGCCACATCGCTGCCTTGTACCTAGGGCCAGTGTGTTTGTACCTTTCAACATTTTCGCGACCGCAAGTTTTTGTCTTTTTGACTGTAAAGTCCGCCTGTGGGCGTTTTTCTCATACGTTACAGTTTCTCAAAACAAAATTTTCCGTATTCACATTTATATTATAAATGAATATGCTTTATAATCATAATCTCTCTAATCAAAGTATTTGCATCCATAGTATACTGATTGTACAAATATGAATATTGTATATATTTTTTAGAAACAAGTAACATAAAAATTGCAAAAGAAGCACCCATTGGTGGAGTTTCATATTTTCAAATGACGTGAATCTACGTCAGCGGCCGAGAAAATGTTAAGAAACACAGTGCAGCCTATAGTAATTGGATGCTGGCAAACCCAGGTAAACCAATCACTATATATGACGTTGCTGAAAGTGTTGGCAAGTCCTATCTGTCGGCTTTTACTCCTGTAAACATTCTATCAGGCTTTCGTGTATCCGGCATATAGCCAATAAATCAACACACATTCACTGAGGATGAATATTTAAGTTCAAATGTGACTGAAAGACAAGACCCCTCCATAAATAATAATGATAATAATAATAAAAAAAAAAGATTTTTTCCAGTATGAAAGTGAACCAGCAATGATAGAAATGGATGTCTCTGTTTCGTGTCCTGTTGAAATATCGAAACCTTCAACATCTAACATCTTTTCTTGTGTTATGCTTTAACAGGTACGAACCTAAGCAAAACCTTTACCGAAAGCAAAACCTCCCACATCAAAAAAAAGATGTGACCGAAAACCAGAGAGATCTAGAAATCCAAGAGACACTCCAGAAAAAAAAAAAATTGAAGGGGAAAAAAAAGAACATTCTGTTAGAATATCCCAAAGAAAAAAAAGTGAAAAATTTCGTGTTTTAAATTAAGGCAACAACATGATAATTATCACATGATAAATATATTACTTGATATTATTTATTTTATAAAATACATGTTTATATGCTTATTTTCTATTCATTACAAAGTGAAATCTAAATTTGAGAGAATGGCCCTAGGTAAAATGAGGTCTGGCCCCAGGTACAATGAGGGTGTTGTACGTAGGGCCACAAGTGAAGTTTTTTAAAAAACCTTCTATTTGTTGGAATTTATTATTTTAGGTATTTATATTAATCCCAATTGGAAGTAATTAGTCCTAATGATATGTACATATCAGTTTGATAATTTTAAACAGGTCAAGGGCTCTGTTTTGGGGCATTGAAAAAAAGCGGCCCTAGGTACATCCCCTATACCTAAATATACTATCCTTTTTTAAGAAATATGCACTTACAGCGTTAGAGCAAATATATTTCAGATACATCGTTTCCATCTTCAGTGCATCATTGTGACACCTCCTCCTGTTCTGGATTCAGTGATGCCAGATGGTCGAAAATTATTTTCCCCAAACAGGTCTTCAAATTTCCCCAAAGCAGGGTTTTTATTTCAAAAAAATCCCCAACTTGATTTCTACTAAAAAGGGAAAAAAAAAAATTTCAAAAAAAAAAAAAAAAAAAAAAAATATCAAGCAGATTTTTCTATGATTTAAACTCACATTTTTCCCCAAATGAAGGCAATTTTTGAAAAAAAAAATCCCCAAATAACAATAAAACTATTGAACGTCTCTAGTCGTAGGGATAAATCATTATGTTGCCAACATTGACAGGAAGTTGAAGAACTCCCCAGATTTGTCCCCAAAAATTTAAGAATTCCCCAAAAAAAGTCCCCACAAACATTTGGTCCTCAAAACTGTCCTCAGAAGCCTCAAAAATCCCCAAAATGGGGACAAAATCCCCAATCTGGCATCACTATCTGGATTGTTTCTGTCTTCTTGATCCTCTATTTATTCTCTTCATTTCATACGGTATTTTCTTAATTACGTGTTGCCATGAAGATGATATGACGCTATTCTCACGATCGTTAGTAGGTAAGAAAGGCCGGTTCTAGCTCAGCAGGGTGGTGCAAGGCGGAGCGAACGGGGCCGTACGGGTGTCGCACCATCCTCTGAGTGCCTAGATGAGTTGGTATCGTCCTTGAGACATCCTCTGACTTAATTGTGAAACGTGATGAGGGTATTAATTAATGTTGTTAATGAGGAAATTTTAATGAACGTCATGAAAGATGATGATGGTTTTAAAAAGAGAATTTTTCTGGTGTTATGTGAAGGTTATTGTTTATGAGTAATAAATTACAAAAATTTAAAAAAAAAAATTAAATAAAAAAAAAATTTAAAAATTTAAAAATTGAGAAATAAATAAGAAATTAATAAAAAATATATGAATTTAACAATGAAGGATGTTGATGTGAATATATTATGAAAGAAATAGAGAGATCACACTGAGATTCGAATCCGGCACCTTGCAGTAAAAATATTTCCATAAGACAGTAGTTTTCGCGCGTGTGTAAGTGATTTTTCTATTATATGTCTGCACAGTTCTTTTTAAATCTATGAATGCTATTGTTCGAAAATAATTCAATCGTTTAAATGATATTAATTTACAGAATAATAATTAAAAAATATTAATTAAAGATCTTGTAAAAATTCACCAAATGTTTTATGAAAAATGACAATGTACGTGAAAATTAAGTAGAAAGAATGAAAGAAAGTGTATAAATAAATAGGATCGGTTGGGATTCGAACCCAGCACCTGCTTGAAGTAAAGAAACAGTAGATTACAAGTACTTTAACCACTGTTCTATAGAAATATGACCTGATGAATCTATTTTAGATAGGAATGCTATTGTCCGAAAATGAATCAATCATGAAAATGATATTAATTACAGAATAATAAAAAAAAATAATAAAATAATAATAATTGAAGATCTTGTAAAATTCACTAAATGTTTTCCGAAAAAAGACAATGAGAGTAAAAATTAAGCAGAAAGAATGAGAGAAAGTGTAGAAATAAAGAGGATCGACTGGTATTCGAAACCGACACCTGTTTGAAGTAAAGAAACAGTAGTTTACAAGTACTTTAACCACTGTTCTTTAGAAATATGAATACACAGATCTTTTCTAACCTAAGAATGCTATCGTTTGAAAATGAATCAATCATGAAAATTATATTAATTACAGAATAATAATTAAAATAAAATAATAATTGAAGATCTTGTAAAAATTCACCAAATGTTTTATGAAAAAAAAGATGTATGTGAAAATCAAGTTAAAATATGGTTAAAATCTCAAATGTATGACTTTAGAAATTAGATTAGGAAGAAAGACAAGAATTGTTTTTTAAAAGATAACTAAAAAAGAGTGATTAAAATTTCTTATTAATCACTTAATTGAAGAAAGTTCGTTAAAAAAATACTTTTTCCATACTGATTTTAAATCATGAATAACTAGTATCTATTTTAAACTGTATATATATTTTTTACATTATAAATATGATAACGTTTGAATACAAAAGGCTGACTTCATCTGTCAATGGTGACGTCACAATGTTTGCGGAAAAGCAGGTGAGCATATCTTCCGGCCATTTCTAAGAATTGGGATGGGTGTGGTATTGTCAAAAGAGAGGCAAAGAAAATTCCAGATTTCCCCTCAACTTTTCACGTGTTTAAATATGTTTACTGTTGGATGTACTAAAAAATATAAATTCATTTCTTTCTATCTTTATGTAAATTGTAAAAATATTATCTGATATTTTGAATTATGTTCAGTCCACTACTTTATAAGAACAATACTCAAGAAAAATGTATGTAATGTGTAATTAAAAGTAAAAAAAAAAAAAAAAAAAAAAAACTTAAAATGGAAATTTTGTTTAAGAAAAAATTATTTGAAGTAAAATTCATCTTTTAAAGAAATAAAAATAAGTTGAACAATATAAAAAAACTTCATAGAATGTAAAATTAAAAGTTTATCATTCTCGAAAAATTCACTGTTTGAAAAAAGTCTTAACAAGTTTAAGAAAATATCGTAACATATTGTATTATATTTTACCTCTATCATTTTTCAGAAGTTACTTTAGTGCAAAATAATAACTGATGTCAAAAATTTCTCTACCTTAAACAGTTATACTACAGATATAACTTTTTGGGATCTTCTTATCACTGTCATTGAACATACATGTATAATCACTGGCACATAAATTCTTACATGTATACTAAAAAATTTTACAATGTTGTATTTAATTATAAATTTTCTTTAAATTTCCTTATACTCGTTAACATATTGTAAGTCTTTTTATTTCAAGTTTTATATTATACTACAAATCTTTCAACATTCTAAAAATAATATAAGTTTTAAAACAAAGTGATAATTAGAAATTACCATTTTTTAGTTTTTACCATGATCTGGAATCGAATCTGACACATCCCTAATGGTAATGTTTGAATTTTTTTTTGTAATTCACTCCCAACATTAGTTATTTTAAGCTATATTTCCTGAGAATTATTCAACGATCTGTGTCAAATAAAGACTTCCCAACTACATTTTTTCACTACTTTCTACCTCTTTAACATAGTGAAATACCCCACCTCATATACTACCTTTCACTCAATTTTTCTTTACAGATAGCAAGTTTGTAAATAATGAAAGTTAACTTTGAAAAAATTCAGAGTTTAAAAAATATTAATATATGTTTTATAAACACATTCATGTTCATTAATGCATACTTAGGTTTTTTAAGTTTTCATACGCATTTATGCATACTTAAAAAATATTTTAACCAAGTATTGCAGTCTTCAAACATATAATTATAAACTGAAAAGTTTTCGCACAAATTATTTTACTTGACATAAATTTAACTAACATTTTTAACAAAAATACTATTAAATCACACTCTTTATAAGCTACTATTCATCAACTTACATATATTTTCCTCATCTTTATTAACTTTTATAGTTTAATAATTTTTTATACACTTCCCTGATTCTTTACATTATTTTAGAGTAAACCTGTACAATTTAGTGATAAATATGCAAATATGAAAACATTTAACATAAATTTGATTTAAAACAATTTAGCAATATTTTCGAATATATATTACAAAATTTAGAATGTATTTGGTAGAGTTTAAAATATATTTGGCGATTAATTCAGATTTGGCGGGAAACATACGGTATAAATGAGTAGCGAACAAAAATATCATCACTTACTAACTTATTTTTACGGAGTGAAGACGTCTGTTTTTTAACCTGAATTCAGTGAAACATATTGATAGTTTAAATTGGGTCAAGAGATGGATCTATCTGCGGAGACACCTATACCTATTTCAAATCAACAAACCGCTATATCACAAATCGATGACAAGAAGTTATCTAAACTTTCGATTTGTTCAACTTGTAATAAAACTTTTTCTAAAAAGTCTAAGAAAAAATCATCGAAAGTCTTCACCGCAACATTTTTGTGAAAAATGCAGTGAAGTATTTAAATATAAAAAAGATTTGCGTCATCATACTTTAGACAAACATCGGTCTCCTTTAGTACAAGTGCAAATAACGAATTCTTCTGATCAAGATTTGCTTAGGGAGAAAACTAAAAATTTTAAAAGACAAAATGCTCTCAATATGTTTACAACCACTACCTTTGACAATAAAAACAATGATATAGATTTGTTATCATTTTTTAATAATTTAAAAACTGATATTTTAAACGAACTGAACTTTCAATTAAATGAGAAAAGAGCACTGAAATGTCATACAATTGTTAAAGTTAAACTTACCCGTACTGTGCAAGAAGGGAGTAAGGAATTTTTTTCTCCCTTTTTTCGATCAAATACTTTAACATCCTTTTCATCAATAAGTATTGATAATGATCTTGAAAAAGCTTTTGCCAAGATGATAAAGAGTTTTGAAGAATTTAATGAACAAGGATCAGACTGGACTTTAGAAGAAATTATCAAATTAGAACTTCATATGGCTAAATACACCCCCTTTTCTTCGTCAAAAAACTAGAATTTCCAGTAAGATTTAGTTATTATAGTATCATATAAGACAAAATTTGGCTAAATTTCTACTAATATTGGCGATAGTTATAAAACTTTGGCATGAAATAAGAGAATTTGGCGTAAATTATTAAGTAAAACTGATCGATGAAGAAAAAATTTGAATTAGTTACAATCTTTTCTCGCTGTAGAGTTGTCTAAGTTCACATACTTAGTACTTTTTAAACATTTTTAAAATCTTACTTTTAGAGTGATTTTTTATACTTTAAGTACAAAATGGATAATACATTACCGTCTGAGGAGACTCACGTTTCTGTTCAACAACCCCCGTCATCAAGTTTTGAGGATGAGAAGTTATCTAAACTTTTTATTTGTCCAACTTGTAATAAGTCATTTAAAAAAAAATCCTATCTTACTAGACATGTGAAGGATCACAATGATATTAAAACTAATATTTGTTACGTGTGTGAGAAAGGATTTGTTACTTTACATCGTTTAAAAAGACATATAGAAACGCATAGAAAAATTTCCATAAGATACAAATGTGAATATTGTATTGAAAATTTCAATCGCAAGTGTGATTTATCGAAACATAAGAGATTATTTCATCAAAAAGTCTTACCTGAACATCTATGTATTATTTTATTTTGTGTGCGTGTATTTTCATATTTAACGAATTATCGTGGGGGTGTAGCTCAGTGGTAGAGCATTCGACTGCAGATCGAGAGGTCCCTGGGTCCCTCTTATATTAAGTAATTTTTTTGTTCTAATATCATCGCGGATTTTTTAAAAATGTAATCGAATTATCTTAAACTGAGATAAATTAATTAAAGAAACTCTCAGATGTTTTACATAATTAGAGTCACAGAAATAAAATGTTTTTAGCAGCTTATGAATCATATTTTGAGAAGTAATTGGAATTATACTGTATCGAACACGTTAGTTAGCTTTAAATATATATTTTACTTTGTGTGTGTGTGTATTTTCATATTTATACAAACACCGTGGTTGTATAGCTCAGTGGTAGAACATTCGACTGCAGATCGAGAGGTCCGCGGGTGCCTCCTGAAATTAAATAAATTTTTTGTTCTAAAATCTTAGCGATTTTTTTAGAAATATAATCCAATTATATGATCTTAAAAAGAGATTAAGAAGTTTGTATTATGTAAGATAATAAAAAAAAATGATTTTTATTGTTTATAAATGATATTTAGAAAGGATCTGGATTCACATTGTTTCATATAACTTAAGTAGAATGAAATATATATTTTATATTGTTTGTGTATTTTCATATTTAACGAATTATCGTGAGGGTATAGCTCAGTGGTAGAGCATTCGACTGCAGATCGAGAGGTCCCAGGGCCCCTCTTATATTAAGTAATATTTTTGTTCTAATATATTCGTGAATTTTTTAAAAATATAATCGAATTATATTATCTTAACCTGAGATAACTTAATTAAAGAAACTCTCAGATGTTTTACATAATTAGAGTCACAGAAATAAAATGTTTTTAGCAGCTTATGAAAGATATTTTGAGATGTAATTGGAATTATACTGTTTCGAACACGTTAGTTAGATTTAAATATATATTTTACTTTGTGTGTGTGTATTTTCATATTTATACAAACACAGTAAGGGTATAGCTCAGTGGTAGAGCGTTCGACTGGAGATCGAGAGGTCCCCGGTTCAACCCCGGGTGGCCCCCTGACATTAAGTAAAATTTTACTCTAATAACTTCGCGAATATTTTAAAAATATAATCGAAATGTATGATCTTATCTTAAACTGAGATAACTTAATTAAAGAAACTCTCAGATGCTTTACATAATTAGAGTCACAGAAATAAAATGTTTTTAGCAGCTTATGAACGATATTTTGAGAAGTAATTGGAATTATACTGTTTCGAACACGTTAGTTAGATTTAAATATATATTTTACTTTGTGTGTGTGTGTATTTTCATATTTTTACAAAAACCGTGGGTGTATAGCTCAGTGGTAGAGCATTCGACTGCAGATCGAGATGTTCCCGGTTCAACCCCGGGTGCCCCCTGACATTAAGTAAACTTTTATTCTAATAACTTCGCGAATATTTTAAAAATATAATCGAAATATATGATCTTAAAAAGAGATGAAGAAGTTTTCAGAAGTTTGTATTATGTAAGATAATAAAAAAAAATGCTTTTAATTGTTCATAAATGATATTTAGAAAGGAACTGGATTCACATTGTTCCATATAACTTAAGTAAAATGAAATATATATTTTATTTTGTGTGTGTGTATTTTCATATTTATCGAATTACCATGGAAACATAGCTTTGCGGCAGAACACTTGACTGCAGATCGAGAGGTCCCTCTTATATTAAGTAATATTTTTGTTCTAATATCTTCGCGATTTTTTTAAAAATATAATCGAATTATCTTAAACTGAGATAAATTAATTAAAGAAACTCTCAGATGTTTTACATAATTAGAGTCACAGAAATAAAATGTTTTTAACAGCTTATGAATGATATTTTGAGAAGTAATTCGAATTATACTGTTTCGAACACGTTAGTTAGATTTAAATATATATTTTACTTTGTGTGTGTGTGTATTTTCATATTTATACAAACACAGTGGGGGTATAGCTCAGTGGTAGAGCATTCGACTGCAGATCAAGATGTCCCCGGGTGCCCCCTGACATTAAGTAAAATTTTATTCTAATAACTTCGCGAATATTTTAAAAATATAATCGAAATATATGATCTTAAAAAGAGATGAAGAAGTTTTCAGAAGTTTGTATTATGTAAGATAATTAAAAAAATGCTTTTAATTGTTCATAAATGATATTTAGAAAGGAACTGGATTCACATTGTTCCATATAACTTAAGTAAAATGAAATATATATTTTATTTTGTGTGTGTGTATTTTCATGTTTATCGAATTACCATGGAAGCGTAGCTTTGCGGCAGAACACTTGACTACAGATCGCGAGGTCCCTCGGTCCCTCTTATATTAAGTAATTTTTGTGTTCTAATGTCTTCGCGAATATTTTAAAAATATAATCGAATTATCTTAAACTGAGATAAATTAATTGAAGAAACTCTCAGATGTTTTACATAATTAGAGTCACAGAAATAAAATGTTTTTAACAGCTTATGAATGATATTTTGAGATGTAATTGGAATTATACTGTTTCGAACACGTTAGTCAGATTTAAATATATATTTTACTTTGTGTGTGTGTGTATTTTCATATTTATACAAAGAACCGTGGGGGTATAGCTCAGTGGTAGAGCATTCGACTGCAGATCGAGAGGTCCCTGGTTCAAACCCGGGTGCCCCCTGAAATTAAATAAATTTTTTGTTCTAAAATCTTCGCGAATATTTTAAAAATATAATCGAAATATATGATCTTAAAAAGAGATGAAGAAGTTTTCAGAAGTTTGTATTATGTAAGATAATAAAAAAAAATGCTTTTAATTGTTCATAAATGATATTTAGAAAGGAACTGGATTCACATTGTTCCATATAACTTAAGTAAAATGAAATATATATTTTATTTTGTGTGTGTGTATTTTCATATTTATCGAATTACCATGGAATCATAGCTTTGCGCTAGAACACTTGACTGCAGATCGCGAGGTCCCTCGGTCCCTCTTATATTAAGTCATATTTTTGTTCTAATAACATCGCGAATTTTTTAAAAATATAATCGAATTATCTTAAACTGAGATAAATTAATTAAAGAAACTCTCAGATGTTTTACATAATTAGAGTCACAGAAATAAAATGTTTTTAACAGCTTATGAAAAATATTTTGAGACGTAATTGGAATTATACTGTTTCGAACACGTTAGTTAGATTTAAATATATTTTTTACTTTGTGTGTGTGTGTATTTTCATATTTATACAAAAACCGTGGGGTTATAGCTCAGTGTTAGAGCATTCGACTGCAGATCGAGAGGTCCCTGGTTCAAACCCGTGGGGGCCCCTGAAATTAAATAAATTTTTTGTTCTAAAATTTTCGCGAATTTTTTAGAAATATAATCCAATTATATGATCTTAAAAAGAGATTATGACGTTTGTATTATGTAAGATAATAAAAAAAAAATGATTTTAATTGATTATAAATGATATTTAGAAAGGATCTGGATTCACATTGTTTCATATAACTTAAGTAGAATGAAATATATATTTTATTTTGTTTGTGTATTTTCATATTTAACGAATTATCGAGGGGTTTTAGCTCAGTGGTAGAGCATTCGACTGCAGATCGAGAGGTCACCGGTTCAACCCCGGGTGCCCCCTGACATTAAGTAAACTTTTATTCTAATAACTTCGCGAATATTTTAAAAATATAATCGAAATATATGATCTTAAAAAGAGTTGAAGAAGTTTTCAGAAGTTTGTATTATGTAAGATAATAAAAAAAAATGCTTTTAATTGTTCATAAATGATATTTAGAAAGGAACTGGATTCACATTGTTCCATATAACTTAAGTAAAATGAAATATATATTTTATTTTGTGTGTGTGTATTTTCATATTTATCGAATTACCATGGAAACATAGCTTTGCGGCAGAACACTTGACTGCAGATCGAGAGGTCCCTCTTATATTAAGTAATATTTTTGTTCTAATATCTTCACGAATTTTTTAAAAATATAATCGAATTATCTTAAACTGAGATAAATTAATTAAAGAAACTCTCAGATGTTTTACATAATTAGAGTCACAGAAATAAAATGTTTTTAACAGCTTATGAATGATATTTTGAGAAGTAATTCGAATTATACTGTTTCGAACACGTTAGTTAGATTTAAATATATATTTTACTTTGTGTGTGTGTGTATTTTCATATTTATACAAACACAGTGGGGGTATAGCTCAGAGGTAGAGCATTTGACTGCAGATCAAGATGTCCCCGGGTGCCCCCTGACATTAAGTAAAATTTTATTCTAATAACTTCGCGAATATTTTAAAAATATAATCGAAGTATATGATCTTAAAAAGAGATGAAGAAGTTTTCAGAAGTTTGTATTATGTAAGATAATTAAAAAAATGCTTTTAATTGTTCATAAATGATATTTAGAAAGGAACTGTATTCACATTGTTCCATATAACTTAAGTAAAATGAAATATATATTTTATTTTGTGTGTGTGTATTTTCATGTTTATCGAATTACCATGGAAGCATAGCTTTGCGGCAGAACACTTGACTGCAGATCGCGAGGTCCCTCGGTCCCTCTTATATCAAGTAATATTTTTATTCTAATATCGTCGCGAATTTTTTAAAAAAATAATCGAATTATCTTAAACTGAGATAAATTAATTAAAGAAACTCTCTGATGTTTTACATAATTAGAGTCACAGAAATAAAATGTTTTTAACAGCTTATGAATAATATTTTGAGACGTAATTGCAATTATACTGTTTCGAACACGTTAGTTAGATCTAAATATATTTTTTACTTTGTGTGTGTGTGTATTTTCATATTTATACAGAAACCGTGGGGGTATAGCTCAGTGGAAGAGCATTCGACTGCAGATCGAGAGGTCACCGGTTCAACCCCGGGTGCCCCCTGACATTAAGTAAACTTTTATTCTAATAACTTCGCGAATATTTTAAAAATATAATCAAAATATATGATCTTAAAAAGAGATGAAGACGTTTTCAGAAGTTTGTATTATGTAAGATAATAAAAAAAATCCTTTTAATTCTTCATAAACGATATTTAGAAAGGAACTGGATTCACATTGTTCCAAATAACTTAAGTAAAATGAAATATATATTTTATTTTGTGTGTGTGTATTTTCATATTTATCGAATTACCATGGAAACATAGCTTTGCGGCAGAACACTTGACTGCAGATCGAGAGGTCCCTCTTATATTAAGTAATATTTTTGTTCTAATATCTTCGCGAATTTTTTAATAAATATAATCGAATTATCTTAAACTGAGATAAATTAATTAAAGAAACTCTCAGATGTTTTACATAATTAGAGTCACAGAAATAAAATGTTTTTAACAGCTTATGAATGATATTTTGAGACGTAATTGGAATTATACTGTTTCGAACACGTTAGTTAGATTTAAATATATATTTTACTTTGTGTGTATGTGTATTTTCGTATTTATACAAAGAGCCGTGGGGTTATAGCTCAGTGGTTGAGCATTCGACTGCAGATCGAGAGGTCCCCGGTTCAAACACGGGTGCCCCCTGAAATTAAATAAATTTTTTGTTCTAAAATTTTCGCGAATTTTTTAGAAATATAATCGAATTATATGATCTTAAAAAGAGATTATGAAGTTTTTATTATGTAAGATAATAAAAAAAAAAAATGATTTTAATTGTTTATAAATGATACTTAGAAAGGATCTGGATTCACATTGTTTCATATAACTTAAGTAGAATGAAATATATATGTTATTTTGTTTGTGTATTTTCATATTTAACGAATTATCGTGGGGGTATAGCTCAGTGGTAAAGCATTCGACTGCAGATCGAGAGGTCCATGAGTCCCTCTTATATTAAGTAATTTTTGTGTTCTAATGTCTTCGCGAATATTTTAAAAATATAATCGAATTATCTTAAACTGAGATAAATTAATTGAAGAAACTCTCAGATGTTTTACATAATTAGAGTCACAGAAATAAAATATTTTTAACAGCTTATGAATGATATTTTGAGATGTAATTGGAATTATACTGTTTCGAACACGTTAGTCAGATTTTAATATATATTTTACTTTGTGTGTGTGTATATTTTCATATTTATACAAAGAACCGTGGGGGTATAGCTCAGTGGTAGAGCATTCGACTGCAGATCGAGAGGTCCCTGGTTCAAACCCGGGTGCCCCCTGAAATTAAATTAATTTTTTGTTCTAAAATCTTCGCGAATATTTTAGAAATATAATCCAATTATATGAGTTTAAAAAGAGATTATGACGTTTATATTATGTAAGATAATAAAAAAAAATGATTTTAATTGATTATAAATGATATTTAGAAAGGATCTGGATTCACATTGTTCCATATAACTTAAGTAAAATGAAATATATATTTTATTTTGTGTGTGTGTATTTTCATATTTATCGAATTACCATGGAAGCATAGCTTTGCGCTAGAACACTTGACTGCAGATCGCGAGGTCCCTCGGTCCCTCTTATATTAAGTCATATTTTTGTTCTAATATCATCGCGAATTTTTTAAAAATATAATCGAATTATCTTAAACTGAGATAAATTAATTAAAGAAACTCTCAGATGTTTTACATAATTAGAGTCACAGAAATAAAATGTTTTTAACAGCTTATGAATAATATTTTGAGACGTAATTGCAATTATACTGTTTCGAACACGTTAGTTAGATCTAAATATATTTTTTACTTTGTGTTTGTGTGTATTTTCATATTTATACAGAAAGCGTGGGGTTATAGCTCAGTGTTAGAGCATTCGACTGCAGATCGAAAGGTCCCTGGTTCAAACCCGTGGGGGCCCCTGAAATTAAATAAATTTTTTGTTCTAAAATTTTCGCGAATTTTTTAGAAATATAATCCAATTATATGAGTTTAAAAAGAGATTATGACGTTTATATTATGTAAGATAATAAAAAAAAATGATTTTAATTGATTATAAATGATATTTAGAAAGGATCTGGATTCACATTGTTTCATATAACTTAAGTAGAATGAAATATATATTTTATTTTGTTTGTGTATTTTCATATTTAACGAATTATCGAGGGGTTTTAGCTCAGTGGTAGAGCATTCGACTGCAGATCGAGAGGTCCCAGGGTCCCTCTGATATTAAGTAATTTTTTTGTTCTAATATATTCGCGAATTTTTTAAAAATATAATCGAATTATGTTATCTTAAACTGAGATAACTTAATTAAAGAAACTCTCAGATGTTTTACATAATTAGAGTCACAGAAATAAAATGTTTTTAGCAGCTTATGAACGATATTTTGAGAAGTAATTGGAATTATACTGTTTCGAACACGTTAGTTAGATTTAAATATATATTTTACTTTGTGTGTGTGTGTGTATTTTCATATTTATACAAACATCGTGGGGGTATAGCTCAGTGGTAGAGCATTCGACTGCAGATCGAGAGGTCACCGGTTCAACCCCGGGTGCCCCCTGACATTAAGTAAACTTTTATTCTAATAACTTCGCGAATATTTTAAAAATATAATCAAAATATATGATCTTAAAAAGAGATGAAGACGTTTTCAGAAGTTTGTATTATGTAAGATAATAAAAAAAATGCTTTTAATTCTTCATAAACGATATTTAGAAAGGAACTGGATTCACATTGTTCCAAATAACTTAAGTAAAATGAAATATATATTTTATTTTGTGTGTGTGTATTTTCATATTTATCGAATTACCATGGAAGCATAGCTTTGCGGCAGAACACTTGACTGCAGATCTCGAGGTCCCTCGGTCCCTCTTATATTAAGTAATATTTTTGTTCTAATATCTTCGCGAATTTTTTAAAAATATAATCGAATTATCTTAAACTGAGATAAATTAATTAAAGAAACTCTCAGATTTTTTACATAATTAGAGTCACAGAAATAAAATGTTTTTAACAGCTTATGAATGATATTTTGAGACGTAATTGGAATTATACTGTTTCGAACACGTTAGTTAGATTTAAATATATATTTTACTTTGTGTGTGTGTGTATTTTCATATTTATACAAAAACCGTGGGGGTATAGCTCAGTGGTAGTATTCAACTGCAGATCGAGAGGTCCCCGGTTCAACCCCGGGTTCCCCCTGACATTAAGTAAACTTTTATTCTAATAACTTCGCGAATATTTTAAAAATATAATCGAAATATATGATCTTAAAAAGAGATTCAGAAGTTTGTATTATGTAAGATAATAAAAAAAATGCTTTTAATTGCTCATAAATGATATTTAGAAAGGAACTGGATTCACATTGTTCCATATAAGTTAAGTAAAATGAAATATATATTTTATTTTGTTGTGTGTGTATTTTCATATTTATCGAATTACCATGGAAACATAGTTTTGCGGCAGAACACTTGACTGCAGATCGAGAGGTCCCTCATATTAAGTAATATTTTTGTTCTAATATCTTCGCGAATTTTTTAAAAATATAATCGAATTATCTTAAACTGAGATAAATTAATTAAAGAAACTCTCAGATGTTTTACATAATTAGAGTCACAAAAATGAAATGTTTTTAACAGCTTATGAATGATATTTTGAGATGTAATTGGTTGGTTGGTTGGTTGGAGGATTAAGGCCGATTGACTCCTTATGTGTCCTAGGCCTATAGGGGGAATGCCCTCCGTGGGGGTCTTTCTAAGGGGTCCTAGCCCGTATTTACGCGAGTTTCGGAGGAAACCACGGAAAACTCCGAACGGCTAGGTCGATGAGCGCGACCTGGGATCGAACCCGGCACCTCCCATCTACCAGCTTTGAGCGCAGAACCGCTCCGAGATGTAATTGGAATTATACTGTTTCGAACACGTTAGTTAGATTTAAATATATATTTTACTTTGTGTGTGTGTGTATTTTCATATTTATACGAAAACCGTGGGGGTATAGCTCAGTGGTAGAGCATTCGACTGCTGATCGAGAGGTCCCCGGTTCAAACCCGGGTGCCCCCTGAAATTAAATTAAATTTTTGTTCTAAAATCTTCGCGAATTTTTTAGAAATATAATCCAATTATATGATCTTAAAAAGAGATTATGAAGTTTGTATTATGTAAGATAATAAAAAAAAAATGATTTTAATTGATTATAAATGATATTTAGAAAGGATTTGGATTCACATTGTTTCATATAACTTAAGTAGAATGAAATATATATTTTATTTTGTTTGTGTATTTTCATATTTAACGAATTATCGTGGGGGTTTAGCTCAGTGGTAGAGCATTCGACTGCAGATCGAGAGGTCCCAGGGTCCCTCTGATATTAAGTAATTTTTTTGTTCTAATATATTCGCGAATTTTTTAAAAATATAATCGAATTATATTATCTTAAACTGAGATAACTTAATTAAAGAAACTCTCAGATGTTTTACATAATTAGAGTCACAGAAATAAAATGTTTTTAGCAGCTTATGAACGATATTTTGAGAAGTAATTGGAATTATACTGTTTCGAACACGTTAGTTAGATTTAAATATATATTTTACTTTGTGTGTGTGTGTATTTTCATATTTATACAAACACCGTGGGGGTATAGCTCAGTGGTAGAGCATTCGACTGCAGATCGAGAGGTCCCCGGATCAACCCCGGGTGCCCCCTGACATTAAGTAAACTTTTATTCTAATAACTTCGCGAATATTTTAAAATTATAATCAAAATATATGATCTAAAAAAGAGATGCAGAAGTTTGTATTATGTAAGATAATAAAAAAAAATGCTTTTAATTCTTCATAAATGATATTTAGAAAGGAACTGGATTCACATTGTTCCATATAACTTAAGTAAAATGAAATATATATTTTATTTTGTGTGTGTGTATTTTCATATTTATCGAATTACCATGGAAACATAGCTTTGCGGCAGAACACTTGACTGCAGATCGAAAGGTCCCTCTTATATTAAGTAATATTTTTGTTCTAATATCTTCGCGAATTTTTTAAAAATATAATCGAATTATCTTAAACTGAGGATAAATTAATTAAAGAAACTCTCAGATGTTTTACATAATTAGAGTCACAGAAATAAAATGTTTTTAACAGCTTATGAATGATATTTTGAGACGTAATTGGAATTATACTGTTTCGAACACGTTAGTTAGATTTAAATATATATTTCACTTTGTGTGTGTGTGTATTTTCATATTTATACAAAAACCGTGGGGGTATAGCTCAGTGGTAGAGCATTCGACTGCAGATCGAGAGGTCCCGGGTGCCCCCTGAAATTAAATAAATTTTTTGTTCTAAAATCTTCGCGAATTTTTTAGAAATATAATCCAATTATATGATCTTAAAAAGAGATTATGAAGTTTGTATTATGTAAGATAATAAAAAAAAATGATTTTAATTGATTATAAATGATATTTAGAAAGGATCTGGATTCACATTGTTTCATATAACTTAAGTAGAATGAAATATATATTTTATTTTGTTTGTGTATTTTCATATTTAACGAATTATCGTGGGGGTTTAGCTCAGTGGTAGAGCATTCGACTGCAGATCGAAAGGTCCCAGGGTCCCTCTGATATTGAGTAATTTTTTTGTTCTAATATATTCGCGAATTTTTTAAAAATATAATCGAATTATATTATCTTAAACTGAGATAACTTAATTAAAGAAACTCTCAGATGTTTTACATAATTAGAGTCACAGAAATAAAATGTTTTTAGCAGCTTATGAACGATATTTTGAGAAGTAATTGGAATTATACTGTTTCGAACACGTTAGTTAGATTTAAATATATATTTTACTTTGTGTGTGTGTGTATTTTCATATTTATGAAAACACCGTGGGGGTATAGCTCAGTGGTAGAGCAATCGACTGCAGATAGAGGGGTCCCCGGATCAACCCCGTGTGCCCCTGACATTAAGTAAACTTTTATTCTAATATCTTCGCGAATATTTTAAAAATATAATCAAAATATATGATCTTAAAAAGAGATGAAGAAATTTTCAGAAGTTTGTATTATGTAAGATAATAAAAAAAATGCTTTTAATTCTTCATAAATGATATTTAGAAAGGAACTGGATTCACATTGTTCCATATAACTTAAGTAAAATGAAATATATATTTTATTTTGTGTGTGTGTATTTTCATATTTGTCGAATTACCATGGAAACATAGCTTTGCGGCAGAACACTTGACTGCAGATCGAGAGGTCCCTCTTATATTAAGTAATATTTTTGTTCTAATATCTTCGCGAATTTTTTAAAAATATAATCGAATTATCTTAAACTGAGATAAATTAATTAAAGAAACTCTCAGATGTTTTACATAATTAGAGACACAGAAACAAAATGTTTTAACAGCTTATGAATGATATTTTGAGACGTAATTGGAATTATACTGTTTCGAACACGTTAGTTAGATTTAAACATATATTTTACTTTGTGTGTGTGCGTATTTTCATATTTATACAAATACCGTGGGGGTATAGCTCAGTGGTAGAGCATTCGACTGCTGATCGAGAGGTCCCCGGTTCAAACCCGGGTGCCCCCTGAAATTAAATTAAATTTTTGTTCTAAAATCTTCGCGAATTTTTTAGAAATATAATCCAATTATATGGTTTTAAAAAGAGATTATGAAGTTTGTATTATGTAAGATAATAAAAAAAAATGATTTTAATTGATTATAAATGATATTTAGAAAGGATTTGGATTCACATTGTTTCATATAACTTAAGTAGAATGAAATATATATTTTATTTTGTTTGTGTATTTTCATATTTAACGAACTATCGTGGGGGTTTAGCTCAGTGGTAGAGCATTCGACTGCAGATCGAGAGGTCCCAGGGTCCCTCTGATATTAAGTAATTTTTTTGTTCTAATATATTCGCGAATTTTTTGAAAATATAATCGAATTATATTATCTTAAACTGAGATAACTTAATTAAAGAAACTCTCAGATGTTTTACATAATTAGAGTCACAGAAATAAAATGTTTTTAGCAGCTTATGAACGATATTTTGAGAAGTAATTGGAATTATACTGTTTCGAACACGTTAGTTAGATTTAAATATATATTTTACTTTGTGTGTGTGTGTGTGTATTTTCATATTTATACAAACACCGTGGGGTATAGCTCAGTGGTAGAGCATTCGACTGCAGATCGAGAGGTCCCCGGATCAACCCCGGGTGCCCCCTGACATTAAGTAAACTTTTATTCTAATAACTTCGCGAATATTTTAAAATTATAATCAAAATATATGATCTAAAAAAGAGATGCAGAAGTTTGTATTATGTAAGATAATAAAAAAAAATGCTTTTAATTCTTCATAAATGATATTTAGAAAGGAACTGGATTCACATTGTTCCATATAACTTAAGTAAAATGAAAAATATATTTTATTTTGTGTGTGTGTATTTTCATATTTATCGAATTACCATGGAAACATAGCTTTGCGGCAGAACACTTGACTGCAGATCGAGAGGTCCCTCTTATATTAAGTAATATTTTTGTTCTAATATCTTCGCGAATTTTTAAAAAATATAATCAAATTATCTTAAACTGAGATAAATTAATTAAAGAAACTCTCAGATGTTTTACATAATTAGAGTCACAGAAACAAAATGTTTTAACAGCTTATGAATGATATTTTGAGACGTAATTGGAATTATACTGTTTCGAACACGTTAGTTAGATTTAAATATATATTTTACTTTGTGTGTGTGTGCATTTTCATATTTAAACAAAAACCGTGGGGGTATAGCTCAGTGGTAGAGCATTCGACTGCAGATCGAGACGCCCCCGGTTCAAACCCGGGTGCCCCCTGAAATTAAATAAAATTTTTGTTCTAATATCTTCGCGAATTTATTAGAAATATAATCCAATTATATGATCTTAAAAAGAGATTATGAAGTTTGTATTATGTAAGATAATAAAAGAAAATGATTTTAATTGATTATAAATGATATTTAGAAAGGATCTGGATTCACATTGTTTCATATAACTTAAGTAGAATGAAATATATATTTTATTTTGTTTGTGTATTTTCATATTTAACGAATTATCGTGGGGGTTTAGCTCAGTGGTAGAGCATTCGACTGCAGATCGAAAGGTCCCAGGGTCCCTCTGATATTAAGTAATTTTTTTATTCTAATATATTCGCGAATTTTTTAAAAATATAATCGAATTATATTATCTTAAACTGAGATAAGTTAATTAAAGAAACTCTCAGATGTTTTACATAATTAGAGTCACAGAAATAAAATGTTTTTAGCAGCTTATGAACGATATTTTGAGAAGTAATTGGAATTATACTGTTTCGAACACGTTAGTTAGATTTAAATATATATTTTACTTTGTGTGTGTGTGTATTTTCATATTTACGAAAACACCGTGGGGGTATAGCTCAGTGGTAGAGCAATCGACTGCAGATAGAGAGGTCCCCGGATCAACCCCGTGTGCCCCTGACATTAAGTAAACTTTTATTCTAATAACTTCGCGAATATTTTAAAAACATAATCAAAATATATGATCTTAAAAAGAGATGCAGAAGTTACTATTATGTAAGATAATAAAAAAAATGCTTTTAATTCTTCATAAATGATATTTAGAAAGGAACTGGATTCACATTGTTCCATATAACTTAAGTAAAATGAAATATATATTTTATTTTGTGTGTGTGTATTTTCATATTTATCGAATTACCATGGAAACATAGCTTTGCGGCAGAACACTTGACTGCAGATCGAGAGGTCCCTCTTATATTATGTAATATTTTTGTTCTAATATCTTCGCGAAATTTTTAAAAATATAATCGAATTATCTTAAACTGAGATAAATTAATTAAAGAAACTCTCAGAATTTTTACATAATTAGAGTCACAGAAACAAAATGTTTTAACAGCTTATGAATGATATTTTGAGACGTAATTGGAATTATACTGTTTCGAACACGTTAGTTAGATTTAAATATATATTTTACTTTGTGTGTGTGTGTATTTTCATATTTATACAAAAACCGTGGGGGTATAGCTCAGTGGTAGAGCATTCGACTGCAGATCGAGACGCCCCCGGTTCAAACCCGGGTGCCCCCTGAAATTAAATAAAATTTTTGTTCTAAAATCTTCGCGAATTTATCAGAAATATAATCCAATTATATGATCTTAAAAAGAGATTATGAAGTTTGGATTATGTAAGATAATAAAAAAAAAATGATTTTAATTGATTATAAATGATATTTAGAAAGGATCTGGATTCACATTGTTTCATATAACTTAAGTAGAATGAAATATATATTTTATTTTGTTTGTGTATTTTCATATTTAACGAATTATCGTGGGGGTTTAGCTCAGTGGTAGAGCATTCGACTGCAGATCGAAAGGTCCCAGGGTCCCTCTGATATTAAGTAATATTTTTGTTCTAATATCTTCGCGAATTTTTTAAAAATATAATCGAATTATCTTAAACTGAGATAATTTAATTAAAGAAACTCTCAGATGTTTTACATAATTAGAGTCACAGAAGTAAAATGTTTTTAACAGCTTATGAATGATATTTTGAGACGTAATTGGAATTATACTGTTTCGAACACGTTAGTTAGATTTAAATATATATTTTACTTTGTGTGTGTGTGTATTTTCATATTTATACAAAAACCGTGTGGGGGTATAGCTCAGTGGTAGAGCATTCGACTGCAGATCGAGAGGTCCCCGGTTCAACCCCGGGTGCCCCCTGACATTAAGTAAAATTTTATTCTAATAACTTCGCGAATATTTTAAAAATATAATCGAGATATATGATCTTAAAAAGAGATGAAGAAGTTTTCAGAAGTTTGTATTATGTAAGATACTGAAAAAAATGCTTTTAATTGTTCTTAAATGATATTTAGAAAGGAACTGGATTCACATTGTTCCATATAACTTAAGTAAAATGAAATATATATTTTATTTTGTGTGTGTGTATTTTCATATTTATCGAATTACCATGGAAGCATAGCTTTGCGGGAGAACACTTGACTGCAGATCGCGAGGTCCCTCGGTCCCTCTTATATTAAGTAATATTTTTGTTCTAATATCTTCGCGAATTTTTTAAAAATATAATCGAATTATCTTAAACTGAGATAAATTAATTAAAGAAACTCTCAGATGTTTTACATAATTAGAGTCACAGAAATAAAATGTTTTTAACAGCTTATGAATGATATTTTGAGACGTAATTGGAATAATACTGTTTCGAACACGCTAGTTAGATTTAAATATATATTTTACTTTGTGTGTGTGTGTATTTTCATATTTTTACAAAAATCGTGGGGGTATAGCTCAGTGGTAGAGTATTCGACTGCAGATCGAGACGCCCCCGGTTCAAACCCGGGTGCCCCCTGAAATTAAATAAAATTTTTGTTCTAATATCTTCGCGAATTTATTAGAAATATAATCCAATTATATGATCTTAAAAAGAGATTATGAAGTTTGTATTATGTAAGATAATAAAAGAAAATGATTTTAATTGATTATAAATGATATTTAGAAAGGATCTGGATTCACATTGTTTCATATAACTTAAGTAGAATGAAATATATATTTTATTTTGTTTGTGTATTTTCATATTTAACGAATTATCGTGGGGGTTTAGCTCAGTGGTAGAGCATTCGACTGCAGATCGAAAGGTCCCAGGGTCCCTCTGATATTAAGTAATTTTTTTATTCTAATATATTCGCGAATTTTTTAAAAATATAATCGAATTATATTATCTTAAACTGAGATAACTTAATTAAAGAAACTCTCAGATGTTTTACATAATTAGAGTCACAGAAATAAAATGTTTTTAGCAGCTTATGAACGATATTTTGAGAAGTAATTGGAATTATACTGTTTCGAACACGTTAGTTAGATTTAAATATATATTTTACTTTGTGTGTGTGTGTATTTTCATATTTATGAAAACACCGTGGGGGTATAGCTCAGTGGTAGAGCAATCGACTGCAGATAGAGAGGTCCCCGGATCAACCCCGTGTGCCCCTGACATTAAGTAAACTTTTATTCTAATAACTTCGCGAATATTTTAAAAACATAATCAAAATATATGATCTTAAAAAGAGATGCAGAAGTTACTATTATGTAAGATAATAAAAAAAATGCTTTTAATTCTTCATAAATGATATTTAGAAAGGAACTGGATTCACATTGTTCCATATAACTTAAGTAAAATGAAATATATATTTTATTTTGTGTGTGTGTATTTTCATATTTATCGAATTACCATGGAAACATAGCTTTGCGGCAGAACACTTGACTGCAGATCGAGAGGTCCCTCTTATATTATGTAATATTTTTGTTCTAATATCTTCGCGAATTTTTTAAAAATATAATCGAATTATCTTAAACTGAGATAAATTAATTAAAGAAACTCTCAGAATTTTTACATAATTAGAGTCACAGAAACAAAATGTTTTAACAGCTTATGAATGATATTTTGAGACGTAATTGGAATTATACTGTTTCGAACACGTTAGTTAGATTTAAATATATATTTTACTTTGTGTGTGTGTGTATTTTCATATTTATACAAAAACCGTGGGGGTATAGCTCAGTGGTAGAGCATTCGACTGCAGATCGAGACGCCCCCGGTTCAAACCCGGGTGCCCCCTGAAATTAAATAAAATTTTTGTTCTAAAATCTTCGCGAATTTATCAGAAATATAATCCAATTATATGATCTTAAAAAGAGATTATGAAGTTTGGATTATGTAAGATAATAAAAAAAAAATGATTTTAATTGATTATAAATGATATTTAGAAAGGATCTGGATTCACATTGTTTCATATAACTTAAGTAGAATGAAATATATATTTTATTTTGTTTGTGTATTTTCATATTTAACGAATTATCGTGGGGGTTTAGCTCAGTGGTAGAGCATTCGACTGCAGATCGAAAGGTCCCAGGGTCCCTCTGATATTAAGTAATATTTTTGTTCTAATATCTTCGCGAATTTTTTAAAAATATAATCGAATTATCTTAAACTGAGATAATTTAATTAAAGAAACTCTCAGATGTTTTACATAATTAGAGTCACAGAAGTAAAATGTTTTTAACAGCTTATGAATGATATTTTGAGACGTAATTGGAATTATACTGTTTCGAACACGTTAGTTAGATTTAAATATATATTTTACTTTGTGTGTGTGTGTATTTTCATATTTATACAAAAACCGTGTGGGGGTATAGCTCAGTGGTAGAGCATTCGACTGCAGATCGAGAGGTCCCCGGTTCAACCCCGGGTGCCCCCTGACATTAAGTAAAATTTTATTCTAATAACTTCGCGAATATTTTAAAAATATAATCGAGATATATGATCTTAAAAAGAGATGAAGAAGTTTTCAGAAGTTTGTATTATGTAAGATACTAAAAAAAATGCTTTTAATTGTTCATAAATGATATTTAGAAAGGACCTGGATTCACATTGTTCCATATAACTTAAGTAAAATGAAATATATATTTTATTTTGTGTGTGTGTATTTTCATATTTATCGAATTACCATGGAAGCATAGCTTTGCGGGAGAACACTTGACTGCAGATCGCGAGGTCCCTCGGTCCCTCTTATATTAAGTAATATTTTTGTTCTAATATCTTCGCGAATTTTTTAAAAATATAATCGAATTATCTTAAACTGAGATAAATTAATTAAAGAAACTCTCAGATGTTTTACATAATTAGAGTCACAGAAATAAAATGTTTTTAACAGCTTATGAATGATATTTTGAGACGTAATTGGAATAATACTGTTTCGAACACGCTAGTTAGATTTAAATATATATTTTACTTTGTGTGTGTGTGTATTTTCATATTTTCACAAAAACCGTGGGGGTATAGCTCAGTGGTAGAGCATTCGACTGCAGATCGAGAAGTCCCCGGTTCAAACCCGGGTGCCCCCTGAAATTAAATTAAATTTTTGTTCTAAAATCTTCTCGAATTTTTTAGAAATATAATCCAATTATATGATCTTAAAAAGAGATTATGAAGTTTGTATTATGTAAGATAATAAAAAAAAAAATGATTTTAATTGATTATAAATGATATTTAGAAAGGATCTGGATTCACATTGTTTCATATAACTTAAGTAGAATGAAATATATATTTTATTTTGTTTGTGTATTTTCATATTTAACGAATTATCGTGGGGGTTTAGCTCAGTGGTAGAGCATTCGCCTGCAGATCGAGAGGTCCCAGGGTCCCTCTGATATTAAGTAATTTTTTTGTTCTAATATAATCGCGAATTTTTAAAAAATATAATCGAATTATATTATCTTAAACTGAGATAACTTAATTAAAGAAACTCTCAGATGTTTTACTTAATTAGAGTCACAGAAATAAAATGTTTTCAGCAGCTTATGAACGATATTTTGAGAAGTAATTGGAATTATACTGTTTCGAACACGTTAGTTAGATTTAAATATATATTTTACTTTGTGTGTGTGTGTATTTTCATATTTATACAAACACCGTGGGGGTATAGCTCAGTGGTAGAGCGTTCGACTGCAGATCGAGAGATCCCCGGGTGCCCCCTGAAATTAAATAAAATTTTTGTTCTAAAATCTTCGCGAATTTTTTAGAAATATAATCCAATTATATGATCTTAAAAAGATATTATGAAGTTTGTATTATGTAAGATAATAAAAAAAAAATGATTTTAATTGATTATAAATGATATTTAGAAAGGATCTGGATTCACATTGTTTCATATAACTTAAGTAGAATAAAATATATATTTTATTTTGTTTGTGTATTTTCATATTTAACGAATTATCTTGGGGGTTTAGCTCAGTGGTAGAGCATTCGACTGCAGATCGAGAGGTCCCAGGGTCCCTCTGATATTAAGTAATTTTTATGTTCTAATATATTCGCGAATTTTTTAAAAATATAATCGAATTATATTATCTTAAACTGAGATAACTTAATTAAAGAAACTCTCAGATGTTTTACTTAATTAGAGTCACAGAAATAAAATGTTTTCAGCAGCTTATGAACGATATTTTGAGAAGTAATTGGAATTATACTGTTTCGAACACGTTAGTTAGATTTAAATATATATTTTACTTTGTGTGTGTGTGTATTTTCATATTTATACAAACACCGTGGGGGTATAGCTCAGTGGTAGAGCATTCGACTGCAGATCGAGAGGTCCCCGGTTCAAACCCGGGTGCCCCCTGAAATTAAATAAAATTTTTGTTCTAAAATCTTCGCGAATTTTTTAGAAATATAATACAATTATTTGATCTTAAAAAGAGATTATGAAGTTTGTATTATGTAAGATAATAAAAAAAAATGATTTTAATTGTTTATAAATGATATTTAGAAAGAATCTGGATTCACATTGTTTCATATAACTTAAGTAGAATGAAATATATATTTTATTTTGTTTGTGTATTTTCATATTTAACTAATTATCGTGGGGGTTTAGCTCAGTGGTAGAGTATTCGACTGCAGATCGAGAGGTCCCAGGGTCCCTCTGATATTAAGTAATTTTTTTGTTCTAATATCTTCGCGAATTTTTTAAAAATATAATCGAATTATCTTAAACTGAGATAAAATAATTAAAGAAACTCTCAGATGTTTTACATAATTAGAGTCACAGAAATAAAATGTTTTTAACAGCTTATGAATGATATTTTGAGACGTTATTGGAATTATACTGTTTCGAACACGTTAGTTAGATTTAAATATATATTTCACTTTGTGTGTGTGTGTATTTTCATATTTATACAAAAACCGTGGGGGTATAGCTCAGTGGTAGAGCATTCGACTGCAAACCCGGGTGCCCCCTGAAATTGAAAAATTTTTTTGTTCTAAAATCTTCGCGAATTTTTTAGAAATATAATCCAATTATATGATCTTAAAAAGAGATTATGAAGTTTGTATTATGTAAGATAATAAAAAAAAATGATTTTAATTGTTTATAAATGATATTTAGAAAGAATCTGGATTCACATTGTTTCATATAACTTAAGTAGAATGAAATATATATTTTATTTTGTTTGTGTATTTTCATATTTAACGCATTATCGTGGGGGTTTAGCTCAGTGGTAGAGCATTCGACTGCAGATCGAGAGGTCCCAGGGTCCCTCTGATATTAAGTAATTATTTTGTTCTAATATATTCGCGAATTTTTTAAAAATATAATCGAATTATATTATCTTAAACTGAGATAACTTAATTAAAGAAACTCTCAGATGTTTTACATAATTAGAGTCACAGAAATAAAATGTTTTTAGCAGCTTATGAACGATATTTTGAGAAGTAATTGGAATTATACTGTTTCGAACACGTTAGTTAGATTTAAATATATATTTTACTTTGTGTGTGTGTGTGTATTTTCATATTTATGCAAACACCGTGGGGGTATAGCTCAGTGGTAGAGCATTCGACTGCAGATCGAGAGGTCCCCGGTTCAACCCCGGGTGCCCCCTGACATTAAGTAAACTTTTATTCTAATAACTTCGCGAATATTTTAAAAATATAATCAAAATATATGATCTTAAAAAGAGGTGAAGAAATTTTCAGAAGTTTGTATTATGTAAGATAATAAAAAAAATGCTTTTAATTCTTCATAAATGATATTTAGATAGGAACTGGATTCACATTGTTCCATATAACTTAAGTAAAATGAAATATATATTTTATTTTGTGTGTGTGTATTTTCATATTTATCGAATTACCATGGAAACATAGCTTTGCGGCAGAACACTTGACTGCAGATCGAGAGGTCCCTCTTATATTAAGTAATATTTTTGTTCTAATATCTTCGCGAATTTTTTAAAAATATAATCGAATTATCTTAAACTGAGATAAATTAATTAAAGAAACTCTCAGATGTTTTACATAATTAGAGTCACAGAAATAAAATGTTTTTAACAGCTTATGAATGATATTTTGAGACGTAATTGGATTTATACTGTTTCGAACACGTTAGTTAGATTTAAATATATATTTTACTTTGTGTGTATGTGTATTTTCATATTTATTCAACAACCGTGGGGGTATAGCTCAGTGGTAGAGCATTCGACTGCAGATCGAGAGGTACCCGGTTCAAACCCGGGTGCCCCCTGAAATTAAATAAAATTTTTGTTCTAAAATCTTCGCGAATTTTTTAGAAATATAATCCAATTATATGATCTTAAAAAGATATTATGAAGTTTGTATTATGTAAGATAATAAAAAAAAAATGATTTTAATTGATTATAAATGATATTTAGAAAGGATCTGGATTCACATTGTTTCATATAACTTAAGTAGAATAAAATATATATTTTATTTTGTTTGTGTATTTTCATATTTAACGAATTATCTTGGGGGTTTAGCTCAGTGGTAGAGCATTCGACTGGAGATCGAGAGGTCCCAGGGTCCCTCTGATATTAAGTAATTTTTATGTTCTAATATATTCGCGAATTTTTTAAAAATATAATCGAATTATATTATCTTAAACTGAGATAACTTAATTAAAGAAACTCTCAGATGTTTTACTTAATTAGAGTCACAGAAATAAAATGTTTTCAGCAGCTTATGAACGATATTTTGAGAAGTAATTGGAATTATACTGTTTCGAACACGTTAGTTAGATTTAAATATATATTTTACTTTGTGTGTGTGTGTATTTTCATATTTATACAAACACCGTGGGGGTATAGCTCAGTGGTAGAGCATTCGACTGCAGATCGAGAGGTCCCCGGTTCAAACCCGGGTGCCCCCTGAAATTAAATAAAATTTTTGTTCTAAAATCTTCGCGAATTTTTTAGAAATATAATACAATTATTTGATCTTAAAAAGAGATTATGAAGTTTGTATTATGTAAGATAATAAAAAAAAATGATTTTAATTGTTTATAAATGATATTTAGAAAGAATCTGGATTCACATTGTTTCATATAACTTAAGTAGAATAAAATATATATTTTATTTTGTTTGTGTATTTTCATATTTAACGAATTATCTTGGGGGTTTAGCTCAGTGGTAGAGCATTCGACTGCAGATCGAGAGGTCCCAGGGTCCCTCTGATATTAAGTAATTTTTTTGTTCTAATATCTTCGCGAATTTTTTAAAAATATAATCGAATTATCTTAAACTGAGATAAAATAATTAAAGAAACTCTCAGATGTTTTACATAATTAGAGTCACAGAAATAAAATGTTTTTAACAGCTTATGAATGATATTTTGAGACGTTATTGGAATTATACTGTTTCGAACACGTTAGTTAGATTTAAATATATATTTCACTTTGTGTGTGTGTGTATTTTCATATTTATACAAAAACCGTGGGGGTATAGCTCAGTGGTAGAGCATTCGACTGCAAACCCGGGTGCCCCCTGAAATTGAATAATTTTTTTGTTCTAAAATCTTCGCGAATTTTTTAGAAAAATAATCCAATTATATGATCTTAAAAAGAGATTATGAAGTTTGTATTATGTAAGATAATAAAAAAAAATGATTTTAATTGATTATAAATGATATTTAGAAAGGATCTGGATTCACATTGTTTCATATAACTTAAGTAGAATGAAATATATATTTTATTTTGTTTGTGTATTTTCATATTTAACGAATTATCGTGGGGGTTTAGCTCAGTGGTAGAGCATTCGACTGCAGATCGAGATGTCCCAGGGTCCCTCTGATATTAAGTAATTTTTTTGTTCTAATATCTTCGCGAATTTTTTAAAAATATAATCGAATTATCTTAAATTGAGATAAAATAATTAAGGAAACTCTCAGATGTTTTACATAATTAGAGTCACAGAAATAAAATGTTTTTAACAGCTTATGAATGATATTTTGAGACGTAATTGGAATTATACTGTTTCGAACACGTTAGTTAGATTTAAATATATATTTCACTTTGTGTGTGTGTGTATTTTCATATTTATACAAAAACCGTGGGGGTATAGCTCAGTGGTAGAGCATTCGACTGCAGATCGAGAGGTCCCCGGTTCAAACTCGGGTGCCACCTGAAATTAAATAAATTTTTTGTTCTAAAATCTTCGCGAATTTTTTAGAAATATAATCCAATTATATGATCTTAAAAAGAGATTATGAAGTTTGTATTATGTAAGATAATAAAAAAAAAATGATTTTAATTGTTTATAAATGATATTTAGAAAGAATCTGGATTCACATTGTTTCATATAACTTAAGTAGAATGAAATATATATTTTATTTTGTTTGTGTATTTTCATATTTAACGAATTATCGTGGGGGTTTAGCTCAGTGGTAGAGCATTCGACTGCAGATCGAGAGGTCCCAGGGTCCCTCTGATATTAAGTAATTTTTTTGATCTAATATATTCGCGAATTTTTTAAAAATATAATCGAATTATATAATCTTAAACTGAGATAACTTAATTAAAGAAACTCTCAGATGTTTTACTTAATTAGAGTCACAGAAATAAAATGTTTTCAGCAGCTTATGAACGATATTTTGAGAAGTAATTGGAATTATACTGTTTCGAACACGTTAGTTAGATTTAAATATATATTTTACTTTGTGTGTGTGTGTATTTTCATATTTGTGCAAATACCGTGGGGGTATAGCTCAGTGGTAGAGCATTCGACTGCAGATTGAGAGGTCACCGGTTCAACCCCGGGTGCCCACTGACATTAAGTAAACTTTTATTCTAATAACTTCGCGAATATTTTAAAAATATAATCAAAATATATGATCTTAAAAAGAGATGAAGAAATTTTCAGAAGTTTGTATTATGTAAGATAATAAAAAAAATGCTTTTAATTCTTCATAAATGATATTTAGAAAGGAACTGGATTCACATTGTTCCATATAACTTAAGTAAAATGAAATATATATTTTATTTTGTGTGTGTGTATTTTCATATTTATCGAATTACCATGGAAACATAGCTTTGCGGCAGAACACTTGACAGCAGATCGAGAGGTCCCTCTTATATTAAGTAATATTTTTGTTCTAATATCTTCGCGAATTTTTTAAAAATATAATCGAATTATCTTAAACTGAGATAAAATAATTAAAGAAACTCTCAGATGTTTTACATAATTAGAGTCACAGAAATAAAATGTTTTTAACAGCTCATGAATGATATTTTGAGACGTAATTGGAATTATACTGTTTCGAACACGTTAGTTAGATTTAAATATATATTTCACTTTGTGTGTGTGTGTATTTTCATATTTATACAAAAACCGTGGGGGCATAGCTCAGTGGTAGAGCATTCGACTGCAGATCGAGAGGTCCCCGTGTCAAACCCGGGTGCCCCCTGAAATTAAATAAATTTTTTGTTCTAAAATCTTCGCGAATTTTTTAGAAATATAATCCAATTATATGATCTTAAAAAGAGATTATGAAGTTTGTATTATGTAAGATAATAAAAAAAAATGATTTTAATTGTTTATAAATGATATTTAGAAAGAATCTGGATTCACATTGTTTCATATAACTTTAGTAGAATGAAATATATATTTTATTTTGTTTGTGTATTTTCATATTTAATGAATTATCGTGGGGGTTTAGCTCAGTGGTAGAGCATTCGACCGCAGATCGAGAGGTCCCAGGGTCCCTCTGATATTAAGTAATTTTTTTGTTCTAATACATTCGCGAATTTTTTAAAAATATAATCGAATTATATTTTCTTAAAAAGAGATAACTTAATTAAAGAAACTCTCAGATGTTTTACTTAATTAGAGTCACAGAAATAAAATGTTTTCAGCAGCTTATGAACGATATTTTGAGAAGTAATTGGAATTATACTGTTTCGAACACGTTAGTTAGATTTAAATATATATTTTACTTTGTGTGTGTGTGTATTTTCATATTTATACAAAAATCGTGGGGGTATAGCACAGTGGTAGAGCATTCGACTGCAGATCGAGAGGTCCCCGGTTCAAACCCGGGTGCCCCTGAAATTAAATAAAATTTTTGTTCTAAAATCTTCGCGAATTTTTTAGAAATATAATCCAATTATATGATCTTAAAAAGAGATTATGAAGTTTGTATTATGTAAGATAAAAAAAAAAAATGATTTTAATTGATTATAAATGATATTTAGAAAGGATCTGGGTTCACATTGTTTCATATAACTTAAGTAGAATGATATATATATTTTATTTTGTTTGTGTATTTTCATATTTAACGAATTATCGTGGGGGTTTAGCTCAGTGGTAGAGCATTCGACTGCAGATCGAGAGGTCCCAGGGTCCCTCTGATATTAAGTAATTTTTTTGTTCTAATATATTCGCGAATTTTTTAAAAATATAATCGAATTATATTATCTTAAACTGAGATAACTTAATTAAAGAAACTCTCAGATGTTTTACTTAATTAGAGTCACAGAAATAAAATGTTTTCAGCAGCTTATGAACGATATTTTGAGAAGTAATTGGAATTATACTGTTTCGAACACGTTAGTTAGATTTAAATATATATTTTACTTTGTGTGTGTGTGTATTTTCATATTTATACAAACACCGTGGGGGTATAGGTCAGTGGTAGAGCATTCGACTGCAGATCGAGAGGTCCCCGGTTCAAACCCGGGTGCCCCCTGAAATTAAATAAAATTTTTGTTCTAAAATCTTCGCGAATTTTTTAGAAATATAATCCAATTATATGATCTTTAAAAGATATTATGAAGTTTGTATTATGTAAGATAATAAAAAAAAAATGATTTTAATTGATTATAAATGATATTTAGAAAGGAGCTGGATTCACATTGTTTCATATAACTTAAGTAGAATGAAATATATATTTTATTTTGTTTGTGTATTTTCATATTTAACGAATTATCGTGGGGGTTTAGCTCAGTGGTAGAGCATTCGACTGCAGATCGAGAGGTCCCAGGGTCCCTCTGATATTAAGTAATTTTTTTGTTTTAATATATTCGCGAATTTTTAAAAAATATAATCGAATTATATTATCTTAAACTGAGATAACTTAATTAAAGAAACTCTCAGATGTTTTACTTAATTAGAGTCACAGAAATAAAATGTTTTCAGCAGCTTATGAACGATATTTTGAGAAGTAATTGGAATTATACTGTTTCCAACACGTTAGTTAGATTTAAATATATATTTTACTTTGTGTGTGTGTGTATTTTCATATTTATGCAAACACCGTGGGGGTATAACTCAGTGGTAGAGCATTCGACTGCAGATCGAGAGGTCCCCGGTTCAACCCCGGGTGCCCCCTGACATTAAGTAAACTTTTATTCTAATAACTTCGCGAATATTTTAAAAATATAATCAAAATATATGATCTTAAAAAGAGATGAAGAAATTTTCAGAAGTTTGTATTATGTAAGATAATAAAAAAAATTCTTTTAATTCTTCATAAATGATATTTAGAAAGGAACTGGATTCACATTGTTCCATATAACTTAAGTAAAATGAAATATATATTTTATTTTGTGTGTGTGTATTTTCATATTTATCGAATTACTATGGAAACATAGCTTTGCGGCAGAACACTTGACAGCAGATCGAGAGGTTCCTCTTATATTAAGTAATATTTTTGTTCTAATATCTTCGCGAATTTTTTAAAAATATAATCGAATTATCTTAAACTGAGATAAAATAATTAAAGAAACTCTCAGATGTTTTACATAATTAGAGTCACAGAAATAAAATGTTTTTAGCAGCTTATGAACGATATTTTGAGAAGTAATTGGAATTATACTGTTTCGAACACGTTAGTTAGATTTAAATATATATTTTACTTTGTGCGTGTGTGTATTTTCATATTTATACAAAAACCGTGGGGGTATAGCTCAGTGGTAGAGCATTCGACTGCAGATCGAGAGGTCCCCGGTTCAAACCCGGGTGCCCCCTGAAATTAAATAAAATTTTTGTTCTAAAATCTTCGCGAATTTTTTAGAAATATAATCCAATTATATGATCTTAAAAAGAGATTATGAAGTTTGTATTATGTAAGATAAAAAAAAAATATATGATTTTAATTGATTATAAATGATATTTAGAAAGGATCTGGATTCACAATGTTTCATATAACTTAAGTAGAATGAAATATATATTTTATTTTGTTTGTGTATTTTCATATTTAACGAATTATCGTGGGGGTTTAGCTCAGTGGTAGAGCATTCGACTGTTGATCGAGAGTTCCCAGGGTCCCTCTGATATTAAGTAATTTTTTTGTTCTAATATATTCGCGAATTTTTTAAAAATATAATCGAATTATATTATCTTAAACTGAGATAACTTAATTAAAGAAACTCTCAGATGTTTTACTTAATTAGAGTCACAGAAATAAAATGTTTTTAGCAGCTTATGAACGATATTTTGAGAAGTAATTAGAATTATACTGGTTCGAACACGTTAGTTAGATTTAAATATATATTTTACTTTGTGTGTGTGTGTATTTTCATATTTATGCAAATACCGTGGGGGTATAGCTCACTGGTAGAGCATTCGACTGCAGATCGAGAGGTCCCCGGTCCAACCACGGGTGCCCCCGGACATTAAGTAAAATTTTATTCTAATAACTTCGCGAATGTTTTAAAAATATAATCGAAATATATGATCTTAAAATGAGATGAAGAAGTTTTCAGAAGTTTGTATTATGTAAGATAATAAAAAAAATGCTTTTAATTCTTCATAAATGATATTTAGAAAGGAACTGGATTCACATTGTTCCATATAACTTAAGAAAAATGAAATATATATTTTATTTTGTGTGTGTGTATTTTCATATTTATCGAATTACCATGTAAACATAGCTTTGCGGCAGAACACTTGACTGCAGATCGAGATGTCCCTCTTATAGTAAGTAATATTTTTGTTCTAATATCTTCGCGAATTTTTTAAAAATATAATCGAATTATCTTAAACTGAGATAAATTAATTAAAGAAACTCTCAGATGTTTTACATAATTAGAGTCACAGAAATAAAATGTTTTTAACAGCTTATGAATGATATTTTGAGACGTAATTGGAATAATACTGTTTCGAACACGTTAGTTAGATTTAAATATATATTTTACTTTGTGTGTTTGTGTATTTTCATATTTATACAAACACCGTGGGGGTATAGCTCAGTGGTAGAGCATTCGACTGCAGATCGAGAGGTCCCCGGTTCAAACCCGGGTGCCCCCTGAAATTAAATAAAATTTTTGTTCTAAAATCTTCGCGAATTTTTTAGAAATATAATCCAATTATATGATCTTAAAAAGAGATTATGAAGTTTGTATTATGTAAGATAAAAAAAAAAATATGATTTTAATTGATTATAAATGATATTTAGAAAGGATCTGGATTCACATTGTTTCATATAACTTAAGTAGAATGAAATATATATTTTATTTTGTTTGTGTATTTTCATATTTAACGAATTATCGTGGGGGTTTAGCTCAGTGGTAGAGCATTCGACTGCAGATCGAGAGGTCCCAGGGTCCCTCTGATATTAAGTAATTTTTTTGTTCTAATATATTCGCGAATTTTTTAAAAATATAATCGAATTATATTATCTTAAACTGAGATAACTTAATTAAAGAAACTCTCAGATGTTTTACTTAATTAGAGTCACAGAAATAAAATGTTTTCAGCAGCTTATGAACGATATTTTGAGAAGTAATTGGAATTATACTGTTTCGAACACGTTAGTTAGATTTAAATATATATTTTACTTTGTGTGTGTGTGTATTTTCATATTTATTCAAATACCGTGGGGGTATAGCTCAGTGGTAGAGCATTCGACTGCAGATCGAGAGGTCCCCGGGTGCCCCCTGACATTAAGTAAAATTTTATTCTAATAACTTCGCGAATATTTTAAAAATATAATCGAAATATATGATCTTAAAATGAGATGAAGAAGTTTTCAGAAGTTTGTATTATGTAAGATAATAAAAAAAATGCTTTTAATTCTTCATAAATGATATTTAGAAAGGAACTGGATTCACATTGTTCCATATAACTTAAGTAAAATGAAATATATATTTTATTTTGTGTGTGTGTATTTTCATATTTATCGAATTACCATGTAAACATAGCTTTGCGGCAGAACACTTGACTGCAGATCGAGATGTCCCTCTTATATTAAGTAATATTTTTGTTCTAATATCTTCGCGAATTTTTTAAAAATATAATCGAATTATCTTAAACTGAGATAAATTAATTAAAGAAACTCTCAGATGTTTTACATAATTAGAGTCACAGAAATAAAATGTTTTTAACAGCTTATGAATGATATTTTGAGACGTAATTGGAATAATACTGTTTCGAACACGTTAGTTAGATTTAAATATATATTTTACTTTGTGTGTGTGTGTATTTTCATATTTATACAAACACCGTGGGGGTATAGCTCAGTGGTAGAGCATTCGACTGCAGATCGAGAGGTCCCCGGTTCAAACCCGGGTGCCCCCTGAAATTAAATAAAATTTTTGTTCTAAAATCTTCGCGAATTTTTTAGAAATATAATCCAATTATATGATCTTAAAAAGATATTATGAAGTTTGTATTATGTAAGATAATAAAAAAAAAAATGATTTTAATTGATTATAAATGATATTTAGAAAGGATCTGGATTCACATTGTTTCATATAACTTAAGTAGAATGAAATATATATTTTATTTTGTTTATGTATTTTCATATTTAACGAATTATCGTGGGGGTTTAGCTCAGTGGTAGAGCATTCGACTGCAGATGGAGAGGTCCCAGGGTCCCTCTGATATTAAGTAATTTTTTTGTTCTAATATATTCGCGAATTTTTTAAAAATATAATCGAATTATATTATCTTAAACTGAGATAACTTAATTAAAGAAACTCTCAGATGTTTTACTTAATTAGAGTCACAGAAATAAAATGTTTTCAGCAGCTTATGAACGATATTTTGAGAAGTAATTGGAATTATACTGTTTCGAACACATTGGTTAGATTTAAATATATATTTTACTTTGTGTGTGTGTGTATTTTCATATTTATACAAACACCGTGGAGGTATAGCTCAGTGGTAGAGCATTCGACTGCAGATCGAGAGGTCCCCGGATAAACCCCGGGTGCCCCCTGACATTATGTAAACTTTTATTCTAATAACTTCGCGAATATTTTAAAAATGTAATCAAAATATAAGATCTTAAAAAGAGATGCAGAAGTTTGTATTATGTAAGATAATAAAAAAAATGCTTTTAATTCTTCATAAATGATATTTAGAAAGGAACTGGATTCACATTGTTACATATAACTTAAGTAAAATGAAATATATATTTTATTTTGTGTGTGTGTATTTTCATATTTATCGAATTACCATGTAAACATAGCTTTGCGGCAGAACACTTGACTGCAGATCGAGATGTCCCTCTTATAGTAAGTAATATTTTTGTTCTAATATCTTCGCGAATTTTTTAAAAATATAATCGAATTATCTTAAACTGAGATAAATTAATTAAAGAAACTCTCAGATGTTTTACATAATTAGAGTCACAGAAATAAAATGTTTTTAACAGCTTATAAATGATATTTTGAGAGGTAATTGGAATTATACTGTTTCGAACACGTTAGTTAGATTTAAATATATATTTCACTTTGTGTGTGTGTGTATTTTCATATTAATACAAAAACCGTGGGGGTATAGCTCAGTGGTAGAGCATTCGACTGCAGATCGAGAGGTCCCCGGTTCAAACCCGGGTGCCCCCTGAAATTAAATAAATTTTTTGTTCTAAAATCTTCGCGAATTTTTTAGAAATATAATCCAATTATATGATCTTAAAAAGAGATTATGAAGTTTGTATTATGTAAGATAATAAAAAAAAATGATTTTAATTGTTTATAAAAGATATTTAGAAAGAATCTGGATTCACATTGTTTCATATAACTTAAGTAGAATGAAATATATATTTTATTTTGTTTGTGTATTTTCATATTTAACGAATTATCGTGGGGGTTTAGCTCAGTGGTAGAGCATTCGACTGCAGATCGAGAGGTCCCAGGGTCCCTCTGATATTAAGTAATTTTTTTGTTCTAATATATTCGCGAATTTTTTAAAAATATAATCGAATTATATTATCTTAAAAAGAGATAACTTAATTAAAGAAACTCTCAGATGTTTTACTTAATTAGAGTCACAGAAATAAAATGTTTTCAGCAGCTTATGAACGATATTTTGAGAAGTAATTGGAATTATACTGTTTCGAACACGTTGGTTAGATTTAAATATATATTTTACTTTGTGTGTGCGTGTATTTTCATATTTACACAAAAAACGTGGGGGTATAGCTCAGTGGTAGAGCATTCGACTGCAGATCGAGAGGTCCCCGGTTCAAACCCGGGTGCCCCCTGAAATTAAACAAAATTTTTGTTCTAAAATCTTCGCGAATTTTTTAGAAATATAATCCAATTATATGATCTTAAAAAGAGATTATGAAGTTTGTATTATGTAAGATAAAAAAAAAATGATTTTTATGGATTATAAATGATATTTAGAAAGGATCTGGATTCACATTGTTTCATATAACTTAAGTAGAATGAAATATATATTTTATTTTGTTTGTGTATTTTCATATTTAACGAATTATCGTGGGGGTTTAGCTCAGTGGTAGAGCATTCGACTGCAGATCGAGAGGTCCCAGGGTCCCTCTGATATTAAGTAATTTTTTTGTTCTAATATATTCGCGAATTTTTTAAAAATATAATCGAATTATATTATCTTAAACTGAGATAACTTAATTAAAGAAACTCTCAGATGTTTTACTTAATTAGAGTCACAGAAATAAAATGTTTTCAGCAGCTTATGAACGATATTTTGAGAAGTAATTGGAATTATACTGTTTCGAACACATTGGTTAGATTTAAATATATATTTTACTTTGTGTGTGTGTGTATTTTCATATTTATACAAACACCGTGGAGGTATAGCTCAGTGGTAGAGCATTCGACTGCAGATCGAGAGGTCCCCGGATAAACCCCGGGTGCCCCCTGACATTATGTAAACTTTTATTCTAATAACTTCGCGAATATTTTAAAAATGTAATCAAAATATAAGATCTTAAAAAGAGATGCAGAAGTTTGTATTATGTAAGATAATAAAAAAAATGCTTTTAATTCTTCATAAATGATATTTAGAAAGGAACTGGATTCACATTGTTCCATATAACTTAAGAAAAATGAAATATATATTTTATTTTGTGTGTGTGTATTTTCATATTTATCGAATTACCATGTAAACATAGCTTTGCGGCAGAACACTTGACTGCAGATCGAGATGTCCCTCTTATAGTAAGTAATATTTTTGTTCTAATATCTTCGCGAATTTTTTAAAAATATAATCGAATTATCTTAAACTGAGATAAATTAATTAAAGAAACTCTCAGATGTTTTACATAATTAGAGTCACAGAAATAAAATGTTTTTAACAGCTTATGAATGATATTTTGAGACGTAATTGGAATAATACTGTTTCGAACACGTTAGTTAGATTTAAATATATATTTTACTTTGTGTGTTTGTGTATTTTCATATTTATACAAACACCGTGGGGGTATAGCTCAGTGGTAGAGCATTCGACTGCAGATCGAGAGGTCCCCGGTTCAAACCCGGGTGCCCCCTGAAATTAAATAAAATTTTTGTTCTAAAATCTTCGCGAATTTTTTAGAAATATAATCCAATTATATGATCTTAAAAAGAGATTATGAAGTTTGTATTATGTAAGATAAAAAAAAAAATATGATTTTAATTGATTATAAATGATATTTAGAAAGGATCTGGATTCACATTGTTTCATATAACTTAAGTAGAATGAAATATATATTTTATTTTGTTTGTGTATTTTCATATTTAACGAATTATCGTGGGGGTTTAGCTCAGTGGTAGAGCATTCGACTGCAGATCGAGAGGTCCCAGGGTCCCTCTGATATTAAGTAATTTTTTTGTTCTAATATATTCGCGAATTTTTTAAAAATATAATCGAATTATATTATCTTAAACTGAGATAACTTAATTAAAGAAACTCTCAGATGTTTTACTTAATTAGAGTCACAGAAATAAAATATTTTCAGCAGCTTATGAACGATATTTTGAGAAGTAATTGGAATTATACTGTTTCGAACACGTTAGTTAGATTTAAATATATATTTTACTTTGTGTGTGTGTGTATTTTCATATTTATTCAAATACCGTGGGGGTATAGCTCAGTGGTAGAGCATTCGACTGCAGATCGAGAGGTCCCCGGTTTAACCCCGGGTGCCCCCTGACATTAAGTAAAATTTTATTCTAATAACTTCGCGAATATTTTAAAAATATAATCGAAATATATGATCTTAAAATGAGATGAAGAAGTTTTCAGAAGTTTGTATTATGTAAGATAATAAAAAAAATGCTTTTAATTCTTCATAAATGATATTTAGAAAGGAACTGGATTCACATTGTTCCATATAACTTAAGTAAAATGAAATATATATTTTATTTTGTGTGTGTGTATTTTCATATTTATCGAATTACCATGTAAACATAGCTTTGCGGCAGAACACTTGACTGCAGATCGAGATGTCCCTCTTATATTAAGTAATATTTTTGTTCTAATATCTTCGCGAATTTTTTAAAAATATAATCGAATTATCTTAAACTGAGATAAATTAATTAAAGAAACTCTCAGATGTTTTACATAATTAGAGTCACAGAAATAAAATGTTTTTAACAGCTTATGAATGATATTTTGAGACGTAATTGGAATAATACTGTTTCGAACACGTTAGTTAGATTTAAATATATATTTTACTTTGTGTGTGTGTGTATTTTCATATTTATACAAAAACCGTGGGGATATAGCTCAGTGGTAGAGCATTCGACTGCAGATCGAGAGGTCCCCGGTTCAAATCCGGGTGCCCCCTGAAATTAAATAAAATTTTTATTCTAAAGTCTTCGCGAATTTTTTAGAAATATAATCCAATTATATGATCTTAAAAAGAGATTATGAAGTTTGTATTATGTAAGATAAAAAAAAAATGATTTTAATTGATTATAAATGATATTTAGAAAGGATCTGGATTCACATTGTTTAATATAACTTAAGTAGAATGAAATATATATTTTATTTTGTTTGTGTATTTTCATATTTAACGAATTATCGTGGGGGTTTAGCTCAGTGGTAGAGCATTCGACTGCAGATCGAGAGGTCCCAGGGTCCCTCTGATATTAAGTAATTTTTTTGTTCTAATATATTCGCGAATTTTTGAAAAATATAATCGAATTATATTATCTTAAACTGAGATAACTTAATTAAAGAAACTCTCAGATGTTTTACTTAATTAGAGTCACAGAAATAAAATGTTTTCAGCAGCTTATGAACGATATTTTGAGAAGTAATTGGAATTATACTGTTTCGAACACGTTAGTTAGCATTAAATATATATTTTACTTTGTGTGTGTGTGTATTTTCATATTTATGCAAATACCGTGGGGGTATAGCTCAGTGGTAGAGCATTCGACTGCAGATCGAGAGGTCCCCGGTTCAACCCCGGGTGCCCCCTGACATTAAGTAAAATTTTATTCTAATAACTTCGCGAATATTTTAAAAATATAATCGAAATGTATGATCTTAAAATGAGATGAAGAAGTTTTCAGAAGTTTGTATTATGTAAGATAATAAAAAAAATGCTTTTAATTCTTCATAAATGATATTTAGAAAGGAACTGGATTCACATTGTTCCATATAACTTAAGTAAAATGAAATATATATTTTATTTTGTGTGTGTGTATTTTCATATTTATCGAATTACCATGTAAACATAGCTTTGCGGCAGAACACTTGACTGCAGATCGAGATGTCCCTCTTATATTAAGTAATATTTTTGTTCTAATATCTTCGCGAATTTTTTAAAAATATAATCGAATTATCTTAAACTGAGATAAATTAATTAAAGAAACTCTCAGATGTTTTACATAATTAGAGTCACAGAAATAAAATGTTTTTAACAGCTTATGAATGATATTTTGAGACGTAATTGGAATAATACTGTTTCGAACACGTTAGTTAGATTTAAATATATATTTTACTTTGTGTGTGTGTGTATTTTCATATTTATACAAAAACCGTGGGGGTATAGCTCAGTGGTAGAGCATTCGACTGCAGATCGAGAGGTCCCCGGTTCAAACCCGGGTGCCCCCTGAAATTAAATAAAATTTTTGTTCTAAAATCTTCGCGAATTTTTTAGAAATATAATCCAATTATATGATCTTAAAAAGATATTATGAAGTTTGTATTATGTAAGATAATAAAAAAAAAATGATTTTAATTGATTATAAATGATATTTAGAAAGGATCTGGATTCACATTGTTTCATATAACTTAAGTAGAATGAAATATATATTTTATTTTGTTTGTGTATTTTCATATTTAACGAATTATCGTGGGGGTTTAGCTCAGTGGTAGAGCATTCGACTGCAGATCGAGAGGTCCCAGGGTCCCTCTGATATTAAGTAATTTTTTTGTTCTAATATATTCGCGAATTTTTTAAAAATATAATCGAATTATATTATCTTAAACTGAGATAACTTAATTAAAGAAACTCTCAGATGTTTTACTTAATTAGAGTCACAGAAATAAAATGTTTTCAGCAGCTTATGAACGATATTTTGAGAAGTAATTGGAATTATACTGTTTCGAACACGTTAGTTAGATTTAAATATATATTTTACTTTGTGTGTGTGTGTATTTTCATATTTATACAAACACCGTGGGGGTATAGCTCAGTGGTAGAGCATTCGACTGCAGATCGAGAGGTCCCCGGTTCAAACCCGGGTGCCCCCTGAAATTAAATAAAATTTTTGTTCTAAAATCTTCGCGAATTTTTTAGAAATATAATCCAATTATATGATCTTAAAAAGATATTATGAAGTTTGTATTATGTAAGATAATAAAAAAAAAATGATTTTAATTGATTATAAATGATATTTAGAAAGGATCTGGATTCACATTGTTTCATATAACTTAAGTAGAATGAAATATATATTTTATTTTGTTTATGTATTTTCATATTTAACGAATTATCGTGGGGGTTTAGCTCAGTGGTAGAGCATTCGACTGCAGATGGAGAGGTCCCAGGGTCCCTCTGATATTAAGTAATTTTTTTGTTCTAATATATTCGCGAATTTTTTAAAAATATAATCGAATTATATTATCTTAAACTGAGATAACTTAATTAAAGAAACTCTCAGATGTTTTACTTAATTAGAGTCACAGAAATAAAATGTTTTCAGCAGCTTATGAACGATATTTTGAGAAGTAATTGGAATTATACTGTTTCGAACACATTGGTTAGATTTAAATATATATTTTACTTTGTGTGTGTGTGTATTTTCATATTTATACAAACACCGTGGAGGTATAGCTCAGTGGTAGAGCATTCGACTGCAGATCGAGAGGTCCCCGGATAAACCCCGGGTGCCCCCTGACATTATGTAAACTTTTATTCTAATAACTTCGCGAATATTTTAAAAATGTAATCAAAATATAAGATCTTAAAAAGAGATGCAGAAGTTTGTATTATGTAAGATAATAAAAAAAATGCTTTTAATTCTTCATAAATGATATTTAGAAAGGAACTGGATTCACATTGTTACATATAACTTAAGTAAAATGAAATATATATTTTATTTTGTGTGTGTGTATTTTCATATTTATCGAATTACCATGGAAACATAGCTTTGCGGCAGAACACTTGACAGCAGATCGAGAGGTCCCTCTTATATTAAGTAATATTTTTGTTCTAATATCTTCGCGAATTTTTTAAAAATATAATCGAATTATCTTAAACTGAGATAAAATAATTAAAGAAACTCTCAGATGTTTTACATAATTAGAGTCACAGAAATAAAATGTTTTTAACAGCTTATGAATGATATTTTGAGAGGTAATTGGAATTATACTGTTTCGAACACGTTAGTTAGATTTAAATATATATTTCACTTTGTGTGTGTGTGTATTTTCATATTAATACAAAAACCGTGGGGGTATAGCTCAGTGGTAGAGCATTCGACTGCAGATCGAGAGGTCCCCGGTTCAAACCCGGGTGCCCCCTGAAATTAAATAAATTTTTTGTTCTAAAATCTTCGCGAATTTTTTAGAAATATAATCCAATTATATGATCTTAAAAAGAGATTATGAAGTTTGTATTATGTAAGATAATAAAAAAAAATGATTTTAATTGTTTATAAAAGATATTTAGAAAGAATCTGGATTCACATTGTTTCATATAACTTAAGTAGAATGAAATATATATTTTATTTTGTTTGTGTATTTTCATATTTAACGAATTATCGTGGGGGTTTAGCTCAGTGGTAGAGCATTCGACTGCAGATCGAGAGGTCCCAGGGTCCCTCTGATATTAAGTAATTTTTTTGTTCTAATATATTCGCGAATTTTTTAAAAATATAATCGAATTATATTATCTTAAAAAGAGATAACTTAATTAAAGAAACTCTCAGATGTTTTACTTAATTAGAGTCACAGAAATAAAATGTTTTCAGCAGCTTATGAACGATATTTTGAGAAGTAATTGGAATTATACTGTTTCGAACACGTTGGTTAGATTTAAATATATATTTTACTTTGTGTGTGCGTGTATTTTCATATTTACACAAAAAACGTGGGGGTATAGCTCAGTGGTAGAGCATTCGACTGCAGATCGAGAGGTCCCCGGTTCAAACCCGGGTGCCCCCTGAAATTAAACAAAATTTTTGTTCTAAAATCTTCGCGAATTTTTTAGAAATATAATCCAATTATATGATCTTAAAAAGAGATTATGAAGTTTGTATTATGTAAGATAAAAAAAAAATGATTTTTATGGATTATAAATGATATTTAGAAAGGATCTGGATTCACATTGTTTCATATAACTTAAGTAGAATGAAATATATATTTTATTTTGTTTGTGTATTTTCATATTTAACGAATTATCGTGGGGGTTTAGCTCAGTGGTAGAGCATTCGACTGCAGATCGAGAGGTCCCAGGGTCCCTCTGATATTAAGTAATTTTTTTGTTCTAATATATTCGCGAATTTTTTAAAAATATAATCGAATTATATTATCTTAAACTGAGATAACTTAATTAAAGAAACTCTCAGATGTTTTACTTAATTAGAGTCACAGAAATAAAATGTTTTCAGCAGCTTATGAACGATATTTTGAGAAGTAATTGGAATTATACTGTTTCGAACACATTGGTTAGATTTAAATATATATTTTACTTTGTGTGTGTGTGTATTTTCATATTTATACAAACACCGTGGAGGTATAGCTCAGTGGTAGAGCATTCGACTGCAGATCGAGAGGTCCCCGGATAAACCCCGGGTGCCCCCTGACATTATGTAAACTTTTATTCTAATAACTTCGCGAATATTTTAAAAATGTAATCAAAATATAAGATCTTAAAAAGAGATGCAGAAGTTTGTATTATGTAAGATAATAAAAAAAATGCTTTTAATTCTTCATAAATGATATTTAGAAAGGAACTGGATTCACATTGTTACATATAACTTAAGTAAAATGAAATATATATTTTATTTTGTGTGTGTGTATTTTCATATTTATCGAATTACCATGGAAACATAGCTTTGCGGCAGAACACTTGACAGCAGATCGAGAGGTCCCTCTTATATTAAGTAATATTTTTGTTCTAATATCTTCGCGAATTTTTTAAAAATATAATCGAATTATCTTAAACTGAGATAAAATAATTAAAGAAACTCTCAGATGTTTTACATAATTAGAGTCACAGAAATAAAATGTTTTTAACAGCTTATGAATGATATTTTGAGAGGTAATTGGAATTATACTGTTTCGAACACGTTAGTTAGATTTAAATATATATTTCACTTTGTGTGTGTGTGTATTTTCATATTAATACAAAAACCGTGGGGGTATAGCTCAGTGGTAGAGCATTCGACTGCAGATCGAGAGGTCCCAGGGTCCCTCTGATATTAAGTAATTTTTTTGTTCTAATATATTCGCGAATTTTTTAAAAATATAATCGAATTATATTATCTTAAACTGAGATAACTTAATTAAAGAAACTCTCAGATGTTTTACTTAATTAGAGTCACAGAAATAAAATGTTTTCAGCAGCTTATGAACGATATTTTGAGAAGTAATTGGAATTATACTGTTTCGAACACGTTGGTTAGATTTAAATATATATTTTACTTTGTGTGTGCGTGTATTTTCATATTTACACAAAAAACGTGGGGGTATAGCTCAGTGGTAGAGCATTCGACTGCAGATCGAGAGGTCCCCGGTTCAAACCCGGGTGCCCCCTGAAATTAAACAAAATTTTTGTTCTAAAATCTTCGCGAATTTTTTAGAAATATAATCCAATTATATGATCTTAAAAAGAGATTATGAAGTTTGTATTATGTAAGATAAAAAAAAAATGATTTTTATGGATTATAAATGATATTTAGAAAGGATCTGGATTCACATTGTTTCATATAACTTAAGTAGAATGAAATATATATTTTATTTTGTTTGTGTATTTTCATATTTAACGAATTATCGTGGGGGTTTAGCTCAGTGGTAGAGCATTCGACTGCAGATGGAGAGGTCCCAGGGTCCCTCTGATATTAAGTAATTTTTTTGTTCTAATATATTCGCGAATTTTTTAAAAATATAATCGAATTATATTATCTTAAACTGAGATAACTTAATTAAAGAAACTCTCAGATGTTTTACTTAATTAGAGTCACAGAAATAAAATGTTTTCAGCAGCTTATGAACGATATTTTGAGAAGTAATTGGAATTATACTGTTTCGAACACATTGGTTAGATTTAAATATATATTTTACTTTGTGTGTGTGTGTATTTTCATATTTATACAAACACCGTGGAGGTATAGCTCAGTGGTAGAGCATTCGACTGCAGATCGAGAGGTCCCCGGATAAACCCCGGGTGCCCCCTGACATTATGTAAACTTTTATTCTAATAACTTCGCGAATATTTTAAAAATGTAATCAAAATATAAGATCTTAAAAAGAGATGCAGAAGTTTGTATTATGTAAGATAATAAAAAAAATGCTTTTAATTCTTCATAAATGATATTTAGAAAGGAACTGGATTCACATTGTTACATATAACTTAAGTAAAATGAAATATATATTTTATTTTGTGTGTGTGTATTTTCATATTTATCGAATTACCATGGAAACATAGCTTTGCGGCAGAACACTTGACAGCAGATCGAGAGGTCCCTCTTATATTAAGTAATATTTTTGTTCTAATATCTTCGCGAATTTTTTAAAAATATAATCGAATTATCTTAAACTGAGATAAAATAATTAAAGAAACTCTCAGATGTTTTACATAATTAGAGTCACAGAAATAAAATGTTTTTAACAGCTTATGAATGATATTTTGAGAGGTAATTGGAATTATACTGTTTCGAACACGTTAGTTAGATTTAAATATATATTTCACTTTGTGTGTGTGTGTATTTTCATATTAATACAAAAACCGTGGGGGTATAGCTCAGTGGTAGAGCATTCGACTGCAGATCGAGAGGTCCCCGGTTCAAACCTGGGTGCCCCCTGAAATTAAATAAATTTTTTGTTCTAAAATCTTCGCGAATTTTTTAGAAATATAATCCAATTATATGATCTTAAAAAGAGATTATGAAGTTTGTATTATGTAAGATAATAAAAAAAAATGATTTTAATTGTTTATAAAAGATATTTAGAAAGAATCTGGATTCACATTGTTTCATATAACTTAAGTAGAATGAAATATATATTTTATTTTGTTTGTGTATTTTCATATTTAACGAATTATCGTGGGGGTTTAGCTCAGTGGTAGAGCATTCGACTGCAGATCGAGAGGTCCCAGGGTCCCTCTGATATTAAGTAATTTTTTTGTTCTAATATATTCGCGAATTTTTTAAAAATATAATCGAATTATATTATCTTAAAAAGAGATAACTTAATTAAAGAAACTCTCAGATGTTTTACTTAATTAGAGTCACAGAAATAAAATGTTTTCAGCAGCTTATGAACGATATTTTGAGAAGTAATTGGAATTATACTGTTTCGAACACGTTGGTTAGATTTAAATATATATTTTACTTTGTGTGTGCGTGTATTTTCATATTTACACAAAAAACGTGGGGGTATAGCTCAGTGGTAGAGCATTCGACTGCAGATCGAGAGGTCCCCGGTTCAAACCCGGGTGCCCCCTGAAATTAAACAAAATTTTTGTTCTAAAATCTTCGCGAATTTTTTAGAAATATAATCCAATTATATGATCTTAAAAAGAGATTATGAAGTTTGTATTATGTAAGATAAAAAAAAAATGATTTTTATGGATTATAAATGATATTTAGAAAGGATCTGGATTCACATTGTTTCATATAACTTAAGTAGAATGAAATATATATTTTATTTTGTTTGTGTATTTTCATATTTAACGAATTATCGTGGGGGTTTAGCTCAGTGGTAGAGCATTCGACTGCAGATCGAGAGGTCCCAGGGTCCCTCTGATATTAAGTAATTTTTTTGTTCTAATATATTCGCGAATTTTTTAAAAATATAATCGAATTATATTATCTTAAAAAGAGATAACTTAATTAAAGAAACTCTCAGATGTTTTACTTAATTAGAGTCACAGAAATAAAATGTTTTCAGCAGCTTATGAACGATATTTTGAGAACTAATTGGAATTATACTGTTTCGAACACGTTAGTTAGATTTAAATATATATTTTACTTTGTGTGTGTGTGTATTTTCATATTTATGCAAATACCGTGGGGGTATAGCTCAGTGGTAGAGCATTCGACTGCAGATCGAGAGGTCCCCGGTTCAACCCCGGGTGCCCCCTAACATTAAGTAAAATTTTATTCTAATAACTTCGCGAATATTTTAAAAATATAATCGAAATATATGATCTTAAAATGAGATGAAGAAGTTTTGAGAAGTTTGTATTATGTAAGATAATAAAAAAAATGCTTCTAATTCTTCATAAATGATATTTAGAAAGGAACTGGATTCACACTGTTCCATATAACTTAAGTAAAATGAAATATATATTTTATTTTGTGTGTGTGTATTTTCATATTTATCGAATTACCATGTAAACATAGCTTTGCGGCAGAACACTTGACTGCAGATCGAGATGTCCCTCTTATATTAAGTAATATTTTTGTTCTAATATCTTCGCGAATTTTTTAAAAATATAATCGAATTATCTTAAACTGAGATAAATTAATTAAAGAAACTCTCAGATGTTTTACATAATTAGAGTCACAGAAATAAAATGTTTTTAACAGCTTATGAATGATATTTTGAGACGTAATTGGAATAATACTGTTTCGAACACGTTAGTTAGATTTAAATATATATTTTACTTTGTGTGTGTGTGTATTTTCATATTTATACAAAAACCGTGGGGGTATAGCTCAGTGGTAGAGCATTCGACTGCAGATCGAGAGGTCCCCGGTTCAAACCCGGGTGCCCCCTGAAATTAAATAAAATTTTTGTTCTAAAATCTTCGCGAATTTTTTAGAAATATAATCCAATTATATGATCTTAAAAAGAGATTATGAAGTTTGTATTATGTAAGATAAAAAAAAAATGATTTTAATTGATTATAAATGATATTTAGAAAGGATCTGGATTCACATTCTTCAATATAACTTAAGTAGAATGAAATATATATTTTATTTTGTTTGTGTATTTTCATATTTAACGAATTATCGTGGGGGTTTAGCTTAGTGGTAGAGCATTCGACTGCAGATCGAGAGGTCCCAGGGTCCCTCTGATATTAAGTAATTTTTTTGATCTAATATATTCGCGAATTTTTTAAAAATATAATCGAATTATATTATCTTAAACTGAGATAACTTAATTAAAGAAACTCTCAGATGTTTTACTTAATTAGAGTCACAGAAATAAAATGTTTTCAGCAGCTTATGAACGAAATTTTGAGAAGTAATTGGAATTATACTGTTTCGAACACGTTAGTTAGATTTAAATATATATTTTACTTTGTGTGTGTGTGTATTTTCATATTTGTGCAAATACCGTGGGGGTATAGCTCAGTGGTAGAGCATTCGACTGCAGATTGAGACGTCCCCGTTTCAACCCCGGGTGCCCCCTGACATTAAGTAAAATTTTATTCTAATAACTTCGCGAATATTTTAAAAATATAATCGAAATATATGATCTTAAAATGAGATGAAGAAGTTTTCAGAAGTTTGTATTATGTAAGATAATAAAAAAAATGCTTTTAATTCTTCATAAATGATATTTAGAAAGGAACTGGATTCACATTGTTCCATATAACTTAAGTAAAATGAAATATATATTTTATTTTGTGTGTGTGTATTTTCATATTTATCGAATTACCATGTAAACATAGCTTTGTGGCAGAACACTTGACTGCAGATCGAGATGTCCCTCTTATATTAAGTAATATTTTTGTTCTAATATCTTCGCGAATTTTTTAAAAATATAATCGAATTATCTTAAACTGAGATAAATTAATTAAAGAAACTCTCAGATGTTTTACATAATTAGAGTCACAGAAATAAAATGTTTTTAACAGCTTATGAATGATATTTTGAGACGTAATTGGAATAATACTGTTTCGAACACGTTAGTTAGATTTAAATATATATTTTACTTTGTGTGTGTGTGTATTTTCATATTTATACAAAAACCGTGGGGGTATAGCTCAGTGGTAGAGCATTCGACTGCAGATCGAGAGGTCCCCGGTTCAAACCCGGGTGCCCCCTGAAATTAAATAAAATTTTTGTTCTAAAATCTTCGCGAATTTTTTAGAAATATAATCCAATTATATGATCTTAAAAAGAGATTATGAAGTTTGTATTATGTAAGATAAAAAAAAAATGATTTTAATTGATTATAAATGATATTTAGAAAGGATCTGGATTCACATTGTTTCATATAACTTAAGTAGAATGAAATATATATTTTATTTTGTTTGTGTATTTTCATATTTAACGAATTATCGTGGGGGTTTAGCTCAGTGGTAGAGCATTCGACTGCAGATCGAGAGGTCCCAGGGTCCCTCTGATATTAAGTAATTTTTTTGTTCTAATATATTCGCGAATTTTTTAAAAATATAATCGAATTATATTATCTTAAAAAGAGATAACTTAATTAAAGAAACTCTCAGATGTTTTACTTAATTAGAGTCACAGAAATAAAATGTTTTCAGCAGCTTATGAACGATATTTTGAGAAGTAATTGGAATTATTCTGTTTCGAACACGTTATTTAGATTTAAATATATATTTTACTTTGTGTGTGTGTGTATTTCCATATTTATACAAAAACCGTGGGGGTATAGCTCAGTGGTAGAGCATTCGACTGCAGATCGAGAGGTCCCCGGTTCAAACCCGGGTGCCCCCTGAAATTAAATAAAATTTTTGTTCTAAAATCTTCGCGAATTTTTTAGAAATATAATCCAATTATATGATCTTAAAAAGAGATTATGTAGTTTGTATTATGTAAGATAAAAAAAAAAAATGATTTTTATGGATTATAAATGATATTTAGAAAGGATCTGGATTCACATTGTTTCATATAACTTAAGTAGAATGAAATATATATTTTATTTTGTTTGTGTATTTTCATATTTAACGAATTATCGTGGGGGTTTAGCTCAGTGGTAGAGCATTCGACTGCAGATCGAGAGGTCCCAGGGTCCCTCTGATATTAAGTAATTTTTTTGTTCTAATATATTCGCGAATTTTTTAAAAATATAATCGAATTATATTATCTTAAACTGAGATAACTTAATTAAAGAAACTCTCAGATGTTTTACTTAATTAGAGTCACAGAAATAAAATGTTTTCAGCAGCTTATGAACGATATTTTGAGAAGTAATTGGAATTATACTGTTTCGAACACGTTGGTTAGATTTAAATATATATTTTACTTTGTGTGTGCGTGTATTTTCATATTTACACAAAAAACGTGGGGGTATAGCTCAGTGGTAGAGCATTCGACTGCAGATCGAGAGGTCCCCGGTTCAAACCCGGGTGCCCCCTGAAATTAAACAAAATTTTTGTTCTAAAATCTTCGCGAATTTTTTAGAAATATAATCCAATTATATGATCTTAAAAAGAGATTATGAAGTTTGTATTATGTAAGATAAAAAAAAAATGATTTTTATGGATTATAAATGATATTTAGAAAGGATCTGGATTCACATTGTTTCATATAACTTAAGTAGAATGAAATATATATTTTATTTTGTTTGTGTATTTTCATATTTAACGAATTATCGTGGGGGTTTAGCTCAGTGGTAGAGCATTCGACTGCAGATGGAGAGGTCCCAGGGTCCCTCTGATATTAAGTAATTTTTTTGTTCTAATATATTCGCGAATTTTTTAAAAATATAATCGAATTATATTATCTTAAACTGAGATAACTTAATTAAAGAAACTCTCAGATGTTTTACTTAATTAGAGTCACAGAAATAAAATGTTTTCAGCAGCTTATGAACGATATTTTGAGAAGTAATTGGAATTATACTGTTTCGAACACATTGGTTAGATTTAAATATATATTTTACTTTGTGTGTGTGTGTATTTTCATATTTATACAAACACCGTGGAGGTATAGCTCAGTGGTAGAGCATTCGACTGCAGATCGAGAGGTCCCCGGATAAACCCCGGGTGCCCCCTGACATTATGTAAACTTTTATTCTAATAACTTCGCGAATATTTTAAAAATGTAATCAAAATATAAGATCTTAAAAAGAGATGCAGAAGTTTGTATTATGTAAGATAATAAAAAAAATGCTTTTAATTCTTCATAAATGATATTTAGAAAGGAACTGGATTCACATTGTTACATATAACTTAAGTAAAATGAAATATATATTTTATTTTGTGTGTGTGTATTTTCATATTTATCGAATTACCATGGAAACATAGCTTTGCGGCAGAACACTTGACAGCAGATCGAGAGGTCCCTCTTATATTAAGTAATATTTTTGTTCTAATATCTTCGCGAATTTTTTAAAAATATAATCGAATTATCTTAAACTGAGATAAAATAATTAAAGAAACTCTCAGATGTTTTACATAATTAGAGTCACAGAAATAAAATGTTTTTAACAGCTTATGAATGATATTTTGAGAGGTAATTGGAATTATACTGTTTCGAACACGTTAGTTAGATTTAAATATATATTTCACTTTGTGTGTGTGTGTATTTTCATATTAATACAAAAACCGTGGGGGTATAGCTCAGTGGTAGAGCATTCGACTGCAGATCGAGAGGTCCCCGGTTCAAACCCGGGTCTCCCTGAAATTAAATAAACTTTTTGTTCTAAAATCTTCGCGAATTTTTTAGAAATATAATCCAATTATATGATCTTAAAAAGAGATTATGAAGTTTGTATTATGTAAGATAATAAAAAAAAATGATTTTAATTGTTTATAAAAGATATTTAGAAAGAATCTGGATTCACATTGTTTCATATAACTTAAGTAGAATGAAATATATATTTTATTTTGTTTGTGTATTTTCATATTTAACGAATTATCGTGGGGGTTTAGCTCAGTGGTAGAGCATTCGACTGCAGATCGAGAGGTCCCAGGGTCCCTCTGATATTAAGTAATTTTTTTGTTCTAATATATTCGCGAATTTTTTAAAAATATAATCGAATTATATTATCTTAAAAAGAGATAACTTAATTAAAGAAACTCTCAGATGTTTTACTTAATTAGAGTCACAGAAATAAAATGTTTTCAGCAGCTTATGAACGATATTTTGAGAAGTAATTGGAATTATACTGTTTCGAACACGTTGGTTAGATTTAAATATATATTTTACTTTGTGTGTGCGTGTATTTTCATACTTACACAAAAAACGTGGGGGTATAGCTCAGTGGTAGAGCATTCGACTGCAGATCGAGAGGTCCCCGGTTCAAACCCGGGTGCCCCCTGAAATTAAACAAAATTTTTGTTCTAAAATCTTCGCGAATTTTTTAGAAATATAATCCAATTATATGATCTTAAAAAGAGATTATGAAGTTTGTATTATGTAAGATAAAAAAAAAATGATTTTTATGGATTATAAATGATATTTAGAAAGGATCTGGATTCACATTGTTTCATATAACTTAAGTAGAATGAAATATATATTTTATTTTGTTTGTGTATTTTCATATTTAACGAATTATCGTGGGGGTTTAGCTCAGTGGTAGAGCATTCGACTGCAGATCGAGAGGTCCCAGGGTCCCTCTGATATTAAGTAATTTTTTTGTTCTAATATATTCGCGAATTTTTTAAAAATATAATCGAATTATATTATCTTAAAAAGAGATAACTTAATTAAAGAAACTCTCAGATGTTTTACTTAATTAGAGTCACAGAAATAAAATGTTTTCAGCAGCTTATGAACGATATTTTGAGAACTAATTGGAATTATACTGTTTCGAACACGTTAGTTAGATTTAAATATATATTTTACTTTGTGTGTGTGTGTATTTTCATATTTATGCAAATACCGTGGGGGTATAGCTCAGTGGTAGAGCATTCGACTGCAGATCGAGAGGTCCCCGGTTCAACCCCGGGTGCCCCCTAACATTAAGTAAAATTTTATTCTAATAACTTCGCGAATATTTTAAAAATATAATCGAAATATATGATCTTAAAATGAGATGAAGAAGTTTTGAGAAGTTTGTATTATGTAAGATAATAAAAAAAATGCTTCTAATTCTTCATAAATGATATTTAGAAAGGAACTGGATTCACACTGTTCCATATAACTTAAGTAAAATGAAATATATATTTTATTTTGTGTGTGTGTATTTTCATATTTATCGAATTACCATGTAAACATAGCTTTGCGGCAGAACACTTGACTGCAGATCGAGATGTCCCTCTTATATTAAGTAATATTTTTGTTCTAATATCTTCGCGAATTTTTTAAAAATATAATCGAATTATCTTAAACTGAGATAAATTAATTAAAGAAACTCTCAGATGTTTTACATAATTAGAGTCACAGAAATAAAATGTTTTTAACAGCTTATGAATGATATTTTGAGACGTAATTGGAATAATACTGTTTCGAACACGTTAGTTAGATTTAAATATATATTTTACTTTGTGTGTGTGTGTATTTTCATATTTATACAAAAACCGTGGGGGTATAGCTCAGTGGTAGAGCATTCGACTGCAGATCGAGAGGTCCCCGGTTCAAACCCGGGTGCCCCCTGAAATTAAATAAAATTTTTGTTCTAAAATCTTCGCGAATTTTTTAGAAATATAATCCAATTATATGATCTTAAAAAGAGATTATGAAGTTTGTATTATGTAAGATAAAAAAAAAATGATTTTAATTGATTATAAATGATATTTAGAAAGGATCTGGATTCACATTGTTCAATATAACTTAAGTAGAATGAAATATACATTTTATTTTGTTTGTGTATTTTCATATTTAACGAATTATCGTGGGGGTTTAGCTTAGTGGTAGAGCATTCGACTGCAGATCGAGAGGTCCCAGGGTCCCTCTGATATTAAGTAATTTTTTTGATCTAATATATTCGCGAATTTTTTAAAAATATAATCGAATTATATTATCTTAAACTGAGATAACTTAATTAAAGAAACTCTCAGATGTTTTACTTAATTAGAGTCACAGAAATAAAATGTTTTCAGCAGCTTATGAACGAAATTTTGAGAAGTAATTGGAATTATACTGTTTCGAACACGTTAGTTAGATTTAAATATATATTTTACTTTGTGTGTGTGTGTATTTTCATATTTGTGCAAATACCGTGGGGGTATAGCTCAGTGGTAGAGCATTCGACTGCAGATTGAGAGGTCCCCGTTTCAACCCCAGGTGCCCCCTGACATTAAGTAAAATTTTATTCTAATAACTTCGCGAATATTTTAAAAATATAATCGAAATATATGATCTTAAAATGAGATGAAGAAGTTTTCAGAAGTTTGTATTATGTAAGATAATAAAAAAAATGCTTTTAATTCTTCATAAATGATATTTAGAAAGGAACTGGATACACATTGTTCCATATAACTTAAGTAAAATGAAATATATATTTTATTTTGTGTGTGTGTATTTTCATATTTATCGAATTACCATGTAAACATAGCTTTGTGGCAGAACACTTGACTGCAGATCGAGATGTCCCTCTTATATTAAGTAATATTTTTGTTCTAATATCTTCGCGAATTTTTTAAAAATATAATCGAATTATCTTAAACTGAGATAAATTAATTAAAGAAACTCTCAGATGTTTTACATAATTAGAGTCACAGAAATAAAATGTTTTTAACAGCTTATGAATGATATTTTGAGACGTAATTGGAATAATACTGTTTCGAACACGTTAGTTAGATTTAAATATATATTTTACTTTGTGTGTGTGTGTATTTTCATATTTATACAAAAACCGTGGGGGTATAGCTCAGTGGTAGAGCATTCGACTGCAGATCGAGAGGTCCCCGGTTCAAACCCGGGTGCCCCCTGAAATTAAATAAAATTTTTGTTCTAAAATCTTCGCGAATTTTTTAGAAATATAATCCAATTATATGATCTTAAAAAGAGATTATGAAGTTTGTATTATGTAAGATAAAAAAAAAATGATTTTAATTGATTATAAATGATATTTAGAAAGGATCTGGATTCACATTGTTTCATATAACTTAAGTAGAATGAAATATATATTTTATTTTGTTTGTGTATTTTCATATTTAACGAATTATCGTGGGGGTTTAGCTCAGTGGTAGAGCATTCGACTGCAGATCGAGAGGTCCCAGGGTCCCTCTGATATTAAGTAATTTTTTTGTTCTAATATATTCGCGAATTTTTTAAAAATATAATCGAATTATATTATCTTAAAAAGAGATAACTTAATTAAAGAAACTCTCAGATGTTTTACTTAATTAGAGTCACAGAAATAAAATGTTTTCAGCAGCTTATGAACGATATTTTGAGAAGTAATTGGAATTATACTGTTTCGAACACGTTATTTAGATTTAAATATATATTTTACTTTGTGTGTGTGTGTATTTCCATATTTATACAAAAACCGTGGGGGTATAGCTCAGTGGTAGAGCATTCGACTGCAGATCGAGAGGTCCCCGGTTCAAACCCGGGTGCCCCCTGAAATTAAATAAAATTTTTGTTCTAAAATCTTCGCGAATTTTTTAGAAATATAATCCAATTATATGATCTTAAAAAGAGATTATGTAGTTTGTATTATGTAAGATAAAAAAAAAAAATGATTTTAATTGATTATAAATGATATTTAGAAAGGATCTGGATTCACATTGTTTCATATAACTTAAGTAGAATGAAATATATATTTTATTTTGTTTGTGTATTTTCATATTTAACGAATTATCGTGGGGGTTTAGCTCAGTGGTAGAGCATTCGACTGCAGATCGAGAGGTCCCAGGGTCCCTCTGATATTAAGTAATTTTTTTGTTCTAATATATTCGCGAATTTTTTAAAAATATAATCGAATTATCTTAAACTGAGATAAAATAATTAAAGAAACTCTCAGATGTTTTACATAATTAGAGTCACAGAAATAAAATGTTTTTAGCAGCTTATGAACGATATTTTGAGAAGTAATTGGAATTATACTGTTTCGAACAAGTTAGTTAGATTTAAATATATATTTTACTTTGTGTGTGTGTGTATTTTCATATTTATGCAAATACCGTGGGGGTATAGCTCAGTGGTAGAGCATTCGACTGCAGATCGAGACGTCCCCGGTCCAACCACGGCTGCCCCCTGACATTAAGTAAAATTTTATTCTAATAACTTCGCGAATGTTTTAAAAATATAATCGAAATATATGATCTTAAAATGAGATGAAGAAGTTGTCAGAAGTTTGTATTATGTAAGATAATAAAAAAAATGCTTTTAATTCTTCATAAATGATATTTAGAAAGGAACTGGATTCACATTGTTCCATATAACTTAAGTAAAATGAAATATATATTTTATTTTGTGTGTGTGTATTTTCATATTTATCGAATTACCATGTAAACATAGCTTTGCGGCAGAACACTTGACTGCAGATCGAGATGTCCCTCTTATAGTAAGTAATATTTTTGTTCTAATATCTTCGCGAATTTTTTAAAAATATAATCGAATTATCTTAAACTGAGATAAATTAATTAAAGAAACTCTCAGATGTTTTACATAATTAGAGTCACAGAAATAAAATGTTTTTAACAGCTTATGAATGATATTTTGAGACGTAATTGGAATAATACTGTTTCGATCACGTTAGTTAGATTTAAATATATATTTTACTTTGTGTGTGTGTGTATTTTCATATTTATACAAAAACCGTAGGGGTATAGCTCAGTGGTAGAGCATTCGACTGCAGATCGAGAGGTCCCCGGTTCAAACCCGGGTGCCCCCTAAAATTAAATAAAATTTTTGTTCTAAAATCTTCGCGAATTTTTTAGAAATATAATCGAATTATATGATCTTAAAAAGAGATTATGAAGTTTGTATTTTGTAAGATAAAAAAAAATGATTTTAATTGATTATAAATGATATTTAGAAAGGATCTGGATTCACATTGTTTCATATAACTTAAGTAGAATGAAATATATATTTTATTTTGTTTGTGTATTTTCATATTTAACGAATTATCGTGGGGGTTTAGCTCAGTGGTAGAGCATTCGACTGCAGATCGAGAGGTCCCAGGGTCCCTCTGATATTAAGTAGTTTTTTTGTTCTAATATATTCGCGAATTTTTTAAAAATATAATCGAATTATATTATCTTAAACTGAGATAACTTAATTAAAGAAACTCTCAGATGTTTTACTTAATTAGAGTCACAGAAATAAAATGTTTTCAGCAGCTTATGAACGATATTTTGAGAAGTAATTGGAATTATACTGTTTCGAACACGTTAGTTAGATTTAAATATATATTTTACTTTGTGTGTGTGTGTATTTTCATATTTATGCAAATACCGTGGGGATATAGCTCAGTGGTAGAGCATTCGACTGCAGATCGAGAGGTCCCCGGTTCTACCCCGGGTGCCCCCTGACATTAAGTAAAATTTTATTCTAATAACTTCGCGAATATTTTAAAAATATAATCGAAATATATGATCTTAAAATGAGATGAAGAAGTTTTCAGAAGTTTGTATTATGTAAGATAATAAAAAAAATGCTTTTAATTCTTCATAAATGATATTTAGAAAGGAACTGGATTCACATTGTTCCATATACCTTAAGTAAAATGAAATATATATTTTATTTTGTGTGTGTGTATTTTCATATTTATCGAATTACCATGTAAACATAGCTTTGCGGCAGAACACTTGACTGCAGATCGAGATGTCCCTCTTATATTAAGTAATATTTTTGTTCTAATATCTTCGCGAATTTTTAAAAAATATAATCGAATTATCTTAAACTGAGATAAATTAATTAAAGAAACTCTCAGATGTTTTACATAATTAGAGTCACAGAAATAAAATGTTTTTAACAGCTTATGAATGATATTTTGAGACGTAATTGGAATAATACTGTTTCGAACACGTTAGTTAGATTTAAATATATATTTTACTTTGTGTGTTTGTGTATTTTCATATTTATACAAAAACCGTGGGGGTATAGCTCAGTGGTAGAGCATTCGACTGCAGATCGAGAGGTCCCCGGGTGCCCCCTGAAATTAAATAAAATTTTTGTTCTAAAATCTTCGCGAATTTTTTAGAAATATAATCCAATTATATGATCTTAAAAAGAGATTATGAAGTTTGTATTATGTAAGATTAAAAAAAAATGATTTTAATTGATTATAAATGATATTTAGAAAGGATCTGGATTCACATTGTTTAATATAACTTAAGTAGAATGAAATATATATTTTATTTTGTTTGTGTATTTTCATATTTAACGAATTATCGTGGGGGTTTAGCTCAGTGGTAGAGCATTCGACTGCAGATCGAGAGGTCCCAGGGTCCCTCTGATATTAAGTAATTTTTTTGTTCTAATATATTCGCGAATTTTTTAAAAATATAATCGAATTATATTATCTTAAACTGAGATAACTTAATTAAAGAAACTCTCAGATGTTTTACTTAATTAGAGTCACAGAAATAAAATGTTTTCAGCAGCTTATGAACGATATTTTGAGAAGTAATTGGAATTATACTGTTTCGAACACGTTAGTTAGATTTAAATATATATTTTACTTTGTGTGTGTGTGTATTTTCATATTTATGCAAATACCGTGGGGGTATAGCTCAGTGGTAGAGCATTCGACTGCAGATCGAGAGGTCCCCGGTTCAACCCCGGGTGCCCCCTGACATTAAGTAAAATTTTATTCTAATAACTTCGCGAATATTTTAAAAATATAATCGAAATGTATGATCTTAAAATGAGATGAAGAAGTTTTCAGAAGTTTGTATTATGTAAGATAATTAAAAAAATGCTTTTAATTCTTCATAAATGATATTTAGAAAGGAACTGGATTCACATTGTTCCATATAACTTAAGTAAAATGAAATATATATTTTATTTTGTGTGTGTGTATTTTCATATTTATCGAATTACCATGTAAACATAGCTTTGCGGCAGAACACTTGACTGCAGATCGAGATGTCCCTCTTATATTAAGTAATATTTTTGTTCTAATATCTTCGCGAATTTTTTAAAAATATAATCGAATTATCTTAAACTGAGATAAATTAATTAAAGAAACTCTCAGATGTTTTACATAATTAGAGTCACAGAAATAAAATGTTTTTAACAGCTTATGAATGATATTTTGAGACGTAATTGGAATTATACTGTTTCGAACACGTTAGTTAGATTTAAATATATATTTCACTTTGTGTGTGTGTGTATTTTCATATTAATACAAAAACCGTGGGGGTATAGCTCAGTGGTAGAGCATTCGACTGCAGATCGAGAGGTCCCCGGTTCAAACCCGGGTGCCCCCTGAAATTAAATAAATTTTTTGTTCTAAAATCTTCGCGAATTTTTTAGAAATATAATCCAATTATATGATCTTAAAAAGAGATTATGAAGTTTGTATTATGTAAGATAATAAAAAAAAATGATTTTAATTGTTTATAAAAGATATTTAGAAAGAATCTGGATTCACATTGTTTCATATAAGTTAAGTAGAATGAAATATATATTTTATTTTGTTTGTGTATTTTCATATTTAACGAATTATCGTGGGGGTTTAGCTCAGTGGTAGAGCATTCGACTGCAGATCGAGAGGTCCCAGGGTCCCTCTGATATTAAGTAATTTTTTTGTTCCAATATATTCGCGAATTTTTTAAAAACATAATCGAATTATATTATCTTAAACTGAGATAACTTAATTAAAGAAACTCTCAGATGTTTTACATAATTAGAGTCACAGAAATAAAATGTTTTTAGCAGCTTATGAACGATATTTTGAGAAGTAATTGGAATTATACTGTTTCGAACACGTTAGTTAGATTTAAATATATATTTTACTTTGTGTGTATGTGTATTTTCATATTTATGCAAACACCGTGGGGGTATGGCTCAGTGGTAGAGCATTCGACTGCAGATCGAGAGGTCCCCGGTTCAACCCCGGGTGCCCCCTGACATTAAGTAAACTTTTATTCTAATAACTTCGCGAATATTTTAAAAATATAATCAAAATATATGATCTTAAAAAGAGATGAAGAAATTTTCAGAAGTTTGTATTATGTAAGATAATAAAAAAAATGGTTTTAGTTCTTCATAAATGATATTTAGAAAGGAACTGGATTCACATTGTTCCATATAACTTAAGTAAAATGAAATATATATTTTATTTTGTGTATGTGTATTTTCATATTTATCGAATTACAATGGAAACATAGCTTTGCGGCAGAACACTTGACTGCAGATCGAGAGGTCCCTCTGATATTAAGTAATTTTTTTGTTCTAATATCTTCGCGAATTTTTTAAAAATATAATCGGATTATCTTAAACTGAGATAAATTAATTAAAGAAACTCTCAGATGTTTTACATAATTAGAGTCACAGAAATAAAATGTTTTTAGCAGCTTATGAACGATATTTTGAGAAGTAATTGGAATTATACTGTTTCGAACACGTTAGTTAGATTTAAATATATATTTTACTTTGTGTGTGTGTGTATTTTCATATTTATGCAAATACCGTGGGGGTATAGCTCAGTGGTAGAGCATTCGACTGCAGATCGAGAGGTCCCCGGTCCAACCACGGGTGCCCCCTGACATTAAGTAAAATTTTATTCTAATAACTTCGCGAATGTTTTAAAAATATAATCGAAATATATGATCTTAAAATGAGATGAAGAAGTTTTCAGAAGTTTGTATTATGTAAGATAATAAAAAAAATGCTTTTAATTCTTCATAAATGATATTTAGAAAGGAACTGGATTCACATTGTTCCATATAACTTAAGTAAAATGAAATATATATTTAATTTTGTGTGTGTGTATTTTCATATTTATCGAATTACCATGTAAACATAGCTTTGCGGCAGAACACTTGACTGCACATCGAGAGGTCCCTCTTATAGTAAGTAATATTTTTGTTCTAATATCTTCGCGAATTTTTTAAAAATATAATCGAATTATCTTAAACTGAGATAAATTAATTAAAGAAACTCTCAGATGTTTTACATAATTAGAGTCACAGAAATAAAATGTTTTTAACAGCTTATGAATGATATTTTGAGACGTAATTGGAATAATACTGTTTCGAACACGTTAGTTAGATTTAAATATATATTTTACTTTGTGTGTGTGTGTATTTTCATATTTATATAAAAACGGTGGGGGTATAGCTCAGTGGTAGAGCATTCGACTGCAGATCGAGAGGTCCCCGGTTCAAACCCGGGTGCCCCCTGAAATTAAATAAAACTTTTGTTCTAAAATCTTCGCGAATTTTTTAGAAATATAATCCAATTATATGATCTTAAAAAGAGATTATGAAGTTTGTATTATGTAAGATAAAAAAAAAAAATATGATTTTAATTGATTATAAATGATATTTAGAAAGTATCTGGATTCACAATGTTTCATATAACTTAAGTAGAATGAAATATATATTTTATTTTGTTTGTGTATTTTAATATTTAACGAATTATCGTGGGGGTTTAGCTCAGTGGTAGAGCATTCGACTGTTGATCGAGAGTTCCCAGGGTCCCTCTGATATTAAGTAATTTTTTTGTTCTAATATATTCGCGAATTTTTTAAAAATATAATCGAATTATATTATCTTAAACTGAGATAACTTAATTAAAGAAACTCTCAGATGTTTTACTTAATTAGAGTCACAGAAATAAAATGTTTTTAGCAGCTTATGAACGATATTTTGAGAAGTAATTGGAATTATACTGCTTCGAACACGTTAGTTAGATTTAAATATATATTTTACTTTGTGTGTGTGTGTATTTTCATATTTATGCAAATACCGTGGGGGTATAGCTCAGTGGTAGAGCATTCGACTGCAGATCGAGAGGTCCCCGGTCCAACCACGGGTGCCCCCTCACATTAAGTAAAATTTGATTCTAATAACTTCGCGAATGTTTTAAAAATATAATCGAAATATATGATCTTAAAATGAGATGAAGAAGTTTTCAGAAGTTTGTATTATGTAAGATAATAAAAAAAATGCTTTTAATTCTTCATAAATGATATTTAGAAAGGAACTGGATTCACATTGTTCCATATAACTTAAGAAAAATGAAATATATATTTTATTTTGTGTGTGTGTATTTTCATATTTATCGAATTACCATGTAAACATAGCTTTGCGGCAGAACACTTGACTGCAGATCGAGATGTCCCTCTTATAGTAAGTAATATTTTTGTTCTAATATCTTCGCGAATTTTTTAAAAATATAATCGAATTATCTTAAACTGAGATAAATTAATTAAAGAAACTCTCAGATGTTTTACATAATTAGACTCACAGAAATAAAATGTTTTTAACAGCTTATGAATGATATTTTGAGACGTAATTGGAATAATACTGTTTCGAACACGTTAGTTAGATTTAAATATATATTTTACTTTGTGTGTGTGTGTGCATTTTCACATTTATACAAAAACCGTGGGGGTATAGCTCAGTGGTAGAGCATTCGACTGCAGATCGAGAGGTCCCCGGTTCAAACCCGGGTGCCCCCTGAAATTAAATAAAATTTTTGTTCTAAAATCTTCGCGAATTTTTTAGAAATATAATCCAATTATATGATCTTAAAAAGAGATTATGAAGTTTGTTTTATGTAAGATAAAAAAAAAAAATATGATTTTAATTGATTATAAATGATATTTAGAAAGGATCTGGATTCACATTGTTTCATATAACTTAAGTAGAATGAAATATATATTTTATTTTGTTTGTGTATTTTCATATTTAACGAATTATCGTGGGGGTTTAGCTCAGTGGTAGAGCATTCGACTGCAGATCGAGAGGTCCCAGGGTCCCTCTGATATTAAGTAATTTTTTTATTCTAATATATTCGCGAATTTTTTAAAAATATAATCGAATTATATTATCTTAAACAGAGATAACTTAATTAAAGAAACTCTCAGATGTTTTACTTAATTAGAGTCACAGAAATAAAATGTTTTCAGCAGCTTATGAACGATATTTTGAGAAGTAATTGGAATTATACTGTTTCGAACACATTGGTTAGATTTAAATATATATTTTACTTTGTGTGTGTGTGTATTTTCATATTTATACAAACACCGTGGAGGTATAGCTCAGTGGTAGAGCATTCGACTGCAGATCGAGAGGTCCCCGGATCAACCCCGGGTGCCCCCTGACATTAAGTAAACTTTTATTCTAATAACTTCGCGAATATTTTAAAAATGTAATCAAAATATAAGATCTTAAAAAGAGATGCAGAAGTTTGTATTATGTAAGATAATAAAAAAAATGCTTTTAATTCTTCATAAATGATATTTAGAAAGGAACTGGATTCACATTGTTCCATATAACTTAAGTAAAATGAAATATATATTTTATTTTGTGTGTGTGTATTTTCATATTTATCGAATTACCATGGAAACATAGCTTTGCGGCAGAACACTACAGCAGATCGAGAGGTCCCTCTTATATTAAGTAATATTTTTGTTCTAATATCTTCGCGAATTTTTTAAAAATATAATCGAATTATCTTAAACTGAGATAAAATAATTAAAGAAACTCTCAGATGTTTTACATAATTAGAGTCACAGAAATAAAATGTTTTTAACAGCTTATGAATGATATTTTGAGAGGTAATTGGAATTATACTGTTTCGAACACGTTAGTTAGATTTAAATATATATTTCACTTTGTGTGTGTGTGTATTTTCATATTAATACAAAAACCGTGGGGGTATAGCTCTGTGGTAGAGCATTCGACTGCAGATCGAGAGGTCCCCGGTTCAAACCCGGGTGCCCCCTGAAATTAAATAAATTTTTTGTTCTAAAATCTTCGCGAATTTTTTAGAAATATAATCCAATTATATGATCTTAAAAAGAGATTATGAAGTTTGTATTATGTAAGATAATAAAAAAAAAATGATTTTAATTGTTTATAAATGATATTTAGAAAGAATCTGGATTCATATTGTTTCATATAACTTAAGTAGAATGAAATATATATTTTATTTTGTTTGTGTATTTTCATATTTAACGAATTATCGTGGGGGTTTAGCTCAGTGGTAGAGCATTCGACTGCAGATCGAGAGGTCCCAGGGTCCCTCTGATATTAAGTAATTTTTTTGTTCTAATATATTCGCGAATTTTTTAAAAATATAATCGAATTATATTATCTTAAACTGAGATAACTTAATTAAAGAAACTCTCAGATGTTTTACATAATTAGAGTCACAGAAATAAAATGTTTTTAGCAGCTTATGAACGATATTTTGAGAAGTAATTGGAATTATACTGTTTCGAACACGTTAGTTAGATTTAAATATATATTTTACTTTGAGTGTGTGGGCCCACCAGCGGCCGAGCGGTTCTGCGCTCAAAGCTGGTAGACGTGAGGTGCCGGGTTCGATCCCAGGTCGCGCGCGTCGGCCTAGTCGTTCGGAGTTTTCCGTGGTTTCCTCCGAAACTTGCGTAAATACGGGCTAGGACCCCTTAGAAAGACCTCCACGGAAGGCACTCCCCCTCAGGCCCAGGACCTACAGCAGTCAATCGGCCTTAATCCCAAACACCAAACACTTTGTGTGTGTGTGTGTATTTTCATATTTATGCAAACACCGTGGGGGTATAGCTCAGTGGTAGAGCATTCGACTGCAGATCGAGAGGTTCCCGGTTCAACCCCGGGTGCCTCCTGACATTAGGTAAACTTTTATTCTAATAACTTCGCGAATATTTTAAAAATATAATCAAAATATATGATCTTAAAAAGAGATGAAGAAATTTTCAGAAGTTTGTATTATGTAAGATAATAAAAAAAATGCTTTTAGTTCTTCATAAATGATATTTAGAAAGGAACTGGATTCACATTGTTCCATATAACTTAAGTAAAATGAAATATATATTTTATTTTGTGTATGTGTATTTTCATATTTATCGAATTACGATGGAAACATAGCTTTGCGGCAGAAATCTTGACTGCAGATCGAGAGGTCCCTCTGATATTAAGTCATTTTTTTGTTCTAATATATTCGCGAATTTTTTAAAAATATAATCGAATTATATTATCTTAAACTGAGATAACTTAATTAAAGAAACTCTCAGATGTTTTACATAATTAGAGTCACAGAAATAAAATGTTTTTAACAGCTTATGAATGATATTTTGAGACGTAATTGGAATAATACTGTTTCGAACACGTTAGTTAGATTTAAATATATATTTTACTTTGTGTGTGTGTGTATTTTCATATTTATACAAACACCGTGGGGGTATAGCTCAGTGGTAGAGCATTCGACTGCAGATCGAGAGGTCCCCGGATCAACCCCGGGTGCCCCCTGACATTAAGTAAACTTTTATTCTAATAACTTCGCGAATATTTTAAAAATGTAATCAAAATATAAGATCTTAAAAAGAGATGCAGAAGTTTGTATTATGTAAGATAATAAAAAAAATGCTTTTAATTCTTCATAAATGATATTTAGAAAGGAACTGGATTCACATTGTTCCATATAACTTAAGTAAAATGAAATATATATTTTATTTTGTGTGTGTGTATTTTCATATTTATCGAATTACCATGGAAACATAGCTTTGCGGCAGAACACTACAGCAGATCGAGAGGTCCCTCTTATATTAAGTAATATTTTTGTTCTAATATCTTCGCGAATTTTTTAAAAATATAATCGAATTATCTTAAACTGAGATAAAATAATTAAAGAAACTCTCAGATGTTTTACATAATTAGAGTCACAGAAATAAAATGTTTTTAACAGCTTATGAATGATATTTTGAGAGGTAATTGGAATTATACTGTTTCGAACACGTTATTTAGATTTAAATATATATTTCACTTTGTGTGTGTGTGTATTTTCATATTAATACAAAAACCGTGGGGGTATAGCTCTGTGGTAGAGCATTCGACTGCAGATCGAGAGGTCCCCGGTTCAAACCCGGGTGCCCCCTGAAATTAAATAAATTTTTTGTTCTAAAATCTTCGCGAATTTTTTAGAAATATAATCCAATTATATGATCTTAAAAAGAGATTATGAAGTTTGTATTATGTAAGATAATAAAAAAAAAATGATTTTAATTGTTTATAAATGATATTTAGAAAGAATCTGGATTCATATTGTTTCATATAACTTAAGTAGAATGAAATATATATTTTATTTTGTTTGTGTATTTTCATATTTAACGAATTATCGTGGGGGTTTAGCTCAGTGGTAGAGCATTCGACTGCAGATCGAGAGGTCCCAGGGTCCCTCTGATATTAAGTAATTTTTTTGTTCTAATATATTCGCGAATTTTTTAAAAATATAATCGAATTATATTATCTTAAACTGAGATAACTTAATTAAAGAAACTCTCAGATGTTTTACATAATTAGAGTCACAGAAATAAAATGTTTTTAGCAGCTTATGAACGATATTTTGAGAAGTAATTGGAATTATACTGTTTCGAACACGTTAGTTAGATTTAAATATATATTTTACTTTGTGTGTGTGTGTGTATTTTCATATTTATGCAAACACCCCTCAGTGGTAGAGCATTCGACTGCAGATCGAGAGGTTCCCGGTTCAACCCCGGGTGCCTCCTGACATTAGGTAAACTTTTATTCTAATAACTTCGCGAATATTTTAAAAATATAATCAAAATATATGATCTTAAAAAGAGATGAAGAAATTTTCAGAAGTTTGTATTATGTAAGATAATAAAAAAAATGCTTTTAGTTCTTCATAAATGATATTTAGAAAGGAACTGGATTCACATTGTTCCATATAACTTAAGTAAAATGAAATATATATTTTATTTTGTGTATGTGTATTTTCATATTTATCGAATTACGATGGAAACATAGCTTTGCGGCAGAAATCTTGACTGCAGATCGAGAGGTCCCTCTGATATTAAGTAATTTTTTTGTTCTAATATATTCGCGAATTTTTTAAAAATATAATCGAATTATATTATCTTAAACTGAGATAACTTAATTAAAGAAACTCTCAGATGTTTTACATAATTAGAGTCACAGAAATAAAATGTTTTTAACAGCTTATGAATGATATTTTGAGACGTAATTGGAATAATACTGTTTCGAACACGTTAGTTAGATTTAAATATATATTTTACTTTGTGTGTGTGTGTATTTTCATATTTATACAAAAACCGTGGGGGTATAGCTCAGTGGTAGAGCATTCGACTGCAGATCGAGAGGTCCTCGGTTCAAACCCGGGTGCCGCCTGAAATTAAATAAATTTTTTGTTCTAAAATCTTCGCGAATTTTTTAGAAATATAATCCAATTATATGATCTTAAAAAGAGATTATGAAGTTTGTATTATGTAAGATAATAAAAAAAAATGATTTTAATTGTTTATAAAAGATATTTAGAAAGAATCTGGATTCACATTGTTTCATATAACTTAAGTAGAATGAAATATATATTTTATTTTGTTTGTGTATTTTCATATTTAACGAATTATCGTGGGGGTTTAGCTCAGTGGTAGAGCATTCGACTGCAGATCGAGAGGTCCCAGGGTCCCTCTGATATTAAGTAATTTTTTTGTTCTAATATATTCGCGAATTTTTTAAAAATATAATCCAATTATATTATCTTAAACTGAGATAACTTAATTAAAGAAACTCTCAGATGTTTTACATAATTAGAGTCACAGAAATAAAATGTTTTTAGCAGCTTATGAACGATATTTTGAGAAGTAATTGGAAGTATACTGTTTCGAACACGTTAGTTAGATTTAAATATATATTTTACTTTGTGTGTGTGTGTATTTTTATATTTATGCAAACACCGTGGGGGTATAGCTCAGTGGTAGAGCATTCGACTGCAGATCGAGAGGTCCCCGGTTCAACCCCGGGTGCCCCCTGACATTAAGTAAACTTTTATTCTAATAACTTCGCGAATATTTTAAAAATATAATCAAAATATATGATCTTAAAAAGAGATGAAGAAATTTTCAGAAGTTTGTATTATGTAAGATAATTAAAAAAATGCTTTTAATTCTTCATAAATGAGATTTAGAAAGGAACTGGATTCACATTGTTCCATATAACTTAAGTAAAATGAAATATATATTTTATTTTGTGTGTGTGTATTTTCATATTTATCGAATTACCATGTAAACATAGCTTTGCGGCAGAACACTTGACTGCAGATCGAGATGTCCCTCTTATAGTAAGTAATATTTTTGTTCTAATATCTTCGCGAATTTTTTAAAAATATAATCGAATTATCTTAAACTGAGATAAATTAATTAAAGAAACTCTCAGATGTTTTACATAATTAGAGTCACAGAAATAAAATGTTTTTAACAGCTTATGAATGATATTTTGAGACGTAATTGGAATTATACTGTTTCGAACACGTTAGTTAGATTTAAATATATATTTCACTTTGTGTGTGTGTGTATTTTCATATTAATACAAAAACCGTGGGGGTATAGCTCAGTGGTAGAGCATTCGACTGCAGATCGAGAGGTCCCCGGTTCAAACCCGGGTGCCCCCTGAAATTAAATAAATTTTTTGTTCTAAAATCTTCGCGAATTTTTTAGAAATATAATCCAATTATATGATCTTAAAAAGAGATTATGAAGTTTGTATTATGTAAGATAATAAAAAAAAATGATTTTAATTGTTTATAAAAGATATTTAGAAAGAATCTGGATTCACATTGTTTCATATAAGTTAAGTAGAATGAAATATATATTTTATTTTGTTTGTGTATTTTCATATTTAACGAATTATCGTGGGGGTTTAGCTCAGTGGTAGAGCAATCGACTGCAGATCGAGAGGTCCCAGGGTCCCTCTGATATTAAGTAATTTTTTTGTTCCAATATATTCGCGAATTTTTTAAAAACATAATCGAATTATATTATCTTAAACTGAGATAACTTAATTAAAGAAACTCTCAGATGTTTTACATAATTAGAGTCACAGAAATAAAATGTTTTTAGCAGCTTATGAACGATATTTTGAGAAGTAATTGGAATTATACTGTTTCGAACACGTTAGTTAGATTTAAATATATATTTTACTTTGTGTGTATGTGTATTTTCATATTTATGCAAACACCGTGGGGGTATGGCTCAGTGGTAGAGCATTCGACTGCAGATCGAGAGGTCCCCGGTTCAACCCCGGGTGCCCCCTGACATTAAGTAAACTTTTATTCTAATAACTTCGCGAATATTTTAAAAATATAATCAAAATATATGATCTTAAAAAGAGATGAAGAAATTTTCAGAAGTTTGTATTATGTAAGATAATAAAAAAAATGGTTTTAGTTCTTCATAAATGATATTTAGAAAGGAACTGGATTCACATTGTTCCATATAACTTAAGTAAAATGAAATATATATTTTATTTTGTGTATGTGTATTTTCATATTTATCGAATTACAATGGAAACATAGCTTTGCGGCAGAACACTTGACTGCAGATCGAGAGGTCCCTCTGATATTAAGTAATTTTTTTGTTCTAATATATTCGCGAATTTTTTAAAAATATAATCGAATTATATTATCTTAAACTGAGATAACTTAATTAAAGAAACTCTCAGATGTTTTACTTAATTAGAGTCACAGAAATAAAATGTTTTTAGCAGCTTATGAACGATATTTTGAGAAGTAATTGGAATTATACTGCTTCGAACACGTTAGTTAGATTTAAATATATATTTTACTTTGTGTGTGTGTGTATTTTCATATTTATGCAAATACCGTGGGGGTATAGCTCAGTGGTAGAGCATTCGACTGCAGATCGAGAGGTCCCCGGTCCAACCACGGGTGCCCCCTCACATTAAGTAAAATTTGATTCTAATAACTTCGCGAATGTTTTAAAAATATAATCGAAATATATGATCTTAAAATGAGATGAAGAAGTTTTCAGAAGTTTGTATTATGTAAGATAGTAAAAAAAATGCTTTTAATTCTTCATAAATGATATTTAGAAAGGAACTGGATTCACATTGTTCCATATAACTTAAGAAAAATGAAATATATATTTTATTTTGTGTGTGTGTATTTTCATATTTATCGAATTACCATGTAAACATAGCTTTGCGGCAGAACACTTGACTGCAGATCGAGATGTCCCTCTTATAGTAAGTAATATTTTTGTTCTAATATCTTCGCGAATTTTTTAAAAATATAATCGAATTATCTTAAACTGAGATAAATTAATTAAAGAAACTCTCAGATGTTTTACATAATTAGACTCACAGAAATAAAATGTTTTTAACAGCTTATGAATGATATTTTGAGACGTAATTGGAATAATACTGTTTCGAACACGTTAGTTAGATTTAAATATATATTTTACTTTGTGTGTGTGTGTGCATTTTCACATTTATACAAAAACCGTGGGGGTATAGCTCAGTGGTAGAGCATTCGACTGCAGATCGAGAGGTCCCCGGTTCAAACCCGGGTGCCCCCTGAAATTAAATAAAATTTTTGTTCTAAAATCTTCGCGAATTTTTTAGAAATATAATCCAATTATATGATCTTAAAAAGAGATTATGAAGTTTGTTTTATGTAAGATAAAAAAAAAAAATATGATTTTAATTGATTATAAATGATATTTAGAAAGGATCTGGATTCACATTGTTTCATATAACTTAAGTAGAATGAAATATATATTTTATTTTGTTTGTGTATTTTCATATTTAACGAATTATCGTGGGGGTTTAGCTCAGTGGTAGAGCATTCGACTGCAGATCGAGAGGTCCCAGGGTCCCTCTGATATTAAGTAATTTTTTTATTCTAATATATTCGCGAATTTTTTAAAAATATAATCGAATTATATTATCTTAAACAGAGATAACTTAATTAAAGAAACTCTCAGATGTTTTACTTAATTAGAGTCACAGAAATAAAATGTTTTCAGCAGCTTATGAACGATATTTTGAGAAGTAATTGGAATTATACTGTTTCGAACACATTGGTTAGATTTAAATATATATTTTACTTTGTGTGTGTGTGTATTTTCATATTTATACAAACACCGTGGAGGTATAGCTCAGTGGTAGAGCATTCGACTGCAGATCGAGAGGTCCCCGGATCAACCCCGGGTGCCCCCTGACATTAAGTAAACTTTTATTCTAATAACTTCGCGAATATTTTAAAAATGTAATCAAAATATAAGATCTTAAAAAGAGATGCAGAAGTTTGTATTATGTAAGATAATAAAAAAAATGCTTTTAATTCTTCATAAATGATATTTAGAAAGGAACTGGATTCACATTGTTCCATATAACTTAAGTAAAATGAAATATATATTTTATTTTGTGTGTGTGTATTTTCATATTTATCGAATTACCATGGAAACATAGCTTTGCGGCAGAACACTACAGCAGATCGAGAGGTCCCTCTTATATTAAGTAATATTTTTGTTCTAATATCTTCGCGAATTTTTTAAAAATATAATCGAATTATCTTAAACTGAGATAAAATAATTAAAGAAACTCTCAGATGTTTTACATAATTAGAGTCACAGAAATAAAATGTTTTTAACAGCTTATGAATGATATTTTGAGAGGTAATTGGAATTATACTGTTTCGAACACGTTAGTTAGATTTAAATATATATTTCACTTTGTGTGTGTGTGTATTTTCATATTAATACAAAAACCGTGGGGGTATAGCTCTGTGGTAGAGCATTCGACTGCAGATCGAGAGGTCCCCGGTTCAAACCCGGGTGCCCCCTGAAATTAAATAAATTTTTTGTTCTAAAATCTTCGCGAATTTTTTAGAAATATAATCCAATTATATGATCTTAAAAAGAGATTATGAAGTTTGTATTATGTAAGATAATAAAAAAAAAATGATTTTAATTGTTTATAAATGATATTTAGAAAGAATCTGGATTCATATTGTTTCATATAACTTAAGTAGAATGAAATATATATTTTATTTTGTTTGTGTATTTTCATATTTAACGAATTATCGTGGGGGTTTAGCTCAGTGGTAGAGCATTCGACTGCAGATCGAGAGGTCCCAGGGTCCCTCTGATATTAAGTAATTTTTTTGTTCTAATATATTCGCGAATTTTTTAAAAATATAATCGAATTATATTATCTTAAACTGAGATAACTTAATTAAAGAAACTCTCAGATGTTTTACATAATTAGAGTCACAGAAATAAAATGTTTTTAGCAGCTTATGAACGATATTTTGAGAAGTAATTGGAATTATACTGTTTCGAACACGTTAGTTAGATTTAAATATATATTTTACTTTGAGTGTGTGGGCCCACCAGCGGCCGAGCGGTTCTGCGCTCAAAGCTGGTAGACGTGAGGTGCCGGGTTCGATCCCAGGTCGCGCGCGTCGGCCTAGTCGTTCGGAGTTTTCCGTGGTTTCCTCCGAAACTTGCGTAAATACGGGCTAGGACCCCTTAGAAAGACCTCCACGGAAGGCACTCCCCCTCAGGCCCAGGACCTACAGCAGTCAATCGGCCTTAATCCCAAACACCAAACACTTTGTGTGTGTGTGTGTATTTTCATATTTATGCAAACACCGTGGGGGTATAGCTCAGTGGTAGAGCATTCGACTGCAGATCGAGAGGTTCCCGGTTCAACCCCGGGTGCCTCCTGACATTAGGTAAACTTTTATTCTAATAACTTCGCGAATATTTTAAAAATATAATCAAAATATATGATCTTAAAAAGAGATGAAGAAATTTTCAGAAGTTTGTATTATGTAAGATAATAAAAAAAATGCTTTTAGTTCTTCATAAATGATATTTAGAAAGGAACTGGATTCACATTGTTCCATATAACTTAAGTAAAATGAAATATATATTTTATTTTGTGTATGTGTATTTTCATATTTATCGAATTACGATGGAAACATAGCTTTGCGGCAGAAATCTTGACTGCAGATCGAGAGGTCCCTCTGATATTAAGTAATTTTTTTGTTCTAATATATTCGCGAATTTTTTAAAAATATAATCGAATTATATTATCTTAAACTGAGATAACTTAATTAAAGAAACTCTCAGATGTTTTACATAATTAGAGTCACAGAAATAAAATGTTTTTAACAGCTTATGAATGATATTTTGAGACGTAATTGGAATAATACTGTTTCGAACACGTTAGTTAGATTTAAATATATATTTTACTTTGTGTGTGTGTGTATTTTCATATTTATACAAACACCGTGGGGGTATAGCTCAGTGGTAGAGCATTCGACTGCAGATCGAGAGGTCCCCGGATCAACCCCGGGTGCCCCCTGACATTAAGTAAACTTTTATTCTAATAACTTCGCGAATATTTTAAAAATGTAATCAAAATATAAGATCTTAAAAAGAGATGCAGAAGTTTGTATTATGTAAGATAATAAAAAAAATGCTTTTAATTCTTCATAAATGATATTTAGAAAGGAACTGGATTCACATTGTTCCATATAACTTAAGTAAAATGAAATATATATTTTATTTTGTGTGTGTGTATTTTCATATTTATCGAATTACCATGGAAACATAGCTTTGCGGCAGAACACTACAGCAGATCGAGAGGTCCCTCTTATATTAAGTAATATTTTTGTTCTAATATCTTCGCGAATTTTTTAAAAATATAATCGAATTATCTTAAACTGAGATAAAATAATTAAAGAAACTCTCAGATGTTTTACATAATTAGAGTCACAGAAATAAAATGTTTTTAACAGCTTATGAATGATATTTTGAGAGGTAATTGGAATTATACTGTTTCGAACACGTTATTTAGATTTAAATATATATTTCACTTTGTGTGTGTGTGTATTTTCATATTAATACAAAAACCGTGGGGGTATAGCTCTGTGGTAGAGCATTCGACTGCAGATCGAGAGGTCCCCGGTTCAAACCCGGGTGCCCCCTGAAATTAAATAAATTTTTTGTTCTAAAATCTTCGCGAATTTTTTAGAAATATAATCCAATTATATGATCTTAAAAAGAGATTATGAAGTTTGTATTATGTAAGATAATAAAAAAAAAATGATTTTAATTGTTTATAAATGATATTTAGAAAGAATCTGGATTCATATTGTTTCATATAACTTAAGTAGAATGAAATATATATTTTATTTTGTTTGTGTATTTTCATATTTAACGAATTATCGTGGGGGTTTAGCTCAGTGGTAGAGCATTCGACTGCAGATCGAGAGGTCCCAGGGTCCCTCTGATATTAAGTAATTTTTTTGTTCTAATATATTCGCGAATTTTTTAAAAATATAATCGAATTATATTATCTTAAACTGAGATAACTTAATTAAAGAAACTCTCAGATGTTTTACATAATTAGAGTCACAGAAATAAAATGTTTTTAGCAGCTTATGAACGATATTTTGAGAAGTAATTGGAATTATACTGTTTCGAACACGTTAGTTAGATTTAAATATATATTTTACTTTGTGTGTGTGTGTGTATTTTCATATTTATGCAAACACCGTGGGGGTATAGCTCAGTGGTAGAGCATTCGACTGCAGATCGAGAGGTTCCCGGTTCAACCCCGGGTGCCTCCTGACATTAGGTAAACTTTTATTCTAATAACTTCGCGAATATTTTAAAAATATAATCAAAATATATGATCTTAAAAAGAGATGAAGAAATTTTCAGAAGTTTGTATTATGTAAGATAATAAAAAAAATGCTTTTAGTTCTTCATAAATGATATTTAGAAAGGAACTGGATTCACATTGTTCCATATAACTTAAGTAAAATGAAATATATATTTTATTTTGTGTATGTGTATTTTCATATTTATCGAATTACGATGGAAACATAGCTTTGCGGCAGAAATCTTGACTGCAGATCGAGAGGTCCCTCTGATATTAAGTAATTTTTTTGTTCTAATATATTCGCGAATTTTTTAAAAATATAATCGAATTATATTATCTTAAACTGAGATAACTTAATTAAAGAAACTCTCAGATGTTTTACATAATTAGAGTCACAGAAATAAAATGTTTTTAACAGCTTATGAATGATATTTTGAGACGTAATTGGAATAATACTGTTTCGAACACGTTAGTTAGATTTAAATATATATTTTACTTTGTGTGTGTGTGTATTTTCATATTTATACAAAAACCGTGGGGGTATAGCTCAGTGGTAGAGCATTCGACTGCAGATCGAGAGGTCCTCGGTTCAAACCCGGGTGCCCCCTGAAATTAAATAAATTTTTTGTTCTAAAATCTTCGCGAATTTTTTAGAAATATAATCCAATTATATGATCTTAAAAAGAGATTATGAAGTTTGTATTATGTAAGATAATAAAAAAAAATGATTTTAATTGTTTATAAAAGATATTTAGAAAGAATCTGGATTCACATTGTTTCATATAACTTAAGTAGAATGAAATATATATTTTATTTTGTTTGTGTATTTTCATATTTAACGAATTATCGTGGGGGTTTAGCTCAGTGGTAGAGCATTCGACTGCAGATCGAGAGGTCCCAGGGTCCCTCTGATATTAAGTAATTTTTTTGTTCTAATATATTCGCGAATTTTTTAAAAATATAATCCAATTATATTATCTTAAACTGAGATAACTTAATTAAAGAAACTCTCAGATGTTTTACATAATTAGAGTCACAGAAATAAAATGTTTTTAGCAGCTTATGAACGATATTTTGAGAAGTAATTGGAAGTATACTGTTTCGAACACGTTAGTTAGATTTAAATATATATTTTACTTTGTGTGTGTGTGTATTTTTATATTTATGCAAACACCGTGGGGGTATAGCTCAGTGGTAGAGCATTCGACTGCAGATCGAGAGGTCCCCGGTTCAACCCCGGGTGCCCCCTGACATTAAGTAAACTTTTATTCTAATAACTTCGCGAATATTTTAAAAATATAATCAAAATATATGATCTTAAAAAGAGATGAAGAAATTTTCAGAAGTTTGTATTATGTAAGATAATTAAAAAAATGCTTTTAATTCTTCATAAATGAGATTTAGAAAGGAACTGGATTCACATTGTTCCATATAACTTAAGTAAAATGAAATATATATTTTATTTTGTGTGTGTGTATTTTCATATTTATCGAATTACCATGTAAACATAGCTTTGCGGCAGAACACTTGACTGCAGATCGAGATGTCCCTCTTATAGTAAGTAATATTTTTGTTCTAATATCTTCGCGAATTTTTTAAAAATATAATCGAATTATCTTAAACTGAGATACATTAATTAAAGAAACTCTCAGATGTTTTACATAATTAGAGTCACAGAAATAAAATGTTTTTAACAGCTTATGAATGATATTTTGAGACGTAATTGGAATAATACTGTTTCGAACACGTTAGTTAGATTTAAATATATATTTTACTTTGTGTGTGTGTGTATTTTCATATTTATACAAAAACCGTGGGGGTATAGCTCAGTGGTAGAGCATTCGACTGCAGATCGAGAGGTCCCCGGTTCAAACCCGGGTGCCCCCTCAAATTAAATAAAATTTTTGTTCTAAAATCTTCGCGAATTTTTTAGAAATATAATCCAATTATATGATCTTAAAAAGAGATTATGAAGTTTGTATTATGTAAGATAAAAAAAAAATGATTTTAATTGATTATAAATGATATTTAGAAAGGATCTGGATTCACATTGTTTCATATAACTTAAGTAGAATGAAATATATATTTTATTTTGTTTGTGTATTTTCATATTTAACGAATTATCGTGGGGGTTTAGCTCAGTGGTAGAGCATTCGACTGCAGATCGAGAGGTCCCAGGGTCCCTCTGATATTAAGTAATTTTTTTGTTCTAATATATTCGCGAATTTTTTAAAAATATAATCGAATTATATTACCTTAAACTGAGATAACTTAATTAAAGAAACTCTCAGATGTTTTACATAATTAGAGTCACAGAAATAAAATGTTTTTAGCAGCTTATGAACGATATTTTGAGAAGTAATTGGAATTATACTGTTTCGAACACGTTAGTTAGATTTAAATATATATTTTACTTTGTGTGTGTGTGTGTATTTTCATATTTATGCAAACACCGTGGGGGTATAGCTCAGTGGTAGAGCATTCGACTGCAGATCGAGAGGTTCCCGGTTCAACCCCGGGTGCCTCCTGACATTAGGTAAACTTTTATTCTAATAACTTCGCGAATATTTTAAAAATATAATCAAAATATATGATCTTAAAAAGAGATGAAGAAATTTTCAGAAGTTTGTATTATGTAAGATAATAAAAAAAATGCTTTTAGTTCTTCATAAATGATATTTAGAAAGGAACTGGATTCACATTGTTCCATATAACTTAAGTAAAATGAAATATATATTTTATTTTGTGTATGTGTATTTTCATATTTATCGAATTACGATGGAAACATAGCTTTGCGGCAGAAATCTTGACTGCAGATCGAGAGGTCCCTCTGATATTAAGTAATTTTTTTGTTCTAATATATTCGCGAATTTTTTAAAAATATAATCGAATTATATTATCTTAAACTGAGATAACTTAATTAAAGAAACTCTCAGATGTTTTACATAATTAGAGTCACAGAAATAAAATGTTTTTAACAGCTTATGAATGATATTTTGAGACGTAATTGGAATAATACTGTTTCGAACACGTTAGTTAGATTTAAATATATATTTTACTTTGTGTGTGTGTGTATTTTCATATTTATACAAAAACCGTGGGGGTATAGCTCAGTGGTAGAGCATTCGACTGCAGATCGAGAGGTCCTCGGTTCAAACCCGGGTGCCCCCTGAAATTAAATAAATTTTTTGTTCTAAAATCTTCGCGAATTTTTTAGAAATATAATCCAATTATATGATCTTAAAAAGAGATTATGAAGTTTGTATTATGTAAGATAATAAAAAAAAATGATTTTAATTGTTTATAAAAGATATTTAGAAAGAATCTGGATTCACATTGTTTCATATAACTTAAGTAGAATGAAATATATATTTTATTTTGTTTGTGTATTTTCATATTTAACGAATTATCGTGGGGGTTTAGCTCAGTGGTAGAGCATTCGACTGCAGATCGAGAGGTCCCAGGGTCCCTCTGATATTAAGTAATTTTTTTGTTCTAATATATTCGCGAATTTTTTAAAAATATAATCCAATTATATTATCTTAAACTGAGATAACTTAATTAAAGAAACTCTCAGATGTTTTACATAATTAGAGTCACAGAAATAAAATGTTTTTAGCAGCTTATGAACGATATTTTGAGAAGTAATTGGAAGTATACTGTTTCGAACACGTTAGTTAGATTTAAATATATATTTTACTTTGTGTGTGTGTGTATTTTCATATTTATGCAAACACCGTGGGGGTATAGCTCAGTGGTAGAGCATTCGACTGCAGATCGAGAGGTCCCCGGTTCAACCCCGGGTGCCCCCTGACATTAAGTAAACTTTTATTCTAATAACTTCGCGAATATTTTAAAAATATAATCAAAATATATGATCTTAAAAAGAGATGAAGAAATTTTCAGAAGTTTGTATTATGTAAGATAATTAAAAAAATGCTTTTAATTCTTCATAAATGAGATTTAGAAAGGAACTGGATTCACATTGTTCCATATAACTTAAGTAAAATGAAATATATATTTTATTTTGTGTGTGTGTATTTTCATATTTATCGAATTACCATGTAAACATAGCTTTGCGGCAGAACACTTGACTGCAGATCGAGATGTCCCTCTTATAGTAAGTAATATTTTTGTTCTAATATCTTCGCGAATTTTTTAAAAATATAATCGAATTATCTTAAACTGAGATACATTAATTAAAGAAACTCTCAGATGTTTTACATAATTAGAGTCACAGAAATAAAATGTTTTTAACAGCTTATGAATGATATTTTGAGACGTAATTGGAATAATACTGTTTCGAACACGTTAGTTAGATTTAAATATATATTTTACTTTGTGTGTGTGTGTATTTTCATATTTATACAAAAACCGTGGGGGTTTAGCTCAGTGGTAGAGCATTCGACTGCAGATCGAGAGGTCCCCGGTTCAAACCCGGGTGCCCCCTCAAATTAAATAAAATTTTTGTTCTAAAATCTTCGCGAATTTTTTAGAAATATAATCCAATTATATGATCTTAAAAAGAGATTATGAAGTTTGTATTATGTAAGATAAAAAAAAAAATGATTTTAATTGATTATAAATGATATTTAGAAAGGATCTGGATTCACATTGTTTCATATAACTTAAGTAGAATGAAATATATATTTTATTTTGTTTGTGTATTTTCATATTTAACGAATTATCGTGGGGGTTTAGCTCAGTGGTAGAGCATTCGACTGCAGATCGAGAGGTCCCAGGGTCCCTCTGATATTAAGTAATTTTTTTGTTCTAATATATTCGCGAATTTTTTAAAAATATAATCGAATTATATTACCTTAAACTGAGATAACTTAATTAAAGAAACTCTCAGATCTTTTACTTAATTAGAGTCACAGAAATAAAATGTTTTCAGCAGCTTATGAACGATATTTTGAGAAGTAATTGGAATTGTACTGTTTCGAACACGTTAGTTAGATTTAAATATATATTTTACTTTGTGTGTGTGTGTATTTTCATATTTATACAAACACCGTGGGGGTATAGCTCAGTGGTAGAGCATTCGACTGCAGATCGAGAGGTCCCCGGTTCAAACCCGGTTGCCCCCTGAAATTAAATAAAATTTTTGTTCCAAAATCTTCGCGAATTTTTTAGAAATATAATCCAATTATATGATCTTAAAAAGATATTATGAAGTTTGTATTATGTAAGATAATTAAAAAAAAAATGATTTTAAATGATTATAAATGATATTTAGAAAGGATCTGGATTCACATTGTTTCATATAACTTAAGTAGAATGAAATAAATATTTTATTTTGTTTGTGTATTTTCATATTTAACGAATTATCGTGGGGGTTTAGCTCAGTGGTAGAGCATTCGACTGCAGATCGAGAGGTCCCAGGGTCCCTCTGATATTAAGTAATTTTTTTGTTCTAATATATTCGCGAATTTTTTAAAAATATAATCGAATTATATTATCTTAAACTGAGATAACTTAATTAAAGAAACTCTCAGATGTTTTACTTAATTAGAGTCACAGAAATAAAATGTTTTCAGCAGCTTATGAACGATATTTTGAGAAGTAATTGGAATTATACTGTTTCGAACACATTGGTTAGATTTAAATATATATTTTACTTTGTGTGTGTGTGTATTTTCATATTTATACAAACACCGTGGAGGTATAGCTCAGTGGTAGAGCATTCGACTGCAGATCGAGAGGTCCCCGGATCAACCCCGTGTGCCCTCTGACATTAAGTAAACTTTTATTCTAATGACTTCGCGAATATTTTAAAAATATAATCAAAATATAAGATGTTAAAAAGAGATGCAGAAGTTTGTATTATGTAAGATAATAAAAAAAATTCTTTTAATTCTTCATAAATGATATTTAGAAAGGAACTGGATTCACATTGTTCCATATAACTTAAGTAAAATGAAATATATATTTTATTTTGTGTGTGTGTATTGTCATATTTATCGAATTACTATGGAAACATAGCTCTGCGGCAGAACACTTGACAGCAGATCGAGAGGTCCCTCTTATATTAAGTAGTATTTTTGTTCTAATATCTTCGCGAATTTTTTTAAAATATAATCGAATTATCTTAAACTGAGATAAATTAATTAAAGAAACTCTCAGATATTTTACATAATTAGAGTCACAGAAATAAAATGTTTTTAACAGCTTATGAATGATATTTTGAGAGGTAATTGGAATTATACTGTTTCGAACACGTTAGTTAGATTTAAATATATATTTCACTTTGTGTGTGTGTGTATTTTCATATTTATACAAAAACCGTGGGGGTATAGCTCAGTGGTAGAGCATTCGACTGCAGATCGAGAGGTCCCCGGTTCAAACCCGGGTGCCCCCTGAAATTGAATAAATTTTTTGTTCTAAAATCTTCGCGAATTTTTTAGAAATATAATCCAATTATATGATCTTAAAAAGAGATTATGAAGTTTGTATTATGTAAGATAATAAAAAAAAATGATTTTAATTGTTTATAAAAGATATTTAGAAAGAATCTGGATTCACATTGTTTCATATAACTTAAGTAGAATGAAATATATATTTTATTTTGTTTGTGTATTTTCATATTTAACGAATTATCGTGGGGGTTTAGCTCAGTGGTAGAGCATTCGACTGCAGATCGAGAGGTCCCAGGGTCCCTCTGATATTAAGTAATTTTTTTGTTCTAATATATTCGCGAATTTTTTAAAAATATAATCGAATTATATTATCTTAAACTGAGATAACTTAATTAAAGAAACTCTCAGATGTTTTACATAATTAGAGTCACAGAAATAAAATGTTTTTAGCAGCTTATGAACGATATTTTGAGAAGTAATTGGAATTATACTGTTTCGAACACGTTAGTTAGATTTAAATATATATTTTACTTTGTGTGTGTGTGTATTTTCATATTTATGCAAACACCGTGGGGGTATGGCTCAGTGGTAGAGCATTCGACTGCAGATCGAGAGGTCCCCGGTTCAACCCCGGGTGCCCCCTGACATTAAGTAAACTTTTATTCTAATAACTTCGCGAATATTTTAAAAATATAATCAAAATATAAGATCTTAAAAAGAGATGCAGAAGTTTGTATTATGTAAGATAATAAAAAAAATGCTTTTAATTCTTCATAAATGATATTTAGAAAGGAACTGGATTCACATTGTTCCATATAACTTAAGTAAAATGAAATATATATTTTATTTTGTGTGTGTGTATTTTCATATTTATCGAATTACCATGGAAACATAGCTTTGCGGCAGAACACTACAGCAGATCGAGAGGTCCCTCTTATATTAAGTAATATTTTTGTTCTAATATCTTCGCGAATTTTTTAAAAATATAATCGAATTATCTTAAACTGAGATAAAATAATTAAAGAAACTCTCAGATGTTTTACATAATTAGAGTCACAGAAATAAAATGTTTTTAACAGCTTATGAATGATATTTTGAGAGGTAATTGGAATTATACTGTTTCGAACACGTTAGTTAGATTTAAATATATATTTCACTTTGTGTGTGTGTGTATTTTCATATTAATACAAAAACCGTGGGGGTATAGCTCTGTGGTAGAGCATTCGACTGCAGATCGAGAGGTCCCCGGTTCAAACCCGGGTGCCCCCTGAAATTAAATAAATTTTTTGTTCTAAAATCTTCGCGAATTTTTTAGAAATATAATCCAATTATATGATCTTAAAAAGAGATTATGAAGTTTCTATTATGTAAGATAATAAAAAAAAAAATGATTTTAATTGTTTATAAATGATATTTAGAAAGAATCTGGATTCATATTGTTTCATATAACTTAAGTAGAATGAAATATATATTTTATTTTGTTTGTGTATTTTCATATTTAACGAATTATCGTGGGGGTTTAGCTCAGTGGTAGAGCATTCGACTGCAGATCGAGAGGTCCCAGGGTCCCTCTGATATTAAGTAATTTTTTTGTTCTAATATATTCGCGAATTTTTTAAAAATAAAATCGAATTATATTATCTTAAACTGAGATAACTTAATTAAAGAAACTCTCAGATGTTTTACATAATTAGAGTCACAGAAATAAAATGTTTTTAGCAGCTTATGAACGATATTTTGAGAAGTAATTGGAATTATACTGTTTCGAACACGTTAGTTAGATTTAAATATATATTTTACTTTGTGTGTGTGTGTGTATTTTCATATTTATGCAAACACCGTGGGGGTATAGCTCAGTGGTAGAGCATTCGACTGCAGATCGAGAGGTTCCCGGTTCAACCCCGGGTGCCTCCTGACATTAGGTAAACTTTTATTCTAATAACTTCGCGAATATTTTAAAAATATAATCAAAATATATGATCTTAAAAAGAGATGAAGAAATTTTCAGAAGTTTGTATTATGTAAGATAATAAAAAAAATGCTTTTAGTTCTTCATAAATGATATTTAGAAAGGAACTGGATTCACATTGTTCCATATAACTTAAGTAAAATGAAATATATATTTTATTTTGTGTATGTGTATTTTCATATTTATCGAATTACGATGGAAACATAGCTTTGCGGCAGAAATCTTGACTGCAGATCGAGAGGTCCCTCTGATATTAAGTAATTTTTTTGTTCTAATATATTCGCGAATTTTTTAAAAATATAATCGAATTATATTATCTTAAACTGAGATAACTTAATTAAAGAAACTCTCAGATGTTTTACATAATTAGAGTCACAGAAATAAAATGTTTTTAGCAGCTTATGAACGATATTTTGAGAAGTAATTGGAAGTATACTGTTTCGAACACGTTAGTTAGATTTAAATATATATTTTACTTTGTGTGTGTGTGTATTTTCATATTTATGCAAACACCGTGGGGGTATAGCTCAGTGGTAGAGCATTCGACTGCAGATCGAGAGGTCCCCGGATCAACCCCGGGTGCCCCCTGACATTAAGTAAACTTTTATTCTAATAACTTCGCGAATATTTTAAAAATGTAATCAAAATATAAGATCTTAAAAAGAGATGCAGAAGTTTGTATTATGTAAGATAATAAAAAAAATGCTTTTAATTCTTCATAAATGATATTTAGAAAGGAACTGGATTCACATTGTTCCATATAACTTAAGTAAAATGAAATATATATTTTATTTTGTGTGTGTGTATTTTCATATTTATACAAAAACCGTGGGGGTATAGCTCAGTGGTAGAGCATTCGACTGCAGATCGAGAGGTCCCCGGTTCAAACCCGGGTGCCCCCTCAAATTAAATAAAATTTTTGTTCTAAAATCTTCGCGAATTTTTTAGAAATATAATCCAATTATATGATCTTAAAAAGAGATTATGAAGTTTGTATTATGTAAGATAAAAAAAAATGATTTTAATTGATTATAAATGATATTTAGAAAGGATCTGGATTCACATTGTTTCATATAACTTAAGTAGAATGAAATATATATTTTATTTTGTTTGTGTATTTTCATATTTAACGAATTATCGTGGGGGTTTAGCTCAGTGGTAGAGCATTCGACTGCAGATCGAGAGGTCCCAGGGTCCCTCTGATATTAAGTAATTTTTTTGTTCTAATATATTCGCGAATTTTTTAAAAATATAATCGAATTATATTACCTTAAACTGAGATAACTTAATTAAAGAAACTCTCAGATCTTTTACTTAATTAGAGTCACAGAAATAAAATGTTTTCAGCAGCTTATGAACGATATTTTGAGAAGTAATTGGAATTGTACTGTTTCGAACACGTTAGTTAGATTTAAATATATATTTTACTTTGTGTGTGTGTGTATTTTCATATTTATACAAACACCGTGGGGGTATAGCTCAGTGGTAGAGCATTCGACTGCAGATCGAGAGGTCCCCGGTTCAAACCCGGTTGCCCCCTGAAATTAAATAAAATTTTTGTTCTAAAATCTTCGCGAATTTTTTAGAAATATAATCCAATTATATGATCTTAAAAAGATATTATGAAGTTTGTATTATGTAAGATAATTAAAAAAAAATGATTTTAATTGATTATAAATGATATTTAGAAAGGATCTGGATTCACATTGTTTCATATAACTTAAGTAGAATGAAATAAATATTTTATTTTGTTTGTGTATTTTCATATTTAACGAATTATCGTGGGGGTTTAGCTCAGTGGTAGAGCATTCGACTGCAGATCGAGAGGTCCCAGGGTCCCTCTGATATTAAGTAATTTTTTTGTTCTAATATATTCGCGAATTTTTTAAAAATATAATCGAATTATATTATCTTAAACTGAGATAACTTAATTAAAGAAACTCTCAGATGTTTTACTTAATTAGAGTCACAGAAATAAAATGTTTTCAGCAGCTTATGAACGATATTTTGAGAAGTAATTGGAATTATACTGTTTCGAACACATTGGTTAGATTTAAATATATATTTTACTTTGTGTGTGTGTGTATTTTCATATTTATACAAACACCGTGGAGGTATAGCTCAGTGGTAGAGCATTCGACTGCAGATCGAGAGGTCCCCGGATCAACCCCGTGTGCCCTCTGACATTAAGTAAACTTTTATTCTAATGACTTCGCGAATATTTTAAAAATATAATCAAAATATAAGATCTTAAAAAGAGATGCAGAAGTTTGTATTATGTAAGATAATAAAAAAAATTCTTTTAATTCTTCATAAATGATATTTAGAAAGGAACTGGATTCACATTGTTCCATATAACTTAAGTAAAATGAAATATATATTTTATTTTGTGTGTGTGTATTGTCATATTTATCGAATTACTATGGAAACATAGCTCTGCGGCAGAACACTTGACAGCAGATCGAGAGGTCCCTCTTATATTAAGTAATATTTTTGTTCTAATATCTTCGCGAATTTTTTTAAAATATAATCCAATTATCTTAAACTGAGATAAAATAATTAAAGAAACTCTCAGATGTTTTACATAATTAGAGTCACAGAAATAAAATGTTTTTAACAGCTTATGAATGATATTTTGAGAGGTAATTGGAATTATACTGTTTCGAACACGTTAGTTAGATTTAAATATATATTTCACTTTGTGTGTGTGTGTATTTTCATATTAATACAAAAACCGTGGGGGTATAGCTCTGTGGTAGAGCATTCGACTGCAGATCGAGAGGTCCCCGGTTCAAACCCGGGTGCCCCCTGAAATTAAATAAATTTTTTGTTCTAAAATCTTCGCGAATTTTTTAGATATATAATCCAATTATATGATCTTAAAAAGAGATTATGAAGTTTGTATTATGTAAAATAATAAAAAAAAAAATGATTTTAATTGTTTATAAATGATATTTAGAAAGAATCTGGATTCATATTGTTTCATATAACTTAAGTAGAATGAAATATATATTTTATTTTGTTTGTGTATTTTCATATTTAACGAATTATCGTGGGGGTTTAGCTCAGTGGTAGAGCATTCGACTGCAGATCGAGAGGTCCCAAGGTCCCTCTGATATTAAGTAATTTTTTTGTTCTAATATATTCGCGAATTTTTTAAAAATATAATCGAATTATATTATCTTAAACTGAGATAACTTAATTAAAGAAACTCTCAGATGTTTTACATAATTAGAGTCACAGAAATAAAATGTTTTTAGCAGCTTATGAACGATATTTTGAGAAGTAATTGGAATTATACTGTTTCGAACACGTTAGTTAGATTTAAATATATATTTTACTTTGTGTGTGTGTGTGTGTGTGTATTTTCATATTTATGCAAACACCGTGGGGGTATAGCTTAGTGGTAGAGCATTCGACTGCAGATCGAGAGGTTCCCGGTTCAACCCCGGGTGCCTCCTGACATTAGGTAAACTTTTATTCTAATAACTTCGCGAATATTTTAAAAATATAATCAAAATATATGATCTTAAAAAGAGATGAAGAAATTTTCAGAAGTTTGTATTATGTAAGATAATAAAAAAAATGCTTTTAGTTCTTCATAAATGATATTTAGAAAGGAACTGGATTCACATTGTTCCATATAACTTAAGTAAAATGAAATATATATTTTATTTTGTGTGTGTGTATTTTCATATTTATCGAATTACCATGGAAACATAGCTTTGCGGCAGAACACTACAGCAGATCGAGAGGTCCCTCTTATATTAAGTAATATTTTTGTTCTAATATCTTCGCGAATTTTTAAAAATATAATCGAATTATCTTAAACTGAGATAAAATAATTAAAGAAACTCTCAGATGTTTTACATAATTAGAGTCACAGAAATAAAATGTTTTTAACAGCTTATGAATGATATTTTGAGAGGTAATTGGAATTATACTGTTTCGAACACGTTAGTTAGATTTAAATATATATTTCACTTTGTGTGTGTGTGTATTTTCATATTAATACAAAAACCGTGGGGGTATAGCTCTGTGGTAGAGCATTCGACTGCAGATCGAGAGGTCCCCGGTTCAAACCCGGGTGCCCCCTGAAATTAAATAAATTTTTTGTTCTAAAATCTTCGCGAATTTTTTAGAAATATAATCCAATTATATGATCTTAAAAAGAGATTATGAAGTTTGTATTATGTAAGATAATAAAAAAAAAATGATTTTAATTGTTTATAAATGATATTTAGAAAGAATCTGGATTCATATTGTTTCATATAACTTAAGTAGAATGAAATATATATTTTATTTTGTTTGTGTATTTTCATATTTAACGAATTATCGTGGGGGTTTAGCTCAGTGGTAGAGCATTCGACTGCAGATCGAGAGGTCCCAGGGTCCCTCTGATATTAAGTAATTTTTTTGTTCTAATATATTCGCGAATTTTTTAAAAATATAATCGAATTATATTATCTTAAACTGAGATAACTTAATTAAAGAAACTCTCAGATGTTTTACATAATTAGAGTCACAGAAATAAAATGTTTTTAGCAGCTTATGAACGATATTTTGAGAAGTAATTGGAATTATACTGTTTCGAACACGTTAGTTAGATTTAAATATATATTTTACTTTGTGTGTGTGTGTGTATTTTCATATTTATGCAAACACAGTGGGGGTATAGCTCAGTGGTAGAGCATTCGACTGCAGATCGAGAGGTTCCCGGTTCAACCCCGGGTGCCTCCTGACATTAGGTAAACTTTTATTCTAATAACTTCGCGAATATTTTAAAAATATAATCAAAATATATGATCTTAAAAAGAGATGAAGAAATTTTCAGAAGTTTGTATTATGTAAGATAATAAAAAAAATGCTTTTAGTTCTTCATAAATGATATTTAGAAAGGAACTGGATTCACATTGTTCCATATAACTTAAGTAAAATGAAATATATATTTTATTTTGTGTATGTGTATTTTCATATTTATCGAATTACGATGGAAACATAGCTTTGCGGCAGAAATCTTGACTGCAGATCGAGAGGTCCCTCTGATATTAAGTAATTTTTTTGTTCTAATATATTCGCGAATTTTTTAAAAATATAATCGAATTATATTATCTTAAACTGAGATAACTTAATTAAAGAAACTCTCAGATGTTTTACATAATTAGAGTCACAGAAATAAAATGTTTTTAACAGCTTATGAATGATATTTTGAGACGTAATTGGAATAATACTGTTTCGAACACGTTAGTTAGATTTAAATATATATTTTACTTTGTGTGTGTGTGTATTTTCATATTTATACAAAAACCGTGGGGGTATAGCTCAGTGGTAGAGCATTCGACTGCAGATCGAGAGGTCCCCGGTTCAAACCCGGGTGCCCCCTGAAATTAAATAAATTTTTTGTTCTAAAATCTTCGCGAATTTTTTAGAAATATAATCCAATTATATGATCTTAAAAAGAGATTATGAAGTTTGTATTATGTAAGATAATAAAAAAAAATGATTTTAATTGTTTATAAAAGATATTTAGAAAGAATCTGGATTCACATTGTTTCATATAACTTAAGTAGAATGAAATATATATTTTATTTTGTTTGTGTATTTTCATATTTAACGAATTATCGTGGGGGTTTAGCTCAGTGGTAGAGCATTCGACTGCAGATCGAGAGGTCCCAGGTTCCCTCTGATATTAAGTAATTTTTTTGTTCTAATATATTCGCGAATTTTTTAAAAATATAATCCAATTATATTATCTTAAACTGAGATAACTTAATTAAAGAAACTCTCAGATGTTTTACATAATTAGAGTAACAGAAATAAAATGTTTTTAGCAGCTTATGAACGATATTTTGAGAAGTAATTGGAAGTATACTGTTTCGAACACGTTAGTTAGATTTAAATATATATTTTACTTTGTGTGTGTGTGTATTTTCATATTTATGCAAACACCGTGGGGGTATAGCTCAGTGGTAGAGCATTCGACTGCAGATCGAGAGGTCCCCGGATCAACCCCGGGTGCCCCCTGACATTAAGTAAACTTTTATTCTAATAACTTCGCGAATATTTAAAAAATGTAATCAAAATATAAGATCTTAAAAAGAGATGCAGAAGTTTGTATTATGTAAGATAATAAAAAAAATGCTTTTAATTCTTCATAAATGATATTTAGAAAGGAACTGGATTCACATTGTTCCATATAACTTAAGTAAAATGAAATATATATTTTATTTTGTGTGTGTGTATTTTCATATTTATCGAATTACCATGGAAACATAGCTTTGCGGCAGAACACTACAGCAGATCGAGAGGTCCCTCTTATATTAAGTAATATTTTTGTTCTAATATCTTCGCGAATTTTTTAAAAATATAATCGAATTATCTTAAACTGAGATAAAATAATTAAAGAAACTCTCAGATGTTTTACATAATTAGAGTCACAGAAATAAAATGTTTTTAACAGCTTATGAATGATATTTTGAGAGGTAATTGGAATTATACTGTTTCGAACACGTTAGTTAGATTTAAATATATATTTCACTTTGTGTGTGTGTGTATTTTCATATTAATACAAAAACCGTGGGGGTATAGCTCTGTGGTAGAGCATTCGACTGCAGATCGAGAGGTCCCCGGTTCAAACCCGGGTGCCCCCTGAAATTAAATAAATTTTTTGTTCTAAAATCTTCGCGAATTTTTTAGAAATATAATCCAATTATATGATCTTAAAAAGAGATTATGAAGTTTGTATTATGTAAGATAATAAAAAAAAAATGATTTTAATTGTTTATAAATGATATTTAGAAAGAATCTGGATTCACATTGTTTCATATAACTTAAGTAGAATGAAATATATATTTTATTTTGTTTGTGTATTTTCATATTTAACGAATTATCGTGGGGGTTTAGCTCAGTGGTAGAGCATTCGACTGCAGATCGAAAGGTCCCAGGGTCCCTCTGATATTAAGTAATTTTTTTGGTCTAATATATTCGCGAATTTTTTAAAAATATAATCCAATTATATTATCTTAAACTGAGATAACTTAATTAAAGAAACTCTCAGATGTTTTACATAATTAGAGTCACAGAAATAAAATGTTTTTAGCAGCTTATGAACGATATTTTGAGAAGTAATTGGAAGTATACTGTTTCGAACACGTTAGTTAGATTTAAATATATATTTTACTTTGTGTGTGTGTGTATTTTCATATTTATGCAAACACCGTGGGGGTATAGCTCAGTGGTAGAGCATTCGATTGCAGATCGAGAGGTCCCCGGTTCAACCCCGGGTGCCCCCTGACATTAAGTAAACTTTTATTCTAATAACTTCGCGAATATTTTAAAAATATAATCAAAATATATGATCTTAAAAAGAGATGAAGAAATTTTCAGAAGTTTGTATTATGTAAGATAATTAAAAAAATGCTTTTAATTCTTCATAAATGAGATTTAGAAAGGAACTGGATTCACATTGTTCCATATAACTTAAGTAAAATGAAATATATATTTTATTTTGTGTGTGTGTATTTTCATATTTATCGAATTACCATGTAAACATAGCTTTGCGGCAGAACACTTGACTGCAGATCGAGATGTCCCTCTTATAGTAAGTAATATTTTTGTTCTAATATCTTCGCGAATTTTTTAAAAATATAATCGAATTATCTTAAACTGAGATACATTAATTAAAGAAACTCTCAGATGTTTTACATAATTAGAGTCACAGAAATAAAATGTTTTTAACAGCTTATGAATGATATTTTGAGACGTAATTGGAATAATACTGTTTCGAACACGTTAGTTAGATTTAAATATATATTTTACTTTGTGTGTGTGTGTATTTTCATATTTATACAAAAACCGTGGGGGTATAGCTCAGTGGTAGAGCATTCGACTGCAGATCGAGAGGTCCCCGGTTCAAACCCGGGTGCCCCCTCAAATTAAATAAAATTTTTGCTCTAAAATCTTCGCGAATTTTTTAGAAATATAATCCAATTATATGATCTTAAAAAGAGATTATGAAGTTTGTATTATGTAAGATAAAAAAAAAATGATTTTAATTGATTATAAATGATATTTAGAAAGGATCTGGATTCACATTGTTTCATATAACTTAAGTAGAATGAAATATATATTTTATTTTGTTTGTGTATTTTCATATTTAACGAATTATCGTGGGGGTTTAGCTCAGTGGTAGAGCATTCGACTGCAGATCGAGAGGTCCCAGGGTCCCTCTGATATTAAGTAATTTTTTTGTTCTAATATATTCGCGAATTTTTTAAAAATATAATCGAATTATATTACCTTAATCTGAGATAACTTAATTAAAGAAACTCTCAGATCTTTTACTTAATTAGAGTCACAGAAATAAAATGTTTTCAGCAGCTTATGAACGATATTTTGAGAAGTAATTGGAATTGTACTGTTTCGAACACGTTAGTTAGATTTAAATATATATTTTACTTTGTGTCTGTGTGTATTTTCATATTTATACAAACACCGTGGGGGTATAGCTCAGTGGTAGAGCATTCGACTGCAGATCGAGAGGTCCCCGGTTCAAACCCGGTTGCCCCCTGAAATTAAATAAAATTTTTGTTCTAAAATCTTCGCGAATTTTTTAGAAATATAATCCAATTATATGATCTTAAAAAGATATTATGAAGTTTGTATTATGTAAGATAATTAAAAAAAAATGATTTTAATTGATTATAAATGATATTTAGAAAGGATCTGGATTCACATTGTTTCATATAACTTAAGTAGAATGAAATAAATATTTTATTTTGTTTGTGTATTTTCATATTTAACGAATTATCGTGGGGGTTTAGCTCAGTGGTAGAGCATTCGACTGCAGATCGAGAGGTCCCAGGGTCCCTCTGATATTAAGTAATTTTTTTGTTCTAATATATTCGCGAATTTTTTAAAAATATAATCGAATTATATTATCTTAAACTGAGATAACTTAATTAAAGAAACTCTCAGATGTTTTACATAATTAGAGTCACAGAAATAAAATGTTTTTAGCAGCTTATGAACGATATTTTGAGAAGTAATTGGAATTATACTGTTTCGAACACGTTAGTTAGATTTAAATATATATTTTACTTTGTGTGTGTGTGTATTTTCATATTTATGCAAACACCGTGGGGGTATGGCTCAGTGGTAGAGCATTCGACTGCAGATCGAGAGGTCCCCGGTTCAACCCCGGGTGCCCCCTGACATTAAGTAAACTTTTATTCTAATAACTTCGCGAATATTTTAAAAATATAATCAAAATATAAGATCTTAAAAAGAGATGCAGAAGTTTGTATTATGTAAGATAATAAAAAAAATGCTTTTAATTCTTCATAAATGATATTTAGAAAGGAACTGGATTCACATTGTTCCATATAACTTAAGTAAAATGAAATATATATTTTATTTTGTGTGTGTGTATTTTCATATTTATCGAATTACCATGGAAACATAGCTTTGCGGCAGAACACTACAGCAGATCGAGAGGTCCCTCTTATATTAAGTAATATTTTTGTTCTAATATCTTCGCGAATTTTTTAAAAATATAATCGAATTATCTTAAACTGAGATAAAATAATTAAAGAAACTCTCAGATGTTTTACATAATTAGAGTCACAGAAATAAAATGTTTTTAACAGCTTATGAATGATATTTTGAGAGGTAATTGGAATTATACTGTTTCGAACACGTTAGTTAGATTTAAATATATATTTCACTTTGTGTGTGTGTGTATTTTCATATTAATTCAACAACCGTGGGGGTATAGCTCTGTGGTAGAGCATTCGACTGCAGATCGAGAGGTCCCCGGTTCAAACCCGGGTGCCCCCTGAAATTAAATAAATTTTTTGTTCTAAAATCTTCGCGAATTTTTTAGAAATATAATCCAATTATATGATCTTAAAAAGAGATTATGAAGTTTGTATTATGTTAGATAATAAAAAAAAAATGATTTTAATTGTTTATAAATGATATTTAGAAAGAATCTGGATTCATATTGTTTCATATAACTTAAGTAGAATGAAATATATATTTTATTTTGTTTGTGTATTTTCATATTTAACGAATTATCGTGGGGGTTTAGCTCAGTGGTAGAGCATTCGACTGCAGATCGAGAGGTCCCAGGGTCCCTCTGATATTAAGTAATTTTTTTGTTCTAATATATTCGCGAATTTTTTAAAAATATAATCGAATTATATTATCTTAAACTGAGATAACTTAATTAAAGAAACTCTCAGATGTTTTACATAATTAGAGTCACAGAAATAAAATGTTTTTAGCAGCTTATGAACGATATTTTGAGAAGTAATTGGAATTATACTGTTTCGAACACGTTAGTTAGATTTAAATATATATTTTACTTTGTGTGTGTGTGTGTATTTTCATATTTATGCAAACACCGTGGGGGTATAGCTCAGTGGTAGAGCATTCGACTGCAGATCGAGAGGTTCCCGGTTCAACCCCGGGTGCCCCCTGACATTAAGTAAACTTTTATTCTAATAACTTCGCGAATATTTTAAAAATATAATCAAAATATATGATCTTAAAAAGAGATGAAGAAATTTTCAGAAGTTTGTATTATGTAAGATAATTAAAAAAATACTTTTAATTCTTCATAAATGAGATTTAGAAAGGAACTGGATTCACATTGTTCCATATACCTTAAGTAAAATGAAATATATATTTTATTTTGTGTGTGTGTATTTTCATATTTATCGAATTACCATGTAAACATAGCTTTGCGGCAGAACACTTGACTGCAGATCGAGATGTCCCTCTTATAGTAAGTAATATTTTTGTTTTAATATCTTCGCGAATTTTTTAAAAATATAATCGAATTATTTTTTCTTAAAAAGAGATAACTTAATTAAAGAAACTCTCAGATGTTTTACTTAATTAGAGTCACAGAAATAAAATGTTTTCAGCAGCTTATGAACGATATTTTGAGAAGTAATTGGAATTATACTGTTTCGAACACGTTAGTTAGATTTAAATATATATTTTACTTTGTGTGTGTGTGTATTTTCATATTTATATAAACACCGTGGAGGTATAGCTCAGTGGTAGAGCATTGGACTGCAGATCGGGAGGTCCCCGGTTCAAACCCGGGTGCCCTCTGAAATTAAATAAAATTTTTGTTCTAAAATCTTAGCGAATTTTTTAGAAATATAATCCAATTATATGATCTTAAAAAGATATTATGAAGTTTGTATTATGTAAGATAATAAAAAAAAAAATAATTTTAATTGATTATAAATGATATTTAGAAAGGATCTGGATTCACATTGTTTCATATAACTTAAGTAGAATGAAATATATATTTTATTTTGTTTGTGTATTTTCATATTTAACGAATTATCGTGGGGGTTTAGCTCAGTGGTAGAGCATTCGACTGCAGATCGAGAGGTCCCAGGGTCCCTCTGATATTAAGTAATTTTTTTGTTCTAATATATTCGCGAATTTTTTAAAAATATAATCGAATTATATTATCTTAAACTGAGATAACTTAATTAAAGAAACTCTCAGATGTTTTACTTAATTAGAGTCACAGAAATAAAATGTTTTCAGCAGCTTATGAACGATATTTTGAGAAGTAATTGGAATTATACTGTTTCGAACACATTGGTTAGATTTAAATATATATTTTACTTTGTGTGTGTGTGTATTTTCATATTTATACAAACACCGTGGAGGTATAGCTCAGTGGTAGAGCATTGGACTGCTGATCGAGAGGTCCCCGGATCAACCCCGGGTGCCCCCTGACATTAAGTAAACTTTTATTCTAATAACTTCGCGAATATTTTAAAAATATAATCAAAATATAAGATCTTAAAAAGAGATGCAGAAGTTTGTATTATGTAAGATAATAAAAAAAATTCTTTTAATTCTTCATAAATGATGTTTAGAAAGGAACTGGATTCACATTGTTCCATATAACTTAAGTAAAATGAAATATATATTTTATTTTGTGTGTGTGTATTTTCATATTTATCGAATTACTATGGAAACATAGCTTTGCGGCAGAACACTTGACAGCAGATCGAGAGGTCCCTCTTATATTAAGTAATATTTTTGTTCTAATATCTTCGCGAATTTTTTAAAAATATAATCGAATTATCTTAAACTGAGATAAAATAATTAAAGAAACTCTCAGATGTTTTACATAATTAGAGTCACAGAAATAAAATGTTTTTAGCAGCTTATGAACGATATTTTGAGAAGTAATTGGAATTATACTGTTTCGAACACGTTAGTTAGATTTAAATATATATTTTACTTTGTGTGTGTGTGTATTTTCATATTTATGCAAATACCGTGGGGGTATAGCTCAGTGGTAGAGCATTCGACTGCAGATCGAGAGGTCTCCGGTCCAACCACGGGTGCCCCCTGACATTAAGTAAAATTTTATTCTAATAACTTCGCGAATGTTTTAAAAATATAATCGAAATATATGATCTTAAAATGAGATGAAGAAGTTTTCAGAAGTTTGTATTATGTAAGATAATAAAAAAAATGCTTTTAATTCTTCATAAATGATATTTAGAAAGGAACTGGATTCACATTGTTCCATATAACTTAAGTAAAATGAAATATATATTTTATTTTGTGTGTGTGTATTTTCATATTTATCGAATTACCATGTAAACATAGCTTTTCGGCAGAACACTTGACTGCAGATCGAGAAGTCCCTCTTATAGTAAGTAATATTTTTGTTCTAATATCTTCGCGAATTTTTTAAAAATATAATCGAATTATCTTAAACTGAGATAAATTAATTAAAGAAACTCTCAGATGTTTTACATAATTAGAGTCACAGAAATAAAATGTTTTTAACAGCTTATGAATGATATTTTGAGACGTAATTGGAATAATACTGTTTCGAACACCTTAGTTAGATTTAAATATATATTTTACTTTGTGTGTGTGTGTATTTTCATATTTATACAAAAACCGTGGGGGTATAGCTCAGTGGTAGAGCATTCGACTGCAGATCGAGAGGTCCCCGGTTCAAACCCGGGTGCCCCCTGAAATTAAATAAAATTTTTGTTCTAAAATCTTCGCGAATTTTTTAGAAATATAATCCAATTATATGATCTTAAAAAGAGATTATGAAGTTTGTATTATGTAAGATAAAAAAAAAATATGATTTTAATTGATTATAAATGATATTTAGAAAGGATCTGGATTCACAATGTTTCATATAACTTAAGTAGAATGAAATATATATTTTATTTTGTTTGTGTATTTTCATATTTAACGAATTATCGTGGGGGTTTAGCTCAGTGGTAGAGCATTCGACTGTTGATCGAGAGGTCCCAGGGTCCCTCTGATATTAAGTAATTTTTTTGTTCTAATATATTCGCGAATTTTTTAAAAATATAATCGAATTATATTATCTTAAACTGAGATAACTTAATTAAAGAAACTCTCAGATGTTTTACTTAATTAGAGTCACAGAAATAAAATGTTTTTAGCAGCTTATGAACGATATTTTGAGAAGTAATTGGAATTATACTGTTTCGAACACGTTAGTTAGATTTAAATATATATTTTACTTTGTGTGTGTGTGTATTTTCATATTTATGCAAATACCGTGGGGGTATAGCTCAGTGGTAGAGCATTCGACTGCAGATCGAGAGGTCCCCGGTCCAACCACGGGTGCCCCCTGACATTAAGTAAAATTTTATTCTAATAACTTCGCGAATGTTTTAAAAATATAATCGAAATATATGATCTTAAAATGAGATGAAGAAGTTTTCAGAAGTTTGTATTATGTAAGATAATAAAAAAAATGCTTTTAATTCTTCATAAATGATATTTAGAAAGGAACTGGATTCACATTGTTCCATATAACTTAAGTAAAATGAAATATATATTTTATTTTGTGTGTGTGTATTTTCATATTTATCGAATTACCATGTAAACATAGCTTTGCGGCAGAACACTTGACTGCAGATCGAGATGTCCCTCTTATAGTAAGTAATATTTTTGTTCTAATATCTTCGCGAATTTTTTAAAAATATAATCGAATTATCTTAAACTGAGATAAATTAATTAAAGAAACTCTCAGATGTTTTACATAATTAGAGTCACAGAAATAAAATGTTTTTAACAGCTTATGAATGATATTTTGAGACGTAATTGGAATAATACTGTTTCGAACACGATAGTTAGATTTAAATATATATTTTACTTTGTGTGTGTGTGTATTTTCATATTTATACAAAAACCGTGGGGGTATAGCTCAGTGGTAGAGCATTCGACTGCAGATCGAGAGGTCCTCGGTTCAAACCCGGGTGCCCCCTGAAATTAAATAAAACTTTTGTTCTAAAATCTTCGCGAATTTTTTAGAAATATAATCCAATTATATGATCTTAAAAAGAGATTATGAAGTTTGTATTATGTAAGATAAAAAAAAAATATGATTTTAATTGATTATAAATGATATTTAGAAAGGATCTGGATTCACATTGTTTCATATAACTTAAGTAGAATGAAATATATATTTTATTTTGTTTGTGTATTTTCATATTTAACGAATTATCGTGGGGGTTTAGCTCAGTGGTAGAGCATTCGACTGCAGATCGAGAGGTCCCAGGGTCCCTCTGATATTAAGTAATTTTTTTGTTCTAATATATTCGCGAATTTTTTAAAAATATAATCGAATTATATTATCTTAAACTGAGATAACTTAATTAAAGAAACTCTCAGATGTGTTACTTAATTAGAGTCACAGAAATAAAATGTTTTCAGCAGCTTATGAACGATATTTTGAGAAGTAATTGGAATTATACTGTTTCGAACACGTTAGTTAGATTTAAATATATATTTTACTTTGTGTGTGTGTGTATTTTCATATTTATGCAAATACCGTGGGGGTATAGCTCAGTGGTAGAGCATTCGACTGCAGATCGAGAGGTCCCCGGTTCAACCCCGGGTGCCCCCTGACATTAAGTAAAATTTTATTCTAATAACTTCGCGAATATTTTAAAAATATAGTCGAAATATATGATCTTAAAATGAGATGAAGAAGTTTTCAGAAGTTTGTATTATGTAAGATAATAAAAAAAATGCTTTTAATTCTTCATAAATGATATTTAGAAAGGAACTGGATTCACATTGTTCCATATAACTTAAGTAAAATGAAATATATATTTTATTTTGTGTGTGTGTATTTTCATATTTATCGAATTACCATGTAAACATAGCTTTGCGGCAGAACACTTGACTGCAGATCGAGATGTCCCTTTTATATTAAGTAATATTTTTGTTCTAATATCTTCGCGAATTTTTTAAAAATATAATCGAATTATCTTAAACTGAGATAAATTAATTAAAGAAACTCTCAGATGTTTTACATAATTAGAGTCACAGAAATAAAATGTTTTTAACAGCTTATGAATGATATTTTGAGACGTAATTGGAATAATACTGTTTCGAACACGTTAGTTAGATTTAAATATATATTTTACTTTGTGTGTGTGTGTATTTTCATATTTATACAAAAACCGTGGGGGTATAGCTCAGTGGTAGAGCATTCGACTGCAGATCGAGAGGTCCCCGGTTCAAACCCGGGTGCCCCCTGAAATTAAATAAAATTTTTGTTCTAAAATCTTCGCGAATTTTTTAGAAATATAATCCAATTATATGATCTTAAAAAGAGATTATGAAGTTTGTATTATGTAAGATTAAAAAAAAAAAATGATTTTAATTGATTATAAATGATATTTAGAAAGGATCTGGATTCACATTGTTTCATATAACTTAAGTATAATGAAATATATATTTTATTTTGTTTGTGTATTTTCATATTTAACGAATTATCGTGGGGGTTTAGCTCAGTGGTAGAGCATTCGACTGCAGATCGAAATGTCCCAGGGTCCCTCTGATATTAAGTAATTTTTTTGTTCTAATATATTCGCGAATTTTTTAAAAATATAATCGAATTATGTTATCTTAAACTGAGATAACTTAATTAAAGAAACTCTCAGATGTTTTACTTAATTAGAGTCACAGAAATAAAATGTTTTCAGCAGCTTATGAACGATATTTTGAGAAGTAATTGGAATTATACTGTTTCGAACACGTTAGTTAGATTTAAATATATATTTTACTTTGTGTGTGTGTGTATTTTCATATTTATGCAAATACCGTGGGGGTATAGCTCAGTGGTAGAGCATTCGACTGCAGATCGAGAGGTCCCCGGTTCAACCCCGGGTGCCCCCTGACATTAAGTAAAATTTTATTCTAATAACTTCGCGAATATTTTAAAAATATAATCGAAATATATGATCTTAAAATGAGATGAAGAAGTTTTCAGAAGTTTGTATTACGTAAGATAATAAAAAAAATGCTTTTAATTCTTCATAAATGATATTTAGAAAGGAACTGGATTCACATTGTTCCATATAACTTAAGTAAAATGAAATATATATTTTATTTTGTGTGTGTGTATTTTCATATTTATCGAATTACCATGTAAACATAGCTTTGCGGCAGAACACTTGACTGCAGATCGAGATGTCCCTCTTATATTAAGTAATATTTTTGTTCTAATATCTTCCCGAATTTTTTAAAAATATAATCGCATTATCTTAAACTGAGATAAATTAATTAAAGAAACTCTCAGATGTTTTACATAATTAGAGTCACAGAAATAAAATGTTTTTAACAGCTTATGAATGATATTTTGAGACGTAATTGGAAGAATACTGTTTCGAACACGTTAGTTAGATTTAAATATATATTTTACTTTGTGTGTGTGTGTATTTTCATATTTATACAAAAACCGTGGGGGTCTAGCTCAGTGGTAGAGCATTCGACTGCAGATCGAGAGGTCCCCGGTTCAAACCCGGGTGCCCCCTGAAATTAAATAAAATTTTTGTTCTAAAATCTTCGCGAATTTTTTAGAAATATAATCCAATTATATGATCTTAAAAAGAGATTATGAAGTTTGTATTATGTAAGATAAAAAATAAATAATGATTTTAATTGATTATAAATGATATTTAGAAAGGATGTGGATTCACATTGTTTCATATAACTTAAGTAGAATGAAATATATATTTTATTTTGTTTGTGTATTTTCATATTTAACGAATTATCGTGGGGGTTTAGCTCAGTGGTAGAGCATTCGACTGCAGATCGAGAGGTCCCAGGGTCCCTCTGATATTAAGTAATTTTTTTGTTCTAATATATTCGCGAATTTTTTAAAAATATAATCGAATTATATTATCTTAAACTGAGATAACTTAATTAAAGAAACTCTCAGATGTTTTACTTAATTAGAGTCACAGAAATAAAATGTTTTCAGCAGCTTATGAACGATATTTTGAGAAGTAATTGGAATTATACTGTTTCGAACACATTGGTTAGATTTAAATATATATTTTACTTTGTGTGTGTGTGTATTTTCATATTTATACAAACACCGTGGAGGTATAGCTCCGTGGTAGAGCATTCGACTGCAGATCGAGTGGTCCCCGGATCAACCCCGGGTGCCCCCTGACATTAAGTAAACTTTTATTCTAATAACTTCGCGAATATTTTAAAAATGTAATCAAAATATAAGATCTTAAAAAGAGATGCAGAAGTTTGTATTATGTAAGATAATAAAAAAAATGCTTTTAATTCTTCATAAATGATATTTAGAAAGGAACTGGATTCACATTGTTTCATATAACTTAAGTAGAATGAAATATATATTTTATTTTGTTTGTGTATTTTCATATTTAACGAATTATCGTGGGGGTTTAGCTCAGTGGTAGAGCATTCGACTGCAGATCGAGAGGTCCCAGGGTCCCTCTGATATTAAGTAATTTTTTTGTTCTAATATATTCGCGAATTTTTTAAAAATATAATCGAATTATATTATCTTAAACTGAGATAACTTAATTAAAGAAACTCTCAGATGTTTTACTTAATTAGAGTCACAGAAATAAAATGTTTTCAGCAGCTTATGAACGATATTTTGAGAAGTAATTGGAATTATACTGTTTCGAACACGTTAGTTAGATTTAAATATATATTTTACTTTGTGTGTGTGTGTATTTTCATATTTATACAAACACCGTGGGGGTATAGCTCAGTGGTAGAGCATTCGACTGCAGATCGAGAGGTCCCCGGATCAACCCCGGGTGCCCCCTGACATTAAGTAAACTTTTATTCTAATAACTTCGCGAATATTTTAAAAATGTAATCAAAATATAAGATCTTAAAAAGAGATGCAGAAGTTTGTATTATGTAAGATAATAAAAAAAATGCTTTTAATTCTTCATAAATGATATTTAGAAAGGAACTGGATTCACATTGTTCCATATAACTTAAGTAAAATGAAATATATATTTTATTTTGTGTATGTGTATTTTCATATTTATCGAATTACCATGGAAACATAGCTTTGCGGCAGAACACTTGACTGCAGATCGAGATGTCCCTCTTATAGTAAGTAATATTTTTGTTCTAATATCTTCGCGAATTTCTTAAAAATATAATCGAATTATCTTAAACTGAGATAAATTAATTAAAGAAACTCTCAGATGTTTTGCATAATTAGAGTCACAGAAATAAAATGTTTTTAACAGCTTATGAATGATATTTTGAGACGTAATTGGAATAATACTGTTTCGAACACGTTAGTTAGATTTAAATATATATTTTACTTTGTGTGTGTGTGTATTTTCATATTTATACAAAAACCGTGGGGGTATAGCTCAGTGGTAGAGCATTCGACTGCAGATCGAGAGGTCCCCGGTTCAAACCCGGGTGCCCCCTGAAATTAAATAAAATTTTTGTTCTAAAATCTTCGCGAATTTTTTAGAAATATAATCCAATTATATGATCTTAAAAAGAGATTATGAAGTTTGTATTATGTAAGATAAAAAAAAATGATTTTAATTGATTATAAATGATATTTAGAAAGGATCTGGATTCACATTGTTTCATATAACTTAAGTAGAATGAAATATATATTTTATTTTGTTTGTGTATTTTCATATTTAACGAATTATCGTGGGGGTTTAGCTCAGTGGTAGAGCATTCGATTGCAGATCGAGAGGTCCCAGGGTCCCTCTGATATTAAGTAATTTTTTTGTTCTAATATATACGCGAATTTTTTAAAAATATAATCGAATTATATTATCTTAAACTGAGATAACTCAATTAAAGAAACTCTCAGATGTTTTACTTAATTAGAGTCACAGAAATAAAATATTTTCAGCAGCTTATGAACGATATTTTGAGAAGTAATTGGAATTATACTGTTTCGAACACGTTAGTTAGATTTAAATATATATTTTACTTTGTATGTGTGTGTATTTTCATATTTATGCAAATACCGTGGGGGTATAGCTCAGTGGTAGAGCATTCGACTGCAGATGGAGAGGTCCCCGGTTCAACCCCGGGTGCCCCCTGACATTAAGTAAAATTTTATTCTAATAACTTCGCGAATATTTTAAAAATATAATCGAAATATATGATCTTAAAATGAGATGAAGAAGTTTTCAGAAGTTTGTATTATGTAAGATAATAAAAAAAATGCTTTTAATTCTTCATAAATGATATTTAGAAAGGAACTGGATCCACATTGTTCCATATAACTTAAGTAAAATGAAATATATATTTTATTTTGTGTGTGTGTATTTTCATATTTATCGAATTACCATGGAAACATAGCTTTGCGGCAGAACACTTGACTGCAGATCGAGATGTCCCTCTTATATTAAGTAATATTTTTGTTCTAATATCTTCGCGAATTTTTTAAAAATATAATCGAATTATCTTAAACTGAGATAAATTAATTAAAGAAACTCTCAGATGTTTTACATAATTAGATTCACAGAAATAAAATGTTTTTAACAGCTTATGAATGATATTTTGAGACGTAATTGGAATAATACTGTTTCGAACACGTTAGTTAGATTTAAATATATATTTTACTTTGTGTGTGTGTGTATTTTCATATTTATACAATAACCGTGGGGGTACAGCTCAGTGGTAGAGCATTCGACTGCAGATCGAGAGCTCCCCGGTTCAAACCCGGGTGCCCCCTGAAATTAAATAAAATTTTTGTTCTAAAATCTTCGCGAATTTTTTAGAAATATAATCCAATTATATGATCTTAAAAAGAGATTATGAAGTTTGTATTATGTAAGATAAAAAAAAAATATATATGATTTTAATTGATTATAAATGATATTTAGAAAGGATCTGGATTCACATTGTTTCATATAACTTAAGTAGAATGAAATATATATTTTATTTTGTTTGTGTATTTTCATATTTAACGAATTATCGTGGGGGTTTAGCTCAGTGGTAGAGCATTCGACTGCAGATCGAGAGGTCCCAGGGTCCCTCTGATATTAAGTAATTTTTTTGTTCTAATATATTCGCGAATTTTTTAAAAATATAATCGAATTATATTATCTTAAACTGAGATAACTTAATTAAAGAAACTCTCAGATGTTTTACTTAATTAGAGTCACAGAAATAAAATGTTTTCAGCAGCTTATGAACGATATTTTGAGAAGTAATTGGAATTATACTGTTTCGAACACATTGGTTAGATTTAAATATATATTTTACTTTGTGTGTGTGTGTATTTTCATATTTATACAAACACCGTGGAGGTATAGCTCCGTGGTAGAGCATTCGACTGCAGATCGAGTGGTCCCCGGATCAACCCCGGGTGCCCCCTGACATTAAGTAAACTTTTATTCTAATAACTTCGCGAATATTTTAAAAATGTAATCAAAATATAAGATCTTAAAAAGAGATGCAGAAGTTTGTATTATGTAAGATAATAAAAAAAATGCTTTTAATTCTTCATAAATGATATTTAGAAAGGAACTGGATTCACATTGTTTCATATAACTTAAGTAGAATGAAATATATATTTTATTTTGTTTGTGTATTTTCATATTTAACGAATTATCGTGGGGGTTTAGCTCAGTGGTAGAGCATTCGACTGCAGATCGAGAGGTCCCAGGGTCCCTCTGATATTAAGTAATTTTTTTGTTCTAATATATTCGCGAATTTTTTAAAAATATAATCGAATTATATTATCTTAAACTGAGATAACTTAATTAAAGAAACTCTCAGATGTTTTACTTAATTAGAGTCACAGAAATAAAATGTTTTCAGCAGCTTATGAACGATATTTTGAGAAGTAATTGGAATTATACTGTTTCGAACACGTTAGTTAGATTTAAATATATATTTTACTTTGTGTGTGTGTGTATTTTCATATTTATACAAACACCGTGGGGGTATAGCTCAGTGGTAGAGCATTCGACTGCAGATCGAGAGGTCCCCGGATCAACCCCGGGTGCCCCCTGACATTAAGTAAACTTTTATTCTAATAACTTCGCGAATATTTTAAAAATGTAATCAAAATATAAGATCTTAAAAAGAGATGCAGAAGTTTGTATTATGTAAGATAATAAAAAAAATGCTTTTAATTCTTCATAAATGATATTTAGAAAGGAACTGGATTCACATTGTTCCATATAACTTAAGTAAAATGAAATATATATTTTATTTTGTGTATGTGTATTTTCATATTTATCGAATTACCATGGAAACATAGCTTTGCGGCAGAACACTTGACTGCAGATCGAGATGTCCCTCTTATAGTAAGTAATATTTTTGTTCTAATATCTTCGCGAATTTCTTAAAAATATAATCGAATTATCTTAAACTGAGATAAATTAATTAAAGAAACTCTCAGATGTTTTGCATAATTAGAGTCACAGAAATAAAATGTTTTTAACAGCTTATGAATGATATTTTGAGACGTAATTGGAATAATACTGTTTCGAACACGTTAGTTAGATTTAAATATATATTTTACTTTGTGTGTGTGTGTATTTTCATATTTATACAAAAACCGTGGGGGTATAGCTCAGTGGTAGAGCATTCGACTGCAGATCGAGAGGTCCCCGGTTCAAACCCGGGTGCCCCCTGAAATTAAATAAAATTTTTGTTCTAAAATCTTCGCGAATTTTTTAGAAATATAATCCAATTATATGATCTTAAAAAGAGATTATGAAGTTTGTATTATGTAAGATAAAAAAAAATGATTTTAATTGATTATAAATGATATTTAGAAAGGATCTGGATTCACATTGTTTCATATAACTTAAGTAGAATGAAATATATATTTTATTTTGTTTGTGTATTTTCATATTTAACGAATTATCGTGGGGGTTTAGCTCAGTGGTAGAGCATTCGATTGCAGATCGAGAGGTCCCAGGGTCCCTCTGATATTAAGTAATTTTTTTGTTCTAATATATACGCGAATTTTTTAAAAATATAATCGAATTATATTATCTTAAACTGAGATAACTCAATTAAAGAAACTCTCAGATGTTTTACTTAATTAGAGTCACAGAAATAAAATATTTTCAGCAGCTTATGAACGATATTTTGAGAAGTAATTGGAATTATACTGTTTCGAACACGTTAGTTAGATTTAAATATATATTTTACTTTGTATGTGTGTGTATTTTCATATTTATGCAAATACCGTGGGGGTATAGCTCAGTGGTAGAGCATTCGACTGCAGATGGAGAGGTCCCCGGTTCAACCCCGGGTGCCCCCTGACATTAAGTAAAATTTTATTCTAATAACTTCGCGAATATTTTAAAAATATAATCGAAATATATGATCTTAAAATGAGATGAAGAAGTTTTCAGAAGTTTGTATTATGTAAGATAATAAAAAAAATGCTTTTAATTCTTCATAAATGATATTTAGAAAGGAACTGGATCCACATTGTTCCATATAACTTAAGTAAAATGAAATATATATTTTATTTTGTGTGTGTGTATTTTCATATTTATCGAATTACCATGGAAACATAGCTTTGCGGCAGAACACTTGACTGCAGATCGAGATGTCCCTCTTATATTAAGTAATATTTTTGTTCTAATATCTTCGCGAATTTTTTAAAAATATAATCGAATTATCTTAAACTGAGATAAATTAATTAAAGAAACTCTCAGATGTTTTACATAATTAGATTCACAGAAATAAAATGTTTTTAACAGCTTATGAATGATATTTTGAGACGTAATTGGAATAATACTGTTTCGAACACGTTAGTTAGATTTAAATATATATTTTACTTTGTGTGTGTGTGTATTTTCATATTTATACAATAACCGTGGGGGTACAGCTCAGTGGTAGAGCATTCGACTGCAGATCGAGAGCTCCCCGGTTCAAACCCGGGTGCCCCCTGAAATTAAATAAAATTTTTGTTCTAAAATCTTCGCGAATTTTTTAGAAATATAATCCAATTATATGATCTTAAAAAGAGATTATGAAGTTTGTATTATGTAAGATAAAAAAAAAATATATATGATTTTAATTGATTATAAATGATATTTAGAAAGGATCTGGATTCACATTGTTTCATATAACTTAAGTAGAATGAAATATATATTTTATTTTGTTTGTGTATTTTCATATTTAACGAATTATCGTGGGGGTTTAGCTCAGTGGTAGAGCATTCGACTGCAGATCGAGAGGTCCCAGGGTCCCTCTGATATTAAGTAATTTTTTTGTTCTAATATATTCGCGAATTTTTTAAAAATATAATCGAATTATATTATCTTAAACTGAGATAACTTAATTAAAGAAACTCTCAGATGTTTTACTTAATTAGAGTCACAGAAATAAAATGTTTTCAGCAGCTTATGAACGATATTTTGAGAAGTAATTGGAATTATACTGTTTCGAACACATTGGTTAGATTTAAATATATATTTTACTTTGTGTGTGTGTGTATTTTCATATTTATACAAACACCGTGGAGGTATAGCTCCGTGGTAGAGCATTCGACTGCAGATCGAGTGGTCCCCGGATCAACCCCGGGTGCCCCCTGACATTAAGTAAACTTTTATTCTAATAACTTCGCGAATATTTTAAAAATGTAATCAAAATATAAGATCTTAAAAAGAGATGCAGAAGTTTGTATTATGTAAGATAATAAAAAAAATGCTTTTAATTCTTCATAAATGATATTTAGAAAGGAACTGGATTCACATTGTTTCATATAACTTAAGTAGAATGAAATATATATTTTATTTTGTTTGTGTATTTTCATATTTAACGAATTATCGTGGGGGTTTAGCTCAGTGGTAGAGCATTCGACTGCAGATCGAGAGGTCCCAGGGTCCCTCTGATATTAAGTAATTTTTTTGTTCTAATATATTCGCGAATTTTTTAAAAATATAATCGAATTATCTTAAACTGAGATAACTTAATTAAAGAAACTCTCAGATGTTTTACATAATTAGAGTCACAGAAATAAAATGTTTTTAGCAGCTTATGAACGATATTTTGAGAAGTAATTGGAATTATACTGTTTCGAACACGTTAGTTAGATTTAAATATATATTTTACTTTGTGTGTGTGTGTATTTTCATATTTATGCAAACACCGTGGGGGTATAGCTCAGTGGTAGAGCATTCGACTGCAGATCGAGAGGTCCCCGGTTCAACCCCGGGTGCCCCCTGAAATTAGGTAAACTTTTATTCTAATAACTTCGCGAATATTTTAAAAATATAATCAAAATATATGATCTTAAAAAGAGATGAAGAAATTTTCAGAAGTTTGTATTATGTAAGATAATAAAAAAAATGTTTTTAGTTCTTCATAAATGATATTTAGAAAGGAACTGGATTCACATTGTTCCATATAACTTAAGTAAAATGAAATATATATTTTATTTTGTGTATGTGTATTTTCATATTTATCGAATTACCATGGAAACATAGCTTTGCGGCAGAACACTTGACTGCAGATCGAGATGTCCCTCTTATAGTAAGTAATATTTTTGTTCTAATATCTTCGCGAATTTCTTAAAAATATAATCGAATTATCTTAAACTGAGATAAATTAATTAAAGAAACTCTCAGATGTTTTACATAATTAGAGTCACAGAAATAAAATGTTTTTAACAGCTTATGAATGATATTTTGAGACGTAATTGGAATAATACTGTTTCGAACACGTTAGTTAGATTTAAATATATATTTTACTTTGTGTGTGTGTGTATTTTCATATTTATACAAAAACCGTGGGGGTATAGCTCAGTGGTAGAGCATTCGACTGCAGATCGAGAGGTCCCCGGTTCAAACCCGGGTGCCCCCTGAAATTAAATAAAATTTTTGTTCTAAAATCTTCGCGAATTTTTTAGAAATATAATCCAATTATATGATCTTAAAAAGAGATTATGAAGTTTGTATTATGTAAGATAAAAAAAAAATGATTTTAATTGATTATAAATGATATTTAGAAAGGATCTGGATTCACATTGTTTCATATAACTTAAGTAGAATGAAATATATATTTTATTTTGTTTGTGTATTTTCATATTTAACGAATTATCGTGGGGGTTTAGCTCAGTGGTAGAGCATTCGATTGCAGATCGAGAGGTCCCAGGGTCCCTCTGATATTAAGTAATTTTTTTGTTCTAATATATACGCGAATTTTTTAAAAATATAATCGAATTATATTATCTTAAACTGAGATAACTTAATTAAAGAAACTCTCAGATGTTTTACTTAATTAGAGTCACAGAAATAAAATATTTTCAGCAGCTTATGAACGATATTTTGAGAAGTAATTGGAATTATACTGTTTCGAACACGTTAGTTAGATTTAAATATATATTTTACTTTGCGTGTGTGTGTATTTTCATATTTATGCAAATACCGTGGGGGTATAGCTCAGTGGTAGAGCATTCGACTGCAGATCGAGTGGTCCACGGTTCAACCCCGGGTGCCCCCTGACATTAAGTAAAATTTTATTCTAATAACTTCGCGAATATTTTAAAAATATAATCGAAATATATGATCTTAAAATGAGATGAAGAAGTTTTCAGAAGTTTGTATTATGTAAGATAATAAAAAAAATGCTTTTAATTCTTCATAAATGATATTTAGAAAGGAACTGGATCCACATTGTTCCATATAACTTAAGTAAAATGAAATATATATTTTATTTTGTGTGTGTGTATTTTCATATTTATCGAATTACCATGGAAACATAGCTTTGCGGCAGAACACTTGACTGCAGATCGAGATGTCCCTCTTATATTAAGTAATATTTTTGTTCTAATATCTTCGCGAATTTTTTAAAAATATAATCGAATTATCTTAAACTGAGATAAATTAATTAAAGAAACTCTCAGATGTTTTACATAATTAGATTCACAGAAATAAAATGTTTTTAACAGCTTATGAATGATATTTTGAGACGTAATTGGAATAATACTGTTTCGAACACGTTAGTTAGATTTAAATATATATTTTACTTTGTGTGTGTGTGTATTTTCATATTTATACAAAAACCGTGGGGGTACAGCTCAGTGGTAGAGCATTCGACTGCAGATCGAGAGCTCCCCGGTTCAAACCCGGGTGCCCCCTGAAATTAAATAAATTTTTTGTTCTAAAATCTTCGCGAATTTTTTAGAAATATAATCCAATTATATGATCTTAAAAAGAGATTATGAAGTTTGTATTATGTAAGATAATAAAAAAAAATGATTTTAATTGTTTATAAATGATATTTAGAAAGAATCTGGATTCACATTGTTTCATATAACTTAAGTAGAATGAAATATATATTTTATTTTGTTTGTGTATTTTCATATTTAACGAATTATCGTGGGGGTTTAGCTCAGTGGTAGAGCATTCGACTGCAGATCGAGAGGTCCCAGGGTCCCTCTGATATTAAGTAATTTTTTTGTTCTAATATATTCGCGAATTTTTTAAAAATATAATCGAATTATCTTAAACTGAGATAACTTAATTAAAGAAACTCTCAGATGTTTTACATAATTAGAGTCACAGAAATAAAATGTTTTTAGCAGCTTATGAACGATATTTTGAGAAGTAATTGGAATTATACTGTTTCGAACACGTAAGTTAGATTTAAATATATATTTTACTTTGTGTGTGTGTGTATTTTCATATTTATGCAAACACCGTGGGGGTATAGCTCAGTGGTAGAGCATTCGACTGCAGATCGAGAGGTCCCCGGTTCAACCCCGGGTGCCCCCTGAAATTAGGTAAACTTTTATTCTAATAACTTCGCGAATATTTTAAAAATATAATCAAAATATATGATCTTAAAAAGAGATGAAGAAATTTTCAGAAGTTTGTATTATGTAAGATAATAAAAAAAATGTTTTTAGTTCTTCATAAATGATATTTAGAAAGGAACTGGATTCACATTGTTCCATATAACTTAAGTAAAATGAAATATATATTTTATTTTGTGTATGTGTATTTTCATATTTATCGAATTACCATGGAAACATAGCTTTGCGGCAGAACACTTGACTGCAGATCGAGATGTCCCTCTTATAGTAAGTAATATTTTTGTTCTAATATCTTCGCGAATTTCTTAAAAATATAATCGAATTATCTTAAACTGAGATAAATTAATTAAAGAAACTCTCAGATGTTTTACATAATTAGAGTCACAGAAATAAAATGTTTTTAACAGCTTATGAATGATATTTTGAGACGTAATTGGAATAATACTGTTTCGAACACGTTAGTTAGATTTAAATATATATTTTACTTTGTGTGTGTGTGTATTTTCATATTTATACAAAAACCGTGGGGGTATAGCTCAGTGGTAGAGCATTCGACTGCAGATCGAGAGGTCCCCGGTTCAAACCCGGGTGCCCCCTGAAATTAAATAAAATTTTTGTTCTAAAATCTTCGCGAATTTTTTAGAAATATAATCCAATTATATGATCTTAAAAAGAGATTATGAAGTTTGTATTATGTAAGATAAAAAAAAAATGATTTTAATTGATTATAAATGATATTTAGAAAGGATCTGGATTCACATTGTTTCATATAACTTAAGTAGAATGAAATATATATTTTATTTTGTTTGTGTATTTTCATATTTAACGAATTATCGTGGGGGTTTAGCTCAGTGGTAGAGCATTCGATTGCAGATCGAGAGGTCCCAGGGTCCCTCTGATATTAAGTAATTTTTTTGTTCTAATATATACGCGAATTTTTTAAAAATATAATCGAATTATATTATCTTAAACTGAGATAACTTAATTAAAGAAACTCTCAGATGTTTTACTTAATTAGAGTCACAGAAATAAAATATTTTCAGCAGCTTATGAACGATATTTTGAGAAGTAATTGGAATTATACTGTTTCGAACACGTTAGTTAGATTTAAATATATATTTTACTTTGTGTGTGTGTGTATTTTCATATTTATGCAAATACCGTGGGGGTATAGCTCAGTGGTAGAGCATTCGACTGCAGATCGAGTGGTCCCCTGTTCAACCCCGGGTGCCCCCTGACATTAAGTAAAATTTTATTCTAATAACTTCGCGAATATTTTAAAAATATAATCGAAATATATGATCTTAAAATGAGATGAAGAAGTTTTCAGAAGTTTGTATTATGTAAGATAATAAAAAAAATGCTTTTAATTCTTCATAAATGATATTTAGAAAGGAACTGGATCCACATTGTTCCATATAACTTAAGTAAAATGAAATATATATTTTATTTTGTGTGTGTGTATTTTCATATTTATCGAATTACCATGGAAACATAGCTTTGCGGCAGAACACTTGACTGCAGATCGAGATGTCCCTCTTATATTAAGTAATATTTTTGTTCTAATATCTTCGCGAATTTTTTAAAAATATAATCGAATTATCTTAAACTGAGATAAATTAATTAAAGAAACTCTCAGATGTTTTACATAATTAGATTCACAGAAATAAAATGTTTTTAACAGCTTATGAATGATATTTTGAGACGTAATTGGAATAATACTGTTTCGAACACGTTAGTTAGATTTAAATATATATTTTACTTTGTGTGTGTGTGTATTTTCATATTTATACAAAAACCGTGGGGGTACAGCTCAGTGGTAGAGCATTCGACTGCAGATCGAGAGCTCCCCGGTTCAAACCCGGGTGCTCCCTGAAATTAAATAAAATTTTTGTTCTAAAATCTTCGCGAATTTTTTAGAAATATAATCCAATTATATGATCTTAAAAAGAGATTATGAAGTTTGTATTATGTAAGATAAAAAAAAAAAAAGATTTTAATTGATTATAAATGATATTTAGAAAGGATCTGGATTCACATTGTTTCATATAACTTAAGTAGAATGAAATATATATTTTATTTTGTTTGTGTATTTTCATATTTAACGAATTATCGTGGGGGTTTAGCTCAGTGGTAGAGCATTCGACTGCAGATCGAGAGGTCCCAGGGTCCCTCTGATATTAAGTAATTTTTTTGTTCTAATATATTCGCGAATTTTTTAAAAATATAATCGAATTATATTATCCTTATCTGAGATAACTTAATTAAAGAAACTCTCAGATGTTTTACTTAATTAGAGTCACAGAAATAAAATGTTTTCAGCAGCTTATGAACGATATTTTGAGAAGTAATTGGAATTATACTGTTTCGAACACGTTAGTTAGATTTAAATATATATTTTACTTTGTGTGTGTGTGTGTATTTTCATATTTATACAAACACCGTGGGGGTATAGCTCAGTGGTAGAGCATTCGACTGCAGATCGAGAGGTCCCAGGTTCAAACCCGGGTGCCCCCTGAAATTAAATAAATTTTTTGTTGTAAAATCTTCGCGAATTTTTTAGAAATATAATCCATTTATATGATTTTAAAAAGATATTATGAAGTTTGTATTATGTAAGATAATAAAAAAAAATGATTTTAATTGATTATAAATGATATTTAGAAAGGATCTGGATTCACATTGTTTCATATAACTTAAGTAGAATGAAATATATATTTTATTTTGTTTGTGTATTTTCATATTTAACGAATTATCGTGGGGGTTTAGCTCAGTGGTAGAGCATTCGACTGCAGATCGAGAGGTCCCAGGGTCCCTCTGATATTAAGTAATTTTTTTGTTCTAATATATTCGCGAATTTTTTAAAAATATAATCGAATTATCTTAAACTGAGATAACTTAATTAAAGAAACTCTCAGATGTTTTACATAATTAGAGTCACAGAAATAAAATGTTTTTAGCAGCTTATGAACGATATTTTGAGAAGTAATTGGAATTATACTGTTTCGAACACGTAAGTTAGATTTAAATATATATTTTACTTTGTGTGTGTGTGTATTTTCATATTTATGCAAACACCGTGGGGGTATAGCTCAGTGGTAGAGCATTCGACTGCAGATCGAGAGGTCCCCGGTTCAACCCCGGGTGCCCCCTGAAATTAGGTAAACTTTTATTCTAATAACTTCGCGAATATTTTAAAAATATAATCAAAATATATGATCTTAAAAAGAGATGAAGAAATTTTCAGAAGTTTGTATTATGTAAGATAATAAAAAAAATGTTTTTAGTTCTTCATAAATGATATTTAGAAAGGAACTGGATTCACATTGTTCCATATAACTTAAGTAAAATGAAATATATATTTTATTTTGTGTATGTGTATTTTCATATTTATCGAATTACCATGGAAACATAGCTTTGCGGCAGAACACTTGACTGCAGATCGAGATGTCCCTCTTATAGTAAGTAATATTTTTGTTCTAATATCTTCGCGAATTTCTTAAAAATATAATCGAATTATCTTAAACTGAGATAAATTAATTAAAGAAACTCTCAGATGTTTTACATAATTAGAGTCACAGAAATAAAATGTTTTTAACAGCTTATGAATGATATTTTGAGACGTAATTGGAATAATACTGTTTCGAACACGTTAGTTAGATTTAAATATATATTTTACTTTGTGTGTGTGTGTATTTTCATATTTATACAAAAACCGTGGGGGTATAGCTCAGTGGTAGAGCATTCGACTGCAGATCGAGAGGTCCCCGGTTCAAACCCGGGTGCCCCCTGAAATTAAATAAAATTTTTGTTCTAAAATCTTCGCGAATTTTTTAGAAATATAATCCAATTATATGATCTTAAAAAGAGATTATGAAGTTTGTATTATGTAAGATAAAAAAAAAATGATTTTAATTGATTATAAATGATATTTAGAAAGGATCTGGATTCACATTGTTTCATATAACTTAAGTAGAATGAAATATATATTTTATTTTGTTTGTGTATTTTCATATTTAACGAATTATCGTGGGGGTTTAGCTCAGTGGTAGAGCATTCGATTGCAGATCGAGAGGTCCCAGGGTCCCTCTGATATTAAGTAATTTTTTTGTTCTAATATATACGCGAATTTTTTAAAAATATAATCGAATTATATTATCTTAAACTGAGATAACTTAATTAAAGAAACTCTCAGATGTTTTACTTAATTAGAGTCACAGAAATAAAATATTTTCAGCAGCTTATGAACGATATTTTGAGAAGTAATTGGAATTATACTGTTTCGAACACGTTAGTTAGATTTAAATATATATTTTACTTTGTGTGTGTGTGTATTTTCATATTTATGCAAATACCGTGGGGGTATAGCTCAGTGGTAGAGCATTCGACTGCAGATCGAGTGGTCCCCTGTTCAACCCCGGGTGCCCCCTGACATTAAGTAAAATTTTATTCTAATAACTTCGCGAATATTTTAAAAATATAATCGAAATATATGATCTTAAAATGAGATGAAGAAGTTTTCAGAAGTTTGTATTATGTAAGATAATAAAAAAAATGCTTTTAATTCTTCATAAATGATATTTAGAAAGGAACTGGATCCACATTGTTCCATATAACTTAAGTAAAATGAAATATATATTTTATTTTGTGTGTGTGTATTTTCATATTTATCGAATTACCATGGAAACATAGCTTTGCGGCAGAACACTTGACTGCAGATCGAGATGTCCCTCTTATATTAAGTAATATTTTTGTTCTAATATCTTCGCGAATTTTTTAAAAATATAATCGAATTATCTTAAACTGAGATAAATTAATTAAAGAAACTCTCAGATGTTTTACATAATTAGATTCACAGAAATAAAATGTTTTTAACAGCTTATGAATGATATTTTGAGACGTAATTGGAATAATACTGTTTCGAACACGTTAGTTAGATTTAAATATATATTTTACTTTGTGTGTGTGTGTATTTTCATATTTATACAAAAACCGTGGGGGTACAGCTCAGTGGTAGAGCATTCGACTGCAGATCGAGAGCTCCCCGGTTCAAACCCGGGTGCTCCCTGAAATTAAATAAAATTTTTGTTCTAAAATCTTCGCGAATTTTTTAGAAATATAATCCAATTATATGATCTTAAAAAGAGATTATGAAGTTTGTATTATGTAAGATAAAAAAAAAAAAGATTTTAATTGATTATAAATGATATTTAGAAAGGATCTGGATTCACATTGTTTCATATAACTTAAGTAGAATGAAATATATATTTTATTTTGTTTGTGTATTTTCATATTTAACGAATTATCGTGGGGGTTTAGCTCAGTGGTAGAGCATTCGACTGCAGATCGAGAGGTCCCAGGGTCCCTCTGATATTAAGTAATTCTTTTGTTCTAATATATTCGCGAATTTTTTAAAAATATAATCGAATTATATTATCCTTATCTGAGATAACTTAATTAAAGAAACTCTCAGATGTTTTACTTAATTAGAGTCACAGAAATAAAATGTTTTCAGCAGCTTATGAACGATATTTTGAGAAGTAATTGGAATTATACTGTTTCGAACACGTTAGTTAGATTTAAATATATATTTTACTTTGTGTGTGTGTGTGTATTTTCATATTTATACAAACTCCGTGGGGGTATAGCTCAGTGGTAGAGCATTCGACTGCAGATCGAGAGGTCCCAGGTTCAAACCCGGGTGCCCCCTGAAATTAAATAAATTTTTTGTTGTAAAATCTTCGCGAATTTTTTAGAAATATAATCCATTTATATGATTTTAAAAAGATATTATGAAGTTTGTATTATGTAAGATAATAAAAAAAAATGATTCTAATTGATTATAAATGATATTTAGAAAGGATCTGGATTCACATTGTTTCATATAACTTAAGTAGAATGAAATATATATTTTATTTTGTTTGTGTATTTTCATATTTAACGAATTATCGTGGGGGTTTAGCTCAGTGGTAGAGCATTCGACTGCAGATCGAGAGGTCCCAGGGTCCCTCTGATATTAAGTAATTTTTTTGTTCTAATATATTCGCGAATTTTTTAAAAATATAATCGAATTATATTATCTTAAACTGAGATAACTTAATTAAAGAAACTCTCAGATGTTTTACTTAATTAGAGTCACAGAAATAAAATGTTTTCAGCAGCTTATGAACGATATTTTGAGAAGTAACTGGAATTATACTGTTTCGAACACATTGGTTAGATTTAAATATATATTTTACTTTGTGTGTGTGTGTATTTTCATATTTATACAAACACCGTGGAGGTGTAGCTCAGTGGTAGAGCATTCGACTGCAGATCGAGAGGTCCCCGGTTCAAACCCGGGTGCCCCCTGAAATTAAATAAATTTTTTGTTCTAAAATCTTCGCGAATTTTTTAGAAATATAATCCAATTATATGATCTTAAAAAGAGATTATGAAGTTTGTATTATGTAAGATAAAAAAAAAAAAAATGATTTTAATTGTTTATAAATGATATTTAGAAAGAATCTGGATTCACATTATTTCATATAACTTAAGTAGAATGAAATATATATTTTATTTTGTTTGTGTATTTTCATATTTAACGAATTATCGTGGGGGTTTAGCTCAGTGGTAGAGCATTCGACTGCAGATCGAGAGGTCCCAGGGTCCCAATGATATTAAATAATTTTTTTGTTCTAATATCTTCGCGAATTTTTTAAAAATATAATAGAATTATCTTAAACTGAGATAAAATAATTAAAGAAACTCTCAGATGTTTTACATAATTAGAGTCACAGAAATAAAATGTTTTTAACAGCTTATGAATGATATTTTGAGACGTAATTGGAATTATACTGTTTCGAACACGTTAGTTAGATTTAAATATATATTTCACTTTGTGTGTGTGTGTATTTTCATATTTATACAAAAACCGTGGGGGTATAGCTCAGTGGTAGAGCATTCGACTGCAGATCGATAGGTCCCCGGATCAACCCAGGGTGCCCTCTGACATTAAGTAAACTTTTATTCTAATAACTTCGCGAATATTTTAAAAATATAATCAAAATATAAGATCTTAAAAAGAGATGCAGAAGTTTGTATTATGTCAGATAATAAAAAAAATGCTTTTATTTCTTCATAAATGATATTTAGAAAGGAACTGGAGTCACATTGTTCCATATAACTTAAGTAAAATGAAATATATATTTTATTTTGTGTGTGTGTATTTTCATATTTATGGAATTACCATGGAAACATAGCTTTGCGGCAGAACACTTGACAGCAGATCGAGATGTCCCTCTTATATTAAGTAATATTTTTGTTCTATTATCTTCGCGAATTTTTTAAAAATATAATCGAATTATCTTAAACTGAGATAAAATAATTAAAGAAACTCTCAGATGTTTTACATAATTAGAGTCACAGAAATAAAATGTTTTTAACAGCTTATGAATGATATTTTGAGACGTAATTGGAATTATACTGTTTCGAACACGTTAGTTAGATTTAAATATATATTTCACTTTGTGTGTGTGTGTATTTTCATATTTATACAAAAACCGTGGGGGTACAGCTCAGTGGTAGAGCATTCGACTGCCTATCGAGAGGTCCCCGGTTCAAACCCGGGTGCCCCCTGAAATTAAATAAATTTTTTGTTCTAAAATCTTCGCGAATTTTTTAGAAATATAATCCAATTATATGATCTTAAAAAGAGATTATGAAGTTTGTATTATGTAAGATAATAAAAAAAAATGATTTTAATTGTTTATAAATGATATTTAGAAAGAATCTGGATTCACATTATTTCATATAACTTAAGTAGAATGAAATATATATTTTATTTTGTTTGTGTATTTTCATATTTAACGAATTATCGTGGGGGTTTAGCTCAGTGGTAGAGCATTCGATTGCAGATCGAGAGGTCCCAGGGTCCCTCTGATATTAAGTAATTTTTTTGTTCTAATATATACGCGAATTTTTTAAAAATATAATCGAATTATATTATCTTAAACTGAGATAACTTAATTAAAGAAACTCTCAGATGTTTTACTTAATTAGAGTCACAGAAATAAAATATTTTCAGCAGCTTATGAACGATATTTTGAGAAGTAATTGGAATTATACTGTTTCGAACACGTTAGTTAGATTTAAATATATATTTTACTTTGTGTGTGTGTGTATTTTCATATTTATGCAAATACCGTGGGGGTATAGCTCAGTGGTAGAGCATTCGACTGCAGATCGAGTGGTCCCCTGTTCAACCCCGGGTGCCCCCTGACATTAAGTAAAATTTTATTCTAATAACTTCGCGAATATTTTAAAAATATAATCGAAATATATGATCTTAAAATGAGATGAAGAAGTTTTCAGAAGTTTGTATTATGTAAGATAATAAAAAAAATGCTTTTAATTCTTCATAAATGATATTTAGAAAGGAACTGGATCCACATTGTTCCATATAACTTAAGTAAAATGAAATATATATTTTATTTTGTGTGTGTGTATTTTCATATTTATCGAATTACCATGGAAACATAGCTTTGCGGCAGAACACTTGACTGCAGATCGAGATGTCCCTCTTATATTAAGTAATATTTTTGTTCTAATATCTTCGCGAATTTTTTAAAAATATAATCGAATTATCTTAAACTGAGATAAATTAATTAAAGAAACTCTCAGATGTTTTACATAATTAGATTCACAGAAATAAAATGTTTTTAACAGCTTATGAATGATATTTTGAGACGTAATTGGAATAATACTGTTTCGAACACGTTAGTTAGATTTAAATATATATTTTACTTTGTGTGTGTGTGTATTTTCATATTTATACAAAAACCGTGGGGGTACAGCTCAGTGGTAGAGCATTCGACTGCAGATCGAGAGCTCCCCGGTTCAAACCCGGGTGCTCCCTGAAATTAAATAAAATTTTTGTTCTAAAATCTTCGCGAATTTTTTAGAAATATAATCCAATTATATGATCTTAAAAAGAGATTATGAAGTTTGTATTATGTAAGATAAAAAAAAAAAAGATTTTAATTGATTATAAATGATATTTAGAAAGGATCTGGATTCACATTGTTTCATATAACTTAAGTAGAATGAAATATATATTTTATTTTGTTTGTGTATTTTCATATTTAACGAATTATCGTGGGGGTTTAGCTCAGTGGTAGAGCATTCGACTGCAGATCGAGAGGTCCCAGGGTCCCTCTGATATTAAGTAATTCTTTTGTTCTAATATATTCGCGAATTTTTTAAAAATATAATCGAATTATATTATCCTTATCTGAGATAACTTAATTAAAGAAACTCTCAGATGTTTTACTTAATTAGAGTCACAGAAATAAAATGTTTTCAGCAGCTTATGAACGATATTTTGAGAAGTAATTGGAATTATACTGTTTCGAACACGTTAGTTAGATTTAAATATATATTTTACTTTGTGTGTGTGTGTGTATTTTCATATTTATACAAACTCCGTGGGGGTATAGCTCAGTGGTAGAGCATTCGACTGCAGATCGAGAGGTCCCAGGTTCAAACCCGGGTGCCCCCTGAAATTAAATAAATTTTTTGTTGTAAAATCTTCGCGAATTTTTTAGAAATATAATCCATTTATATGATTTTAAAAAGATATTATGAAGTTTGTATTATGTAAGATAATAAAAAAAAATGATTTTAATTGATTATAAATGATATTTAGAAAGGATCTGGATTCACATTGTTTCATATAACTTAAGTAGAATGAAATATATATTTTATTTTGTTTGTGTATTTTCATATTTAACGAATTATCGTGGGGGTTTAGCTCAGTGGTAGAGCATTCGACTGCAGATCGAGAGGTCCCAGGGTCCCTCTGATATTAAGTAATTTTTTTGTTCTAATATATTCGCGAATTTTTTAAAAATATAATCGAATTATATTATCTTAAACTGAGATAACTTAATTAAAGAAACTCTCAGATGTTTTACTTAATTAGAGTCACAGAAATAAAATGTTTTCAGCAGCTTATGAACGATATTTTGAGAAGTAACTGGAATTATACTGTTTCGAACACATTGGTTAGATTTAAATATATATTTTACTTTGTGTGTGTGTGTATTTTCATATTTATACAAACACCGTGGAGGTATAGCTCAGTGGTAGAGCATTCGACTGCAGATCGAGAGGTCCCCGGTTCAAACCCGGGTGCCCCCTGAAATTAAATAAATTTTTTGTTCTAAAATCTTCGCGAATTTTTTAGAAATATAATCCAATTATATGATCTTAAAAAGAGATTATGAAGTTTGTATTATGTAAGATAAAAAAAAAAAATGATTTTAATTGTTTATAAATGATATTTAGAAAGAATCTGGATTCACATTATTTCATATAACTTAAGTAGAATGAAATATATATTTTATTTTGTTTGTGTATTTTCATATTTAACGAATTATCGTGGGGGTTTAGCTCAGTGGTAGAGCATTCGACTGCAGATCGAGAGGTCCCAGGGTCCCAATGATATTAAATAATTTTTTTGTTCTAATATCTTCGCGAATTTTTTAAAAATATAATAGAATTATCTTAAACTGAGATAAAATAATTAAAGAAACTCTCAGATGTTTTACATAATTAGAGTCACAGAAATAAAATGTTTTTAACAGCTTATGAATGATATTTTGAGACGTAATTGGAATTATACTGTTTCGAACACGTTAGTTAGATTTAAATATATATTTCACTTTGTGTGTGTGTGTATTTTCATATTTATACAAAAACCGTGGGGGTATAGCTCAGTGGTAGAGCATTCGACTGCAGATCGATAGGTCCCCGGATCAACCCAGGGTGCCCTCTGACATTAAGTAAACTTTTATTCTAATAACTTCGCGAATATTTTAAAAATATAATCAAAATATAAGATCTTAAAAAGAGATGCAGAAGTTTGTATTATGTCAGATAATAAAAAAAATGCTTTTATTTCTTCATAAATGATATTTAGAAAGGAACTGGAGTCACATTGTTCCATATAACTTAAGTAAAATGAAATATATATTTTATTTTGTGTGTGTGTATTTTCATATTTATGGAATTACCATGGAAACATAGCTTTGCGGCAGAACACTTGACAGCAGATCGAGATGTCCCTCTTATATTAAGTAATATTTTTGTTCTATTATCTTCGCGAATTTTTTAAAAATATAATCGAATTATCTTAAACTGAGATAAAATAATTAAAGAAACTCTCAGATGTTTTACATAATTAGAGTCACAGAAATAAAATGTTTTTAACAGCTTATGAATGACATTTTGAGACGTAATTGGAATTATACTGTTTCGAACACGTTAGTTAGATTTAAATATATATTTCACTTTGTGTGTGTGTGTATTTTCATATTTATACAAAAACCGTGGGGGTACAGCTCAGTGGTAGAGCATTCGACTGCCTATCGAGAGGTCCCCGGTTCAAACCCGGGTGCCCCCTGAAATTAAATAAATTTTTTGTTCTAAAATCTTCGCGAATTTTTTAGAAATATAATCCAATTATATGATCTTAAAAAGAGATTATGAAGTTTGTATTATGTAAGATAATAAAAAAAAATGATTTTAATTGTTTATAAATGATATTTAGAAAGAATCTGGATTCACATTATTTCATATAACTTAAGTAGAATGAAATATATATTTTATTTTGTTTGTGTATTTTCATATTTATCGAATTATCGTGGGGGTTTAGCTCAGTGGTAGAGCATTCGACTGCAGATCGAGAGGTCCCAGGGTCCCACTGATATTAAATAATTTTTTTGTTCTAATATATTCGCGAATTTTTTAAAAATATAAACGAATTATATTATCTTAAACTGAGATAAATTAATTAAAGAAACTCTCAGATGTTTTACATAATTAGAGTCACAGAAATAAAATGTTTTTAGCAGCTTATGAACGATATTTTGAGAAGTAATTGGAATTATACTGTTTCGAACACGTTAGTTAGATTTAAATATATATTTTACTTTGTGTGTGTGTGTATTTTCATATTTATGCAAACACCGTGGGGGTATAACTCAGTGGTAGAGCATTCGACTGCAGATCGAGAGGTCCCCTGTTCAACCCCGGGTGCCCCCTGACATTAAGTAAACTTTTATTCTAATAACTTCGCGAATATTTTAAAAATATAATCAAAATATATGATCTTAAAAAGAGATGAAGAAATTTTCAGAAGTTTGTATTATGTAAGATAATAAAAAAAATGCTTTTAATTCTTCATAAATGATATTTAGAAAGGAACTGGATTCACATTGTTCCATATAACTTAAGTAAAATGAAATATATATTTTATTTTGTGTGTGTGTATTTTCATATTTATCGAATTACCATGGAAACATAGCTTTGCGGCAGAACACTTGACTGCAGATCGAGAGGTCCCTCTGATATTAAGTAATTTTTTCGTTCTAATATATTCGCGAATTTTTTAAAAATATAATCGAATTATATTATCTTAAACTGAGATAACTTAATTAAAGAAACTCTCAGATGTTTTACATAATTAGAGTCACAGACATAAAATGTTTTTAGCAGCTTATGAACGATATTTTGAGAAGTAATTGGAATTATACTGTTTCGAACACGTTAGTTAGATTTAAATATATATTTTACTTTGTGTGTGTGTGTATTTTCATATTTATGCAAATACCGTGGGGGTATAGCTCAGTGGTAGAGCATTCGACTGCAGATCGAAAGGTTCCCGGTTCAAACCCCGGTGCCCCCTGACATTAAGTAAAATTTTATTCTAATAACTTCGCGAATATTTTAAAAATATAATCGAAATATATGATCTTAAAATGAGATGAAGAAGTTTTCAGAAGTTTGTATTATGTAAGATAATAAAAAAAATGCTTTTAATTCTTCATAAATGATATTTAGAAAGGAACTGCATACACATTGTTCCATATAACTTAAGTAAAATGAAATATATATTTTATTTTGTGTGTGTGTATTTTCATATTTATCGAATTACCATGTAAACATAGCTTTGCGGCAGAACACTTGACTGCAGATCGAGATGTCCCTCTTATACTAAGTAATATTTTTGTTCTAATATCTTCGCGAATTTTTTAAAAATATAATCGAATTATCTTAAACTGAGATAAATTAATTAAAGAAACTCCCAGATGTTTTACATAATTAGAGTCACAGAAATAAAATGTTTTTAACAGCTTATGAATGATATTTTGAGACGTAATTGGAATAATACTGTTTCGAACACGTTAGTTAGATTTAAATATATATTTTACTTTGTGTGTGTGTGTATTTTCATATTTATACAAACACCGTGGGGGTATAGCTCAGTGATAGAGCATTCGATTGCAGATCGAGAGGTCCCCGGTTCAAACCAGGGTGCCCCCTGAAATTAAATAAAATTTTTGTTCTAAATTCTTCGCGAATTTTTTAGAAATATAATCCAATTATATGATCTTAAAAAGAGATTATGAAGTTTGTATTATGTAAGATAAAAAAAAAAAAATGATTTTAATTTATTATAAATGATATTTAGAAAGGATCTGGATTCACATTGTTTCATATAACTTAAGTAGAATGAAATATATATTTTATTTTGTTTGTGTATTTTCATATTTAACGAATTATCGTGGGGGTTTAGCTCAGTGGTAGAGCATTCGACTGCAGATCGAGAGGTCCCAGGGTCCCTCTGATATTAAGTAATTTTTTTGTTCTAATATATTCGCGAATTTTTTAAAAATATAATCGAATTATATTATCTTAAACTGAGATAACTTAATTAAAGAAACTCTCATATGTTTTACTTAATTAGAGTCACAGAAATAAAATGTTTTCAGCAGCTTATAAACGATATTTTGAGAAGTAATTGGAATTATACTGTTTCGAACACATTGGTTAGATTTAAATATATATTTTACTTTGTGTGTGTGTGTATTTTCATATTTATACAAACACCGTGGAGGTATAGCTCAGTGGTAGAGCATTCGACTGCAGATCGAGAGGTCCCCGGATCAACCCCGGGTGCCCCCTGACATTAAGTAAACTTTTGTTCTAATAACTTCGCGAATATTTCTAAAATATAATCAAAATATAAGATCTTAAAATGAGATGAAGTTTTCAGAAGTTTGTATTATGTAAGATAATAAAAAAAATGCTTTTAATTCTTCATAAATGATATTTAGAAAGGAACTGGATTCACATTGTTCCATATAACTTAAGTAAAATGAAATATATATTTTATTTTGTGTGTGTGTATTTTCATATTTATCGAATTACCACGGAAACATAGCTTTGCGGCAGAACACTTGACTGCAGATCGAGAGGTCCCTCTGATATTAAGTAATTTTTTTGTTCTAATATATTCGCGAATTTTTTAAAAATATAATCGAATTATCTTAAACTGAGATAACTTAATTAAAGAAACTCTCAGATGTTTTACATAATTAGAGTCACAGACATAAAATGTTTTTAGCAGCTTATGAACGATATTTTTAGAAGTAATTGGAATTATACTGTTTCGAACACGTTAGTTAGATTTAAATATATATTTTACTTTGTGTGTGTGTGTATTTTCATATTTATGCAAGTACCGTGGGGGTATAGCTCAGTGGTAGAGCATTCGACTGCAGATCGAGAGGTTCCCGGTTCAACCCCCGGTGCCCCATGACATTAAGTAAAATTTTATTCTAATAACTTCGCGAATATTTTAAAAATATAATCGAAATATATGATCTTAAAATGAGATGAAGAAGTTTTCAGAAGTTTGTATTATGTAAGATAAAAAAAAAATGCTTTTAATTCTTCATAAATGATATTTAGAAAGGAACTGCATTCACATTGTTCCATATAACTTAAGTAAAATGAAATATATATCTTATTTTGTGTGTGTGTATTTTCATATTTATCGAATTACCATGTAAACATAGCTTTGCGGCAGAACACGTGACTGCAGATCGAGATGTCCCTCTTATACTAAGTAATATTTTTGTTCTAATATCTTCGCGAATTTTTTAAAAATATAATCGAATTATCTTAAACTGAGATAAATTAATTAAAGAAACTCTCAGATGTTTTACATAATTAGAGTCACAGAAATAAAATGTTCTTAACAGCTTATGAATGATATTTTGAGACGTAATTGGAATAATACTGTTTCGAACACGCGAGTTAGATTTAAATATATATTTTACTTTGTGTGTGTGTGTATTTTCATATTTATACAAAAACCGTGGGGGTATAGCTGAGTGGTAGAGCTTTCGAATTCAAATCGAGAGGACCCTGGTTCAAACCCGGGTGCCCCCTGAAATTAAGTAAATTTTTTGTTCTAAAATCTTCGCGAATTTTTTAGAAATATAATCCAATTATATGATCTTAAAAAGAGATTATGAAGTTTGTATTATGTAAGATAATAAAAAAAAAATGATTTTAATTGTTTATAAAAGATATTTAGAAAGAATCTGGATTCACATTGTTTCATATAACTTAAGTAGAATGAAATATATATTTTATATTGTTTGTGTATTTTCATATTTAACGAATTATCGTGGGGGTTTAGCTCAGTGGTAGAGCATTCGACTGCAGATCGAGAGGTCCCAGGGTCCCTCTGATATTAAGTAATTTTTTTGTTCTAATATATTCGCGAATTTTTTAAAAATATAATCGAATTATATTATCTTAAACTGAGATAACTTAATTAAAGAAACTCTCAGATGTTTTACTTAATTAGAGTCACAGAAATAAACTGTTTTCAGCAGCTTATGAACGATATTTTGAGAAGTAATTGGAATTATACTGTTTCGAACACATTGGTTAGATTTAAATATATATTTTACTTTGTGTGTGTGTGTATTTTCATATTTATACAAACACCGTGGAGGTATAGCTCAGTGGTAGAGCATTCGACTGCAGATCGAGAGGTCCCCGGTTCAACCCCGGGTGCCCCCTGACATTAAGTAAACTTTTATTCTAATAACTTCGCGAATATTTTAAAAATATAATCAAAATATATGATCTTAAAAAGAGATGAAGAAATTTTCAGAAGTTTGTATTATGTAAGATAATAAAAAAATGCTTTTAATTCTTCATAAATGATATTTAGAAAGGAACTGGATTCACATTGTTCCATATAACTTAAGTAAAATGAAATATATATTTTATTTTGTGTATGTGTATTTTCATATTTATCGGGGCCCACCAGCGGCCGAGCGGTTCTGCGCTCAAAGCTGGTAGATGGGAGGTGCCGGGTTCGATCCCAGGTCGCGCTCATCGTCCTAGCCGTTCGGAGTTTTCCGTGGTTTCCTCCGAAACTCGCGTAAATACGGGCTAGGACCCCTTAGAAAGACCCCCACGGAGGGCATTCCCCCTATAGGCCTAGGACACATAAGGAGTCAATCGGCCTTAATCCTCCAACCAACCATATTTATCGAATTACCATGGAAACATAGCTTTGCGGCAGAACACTTGACTGCAGATCGAGAGGTCCCTCTGATATTAAGTAATTTTTTTGTTCTAATATATTCGCGAATTTTTTAAAAATTTAATCGAATTATATTATCTTAAACTGAGATAACTTAATTAAAGAAACACTCAGATGTTTTACATAATTAGAGTCACAGACATAAAATGTTTTTAGCGGCTTATGAACGATATTTTGAGAAGTAATTGGAATTATACTGTTTCGAACACGTTAGTTAGATTTAAATATATATTTTACTTTGTGTGTGTGTGTATTTTCATATTTATGCAAATACCGTGGGGGTATAGCTCAGCGGTAGAGCATTCGACTGCAGATCGAGAGGTCCCCAGTTCAACCCCGGGTGCCCCCTGACATTAAGTAAAATTTTATTCTAATAACTTCGCGAATATTTTAAAAATATAATCGAAATATATGATCTTAAAATGAGATGAAGTTTTCAGAAGTTTGTATTATGTAAGATAATAAAAAAAATGCTTTTAATTCTTCATAAATGATATTTAGAAAGGAACTGGATTCACATTGTTCCATATAACTTAAGTAAAATGAAATATATATTTTATTTTGTGTGTGTGTATTTTCATATTTATCGAATTACCATGTAAACATAGCTTTGCGGCAGAACACTTGACTGCAGATCGAGATGTCCCTCTTATATTAAGTAATATTTTTGTTCTAATATCTTCGCGAATTTTTTAAAAATATAATCGCATTATCTTAAACTGAGATAAATTAATTAAAGAAACTCTCAGATGTTTTACATAATTAGAGTCACAGAAATAAAATGTTTTTAACAGCTTATGAATGATATTTTGAGACGTAATTGGAATAATACTGTTTCGAACACGTTAGTTAGATTTAAATATATATTTTACTTTGTGTGTGTGTGTATTTTCATATTTATACAAAAACCGTGGGGGTATAGCTCAGTGGTAGAGCATTCGACTGCAGATCGAGAGGTCCCCGGTTCAAACCCGGGTGCCCCCTGAAATTAAATAAAATTTTTGTTCTAAAATCTTTGCGAATTTTTTAGAAATATAATCCAATTATATGATCTTAAAAAGAGATTATGAAGTTTGTATTATGTAAGATAAAAAAAAAATGATTTTAATTGATTATAAATGATATTTAGAAAGGATCTGGATTCACATTGTTTCATATAACTTAAGTAGAATGAAATATATATTTTATTTTGTTTGTGTATTTTCATATTTAACGAATTATCGTGGGGGTTTAGCTCAGTGGTAGAGCATTCGACTGCAGATCGAGAGGTCCCAGGGTCCCTCTGATATTAAGTAATTTTTTTGTTCTAATATATTCGCGAATTTTTAAAAAATATAGGCTCAGATTCCAGCCAAACACTTACGGCTCGCACCTGCGTTTCTACCGCAAAGTCGCGGACGAAAACGAATTTTCCTAGTCAGGTCAAACAATCACAACATTCTTCTCTCGCAGATGCGATTGTCACGTGGCTCAATTTGCGGCCAGCGGAAAGCTATCGTAACACTCTTGTAGAGCAATGGCGGCCATTGCAAACAAACGTGCAAAGCGCTTGGTAAATTATGTACTCTATGAGATTTCTATAAGTAGTATTGAAGATAATTAATACTATTATTAAAATATATATTTCTTCTGATTAAAAAAGAGAGAAAAAAAAGGATACACGCAAAGCAAGAAATAAACCTTTTCAGTTGAAAAGGTAGTTCATGAAACGTAGTTAAAATACAGGTATGTGAAATATTTTCAGTATTTTTTGTATCTTATGTTTTATTGTTATTAGTGTTTGCATACTATATTTTTCATGATAAGACAAATTTCAAAGTATTATATTCATGTATTTCACAGTAATGTCTCTTATCACTAACTAAAGAAATAGCTGTTTGCTTCAAATCCACATATATTATTTTAAATTATGTTTTATTTATTTATTTATTTTATTAATTAATTAATTTCGTATTAATTTAGTTTTGTTCCCTCGACAGTTCACTGAATATTTATATAATCATCTCCATATAGATGAAAATTTCAAGCATAAGTTAAGTTAAGAAATTTAATCAGATCTATTTTGATTTTTCTTGAAACTTAGTTATAAAACTTTTTATGTGTTTTTCATTGTCTTCTTTGTGCGTGAACAATTTTACTTTTTACTAAGAATTCATTTAAATTATTATTTATTTTTATTATTATTTCTTATTTTATTCTAAGGTAGCAAGCAAAAAAAAATTTCTTCCTTTCTTCCTTTCTTTTTTTTTTTTTTTTTTTTATGTTTTCGCATTTATATATTTATATTTTTAAATGCTTTAAATGCCTGCATTCAAAAAACTATAATTAACTTTATAAAATAATAAAATTATTAATATACTTTTATAAATTAATCCCAATGTAACGATTTTTTTTTTTAAACTTATGTCTTGGTAACAGTTTAAAATAATATAGAAAAAAAGAATTAAAAAATCTTTGTCTTATTGGTATTTATTAATAATATCAGAATATGAATTACCCATAAAATTTTGGAGTAATGATTAAATCAGAATTTTTAAAATAAGGAATTGATGTTAATAAAGTTTGTCTTATCTTGAAATTACTTTGCAAACTGTAAACATAATAAAACATAATAAATACTGAAAACGTTTTACAATACAGCTTTGATAATATTTTATATTCAAAATCTGTTTTTTTTTTTTTTTTTTTTTTTTTTTTTTTTTTTCAAGATTAATGTTCTGCAAAAAATATTCATTTAATTAAAAAAAAAAAAAAGAACATATTAAATTTTAATGCTTTTACTACAAATAATAATTAATAAAATGAAAAGTACACAAATTTTATAAATACTATTTTTCTGCTTACAAATTATTTTATTTTATTTTATTTATTTATTTATTTATTTGGTCGTAGAACATAATAAAGGACATACTCACAAATTGGAAAATTATAAATCATTTTAAAATATGGTGAATATGATTTTATTTTATTGAAAATAAATTTCTGAACTGAATCTGCAAATTTCGTTTTAATTAAAAACTAAGCATTAGATATTTATGTAATTTGGAAAAGATTGGTTGGGGGGGGGGGAGGTCTCTTTTTAATTTACAAAAATAAAATAAAATAACAGCATTTCATCTGAAACTATAATAAATTTATAGTATTAACTTGTGTTATAAATATACCATATCATCATATTATGCCATAAAATTATAGAAATCGTACATACAAATGGTTATTTAATGTTTATTATGCTTTTTTATAGTCCCCCCCCGCCTTTTTTTTTTTTTTTTTTTTTTGCATAACGTAATGAAACGAAAGTTTATAGAAATCAGACGCACAGATGGTTATTTAATGATTATTCTTTTTTCTATTTTTCCCCCTTTCTATATAAAGAAAATAATAAAACCTATTGCTATTATTATTATTTAATTGTTCTTCCTATTATAATTTTTTGGGAGATTAGTTAAGGCTTCCATACTTATCTGATGTACACATCGTTAATGAATGAAACCAAAATTAGTTACGATAAAAACAACAAATAGAAGCAATCCATATGATCGTCCCTTTAAAACTGTATACGGATTCTCATTGGTTAAAAACGAACAATATCGGAATGAAATTCGAATATTTTCTTCGAATTTTCCCTTTCTTACTTTCCTGACGTCAGCAGTTGCGGAAATCAACTCCGTTTGGCTTGAATCACTAACATCAGTGCTTTCCCCTTTTCTCTCGCAATCCCTCCCACTTTGTGAGCTGGTTATCGTAAAGTTGTGGCGTTTGACCAGAATTCGGCCCATAATCGAATTATATTATCTTAAACTGAGATAACTTAATTAAAGAAACTCTCAGATGTTTTACTTAATTAGAGTCACAGAAATAAACTGTTTTCAGCAGCTTATGAACGATATTTTGAGAAGTAATTGGAATTATACTGTTTCGAACACGTTAGTTAGATTTAAATATATATTTTACTTTGTGTGTGTGTGTATTTTCATATTTATGCAAATTCCGTGGGGGTATAGCTCAGTGGTAGAGCATTCGACTGCAGATCGAGAGGTCCCCGGTTCAACACCGGGTGCCCCCTGACATTAAGTAAAATTTTATTCTAATAACTTCGCGACTATTTTAAAAATATAATCGAAATATATGATCTTAAAATGAGATGAAGAAGTTTTCAGAAGTTTGTATTATGTAAGATAATAAAAAAAATGCTTTTAATTCTTCATAAATGATATTTAGAAAGGAACTGGATCCACATTGTTCCATATAACTTAAGTAAAATGAAATATATATTTTATTTTGTGTGTGTGTATTTTCATATTTATCGAATTACCATGGAAACATAGCTTTGCGGCAGAACACTTGACTGCAGATCGAGATGTCCCTCTTATATTAAGTAATATTTTTGTTCTAATATCTTCGCGAATTTTTTAAAAATATAATCGAATTATCTTAAACTGAGATAAATTCATTAAAGAAACTCTCAGATGTTTTACATAATTAGAGTCACAGAAATAAAATGTTTTTAACAGCTTATGAATGATATTTTGAGACGTAATTGGAATAATACTGTTTCGAACACGTTAGTTAGATTTAAATATATATTTTACTTTGTGTGTGTGTGTGTATTTTCATATTTATACAAAAACCGTGGGGGTACAGCTCAGTGGTAGACCATTCGACTGCAGATCGAGAGGTCCCCGGTTCAAACCCGGGTGCCCCCTGAAATTAAATAAAATTTTTGTTCTAAAATCTTCGCAAATTTTTTAGAAATATAATCCAATTATATGATCTTAAAAAGAGATTATGAAGTTTGTATTATGTAAGATAAAAAAAAAATGATTTTAATTGATTATAAATGATATTTAGAAAGGATCTGGATTCACATTGTTTCATACAACTTAAGTAGAATGAAATATATATTTTATTTTGTTTATGTATTTTCATATTTAACGAATTATCGTTTGGGTTTAGCTCAGTGGTAGAGCATTCGACTGCAGATTGAGAGGTCCCAGGGTCCCTCTGATATTAAGTAATTTTTTTGTTTCCATTCTAATTCCATTCTAAATATATGATCTTAAAAAGATATGAAGAAATTTTCAGAAGTTTGTATTATGTAAGATAATAAAAAAAATGCTTTTAGTTCTTCATAAATGATATTTAGAAAGGAACTGGATTCACATTGTTCCATATAACTTAAGTAAAATGAAATATATATTTTATTTTGTGTATGTGTATTTTCATATTTATCGAATTACCATGGAAACATAGCTGCAGATCGAGAGGTCCCTCTGATATTAAGTAATTTTTTTGTTCTAATATATTCGCGAATTTTTTAAAAATATAATCGAATTATATTATCTTAAACTGAGATAACTTAATTAAAGAATCTCTCAGATGTTTTACATAATTAGAGTCACAGACATAAAATGTTTTTAGCGGCTTATGAACGATATTTTGAGATGTAATTGGAATTATACTGTTTCGAACACGTTAGTTAGATTTAAATATATATTTTACTTTGTGTGTGTGTGTATTTTCATATTTATGCAAATACCGTGGGGGTATAGCTCAGTGGTAGAGCATTCGACTGCAGATCGAGAGGTCCCCGGTTCAACCCCGGGTGCCCCCTGACATTAAGTAAAATTTTATTCTAATAACTTCGCGAATATTTTAAAAATATAATCGAAATATATGATCTTAAAATGAGATGAAGTTTTCAGAAGTTTGTATTATGTAAGATAATAAAAAAAATGCTTTTAATTCTTCATAAATGATATTTAGAAAGGAACTGGATTCACAATGTTCCATATAACTTAAGTAAAATGAAATATATATTTTATTTTGTGTGTGTGTATTTTCATATTTATCGAATTACCATGTAAACATAGCTTGGCGGCAGAACACTTGACTGCAGATCGAGATGTCCCTCATATAGTAAGTAATATTTTTGTTCTAATATCTTCGCGAATTTTTTAAAAATATAATCGAATTATCTTAAACTGAGATAAATTAATTAAAGAAACTCTCAGATGTTTTACATAATTAGAGTCACAGAAATAAAATGTTTTTAACAGCTTATGAATGATATTTTGAGACGTAATTGGAATAATACTGTTTCGAACACGTTAGTTAGATTTAAATATGTATTTTACTTTGTGTGTGTGTGTATTTTCATATTTATACAAAAACCGTGGGGGTACAGCTCAGTGGTAGAGCATTCGACTGCAGATCGAGAGGTCCCCGGGTCAAACCCGGGTGCCCCCTGAAATTAAAGAAATTTTCTGTTCTAAAATCTACGAGAATTTTGTAGAAATATAATCCAATTATATGATCTTAAAAAGAGATTAAGAAGTTTGTATTATGTAAGATAATAAAAAAAATGATTTTAATTGTTTATAACTGATATTTAGAAAGCATCTGGATTCACATTGTTTCATATAACTTAAGTAGAATGAAATATATATTTTAATTTGTTTGTGTATTTTCATATTTAACGAATTATCGTTGGGGTTTAGCTCAGTGGTAGAGCATTCGACAGCAGATCGAGAGGTCCCAGGATCCCTCTGATATTAAGTAATTTTTTTGTTCTAATATATTCGCGAATTTTTTAAAAATATAATCGAATTATATTATCTTAAACTGAGATAACTTAATTAAAGAAACTATCAGGTGTTTTACATAATTAGAGTCACAGAAATAAAATATTTTTAGCAGCTTATGAACGATATTTTGAGAAGTAATTGGAATTATACTGTTTCGAACACGTTAGTTAGATTTAAATATATATTTTACTTTGTGTGTGTGTGTATTTTCATATTTATACAAACACCGTGGGGGTATAGCTCAGTGGTAGAGAATTCTACTGCAGATCGAGAGGTCCCCGGATTAACCCCGGGTACCCCCTGACATTAAGTAAACTTTTATTCTAATAACTTCGCGAATATTTTAAAAATATAATCAAAATATATGATCTTAAAAAGAGATGCAGAAGTTTGTATTATGTAAGATAATAAAAAAAATGCTTTTAATTCTTCATAAATGATATTTAGAAAGGAAATGGATTCACATTGTTCCATATAACTTAAGTAAAATGAAATATATATTTTATTTTGTGTGTGTGTATTTTCATATTTATCGAATTACCATGGAAACATAGCTTTGCGGCAGAACACTTGACTGCAGATCGAGAGGTCCCTCTTATATTAAGTAATATTTTTGTTCTAATATCTTCGCGAATTTTTTAAAAATATAATCGAATTATCTTAAACTGAGATAAATTAATTAAAGAAACTCTCAGATGTTTTACATAATTAGAGTCACAGAAATAAAATGTTTTTAACAGCTTATGAATGATATTTTGAGACGTAATTGGAATTATACTGTTTCGAACACGTTAGTTAGATTTAAATATATATTTTACTTTGTGTGTATGTGTATTTTCATATTTGTACAAAGAACAGTGGGGGTTTATCACAGTGGTAGGGCATTCGACTGCAGATTGAGAGGTCCTCGGTTCAAACCCGGGTGCCCCCTGAAATTAAATAAAGTTTTTGTTCTAAAATCTTTGCGAATTTTTTAGAAATATAATCCAATTATATCATCTTAAAAAGAGATTATGAAGTTTGTATTATGTAAGATAATAAAAAATATGATTTTAATTGTTTATAAATGATATTTAGAAAGGATCTGGATTCACATTGTTTCATATAACTTAAGTTGAATGAAATATATATTTTATTTTGTTTGTGTATTTTCATATTTAACGAATTGTCGTGGGGGTTTAGCTCAGTGGTAGAGCATTCGACTGCAGATCGAGAGGTCCCAGGGTCCCTCTGATATTAAGTAATTTTTTTGTTCTAATATATTCGCGAATTTTTTAAAAATATAATCGAATTATATTATCTTAAACTGAGATAACTTAATTAAAAAACTCTCAGATGTTTTACATAATTAGAGTCACAGAAATAAAATGTTTTTAGCAGCTTATAAACGATATTTTGAGAAGTAATTGGAATTATACTGTTTCGAACACGTTAGTTAGATTTAAATATATATTTTACTTTGTGTGTGTGTGTATTTTCATATTTATACAAAAACCGTGGGGGTATAGCTCAGTGGTAGAGCATTCGACTGCAGATCGAGAGGTCCGCTGTTCAACCCCGGGTGCCCCCTGACATTAAGTAAAATTTTATTCTAATAACTTCGCGAATATTTTAAAAATATAATCGAGATATATGATCTTAAAAAGAGATTAAGAAGTTTGTATTATGTAAGATAATAAAAAAAATTATTTTAATGTTTATAAATGATATTTAGAAAGGATCTGGATTCACATTGTTTCAAGTAACTTAAGTAGATTGAAATATATATTTTATTTTGTTTGTGTATTTTGATATTTAACGAATTATCGTGGGGGTTTTGCTCAGTGGTAGAGCATTCGACTGCAGATCGAGAGGTCCCAGGGTCCCTCTGATATTAAGTAATTTTTTTGTTCTAATATATTCGCGAATTTTTTAAAAATATAATCGAATTATATTATCTTAAACTGAGATAACTTAATTAAAGAAACTCTCAGATGTTTTACATAATTAGAGTCACAGAAATAAAATGTTTTTAGCAGCTTTTGAAAGATATTTTGAGAAGTAATTGGAATTATACTGTTTCGAACACGTTAGTTAGATTTAAATACATATTTTACTTTGTGTGTGTGTGTATTTTCATATTTATACAAACACAGTGGGGGTATAGCTCAGTGGTAGAGCATTCGACTGCTGATCGAGAGGTCCCCGATTCAACCCCGGGTGCCCCCTGACGTTAAGTAAAATTTTATTCTAATAACTTCGCGAATATTTTAAAAATATAATCGAGATATATGATCTTAAAAAGAGATTAAGAAGTTTGTATTATGTAAGATAATAAAAAAAATGCTTTTAATTGTTCATAAATGATATTTAGAAATGAACTGGATTCACATTGTTCCATATAACTTAAGTAGGATGAAATATATATTTTATTTTGTGTGTGTGTATTTTCATATTTATCGAATTACCATGGAAGCATAGCTTTGCGGCAGAACACTTGACTGCAGATCGCGAGGTCCCTCGGTCCCTCTTATATTAAGTAATATTTTTGTTCTAATATCTTCGCGAATTTTTTAAAAATATAATCGAATTATCTTAAACTGAGATAAATTAATTAAAGAAACTCTCAGATGTTTTACATAATTAGAGTCACAGAAATAAAATGTTTTTAACAGCTTATGAATGATATTTTGAGACGTAATTTGAAGTATACTGTTTCGAAAACGTTAGTTAGATTTAAATATATATTTTACTTTGTGTGTGTGTGTATTTTCATATTAAAACAAAAACCGTGGGGGTATAGCTCAGTGGTAGAGCATTCGACTGCAGATCGAGAGGTCTCCGGTTCAAACCCGGGTGCCCCCTGAAATTAAATAAATTTTTTGTTCTAAAATCTTCGCGAATTTTTTAGAAATATAATCCAATTATATGATCTTAAAAAGAGATTATGAAGTTTGTATTTTGTAAGATAATAAAAAAAATGATTTTAATTGTTTATAAATGATATTTAGAAAGGATCTGGATTCACATTGTTTCATAAATCTTAAGTAGAATGAAATATATATTTTATTTTGTTTGTGTATTTTCATATTTAACGAATTATCGTGGGGATATAGCTCAGTGGTAGAGCATTCGACTGCAGATCGAGAGGTTCATGGGTTCCTCTATATTAAGTAATTTTTGTGTTCTAATGTCATCGCGAATTTTTTAAAAATATAATCGAATTATCTTAAACTGAGATAAATTAATTAAAGAAACTCTCAGATGTTTTACATAATTAGAGTCACAGAAATAAAATGTTTTTAACAGCTTATGAATGATATTTTGAGAAGTAATTGGAATTATACTGTTTCGAACACGTTAGTTAGATTTAAATATAAATTTTACTTTGTGTGTGTGTGTATTTTCATATTTATACAAACACCGTGGGGGTATAGCTCAGTGGTAGAGCATTCGACTGCAGATCGAGAGGTCCCCGATTCAACCCCGGGTGCCCCCTGACATTAAGTAAACATTTATTCTAATAACTTCGCGAATATTTTAAAAATATAATCAAAATATATGATCTTAAAAAGAGATTAAGAAGTTTGTATTATGTAAGATAATAAAAAAAATGCTTTTAATTGTTCATAAATGATATTTAGAAATGAACTGGATTCACATTGTTCCATATAACTTAAGTAGGATGAAATATATATTTTATTTTGTGTGTGTGTATTTTCATATTTATCGAATTACCATGGAAGCATAGCTTTGCGGCAGAACACTTGACTGCAGATCGCGAGGTCCCTCGGTCCCTCTTATATTAAGTAATATTTTTGTTCTAATATCTTCGCGAATTTTTTAAAAATATAATCGAATTATCTTAAACTGAGATAAATTAATTAAAGAAACTCTCAGATGTTTTACATAATTAGAGTCACAGAAATAAAATGTTTTTAACAGCTTATGAATGATATTTTGAGACGTAATTTGAAGTATACTGTTTCGAAAACGTTAGTTAGATTTAAATATATATTTTACTTTGTGTGTGTGTGTATTTTCATATTAAAACAAAAACCGTGGGGGTATAGCTCAGTGGTAGAGCATTCGACTGCAGATCGAGAGGTCCCCGATTCAACCCCGGGTGCCCCCTGACATTAAGTAAACATTTATTCTAATAACTTCGCGAATATTTTAAAAATATAATCAAAATATATGATCTTAAAAAGAGATGAAGAAGTTTGTATTATGTAAGATAATAATAAAAATGCTTTTAATTCTTCATAAATGATATTTAGAATGGAACTGGATTCACATTGTTCCATATAACTTAAGTAAAATGAAATATATATTTTATTTTGTGTGTGTGTATTTTCATATTTATCGAATTACCATGGAAACATAGCTTTGCGGCAGAACACTTGACTGCCGATCGAGAGGTCCTTCTTATATTAAGTAATATTTTTCTTCTAAAATCTTCGCGTATTTTTTAGAAATATAATCCAATTATATGATCTTAAAAAGAGATTATGAAGTTTGTATTATGTAAGATAATAAAAAAAATTATTTTAATTGTTTATAAATGATACTTAGAAAGGATCTGGATTCACATTGTTTCATATAACTTAAGTAGAATGAAATATATATGTTATTTTGTTTGTGTATTTTCATATTTAACGAATTATCGTGGGGGTTTAGCTCAGTGGTAGAGCATTCGACTGCAGATCGAGAGGTCCATGGGTCCCTCTTATATTAAGTAATTTTTGTGTTCTAATGTCTTCGCGAATTTTTTAAAAATATTATCGAATTATCTTAAACTGAGATAAATTAATAGAAGAAACTCTCAGATGTTTTACATAATTAGAGTCACAGAAATAAAATATTAGGTAGATTCCTTATAGTAGATCTACCTATTGCAATGGTTCTCATGACACGACTTCTGGAAAATTTCTTCATATCTTCACCGATGATGACCCCTAGAACCCAAAACCACCCTCCGTTCAAAAGTTTATATATATATATATATATATAGGTATATATATATATATATATATATATATATGTATAACGCTTTTTCCCATGTTAAGTTGTGAACACTATAACTGGAGTAATTTTCATTTAAATTTAACCAGCTCGGGATATGTTGTCAGGACAGTAAAAATCTCGGTCGAGTTCGTAGATGGGGTATCCTGCTCAAAGGGGGTGGAAATGGTGGGGGGTGGAAATTTTCATTTGCCATAATTTCTTTAATATGGAAAATAGGAAAATACTTCAAATCAGGCGAATTACCGCCTTACCCTAAAGAACAACTTTTGTATTTAAACTTTTTCGATAACTTCAATTGCTTAAAAGTTACAAGTTAAAAAGTGATTTTTCTTGTGATGAAGCTGACATTTTCTATAGCTTTCATTGCAAAAATTTATAATCTGATGCTTATGTCGCGTGCAAATGTTAATAAAAAAGATCACTGAAAATATAATAAAATTTTAATGATGTTTTTAAACAATATAATAATCTGATTTAAAAAAAAAAAAAAAAGTTTAATTTAACATAAAATATGACGTCACAATTACAACAATGCACTGAGAAAAATGAAATGAAATTTTATCCGTGATTTTAAACAAATAAAATAAAAGTTAATAAAAAAAATAAGTAAATAAAATCAACATGTCTTAGGGCTAAGCAGATTTAGACTTAGCTTTATGACATAGATGCTGTAGTGTAAAAGATAAATGTTATCGTTAAAAAAAAAAAAATAATCTGGTGTGTCACTCACACGACTTTCTCTTACCCTGAAATTTATTACTATAAACACAGGTTGCAGATTAAAAGGTAAGATAACGAGTACTGTTATGTAAACCTGTGTTAAACAATTCATATTAGGCTTCTGAAGAGTTTTATATGATAACTAGCAGGCTTTGCCCGCTTCGCTGGACACTATATTTAAATGATTTCTTTGTAACTGAATATATTTCGATTGGCGACTATTTTCGTCACAGCTTTAGTATGGGACCTCCTTGGCAATATCAATTATTTTTTGAACTTCTCGAATCTGTACAACAAAACTATTATTAAAACAAATATTTTCGAAAACAGTCCAATATCTGGTGTTAATTCTTCGAATATTCTGGAAACAGTTGAAGCTTTTACTCGTACAGTATAAGTTATTATTCGATGAATGTTCTGGGACAGTCCAAAAAATAATCACTTGTTCCACTGGAGTAAAGCAAATAACATCAACTACACCAGAGCAAAAATTTTCGCTCACTCACGAAAAATGTCCAGTCGCTTACAGTTCAATCCCGAAAGTGCAATGACTCAGAATAGGTCTCTGAATAACTGTGGATCGCAGTGACTACATACTCTTTCGCAAAAATCAACTCACACCTACTTATAACTTTTGGCGATGGGGCTTGGAGATGACTCCATCGAGAATCCCTTGGTAAGCTCAAGGTCTATGTTCCCGTGTGTCGGAGAGCTTCGAAGCATCGGGAACCCTAAACTATCATTTTTCACCAAATTTGGTCGCCCACTCGCCACGTTTGTCTCCAAGACTATGCTTTCTATTAAACATATCTTTATTTAGTTATTTAAATATTAATTTGAATTAATCAAATATTTCTGCCCGACAGCGTGCAAGTGCAGTCACACACAGCAGCTCATTTATTTGTATGTTAAATTAGCGTAGTGATTGGTATATAAAAAAATAAATAAATAACTAAACATTATCGTGCTACACAACTTTATTATATCTCTCCCTTGGCAGCTTTTGAATTTTTGTCGCCATATTAGTGAATTTTTTTTGGGGGGTATAATTTCTTGCATAAAAATAGAAAGCGTTTTATCGGACACCTTTTCGTTAACATATAAGAACCCTTCATATTCTGTTTATTTTATTAATGGTTTTTAGGTTTAAAATTGTGCTTGATGAAAAAAATTTTCTATTTTTAAAACTGCACTTTTTTTTCTTTAAAATTATCTACTCAGATAAAAATAGATCATTTATGTGACTACTATTTCAGTTTATTTTTTTCGTTTTGTAATATTTTATAAATTTTACATTTTTCTTGAACTACCTAGATTAAAATCGCTGTTGCTAAATTAAGCCTCTTGAGGGGGGGTTGAGGGGGCGGTAGCCCCCGTCAACCACCCGTTTCATAAATGCACCTACATTTATATAGAATTTAATTCGGTTATTAAAAAATAATTCTGTTTTTAAAAAATAATTTATTAAAAATATTATTAAAAAAATTATCTTCTTTGATAATGCAGACGATTTCCATATTAGAGAAGTAGTATAACACCAAATATCCAAAAAAAGTCCATTGCATTCTCAATTATTAAAATAATCTGGTGTGTCACTCACACGACTTTCTCTTACCCTGAAATTTAATACTATAAATACAGGTTGCAGATTAATAGGTAAGATAACGAGTACTGTTATGTAAACCTATGTTAAACAATTCATATTAGGCTTCTGAAGAGTTTTATATGATAATTAGTTCTGTGTGAGGGGGGCTACCGCCCCCCTCAACCCCCCGTTTCATTAATGAACCTACATTTATATAGAATTTAATTCGGTTATTAAAAAATATTTCTGTTTTTAAAAAATAATTTATTAAAATTATTATTTAAAAAAATTATCTTTTATGATAAGGCAGACGATTTCCATTTTAGAGAAGTAGTTTAACACCAAATATCCAAAAAAAGTTCATTTTATTCTCAATATTAAAAAAAAAAAAAAGTACGATTTTTTTTTCAAAGTTTTTTTTTCGTTAAAAGTAAAAAAATCGATAACTTTGTTTTAAATTATCGCAGATCGATGGTTCAACCATTCGTTTTAAAGGTATTAGCGAGCTCTTTTGAAAGATACCCATCGTGAAAATTTACTCCCCTCGAGGGGGGACTTCCCCCCCAGGGGGGGAGGCGAGGCTCCTACATACACAAAAATTTTTTCCCAGTTAACTGTCTCTATTTCAAAAAATATATATTTGTTTCATGTGGTTTAGTGCAGTCTATAGACGTTAAACTCTATTTTCCTGCAATTTCCCCCATAGACGTAATGTATTAGAATTCTCTTGATTGTCCCTGTACACGAACCATTTGCTTGATCTTAACGAAAAGCTTACTGTAGCATCCCTATATGATACACATTTAGAATACCAAGTTTGAACTTTCTGCCATAATTTGTTTTTGAGATATGCTGATAACAGACAGACACACACACAGACACACACACACACAGACACACAGACCATTTGCTAAAAACATGATTTTCGTATTCAGGGGACCTCAAAACGTGTAAATATAACAAAATCTCGCATTCGAAAATTTGAGCCAAAAACAATACTTTCTCTACCTTATGGGTAAGAGAAAGTAAAAATCTTGTAAATCGATGCTAAACGAATTAAACTGGCATGGTATAAAAGGTAATAAATTTGGGGACATTCAGGTATCCCTTTAACAAATGAACTAGGGACGATTTTAATGAATTTTCCGTTGAAGTTTATTTTCATGAAAATTTAAATTTAAATTAAAGTATTTCATTACTCGAATTCCCTTATTTTGATAAATAAAATTATAGAATTAAAAAAAAAAAAAAAAGAACACTCTTTTATTGAAAAATGAACTAATAAATGTTTTAGAAAACTATTACATACTTTTTAATCTTTATTAAAAAAAATAATTAATTATTGCCACTCGACATTATACAAATACATCCAAATCCCGTGTCCAAATATCGTTTGTGGTGAATAGTTTAGAATGTCCGTTTAGGCAATAATTTAAAATTTACGATTGAGAGTAATACGTTACAGCTTCCTTTGACTTTTTATCTTGTCGCAACAAGATATTGGTCTGTGAAGAGATATGAGGTTTTCGCGTGGAAAGTAAATATAATGACGCTAAAGCTGCCTTTCTCCATCTCCAAGCTCGCCAAATTTTCTCGCTAAGTCAAAAAGTTCGTCGTGAACTATCAACTTTTGCCGCCAAATCACAAATTTCATTGCTAAGTTGGAAGTTTTGTCACCAAAATCTCGCCAAATCATACAATTTACTAAATTCATAACAATTAACATTGAAATTCAGCGGTGCCAAATGGTCAAATGTTAACTAATGTTGATGTTAATGTTCCAGCTTATGTGAACCTAAACAGTTTCACTTTACAATTTTTACTCATCTGACAATAAAAATCACAAAAACACAATCCAAAAGTTTCAATAATTCAACAAAAATTACAATGAAATAATTATCCAAAAACCGCTACCACTTATATGTATTTGACTTGACCATAGCAACGCCAGGCTTACCAGAACTGGTACGATCACAAGTGTATTTTCACGTTTCTATTACTTTTTCTTTTAAAAGAAAGATATTGAACAACAGTTATATGGATTTTAAATAAAAAATATAATTTTGATTAAGCTTGGGTGGGGAGGGGGGTGTAGCCCAATAGCCCCTACGGGATTCACCATTACTGGGATTGTATATCTTTAAGACTTTTGTTTGTTGAATGATTATGAGCTTGAATTTTAAAAAATTGAAACATTTACAAACCAATAAATTTAGCCTAAAATTTTAAGTAGAATGAATAGTAGAAATGAATGAAACCCTTTTGTAGTTGAAAATTAAATTTCTTGAAATTAGAATAGCGACGTAAATAATGCAATGTGTGGGAACAAAGCCATTGGCTATGTATTAAGGCATATGTAAAATTTCTTTACAATTGTAACATTAACGTAAAGGAATCTACCTTTGCCTTTAAGCTTGCCAAAAAGGGATTTTTTTTAACAGCTTATGAATGATATTTTGAGATGTAATTGGAATTATACTGTTTCGAACACGTTAGTTAGATTTAAATAAATATTTTACTTTGTGTGTGTGTGTATTTTCATATTTATATTATCACCGTGGGGGTATAGCTCAGTGGTAGAGCATTCGACTGCAGATCGAGAGGTCCCCGGTTCAAACCCGGGTGCCCCCTGAAATTAAATAAATTTTTTGTTCTAAAATCTTCGAGAATTTTTTAGAAATATAATCCAATTATATGATCTTAAAAAGAGATTAAGAAGTTTGTATTATGTAAGATAATAAAAAAAATTATTTTAATTGTTTATAAATGATATATAGAAAGGATCTGGATTCACATTGTTTCAAATAACTTAAGTAGAATGAAATATATATTTTATTTTGTTTGTGTATTTTCATATTTAACGAATTATCGTGGGGGTGTTGCTCAGTGGTAGAGCACTCGACTACAGATCGAGAGGTCCCAGGGTCCCTCTGATATTAAGTAATTTTTTTGTTCTAATATATTCGCGAATTTTTTAAAAATATAATCGAATTATATTATCTTAAACTGAGATAACTTAATTAAAGAAACTCTCAGATGTTTTACATAATTAGATTCACAGAAATAAAATGTTTTTAACAGCTTATGAATGATATTTTGAGATGTAATTAGAATTATACTGTTTCGAACACGTTAGTTAGATTTAAATAAATATTTTACTTTGTGTGTGTGTATATTTTCATATTTATAAAATCACCGTGGGGGTATAGCTTAGTGGTAGAGCATTCGACTGCAGATCGAGAGGTCCCTGGTTCAAACCCGGGTGCCCCCTGTAATTAAGTAAATTTTCTGTTCTAAAATCTTCGAGAATTTTTTAGAAATATAATCGAAATATATGATCTTAAAAAGAGATGAAGAAGTTTTCAGAAGTTTGTATTATGTAAGATAATAAAAAAATGCTTTTAATTGTTCATAAATGATATTTAGAAAGGAACTGGATTCACATTGTTCCATATAACTTAAGTAGGATGAAATATATATTTTATTTTGTTGTGTGTGTATTTTCATATTTATCGAATTACCATGGAAGCATAGCTTTGCGGCAGAACACTTGACTGCAGATCGCGAGGTCCCTCGGTCCCTCTTATATTAAGTAATATTTTTGTTCTAATATCTTCGCGAATTTTTTAAAAATATAATCGAATTATCTTAAACTGAGATAAATTAATTAAAGAAACTCTCAGATGTTTTACATAATTAGAGTCACAGAAATAAAATGTTTTTAACAGCTTATGAATGATATTTTGAGACGTAATTTGAAGTATACTGTTTCGAACACGTTAGTTAGATTTAAATATATATTTTACTTTGTGTGTGTGTGTATTTTCATATTTTTAAAGAAACCGTGGGGTATAGCTCAGTGATAGAGCATTCGACTGCAGATCGAGAGGTGCCCGGTTCAAACCCGGGTGCCCCCTGAAATTAAGTAAATTTTTTGTTCTAAAATCTTCGCGAATTTTTTAGAAATATAATCCAATTATATGATCTTAAAAAGAGATTATGAAGTTTGTATTATGTAAGATAATAAAAAAAATGATTTTAATTGTTTATAAATGATATTTAGAAAGGATCTGGATTCACATTGTTTCATAAATCTTAAGTAGAATGAAATATATATTTTATTTTGTTTGTGTATTTTCATATTTAACGAATTATCGTGGGGATATAGCTCAGTGGTAGAGCATTCGACTGCAGATCGAGAGGTCCATGGGTCCCTCTTATATTAAGTAATTTTTGTGTTCTAATGTCTTCGCGAATTTTTTAAAAATATAATCGAATTATCTTAAACTGAGATAAATTAATTAAAGAAACTCTCAGATATTTTACATAATTAGAGTCACAGAAATAAAATGTTTTTAACAGCTTATGAATGATATTTTGAGAAATAATTGGAATTATACTGTTTCGAACACGTTAGTTAGATTTAAATATAAATTTTACTTTGTGTGTGTGTGTGTTTTCATATTTATACAAACACCGTGGGGGTATAGCTCAGTGGTAGAGCATTCGACTGCAGATCGAGAGGTCCCAGGGTCCCTCTGATATTAAGTAATTTTTTTTTCTAATATATTCGCGATTTTTTTAAAAATATAATCGAATTATATTATCTTAAACTGAGATAACTTAATTAAAGAAACTCTCAGATGTTTTACATAATTAGAGTCACAGAAATAAAATGTTTTTAACAGCTTATGAATGATATTTTGAGACGTAATTTGAAGTATACTGTTTCGAACACGTTAGTTAGATTTAAATATATATTTTACTTTGTGTGTGTGTGTATTTTCATATTTTTAAAAAAACCGTGGGGGTATAGCTCAGTGATAGAGCATTCGACTGCAAATCGAGAGGTCCCCGGTTCAAACCCGGGTGCCCCCTGAAATTAAGTAAATTTTTTGTTCTAAAATCTTCGCGAATTTTTTAGAAATATAATCCAATTATATGATCTTAAAAAGAGATTATGAAGTTTGTATTATGTAAGATAATAAAAAAAATGCTTTTAATTGTTCATAAATGATATTTAGAAAGGAACTGGATTCACATTGTTCCATATAACTTAAGTAGGATGAAATATATATTTTATTTTGTGTGTGTGTATTTTCATATTTATCGAATTACCATGGAAGCATAGCTTTGCGGCAGAACACTTGACTGCAGATCGCGAGGTCCCTCGGTCCCTCTTATATTAAGTAATATTTTTGTTCTAATATCTTCGCGAATTTTTTAAAAATATAATCGAATTATCTTAAACTGAGATAAATTAATTAAAGAAACTCTCAGATATTTTACATAATTAGAGTCACAGAAATAAAATGTTTTTAACAGCTTATGAATGATATTTTGAGAAGTAATTGGAATTATACTGTTTCGAACACGTTAGTTAGATTTAAATATAAATTTTACTTTGTGTGTGTGTGTTTTCATATTTATACAAACACCGTGGGGGTATAGCTCAGTGGTAGAGCATTCGACTGCAGATCGAGAGGTCCCAGGGTCCCTCTGATATTAAGTAATTTTTTTTTCTAATATATTCGCGATTTTTTTAAAAATATAATCGAATTATATTATCTTAAACTGAGATAACTTAATTAAAGAAACTCTCAGATGTTTTACATAATTAGAGTCACAGAAATAAAATGTTTTTAGCAGCTTTTGAAAGATATTTTGAGAAGTAATTGGAAGTATACTGTTTCGAACACGTTAGTTAGATTTAAATATATATATTACTTTGTGTGTGTGTGTATTTTCATATTTAAACAAACACAGTGGGGGTATAGCTCAGTGGTAGAGCATTCGACTGCAGATCGAGAGGTCCCCGGTTCAACCCCGGTTGCCCCCTGACATTAAGAACACTTTTATTCTAATAACTTCGCGAATATTTTAAAAATATAATCATAATATATGATCTTAAAAAGAGATGAAGAAGTTTTTATTATGTAAGATAATAAAAAAAATGCTTTTAATTCTTCATAAATAATATTTAGAAAGGAACTGGATTCACATTGTTCCATGTAACTTAAGTAAAATGAAATATATATTTTATTTTGTGTGTGTGTATTTTCATATTTATCGAATTACCATGGAAGCATAGCTTTGCGGCAGAACACTTGGCTGCAGATCGCGAGGTCCCTCGGTCCCTCTTATATTAAGTAATATTTTTGTTCTTATATCTTCGCGAATTTTTTAAAAATATAATCGAATTATCTTAAACTGAGATAAATTAATTAAAGAAACTCTCAGATGTTTTACATAATTAGAGTCACAGCAATAATATGTTTTTAACAGCTTATGAATGATATTTTGAGACGTAATTGAAATTATACTGTTTCGAACACGTTAGTTAGATTTAAATATATATTTTACTTTGTGTGTGTGTGTATTTTCATATTTATACAAAAACCGTGGGGGTATAGCTCAACGGTAGAGCATTCGACTGCAGATCGAGAGGTCCTTGGTCCAAACCCGGGTGCCCCCTGAAATTAAATAAATTATTTGTTCTAAAATCTTCGCGTATTTTTTAGAAATATAATCCAATTATATGATCTTAAAAAGAGATTATGAAGTTTTATTATGTAAGATAATAAAAAAAATGATTTTAATTGTTTATAAATGATACTTAGAAAGGATCTGGATTCACATTGTTTCATATAACTTAAGTAGAATGAAATATATATGTTATTTTGTTTGCGTATTTTCATATTTAACGAATTATCGTGGGGGTTTAGCTCAGTGGTAGAGCATTCGACTGCAGATCGAGAGGTCCATGGGTCCCTCTTATATTAAGTAATTTTTGTGTTCTAATGTCTTCGCGAATTTTTTAAAAATATTATCGAATTATCTTAAACTGAGATAAATTAATAGAAGAAACTCTCAGATGTTTTACATAATTAGAGTCTCAGAAATAAAATATTAGGTAGATTTCTTATAGTAGACCTACCTATTGCAATGGTTCTCATGACACGACTTCTGGAAAATTTCTTCATATCTTCACCGATCATGACCCCTAGAACCCAAAACCACCCTCTGTTCAAAAGTTTATATATATATATATATATATATATATATATATAGGTATATATATATATATATGTATGTATAACGCTTTTTCACATGTTAAGTTGTGAACACTATAACTGGAGTAATTTTTATTTAAATTTAACCAGCTCGGGATATGTTGTCAGGACAGTAAAAATCTCGGTCGAGTTCGTAGATGGGGTATCCTGCTCAAAGGGGGTGGAAATGGTGGGGGGTGGAAATTTTTATTTGCCATAATTTCTTTAATATGGAAAATAGGAAAATACTTCAAATCAGGCGAATTACCGCCTTACCCTAAAGAACAACTTTTGTATTTAAACTTTTTCGATAACTTCAATTGCTTAAAAGTTACAAGTTAAAAAGTGATTTTTCTTGTGATGAAGCTGACATTTTCTATAGCTTTCATTGCAAAAATTTATAATCTGATGCTTATGTCGCGTGCAAATGTTAATAAAAAAGATCACTGAAAATATAATAAAATTTTAATCATGTTTTTAAACAATATAATAATCTGATTTAAAAAAAAAAAAAAAAAGTTTAATTTAACATAAAATATGACGTCACAATTACAACAATGCACTGAGAAAAATGAAATGAAATTTTATCCGTGATTTTAAACAAATAAAATAAAAGTTAATAAAAGAAATAAGTAAATAAAATCAACATGTCTTAGGGCTAAGCAGATTTAGACTTAGCTTTATGACATAGATGCTGTAGTGTAAAAGATAAATGTTATCGTTAAAAAAAAAAAAAAATCTGGTGTGTCACTCACACGACTTTCTCTTACCCTGAAATTTATTACTATAAACACAGGTTGCAGATTAAAAGGTAAGATAACGAGTACTGTTATGTAAACCTGTGTTAAACAATTCATATTAGGCTTCTGAAGAGTTTTATATGATAACTAGCAGGCTTTGCCCGCTTCGCTGGACACTATATTTAAATGATTTCTTTGTAACTGAATATATTTCGATTGGCGACTATTTTCGTCACAGCTTTAGTATGGGACCTCCTTGGCAATATCAATTATTTTTTGAACTTCTCGAATCTGTACAACAAAACTATTATTAAAACAAATATTTTCGAAAACAGTCCAATATCTGGTGTTAATTCTTCGAATATTCTGGAAACAGTTGAAGCTGTTACTCGTACAGTATAAGTTATTATTCAATGAATGTTCTGGGACAGTCCAAAAAATAATCACTTGTTCCACTAGAGTAAAGCAAATAACATCAACTACACCAGAGCAAAAATTTTCGCTCACTCACGAAAAATGTCCAGTCGCTTACAGTTCAATCCCTAAAGTGCAATGACTCAGAATAGGTCTCTGAATAACTGTGGATCGCAGTGACTACATACACTTTCGCAAAAATCAACTCACACCTACTTATAACTTTTGGCGATGGGGCTTGGAGATGACTCCATCGAGAATCCCTTGGTAAGCTCAAGGTCTATGTTCCCGTGTGTCGGAGAGCTTCGAATCATCGGGAACCCTAAACTATCATTTTTCACCAAATTTGGTCGCCCACTCGCCACGTTTGTCTCCAAGACTATGCTTTCTATTAAACATATCTTTATTTAGTTATTTAAATATTAATTTGAATTAATCAAATATTTCTGCCCGACAGCGTGCAAGTGCAGTCACACACAGCAGCTCATTTATTTGTATGTTAAATTAGCGTAGTGATTGGTATATAAAAAAATAAATAAATAACTAAACATTATCGTGCTACACAACTTTATTATATCTCTCCCTTGGCAGCTTTTGAATTTTTGTCGCCATATTAGCGAATTTTTTTTGGGGGGTATAATTTCTTGCATAAAAATAGAAAGCGTTTTATCGGACACCTTTTCGTTAACATATAAGAACCCTTCATATTCTGTTTATTTTATTAATGGTTTTTAGGTTTAAAATTGTGCTTGATGAAATAAATTTTCTATTTTTAAAACTGCACTTTTTTTTCTATAAAATTATCTACTCAGATAAAAATAGATCATTTATGTGACTACTATTTTAGTTTATTTTTTTCGTTTTGTAATATTTTATAAATTTTACATTTTTCTTGAACTACCTAGATTAAAATCGCTGTTGCTAAATTAAGCCTCTTGAGGGGGTGTTGAGGGGGGGTAGCCCCCCTCAACCACCCGTTTCATAAATGCACCTACATTTATATAGAATTTAATTCGGTTATTAAAAAATAATTCTGTTTTTAAAAAATAATTTATTAAAAATATTATTAAAAAAATTATCTTTTATGATAATGCAGACGATTTCCATATTAGAGAAGTAGTATAACACCAAATATCCAAAAAAAGTCCATTGTATTCTCAATATTTAAAAAAAAAATAATAATACGATTTTTTTTCTAAGTTTTTTTTTTTTCGTTAAAAGTAAAAAAAATCGATAACTTTGTTTTAAATTATCGCAGATCGATGGTTCAACCATTCGTTTTAAAGGTATTAGCGAGTCTTTTTGAAAGATACCCATCAAGAAAATTTACTCCCATCGAGGGGGAACTTCCCCCCCCCCCAGGGGGGAGGCGAGGCTCCTACATACACAATTTTTTTCCCCAGTTAACTATCTCTATTACAAAAAATATATATTCGTTTCATTTGGTTTAGTGCAATCTATAGACGTTAAACTCTACTTACCTGCAATTTCCCCCATAGACGTAATGTATTAAAATTCTCTTGATTGTCCCTGTACACGAACCATTTGTTTGATCTTAACGAAAAGCTTACTGTAGCATCCCTATATGATACACATTTAGAATACCAAGTTTGAACTTTCTGCCATAATTTGTTTTTGAGATATGCTGATAACAGACAGACACACAGACAGACACACACACAGACTTACGCACAGACCATTTGCTAAAAACATGATTTTCGTATTCAGGGGACCTCAAAACGTGTAAATATAACAAAATCTTGCGTTCGAAAATTTGACCCAAAAACAATACTTTCTCTACCTTATGGGTAAGAGAAAGTAAAAATCTTGTAAATCGATGCTAAACGAATTAAACTGGCATGGTATAAAAGGTAATAAATTTGGGGACATTTAGGTATCCCTTTAACAAATGAACTAGGGACGATTTTAATGAATTTTCCGTTGAAGTTTATTTTCATGAAAATTTAAATTTAAATTAAAGTATTTCATTACTCGAATTCCCTTATTTTGATAAATAAAATTATAGAATTTAAAAAAAAAAAAAAAAAAAAAGAAAAAAAAGAACACTCTTTTATTGAAAAATGAACTAATAAAGGTTTTAGAAAACTATTACATACTTTTTAAACTTTATTAAAAAAAAATAATTAATTATTGCCACTCGACATTATACAAATACATCCAAATCCCGTGTCCAAATATCGTTTGTGGTGAATAGTTTAGAATGTCCGTTTAGGCAATAATTTAAAATTTACGATTGAGAGTAATACGTTACAGCTTCCTTTGACTTTTTATCTTGTCGCAACAAGATATTGGTCTGTGAAGAGATATGAGGTTTTCGCGTGGAAAGTAAATATCAAAGCTGCCTTTCTCCATCTCCAAGCTCGCCAAATTTTGTCGCTAAGTCAAAACTTTCGTCGTGAACTATCAACTTTTGCCGCCAAATCACAAATTTCATTGCTAAGTTGGAAGTTTTGTCACCAAAATCTCGCCAAATCATACAATTTACTAAATTCATAACAATTAACATTGAAATTCAGCGGTGCCAAATGGTCAAATGTTAACTAATGTTAATGTTAATGTTCCAGCTTATGTGAACCTAAACAGTTTCACTTTACAATTTTTACTCATCTGACAATAAAAATCACAAAAACACAATACAAAAGTTTCAATAATTCATCAAAAATTACAATGAAATAATTATCCAAAAACCGCTACCACTTATATGTATTTGACTTGACCATAGCAACGCCAGGCTTACCAGAACTGGTACGATCACAAGTGTATTTTCACGTTTCTATTACTTTTTCTTTTAAAAGAAAGATATTGAACAACAGTTATATGGATTTTAAATAAAAAATATAATTTTGATTAAGCTTGGGTGGGGAGGGGGGTGTAGCCCAATAGCCCCTACGGGATTCACCATTGCTGGGATTGTATATCTTTAAGACTTTTGTTTGTTGAATGATTATGAGCTTGAATTTTAAAAAATTGAAACATTTACAAACCAATAAATTTAGCCTAAAATTTTAAGTAGAATGAATAGTAGAAATGAATGAAACCCTTTTGTAGTTGAAAATTAAATTTCTTGAAATTAGAATAGCGACGTAAATAATGCAATGTGTGGGAACAAAGCCATTGGCTAGGTATTAAGGCATATGTAAAATTTCTTTACAATTGTAACATTAACGTAAGGAATCTACCTTTGCCTTTAAGCTTGCCAAAAAGGGATTTTTTTTAACAGCTTATGAATGATATTTTGAGATGTAATTGGAATTATACTGTTTCGAACACGTTAGTTAGATTTAAATAAATATTTTACTTTGTGTGTGTGTGTATTTTCATAGTTATACAATCACCGTGGGGGTATAGCTCAGTGGTAGAGCATTCGACTGCAGATCGAGAGGTCCCTGGTTCAAACCCGGGTGCCCCTTGAAATTAAGTAAATTTTCTGTTCTAAAATCTTCGAGAATTTTTTAGAAATATAATCCAATTATATGATCTTAAAAAGAGATTATGAAGTTTGTATTTTGTAAGATAATAAAAATAATGATTTTAATTGATTATAAATGATATTTAGAAAGGATCTGGATTCACATTGTTTCATATAACTTAAGTAGAATGAAATATATATTTTATTTTGTTTGTGTATTTTCATATTTAACGAATTATCGTGGGGGTGTTGCTCAGTGGTAGAGCACTCGACTGCAGAACGAGAGGTCCCAGGGTCCCTCTGATATTAAGTAATTTTTTTGTTCTAATATATTCGCGAATTTTTTAAAAATATAATCGAATTATATTATCTTAAACTGAGATAACTTAATTAAAGAAACTCTCAGATGTTTTACATAATTAGATTCACAGAAATAAAATGTTTTTAACAGCTTATGAATGATATTTTGAGATGTAATTGGAATTATACTGTTTCGAACACGTTAGTTAGATTTAAATAAATATTTTACTTTGTGTGTGTGTATATTTTCATATTTATAAAATCACCGTGGGGGTATAGCTCAGTGGTAGAGCATTCGACTGCAGATCGAGAGGTCCCTGGTTCAAACCCGGGTGCCCCCCTGTAATTAAGTAAATTTTCTGTTCTAAAATCTTCGAGAATTTTTTAGAAATATAATCGAAATATATGATCTTAAAATGAGATAAAGAAGTTTTCAGAAGTTTGTATTATGTAAGATAATAAAAAAAATGCTTTTAATTGTTCATAAATGATATTTAGAAAGGAACTGGATTCACATTGTTCCATATAACTTAAGTAGGATGAAATATATATTTTATTTTGTGTGTGTGTATTTTCATATTTATCGAATTACCATGGAAGCATAGCTTTGCGGCAGAACACTTGACTGCAGATCGCGAGGTCCCTCGGTCCCTCTTATATTAAGTAATATTTTTGTTCTAATATCTTCGCGAATTTTTTAAAAATATAATCGAATTATCTTAAACTGAGATAAATTAATTAAAGAAACTCTCAGATGTTTTACATAATTAGAGTCACAGAAATAAAATGTTTTTAACAGCTTATGAATGATATTTTGAGACGTAATTTGAAGTATACTGTTTCGAACACGTTAGTTAGATTTAAATATATATTTTACTTTGTGTGTGTGTGTATTTTCATATTTTTAAAAAAACCGTGGGGGTATAGCTCAGTGATAGAGCATTCGACTGCAGATCGAGAGGTCCCCGGTTCAAACCCGGGTGCCCCCGGAAATTAAGTAAATTTTTTGTTCTAAAATCTTCGCGAATTTTTTAGAAATATAATCCAATTATATGATCTTAAAAAGAGATTATGAAGTTTGTATTATGTAAGATAATAAAAAAAAATGATTTTAATTGTTTATAAATGATATTTAGAAAGGATCTGGATTCACATTGTTTCATAAATCTTAAGTAGAATGAAATATATATTTTATTTTGTTTGTGTATTTTCATATTTAACGAATTATCGTGGGGATATAGCTCAGTGGTAGAGCATTCGACTGCAGATCGAGAGGTCCATGGGTCCCTCTTATATTAAGTAATTTTTGTGTTCTAATGTCTTCGCGAATTTTTTAAAAATATAATCGAATTATCTTAAAGTGAGATAAATTAATTAAAGAAACTCTCAGATATTTTACATAATTAGAGTCACAGAAATAAAATGTTTTTAACAGCTTATGAATGATATTTTGAGAAGTAATTGGAATTATACTGTTTCGAACACGTTAGTTAGATTTAAATATAAATTTTACTTTGTGTGTGTGTGTTTTTTCATATTTATACAAACACCGTGGGGGTATAGCTCAGTGGTAGAGCATTCGACTGCAGATCGAGAGGTCCCAGGGTCCCTCTGATATTAAGTAATTTTTTTTTTCTAATATATTCGCGATTTTTTTAAAAATATAATCGAATTATATTATCTTAAACTGAGATAACTTAATTAAAGAAACTCTCAGATGTTTTACATAATTAGAGTCACAGAAATAAAATGTTTTTTGCAGCTTTTGAAAGATATTTTGAGAAGTAATTGGAAGTATACTGTTTCGAACACGTTAGTTAGATTTAAATATATATTTTACTTGTGTGTGTGTGTATTTTCATATTTAAACAAACAGAGTGGGGGTATAGCTCAGTGGTAGAGCATTCGACTGCAGATCGAGAGGTCCCTGGTTGCGTATCTCCGTAATGTTGGCGCGTACAGAACAGATTGGCGCATTTTCGTAGCTAACGCCAAATTCTCTCTACCGCAAAGCAACCTTTGATTCTACTTCATTCCGCATTCGTGAAATCTTCAATCTTTTTTTTTTTTTTTTTTTTCTTTTTCTCCCTCTCAGAAGAATAAACTGCTGAAACTGTGTGTTAATGAGTTTTAGCGTCGTTATTTTTAAATAATATACTTAACGGCTAAATTTAGTAGGAAACCTTCACCCTTTTTTTTTTTTTTTTTTTTCTAATTATTTATTTAATTTTTAATTTTTCTGATCCATAGAAAGAGTAGAGAAAATATTGTTCTTAGGTCAAATTTTAGAAAAAAAAAAGTATTTTTTGTCCAATTATTTAATTTTTACTTTTTTCTTAATCCAAAAAATAAAAGTTAAAAAAAAATTACTTTTACTATTTTTACTTTCTCTTACCCATTAGGTAGAGAAAGTATTGTTTTTGGGTCAAATTTTCGAACGCGAGATTTTGTTATATTTACACGTTTTGAGGTGCCCTGAATACGAAAATCATGTTTTTAGCAAATGGTCTGTGAGTGTATCTGCCTGTTATCAGCATATCTCAAAAACAAATAATGGCAGAAAGTTCAAACTTGGTATTCTAAATGTGTATCATATAGGGATGCTACAGTAAGATTTTCGTTAAGATCAAGCAAATGGTTCGCGTACAGGGACAATCAAGAGAATTCTAATACATTACGTCTATGGGGGAAATTGCAGGTAAGTAGAGTTTAACGTCTATAGACTGCACTAAACCAAATGAAACGAATATATATTTTTTGTAATAGAGATAGTTAACTGGGAAAAAAATGTTTGTATATGTAGGAGCCTCGCCTCCCCTCCTGGGGGGAAGTCTCCTCTCGAGGGGAGTAAATTTTCATGATGGGTATCATTCAAAAGAGCTCGCCAATACCTTTAAAACGAATGGTTGAACTATAAATCTGTGATAATTTAAAACAAAGTTATATATTTTTTTTACTTTTAACGAAAAAAAACTTAGAAAAAAAAATCGTTTTTTTTTTTTTTTTTTTTTTTTTTCCAATATGGCAAAATAGGGCAAAATTTCCTTTAAAAATCCATTAAGAGAAATATTTTATCTTTAGGATATCGTTACACCTCATAAAGTATAAACATTTTAATTTGAAAATTTCGCAAGTAATTTAAAATTTAAAAATTCTTTAATATGACAAAATAGGAAAACATTTTACGTAAACTTATGTTTTTGTCTTAGTGCATTGGAAATAGTGTTATCATATCGCATTTGAAATTAAAGAACGAAAGCACGCCTAATAAAATTAATCAGGAAATTAGAATAAGTTAAATGTATTGGATCGGATTGAGATTAGCCTAGTTAGAGGGGCATTTCAGTCTGCGACTATGTTAGTTTCCTATCATATTCATTACTTTTTAACATGAAGCTTAACAGAATGTTATTATGTTCGCTCTTAATAGCATTTCATCAGAACAAATATATGATTAGAAATTGAGCAGAATCCATCTATACCGACATGTTTCTTTTAGGAAAAGGTTGTAGATAGATTATGCATATCCTTATTACCTTGTTTTTATAACACATTACGATTAGATTTTTTATGACTACTGAGAAGGAGCAAATAGAATAGCACTAACAAAATCTTGAACGTTTCACTTTTTAACTATGTACGTTGGAAGGTGTAAAGATTGAGATGTCTAAGAAGAAAATTATATGTTGAAGGTTTTATGAACTCTAACTGTGGAATTTAAAACAAAATATCGATATTTATTATGATTAAGATATTCTTAGAAAAATACATAATAGTTAAATATATAGTGAAAATTCAAGCTCTGCATCATAAGATAAATAGTTTATAAAGTTAAGTCATACATTTAAAATAATAATAATAATACAAAATAATAGTTAAACAGAAATAGGGTAAGTGCACCAGTGATTGACACTTTTAGAGCAATCTCTGATGTTTTTAATGTTCTAGTCATCAGAAAATATGTTTAGAAATCTTAAGTTAGTACATATGGCATGAAAGACATTCAGAACCACATATATGTTAAAATATATACATTTGATAACAATTATATTTTTTTATAAATTTTATTTGACACCCACTCAGTGTTCTAGTAATTGACACTGCCAGTTTTTTATTTTACCAGTTTTATTTTACCTATGCTCCAGTGTTAGACATAAAATGTTAAAATTCTTATATGTAAAATACTATATGATTTTATAATTTTTCAATTATTTCCGGATAGATGTCAATTACTGCTACTGGAGCATGCCAATCACTGGAGCACCTACCCTAGTTAAAAAATAATATAACATTTTTAACTTACCGATTTGGACGGTGGAGAACTCTGTATACAATCCAATGAGTATTGGTTATTCGACCAAACATTTTGATAATTTTTTTCTGCTTCCTTCTCACACGTTAAATTAGATCTTAAAGTTAATACATTGTCATTATTAGAATGTATTATTATATGCGGAAAACCGCCTTTTAATTTTGAAATAATAGTGTCAGCTTCCATTTTGCGATTGAAAGCTTTAAATATAACATGATTCAACAATAAAAAACAAAAGCGGCAATGTTTATTTACACAAATTAAGTGCTGCGTAGTTTTTTCTCTTTGAACTTCCACATTTGGCGAAAATCGCACTGTTTGGCGAAAATTTGTCAATCTGTTCTGTACGCGCCAACATTTCGGAGATACGCTCCCCGGTTCAAACCCGGGTGCCCCCTGAAATTAAATAAATTTTTTGTTCTAAAATCTTCGCGAATTTTTTAGAAATATAATCCAATTATATGATCTTAAAAAGAGATTATGAAGTTTGTATTATGTAAGATAATAAAAAAAATGATTTTAATTGTTTACAAATGATATTTAGAAAGGATCTGGATTCACATTGTTTCATATAACTTAAGTAGAATGAAATATATATTTTATTTTGTTTGTGTATTTTCATATTTAACGAATTATCGTGGGGGTTTAGCTCAGTGGTAGAGCATTCGACTGCAGATCAAGAGGTCCCAGGGTCCCTCTGATTTTAAGTAATTTTTTTGTTCTAATATATTCGCGAATTTTTTAAAAATATAATCGAATTATATTATCTTAAACTGAGATAACTTAATTAAATAAACTCTTAGATGTTTTACATAATTAGAGTCACAGAAATAAAATGTTTTTAGCAGCTTTTGAAAGATATTTTGAGAAGTAATTGGAAATATACTGTTTCGAACACATTAGTTAGATTTAAATATATATTTTACTTTGTGTGTGTGTGTATTTTCATATTTATACAAACACAGTGGGGGTATAGCTCAGTGGTAGAGCATTCGACTGCAGATCGAGAGGTCCCCGGTTCAAACCCGGGTGCCCCCTGAAATTAAATAAATTTTTTGTTCTAAAATCTTCGCGAATTTTTTAGAAATATATTCCAATTATATGATCTTAAAAAGAGATTATGAAGTTTGGATTATGTAAGATAATAAAAAAAATGATTTTAATTGTTAACAAATGATATTTTGAAAGGATCTGGATTCACATTGTTTCATATAACTTAAGTAGAATGAAATATATATTTTATTTTGTTTGTGTATTTTCATATTTAACGAATTATCGTGGGGGTTTAGCTCAGTGGTAGAGCATTCGACTGCAGATCGAGAGGTCCCAGGGTCCCTCTGATATTAAGTAATTTTTTTGTTCTAATATATTCGCGAATTTTTTTAAAATATAATCGAATTATATTATCTTAAACTGAGATAACCTAATTAAAGAAACTCTCAGATGTTTTACATAATTAGAGTCACAGAAATAAAATGTTTTTAGCAGCTTATGAACGATATTTTGAGAAGTAATTGGAATTATACTGTTTCGAACACGTTAGTTAGATTTAAATAAATATTTTACTTTGTGTGTGTGTATATTTTCATATTTATAAAATCACCGTGGGGGTATAGCTCAGTGGTAGAGCATTCGACTGCAGATCGAGAGGTCCCTGGCTCAAACCCGGGTGCCCCCTGTAATTAAGTAAATTTTCTATTCTAAAATCTTCGAGAATTTTTTAGAAATATATGATCTTAAAATGAGATGCAGAAGTTTGTATTATGTAAGATAATAAAAAAAATGCTTTTAATTGTTCATAAATGATATTTAGAAAGGAACTGGATTCACATTGTTCCATATAACTTAAGTAGGATGAAATATATATTTTATTTTGTGTGTGTGTATTTTCATATTTATCGAATTACCATGGAAGCATAGCTTTGCGGCAGAACACTTGACTGCAGATCGCGAGGTCCCTCGGTCCCTCTTATATTAAGTAATATTTTTGTTCTAATATCTTCGCGATTTTTTAAAAATATAATCGAATTATCTTAAACTGAGATAAATTAATTAAAGAAACTCTCAGATGTTTTACATAATTAGAGTCACAGAAATAAAATGTTTTTAACAGCTTATGAATGATATTTTGAGACGTAATTTGAAGTATACTGTTTCGAACACGTTAGTTAGATTTAAATATATATTTTACTTTGTGTGTGTGTGTATTTTCATATTTTTAAAAAAACCGTGGGGGTATAGCTCAGTGATAGAGCATTCGACTGCAGATCGAGAGGTCCCCGGTTCAAACCCGGGTGCCCCCGGAAATTAAGTAAATTTTTTGTTCTAAAATCTTCGCGAATTTTTTAGAAAAATAATCCAATTATATGATCTTAAAAAGAGATTATGAAGTTTGTATTATGTAAGATAATAAAAAAAATGATTTTAATTGTTTATAAATGATATTTAGAAAGGATCTGGATTCACATTGTTTTCATAAATCTTAAGTAGAATGAAATATATATTTTATTTTGTTTGTGTATCTTCATATTTAACGAATTATCGTGGGGATATAGCTCAGTGGTAGAGCATTCGACTGCAGATCGAGAGGTCCATGGGTCCCTCTTATATTAAGTAATTTTTTTGTTCTAATATATTCGCGAATTTTTTTAAAATATAATCGAATTATATTATCTTAAACTGAGATAACCTAATTAAAGAAACTCTCAGATGTTTTACATAATTAGAGTCACAGAAATAAAATGTTTTTAGCAGCTTATGAACGATATTTTGAGAAGTAATTGGAATTATACTGTTTCGAACACGTTAGTTAGATTTAAATATATATTTTAATTTGTGTGTGTGTGTATTTTCATATTTATATAAACACCGTGGGGGTATAGCTCAGTGGTAGAGTGGCCCACCAGCGGCCGAGCGGTTCTGCGCTCAAAGCTGGTAGATGGTAGGTGCCGGGTTCGATCCCAGGTCGCGCTCATCGACCTAGCCGTTCGGAGTTTTCCGTGGTTTCCTCCGAAACTTGCGTAAATACGGGCTAGGACCCCTTAGAAAGACCCCCACGGAGGGCATTCCCCCTCTAGGCCTAGGACACATCAGGAGTCAATCGGCCTTAAATCCTACAACCAACTCAGTGGTAGAGCATTCGACTGCAGATTGCGAAACTTGCGTAAATACGGGCTAGGACCCCTTAGAAAGACCTCCACGGAAGGCCCTCCCCCTCAGGCCTAGGACCCCAGTGCTGTCAATCGGCCTTAATCCCTAACACCAACACCAACACCATCGACTGCAGATCGAGAGGTCCCCGGATCAACCCCGGGTGCCCTCTGACATTAAGTAAACTTTTATTCTAATACCTTCGCGAACATTTTAAAAATATAATCAAAATATATGATCTTAAAAAGAGATAAAGAAGTTTTCAGAAGTTTGTATTATGTAAGATAATAAAAACATGCTTATAATTCTTCATAAATGATATTTAGAAAGGAACTGGATTCACATTGTTCCATATAACTTAAGTAAAATGAAATATATATTTTATTTTGTGTGTGTGTATTTTCATATTTATCGAATTACCATGTAAACATGGCTTTGCGGCAGAACACTTGACTGCAGATCGAGATGTCCCTCTTATAGTAAGTAATATTTTTGTTCTAATATCTTCGCGAATTTTTTAAAAATATAATCGAATTATCTTAAACTGAGATAAATTTTTAAAGAAACTCTCAGATATTTTACATAATTAGAGTCACAGAAATAAAATGTTTTAATAGCTTATGAATGATATTTTGAGAAGTAATTGGAATAATACTGTTTCGAACACGTTAGTTAGATTTAAATATATATTTTACTTTGTGTGTGTGTGTATTTTCATATTTATACAAACACCGTGGGGTTATAGCTCAGTGGTAGAGCATTCGACTGCAGATCGAGAGGTCCCCGGTTCAACCCCGGGTGCCCCCTGACATTAAGTAAAATTTTATTCTAATAACTTCGAGAATATTTTAAAAATATAATCGAGATATATGATCTTAAAAAGAGATGAAGAAGTTTTCAGAAGTTTGTATTTTGTAAGATAATAAAAAAAATGCTTTTAATTGTTCATAAATGATATTTAGAAAGAACTGGATTCACATTGTTCCATATAACTTAAGTAAAATGAAATATATATTTTATTTTGTGTGTGTGTATTTTCATATTTATCGAATTACCATGGAAGCATAGCTTTGCGGCAGAACACTTGACTGCAGATCGCGATGTCCCTCGGTCCCTCTTATATTAAGTAATATTTTTGTTCTAATATCTTCGCGAATTTTTTAAAAATATAATCGAATTATGTTAAACTGAGATAAATTAATTAAAGAAACTCTCAGATGTTTTACATAATTAGAGTCACAGAAATAAAATGAATGTTTTTAACAGCTTATGAATGATATTTTGAGACGTAATTGGAATGATACTGTTTCGAACACGTTAGTTAGATTTAAATATATATTTACTTTGTGTGTGTGTGTATTTTCATATTTACTCAGAAGCTGTGGGGGTATAGCTCAGTGGTAGAGGATTCAACTGCTGTTTGAGAGGTCCCCGGTTCGATCCCGTGTGCCCCCTGAAATTAAATAAATTTTTTGTTCTAAAATCTTCGCGAATTTTTTAGAAATATAACCCAATTATATGATCTTAAAAAGAGATTATGAAGTTTGTATTTTGTAAGATAATAAAAAAAATGATTTTAATTGTTTATAAATGATATTTAGAAAGGATCTGGATTCACATTGTTTCATATAACTTAAGTAGAATGAAATATATATTTTATTTTGTTTGTGTATTTTCATATTTAGCGAATTATCGTGGGGGTTTAGCTCAGTGGTAGAGCATTCGACTGCAGATCGAGAGGTCCCAGGGTCCCTCTGATATTAAGTAATTTTTTTGTTCTAATATATTCGCGAATTTTTTAAAAATATAATCGAATTATATTATCTTAAACTGAGATAACTTAATTAAAGAAACTCTCAGATGTTTTACATAATTAGAGTCACAGAAATAAAATATTTTTAGCAGCTTATGAACGATATTTTGAGAAGTAATTGGAATTATACTGTTTCGAACACGTTAGTTAGATTTAAATATATATTTTACTTTGTGTGTGTGTGTATTTTCATATTTATACAAACACAGTGGGGGTATAGCTCAGTGGTAGAGCATTCGACTGCAGATCGAGAGGTCCCTGGTTCAACCCTGGGTGCCCCCTGACATTAAGTAAACTTTTATTCTAATAACTTCGCGAATATTTTAAAAATATAATTATAATATATGATCTTAAAAAGAGATGAAGAAGTTTGTATTATGTAAGATAATAAAAAAAATGCTTTTAATTCTTCATAAATGATATTTAGAAAGGAACTGGATTCACATTGTTCCATATAACTTAAGTAAAATGAAATATATATTTTATTTTGTGTGTGTGTATTTTCATATTTATCGAATTACCATGGAAACATAGCTTTGCGGCAGAACACTTGACTGCAGATCGAGAGGTCCCTCTTATATTAAGTAATATTTTTGTTCTCATATCTTCGCGAACTTTTTAAAAATATAATCGAATTATCTTAAACTGAGATAAATTTTTAAAGAAACTCTCAGATATTTTACATAATTAGAGTCACAGAAATAAAATGTTTTAACAGCTTATGAATGATATTTTGAGACGTAATTGGAATTATACTGTTTCGAACACGTTAGTTAGATTTAAATATATATTTTACTTTGTGTGTATGTGTATTTTCATATTTATACAATGAACCGTGGGGGTATAGCTCAGTGGTAGAGCATTCGATTGCAGATCGAGAGGTCCCCGGTTCAACCCCGGGTGCCCCCTGACATTAAGTAAACTTTTATTCTAATAACTTCGCGAATATTTTAAAAATATAATCGAAATATATGATCTTAAAAAGAGATGATGAAGTTTTCAGAAGTTTGTATTATGTAAGATAATAAAAAAATGCTTTTAATTCTTCATAAATGATATTTAGAAAGGAACAGGATTCACATTGTTCCATATAACTTATTAAAATGAAATATATATTTTATTTTGTGTGTGTGTATTTTCATATTTAACGAATTACCATGGAAACATAGCTTTGCGGCAGAACACTTGACTGCAGATCGAGAGGTCCCTCTTATATTAAGTAATATTTTTGTTCTCATATCTTCGCGAACTTTTTAAAAATATAATCGAATTATCTTAAACTGAGATAAATTTTTATAGAAACTCTCAGATATTTTACATAATTAGAGTCACAGAAATAAAATGTTTTAACAGCTTATGAATGATATTTTGAGACGTAATTGGAATTATACTGTTTCGAACACGTTAGTTAGATTTAAATATATATTTTACTTTGTGTGTGTGTGTATTTTCATATTTATGCAAACACCGTGGGGGTATAGCTCAGTGGTAGAGCATTCGACTGCAGATCGAGAGGTCCCCGGTTCAACCCCGGGTGCCCCCTGACATTAAGTAAAATTTTATTCTAATAACTTCGCGAATATTTTAAAAATATAATCGAGATATATGATCTTAAAAAGAGATGAAGAAGTTTTCAGAAGTTTGTATTATGTAAGATAATAAAAAAATTGCTTTTAATTGTTCATAAATGATATTTAGAAAGGAACTGGATTCACATTGTTCCATATAACTTAAGTAAAATGAAATATATATTTTATTTTGTGTGTGTGCGTATTTTCATATTTATCGAATTACCATGGAAGCATAGCTTTGCGGCAGAACACTTGACTGCAGATCGCGAGGTCCCTCTGTCCCTCTTATATTAAGTAATATTTTTGTTCTAATATCTTCGCGAATTTTTTAAAAATATAATCGAATTATCTTAAACTGAGATAAATTAATTAAAGAAACTCTCAGATGTTTTACATAATTAGAGTCACAGAAATAAAATGTTTTTAACAGCTTATGAATGATATTTTGAGACGTAATTGGAATTATACTGTTTCGAACACGTTAGTTAGATTTAAATATATATTTTACTTTGTGTGTGTGTGTATTTTCATATTTATACAAAAACCGTGGGGGTATAGCTCAGTGGTAGAGCATTCGACTGCAGATCGAGAGGTCCGCTGTTCAACCCCGGGTGCCCCCTGACATTAAGTAAAATTTTATTCTAATAACTTCGCGAATATTTTAAAAATATAATCGAGATATATGATCTTAAAAAGAGATTAAGAAGTTTGTATTATGTAAGATAATAAAAAAAATTATTTTAATGTTTATAAATGATATTTAGAAAGGATCTGGATTCACATTGTTTCAAGTAACTTAAGTAGATTGAAATATATATTTTATTTTGTTTGTGTATTTTGATATTTAACGAATTATCGTGGGGGTTTTGCTCAGTGGTAGAGCATTCGACTGCAGATCGAGAGGTCCCAGGGTCCCTCTGATATTAAGTAATTTTTTTGTTCTAATATATTCGCGAATTTTTTAAAAATATAATCGAATTATATTATCTTAAACTGAGATAACTTAATTAAAGAAACTCTCAGATGTTTTACATAATTAGAGTCACAGAAATAAAATGTTTTTAGCAGCTTTTGAAAGATATTTTGAGACGTAATTGGAATTATACTGTTTCGAACACGTTAGTTAGATTTAAATATATATTTTACTTTGTGTGTGTGTGTATTTTCATATTTATGCAAACACCGTGGGGGTATAGCTCAGTGGTAGAGCATTCGACTGCAGATCGAGAGGTCCCCGGTTCAACCCCGGGTGCCCCCTGACATTAAGTAAAATTTTATTCTAATAATTTCGCGAATATTTTAAAAATATAATCGAGATATATGATCTTAAAAAGAGATTAAGAAGTTTGTATTATGTAAGATAATAAAAAAAATGCTTTTAATTGTTCATAAATGATATTTAGAAATGAACTGGATTCACATTGTTCCATATAACTTAAGTAGGATGAAATATATATTTTATTTTGTGTGTGTGTATTTTCATATTTATCGAATTACCATGGAAGCATAGCTTTGCGGCAGAACACTTGACTGCAGATCGCGAGGTCCCTCGGTCCCTCTTATATTAAGTAATATTTTTGTTCTAATATCTTCGCGAATTTTTTAAAAATATAATCGAATTATCTTAAACTGAGATAAATTAATTAAAGAAACTCTCAGATGTTTTACATAATTAGAGTCACAGAAATAAAATGTTTTTAACAGCTTATGAATGATATTTTGAGACGTAATTTGAAGTATACTGTTTCGAAAACGTTAGTTAGATTTAAATATATATTTTACTTTGTGTGTGTGTGTATTTTCATATTAAAACAAAAACCGTGGGGTATAGCTCAGTGGTAGAGCATTCGACTGCAGATCGAGAGGTCTCCGGTTCAAACTCGGGTGCCCCCTGAAATTAAATAAATTTTTTGTTCTAAAATCTTCGCGAATTTTTTAGAAATATAATCCAATTATATGATCTTAAAAAGAGATTATGAAGTTTGTATTTTGTAAGATAATAAAAAAAATGATTTTAATTGTTTATAAATGATATTTAGAAAGGATCTGGATTCACATTGTTTCATAAATCTTAAGTAGAATGAAATATATATTTTATTTTGTTTGTGTATTTTCATATTTAACGAATTATCGTGGGGATATAGCTCAGTGGTAGAGCATTCGACTGCAGATCGAGAGGTTCATGGGTTCCTCTATATTAAGTAATTTTTGTGTTCTAAGGTCATCGCGAATTTTTTAAAAATATAATCGAATTATCTTAAACTGAGATAAATTAATTAAAGAAACTCTCAGATGTTTTACATAATTAGAGTCACAGAAATAAAATGTTTTTAACAGCTTATGAATGATATTTTGAGAAGTAATTGGAATTATACTGTTTCGAACACGTTAGTTAGATTTAAATATAAATTTTACTTTGTGTGTGTGTGTATTTTCATATTTATACAAACACCGTGGGGGTATAGCTCAGTGGTAGAGCATTCGACTGCAGATCGAGAGGTCCATGGGTCCCTCTTATATTAAGTAATTTTTGTGTTCTAATGTCTTCGCGAATTTTTTAAAAATATTATCGAATTATCTTAAACTGAGATAAATTAATAGAAGAAACTCTCAGATGTTTTACATAATTAGAGTCACAGAAATAAAATATTAGGTAGATTCCTTATAGTAGATCTACCTATTGCAATGGTTCTCATGACACGACTTCTGGAAAATTTCTTCATATCTTCACCGATGATGACCCCTAGAACCCAAAACCACCCTCCGTTCAAAAGTTTATATATATATATATATATATAGGTATATATATATATATATATATATGTATAACGCTTTTTCCCATGTTAAGTTGTGAACACTATAACTGGAGTAATTTTTATTTAAATTTAACCAGCTCGGGATATGTTGTCAGGACAGTAAAAATCTCGGTCGAGTTCGTAGATGGGGTATCCTGCTCAAAGGGGGTGGAAATGGTGGGGGGTGGAAATTTTCATTTGCCATAATTTCTTTAATATGGAAAATAGGAAAATACTTCAAATCAGGCGAATTACCGCCTTACCCTAAAGAACAACTTTTGTATTTAAACTTTTTCGATAACTTCAATTGCTTAAAAGTTACAAGTTAAAAAGTGATTTTTCTTGTGATGAAGCTGACATTTTCTATAGCTTTCATTGCAAAAATTTATAATCTGATGCTTATGTCGCGTGCAAATGTTAATAAAAAAGATCACTGAAAATATAATAAAATTTTAATCATGTTTTTAAACAATATAATAATCTGATTAAAAAAAAAAAAAAAAAGTTTAATTTAACATAAAATATGACGTCACAATTACAACAATGCACTGAGAAAAATGAAATGAAATTTTATCCGTGATTTTAAACAAATAAAATAAAAGTTAATAAAAAAAATAAGTAAATAAAATCAACATGTCTTAGGGCTAAGCAGATTTAGACTTAGCTTTATGACATAGATGCTGTAGTGTAAAAGATAAATGTTATCGTTAAAAAAAAAAAATAATCTGGTGTGTCACTCACACGACTTTCTCTTACCCTGAAATTTATTACTATAAACACAGGTTGCAGATTAAAAGGTAAGATAACGAGTACTGTTATGTAAACCTGTGTTAAACAATTCATATTAGGCTTCTGAAGAGTTTTATATGATAACTAGCAGGCTTTGCCCGCTTCGCTGGACACTATATTTAAATGATTTCTTTGTAACTGAATATATTTCGATTGGCGACTATTTTCGTCACAGCTTTAGTATGGGACCTCCTTGGCAATATCAATTATTTTTTGAACTTCTCGAATCTGTACAACAAAACTATTATTAAAACAAATATTTTCGAAAACAGTCCAATATCTGGTGTTAATTCTTCGAATATTCTGGAAACAGTTGAAGCTTTTACTCGTACAGTATAAGTTATTATTCGATGAATGTTCTGGGACAGTCCAAAAAATAATCACTTGTTCCACTGGAGTAAAGCAAATAACATCAACTACACCAGAGCAAAAATTTTCGCTCACTCACGAAAAATGTCCAGTCGCTTACAGTTCAATCCCTAAAGTGCAATGACTCAGAATAGGTCTCTGAATAACTGTGGATCGCAGTGACTACATACTCTTTCGCAAAAATCAACTCACACCTACTTATAACTTTTGGCGATGGGGCTTGGAGATGACTCCATCGAGAATCCCTTGGTAAGCTCAAGGTCTATGTTCCCGTGTGTCGGAGAGCTTCGAAGCATCGGGAACCCTAAACTATCATTTTTCACCAAATTTGGTCGCCCACTCGCCACGTTTGTCTCCAAGACTATGCTTTCTATTAAACATATCTTTATTTAGTTATTTAAATATTAATTTGAATTAATCAAATATTTCTGCCCGACAGCGTGCAAGTGCAGTCACACACAGCAGCTCATTTATTTGTATGTTAAATTAGCGTAGTGATTGGTATATAAAAAAATAAATAAATAACTAAACATTATCGTGCTACACAACTTTATTATATCTCTCCCTTGGCAGCTTTTGAATTTTTGTCGCCATATTAGTGAATTTTTTTTGGGGGGTATAATTTCTTGCATAAAAATAGAAAGCGTTTTATCGGACACCTTTTCGTTAACATATAAGAACCCTTCATATTCTGTTTATTTTATTAATGGTTTTTAGGTTTAAAATTGTGCTTGATGAAAAAAATTTTCTATTTTTAAAACTGCACTTTTTTTTCTTTAAAATTATCTACTCAGATAAAAATAGATCATTTATGTGACTACTATTTCAGTTTATTTTTTTCGTTTTGTAATATTTTATAAATTTTACATTTTTCTTGAACTACCTAGATTAAAATCGCTGTTGCTAAATTAAGCCTCTTGAGGGGGGGTTGAGGGGGCGGTAGCCCCCGTCAACCACCCGTTTCATAAATGCACCTACATTTATATAGAATTTAATTCGGTTATTAAAAAATAATTCTGTTTTTAAAAAATAATTTATTAAAAATATTATTAAAAAAATTATCTTCTTTGATAATGCAGACGATTTCCATATTAGAGAAGTAGTATAACACCAAATATCCAAAAAAAGTCCATTGCATTCTCAATTATTAAAATAATCTGGTGTGTCACTCACACGACTTTCTCTTACCCTGAAATTTAATACTATAAATACAGGTTGCAGATTAATAGGTAAGATAACGAGTACTGTTATGTAAACCTATGTTAAACAATTCATATTAGGCTTCTGAAGAGTTTTATATGATAATTAGTTCTGTGTGAGGGGGGCTACCGCCCCCCTCAACCCCCCGTTTCATTAATGAACCTACATTTATATAGAATTTAATTCGGTTATTAAAAAATATTTCTGTTTTTAAAAAATAATTTATTAAAATTATTATTTAAAAAAATTATCTTTTATGATAAGGCAGACGATTTCCATTTTAGAGAAGTAGTTTAACACCAAATATCCAAAAAAAGTTCATTTTATTCTCAATATTAAAAAAAAAAAAAAGTACGATTTTTTTTTCAAAGTTTTTTTTTCGTTAAAAGTAAAAAAATCGATAACTTTGTTTTAAATTATCGCAGATCGATGGTTCAACCATTCGTTTTAAAGGTATTAGCGAGCTCTTTTGAAAGATACCCATCGTGAAAATTTACTCCCCTCGAGGGGGGACTTCCCCCCCAGGGGGGGAGGCGAGGCTCCTACATACACAAAAATTTTTTCCCAGTTAACTGTCTCTATTTCAAAAAATATATATTTGTTTCATGTGGTTTAGTGCAGTCTATAGACGTTAAACTCTATTTTCCTGCAATTTCCCCCATAGACGTAATGTATTAGAATTCTCTTGATTGTCCCTGTACACGAACCATTTGCTTGATCTTAACGAAAAGCTTACTGTAGCATCCCTATATGATACACATTTAGAATACCAAGTTTGAACTTTCTGCCATAATTTGTTTTTGAGATATGCTGATAACAGACAGACACACACACAGACACACACACACACAGACACACACACAGACACACAGACCATTTGCTAAAAACATGATTTTCGTATTCAGGGGACCTCAAAACGTGTAAATATAACAAAATCTCGCATTCGAAAATTTGAGCCAAAAACAATACTTTCTCTACCTTATGGGTAAGAGAAAGTAAAAATCTTGTAAATCGATGCTAAACGAATTAAACTGGCATGGTATAAAAGGTAATAAATTTGGGGACATTCAGGTATCCCTTTAACAAATGAACTAGGGACGATTTTAATGAATTTTCCGTTGAAGTTTATTTTCATGAAAATTTAAATTTAAATTAAAGTATTTCATTACTCGAATTCCCTTATTTTGATAAATAAAATTATAGAATTAAAAAAAAAAAAAAAAGAACACTCTTTTATTGAAAAATGAACTAATAAATGTTTTAGAAAACTATTACATACTTTTTAATCTTTATTAAAAAAAAATAATTAATTATTGCCACTCGACATTATACAAATACATCCAAATCCCGTGTCCAAATATCGTTTGTGGTGAATAGTTTAGAATGTCCGTTTAGGCAATAATTTAAAATTTACGATTGAGAGTAATACGTTACAGCTTCCTTTGACTTTTTATCTTGTCGCAACAAGATATTGGTCTGTGAAGAGATATGAGGTTTTCGCGTGGAAAGTAAATATAATGACGCCAAAGCTGCCTTTCTCCATCTCCAAGCTCGCCAAATTTTGTCGCTAAGTCAAAACTTTCGTCGTGAACTATCAACTTTTGCCGCCAAATCACAAATTTCATTGCTAAGTTGGAAGTTTTGTCACCAAAATCTCGCCAAATCATACAATTTACTAAATTCATAACAATTAACATTGAAATTCAGCGGTGCCAAATGGTCAAATGTTAACTAATGTTAATGTTAATGTTCCAGCTTATGTGAACCTAAACAGTTTCACTTTACAATTTTTACTCATCTGACAATAAAAATCACAAAAACACAATACAAAAGTTTCAATAATTCAACAAAAATTACAATGAAATAATTATCCAAAAACCGCTACCACTTATATGTATTTGACTTGACCATAGCAACGCCAGGCTTACCAGAACTGGTACGATCACAAGTGTATTTTCACGTTTCTATTACTTTTTCTTTTAAAAGAAAGATATTGAACAACAGTTATATGGATTTTAAATAAAAAATATAATTTTGATTAAGCTTGGGTGGGGAGGGGGGTGTAGCCCAATAGCCCCTACGGGATTCACCATTGCTGGGATTGTATATCTTTAAGACTTTTGTTTGTTGAATGATTATGAGCTTGAATTTTAAAAAATTGAAACATTTACAAACCAATAAATTTAGCCTAAAATTTTAAGTAGAATGAATAGTAGAAATGAATGAAACCCTTTTGTAGTTGAAAATTAAATTTCTTGAAATTAGAATAGCGACGTAAATAATGCAATGTGTGGGAACAAAGCCATTGGCTAGGTATTAAGGCATATGTAAAATTTCTTTACAATTGTAACATTAACGTAAGGAATCTACCTTTGCCTTTAAGCTTGCCAAAAAGGGATTTTTTTTAACAGCTTATGAATGATATTTTGAGATGTAATTGGAATTATACTGTTTCGAACACGTTAGTTAGATTTAAATAAATATTTTACTTTGTGTGTGTGTGTATTTTCATAGTTATACAATCACCGTGGGGGTATAGCTCAGTGGTAGAGCATTCGACTGCAGATCGAGAGGTCCCTGGTTCAAACCCGGGTGCCCCTTGAAATTAAGTAAATTTTCTGTTCTAAAATCTTCGAGAATTTTTTAGAAATATAATCCAATTATATGATCTTAAAAAGAGATTATGAAGTTTGTATTTTGTAAGATAATAAAAATAATGATTTTAATTGATTATAAATGATATTTAGAAAGGATCTGGATTCACATTGTTTCATATAACTTAAGTAGAATGAAATATATATTTTATTTTGTTTGTGTATTTTCATATTTAACGAATTATCGTGGGGGTGTTGCTCAGTGGTAGAGCACTCGACTGCAGAACGAGAGGTCCCAGGGTCCCTCTGATATTAAGTAATTTTTTTGTTCTAATATATTCGCGAATTTTTTAAAAATATAATCGAATTATATTATCTTAAACTGAGATAACTTAATTAAAGAAACTCTCAGATGTTTTACATAATTAGATTCACAGAAATAAAATGTTTTTAACAGCTTATGAATGATATTTTGAGATGTAATTGGAATTATACTGTTTCGAACACGTTAGTTAGATTTAAATAAATATTTTACTTTGTGTGTGTGTATATTTTCATATTTATAAAATCACCGTGGGGGTATAGCTCAGTGGTAGAGCATTCGACTGCAGATCGAGAGGTCCCTGGTTCAAACCCGGGTGCCCCCCTGTAATTAAGTAAATTTTCTGTTCTAAAATCTTCGAGAATTTTTTAGAAATATAATCGAAATATATGATCTTAAAATGAGATGAAGAAGTTTTCAGAAGTTTGTATTATGTAAGATAATAAAAAAAATGCTTTTAATTGTTCATAAATGATATTTAGAAAGGAACTGGATTCACATTGTTCCATATAACTTAAGTAGGATGAAATATATATTTTATTTTGTGTGTGTGTATTTTCATATTTATCGAATTACCATGGAAGCATAGCTTTGCGGCAGAACACTTGACTGCAGATCGCGAGGTCCCTCGGTCCCTCTTATATTAAGTAATATTTTTGTTCTAATATCTTCGCGAATTTTTTAAAAATATAATCGAATTATCTTAAACTGAGATAAATTAATTAAAGAAACTCTCAGATGTTTTACATAATTAGAGTCACAGAAATAAAATGTTTTTAACAGCTTATGAATGATATTTTGAGACGTAATTTGAAGTATACTGTTTCGAACACGTTAGTTAGATTTAAATATATATTTTACTTTGTGTGTGTGTGTATTTTCATATTTTTAAAAAAACCGTGGGGGTATAGCTCAGTGATAGAGCATTCGACTGCAGATCGAGAGGTCCCCGGTTCAAACCCGGGTGCCCCCGGAAATTAAGTAAATTTTTTGTTCTAAAATCTTCGCGAATTTTTTAGAAATATAATCCAATTATATGATCTTAAAAAGAGATTATGAAGTTTGTATTATGTAAGATAATAAAAAAAATGATTTTAATTGTTTATAAATGATATTTAGAAAGGATCTGGATTCACATTGTTTCATAAATCTTAAGTAGAATGAAATATATATTTTATTTTGTTTGTGTATTTTCATATTTAACGAATTATCGTGGGGATATAGCTCAGTGGTAGAGCATTCGACTGCAGATCGAGAGGTCCATGGGTCCCTCTTATATTAAGTAATTTTTGTGTTCTAATGTCTTCGCGAATTTTTTAAAAATATAATCGAATTATCTTAAAGTGAGATAAATTAATTAAAGAAACTCTCAGATATTTTACATAATTAGAGTCACAGAAATAAAATGTTTTTAACAGCTTATGAATGATATTTTGAGAAGTAATTGGAATTATACTGTTTCGAACACGTTAGTTAGATTTAAATATAAATTTTACTTTGTGTGTGTGTGTTTTTTCATATTTATACAAACACCGTGGGGGTATAGCTCAGTGGTAGAGCATTCGACTGCAGATCGAGAGGTCCCAGGGTCCCTCTGATATTAAGTAATTTTTTTTTTCTAATATATTCGCGATTTTTTTAAAAATATAATCGAATTATATTATCTTAAACTGAGATAACTTAATTAAAGAAACTCTCAGATGTTTTACATAATTAGAGTCACAGAAATAAAATGTTTTTTGCAGCTTTTGAAAGATATTTTGAGAAGTAATTGGAAGTATACTGTTTCGAACACGTTAGTTAGATTTAAATATATATTTTACTTGTGTGTGTGTGTATTTTCATATTTAAACAAACAGAGTGGGGGTATAGCTCAGTGGTAGAGCATTCGACTGCAGATCGAGAGGTCCCTGGTTGCGTATCTCCGTAATGTTGGCGCGTACAGAACAGATTGGCGCATTTTCGTAGCTAACGCCAAATTCTCTCTACCGCAAAGCAACCTTTGATTCTACTTCATTCCGCATTCGTGAAATCTTCAATCTTTTTTTTTTTTTTTTTTTTCTTTTTCTCCCTCTCAGAAGAATAAACTGCTGAAACTGTGTGTTAATGAGTTTTAGCGTCGTTATTTTTAAATAATATACTTAACGGCTAAATTTAGTAGGAAACCTTCACCCTTTTTTTTTTTTTTTTTTTTCTAATTATTTATTTAATTTTTAATTTTTCTGATCCATAGAAAGAGTAGAGAAAATATTGTTCTTAGGTCAAATTTTAGAAAAAAAAAAGTATTTTTTGTCCAATTATTTAATTTTTACTTTTTTCTTAATCCAAAAAATAAAAGTTAAAAAAAAATTACTTTTACTATTTTTACTTTCTCTTACCCATTAGGTAGAGAAAGTATTGTTTTTGGGTCAAATTTTCGAACGCGAGATTTTGTTATATTTACACGTTTTGAGGTGCCCTGAATACGAAAATCATGTTTTTAGCAAATGGTCTGTGAGTGTATCTGCCTGTTATCAGCATATCTCAAAAACAAATAATGGCAGAAAGTTCAAACTTGGTATTCTAAATGTGTATCATATAGGGATGCTACAGTAAGATTTTCGTTAAGATCAAGCAAATGGTTCGCGTACAGGGACAATCAAGAGAATTCTAATACATTACGTCTATGGGGGAAATTGCAGGTAAGTAGAGTTTAACGTCTATAGACTGCACTAAACCAAATGAAACGAATATATATTTTTTGTAATAGAGATAGTTAACTGGGAAAAAAATGTTTGTATATGTAGGAGCCTCGCCTCCCCTCCTGGGGGGAAGTCTCCTCTCGAGGGGAGTAAATTTTCATGATGGGTATCATTCAAAAGAGCTCGCCAATACCTTTAAAACGAATGGTTGAACTATAAATCTGTGATAATTTAAAACAAAGTTATATATTTTTTTTACTTTTAACGAAAAAAAACTTAGAAAAAAAAATCGTTTTTTTTTTTTTTTTTTTTTTTTTTCCAATATGGCAAAATAGGGCAAAATTTCCTTTAAAAATCCATTAAGAGAAATATTTTATCTTTAGGATATCGTTACACCTCATAAAGTATAAACATTTTAATTTGAAAATTTCGCAAGTAATTTAAAATTTAAAAATTCTTTAATATGACAAAATAGGAAAACATTTTACGTAAACTTATGTTTTTGTCTTAGTGCATTGGAAATAGTGTTATCATATCGCATTTGAAATTAAAGAACGAAAGCACGCCTAATAAAATTAATCAGGAAATTAGAATAAGTTAAATGTATTGGATCGGATTGAGATTAGCCTAGTTAGAGGGGCATTTCAGTCTGCGACTATGTTAGTTTCCTATCATATTCATTACTTTTTAACATGAAGCTTAACAGAATGTTATTATGTTCGCTCTTAATAGCATTTCATCAGAACAAATATATGATTAGAAATTGAGCAGAATCCATCTATACCGACATGTTTCTTTTAGGAAAAGGTTGTAGATAGATTATGCATATCCTTATTACCTTGTTTTTATAACACATTACGATTAGATTTTTTATGACTACTGAGAAGGAGCAAATAGAATAGCACTAACAAAATCTTGAACGTTTCACTTTTTAACTATGTACGTTGGAAGGTGTAAAGATTGAGATGTCTAAGAAGAAAATTATATGTTGAAGGTTTTATGAACTCTAACTGTGGAATTTAAAACAAAATATCGATATTTATTATGATTAAGATATTCTTAGAAAAATACATAATAGTTAAATATATAGTGAAAATTCAAGCTCTGCATCATAAGATAAATAGTTTATAAAGTTAAGTCATACATTTAAAATAATAATAATAATACAAAATAATAGTTAAACAGAAATAGGGTAAGTGCACCAGTGATTGACACTTTTAGAGCAATCTCTGATGTTTTTAATGTTCTAGTCATCAGAAAATATGTTTAGAAATCTTAAGTTAGTACATATGGCATGAAAGACATTCAGAACCACATATATGTTAAAATATATACATTTGATAACAATTATATTTTTTTATAAATTTTATTTGACACCCACTCAGTGTTCTAGTAATTGACACTGCCAGTTTTTTATTTTACCAGTTTTATTTTACCTATGCTCCAGTGTTAGACATAAAATGTTAAAATTCTTATATGTAAAATACTATATGATTTTATAATTTTTCAATTATTTCCGGATAGATGTCAATTACTGCTACTGGAGCATGCCAATCACTGGAGCACCTACCCTAGTTAAAAAATAATATAACATTTTTAACTTACCGATTTGGACGGTGGAGAACTCTGTATACAATCCAATGAGTATTGGTTATTCGACCAAACATTTTGATAATTTTTTTCTGCTTCCTTCTCACACGTTAAATTAGATCTTAAAGTTAATACATTGTCATTATTAGAATGTATTATTATATGCGGAAAACCGCCTTTTAATTTTGAAATAATAGTGTCAGCTTCCATTTTGCGATTGAAAGCTTTAAATATAACATGATTCAACAATAAAAAACAAAAGCGGCAATGTTTATTTACACAAATTAAGTGCTGCGTAGTTTTTTCTCTTTGAACTTCCACATTTGGCGAAAATCGCACTGTTTGGCGAAAATTTGTCAATCTGTTCTGTACGCGCCAACATTTCGGAGATACGCTCCCCGGTTCAAACCCGGGTGCCCCCTGAAATTAAATAAATTTTTTGTTCTAAAATCTTCGCGAATTTTTTAGAAATATAATCCAATTATATGATCTTAAAAAGAGATTATGAAGTTTGTATTATGTAAGATAATAAAAAAAATGATTTTAATTGTTTACAAATGATATTTAGAAAGGATCTGGATTCACATTGTTTCATATAACTTAAGTAGAATGAAATATATATTTTATTTTGTTTGTGTATTTTCATATTTAACGAATTATCGTGGGGGTTTAGCTCAGTGGTAGAGCATTCGACTGCAGATCAAGAGGTCCCAGGGTCCCTCTGATTTTAAGTAATTTTTTTGTTCTAATATATTCGCGAATTTTTTAAAAATATAATCGAATTATATTATCTTAAACTGAGATAACTTAATTAAATAAACTCTTAGATGTTTTACATAATTAGAGTCACAGAAATAAAATGTTTTTAGCAGCTTTTGAAAGATATTTTGAGAAGTAATTGGAAATATACTGTTTCGAACACATTAGTTAGATTTAAATATATATTTTACTTTGTGTGTGTGTGTATTTTCATATTTATACAAACACAGTGGGGGTATAGCTCAGTGGTAGAGCATTCGACTGCAGATCGAGAGGTCCCCGGTTCAAACCCGGGTGCCCCCTGAAATTAAATAAATTTTTTGTTCTAAAATCTTCGCGAATTTTTTAGAAATATATTCCAATTATATGATCTTAAAAAGAGATTATGAAGTTTGGATTATGTAAGATAATAAAAAAAATGATTTTAATTGTTAACAAATGATATTTTGAAAGGATCTGGATTCACATTGTTTCATATAACTTAAGTAGAATGAAATATATATTTTATTTTGTTTGTGTATTTTCATATTTAACGAATTATCGTGGGGGTTTAGCTCAGTGGTAGAGCATTCGACTGCAGATCGAGAGGTCCCAGGGTCCCTCTGATATTAAGTAATTTTTTTGTTCTAATATATTCGCGAATTTTTTTAAAATATAATCGAATTATATTATCTTAAACTGAGATAACCTAATTAAAGAAACTCTCAGATGTTTTACATAATTAGAGTCACAGAAATAAAATGTTTTTAGCAGCTTATGAACGATATTTTGAGAAGTAATTGGAATTATACTGTTTCGAACACGTTAGTTAGATTTAAATAAATATTTTACTTTGTGTGTGTGTATATTTTCATATTTATAAAATCACCGTGGGGGTATAGCTCAGTGGTAGAGCATTCGACTGCAGATCGAGAGGTCCCTGGCTCAAACCCGGGTGCCCCCTGTAATTAAGTAAATTTTCTATTCTAAAATCTTCGAGAATTTTTTAGAAATATATGATCTTAAAATGAGATGAAGAAGTTTTCAGAAGTTTGTATTATGTAAGATAATAAAAAAAATGCTTTTAATTGTTCATAAATGATATTTAGAAAGGAACTGGATTCACATTGTTCCATATAACTTAAGTAGGATGAAATATATATTTTATTTTGTGTGTGTGTATTTTCATATTTATCGAATTACCATGGAAGCATAGCTTTGCGGCAGAACACTTGACTGCAGATCGCGAGGTCCCTCGGTCCCTCTTATATTAAGTAATATTTTTGTTCTAATATCTTCGCGATTTTTTAAAAATATAATCGAATTATCTTAAACTGAGATAAATTAATTAAAGAAACTCTCAGATGTTTTACATAATTAGAGTCACAGAAATAAAATGTTTTTAACAGCTTATGAATGATATTTTGAGACGTAATTTGAAGTATACTGTTTCGAACACGTTAGTTAGATTTAAATATATATTTTACTTTGTGTGTGTGTGTATTTTCATATTTTTAAAAAAACCGTGGGGGTATAGCTCAGTGATAGAGCATTCGACTGCAGATCGAGAGGTCCTCGGTTCAAACCCGGGTGCCCCCGGAAATTAAGTAAATTTTTTGTTCTAAAATCTTCGCGAATTTTTTAGAAAAATAATCCAATTATATGATCTTAAAAAGAGATTATGAAGTTTGTATTATGTAAGATAATAAAAAAAATGATTTTAATTGTTTATAAATGATATTTAGAAAGGATCTGGATTCACATTGTTTTCATAAATCTTAAGTAGAATGAAATATATATTTTATTTTGTTTGTGTATCTTCATATTTAACGAATTATCGTGGGGATATAGCTCAGTTGTAGAGCATTCGACTGCAGATCGAGAGGTCCATGGGTCCCTCTTATATTAAGTAATTTTTGTGTTCTAATGTCTTCGCGAATTTTTTAAAAATATAATCGAATTATCTTAAACTGAGATAAATTAATTAAAGAAACTCTCAGATATTTTACATAATTAGAGTCACAGAAATAAAATGTTTTTAACAGCTTATGAATGATATTTTGAGAAGTAATTGGAATTATACTGTTTCGAACACGTTAGTTAGATTTAAATATAAATTTTACTTTGTGTGTGTGTGTTTTTTCATATTTATACAAACACCGTGGGGGTATAGCTCAGTGGTAGAGCATTCGACTGCAGATCGAGAGGTCCCAGGGTCCCTCTGATATTAAGTAATTTTTTTTTTCTAATATATTCGCGATTTTTTAAAAAATATAATCGAATTACATTATCTTAAACTGAGATAACTTAATTAAAGAAACTCTCAGATGTTTTACATAATTAGAGTCACAGAAATAAAATGTTTTTTGCAGCTTTTGAAAGATATTTTGAGAAGTAATTGGAAGTATACTGTTTCGAACACGTTAGTTAGATTTAAATATATATTTTACTTTGTGTGTGTGTGTATTTTCATATTGAAACAAACACAGTGGGGGTATAGCTCAGTGGTAGAGCATTCGACTGCAGAACGAGAGGACCCCGGTTCAACCCCGGTAGCCCCCTGACATTAAGTACACTTTTATTCTAATAACTTCGCGAATATTTTAAAAATATAATCATAATATATGATCTTAAAAAGAGATGAAGAAGTTTTTATTATGTAAGATAATAAAAAAATGCTTTTAATTCTTCATAAATAATATTTAGAAAGGAACTGGATTCACATTGTTCCATGTAACTTAAGTAAAATGAAATATATATTTTATTTTGTGTGTGTGTATTTTCATATTTATCGAATTACCATGGAAACATAGCTTTGCGGCAGAACACTTGACTGCAGACCGAGAGGTCCCTCTTATATTAAGTAATATTTTTGTTCTCATATCTTCGCGAATTTTTTAAAAATATAATCGAATCATGTTAAACTGAGATAAATTAATTAAAGAAACTCTCAGATGTTTTACATAATTAGAGTCACAGAAATAAAATGTTTTTAGCAGCTTTTGGAAGATATATTGAGAAGTAATTGGAAATATACTGTTTCGAACACGTTAGTTAGATTTAAATATATATTTTACTTTTTGTGTGTGTGTATTTTCATATTTATACAAACACAGTGGGGGTATAGCTCAGTGGTAAACCATTCGACTGCAGATCGAGAGGTCCCCGGTTCAAATCCGGGTGCCCCCTGAAATTATATAAGTTTTTTGATCTAAAATCTTCGCGAATTTTTTAGAAATATAATCCAATTATATGATCTTAAAAAGAGATTATGAAGTTTGTATTATGTAAGATAATAAAAAAAATGATTTTAATTGTTAACAAATGATATTTTGAAAGGATCTGGATTCACATTGTTTCATATAACTTAAGTAGAATGAAATATATATTTTATTTTGTTTGTGTATTTTCATATTTAACGAATTATCGTGGGGGTTTAGCTCAGTGGTAGAGCATTCGACTGCAGATCGAGAGGTCCCAGGGTCCCTCTGATATTAAGTAATTTTTTTGTTCTAATATATTCGCGAATTTTTTTAAAATATAATCGAATTATATTATCTTAAACTGAGATAACCTAATTAAAGAAACTCTCAGATGTTTTACATAATTAGAGTCACAGAAATAAAATGTTTTTAGCAGCTTATGAACGATATTTTGAGAAGTAATTGGAATTATACTGTTTCGAACACGTTAGTTAGATTTAAATATATATTTTAATTTGTGTGTGTGTGTATTTTCATATTTATATAAACACCGTGGGGGTATAGCTCAGTGGTAGAGTGGCCCACCAGCGGCCGAGCGGTTCTGCGCTCAAAGCTGGTAGATGGTAGGTGCCGGGTTCGATCCCAGGTCGCGCTCATCGACCTAGCCGTTCGGAGTTTTCCGTGGTTTCCTCCGAAACTTGCGTAAATACGGGCTAGGACCCCTTAGAAAGACCCCCACGGAGGGCATTCCCCCTCTAGGCCTAGGACACATCAGGAGTCAATCGGCCTTAAATCCTACAACCAACTCAGTGGTAGAGCATTCGACTGCAGATTGCGAAACTTGCGTAAATACGGGCTAGGACCCCTTAGAAAGACCTCCACGGAAGGCCCTCCCCCTCAGGCCTAGGACCCCAGTGCTGTCAATCGGCCTTAATCCCTAACACCAACACCAACACCATCGACTGCAGATCGAGAGGTCCCCGGATCAACCCCGGGTGCCCTCTGACATTAAGTAAACTTTTATTCTAATACCTTCGCGAACATTTTAAAAATATAATCAAAATATATGATCTTAAAAAGAGATAAAGAAGTTTTCAGAAGTTTGTATTATGTAAGATAATAAAAAAAATGCTTTTAATTCTTCATAAATGATATTTAGAAAGGAACTGGATTCACATTGTTCCATATAACTTAAGTAAAATGAAATATATATTTTATTTTGTGTGTGTGTATTTTCATATTTATCGAATTACCATGGAAACATAGCTTTGCGGCAGAACACTTGACTGCAGATCGAGAGGTCCCTCTTATATTAAGTAATATTTTTGTTCTCATATCTTCGCGAACTTTTTAAAAATATAATCGAATTATCTTAAACTGAGATAAATTTTTAAAGAAACTCTCAGATATTTTACATAATTAGAGTCACAGAAATAAAATGTTTTAACAGCTTATGAATGATATTTTGAGACGTAATTGGAATTATACTGTTTCGAACACGTTAGTTAGATTTAAATATATATTTTACTTTGTGTGTATGTGTATTTTCATATTTATACAATGAACCGTGGGGGTATAGCTCAGTGGTAGAGCATTCGATTGCAGATCGAGAGGTCCCCGGTTCAACCCCGGGTGCCCCCTGACATTAAGTAAACTTTTATTCTAATAACTTCGCGAATATTTTAAAAATATAATCGAAATATATGATCTTAAAAAGAGATGATGAAGTTTTCAGAAGTTTGTATTATGTAAGATAATAAAAAAATGCTTTTAATTCTTCATAAATGATATTTAGAAAGGAACAGGATTCACATTGTTCCATATAACTTATTAAAATGAAATATATATTTTATTTTGTGTGTGTGTATTTTCATATTTAACGAATTACCATGGAAACATAGCTTTGCGGCAGAACACTTGACTGCAGATCGAGAGGTCCCTCTTATATTAAGTAATATTTTTGTTCTCATATCTTCGCGAACTTTTTAAAAATATAATCGAATTATCTTAAACTGAGATAAATTTTTATAGAAACTCTCAGATATTTTACATAATTAGAGTCACAGAAATAAAATGTTTTAACAGCTTATGAATGATATTTTGAGACGTAATTGGAATTATACTGTTTCGAACACGTTAGTTAGATTTAAATATATATTTTACTTTGTGTGTGTGTGTATTTTCATATTTATGCAAACACCGTGGGGGTATAGCTCAGTGGTAGAGCATTCGACTGCAGATCGAGAGGTCCCCGGTTCAACCCCGGGTGCCCCCTGACATTAAGTAAAATTTTATTCTAATAACTTCGAGAATATTTTAAAAATATAATCGAGATATATGATCTTAAAAAGAGATTCAGAAGTTTGTATTGTGTAAGATAATAAAAAAAAATGCTTTTAATTGTTCATAAATGATATTTAGAAAGGAACTGGATTCACATTGTTCCATATAACTTAAGTAAAATGAAATATATATTTTATTTTGTGTGTGTGTATTTTCATATTTATCGAATTACCATGGAAGCATAGCTTTGCGGCAGAACACTTGACTGCAGATCGCGAGGTCCCTCGGTCCCTCTTATATTAAGTAATATTTTTGTTCTAATATATTCGCGAATTTTTTAAAAATATAATCGAATTATGTTAAACTGAGATAAATTAATTAAAGAAACTCTCAGATGTTTTACATAATTAGAGTCACAGAAATAAAATGTTTTTAACAGCTTATGAATGATATTTTCAGACGTAATTGGAATTATACTGTTTCGAACACGTTAGTTAGATTTAAATATATATTTTACTTTGTGTGTGTATGTATTTTCATATTTATATAGTCATCGTGGGGGTATAGCTCAGTGGTAGGGCATTCGACTGCAGATCGAGAGGTCCTCGGTTCAACCCCGGGTGCCCCCTGACATTAAGTAAAATTTTATTCTAATAACTTCGAGAATATTTTAAAAATATAATCGAGATATATGATCTTAAAAAGAGATTCAGAAGTTTGTATTGTGTAAGATAATAAAAAAAAAATGCTTTTAATTGTTCATAAATGATATTTAGAAAGGAACTGGATTCACATTGTTCCATATAACTTAAGTAAAATGAAATATATATTTTATTTTGTGTGTGTGTATTTTCATATTTATCGAATTACCATGGAAGCATAGCTTTGCGGCAGAACACTTGACTGCAGATCGCGAGGTCCCTCGGTCCCTCTTATATTAAGTAATATTTTTGTTCTAATATATTCGCGAATTTTTTAAAAATATAATCGAATTATGTTAAACTGAGATAAATTAATTAAAGAAACTCTCAGATGTTTTACATAATTAGAGTCACAGAAATAAAATGTTTTTAACAGCTTATGAATGATATTTTGAGACGTAATTGGAATTATACTGTTTCGAACACGTTAGTTAGGTTTAAATGTATATCTTACTTTGTGTGTATGTGTATTTTCATATTTGTACTTAAGAACTGTGGGGGTATAGCTCAGTGGTAGAGCATTCGACTGCAGATCGAGAGGTCCCCGGTTCAAACTCGGGTGCTCACTGAAATTAAATAAATTTTTTGTTCTAAAATCTTCGCGAATTTTTTAGAAATATAACTTAATTATATGATCTTAAAAAGAGATTATGAAGTTTGTATTATGTAAGATAATAAAAAAAATGATTTTAATTGTTTATAAATGATACTTAGAAAGAATCTGGATTCACATTGTTTCATATAACTTAAGTAGAATGAAATATATATGTTATTTTGTTTGTGTATTTTCATATTTAACGAATTATCGTGGGGGTATAGCTCAGTGGTAGAGCATTCGACTGCAGATCGTGAGGTCCATGGGTCCCTCTTATATTAAGTAATTTTTGTGTTCTAATGTCTTCGCGAATTTTTAAAAAAAATAATCGAATTATCTTAAACTGAGATAAATTAATTGAAGAAACTCTCAGATGTTTTACATAATTAGAGTCACAGAAATAAAATATTTTTAACAGCTTATGAATGATATTTTGAGATGTAATTGGAATTATACTGTTTCGAACACGTTAGTTAGATTTAAATAAATATTTTACTTTCTGTGTGTGTGTATTTTCATATTTATATAATCACCGTGGGGGTATAGCTCAGTGGTAGAGCATTCGACTGCAGATCGAGAGGTCCCTGGGTCCCTCTTATATTAAGTAATTTTTCTGTTCTAATAACTTCGCGAATTTTTAAAAAATATAATCGAATTATCTTAAACTGAGATAAATTAATTAAAGAAACTCTCAGATAATTTACATAATTAGAGTCACAAAAATAAAATGTTTTTACAGTTTAGGAAGGATATTTTGAGATGTAATTGGAATTATACTGTTTCGAACACTTTAGTTAGATTTAAATATATATTTTACTTTGTGTGTGTGTGTGTATTTTCATATTTATACAAATACCTTGGGAGTATAGCTCAGTGGTAGAGCATTCGACTGCAGATCGAGAGGTCCCCGGTTAAAGCCCGGGTGCCCCCTGAAATTAAATAAATTTTTTGTTCTAAAATCTTTGCGAGTTTTTTAGAAATATAATCCAATTATATGATCTTAAAAAGAGATTAAGAAGTTTGTATTATGTAAGATAATAAAAAAAATGATTTTAATTGTTTATAAATGATATTTAGAAAGGATCTGGATTCACATAGTTTCATGTAACTTAAGTAGAATGAAATATATATTTTATTTTGTGTGTGTATTTTGATATTTAACGAAATATCGTGGGGGTATAGCTCAGTGGTAGAACATTCGACTGCAGACCGAGGGGTCCCTGGGTGCCTCTTAAATTAAGTAATTTTTGTGTTCTAATACCTTCGCGAATTTTTAAAAAAAATAATCGAATTATCTTAAACTGAGATAAATTAATTGAAGAAACTCTCAGATGTTTTACATAATTAGAGTCACAGAAATAAAATGTTTTTAGCAGCTTATGAAAGATATTTTGAGAAGTAATTGGAATTATACTGTTTCGAACACGTTAGTTAGATTTAAATATGTATTTTACTTTATGTGTGTGTGTATTTTCATATTTATTTAAACACCGTGGGGGAATAGCTCAGTGGTAGAGCATTCGACTGCAGATCGAGAGGTCCCTGGGTGCCTCTTATATTAAGTAATATTTTTGTTCTAATATCTTCGAAAATTTTTTAAAAATATAATCGAATTATCTTAAACTGAGATAAATTAATTAAAGAAACTCTTATATGTTGTACATAATTAGAGTCACAAAAATAAAATGTTTTTAACAGTTTACGAATGATATTTTGAGAAGTAGTTGGAATTATACTGTTTCGAACACATTAGTTAGATTTAAATATATATTTTACTTTGTGTGTGTGTGTGTATTTTCATATTTATACAAACACCGTGGGGGTATAGCTCAGTGGTAGAGCATTCGGCTGCAGGTCGAGAGGTCCACGGTTAAAACCCCGGGTGCCCCCTGACTTTAAGTAAAATTTTATTCTAGTAACTTTTTTTGTTCTAATATCTTCGCGAATATTTTAGAAATGTAATCGAAATATATGATCTGAAAAAGAGATGAAGAAGTTTTCAGAAGTTTGCATTATGTAAGATAATAAAAAAAATGATTTTAATTGTTTATATATGATATTTAGAAAGGATCTGGATTCCCATTGTTCCATATAACTTAAGTGAAATGAAATATGTATTTTATTTCGTGTGTGTGTATTTTCATATTTATCGAATTACCATGGAAACATAGCTCTGCGGCAGAACACTCGACTGCAGATTGAGAGGTCCCTGGGTCCCTCTTATATTAAATAATTTTTGTGTTATTTAATATAAAAGTGTGTTATGTGTTATTTAATTAAGTTTAATATATAATATTATTTATCTTCGCGAATTTTTTAAAAATATAATCGAATTATCTTAAACTGAGAAAAATTAATTAAGGAAACTCTCAGATGTTTTAGATAATTAGAGTAACAGAAATAAAATGTTTTTAACAGCTTATGAATGATATTTTGAGAAGTAATAGGAATTATACTTGTTGACGATACTTTATGAGTGGACTGTATCAATTTAATAATTACTATTCTGAAGCTATTACTTCACAAACATTTAATTAAATTATTATTTACATATATACAATTTATAGATGACGTATTATTAACGTATTCAAATATGTTGACACCATAGTCAACGCAAACTATAAAAAAAGGTGAACCATATCACCGAACAAGATAAACAAGACAGATGTTACTCTTATAACGAAAAACAATACAACTACTCCGCTAAAGCGGGAATGCAAGTGAACAAGAGATGCGCGCCAAGGCTGCGCATATAGCCAAACTACGGTGAGCGGCAACATACCGGCCCACCTTGAAACATTGTTTCAAAATTACAGTTCTAATATGTAATACCATAATTATAATTAATTATACGAAAATATTATATATGCAATTTAAATAATAAAACTTATACAAGAGAAATATTAATAACATTGTAAACAATAAAATAATACAAATGAAATACAATAAACAAATTAAATTTAACTATATACATTATTCATTTTCAAACAATTTTTTTTTTTTTTTTTTTTTTTTTTTTCTTTTCTGAAGGTAAAGGAGCAATTTTGGATATAGGTCGTTTATATGTCCCATTTCTTGTTTTAACCGAAACTACGCGTATTTTGTTATCCTTTCCTGGAATAATTTCTACTATTCTACCCAAAATCCAACTACATATGGGCAAGTTTTCTTCCTTTAATAGTACCATATCCCCATTTTTAATGTTATTTGTTTCAAATTTCCATTTGTTTCTTTGTTGTAACGTATTTAAATAATGACATTGCCATTTTTTCCATATCCCTTGAACTATTTTAGTTAATTTTTGCCAGGTATTCAATCGATTATCTGGAATGCCAGAGAACTCGGGTTCGATCACCGCTGTGATGGGTCGACCAACTAAAAAATGGCCGGGAGTCAAGACTTCCAAATCTTCGATATCGTTTGAAAGGGGGGTAAGGGGTCGAGAATTGAGGATTCCCTCAATTTGACAAACAACGGTTAAGAATTCCTCATATGTTAATTTAGCGTTTCCTACTGCGCGTTTCAAATGATACTTAAACGATTTTACGCCTGCCTCCCATAGCCCTCCAAAATTTGGGGCACGGGGTGGCAGAAATTTCCAATTAATATTCTCTGAATTAAAACAATTAGTAAGGTTTTCATCAGGCTGAGTAGCTAATCTATGTAACCTTTTTAATTCATTATTTGCACTAACAAAATTTGTTGCATTGTCACTGAATAATGTTTGGGCTTTGCCTCGTCTAGCAAAAAATCTTTTTAAAGTTGCGATAAAAGCTTCGGATGTTAAATCGCTAACTACCTCTAGATGCACGGCTTTAGTAGGCATGCAAATAAAAATACAAACAAAAATTTTGTTATAGATTCCTTTTCTTTGACCCCGGTATTTAATTAAAAAAGGGCCATAGAAATCTATACCGGTACAATAAAATGGATGAGTCACATTTACTCGTTCCTTTGGCAAATTTCCCATAAGTTGATTGACTGTTAAAGGTTTAAGTTTATAACACGTTACGCAGTTACGAAATATTTTTCGAGCTAAAGATCTCCCACTAACTATCCAATATTTTTTTCTAACGTGGTATAACAAGGCTTGAGGTCCCACATGAAAGAATTTTTTATGGAAATGTTCCATAATCATGGAAGATAATTTATTGTCGTGGGGCAACAAAAGGGGATGTTTACTATCAAAATTTAAATTAGCATTTTCCAGCCTTCCACCCACTCTTAGGAGTCCCTGAGAATCTAAAATTGGATTAAAACAATTTAATTTACCTGATACGGGCTTCTTTTTTTCTAAGCAGATCAATTCTGCGGCAAACTGTGTATACTGTACCTGTCTAATTAAATGCACTTCTGTGTCGTTTAATTCGGTGCTTCGGAGTGGTCCAGTTACTCTATTTACCTTTGCTCTTGTATTCCTAATAAATCTAAAAATAAAACTACATATTCTAATTAATTTACAAAAATTATTTGTTAATGAAAACAAATGATTATAAAAGTTCTGGGGAGAATCCGTAGATTGAATTAATCCACACAACACTGCAGGGTTAGCGTCACCCTGGTGATTATTTTTCAATTCACTCATCACAATACTATTATCACTGGGGGACAGATAGTCAGAGTCATTGTTTATGATACTACTGGATTTACTTAGAAAGTCTGGTCCCTGCCACCATAACTGATTATCCATTAAATCGGTGGCAGTTAGACCTCGAGAAATTAAGTCTGCTGGATTTTCCGCAGAGGACACATGGTTCCATGTGAAGTTTTTAGACAGTTCTTGAATTTTGGCAACCCTGTTGCCAACAAATGTTTTCAATTTCCAAGGCTCGGTTTGGATCCAGGCAAGAGCTATTTGAGAGTCTGTATAGAGATAAATGTTATTGATTTGTAATCTCAAAGATTTCAAAATTTTCACAATTAATTTGCATAACAAAACACAACCAGATAACTCGAGTCGAGGAATAGAAACAGTTTTTAGAGGGGCAACTTGAGATTTGCTGCTAACCAAATTGGAGACAATTTCAGAATTATGAATAGACTGAATATACACGGCTGCTCCAAAAGCTAATGACGATGCGTCGGCGAATCCGTGTAAGTTTATTTGTTGTGCTTCAGGAATTAAAACATAGCGATTTATTTTAAGTTGTTCAAGAGCTTTTAACGAAGTGGCGAATTCTAGCCAATTTTGAGCAATAGGGCTTGGAATAGGGTCATTCCAGTCCAATTTTAATTTCCATAGTTCCTGCATAAACAACTTGGCTTTGACAATAACAGGACCGATGAGACCCAATGGGTCGAAAATACGAGCAATGTCTGATAAAATGCTTCTCTTTGTCATAGACTTTAACTGGAACAAATTTATTTTAAATGTGAAAGCATCTAAATTGGGTTTCCAGGCAACCCCTAGGGCTTTGGTTTCCTTATCAGAGAATGTGTACTCAGGGTATGTCTCTTTAGAAAAGTCAAGTAAGGAAATATGATTTGCATTCCATTTATGTAAATTCATTCCAGCGCTTTCTAACAAGTGTATAAGTTGTTTTTGAAGCTCCCTAGTAGATTCTAGCGATTCTTCCCCACTTATTATATCGTCCATATACGAATCATGTAGCAAAATATCGAATGCCTTCGGATATTTCTCGGCTTCTTCAAGGGCTAATTGCTTCAACGTTCTAATGGCTAAAAAAAGGGGCACAAGCGGTACCGTATGTTACGGTATTAAGTTCATAGGTTTCAATTTCTGAGTTCACATTATCTTTCCATAAAGTTCTTAATAATTTTCTCTGATCCTCGGTAATCATTATTTGGCGATACATTTTTTCAATATCGGCCAAAAACACAAATCGGTGTTGTCGAAAGCGTAACATGATTTCATACAAATCTTCATTAACGACACCTTTATAAGTTATGTCGTTTAATGATATTCCACTAGTTGTCGGACTCGCAGCATTAAATACAACGCGAAGCTTCGTAGTAGATTTTTCGGGCCTATAAATGCCATGATGGGGCAGATAACAACAGCTAGATTCATTTAAATTATCAACAATTTTTGTCATATGATTCAAATTAGTGTATTCTTTAATAAAATCACAATAAAGATTTCGCATGGTTGGATTCCTTTCTAAACGATTCCATAACTGCTAGAGCCGTTTTTCTGCGATAGATTTAGACTCCCCAAGGACACTAGCATCTTCCTTCAAAGGCATGGCTACCATAAATCTTCCCGATTTATCTCTCCGATAAGTTTCTAAAAAACGTTTCTCACACAATTGTTCTTCCTGACTAATTGGACGTAAGTCAATTTCAGGAGCTTCTATTTTCCAGAATTTTTGAATGGTTTCATTAAGATAATCATTGCATGCAGTAAAACCGCAAAAAGTATTTTCAGATACATTGCGGTCTATGGTTCCCGCAACAATATGCCCAAAAACGCTATTCTGAAAGGTGAATTGTCCTATTTTAAATTTATCTGCTTTTAATATTTCATAGAAAAATTCAGCACCAACTAAAGCATTTATTTTAGATTTTTTCCAAAATTCACTATCAACTAATTCAAGGTCATGTGGCAGATTTAAACTTCTTATGTTTATATTGTGTGAAGGAATGAATTCTGTAATTTTAGGTGTAATTAAAAATTCAATTGGTTCACTAAATGACTCATCTTTATTTGAAATAATGGTACGTACTGAAGATTTCACATTTGACATCTTACCATTAATTCCTGAAATATGAATATCGCATTTCCTTTTTTGCAAATTCAATAAATTAGCGAAATCTCTCTCTCTAATACGTTACACTCGCTCCCATTATCAAGAATTACACGAACAGGAATCTTTTTTTTATTTCTACTTTCCAAATAAACTATACTTGTTGACAGCAATACATGTTTTTTACTTTTTAAGATTGGATCATTAATCTCGTTATATAATGTCATCGAAACCTCTTTTTTTTCCTTCTGCAATTAAGAATATGAATCATCATCCGAAGGAGACAGGTGCCGTATGTCTGCATCTGTCTGGTGATTTGGATTTTCTGTTTGCGGTTTAGATGGAAAATTATTACTTTTTGTTTCCGGCAGAAAACGATGTAGGAGTGGATTGTGTCTTTTAGAACACATATAACAGGATTGCTTACCCTTACAATTCGATACCTGATGCTTCGATTTCAAACAATTAATGCATAACAAATATTTTTTGACTGTTAGGAATCTGTCGTGTTCATTTAATTTTAAGAATTCACAACATTTAGATAAAGAATGATTTCTTTTACAAAGGGGACAGTTTTGATCGTTAAAAGAATCATTTTTAGAAAAGAAAGTCTTAATTCTAGTACTCTTTTCCGAATTCATTAGTTTCGGTTTGATACCGGAAACACATTGTAAGTTTTCTAAAACTAAGCATCTTTTTTGTAAAAAGTTAATAAAATCGCACCATGTTGGCAATTCTGTAGAATTTAACGACAATTCAAATTGTTTTTTAGTTTCTTTATCGATCTGTTTAAGAACTAAATTTATAAGTAAGGCCTCCGTAAAGGGATTCAATTCCAATCCTATACTTTTGAGTGCTCGAATATTTTTTTGACAACTATCTGTAATTGTTCTCAAATTTTTAACTACATCTTGCGACAGATTCTCTACGTTTAATATCTCATTTAAATGAGAATTAACAATCATTCTTTTATTTTGAAATCTGTCTTCTAGTGCTTTACAAAGTGACATATATGAATCGTCTTCTGTAATTACATCTAGTGCTCTTCCACTAAGTGTAGATTTTAGATAATACAGTTTTTGACTGTCCGAAAGTTTATCATCCTGATCAATTAAGGTTATAAATTGATCTTTGAAATTAAACCAATCATTATATTGACCATTAAATTTGGGTAAAGGAATTTCAGGTAAACGAAAATTGATAATAGGATTACTTACTTTTGATTCATTTGAAATAATTTCGTTTTCATTTTTACTAATGTTATTAGAGAGTAAGAATTTTCGAAGCCTTACCTCTAATTTTTCTGTCTCTTCTTCCAATTCTGCGAAGGCGTTCAATTGAACTTCCAGTCACGATTCATCAGCTATTTCGTAATACTGGATTTTCAAATTATCCAGTTTGGTTACTATTTTTTGAAGATTATCCTTCTTTATTTCTAAAGTTATAATGTCTTTATCCTCGTCACTAACAGTCTCTAAATATGTCACTATCTTAGTCAATTGACCTTTCAAGGTTCCACGTTGTCGATTTAGGATAACTAATTTATTTTTATCCATAATTACTTTCATCAATGAGCACCACCACTATTTCATTATATTACGATTGATCTTCCTCCGGATCTACTAGACCAAATGTTGACGATACTTTATGAGTGGACTGTATCAATTTAATAATTACTATTCTGAAGCTATTACTTCACAAACATTTAATTAAATTATTATTTACATATATACAATTAAAGATGACGTATTATTAACGTATTCAAATATGTTGACTCCATAGTCAACGAAAACTATAAAAAAAGGTGAACCATATCACCGAACAAGATAAACAAGAGAGATGTTACTCTTATAACGAAAAACAATACAACTACTCCGCTAAAGCGGGAATGCAAGTGAACAAGAGATGCGCGCCAAGGCTGCGCATATATCAAAACTAAGGTGAGCGGCAACAATACTGTTTCGAGCACGTTAGTTAGATTTAAATAAATATTTTACTTTGTGTGTGTGTGTATTGTCATATTTATACAAACACCGTGGGGGTATAGCTTATTGGTAGAGTATTCGACTGCAGATCGAGAGGTCCCTGGGTCCCTCTTATATTAAGTAATTTTTTTGTTCTAATATCTTCGCGAATTTTTTAAAAATATAATCGAATTATCTTAAACTGAGATAAATTAATTAAAGAAACTCTCAGATGTTTTACATAATTAGAGTCACAGAAATAAAATGTTTTAACAGCTTCTGAATGATATTTTGAGAAGTAATTGGAATTATACTGTTTCGAACACGTTAGTTAGATTTAAATATATATTTTACTTTGTGTGTGTGTGTATTTTCATATTTATACAAACACCGTGGGGGTATAGCTCAGTGGTAGAGCATTCGACTGCAGGTCGAGAGGTCCACGGTTCAACCCCGGGTGAACCCTGACTTTAAGTAAAATTTTATTCTAATAACTTCGCTAATATTTTAGAAATATAATCGAAATATATGATCTTAAAAAGAGATAAGAAGTTTGTATTATGTAAGATAATAAAAAAAATGATTTTAATTGTTTATAAATGATATTTAGAAAGGATCTGGATTCACATTGTTTCATATAACTTAAGTAGAATGGAATACATATTTTATTTTGTTTGTGTATTTTCATATTTAACGAATTATCGTGGGGGTATAGCTCAGTGGTAGAGCATTTGACTGCAGATCGAGAGGTCCCTGGGTCCCTCTTATATTAAGTAATTTTTTTGTTCTAACATCTTCGCGAATTTTTTAAAAATATAATCGAAATATATGATCTTAAAAAGAGATGAAGAAGTTTTCAGAAGTTTGTATTATGTAAGATAATAAAAAAAAAAAATGCTTTTAATTGTTCATAAATTATATTTAGAAACGAACTGGATTTACATTGTTACATATAACTTAAGTAAAATGAAATATATATTTTATTTTGTGTGTGTCTATTTTCATATTTATCGAATTCCCGTGGAAGCATAGCTCTGTGTTAGAACACTCGTCTGCAGATCGAGAGGGCATTGGGTCCCTCTTATATCAGGTAATTTTTTTCTTCTAATATATTCGCGAATTTTTTAAAAATATAATCGAATTATATTATCTTAAACTGAGATAACTTAATTAAAGAAACTCTCAGATGTTTTACGTAATTAGAGTCAGAGAAATAATATGTTTTTAACAGTTTATGAATGATATTTTGAGAAGTAATTGGAATTATACTGTTTCGAACACGTTAGTTAGATTTAAATATATATATGTTACTTTATTTGTGTGTGTATTTTCATATTTGTGCAAACTCCGTGGGGGTATAGCTCAGTGGTAGTGCATTCGTCTGCAGATTGAGATGTCCCAGGTTCAAACCCGAGTGCACCCTGAAATTAAATAAATCTTTTGTTCTAAAATTTTTCAGAAATATAATCCAATTATATGATCTTAAAAAGAGATTAACAAGTTTGTATTATGTAAGGTATTTAAAAAAAATAATTTTAATTGTTTATAAATAATATTTAGAAAGGATTTGGATTCACATTGTTTTATATAACTTAAGTAGAATGAAATATATATTTTATTTTGTTAGTGTATTTTCATATTTAACGAATATTCGTGGGGGTATAGCTCAGTGGTAGAGTATTCGACTGCGGAACGAGATGTCCCCGGTTCAACCTCGGGTGCCCCCTGACATTAAGTCAAATTTTATTCTAAAAACTTCGCGAATATTTTAGAAATTTATTCGAAATATATGATCTTAAAAAGAGATGAAGAAGTTCTCAGATGTTTGTATTATGTAAGGTAAAAAAAAAAAATGTTTTTATATGTTCATAAATGATATTTAGAATGGAACTGGATTCACATTGTTCCATATAACTTAAGTAAAATGAAAAATATATTTTATTTTGTGTGTGTGTATTTTCATATTTATCGAATTACCGTGGAAACATAGCTCTGTTGTAGAACAATTGACTGCAGATCGAGAGGTCCCCGGGTCCCTCTTATATTAAATAATTTTTTTGTTCTAATATCTTCGCGATTTTTTTAAAAATGTAATCGAATTATATTATTTTAAACTGAGATAACTTAATTAAAGAAACTCTCAGATGTTTTACATAATTAGAGTCACAGAAATAAAATGTTTTTAACTGACTTCATAAAAGAAGGAAGGTTCTCAATTCAAACCGTATGTTTTTTTATGTTTGTTAGCTCATAACTTCTGAACGGATGCTCCGATTTTGATACTTTTTGTTTTGTTGAAAAGGTCTTGGTCTGAAATTTATCCCATTGTAATATCTTTACGATCTAAATAGAAAATACAGGGTGCCCAAAAAAATCAGTCCCAACTCTTTTAACTGCTAAACGGCTGCAGCTATAGTGATAAAAATGGTATGTAAGTATAAAAAAGTTGCCATGCAGTACAAGGTTAAACCGGTTGCAGCGCCACGTGCTGGAAAATAGCGGAGTTAGTTTTCCTATCTCGAAAATCGTTCTAAAGAAAAAGTGAATTACAAAGCTGAAGAGTATCACCAATTTAGTACAAAAGGATAGTTTAGACATTCATGCTAACGTTCCTATCTTGAAAACGGTTCAAGACAGGGGGAAAAAGTGAATTATAAAATTACAGAGCATCATCGATTTAGTACGAAAAGATAGTTTTGACATTGATGCTAAAAACGTACATTTTTTGTTCGCAATTTCTTACACTATACACACTTGAGCTGCATTGCTCACGTTGTAGCGTAGCTGGTGAGACATACGCTATATAGTTCAAAATACGGTTTCTTGATACTTTTTGTTTTGTTGTAGAGATCTTGGTCTGAAGTAGGTTCCATTATAACATCTTTACAATCTAAAGAAAATAAAGAGCCATCTGGTGAAAAACAGAGGAATTAGCACTCCTATCTCAAAAACGGTTCAAGCTGGGAGAAAAGTTAATTATGAAGTTGTAGAGCATCATCGATTTACAACGAAAAGACAGCTTTTAGACATTATTGCTAAAAATAGAACGTTTAAAACGTACAGTTGTTTATTCGCAATTTCCTACACTGTGCTCACACGAACTACGTTGCACACTTTGCAGCGTAGCGAATGACACGTATACTCTGTGGTTCAATGTACTGTTACTGTAAGCCGTCACATCGATTAGCGCAAAGTCGTTTTACCAACTTCAGAAAGGAGGGTGTTCTTAATTCGAGCTATGTGTTGTTGTTGGTGTTTGTAAGCTTATAACATCGTAAGAGGTGCTCTAATTAACCGATTTCAAAAAGGAGGAGGTTCTCAATTCAAAACGTATGTTTTTTTGTTTTTGTTTTTGTTTGTTAGCTCATAACTTCTGAACGGATGATCTGATTCTGATACTTTTTGTTTTATTGTAAAGGTCTTGGTCTGAAATAGGTCCCATTGTAAGATCTTTACGATCAAAAGAAAATACAGGGTGCCCAAAAAAGTCAGTCCCGACTGTTTTAACTGCTGAACAGCTGCAGCTATAATCATAAACGTGGTATGTAGGTATAGTAAAGTGGACATGTGCTACGCGATTCAACCGTCTAAAGAGCCACCTGGTAGAAAAGAGTGGAGTTTGCGATCCTATCTCGGAAACGTTTCAAGATAGGGGAAAAAAGTGAATTATAAATTTGCAGAGCATCATCGATTTAGTACGAAAAGATAGTTTCGACATTAATGCAAAAAAAAGAACGCTTAAAACGTGCATTTGTTTGTTCACAATTTCCTATTTTGTGCACACTTGAACGACATTGCATATGTTGTAGCGTAGCGGGTGACATTTATGCTATGTAAAATTCAAAGTATGGTTATTGTAAGCGGTCACATCGATTAAAGCATAGACGTTATATCTTCATAAATGAAGAGGTTCTCAATACAAACCATGTTTCTCGTTGTTGTTGTTGAAATTTGTTAGCTTATAACTTCGTAAGAGATGATTCAATTTTATTACTTTTCTGCTGTCGTAATGATCTTGGCCTGAAATAGGTTTCATTATGATTTCATTAAGATATAAACAATTAACAGGAAACTCACAAAAGTCTGTTCTCACTCTAACTGTTGATCGCATGCAGCTACACTGGTAAAAACAGTAAGTAAGTATGATGTTAAAACTTCTGTCCGTCAGCTGCAATGCATATATTGCTCTTTGTTTGAACTTTACGCTGCGGAATTTCCAGCGCAGCGGGTGACACGTATTCACTATAAAGTTCAATATATGTGCCTAACAGAAATTTTGGTTACGAATACAGCTTATCCGTTCTTTATATTTCTAAAGACATTTTAACGTGTGTTCGTTCAATAGATAGTTTATTGTTCATATCCGATAAAGGCAAGAAAAGTGACACAACTTAAAAATGCAGCATTTGAGAAAAATCAACTTAAAAATAACTTGACTAGAATAAAACTGGCACAACTGTCGGTCGAGTGGATAACTTGAGTGGATAACTAGATGGAGATGTAACATTTTTGTTCACATTGGGTGCATTTCATGTATTTTTCAGTGACATAAACCATTTTTTGAGCAATGTCACTTTTCTTGGAAGTTGTGATTTGTGAAACTTCCGTCGAACGTCTTCTGATGCTCTTCTATATAAATAAGTTTTCACTAAAAAGAGAAAAATAAAATCTTTTTGTAAAAAAATAGAACCGACTCCAAAAATGAGCTACTATTCAAACAACTAAAAATGAAAGAAAATTGGCAGGAAATGGAACTGTAAATTGCGCCTAAAAGTATAAAATAATTTCCTTCGCCAAACAACCTATAACACTACAATTAATCATAACTTTTGAAGTCGGCGCAAAATTAAATAAAAATTGATACATTTATTCCATACAAAAATCAAATTCTATTCAAAATACACATCTCACATTGTTACAGCCGAAAAATACTTTGATTTAAGAAAACAAATAAGATTTCGTAAGCAGCAAAAGTTGGCGAAGATACTGGTATCTGACGTCTTTGATGAAAGAAAAATCGGAAAATTATCTGGCAAACATATTTAATTTATTTGGGATATCATAATTATTTTGATAAGGTATATCAAGAGAGTAAACAAGAATATGAAACAACGCATCGTACAATATATATTATGAATATTATTATGAATATATATTATAGCTTTATATCAATATTCATAAAAATAGTGACCTTACTTGACTGCTCCATTACTTTCATAAGCTGCTTTTCGCCTGAGGTACCTGGGCGTCGCCAGCCATGGCTTGAGTGGAAAGTGGCTGGACTTCCAAAAGTTCGTCGTCACCTGTGATCAGGTGGCGCCACCAATTCCGGTTTTTGATTCGTGGTCATTCACGACATCACGGTTACGAATAATTTCAATTGTTTCTCGGAAAAAAGGCATATGTAGGGTTATTATAATTCGCGATTTTTATTACGTCATTGAATTGAACATAGATGGTATTTTCTTGATAAGTTTTAGATAGTGCTGTAGTATTTTTGGCATATTTTATGTCGTTTTGGTGTTCTTTAATTCTTGTTTTTATTTTTATTTTTGTTACACCTATGTAGCAACCTGTCTTATTATTTTGATATATAAAGGGGATTTTATAAATTCCGGCAGTTTCTGAGGGGGAAATATTATCTTTATCGCTTCTTACAATTTGAAAAATGTTCGGGTTCGGTTTTATCCGATAAAACCACGTTTTATCGTTTACCATGTTTACCACAGGAGAATATTTTTCGTTGCTGGAGACTTGTGTTTTTAAAACTTTTCATTAATATTTGTTTTCTTTGAAAACTCATTTGAGGAATCCTGGAGTTCTGAAGTGAAAAGTTCCCACTCCTAACCCAGTAACAGGGCCCGACTAAGGTACTTTTGTGCTCTCCCCCCTCTTATGTAAATTTATAATGAGGAACAAATAGTATAATTATAGTCATATTAATAGTATAACATTGGATTAGGACATGGATTTTAAATATAAATTCATAAAAATTAATATTCTATCATTCAAAAAAATATTACAATTATTATACACAAACATAAAAGCCTTTTTGAATAATAGTTGTACTGGGAGATTTTTGAATTCATAAAAAAAAAGGAGATAGATAAAAATACGTAGGTCAGTCAGAAAGTTAGTTGCACTCCATCGTAAAAATTTTCTGTCAAAAGCTATTGAAACTGTTTAGCAACACTTCAGACATTCATACTTGCCAACCATCTCATTATGAACCTTACAGTTTTTAGTACCCGCCTTTTTCTTTCACACCAGTCATTTTTTAGAGTAATTTTATTCTTATAATAACAGGAGACTTGGCGTTGGAATATTAAAACCCGAATAAATTACTACGTCAGAAACGCCAATGTTTTTCCAATGTTTTTCAATGTGTTTCCAATGTTTTTCTTTGGCGTTTCTGACGTAGTAGTTTATTCGGGTTTTAATTTTATTCTTATTTAATCGTAACAACATTTGGACAGAATTACTCTAAAAATAAAGTGGTGTAAAAAAAGGGGCGTTAACAATTGTACGGTTATTGATGAGATGGTTGGCAAGTATGGACATTTATCTGTATCGTGTGACGTAGCGGCTTTCCCGAGGCAATTTATTTTTTTCTAATAATCAGCCGTAAACATATCTCGACAGCTGCAAGTGGCGTCCAAATTCGAAATGCGTGCAGTGATTAATTTTTTTTTTGTTGTTGTTGTTGCGAGCGAAAAGGTGAAACACTAAAACGATTGCGATAATCACTTAAAAATAGACGGCCAGAACTGTCGAAAGGCATTGTGCTCCTGTAAGACAGTGCAAGACCGCGTGCAGCAAAACAAACGTGCGAACTTCTGAAAAAGTTTAGGTGGGAAGTGTGGGATCACCCTCCTTATAGCCCAGATCTTTCACCGTGTGACACCATGTTTTTAGTCCCATAAAAGAAGAACTTTCAAAGCGACGATACCACTCGGATGACGAGGTGAAGCAACCCAAGAATGGTTATCGGGCATTGGACGGGATTTCTTTGCAGAAAGCATCGAAAAACTTATACCACGCCTCGACAAATGCTTAAATAACGGAGGTACTTAAGTTGTAAAGTAGATTTTGAATGGAACTTTAAGATACAAATAAAGTTATTGTAAAATTTCTATCCGGTTTTGTTTTCTTAAGCAGTGCAACTAATTTTTTGACTGACCCTCGTAATTTTTTTTTTTTAATCAAGAATATAAAATTTTATTTATTTAAAAAACTTTATTCGTTCTTAAAAAACTTTTATAAATTATTTATGTTTGTAACTATCATTGCTGTGGAACACTGATATAATTAGCTTCTCATAACAACAGATAAGATTACTGTACTTATTTTATACAAATAAAATGGAGTATTTTTTATTAAACTTTTACATATTAATAAAAGACACTGTGTAAATTTTTGCCCCCAAGGCGCATGCTCCAAGTGCCCGTGTGATAATCAAGAACTGACCAGTAATAAATAGAGAAATCAAAATTATTCGATGACTATATCAGAAATCTGTAAATGGGAAGTTTATACCCGTGAAGATCTTCACTGTTGTGAAAGTCATCCTCCTAACCACTGAGTAGAATGTTTCTCGATTCAGGAGACTTGATTTTCTACACTTTTCCATCAGTAGGGGAGCTAGGGGCTAAATGTAATTTTTAGAAAACTAAATATATTTTTTAATGCATTTACGTTTTCTTATTCACAATTGCTGTTTTGCATAGAATACGTATTCCTCTATAATATTCATAAAAGAAACATTCGTTAATTTTGTTGATTTTCGAACAAAAAATATTTTTTTCAAAATGTTTTTCCAGTTACAATTTGTTTCGGATTTGGGGTGAATTGTAACACATGTGGGGCAAATTGTAACAGATACGAAGAAAATACTGACAATAAAAATGACAATATTTCAAATGTTTTTTGTTATCGATTATTTATTAATTTAATAAAAATGAAGTCAATTAATAACTAATATTAAAATATCTTGGTATAGTAAGAATGAATTATATCAAATGAATTATAGTAAAATAAAGAGAAAATTAAACGTCTAATCAATATAGAAGTCAATCTTTGTCAGAACTGAAGTTAAAACAATCTCAGTGGCTATAGGCATCTCCAGAAGCAAAGTAAAACCTCTCCTTTGATCAGAATCTGTATCTAGAGTTAAAATAATTTTCTTTATATTTTTATCCTACTTTTTTACTTTCTCTTACCCATATGGTAGAGAAAGTATTGTTTTTGCGTCAAATTTTCAAACGCGAGATTTTGTTATAATTACACGTTTTGAGGTGCCCTGAATACGAAAATCATGTTTTTAGCAAATGGTCTGTGTGTATGTCTGTGTGTCTGTGTGTGTGTCAGTCTGTTATCAGTATATCTCAAAAACAAATTATGGCAGAAAGTTCAAACTTGGTATTCAAATGTGTTGTTGTGATATTTAATCTCAGAACTTTCTTTTATTAACTTTCATTTTTCTTGTTCCGGACTTTCTCTTTTTGTTTTTTGCTTCCCGCCAACTGATTGTTTTTGTGCACCTGCCGTATCACGTGACGATATGTCGCGTCTCTCTACAAGTACATTGTAATATTTTTTTCAATCATGTAATTTTTGTTATTCGGAACTGACGTTCCATTTTAATCGTATTTTGTGCCTAAGAAATCTATAATAATAATATTAAATAAATTTTAAAAGGTGAAATTCTAGGCAGTCCTTTATCATGCAGTTAATATTTAAATTATTAAACAAATATTAATCCCCTTTAATTACAGCAAAACAAGTTGTTATGGTTTTAAACCAGAAGTTATTCATACTGCATTTTTAAGCGTACAATCTGATGATTGCGTTACGAGATTTTCTTCAAGAAATGGCATACATGATTACCTGTGATAACCCAGGTAAGTCAAACTTCTTTTAATAAATTGACTGTACAATATTAGAAAAGAACATCTATTATTAAATATGTTATATAACTTACTGAGGAAAACAACGTATTCATGCCTTCACATATTAGTTTCTCTATTAGATTATGATTCTGATATTTTGAATTGAAAATTTAGATTTATTCTTGACAAAAATTCAAAAGTTTTTTTTTTCATTGCACATTGGAAGAAATTGCTATATTTAAAATAATAAAAAAAAAAAAAAAAAAAAAAAAAATGAAATGAAAATGTAAGCGAAAATATTTGTTTTTGTTTCTTCAAAACTGAAGTGACACTAAATCGAAAGTATTGAAAAGTGCTTATTTTCATGAAAACTATTTAATTTTATTTTCTTCTTCAAGTACTATTTATCCTAACTGTGTTGATTTAAAATATTAAATGAATATTTACGTAATGAACAAATATTAACAAAACTGTTACAAAAATTTTGTTTAAGTATGTCAGCAACAAAAGATATACAAATTGAACCGCTGAACTCCACAAATTATAATGTGTGGAAGTTTCGTATCGAGATGTACTTGCAAAAAGAGGATCTTTTTACAGTCATTACTGACGATCCTCCCAACCCAATAACCGATCAGTGGCGTTCAAAAAATAGAAAGGCCAGAGCCATTATAAATCTACTTATTGATAACGAACAGATTGTGTACGTTATGAATCTAGATACAGCACGAGAGTGCTGGAATGCTCTGCGCCAAGTCCACGAAAGATCATCCCTTACCAGCAAGCTTTTCTTACTTAGGAAACTTTATTCCATAAAATTAATGGAAGGTGGTGATGTAAACCAACATATAGCTGATATATATAAAACACGCGACAGACTCACTGCTATAGGTGAAGTCATAGACGAATCGCACCTAGCTGCATTAATGCTATGCTCACTCCCTCCTTCGTATGACGTTCTCATAACAAGTCTCGAATCGAAAGACGAAGCGCAATTGACACCTGAGTATATACGAAACAAATTAGCTGATGAATATGCCAAAAGGCTTGAAAACAAAACTTATCAAAATTCAGCGTTAAAAGTCCAATACCATAACAAATCGGAGAAATTCTGCAAATACTGTAAGAAAAGTAATCATAATATAGAAGAATGTTATAAGTTAAAAAATAAAAATAATTCTGCTGTTAAAAGTCACAGTAAAAATTTCAACAAAAAACCCAACTTCAGATCCAACATATGCTCTCAGAACAATGAGAAGCCAGATAGCGCTCAAATTGCAGAGGGGAGCAATAAACCAAAAGCTGATAAATTGTATTCTTTTTATGTTGGAGATAAAACTGTAAATTGGGTGGTTGATTCAGGGTCGTCTTCACATATCTGCAATGATAAACTAAAATTTCGCGATCTTAAAAATAACGTTTCTAACGTCACTATCGCGAACGGCACGCAGCTAAAATCTTTGGGTTCCGGTACTGTGGATTTGTATACCGTAAATTCGGAAAACACACAGAACAAAATAACACTTAAAAATGTTCTTTATGTCCCTGAAATAGAAACTAATTTAATTTCTATAAAAAGAGCAACAGAGAATGGCTGTATCGCTGTATTTGATGATAAAACCTGTACAATTGTAAATCAGGGTAGTACATGCATTGAGGGATATGTGAAAAATAACTTATATGAATGTCAATTAAATTATTCTGAAAACAAACACACAGCGAACATTGTAATACAAACTTGTGATAACGAAAATTGCATAAACAAGTGGCATGTGAAACTTGGCCACAGAAATACTAACCACATTAAAGATTTAGTTAACAAGGACATGGCTGTGGGTATAAAATTAAATGATTGCAAACATAATACTGAATGTAAAACATGCATAATGTCAAAATTAACTGATTCACCTTACCCCAAAGCTGCACAATTTAGAGCCTCCGTACCACTCGAACTGGTCCACACAGACTTATGTGGCCCTATGAAAACCCCCACTGTAGGTGGAAAATATTACTTTCTTACATTTATAGACGACTACAGTCGTTATACTATTATGTATTTGCTAAGAAATAAGTTTGAGGTATTTTCTAAGTTAAAGGAATATGTGGCTATGACCGCAAACAAATTTGGCCGAAAAGTGCAAGCAATTCGCTCCGATAACGGGGGTGAATACACTAGCATGGAAGTAAATGAATTTTTGAATAAAGAAGGAATTGAGCATCAGTTTACCGTTCCTTACTCTAGTGCTCAGAACGGCGTGGCAGAACGTAAAAATCGTACGCTGACCGAAATGGCTCGCTGTCTGCTTAAAGACAGTAATTTACCGAATTCCTTTTGGGGGGAAGCCGTAAATACTGCAAATTACATACAAAATAGGCTCCCGACCTCCTCATGCAACTCAACTCCTTACGAAAAATGGACCGGCCGTAAACCCGATTTATCAAATATAAAAACATTCGGATGTCGCGCATATGCATATGTACATAAAATACATAGGGGAAAACTGGATAGCACCGCTCAAGAAGGAATTTTTGTGGGATATGATAATCGTAGCAAAGGCTACAGAATTTGCACAAATAATAAAAATGTAATAATTAGCAGAACTGTAAAATTTTTGGAAGATGAGAATAGAGAATCCCACAATAATGAAACATCACAAATCAAGAATGAAAATTCAAATGATGAAATTCCGGTGTCCAAATTACCAATATTAGATACTGATATAAATATAGATATAGCGGGCGATAACGATAGTCCGGATGACACGCAAACTCTGCCGCGACGATCACAACGATTAAATAAAGGTGTTCCGCCCGACAGATTTGCATTTGCAGTAAATGACAAAAGAATTGATGAGCCTAAGTGTTTTGATGATATACTAAAAATTCAAAACCCGGCTGAAAAAGAAAATTGGCTGAATGCCACACTCGACGAAATGAATTCACTCAGACAAAACAATACTTGGGAACTTGTTGACGCTCAACCAGGGACCAAAGTAGTAGGGTGTAAGTGGGCGTTCAAGGCCAAATACAATAGCCAAGGACAAGTCGAGAAATATAAAGCCAGGCTTGTTGCCAAGGGTTTTTCTCAAAAATACGGGGTGGACTATGACGAAACTTTTGCACCAGTTGCATCGCATACCACTCTAAGAAGTTTCTTGACCATGTCACTATATAAAAATTTGAATCTAAGGCATGTAGATATAAAAACTGCTTTCCTACATGGAAATTTGCAAGAAGATGTATACATGCATCAACCCGAGGGTTATGTTGTCCAGGGCGAAGAAAATAAAATATGTAAGTTAAAGAAAGCGATATATGGCTTGAAACAAGCCGCTAGAGCGTGGAATTTGAAAATTAATGAATCATTGTGTAAATTAGGATTTAAACAAAGTCAACACGACAAGTGTTTATATATACGTAACAAAGATAACACAGAAACTTACATTCTTGTGTATGTTGATGATCTACTTGTAGCTGGTAAAAATCACGATATTGACATACTAATTAATCAACTTAGGGAAGAATATCCATTAACCGACCTTGGGGAAGCCAAATATTACCTCGGCATAAATATAGAAAGACCTTGTAAAGGGGTAATTACGCTTGATCAAAATAATAAAATACGAGACATTGTAACCAAATTTGGGCTAGATAACGCACGGCCCTCTGACACACCAATGGAACCAGGGTATATAAAATTAACTGATAATGACAATCTCTTACCAAACAACACAATGTACAGACAGGCTATAGGCGCGTTACTTTATATTTCTACAGTATCGCGACCTGATATAAGTGTTGCCGTTGGCATCTTAAGCAGTAGAAACGAAAATCCTAGAGCGAAAGACTGGGAGGCAGTTAAAAGGGTTATTAGATATTTGAAAAATACCCAAGATATTAAATTAAAACTTTGTAACTCTGGTGAACCTGTTCTTAGAGCATATTCGGATTCGGATTGGGCCAATGATCCAAGTGATAGAAAGTCTATATCTGGAAATTTATTTAAGATAGGAAAAAATCCAATATTTTGGACTTCGAAGAAACAGTCCTGTGTGTCCATGTCTTCAGCAGAGGCTGAGTACGTCGCAGCTGCGAGTGCTGCACTTGAAATACAGTGGCTCAACAAACTACTGGATGATTTAAATTTGCCGCAAGAATGTCCTATAGTGTTGTACCAGGACAACCAATCTACCATCAAGATTGCTGAAAATGAAAAATTCCAGTCCAAAACAAAACACTTACAGCTGAGATATCATCTTCTGCGAAACTTAATACAAGAAGGCCTAATAAAGCTTCAATACAAACCTACCAAAGAAATGAGCGCCGATACCCTCACAAAAGCTCTACCAAAAACTGATTTTAATAGACATAGAAATGCATTAATGAACAATTGAAAAATTTCTGAGCTTAAGAGGGGGTGTTGTGATATTTAATCTCAGAACTTTCTTTTATTAACTTTCATTTTTCTTGTTCCGGACTTTCTCTTTTTGTTTTTTGCTTCCCGCCAACTGATTGTTTTTGTGCACCTGCCGTATCACGTGACGATATGTCGCGTCTCTCTACAAGTACATTGTAATATTTTTTTCAATCATGTAATTTTTGTTATTCGGAACTGACGTTCCATTTTAATCGTATTTTGTGCCTAAGAAATCTATAATAATAATATTAAATAAATTTTAAAAGGTGAAATTCTAGGCAGTCCTTTATCATGCAGTTAATATTTAAATTATTAAACAAATATTAATCCCCTTTAATTACAGCAAAACAAGTTGTTATGGTTTTAAACCAGAAGTTATTCATACTGCATTTTTAAGCGTACAATCTGATGATTGCGTTACGAGATTTTCTTCAAGAAATGGCATACATGATTACCTGTGATAACCCAGGTAAGTCAAACTTCTTTTAATAAATTGACTGTACAATATTAGAAAAGAACATCTATTATTAAATATGTTATATAACTTACTGAGGAAAACAACGTATTCATGCCTTCACATATTAGTTTCTCTATTATGTGTATCATATAGGGATGCTACAGTAAGCTTTTCGTTAAGATCAAGCAAATGGTTCGTGTACAGGGACAATCAAGAGAATTCTAATACATTACGTCTATGGGGGAAATTGCAGGTAAGTAGAGTTTAACGTCTATAGACTGCACTATACCAAATGAAACGAATATATATATTTTGTAATAGAGATATTCAACTTGGAAAAAAAATTGTGTATGTAGGAGCCTCGCCTCCCCCCCTGGGGGAGAAGTCCCCCTTCGAGGGGAGTAAATTTTCATGATGGGTATCTTTCAAAAGAGCTCGCCAATACCTTTAAAACGAATGGTTGAATCATCGATCTGCGATAATTTAAAACAAAGTTATCGATTTTTTTCACTTTTAACGAAAAATTTTTTTTTTTTTTTTTAAATATTGAGAATAAAATGGACTTTTTTTTGGATATTTAGTGTTATACTACTTCTCTGATATGGAAATCGTCTGCATTATCATAAAAGATAATTTTTTTAAATAATAATTTTAATAAATTATTTTTTTAAAAACAGAATTATTTTTTAATAACCGAATTAAATTTTATATAGATCTAGGTGCAATAAAGAAACGGGGGGGGGGGGGGGGGGTTGAGGGAGGTGGTAGCCCCCCTCACACAGAATTAATTATCATATAAAACTCTTCCGAAGCCTAATTTGAATTGTTTAACATAGGTTTACATAACATCGTTATCTTACCTCTTAATCTCCAACCTGTATTTATAGTATTAAATTTCAGGGTAAGAGAAAGTCGTGTGAGTGACACACCAGATTATTTTACTTTCTCTTACCCATAAGGTAGAGAAAGTATTGTTTTTGGGTCAAATTTTCGAAAGCGAGATTTTGTTATATTTACTTCTGAGGTCCCCTGAATACGAAAATCATGTTTTTAGCAAATGGTCTGTGTGTGTGTGTCTGTGTGTGTGTGTCTGTGTGTGTGTGTCTGTGTGTTTGTCTGTCTGTTATCAGCGTATCTCAAAAAATAATTATGGCAGAAAGTTCAAACTTGGTATTCTAAATGTGTATCCTATAGGGATGCTACAGTAAGATTTTCGTTAAGATCAAACAAATGGTTCGTGTACAAGGACAATCAAGAGAATTCTAATACATTACGCCTATGGGGGAAATTGCAGGTAAGTAGAGTTTAACGTCTGTAGACTGCACTAAACCAAATGAAACGAATATATATTTTTGTAATAGAGATAGTTAACTGGGAAAAAAAAATGTTGTGTATGTAGGAGCCTCGCCTTCCTCGATGGGGAGGGGGAAAGTCCCCCTTGATTGAGTAAATTTTCATGATGGGTATCTTTCAAAAGAGCTCGCCAATACCTTTAAAACGAATGGTTGAACCATCGATCTGCGATAATTTAAAACAAAGTTATCGATTTGTTTTTTACTTTTAACAGAATACTTTCTCTTACCCATAACGTAGAGAAAGTATTGTTTTTAGGTCAAATTTTCGAACACAAGATTTTGTTATATTTACACGTTTTGAGGTCCCCTGAATACGAAAATCATGTTTTTAGCAAATGGTCTGTGTGTGTGTCTGTCTTTTATCAGCATATCTCAAAAACAAATTATGGCAGAAAGTTCAAACTTGGTATTCTAAATGTGTATCATATAGGGATGCTACAGTAAACTTTTATATATAGATACTTTCACGATTGTATTTTAACTTTTTTTATTTTTAGAATACAGAAAATATTTTATAAGAATTGTGAAAGTATCTACTTATATAAATGTTGTTACTCTAAAATTATTTTTACACTCTTTAGAATAGAGATTGTGATTTTAGTTAAGGTACAAAACACTTTGATGATGCATATTCAAAGTAAGATTCAAACGTGATACTTAGAAAAATACTAACTTCATAATTATATCTAAAATTTTTATAAGTTAGTTTTTCAGGAAAATTGTTAATGAGATAAATTCATTTAAGATTTTCACAAGTACTTTTCAATTGAGTGGTAAAACAATTTTACAAGTTTTTTCTTCTTCGATGTAAGTTCGATAGTTTATAAAACTACTATCGTGTATAATTTTTACTTAGTGTTTAAATATTATACTCAATCAATTCTACTACAGTAATGAAAAAGTATATCGCTAATATACAAGTAAACTTTTTACATGTTTTTATTTTTAAAAAGATGACACTTAAGTTCGTATTCTAATAGAAAATATTATATAAAAGGTGATTTTTAATAAAAATTAAAACAAACCATTTTCATTGAAATCTTTTTATTTGAAATTCATTCACAATAATACAAGACAGCAAATTCACACAAATCTATATTGTTGGGATATCGTTCATACATTCGGTATTAAAGTTATTCAAAAATTTAGCAAGTCTAGATTTTTATCGTTAAAGTTATCTGTCACTAACTCATTTTCCTTCGCAGTAAAATTATTCGAATTCATATTTTTGTTGTTAGCAGAAAAAACATTCAAGCATTTGGGATTAAAGTTATACAAAAAATTTAACAAGTTCAGACTTTCATTGTCATAGTTTACTAGAGGTAAATCAGTTTGTATCAGGTTAAAATTATTTAAGTCCTTATTTTCAACTTTGGTAGACGAACCATCAATATTATTTTCACTTGTATATTCCACATTCGAATTGTTCAAAAAAAATTTTAAGTCTAAGTCTATATTTTCATTCTGAAAGTTGTTGGAAGGTAAGTCAAAAACACCATTCATACATTCAATGTGAAAATTATCCAAAAAATTTAACAAGTTCAGATTCTCACTGTCATTATTAACTGCTGGTAATTCATTGTTAGTACTTCGTTCATTACAATTTCTACGTATGTTAAAGTCTTTAAGATGATTCTTTCTCTTATGTTGCAATAATTCATACTTACACTGAAAAGTTTCACTGCATTCATCAAATCTAGTTTGCATTGAAGATTTTTTATGCATATTTCTTTTACGTTTTAAAAAATGTCGTTTGTTTGAAAAAGTATCAGTACATTCGTCACAACAGTATGTATGTAAAGTCTTTTTATGACTTTTTCGCTTATGGTTTGAAAAGCATGTTTAGTTGGAAAGGTTATAGAACGTTCCTCACATAGATACTCAGGTTTACGATAATGCCCCCTCTTGTGTTTTTCTAATTCATACTTCTGTTTAAAAGCATCTTTACAAATAATACATAGATGTTCATTTAAGACTTTTTGATGAAATAATCTCTTATGTCTAAATAAATAACACATGCGATTGAAATTTTCAATACAATATTCACATTTGTATCTTAAGAAAATTTTTCTATGGGTTTCCATATGTCTTTTTAAACGATGTAAAATAACAAATCCTTTTTCACACACGTAACAAATATTAGGTTTAATATCATTGTGAACCTTAACATGTCTAGTAAGATAGGATTTTTTTAAAAATGGCTTCTTACAAGTTGGACAAAAAAAAAGTTTAGATAACTTCTCATCCTCAAAACTTGATGAAGGGGGTTGTTGAACAGAAACGTGAGTCTCCTCAGGCGGTAAAGTATTATCCATTTTGTATTTCAGTTTAGCAAAGTATAAAAAATCACTCTAAAAGTAAGACTTTAAAAATTTTTAAAAACTACTAAGTATAGACAACTCTACAGCGAGAAAAGATTGTAACTAATTCAATTTTTTTCTTCGTTCATCAGTTTTACTTAAGAATTTACGCCAAATTCTCTTATTTCACGCCAAATTTTTATAGCTATCGCCAATAATAGTGGAAATTTAGCCAAATATTATCCCATACCTTGCTATAATACTCGAATCTTGTGGAAAGTTCTAGTTTATCAACATGTCTAAACAGATAATTTGTACACTTTCACTCTGTATTTTTATGGATGTCGCATCTACGTTAAACTTTTTAGGGTAAAAAATATTCTAATAAGTATGTTTTTTAACAGTTGATTATAGATTTGTTGAAACTCGTGGTTTAGTATTTTCAAAGAAGGTAGGTTGTTAATAGTTTCAAGTTCATGATTTCATCATACATCTGCAGCTTCTAAATTTGATAAGTGTTAGATTTTTAGCTTACATTTTCAATCTAAAAAGAAAAAGTTAATTTTTCTGAGATAGTATTTGTATTAAAATAATTTGTGTTAAAATTTTTCATTTACAAAAAATTTCATTTATAAGTATATGTGTGAAAAACTTCAAACTAAATGACTTTAAAAAACTTAGTACTTTGTAAAATAAGATGCGATATTAACACATGTGTAACATTAAAATTCCATACTTCAGAATTTTTTAAATACTTGCAGTCTCTTAAATTGGTAAGAATGAGATTTTATCTTACATTTTCATTCTTATCAATAGAAAAAATAAGTTTCTTATATTTTTATTCTAAAAATAAGTTAATTAATTTCTGAGATGATATTTTTTTTTTAATATTTTGTGTAAAAAATTTTTCATTCACAAAAATTTCAGTTTATAAACATGTGTCTGAAAAACTTCGAACTAAATGACTTTAAAAAACTTAGTACTTTGTAAAATAAGATGTGTTGTTAACACCAAAATTGTTGACTTCGTGATTTTTTTCGAATACCTACAGCCTCTTAAGCTGGTAACTTTGTGATTTTATCGTACATTTACAATCTTATTATTGTGAAAATAAGTTTCTTATATTTTTTTCGAGAATAAGTTATCTTAATTTCTAAAATACTTTGTACAAAAACATTTTCAGTTTATATACATATGTTTGTAATCTACAATACTTGGTTAAAATATTTTTTAAGTATGTTTAAATACACTTAGAAAACCTAAGTATGCATTTGTGAACATGAATGTATTTATAAAACATATATTAATATTTTTTTGAACTCTGAATTTTTTCAAAGTTAGCTTTCATCATTTACAAACTTGCTATCTGTAAAGAAAAAACTGAGTGAAAGGTAGCATATGACGTGGGGAATTTCACTATGTTAAAGTTGTAGAATGTAGTGAAAAGTAGTAAAAAAATGTAGTTGGGAAGTCTTTATTTGACATAGATTGTTGAATAATTCTTAGGAAATATATATTAAAATAACTAATGTTGGGTTTTATTTAACAAATTATGTAGGAACTTTTGTTTTTCAATTTATTGAATATAATGAAAAAAACATGAGATAGGTGATAAATGAGTTAAAATTTTACCACACAAAGTTGTAATTTGCTAATTTCAACTAAAGTGCAACCTAATTCTTGATCAGTAAATTCTTCAAAACTTTCTATCATTTTGTTGAAAGCATTTTCAAGATCATTATTCAAATCACTTGATAAAAATGTAGAAAAGGTTTTTGATTGCAAATGATGGGAAATAAATTCTTCTTTACCTTCCATAGAACGTTTAAGGGTGAGTTTAACAACTATAAACCATTTCATTCCTTTTTTATCGTTTAATTGAAAGTTCAATTCGGTTAAAATGTTAGTTCTTAAATTATTAAAAAATGATAACAAATCCATATCATTATTTTCATTGTCAAAGATAGTGGATGTATGTACAATAACAGCACTTCGTCTTTTAAAAAACTTAGTTTTCTCCTTAAGTGGATCTTGGGAAGAATTTTCTACAGTTTTATGTGTTGACTGATGCCTGACTGAAGTATGTAAATGACAATACAAATTATCTATTTTACTATTGAATACTTCATTACATGATTCACATAAATGTTGGGGTGAAGGTTTCTGATGATTTTTTCTTATGTGTTTCAATAATTCATATTTCCATCTGAAGATTTCACTACATACATCACAAACATGCTTATATAAAGTCTTTTTATGATTTTTTCTAACATGAATCGATAAATCATACTTGCATTTAAAACTTTCACAGCATTGTTCACACTCATATTCTGTAAGAGTCTTTTCATGCATTTTTAAATGTCTTTTCATATCGTCTGAAAGCTGAAATGCTTTCTGACATACAAAACACACAAAAGATTTCACACCCATATGAACCCTCAAATGTCGAATTAAATTAGACTTTTTAGAAAAAGTCCTATTACAAATTGAACATATAGGAAATTTGGACAATTTTTTGTCATCTATTCGAGACTGGGTTAACGGTTGATTTAAAATAGGTATCTCTACGGGTAGACTCATCTCTAACACGAATTAAAATTATCAATATGTAACACTGAATTCAGGTTAAAAAACAGGTGTCTTCACTCCGCAAAAATAAGTTAGCAAGTGACAAAATTTTACTTCGCTCGAAATTAATATTGCATGTTTCTTGACAAATCCGAATTAGCTTATCGCCAAATGTCTTACAAATCTTGTAGATATATCCTAAAATTGATTTAAAATCCTGCCAAATTCTAAGTGTAGAAGCGAGTAAAGTTTATTCAAAAGTAATGTAAGGAATGAATTTATATTTTAAAAAAGTTAGTGGAAATCTATAAAAAAAATCTGATATTTTCTCTCTCATCACTAAGAAGGCAGGAATGGTCAATTTCCTTCGAGGGTGTGAGTAGGGGGAAAAACAGGTTTGAACAAGGTGGATTTGACCTTCACGTTTTCGATGCGAATTAATAGTAATGTAAGTTCGGATAATATTAGCTTTCGCATACACTCTTCGTTAGACATTCGTTAATTAATCGAATTTCAGACATGTTGAAGAATTTTCAATCATCCTTTTACTTAATTTTTTCTCTCATTGTCATTTTTCATAAAACATTTGTAACCTTATAGAAGAAAATTCATAATTAATAGCTTTGTAATTACACTGTTTTAATTACTAAAGATAAAAAAATGGATCATTCCACATCTATCAAAATAGGTTTGGCAGACTATTCCATTTATTGAATAGGGATGATAGGCAGTACCACATTTTTGAAGGGGTGATAGGTTTTGTTAAAATAACTCAAGGAAGGCGCCGGGTTCGAATTTCACTTATACATTTGAGATTTCAATCATCTTTTAACTTAATTTTCACGTACATTATTTTCTTCATAAAACATTTAGTGAGTTTTACAAGATCTTCAATTATTACCTTTTATTTATTTATTTTAATTATTATTCTGTAATTAATGTCATTTTTATGGTTGAATTCTTTTCAAACAATAGCATTTTTAGGTTAAAAAAAGATTTGTGCAGATATATTTCTAAAGAACAGTGGTTAAAGTAATTGTAAACTACTGTTTCTTTACTTCAAGCAGGTGCCGGGTTCGAATACCAGCCGATCCTCTATGTTTCTACGCTTTCTTTCATTCTTTCTACTTAATTTTTACTCTCATTGTCTTTTTTCGGAAAACATTTGGTGAATTTTTACAAGAAGATCTTTAATATATTTTTTAATTATTATTCTGTAATTAATATCATTTAAACGATTGAATTCTTTTCGAACAATAGTATTCATAGGTTTAAAAAGAACAGTGTAGACATATAATAGAAAAATCGCACACACATGCGCGAAAACTACAGTCTTATGGAAATATTTTTACTGCATGGTGCCGGATTCGAATCCCGTCGACCCTCTTTATTTCTACACTTTCTCTCATTCTTTCAACTTAATTTTTACTCTCATTGTCTTTTTTCGGAAAACATTTGGTGAATTTTTACAAGAAGATCTTTAATTAATATTTTTTTAATTATTATTCTGTAATTAATATCATTTAAACGATTGAATTCTTTTCGAACAATAGCATTCATAGGTTTAAAAAGAACAGTGCAGACATATAATAGAAAAATCGCACACACATACTCGAAAACTGTTGAAAATATTTTTTACAGCAAAGTGCCGGGTTCGAATCCCAGTCAGACCTCTCTATTTCTTTTATAATCTATTCACATCAACGTCCTTTATTCTTAAATTCATAAATTTTATTGATTCCTTATTTATTTCTCAATTTTTCAATTTTAAATTTTTTTTAAATTTTAAATTTTTTAAATTTTTTAAATTTTTTAAAATCCATTACTCATAAACAATAGTCTTCACACAACCCCACAAAAATTCTCTTTTTAAAACCATCATCATCTTTCACGCCATTCATTAAAATTTTCTCATTAATAACCTTAATTAATACCCTCATCACGTTTCACAATTAAGTGAGAGCATGTCTCAAGGACTATACCAACTCATCTAGGCCCTCAGGGGGTGGTGTGACACCCGCACGACTTGCCGGTGCACCGGTGCACCCGCTGGCTGCCCTTCAACTCTCCTTTTTTACCTACTCCTGAGTGTCTAATATTTGTACCTTCCTCGAAGACTTCAGGTGTAATCAACTCGTATATATCTTGACTCTTTGAAGCTCTTTCAGACAACTTTCAGGTTCCTCATTACAAAACAAGAAAAACAAATTCATAGAATAAAGCATGGAATAAATAATTTACTGGTTAACATTTAAAGTAGAATGTCTAATGCAAGTTGTAACATGTCTTACTTCAAAATTTTGCTTCGACTTGCACCATAGCATAATTTTGGATATTTTGTTTATTTATAAAAAATATACATATATATATATATAACGGTTCATACAAAAAATTAAACATGCATTTTATAGCCTAACACATAGATAAAATAAATAGCTACAAACATTTCTTTAAAATATTATTTAACATACCTTTAATCAAAATTTACGAAATATGTTTTTTCCATTAACTAACTAAAACAAAACACATGTACAGAACCTCTCATTAACCGTTTTTGCGGAACACTGATTGTGCTTATATAACAAGGCTCGTAATAAGAATTATGTTTATCGAAATATCTAATCAAACATGTTACAAACTATTGCGTAAATTACGTATTACTTCTTACGCCTGTTACGTTACAACTAGATCCAGCTCCTCTACTTGTTTTCCTTGGAAACTCATTTCATTGTAAATAATTACAAGATAAAAAGATCTTTTTATATACCATGTTTTTAAATTTTCTGTTCAATCATATAAACGCTACCGAAGGCAGCGGGAACCCGTATCAATTGAATAAATTTTTAAAAAAATTCATTGCTCTCGTGTTTTGAGCTATTATAAAAGTTTCAAATGTCTAGCTAGCCGGGAAGTTAGTGAAAATCGATTGCAAGCTTTGTACTTTGTACTCCGATGGCAGCAGGAACCGGAAACATTTGGTTAAAAATATTTTAAAAATGCATTTTCACCGCATTCTGAACTATTCTGAAAGTTTCAAATGTCTAGCTAGTCAGGAAGTTAGTTAAATAAATTTTCTGTTGAATCATATAAACGCTGCTGAAGGCAGTAGGGACCTGAAACAGTTGACTAAAAGTATAAAAAAAATGTATTGTCACTGTATTCTGAGCTATCCTGAAAGTTTCAAATGTCTAGCTAGTCGAGAAGTTAGGGAAAAATCGATTGCAATCTTTGTACTGATAACGCTGCCGAAGGCAGCAGGAACCCGAAACATTTGGCTAAAGGTATTAAAAAAATGCATTTTCACCGCATTCTGAACTATTCTGAAAGTTTCAAATGTCTAGCTAGTCAGGAAGTTAGTTAAATAAATTTTCTGTTGAATCATATAAACGCTGCTGAAGGCAGTAGGGACCTGAAACAGTTGACTAAAAGTATAAAAAAAATGTATTGTCACTGTATTCTGAGCTATCCTGAAAGTTTCAAATGTCTAGCTAGTCGAGAAGTTAGGGAAAAATCGATTGCAATCTTTGTACTGATAACGCTGCCGAAGGCAGCAGGAACCCGAAACATTTGGCTAAAGGTATTAAAAAAATGCATTTTAACCGTATTCTGAACTATTCTGAAAGTTTCAAATGTCTAGCTAGTCGGGAAGTTTGTTAAATAAATTTTCATTTAAATCATATAAACGCTGCCGAAGGCAGTAGGGACCTGAAACAGTTGACTAAAAGTATAAAAAAAATGTATTGTCACTGTATTCTGAGCTATCCTGAAAGTTTCAAATGTCTAGCTAGTCGAGAAGTTAGTGAAAAATCGATTACAAACTTTGTACTGGTAACGCTGCCGAAGGCAGCTGGAACCCTGAGTAGTTGGTTAAAAATATTTAAAAAATGCATTTTCACCGTGTTCTGAACTATTCTGAAAGTTTCCAATGTCTAGCTAGTCGGGAAGTTAGTTAAATAAATTTTCTGTTGAATCATATAAACGCTGCCGAAGGCAGTGGGGACCTGAAACAGTTAACTAAAAGTATTAAAAAAATGTATTGTCACCGTGTTTTGAGCTATCCTGAAAGTTTCAAATGTCTAGCTAGTCGGAAAGTTAGGAAAAAATCGATTGCAATCCTTGTACTGATAACGCTGCCGAAGGCAGCCGGAACCCGAAACAGTTGGCTAAAGGTATTAAAAATATGCATTTTAACCTTATTCTGAACTATTCTGAAAGTTTCAAATGTCTAGCTAGTCGGGAAGTTAGTTAAATAAATTTTCTGCCGAATCATATAAATGCTGCCGAAGGCAGCGGAACCTGAAGCAGTTGACTAAAATTATTAGAAAAATGTATTGTCACCGTGTTGTGAACTGTCCTGAAAATTTCAAATATCTAGCTAGTCGGGAAGTTAGTTAAAAATCGATTGCAAGATTTGTCCCTGACAAACACACAAACAAACAAACAAACAAACACACAAACAAACAAACAAGAATCGAAGTTAATAAAAGCATGGTAAAATCAGAATACTTTTGCATTATATGAATCAGATTACTAAATTAGGGGTGAAGAGACCAGTATGTGACTATTTAGTGGAAATTAAGAAATTTCCACTTAACTTTATTTTCTGATGAAATCAATGACAAAAAAATCAGTGTCTTTGGAAAAAATTTTTAAGTACTAATCAATGTGTGAGGATTAATATCTAATAATATTTTTGTTTTGTTTTGTTTTCATTTCTACAATATATGTTATTTAATGAGATTTTTCTTGTAAATTATGGCTATAATCATAAGCAAATATTACATAATAATATTACATTGGTCAATAATATTGGCTATAATATTACATTGGTCAATAACAGAATATATGTATGTATGTATGTATATGTATATATATATATATATACCCCGTGGCAGAAACACGGCGACACGGCGACAATGTCGCAGAAACAGAAATGCTCCTGCAGAAAGATTTTACTAAAGTCAAATAAATTTTGAAATTGTGTTAAAAAAAAAAAAAAGAGAGAGAGAGAGAGATAAAGAGAGAGAGAAAGAAAGAAACTCGGAGAATGGTTAATAAACTGTTCTGCAGAACAAATTTCCGTTTCTGCAGATACGATCGTCTCAGTCCTGAATAAGGAGAGAAGATAAAGCGGATGTAACTCACTTGGGGTATGGGGTAGCTTCTATACGGCATGCATTAGCGATTCGTGATGCAGTGATATGATTCGGTGTATCGACTCTTTTCACTGGTAACTTCTTTACATCGGAACTTCATTGTTTTCGCGCCGAGCCTGCCGCTCGTGTCGTGTGTATTTATTGTATTCCAAAAAGATATTTTTTCGATAGAATGTGGCTTTGCGACCATTTTCCGAATTTCAGATTTCATGCATTTTCAGATTCAAGCATAACAAAATAGCTGCATCCAGTGATTTTTTTTTTTTTTTTTTTTTTTTTTTTTTTGTAATAAGTGAGTGACTGCTGCTGTACCGATTTTCATACATTTTCTGATTTACGCACGACAAATTACTTTTATCTAGTGATTTTTTTTTCTTCTTTAATGTATGCGAAGCGAGCATACGTGCGTAGTAGTAAATACACGTAAACTTTTAAAAGCTGCATTAATTTTAATGTTTGATTCAAATTATGCAATACAGATTTCACAAATATATACAGAAATAAGATTATGGGGAAAACTGTAACGTCTATAGTTATACTCAAAATAAAGAATGTAGCTGAATGCTTACCTTGTTTCAAAAAATAGAAAATTAAGAAATTAATCTTAAAAATACTTTGATTTTTAGCATTTTATATGTAGAAAAAGATCTTAGCAATAAATATTAATGGGTACCTTAAGTTATAAAACTGGTAACGTTTCTAATTTTTTTCTTTACAAATCATTAATTATTTTAATTGTGATTAAAATTCTTAGCTTTAAACCTTGTTGTTTAAGCATATGAAGTCGTTAAAAAAATTATTAATTTATTTTACAAAAATACTCTTATCATTATTTTCAACAGCTTGTTCATTTCATTTTCTAAACATTTGAATTTTTAAAAAATGTTTATTTATTTATTTTTATTTTTATTGAAATATTGCAAATTAAATAGTTATTTTGAATAAAAATCAAACCCAAAGATTTTGTTGAATATCTTTTTTTTTTTTTTTTTTTTTTTTTTTTTGTAAGCAAAAGGAATTTTATCTAATTGTAGTTGTTTTGAATAAATATTAATTAAACTTCAAATGCTTTTATTTATTTATTTTTGTTTACTTATTTGTATAGATATCAATATCAAATATTATTTTTAATTGATTTCTATTTATTTCATTCATCTGTAATCATTATTTTCTATTATAGATTTTATCCATGAAATTTGTTACATTTCCCATTTCAACATTTCCTTAAAAATTAAATATTTCACTTGCCTCAGTCTTTATGAAAATATATTGACTATGCTTTGTCTATAATTGTGTTACTTAGATCTTGTATTTTGTTTTACTTTATGTATTTAAATGATGGTATAATTATACATTCTGAATTCTTTAATGTCAAATCATATTTTTTAGATTTCAAATACACATCTTTATGCTTTTTGTATAGGATAATATAAAAAATGAATCTTGTTTATTAGAATGTTATCTTGCATCTTTTTAATAATCTCAAAAACTGTAAATGTTGTAAATTATTTATATTTCATTATGATATTCATTTTTCTATATTAACTTTTACTTTTAATTTTGAGTTCTGTATTAGATTTTATGTTGTTTGGTTTGCACTTATGAAATAAGTGCATTTGCGTATTTAAATATATATATTTAATATAAAAAAAGTAATGAAATTTTAAAAGTATTTGTAACATTTGTTTAATTAAGACATTTCGTGATTTAAATGCCTTAAAAAAATTTGTAGATTATTTTTTACTGCATTTTATGGTTTGAATTCGTTGAATATTATATAAACAATATTGTATATTAATGTGAACAAAAAATCTGAAGCAATTAAGATCAATAGATTTGTTTTCAACTTTCTTAAAAAAAAAAAGACACGGGTTTTCAAAATTGCAGCTGATTTTTAGCATTCATTTTCGGGTACTAGAAATATTCACTTTTGTACTATCACTAAGGGACCTTGTTATTTTCCTATTTTAATTTTATAGGATCCGTACTCTTCAAGTTGATATAAAGTATTAAAAAAAATGTCTTATTGCGGGACTAATTATTCATATAGACATGTCGTAGAAATAATAATTTACCCATTTTTATTTTTCAATTTCAATATTGTAGGGTTCATAAGCCTTAAATTATTTAAAGTTTAATACATAAAGTGATTTCTACGTTTTTCTGTTACATTAAAAAAAAAAAAAAAAAAAAAAAAAACTATTCTGCTTTTGCCAGAATTTCTTTTTTTGAAAGAAAAAGAAAAGAAAATTAATAATAATCAGTATCGAAACAAACGATATCGAAAAAGTTTTTTTTTTAAGTTTTGAGAGCATAATTTCATGCTAAATTTTTGAAATAGTATGAAAATATAACTTATGACATATTTGAAATAAGAAATGTTAATTTGTATCTTTTAAAGATGTATTTAGTGTTCATGTATTTAGTGTTTGAATGATTTATTTATTTTATTTTATTTTATTTTATTTTATTTTTTGACTGAGGACTATTAGCCTCAACCTGCGGATTTTTTCGATACCAGTTTTGCGATAGTTAGACATTTATCGAAATCTAAAATTTATCGAAAATATAACTGAATAATTTCAAAGCAATGTTATAAATTGAAAAAAAAAAAAAAATAAATTAAAAAAAAAAAAAAAAAAAAAGTGTGTCTGGTGGAATTGCATTAAAATTTCTATAAACATCCAAGTGTTTTAAGAGGACAAATGTCAATTTTTTGTGAAAATCCATGCAATTAATATTTTCCAGACCGTTATTATAAAATGTATGAAGCTAAATAATATTTTTAAAATAATATCATTCAGCAGTTCTACAAACATTATTTAAAATATCTCACAAAACTGTAAATTTAAAATTTATTTTTCTAAGGTTCCAAATTTTGGAAGATGACCAGTTACTTATAATGCTCCATGGAAATTTATTTTTATCCAATCCATTTAAAAATTTGTTTGAAGGTTAGACAATGTATTTATCGGAAAACAGTGTATTAATTTGAAATCAAGAAATAATTACCGTTATTACGAACGCTCAAATTCAACTGGAAAAAAAAAAATCTAAGTGTGGAAGGTTTTTTTTTTTTTTTTTTTTTTTTTTTTTTTTAAGATTGTACATGCATAATTAGAGAAAGAATAAAAATGGGATTACTGTAAGATTTAAAAAAAAAGAAAAAAAAAGGGGGACTAATGTGCAAGTTGTACATAACGGGACTAAAGTGAAAGTTGTACCTCACGGGACTAATGTGCAAGTTGAACCGAACGAACAAACTATTTCTTTCATCGAAAATGCCTACTAACCCTGGACGATAGGTCTAATATATCGTATCATATTATATATCGTATTTATCGTAATATAACTCAATACTTATTTCGCTTCCTTCTTCGACTCGTTTTAATACGCATTTTTTATATGCATGAGCAGCCCCCGAAAAACAAAAACATTAAATCATTAAATTCATTTTTTTACTTATTTTTATTTCATATTATTTCACGCGCACTTTTTATTTCCTAATTCAAAATTATTAAAGAAAACTTTTCCCATATCGCTTTTAACGATACTGATTATTATTAATTTTCTTTTCTTTTTCTTTCAATAATAATAATAATAATAATAAAAGATTTTGATGAAATTCTGGCAAAAGCAGAATTTAGTTTAGGACGGAGGACTATTAGTTTTTTTTTTTTTTTTTTTCAAATTATAACATCGCTTTCAAATTATTCAATTATAATTTCGATAAATTTTAGATTTCGACAAATGTCCAACTATCGAAATCGACAACGCAAAAATCCCAGATTGAGACTAATGGGCCCTCAGTCCTAAAAAAAAAAAAAAAAAAAAAAAAAAGAGTATTTTCTTGCAAAATTGCAGATATATGCATGCATTTATTTGTGCCTAGTTAAAATATAAATACATTGGTTATACTAAATATTATTTACTATTTAAAAATAATGTATTTTGAATTCGTAAATGTGAACTTCACAAACTATTCCTGCAGAAAGATTTTGGTGTTGACGAAGTTTGTCGCAGAAAGCATAATAAATTTCTGCCACAGGGTATATATATATGCACACATATTCATATTAACCCTTTCGCTACCTGGACGTGAGCACGTGGTGTCATCTATGATTAAATATTCCATCTATATAACGGTCTGGTGCTGCCATCTATTAGTGTTACTTTAAAATATCAGTGCTTTTGGTAAGAAAATAATAATTAAAAATGCAGACAAAATTTTAAAATTAGTTTTAAAACGTCTTAAAAAAATTCTAAAAAGCATGTCCTTAATCATGGACATCAGTAGTGAAAGGGTTAAAAGTGATTTAATATTGAAATGTAGATAAAATTATTTTTAATGGTAAACTTTGTTTTAAATAGAAACTTGAAAATAGTAAAAATTCAGTGTGTTCCCAATTCTTACAATCCCTTAAAATTCTATAATGATTCCTCCTGTAATAAAAAAAAAAATTAAGCAAATTTTTAATAAATTTTCAATCATTAAATGTAATATTTTTTGTTTTAATATAACCAATTTTTATCCACCACCGATGGTTGACGCGGCTTTATATCATATTTGACATTGTCAGCCACCGATGGCTGACAGGGCGCTCAACGTTTAAATTTTTTATTGGTACTGCTTTTACTTTCGGGGTAAAACTTTCACTGAAATGTTTGAAGTATAACATATTCTGCACACTCCTAAAGTTTCAAGATGATCCCTTCAGTACTTAGAGATATATGACAAAATGTCTAGAATCTAGAATGGCTGACATGGCGCTCAACGTGTTAACCAATTTTGTAATTTCCTAGGACTAATAATAATTTACATATCTAATAGATGACCACACTTATTTCCAAGAAAAATAGTCTCCTTATATTATTAAAATCTGTGCGCGTCTGTCTTTCTGTCTGTCTGTCTGTGAGAAATGCCTTGTGACCGCTAAAGCTCCGGCGCTAATGGTCGCATCGCCTCGAAACCGGTGTCGACAGACGCGGAATTTCTTCATCTCGACATCGCGATAATTCGCTAAGCGATGCGACCCTAATTAGCGGAGATATTAATTAAAACGTCCACCCTTGTATACCGTAAAATGACCCAGAATTCACGATTAAATGCTTAAAAAGCGACATTTTTACGGAAAAAGTGGAAAATAAATTAGAAATATCAGTCGTATCGTTACAAACAAGATATCATCGGAAAGGGCTTTTTTTTCTCAATCCGATGGTGTAAACGGCTTATCGATAGGACAATTAGATTTTTTTAAATTAACTAAACTAAAAAAAATGGTGGCAACAAATCACAAGCATTTTAACTTGGCAAACGATCTTGAACGGAAAGAAAAAACATCTGGTGTTTAATTGGGTCACGTGCTTTTGTACTGCGAATAAAAATTGCAATTTTCTATTTTCTTCAATTTTTCAAAATTCGCACATTTCAATTAGTATACAATCTTAACACCACAAAACAAACTTGCATTTCAAATTTCATCGATTTTGGTCAATAAACAAAAGATTTACATTTTAATTGCAAATTAAATTTTATCTTTACACGCCTGACATTTTATCTGTCGAAAAAGGATACCAGTTTCAAAACGACACAAATACACTTAAGGTAAAAATATTTCTTTTTCTATTTACTTCCATTAACCGACTACCGTAGATAATGGAATTCGAAATTTCACCTGACTTACACGTTTTGAGGTGTCATGGCGCTGTAATAATTTAAAATGTCAATATTTAAAATTCTAATTATATTTAATTTTTTTTTTTTTTTAATATGTCATTCGATACACATTTTAAAGTACGATTACATTATCGAAAGGGGAATTCGAGATTTCACCCGATTTATACGTTTTGAGGTCTCCTGATTAGGTTTTCTTTTGCATCGCAATAGTGGAATTCGAGATTTCAGCTTATTTACACGTTTTGAGGTCTCCTGAATGGGTTATCTTTTGTATATCAGCTACTAATTAAAGTGTGGAAAGTGGAATTAGAGATTTCACCTGATTTACACGTTTTGAGGTGTCCTGAATGGGATTTCTTTTATATCTCAGCTGCTAATTAAAATAATTTCATAAGTAATACATTATTTGAAAGCTTTGTTAATTTGGAATTGAATAGTAGATTACAAAAATTCGATATTTCGACATTTCTCCTGATTTAAACGTTTTGAGGTCTCCTGAATGGGTTTCTCTTTTGTCGCAGTTACTAATTAAAAAAATTTCATAAGTAATACATCATTTGAAAGCTTTGTTGAGTTGAAATCGAACAGTAGATTAGAGAAATTTCTACCGCCAGATGGCGCTGAAATATTTTTAAATTACAATATTTCTATTTCTAATCATGATTAAATTTTTTTTAATGCGTCATTCGATACACATTTTAAAGTACTTTTACATTATCGAAAATGGAATTCAAGATTTCACCAGATTTACACGTTTTGAGCTCTCCTGAATCAGTTTTCTTTTGTATCTCAACTACTAATTAAAATAATTTCATAAGTAATATATCATTAGAAAGCTTTGTTGATTTGGGATCGAACAGTGGAATACAGAAATTTCTACCGCCAGATGGCGCTGTAATATTTTCAAATTTCAATATTTCAATTTCTAATCCTGATTAAATTATTTTTAATACATCATTCGAAAGATATTTTAAAGTTCTTTTATATTATCGAAAGTTTTCAGCAGATTTACACGTTTTGAGGCGTTCTGATTAGGTGTTCTTTTGCATCTCAGCTAATTGAGTAAGACCGTTCAAAATTGGTATACGTAGGTTAATTAGAAGGGGCTGAAAGGGTGAGGAAGATATAGGCGTGCACCGCGCGCGTATCCCTAACTTGCGCGCACGGGACTGCGCTGCCGAAGGCAGTGGGGACCCGGTTCGACTTTTTAACCGATGAGAAATAATTGTTTTAATTTTCTTTTCTTAAGAATAAAAATTTGATTTGAGAAGGAATACGTGCGCGCAGCGTGCGTATACTTTCACACGTGCGCGCGCAGCGCGCATGGATCTGCGCTGCCGAAGGCAGTGGGGACCTGGTGTGATTTTTTACCCGATCAGAAATAATTTTTTTAGGGGGCACGAAGTGTCAGGGAAGGAATGCGGGCGTGCAGCGCGTGTATCCTTTAACTTGTGCGCGCGCAGCCCGCATGGGACTGCGCTGCCGAAGGCAGTGGGGACCCGGGCCGACTTTGTACCCCATGAGAAATGATTTTTTTTTCTTTTCTTTTCTTAAGAATAAAAATTTGGTTTGAGAAGGAATATTTGCGCGCAGCGCACGTATACCTTCACATGTGCGCGCACAGCGCGCATGGGTCTGCGCTGCCGAAAGCAGTGGGCACCCGGTGTGAGTTTTTACCCGATCAGAAATGATTTTTTTTTTTTGGGGGAGGGGCGGCACGAAGCGTCAAGGAAGGAATACGCGCGCGCAGCGCGTGTATCCCTTAACTTGTGCACGCGCAGCGCGCACGGGACTGCGCTGCCGAAAGCAGTGGGGACCCGGCACGACATTTTACCCGATCAGAATTGATTTTTTTTTTAAATTTCTTTTCTTAGGACTAAAAGTTACTGTTAGTGATTCATTAATTATAGTGATTCATTTGAAAATACTGACCCGCTAGCGGGCGAAGCTCGCTAGTTTTATTAATAAAAACTGTCATGCATTGTATCAAATGTAATGAATTAGTTATTATTAATATATATAAATGCTTCTTGTTTATTAAATACCGCTATAAAATTTGTTTAATAAATACCAGTTCTCATTTTTTTTTTTAAGTTGTAATGTTAATGAATGATCACTTTAAATATTCGATATAATTTAGGGATTCTGCTGTCTTGGACCCTTTGAAGATTATTCAACTCTAGGTGGTAGGAAGGCATGGCGGACACTCCACCCAGGTCTAGGGATCATTGTCATCCAGCATTAACTGCCCCCCCCCCTTCCCACACACATGCACCACCACCATCCTAATCTAAGGTGGGATCTTGGCCTAGATTCCCAAAATTTAGATTCTCTGAATTTAGGCCTAGATCCCCAAATGTGGGTGTTCCACCAGTAGCTGGGAAGTTCTTCTCTACAAGTTGATAGATGAAGTGTGCCGGGTTCGGAACTAAGTAATGCTAGTCAGACCATCTGTGCGTAGTTTTTCGTAGTTTTCTCCGAAACTCACGTGAAAATGGGGTAGGGTCTCTCAGAAACATCCCTCACGTAGAGTAGCCCATCCAGGATCCAAGCCTAGGTCCTAGGTCCCTCGTGCTGCTTCAACACTAATAAGAAAACCGTAAAGTACTGTTCGTAAGTGTTTATGTCTAGATTTTCTAATATTCCAATTTTAATGCTGCCATCTATTGATCATTTTACATACTTTACTCTCTATAAGCTTATTATCAACGTTTCAAGATGACAATTCAATTACGTTTATTTTAGAGCACATGCCGACGCAAAAAATATGATCCTCATATAATATCTCTCCATTTCAAATAGCGGGAAAAAAAAAATATCTCTCTCTCTCTCTATATATATATATATATAGAGAGAGAGAGAGATTATAAATTGATTGAACCTGCAAAACTACATTCCACTCACTCTTTTATCACATTCTTTACCTCTTCCTACTATAATTTTGATAGCAACATTCGATTCTAAGTCGTTGTAGAGAATAGGCAGTGCTTGTATATATAAATGAAACAACAAACTACTATAATTATAAATAAATATTTTTAATTATGTAATAAGATTACATATATTTTTTATTCATTATATATTGTTATGTTATGTTAATTTGGTATTGTTTTAACTAATGACATTTTACAATAGACTGTTTCATAATTTTCGCAAATGAATTTAAAATTAGGCATATGGATACAAAAAGAAAAGAAGAAGAAGTACTTTATAGGAAGCAATTAATTAAAACTAACTTAATTGTTTACAAAATTATGCATGAAAAAATGCCTTAAATTCAGATTTTTAAATTATATATTTTTTCAGCTATGTGAGGCGCAATGTTTGGAAAATTAATAGTGAACAGTAAAGAAAAATAATAATACGAAAATCATAGTACAGAATTTATATGAGGGATCATTGAGCTTAAATACCATAGTTGAGTGGTACAGTGGTGTAAGTGTTACGGGTGGTTGCCTATAATTAGGTCCTAAGCCTGAGTGGAATGCTGTCCGGGTGGACAGCGTCAGTAGTTGGTAGTACAAATGTTATTTTAAAAAGCTGGTATGGTAGATGGGGCAAGTGCCCGGTTCGGTCCCAGGTTGCGTACGTCGACCTAGCAGTTTGGAGTTTTCTGTGGTTTTCTTAGAATCTCGTGCTGAATACGGGCTAGCACTCTTTAGAAAGACACCCGCGGAGGACACCCCGTCCACGGCCTAGGACTCACGTGTAGCCAATCAGCCTAATACCGAAAGCATCTTGTCCATATAAAGTATTATTTTTGGTTCTATATAAAATATGAATATCCATTGAAAAATTTTACACAATTTTCAACTTTGTATTTTTTTGTTTTTTCATATTTGTACAAAAAATTTTCTCATTAAAAAAATAAGAATGTGTGATATTTAGTATTAAACGGATTTCATATCTATAAGTCAATATATATCTGTGGCCCGTGTGTTGTGGGGAATACGGACGATTGACTGCTCTAGGATCCTAGGCCTGAGTGGGCGTGACCTCCATGGGAGTCTTTCTAAGGGGTCCTAGCCCGTGTGGTCCATAGGATTTAATATCATGAATTTAACTGTCAAAAAGATGTACAACTTCTGCTCTCGAGAATAATGCATTATTAATTTATAGTGCTGCCATCTAACTTTCATTTCTCGTTTTAAATAAAGTACATTGACTTACATAAAAAGAAAAATGACAGACACACAAATTCTGTTTATCGAGATATACTGATTCATACTAAGAACAAAAACATTATTTTAGAACGTATTTTTGTACAAAAATAATCTAGTGTGGCATTCACGCGACTTTCTCTTTTCCTTTAAAATTCAATACTACAAAAAGACAAATTGGATATTAAGGAATAAAATAACGAGCACTGTTATATAAACCTACGTTAAAAACAATTCAAATTAGGCTTCGGTTGTCAAATAATCTGTGTGAGGGAGGTTATCGCCCATCTTAACCAAATTTTGAATATTGTACCTACATTTAAATAGAATTCAAAGTTATTATTAATTTTAAAAGTTTATTCCAAATTTTTCAGACAACTTTCACCTGCACAGTTCCTTGAAACTTATCAATCTTGATCAAACTTTTCAAGAAACAACCTTATATTAACTTCAAAATACAACACTTCAATTGTCTAAAGTTATTTGTTTTTAAGTTACTCTGATAAGAGACATAGACAAAGATCAATCGTTTAAAATCTGACTTCAATATTAAATGAATCTCAAAACGTGTAAATATACAAAATACAAGGGATGAATATTTAGCTTTAAAATTAATTTATTTACCATATTGGTATGGGGAATTAATTTTAATACCTTAGCAGTGTTCCTAGACATGGTAAAACATTATAGTAAAGTACTTCCGCTTACATTCACTAAAAAAAAAAAATATTTTCGCCTAGCAATTGGCAGTTAATTTTTAAAAAGGTACAACTATAGTATTTCCCCACAGCTGAATTTGGCGATTTTTTTTTTTTTTTTTGGCGCCGATTTGAACGATAACGATGTCGTTCTGGACTGTTTGCGATACAATATGGCAGCCTGCATGCTATTTATTTTGGATTTATGATTTTATGATTTATGATTTATAATTTAGCTTATGATTTTATCTTTTATGATATATTATATATGATTTTAAATTTATGATTTAGACATAATCGCCAAAAATAAATCGCCAAATTCAGCTGTGGGGAAATACTATAGTTGTTCCATATTCCTAATCATAGTACGGAGACATGCCATCATAATTTTGATCCTCTGATGAGGAGAGGATTTTCGATATCCCCCAGAAGAGATGCGGTGAGAAAAGCCATGGGGGAAAACTCAAATTCAAAAAAGAATTCACTCACATGATCATAAACTTTATTAGATAAAAATATTTTTAAAAATAATAAAATATTAAATAAAAATTGTTTTGACATAGGTCAAAACATTTATTAAACTATTAAAAAAATTAAAATGGGCCAATTAAATGAAAAATTTAAATCTTTATTTAGTAATAATATATTTTAATTCTTAGGTATAATTTAAAATTTCTTAGTTTTGAGAAGAAATAAAATTTCGTATTCCGTTAAAAAAGTCCTCGAATAAATATGAGTCTAGTTCACTAATAAATACATTTTTAAAATAGTAAATATAATACATGAAAAAAATATACATAAAAAATGAAGTATGAAAATATATATATATATGAAAAATTTTCACAGTTACAGTTAAAGTTAGCAATACGGAGCTGTTAGAATTTAAGATTCTACAAAAATAGTTCTGAATGTTTTATAATTTTTTTTAAATATTGTTATGTAACATTGCAATTAGTATTTTATCTAAACATTTAATTTAATTTTAATTATCATTTAATGTTTGTGTAATAATGTACTCTTCATTATTAGAGACGTGAATATTATAAGTTCCTTATACCAAGTTTTGCTTTGTTTTTATGGCAACATGTTTTTAATATCATCATGGTACGATGGAATGGATGGATGTGTAAAATAGAATATTTAGCTAGTGTATCTGTATTCTATATATGATATGTAGAGCTGCAATTATCAACAGGGAAATAATTTCTCTTTGTACATCTTGACAAAATGAAATTGAACTAATAGAATTAATGTTTGCAGTTGAAGTACTACTTGCTTAAAATAGCGAATGAATATGCTGATAAAATGTTTCAGTTCTAAATGGATGAAAAAGATGCACAGAAAGATATTGTTTATAAATAATTTTCATACTAACAGAAAATCATTTGCATATCAAATCTAAATCAAATTTAAAGGAAAAGATTGTGTAAGTATCCTGCAAAATAATTTGTAAGTAGCTAAAAATATATCTATTTAAATTAATCGAAAATTTTTATAAAGATAGAAAAGGCTAAGATAAACCATTTCATTAATATATCTTATTATTATTATTATTATTATTATTTTCTAATATGAAAAACAGCAGGCGTAAGTTTTAAAACACTTTAAATGATTAGATTTATGATGAGTTTCGTGTTAATTTGAGTAAAGGTTTAGATAATAATTTTGACAGCGGTTTTGAATAAATATAGATATTTTATTTTATAACTTTATCGACAACTTATTTTTAAACCCTGAAAGAAACTAGAACATATAGTTTTCTATTTTACTTTAATTTACTCATACATGATGCACTCGGTGCATCCACAAATAACACAAATATGTTCATACTATATTTAAAACTGTTAGGATATGAAATCGAGGAAAAATATTTAAATCAAAACGTATAGGGCATTTTTTAAAAAATGAAAACAATCAGGTTATTTTAAAATTTTAAAAATTTTAAATAAATTTCAATACTTTTAATATTATATTTCAATACATATTATGTAAGCAAAATTTCATAACTCTAAAGCAGTAATCAAAAAACAATAACAAAATAAAAGCTTTATTAGATTAACATTTTTTTTAATGATTTTCCTCAAATTCTTATGTACTTACTGTCATTCACTACGGTATGTTTGTGAATCTCAACATAATTTAATTGCTGCCAATTTAAATTAGAAATATCAGTCGTATATCAGTCGTACAAATACGGTACCAAATGAAAGGGAAAATTTTTGTGAATCCGTTGGATTAAACAGCTTATTGATCGGACAACTAGATTTTTTAAAAATTAACTAAAGTATGAATTTTAGGTGGCAACTGCAGAAGATGGTATGGAAACCGTTAGGAGAAAAAAAAAAATCTGCTTCACCTTAAGTCACATGTTTTTGAAATGGGATTAAAAATTGCAGTTATCATTTTTTTTTTTTCTCACGAACACAAAAATGTAATATACAGCTTGTACCCCACAAAACCAACTTGCATTTCAAATTTCATCTTTTTTTTTTTTTTTGTTAATAAACAAAAAAGTTTTTTTTTCTTCTTTTTTAAGTTAAATTTTATTCTAACTTCAAAAAGATTTATGTGATATGATACATTAAGAATTTTGGTTTTTAAAGTTTTTTTAAAAAGATTATTTATTTATTTATTTTTTACTTTCTTCTATCTTCAATAGAAGAAAGTATTGGATTCGTAAAAATTTTCGTTTTCGGGTTTTTGATGGATTTACACGTTTTGAGAGCTGTAGAACACGATTTTACCATTTTTAGAAAATGTCTGTCTGTCTGTGTTTGTGTGTGTGTGACAAAATTTTGTGGCAACTGTATCTCTGGAACTACTGCACAGAATTTCATACAAATTGGTATGTAGTTGCACCTTGACATAAATTAGTGCCTATCAACTTTTGGTAAAAATCGTCTTACAGGTTGCGTTGCCATCACGCTTTTTCTAAATTTTTAACAGGGTGATATAGGGCAAAAATTTTCAAGATGGGTATCTTTCGAAAGGTCTCGTCAGTACCTTTAAAACGAATGGTTGAACTATAAATCTGTGATAATTTAAAACAAAGTTATCGATTTTTTTTACTTTTTACGAAACAAAACTTAGAAAAAAAATCTTTTTTTTTTTTTTTTCCTCTCCCCTTAATTGTATCAAACTCCCACGGTTTCCGTGTTCTGACAAACTTAAACTAATTTTTGCTTTTTTCCCCTAATTTTGTCAAATTCCTACGGTTTCCGTGTCTTGACAAACTTTAACATATTTTTGCATTTCCCCCCTAATTTTGTCAAAGTCACACGGTTTCCGTGTTTTGACAAACTTTAACAAATTTTCACATTTTACCCAAAATTTTGTCAAAGTCCCACTTTTTATTTTTTTTCTCTCCCCTTAATTCTATCAAACTTCCACGGTTTCCGTGTTCTAACAAACTTAGAATAATTTTCACATTTTACTCAAAATTTTGTCAAAGTCCCACTTTTTTTTTTAATTATTGTTACTGAGTGAATTTGTATAGGAAAATATAGAAGAAAGTCTCGTGGTGGCCACAACATACTAGTTTTAATATTCTGTTGATTTATTTTTCTTTTTACTTTCTCTAACTCATATAGAGAAAGTATTGTTTTTGGATCAAATTTTCGAAAGTGAGTTTTTGTTATATTTACACGTTTTGACGTCCCCTGAATCCGAAAATCCTCCTTTTAGCGGTTGATCTGTCTGTCTGTTCTCAGCCTATCTCAAGAACAAATAGCAGCAAAAAATCCAAACTCGGTATTCTAAATATGTACCAACACTAAACTTTTCATTAAGATCAAGCTAATGGTTCGTGTACATAGAACCACCCAAAATAATTTAAATACATTACTTCTATAGGGGAAAATTGCAAGTAAGTACACTTTAAGATCGATAGACTGCCTTAAATAAGACGGAATGAACATTATATATATGCATAAAAACATGTTTTGTGTAGATTGTGATACAGAAACCATTCATTATTCGTTTACATGACTACCCGAAGTATTTGGATATATTGGAGGCTGTAATGGAAATTGCTAGAATTCTAATCCATTTTGTGTTAGATATTTTTCCTGTAAGACTAAATTTCAGAGCATAATATTTTTTAAAGTGGATATTATTTATAGATAATATACTGGGCTATCCAAAATTGAGCCAAACGTTCTTTTCTATTGAATGTAATTTATCGAAGTGCTTTGCTACATTTTACAATGTCGACAAAAAGTGATCAGAAAGAAAAATAATTTTTTCATACCCATACTGTAAACAAAGTATTTTTTGAAGTTCCATTTTCGACTGTGATTTTTTGTGTTATATCACGTTTTGAGGTGATCTGCTTATGAAAGTCCTGTTTTTAGCGGTAGGTTTAGTATCTATATCTGACATCAGTATAACTTAAAAAGAAATAACTGTAGGAAACTCAAATTTGGTATTTATATATTCGTATTAGGTTACCACTTAAAATATTGATCAAAATTTATATAATTTCATAAGTATATACTTTTAAGTTTTACTGAAATATTAATGTAATATTAAATGAAATATTTAAAGCACAAAATGAAAATTTCTTCCTTGCATGTGTACATGCTAATTTAATTGCCGATAAATAATAGTAACAATTAATTTAAAAATTTATTACACAAGTACAGTCGGTAACAAAAGTATCCGATCACTAGCAAAAATTCCTATATAAATATATCTTAGTCAGTCTAAGAGCATGATTCGACAAGGATTTATAAAACAAAACAGTATTAACTCTACTTTTTTTATATAGGAATTTTTGCTAGTGTTCGGATACTTTTGTTACTGACTATATACTTGCATTTAATACGTATTATAAATTGCAATTATGAATAAATTGCACTTAATTTTTCGGATTATTCAATCCATTTTGTGTTTTTTCTAATGTATTACAACTTAATCTTAGTAAGAGAAAGAAAGAGAGGGGGGATGTTTTGCAGTAGGGATAATAAGCCAAGTATGGAAAAGAAAAAGTTGGAAATGAGCCAAGTGTATAAACCAAACGGATCTGACCGTTTCGCTCATCACGTGACCGACGAAAATAAACTCGTTTGTATAGAAACTTCAGTATTGAATGAGCACTCTAGTAAGATTTATGCTCTAGGGATGTACGCTCTTATTTAAAAAAATTTGCACTTTCTCTTGTTTCGCCGTGTTTTTTTTTTTTTTTTTTTCTGACAATTTTTTTTTTCTTTGCCTTTGCTTATTTTTAACTGCCTTCATATGACTAAAATAAGTATTCAAATGTTATTTATTGTATTAATTTTTAATTTTATATTAACATATAATATTTTCATGGGTGTACATAACTGATAACTGGTACCACAAAAAGTCATCAAAACCAAAAGTGGACAGCTCTGTCAATTATTGGCACATTTTATTTTATTTTATTTTTGCCAGATCCAGTAGTGAAAACATCTTAGTATTTCCCAAATTCGGAATATGAAAATTCCCTTCACACAAAATTTGACCGAAATACTTTAATATATTCCCCCCCCCCCCCATCCCTTCTTTTAGAGGGTTGGTTGGCTTTTTGAGTTTAACGTCGCACTAGTACTGCGCTATGTGTAATTAGCGACGTTCTGGGACTCACCCCTAAGGATGGTTCGGAGCATAAATATAGTAATAAGACATAGATTGATCATCGAGGGGGAAAAAAGTGATTCCTTTTCACTTGGAGAAAATGGCCATCTTTCTCCAAGTGAATACATACTGATAATTTAGCAAATAAAATTTATGAATAACTTATGTACTAAAGGTGAATGAAAAACTGCAGGTACTCATTTTTCTTTCTTTTCTTTTCTTTCTTTTTCTTTTTTTTTTTTTTTTTTTTTTTTAATAATGTAATCAAAAATATTTAACTTTACTAGTTAGTCGTAGGGCGACTAAGGCGCCCGTTGAAAAATGATCATTTCATTTTATTTATTTCCCACTTCAAATAATTCATTTGCCAGTAATTTGCCTGTGCGAAATTTCCGCACTTTATTTACCTCTTCTTTACCTTTAAAATTAAAATTTATTATTATTATTTTATAGATGTCATTTTTTAGATCATCACGACATCATATAGACGCAAATTTGATATTTGATAATTTTTTTTTTCCCACATGAAAGCATATTTCGTTTTATGATGGGGGAAAAAAAATGGTAACAATTAAAAATTTAAATGTCTATTTTCACATTTTAATTAATTTTAAAAAATCTAATCAAAAATTCTTTACAAATAAGGTACCAAATGAAAAGGGCGATTTTTCTGAATCTGTCAGATTAAACAGCTTATCGATCGGACAATTAGATTTTTTTAAAATTAACTAAAGTACGAAAATTAGGTGGCAACTTGCGTTCACACACGGACAGAGTCCAAGGAAATCTCTCAACCTTTTTAAGCGTGACAGAATCAGTCAGTGATGAGCGTAACTATATATGCTGATTATTCTTCTCTTTTAAGTTAAACTTTTTTAATATATTAAAACTAACGAGCTTTGCCAGCGCCACTGCTAACTACATTTAAAAGAATTTTAAAAATTCTGTATTACTTTGAAAATATTAAAAAAAAAAAAAAAGTATTCCATCAAATATGAAGACTGTAATTATTTCATAATAAAAACAAAGCAACTGATTATAAAAATTATGTTTTTCATAAATTAGTCAAATATAACTTATTTATGAAAACTTATTCCATTTCCTTTCACATATTTATTAGTACAACTGAAAGCCAGGCAATACATCGGCATTTTGGAAATTCGTCAACATTCTATTCTATTACAATTGCCGATTCTCAATACCGACTAATGGCTGATGCCAAAAAAAAATTTTCGGCATCAAAAATCTTTGCTCGATAATATGGGGAAGATAGATGTATATAAATTAAATTACTATATCTATGGTCCAGAGACATGCCATCACAATTTTGATCCTCCACGGAGGGGATTCTTTTTAGAAATGACATTTTTGGAAATGACAAGAATTCAAGTAAATATTTCAATGAAGTGACTAGTGTTGGTACTTATATGATTGTCACTGTGACTGTGATTAAAATATTACTAACAAATTAACAGTCGTTATTTTTTAATTAATTTTATTTATTTATTTATTTTAAAGAGAGAGAGATATTTACATTCTTTGGAAATGACATGGAGAATTTAAGCAAATGTTTGACTGAAAGATTGACTAGCCTTGGTACTTATATGATTGTCACTGTGACTGTAATTAAAGTATTATTAGCAAATTAAAAGTCTTTATTTTTTATTTACTTATTTATATTTATTTTTTAGAAAAAGATATATTCACGTTTTTGGAAATGACATGTAGAATTTTAAAATGTTTCAATGAAAGACTGGCTAGCCTTGGTACTTATATGATTGTCACTGTGAATGTGATTATATTACAACAAATTAAGAGTAGTCATTATTTATTTATTATTTATTAAGAGAGAGAGATATTTACATTTTTGGAAAGGGCATTAAGAATTCAAGCAAATATTTGAAGGAAATGGTTATGTTACTTATATGATTGTCACTGTGACTGTAATTAAAGTACTATTAACAAATTAAGAGTCGTTAAAAATAAATAAATAAATAAAAATAAATGTGTTTTTGAAGCTGTTTTTTCAGAAATAAATTTTTTCAGTTTTTGATACATGTTTATATATTTTTCATTCTTTTAAATGATTGATGAAACAGAAAATTTTTTTGATGATTAACTATACATTTTCAATCAGTTTGCATTTCATTTCGTCTTTTTTTTTTTTTTTTTTAATTTTCAAGGTGTCCACCACTGAGTTTTGAGGTGTCCACTACTGTTGGATTTTAATCTCTCTGTAAAATTAATTTTTCGAATATAAAAATAATTCATTTAGCATTTTACGCAGTGCGATCATGCGCAGACAAAGTTAAATTAGGTATAGATTATTCTTTATAGTTACAGCTTATAAATTTAAGATAATTATGCCTAATATAGCCAAAAAATTTCCTTAAAGTGTGCACTACTGGTGCAGTTACTCTCTCTATATTTTTTAGCCGAATAAAATATATTGGCTGTCATTATAGCATATAATTTCCAATTAATTACCATTTTTCTAATGTTATTGATTATTGTTCTCTTAATTTAAAAGTACTACAATAGCAATGAAACAGAAAATAATCTTAATTATGTAATTAATCTTGATTAGTTCAATGAAGGTAATTCAATATTTTTATTATATTCAAAATTACTCAAATGAAATTTATATTTTGTTTCATATAAAATAACAGTAATAATAATTGTAAATTCAGAAAATAATGATTAAAAAAATTAATTTTGTTTATCTACTTAGAGAGCGTTTAAAGCTATGTTTATTTTAAAATTAATAAACACACGAGAATAAAATTCTTAAACTTATATTTTATTGCAAAAATTCCAAGGGCTAAAAAAATGTTCAATGACAATGCTAACGTACATAATGTACATAATTAAATAAAAATGAAAGGTACATTGGTGAATATTAAAAATATAAATAATTCCATCAAAGTTGTATTCCTTTAATTTGTAGTCTAATTATGTAATCACGTCACATACATTTAAAATATGAAAATTGAAATAATACAAAGCTTGAGGTTGAGATCGTAGCAATATATAAAATAAAGATAAAATCATAAATATTTTTCTTAATCAAACAATCAAACTAGATATCTAGATACATATTTCATTTTTTTAATTAATGTTTTACAGGTTTCAAAGTAATGATGAAACGCTAACATTCTAAAATATTTTTAAAAATCATCAATGGTTATATTAATAATTAAAATCTTGACTTAAAAGTAAAATCAGTAAACAAAAAAAAAATCAATACTAAACATTTTTATGAGAAGGCAGACGATTTTGCCGAATAATACTTTTCATTTCGATGATGAAACAGATAAATACCATTATTCAATCGATTGGAATTTCAAATTTGAATCGAATATCATTCATTTCATTCAAAATTTGGAATAAAGAAGTTATTGCGACACTACAGATTCAGCATAAGGTTAAAAGTTTTAACAAAAAATACACAGAAAATTATTATGTTGGATACAAATGACTTTTTGTTGATGTACGGTGACGATGATGAGGTCATAAATTAAATAGTATGTTCTAAAATAAAGGAGTACGTATATCACATTCGCTGGTAAGTCATCATACGACACTTTCTTAATCCTATGGCTTCAGCGTAAAATTTAGGAAATCTTCGCACCATTGTTGATCTTTTTCTTGCGTACAACACAGCAAATACGCACTGTCATCTCGTGTGACTTTTGCACATTTTTCACATGTGTTTCTTCTATGAGAACCAGGTGAACATCGGACTAGTGCTTCATCTACGGGTAACGTCGCTGTCCGATGAACTAGTAGAAGAATTACAACAGAACATAAGATAAGGTGTCGCATCGTTAACGTTGAAAAGTTGCCCATTTTTATGTTGAAGACTGAAAAGAGAAATCGAATTGTGTAAGTATACATTATACATATTTATTAATTAAAATATTAATATAGTTTTATTAATTAAACATATATTTATTAAGTAAAATATTTATTATTATTATTATTATTATTTACTTATTTCACCAGGAAAATATGTAGGCTTAAAAAAGATATTGTTAATAAGCTACACTTAATAAATTGTAAGAATTTTCTTCTCTTTCACATTATAATCTAATTCCAAGATGCATTATGTTGTAATGTACAGCTATTAATGTCGTTTTGTGCAATTTTATTTTACCGCAGACTCAAGTAATCCGCAAAATCTCGAGAATGGGGTGGATGTGAGTTACTTCAATTTTAATACACCAACGCATTTGAAATCTAATAAATCTTATATAATATTAAGAAAAGGCCTCCCGAACCCTGTCAGGTACGACCACTCCAAGAAAAATTTTCTGGACTGCGATTTTACTTTGATAAAATGGATGTCATGTTATATCAGGTTTTAATTCGTTATACAAAACATATCGTTTTACCGATCGCTATAAAAGTTGGTACACTTATTAATCAAAGCAAAATGTATCTAACGCCGTAATTTTTAAGTTATTTTTTAACAATAATTTAAGCTTTATCATAAGACTAAGGGAAAATGATTAGTGAAGTTAAAGGAAAAAAAAAAATTACTAATAGGTGAAAATATGACGTTTGATACGTTGAATGGTGCTTTATTGGGTCTATAAAATGTTGAGTGCAAGTCAGAATTTTCAGAATTGTTTCTATTTAGGCAATATTCTATACATAAAGTATATCAAATATTAATTTATGTTATTATTGTTATTATTATTATTATTTAAATATATTTTTAACATTATGTAAACTTAACTATTTAGCTTCTGATAAGATTAAACACCCTATTTCCACCTGGTGTAAAATTTGTTAACTAATTCTTTATATATATATATATATATATATATATAGCGTTACAAATCTGTAAACAATTCTTAGTTATTTTATGTAAATTCCTAGTTCGTTTTCGCGTTAAAATAGCTAATTTTCCCTTAAAAAAAAAAAAAAAAGCATTAAAAAGCTCCAATAATGAGTTTGGTGCCAAACTTGGCGACTTTTTTGGCGAGAAAATCTTGTTATCGATATACCAAAGATGGAAGCTGTAACATAATTGGCTAACGAGATACAAACAGTTTCTGGAATTTTATACATTTTCCTTCGCGGGTATTTAAGGAGCTGCTTCACGCCAAGTCAGTCAGTCTCAGTTTAGTTTCGCCAAAGCATTTGCTAGATAAAGAGCTCTGAGCCTCTTTGGGAATACAGTCGCATTGCTGTATGTTAATGTTTTGATACAATTTGTACTGTGACTTTGCTGTTGACAGCTGTTATTTAAGCTGTGTTTACTAGTGAAACTGAAGTTGATACCTGGTTTATACACTTGTATTCTTCTAGAATTTTCTGTAAATAAAGTTTACAGCACCTGCAAGATTCACTTTTCTTTCTCCGAGAATTCACGAACCCCCAAGCATGCAACAATATATATATATATATATATATATATACAGTAAGTTATCAAATTATTTGATTTTTTTTACATTTTTCCGATTTTCTAAAAAAATACTGAACAAAATGGTCCGAGACTTCAGACATGCAAAGAACATTTTAAAAAATCACATTTTCCACTATCGATTTAGTTAAGAGTGTAGTTAGGGGACCAACCACATATTGAAGAAGAAGGCATCAAATACTTTGGATCACCCTGTATCATAAAAAGCTATAAATGACTTGTAACTTTAACACATTGTTGCACATCTATATATAATATTTAGCAAAAGAACAAGCTTGATTTTGGGTATTTTCCAGAGGTGAAATTTCATAAGTGGTTTTACACATGTTGCTTATTTAATTTGAAGATCCAGTTATTTCAATCACGTTGCAAAACTTCTGTTTCGTGAAAAACCCCTTATAAACTCACAAATATTGGTAAATAAATAAAAATATATTCGCGTTTTCCAAGCCTATAAGGGGTTTTTCAGAAAAAAGAACTTTAATACATTGGTTTTGTAACCTTGCACCATTTTAAATATTTCTATAGTTTAAAAATAAATAGTTACTCGTGTAACCCCCATTCTTTCTTCATACGTGTCAAGTACGTTACATTAATTGATACCGTAAAAAGAATTAATTTTGCAAATCTTTAGTTAGTTATTTTATTACCACTGTCTTGTGTTCAGTGACCGGGTGTTGGTTACCGTTTAGATACAATCAATTATCGGCTATCATATGTCATTATATAACATTTATTGTAGTTTCCTCTGCCTTTTACCGTTATTATAAAGCATACCTAGTTTTTTTTTTTTTTTTTTTTTTTTTTTTTGTAAAAATTTATTGCCTTACAACTATCTCTCATAGATTCATACTGAATCTTACAAAGAACCAAAATATCCACATGTGATTTTTTTTTTTTTTTTTTTTTTTTTTTTTTTTTTGGGGGGGGGGGTGTCTAGACAATGAGAAACTGGATATTAATACGCAATTTTTATATTAAATTCAGATTAAGGACTCTTTATTACTTTTCTTTTATTGTTAAAAAATGCATTTCATTTCATTTAAACCTATTCAAATTAAATAGAAATTGATTTATTTAGCTTCAAATAAGTTTTGCTTTTAGATGGAATGGTAATTTCATTATGAAGATTTCGTGAATTTTCACTGAATTTTTAAAAATAACAATTATAACTTATTTTTGCGAGAAACTTTTTAGGTCAATAAGATTTTAAATGTTCAATGGGAATTTAAATCTATTTCTTTGCCAAAATTGCATTACTCTTTTTATCCAGGTTCTTTTTTATAAAATTGAAAGCAGGTACAATTATTTTAATGTAATAAAAATATTTAAAGCTGAGTTTATTTCAAGTTGATGATAAGCAGATAATCTGCAAGAAATATTTACCTTTAATATTGATAAGGAAATGTAAAAGATAACTTACGATGAAAAAATGCACAGAAGCATGTAAGTATCAATCAGTTACCATCGCGCAAAAATATCTGAATTGCGATGCTTAAGGTCCGTATCACGCTTCAATCACAAGCATACTTCCTATCAAATTTATATTTTGTACAATGATCTAAAAAATATTATGATTAGCGTAGTTCGTAATGCAAAATAAAAAATATGGGGAAATCGATATCTCACGTTATTAGATAACTTAATAGAAATGCTAAAGTGTTTTTCATTATTTGATAAAAAAAACATGTTTTTATAAAATATTTTATGAATATTTTATGTTTTCTAGAAATGTTAGTGTTTTCATGAAATGTTAATGTTATGTTTTCTTGAAATGTTAAATATCCTAAACACCATTCGACCACTTTTAGAAAATTTCTGTGTGTGTGGAGGGGTGGGGGGACAGAATTTTGCGTACGTGTAACTCATAAACCAATGAACGGAATCTAACCAAACTCGATATTTAATTGGATATTGATTTAATTTGATGCTGATTAGTTTTTCGGATATATCGCCCAGTAGATCGCTCTGCTATGCTCCAATTTTCTTAATTTAAGGGAAGGTTATATCTCAGCTTGTATGTAGTGTATAAGTGCACAAAACTTTATATGCATGAGGTTCATGATGAAAAATTAAGCTAATTCAAATTAGGTGCATATCAACCGACAGGTAGAGCTGCTATGCTGCAATTCAACCCCGGTTAGAAGACAATGCCTTAGCTACTTTGATACGCTCCTTTTATAAATGCACCAAACTTGTTATGTGAGACAGACATCATGAAAAATTATACTTATTCTGTTTGGGTGTATATCGAATCACAGGTGGCGCTGGTGTCATGAAGATTCCTTGATTTTTCAGATGGATATTTCTCAGTACCCACTGATTAAAAGTACACCAAACTGCATATTTAAAATCTTTATACAGTGAATTTAAAATGATTAATATCTTACTAATTAACTGATATGTGGCGCTGTTATATATAATGATATAAATAAGGTTTCGTTATGGCCACAGCATGTTAGTATTAAAAAAGTGTAAGTATAAAGCTGGGACAAGCATTTATTGATGTGAATTTCTAAAAATGCATTTTCTATGCTGCCATTTTATTAAAATTTTGAACAATTAAATAAAAAAGACAAGTTAAAGTGTATTCTTATAAATCTGACATCTCGTTAAAATCACATAATATTGATTATCTGTAATTTGTTTTATTCGATATTCAGCATTTATTTAATATTGTAAAACATTGAAAACATTGAACTATATGAAATGCACATACACTTTGCATTCAAATGCATTCTGCGATTGCTTATTATTAATATTTTTGGTTGTATTTCGCGAATGAAGTGCATGAAAAAGAATACTCTCGGGTTATTAGAAATTAAGTAATTGTTAAAAAAAAAGTAAAAAAAATAAAAAAAAAGTAAAGAAAGAAAGAAAATTAAACTCAGTTTCAAGAAGTTAGTTGTTTCGTTTTTAAACATGAATATTGCTTATAAATAAAAGCATTTTTTTTTTTTTTTACTTAATAATAATAATAATACTTTCTGTTAAAATTTAAATAGAGAAGTTCTAGAATACAGTTAAGAATTCGGGTGGTAGTCTCATAGAATAGTGATAGTTTTGTAAATTACGTTTTTTTTTTTTTTTTTTTTTTTTTTTTTTTACATACGTATATTACCAGCAACACATTAGAAAGATGAATGATTATTCTGTTGTAAAATATTTTAACGTTTTCTCATTAATTAACCCGTTAGCGCCCAGTGTCCTCATTTAATGACAGCTAATAAAGTGGCACATATGTATTTTTTATGGTTTCTTGGAAGGATTTCTGCTTTTTAGTGACAGTTTATAGCGTCACTCTAAATGATACCTGAAAGTTTTATGTGCCTACAATTAATTATTATTCCATAATTTGGATAGTCATTTTATGATGTTTCATTCGTCGCACATATATTTACTTTTGCGCAGGTATACTAACTTAATTTATTGAAATTTTTATTTTTCCGACTGAGTGAAAATAATGCCTGGACCGGGAGTTGAATCCCGGATCTTTGACTTACAAGGTCAAGGCTCTACCAATTGATCTATCCAGGCCGACAAGCGGTCGGCATTACTCACTCAGACAACCTTTTAGGCAGAAGATCCGGGGTTCGACTCCCGGTCCAGGCATTATTTTCACTCAGTCGGAAAAATAAAAATTTCAATAAATATTATTTTCTTCCAATCAGTTGATTGTGTGATTTTAATAAAAAAAATTATACTAACTTAAATCAAGTTGAATAATAATATATATTATAATACTTTACTTTCGAGATCTTTGTCAACATATAATAAGAAATTAATCGGTTATCTCAAAGTTTTCTCGCTAGAACACTAAACGTCAAGAAATAAGGATAGGCTTTAAATTTAAAACTATCAGAAGAATTGTTTAAGTTAATATATTTTACTGTCAGTTGTCTATATTAATTTAGAAGTGAAATAATATCCGCTAATAACATTTTGCAAAATTAATTCGGACGTTAACGGGTTAGCTGTCAAAAGTTTTAAACGGTTATATGATAATGTTAATGATAATAATAATAATAATACGGGATTAATTATTAAAACTGAATAGAACTAAATTAATTATTAAAATTGAATAGAACTAAATCCGCAACCCTTTTTCAATAAAAATTTTATCTGCAAATATTGTTATTATTTGATAATTAAAAAAACACTTCTTAAAACCTGCAACATTTTTATAATACAATATTTAAACATTTATGTTGCAAATGCATTTCAAAAATGATTCGAATACAATTTATACGATAAATAAATATCCGAAATTTGATTTTCTACATAAAAATCTTTCTGAATACTCAAAGGGAAGAGTATGATACATAAAGAACTAAAAAAATGTATAAACGTGCAGTAAATAACATTATTTTAAACCAATTTAGAATAGAAAATTTTTTTTTTCTTTTTTAATTAAAAAAAAGCTTTTATAATAAGTATATCTTGTATCGTAAAATATATATAAAATTTGATAACAAAGTTAAAAAAAATTAAATAAACAAGATTGATAGTTAATACCATTTGCTTTATAAAAATCATCTTTCTCTTATCTTGATGGTAATGATTTTCTTTTATCTGCATGACAATGAAATCTTAAAGAAATCGTATTTTTACTTATCTTTATAATTTTCACTTATCTTAATGACAAGATAGAGAGAAAAAAAATTATATTGATATACTGATAATTTCTTCTATCATGTTAATGTTAATTTTTTTATTCCGTACTTCTTCTTCTTCTTCCTTTTTTAATGCTCCAATTCAACGTTAATTATTGAACTCTGACATGAATATTTAATACAATTAAAAAAAAAAAAAAACTGTCAAAAAGATTTGATATTAGAATGATTTAAAAATTGGGTAAAGTAAGTATTAAAGTGTAGCAGAACATCGCGTATTTCCTTTGCAAAATTAGAAAATAATAAAATCGTACTTTTCTGAAAAAAAAAAAAAAAAAAAAACTGCTTGAAAAATATTTAGTTGTGCATTCTAAACCTTAATGTCGAAATAAATTTATGGAATGTGTGATTTCTTCACATCAGAATCTTCTTTTATACTAATAGAAATAAAATACTTGAATAGAATAAATTTCTAAAATTTAATACTATTTTAGTAAATACTTTAATTATTTTATAAAATATTGTAGGTTTAAATTTTCATAAATTTATGTATTTAACAGTAAGTTTATAAAACTAGCTTTTCGTTGCTTGCAAAAGTTCGCTAAAATATATAAATTTGGAAAATAAAATACCGATTTAACATATAAAGTTAACATATTTTAAATTTGTCTAAAGCACCATAATAATACAATGTCATTTTAATCTCATGCTACTGCAATAACAAGTTGCCGTTGTTTTTATATATGTAAGTTCAGACTAAACAATACATTATAAGAAAAATACTTTAAAATTACGTAAAAATTATTTTTCATTTTCATTTTCTGTTGCTTCTTTATATATTAGATCTCGATTGTTTTCCAAAGGCAATGACATAAAAACAAATTATGTATTATAAGGGGTAGAAAGAAGGCCTATTCGTATAATGTAATGATACTCTAGTAGAATCGCACAATACATTAGCAAAACAGAATAATATGCATTCGAGAAAATGTCCTGTTATATATGCGTCTACAAGAGTACATTAAGGTTTAAAGGAACAGGGGTGAACTGTTAACTTCTTTTCAAGTAGAAAAGATTAAAATATATTAGAAATAGAATTTATCCTGCTAACAGTTAAAGTGTCGATTTTAACACACAAATTTCTCTAAAAATTGCTATTAAACTTCATTCTTTTTATTCCTGTGTGTTATTAGCAACCATATTACCGGCAGCGATGATGTCCTTAAATTTCAAATCTCCTATGCATATCATAAAGAATTACACATATCCAACTCAGCAATCAGACAATTACGGAGTTCTGTTAAATACTTTCTCTGGAGTATCTTGAGATTTTTTGCTTTTAAGAAGGTAAATAAATATATTTTCAAAAATAGGCAAGACTTCTGTTCGAAGGCAAACGCTTTTGACCGAAAGTTTCTTCTAAAGTCCATAAAATATTTGCAAACATGCTGTATACATATCAAAGATAGAATTGTAATTAAAGGAGCTGACACTCACCAGTAGAATTAAGGAAAAGTGCTCGATCCAAGGGTAATGACAAGAAGGTATTATCCTGCGATCGCATCAGACTTATTCTATTCTAAGGACAGAGAGCCGGGTGAATCCCAGTTATAAAGAGCTCGCGCTGACGACATAGATTCGATTACAAAACGTAGATAAGGATTACTCTTTGATCTCAGATTCATGGAGCATCATCTTTGCTCACCGCACCCCGAGTTCTGACCTCTTCATGTTTGATTGAACGTCATCCCCCTTGTGAATATAGATATTTTAGTGCAATAGGTATTACGAAAACTTCTGATCATCCTGCGTGCACGTTGTGAAAAAATAAAAGTAAAATGTCATTTTGGAGAGAAAAAAAATCAATTTCGATTTACATCGTTGAATGTGGTTCAGAAAAATTAATTTTTTCGAGATATTAAAGTTTAACATCTTACGAAGCATCATACTAAATTAAATTACGTTTTGTGCAGAATTATACATCTATTACTTGGAAAACAAATATAGGCTTCAAGTTTTTTAACTTTATATTGGTGTAATTTATACTACATATAGTATAAAAATGTTATGTGGTTGGAGTTATATATATATATATATATATATTAATTACTAATATTATATTTTACGAATTTTAGAAATAAATCAACACTGAGAAACATTATAATGCGTAACACAAAAATTACTTTAATATTAATTCTTTACCGAGAAGGCCCACCAGCAGCCGAGCGGTACTGCGTTTAAAGCTGATAGACGTAAGATGCCGGATTTGATCCCAGGTCACTCTGGCCGACCTAGTCGTTCGAAGTTTTCTGTAGTTTTCTGCGAAACTTGCGTAAATACGGGCTGAAACGCCTTAGAAAAAAAAATAATAATAACCTGAGGGCACACCCCCTCAAACCTAGGACCCTAGTGCAGTCAGTCAGCCTTAATCCCACAACCCAACCCTTTACCGAGAAAAAAAAGCCTTTTTTTAGTACAATTCTAATTTTATACGACTTTTAATCATAACGCATATCCTGGTAAATTACAAATTTTTTTGAGAATAACTGAAATTTTTATATAGAATATTCAATTAACAAATAACCAATCACAGAAATTTATAATGTAAAACCTATTGAGTATCGACTCTTTAATGTTCTTAATTTTTTCAGTTTTTCTTTTATTTAAATCAGGATTGACTCGACCTAATATTTCAACCCACTATTTTCAATAAAATTAATTCTCTGTGAAAAACTATTGCAATTAGTGTCCTACATGTGCTTTTCACTATTTATTATATTTCAGGTATTTCGTCTATTTTCTGCATCGTGATGCATTTTTACTTTCCGAACACTATAGTGAGGAAAGTATTGTAATCATGTCAAAAATCCGAATTCGAGATTTTGATGTTTCTATACGTTTTGAGGTCCCCTGAGTCCGTTTTCACTATTTTTACGATGATGTATGTATGTGTGTGTGTATGTGTGTATGTGTGTATGTGTGTATGTGTGTATGTCTGTGGGTGAACACGCTAGCGTCTAAACGCTTTGTTCGAATAACCTGAAATTTGGTACGTATATTGTAAGTCACCATAGTACGAACCCTATAGATTTTGGTGAATCTAGCACTTATAGTTTTTTTACAGGGACACAAAGAAAAATTCTTTATCATTATGGCCTATGGGAGCAAAATCTTAAAAGTGCGATAGCATCTAAACGCCTTATTCAATTGAGCAAAAAATTTATACACATATTATAGGTCACAAATACTCAATCTGTATAGATTTTGGAGAATCTAGCACTTATAGTGTTTTTACAGGGACACAAAGAAAAATTCTTTATCATTATGCCTATGGGGCCAAATTTTTAAAAGTGTGATAGCGTCTAAACACCTTATTAATCTGAGCAAAAAATTTTTACACATGTTATAGATCACAATTGAACTAACTGTATAGATTTTGGTGAATCTAGCACTTAGTTTTTTTACAGGGACACAAGGAAAAATTCTTTATCATTATGGCCTATGGGACTAAATTTTTAAAAGTACGATAGCATCTAAACGCCTTATTGAATTGAGGTGAAACTTTATATGAGTATTATAAATCACTGTTGCACTAACTATAAGCATTTTGGTGAATCTAGCATTTATAGGTTTTTACAGGGACGCAACGAAAAATTCTTTATCATTATGATCTATGGGCTCAAAGTTCAGTAGCGTTAAATAAAACATCGTGTAATAGATGGAGAAAAATACTCAAACACTCTATTATGGTTTTCTCTCTTTTGTTTGTTTAACAACTCCTCTTTCTTTACTTTATCTACAAAACTGTTAATTACTCAATGTTCGGAAAGTCGAGTGGAGTCACTCCAGATTTTTTTTTTTTTTTTTTTCAGTTTTTCGTTAACGTAAAGTATATTAGGATTGGCTCGACCTTGTATATTATCAAAAAAAGCACTGTTTCTGTTATTTTGATTAAAATTATTTTTTCAAAATAATAATAATAATAATAATAATTGTACAATTAGTGTCCGATATATGTTTTCTTTTAATGTAAAGAATTTCCGGTATTTCCCTATTTTTTATAATATAATGTAAGTTTCTTCAAATTTTCTTTAACGTAACGTATATCAGCATTGACTCGACCAATATGTCATCAAAATAACACTGTTTCTGCTATTTTCATTAAAACTAGCTAGTAGTTAGTTTGAAAAATCTATAAAAAAAAAAAAAAAAAAAAAAAACATGAAATTAAAAAACTAGTATTTTGTGGCCATCACAAAATTTTTACTATATTTTTCTCTACAAATTCATGCAAAATATATTATAAAATAAAATTATTATTTATCGAAATTATTCTCCAGGGTGAATACGGACGAATTTCCTCGTAGAAAAACAATATTAAAGAAAAACAAGAAAGAAAAATCATGCAGAACGCATTGATTAGTAACATTTTCCAACTGTACGTAATTGTTGTATCGAATAACTTTTAATATTCTATGCCTACGTTATCACACAACAGACAGAAGGACTGAAAAATATACAGATAGACTAATTGATTGTAAAATTACTCTTAGGCATTTTGGAAAGTGTTAAAAAGGCTTAACGAAAAAGAAAATGCAGCTATTAGATTATAATTACAGCTTTTGATCTCTCTGAATATTTTAGTTTAGCCTTGTAAATCAGAAAGTTAATCATATCATATTCTATAGAAAACATTATTTTAGAATATAAACAATACATTTCAATATTTTTATGATTTTTACAGCAGAAAGATTTTTAAATATAGCTTTCTAAAAATTCTGTCCTAAAACGTAATGCATTGGCATTTTTTTTGTTGTTGTTGTCCCTGTAAGCAAACTAGTATACAGAACCAATTAATGTCATTTAACATTCTATAAGGAAAATATTTATAAAAATAACACTCATAGAACACAATGCTTTCGAATGCTTTTGGGTGTCCCTGTACACAAACCAAAAGAGATATTCACTCCATTTTCAATATGGAACATCCGATAGTGAACTTCAATAAAATATATCAGTTTCGAGAAATTCCATAAATATTTACAGGGGTTAGAGCGCGGAGGACAGACAGATAGACAGATACACAAACTGAAATCATATTCACGCTTAAAAATGTTAGAAAGAGTTAAAAACGCTTAATGTAAACGAAAGTACAATTCTAGCAATTTTGTATTAATAGCTCTTAATATAAATCGATATTTTTGTGTCACCCTGTAAATCTAATTCTAATCATGCTATATTCTATGCAAAGCATTTTTTTTGCGCATATAAATAACATATTTCAATTTCCTAAAACTTTGTGGAAAGTAAAGTTATTAAAATTTGATTTATAGAAATATCTGTTATAGAACGCAATGCTTTGGAATACTTCTAAGTGTCCCTGTACATAAATCGGTGGTGGTATTTCCTCCATTTTATACAGGAAACATAAAATAGTGAACTTGAATAACATATTTCAATTTCATTCAGATATGTCTACAGTAAAGGTATGAAAATATGGTTTATAGAAATACCTCTCATAGAACACAATGCTTTGAAATACTTTCGGGTGTCCCTGTACACAAACCAGTGGGTGTATAAACTCCATTTTCAATAGGGAACATCCGATAGTGAAATTGAATAACATATATCAGTTTCAAGAAATTCCATAAATATTTACGGGAGTTAGAGATCGGACAGACAGACAGGCAGACAGACAGACGGACAGGCAGATACACAAAACTGAAATCATATTCACACTTAAAAAATGTTAGAAAGTGTTAAAAACGCTTAACGTAAACGAAAGTACAATTCTAGCAATTTTTTATTATTAGCTCTTAATATAACTGGATATTTTTGTGCCACCCTGTAAATTTAATGCTAATCATGCTATATTCTATGCAAAGCATTCCTTTGTGCATATAAATAACATATTTTAATTTTCTAAAACTTCGTGGAAAGTAAAGTTATTAAAATTTGATTTATAGAAATATCTATCATAGAACACAATGCTTTGGAATAATTTTGAGTGTCCCTGTACATAAACCGATGATGGTATTTCCTCCATTTTATAAAGGAAACATCCAATAGTGAACTTGAATAACATATTTCAATTTCATTCAGATATGTCAATTGTAAAAGTATGAAAATATGGTTTATAGAAATACCTCTCGTAGAACACAATGCTTTGAAATACTTTCGAGTGTCCCTGTACACAAACCAGTAGAGGTATAAACTCTATTTTCAATAGGGAACGTCCGATAGTGAACTTGAATAACATATATCAGTTTCAAGAAATTCCATAAATATTTACGAGAGTTAGATCGCGGACAGACAGACGGACAGACAGACAGACAAACCGAAGTCATAAACACTTTTCAACCTTATTGGAAAGTGTTAAATATGTTAGAAAGTGTTAAAAACGCTTAACGTAAACGAAATAACAATTCTAGCAATTTTTTATTAATAGCTCTTAATGTAACTGGATATTTTTGTGCCACCCTGTAAATCCAATGCTAATCATGCTATATTCTGTGCAAAGCATTCTTTTGTGCATATAAATAATATATCTCAATTTCCAAAAACTTCGTTGAAAGTTAAGTTATTAAAATTTGTTTTATAGAAATATCTCTCCTAGAACGCAATGCTTTAGAATACTTTTGAGTGTCCGTGTATATAAAAAAGTGCTGATATTTAAACCATTTTATACAGGAAACATCCAATAGTGAACTTGAATAACATATTTCAATTTCATTCTGAGATGTCTACAGTGATGGTATGAAAATACGGTTTATAGAAATACCTCTCATAGAACACAATGCTTTGAAATACTTTCGGGTGTCACTGTACACAAACTAGTAGAGGTATAAACTCCATTTTCAATAGGAAACGTTCGATAGTGAAGTTGAATAACATATTTGAAATTCATTAAGATATGTCTACAGTAAAGGTATGAAAATAGGGTTTATAAAAATACCTCTCATAGAACACAATACTTTGGAATACTTTCGGGTGTCCCTGTACACAAACCAGTAGAGGTATAAACTCCATTTTCAATAGGGAACGTCCGAAAGTGAACTTGAATAACATATTTCAATTTCATTAAGATATGTCTACAGTAAGGGTATGAAAATAAGGTTTATAAAAATACCTCTCACAGAACACAATGCTTTGAAATACTTTCGGGTGTCCCTGTACACAAACCAGTAGAGGTATAAACTCTATTTTCAATAGGGAACATCCGATAGTGAACATGAATAACATATATCAGTTTCAAGAAATTCCATAAATATTTACGGGAGTTAGAGCGCGGACAGACAGACGGAAGGACAGACAGACGGACAGACAGACAGACAGACAAACCGAAGTCATAAACACTTTTAAACCTTGTTGGAAAGTGTTAAAAAAAGTCTATTTTTTCCTTGCAGGCAACATCTAAAAAATCCTTTTCGCAGTTTTTTTATTTTTATTTTTATGGAATAAAATTAAAAACTTATTTTAAATTATCTCATATCTATGGTTCAACCATTCGCTTTAAAGGTATTGACTAGTTCATTTGTAAGAACTCTTATTCTCTCGTTAGAGCTCATACGTAAAGTTTTTACCCCAGAGTGGAGAGAGAGGGTCGATTCCCTTACATACACAAAAACTTTTCCTGGTTGCCTATTAATATTATAAATCTCTCTCTCTCTCTCTATATATATATATATACAGTTGGCAAAATAATTATTTGTACACTTCATTTTCTTAAATTATAATATAATAAAATAAAAGATGCAAGCAAACAACAATGTAGTACATTAATTTAATGCATTATAATAACATAAAAGCAAAAACAAAAAATAATTATCAATTTGTTACATTTTAACAGACAAATATGAAAATATATATAGCAAAAAAAGTATTTGTACACTTCATTAGTGTGCTATAATTAAGAAAAATTTAGTTGAATAATACAAATTAATACTTTGTGTGAAGACCTTTGGCTTTAATGACTGCTTCAAGATGTTGAGGCATAGATTCCACTAACTTTTTTGTAACGGTTGGGTCTATGTTATTCCATGCTTCAATCAGAGCTTCTTTTAAACTGTCTTTACTTGTGATATTAGTTTTTCGAGTCATTGCATCCAATTGCATCCATAAATTTTCAAATGGATTCAGGTCTGGAGATTGTGGAGGCGTTACCAGACGCTGTCGAGCATTGTGGAGTAACCATGTCCTAGTGACCATAGCAGTATGCTTCAGGTCGTTGGCCTGCTGAAAGTGGAAAGTTCGCTCCAAGCCTAATTTTTTAGCACTGCTTAATAAGTTATTCCGCAACACATCAATATGTGTTAAAGCTGTCATTTTAGTGTCAATAAAGTCCAAATTTCCTACTCCATTTGAAGCCATGCACCCCCAAACCATAACATTTCCCCCACCATGCTTGAGAGTTGGGAGTATATGTTTCGGATCAAAAGCAGTTTTATTTTTGCGCCAAATTTTTCGAATGCTTGGTGGAGAGAAAATTTCAAACTTACTCTCATCAGAAAAAATAACCGTTTTCCAGAAATCCATTGGTTTATTTCTGTGGGCCAAAGCAAATTCCAGGCGTTTCCTCCTGTTTGTTTCACTGATGAATGGCTTTCTCCTTGGAGCTCTTCCTTTTAAACCTGCATTGTGTAGAACATTTCTTATTGTTTGAGGTGTTACTATAATATTAGAAGATGTTGCGAGGTCTTCAACAATATTTTGAGCTGAAATGGTAGGATTTTTTAAAGCTGTTTTAACAACACTTCTTTTTACCCTCATTGTTAATTTATTGGGACGTCCTGGTCTAGGTTTGTTTTCGATGCTTCCAATTTCTTCATACTTTCTCACTATGTATCCAACAATGGTGAATGATAATTTAATAGCCTTTCCAATTTCTCGGTATGATTTTCCATTTTTATGAAGCTCAATAATGCGATTTCTCATGACTAGAGATACCTCTCTAGTTTTAGGCGTCATTCTCAATTACTTCAAGAACATTGCAGATAAAATGTCAGAGATAAAATACTATTGCACGGAGTTAAAAATTATTTAGCTAATGTACAATATTCCTTTAAACCATCAACATCAACTGCAGTACGTACCTTGCTGAGAAGTGTACAAATACTTCTTTTGCAAGAAATTAAAAAAAATTTCCGGTTAAAAACTCATTATTTAACTTCATCAAAATGTTTTGTATTTTAATCTAAAACGTACGGTAAATATGTTGTATTATAACAATTTCTGTCAAAATATCTGTTTTAATTCAGTTATAAATTAAAAATATTGTAGTGTACAAATAATTATTTTGCCAACTGTATATATATATATTATGCGTTGCCTTATTTAAGGCTTAATTCTTATATACGTGCATTATGAACAAAAACAAAATATGATGAAAGCGCCACTTGTGAAGCGATTGATCCCCAAATTTAATCAGCACCAATTTCGGTCGAGATTCAACTAAATATCAAGTTTGGTTAACTTTTGTTCTATGGTTCGGGAAATACAGCGTACAAAATGTTTTAGATACACACAGATAAACGTTTTCTAAAAATGGTTAATCGAGTTCGCTACATATCAAAACGTATAAATCCATCAGAATCGGAACTCAAATATTTTCACGAATCTATATATATAAAAGAACACTTCCTGAGTGAGTTAGTGAGTGAGGGGGTGATCTATCAACGCCCAGACCAAACCGCTGGACCTAGAAGCATGAAATTTTGTGACAATGTTCTTTCTATGACGTAGGCATCCACTAAGAAGCGATTTTACAAAATTCGCCCCCCAAGGGGGGGAGGGGGGGCAAAACGTGATTTCACAAAATCCTTCATATCTCAAACAAAAAAACAGATATCCGTAAAATTTCTGCTTTAAAATATAGCTAATACAAATGTCAAGAAACCAATTTCTGGAATTTTCAAAATTCGGTCCCCAAGGGGGGCGGGGGGGCAAAACGTGATTTCACATGCGTAAAAACGTGATTTCGCATAATCCTATATATCTCAAACAAAAAATAGATATGCGTGAAGTTTTTGCTCTAAAATATAGCTAATGCAAATATCTAAAAACCAATTTCTGGAATTTTAGAAATTCAGCCCCTAGGTGGGGCAGCAGGGGAGGGGAGAGGGGGGGGGGGGGCAAAAAATAAAAAGAGAGTTAGATCGTTCAAAATTGGTATATAGAGGTTTTCGATACCTACAAATCGATTTCGGATATTTTCGAATTTGTAAAATTATTAGGAGGGGCGGGAAGGGGGGGGCTATGGGGCAAAAACAAATAGAAATACAGTTAGGTCGTTCAAAATTGGTACAGTTAGGTTTTAGATGCCTGCAAGTCGAATGGGGATATTTTCGAAAGTGTAAAGTTATTAGGAGGGCCGGGAAAGGGGGAGGGGAGAGGGGGGCAAAAAATAAAAATAGAGTTAGATCGTTCAAAATTGGTATATAGATGTTTTCGATACTTACAAATCGACTGCGGATACTTTCGAATTTTTAAAATTATTAGGTGGGGCGGGAAGGGGGGGGGGCTATGGTCAAAAACAAATAGAAATATAGTTGGGCCGTTCAAAATCGGTACAGATAGATTTTAGAGGCCTGCAAGTCGAATGGGGATTTTTTTGAAAGTGGAAAGTTATTAGGAGGGCCGGGAAGGGGGGGCAGAGGGGCAAAAAAAAAGAAAATAGAGTTAGATCATTCAAAATTGGTACATAGAGGTTTCCAATACCTACAAATCGATTGCGGATATTTTCGAATTTTTAAAATTATTGGGAGGGCGGGAAGGGGGGGGAGTAGAGCGGTAAAAAAATAAAAATAGAGATATATCGTTCAAAACTGGTGCATAGAGGTTTTTGATACTTACAAATCGATTGCAGATATTTTCAAATTTGTAAAATTATTAGGATAGACAGGAGGGGGGGGGGCGAAGTGGGAAAATTTTAGAAATAAGGGTTAGAGCATTTTGGGAATTTTTTCCGAAGGCAGTGAGAACCCGGTGCGACATTTTTCTTACTCAGATTTTGTTTCTCTTTTTTTTCACGTGATAAATATTAATGCAATTTTGAGAATTCATTATAGTGATTCATTTAAAAATAGGGACCAGCGAAGCGGGCGTTGCCTGCTAGTATAATATAAAAGAATGTAACTAATATAATTCGTACACCGTAAAAGGGTTCTACTGTTCATTCCTGAAAATTCTCCAGCAAAATGCATCACTTGGCAACAGTTATGTAGATGCATGAGATATGATAAGTATTGATGTCATTGTTATCGTCAAGTTTTTTATTCTTTTTTACTCTTAACACGAACTAGAATTTTCAAAACCAAGTAAATTCTTCCTCTGATAAAAACTCTTCCTCTTGAATATAGCCTCTAAATATTCCAAAGCCTTTATTAAAAATCTAAATAATTGGAAAGAAAAAACAAATATGTTGTGGCCATCATAAAACTTTCTTCTATATTTTTTTCCGATACGAATTCATGCTGTACATTTTCTTTTAAATTATTATTTATTTATTTATTCTTTGACTATTACTATTGTATTTTTTTTTCCAATTTCACAGTGATTTGTAAAAAAAAAAAAAAAAAAAAATTCCATTGTGTATATTTATACGAAATTTCTCACTATGCAACTATATTAAAAATCATCAAAAACAGCATGGCAACGCCACCTTTAAAGCGATTTATACTAACAGTTGATAGGCACTAATTTATATCAAAATGTAATTACGTATAAATTTATGTGAAATTCAGTACATTAGGTTTCGAGCTAGAGCCACCAAAATTTTCGTCACGAACAGATGCATAGGCAGACACTTTCTGAAATGAACAAACCATATTCTGGACTTCTCAAAATGTACAAATCCATCAAAAATTGAAGTCGAATTTGTTTACGAATCCAATACATTTTTCTATTAAATATAGGAGAAACTAATAAATGAGAAATTGAACAGGAAAAAACTTAGCATTTTTTATTAATGCTCACAAATTATCCCCCCCCCCCCAAAAAAAAAAAAAAAAAAAAAAAAAAAAAAAATCTGCAAATTTTTTTTTTTTTTTTTTTTTTTTATCCCACAATTTTTTTTTCAGTCCAGCATTAGCTTACTCATAGCTCAGAGCTATCAGAAGGGAAAATCCGCTTCGTAAGATTGTGTTCACGTGAAATATGAACACGAGAAAACTAAGCTATCATAATTATCTAATTTTATTCCCGGAATTATGCTACAGGGTCAAGCGTTCCTTGTCATGTAAATAGAATACTAATAGATAGCTAATCTCTTTCTTTCTGTTTTGTTTCATTTTATTTTGTTTTTAAGAATTCACTTCAGAGCTCTCATACTTTTTGAAAATGTCCTAGTACGTATGAAAAGAAGGTCTGTTTTAACGGTTTTACATTTGGGGACCAATCATTCAATTCTCTGTCATCACATTATCCATAATTTAAATAAGGCAATATAGGTCAATGTTTCGTATAAATGTACATAATGAGAATTTTTCTGTACTTTATTCAAAAAGTATTGACCGTAGCACTATGCGGTTTACACTGAAATGCGCAAATACACATGGTTTTTTTTTTAGGTAACAAAATATTTACTAACAAATCAGTTTAAATTTTCTTCATCAGGTGGCGATTTAATTGTAAAATTAGTTTCTGCAGTGGTGTAGTACGTTCAACGACGTAACTGGGACTATAAATGCTGAATGTCACCGCTGTCATTCATTAGAACGATCGTCAGACGTTGAGCACAGGAAATTCTCTTAAAAAAGGTTTCAGCATTCGCAATATGGAGTTATTCGATCAGGTGGATCTGTTTAAAATGCGAAAGGAAACTGGGAATATAGCGCGATTTGTTGGTAAAAAGTCTACTTAATACTTTTTTCCTATGTATATAAAAAATCCTATGCTTTTCTGTACATTTTAGTGAAAACTTCATAGAGCTACGGCCGGTACTTTCTGAATAATATGTTTTTAACTGTTTATGTAACTTTTGGATCATCCAGTATATATATATATATATATAATAGTAATAGTCAACTAGGGGGGAAAATTGTAAATGTAGTGGCATCGTTTCCCTTTCTGAGAATGGGGAAATATATCTCCCAGGTGATGTACATTTTCAATATAGATATCTTTCAAAAGAACTCACCAGTACCTTTAAAACAAATGGTTGAACAATATACTATAAAATACCCTTCAAGCGACCCCTTAATCTTCAATGAAAATCGGGATATATTTGGGGAGGGACCGGATAAACGGCAAAAATTGGCAAAAATATAGAAATTGAGCTGTATTTTCCTGCTCAAATTAAGTGGCATAAAATGATTTTAAAACAGAACAAATATATGCTTTTTAAGTTACAGTGATATAAATACAGAAATCTCTTGGTTAACTTGCTTTCAACTCAGAAAAATTCAGAAAACTCTTTTTTCCCCCTTTCCAATAAATCTTTTAAATGTACTTGCTGCTATTTTTGTCCGATGCAATATCTGATTTAATATAAAACAAATAAATGTTTATCTTTACAAAGGCGAATCTAGTAAAAAAAAAAAATAATAATAACCAAAAAAAAACTGACTTATATTGTGATGGAGTCTCAGTAAGAGCAAAGGAATTTTTATTCGGTATTTTTAAACGAAATTCACGTGAAAAACAGACGGGGCATTTATTCGAGAGGGGGCGCTTTTGCGGTAATTTACAATAACTTAAAACAAAGTTATCGATTTTTTTTTTAATGTTTTGTAAAAAAAAAAATGCTAGAATTTATTTACTTATTAGATGTAATCAGTGCACAAAATTGATTTTCTTTCGACATATAGTGCAATACTTCTCTTAGAAGAAAATCGTCAACATTCATCATCAAAAATAATTTTATTACATAATTTGCATTGCATAGGGAATTTTGTATAGGAAAATATAGAAGGAAATTTAATACGGTCACAACATACTATTTAAAAAAAGAAAAATAATATTTTATAATAAAATTATTATAAAAGAACTGAACGTTCAAGAAAGGATGAATTCTAATCAAATTCTTTCAATTTTCTAATGACAAGTATGAGAGTTAAAAATAAGAATTATGTGATTTTTTTTTTTTTTTTTTTTTTTAGGACTGAGGACAATCTGGGATTAAGTCTCAATCTGGGATTTCTGCAGTGCCATTTTTCAATAGTTGGACATTTATCGAAATCCAAAATTTATCGAAAATATAATTGAATAATTTAAAAGCGATGTTATAATTTGAAAAAAAAAAAAAAAAAAAAAAAAAATAACTAATAGTCCTTCGTCCTAAACTAAATTCTGTTTTTGCCAGAATTTCATCAAAAACTTTTTTTTTTTTGGAAAGAAAAAGAAAAGAAAATTAATAATAATTAGTATCGAAACAAACACTATCGAAAAAGTTTTTTTTTTTTAATAATTTTGAATTAGGAAATAAAAAGTGCGCGTGCAAAATGAATCAAAAATAAGTAAAAAAATGAATTTAATGATAATTTTTATATAAAACATGATCGCTGCTTCCTTAAAAAGTAGATTTAAAATTAAAAGTTTTTTTTTTTTTTAAGGCCAAAATCAAAGAATTTTAGCATGCAGAAAAATCTTTGAGGCAATACAAAATGATCACATCGTGTCATTAGACGAATGGTCAAGATGAACCAACTACGCCATTAATAAAAATGACGGGGGAAAAAAAAAAAAAAAACTGAAAGAGAGAGAGAGAGAAAGAAAGCTGTGAGAATTTTTTCTTTTATTTATTTATTTTTTAATTTAGATAAAGTTATCCTGATCTATCATAACCACCGCGAGGACACTTTTTTTTTTTTTTTTTTTTTTTTTTTTTTTAAGTCTCCGAAAATCAGGCGCTACCGTCTTAATTTTGCAAATTTTTTACTGAAAATTTTATATAACATTTTTTATATGTTGCTCTTTTTATGCTCAAAATTTTGAATAAAAACTGTTATTCATTATAATTCGCTATTCTCCATTTCTTTTTTAACTGTTTTGGGTTCTTCTTAAAAATTAATGATTTCTGATATTGATATATATATGTATTTAATTTCGTTGGTTACATCGATTCCTCATGTGCATGAGTGGGTTTTATAAGTCTTTATAGTGTCATCTTTCAGCTACTAATCATGGTTTTCTTTGATTAAATTTTTTAGATGAAGTTTGCATCAATGATGTGTCTTTTGTATGCTACTTGTTATTATGATTTACAATTATATACATCATAGTATATGTATATATAAAGAGAAATTTTTTTAATCAAAATTAATCTGTTTAATTTAAATAATCTGGTGTGTCACTCACACGACTTTCTCTAACCCTGAAATTTAATACTATAAATACAGGTTGGAGATTAAGAGGTAAGATAACGAGTACTGTCATGTAAACCTATGTTAAACAATTCAAATTAGGCTTCGGAAGAGTTTTATATGTTAATTAATTCTGTGTGAGGGGGGCTACCGCCCCCCTCAACCCCCCGTTTCATTAATGCACCTAGATTTATATAGAATTTAATTCGGTTATTTAAAAAAAATTCTGTTTTTAAAAAATAATTTATTAAAATTATTATTTAAAAAATTATCTTTTATGATAATGCAGACGATTTCCATATTAGAGAAGTAGTATAACACTAAATATCCAAAAAAAGGGCCATTTTATTCTCAATATTAAAAAAAAAAAAAAAAAAAAAAAATCGTTAAAAGTAAAAAAAATCGATAACTTTGTTTTAAATTATCGCAGATCGATAGTTCAACCATTCGTTTTAAAGGTATTGGCGAGCTCTTTTGAAAAATACCCATATAACAAAATATATATATTCGTTTCATTTGGTTTAGTGTAGTCTATAGACGTTAAACTCTACTTACCTGCAATTTCCCCCACAGACGTAATGTATTAGAATTCTCTTGATTGTCCCTGTACACGAACCATTTGTTTGATCTTAACGAAAAGCTTACTGTAGCATCTATATATGATTCACATCTAGAATACCAAGTTTGGAATGTCTGCTACTATTTGTTCTTGAGATATGCTGATAACAGACAGACACACACACAGACACACAGACCATTTGCTAAAAACATGATTTTCGTATTCAGGGGACCTCAAAACGTGTAAATATAACAAAATCTCGCGTTAGAAAATTTGACCCAAAAAAATACTTTTTCTACCTTATTATGGTAAGAGAAAGTAAAAAAAGAACATTAATAATTTAATTTTTTAACATTAAGGTTTAGTTATTAAAAAAATAAATTTCAATTAATTATGTTTTTAAAAAGAATTTGTTGTTTCGTTTATTTATTTATTTTTAACTAATAGTAATAATAATAATAATAATAATAATAAAATAGGTAAAAATTCAAGAGTGAGTGATATTTAATCGTGTTTTTTTACAATATTCTATTGGCTAAAAGTGAGAATCACATGAATTTTCGTAATCATAGTTTAAATGTTTTGTTTAGGAAAAAGAATTTTTTTTTTTTTTTTTTTACGATTTAATTATTAAGAAATTCTGAATAGTTGTTGGTTAATAAATAGTTATGAAGTTATTAAAGAATTTATATTATTATATCTTTTTTTTTTTTTTTTTTTTTTAATCCTGGTGACATATTATTTTTCTTTTAGGAAAAAATTTTCTATAACAAAACAATAATAATAAATAAGTAAAATAAAATAAAATAAATAAACCAAAATTTAAGAGTGAGTGAATTTTAATTAAATTACAGATATTAATGCCATAAAAATTGAGGATTGTGTAATTTTTCTTAACTTAATTTTATGTTTAATTTCAATTTTATATTTGAACTAAAATTTTAAATTCATCCATCTCGATTCGTGCGTACTCAGATTTTCGAACCTTTATCTAATGTGTAGGAAATTACTTGAGTTTTTTAATAAAAACTATATGTAAGAGGTTTAAGGATTATGATTTACCTTATTTTAAATATATATAATACACACACATATATGTATATTTCATGTACGTGATCACGCAATTTTATTATTATTATTATTATTATTTATATTTTTCACGTAATATTATAGTTTAATTCTTTTCTTATTCTTTATATTACTTTATTTATTTATTTTCATATTTATTTATTTTTATTTATTTTATTTATTTTGGCAGAAATTAATTAACAGTAAACAAAATTCGATTGTCAAACTTTTTCAATTTATTATCATTGACATTATATAAAAAAAATAATCAAGACAAATTTTTAAATATAAAATGCATGCAACATTTTAGAATTAGTTACAAAAGCTCAATTTCCTTACACAGTTCCCGCCGCTTATTAAGATCACATTCGTCCTGAGGCAAAGTGATTTTATTAAGCGGCTTATTTTTATATTTGGCGAACGCTCAGCACTCAAGGAAAAGGTATTACTTCCCTGAATTTGGAAAGAAATTTCAAAAGGTAACGAATAATGGAATTAATAAACAATATTAATTAAGTTTTGATAAATAATTAATTATTCCTCCGATATAAGTAAATTAAACGCATTCCGAATTTCTATGCGCTTCCTTCGTAGAAAATCATCATTATTTTACCAAAAGTTTACGCTTTTCTTATAAATTTAAAATTTTTCATTTGAATCTCTTAATTTATAGCTATTTCAAAATAAGAACTAGAAATTGTCTTTTAATAATTAAAAATTAATATATATATATATATGTCATTTGCAAATCAAATCAAATCAAATTTGTAACATATTACTGCGCTTTGAAGAATACGTTCCTTGAAATTGTTACGTGGGGCATGTTTAATTTGTAACTATGCTGCAAGTGTAAAATTTTTGACAATGAGCGATAACGAGTACTTTAATAATAATAATAGTAATAAAAATCACAATGCAAATAAAACATTTTTCAGTGTGCATAAATGATAATTTTGGCTGCTGAGGAGATTTTTTTTTACTTTATTAACCGGCGATGCTGATTTTATTAAGCGGCGGCTTCAACAATAGTTTGTATTGATTTGATTGCGGCCCTGGCAATTTGATCAGATTAAGCGGCTGATTTTATTAACCAGTGATTTTATTAAGCGGTGGTTACTGTATATATATATATTTGTCATTCTTTTAATATTAACAAAATGAATAAAAAATAAATTAGCATATAATAAAAAAAATTTTGCTTGGGGTGCAAGTTCTTTTAAGATTTTTAATTATAAGAAAATTCAGCTTACCTCTAAATGTTTGTATGTCAAAACTATTTCCCTAAAATCACTTAACCTAGCTTGTGAATGAAGATCGAGTGGAATGCTTGTGCCGGCCGGGATAACCGCTACTTGTGAATGAGTAACTAGCTACTTTTTTCAATGCTTTTAGAGAAGCAATACTTGGCATCATACCCAGAATGACACTACATTTGGAGAAACCACTGGAATGTGTGTAGGATTTTCAGCACTTAAATTGCTGGCTATTGCATCTGTCATTTACTCAAAACCGTTCAAGACCAGGATTTTCCAAAAATACGAAAGGTGACTTAATAGAAAGACCCTCATCCTGTACTAATAATAGGTATGAATTTACGTCTAAAGGGTAAATCATCTGGTTATCTAACAAAATGAAAAGTGTTTCTTTGCTTTTTTTTTTTTTTTTTTTTCCTGTACTACTAAAAAAGTAATCATAGATTTATATAATTAAAAATGAAACATAATGAAATCTGATCAGTAACGGAAGAAGAATGAAAATATTATTTACTTGCGACTATTTGAAAAAATGTTTCTCTCTAAATATTATGGCATTTTTTAATTTGAATCTATAACTACGATTAAATTTGTGCTTCTATATATGCTTAAAAAACAAAGTGATCTTTCTTTTTGAAATTTAAATTCATTCTTCTTTATTTACGTAACTTGTATGAGATACTGAAAAGGAGAAATATGTAAAGGAAATAGAAAAATATAATCTCTAATAAAGGCGAAATACAATCTTTTTATAATACGGCTTTATTTATTTAATTGCGTTTTATAATAGTATATCCAGAATTTGTTTAACATTATCTTCAAAATATACTGTTCAATCATTTTTGTTAGTATTAAAGCTTATTCACATTTATTCTGTCCTTTTCCTCTGATACACTATACAAAACAAATATCTCATTATATCTTACCAGCGGGCTTTATCACATTGCGTATCACTATAAATGAATTCTCAAAATTCAATATGACGGATAAAATTTATTAATAAACTTGGGGGAGACATTAATGTGAGCTGTCTACATATGGAGTTTTAAGCAAATCGATATATAAATGCGGTTTTTTAATGCAAATTTAAAAATTTTCAAGTGACCAACATTTGGAAATAAAATAGCGGATCAAATTGCCCAACGAACATATCAAAAATGTTTCTAAAATAAGTCTAATGTGCAAATTTTGTGTGAATTAATTCAGCAGTTCAAAAGTTATTGCGATGACAAATTTCAAGTAGCTGCCACTTGAAAGAAAAAAAAATGATAGAGCAATTTGCCCAGTAAACATCCAAGATATTTGTATAATAAGTCCACTGTCCAACTTTGTTTCGAATTAATTCAGTATTTCAAAATTTATCCTGATGAGAAATTTTAAAGTGGTAGCGGGACTTAAGTGAACATCACTTGGAAATAAAACGGCTGAGCAAATTGTCCAGCGAACTTATTCACGATATCTCTAAGATAAGTCCGCTTTCCAACTTCGGTTTGTATTAATTCAATATTTCAAAAGTTACTATGAGGACAAACCTTCAAGTGGCTGCCACTTGGAAACAAAATGGTGGAGCAAGCTGTCTAGGTAGCTTATCCAAGATATTTTTAGTGTAAGTCCACTGTTCGAATTAGTTCACTGTTTCAAAAGTTATCGTGATGAGAAATTTTCAAGTGGCAACCTTATTTTTAGTCTCTTGTATTTCGAAACAAGATGGTGGAATAAGTTGCCCTAAGATAAGTCCATTTTCCAACTTTGGCGTGAATTAATTCAGCATTCAAAGGTTAGCGTGATGACAAATTTTCAAATGACAGCCTGATTTCGTGTGGCTTCCTTAATTTAAGGTATCCGCCGTTTGGAAATAAAATGGCGGTTCAAGTTTATTAATAAACTTGGTGGATTCCTTATATGGTCCTCTACATGAAAATTTAAGCAAATACTGTCTTAAATACGTTTTTTACAATGTAGATTTGAAATTTCCAAGTGTTCGTCGCTTGGGAAAAAAATAGCGGAGCTCTTGCACTCATGCAAGATATTTGTAAGATAAGTGCACGGTCCAACTTTTGTTTGGTTTGATCCATTATTTCAGAAATTATGGAAATGGCAAAACTTTCCATTATATATATAGAGAGAGATAGATAGATAATATGCGTGTTTGTGATAGGGCGATTTTTAAAGGAATCAACCTGCAAACAAAAAGAGGTAACTTCGTTGAGCCCGTTTCAGTAGAATAAACAAACGTTTCACGTATTTTATGAAAACCATACTGATTATGCGTTCTCTTTTTAAATATAATGCAAAATCTAACAATTTATTTAACTAACAACTATTTAGAAAACTATGATAAATTTTCCTTTAAATTAAAATTATCCCAATTGATAAAAATGAAATTTACGAATAATTCAAATTTTAAATTTGTCATAGAAGAAATGTGCAATTTATCTTATTTTTGTCTGAATATTTTTACAATTATTTCAATATTTCTAGGCAAAAATTGCTGTGGTTTTTTTCTTTACTTTTACAACCTACAGATGTTTTGTGGTTTTCTAACGATTATATAAAAAAAGCCCACATAGGTTTCAGCTGTTTCAAATTGTACCCTAAAGCATAAGAAATTAAAATAGTCCCCAACTCAATCGTATTTGAGCGTGGGTGTATGTAGGTGCCTGCATCTGTGGTTTCAACGAGCAATCCTTAAAATATCCATGTGAAAAAGTATTAGATTGCAACAAATTTAATTATGAACTTTACAGTTTTATTCAGTGACTTGAAAAACGATCTTTCGCCGGTACACGATTATTTTAACTAGATAAAACTAGTAAACTGTGGTCACCCCAAAACTTTTGTATGTATTTTCTTATACAAATTTATGTGATTTAGACAAAATTGTGTAATTCTTTTCTTTTTCTTAAAAATAAAATAAAGTGGATATAATTTTATTTGTTTCAAGTTAACACCGATATATGGTACAACCACTCGATGTCCAATCATCCAACCTCCAGTTGATGAATTCTTTTGAAAAATACTCGTCAATACCTATAAGAATTTACTGAAGATTTACACTCTGTAGAAAGTCTTTTCTTCGGCGGTGAAGCGAGGCTCTCCACATATACAAATTCTATCCTGGTTTACAATTACTATTATAAATACTTTTTTTTTTTTTTTACTTTACTTTATAATGATTAGTTAAACATAGTCCTCATTGTGTACATTCATACTTTTTTTTTTTCTCCTGGTAACATATTAAAAAAAAAAAAAAAAGTTGCACTCCGGGAGTGCCGACAGAAGTGAAAACTTGAACAATTACGTGTGTATTTCTTGAATCGTCAGAAAATATTTTATTGTGCAGGAAATACTTTCAAATGAAGTGTTTTTTTATTCATTAATATAAACTACTACTACAAAAATTATATTACAATTTTTATTTAATGCGCTATTGTACATGAAAAATAATGCATATTATTCGCAGAGAAATTCTGTTGAAAAGCAGAGTATGTTTGAAGATTTATATTAGGTGGAGGTGGTCAATTTGAGAGGGGGGATGAATTTGTAGTACTCTATCTTCCATACTGTGAATGGGAGAATTGTTGTTAGAATGACTCTCTGGAATATAAAGTTACATCTCTTGATGATGGACCTGCGATTGTGGAACTATGGAGAACTGGTGGTACATCCCTAAAAGCACACCTTCTCCAAATGATGTCATCAGGATGTCTTATGGATGAAAGGACGTCCTGTGGCCGTCTTAAGGATGTATTATGGACAAGTGTGTTGTTAGGGATATGGCACTATCTGGTGGATGGGCCTGCAATTTGTGAAGTATGGATGACTAGTGGTACATTTGGCACATCTCTTGTTGATCGGCTCGCGATTTGAGAACTATGTATCTGTTGTGGTACGTTCTTACGATTAGAAATACTTTGTGTCTGTAAATTTGATGTTCTTTTGTTATCTCTATACCACTTACATTTTTCTGCGTTTATTTGTTTTTGTCTTGCCTGTTCCATTTTTGTACCAGAAGAATCAGCAGTGGCCATAGACAGAGCAGCAACCTCAATCTCAATCTTTTTATTTTTATTTTCTCTGTATCGCCTAGTCTTTTCTCTGTGTTTTTGTTTTCTTTCTTCTTCTCTTTTTTTTTTTTTTTTTTAATCGGAATCAAAAGGGCCACTGATGGACACTGCAGCGACCTCATTCTTTTTCTTTTCTCTGCATCGCTTAGTCTTTTCTCTAATTTTTTGTTTTCTTTCTTCTTATCTTTTTTTTTTTTTTTCCATCGAAATTAGAAGGGCCACTGACGGGCAGACAAGCGACCTCATTCTTTTTCTTTTCTCTGTATCGCTTACATTTTTCTCTGTTTTTTCGATTTCTTTCTTCTTCTACTTTTCCATCATCAGATGAGTCATTTATCTGTCTTTTTCTTTTTCGTTCTTCGTGAGAATCATCTGTATTTTTTTTCCATCATTGAGTGAAACCTAAAACCAAAAGTATAGATTGTTTGAAAGCTGTATTTTTGGAAGTTTTTTCATTTTACTATAATAACGTTTTAAATTTAGCGCTCAATTTTTGGGTATTCAAAATTTAAAACCAGGGAGAAGGCGCGCATGCGCTGCATTCCTGCACCGTAACAGTTGGTACAGATCTCATGACCAACATAAGAAGAAAAAGAGACAGCTGACGTGTATATATATACTATATAGTGATACACATTTTTATCCACGTGTTAGCTTTTTTTTCATTTTAATTAAAAGTAATGTACGTAAATTTATTTATTTATTTAAATAATTGTTTACTTACATGATGATGAGCAGCAGTTCTATTAATTTATCAGCAATGATAGATTTACAAATTCAAACTCAAAAGCACTGCAGTACAATATTTCTTATTGAAACAATATACAGTATATAATTATTAACACTTCACATTAGTAAGTTAATTGTATGATAGATTATTTGTAGCTAGCTAAATCAAAGAAGAAGAAAAATATTTTAGTGAATTTCAAGAATTGTCACAATTATAATATCTATGTTGAATTAACAGAAACGTGCGTTGAATTGTATACTGAATTGTATACTGAACTGTTATGCGATTCTCGCAATCGAAAGTGTGTTAGATTGTTCGTCGTCGGTAAGGTAGAAATACATTGCATGGGTGCATTAGATAGCATACGAAAAGGCGCGGAATTAAAAAAATTTTGATGATAACAGGAAAAATTTTTGTTTTTTTTTTATTCGAAAAGTTCCGACAGGAATATATATTTATGTTGTACGTATATACACAATATATGTTTATATTATATATAGTTATATTATCAATGTATTTTAACCCAAACTCAACTCTCGTGTAAACGGGGCCAATATATGTAGATACTATATACAGAGGTGTCGGTTACGGTAACAGTGTGGAGAGTTCAATGGTTTTTTCCCATCTCAAAAAATATCAACATGCATGTGTATCTATGTACGTGCATACACAATATATGTACATACTTATATACAGAGGTGTCGGTTACGGTAACAATGTCGCGAGTTCAATGGTTTTTTCCCATCCCAAAAATGCCCAACGCGCCCAAAAAAGTTTTAACTTAAAAAAAAAAAAAAAAACAATAACATCACTTGCTGCGAGATATTTACAAATATAATTGGTAATGCACGTATGTAAAGGAGAAATTAAATATAAAGTTTCATGAAATTCTAAGCAATTCTTTATCCAGAGATACCACAAAATATTTTTCACGTACATACAGACATATAGATATACAGATATAGTTATCATTCCAAAATGTTTAAAACGCGTACTGAAAATTTTAAAAAGCGTAAAATTCTGAAAAACCAAAAGTCGAAATCTTTTATAAATCCAATACTTTCTTCTTATTAATATAGATGAAAGAAACGAGAAATTTTTAAAGAATTCAATAGTCAGTCTTATACGTTGGAATATTATTGCATGCACGCTTATATACAGGGTGTTTCAGTACCACGTTTCAATGCTTCTAGGATTGGTAGATTGCATCCTGACGATTTAGAATCATGCAGCAATACAGAGTCGGAAATTTTTACCTGACGCAGTGGTATACACACACACACACATAAAAAGAAAAAAAAAAAATCCACGTAAGTAAATATTCGTTTTAGCAATAAATGTACAATCATAAAAAGAAACCCGCACCCACGATTAATTTTGTCGCAACTCATCGTATAAATATGCGGCTGGTGCTGATCGACTGGTAATAATATATGGTTATTAATGCAATTGTTAAAATTTGCTTAGGGGTAGTCTACATAATAAAACTTGCATCATCTTCATTACCATGTTGTTATTAACTTCGAATCTTGTTTGTTTGTTTGTTTGTCCAGCACAAATCTTGCAATCGATTTTTAACTAACTTCCCGACTAGCTAGACATTTGAAACTTTCAGGATAGTTCAGAACACGGTGACAATACATTTTTTTAATACTTTTAGTCAACTGTTTCAAGTCCCTACTGCCTTTGGCAGCGTTTATATGATTCATCAGAAAATTTATTTAACTAACTTCCCGACTATGCTAGACATTTGAAACTGTCAGAATAGTTCAGAACACGGCAAAAATGCATTTTTGAAATATTTTTAACGAACAGCTTCGGTACCCTGCTGCCTTCGGCAGCGTTACCAGTACAAAGCTTACAATCGATTTTTAACTAACTTCCCGGCTAGCCATTTGAAACTTTTATAATAGCTCAAAACACGATAGCAATGAATTTTTACTTTCTCTTACCCATAAGGTAGAGAAAGTATTGTTTTTGGCTCAAATTTTCGAATGCGAGATTTTGTTATATTTACACGTTTTGAGTTGCCCTGAATACGAAAATCATGTTTTTAGCAAATGGTCTGTGTGTATGTCTGTGTGTCTGTGTGTATGTCTGTGTGTGTGTCTGTGTGTCTGTATGTCTGTGTGTCTGTATGTCTGTGTATGTGTCTGTGTGTGTGTCTGTCTGTTATCAGCATATCTCAAAAACAAATTATGGCAGAAAGTTCAAACTTGGTATTCTAAATGTGTATCATATACGGATGCTACAGTGAGCTTTTCGTTAAGATCAAGCAAATGGTTCGTGTACAGGGATAATCAAAAGAATTCTAATACATTACGTCTATGGGGAAAATTGCAGGTAAGTAGAGTTTAAAGACTGCGCTAAACCAAATGAAACGAATATATATTTTTTGTAATAGTGATAGTTAACTTGGATTTTTCTTTTTTTTGTGTGTATGTAGGAGCCTCGCCTCTCTCCTGGGGGGGAAGTCCCCCCTCAAGGGAAGTGAATTTTCATGATGGGTATCGTTCAAAAGAGCTCGCTAATACCTTTAAAGCGAATGGTTGAACCATCGATCTGCGATAATTTAAAACAAAGTTATCGATTTTTTTTTACTTTTAACAAAAAAAAAGAAAAAAATCGTATTTTTTTTTTTTTTTTTTTTTTTTTTTTTTTTTAAATATTGAAAATAAAATGGACTTTTTTTTTTATATTTGGTGTTATACTACTTCTCTAATATGGAAATCGTCTGCATTATCATAAAAGATAATTTTTTTAAATAATAATTTGAATAAATTATTTTTTAAAAACAGAATTATTTTTTAACAACCGAATTAAATTCTATATAAATGTAGGTGCATTAATGAAACGGGGGGTTGAGGGGTGCGGTAGCCCCCCTCACACAGAAATAATTATGATATAAAACTCATCCGAAGCCTAATTTGAATTGTTTAACACAGGTTTACATAACAGTACTCGTTATCTTACCGCTTAATCTGCAACCTGTATTTATATTATTAAATTTCAGGGTAAGAGAAAGTCGTGTGAGTGACACACCAGATTATTTTAAATACTTTTAGCCAATTGTTTCGGGTTCCCGCTGCCTTCGGTAGCGTTCATATGATTCAGCAGAAAATTTAAAAACATGGTATATAAAAAGTTCTTTTTAATCTTGTAATTATTTTTACTTCCATTAGCCGAATTGGAAAATCGGAAGCTGGAGGTCGAAACTGGAAGTGGTACCGTAATTCATATCTCAAAACCGGCTCTAAAGATTTTCTTCAAAATTGCTACATAAACACTCTATTAGATAACCTTTCGAATGATATAGTTGGTTAGTTCAAGAAAACTGATAGGCGTCCTGTTAAATAGCTCAATTTCAGTTCTCGCAAATGCGTTCTTTTAAAAACGGATTTACGAATTTTTTCAAACTCGCTATATTAACTCCCTTTTCAATATTCCTTGTGAGTAATTATTGTATTTTGGTCAGTAGTTGGATATACAAAGTTTTCACCGTAAACGAAAACGTCTTAAATTCAGTTAAAAAAGTGTCTTAAACGGATGGTCATTTTTTAAGTGAAAAAAAAAGTCTTACTTTTTAAGACAACTTTCTGCATCTGAAATTAAGGCATTGCAAATGTCTTAAAACACCGCCATCTTTTTTAGTTTTTGAAACACCGCAATGTTAGGCTTAAAAAATCTGCCATTTTTAAGGCTTTTTAATAAATAAAGGTGACGTGTGATTCTGCTTTTCTGTTTAAAGCGTATTTAGAATTTTATAGAGCATTAATCAAATATAATAATAATTAGAAAAGAAAAAGAAAAGAAAAACTGCCAGCACCTGGAGTTGAGCCCACTATCTCTGATACCACAGACAAGCTCTCCTACCGATCAAGCCACAACCTTACACAGAATTCTTTCGTAATATACACAGTAATATTCACGAAATGAATTGTAGTGTTATAATATAATTAGTATTTTTTTCCCTTAAAACTATCAAGATTAATAATTTTATGTGTAGAGGTTTAAAATTTTGTAAAATATAAACAAATATATCAAAACCTCAGACTGTAATGTTTTGAAAACGATTTCTTTTTATAAACTGTTATTTGAAAGAAAATAAAAATACATATGAATATGAAAACCAGAAAAGTTTTGTTTTACATCCAGGTACAGGTAAAAATGTTAAAGAAAAGAGTTTTAATTCGAAAGATATTTAAACAACAACAACAAAAAAAAAAAGTATCTATTTTCAAATTGTGTAAGATTAGTCAGAAATTCGCTTTCTTAGCTACAAATATATTCTTAAGCTGTAAGTTATTCTTAGCTTTCTTAGCTACAAATATATTCTTAAGCTATAAGTTATTCTTCGCTGCAAGTTCATCTTAATGTTAATCATTTAATTAAATGAACGAGCTTTAAATAAAAAGTAACATTTTTATTTGCATATTTATTTATTTATTTATTATTTTTTTTTTTTTAACCAAGTTACTTTTGCTCCTAAAAATGTTTTTTATTAAGTACTAGCAAAGCCGCGGTTCAGGAACGAACCGAATTCCGAATGCGGGAAAAATTTCAAAACCAAACTCGAAATGTACATAATTCGGCCTGATGCTACGTGCCAATAGATCAAAGTTTGTTAACAAAACCATCTTTTAATTCATGAAATCAGTGAAGGTCAACGAAGGCTTCTCTCGCTTCGCTGGTCACTATATTTAAAGGAAACTCTTTTCTATATCGCTTTACAAACAAAAATAAAATTTAAAGAAATCATGAAATTGTTTTAAAGCCCGTTTTGGTTCCCCGCTGCCTTCGGTAGCGACCCACTCATTCGCAGAATCTCTGGTGTCTGTCCCTATTGCCTGTGACAATAGCTTACCACTGGGCTTCCATTTGGGTGCTTATCAGATGAAAGTTTCGAAACGGACAGTATCGAAAAAAAAATGAAGTAGACATTTTATACTTCAATCCCAGTTACATATGAACAACATTATACATGGTGTACATAATATTTTCTTTCACGTTATTTTCTATATTTATTTGATTTATTCGATCAACCATAAAATGACAACAATTTTACACCAAATATAATATTACAATGTGCTATGATCGGCGGCGTCTATCGCATGAGACAATTAATGTTTGTGGTTATAATAGTAGTTGAGTTAGTTAATAGTACAGTAGAACCCCGATAATTCGGATTAATTGGGACCAGACCCAATCCGGATTATCGAAAATCCGGATTATCCGGAGAATGAGAAAAACTGAAATAAAATAAAACATACTTACAGAAAATCACCTTTATATGAAACATATAGAATATTTACAGACAGTAAAAATGTTTACTTTGTTATTATAAAGTCAGTAATCTTCTGCTGTGCCAATGTAGTATACCTTTTCCGGGCCGCACGGTCACGCATCTGCTTGAGCATACGTAGTTCGTTGGGTGTAGTTTCCACCTGACGTTCAAAATAAACCATTAATTGCTCTAAATGAGACGTTGCTTCATCATGGCTAATAACTTTTGGTTGATCATCATTGATAATGGTACTTTCGTCTGTATCATCTTCATTTTCTTCAGTTGTGCACAGAGCGATTATTTCGTCATCTGTAAGTGAGGCATAACCTTCATTATTTTCTGTTTCCAACCAATTGTTAACGTCGCTGATGTCAACATCAGAGCAACCATCAATTTTTTTTAACATGCTCACAAAATCTTCAGGTGTAATTTCTCTTTCATTCTCGCTTATTCCTCCTTCTGTTTCAAGCTTATTATCCAAGAAATCACAATTTGTAGGCCATAAATTCTTCCACGACTTTTGGAGTGTACTCTCAGCAACCTGATCCCAAGATTCAGCAATCATATACATAACTTTCTTGATATTGATTGATTTGAGAGTCTCTACCACTCCTTGTTCTCTATAATCTTCTAAAAGTTCATTCAGCATTTGTCGTTTGTAAACTTTCTTAATGTTCTGAAGAACCCCTTGGTCCATTGGCTGTACTAGAGCTGTCACGTTAGGAGGAAAAAACTTTACCATTATGTTTCCTTCTGTCAGTTCACTTGCTTCGGGGTGTGACGGAGCATTATCAATTAGGAGGACAGCTTTGATGGGTAAGTTGCACGATTTTAAATATTTTGTAACACCCGGAACAAAATAGACAAAGAACCACTCTTTAAAAATTTTGCAGTCCATCCAAGAACTCCTCTGGGAACGGTAAACTACAGGTAAAGTCTTATGATTTATGTTTTTTAGTGCACGGGGATTTTTGGATTTTCCGATTATAAGAAGAGGAAATTTGTGCTTTCCTGATGCATTGCTACAAGCCATGATAGTGAGGCGGTCTTTGCTCTTTTTATATCCTTTAGCTGATTCTTCTAATTTTGAAACTAAAGTTTTATTTGGCAACATGCGGTAGAATAGTCCCGATTCATCGGCATTGTAGATCTGATCTGCCGTTAATTCTTCTGTTTTAACAAATTCTTCAAATTCCTTTTTGAATTTTTCAGCTGCTATTTTGTCACTAGACAAGCTCTCACCCGTCACAGTAAGTTGGCGCACACCATGCCGGTTTTTCCATCTATTTAACCATCCTTGACTGGCAGTAAAATCTGGATCACCATCAGGCAACTTTGCATTTAACTTTAAGGCTTTCTGTTGGATTATAGGACCTGATATAGGTAAACCACGATCTCTTTCTGTGCAAAACCAAACGAATAACGCTTCATCCAGTGTTTCAAGTTTAGCTTTTTTAACATTCCTCCGATTGTCCAAACTGTCATTAGAAATTAATTTCGAGCAAAAATCCTCGATTGTTTTTCGATTTTTTTTCCAATCTGACACTGTCGAGGTCCCTACTCCTAATTCACAAGCAATCTTTTTTAAGGATTCACCTTTATCAATTCTACTCAATGCTTCCAATTTCTTTTGCATAGTCACAAAATTATGTTTTCGTTTCGTCGCCATAGCTAAAAATGTACCCTTAAAAACACTGCACACAAAGGAATGAAAAGAATCAGACACGTGATGGACCGCAACATTCTCTGGCGCCGATAAGAAAACACCTGGCTGGAGTCGCTGTCTAGTAGAATCCGAACAGTGACTGGAGCTTCCGTTGACATGTCTAAATGGATTAAATAGAAAACTGAGAAAATTGGAATCGCAAACTTAAAGTGATACATTGTTGTTTCTATGAAAGATAACATCAAAGAGTTTAAATAGGAAAGCGTAAAATATTCTTCCGAAAAATTTCAGAAAAGACTTTTTTATTCAGAATACGAGGATGAAAAAAATGATCTTATGGAAATTTGCTGATCGCTTCTCAAACTTGGAAAAAAAATAAAAAAAAAATAAAAAATCGACCAGACTGATCCGGATTATCCGGAGATCCGGAATAACGGGGTCCGAATTAGCGGGGTTCTACTGTAGTTGGTATATGGAAAAATAAATAATGAAATATGTAAACCTGATCATGGTACAGCCTTAATGTAGCTCCCCTTGGCGACTTTTGAATTTTTATCGTCACTCTAGAGAAAAATGCATAATTTATGTTATTATTATTTTCTTTTTTTCTTTTCGTTTTCCTTTCCTTTCCTTTCTTTCTTGTTATTCAACATTTTATAATTTATTTATATTTTTTATGCGCTGTTTGGCTTAAAGTGGCTTTTACGAATGGAGTCCTTGGCGAAAAATATCCAATCTATTTCAGCATCAAAATTTTAAAAATTACCCATTATTATCAATAAGTAAAGCTATTTAATGTAATGCTGAAGTAGCTTTCATGCCAAGCACGATTTATCTATTTAACATACTATTTAAACAAAAGGGGGGATCTAAAATTGAGGTATATTATTATTTTTTTTTCTTTTACTCCATTTTCATATTTTCATTTTTTTTATGTGCAAGAGCAAATTTAATATATATGTGTATATATATATATATTTAAAAAAAAAAAAAAAAAAAAAAAAAAAAAAAAAGTTTTTTTTTTTGGCAACAATTAAAAGTTTAAATGTCCATTTTTAAAGCTTTTACCAGGCTATTATTTTCACATTTTAATTAATTTTAAAAAATCTAATGAAACACAGTTACGGCATGCCTTTATGAGGAACAATAGATTAAAATAAGTCCTGTCGTACTAAATTAAATTCTGCTTTTGTGCAGAATTTTATATCTATTACTTACAAAACAAAAATAAGCCTAGAGGTTTTTTTTTTCTTTTATGGGTAATGAGATTTTTTTTTTTTAATTAAAAGATTACGGTTAAGTTTCTAATATTCTGCTATGTTACTAAAATCGACATTGCATCGGTGCGTACTTAAATTTAGTAAAATGATGTAACAAAATTTATTGCAAATAAATAGAGGCTGTACCATAAAATATAAGTAAACAATTAACTTAAACTAATTACACTTTTCAAGGTGAAATGATAGAGATAGTTGAGTTATATTTATACTGATAGTCGCCGTTTTCTATCACGCATTGATCCTGGGCCTATCAATCACAGAGATATCTTGTGAGAATAAAAATATTTTAGTCCCAAAACACAACCACAGAATTGCAATAACAAGCCAGAGTTTCTTCGCCAAGGACATCTATCTATCTTCGAAGCATCTTTTTTCATCAGTCAAAACATTAAAAATGTACGCTTCATGAAAAAAGAACTATGATGAAGATTAAATTGTATATTCACTTAAACGCTAAACATTTATGCCAGTTTAAATTAGCTGATATTTTTCATTTAACACTTTCGTTTATTTATTAACGATAGAGTGGTGATTGCTATTATCTTTTACTTTCTATATGTTAGCAGTGTTGCCAGACTTTGTGACTTTTTTATTCAATAGTCACCAATAGATTTGAGAAGTGATACGAGTATTTGATATACATAAAAGACGAATCGAATTGATAAATCGTTTAGTATGTGTATAAACTATCACTTCTTAAAATTATTGGTGACTACTGAATAAAAGAGTCGCAAAGTCTGGCAAAACTGTACGTTAGAGAAAGTGTCGTTTTTGAGTTAAAGGTTAAGGAGTGAGTTTTTGCTAGAATTATACATTTTACGGCCCCTTGAATTTAAAAATCAGATTTTAATTATTCATCTGTATGTGTATTTATGTGCCTTTCGTCAATATACTTGAAAAAATTAGCAGAAAGTTTCTCAAGATAGGACAAATGGTTCTTGTGCAGGAACATTAAAACAATTCAAATCCAAAGTGGCCATAATTAAACTGACAGTGTTTTATAGTGCTATCTAATTGCTATACTGACGGAAATGTTTGTAGGAAGATTAAATAATACCGGGGACGAAGAATTACACACACAAAAAGAAAAAAAGGTTCCAAAAGTAATCAATAAGGGAATACGTGGGTGGCTTTTTAAAAATGGAAAGGTGGGGAAAAATTAAAATAATAAATAGGGACAAAAGCAATACTTTAAATAATCTGATGTGTCACTCACACGACTTTCTCTTACCCTGAAATTTAGTACTATAAATACAGATTGGAGATTAAGGAGTAAGATAACGAGTACTGTTACGTACACCTATGTTAAAACAATTCAAATTAGGCTTCAGAACAGCTTTATTTGACAAATAATTCTATGTGAGGGGAGCTACTACCCCCCTCAACGCCCCCTTTTCATTATTGTACCTACATTTATATAGAATTCAAATCTGTTATTAAATTCAAAAGTTTATTTAAAAATTATTCAGGTAATTTTCACACGCAGCATTCCTTAAAAATTATCAATCTCAATCAAACTTTTCTAGAAACAAACGTATTAACTTCAAAATATAACATTTGGATCGCCTGAAATTATTTGTTTTTAATTCATTCTAACAGATACAGACAAAGACCAAACGTTAAAAATGTGACTCCGGTACTCAGGAAACCTCAAAACGTGTAAATATGGAAAAAAAAAAAAGATTGATGACTATTTAGATTTAAGAAAACACATTATTTACCATATGGCTATGAGGAATTAATTTTAATTTCTGAGCAGCTTTCCTGGATATGGTAAAATATTACAGTAAAGTACTTCTACTAACAATAAAAAAGAAGGTTATGGCTTAAATATTGGCAGCCCTGTATATATCCTGAAGGTTATGTACACAAGATATGATGAATATAAATATAATCCTATATTAATAACACACGGCATAACCTGAAGTACACTTCCATCAATTTTAAGTTACAGGGCTGCCACTGGCGACTAAAAAGGCAACTAAAGAGACTATTTTGAAGGAAAGGCAACTATAGTGACTATTTCAGCCAAAATATAGGCAAAGACAACTATTTTGGTATCAGTTGAAAAATTTAGGCAACTATTTTAAACATTTAGCAACTAAAAAGAACAACTTCTGAGGTTATATTTAAAAACAAATCCTGGTCCAAAAGTAACCCTTCTCAAAATTTTATCTTAAAAGGAATCTTTCACAAAACATGTTTACTTAAGTAATCATATGCAAATCATGACATATTTCCTCAATCGGGCACTAGAAAAGAAGAAATTTTTGATTTGGGGCTAAATAATATTTTGGGAATGAGCTATGAAAACAAATTCAAACTAGTACGCTGTGGCTACCACAAGACTTTCTTATATATTTTTCTGTACAAAATCAAACAGTAAAAATAATTTATTAAAAAGCAAATAAATAATACATATGCAATGTTTAAGCACATGGACTCAGTTCTGTGGTCTAATTAAACAAAGGACGAAATTTGCCTGATGCTATCATTTTATAGAAAAATCTATTTTTAAAGTTGCATCTTTACAATCTTTGCAAGCATCATTTTAAACCTAACGATACTTTGAATATATGAACAATAACTATAAGGTAAAAAACTTTTTATATACCATGTTTTTAAAATTTCTGTTGAATCATAGCTATAGAACTGCTTGAGCATTTTATCAATGCATATAAAATTTTTAAAGTGATAATGCTGTCAATTTTTGTGAGATGCATAATTTAACTTTTTACAATTTCTTAACATTCAAGTTTAATCAAATGTATTTATTTTTATGTCGAAAAAAAAAACTCGTAAATTTTTTTTGGCAACAATTAAATTATAGCTAATATTTTAATGTCTATTTTTAAAGCTATTAGAAGGTTATTATTTTCATATTTTAATTAATTAAAAGAAAACTAAACAAAAATTCGAAAATCGGGCTTAGTATTGTGTTGTCATAGGATTCTGAGCTATTCTGAAAGTTTCAAATGTAGGGAAGTTAATTAAAAATCGATTGCAAGATTTGCACTGACAAACAAACAAACAAGAATTGAAGTTAATAAAAATATGGTAAATTAGGAACTTTTGTTATAACTTGACTAAAAAACGCAATAATTAAAAGTATAATCAAAATAGGTGCTAATATATATATATATATATATATTACAAAAAATTTTGCCAGAATGAATAAATAAAAAAATTAATTAAAAAGCATCACCAACATGGCGGAAAAAATTTAAAAATTACCAAAGGGTTCCTATACTAAACGTTTCCTGCCTGGGGAAATATGAAAACTGGGTCATCAAACATGAATTTTATTTTGAAACTTTCTTTTGGATGATTTGGTTTAACCATCAAAAGCGTTTCATCCTACAAAAACTAATAATAATCTGACTTCTGATGGATTAAAATTTAAATTGGGTGATGAAATTGGTATAAGACTTATAAGTTTCAAATTTTAAAGGTAAATAAAAAAAAAATTGCGAAAATTTCGCTTGGATTTGCTAGTAATAATATATTTTGGGAATCAGCTTTGATGAATGCATAAATTTTATTAATTATCAAAAGAAATATTTGCATATTTCAATATGTAATTGCAATTAATTATAAATTTTGGTAATTAACAGTGAATTATTTCTGTTTCGACAACTTGTGGCAAAAACATAATTTTTCACCAAGATTTTTTTTTTTTTTTCTTTTGAGGCTAATTTCATAAATTAGATAGGCCTTTACATTATGAAGATTTTTCATTTTAGTGTTTGGTAAAAAAAAAAAAATTCTTTATTTACTTCTTTACCCACTCACTGCATTATACATCATGAAAAGGTGAAACTTTTGTTATTGCAATGTTATTTTTCCTAACATGCCTCCTTGTTGATACTTGCATGTTTCTGAGCAGCAAAATACTGTGCTTAAGGGTAAAACCATTTCTCTATGTAAAAATGTGACTTACTTTCATAGAAGTTAAAAAAAAAAAAAAAAGAAAGAAAGAAACTACATTTGCTTCAAGTCACAATAGTACCACGACCCTTCATCAGGCACAGAGTAAAGTAAAGTGTAGCAAATAAAGCAGCAATGCTCAAAATAAAATAAATAAAACTGAAAATAGTATAAATACTGGTGTGACAAGAGTAAAAAAAAAAGTATTATAAATGAATAGATGTGACTATAGAGAAAAAGAAAAAAAAAAAGGTGTGGGAGGAAACAAAAGAAATTTAGCAAGATAAAATTATGTGAGTAAATTCCAAGCATCAGACATGAAATTAAAGAAAAATTAACAAGATTTTTATTCATTAATTTATTTTTAAAAGATAAAAATAGCAATGGGAAGCAATATATGATTTAGAGATCTCTTCATTAAGAACATTTCGTTGGTGCTCATTAACCCTCGCTTTCCCAAGATGGGGTCATTTTGACCCCAGTTTGTAGTTGAAATTTAGCCCGCCCCATTAAAAAAATGCGCTAATTCGCCAGAGATAGCAAACGTAACCAGTAGAATGTTCATGACGATTTGTTCTAAACGATACAAAAAAGGTGCGGTGCTGATGATTTTCGCCAAATGTGCCAAGCGGTACCTGAAAGCAATTTTTCTGCAGTAACGCATTGAACTTGGCAAAACGAGGGTTAATTCTAAATTTTAAATACCTTTTAGAATTAATGAGCTGAGAGAATTAAAGTTTTAATCTTCAATCTAGCAGAAATCTCATGGAAAATGAGAATTGTTTTTTAAAATTCAGAAATTTTTATTGTAAATATCTGGAAAATAAAATTTATCTTTCTCGCACTTAAATATCCCTTGTTTAGCTCAATTCAAATGATTCACATATATTCTAATTATATCACAATCAGTAGCAACATAACCTCTTATGGTCTCTAATTTTTGAAATATTAGAAAAGTACCAAAAATCAACCCATTGTGTGTTATTTGAAAGAAAACAAAGGATAGAAAGTGAATATCAGGCTAAACCAATTTTAGGTTGCAAGAGCAGCTGGCATTACCAGCCTGGTTATATAATGCATTGCTAATATATATATATATATTTAAGTAATCTGAAACACCCAGGATTTTTTATTTATTATTTTATTTTTTTTTTGGGGGGGGGGAATTTTCTTTTTATAAAACAGCAGTAAAAATTACTGCTTAATTATTCCGATTACTTTATAAATCATAACATTAATATTGGATAAAAGGAAAGAAAAAGGGGGGGGGGGTTGTTGTAAAACGAAAACTATTTTCTGCTTCAGGAGACTTATTTAGGAGACTATTTTTCATATGAAAGGCTACTAAAGCGACTATTTTTGGAGTCTTCATTGAGTGGCAGGCATTGTAAGTATTGTTGCACTATAATCTAGTTATTTTGTGTAGCCCTGTAAACGAACAATGAATGATTTCCCTACCTATATTCTACATGAAACCTGTTTTTACGCATATAAAAAATATATGTTCGTTTCATTTGGTTTAGTGCAGTCTATAGATGTTAAATTCTGCTTAACTGCAATTTCCCCCCATAGACGTTATGTGTTTGAATTCTCTTGGGTGTCCCTGTACACGAACCGTTTGCTTAATCTCAACGAAAAGTTTAGTGTAGCATCCCCATATCATACACATTTAAAATACAGAGTTCGGAATTTCTTCTATTATTTGTTCTTGATATATGCTTATAACATACATACACACACACAGAGAGAGAGAGAGAGACCAACCGCTAAATACATTATTTTTGGATTGGGGGACCTCAAAACGTGTACATATAACAAAAACTGAATCTCGAAAATTTGACCCAAAAGCAATGCTTTCTCTACCATATGTACGGGTAAAATAAAGTGAAAAGTGCACAATCATCAATTTTTAATTAAAAATTGCGTCAAAAGCTTTACTTTTAAAGCGCCATATATTTCCCTGACGGTGACTTTTGACTCTTTATTTTATTTTATTTTTTGCAGAATCTTTCGTCCCCCGTCGTGTTTGATCTTCCCACAAAGTTTAAAACCATTCTTGCAATAAGATTGCGCAACGTGTATTGTATTATTGCAAAAATAAATTTTTCCAGAAAGCCTAAGAGTATGGAAAACACGAGGCTAAGTATTGTCTACCTACAGTAGCTGGAACCGGCCCTCAGGAAAAGTTAACGGTCAGCCTTCAATGGGCCAGCTGAGGCAAACATAAAGTTTTCATATTACTGCCGGTGATTTTCATTGGCCCTTTATATTTTCTCATTAACAGGCCAGCCGTGATTTGATTATGGCTAGTATATTTATTTTATTGGTGATACCTTAAATTTTATTACTTTCCGAACATACTATGTAAGGAAAGTATTGTAATCAGGATTTTCAAAATAAATTTTATATCTCGCATAGCTCAAAAACGAACATCTTGTGAGTATTATGACAACTAGTCATATATCTGCAATTTTGGTTTTTACACGGGCTCCCCTTTTAGAAATATCTTCGATTTCACACGATTTTTCGTGATGTATGTATTGTGTGAGAGAGAGAGAGAATAAACACGACAGCATCTAAACGCTTTGTTTGAATTAGCTGAAAGTTAGTACATGCATTAAAAGTCACCGCAGCACGAACTATATAGATTTTAGTGAATCTAGTACTTATAATCCTTTTACAGGGACACAAAGAAGAATTTTTTACCATTATGTCCTATGAGCTCAAATTACTTAAAGTGCGATGTGTCTCATTCGATTCAGCTGAAAATTTATATACATGTTATAGGTTAACGTCGCACAAACTGTTGATTTTTATGAATCTAGTATTTATAGTTTTTTTTTTTTTTTTTTTTTTTTTTTTTAGGAATACTTTTTGTCATTATGACCTATGGGCTGAAAATTTTTATAGCGCAATGCCTTACAGAGCTGCCGACCTAATCCGGAGGATTCTTAGTACCGCCCCTTTTGCTACACCAGTCTTTTTTTAGAGAATTTTATTTCTTAATTCATCGTAAATACATTTAACGAGAATTACTTTAAAAATTAAGCGGTGTGGAAAAAGGTGGTATTAATATTTTGCCGGATTAGTTTGGTAGCTTCTGATTTGGCTGAAAATTTGTAAACATGTTATATAGGTTATCATCGGACGAACTGTGCAGATTTTGGTCAATCTAGTGCTTACAATTTTTTACAGGGACATAACGAAAAGTTCTTTATGATTATGACATATGGGCTCAAATTATTTGAAGTGCAATAGCGTTAAACGCCTTATTCGGTTGAGCTGATTGATTTCAGATTTCTCTTACTTCAATTTATTTAAATAAGCGTTAATTACTAAATGTTTGAAAAGACGAGTCGAGTCACGCCAGATTTTTAGTGCTTGTTTTTATGCATCCAGTATTTAATTCGATATTGTACTTATTTATTTTTTAATACTATTTTTACAAATATTTAATTTTTAGACTATGTTTGTGAATTCAGGATTTCTAATACAGAATAGGATATATTCAGTCGATCCGTTTTCATATTAAATACAACAGTATGATTTTTTCTATGTAAATATTTTTTCTATAAAATTTTTTTTGGAACACTAGGGGGCTCTGCCCCCTGCTCGTCCCGCTCACGAACCCTCGAGGAAGGCTTCGCCTCCCCCCGACTCACTTTACTTGTTAACCCATGCAGAGCTCTGCCCGTCTATTCGCTGCTTTCTTTTTCACTGAATAGAAATATTAATAGTGCATAGCACAAAACAAAAGCAGAAAAATATTATAAAAAATCCCCATATTCAATGAAAAATTGAAATACATAATATTTAATACCACATTATTTATTTTTATTTTTATGAAAATTATGCTGAAAATCTTTTTTTTTTTTTTTATGGAAAAAAATTTGTAATATCTAGACCATTTTGCATTACAGCTTTAGTATATGACCCTTTTCATTTCTTTTTTACAACTATGGATCCAGGTTCGATAACTGAGCCGGTCAAAGACTGTCGTGTACACTAACGGTGGCTGGTGCACATAAAATGCGTCGTGGCCGCAAAGTCTTCCATGTTCTCATCAAAACTATACCTCTGGAGATCACCAAAGCGGGGGAGTCATCCCCTCCATGGAGGATCAAAATTGTGATGGCATGTCTCCGGAACATCCCTAGGGGTGCGTCCCAGAGCGTCGCCAATTACCCATAGCGCAGTACTAGTGCGATGATAATCCCAATCTACAGTCGGTAACAAAAGTCTCCGAACACTAGCAAGAATTCCTATATAAAAAAAGTACACTTAATACAGTTTTGTTAAATAAATCCTTGTCGAATCATGTGCTTAGTCAGTCTAAGAGCATGTTTCGACAAGGATTTATTTAACAAAACTGTATTAAATGTACTTTTTTCACATAGGAATTTTTGCTAGCGTTCGGAGATTTTTGTTACCGACTGTACCTACCTATCTACCTACAACCGTGGATTATATTTTAATTTTTCCGTGTAAAATGACTTCATGACAGAAGAAAAACGTCACTGGGAGAAACTTTTTTCAAGGTGGCAAATAGAATACCTTCATAAACCCGTCGTTTTTAGTTAATAACTTCTTTAATTAAAATGATAAAAATTTCTAAGAAGCTGATTTGACTTGCTTGGAGTATTCGGAACACATTCATACACCTCTCATGACGCGAAGGACCCTGCCCTCCGACAGAAGATGCGGTCCCAGACAAAAAAAATTGACGCCAGCGAAAGTAAATTTTTTTAAATACCTAGAGAAAGGGGATTATGTTTTCTTTCAAAGTGCAAAAATTTCATTATGTTTGTTAAACATTGTGTTATTTTATATAATTAAATGTAGCTTTCCGTGTGAATATTTTAAAATATTGAATGGAAAATTTTCGTGTTCAAGTAGGCAATATAGAGAACATTTAATAAAATATTTAAACCGGAATTGGAAAGGATTTGACTTTCAACAAAAGCAATATAACTACTATAGTACGGAGTTCTCCCTCTAAAGAATCTCTCTATATATAAATGGCTAAGACAGTATTTTCCTCTTTGTCCGTTGCTGGACGCAGTTGGTTGGCTAAGAGATATTTTCTTCTCTTTGTCTGTGTGTTGTTGCCACCAGCTTTTCATACTTTAGTTAATTTAAAAAATTGTCACCAGCTTTTTATAATTTAGTTAATTAAAAAAAATCTAATTGTCCGATCGATAAGTTAATTAAACCGACGGAATCAGAAAAAATGCCCTTTCATTTGGTATCTTATTTGTAACGAAATTTTGATTAGATTTTTTAAAATTAATTAAAATGTGAAAATAATATCCTGGAAAAGCTTTAAAAATGGATATTTAAATTTTTAATTGTTGCCCCCCCCCCCCCCAAAAAAAAAAAAAAAAAAAAAAAAAAACTTTTTTTTTTTCTTTCACCATAAAAGAAAATATGCTTCACGCGGGGGGGGGGGGGGAATTAAATATTAAATTTGCTCCTGCACATGAAAAAATGAAAATATGAAAAAATGGAGTAAAGAAAAAAAAAATAATAAAATAAAATAAATAATATACCTCAATTTTGATTTTTTTCTCCTTTTTGTTTAAATAGTATGTTAAATAGATGAATCGCACTTGGCATGAAAGCTAATTCAGCATTACATTAAAGAGCTTTACTTATTGATAATCCTGGGTAATTTTTAAAATTTTGTTGCTGAAATAGATCGGACATTTTTCGCCAAGGACTCCACTTTCGTAAAAGCCACTTTAAGCCAAGTAGCGCATAAAAAATATAAATAAATTATAAAATGTTGAAAAACAGAAAGGAAAGAAAAGGAAAACGAAAAGAAAGAAACAAAACAAAATAATAACATAAATTATGTAATTTTGTCTAAAGTGACGATAAAAATTCAAAAGTCGCCAAGGGGAGCTACATTAAGGCTGTACCATGATCAGGTTTACATATTTCAGTATTTCATTATCTATTTTTCTATATACCAACTACTATTAACTAACTCAACTGCTATTATAACCACAAAAATTAATTGTCTCATGTGATAGATGTAGCCGATCATAGCGCATTGTAATATTATATTTGGTGTGAAATTGTTGTCATTTTATGGTTGATCGAATAAATCAAATAAATGTAGAAAATAACGTGACGGAAAATATTATGAACACCACGTATAGTGTTGTTCATATGCAACTGGGATTCAAATATAAAAATGGCTACTTCAATTTTTTCGATACTGTCTGTTTCGAAACTGTCATCTGATAAGCACCCAAATGGAAACCCACTGGTAAGCTACTGTCACAGGCAATAGGGACAGGCACACGAGAGTCTGCGATTGAGTTGGTCGCTGCCGAAGGCATCGGGGAACCAAAGCGGGCTTTAAAACAATTTCATGATTTCTTTAAATTTTATTTTTGTTTGTAAAGCGATATAGAAAAGAGTTTCGTTTAAATATAGCGACCAGCGAAGCGAGAAAAACCTTCCTTGATTCACTACCTTCATTGATTTCATGAATTAAAAAATGGCTTCTTTAACAAACTTTGATCTATTGGTATGCAGGCAGCATCAGGCCGAGTTTTGTACATTTCGAGTTTGATTTTGAAATTTTTCCCGCATTCGGAATTCGGAACCGGGGCTTTGCTAGTAAAATAATAAATTGTGAAAAATAAAAATCTTTGTGAGCAAACACTATAAATTACAAGAATTTCGCAGCAATTATTTCGAGTCGAAATAATATCCTGTTCCTACGTCAGATGAACAAAGAAGGCACGATTGCAGCAAAAGTGCATTGCTGCACTCATGTCTGCTTTGTTAAAAAAAATAATGGTCTGTAGTATATTATTTCAACCTGAAACAATTGGTGCGAGTTTTTGCAATGACTGTGTTTACTTAGAACTCTTTTTATTCATTATTACTTTCCGAACATACATATGTAAAGAAAGTATTGTAATCATGTCAAAAATCCGAATTAGAGATTTTGATGTTTCTATACGTTTTGAGGTCACCTGTCTGTTTTCACTATTTTTATAATGATGTATGTATGTGTGTGTGTATGTGTATGTGTGTGTGTATGTATGTGTGTATGTATGTGTGTGTGTATGTGTGTGAGTGAACACGCTAGCGCTTGCTTGAATGAGCTGAAAGTTGGTACATATGTTGTAAGTCACCGTATTACAAACCCTATTGATTTTGGTGAATCTAGCACTTATAGTTTTTTTACAGGGACACCAAGAAAAAAATCTTTATCATTATAGGCCTATGGGGCAAATTTTTAAAAGTGCGATAGCGTCTAAACGCCTTATTAAACTGTGCAAAAAAATTATACACATGTTATAGGTCATAGTTGCACGAATTATATAGATTTTGGTGAATCTAGCACTTATAGTGTTTTTACAGGGACACCAAGAAAAATTCTTTATCATTATGGCCTATGGGGCCAAATTTTTAAAAGTGCGATAGCGTCTAAACGCCTTATTCCATTGAGAAAAATAAATAAATAAATAAATAAATAAATATATATATATATATATATATATATATGCACGTATTACTATAGGTCACAGTTTCACGATTTGTATAGGTTTTGGTGAATCTAGCACTTATAGTTTTTTTACAGTTACACAACAAATAATTCTGTATCATTATGGCGTATAGTGTGAAATTATTTAAAGTGCGATAGCATCTAAATGCCTTATCAAAATGAGCTGAAAATGTATATACATGTTTTAGGTCACCATCGCACAAACTGTATAGATTTTGGTGACTCTGGCGCTTACAGAATTCTACAAAGACACAAATAAAAACTGCTTATCATTATGGCCTATAGGTTCAAATTATTCAAAGTTCGACAGCGTCTAAACGCCTTATTCAAATGAACTGAAAATTTATATACATGTTACAGATCACCATCACACGAACTTAAGGAACTTTAGAGGATCTAGCTTTTATGGTTCTTTTTACAGGGACACAATGCATATTTCTTTATCATCGTGGCACATGGGCTCAAACTTTAAAGTGCGATAGCGTCTAAATGCCTTATCCGATGGAGCTGAAAAATTTTATAAATATTATAAGTGACTGTTGCATTAACTATAAGCATTTTGGTGAATGTAGAATGTACAGGTTTTACAGGGACATAACGAAAAATTCTTTATCATTACGATCTGTGGGTTCAAAGTACAATAGCGTTAATCATCGTGTAGTCATCGTTACTATATGGAGAAAAATACTCAAACACCTTATTATAATTTTCTCGCTTTTGTTTATTTAACAGCTTCCCTTAATTTACTTTATCTACAAAACCGTTGATTATTTAGTGTTCGGAAAGTCGAGTGAAGTCACTCCAGATTTTTTTTTTCAACACCAGTCCTTCGATGTATTTTTAACTGTATGTGCTTTAAAATACATTATTACTTCCTTCTATATTCATAGGAAGAAAATAATGATATTGTGAAATTTTTGAACGCCGGTTTTCTATGAATTTACACGTTTTTAGATTTCCAGAATGCGATTTAATTGTTTTTAGAAAGTGTCTGTCTGTCTGTATGTCTGTCTCTGTGTTTATGCATTTGTATGTGCATAAAAAAATTTGTGGATGCTGTATCTCACGAACCAATCAACGAAATTTAACTTAATTTGCTATTTAGTTGGATCTTCACCTAAATTGATGCACATTACCTTTCGGGATCAATCGCTCAACAGGCAGTGATGTCATCCTACTGTTTCTAATTATTAATATGATAGTTTATTTTTAACATGGAAGGACAAATTTCGTGTGAATGCACATAATGAGAATTACTTTTACCTTCTTTATGTGAAATGCGAAAAAAGAAAATATCATAAAAGTGATAGTTAAACAGAAAATTTGCTTTTGTATATGTAGGGACATCAGCCCCTTCCCCCCCCCCCCTCCCACCCACCACACAACTAGATGCAAAATTTTTAAATGTATGTATTGAAAAAACTCGTCAATACCTTAAACCACAGTCATATGATAATTTAAAACATAGTTACCATTTTTTTTTTTTCTCATAAAAAAAATAAAAAAAAAAATAAAATAAAATAAGTAAGTAGTAAGTAACAACAGAACAACAAGTTTGAAATAAAATAAAACGAATTTTGACAATATCAGTCTCTAACCATTTAAATAAATAAATAAATAAATAAGTGAAAAATTTAACTGCTTATAAAGGCTTTTCTTTCTGAATGTAAATATATTAGAAACATTCGAAAGCTAGCATCCGGTTTCCGGTCTAAACTTGCAATTTTGTAAACATCTGAAAATAAATGTTGATCCTTACATTGACCAATTTTGTTTATATGTCTGTATTACAAGAAGAAATAAAATATTTCCAACTGCTTTACTCACTTAAAACTTAGAAGTCAAACTTGATAACGAAATAATATAGATATAAAACGGAAATCGGGATTTCTTTTAACTCTTTAAAAACAAACATAATAATAATAACAATTGTGCACTTTATAAATAATTAAAAATTATCATAAATTTATACAGAGCAATTAATAAAATCTGCCTTTGTGTATATTAAAATAATTGTAATTTTTTTTAAATTATTGATTAAAAAAAAAAAATGTAATAGAAAAGCATCATTATTTTTTAATCGAACGGGAATGGATTAATTCAATAATTTATTTATTTGGAATTTAGAATTTTATACGTTTTCAAAAGAAGATAGTGGTTGAAACCTTTACAGTCACTTTATATATTGTTGCGTACTCGGGATTCGTGAATTGTCTGTGAATTAAAGACAATTTTTGAAGTGGCTTAAAAGTTTACTTATAGAATATTCTCGAAGATTACAGGTCTGTAAACCAAGTATAAACTTCAGTTTCACCAGAAAACACAGCTTAAAAAACAGCTGATAACATCAAAATCACAGCATAAACTGTACCAGAGCATTTACACACACACTGTGGCATACAGACGGGAGGAAGATCGGGCCGCCCCGGCCGGGCCTCTAGTCATGAGGGAGGGGGGGCTCCGAAGAAACTTACGTTTTAAGTATATGTATTTGGTAAAGTAATCGTGAGGTTATTTTGACTTGAATCCTTCGTAGCAAACACCCTTTAAGCTTGTGAGATGGAAGGAGGGCGCTCAGCACTATCGAGCAGTTTGGAGCAATTGTTCCGGTATAAAAAGCTATAATGTACAAAAAGTGACCGTGGAGCGACAATGCAAAAATTAAAAGAACACAAGGCCTGATTAAGGCAGGGCAAGCAGCGATAATGCCCCTGACCCTCACGTTGGTTTGAGCTTTCGAATAATGTTTTTCGAATAAGTTTGAAAACTGACTTTACAGTGTTGGACATAATTATAAGAAACCTATCTAATTTGACAAATAGTGAAATAAAAGATTCAGAGCTTAAAAATGTTTTATCAAGTACGTCAAAAACATAAATTTATTCTGTTATCAAATATAATTATTCTATAATAATGATATTTTCATACAATTTAATGAAAAAACTTAAAAACCTAATGGACAAAATTATGACACCAACCGTTTTTTCCAAATACAGTGGTTAACATAATTAGCAGACACTAATGGTCTAAAAGAAAATCCTATAACATGGTTATTCAATATTTGGTGGAGTCGCCATTGTTTTTTATAACATGAAATATGCGATTCGGCATCAGATCTATAAATTCTAACAAAATATCGCAAGACAGTTCTTTCAAAGCACATTTTATAGAATTCTTTAGGTCTTCGAGACATATAAACTGCCTCCCATTTCGGTAAACTGCACGAGCTAAGATCCTCCTTAAATTTTCGATGGGATTTAAGTCTGGGGAGCGAGAAGGCCACGGGAGAATATTGATACTTTGCTCTGAAAGCCACTTTTTTGTTTCGTGTGATGCATGAATCGGCGTGTTATCGTGATGGAAAGTGTAGTTTTCGCCACAAAGAAGTTCACCGTATATGGCTAGTCGATTTTTAAGAAGATTCCTATACTTTTCGAAATTCATTCTTGAATGCACAAAATCAATATCCGTTTTCCCTTGAGCCGAAAAACTAACCCAAACCATTACTGAGCCTCCACCCATTTGTCGGCTCTTTAGTACATGAGGAGACTTCCGTAAATCATGCCAATAATATTGAAACCCGTCAGGACCATCCAGGTTAAACTTTTTTTCATCAGAAAATAACACAGAGTACCATTTGGAGGTTCAGGCCATAGTTTGTTTAGCGAAGTTTAGACGCTCCATTTTGTGCTGGCTTAGAAGCGGTGGTTTTTTCTTCAATTTTTTATATTTCACATAGGAAGCAATAAGCAACACTCTGCAAATGGTTCTCCTTGAACAATTCAGTTTCAAAGCATTTTTAATGCCTGTAGTGGTCATCTTATTCTGTGTAGCGAGCGAAAGCACATGGCGTCTGTCTCTCGAGGACAAGCAATGAGCACGTACAGATCTTTTAATCACCGATCCATTAATTCCTCTTTTCAAAACATTTCTAATTGCACATCTAAAATGCAACCCAAAACTAAACCAACTATACAATCTAGAATACAAAAACTGAGTTGCATATAACAATAAAATAACAATACAGATTGCAAAATTAAGTAATTGAATTATTTACAAGATTTACAAATAAATAATATTTATACACAAATTATTATATCACACATATGCAAATTTAAGAATACCGTTAACCATGCTATAAGGCTACCTGGTCATAATGTAGGGAAGCGTGGGGCTGGTTGTAACAGTTTTTAGAAAATTAAATATATTTTGAAATGTATTTACGTTTTCCTGTTTATAATTGCTGTTTTCCATAGCATACATATGCATCTGTCATATTCATAAAAAAATAAAAATAAAACTTTCTTTAATTTTGCTAATTTTAGCACAAAAAATATTTTTTACAAAATTAATTGCTTATCCGGGGCAAATTGTAACAGTTATGAGGGAAATACTATTAATAAAAAACGACAATACTTCAAAATGTTTTTGCTATCAATCATTTATTAATTTAATAAAAAAGGCAATAAAAACGTAATATTAAATTATTCCTTCTTGGTATAGTAACAATGAATTAGATCAAATGGATTATAGTAAAATAAAGAGAAGATTAAATATCTGATCAATACAGAAGTCACTCTTTTTCGATTTCACCATTTTTACAAAATGTCTATCTGTGTGTGACGAAAATTTTGTTCCAACCATAGAATAATAATAAAGAAAGAAGGAGCGTATATGTTTTGGTTTCGGTTTGTAAGATCCTGGAATGCCGGGTATAGGGTTGTAACTATGCTTCAATCTGATTGGTTGGCGAGATTTTTGAATAGTCTCGTCTCTCTGTCAATCAGTCAGCGAAGCAGCACCCACAACAAATAGCGATAAATGTGCCGAGGATGGGTGCCCTTCTTTAAGGTTTTAAGCAGCAGGAGCAGCTTTCTCTGGCAATTCACTAGAAGGGGTTTGTAAGCATTAGAGTATTGACGTGCTCCTTCTTACTCTATTATTATTCTATGGTTCCAACTGTACTCAGGAACTATTGCACTGTGCAGAATTATTATAAATTTATATGAAGTTTCACCATGGCATAAATTAGTGCCTATTACCTTTAGGTGAAAAACATTCAACAAGTGGCGTTACCATCCGGATTTTTTTCAGTTTTTAACTTGGTGGTGTAGGGCAAAATTTCTTAATTATTAATTTCTTAATTGTATAAAAATTATTTTCAACAAATTATTAAACAATTAAAAAGAATTATTTATAATAGTAATAATCAAGTAAGCAAAACATTTTGACACATAGGAGCAACGTTTTTTTTCTGGGGTTGTAGTTTCCCCCCCGAGGGGGACAAATATTCGATATAGGTATCTTTTAAAAGAACTCGTCAATATCTTTAAAACGAATAGTTAAACTATTTATCTATGATAATTTGAATCAAAGTTTTCCATTATTTCATTTTTATCGAAACAAAAAAGGGGAAAAGATATTTTTTAAGATGTCGTTAGTGAACAGAACATAAAACTGACTTTCTTTGGACATTAAGGGTTATATGTATTCCTATTAGGGAAAAAAATCGTCTGCTTTCATCTTGGAAATTAATTTTAATACATAAAAGTTTTAATAAAATCATTTGTAATGAGTGAATTTGTATAGGAAAATATAGAAGAAAAATTTGTGTGCAAGGCCTTAATTAACGCGGGGGCATGCAAGGCATGTGAGCTGAGTCATAGACCTTATATAAATAGACCAGCCCTTCCCCCTCATTATCTGTCCGAAACATGAACGACCTTCCCCAGCAAAATTGACACGTAATAAGAACCTAAAGAAAAAGCGAAGAATGATCACTGTGTTATTTTTCCGTAGGAACGAATTTTAGGTTTTTTAATATTTTTATTGTAAGCGTACTTTTTACTTTAGCATTTAGATTTACACATGACTAGAAATCTAAAATCTCATAGATTAATCATATATATATATATATAAATGATAAATCACTTTGCAAGCGAAAAAATTGCGTTTGAATTCTTACTTCAGTCAGAGAAGTACGTGATTATATTTTCAGAGGAATCGCCCTAGGTCCAGTTCATGTGACTTCCGAAGCTCTGAACAAAGGATGAAGGTATCAGATTACACCCTCATTGAATACTTTCGCTATAATGGTCAGTCCTATTGGTGGACCAGTCTAGTATATAAGGTCTATGATCTGAGTAGAAGGGGGCTATAAAACTCCCCTTGAAAATGCCATTTAGCCATTTATGCCCTAAAAATGGTATCATATAATGCAAATTCTGTCATATTACTCCCAGAAACAGGTATATATGTACCTTGTGTTTATTGGGGTACAGTGCGAGGGGGAGGCGGGCTCACGAAACTATGTGTGCCCCGAACCTAAGATGAAATTAACCGATCAGGGTCTGTTTGTTTCAGGGCCCGATTAACTTCGTGTGAGGTCCAGGGCAAACATACTTTTGTGGCCCTACTCCTTCCCCCCAATCATTCATACTGCACATGAATCAGCAAAGGTACATATATACCTGTATATGAGACTAAAATGACAGAATTTTTCATTTCATGATACCATCTCTGTCATTTTTAGAGGCAAAATGAAATTTTCAGGACCCGTTTTAGGGCTCTTTGCTACTCAGGGCCCGGGGCACGCGCCCTATATTCCCCTGTGTTAATCAGGCCCTGGTTTGTGTGTGCGTATGTGCTTTTCTTTGTATATGCGTGTGTACATTATTATATCATATTCGGTAACCTTGTATTAGAAAATGTGATGCGCCCCCCCCCCCCCCCAAAAAAAAAAAAAATCCTGGTTATGGCCTTGGTACATAATCGCAGAAAATTTTGTAATTGATGGATATTTTCTGGGCGACTCCAGTTTTTCTCTACAGAGATTTTCTCAGGATGAGTTCTTACACCTTCAGCGGAGATCATATGACCGAGGTAACTCCCTTCACGACGGAACTAGTTGCACTTCGAAGGATTCAGTTTGAGGTTAGCCATTCTGAGTTTTACCATCATCTTACTGGTGTTTCTTAAATGTTTTTAAAAGTACGCCGCACAATGACAATATCGTTAAAGTACTCAAGACAGGCTTCGTAAGAAAGTCCTTTCAGCACTGTCTTCATCAGGCGTTCGAAAGTTTCAGGTGCATTACATAAACCAAATGGCCTAACTTTAAAATGCCACAATTCATGTCCTGTAGTGAATACAGTCTTCTCACGGTCGTCAAGGTTTAACTCTACTTGCCAATATCTGCTCTTCAGATCCAACGTCAGGAACCACTGATTGGCAGAAAGTGTATCCACTGTGTCGTCAATTCTAGGAAGAATATAACTGTCTTTCTTCGTGATATCATTCAAACGACGATAGTCCACACAGAATCTCGTTGAACCAACCTATTTTGCACCAAAACTACGGGACAGGTCAAAGGACTCGTAGATGGTTCAATGACGGCATTACACTGCATCTCGTTTAGAAGTTCAGCCACCTCTTCCTGTTTAGCAAATGGAAGTCTTTTTGGATGTTGTTTGATTGAAGGATGATTTTAGTATCATTTGGTGCTAGATAATGTTCGTCCTCCCTACGTCTTCAGGGATTCAAGAAAACAGGTCTCTAAATTCAAAAAGTAGCTTCTCCGTAGCACATCTCTGTTCAATTTCTAACTCAGTATTCTTCAGTAATTCCATTTTTAAAGTCTCCACAGACTTAGCCTCGGTTGATTGGAGGTGCCGGTTAATGCATTTTTCAGGAGTGCAAAATGCTAAAACCTCATCTTTCTTCACTACTCTTACTTAATCGCTTACGTTGGGAACTCTCACATTAATACTGCTGTTTGAAAGATAAACCAGAGATGAAGCTACCAGAACTCCTTTCAGGCAGATGTCTGGATTCGGGTATTCAGTCTGTCCATAGCGACGTACTGTTCTTTAGGAGGAGTCCCGGAAACTATTGAAACTATTGTCGCAGTAATGGCTTTATTCACCATTAACTTCAACTGCCGGTTCAAACCAAAAACTTAAAAAACGTCTGTAGGCAGAGTGCAGCTTTCCAAGAAAATTCGGCATGCTATTTCTGCCATCTAGCGTCAGAGTTTTCATATAATTTTTGATTGGTTATCTTCAACTAAAAAATCTGAAAATAATATTGCCGCTAGATGGCAGATGCAAATTGTCAAATTCTGCTAAAAGGTTGAACTCTGACTTTATACGCTTTTCAAGTTTTCATGTTCAACCGGGAGTTGAAGTTATTGGTGAATACCGCCGTTAGTGGAGGATGGGAATTTTGGCTTTCGCTGTTATCTGACATATTGATTGACTGTCTGGATTTCCAACGTAAAACACAGGTACTTCTTTGGATTTGGATTCCAGTTTCTTATTCTTAAAATCTAATTTAAAAATAAATTTTCTTAGGAAATTAAATCCAAGAATTAGAGGATCCCTTATATCTGCTATGTATACCACATGTTGACAATTGGCATTTCCAAATGTGATGGTCAAGTTAATTTTTCCATGAATTTTGGTTTAGTCGTCTGTCACGGACTGCAGTTTGACATAGGGTGGCGTCCAGATAATTTTCTCCTTCAAATCTTTAGCTACATTTGTTCTAAAGATGGTTACGTTTCTTGTAGTATTGAGAATCATGAGACAGGACATGTTATTAACTTGTCCATAAACATAAAGTCCCTCTTCGCCTCCACTCTTCGAAAAACATGTAATGCTGCAGATTGCTCTATAATTTCGGGCAACCTCCATCCGTGAGATTATCTTCTCTTAGTTTTCCTGCGGTGACTGTAAAATATGTTTATTCTTATTACTCTGTTGCATTGGGCAGTTTCTCTTGACATGTCCATCTCATCCACAGTTCCGGCACCTAATCTTCGGATTCTTAGTTTCTTCGCCACGTTCCAAACTGCCTAGTCGTCTTGTGAGGTCTACGGTCTGCCATATTTTTTTTTTCATTTTCTCCAGATCAGCTAGGGAATCACCTCGTGAGACTGCTCTGATGTTGCGGCGGTCTTTGCGAGAGTCTTATTGAGCAGCCTCATTCTCAGTGCACATGCCAAAGCTGATCCTGCATCCTTAACATTGGCGAGTCTAAGGGCTTTTTTTAGTATTTGGATCTCACATAGCATCGATGAAATATTGGAGGGCCAAATCATTACGAGTTTCAGCGTTGTAGTCTGAGGAAGCTAAGTGTGACAATCTCTGAATATCTGATGCCAGCTCTTGTAAACTTTCACTAGCTTTCCGGTAACGGGATTTTAACTGGAGACGACTGTTTTTTCAAACATTTTTCTCCAAAATGCAGATGTAGCGCTCTTGTCAGAGCCTCAAAATCAGACCGCTGTTCAGTCGAAAAAGTTTGCAGTATATCGACTGCGACGTCTCTTAATTATGCTGCTAAATGGGCTGTCTTGGCAATAGGGTCCCATCCATTAGCTTCAATTACGAATTATGATGGAAAACTGTGTCTTGTATACTTGTCAAATTGATCTGCCATCATAGGTGGATAGATTTATTGATTTTTGATTCTATATTCTTTTATCTTTCCTTTCATCTTCCTGAAGCATCGATGCTAATTTTTCTTCCAGACTCTGGATCTTCTTTTATAATTCATCTACTAATCTGTTTACAAATTTCTTCTCAAATTTTCTTATCAATACCCTGTCACTTTTTTTCCATTTTTTTTTTTTTAATTTTTTTTTTTCACCATTTTTCTTCTGTTTTCTTAAATTTGCTTTCTGTCACCAGAAAACACCTTTTATAAATTAATAATTTTCTTTTACTTCTAAAGCGTAATCGCTTGTAATAAAATAATCTTTTAGAAAAGTAATATTAATTTAAAATCATGCATTAAGTTAATCTAATAAGAATTGTTCTTATTTTTCATAAATAAACTGTTCATTTTGATTATACTATGTTTCCCAATAAATTTCATTGAATCATCTCGCTGCACTACCATTTTTGGAAGTATAACTGCTCCGAGAATCTGCACACACTCTTCTCTCAGCTCAAGAGTAAAGCAAACTCAAAAACCCTTGACTCTCTCTCCCTAATTCTTTATATAGCATAACCCCGACATTTTATAAATAACTAATTATTATAAAATTTCACGTACTTAATGTTTATTTAAGTATACTAAATTTTAATATGTTAAATTTAATAAAGAAGATTCAACACCTCAATATCTGACTCTCATCATTCTGTCTTGTTGTTTAAAATATTTAGTTAATGAACCTAGAATATGGCCATCGTAATATTAGTTTTAGAAATTTAATAGTACAGTGATCCTATAAAAAACTTTAAGCTCCACACTTAACAAAATCTATGCAAATCGTTTGACAATAACCTATAACATACCTACCAACTTTTGTCTCAATTGAATATGACGCTATCGCATTTTAAATAATTTGATTCCATAGGCTATAATACATATAATGATAAAGAATTTTTCTTTGCGTCTCTGTAAAAATAAAAAAATAATAAAAAGTGTATTAGATTCATCAGAGTCAACCGAACAAGGCATTTAGACACTATTTCATTTCAAATAATTTCGGTCGATAGGCTATAGCGATAAAGAAATTTTCTCTGTTAAAAAAAAAATAAATCAATAAATAAAAAAAACATAAACTAATCAAAATCTATACGATTTGTGCGACGGTGAATTTAACATACTAACTTACAAACTTTCAGCTTATTCTATCAAAGTGTTCAGAGGTTATCGTGTTCACTCACATACAAATATGCACTCGCGCACACATACGTATATCACTGTAAAAATAGCACAAATTGGCTCAGGAGACCTCAAAACGTATACATACACCAAAATCTCAAATTCGAATTTTTTCATGTTTACAATATTTTTCTTACATAATGATGTATGTTTGAAAAATAAAAAAAATAAAAAAAGATTTTTTGAAGAATTTTTTTTAATGCTTGCATTCATCATGGAAGATGATTTTAATAAATTACTTATTCTGAGTTTGAGTGAATTTGAGTAGAAAAATATAGAAGAAAGTCATGGGGTGGCCACAATATACTAGTTTTCTTTAAAAGTATAGCTATTATTTCACCATTTTTTGACTGATTTATGATTTGGTTTTCGTTTTCTAACGTAATTTTCGTAATTCAATTTGATAGCTCAATTTCTGCCAATTTATCAATATAAGTAGTCGATTCTATGTATCTTATCTAAATTCTTTACATACCACAGCTCTGTACTCTAAACAATGTCTTACCAACAATGGGAACTCTTTCCTACAACATGTGTAATATCAAATGAATATTCTTTTGTGGGGTAGATATAATTACAATCCTACTCCAAATTTATCAGTTCACTTTGAAAAATTTATAACGATAAAGTATCAATGACTGGAAACAATCCTAAGTGACATTGCAGTGAATACAAACAGTAACAAGGAAGACTATAGCATACAAAATAATATTCATATGAATAATTCACGAATCACAAACCAATTTTAGAGTGTTTCGAAACTTTAACACCTTCAAGCTGCGTATTAAATATCCAAATTCCATTAGACATTTAAATAACGTTCAATTAAAAAATTAAATTGAATTAAATTAAAAAATCTGATATGTAACAACCACACAACTTCGATTAGGCACTATTTCTTATATTACATATCATGAACTTTTTTTTTTTTTGAAGGTAGTGTAGTCAGAAGACATAAAATCGACCTATCTAATCTAATCAGACGTGGGTGATTTTCAAATCAATTGCTGGTTTGATGTCCTAGTTTTTCAAGCATAATTTTATGTTAATAAAATTACAATTTTGATACTACAAAAACACAAAGGGGAGTATCATCTATATATTAATTTGAAACGTGTTTTATCTGTCTCCACTAAATTGAGAGAACGGCTAGGTGTAAAAATTTGGTTGAAGTGTCTAAAAAAAGGTCTTGGTCAGCAGATGTGTCATCAAAAGAGAAAAATAAAAGAAGTCGAACGGTTCCCCCACGGGGTGGGGAGCGGTTAAAAACACGTTTGCGAGCTTAACTCAGCTCCAAACTACTTCACGGTGAAGAAATTGTACATATGGGGACTAGAGTCGAATACTAAAAAATCACTTTCTGCGAATTTGGGATTTTCGATTTTAAAGGGGGGAAAAAGGGGGAAAGTAGATTTGGAGGGGGGGGGAAATTACTTTGAGAGGGAAATCCGCTCTAGACCCACACATGTAGCACCTTATTTTAAAGGTCTTGAAATTTCATGTCGATTGGGGATGTTTGTATACAATATAATGCGCCCTCTGGTGGTGAAAAATGGAACTAGCTGATTTTGTTGTAGACCCTATCATGTTACACCTTATTTTAAAGGTCTTGGTATTTCCTGCCCGTTGGTGATGTTCGTACAGAACACACTGCAACCCCTGGCGGTAGAAAGTGCAACTAAATCATTTTGCAGTTGACACCACCATGTGACACCATATTTGAAAGGTCTTGGAACGTATAATAAAGATAATAAACTCACCTTTACATACCATTATTACCCCGGTTACATGGGCTATGTCTTGGTATTTCCTGACCGTTGGTGATCTTCGTACAGAACACACTGCGTTCCCTGGCGGTGGAAAGTTCAACTAAAGAATTTTGCAATTGACACCACCATGTCACACCTTATTTGAAATGTATTGGAACGTATAACAAAGATAATAAACTTACCTTTACATTCCATTATTACCGTGTTACATGAGCTATGACCGTATCATGTTACACTTTTTTTTAAAGTCTTGATATTTCCTGACCGTTGGTGATGTTCGTACAGAACACACTGCGCCCCCTGGCGGTGGAAAGTGCAACTAAAGGATTTTGCAGTTGACACCACCATGTGGCATCTTATTTGAAAGGTCTTGGGACGTACAATAAAGATAATAAACTTACCTTTACATGCCATTATTACCCGGGTTACATGGGTTATGACCCTATCATGTTACACCTTATTTTAAAGGATTTGGTGTTTCCTGACCGTTGGTGACGTTCGTACAGAACACACTGCCCCTCCTGGCAGTGGAAAGTGCAACTAAAGGATTTTGCAGCTAAAGGATTTTTATTACCGTATAATAAAGATAGTTAAAAACAAATTTTAGAGATTTCAATCAATACTCCGCCATCTAGCGTAGAGTTGCTAAAGTAAGCTGAACTGGAACGAAATTTTTTGTTTACTTTCTGTCACAAGTCACCTCACATCCGCGTTGCTCTTCGATTGTTCCTGTCCGTTTTCTCCAAGACCTTGGTGACATTTAAATATGCGGATTTCAAAAACGGACAGGAACAATCGAAGAGCGACCGTCGAATTCGACGGGTTCCAGCTTTGGGTGCCGTGGCAGTCAAGCTCACTATCGAGGTCTCACCTGGACGTCCTGTGGCCGATGGCTGGACCTAAAATATCGTCTTCAATGAAATTACTCAATTAGAATTTTTAACTGTATTCGTGCTCATTCGTCTTTTCATTTGTACTCTTCGTTTTTTTACTCAATAAAGATAGTTAAAAACAAATTGTAAAGATTTCAATCATTTCACCACCATATAGCGTAGAGTTGTCAAAGTAAGCTGAATTGACGCGAAATTTCTTATTTACTTTCTGTCACAACACAAGCCATCTTACGTCCGCGTCGCTCTTCGATTGTTCCTGTCCGTTTTCTCCAATACCTTGGTGACATTTAAATATGAGGATTTAAAAAACCGACAGAAACAATCGAAGAGCGGTGATTTTTGAAACATTACAGTCAATAAAGTGACCGTCGAATTCGACGGGTTTTAGCTAGATTTCTATTTAATTCAATGCATTCATTACAGTTTTTATAAGTTCTGAAATAAGAGTCTTTTTCTATTGCTTTAGTTAGCAGGTAGTGGAAATTTACTGGTCCTGCATAACAAACCAGCATAATCTGAATCTTTTTTATGTTTTGAAATAACTTTTTCGTTTATATTATCTATATTAATAAAATCAGAGTTTTGTCTGTAAATTTGTCGGAATCGAAAATTTTTGCGATATCTTCACGTTTCACACCCCATGAAAGCCGAAAATGACTTCAGAAAATTTTGCCTGTGTGTGTGTCATCGTGTCCGAATGTCGCTTTTTTTGTCCGGGCATCACTTGAGAACGGCTGGACGGAATTCAACGACGCTTGGCAGGAATTTAGGTCTTCATCCAACTTAAAATTATATCTATCAACTTTTCAGAAATTCCACCCCGTTCCCCCCCTAGGGGGTAAAAGACTAAAACACGTTTGTCCGGGCATCACTCGAGAACGGCTGGACGGAATTCAATAGCGCTTGGCAGAAACTTAGGTCAACCAACTTGAAATTATATCTATAGAAATTTTCAAAATTATGATTAGTGTTTAAATTGTGTGTAAAAAACGCCTGCGCATGCGCCATAAATAGTTTTTCACTAAAACGCTTTGAATGGAAAAATAAAATGCAAAAATAAATTTTTGAGATAAAGACTTTTGTATTCGCGTGATTTTCACTACAAATTATGAAAAGATTGAAATGAAGTGTTGCCATCTAAGTTTCATACTTTAGTTAATTTTATAAAATCTAATTGTCGTATCGAAAAACTGTTTACACCCCAGAATTCAGAAAAATCACCTCTTTCATTTGGTACTGAATTTGTAACGATAGGTCTAATATTTCTAATTTATTTTTCCCTTTATCCGTTTTTCCGTTGCCACTTAAATTTCATACTTTAGTTATTTTTAAAAAATCTAATTGTTGCATCGAAAAACTGTTTGAACCCCTGGATTCAGCAAAATCGCCTCTTTCATTTGGTATCAAACTTATAAATATAGGTCTGATATTTCTAATTTATTTTACCCTTTTACCGTTTTCAACCCAGATTCGATATGGAACAGCTTTAGTATTGGTTCCCTTTCGCAAAATTTGAAATTCGGCACCGAAGTAGCTCGGACGTTTCTCGCCAAGATCTTTAATTGCACAATTGAGATAGCCAATTCGGTTCATCGCAAAAATGGCTTAAAATATTTAAAGTCACCAAAGGGTTCCGATACTTAAGCTGTTTTATTTTTTTAGTGCTAGAGGCCTATTTCAGTCGGTACAGTTGTCGAATTTTTATAGGTCACTCTTAATTAGTGCTACAGGCCTATTTCAGTCGGTTTATTGAATGGGGATTTATTGAATGAAGTCCCCCCAAGGCACAACTTTGACATGAGTCCCCCCCCAGGCCCAACTTTGACATGAGTCCTCCCCAAGGTACCCCTATTTTAGTCGGTACAGCGTTGTCGAATTTTTATAATACACTCTTAATAGTGCTAAGGGCCTATTTCAGTCGGTTTATTGAATGAGGATTTATTGAATGAAGTCCCCCCAAGGCCCAACTTTGACATGAGTCCCCCCCCAGGCCCAACTTTGACATGAGTCCCCCCCAAGGTACCCCTATTTCAGTCGGTACAGTGTTGTCGAACTTTTATAATACACTCTTAATAGTGCTAAGGGCCTATTTCAGTCGGTTTATTGAATGGGGATTTATTGAATGAAGTCCCCCCAAGGCACAACTTTGACATGAGTCCCCCCCCCAGGCCCAACTTTGACATGAGTCCCCCCCCCAAGGTACCCCTATTTCAGTCGGTACAGCGTTGTCGAATTTTTATAATACACTCTTAATAGTGCTAAGGGCCTATTTCAGTTGGTTTATTGAATGGGGATTTATTGAATGAAGTCCCCCCAAGGCACAACTTTGACATGAGTCCCCCCCATGCCCAACTTTGACATGAGCCCCCCCCCAAGGTACAACTTTGACATGAGTCCCCCCAAGGCCCAACTTTGACATGAGTCCCCACCCAGGCACACCTCCCCCTCATTGGAAAAAAGAGAAAAAACGTTGTTTTGCGGCTATAAGACAGTTTGGACTTCCAACGTTATTTGTTACAATATCTGCAGCTGAAACACATTGGTTTGATTTAATGAAAACTTTATCATGGAATTCAGATTGTCACGAATTAACTAAAGAAGAATTTGTCGATATTAACAAGTTTAGCAGTAGGCCTCTGGCACTAAATTAAAATCTGTCAATGTCAGATTTTCATGTTTTAAATAATGAAATAATGTCGTGTCTGTATATATATATATATATATATTATTTATAATATTGCTTATTAAAGACTTCTGTGGTCACGAAATTTGGTGCGTAAATTGTTTGTATGCACCCGGCACTTATTGTAACTGCATTTCACGAAATTCGAAATCCCCCCCCCTCTTTCTCGGAGTCGGAGGGCAATAAACATGTGTAAAAACATGTTTTTCCGTTTGAATTCGCTTTGAATTATCTTAGAATTTCGAATTTTGGTGTGTGGATATTGATTAAGTGTACGCATTATGTACATTAGTGGGATTTTGCAAAACTTCGAACTCACCCGCTGAGGGTGAGGAAGCAAGAAGTGGGTAAGTTGTGCCGAAGACAGTGGGGACCCAGACTCCTCACATTGGGAGCGAGAAAACCTCTACCAATCACAGCGAGAACTTAGGTTATTAATAAAGATATGGCATTTTGACAACTCATTTAAGTTTAATGTCCAGCGAAGCGGGCAAAGCCTGCTAGTAAGAAATATAAAATAGTATGTGTCAATTAAACAGAAATACAAATTATTTTACCAAAATGCTAAATTTGATATTTTAAAACTTAAACGCATCTTATGCAGATTATAAGTATTACTTCTAGGAAGTTATTACTATTCGTTAACAAAATACTTTTATATTAGCAACAGTAATAAGAAAGTCGTGTTGTTCCCTCTTACATGTGCAGGTCTAGAACCGGATAATTTTATTCTTTAATTGTGATACTTCGGAATGTGTATTTTTATTACCTCGCAAGAGTATTACATACTTATTACTTTCTCTTACCCTTATATACGGTAGAAACAGTATTGTTTTTGGGTTAAATTTTCGAAATTGGGTTTTTGTTACATTTACATGTTTTAAGGTCGCCTGAATCGAAAAGTCCTGTTTTTAGCGGTTGGTTTGTGTGTCTGTCTGTTATCAGCATATCTGAAGAACAAATAGTAGCAGAAAGTCCAAACTCGGTATTCTAAATGTGTATTATATAGGGATGATACACTAAACATTTCGTTGCGATCAAAGAAATGATTCGTGTACAGGGACACCCAAGATAATTCAAATACATTATGTCTATGGGGAAATTCCTCGAGAGTTCAATGTAACATCTATAGGCTGACTTAAGCAAAACGGAATGAACAAAATTTTTTATACGCATAAAAACATGTTTTATTTTATGTAGATTGTGATATAGAAATCATTCATCATAGAGGGCTACCCAAAGTATTTGGATATATTGGGTCTACATGGAAATTGTTGGAATTGTAATTCATTTTGTGTTAGGTACTTTTCAAGAAAGACTAAATTTAAGTACACAATATTTTTTTAAAGTGTATTTTGTTCATAGACATTATACAGAGCTACCCAAAATTGAGCTAAAAATTCTTTTCTATTGAATGTAATTAATGAAAGTGCTTTGGTACATTTTACTACATCGACAAACGCTGCTCAGGAAAGAAAATTAATTTTTCCTACCCATATTGTAAACAAAGTATTTTCTGACGTTCTATTTTCACCTCTGTTTTTTTTTTTTTTTTTTTTTTTTTATATATATATATATATATATGTAGTGAGAGACTAGAAAGAGCACTGAGAAGTTATTCTTACATTAATTAAAGTTTAATAAAAAATAAATTAATATTTACATATTTACAAGATTTGACCACATAGGTCCAAAAAACTATTACGTGTCCACTTAGGACTCATTTTAGATCAATTATATCGTAAAGTAATCAGAGCCACTTAGGCAGGTATCTTAATGCTTACATAGCTAAATCATAACTCAATGTTCACTTAGAAACTTCTTTTTCACCTAGAAAAGTCAAACCAAGTAAAAGAACAAAAAAAAAGAGTTCTGTTTCATCATCGTAGCCAGACCGGCTGTCTCCTGAATGGTGCAATCTGTTTCGCTTGCACCTGGGGTAATTAATTTTATTACTTTTCTTCTCTCTCTGTTCATTACTTCCACATAATTCGGCTATCCTGCGCCAGCTTCGACCTCGAAGTTGCAAGTCTGGGACTCATCAAGTCTGTCCACCAAGGATCTGAAAAATACAAAAAAGAAAAAAAAACAAGCGACAGAGAGATTCTAAAATATGGAAAACAATATATATACACAATAAATTTTTTTTTTTTTTTTTTCTGTCTACTTGGACATCGTCCAGGTTTTCATCATGTCTGCGGCAGTTGACGTTATATTTGGTCCTTCATGCTGACCAACTTTTTGAACATCGTATCTATCATTTGCCTTAACTTTTGTCACCTTATAGGGACCAAAATATTTAATTCTTAGTTTGAGACCTGATCCAAATTGGGTACGTTGGATGGCAACTAGGTCCCCTATATGATACTTATGTGCTCTCTTGCGCTTTTTATCATATTGTTTTTTATTCTCCTCCTGAATTTTCTCGATTTGTTGTTTAGCATAGTCTCTTAATTCTTCCCTGTCTTCCATGAACCTTTTTCTGTACTCCTCTTCTAAAAGACTTTTGACGATCAGATCCTCTTTGTTTTTCATTTTAACTCCTGTTAGTAGCTGAAAAGGTGTTAACTTTGTACTCCTTGTCGTCGTGCTGTTCAATATTCTTTGTACAGTACTGACATTCTTGTACCATTTAGTGGGATCTTCAATGGATAATTTGGACAAGACGGGTATTAGAGTCCTGTGCAAACGTTCGATTTGCCCATTTCCTCTTGGCACTCCTGTTGTAATTGGAACATGCTCGATGTTTTCCGCATGGCAATATTCTTCGAATTCCTTAGATCGAAATGCACTTCCTTTGTCTGTTATAATTCGCGATGGGTTTCCGAAGGTTGTTTGTTGAAGTTTCAGCTTATCTAAAGCTTCTTCTGCACTCGTGGTTTTGACCGGATATAGCCAAGCAAATTTTGTAAATCCGTCAATCACAGTGAAAATATGCTGATATTTTTTATTGGTAGACGGTAACGGTCCAATAAAATCAATATGATAGGTGCCTAGCGGTACATTTTCCTTCGGAATAGGATTCAAATATCCTTCAGGTTTTCCACTTTTCTTATTGCATAGAATACATTTCACGCAATTGGCTATAACATTTTCTATTTTCTTTCTCGCACCTGGAATGTAAAAATCTCTTTTAACTATTTCTTCTGTCTTCGCTGAAGCAAAATGTCCTTTTTGATGTATTTGTCTTATTATTTCTGACTGCATATTTTCTGGTACAACTAACAATTCTCTACCCGCATCATACCTGTACAGTACATCGTTTTTGACTAAATAATTGTCTTCTTTCCCATTTTCCATTAATTATTTTATTACTCGTATATTTTCGTCATCGTTTTGAGAATTTGCTATTTTATGTGTTACCTCGTCATCTAAGGATTGAGTGTCGACAACATTTACATTTCTGCTTAAAGCATCTACATGTTTCATTTGTGAAGCGGGTCTATGAATTATTTCATAGTCAAATTCCTCTAAAAGTAATGCCCAACGAGCTATTTTAGGCGATAAGTCTTTTTTAGACATAGTCTGCTGAAATGCCGAACAATCTGTGAATATCTTAAATTTTGTTCCTAGTAAATAATTTCTGAATTTTTTCAAAGCCTCAATCACTGCTAAAATTTCTAATTCATAACTAGGATACTTTTCCTGTTGCGCATTAGTTTTCTTGCTCATGTACTGGATTGGATGCATTTTCTCATCATCTCCTAATTGTAATAATACTGCACCAAACCCGATACTGCTAGCATCCGTGTGCAATTCTAATTTAGGCCCTTGTTTAAAAATATGAAGTACTGGTTCACAACTCAGTATTTTCTTTAAATCCTGAAAAGCTTTCTTTTGTTCATGGCCAAACTGGAATTCGTTATTTTCTCTAAGGAGATCACTCAATGGTTTCGCGATTTTGGAATAATCTTTAATAAATTTTCGAAAATACCCTGTTAGACCTAAAAAGCTTTGAACTTGTTTAATGTTTTTAGGGGTGGGAAAATTTTCTACAGCCAGAGTTTTTGATGGCGAAGGCTTAATAGTACCGTTTTCAATTAAGTACCCCAAAAATTCTATCTTGCGTTTTAAAAATTGGCATTTCTTGAAATTTAAGTTTAATCCGTAGTTAGCAGCTGTTTCTAATACTAATTGAAGTTTACGTAGCCCTTCCTCTTCATTTTTTGATGGTATTATCAGATCATCAACATAAATTATTACGGTTTTATCCCTAAGTAAGTCTCTGAATATATGAAAAATATATCTCTCAAATACTGATGGACTTGTACACAACCCAAATGGTGCTTTTAAAAACTCGTATTGTCCCTCGTGAGTTACAAATGATGTATATTTCGTACTATCTTTTTCAATATCAACATGAAAAAAACCATTTTTTAAGTCTAGTGTCGTAAATACACATGAATCTTCCAACTTATCGATTACATCTTCAATAAGAGGCAACGGGAACCTGTCTTTAACGACTTTCCTATTGAGCCTACGGAAATCTACACAAATTCTAGTACTTCCATCTTTTTTCTTACTTAGTACAATTGGCGATGCGAAATCTGAACAACTAGGTTTTATAATTTTTTGTTCAAGCCATTCTTGAATTTGTTTCTCTACAATAGCTTGTTCTGTTATGGGGAGGCGCCTAGCTCTTTGACATATCGGTATTTCATCGTTTAAAATTATTTTCATTTTTACATCCGTGCTTTGTATTTTACGTGGAGTGTACCCTGTAATCATGCGAATCAACTGTTCACGTACATTAGCATTTAATATATGGCTAGTATCTAAAATACTTTCTTTAGAGTCATCAATTATATCAACCATTAAATAATTAAAAATCTTCGGGTCGAAAGATGAATCGTCATTTTGACCGGAGGAAACATCTTTCGGTTTTGTTGTTTTTACATTACGCACTTCTGACATTTCAAAAGGGGATATAACATTTCTAGAAACACAATATTTTTCATTATCTTGAACCAAATCAATTACATTTACACAATTAAATTCAATTTCTCCTTTCGAAAAATTAAACTTTAAATTGGACAATACATCCATACCAATAATAGCAGAATATTGTAAATCTTCTACAACAAAAACATTAGTTTTAAAAGAAATGTCATCAATAGCTATATCTGCTATAAAATATCCTTTACATTTTACCGTGTTTTTTCCTATACCTTTAATAAACATTTTACTATCTCTTAAATGTGGTGACCCTAAATCTTTATGATAAGTTTCACTAATCAGTGTAATCTCGGAGCCAGTATCGATTACAGCTGGCCTAGAAATATCATTAATCTTTATAATCTTTTCTATCTTAGCATATGCCTGGTTTACAATACAATTATTCGCACTTTTATCATTACTATTATTTTGTTCTTTTTTAAATTTAACTTTACATTGAGCTCTTATGTGCCCATAATTAGAACAAAAGTAGCATTTTTTATTAGCAAAATAATCATTATTAGCAGTATTACTATTTGGGTAAGCACGTAAGGTCGATTGTTTATTTCTCTGGTTCGAGTCACTCGATACATTTCTCTTAACATTTTGTGCGTACATCTTGCTTTGTTTCGCTTCTGGATTTACTTCCGGTTTCCCGATGTTAAATCTAGCACTTTCATACTCTTCTAATTTTTCGACTATTTTTTCTGTCGTTTTTAATCTATGCCATTCGTCTAAATAATGAGTCCGAATTTCTAACGGAGCTCTTCTCTTTAATTGATCTGAAACTATCAATTCTTTTAAATCATTAAAATCGCATACTTTTAAACCTTCAATCCATTCTTCGAAAAAATGATTAAGTTCAAAGGCGAAGTCTCGCCAAATCGAATTGTTCTCTTTTTTATGCGATAAAAATTTCTGACGAAATTGTTCCGGTGTAAGCTTGAATCGCTTTAATAACATACTTTTAATATAATCATAATCATTTTCGGATTCAACTGGTACTCGTGTTACAATTTGTGCTATTTCCAAGGGAAGCAATCCCAAAATATGTGTTACGTAATCTTTTTTCTCTATATTTACTCTTGATGCTTGACGCTCAAAAAGCTCAAGATATGTACTAATATCATTATTTGGATTTGTTGAATCAAAACATTTCATTATCTTCGCTAACTCTTTACTTCTGTTTGGAACACTAGAAGATTCTGAAGTGTTCGGGTTCGCTCCCTGAGTATCATTTCGATTACTCGTTAATCTCAGTTTCTCTAGCTCAAATTCGCGCTCTTTCTGCTCTCTTTCTTGTTCGAGCAGTAGTTTTTCTCGTTCATTTTTTTCTATTCTTTCAGCGATCACGCTATCTACTAAATTTTTACAAAATTCTTCATCAAAATTTTTTTGACTCACAATTAATTCTTTTAATTTAATTACAGTAGCATTTTCTGGGATTTCTAGATCCAACTCTGCAGCGACTCGTAACAAATCTTCCTTTCGGGCTTTCCCAAGAAAAGACATTTTTCAAATATATATAGAAAAAAATTGTACTCACAGTTCTTGTTCCCCGACGAAGAAAAACGACGAATCAGTAATCCACTCGACGAATAATAATCCACTCGACGAATAATAATCCACCCGATGAATCGGCTTTAATGATCCAGATTTATAAATCCACAAGATGCTACTTTTTCCACTGTCCGTTGCAATAAACTTAAACACAAAGTTTTCCCATAGTCTATTCATAAACACAAAGTCATTTCATTTGACACCAAGTCGTTTCACTTGACACAAAGTCGTTTAACGAAAATATTCATTCAAAACACTAACAATAAAATAATTAATTATCTACTGAATACTGAATTAATTACTACTTTTTTTTTTCGCTCATTATCGCGGCTCAAGCCCCCAAATGTTGTGAGAGACTAGAAAGAGCACTGAGAAGTTATTCTTACATTAATTAAAGTTTAATAAAAAATAAATTAATATTTACATATTTACAAGATTTGACCACATAGGTCCAAAAAACTATTACGTGTCCACTTAGGACTCATTTTAGATCAATTATATCGTAAAGTAATCAGAGCCACTTAGGCAGGTATCTTAATGCTTACATAGCTAAATCATAACTCAATGTTCACTTAGAAACTTCTTTTTCACCTAGAAAAGTCAAACCAAGTAAAAGAACAAAAAAAAAAGAGTTCTGTTTCATCATCGTAGCCAGACCGGCTGTCTCCTGAATGGTGCAATCTGTTTCGCTTGCACCTGGGGTAATTAATTTTATTACTTTTCTTCTCTCTCTGTTCATTACTTCCACATATATATATCACATTTTGAGGTGCCTTGATTACGAAAGTCGAATTTTTAGCGGTTAATCTGTTTGTACATCTGTTATCAGTATAACTTAAGAACAAATAACTGCAAGGAAATTCAAATTTAGTATTTCGAAGTTCGTAGTTGGCTGTCACGTAAAATCGGATCAAGATAGGCAAGTTTGAAGGCAATTTAATAACAGCCTTCGTTTTCTTTTTTTAATCAATTTTGTGGAAATGGAGGAACGGGTTGAAAATTTAATCCTGCAGAAGAAACAGTAAAGGCAGTAATCCTTTCTACAACTGAAATCAAAACCTTGTACTATTTGAATTTGTAAGCGGGTCCGGAAAGAAAACTGAATTTGAAGAATTGAGACAAGTCTGGTGTACAGATGAATTTTCCAAATTTTGGTGAAAATTGGAAAACCAGAAGTGGGACCGGAAATTCGTATCTCGAAAACGGCTCTAACGATTTTCTTCAAAGTTGCTATATAAACATTCTATTAAATGTCCTTTCGAATGATATAGTTGGTTCGGTCAGAAAAATTTATAGGCGTCCTAAAAGCTCAATTTCAGGTCTCGCAAGTGCATTTCTTTAAAAACGGTTGAACAGATATTTTTCAAACTCCCCATATTAACTGCCTTTTAAATATCCTTTTGTAAGGGCACGGCCCCTAGATGGTGTCGTGCCCTTAGCGACCATGCCCTTAGCGGAACGTGCCCTTAGCGGAATGGGGTCAAAGGGAAGATGGAGGAATAGAAGAAGCCGGTGCCCTTAGCGGAAATAAGAAGGTATAATAACAGGAGACTTGGCGTTGGAATATTAAAACTCGAATAAACGACTACGTCAGAAACGCCAAAGAAAAATATTGGAAATGCATACAGTTGTCTTCAGTGCAAAAAGGATCCTTTTTGCACTGGAAAAGGATCATTTGGCATATAGGGCGCCGAGCAGAATCGCGAGGTCTGCAGAATACAAAAATATAACCTATAAAAAACAATGAAAAGGCAGGAAGAGGCGTTGGTTTTGAATAAAATAACCAATTAAAGAAAATGGGCTGGAACTAGAACTACGCCAAATTACACCAAAAATTATGGGTATAAAAGCCGAGCCCAAACAGTAAACAAACGGAGCGATTTGACACGATTCTGACTTGTTAAACCTTTCCATGTGGCCAGTCCCTCCGAAATTAACGTAAATCTTATAATTATCCCCCACCGAACGCAGCGGCCCGAAGTTCCGAGGCCCGTGCGGCCGGCGTGAATTCGGCAGCGCTTCGGATTAACTCCATTCGTCTTGCCTCGTCCCGACCCTGAAATGATGAAGCAATAAAGATGTTTGCCTGAACGAACGCCTTGTCTTCATTGTGTGCGGCGCCTGTCCTCTCTTTTTCAGCAAGCAAGTAAATACGTTACATATATTTTTAGGGTCTGCAAGACAAATGAGGATATTTTCGAAAGTGTAAAATTATTAGGGTGGCGGGAAGGGAGCAGGGGGGGGGACAAAAAATTAGAAATTGAGTTAGACCGTTCAAAATTGGTATATAAAGGTTTATGGGGCCTACAAGTCGAATGAAGATATTTCCAAGAGTGTAAAATTATTAGGGGGAGGCGGGAAGGGTGGAAGAAGGGGCAAAAAAATACAAAAAAAAATGGTATGTTAGGTTTATAGGGCCTACAAGCCGAATGGGGATATTTTCGAAAGTGTAAAATTATTACAGGGGGTTGAAAGGGGGCAAGGAGGCAAGAATTTAGAAATTGAGTTAGACCGTTCAGAATTGGCATATATAGATTTATGGAGTCTACAAATCGAATTAGGATATTTTCGAAAGTGTAAAATTATTCTGGGGCGTGAAGGGGGCAAGGGGGGGGGGCAAAAAATAAAAAATTGAGTTAGACCGTTCAAAATTTGCATATATAGGTTTTGGGGACCTACCAGTATATTTTTTGAAAGTGTTAAATTATTAAGGGGGCAAGAAGGGGGGCAAAAAATTAGAAATTGAGTTAGACCGTATAAAATTGGTATATAAATTTGTTTTGGGGCTTACAAGTCAAATGAGGATATTTTCGAAGTGTAAAATTATTAGAGGCTAGCAAGAAGTGTGGTTGTGGGGGAGAGGGGGGGGGCAAAAAATTAGAAATTTAGTTACACCGTTTAAAATTGGTATATAAATTTTTGGGGGGGCCTAGAAGTCGAAAGAGGTATTTTCGAAAGTGTAAAATTATTAGATGGGGGCAAGAAGGGTGGCGTGGGGGGCAAAAAGTTAGAAATTGTGTTAGACCGTTTAAAATTGTTGTAAATACGTTTTTGGGGCCTACAAGTTGAATGAGGTTATTTTCGAAAGTGTATAATTATTAGAGGGGCAAGAAGGGTGGTGGGGGAGGGGGCAAAATTTTATAAAATGAGTTAGAGCGTTGAAATTTTCTTTTATTAGGTATCAAGGTCCGATAAATTGATTGCGTATATATTCAAAAATGTAGAATTATTAGGAGAGACGGTAAGGTTGGGTGAAGGCAGTGGGGACCCGTTGCCTGCTTTTACCCCATCAGACATTATTGTTATTATTATTATTTTCAATTTCTCAAGAATAAAACTTTGCAATTTTAAAATATAATTAATTATAGTGATTCATTTAAAAATACTGGCCCGCTAGCGGGCGAAACTCGCTAGTTCAAAAATATTAAAAATAGCCGAGCGTGTTCTTGAGGATATTTCCAAAAACTAAATTTTGTTTTTCTGTAATTTTTGTATTTTTCTGGGGAGTTATGTGGAGGCAAATTGGAGCGCCCCTCCCCCTTTTAACGCTAAATACTCCGGGGAAATCTATAGGTGTTGAGATCAGAAATTTTATTATGTGGCATATTTATGTGTATTCAACACCCATTGTAATGTAATCTTGCAAAATTTTCCCCTTTCCCCCTTGGGGCCTAGAGGGGGGCAATAAACACTTTTCAGGCATAACTCTGCTTCAAATTATCTCAGTAAGATTAATTTTTATGTGTAAGTGGGTTATGCGTTCCAACACGCACTATAAAGAGATTTTGCGAAAATTTCCCCTGTCCCCACATTAAAGGCAGTTGGGGGAGGGGAGGGCAAAATCATGCTTTTAAGAACAACTCTGCTCCAAATTATCTCAGGATAGCGATTTTTTATAGGTCGATTGGTTATGCGTATTTAAGGCATACACTACAAAGCGATCTTGTGAAATTTCACCCTACTCCCTTGGGGGAGGCAAAAAACATCTTTCCATGCGTAACTCTGAAGGCGATTTTGCAAATTTTCACCCTTTCTCGTCTTTTTAGGGGGGATTGGGAAACACGTTTTTAAGAGTAACTCTGCTACAAATTATCCCGGGAATGCGATTTTTTGATATGTCGATTGGTTATGCCTACTCAACACACACACTACAAAGGAATTTTGTGAAATTCCATACAATCACTCTTGTGGTTTGGGGGGGGGGCTGTAAAAAGCATCTTTCCATGCGTAACTGTGCTCCAAATTATCATAGTAAGGCAATTTTTGATGTGTGGGCTCCCTAGGCGAACCCAACATACGCTGCAAAAGGGATTTTGTGAAATTCCACCCTACCGCCTCTTGGAAGGTGAGGTGGGGGATTTTTTTCCTTATGATTTTTCTACCCATAGTTTAATAAAATCCATTCATATAAGTACAATTCTGTTTTGCATTTGCTTTAACGAGATAGTGTTGGGGTTCAGGCCAGTTGTCTACATTAGAAACTTGGGCCTAAGGAAGATGACCGTATTCACGCGAGTTTCAGAGAAAATCGCAAAAAACTCTGAACAGCTAATTTGATGAGCGTGACCTGGGATTGAATCCAGCACATCCAGCTTCGAGGGCTTCGAGAGCTGAAGCTCTCGGTAACTGGTGAGACCGGCAATTAATTTTAAGATTAAATTTTATTTTCTAAATAACTGTTTGTTATATATATATATATATGACTTTTAATTTAAACTATATTCGAAAATTTTATTCTGTAATATATGCAGCATGCTTTGCTGATAAAGACAAACAAAAATTATTAAAATTTATTACTATAATTTAAGTAATCATATATCATGTGTATTATACTTATTTTTTTACTTTCTTCTATATTCAATAGAAGAAAGTATTGGATTCGTAAAAATTTTCGACCTCGGGTTTTTGATGGATTTACACGTTTTGAGAGCTGTAGAACACGATTTGACCATTTTTAGAAAATGTCTGTCTGTCTGTCAGTCTGTGTGTATGTGACAAAATTTTGTGGCAACTGTATCTCAGGAACTACTGCGCAGAATTTCATACAAATTAGTATGTAGTTGCACCTTGACATACATTAGGGCCTATCAATTTTGGTAAAAATTGTCTTACAGGTTGCGTTGCCATCCCGCTTTTTCTAAATTTTTAACATGGTGATATAGGACAAAATTTTGTATAAATGTGCATAAAGCGAATTATTTTTCAGTAATCATTATTAAATTTACAACAATTAATTATAATAGAGATAGTCAACTGGGAAAAAATTTTGTACGTGTAGGAGCCTCGCCACACCCCCTGAGGCGGAAGCCCCCCCTCGAGGGGGGTAAATTTTTAAGATGGGTATCTTTCGAAAGGTCTCGTCAATACCTTTAAAACAAATGGTTGAACTATAATTCTGTGATAATTTAAAACAAAGTTATCGATTTTTTTTTACTTTTAACGAAAAAAACTTGGAAAAAAAAATCGCAATTTTTTTTTTTAACGAAATTTAACCAAACTTGGTATTTAGTTGGCCCCTGACATAAACTGGTGCTGATTAGATTTGGGGATCAATCGCTTAACAGGTGGCGCTGTGATCGTATTTTTTCTAAATTTTTAACATGGCAATATAGGACAAAATTTCGTATAAATGTACATAATGAAAGTTATTCTTAACCTGTGATTGTAAAATTAATATGAATTATTGATAATAGTAGTAGTTAATTAGGAAAACAATTTGTGCAAGTGAGGGCATCGCTTCCCCCCCCCCCCTGGGGGGAAGTACCCATCGTGGAAAGTAAATTTTCAAGATGGGTATCTTTCGAAAGGTCTCGTCAATACCTTTAAAACGAATGGTTGAACTATAAATATGTGATAATTTAAAAGTTATCATATATTTTTTTTTTTTTTTTTTTTTTTTTTTACTTTTAACAACAACAACAACAAAAAAAAAAACCTTCGTATTTTTTTTTTTTTTTAATATTGTTACTGAGTGAATTTGTATAGGAAAATATAGAAGAAAGTCTTGTGGTGGCCACAACATACTAGTTTTTCTTTGTTATTATATAATGTTACAGAGGATTTGGTCAAAGTTGGACGCCCCACAAACTAGTTTAACCCACTCCACACTCTTAAGCCGTAATGGCCTCTGCTCCTTCTTGTTATTTTTGGTTTATTTGTATAGAATTTTCTCTTGTTTCACATAGTTTTCAGTTCTTTTATTTAATTTATTTTTATTTACAATAATTATTATTTTTATTTTAACATTTTTATTTATTTATTTATTTTTTGTCATTATCCTATGATTTTGCAGAGAATTTGGGGGAAAATCGGATGTCCGAAAAACAGATTTTTCTGCTATACATTTTTCATATTTGGTATATATGATCTCACGTATCAGTGTCTCAAAAATAACTCCTAAATAGTTTTTTCGATATATATTGGTTATATTTTATAGCGAAAAAGTAAAATAAAATGAAACAAATTGTTTTCATTTTGCAACTGAATTGTATTTTTAATGTTGCTTTTGTTATCTACATTATATATGAAAATTATATTTAATTTTTTACTTTCCGAAAATACATAAATAAGGAAAATATTGTAATCGTGTCAAATATACGACTTTGAGATTTTGATGTTTCTATACGTTTTGAAGTCCACTGAGTTCATTTTTGCTATTTTTACGATGATGTATGTGTGTAAGTATGTGAGTGAATACGATAGCGTCTAAACGCTTTGTTTGAATAAACGGAAAGTTGGTACGTATGCTATAGGTCACTATAGCATGCACTCTATTGATTTTGGTGATTCAGAACTTATAGAGTTTTACAGGGACACAACAAATTTCTTTATTATTGTGATCTATGGGCTCAAATTATTTAAAGTATAGTAGTGTTAAATTAAAGATCATTCTATACAGAGGAAAATACTGAAACGTTCTATTATAATTTTCTATTTTGTTTATTTAATGACTTCTCTTGCTTTACTTTATCTATACTGAATTACTTAATGTTCGGAAAATCGAGTGGAGTCATTCCAGATTTTTTACAAATATATTTGCAATTCGCATATCCATAAAATAATGATTAAAAAAAATATATATATTTTAGTAATCGAAATATGCGTATTCCATTAGATGTGATAATTTTTTTTTTAAATGAAATGTTTACAACGCCAACGATATCATAAACATAAGTAAATTATTGTTCAGTGATTAATGTTGATTGTAACACAATATTTATTCATCATCTGTAAATTATTTTAAATTGGTGTTTCGGGGAGCCGTGGGTAGTTTTCAAGGTTGTAGACTGGTGACAAGTTCCTGTGCTAGCATCGAATTGCTGGATTGTGTTTTTTAGTGTCTGTCATAGATTTCAGTTTATGTAGGAAAAAACTGTAAATAAATTAACCTCGGGGAAGTTAGCCTCCCCCCCCCCATGACGGAAACAACAAAAGCCACATATGCAGTTCGTTTGATCGTCGTTAGATCACATTTGATCAACAATTTTTTTTGTTTGATCAATTTTCTTTCAAGAGATATATAAGCAAAAAAATGCAGGGGGGGCTAACTTCCCCGAAAAATAAAAATGTCCAAATTTGAAAAAAAAAAAAAATTGTGAATCGATACAGAAATCGTTAGATCAGATTTGTTCAACCACTTTTGGCGTTTGATCAAACCCGGAAGTGGCTTAAAAATCGATTTTTTAACCAAGAAAATCGGGAAGTTACCCCCCCCCCCCCTATGACGGATACGTGAGTCAAAAATGGTCTCATCCGACGTAGAATCGTTAGATCAGATTTGATCAACCCTTTTCCGCGTTTGATCAAACCCGAAAGTGGCTTAAAAATCGATTTTTTAACCTAGAAAATGGGGAAGTTAGCCCCCCCCCCCCATCACGGATATTTGGGTCACAAATGGTCTCATCCGACGTAGAATCGTTAGATCAGATTTGATCAACCATTGATCAAACCCGGATGTGGCAGAATAAAACCTGATATAAATTGACACCCATTTAACAAAATTGCGGTCCTGGAGTGGTCGTACATGATACGTTTCCGGAGGCCACTTACATAATATCATATAGGATAGAAATTATGGTTCATTTTAATGAATCCTTTAGTGTTGCGTGTGTGCAAGTGCTTTTTTTAATCATTACCAACATTACAGTGTTGCCATACTTAAGGATTTTCGCGCATTTTGTGAAGCTTTGAAGCTTCCGGGAAATTTTTGGGGACATAGATTTAGTGGGGAGCAGATTGGGGAAAAGAAAATTTTGGGGGAAAATATGGGGTTTTCATTAAAATTAGTAAAAGATTATTTTTTCCAACCCCCCCCTCCCCCTCCCCGAAAAAAAGGAGAAGAATGCAAAATCATAGCTTCATTTTCTATAGCAAACATCCGATAGTGAACTTGAACAACATATTCAATTTCATTGAAATTTGTTTAAAATAAAGGAATTAAAATACAGTTCATAAAAATACCTCTCATAGAACGCAATGCTTTAGAATAAATTTTGGTGTCCCTGTACACAAACCGGTAGTGGTATCTATTCGAATTTCTATAGAAAACATCTGATATAGTGAACTTGAATATTATATATCAGTTTCAAGAAATTCCATGAATATTTACGTGAGTTAGAGCGCGGATAGACAGAGAGACAGATGGGCAGACAGACAAACCGAAGTCATTAACACTTTTGACCCAAATATCTCTCATGGGGGGGGGGGCTAACTTCCCCATTTTCTCTGTTAAAAAATCGATTTTTAAGCCACTTCCAGGTTTGATCAAACGCGGAAAAGGGTTGATCAAATCTGATCTAACGATTCTACATCGGATGAGACCATTTTTGACCCAAATATTTGTCATGGGGGGGGGGGGGGCTAACTTCCCCATTTTCTCGGTTAAAAAATCGATTTTTGAGCCACTTCCGGGTTTGATCAAACGCGGAAAATTGTTGATCAAATCTGATCTAACGATTCTACGTCGGATGAGACCATTTTTGACCCATATATCCGTCATGGGGGGGGGGGGCTAACTTCCCCATTTTCTCGGTTAAAAAATTGATTTTTAAGCCACTTCCGGGTTTGATGAAACGCGGAAAATGGTTGATCAAATCTGATCTAACGATTTGTGTATCGATTCACTAATTCTTTTTTCAAATTTGGACATTTTTATTTTTCGTGGAAGTTAGCCTCCCCTGCATTTTTTTGCTTATATCTCTTTAAATAAAATTGATCAAACAAAAAAATTTTTGATCAAATGTGATCTAACGATGATCAAACGAACTGCATATGTGGCTTTTGTTGTTTCCGTCTTGGGGGGGCTAACTTCCCCGAGATAATAAATTAATGTACATATAAATGTGATATATTTTTTTAATAAATCCTTTAGACTTTGATTGCTTTTTAAGACATCAGGTTTTGCCGGTATGGAATCTGTGTTAGCAAAGAGTTTGTTCCATTATGTTTTCAACACCTTTTTTTGTCTAATGATGGATCGTGCTTAATTATTTAAACCCGAAACAATTATTCTCTATCATTCATCACCAGTTTTTTGAGCATTTTATTGATAATTGTTAAAAGTCTATCTATCTAGTATAATTTGTTTAAACTGAAATTATTCTACCTTTGCGCAAATTATATTAATAAACTAAAAAAAAAAACTGTATATATATATAAATTACGTGTCACGATGTTTGTCCGGGGTAAACTCCTAAACTAAGGAACCGATTTTAATGAAATTTTGCACACTGTGTGCAGTTTGGTCCAACTTGAGAGATAGGATAGTTTTTATCTCAATTTATTGTCACAATATTGTTTTATTGCAATTATTTGTTAATTATAGACCTTTATTAAAGTTGCTCCAAAATATCTGTGAGTTCCATTAATTTAATTGTTGCCAAAAAAAAAAAAAAAAAAAAAAAAATACGAGTTCATTTTCTTTCGACATAAAAATAAATACATTTAATCAAACGTGAACGTTAAAAAATTATAGTTAAATTATGCATCTCACGAAAATTGACGTCAGAATCAATTTAAAGATTTTATACACATTGATAAAGTGCTAATGTAGTTCTATCATAGATATAGTAATATATATAGATCTCTCATCCCCATGTTATCGTACAAAGATTTTTGATGCCGAAAAAAAAAAAAAAAAAAAAAGCTTTGGAAACAGCCATTAAGTGGTATTGAAAAAAAAAAAAAAGAAAAGAAAAGAAAAGAAAGAAAGAAAGATGAATTTGAAACTGTATCTGGAGTCTTCCATTCCCCTTTAGCAAATAAATTATTCATAAATTTTATTTGCTAAAATATTAGTATGTATTCCCGTGTGTATTCACTCGGGGAAAGACGGCCATATTTTGGTAAAAACGTCGTCTTTTCCCAAATGAAAAGGAATAACTTTTTTCTCCCCAATGATCACTCTATTCTATATATGCTATACTATATCTATGAGTTCTATACGCAAGCGAAGTGTGACTCACTGACCGTCTGTGCAGCCAAGAAAAAGATTTCCTATGTTAATTGCCCACTGGATTTTTTGTAAGAAATTATTAAAAATCGAGGAAATTTATTTCCCGATTTTAATCCTTATATTTGGGTATAGATATGTATTAGTTATCGCGGGTGTTAGATTGAATTATTTTGCTGTCAAATTGACAAAATTTTAATTTTAAATTTCAAAACTCTGTCGCCCTTGGCTTTTTTTTATTATTATTATTATTATTTGGCGATCAAAAGCGTAACACGAAAATATACATGCCAGATGTATGCATTGTACGAAATGTAATATGTATTATTCATTGTACGTATGTGTGACATGTAATATGTATTGTACGAAATATTGTTTCATATTATTCATTACTCTTTTAATATAAGTTGTTAAAATAACCATGATTTTTGAAAGGAATTAAATATTTTCGCCAGATAATTTGGCGATATTCTTTTTTTTTCGCCAAGGATGACAGAAATGAAATCTATTCCGCTGCAAAATATTAGTATCTTACATCAGATATTTTATTTAGACATTTGAAAACAAATTTGACTTCAAACTATGATGGAATATTTATCATTTTCCTTTTAATTAGTATATTATTAGTATATTAAAATTTAAAAGCATGTTATATAAAAAGTTTTTTTTTTAATCTTATAATTATTCTTATCTTAATCCTCAATGTTTCCCATCTTTATTAACTTGAATTTACTATTAAAATTTTAACATACTCAAAAACTTCTCATCACTTCGTTAAAATACACTAAACTTTTCCAAAATCTTTTTCTATTTAAAATGATACATGTATTTACTTTAAATATCCAAGATTTCATAAGATTTCCAATTTTAAAGTTTTAAAATATTTATCAAATTTACTTATTTTTCTGGTTTAGCCTTATTGTTTTCCTTTTTATAACTACAGCTGTTGCCCTCTTTAAAATATTTAAAATGATGAGGTCATTTTATAGTAAAATTATCCATTATAGCATATATTATATTTCACTCCTCCATAAAAATTGATTTTAAAATCGTCTGTTTCTTTTATACTTTTATTTTGATAGAATTTTAATAGAATTTAATTTATATATTAGTCATTTTAGCAATTTTATCCAAAGTAGCATTAGAAATAATATATATCACTTCTCCATTAAAATTTATAGGACCCTACAATAAAATTAATTTGTGCTTAATATCAACACTACGAAAATTTTTATCAATCGCTTCCAAATTTTGACCTAAGTTTCAAATCTCAACCCTGTGGGTTTTTACATCGGCTACAACGTTTTCGTCTTTGTTCGTAAATAATAATTTGACTGTACTAAATAGTTTACAGCCTTATAATTCAACGTATAACTTAGTCACAGCAACGCGTGGCCGGGTCTGCTAGTAAATAAATAAAAATTTGTTTATAGTTTAAAATGAAAGTGTTTGTTGTTTAAGCATAAAATCTTTAGCATATGGAGTAAAAATAAGTCTAAAGTGCTCTTGCATATATTTGTTTACCATTTTATATTTTCTTATCAGTAAATTCTCATTACTGCTGTAAACACTAGTCCATTTATAAATAGCATTTTTTTCCCCAGATAGTATGAGAAAACGATCAAATTAAATTAACATTGTTGTATTGAATTAGAGGTGAATAAAAAATGTAAATTAGAAGTTATGAACTAATGCCTCAAATGTCTTAGGTAGTATCAATTTAAATATGAAATTGAGAGAAATAAACAATCTTGAATGGATTTAAATTTTTGAAATGCATTTTCTTTTCTATTAGGCCCAGCTACGGCATAGTTCCGACGAGCTATGATTTTTAGTTACTGATGTCTTATTATTATTACAGAAATTTTTACCTTAATTAATCTCAGAAAACTGCTACAAAAGCTTAAAAGATATTTCTATAAATGAATACCGCTGTCCAAAAATTTTAACACTTGGCAGCAATGCTTGAGTAACCGTAATTTGAAAAATTATTGTACCCTTGCTCAAAACTAAAAATCAGTTAAAATATTAAAATATATACTAGTGCATTGTAGCTTTCATGCAGCACTCGTGCGGACTTCTTATCACTTAATGAAGAGTATTTTTCGACTTTGCGTGATTTTGCATTTTTTGCCTCGTGACTTATACTATCCACGATTGTAATGATCGATAGATGGCGCTTTCTCAACACTGCAGTTGTTAGTAAACATTATAGCCACGTGTGTTCCATTAGTGTTCTTTTTGTTATTCTACTTAATATTCCGCCATTACATCATGGAAAATTGATTGCTTTTGGAAAAAAATATTTCAGTTTCTTCAAAGTTCGATCGGAAGTAGATTTTAACTGAAGCTGAACAAATATTAGTTTCAAATCATCTGATTAATTCTTTACTTCCATTAGCCGAAGCAACTGAAATTTTAAATTTGTCATTTGGAAATAAATGGAAGCTCAATTCTGGATTTCTTGATCCTTTGGAGTTAGATTGTAGCACACAACAGTATGTGTTATCTTTTTTACCGTATTTATTCATTTTTATTCTATAAATATATGTGAAACTAAATATCGTGAAGCAATGGCGGCTGTATGGAATTCGAATTAAACCATGTTTATTGTAATTTCACCTTAGCCCACCAGAGGGCGAGCATTTCATTACAATCGCGGATAACTATGACATCTATTATTTTGAGACTAAAATATAAATATTATTACGAAATATTTGTAAATCAAGCCATTTTTTAATCTTTCATTTGATATTGGTAGGAGGAACACAAAGGAGAGCTGGACCAGAAAAAGGGGACTCTTTACTTCTGATATAATATTTTATTAAAAAATAAAGTAAAATAAAATAAAAATAAGAAATCTACTTGACTATTACTATTCCGAATACTTCTTTTTTATTTTAGAACGATTTTCTAAAAATATTCTCCTGCAGCACATTTCTACGAAATTTTGTCCTATAATGCCACATAAAAAAATATGCAAAAACTAGATAGTAACGCTAACTGTTGAGCAATTTTCACTAATAGTTGATAGATACTAGTTTGTATCAAGGTGGAACTACATATATATTTTGTATGAAATTCCGTATATTTGTTCTTGAGTTAGAGCTGCCATAATATTTTTCTTACACATAGATTTTTTCCAAACTGTTATATTGTGGTCTGGTCATCACAAAATTTTCATCTGTATCATTCTACACATTGTGCATTTTAAAGAGCCACTTGCTCTTTAAAATGCACAAACGATTAATCAAAACTTATCCCATATTACATATGAAGATTGCTGCAGTTTTAATCAACAGATACTGAAATGTAGCAATGGGAAAATTAAAGAAGGTGAGTAATAACAATGCCATCTGTTGGCCGATATACACGAAAATTAAATCAACATTCGTTTACATAATTTTTAGCTCCCATATGAATGGTTCATTTATATGCCACATAGTTGAGATTCAGCCTTCCTACTCACGGGGTAATTTGCAGCACAACATCTCCACCTGTTGGAAGGTATGCACCCAAATTAAATCAGCACAATATTTTATAAAAGCCCTCTCATAAACCACGTTTTGTACAAATATATGCAATAAAAACTGAGATATAACCCTCACGTGTGCGGAAAATATTGGAGAATAGCAGCGCCACCTATTGGCCGATATGTACTCAAATTGAATGAGCATAATGTTTCATAAAGGATCTCTTACATATCAACATTTCACGATCATAAAAATTAGATTCTGTGCTGTGATATAGCCTTATCTTAAATAGGACATATCGCATTATAGCAGCCCCACCTGATGAGAGATTTGCTCCAAAAGGCAATAGACACTAATTTATGTCAAGATGCAATGCAATTTTGTTGAAAAGTTCCTAAGATACAGTCGCCAAAAGTTTTTGTCTCACACACACAGAGAAGGACAAACATTTTCTAAATTGGTCAAATTGTGTTCTGGTTCTCTCAAAACGTGCAAAATCATTAAAACCCGGAAGGCGAAAATGTTTACGAATAAAATGCTGATTATAGAAAACGACAAAAGTTTATTTTTATAGTTGAATTCTATTCAATAGTTCCTAAGATACAGTCGCCAAAAGTTTTTGCCACATACACACACACAGACAAACAGAAATTTTCTAAAATTGATCAAATCATGTTCTGGAATTCTCAAAACGTGTAAATTCAACTCAAAAACTGAAAGGTGAAAAATTTACTAAACCTATCCCCCCCCCCCTTTTTTTTATATAGTAAAAGATAAGCTGTTTAAATTGTGCTCTTCACCTCTCAAATCAGGCCAATTCATATAAAATAAGAAATCCATATTTTTCTTACGAAATCAGTACTTTCTTTTATTAAATATATAATAATATTATATATATTAGACAGATTTTTCATCAAACACTAGCAAACTTCGCCCGCTAGCGGGTCACTATTTTTAAATGAATCACTATATTTAATTATATTTTCAAAATTGCAAACTTTTATTCTTAAGAAAAAATAAATAAAATAGAAAAATCATTACGGATGGGGTAAGACTCACATCGGGTGTCAACTGCCTTTGGCAGCGCAAACACGTGCACGCTGCGCGCGCGTATTCCTTCACCCACCCTTACCGCCCATCCTAATAATTCTACATTTTTGAATAAATACGCAATCGATTTATCAGGCCTTGATACCTAATAATACCAATTTTCAACGCTTTAACTCAATTTATAAAATTTTGCCCCCTTCGCTACCTTCCCCGCCCCGCCAAATAATTTTATACTATCGGAAATATCCTCATTCGACAAGTAGGCCCCCAAAATCTACATATACCTATTTTGAACGGCCCAACTCAATTTCTAATTTTTTGCCCCCCCCCCCCTCCCTTGCCCCTTCTTGCCCCCTAATAATTTTACACTTTCAAATATATTCTCATTCGACTTGTAGGCCTCCAAAACCTATATATATCAATTTAGGAAGGAAAAACTCGATTTCTAATTTTGTGCCCCCCCCCTGCCCCTTCTTGCCCGAAAAATAATTTTACACTTTCGAAAATATCCTCATTCGACTTTTAGGCCCCCAAAATCTGTATATACCAAATTTAACGGTCTAACTCAATTTCTAATTTCTTGCCACCACCTGCCTCTTCTCCCCCCATAATAATTTTACACTTTCGAAAATGTCCTCATTCGAATTGTATTTCCCATAAACCTATATATGCAAATTTTGAACGGTCTAACTAAATTTCTAATTTTTTGCCCACCCCTGCCCCCCTTTTTGCCCACCCTAATAGATTTACACTTTCGAAAATATCCTCATTTGAATTGTAGGCCCCCATAACCTGTGTATACCAATTTTGAATGGTCTAACTCAATTTCTAATTTTTTTGCCCCGCCTTTCCCCCTTCCCGCCCTCCTTGATAATTTTACGTTTTCGAAAATATCCTCATTCGACTTGTAGGCCTCATAAACCTATACATATCAATTCTGAACAGTCTAACTCAATTTCTAATTTTTGCCCACCCTTTTCCGCCTTTTTGCCCACCCTAATAAATTTACACTTTCGAAAATATCCTCATTCGACTTGCAGGCCCCCAAGACCTATATATACCAATTTTGAACGGATAACCCAATTTCTAATTTTTTGCCCACCCTTTCCCGCCTTTTTGCCCACCCTAATAAATTTACACTTTCGAAAATATCCTCATTCGACTTGTAGGCCCCCAAAACCTATATATACCAATTTTGAACGGACTAACTCAATTTCTAATTTTGTGCCTCCCCCGCTGCCCCTTCTTGCCCGAAAAATAATTTTACACTTTCGAAAATATCCTCATTCGACTTCTAGGTCCTCAAAACCTGTATATACCAAATTTAACGGTCTAACTCAATTTCTAATTTCTTGCCACCACCTGCCTCTTCTCCCCCCATAATAATTTTAAATTTTCGAAAATTTCCTCATTCGAATTGTATTTCCCATAAACCTATATATGCAAATTTTGAACGGTCTAACTCAATTTCTAATTTTTTGCCCATCCCTGCCCCCCTTTTTTCCCAGCCTAATAGATTTACACTTTCGAAAATATCCTCATTTGACTTGTAGACCACCAAAACCTGTATATACCAATTTTGAATGGTCTAACTCATTTTCTAATTTTTTGCCCCCCCCCCCCTTTACCCCCTTCCCACCCTCCTTGATAATTTTACGTTTTCGAAAATATCCTCATTCGACTTGTAGGCCCCATAAACCTATACATATCAATTTTGAACAATCTAACTCAATTTCTAATTTTTTGCCCACCCTTTCCCGCCTTCTTGCCCACCCTAATAAATTTACTTTCGAAAATATCCTCATTCGACTTGTAGGCCCCCAAAACCTATATATACCAATTTTCAATGGTCTAACTCAATTTCTAATTTTTTTGCCCCCCCTTTCCCCCTTCCCGCCCTCCTTGATAATTTTACGTTTTCGAAACTATCCTCATTCGACTTGTAGGCCCCATAAACTTATACATACAAGTTTTGAACAGTCTGACTCAATTTCTAATTTTTTGCCCCCCCCCCCTGCCCTTTTTTGCCCGCCTAATAATTATACACTCTCGAAAAAATCTTCATTCGACTTGTAGGCCCCATGAACCTTTGTATACCAATTTTGTACCGTCTAACTCAGTTTCAATTTTTTTGCCCCCTACCCCCTTCTCGCCCCTCCTAATAATTTTACACTTTCAAAAATATCCTCATTCGACTTGTAGGTCCCCAAAACCTGTATATACCAATTTTGAACGGTCTAACTCAATTTCAAAGTTTTTGCCCCCCCCCTGCCCTCTTTTTGCATACCCTAATAATTTTACACTTTCGAAAATATCTTCATTCAACTTGTAGGCTCCCAAAGCCTATTTATACCAATTTTGAACGGTCTAACTCAATTTCTAATTTTTTTGCCCCGTGCTCCCCTTCTTGCCCCCCCCCCCCCACTAATAATTATTAAGCTTTCGAAAATATCATCATTCGACTTGTAGCCCCGAAAACCTATACATACCAATTTTGAACGGTCTAACTTAATTTCTAATGTTTTGCTTCCCCCCTAATAATATTACACTTTCGAAAATATCCTGATTCGACTTGTAGTCCCTATAAACCTTTATATACCAATTTTGAATATGAAGTACTGAAAATTTAAAAAAAATACAGCGCCTTCTATCTAACAGCGCCACCTATTGAGAAATTTTTGAAATGATAAAAATTTAAAAAAGGAAGTTGAACAGAGTTGAACATTAAAAGCACCATGAATATGTGACATTTACTTAAAAAGATACCGTAATCTCTCAGCGCGAGATATCGTCCACGCGAGATTTCGTCCCAGCTATATTTTGTCCACGCGATATTTTGTACGCGCGAGCTTTAGTCCGTGCGATATTTTGTCCGGCGATATTTTATCCCGCGGTATTTTGGCCGCGAGATTTTGTCCCCAACCCCTTTACAACGTGTATTAAGTTTCTCTTACCTGAAAATTTTTAGGTGTCTACTTTGTTAGGTCCTTTTTATGCCTTCTGCTCACATTATCTCCAAAAAATTCATATAATACGTGTAATAGTGGATAATGGAAGTCGTATGGTTGTTTTACAGCAGATTTTTTTTTTTTTTTTTTTTACAAGTTCACAAAGAAAAATTCTTTATCATTATGGTCTACGGGCTCAAATCTTTTAAAGTGCAATAGCGTCTTAAAGCCTTATTTGACTGAGCTGAAAATTTGTACACATGTTGTGAGTCACCGTCGCACAAACTATATAAATTTTGGTAAATGTAGCATTTATAGTTTTTTAGAGGGACACAAAGAAAAATTCTTTATCATTACGGTCTTAACGGGCCGAAATATTTTAAACTGTGATAGCGTCTAAACGCCTTATTCAATTGAGCCGAAAATTTATACACATGGTATAGGTCACTGCTGCCCGAAGTGCATAAATTTTAGTGAATATAGCACGTATTTACAGGGACTTTTACAGGGACACAACGAAAAATTCTTTGTCATCATGCCCTACGGGCTGAAATTCTTTAAAATGCGATAGCGTCAAAATGCTTTATACGATTGAGCTGAATATTTATACACCTGTTATAGATCACCGTCACACTAACTGTATGAATTTTGGACAATGTAGTACTTAATTGTTTTAGAGGAACGCAACGAAAATGTTTTTATTATTACGGTCTACGGGCCTAACTTTTTTTAAGGGCGTAAGCGTCAAAATGCTTTATTCGATTGAGCTGAATATTTATACACATGGTATAGGTCACCGTTGCACGAGCTAAGTAAATTTTGATAAATCTAGCACGTATAGTTTTTTTTTTTTTTTTTACAGGGATACAACGAAACATTCTTTATCATTATGCCCTATATAGGCTCAAATTCATTAAAGTGCGATAGCGTGTAAAATCCCTTTGAGCCGAAAATCTTTATACATGTTACAGAAGATATCCTTAACACAAACTATATGAATTTTGGAGAATCTAGCACTTATAGTTGTTTACAGCGACACGAAGAAATTTTTTTATCATTGTGGCTTATGGCTCAAACTATTTTGTGCGATAACGCGTAAATGCCTCATCCGATTGAGCTAAAAATTTATATAATTGTTATAAGTAACCGTCGCACGAACTGTATAGGTTTTAGGGAGTCTAGCATTTATAGATTTTTACAAAGACACAACAAAATTTTTTTATCATTAGGATCTATGGACTCAAATTATTTCAAGGGCAATAGCGTTCATTTAAACAACATAATATATAGAGAAAAATACTCATATACCCTATTATAATTTTCTCTTTTGTTTATTTAATGGACTTCTCTTAATTTAATTGATTTATACAACCGTTAATTACTTAATGTTCGGAATGTCGTGTGGAGTCACTCCATATTTTTTAATATAGCCTAATCACTAATCTCTCTACATATAAATGGCTAAGAGAGCTTTTTCCTGTAAGTCCGTGGCTGAACGCAAGTTGATTGGCTAAGAGAGATTTTCTTCTGTTTGCCTGTGGGTTGTTGCCACCAGCTTTTCATACTTTAGTTAATTTAAAAAATTGTCACCAGCTTTTCATACTTTAGTTAATTTAAAAAAATTGTCACCAGCTTTTCATACTTTAGTTAATTTAAAAAAAATCTAATTGTCCGATCGATAAGTTAATTAAACCGACGGATTCAGAAAAAATGTCCCTTTCATTTGGTTTCTTATTTGTAACGAAATTTTGATTAGATTTTTTAAAATTAATTAAAACTAGCTGGAACCCGTCAAATTCGACGGTTATTTTATTGACCGTAATGTTTCAAAATCGTCACATCATTATTTAAATGTATTTCAAGTTAAAACTTCTAATATAATTTACGACATTTCACTTAAAGAAAAAAAAAAAAAAAAAAAAGAAAGAAAGAAATTCGGAAAAATGCTTATAAATAGAAATACTATATATGACATCACTTTCTACTCTACAAAGTACTGTCAGTGTGAAATCAAACTGACTCCAAATAAACAGTTGCTATCTTTTATTTTCTATTTCGTTTAATACTAAGACTGCATGTTAGCTGACTCGCCCGGCGTTGCCCGGGCCCATGATAATAACCTTAAATGAACCTTAAATTTATATGATATTATATCTTTTACACGATTTTGTTTGAATTTGTTTTTAAATGAAAGGCATCACGAAAAAAATAATCAGCTGTAACAAAAAAAATTACCTCGAACCGAACGAACACTGCCTTGTGACCCCTGTGCCTGCGGCAGCCCATACACGGGCCGCTAATAACATGAAAAATATTTCCCAAAATTGACCTGGAACCGAACGAATCCGCCCGGCGTTGCCCGGACCATGATAATTAACCCTAAATGAACTTTAAATTTGCATGATTTTAAATCTTTAACTCGATTTTGTTTGAATTTCTATTTTTAAATAAAAGCATCGCGAAAAAAATAATCAGCTGTAACAAAAAAATTACCTCAAACCGAACGAACTCGGGCTTGTGACCCCGGTGCCTGCGGAAGCGTATATGCGGGCCCGCTAATAACATGAAAAAATTCTCAAGAATTAACCTTGAACCAAACGAACCTCTGACTCGTGTTTCCGCTGCCTGTGGCTGGGGCACCGTATAGCAGGCATGCTACGCACGCGCTGCAAAATCCACTTTCCTCCACAAAGGGCGCAGTATGTTGTATACGAACATCACCAATCGCCTTGAATTTCCAAGACCTTTCAAATAAGGTGTCACATGGTGGTGTCAACTGAAAAATCCTTTAGTTGCACTTTCCACCGCCATGGAGTACAGTGTGTTCTGTACGATCATCACCAACGGTCAGGAAATACCAAGACCTTTAAAATAAAATGTAACATGATAGGGTCTACTACAAAATCACCTAGTTCCATTTTTCACCACCAGGGGGTGTACTATATTATGTACAAACATCCCCAATCAACATGAAATTTCAAGACCTTTATCACCAATCGCCTTGAATTTCCAAGACCTTTAAAATAACGTGTCACATGGTGGTGTCAACTGCAAAATCTTTTAGTTGCACTTTCCACCGCCAGGGGATGCAGTTTGTTCTGTACGAATATCACCAACGGTCAGGAAATACCAAGACCTTTAAAATAAAATGTAACATGATAGGGTCTACTAAAAAATCACCTAGTTCCATTTTTCACCACCAGGGGGTGCACTATATTATGTACAAACATCCCCAATCCACATGAAATTTCAAGACCTTTATCACCAATCGCCTTGAATTTCCAAGACCTTTCAAATAAGGTGTCACATGGCGGTGTCAAATGCAAAATCCTTTAGTTGCAGTTTCCACCGCCAGAGGGCGCACTGTGTTCTGAACGAACATCACCAACGGTCAGGAAATATAAAGAAATTTAAAATAAGGTGTAACATGTTAGGGTCTACAACAAAATAACCTAGTTCCATTTTTCACCACCAGGGGGCGCACTATAATGTATACGAACATCACCAATCGACATGAAATTTCAAGACCTTTAAAATGAGGGGCTACATGTGTGGGTTTAGAACGGATTTCCCTCTCAAACTAATTTCCCCCCTCCACCCCTTCAAATCTACTTCCCCCTTTCCCCCCCTTTAAAATTGAAAATTCCAAAATCGGAGATATTGACTTTTTAGTATTCGTGTCTAGTCACCCATGTGCAATTTCTTCACCGTGAAGTAATCTCGAGCTGAGTTAAGCTCGTAAACGTGTTTTTAAACCCTGCCCCCCCCCCCAGGGGGGGGAACCGTTCGACTTTTTTTATTTTTCTCTATTCATAACACATCTACAGACCAAGACCTTATTTTAGACACCTCAACCATATTTTTACACCAAGCCGTTTTCTCAATTTAGTGGACACAGACAAAAACGCGTTTCAAATTAATATATAGACTAGCGGGCTTCGACCGCTAGCGGGTCAGTATTTTCAAATGAATCACTTAAATTAATGAATCCCTAACAATAACTTTTAGTGTTAAGAAAAGAAATTAAAAAAAAAATCATTTCTGATTGGGTAAAAAGTCGGCCCGGGTCCCCACTGCCTTCGGCAGCGCAGTCCCGTGCGCGCTGCGCGCGCACAACTTAAGGGATACACGCGCTGCGCGCGCGTATTCCTTCCCTGACCCTTCGTGCCCCCTAATAAAAATCATTTCTTATCGGGAAAAAACTCGCACCGGGTCCCCACTGCTTTCGGCAGATAACACCCATGCGCGCAGCGCGCGCACGTGTGAAGGTATACGTGCGCTGCGCGCACATATTCCTTCTGAAGTTAAATTTTTATTCTTAAGAAAAGAAATTTAAAAAAATCATTTCTCAGCGGGTACAAAGTCGGACCGGATCCCCACTGCCTTCGGCATCGCAGTTCTGTGCGCGCTGCGCGCGCCTATTCCTTCCCTGACCTTTCGTGACCCTTAAAAAAAAATCATTTCTAATCGGGTAAAAACTCATACCGGGTCACTCATATCGAAAACTCATACCAAATCAAATATTTATTCTTAAGAGAAGAAAATCGAAAAAATCAATTCTCATCGGTTAGAAAGTCGGGACGTGTCCCCACTGCCTTTGGCAGTGCAGTCCCGTGCGCTCTTCGCGCGCACAAGTTAAGGGATACGCGCGCGGTGCACGCCTATTTCTTCTCCACCCTTTCGATAATTTAAAAGAACTTTAAAATATCTTTCGAATGATGTATAAAAAATAATTTAATCATAATTAGAAATTGAAATATTGAAATTTGAAAATATTACTGCGCCATAAAAGAATGATTCAGGACACCTCAAAACGTGTAAATCTGGTGAAAACTTTCGATAATTTAAAAGAACTTTAAAATATCTTTCGCATGATGTATTAAAAATAATTTAATCATAATTAGAATTTGAAATATTTAAATTTGAAAATATTACAGCGCCATAAAATAAAACTGATTCAGGACACCTCAAAACGTGTACATCTGGTGAAAACTTTCGATAATATAAAAGAACTTTAAAATATCTTTCGAATGATGTATTAAAAATAATTTAATCATGATTAGAAATTGAAATATTGAAATTTGAAAATATTACAGCGCCATAAAAGAAAACTGATTCAGGACACGTCACAAACATGTAAATCTGGTGAAAACTTTCGATAATTTAAAAGAACTTTAAAATATCTTTCGAATGATGTATTAAAAATAATTTAATCATAATTAGAAAATGAATTATTGAAATTTGAATATATTACAGCGCCATCTGGCGGTAGAAATTTCTGTATTCCACTGTTCGATTCCAATTCAAAAAAGCTTTCTAATGATGTATTACTTGTGAAATTAATTTAATTAGTAGCTGAGATACAAAAGAAAACCTATTCAGGGGACCTCAAAACGTGTAAATCGCGTGAAAACTCGCGCGCGGTGCACACCTATTTCTTCCCCACCCTTTCAGCCCCTCCTAATTAACCTACGTATACCAATTTTGAACGGTCTAACTCAATTAGATCAGATGCAAAAGTAAACCTAATCAGGAGACCTCAAAACGTGTAAATCAGGTGAAAACTTTCGATAATATAAAAGAACATTAAAATATATTTCAAATGATGTATTAAAAATAATTTAATCATAATTAGAAATTGAATTTTTAAAATATTAAAGCGCCATCTTAAGCGCCATTATGATGTTAAAGTGCCATACATCTGATTATCAACGGCAGGTGTTTTTTTTTTTTTTTTTTTTTTTTTGCTTCCGAGCAGACATCTCTCTTCCTTGAAGTGGTTACCATGCTAACGACAAACGGCAACGAACACATTATACAATCTCATGGAATGAAGGTCGTCTTATTCAAATGAATGCTTTAATGCCTAAAATTAAAAAAATTATAACTCATTCAGTTTTTGAAATTTTCTCTCAATCTTTTATGAATTCAATTGTTGAAGCGAGATCTATATACAAATGTTTTGTGAAAAAATCGATGTTTCGAAAATCTAAAAATATGCATCGCTAATCCGTATTTTGTAAAAATGTTTATATGGTTCGAAAGAAGATTAAATGGCCTTTCCGAATATACCAGTTGTTAAGAAATGGAACAGTTACTCGGTCGTACAGGGCATTTCAAAAAAGACGATCGAGAAAAAGAGAAAATTTCGACCCTTTTAAATTTTTTTTTTTTTAAATATAAAAAATCCGTATTTAAAAAAAAAAAAAAATTGTACCGTAAGAATTGGTAATAAATGCTCTTTCTCGTGGTACAGGTGTATTTTCAATATTTCCAACAGATCGGCAGCGATCGCTTTACAAAAACCCACGAAATTTTCCCTCTTTGCTTTTTCTTTTGAGTTACGCAGTTCTAGATGAAAATGGCGGTTGCCTCCGATTTTGAATCGTTTTTTCGTTCGACATGGGTCGACGTTTTAATTAATATCTCCGCTAATTAGGGACGCATCGTTTAGCAAATTAGATATCGTACATCTGCGATAAATTCTCTGTCCGATGGTACCTGTTCGAAGTCCGTGCAGCCGCTAATGGTCAATTTCAAGCCGTTTCTCACAGACACACAGACTCACAGACACACACACGCGTACAGATTTTAATAATATAAGAGAAGATTTTAATAATATAAGGAGACTAGCGAGCTTCGGCCGCTAGCAGGTCAGTATTTCCAAATGAATCACTAACAGTAACTTTTAGTCATAAGCAGGGTTTAACCTGGCAAAAAAATTACTTTAGCATTTTAGCGAAAATAGGCAAGCACTATTTTAGCTTTTTCGAAAGTTAATTAATTCTTTGGATACCATTGATTTCTTTTACTTACAAGGAACATCACCCAAGTGTCTGGCTCGGATTTCAATGAGAGAGCGGCGTTTCTTTCATATTTGATATGCTATCAAATTTTACTCAAAAATATGCGGAAAATTTGTATTTATACAGCAAGGGAATACTCAAATGAATAATTCAGTTGAAATAATTTTCAGAACTACTATAAATTTTCATTTGTAACTTAAACATGAAAGCGCAAAATCATTTTGCTAAATCATTTAGTATTTTTAAGTCACACCCAAAGGCGGAGCTTACTGTTGATATGTGGCTGATGTGGTTTTTAACATTTTAAAAATTCAATAAATATAGAAAACATGGACGATAGCAGAAATTTCTATGATCAAAAATATTTGGTACATGCCCTCTGTCAGAAATTAAAGTGTCATTAAATTCGCAGCCGGACACGATGTTCCTTGTTAGCTTTGCTATCCTCAGTTTTGTGTTCTATTCCTTTTGTTCACTGATGATTTTAACCAAGCATCCATATTTGTGACTTTAAAAATATGAATCGGGGAAACTATGTTTTGATTTTAACAATAGGAAAAGAGGTACTCATATCATACGTGTAAAATGAACAAGCAATTTAAAAATTAAAGTGTAGTGGTAGATAATCATGAAATACTAGTGCTAAGAATGCTTCTATGAAGCAAATTCTGAATTCTGACACACTTTTAAATATTTTTATTACTATATAAATAATGATTCCCAAAAATTTCAGTCCTTTCGTAGTTTTTGCCTGCAAATATTACAAAAGAAAATCCGAGTTATTATAAAGAGATATTTTATACAGTTATCCAGTTTTAGCTTTTTAGCGAAATTCTGACCAACATGTTTTAGCAAAATATGATACCTTTTAGCAAAATGCTAAAAAAACTAATGGCAGTTTAAACCCTGGTCATAAGAAAAGAAATTGAAAAAAAAAATCATTTATGAATGGGTAAAAAGTCGGCCTGTGTCCCCACTGCCTTCGGCAGCGCAATCCCTTACGCGCTGCGCCCGCACAACTTAAGGGATGCACGCGCTGAGCGCGCGTATTCCTTCCCTGACCCTTCGTGCCTCCTAAAAAAAAAAAAAAAAAAAAAATCTGATCGGGTAAAAACTCCCACCGGGTCCCCATTGCTTCCGGCAGCGCAGACCAAAGCTTTACAGATTAAGCTCGTTCACATAATGTTAACAAATGTCGCAAAGTAAACTCGACGTTAGCGCTTCTCCTCGTGCAGTGGCTGCGGTACCCAAATAAAAGCTGTGAAAAATCCGCCCCTATTGTGTTTTCTTTAAAAATGTTATCTCTTATGGTTTTAATATAAACAAGAATTAATTCTAGCCCTAAATGAACATTATAGATGTGATTATTTACTTGAAGTTATTAGAGTACATTTGACTTTAAATACAAAATATGTTAGATGTTAGCTAATAAACAATCACATTATTATTAGTTAACATCTAACATATTTTGTATTTAAAGTCAAATGTACGCTAATAACTTCAAGTAAATAATCACATCTTTAGTGTTCACTTAGAGCTAGAATTAATTAGTGTAAAATATAATTTTTTAAATCGATCTTCTAATGTTGTAAATTGTATTGTAAATACGAAAAAATTCATGTATTAGTAATTTAAGAAGAAATGTTAGCGTGTGCAATTTTCAAAATTAAAATTTTGGTAAAAAAAAATTAAATTTTAGAAAAGAAATCGCTTATAAAAGATGACTTTATCATTATCTCTTTTACTAAAAAAAGTAATTTGTCATGTTCCATAAAATCAATCAGACGCAGACGAAACCATTCGCAAAAATTTTATCTTCTAAACAAAATATAATTGTAATCGCTTTATAACCAAATCTATAACTAAAATAACATTTAGGAATGATAAAATAACATTTAGGAATGAACAAATATAATCAAAACTAACTTCTTCTAACCTCATAACAAATAAAACAACCGAATTCAAAATTCCATAGATATCTCTTGATCCGTAATGAATGAAAATTCAAGAGATTAAGATTTCAATAATTTTATAAATTGTAAGAAGTATTAAAAAATTAATTTTTAAGAATTGATTTAAAATAAATTACTTATCTTAAAATACGGGAAAACATGCGAAATGTGAATATTCTAAAAATACATGAATTTTTTCGTTTAGATGTGCATTCGTTCAAACAGAGTTCCATTTAAATTTTAAATATGGAGCATCACGCGAGTAAACAAATTCTATTCGAGCATGCGCAGTTTCAGCCTGAGTAGTTCAGTCACCTCCAACACGAGATGGCTTTGTCATCGATCTATGACGTAACCATGACGCAACCATGACATAGTACGCTACCCATTGCTCCATTGTAATGAATTCGCTTACTCTGTAAAGCTTTGGCGCAGACCCACGCGCGCTGCGCGCGCACGTGTGAAGGTATACGTGCGCTGCGCGCACATATTCCTTCTCAAGTCAAAATTTTATTCTTAAGAAAATTTAAAAAATCATTTCTCATCGGGTACAAATTCGGGCCGGATCCCCACTGCCATCGGCAGTGCAGTCCCGTGCGCGCGCACAACTTAACGGATACACGCGCTGCGCGCGCGTATTCCTTCCCTGACCCTTCGTGCCTGAAAAAAAAAAAATCTGATCGGGTAAAAACTCCCAACTGGTCCCCACTGCCTCCGGCAGCGCAGGCCCATGCGCGCTGCGCGCACATATTCTTTCTCAAGTCAAAATTTTATTCTTAAGAAAATTTAAAAAATCATTTCTCATCGGGTACAAATTCGGGCCGGATCCCCACTGCCTTCGGCAGCGCACTCCCGTGCGCGCGTATTCCTTCCCTGACACTTTGTGCCCCCTAAACAAAATCATTTCTGATCGGGTAAAAACTCACACTGGATCCCCTCTGCCTTCGGCAGCTCAAACCCATGCGCGCTGCGCGCGCACGTGTGAGGGTATACGCGCGCTGCGCGCACATATTCCTTCTGAAATAAAATTTTTATTCTTAAGAAAAGAAAATAAAAAAAATCATTTCTCATCGGTTAAAAAGTTGGACTGGGTCCCCACTGCCTTCGGCAGTGCAGTTCCGTGCGCGCTGCGCGCGCGGTGCACGCCTATTTCTTCCTCACACTTTCAGCCCCGCCTAATTAACCTACATGTACCAATTTTGAACGGTCTAACTCAATTAGCTGAGATGCAAAAGAAAACTGATTCAGGACACCTCAAAACGTGTAAATCTGGTGAAACCGTTCGATAATTATAAAGAACTTTAAAATATCTTTCGAATGATGTATTAAAAATAATTTAATCATAATTAGGAATTGAAATATTGAAATTTGAAAATATAACAGTGCCATCTGGCGGTCGAAATTTCTGTATTCCACTGTTCGATTCCAAATCAAAAAAGCTTTCTAATGATGTATTATTTATGAAATTATTTTAATTAGTAGCTGAGATACAAAAGAAAACTTATTCAGGAGACATCAAAACGTGTAAAACTGGTGAAAACTTTCGATAATATAAAAGAACTTTAAAATATCTTTCGAATGATGTATTAAAAAATTTTTAATCATAATTAAAAATTGAAACATTGAAATTTTAAAATATTACAGCGCCAGAAAAGAAAACTGATTCAGGAAACCTGAAAATGTGTAAATCTGATGAAAACTTTCGATAATTTAAAAGATTTTTAAAATATCTTTCGAATGATGTATTAAAAATAATTTAATCATAATAAGAAATTGAAATTTCAAAATATTACATCGCCATCTGGCGGTAGAAATTTCTGTATTCCACTGTTCGATTCCAATTCAACAAAGCTTTCTAATGATTATTACTTATGAAATTATTTTAATTAGTAGCTGAGATACAAAGAAAACTGATTCAGGACACCTCAAAACGTGTAAATCTGGTGAAAACGTTCGATAATTTTAAAGAACTTTAAAATATCTTTCGAATGATGTATTACAAATAATTTAATCATAATTAGAAACTGAAATATTGAAATTTTAAAATATTACAGCGCCATAAAAAATGATTCAGGACACCTCAAAACGTGTAATTCTGGTGAAAACTTTCGATAATTTAAAAGAACTTTAAAATATCTTTCGAATGATGTATTAAAAATAATTTAATCATAATTAGAAATTTAAATATTGAAATTTAAAAATATTACAGCGCCATCTGGCGGTAGAATTTTCTGTATTCCACTGTTCGATTCCAATTCAAAAACGCTTTCTAATAATGTATTACTTATGAAATTATTTTATTAGTAGCTGAGACACAAAAGAAAACTGATTCAGGAGACCTCAAAACGTGTAAATCTGGTGAAAACTGTCGATAATGTAACAGTACTTTAAAATGTGTATCGAATGACGTATTTAAAAAAATGTAAACATAATTAGAATCTGAAATATTGAAATTTTGAAATATTACAACGCCATGACACCTCAAAACGTGTAAGTCAGGTGAAATTTCGAATTCCATTACCTTCGGTAGTCGGTTAATGGAAGTAAAAACAAATATTTTTTGTAAATACAAATATTTTTACCTTAAGTGAAAAAATTAAGTGTTGCTATAGAAAGTGGCATCCTCTTTCGAGACAATTTAATTTGCAATTAAAACGTAAACCTTTTGTTTATTGACCAAAATCGATGAAATTTTAACTGCAAGTTTGTTTTGTGGTGTTAAGATTGTATACCAAGTGTCGTGTGCGAATTCGAAAAATTTAAGAAAATAGAAATTTGCAATTTTTTATCCCACTTAAAATTCATCTGATTATCAACTGAATCTGTCGCAGGTGTTTTTTTTTCCCTCTTCCGTGAAGTGGTTGCCGTGGTAACGACAAAGAACACATTATACAATCTCATGGAATGTAGGTCGCGTATTCAATTCAATGGTTTTATGGCTAAAATTAAAAAAATTATAACTCATTCAGTTTTTGAAATTTTCTCTCAATCTTTTGGGAATTGAATTATGGAAGCGAGATCTATATATATAAAAAAAATGATTTATCTCTAAACGCTTTTGAGTTATAAAATGTTTGGTGAAAAAATCGATGTTTCGTAAAATCTAAAAATATGGATCGCTAATCCGTATTTTGTAAAAATGTTTATATGGTTCGAAAGAGGATTAAATGACCTTTCCGAATATACCAGTTGTTAAGAAATGGAACAGTTACTCGGTCGTACAGGGCATTTCAAAAAAGACGATCGAGAAAAAGAGAAAATTTCGACCCTTTTAATTTTTTTTTTTTTAATATAAAAAATCCGTATATAAAAAAGAAAAAAATTGTACCGTAAAATTCGGTAATAAATGCTCTCTCTCGTGGTACAGGTGTATTTTCGATATTTCCAACAGATCGGCAGCGATCGCTTTACAAAAACCCACGAAATTTTCTCTCTTTGCTTTTTCTTTTGAGGTAGGCTGTTCTGTAACGAAATGGTGGTCGCCTCCGATTTTGAATCGTTTTTTGGTTTGACATGGGTCGACATTTTAATTAATATCTCCGATAATTAGGGTCGCATCGTTTAGCAAATTAGATATCGTACATCTGTGATAAATTCTCCGTCCGACGGTACCCGTTCGAAGTCCGTGCGACCATTAGCGGCGGAGCCTTAGCTGTTTCAAGCCATTTCTCACAGACAGACACACACACAGACAGAAACACACGCGCGCACAGATTTTAATAACATAAGGAGATGGGAAAATAATAACCTGGTAAAATCTTTAAATGTGGACACTTAAAATTTTAATTGTTGCTAAAAAAAAAAAAAAAAAAAAAACCCTACTCTTTTTAGGTTGATTCCTTTTAGGAGATCTACCTATTGCAATGGTTCTCCTGACACGACTTCTGGAAAATTTCTTCATATCTTCACCCATCATGACCCCTAGAACCCAAAACGACCCTCCGTTCAAAAGTTTATATATATATATATATATATATAACGCTTTTTCCCATGTTAAGTTGTGAACACGATAACTGGAGTAATTTTTATTTAAATTTAACCAGCTCGGGATATGTTGTCAGGACTCTAAAAATCTCGGTCGAGTTCGTAGATGGGGTATCCTGCTCAAAGGGGGTGGAAATGGTGGGGGGTGGAATTTTTCATTTGCCCATAATTTCTTTAATATTGAAAATAGGAATGTACTTCAAATCAGGCAAATTACCGCCTTACCCTAAAGAACAACTTTTGTATTTAAACTTTTTCGATAACTTCAATTGCTTAAAAGTTAAAAGTTAAAAAGTGATTTTTCTTGTGATGAAGCCGACATTTTCTATAGCTTTCATTGCAAAAATTTATAATCTGATGCTTATGTCACGTGCAAATGATAATAAAAAAGATCACTGAAAATATAATAAAATTTTAATCATGTTTTTAAACAATATAATAATCTGATTAAAAAAAAAAGTTTAATTTAACAGAAAATATGACGTCACAATTACAACTATGTACTGAGAAAAATGAAATAAAATTTTATCCGTGATTTTAAACAAATAAAATAAAAGTTAATAAAAAAAATAAGTAAATAAAATCAACATATCTTAGGGCTAAGCAGATTTAGACTTAGCTTTATGACATAGGTGCTTTAATGTAAAAGATAAATGTCATCGTTTAAAAAAAAAAAAAAAAAAAAAAAAAAAAATCCTGTAAATCGATGCTAAACGAATTAAACTGGCATGGTAGAAAATGTAATAAATTTGGGGACATTTAGGTATCTCTTTAACAAATGAACTAGGGACGATTTTAATGAATTTTCCGTTGAAGTTTATTTTCATGAAAATTTAAATTTAAATTAAAGTATTTCATTACTCGAATTCCCTTATTTTGATAAAAAAAAAAAAAAAAAAACACTCTTTTATTGAAAAATGAACTAATAAAGGTTTTAGAAAACTATAGAGCATTTCCTCGTGACGTCTGGTGGTTGGCAAAAAAGCGCGCTCGACTTTCCCGCGCCCCGCCCACCATTGATTTTCCGTTGGTAATCCGCCATCGCTATGCTTTTCCCAAGCCTTTTTGCCAACCACTCATAAAAGTTGAGATGTTTGTTTACAAACAAGGAACTGCCCTATTACATACTTTTAAATCTTTATTAAAAACAAAAATTAATTGTTGCCACTCGACATTATACAAATACATCCAAATCCTGTGTCACATACGATAGTTTTGTATAAGTATAGATTTTTTGTTTGCCCTTGGAACCTGCCCCTGATAGAAAAAAGTGCCTAGAAACACTTGTATCTAGTATTGTCATTGATCATGAAGTCGTGTGCAAAATTTCAGGTGCTTTGGACGACAAGAAGTTGCCGAAAATAGAATTGTAAAATTCCGTTACATACATTAATAGTTGCATCATATCAAGTTAATAAAAGTGTGTTAATTAAAAACCTTGTTAAACGCTTTAATTAATCATTTAAAAATATAAAATTAAAATAATACGTCAATATTAATACAAATATCGTTTGTGGTGAATAGTTTAGAATGTCAGTTTAGGCAAGAATTTAAAATTTACGATTGAGAGTAACACGTTACAGCTTCCTTTGACTTTTTATCTTGTCGGAACAAGATATTGGTCTGTTAAGAGATATGAAGTTTTCGCGTGGAAAGAAAATATAATGACGCCAAAGCTGCCTTTCTCCATCTCCAAGCTCGCCAAATTTTGTCGCCAAGTCAAAAATTTCGTCGTCAACTATCAACTTTTGCCGCCAAAACACAAATTTCATTGCTAAGTCGCAAGTTTTGTCACCAAAATCTCGCCAAATCATACAATTTACTAAATTCATAACAATTAACATTGAAATTCAGCGGTGCCAAATGGTCAAATGTTAACTAATGTTAATGTTAATGTTCCAGCTTATGTGAACCAAAACAGTTTCACTTTACAATTTTTACTCATCTGACAATAAGAATCACAAAAACACAATACAAAACTTTCAATAATTTAATAAAAATTACAATGAAATAACTATCCAAAAACCGCTACCACTTATCTGTATTTGACTTGACCGTAGCAACGCCAGGCTTACCAGATCTAGTAAGATCACAAGTGCATTTTCACGTTTCTATTACTTTTTTCTTTTAAAAGAAAGATATTGAACAACAGTTATATGGATTTTAAATAAAAAATATAATTTTGATTAAGCTTGGGTGGTTAGGGGGGTGTAGCCCAATAGCCCCCTCCGGGATTCACCATTGCTGGGATTGTATATCTTTAAGGCTTTTATTTGTTGAATGATTATGAGCTTGAATTTTTAAAAATTGAAACATTTATAAAAATTGAAACCAATAAATTTAGCCTAAAATTTTAAGTAGAATGAATAAAACCCTTTTGTAGTTGAAAATTAAATTTCTTGAAAACAGAATAGCGACGTAAATAATGCAATGTGTGGGAACAAAGCCATTGGCTAGGTATTAATGCATACGTAAAATTTCTTTACAATTGTAACATTAAAGTAAAGGAATCTACCTTTGCCTTTAAGCTTGCCGAAAAGGGATTTTTTTTTTTTTTTTTTTTTTTTTCAAACATAAAATGAAATATGCTCTCACGCGAAAAATAAAAAATTATAAAATATTTTACTCATTCATTTGAAACAATGAAAATTGAAAATCGAGTAAAAAAAACAATTTAGATAAAGTTGCAGGAGAGTTCTAAAAATTAATGGAAATATAAATGAACGTTAAATAAATAAAATAGTCGTCTGCTCAAACACGTGATATTGAAAAACAAAAAATCGAATTCAGTAAATATTGAAAGGAAAGGAAAACGAAAAGAAAAGAAAGAAACAAAACAAAATAATAATATTAATAATGACATAAACCAACGGGAAATCAAAGCGGGCTCTAAAGCAATTTCATGATTTCTTTAATTTTTTTTTTTTTTTGTAAAGCGATGTAGAAAAGAGTTTCCTTTAAATATAATGACCAGGAAAGCGAGAAAAGCCCTCGTTGATTCACTACCTTTATTGATTTTATGAATTAAAAAGTGGTTTCGTTAACAAACTTTGATCTATTGCACGCAGGCAGCATCAGGCCGAGTTTTGTACATTTCGAGTTTGATTTTGAAATTTTTCTCGCATTCGGAATTCGGTTCGTTCCCGAAGCGGGGCTTTTCTAGTGTGTTAAATGTTTAACTTTATTTCTCTCTTTTTATACGAAGTTTATCTATTTATTTATTTTTATTACATTATTACAACAGGATTGTTAACCTGTCTGAAAAGTGTTGCTGTCTCTCATGAGTGTTACTAGAGCAGGGGTCGTACTCTCCCCCTTTTTTCAGGAAACTGTCAGGGATGAGAAATTTCTGCCTTTTTTGCCACCAGTAATTTCATGCAAAAATTTGTATGGTATTTTTATAGTAATGTGTCTTGAATAAATAGGATAGGGGTTATTAGATAAAAATACTAGTACAATAGAGGCGGAAATTTCTTATTACTGAGAGAGTCTTGAAAAAAAGGCGGAGAGTACGACCCCTGCTATAGCTAAATATAAACATTACCTTAATACATTTGTTAATTTATACAAATAAATTGTTTTGCTAATTAAAACGTTTTTAGTTATTCGTTGTAAATGCAGTGGAGATCCATATTTTTTCATTAAACTATTTTTTATTATAAGTTAAAACCTTTGTTTACGAAACAAAGTAACACTCATGAGATAAATATTCGTTAAAACACCAACAAGTATTAAAATAAATAAATATTGATAGCATTTTGACTTAAGGGCCCGCTTCAGTCACCGTCCGCGGAAGCCGAAGATAATGTTATTCTATAGGAAATTTTCTTTGCAAATAACTTATTAACAAATACATATTTTTAAATTCTTTTTTTCACATTCTAAAAATTTCCAACTGTTAAATTGACGGACCCTTTTTAAAAAAGTATTTTTTTAATTTTTAATATTTTATTTTGAAACTGCAAAATACGAATTTTCAATATGTGAAATTTTTCATTTTGCAATTTCAAAATAAAATATTAAAAATATACATTTTTATAAAAGGTCCGTCAATTTAACAGTTGGGAATTTTTTAAATGTGAAAACAGAATTTAATAATATATATTAGTTAATAAGTTATTTGTAAAGAAAATTTCCCATAGAATAACATTGGCTCGGGCTTCCGGCGACGGTAAGTAAGAGGGCCGTTAAACCAAGTATTTAAGATAAACTAACTAGATTTGTAAATTGATACAAAGGAATTTACAGAATGTTTTTAAAAAGAAACAAAACTCTTTTTGAATTTTCTAAAGTATAGATAAAAAAATCTCATAAATGATCACCTGCTTAGTAAACTATAAGTTATAAGGAATTCAAATGTGAGTATGTTTTTGTGTTTGATGTAAGTCGATTTCTCAAATTATGTAAAGCTCGAAACGGCAATTCATTTGAAAATCACCCACGTTCTGCGTAGTTTTTTGGTTGCATACCAGTGTTATAGAACAAAGTTGAAGCTTCATGATCATCAACTCTAGCCAAAATTAGACAATCGTTTGTAAACTCGCCACTTTTGACATTAAAAGGACGTTTATGTAATACAGAAGATTGCATAAACATGAACTTTTTTAAAAGTCATTATGAAAGTGAACCACCATAAAGCTAATGTTAAAGAATCATTTATAAACTTGTCCACAAATCTTTTAATACTTCTAATTAGGGATGGGACGGATCGTCAGAAAATGGGATTCATGGATACGGATACGAACACGAAACATTTGTATCTAAAACCATGGATACAAATACGGATCTTTCAAAAATGTGTAATATTTAAATAAGTAACTTTCTTTATTTTTCTATTACCAGACTATCCTAAGTAATTTATTCAGTCAAAAATTTCGTTATCGAGATTACACCTAGTTTACTTGTTTTAAGGTCTCCTGAGCCCAAAATTATACTTTTTAGAAACTGACCATCAAATCTCCAAAAAAAAAAAAAAAAAAAAAAAGATTGGACGACAAAAACCATATATTTAAGACAGATCCGGTGTGTATATTATTTCCGCAATTTTTGGTAAAAACTGAAAAACCGTAAGTGGGATATGGAAAACCGAAAGAGACAAATCCATATATCTAAAATGACTTTATATGTATTATACTCGTTTTTTGCGCCTTTCTTTGCAATAAAAGAAATTCATTTAAATACATTTTGCAATTAACTTATGTCATTTTAAAACTAATTTATTATGTAGGAATTTTGCTGAAAAAATAAAGATATGCTAGTTTATTACAACTTAAAGTAACTATAAATCGTATTTACATTTTCTTTTCTTTTTTTTTTTTTTTTTTTTTTTTCTTTTAAGGCGCTGTTTTAATTTTAAAAGAAAATTTCTGTAGTAAATATTTGAAATGTTGTGATTTTTAAAAATTATCTTTATATTTCTTTTTAGAGATAATGCAAGATCATTATTATAAAAATTAGAATTTTGTTTCAAATATCAAGGTTTCAATTTTACAGCTCGGAAAAGTGTTTTGTGCTTTCTGTTTGTTTTCTTACTGTGCATTTCCTACAATTTATAATAGACACTATTTTAATAAAACATTCTTTCATATCCCATTCATTATTTCGGCAAACAATTTTCCTTTCTTCTATGTTCTTCTATGTGTTCTTAGACTGGCTAAAAACATGGTTCGACAAGGATTTATTTAACAAAACTGTATTAAGTGTACTTTTTTTATATAGGAATTTTTGCAAGCGCTCGAATGATTTTGCTGCCACCTGTACACATTTTTCTGTGACATAAACTCAAAATTGATATTTTTTTAGCTAAGTTTTCGACTTCGAACCTCTTCCCATGTCTTGTAATATGAATATATTTTCGCTCTAGATATAAAACTTCGCCGACTTCAAAAAACTATGCTTAATAATAATGTTCATGTTGCTTGGCATAGCAAAGGAATTCATTTTATACTTTTAGGTGCAATTTACAATTCATCTATGTCAGCTCAAAAATTTTTCACAAACAAATATTTTACACCCACAGAGCTGAAACTTGAGCGTCCTCCAGCACAGTCCTCAAAACAAAATAATCTTGAATATACCACGGATATTCTTTTTCCTCCCAGTAAATACCCTAATTTTTCAATCCCCTCTTCCTCAGCTCCCTCGGATGCACCCTTCAAGGAGGCTGAGGTTCGAGCCACTCTACACAGTTTCAATATTAAGAAAGCACCAGGTCCATATCATATAGACTTTAAAATTCTTAGGTATACATATTACACCATCCCACAAAGCGTCATTGACTGGACAAATCTCTGCTTGAAATTTCACTATTTTCCGAAAATTCTTCGCAAGGGAGAGGTGGTGTATTTTCCAAAGCAAGGGAAATTACCCTCTGAACCATCTTCTTACAGACCGATCTGCCTGTTACCAACATTAGGAAAATTACTAGAAAAACTCATTGTTATAAGACTTAATTACTTCCTGGAAACCAATAATTTACTGCATCCACACCAATACGGGTTCAGAGAGGGCAGGTCGTGCGAAATGGCTTTACAACAGATAATGAGTTCCTGCACCGTTAACATTGATGCTAAAAAATATACCAATCTTATCTGCCTTGACATAAAAGGTGCTTTCGATAACATCGAGTGGCTTCATATTCTAAACACCTTATATGAACTCAACTGCCAGAGTAACTTGGCGGGGGTCATTACCTCTTATTTATCCCCCATGAAAAATTATTATCAATTGGAGCAGTGGTTTTTCTGAAAAGCCACAAACTAAAGGCTGCCCACAAGGTTCATGCCTGGGTCCTATTCTTTGGAACCTTATAGCCAATAAGATCTTGCTATGCATGAATTCTGGGGGGTTTTCCACATTTGCATATGCAGATGACTTCTCGCTGATCGTCTCGGGCAGAGTCAGGAAGGACCTGGAGGACCAAGCCAGTGAGGCACTCTCTCTTTTTAGTCACACATTAGAATTCTTGGACTTATCACTCTCTACTACTAAAACACAGGCTCTTACATTCTCTCGTCCCAGATTGCTTAAAAGGATGCCTGTGATGAGAATCGACGGCGTCAGTGTGAATCACGTACCCCATATTAAGATCCTGAGCATCACTGTTGATAGGAGAACCCAATTGGCTGGCCCACATGGATTACCTTAAAATTAAAACAATGTCTCATTATCACAGTGCAACCAAAATAGTAGGAACGAGATGGGGAATATCCACCTCCTTCCTTAAAACTTGGTATTATGCAATAATAGACAAAATAATAACCTATGGGGCTGGCATTTGGGGAGGTCGTCTCAGGGCAGATGCCCAAACCAAAATCAACTCTATTTAAAGGACCTTTCTTCTACAACTCTCCAGGGGCGACAAGACGATCTCAACTGACGTCCTCACTGTCATCACAGGTACTATTCCTCATGCTCATCTTCAGGCTGAATATAATTTCTTAAAAACTAATATCCTACAATTAAACAATATAAATTTAGTAAATAATTTTTTCCCCAATATTGAAATTCAAACTACTTCTAAAATCTGGGAAATTAACCCTGCCAAAGATATTGCTTCCAAAATAATTAACTGTAACAAAAATAGCTACACTCCTTCTGCTTCTGTGGCCATCTACACCGATGGTTCCAAGACAGATCACGGCATCGCTGCAGCTTTCTGTGTGCTGTTTAAGGATTCTGTGGTCCATCGGTGGGCTGGCAGACTTGCTGACGACCACAATTCAGTCTTTCAGGCTGAATTGTTTGCAATCCAAAAAGCAATTGAATGGGTTGAATATAACATCGAGACCCACTCTTCCTTTAACATATTTAGCGACGGTCAATCGGGTCTGCTAGCCATTGCCCGTCACAGGAGTAGACATCCTCAAATAATCTCTATAAAATCCAAACTAATCTCTCTCGTTAATCACTTATCTCTGGCACACGTTTCTGCCCACAGAGGAGTACTCGGGAATGAAACTGCTGACTCCCTGGCAAAAGCTGCTACCGAAGATAATTCCATTTACTATACTCTTCCCGCTCCACCCTCCTTTATCAAAAAAGTAATAAAACATAGATTAATACAAAAGTGGCAGGATTTATGGGACTCTTGATTCACCTTCAACTTAATCCCTGTAGTCTCCTCTAATTCCTGATCGCTCTCCCCTTCAGTTACTGCATTCCTAACGGGCCATGGCCCCTTTCCATCCTACCTAAACCGATTTCATTGCCGACGTTCTCCTCTGTGTCCTTGTGGGCAGGAGGGAACTCCCAACCACTATTATTTTTCTTGTAATCTCACATCAGCCTACCATATAAGAAACCCAATACCAAGACCTTCTGATTGGCTGGAAAACATCCTTTTTAGAAAAAGTTTGCTAATAAAACCAAATAAAATATTCGAAATCTTAGTGGATATCTGCAATTTAACAGATTATTTATTTACCTACTTGCGCTATTTATTCATTCAGTCAAGAGAAATTTCCCACCAGAATAATGATTAAATAAAGCTCCTGTATCTTCTTCTAAGTCTTACAAAAATTCAACGTTTTATCTGAAGTTCAGTGCCACCATGCCCTGTGTCGCGTAGGGTAAATAATCCGGGAACTAAATTTTACTACAGCCATGCAATGAACTTACTTCTGAAATGTCATTCATTCACTGAAATGTTTTTAATACTTCATGTCACCTGTCGCGTGGGGCATAGCCCGGCAAATTTAACTTCTGAATGATCGCCCACTGTCGGCTCTAGGCTAAAGCCTGGCGAATTTTGTATTTTTTTTTTTTTCTATTTTTTCTTTTGAGTTTTTTAATAAGCTGCGAGTAGTCCCCTTAGAAGCGCTCTACATCGCTCCAAGAGTGATGCGCGGGGGCTGCTCTCTGTTAAATTCATCTATGTCAATTTTCAGTTTATTTTTTAGAAATTTGAATAATAAAATTGTTTTTTAGAGTCGATTCTTTCTTTCTTTCTTTCTTTTTTTTTTTTTTTTTTTTTACACTCTATATTATTTTTGTTGGAGGAATGACGTAAGAGGAACCAGCATATGGCATATCTGCATGCAGGGGAAATGAAGTTAACTGTTGTGTACTCAAAATGGCTGTCACAATAGCTGTCAAGGCCACCTCAGAATCCATATTGAGTCCAACAAAACATGGCTAAAACTGTGTTATTTTATATATTGGACAGCTTTGAAACCTATAGTTACAATGACCTTCGTCTCGAGTGATCTTTAATACATAATACCAGAATAATAATGCCGAATTTCCTACATAACTGATAACTGTGTTATTTAATGGCTTCTGTGGTTACGATTTTGGCTTCATGTTTTTCTGAACATATCATCTCCCTTTATATAATTACTCTAAATTACTTTCTTTAATTAAAATATTCTTTCATAATTGTTGCATTGTTGCATACTAAATATTGGCATTAAGAGAATATTTAATATAATATTAAGCACGCATGAGATTTTTAGAAAGTCATTATCAAGTTGATGGTGTTGGTGTAGGAGTTAAAGCCGATTAAGGGCCCTCTTCACTCACCGCCGCCAGAAGCCGAAGCTAATGTTTTTCTATGGGAAATTTTTCTTTACAAATAACTTATTAACTAATACATAGTTTTAAATTCTGTTTTCACATTCTGAAAATTCCCAGCTGTTAAATTGACGGACCTTTTTTAAAAAAGTATTTTTTTTTTTTTTTTTTTTTTTTTTTTTGAAGCTGCCAAATACGAATTTTCAATATGTGAAATTTTTTCATTTTTCATTTTGCAATTTCAAAAAAAAAAAAAAAAAAAATTAAAAAAAAAAAAAAAAACATTTTTAAAAAAGGTCCGTCTATTTAACAGTTGGGAATTATCTGAATTTGTAAACGGAATTTAAAAATATGTATTAGTTAATAAGTTACTTGTAAAGAAAATTTCTCCATCGAATAACATTGGCTCGGGCTTCCGGCGACGGTAAGTGAAGAGGGCCGTTAACTGAACATGGGTCCTGAGTCTCGGGGAATGTTCTCCGCGGGTCTTTTTAAGGGGCCCTAGCCCGTCGTCATTAAGTTGAAGTTAAATGGTCATTCTGAAACATGTTTTAAAACTTTTAATACCTCAATTTACATGTCAATTAAAAAAATATTTATTATTAATTAATTTTGTGTTCAAATATTCTGTATCACTTTCTTTAGTTAAATGAAAATATTCTTTCATAATTATAGCGCGTAGTACTGTACATTTTCATTAAAAGAGTATTTTATTTCATAAAAAGGCCGTATGAACTTTTCAAAAAGTCAATCATTAAATGGTCTTTTATCATACGGAAGAAGCGGCATTCAAATGTAGGTCGAATGATAACGCCAGATTCTGAATGGCAATGAGAAATATGCAGAAGGACACGTCGATTTCTGACAGATAGCATACACGTGTTTTCTTTTTTGATTCTATTTTATTTATTTAATTTAAAAAAGAAAGTTGCAAATATCACTACTCGAAAGAGTTAAAAATAGAATTCATTCTGGAAACGTATGGAAATATGTCTCGCACAAAAACTACGTTTTGTAAAAGCAACCGATACAAATTTCTTTGCTAAGTTTGACATCATAAAACTTGTTCAGAACCGTCTGATTTAGTTCTTAAGCAAAAAATTATATTAAAAGTAAATTTAGTAGATTTTCGGAAAATAATTGACTTAATTAGAATGTTCAATTAATAAAAATTTACTAATGGAAACATGAGAAGAAAGACTTTTACTAAAAACTTGTTGATAAAAGTTGAAAATGGAGGGGGAAAAGTGACCCTTTGTAAGGCTTTAAAAAGGTAATGTTTTAAGAAAATCGAGAGTAAGTAAGTGAAATGCATGCATAATGTGGTAGAGCCAGTGGGTTAAAATTCTGATTATCTACATGCAAGACCTAGACTTGGGTGGAATGCCCTCCGAAAGGGAGGGGCTTTCTAAAGCATCGCAGAACGTATTTACGCAATATTTGGAGAAAAATACGGCAAACTTCATGGCTAGACTAAGCTGACCAAATGTCCTCATTTTCTGGGGACAGCCTTTATTTTAAAGGCATTTTTCTAAGTTTTTAACAATTGTAGAAAGTAAATTATTAATCAATAATATTTTATTTTTAGTCCTTATTTATTAAGAATGAAAAAGTACATTCGTAATTGAAAAATTGTAGCAATTTTTAACGCTTCTCTATTTCAAGGACGGATTTGGATAGATCTGGTCAGCCTAGACTAGACCGACGATAGCGACCTGGGTTCGATCTCGGCCCTTTTGTCCACCGGTTTTGAGAGCAGACCCTCTTAGTTAGTGATATGGTCTTAAAATGGGCATTTAATACTTTCTATAATTATGACAAATACTCTCATAACATTGTAGTTAACAAGAAATTTAACAAACTTCAAGCACTTTAGACTATAATATTTTAGTCACCTATATATATGAAATCTTTTGTCTTGACTGACAAGGAATGTCTCCATAGGCACATACGCAAAAAACTTTGAAAAAATTACAGAATACTCTCCTAACGAGGTTATGTATGCTTATAAAAAAATACCGGCGGAATCACTATATTATATGTCTGTAAAAAAATATTGAAAATGTCATTTTGGCTATTTATGGCGCGTTGGCAACACAGTGAAAATTGATGCAAAACAGTTTTTTTGATAAATACTCATTATAGAAGAATGTTTTAAATACTCTTCATACTAAACTAGTTTAAGAAAGTTTACTTCAAATAAACATACTTTTATAACTACAACTTTGTGAAAATATTTATAAGTAAACCTAACGATCAAATTACATAACTTTTAGTTTAACGTGAAATACCTGAACTAAGTTTAAGTTTCACTTGAGCTTTAAATATTATGGCTTAAAGTAAAACAGTACGCACATTTATTTATATTGCATTGGGGGGAGGGGGGGGGGGCAAAACGTGATTTCACAAAATCCTTCATATCTCAAACAAAAAAACAGATATCCGTAAAATTTTTGCTTTAAAATATAGCTAATACAAACGTCGAAAAAACCAATTTCTGGAATTTTCGAAATTCGGTCCCCAAGGGGGCGGGGGGGCAAAACGTGATTTCAAATGCGTAAAACGTGATTTCGCATAATCCTATATATCTCAAACAAAAAAATAGATATACGTGAAATTTTTACTCTAAAATATAGCTAATACAAATATCTAAAAACCAATTTCTGGAATTTTAGAAATTCAGTCCCCAGGTGGGGCAGTAAGGGGGGGAGGCTAAGGGGCAAAAACAAATAGAAATACAGTTAGGCCGTTCAAAATTGGTACAGATAGGTTTTAAAAGCCTACAAGTCGAATGGGGATATTTTCGAAAGTGTAAAGTTATTAGGAGGAGCGAGAAGGGGGAGGGGAGAGGGGGGGGGAGCAAAAAAATAAAAATAGAGTTAGATTGTTCAAAATTGGTACATAGAGGTTTTCGATACTTACAAATAAATTGCGGATATTTTCGAATTTGTAAAATTATTAGGAGGGGAGGGAAGGGGGTTGGGCGCTATGGGCAAAAACAAATAGAAATACAGTTAGGCCGTTCAAAATTGGTACAGATAAGTTTCAGAGGCCTGCAAGTCGAATGGGGATATTTTTGAAAGTGTAAAGTTATTAGGAGGGGCGAGAAGGGGGGGGGGGGAGAGGTGGGGCAAAAAAATAAAAATAGAGTTAGATCATTCAAAATTGGTATATAGAGGTTTTCGATACTTACAAATTGATTGTGGATATTTTCGAATTTGTAAAATTATTAAGAGGGGCGGTAAGGGGGGGCTATGGGCAAAAACAAATAGAAATACAGTTAGGCCGTTCAAAATTGGTACAGATAGGTTTTAGAGGCCTGCAAGTCGAATGGGGATATTTCCGAAAGTGTAAAGTTATTAGAAGGGCCAGGAAGGGGGGAGGGGAGAGGGGGGCTAAAAATAAAAATAGAGTTAGATCGTTGAAAATTGGTATATAGAGGTTTTCGATACCTACAAATCGATTGCGGATATTTTCGAATTTTTAAAATTATTTGGAGGGGCGGGAAGGGGGGGGGGAAGCGGAGGGGCAAAAAAAAAAAATAGAGATAGATCGTTCAAAACTGGTGCATAGAGGTTTTTGATACTTACAAATCGATTGCGGATATTTTCGAATTTGTAAAATTATTAGGATAGACGGGAGGGGAGGGGGCGAAGGGGGAATATAATAGAAATAAGAGTTAGAGCATTTTGGGATTTTTTTCCGAAGGCAGTGAGAAACCGGTGCGACATTTTTCCTAATCAGATTTTGTTTCTCTTTTTTTTTTCACGTGATAAAAATTAATGCAATTTTGAGAATTCAGTAATTATTTGATTCATTTAAAAATATGGACCAGCGAAGCGGGCGTTGCCTGCTAGTAATTGAATAATTTGAAAGCGATGTTATAATTTGAAAAAAAAAAAAAAGAACTAATAGTCCTGCGTACTAAACTAAATTCTGCTTTTGCCAGAATTTCATCAGAATCGTTTTTTCTGTTTCTTTCTTTTCTTAGAAGGAAAAAGAAAGAAAAGAAAATTAATAATTATCACTATCGAAACAGACAGTTTTTTTTTTTTTTTTTTTAAACTTTAATATGGCATTATAAGACAAAATTTCGTATAAATTCACGTAATGAGAATTATTGATAATTGTCCCTCTCCCAAAAAAATTGGGGGGGGGGGGGGGGGGAATACTTATCGATTACGATACTCCTGTTTTTTATTTTTTTCTATAGTCAATATATGCAAAGTATTTAATCTAGCGCTATCGAAAATAAGTGCTTCATAGTACATTATTTTTATTATTATTATTACTTAAGAATACATAGCAAAACATTAAATAATAATAATAATAATAAAATGTCTAGCAGCATACGCACACACAGAAAAAAAAAGGAAAAAAGAATATAATTAAAGTAATTAAATCTGTAAGTTTTTTTTTTAATTATTACACTAATTAGATAAAATTTACCAAATAGCTATTTTAACCCTACGTACTAAATAAATTTAAATAACTTTAACTTAAAAGAGTACATTTGTATAACTGCAATTTTTGAATCGTGCACCTTTTGGAAACTTTAAATCAAATTTTAATTGAAAATTATAATGAATTGAAAGTTTTAAGCTCTTAATAAATCTTAAATAATAATCGTAGATTAGAAGGGGGTGTAAACAGATCTTTGGATTAGCAAAAATGCACAAGAACAAATTTATTTGTATAAGCATACCTTTGATTTTGAAAGATGCTTCATTAGAAGAAGTAAATCTAACCCCCACTCTTCACCCCCCCCCCTCCCCCCACCCTCCAAAAAAAAGCTTTTTACTTTTTTCCCATTTTCTCTACGATTAGTTACATTTTCTGCTTGTTTATCCCTATAATACAATTCACGTACATATATATATATATATATATGTATATATACCAGAGAGAATGTCTGACTGTTTCACCCTAAAAAGAGACCCCATAAAATATTAATTTAAAGAATAGCTGAAAAAAAATTACTAAGATTCGAGGTGTCCTTATAATTGTGAACACCTGAAAAATAATTTTTTTGACCGTATTTAAAATTTTTTAAGATAAAAAAACGATAAAACTTTTTAAATATCGTCTATTAAGAAAATTCAAATTAATAAAAAATATATATTTGTTTAAATAATAGTGTTCAGTGTTTAGTTAATATAGAAAAACGGGTGTCGTTATAATTATAGAACCAGTGTATTACATATTTAAACTTTGTTTGGACCCTTTTTACACGGACATGAATTTCCAGAATTCACATTATGCCAGTAATTTACATCCTTTTTGATATAGTCAATTTATATATTTTTTTTATTTTGATGTTTCACATCTTTAAGAGGCAGTTTGGTAGGATACACATTTTCATCAAAATTTTGCTATATTTCGTTAGACGAAGAATGAGAATCATCAGGGATGCCTTCAAATTTTTCATAACTAACAAATTCATATTTTTTTAATATTTCAACAATGCGGTGTTTCAATTTAATTTCTTCTTCTATAACATTTGTGAGGGTAAATTTTTTCCCATGTATTACTTATACAGCTTCTAAAGTATATTGTACGCGTTAATTTTCAAAGACATTGTCTTTAATAAAAAAAAAAAAAAAAATTAATTTAATATTCCAAATTGTAAAATTCGCTTTAACCCTTTATATCCCAAATTGTTTTATTTTTTTTTAAATAGTTTGAAACTTTTTTATCATATTTCTTTATGCATGAGAAACACCTCATATTAACACTTTCGCAACCGCATGATTTTGAATTTTTGACAGTAAGGTCCGCCTGTGGGCGTTAATCTCTGTTGTTACAATATTTCAGAACAAAATTTTCTGTATTCACATTTATATTAAAAATGGATATACATTATAATTATATTCTTTCTAATCAAAGTATTAGTATATTGCATTGTAAAAATGTGAATATTGGTTATATATTTAAGAAATAAATAGTATATAAATTGCGAAAGAAACGCCCACTGGCGGAGTTACAGATTTTCAAATGACGTGAATCTACGTCAGCGGTCGCGAAAGTGTTAAATTTAGCTTAACTATAGAGAAAGCTTAAACTATAAGGACTAAAGCTTAAACTATAGTCCCAATGAAATCCTGTAGTAAATTTAGGCTATATTGGGGAATTTTTTTATGGGACTTTAAAGTCCCGGTGGGATACAAAGGTTTAAACGTTAACTAAAAGTGAAACAAATATTTGCAACTTGCAAAATACAGAAGATGTGTGAATTATCAAATAAAAAACAAAAGATGTGTATAACTTAAATGTCTGTTTGACGGTAATTTAAATATTTGTAAGTCGCAAGGGAAAATATATGTGTATATATATATATATATATGTAGAATCCAATTTATGTGGGCTTTTAAAAACAATAACGTACTAATTCAATTATTTACTAATTACTTAAAATTTAATAAAGGAAGTTAAAATATGATACATTATTTACAGAAAACGTTAATGAATTAGAATTATACTGATCCAATGTTCATTTGATTGTTCGATTAAAACAACTTGCGGCACAAACATATCACTTATTACTTCGCATTTCATTTCTCGTAAACGTCGTCTAAATAAACATTCGTCGAAATGTGCGTGCCTTCTCATCCGGCCGTTAATTGCACTCTGAACCTCTCTCTTCAAACGCTCTTAGCAGCCGTGCCTTTCCGGAAGCTGCGTCCGCTTACGTCACATTCGCATCTTTCCGCTAGTATTCTGCACTCTCTGTCGAAGCTCACATCGCTACGGGAAAACTCAGCTGTTTTGGATTCCAGGTACGGCAAACAGAAACTAAGTAGCTTTAGATTCCAATGTTCGAGGAAGCAAAACCCGATACCATAAGCTCGGCCATCCTGCGTCGTCTGGTCCTCCAGGCAGCCACACTGAAAAATACAAAAAAAAAAAAAAAAAAAAAAAAAAAAAAACACAAAAACACAAAAACACAAAAACAACACAAAATAATAACATACTTATTTACAGTTTATGTACAAATCTTCATATTTTCTTTTAAGCTATCCACTGCTTGATAAATTCAACATGAGTGGATGTGCAACGGGAGCCTTCATGGCATCCATCTTTAATTATATCATTAATATTCTCATTTTTAATTTTTACTGTCTTATAATCATAAAAGTACATCACTTTTGGTTTAATGGCAACTTGGTCGCCTATTGTTCCAGTTTTTGGTGGTTGTCTACTCAATTTATTTTGCTTTATTTTTCTTTTTAACTTTGGAAAATTGTTTATTGTCATGATTACGCAAATATTTACTTTGGGACTCGAAGTTATTTTGGCACTCGAACTCGAGAACCTCTAATTGATCATTTTCAGTTTTAATGTCTTTTAAGGTTTCTGTAGCATCATGTTCGGTCAAAAAGTCTATAATGGCAGTCTTATATGCAGGGAAAACTTCTAATTGTATTTGCACAGCTTTAGGAAATAATACAGCTATTTCACTAATTGCAGTTTTCAATGGAAGTGATGGAACGAACAACTTTCTCAAATTTATACCGGCAGTCTCTTCTTTTGGGATATTTAGTCTTTTACACTCAATGGAATCTATCGTCGATGGCTTTTTCCTCGATTTCTTTCTTTTAAGGAGTTTGGAATTTTCGTCAACTTTTTCTTTTAACTCTTTCAACTCTTCGGCTAACGGTGAAATTTTTTCAAGTAGGACTTGTTTTTCATCTTTCTTCGAATAAGTGTTTTCTGGATTTAGCGACTTCATTCGGGAAACATTCGTCTGACTTCGTCCCTTTCGTCGAGGCTCCTCCTCTTCCTTACTATCATCATCTATCTGGAAAATACTCGTCTGACTTTGTTTCTGTCGTCGAGGCTCCTCCTCTTCCTCACTGTTATCATCTACACCATTATCGTCCTCTAAAAGCATCTTATCGTCATCACTTTCGTCATTTTCGTCGTCATCGTCATTTTCACTTACGGCTTTTTCGGAAGATTCTAATGATTTTTTTGACAGCATAACAGGTTGAGGGGTTATATTTTTACACCTTTTAACACTATTCAATGTTTCATTTATTTCTGGGGATTTCTCAAAAATTTTGTTTTCAAAGTTAATGGGGGCATCAATAACAACATTCGATTTAATTTCTTTCTTATATGCATTTACTGGAAGTAGTGTTTCTAAATTTACCTCGAGAGAATTAGATTTATTTTTCACAAAAATGCCTTTTTCGTTTATCGTCGTTTCACCCAGCATTAACACATTCATGCCGATAATTATATCATATGGTATCATATCATTATGTACAACATAAATATCAGTTTTACTTTTAAAATCATCAACTTTAAGATCGGCGTCAAATGAGCCTAACGGCTTTATGGAACTTATTCCGATCCCCTTTAAAGTAGTACTCATAGAATTTAATCTAGTCACATTCAATTTATCAAAAGCATTCTTGCGCAACAACGTTGCTTCACTTCCCGTATCGATTATACCACTGAAATTTATATCATTTACTTGTATAATTTTATTCAAATTACGATTTACACCAATATACAATGCCTCAACTTCTGGTTTTGAACCTGGGCACTCCGAACTTTTATGCCCAAATTGTTTGCATGCAAAACACTTCAGACCCTTCATCCTATGAGGGCAATCCCTAGACGAATGGTTTTTATCTCCGCAATTATAACAGAATTTATTCACTTCATTTTTAAGACTAAATTTTTCATGTACGTTATAGGCTATGTACTTCGGTTTAGCATTATCTATTTTATCCAATCTAAATTTATTTTTCTCATTGTCTCTCTTAAACATTTCATACAATTTTATTTTCTCTTTGAAATCGTGAAGGGTTTTTGCACCATACAAAATAACTTTATTTTCAGATTTATCATTAATTCCTTGGATCACGTAGTGCATTATTGCGGCATCATCAATGTGCCCATTTTTAGACAGTTCACGCATTTTAAAATAATATTCCGTAACTGATTCATTGGCTTTAATCTTCCTTTTATTTAGGATATCATGTAATGAGGCAGAGTTAATCTCAAACCTAAACTCATTGATGAGCGCTTTTTTTTAATTTTTTATATGTGAAAAGTGTTTTTTCAGATCTGATGAAGAGTAGAGCATTTCCGCTCAACGATCGTTTACAGAAAATAATTTTTTGCAATTCGTTCAAATTAAACATATTCGACATCTCTTCGAATTCAGTAAGCCATTCCATAATATTTTCATGCGGCTCGCCGCTAAATTTGAAAATATTATTTTCAAAGTCATTGAAAGAAACAGTTGCACTATGTGATCCAAAATTCACATTATTACTACAATTTGTACTTTTTTTTAGTTTTATCATCATTATTTATGTGGCATTCATCATCATTATTTATATGGCATTGCACAGAGGAGTTAATTTTCTCGACGTCATTATCACTGCTAAATTCGTTCTCAGACTCATCATCTTCCGAATCATTGTCGGAGTTTTCCTCTTTGAGTAATTCAATATCATTTAATTTTAATAATAATCTATCACGTATTTCTTCTTTCGTGCCGTCAAATGAAACACTTAATAAGTTACTTATAATAATCAATTCATTCAACGAAAAATTTTCGTCGATGAATTTTTGTTTTTTAATATAATTTTCATCGTCAATGGTAAAATTAAATCCTGTAATTTTTTTTATTCTGCATCTGGTTTTTCTATCACCTTCGTCATTGAATAAAAACCGATGCAGAATTCTAATTTTGCTGTATTTTTCTGTCCTCAGTGCAACACCGATTTTGGGAATATCCCCAAGAGAAACCATTGTACAACAAAACAAAAATACACGTACCTTTGTAGAACCGAAACAGCAGGTGGTTTGTTGTTCTAAATTTTGGCCGTCTAGTTGATTTTTCACTTTTTAATCCTTGAGCACTTTGCGGAACATATTTCACACTTCGTTGCTTAATATGACCTGTCACTCATTCAGTTCTCACTTTCGGTTTTATCCACATAGTTGTCGAATAATAAATATCAATAGAGAGAAAAACTTTATCACCATAATATCACCATAAATATCAATAGAGAGAAAAACTTTATAATTCACCACTTATCACAGTTCAGCTGTTCAGCAACAGTTTTTAAAATAAAAAGTTCAGTTTATATTGTAAGAACTGTCTGTGTTTACTCAAAGTTTGTGGTTCATTAAAAATCCACTTTATATTAAAATTTACGAGCGATCAAAAATTAACGTTCTATTAAAATTTACTTTAAATTAAAATTCGCGTTCAATCCCACTTCTGAGATGTAGAATCCAATTTATGTGGGTTTTTAAAAAACAATAACGTACTAATTCAATTATTTACTAATTACTTAAAATTTAATAAAGTTAAAATATGATACATTATTTACAGAAAACGTTAATGAATTAGAATTATACTGATCCAATGTTCATTTGAATGTTCGATTAAAACAACTTGCGGCACAAACATATCACTTATTACTTCGCTTTTCAGTTCTCGTAAACGTCGTCTAAATAAACATTCGTCGGAATGTGCGTGCCTTCTCATCCGGCCGTCAATTGCACTCTGAACCTCTCTCTTCAAACGCTCTTAGCAGCCGTGCCTTTCCGGAAGCTGCGCTCGCTTACGTCACATTCGCATCTTTCCGCCAGTATTCTGCACTCTCCGTCGAAGCTCACATCGCTACGGGAAAACTCAGCTGTTTTGGATTCCAGGTACGGCAAACAGAAACTAAGTAGCTTTAGATTCCAATGTTCGGGGAAGCAAGGTCCGATACCATATATATATAAAGATTTTTTAAAGAATACTTAAATAAAAGGCCACAAATACTTAAATACTAAATACCACAAATACTTAAATACTTAAATAAAAGGCCACATGGATATATTATACAAGCTCGTGTGAGAAACAAGCAACTCCTTCATCGATTAGTTTCAAATTACATTTATCACAACGTTATTCAGAAAGATTTGTTTTGCAAGAAATTCTTATATGCATTAAAATTACTTGCATTTGACGGGAAAGAAAGTTGCTCACCAAATCGCAATTTTGTCTTTTTGCGCCAAATATTCCATATTATTTTACTTTTTTACAGACTATCTATTGGGATTCCGCCGATAAATTTGACTGATCTTGTATTTCCTATGTAAGTAGTATCTCTGTAATTTTTTTGCACAATATTCTGAATATGCGCTTTAAGAAGACTTTCCTCGTGAGTGACTGACTAATTCATCATCGCCCAGCACAAACATCTGCACGTGGAATATGAAATTTGATGGTGATGCATGAGATTTGGAGGGAGGTAGAAGTATCACAAAATCCGGAATTTTGAATAAAACTCTGCCAAAAATTGCACAAAGAGTTTGGGCTCTGTGTCTTCTGAAGAATATTTTCAAAAATCCATTTTAGATTTTTTCTTTTTTTTTTTTTTTTTTTTTATGAGGGGTACAAAGGGCAAACTCAAGAGCTATCTTTCTGCGATAAATTTATCCTAGGGTATCTATGAGAGCTGCGGCCACGAACTTGGTGTGTGGGTTGGTTATGTGCATCACAGTAAGTATTATATGTAACACTACTGTTACGGAATTTTGCGAAATTCCATACTCTCTCCCTTTGGGCGGGTGAAGCAAAAATCACGCTTTCAAGCTTAATTCTGCTCTAAATTACCTCAGGAGGGTGAGTTTTGGTGTGGGGGTGTTGGTTATGTAAACTCAACATGGACTTTGATGACATTTTTCAAAATTTCTCACTTTATTTGCAGAGGGTGGAGGCTCAGTTTCACACGCAACTCTGTTCCAAATTACCTCAGGAAGGCGATTGGTGTGTGGGTTTATTTTTTTTGTTTGAGAATTGATTGCCCTTTTTTGGTGGCTGTAAAATTAAACTATGCAGATACAACAGGACGCAAGCACCGTGTAAGAGCACCACATTGTCTACCGCACGCATTGTGCTACCGGAACCTGACATCGTACTTTCGGAAAGATGCTGCCGATGTCATTATATAAGGACTCAGTCGACGATCGTGTATGAGTACATTTGTTTCCATCTATTCATACATATTCTTCACTAGCAAAATGAGAGGTCTAGATCTATGGCAGCAGAAAATAGAAGCTGTGTGCCAATTAGCCTGTTATGTCAACTAACCTCGGTCTCTCCTAAGTAATACTTAGCCCACCAGCGGCCGAGCGGTTCTACGCTCAAAGCTGGTAGATGGGAAGTAGCGGGTTCGATCCCAGGTCGCGCTCATCGACCTAGTCGTTCAGAGTTTTCCGTAGTTTTTTCCGAAACTTGCGTAAATACGAGCTAGGACCCCTTAGAAAGACTCCTACGGCGGGCATTCCACACATTGGCCTAGGACCCAAGCGCAGTCAATCAACCTTACAACCAACCAACCTAAGTAATACTTCATCATTTTTTAGAGTATGTTATTCATCAAAGTCAACATTTTCTCAAGAACTTAGACAACGCGAAGGAATTCATAATATATATTTTCGATAACAACAAAAATGTAAAGAAGAAAAATATTTTGCTGATGTCTTCCGATAAAATTCAAAAGTATAGTGAGTAAATTAAAAAAATAAAAGAATATAAAAATACAAGGAAATTAATTAAATAAACACTTCAGTAGATTTTTTTTATTTAAACTTCCAACATAATATCATCTATAAATCTTTTTATCAGGTCATTTGTAAGACGCATTCTCTCTATCAAAATTGGAATGAAACTTATCTTTGCATATCGGTTAATCTACTCTCAAATTATACATAAACACACACGCTAAGTACTCAAATTGAGAACATTTAACTCTTTTACTTGGATAAAAGCCCAGTATTTAAGGGGGATCTCTACCTTTCGTCGCCGAAAGCCGAAGCCAATGTTGTTCTATGGGAAATTTTGTCCCATTATAATCCATTAACTAATACGTATTTTTAAATTCCGTTTTCCCTTTCCGAAAATTTACAACGATTAAACAATTTACCGCTTTTTAAAAATTATTTTTTAAAACTTTTAATATTTTATTTTTAAGCTTAAAAATGAAAAATTCACATTGTGGAAATTCGCATTTTACAGCCTCAAAATAAAAATTTTTAAATTTTTAAAAATAATTTTTAAAAAGCGATAAATTGTTTAACAGTTGTGAAGTTTCTGAATGTGAAAAAAAAATTTTAAAAAATATATTAGTTAATAAGTTATAATGGGACGAAATTCTCCATACAATAACATTGACTCTGGCTTTTGGGGATGATAAGTGGAGAGGCTCTTAACTGAACATTTTTTTTTTAATTTAATTGACATTAGATGATATACATTAGACAACAGCTAATGCATATGAGACATGATTACGTTTATATTTGGGGAACAAATATGAGATTAGATTACGATTTTAATCTTATGAAATGAACTGTTCACACGACAAATTGATTAACCCCATAAAACAGATGTGATATCGAAAATCGCGCATTCTAAATTATGTATTAGATTTCAAAATTTAATTCTTTTCCAATTCATTTTCTATCTTTGTAAAAAGCGAGCTAATATATGCGGTTTCTTCTCTTCCAAAGGATCAAAGTCATTCTTTCTCTATTTCTTTCAATAAATAAAAAAATAAAAGTAAGAGATGTGGTTTGCTCGCATAATATTCTGTGTAGGGCAAATCTTTTCATCTCAGTAAAATAAAATAGAATAAAATATTTCCTTTTGTGGCATTTTCGAACGTAGAACAGAACACTTGCATCCGCTCTGTAAATAGAAATGATGTACTTTCTATCGGCTAAAGGCTGAGAATAAGGTTTTAACAATAAATTATTGTGGTTGAGTTTTAACGTACTTTTTCAGTCTTCTCACGAATTGATAACGGTTTTTTGGCTAAGAAAAGAATCGCCAATATATTTTTAAAAGATATACTGATTTATCCGCAACTGAAAAAAGTGGGTGTTGTTCTTTCTGTCTGTGAGAATTAAGTTTGGCGACAGATCTTGTGGTTTTGATGTGAAGTTAAGGAGCCAAACTTTGATCACTTTTGCCGCTGCTCTTGGATAGGAAGGACTGTGCCTTTTCTCTAATACTCCCCGTTTCCATTCATCCATTTATTCGTCATATAAAACTTTTATCTTGACGTTTTCGAGAAAATATTTGTACTGTGAATTAATTCAGATTTTCTTTGTTATTGATTTTGCAAGAAAAATGATGATATTGGACTCCAATAAATAATTTAATTATAGATTTCGCACTCCTGAGTCATTTGCTGGTCATAACGCCTCTTGTATTCTTCTTCACGGCTGTTTCAAGAAATCAGTACACACTACCAACTAAAAAACATAACAAATAATGTGGATTTGTCATGTGGATGAAATCATAGCTTTTAACTTTCCTTCAATTAAAATAATATGCAGGTCAAAATATTTACACGAACTCGATTTTCTTGTAGCTTTCCATAGTCATAAAAATCATAAAAATGTCATGAATTGCAACCTTGCGGCATCCCCTCTGCCTGATTGTTGAAAATATTATATAAAATCTGCCTTTCCTTGATTTTCACCTATCATTTCCATAGCTTACTATATCCCAACTTCCAGTTGGCTGATACTTAAATAATCCTACTGTACTATTGGCTGTTAATGCAGCTCTAGAATTAGCTCCTCTCTTTTCATATTAGAGCAATAAGCCGTCCTGTTATTCTTCACTGATGACGGTATGCTTAATCCTGCCGAAACTGCAGAATGTGAATTTTGTTTCTAATTTTGGCTTTTTTAACGTTGATACATATTTTCCTCACAGTACCTGTTTAGCATCGAATTGCTGTTTAAGATCCAATGGAAAATGTTAGTTGGATTTTATATTCTCCTGTCGAAAGGATAATGAAATTAAATTTTAAACTATCCAAAAAAATCTTTTATTATTATTATTATTATTATTATTATTATTAAAAATCATTCAATTTTTTTAGTCCAAAGAATATCTTGCATGATGCGATGATTTACATATGATAGCACTACTTACTCTCCGTATCTCATTTATTCTCTCAGATTACTTTTAAAATAACAGTCGTAGGTCATCAAAAATTTTTCATCTTCTAGAGCTGTGAGTCATGTCTAATATCTTAAAATTTTTGATGGCTTGTTATGGAAGTGAAGATAAAAATTGAATTGTTATCCCACATTTGATGGCTTCTATCTTTAGACAAAAAATTCCCAAGATATACTATTTTTTCCAAGTAAAATCTTGCGAAAGGTTAGCACAATTTCTTAGAATTCTGTCACTTATTTTTGAATACTTTTCGGTTGCTATGGCTCTTTTCGGATGCTCTTTGATCAGCCTAGACATGGTTGCACTGACGTAAGTGGAATCGTGATTTGACAAACGTTTTTCGGTATGGACGAACTCTAAAATCACGGCGCCTTAGATAGAAGATATAACAAATATGTGAAATTATTTCTATCAACCTTGCAATCAAGGACGACTGTTCTTTTAGTCTCATTTTTTGGATAAAAAGAGATTATCTAAGTTTGTTGCTTACATAATTAAGCTGTTGTTCGACCCTGTAAAAATACAAAAGCTTGCTGTTTTAATACATGTATAAAAAAGAGGAATTTGATAATTATTATCTAAAGATGATATAACAATCTCTAAACAAGCTGGACTTTCTAGAACATAAAAAGTACGATAAGATTTTTTTTTTCTTTTAGAAGCACACGCGTTGGTTATGCAATTCTTCAACTATAAAAAATAAAATAAGGAAATGTAAGCTTATTTATTACATCCAGGTATATCATAAACAAGAGTGGATTATTATCTATCTAATGTACAGATGAGTTTCAAATTCATTTTAATATAATGATATAAGTAAACATTTATCTTGTTAGCCATTTTTTAGATACCTTTCTTGATAGTTACTTGACCACATTTTGCAGCAAAGTCGCTGGCTAAATTAAACAAATTTTGAGAAAATCCGAATGTTGCTCAATTTCAGTAAAACATTCCCTTTAGTTCTTTAAAGTACGGTATTTTTTTTTTTTTTTTTTTAAGGTACGAGCATGAGTTTTTAAATTGAAGAGCCACTGCTAATTTTTCCGACTTAGGGCTTGTGTAAATTGAAAGCCGATAACGCTCTTCAGAAAAACGTAATAGTGTATTTTGAGAGAATTTAAAAGGAACAAATATTATTGAAGAAATCACATCGTAATACAACAGAAGTTTCTGACACAAATATTTCAAAACAGATCTAAAATGTTTCAGATAAACAACTCCACAACGCAGTCTAAGTTGAGTTGAACTTTAATTTAAATAAGCTAAATTGACTGCAGTTGTAGGTTACAAAACATCCTAAGCATTTTCTTAAATATATATATATATATATATATTTATAAGTTATTTAGATTTTAGGTCGACACAAAAAAAGCAATTAATTCACTTATTTACTAAATTACACTTTCTTATTAAATACTAGCAGGCTACGCCCGCTTCGCTGGTCACTATATTTAAATGAATTTTCGAAAGAATTGAATTAATATTTATTTTTTTACACCACATTAGAGACAGAAACTTAAGGAAAAAAATGAAGAATAAAAAAGAAACTGAAATGAATCCAAACCACTTTCTTATTAAATATAAGCCCCAGCACTGGGTGAGAATTTCTGCTCTAGAAACTAGAAGACAGGAGGTGGCGGGTTCACAGTCAGGTTCTGCTTTTGAGCCTAATCATCTGTAGTTTTCCGTATTCTTCTCCTAAATTAGTCTGAATACGAGATACAAGAGTACAAATGCGAAAGTGCGGGGGGGGGGGGGGGTAATAAAATATAGGAACAGAAAAATTGGAGAGTTCCCCATTCACAAGCGGAAGTCACTTGAAAAATTGGGCTAGGACGCCTTAAAAAGACCCCCCACTTAGGGCATTCTCCCTTAGGGTTACGTCCCAAGTGTAAACAATTGGTCTGAACACCCACACATCATTCACAAACCTGCGAGAAAGTGTGCTTATTTCTTTTTTTGACGTGAATATTTTGCATACTTAATAAAACTGCTACAATATCAGCCAAAGCAATATCTACCTTTTTCTTTTTTACTTTCTCTTACCCATAAGGTAGAGAAAGTATTGTTTTTGGGTCAAATTTTAGAACGCGAGATTTTGTTATATTTACACGTTTTGAGGTCCCCTGAATACGACAATCATGTTTTTAGCAAATGGCCTGTGTGTCTGTCTGTTATCAGCATATCTCAAAAACAAATTATGGCAGAAAGTTCAAACTTGGTATTCTAAATGTGTATCATATAGGGATGCTACAGTAAGCTTTTCGTTAAGATCAAGCAAATAGTTCGTGTACAGGGACAATCAAGAGAATTCTAATACATTACGTCTATGGGGGAAATTGCAGGAAAGTAGAGTTTAACGTCTATAGACTGAACTAAACCAAATGAAACGAATATATATTTTTTGTAATAGAGATAGTTAACTGGGAAAAAAATTTTGTGTATGTAGGAGCCTCGCCTCCCCCCCTGGGGGGGGGAAGTCCCCCCTCGAGGGGAGTAAATTTTCATGATGGGTATCTTTCAAAAGAGCTCGCCAATACCTTTAAAACGAATGGTTGAACCATCGATCTGCGATAATTTAAAACAAAGTTATCGATTTTTTTACTTTTAACGAAAAAAAAAAAAAAAAAAAAAAAAAAAACGTTTTTTTTTTTTTTTTTTTTTTTGATATTTGGTGTTATACCACTTCTCTAATATGAAAATCGTCTGCATTATCACAAGAGATATTTTTTTTTAAATAATAATTTTAATGAATTATTTTTTAAAAACAGAATTATTTTTTAATAACCGAATTTAATTCTATGTAAATGTAGGTGCATTAATGAAACGGGAGGTTGAGGGGGGCGGTAGCCCCCCTCACACAGAACTAATTATCATATAAAACTCTTCAGAAGCCTAATATGAATTGTTAAACACAGGTTTACATAACAGTACTCGTTATCTTACCTTTTAATCTGCAACCTGTATTTATAGTGTTAAATTTCAAGGTAAGAGAAAGTCGTGTGTGTGACACACCAGATTATTTCTTAATCGTTTTGAACATTTATATGTTTTTATTCAAAACATTATTGGCGACAAAGTAAAGCCAATTTGATCGATGAATTCTTCATGGCAACGATTCGAGTTTTCCGAAAATTATCTGGAACGAACAATGTATGTTTAGACTTTTTCATTAAGGAAATTTTTTTTTTTTTTTTTTCTTTTTTTTTTGGCCAAGAGACAATAATTTTTTATTGGCGCTTAATATGAGATCCGGGGATTTTTATTTACTGCGTCGCTATTGATAAAGAAACAAAAACTCTGTAAAGATGTGGATAAAATATCTTGGAAATCTCTCACCGTAATTGGCATTCCGTTTAAACCACAAGAAAGGTGCAAGATAACTTTAACATAAAACGATTTCAGAATAGTGATCTGTTATTTTCTGGACAGAAATTATCAAATTAATGAAAACCGGAAAATGTATTCATCTCTGTAAAATCGAGTTCACTTTTATCATAATAATTTTATTTAATTTGAATTATTTCAGACAAACTTTAAAAAGAATATTTTTTGACTAATTTAACTAAAACAATACATGTGATTTTCCGTATCGCAGAGAAGACGAATTTGGAATGTAGAATCATTTTGTACATTCTCCAAATTACTGCTCAGAAATCACCATGAATTTAAAAAAAAAAAAAAAAAAAATGGATGAAATTGCTCATTGAGTAGCATTTGTGCTAGATAAAACCCACTCAAAAACTCGGAGTAAAAAGTATAGTTTTACTTTCGGTAAGCTTGCAGCGAAAAGCGTTTCTGAACAGCCATATATATTAACAATCAAGTTTTTGTATAACAATAAACAAAATCTATTGAACGCTTAGGGATTTAGTTAGAATTCGGCTTGCCATATATATATATATATATATATATATACATATATATATGAATCAGATTAAAAGCACTCAGGAACTGATAACACAAAAGTAGTTATCTGTGACACAGTTTTTGTGAACTACTTAACCCAATCAGGTTATCATGGGTCACTGGAGACCCGAGCAATTTTTCTTTTGTCTCATCCCTCAGAATTCACACATAGAAAAAAACCTATCCATCGTGCCCACGATTTTTTCTTTAAAAATACCATTCTTAAGTTTTACTATGCAATCTGAATTTTTCAAATATCTCAATTTGTTCAAAAGTTATGAATTTTTCAGTAAATTGCTCCATTTTATGAAAATGGGTGTATTTCTGATAAAAACAAAATATTTGTTTAATTTTTTTTTTTTTTTTTTGCAATATTCATTGTTTGCCCTTAAAGTAGAAAGATTGAAGAGTGTTCATGAATTTTATCAGATTCTTTTCATTAAAAATTACGTGTTCTAACATTGCTCGGGTCTTCAGCAACCCATGATAAACTGACAATATAGCGAAAAAAAGCGATAACCTGATCGGGTTAATTATCTTTTAAGTAGTTCTCCATAAATGAATAATTTTATCTTAAATTGCATGGTTTAAGAATTTCCTGAAATATTGGTCACTGGTTAAATTTTAAAATATACTTTTTAATATGTTTTTATAGTCTTTTTTATGCGCTATTGCAAGCAAACTGCAATCTATGTCTTTAGCTTATTCAAATTTTCACTTACAATGAAAATATGCTCATTTATGATAATGATAATGTAGAATTAGAAGAGTAGAATAGTAATTTTGTTACTCTCTGGTATGCAATATATCCAGTGATGGCGCTGACAAGTTGGGGGTCTCTCCCGCAAAATAATTGAGGGTGCCCCCCTCTTCCCAAAGATAATGTTTGATATTTTTTAAGAGTTTACCTCCATTTATTTATAATTTATCAAACTGTATATTTATCTTCTGATGGTTGTTATATTTTAAGTTTAAAGTTAATAGGACGAAATTTACTAAGATTTATACATTTATTTTCTATTTTTATTTTGAACTTAATCTCGTCATTGTCCGCATAGCAAAATGTCAAAACAACAGAATTCCTTAATATTATGGTTGACATAGTATTTTAGAAAATATTTTTTACTTGTAAAAAAAAAAAAAAAAAAAAAAAAAAAAAAAACGTTTTTTGATCTTTTCTCGACAGCCCTTAGGTTAACCAGGGGTTCTCAAGTGCCCTTTATCGCCACCAGTGGTTCTATCGTATTTGACATTGGGTGGTATAAACTTCATTTAATTTTTTTTTTTTTAACTTTTATTTGAGGCTCTTTCTATACATATATATATATATATATATATATATATAACATTTTTTGTTGTTGCTGTTGTTTTAAGAAAATAAACTTTTAAAACCAATTTTGATGGGGGTTTTCTTTTATGAAAATATTTCAACCTCAACTTAAATGATTTAATTACAATGAAATTTAATTCGGTGATGTTTTATTACCAAGCCACCCGTGGTGGATCAAAATTGTGATGGCATATCTTCAGACCTTCCTTAGTAATGTTTTCCAGACCATCATTAATAGCCCATGCGTAGCAAGCACTAGAGTGCGACGGAAAACACACTCTCTCTCTGAACATTGCCGGAAAAAAAAACAAGCCATGATCACTTTAACCAGATCACTTTCTTCTAAGCATTGTTCAAACAGGCATTATGGTCGTTATTACGAAAGATAGAAATATCAGTTTTTGTCATTGTAGATTATTTTTAATACTGGCACTCTAATACTTAGGATCTCTTTAAATTAGCCTCTGCAATGCATCTGGAATAGGTCATTTTTCTTTGTAATTATATGCGATCATAACTTTCCAGCTCTAGAAACAACTACAATGTTAACGAATACACATTTACAGATGCTCTTATAAAACGATCTCTAACTATTTTCTTTGAAATTAAGAGAAATTGTGCAGAATTAAATACAATATATAACCACCTCAACTTCTGAAAAGGACGCATCACCTACCGCCACCAGCAGAGTTAACCCTTTTTTTTTTTTTTTTTTTTTTTTTGGGGGGGGGGAGAGGGGGGGGGGTGTTAAAAAAAAAAAAAAGGCTTAGCTCAGGCAGATTTCATTAAAAACCCAGATTTAATGGCTAAAAATCTGAGGGTTTTGGGAGCAAATTGGGGAAATTTTCTTCACTGCAAATTAATAATATTTTACACATACACATACATTTATATATTATACTAGCAGGCTTTGCCCGCTTCGCTGGTCACTATACTTAAATGAATAAAGAAAAGAAAAGAAAAATAATCCTCACTTTTATACCGATTTACAAGTAGAAATGAAAAATAAAATACATTGAAATTGCTCGAATACTCCGCTTAGGTTCCTCTTTGCTTTCAGCAGAGACTTCCTCACCGTAAAATCTCGTGTCGTTGTCTCTGGTGCCTTCGACAACGCCTTACCCGTGAACTTCAGTTTGAGGGCTTACTGGATAACAGTATTGAAACGAAGATTATCGAAAAATATCAAAGTAAACATTTATATTCAAATCGCAATTATACATAAGCAACACTTTACGCACTATACATAGTACTTATCGTCACGTTATTTACTATATAATGCAGCTTTCACAGCTTTATGAAGTACATGCCCCCTGACGCGTTTTTACTTCTAATTTTAAGCATTTTTATCCAATTATTATTTCTGTGGTCCTTTAGTTATTTTCTCTATCATTAAGTTTAATGGTACTTTTTTTTATTATTATCATTCATGTCGGCGTAAGTAATTTAAATTGTTTTTGTCTCTTATTGGTTCTTAATCTGTATCGCAACATTTTCGTGTCAGTCTTACCTATAAGTTAAAATCACTTCTATTTTTGTTATGTTGGTATTGTTTTGTATCTATTAATTGCTAAATTTTAAGGTTAAATTTTAGTACGATATCTATTATTTATACATATATATATATATATGTGTGTGTATCCTGTCGACCATAATATGACAGCAATTTCACGCCAATATGCCCGGTAATACAATATACTGTGAGCAATATTTCAGCCAGATTTTAGACAACTAATGTTTTTGTGGTTATATATATTTCCCATTAAATATATTTTTATTTTTATTTACTAAAGTATTAATTCGAATTAATCAAATATTTGTGCCCGACAGCTTGCAAGTGCAGTCACATATAGAAGCTCATTTATTTGTATGTTAAATTAGAGCTGTGATTTATTTATAAAAAATAAATAAAACTAATGGTACACAATTGTGTTATATCTCTTCCTTGGTGTCTTTTGAATTTTTGGCGCCATATTGGCGATATATATATATAAATATATTATTACTTGTATAAAAAGGAGGGGGGGGGGGTTAAGTACCTATTCTTCTAATACTTTTATTGGTTGCACTTTTTCGTTAATTTATAAGAATTCTTTATATTCAGTTTATATTTTTAATGGTTTTTATGTGTAAGGCAGTGATTGTTTAAATAAATTTTTATTTCTAAAACTGATTTTTTTTTTTCCATAAAATTATCTATTCAGATTTTAAAAAAAATCATTTATGTGACTATTATTTCTGTTTCAATATTATTTCTGCAATCAATAGATAAAGCACTTTAATACTCAAATAGATCTGAATTAGCTTTCATTTTATTATTATTTAATTTTGATAATGACGCCATTTTGTCATGTGCCTGAGCAAATTTAATAAATATTTTTATTATTTTTATTTTTATTCGCTTGCAAATATATTTTATTATATGTCGAAAAATAAATTAACACGTAAACTTCTTTGGCAACAATTAAAAATTAAAATAAATTATTTTAAATCTTAATTATAGAAGAAATATCTATATTATATAGAAGATATAATATAGATAACGCTTTGCTTCCTCTCCCTCCCCTTGAGGACTAAATTTCTAAAATTCCAAAAATTGGTTTTTAGATATTTGTGTTAGCTATATTTTAAAGCAAAAAGTTTACGGATATATCTGTTTTTTTCTTTGAGGTATAAAGGTTTTTGTGAAATCACGTTTTGATCCCTGTCCCCCTATAGGAGCCGAATTTCCAAAATTCCAGAAATTGGTTTTTAGGGGGGTTTTTTGTTAGCTATGTTTTAAAGCAAAAATTTTACTGGTACATTTCTTTTTTCATTGATATGTGAAAGAGATGAACAAGGTTCATAATCTTGACATTTAATCTCCCAATTATTTTTACTTTTTCCTGCTTACAAACTGTTTCTTTGTCTTGGCCCCACTAGTGACTGAGATGTTCTGCTCTTAAATCTGGTATACAAGAGGTGACATGTTTCATTCCAGGTCGCACTTGTTGACTAGCCATTTGGAGTTTCCTGTGGTATTCTCCGAAACTTGCATGAACACGAGTTAGGACCTATACGAAAGACCCTCACAGAAAGGGCACATCACCTAAACCCAAGACCCTATATCAACATCAGCACTATAAATCGTCACGCTTACAGTAATTATGAATTAAGGAAATTTTGAAGTAATAAAATTTTCGAACTTAAGTACTTTTACACTTTATTTTTTTACAATGTAAGAAAATTAACAAAGCATATAAAGGAATACAAATATAAAATTAACAATGTTACAGGAATTTCAATTTAAAAATTATGAAAAATTTCATATTTTATGTTCTAGCACAAGTTTGGTAATTTAAAGCGAACAATAACAGCAAAAACACTTTCATTTTTCTTTTCTTTTTCTTTTTTAATGATTTTTTTAATCGTCTTGTTTCTCTAAATGATAAAGGTAAGTGCTTTATTTTTTTAATATTTAATTTTAAATAAGACAAATTACTTATCCTACAAAATTATGGTGCAAAATTATTTTAGTGTTGAAAAATCTTAACCACTTTTACCTAAAAAATCTATTAAAACTTGACAGCAAAATGTTATGTTTTAAATAAATGTTCTTAAAAAATTCATTAGGGGGGGGGGGGGGGGAACCTTCTCTAAAAAAACCCGGGATTTTAGGTTAAAAAAAAAAAACTAGCCCCGTGTGGGGGATGGGTATTACCCGGGCAGCAAATCTTACAATCCTGATCGTCACCGACAACCAAACACTTATGGGGAAAATTGTGATAAGAGTTACCATAACTTAATATACAGGGTGATTCCATCGACAAACTCAGAGCAGTAACAGAAGAAGATGGAACATAAATAAGTAAATTAACCCTGTGCTATGTCAAACTGTTTTTTAACTACTGTGAATAGAATGAAAAAGCTAAAAATCTTACAATATCTTTCAGTTTTATAGTTTCTAAACATTATACACAAAAATCATGCACATATTTAGAAAGAGCAGCAAAAATGATACAAAACGGCATCCATTGTGTTATAATATCTAGATTTAATGCCCAGGCACACGCTCTGAAACAATGAGAAAGATGCAAAATCAAATATCCGCCAAATTATTTAATCAGAAAATACGGAAAAACCGTACCAGCTACAACAGTTAAAATTTACTAAAATTTGAGCCATTCCAATAGTTAATGGAAAAGTTTACAGTAAACCATAATGGTTCACTAATACAAGAGAAATTTAGCTATTTGTTTGCATTGCTGAACCTAATCTCGAGTATTGTTGGTACTAGAGTCCTGCATCGGGTCGGGTACCCGTGGGTTACCCGCTTTGTGGATCGGGTGCGGGTCAGATTTTCCTTAATTTGTTAACCGCGGGTAAGCCCGCTAGTTACCCGCAAGGAAAATTTTTTCGCCGGAAAACTGTTTACTTTTCTTTTTTTTTTTTTTTACGAACGCGGTGATGGGATAATATTCTCTCCCTTCACAGTAATTTAAAGGAACATGACCCATAGCATAAATTTAATTACAATTACGTAAACGCCAATACTTAACATTTAAAACTTTATTTGCGAAAATTATTTTTCTTGTTTGCCTGTTTTACTTCTTTTCTAATACACTCAGAATATTTCGAAATAACAGTAAGGTTTAAACATTTGAAATTTTGTTATATTATTTCCTGAAGTTTTGTTTGTAAAATATCGGAACAACCGTTAAGTTATGAGCTAAAAAAGAAAAAAAAAAAAAAAACATACTGTTTGAATTGAGTTCGAATCGGTTTGAATCTCCTCTTTTATAAAGTCGGTTAATTAAGCATACAATACTTGTAATGTAGAGCTGCCAACCAAATCCGGCAAATCGTTATTTCCGCCCTTTTTTCTTCACCACTTAATTTTTAGAATATTTGTTTTCTTCATTCATTGTAAATATATTTGAAGAGAATTACTCTAAAAATTAAGTTGTGCAGAAAAAGAGGCGGTGCTAACAATTTGCCGGATTTGGTTGGCAGCTCTGGTAATGTTTTATGTAATATGTACTTTTCTGAAAGATCTGTTTATCATATAACTATATTTTGTGTAATAGAATTCCAGTTCAGTTTCTTATAACAGTACAGGTCACAGGTCGTGTTGCGGGTCAGAAGCTTGTGGGTTCGGGTCAGATTGCGGGTCGAAAGTCAGATTGCGGGTCAAGTTTCCTCGCCCCGTGCAGGACTATAGTTAGTACTCATTCCTTTTACCACACCACTTAATTTTTAGAGTTCTCTTCAGACGTATTTACAATGAAATAAGATGAAAGCTACTCTAAAAAAGGACTGGTGTGAAGGAAAGGGAAAAGGAAAAGGAAAACTTCCACCATGGAGCGGCACATCACACGATTTAGTGCCATGGACATGTCTTTACCGTCGCCACTGAGTTCAATAGTGACTATGGCAAAGACACATCTACCCGCAGGGGAAAAATGCATCTTAGGCAGACAAGCGAACCTGACTGCCACTATCTAGCGATTCCGCATCCCGGGCGACAGACCCGGGGATAAAAAAAAAAAAAAAAAAAAAAAAAAAAAAAAGGTGTGTACTAACAATACTCCGGAATATTAATTAGGATGTTCGCAGCTATGTGTTTATTATACGCCATTATTTTTCACGTTTTCAAAAAGTGAGACTCTGCCCATTAAATTTTGAAACTCTCCTCTTTTGATCATAGATTTATTCATTAAATTGCAGTTTATTTATTACATATACAGTAACATACTTGCCAACATACACTCTATAACAAAAAAAGCGACGCACCAAGAAGGAGTTATCCGAATGGGACAACAATTGGTAAGTGGGATGTACATGTAGAGAAAAACAATTGATTACAGTTTCAGAAAAATTGAATGGTTTAATCAAGAGAAAGGGTCTCACAAAGTAAACTAGTCAATAACACGTTGGTCCACTTCTGGCCCTTAGGTATGCAGTTATTCGGCTTGGTATTAAATAATAGAGTTGGTAGATGTGCTCCTGTGAAGTATCGCGGCAAATTCTGTCCAATTGGTGCGTTAGATTGGTAAAATCCCGAGCTGGTTCTAGGACCTTTTTTATGATGCTCCAAACGTCCTCAGTGGAAGAGAGATCCAGGGATTCAGCTCAACCCCATTTCACTGAGCCGCCTATTAAGGGTCTTTGAAGTACCAGTTGCACGTATGATCTATGATAATGATGAATTGAAACTTTGAGTGCCACTTTGACGATTGACTAGTTCTCAATTTCTGTCCTCTTTTTAGGCCGACCGTTTCCTCCCTGACGCTGTGTTCGGCCATGGTTCATCCATTCCTGTCAGTATTATTTAATAGTGGTACCGCTCCTATCTAATTGTCAAAAAAAGCGCCAATTAGACCGATCGGATTCTTTGAGTCCAACTACACACCACACTCAAATGCTGACATCTGCGCATGTTGTTTGCGCACCTGTACGCGAGGCATAGTTACTGTCTTTCTGAGAAGATGAAATAAAATTCTCGAAGACTTTATGACCTGGAATCAAAATTTCTCATTTTTAATAGTTTGTTAATTGCGCAGTTATGATGCGCTCAGCGTCGCATGCTCATTCGATCGCAGCCAAACTTTAAAATTTTGTATTTTCCACCGAAACCTGTATGTATGTCAACATTTGTCCAGTTTGCATTACTCCTTCTTGGTGCGTCGCTTTTTTTGTTATAGAGTATACTTATTAATATTCCGTAGTATTGTTAACCACGCCTTTTTTTTTTTTTTTTTTTTTTTTTTTTTTTTTTTTACACCAGTATCTTTTTAGAGTATTTTTCTTCTTATTATATCGTAATTGTATTTGGAGAATATTACTTTAAAAATTTACTGGTGTGGAGTGGAAAAAGGGCGAGACTAACAACACTACGGAATACTAATTAGGATGTTGGCAAGTATTACAGTAATATGTATATCCCTATCTTGATATAATGATATGCATTAATTGCATTCATTTATAATGTGATTATATATATATATATATATATATATATATATATATATATATATATATATATATATATATATATATATACAGATTTATTATTATTATTATTATTAAACATAGGAGGGGTTTATTCTTCAAAATACCGGTATAAAATCCGTTAATTTTGCAAAGCAATGGAAACAAAAAAAAATGGGTTTAAGCTTCCTTGTGCATACATGTTTTAATCTTTAGCATGGTGTACATGTCTTTTTGTTCTTTTTTAATACTAATTTTGTTTTCATTGCTTTGTATTAACAAATTTTATATGAATGCTTTAGGCATTTTGAAGAGTAAACTCTCCCCTGTTTGATTACAATAATTTCTATATTAATATTATTTTTAATTAAAATACAAAGGAATACATACCATACTATAATGATACAGATAAACATACAATTATTGTCTTTGTACTAAATACACTGTAAATCAATGCATATAAGTATCATCAAATGTGAAATTCTAAGGGGAGTTGATAAGAGGAGTCCTAAAACGTGATGGGCAGAGTAATAACGTTTTTTGAAAACCTGAAAACATACCTGTCAGCCATGTCATTAATAAATGGAAGACTTTCAATACCCGCCTTTTTTTTTACACCAGTCTTTTTTTAGTGTAATTTTATACTTATTTAATCGTAACTACATTTATTGATAATTACTCTAAAAATAAAGTGGTGTGAAAAGGGGCATGCACTAAAAATATTCCGATTCATAATTAGGATGTTGGCTGTATGTGAAAACGAATTGTGTATAACAAACAGCTAAATTTCTTCTAGTAAACTGATATGGTTCATTGTAAGCTAATTCGAAAGCTTTTGGAACGGGTCTTTTACTTTCAGTAAATTTTACCTCTTGTATCTAGAAGGTTTTCTTGCGGAATTGACGATTAAACATTTTGGCAAATATTTGCTTTTTTTTTTTTCCAGAATTTGTAACTCATCACTAAACCTAGATATTCTATCACAATTGATTTCGTTCTGCAGGATCCCCCCCCCCCTCCTTTCTAAACATATGTTTTATTTTAGTGTAGAATATTTAGAAACTTCAAAAATAAGGAATTTTAAGTGTTTTAGATTTTGCATTCTAATCGCAGAACATAAAAATAATTTCAGTTTGAAACAAGACATGGTTGATATACGGATTTATACTCCGTATAAGCTTTTCTATTATCCCCTCTGAAATTGCTGGTGGAATCATCTTGCACATATATATTTTTCGAATGCCGTTTTCACATTCTGGAAACTCCCAGTCTTTAAATTAATTCTTGTTTTTAAATATTAATTTAATGTATATATATATTGCATTTTGGAGCTATAAAATGCGAAATACAAATTAAGTGGATTTTTCGCTCTCTACAACTTAAAATAAATATTTAAAATTTACAAAATCAGATTTCCAAATATAAGGACTCGTTTAAAGGTTGTGAAATGTATAAATATGAAAAACATGCATTAAGTAATGAGCAATTCTGATTACAAAGTCTCCTGTTGAATAACGTGGTATTTTATTATCGGTAAGAATAGGTGATACGCTCTCTTAGATGTCAACCATACGAGAATACTTACTAACATTTCTAATTTCTAAATCAAGTTTCACACTAGTATTTTCGATAGAAATATTTCATATTAGTTTTCTACGTTTAACCCTCGCTTTCCCAAGATGGGGTCATTTTGACCCCATTTTGAAGTTGAAATTTAGTTATGCCCGCCTCATTCAAAAAGTGCACTAATTCGCCAGCGATAGCAAATGTAACCATTGGAATGTGGCAACTTCTAAACGACACAAAAAGGCGCGGTGCTGGTGATTTTCGCCAAACGTGCCAAGCGGCACCTGAAAGCAATTTTTCTGCAGTAACACCTTGATCTTGGGAAAGCGAGGGTTAAATAAAGTGAGATTTCTGTTGCAAACTTCTGGTACGAAGTCTCCCGTCTAAGACGGATACTTAGCAACTCTGTATACGATAATTATCATTCGATTGATAACGCTGTACGTTCCCTTAACCCTTTGCTGGTCCTATTTAATTTCACTTCTCTGATCAGAGTTGCCACATTTAGGGACATTTTTATTCCATATCCACAACTAAATTTTAACTGTAACGGTTACCTAATCTCCTTGAAGGTTATTCTTCCATTATGTATATCAAATATAACTCCTCAAAATCATTGGTGACAGTTCAATAAAAATATACCTAAATTTGGCAATACTGTTTAGAGCTGCAAGGCTGGAAAACGATTTATATATGTATAGTTCGAGGTAGAGGAATATATGAACTAAAAGTTTTACAAAAATTCTGGTAATACTTTTCAATATTCTTAATAGGAAACCCCTTTATGAACGCCACACATATTGATAATTATTTCCATTATTTAACAACCTACTGAACAGAAAATTATTAAGACGTATTATTAAAAAGCAAGTGACATCTTTCAACTTTTGTCAAAATAGGCTTCAAGATAACAATATTAACCCAGCTCTGTTCGAAGTAAAAATAAAACTATAGGTAAGAGCCCGGCCTGGTGCTCATGGTGTAAAATTTGACTGGACCTAGCTCCACGTAAAAGTGAAAATATACGCCAGGGACCCACCCGACCCGCATGGTCTTGGTTCGATCCACCTTCAAGTTTGAGGAGATTTCAAGCATGCTTTTGCCCGATCCGTTCAGTCATTTAAACATCGCAAACATATTTCTTTTCATGATGATGTATCATGATATTTGTTCAATGACAATATTCTACAACATGCAATGCTTCATTATAAAATATAGTATATTATGAAATACCAGTATCCACAGCTATTTGTCATTACTTCAACACGAATTTACAGCTAAGAAAGCTTAATTTTTAGTAGACTGGGAAAAGGTTATAATATTGATATGAAATAGCATGATCTACATCATTTGTAAGTGACAGTTAAAAAGAGATATTTCTGTAAAATTCCATCTTTCAAACTTTTCACATTATACGCAGAGTTCCTTAGACTTTTATTTTTAAAAGAAAATCTGATTTCCATGCGGCGACTTCAAAGTAAAAATGTCGTTTGTATGTTTCCAGGTCGGCCTGGCCCGCTTGAAAACACGCTTTTGTTTTTTTCAGCCAGACCCGATGGAAAATTTTTCTTTCCTTGCTTTGCTTTCCCCTAGTACCCGTTGCACGGGCTCAGGTCAGCAAAATATGTCTTGCTGGCTCGACAGCGTGGAAACTTACAGGTACAGCGATAAGAATTTTCCAAGTAAATAAATTGACGTATCGCTAAAATATATAACACAACTCAAAAATATAGTATTTGAAAAATATCACCTTAACGATAAAGCACTGATTAGCGTATAATAAAACTGACACAACTGCCTCTCAGCTAGATAATTTTCCAAACAGAGATATGATGCTTTTAGAGCGCATTGAGGCATTTCATGCACATTTTTTTTAATAATATAAACTTGAAATTGACATATTTTGATTTGTGTAACTTTTCTTGCCAGAGTATGACATGGACAGACTTTGAACTTTAATAAAATGTACTGAAATACTCTAAAATATTTTTTTTCTTTCAAACAAAAGCATAAAGAAAGAAAGAATCGTCAAAAATAAAGTATTTATAACTAAGATTTAAATATGAACAAAGCATAACATGTATCTAAGAATGTTATTCTATTGATCTGATTTTAAAAGATGCTCAATATTTCTATTAATCACGGTATTTTAAGACCCGAAAAATTTAGAGTACTGGATTTTAGAAATACAAAATGAAATAAGGAAAAAAAGAAATCCCTCATGGTCAAATTCAAATGTGATATTTGTGAATAAATACTAAATTTTTTTTAATCCCGGGAAAAGTAACCCTATCTTTAATTTTCTATCACAAGTCCTCTAATCACTGATAATCAATGATAAGTTTATCTTTTAGAAAAACGATTCTACCGCTAAATATTTTATTTCGATACAATCAAATTGATAGTGGCTCAACCTTTATCCTTTCAACTTTCACTACTTTCGCTTGTTTCTACCAAATCTCTTAGAGGAGATAATAGTCGGTGTCCGTGACGTTAAATTTTTGACCAAGCAAGTAAAAACTACTCTTTCTAATGGAAGAAATAAACGTTGAGTCTCCATTTTGTTTCTTATTAAAGAAATAGTAAACCCGTCTAAAGAAAATTTCATAGATTTAGAAACGCCATATAATGAAGCAGAGAAAAATAAAGCAAGGACATTTTTTGTTACAAACATCCCTCTTACAACACTCATAAGCGGATCAAAGAATTGTGATAGTACATAAATAATAAATTGCAGCCGTGTATATATGTTATCGCTAAAGCTTGAAAGCTGTTAATATTCACATTACCTGTATAATCTGCAGATTAACTAATATGCTCCATTAAAGCACGGAATTGTCTACAAAATAAGAGTTTTTCGCACTTTACCTAGGTAATGTGCCCATAAACGGCTTCCGAATTGTTAAAGAGCAAAAGTTTGTTTCTCTTACTTCCTTTTCCTACTTCTCTTTACCTTTCTCTCTCCACATTTGGTTTGGTTTCGCCAGCGTCGTGTGGTTGCCGGTTGTTTTTATTTCTCATAATTTGCTTCAGATGCCAGTGCGTAACACAGTTATTTCTGTTTTCAAATTCGTTGTTGCGTATTAGCGCGTGAATTTTAAGTAGGTCAATTTAACTCCAAATACGCAATCAAGCACTAAATTGGTAAATAAAAAGAAGAACAGACTCTTCCCAAACATCTTTGGCAAAGATTTAAAATATAATAGTGCTTTAATGAAAAAAAAAAAAGCACAATTCCATAATTAAAGATGTAAAGCGAATAGAAGTTTCCAAGAAGAAAGAATCGTTTCGACATTATCGAATAATTGAAAAGTATGATGTATTGACTATACAAGGCTGTGAAAACCTGATACAACTTTTGATAGAAAATTCTGCGCGAGAAAGTGTGAAAAAGTTTATCTATGTCAAAGAATGGACAATATTCCTGTGACGTCACCGTAGGTAAAATCGCCGAACACGTGGTCGATATTTTGTAAACAAATTAGATTCAAGATGCCATATTATTGTTACGCATAACATTTTCCTAAATATTTCTGCAGTGAAACTTAATAACAATGTTCAAACAAGAACAAAAGGGAAATGTAAACAACTGAATCGAATGATAAAGTTAAGACTATTCCATATCGTAAAATTTTAGAACATTTTATGTATACACACACACACATACATATATATAATGAATAAAAGATTAATAAGAACATTTTATACACACACACACATATATATAGACATCAAAGCTTAAATAATTAGAATTTCAATCATTTTAATAAAAGAATCTATTAGATGAAACATTCATTTAAATTTGTTAACATCGCCACAGTTCACATGACATCTTTTAATATTACATATGTTGATTAATATTAAAGTATATTACTAAAACTGGATTAAAAACAAAACAAAGTTATCACTATATCACTCTTACTTCAATTTCATATAATCTGTAACTCTTAGAAATAATATTGCAAGATAAAAATTTGCAAGCCACAATGCTTTGCTATGGTAGAGTTGAGAATTGTTTACCGAAAACAGCTGATTTTTTATAGTCTCGAACCCAAAGGAGGAATATGGTCCATTGTTTGACATATGGGTCGTTCATTGTAAAAGTGAATGGACCACATTCCCACTTTGGGTTCGAGGCTACAAGAATATCAGCTGGTTAGGCAAACAATCCTCAACTCTACCATAGCAAAGCATTGTGGCTTGCAAATTTTTATCTTGCAATATTATTTATAAGAGTTACAGATTATATGAAATTGAAATAAGAGTGATATTGTGATACCTTTGTTTTGTTTTTAATCCAGTTTTAGTAATATACTTTAATATTAATCAACATATGTAATATTAAAAGTTGCCATGTGAACTGTGGCAATGTTAACAAATTTAAATGGATATTCCATTTAATAAATTCCTTTATTAAAGTGATTGAAATTCTAATTATTTAAGCTTTGATGTCCATGTATATATGTGTGTGTGTATAAAATGTTCTTACTAATCTTTTATTCATTATATATATATGTGTGTGTGTGTGTGTGTGCGTATACATAAAATGTTCTGCAATTTTACGATATGGAATAGTCTTAACTTTATCATTCGATTCAGTTGTTTACATTTCTCTTTTGTTCTTGTTTGAACAGATATCTGATTAAGTTTCACTGGAGAAATATTTAGGAAAATGTTATGCGTAACAATAAAATGGCATCCTGAATCTAATTTGTTTACAAAATATCGGCCACGTGTTCGGCGATTTTACCTACTGTGACGTCACAGGAATATTGTCCATTATCTCCCTGTAAATGGAATTTCAAATAACGAGCTTTTTGCAAATTTATGTGTTGGAAAAAAAAAATCAAGATTCAGTAAGTATTATCGAGTTTTAGTGTTTAAAACAAATCGGAGTTATGAGAACTTACAAATTATAAGACAGATAATTTAAAATATCTTAGAAATTTCATTTTTGTAATAAATATTTAGGTTTTAATTTTCTGATAAAAAAACAAGTAATGCCATTTACGGAATTTTAATGCAATTATTGGAGTTTTTTCATTTTTATTATGAAAGATGTGACTAAATGTGATACAATTAAGCAAAAATATACATATTTAAAAAGTATGGAGTTACACCATTTTTACAATGAGCCGTCCATATTGTATTCTACTCAATGTCAAGTGGCGATGGTGGCAGAAACAGGATGATCAAGTAATTAAATTAATTATATAAAAATATAACTCAAGCCCAAACAAAAATGTTTTTTGATTTCTGCGAAATTTGCCAGCAAAAACAAAGATGTGGGGTAAAAAAAAAAGAATTGTCGTAAAGTCAATAATTTAATCGTATTTCAATAGCAGATGCCAAGAGGATCTCATCGATTACCAATCTCAACCAGGTGGAAAGTTATTTTTCTACACCAAGTATACTTAACTAAATTTGTTGTATTGAAGCCGCTCACATCAAAACGGGCGTATGAAGTAGCCTATACCTTGCATGATATTTTTCTTCTCTTTGGCGATTCAAGTATTTTGCATTCTGACAATCGCCGCTAAATTTGTAATCAAGTCTCAGAATGTGTAACACAGTTGTGGCAAGAATTCAGAATGGTTCATGGCAAACCTAGGCACAGCCAAAGTCAAGAAAGTGTCCGATGAGAAAATCAAGACATTCAAAACATCACTAATTGTATGACTGATAACTAAACTAACAAGTAGAATGAGAGCGTGCGATTTGTCGAGAAGAATCGTACCTATCATATTCTGCAATTAAAAGAAGCTTATAGGAAGTCATGTTCGGTTTTCCCGGCAAATTGGAATTGACTTCTTCTGTTATACTATAAAGTGTATTACATTCGATAAATACTGAAATAGATATTGAAAAATTGGAAGATTCACAAGAGAGTATGGTTGTGGGATCACAGTCAAATATTACTCAAGAGGACATTCCGATATCCCCACTTATACAGAATAGCCTATAGAAATACAAGAATTTATTGACAGTAACCTTTATCTGCCTTCCACACTGTTGGCACCGTTGATTGAGGTGCAATTATGAAGAATATTCAATTACCCTGCAGCCCTGCACCTCCAAGGAATCACTTCTGCATGTCGAAGAAACCATTATTGAGTTACCCTCAACTTCAGAAGAATCGCCAACACAGTTTCGTAGAAAACCTGTAAAAAATGACGATATAAGACATGGTGTCTGTATTGTTTACTCAAAAACAGCAGCATCAATTGCTCACAAATGTAAATCGTATGAAATGCTTGTTCATATAATTTGTGAGGAAATAGATCCTAAAGAGGAAGGGCATGGTTATGGTAAAAATGTAATAGGCAACAATTTTTAAAAAAAATATGAGTAAAAAAATACAACATGATGAAGCCAAGAAAGATATAGAAAAATAAGCAAAGAAAATGTTAGTAGTTTCTGGTGCAAAGCACGTAGATGTCGATGAAACTACACTATGAGAATTAAAGTACCCCAAGAAGACAGAACAAAAACTGATGCCCGCTCGATTTTAGCTGTGTCTCTTAGAAAAACAGAGAATGTTTTATATAAACTTGGTACTAAAACGAACATTTTTATACAATTGTATGCAAGATCTGAATTCAGTATTTGCAAAGAGAGATTTTTAACGAAAGAAGTTGTTCCCCTGATGTAGAAATATCTCTATGCCAAACAACAATAAAACAATTCTTTGCTACTGGGAAGGGTTTTAATCTGTGTGACTGCAAACCTAAATGTGCCAACACCACAAATAGGTGTACTTGTCGCAAAAACCAATTGTTATATAATTCAATGTGTCACTAATCTCTAGATTGCCCTAACAAATAAGCATAAATTTATCATATGTTTTGCAAATTCATTTCCTCAGTTGTAGAAATATTTTAAACCGTTTGATTATCTGTATTACAGTTTTTTGATTGATTGATGATTGGTTCTATCAATATTTTGTTGAGTGTTTGATTCTATTTCCTGGCTTTGAACAAAAGTTAATTTTTTGTGACTAAATTTAGAAGTGGCGAAAAGCCTCGTTATGTTTTGAGCCATTCACTTGATATTAGACGCATACCAATTTAAGTGAAATTATCACAAAACAATAATAATATAATAAATACTAGGAGAAACAAGAGAATCGAATCTGGTCGTCACAATTTTGTCAGTTTATCTTTAATATAAAATTTCTCTATTCATTTGGTATTTTCCTCAAATCAGCTGAAAACATATGAATAATAATATACAAAAAAGGAAGATTTTTCCAATTATTCATATAGGCGACTTGGAATTTCCAAGTACAAAGGAAACCTATGCAGCAAAATAAATTTACATAAACAGTAAAAATGCCAAAATAAAATACAGAATTCGCATACTGCAGTTTCAGAAGCATTAAGTATATCGTCATCAGAGCAAAAAACTTAAGACGGATTATTGCTCCTAAATATAAGAGGAATCTCTTCTTTCTTATATTTAGTTAATTTGGCTTTAGAATTAATTTTCAAACCTGCTTTTGAATGCAATAGTTACAGTTGGTAACAAAAGTATCCGACCATTAGCAAAAATTCCTATGTAAAAAAGTAGAGTTAATGCTGTTTTGTTAAATAAATCCTTGTCGAATCATGTTCTTAGTCAGTCTAAGTACATGATTCGACAAGGATTTAAATAATAAAACAGTATTAACTCTACTTTTTTTATATAGGAATTTTTGCTAGTGTTCGGATACTTTTGTTATCGACTCATCGAGACTCATCGAAACCTTTGGACAGCCCCTGCCTGCCTGGACGAGCCAAGCTCGGGTTGGATGCTGTCCGCCGGAGCGAATTAATCGCCAGATCACTGCATGATAGCTTCCTACTGCCAGATAGTTATCTAGTCGCTACATAGAATGAGCTGTATCCGATGACTCGTTCAGGCTTCTGGCTTCGAACAGGGAGACTGCTCGCTCCATTTCTGCTAGGCAACAATGTGACATCAATTGACAGCTCTGGAAAGGCAGGGTTGCGACTTCTGCTTCATGACACATAATGCTCGACTGGCACACCACACCTGCAGATTACCCAAGGAACGGAGCGCACAGACACGCTTCCTGGATGCAAAATAAGAATTTTGAATATGTGCACAACTAGCCTAGAGCCAGAGAGGAAATAAAAAAAAAAAAAAAAAAAAAAAAAAAAAAAAAATCTTTTGAATTTGGACAGGGGGGGGAGAATCGCAATGGGAGCCAAGTACATACGACTATAATAATCCTATTAATAGACGTAGACCAAAGACTGGATTACGACTCAACTGTCTTCTTTCAGCTTTTATTTGTCATTCTTTAATTATTTGTTTTCTTCTGTACTTAAGGGGGGAAAAAAAAGGAAGAAAAGTAAAATAAAATATGTATTTACTCCTTTCTATGTTCAACAGAAGAAAGTTTTCAAACTCGGATTTCGATTAATTTAATCGTTATGAGAGGTCTAGAAAAAGGGTTGACCATTTTTAGAAAAGATCTGTCTGTGCATGCGTGACAAATATATATATATATATATATATAAGAAATATTTTTAAAATGAATATGTATACGATATAAAATTAAAGATAATTATAATATAACGTAAAACAGAGAAAGCTAGCGCTAAAAGCTGCTTAGCTAAACAATGTTTTTATTAAATAAGAAATTTTTTAAAGGAAGTATTTTAATATATGAAATTAAAATAAAAATTTTAAAGATTAGAAAAAACAATAGGAGATTTACAAACCAATGCGCAAAATTGCTGCAAAAGGAAATGTAAAACTTTAATATAGGAATAATTTAACAAATGAAATGAATTAAAACCCCAAAACACACAGAAGTCTTCATCAGGGAGGCCCTTCCGTGTAGGAGTTAAAGAGAAGTTTCTGAAAGGATAGTAGCAATTAGCTAATAACCATCCTTAGCCCCCAACTTCTCTCCAAACAGAAAACCACCTTTAACAGAAAAGAAATCAAACAGATCTGAAATAGATCGAAAGAGGAAAACACTGAAACATTCGGTTATAAGTTAAGACGTGACAGTTAATTTGCAAGGATTTTAAGAGCTATTTTTAAATCACAATCATTATTGCATAAAATGCGAATTCTTAAACTGTGTGAGCATATGAAAGGTACAAAATATTTGTAAAGAAATTCTACAGTCAAGGTCGTTAACTAAAAGGTTTAAAGTCATTTTAAAAAAAAGGGGGAAACATTTAAAATTTATTATAATACGTAAAACAGAGAAAGCTAGCGCTAAAAGCTGCTTAGCCAAACAATGTTTTTTAAATAAGAAATATTTTTAAAATGAATATGTATACGATATAAAATTAAAGATAATTATAATATAACGTAAAACAGAGAAAGCTAGCGCTAAAAGCTGCTTAGCTAAACAATGTTTTTATTAAATAAGAAATTTTTTAAAGGAAGTATTTTAATATATGAAATTAAAATAAAAATTTTAAAGATTAGAAAAAACAATAGGAGATTTACAAACCAATGCGCAAAATTGCTGCAAAAGGAAATGTAAAACTATTAAATAATCAGATCTGTTTGATTTCTTTTCTGTTAAAGGTGGTTTTCTGTTTGGAGAGAAGTTGGGGGCTAAGGATGGTTATTAGCTAATTGCTACTATCCTTTCAGAAACTTCTCTTTAACTCCTACACGGAAGGGCCTCCCTGATGAAGACTTCTGTGTGTTTTGGGGTTTTAATTCATTTCATTTGTTAAATTATTCCTATATTAAAGTTTTACATTTCCTTTTGCAGCAATTTTGCGCATTGGTTTGTAAATCTCCTATTGTTTTTTCTAATCTTTAAAATTTTTATTTTAATTTCATATATTAAAATACTTCATTTAAAAAATTTCTTATATATATATATATATATATATATATATATATTCCTTTTCCTCATTAATTAACGAAAAAGGTGAATGATAAAACGTTTCTTTAGTCATTTATTTTACATAATTTAATAGGTATGTCACATGAAATTTTGTCTTGTTAAAATGTGTTTATAATGTCGACTTTATTGTCTAACTACCTGCCTGTTCGCGCTGTGATTTTTGCAAATATTTTTAGCATGTTTCGAAACTGATATGTGTTATTTAAGGTCACAATATCAGGTTTTCTATTCAAAACGTTATGCATGTCGCTACTAGTTTGCTTACCTGTAGAAAGAAAAGAAATTGGATGCATCACTGTCTATGAGGCTTTATGTCATATGGTCTGTAGAGTCTAGGAATACTGGAGTATATATCTTTCCCGATTACCTATATGTTTCCCATAGCTATTTTAATTTTTTCCAAAATTTTTAATTTTTTTTTTTTTTAATCTTTTCGGAATTTCATTAAAATATTAATATTTATATGTTTTAGATATTTCAATATATATATTTTTTCGGTACTATATAAATATTTTAAAAAATTTTTAGCTAAAGGCTTTCATTACCCTCCATCACATTAGAATATACATTTCGAAACAAAATGAACGAATGCATAAAATAAACGCACTTAGCCGTTTATATTATTTCAAATGACGTGTAGTTCAAATGGTCCGGAGTAGAACTGCATGACGTTTTCGGAGTTTCGCAAAACTCCACGAAATTTTGAATACGTCACGCATTTGTAATGATGACGTATTATAAATCTATAACTGGAATGAACTCCGAACTTTAAGAGGGAAAGTATATTTAAAATTAGCACCGCTGTACAACATAAAAGTGAGATTAGAATAACTGTAGAGTGTCCTAATTTGACAAATCTCTGGGGCAGATAATAATCATTTTGCTGTCATCGAACTCTACATATAAGATAAAGGATCTACGAAGAAAATTTCTAATTTTGTAAATTTCCAATATGAAATTTTATTGCTTTTTTACATCCGGTCGTGGGAAAAGTTTGTTAATTGTGTAAATAATATTTGATTTTTTTTTTCTCCTTTCATTTTTCAGGAAGAATGATAAGGCTGATAAGAAATAATTGATTAAACATTAATTTATAAATCTCCTTTGTAGTTTTCTACTATGTTAAGGGTCACAAAATTCAATATTTTGAAGATCACTAATTTATTTTTATTTTTATTTATTTATTTATTATTATTTTTTTTAATAGTACTTTTTTTCAAAATCTAATCGCTGAAATTCAAAAATTAATTAAAGCAAAGTTTATTAATAAAAAATGCAGGTGTTCAAAATATAGGATACGTATGATATCAAAACAGAAAAAAAAAATACGTGTGGCACTCGGGGACTGCCGCGGTAAAGCTATTGCATAGCATTTTTTTATCAACTTATGCAATTATAATTATTTATTTATTTTATTTATGCAGTATTTTTTTTTCTTTAATATTAATTCAAGTTTCTTCTTTGATATTAATTCAAGTTACACTTTTTGAGCGTGGTCACCGATAAGAAAACAAATTTTTTTCTTTTATTGAATAAATGAGAAGTTAATATTGTTTAAAATATTTTTATTATCTTACAATACATGTAGGTTATTCAGGAATTTTTATCATTGAAACTATAGGTTTATGGTAACTGAAATAAGAAACATAAGTTTGAGACTTGATATCCTCTAAATATCTGGAAAATACCGCGTCAATGGTGTTCCCATATTTTGTTGTGGATTCTTGTGGATCATTATTCATTTTCAAATTCAATTTTTCCGAAAGAAAAGTTGTCAACCGCTCTGATTTTTTATCAGCGAAGTTGATGTTGAAATCGCCAGCCAAGATAAGTGGAAATTTATTACCATTTGTACCAAGTATTTTCGACCCTTCTTCAGTGTACTCCAGTAAAGTACGATGAATAAAATGCTCTACCTCGTCCAATTTTGGATTCGGAGAAATGTAAATTGCTACCATGATTATGTGTAGGCCATTTCGACTAAGTATCGAAAACCTCTATATACCAATTTTGAACGATCTAACTGTATTTTTATTTTTTTGCCCCCCCCCCTCTCCCTTCCCCCCTTCTCGCCCCTCCTAATAACTTTACACTTTCGAAAATATCCCCATTCGACTTGCAGGCCTCTTAAACCTATCTGTACCAATTTTGAACGGCCTAACTGTATTTCTATTTGTTTTTGCCCCATAGCCCCCTTACCGCCCTACCCCCCTACCCGCCTCTCCTAATAATTTTACAAATTCAAAATCATCCGCAATCGATTTGTAAGTATCGAAAACCTCTATGTTCCAATTTTGAACGATCTGACACTATTTTTATTTTTTTGCCTCCCCCCTCCCCTCCCCCCCCCTTCTCGCCCCTCCTAATAACTTTACACAATCTAAAATATCCCCATTCAACTTGCAGGCCTCTTAAACCTATCTGAACCAATTTTGAACGGCCTAACTGTATTTCTATTTGTTTTTGCCCCATAGCCCCCCCTTACCGCCCCACCCCCTACCCGCCCCTCCTAATAATTTTACAAATTCAAAATCATCCACAATCGATTTGTAAGTATCGAAAACCTCTATGTACCAATTTTGAACGATCTGACACTATTTTTATTTTTCCCCCTCCCCTCCCCTCCCCCCTTCTCGCCCCTCGTAATAACTTTACACAATCGAAAATATCCCCATTCGACTTGCAGGCCTCTTAAACCTATCTGTACCAATTTTGAACGGCCTAACTGTATTTCTATTTGTTTTTGCCCCATAGCTTTTCGCCCCATATACTTTCTCACAAACAGCTGCTTACGTATTTGTCCTATTTCGGAGCAGCTGGTCTCGATCCGTGCGAGCTTCGTACAGTCGTACCATATACATACACGTTAAGGTTCAACTAGTCGCGGGCTCGAACTCACTCGTGGACGCGACCAAAAAGCACGCTGTCTCACCTAGCATTGTGTCTAAAAGAGATAGAATCAGTTATGACTATGAGCAGTTAGCAGCTAGTCTACACGCATACGTCTAGTCGCACGCACACAAACACCGTGCCGAAGTCTGCCGAACTGACTGTCTGCCGAAGTCTGCCGAACTGTGTTAGGTTTATTTTCGTTACGGAATTTCTTGATTCGGTCGCCGCGCTCAAAGCCCGCAATAAAAGCTATGCAATAGCTTAAAACTGCCACAGGAACTTATAAACTAATATTTAATGAATGATGTCTTATCAACCTTATCATTCTTTCTAAAGTGTAAAAGAACCCCTTTGACGTGCGCAAAGTTCATCAGAAATCAATTATACCAATCGTCAAATTCACAAGTCTCTGTTTATTTAATTAAAAATAAAAAAGTTTCGTGGATTTTACACTCCAAATGATATTTCTTGTGACGTCCAAAGAAGTGCAGTGACATCCACTACACCTTTTTTTGTGTGTGTGTGTGTGTATTCAAGTCTTCCAATAACACATCAAGGCATGGATTCCGGTAAATCACGTTGTTGTGAATTTTCACGTCACCTTTTCTCAAAACAAAAACTAAACAGTTGAATTTCACAGCTGAGACAAGGACAAACTAGTATGTTGTGGCCACCGCATGAATTTCTTCTATATTTTCCTATACAAAATCACTCAGTAAAAATAATCTATTAAAATTATTATTTAAAAAAAATTATCTTCCATGATAATGCAGAAGATTTCCATGTTAGAGAACTAGTATAACACTAAATATCCAAAAAAAGTCAATTTTATTCTCAATATTACGTTTTTTTTTTTTTTTTTAAGTTAAAAATGAAAAAAATCGATAACTTTATTTTAAATTATCGCAGATCGATGGTTCATCCATTCGTTTTAAGGGTATTGGCGAGCTCTTTTGAAAGATACCCATCATGAAAATTTACTCCCCTCGAGGGGAGACTTCTTTCCCAGGGGGGGGGGGGGGGAGCCGAGGCTCCTACATACGCAACTTTTATTTCCCAGTTGACTATCTCTATTACAAATAATTCTTTTAAATTTCATAGTGATTATTAAAAAATAATTCTCTTTATGCACATTTATACAAAATTTTGTCCTATACCACCATGTTAAAAATTTAGAAAAAGGGGATGGCAGCGCAATGTGTTGGCCAATTTTTACCAAAAGTTAATAGGCACTAATTTATGTCGATGTGTAACTACATACCAAATTGTATGAAATTCTGTGCCGTAGTACCTGAGATACAGTCGCCACAAAATTTTGTCACACACACACACACACAGACATTTTCTAAAAATGGTCAAATCATGTTCTACAGCTCTCAAAACGTATAAATCCATCAAAAACCCGAGGTCGAAAATTTTTACGAATCCAATACATTCTTCTTCTATTGAATATAGAAGAAAGTAAAGAAGTTTGTGTGAAATCACGATTTCTGCACTGATCTACTTTTTTTACGCCATGAACTATTTGATTTGCATATGAATTGTTCTTGTTTTGTTTTCTGGTACGTTTAAAGTCATGAAAATTCATGTTTTATTTTATGATGACTTAAGAAGTATGTTAACGTTAGTTATCTGTGTTGATTAAATTTTTATTCACGTGTATTTTCATTCAAACCACTTGTTTCACTAATTTTTCGAGTCGTGTATAGAAAGTAAAGATGATAATACTGGTGCTTTCAGTATACATCAGAAAACTTCAAACTCCAGTATAACATTTATATCTTTAATTTTTTTTCCCTTTATTATAAAATTCATAGGTTATTTTCATAAATTTTACAGAAACTTCATTTATTTAAATCACTTTCATGAAGAATTTAGCTGTACATATATTTTGGGGAAAGATTTAATAACTTTTCAATAAATGCTCTTAAATGTTTTGGCGTTTAAATTTTATTTTATTACGAATTGCAACCTCCTTCGCATATCTATTACTTATTTATAAAATTTGATTTCCTTAAATTTTCATACTTTTGCCAGGTAAAATTTGTACACCGGTAAGAAATGGTCTTTTGTTTCAGTTTTTTTAATATAATCTATTTGAAATAGTTTTAATATTTGCAAATCTTGTACTCTTTATATAATGAGCTGATGAAAAAGTTATCTTGTCTGTTAGTTATGGTGCATTACCAAATGAATGCAAATTTTGCATCGCGAAGTTTGACTTTGTTGTCCGATTAGTTACGCCCGCTAGTTTTCAAGATGACTGAATAGGTTTACCGAGGATTACACACTTCTCAGAAGATCTTCATCAAAACCTGAGGGAGCTTGGGAATCCAAAATTTACGTGAATATGGTAACCTGTAAAATAACAAACCTTTTTTTCCGTTTTTGTTAATTCCGCTTTCAATGCCTCCTCTCCCACACACGCACATATGGGAACAAATGTACAGAGCATCCTAGAATTTTTAATTTTTTTTCTGTCTTTACAGCTCAAAATAATGCAAAACATTTCTTGAAATTCGGGAAAAAAAAAGAAAAAAAAAAAAAAAAAGCTATATTTCATTAAATACGTCACATCCGTTAAGACCATCCAAAAGTATCTAGAGCAGCCATAATGATTTTTTTAATCTGTTCTTTCAATTTCTTGAACTCAAAATAATGCAAGCATATTTTTAAACTGGAAAAATTAAAGCACATTTACAATGAAAATTTTGTAAATAACGAATAATAAGTAACAAATATCAAGCAATAAGTAGACTTCTAATAATTTAGTATTGCCAAAAGAAAACCAATACTAAATTAAAAGAGAGAAATTTATGCATAAAACCATACGCGTATTCGGTTTGAAATGGCTTCTAGCAACAAAGAGTATTGACAATGCATTGCATTGCATTTTTTTTTTTTTTTTTTTTTTTTTTAAGCATTCGATAATTTTGGTCAGCGGCATTTAACCCTTTCCGGCGCAAGGTAATTTGGATCATTTAAATTACACTGCCACCGTAATTCACGAACAAAATTAAAATAAAAGAATTTGACGATGTTTTTTACTATGTTATAACTAAAAACACAATTTTGCTAAAAAATTTCCGGGATGAGTTTTTGCAGTTGAAAAATAAAATTAGGTGATGCTGTAGTGGCATCACCATCCCTGAAAGGGTTAAAACTCGAATTTTTTCCTTCCTAATGATAATATTTAATGATATCTATTTTTGATGTTGCTATATTATCCAGTATTAAAAATAAAGTTTGGTTTGGTTTGATGAGTACTGAGATTTTTTGCTTGCCTCGAAGGCCGCTTATATCTCGAAATATCCACACCACAAGGGTTTACAAGTTTTTATTTAATACACAGTAACAAGTACACAATATTTTGAAGACATAAGACAACACAAACATCCATGCCCGCACCAGGATTCGAACCTGGGACCAATAGATTCGGAAGGCAGCACCCGAACCACCTGGCCGGCAAAAATAAAGTTATTCAGGTATTATTATCATGTGGGAAGTTCATTGAATTGCTCAGAGAAAATGAATCATACTTCTAAAAAAATAGTTTTATACCAAAAAAAAAAAAAAAAAAAAAAAAAAAATTCCTTGGAATAAAAAACACTATCGGTCGTATGCATTAAAGATATGGCTATCGTCGCTTGACCTACGTAAACACGTTAGCAATGATCAAAATAGAAATGCATGCTCAGTATCGGTACTCTGGTCAGTCAACTTGCTGAAAAAAGTTATTTTGAGTTTATTAAACCCTTTATTCTCCTAAATAATTTTATAGAATTCGCAAAATAACTTTTTTTTTTTTTTTTTTTTTTTTTTTTGTAACAAAAAGAAAAAAAGAAAAAGAAAAAATTTGTTGTTTCCGCTGCTTTCTTTATCGGGGTTCCTATTACCTTCAAATATACTTTTTTTGGCCGCGAATATTTTTATCTTTGAAATCAATAATCCTTTTCTGTGAAGTGGAATCAGAGTTAGAATCAGAGTAAACAATTACAGCTTATCGAAACCCTTTCGTTTATTAACAAAAAAGAATGAGTAAACATACTGAGACCCCAAAGTACGGTGTAACCTCGCGCTGTTGCTAGCTGGTTTCAACGCGATGAGAGAGCAAAGATCAGAATATCATCTATTTGAAGATAACTTCTACTGTTTCCCAAAGAACTTTCATCGGACAACTTGTTTATTTAATAATTTTTAAATAAATTATTTCAAGTGGCTTGTTTTCAATGTCTGTTCACACATTTCGCAGATAAATAAAACAAAAAAAGAAATTTATAATTTTTTAACCCAAAAGGGAAAAATAAAATGGGCAAAAATTAGACAGTATATACTATAATGAGACAATTAACAATTTCTACGACTTTACCTGATTTTGCGATATTCTAATTTTAGTATTAGTAAATGCATGGGTGAGGAAAAAATACAAACTCTAACAATTTGATATAATTACTTCTATCATATCCGAAATAATCGATTAACAGCGGATTATTTTAATGTAACAATCTGCTTTACAGTGCTCAAAAGCGAATAATTTTTTTTTTTTACTTATTTGGTGTTAATATTAAAAGAAGTCAATAAACAAGCTCTAATAAATTTGTCATTGCAAAAGAGGGCTGAAAGGTAATCAATTCTTAAGCATTTTTACTTCCATTACCCGACTACCGTAGGTAATGGAAGTACTGTATTCGGTCCAAAAAATCTATATTGAGTTTTCACCTGATTAACACGTTTTAAGGTCTCCTGAGTCCAAAAAAGTAGTTTTTGGCAATTGGTCAGTGTGTGTGGGGAATTTTCTGACTATCATATCTCCTTAACTAATAAAGATAGAATTATTAAACTTCAGAATTGAGACAGGTCTGGTGTACAGATGAATTTTCCAAATTTTGGTGAAAATTGAAAACCGGAAGGAGACATCGGGAACCGGAAGTGAGATCGTAAGTCCGTATCTCAAAAACGGGGCCGTGCCCTTAGCGGAAATCTATAAACCCGTGTCCTTAGCGGAAATGTTATCTCCCCTCGGTGGCATGCTTTCAGCATGCGTGCCTTTAGCGGAAATGTATAATAAATTTAAAAATAAATTAATAAATAAAAAATGAGATTTTCAATTTTCCTCTACACTTTATCCACATTTAGCACAGGCTATATTTTGCTTCAGAAGTAACCCGTCTCAGAAATAGGTATGCGTATTGTAGAATATCCGTTATTTGAGGGAATGGTGATCTTTAACCATATTAAGTTTAATGAATCACAGTACTCCATACGAAAACGAACATTATTGCCATTTTATGATTTTATTTAAGTTTTTGAGAAAATATAATTAAGCATTACACCTTTTAAAACTAAAACAAAAATGAAAAATCATGAGGTATACATTGATTATCAACACTTTCCAACTGTACGTATTCGTTGTATTGTATAACATTCTATGTTCTTTGTCTATATTATCACACAATGGACAAACAGAAAGACAGACGTATAGACTAATTGAATTCATAATCACTCTGAAACATTGTTGGAAAGTGTTAAAAATGCCTAACACAAACAGATATGCTGCTCTTAATTTCCTATTTGCACCCCTTAATGTATCGAAACATTTTTGCGTAGTCCTGTAAATCTGGAGGTTAAGCATATTATAGTTTATACAAAACATTTTCTTAGCATATAAACAATAAATGCGAAATTATTTATGATTTTTTGATGAAGTTGTTTAAAATGTCTCCCCTAAAGCGCAAGGCATTGGCATTTTCTGGATGTCCCTGTACAAAAACCAGTGCCATGTTCTATTAGAGCCATTTTAAGTAGGGAATAATCAATAATGAATTTGAATAACACATATCATTAATAAATAAATAAATAAATAAATAAAAATAAAATAAAAATAAAATAAAGTATGCTGTGGCCACAACAAGATTTTCTTCTATATTTTCCTATACAAATTCACTAAGTGCAAATAATCAATTTTTATCTTAGAGAAAACTAACACTAATTATCCAAAGAAAGACAGATTTATTGTCTATAAATGACATCTTAAAAAAAATGCATGTTTGTAATAGTTATCTCACATATCAAGTTTCGTACAGTTATATGCCATTGAAGTTGAGATATAACTTTCTCGTTATCGAGGAAATTTGCAGTATAGCAGAGCCACCTATTGGTCGATAAGCATCCAAATTGAATCAGCATAATGTCTCATAATGGCCTTCACATATATCACGTTTTCTTCGATTATAAGCAATAGAACCTGAGATATAGCCACCCCTTAAATTGCGGAAATCGCTGTATAGCAGCGCCACCTGTTGAGCGGTTGACACTAAAAGTTTATAGACTCTCATTTAGAATAGAGTGCATCAATATATAAACTTATATGCAATTCTATGCAGTATTCCTGAGATATAGCTTTCCCTTAAATTGCAGAAATATCTGTATAGCAGCGCCACATGTCAGTCCATAAGCATTCAAATTGAATCAGCATAATGTCTCACAATGGCCTTCTCTTATATCAAGTTTTGATTGATTATACACAATAGAACCTGAGATGTAGCTTCCCCTTAAATTGTGGAAATTGCTGTATATCAGACATCAGAGCCACCTGTTGAGCGGTTCGCATCAAAAGTTGACAGGCACTAATATAGCTCAAGGTGCGTCTACACGTAAATTTTTATGCAATTCTAAGCAGTAGTTCCGCAGATACAGTTGCCACAAAATTTTTCCCCACACACCCACAAGTGGTAAGTTATTAAAATTTGGTTTGTAGAAATACCTCTCATAGAACGAAATGCTTTGGAATACTTTCGGCTATTCCTGTACATAAACCAATAACAATATTTACTCCATTTTCCATAGAGAACACTCCATAATGAACATATATCAGTTCGAGTATGAACGTACCTTCTTATTTCCGCTAAGGGCACGGCTTCTTCTATTCCTCCTGTTTCGCTTTGACCCCATTCCGCTAAGGGCACGTTCCGCAAAGGGCACGGTCGCTAAGGGCACGACACTTCAAAAACAGCTCCAACGATTTTCTTCAAAGTTGCTATATAAACGCTCTATTAGATGTCCTTTCGAATGATATAGTTGGTTAGTTCAGGAATATTGTTAGGCGTCCTGTATAAATAGCTCAATTTCAGATCTTGCAAGTGCGTTCCTTTAAAAACGGCTGCAAGATTTATTTTTATTTTTTTTTTCAAACTCGCCATATTAACTCCTTTTTAAATATCCTTTTCTTGTAAGTATTGTTTTCCGGTAAATAATTGAGTATGCCAAGTTTTGGTAAAAGTCGTTATCTCAAAAATTGCTCTAACGATTTTCTTGAAAATTAATACATAAATCCATTTTAGATACCCTTTCTCATGTATTACGTGGATATTGCAGAAGAATTAATTGTTCAGTTTTAGATCTCAGAAACTAGTGTTTAAAAAAATAACTGTACCATTTTTTTTCTTATTTTTTAATTCGATATGTAAATTCTGTTTTATATGTCTTTAAACGTGTATCAAGTTTCTCTTACTGGATAATTCCAAAAAATTCATATATCTAAAAAAAATGCATATAATACGTGTACTTGTGGGTAATGGAAGTCGTGTGGTTGTTTCACACCAGATTTTTTGTTCTTTGTTTTAAGTCTAAAGATACACTACTGATTGCAAGATTGAAAATTCTAACTTTTCCTTTAAGCCCCACCCCCCTCAAAAAAGAAAGTAAAAAAAACCTCGCCTATTTTTAAATTTCTTCGAATCCACGTATAAAAGAAATAACTATCCATCGAGTCCGTGATTTTGTTCGTAAAAGTACCATTCTTAAACATTATTATGCAATTTGAATTTTTCAAATATCTCAATTTATTCAAAAGTTAAGAAATTTTTAATCAATGGCTGCATTTTTTTGGAAGTGGGTGTGTTCCTGGTGAAAAATAAAATATTTGTTTATTTATTATTATTACTATTATTAATATTATTTGTAATATTCCTTATCGGCCCTTAAAGTAGAAGTGTTCAAGAGTGTTCAAAAATTTTATCAGATTTTTTTTCATTAAAAATTACGTATTCTAACATGCCTCGTGTCGTCAGAGACCCATGATAATCTGACAAGGTGGCGAATAAAGTGATATCCTGATCGGGTTAGAAGTTGGCACAATGAAATACCAAAAGAAATATTGCAAAACCTTGCTGATTCCATGTCTAAAAGAATGACTGCTAAATTCTTTGTTTATTTCATTTTATTCTGAAATACCAAACTGTATGCTGATTTCTGATAACCTGCATATTTTTTCTTTTTCATACTTTTTTTTTTTTAATGAAAGTTACTAATTATTTTTGTTCAATAATTTTCTAAAATCTTATCTTTAAACTCATTTCGCATACTGACACTTAAAAAAATCAGTTTATTTTAAAAATATATTAATTTTCTTTAGAGATCTAAAAAAAAAAAAAAAAAAAAAAAAAAAAAATCTCAGAATCATCAATTTTGCCAGTGTATGACATTCAGGCATTGTGCATGTCGGCCAATATTCCAGGGTACTCATATTGGGTGGAGGTCGATTCCCCTGACGTATGATATCTTGACAGAAAAAATGGGTCGTTTCCTCTCACCCTTTTTTCGCAGGCACAGGTCGTTTGCCCTGACACCCCGCCTTTCCTGTGTCCATTGTCCATGTACTGATAAGCATGGGGGGGGATGTGTCCTTCATTCCCTTACAGGTGACATAAATAGTACACACTCTCACACACACGCGTGCAAAAAGAAAAAATAAATAAAAGAATGTGTAATTAATTATTTATACGTGTATGTGCTGTACTTTTATTTTTATTTATCTATTTTCATTTTACCAAAAATTCAAGTACTGATTTATCATTCATGATATTAGAATATAAATTTATTATTTTTGTATTAACAATATTAATAAGATATTTTGTAAAGATTTTGTAAGGAATACAATGGGAATATTGGATTTTCTTATTTTTAAGTTTTAAAATAAAATTTTTGTTTGTAATAATTTGCGATACAAATTTGAAAACTGGGTTCAAGAGAAAAAAAAAATCTTTCAAATGTGTTACTTTCTTTCTTTTTGTTTTTTAATTATCACTATAAATAATTATTTATAACCAACTAGTGGTGAAAGAAGGGAGAAAGTTTGAATAAATATATGTATATATATATATATAATTTATATTACTGTGATCAAATATAAGGAAAGAAGGCTTGAATTAATCAATAAACAGTCACTTATAGAAATATAGCCTTTTACACGGCAGAAGATATTGAAAAAGTTAATGAGTTGTATCTGCTATATTTACTGATGAGTTATGTGTAACAAATATAAACAAACTATAACAGAAAAAAAAATAATAATAATTACTAGAAGAAGAATAAGGAGCAGAATCCACCACAGACAAGTGAAGACCTTATTGTAGTTAAAATGAAGATAATAATTACTGTAAATTTAAAAAATAATAATAATAAGCAAGTGAAAATTAAAACTTAACGAGATATCTTTGAAAAATGTAATTAATTAACATAGTAATTTTATGATCGTAATCTAGAAAAGGGTTTTTTTTTTTTTTTTCTTCTTTTGTTTAAATGAGATTAGAGACAATTAGAGGATATCAACAATTGTGTTAGATAACATTTAATATTATGTTATTGAAAGACACTCATTAAAATGAATTTTAATTTCATTAATAATTTAACTATTATCTTAAGCACCTTCATCAATAACTTTACTTTTAAAAAAATACAATTATTGTGATGATAATTTAAACTTGTTATGTATTAATTACAGTTATAACCCTTATATTAAAGCTAAAATAGTTATTTAAATCCTTAAATGTTATATAGTAGTGTTAATAATTTGTAATAAAATTGTTACAATATACTCCAATCGAAATAACTTTGCAGTATGAAACGCATAGAATCAAAAATAAAGAAATAATTGAAGTACAGTAACAGTATTTGTTTTTCTTTCTTTATATATATACATAATACAGCCGTAGGGGGGCCTCTGCTTCTTCTTCTAGTTACCATTTATTTATTTCTGTTATACTTGTTTCATATTTGTTATGTATGATCTTATCTTATGTATCAGGCTCCTTATAGAGCTCATTAACTTTTTAATATATATTGCTTTATATAAAGTTTCATTTCCATGTATAATTGTTTAATGGCTAAAGTATGAGTACTATGGATTAATTCATATTTCATTTGGATCCTAAATATATATTTTTAAATTTATAGATAATTTTGGCAACTGTTCATTTGTTTCTCTTGCATTCTACAGTTATATTGCATCATAAATAGGCATATATTTTTTATTGATGGGGGTGCAGGGTGGGGTTTAAAAAATTATTTTGTTTTTATTATATTGCAATGCACTTTTTGTTTACACATCGCCATTTAATACCGTCATTTGTTACAGAGTCTTTATAAAATTTGATATTACAAAACAAAATTAGTGGTTTACCACGTTTGCTGTAAATTAATTCCATAATAGCATAATTTACAATCTAGCAGCATGAACACAATAAAATGTAAACGCTTATAGGAATGAAATCATAAGCTAAACAAGATTTTAAAACTGTTAACTCCATTCAATTTTCTATACAAAGTGTCACGTGTTTCTTATAGATAAATAGCTCTAATCCCTTTGAGAAGCATGTCTTGAAAAAGAAGTGGAGGGGAAGAGATGAGGAAAGATATGTGGGGGAACTCACCGGCGCAATCGACCTGTACGGGAAAAACCAAATTTCTCTCACCCCCTTTAAATCAGGGGAAACGACCAGGCCCCCTCATATTATGTCATTTTACTGCTGCCCTTTGCTTGGATTCAGGGAGTGAAACTTACCATAGCGTATTGAATTTATTCTTTCATTTAAAATTTGCTAGAGAACGAGTATCAGGAATTTCATTTTTTAAGGCCGAAATAAACATCATCTGGTTAATTAAATTCTTTTTAAGCAAAAACAGTCATGTGCCAGTTAGCTTCTATGAGTTAGCTTCTAATGAGTTAGCTTCTAATTACAGTGCTTGACTGGAACAGAAATGAAGCAAGTAAAAGAAGAATTAAAACTGAAATGCTGAACATACAAAAGCATCTAAACTATATATCGTAAACTGTATATCGTATATATACAGGGTGGCTGAAAAGTTCAGGCAATTGTACGGTTTTTTGTCATTGTCATTGCAGTTTTATGTTGCTTTGAACAATTTTAATGAATTCCTGGAGTAATTTCAGTCCAGGAAATGTTTAATTTATTAGTTCCCCATAATTTATTAGTTCCCCAGAATAGAGCAAAATTTCACATAAACGTCAATCTTGAGGGATATTTTCATCGTAAAGATGTCAAACCACTTTCGAAATATTATTTAGGATACTGGCATGAATATCATAGACTATGATTTTTCCCATTTAAAAAATTCGTAAGTTATTTGGAATTTACGATTTACTTAACATGTCAGAATAAGGCAAAATTGAGCATAAACTTCCATTTTGAGGATCATAAATACATTAGACAACTTCAAAATTACATTTATGATATTGGTTTGAACATAATTGAATACAAATATTCTAATAAGAAAATTTCGTAAATTATTCGTAATTTACGATTTTATCAACATAGCGAAATTGTAAATTTTTCATATAAATATGAATTTTGAAGATTATTGCATTGGAAATAGTAGCATGAAAACTAAACAACGGAATTGACCCTGATAAAATAAATTAATAGATTAGAATAAGATAAATATATCGAAGTGAACGGTGGATAGCCTATTAGGCGGGGATTTCATTCTGTCACTGTATCAAGCTTTGGTCAAATTCATTTCTTTTAACATGATTATAATATGTCTCGCACTAGAAATTTGTGAGAACATAAATATGATGGGGAACTGAGCAGAATCCACCTGTGCCAACTAGTTTGTTTTATTTCCGATCTGTTTACATTATGAGTCGTGAAAATGAACGTATCACTGTTGTCGAACTGCACAAGATGGGAATGGTGACTGCCGACATTGTTCGAACGACTGATTTTAAGCAGAGGACCATCTACAAGATCGTGAAATGCTTCAAAGAGACAGGTGGGACTGCTGACCGTTCTCGGGGGTGTCGTTCAACCACTGCCATCACTCCGGAGAACATGAACAAGGTGCGATGCCTTATTCGTTCAAATCCAGAGCTGTCGATGCGCAAGATGGCCACAGAATTTGGAATCAGCAGAGAACACGTTCAAAACATTGTCAAGAGAAAACTGGGACTTTGTAGTTACAAGCAGTGCTGCCAGATTGAGGGAAATTTTTATTTAACAGCCACCACTAAATTTTAATTTAAACGGTTTTTTAATCGTTTCAAAACATCTTTTAATGAAATTTTCGATGTTATTAGGTAACCGTTACAAATAAAATTTAATGGTGGCTATTAAATAAAAATTTCCCTCAAATCTGGCAGCACTGGTTACAAGATCGCCTACGTCCACTTCCTTAATGACGCTATGAATGAGAAGCGGCTGAAGAACTGCCGCAAAATGCTTCGGTTGGTCGGTGCTGGTCGCTTGAACAAGCTGCTCTTCACGAATGAGAAGAATTTCACCGTCGAGTCATTCCATAATCACCAGAATCGACGTCAGATACTTAAAAAAGGTCATCAGAAGACTGCGGCAGGAGAAACCATCGGCCGCAGTCATTTCTCGTCCTCTGTGATGGTGTGGGGAGGAATATGTGCCACTGGAAAGACGCCGCTTGTCTTTATCCAAAGAAATGTCAAAATCAATGCCGCCAGGTACCAGCAACTGATCCTTCGCGACGTACTTGAGCCGTGGATGACTCAGTACTTCAGCCTGGATGAATTTACATTTCAGCAAGACTGGGCTCCGGCACATTCTGCCAAATCCGCAATTGCCGTCTGCGAAGAGCTGTTTCCGGGCTTTCGGGGCAAGGACATTTGGCCGACAAATTCGCCGGATATCAATCCAATGGATTATTCAGTGTGGTCCATCCTAGAGCAAAAAGTTTTGGCTGCACGATACGCTAATGTAGAAGCTTTCGAAACAGCTTTGACGCGAGCCTGGTATGAAATTACGAAGGAACATTGTGCGACCATCGTCGGCAATTTTCCAAAGAGACTACGTAAATGTATTGAGGCTCCTGGAGGTAATTTTGAGCATTTGTTGTAAAAGTTTCTGTTCTAATTTACTGTTATTGAATGAATAAAAGTTATTATTCGTTCAGTTGTGTAGATTCATTTGTTTATGCAGCAATTTTACACTGGTGAAATATTTAAAAATATTTCCCGAACTTTTCAGCCACCCTGTATAATATATGAATTTATAAAAGTCTAAAATGCAAATATCGCTTATTACGTAGAGAGTTGGATATATAAAATAACTCAGTATGAACATGTATCATATATCATACCTATCTCGTCTTTAATTGGTCTTTAATTACAGTCATATATAAATCTGTTATCCATAATCTCTGACAACCTACTACATATACGTTGTATGCATACAGTTAGAACAGAAATGAAGAGCGCAAAACCAAAAAGAAAAATTAAAACAAAATTTTTATTAAAAAAAAAAGGATCTAATAAATTATACAAAGGCTTTGAGTGACAGAGTACTATAAATTTCTCCTGATTATTAATATTATTATTATTTCTCTGGCTATAGAGAAGCATCTTTTATTTACAAAACGGAAAGCTGCAACTGCTGAAGACTTAAACTGCAAACAGAATTTTTGAAATAATAGTCTTTTATTATTTTTTTCCCCTTAAATTCATTTTATTTAGCATTATGTGCGTTCTTCACAGCCTATTTGATTTTGCTCTTAGTTCAGGTTTAACCCGTTAACGCCCGAATTAATTTTGCAAAATATTATTAGTTGATTATTTCACTTCTAAATTAATATAGACAACTGACAGTAAAATATATTAACTTAAACAATTCTTCTGATATTTTTAATTTTAAAGCCTATCCTCATTTATTGACGTTTAGTGTTCTAGCGAGAAAACTTCGAGATAGAAAAACTTTGAGATAACAGATTAATTTCTTATTATATGTTGACAAAGATCTCGAAAGTAAAGTATTATAATGTATATTATTATTCAACTTGATTTAAGTTAGTATACCTGTGCAAAAAGCAAATATATGCGCGACGAATGAAAAATCATAAAATGACTATCCAAATTATGAAATGATAATGAATAGTATGCACATAAAACTTTCAGGGATCATTTAGAGTGACGCTATAAACTGTCACTAAAAAGCAGAAATCATTCTAAGAAACCACAAAAAATATACGTGCCATTTTATTAGCTGTCCTCAAATGAGGACACTGGGAGGTAACGGGTTAATAAAATGATTCAATTTAAACACGTTTTTTGACTGGTGAGTCCCAGGACCGTCGCCAGTTGCCCGTAGTATAGCAGTAGTGCAACGCAAAACCCACTCAATTTCAACCTCAACTTTTTGTAGCTGATCCCTTTGCAACTTTCTTACTGTTATGATGTCCCCATATCGTGAAAACTAGAAATATAGTTCCTACTACAGATTAATCCTCTTGTAGTGTCATATTACTTGTACATTAAATGCCTTATAAAGAAAAAAATAAGTTAAAACTGTTGCTAATAAAAACCAATTTCCTGGTTTCAAGTAGGACTTACAAGGAAACATTCAAAAGGTGTCGTCATCAAAAAATATTGAAAAAAATATATTCTACTTTTCATAAAACACCAGAAAGGGAAAAAAATATCGGCTGAAATGAAATACAGTGACTACAAAAAATTATCATTTTAATCGCAAAATTAAGCATTTTTGGCGATTTAGTGCTGTTAGGCGATGAGTTCTCTAGCACTGACAAGGGAAGTATGAATCAGTAAATTGCTATTGAAACCAAACCAAGCTTAAATAATAGAGCATGTTCGAAAACATTGGGTACCGTACAAATTTGCTGCAACAACTCCCATTGGGGTGAGATATGCCCTCTATTAGTTTTAGTTATTTCTATAAAAGCCAACAAAACACGCACCATAGTGTGAACGGATGGTGCAGTGCTAGCGTACTTGACTTCGGATACGGAGGTCGTGGAATCAAGTCCCCGCAAGAGCGTTTTGTATTTTATTTTTTATTTCAACTGAAATATTTATTTTTGACATTTTTAATTAAATTAAATCATTATTTTAAGAGAAAATATTAATTATATTAAAACAAGTTTTTTTTTTTTTTTTTATCAGCGCGGACAATTTAATATTTTTTTTATTTTTAACCAATTTATTTATTTATTTATTTATTAAATTTAAAGAAATTAATAATTTAACGCGAAATACTTTTATATTATATTTAGGTAAGATTTTGTTGATGATTACATTCAGATAAAATTTTGTTAATGATTTTTTTATATAAATTATTAATTACTATTTTTTAACGACGACATTAATAGCAAGAGTTAATCGCCTGCTCTCAATTGTATTATTTATTCAGGCAATTTTTTGAATGAAAAATCCTGAATGATGAACAGCTGTTGCTTAACTATTCGGCGTCACATTTAACTTTTATTTCAAATGTTTCATTAAACAACTGTCAAATTTCGTGGTGTCGGAAGAACTGACAATAATATTGAAGACAATGACAAATTTTTTCAAAATGATTTTACTAATTTATAATTAATTTATATCTAAAAATATTCAAAATCTGGATAAATATGAATTTTACAAATCAAGTAATCTCGACGAAAAGCCAAATATTTGACAAAATGTTCGTAATGAACAATAACTGACGGTGAACAAAATTGAAATTCAAATATTTGTGATCAGTCTTTTTATATTTCTTGTTCTAATTGTGAAAAATACTTATGCTTTCATGATTTTTCTACTTTTAATCATAATTGTTATAAATTATAAACTATATTCGTAGCCTTAAACATGGTTTTCTTTTTTATAAATAAAAATAAATAAATAAATGTATTTCTTAAATTCATTGTCAATATTTTATTAATTGGAATGCTCAAAAAAAAAAAAAAAAAAAAAAAAAAAATCTTCTTAATGTAATAAATATTTTCTTTTAAATAAAAAATTTAATTAAAAACGTATAGAAAGAAAATTACAAAACGCCCTTGCTGGACTCGATCCCAGGACCTCCGTATCCGTAGTCAAGCATGCTAGCACTGCACCATCCGTTCACACTACGATGTCTGTTTTGTTAGCTTTTATAGAAATAACTTAAACTAATAGGGGGCATATTTCGCCCCCATGGGGGTTGTTACAGCAAATTTGTATTGTACCTTATGTTTTCGACCATGCTCTTTAATATAAGCTTGGTTTGGTTTCAATAGCAATTTTACTCATTCATACTTCCCTTGTGAGATTACCATGTACGAACAGAACCGTGTTTTGCTTCTTCGCCAAGTACTCAAAATCAATCGCCTAACAGTGTAAAATCGCCAAATATGCTTAATTTTGATAATTTTTTGTGGTCGCTGTAATTCATTTCAGCCGATAATTTTTTCACTTTCTGGTGTTTTATGAAGAGTAGAATCACATATATATATTTTTTTTCAATATTTTCTTAAGACGACACCTTTTGAATGTTTTTTTGGTAGATATTTCCGTCTGGCAAGATAAATCTGGTGATATCGTATCGTATCACACTACAATAAGATTTTGCCGATATGAATAGCGTTTTTTGGTCAGTTGATGTTTATTTATTGCAGTCATTACATCACTATCTATACTAGTGGATCTGCAGATCAGGAGCCTCAACGTCCTATTTACATCAGACATTATTCAATAGGTCATTTTTATTTATTCCTTATTATATAATCGTATATATTGATTCTATCGACTTGTTACCATAATCAGATACATTCTTGAGGGGGGCTGCCGCCCCCCTCAACCCCTCGCTGTATCTCTATTTGTATATCCTATAAAGTGTTACAGAATTGTAAATAATCGCATTTATTTTTGTATAAATTCTTTCAAAAGGTTTAGTAAAGTTAATAAAATGCTAATTTTGTGCATTTCTAGTCGTTTTAGCGTAAAATCGCCTAATTTTCCCTTAAAAACACTTAAAAAAGCTACTATAGGGGAAGAAATAGATTTGGCGCCAAATTTGGCGACTATTTCCCTCCTTGGCTATTTTTTGGCGACCTTGGCGAGAAAATCCTTATTAGGGATATACCAAATATGGAAGCTCTAATCTCATTATGAGATACGAGAATTTTCCAGAACAGTCTGTGTTCGATAGAAAAGTATAAAAGGAGCATTTCTTCACCAAGGCGGTCAGTCTCAGATCTGTGTCAGTTTCGTCAAATGCTTGCTTTGCTTTGAGTCTCTTTGGATGAGACTTTCTTTATGTGTTATTGCTAAACAGTTTGTACTGTTGTTTTGCTGTTAACGGCTGTTGTTTAAGCTGTGTTTACTGGTTGATTTGAAGCTGATACTTGGTTTATAGACCTGTATTTTTCTGGAACTTTCTGTGAATACATCACTGAATTTTTGCAAGTTTCGCCTTTCATTCTCGGACAACTTACGGACCCCCAAGTACGCAACAATATGTATTCTTTTTTATAAATAACTAAATATAATATTGAATTCTCGGTAGTACAAATTATTGCGATGTCTTAAATAACTCATCTCATATAAAATTATATATACATTTGCATGGAGATAGATATAGAGCGCTTCTATAATTTTTATTTATATTAAATAATGTTATAGTGAATAGGTAAGATTTCACTTACCTGGATAAGCATACAGCACTGGTTCAGCATACATCAAAGTTGAATAATATCCAGTCGTTCTGGTGTTTCCACTCTAGATTGGATCTGTAAATAAAACTTTAAATTCCATAAAATTATTACTATGTGTTTAAATTTAGGCAATTAAATGGATGCCTTTTTCTTTATGTATTGGTTTAATTTCTTGATTAAATTTGTACACATTAAAATTAAAATATATATTAAGCATATTATAAGAGCGTTTTAACGCCCTGCTAGAGTCAAATAAAACTACATTACGTCTGCATTAGAAATTGAAAACGAGCGAGAGAGAGTTCTATAAAATGATGTGTAATCAGTTTTTGTTTTTCTTTTAACTAGGAGTGCCGCATATTTCTCTCTACGTCTACATTGAATGTTCTTTGGAATAAATAATAATCTTTAAAACTCTTCTTGACTAAAATGGTCTTGTATTATTTCCCTGAAATTCATAAATACCAAATTTCATAACTATCATTTTTCATAAAAAAAAAAAAAATAAATAAAAAAAATACATAGCATATCGGAAATATTTTGCGTAACCTTTAAACTAATTTCTAAGTCTATGCCCACAATTATCAACAGGAAAACATGCTTTTACTATTCTAATAAAATTGCATTATATTTGATGGAGTGTAACCATGTTAAAATAAACTTTTAAGAAATATTGACTATAGACCGTAATAGTACAAAATTATTTTATGTATCCCGGAAAAGTAGCCACAGTCACTATAAACGCCAATAATAAGAATAAATTTAATTAATTATAACTCATTAATTTTTCAAACTAATTTGACATCATTTGGATGATTATAGTATATACTCGGAATTATTTTGTGTGGTCTCATAAATTATTTAGACTATATATGTTTTCAAGAGTAAACATGATTTTAAGCATCTTTATAATGTATGTTAATTTTATTAAGTTCAATTCAGCATAAACGCATTAAAGAGCGCGCTTAAATAAAAGTTTGTCCATAGGCTCTAATGTTACGAAATTCTTTCTTGTGGCTCTGTAAACAAACCATAAACATTGTATACACCAGTAAAAACTATTCAGCTTACTTTGCGTTTAAAATTAATAATTGTTCCAAATTTAACATAGTTCGCATGACTACGTGACATTATCAGAACACTTTTGTAAGGTCCTGTACATTAAGTAGAAAGCTTAAGAGCACATATTTTCTTCAAACAACATGAGTTTAAGCATATTACTCACGTACGCTAGTTTCATTTTCTTCATTGCAAAGTAATGATATTAAAATGCGTTTAAAAGAAATTCACCCCTTATGCCGTAATGTTAAGAATTATGGCGTGTCCCTATACACATTTTTTAACCAATATAGCAATAAAAATTATACAGCTACTTACGTTTATGCAAAGCTGGAACGTGTGCGCCAATTTGCAAGTCAATCGAAGGACTTTTGCGGCTGCTATTGCGGTACATACAAATTCTTCCCATAGACCGTAATGATAAAAAAAAAAAAAAGTTGCATTCGGGAGTGCCGACAGAAGTGAAAACGTGAACAATTACGTGTGTATTTCTTGAATCGTCAGGAAATATTTTATTGTGTAGTAAATACTTTTAAATGAAGTGTTTTTTTATTCATTAATATAAACTACTACTACAAAAATTATATTACAATTTTATTTAATGCGCTAACTGCAATAGAGACAGTGTCCGGAGATGAGAGAAGTCGTGTAGAGCCGCACCAGATTGGAAAAACGTGAGAAAAATGGCGGCTTTGGCCTTTCGCACTGTTTTGTGAGGTCTAACTGGAATAGAGACAGTGTCCGGAGATGAGAGAATTCGTGTAGAGCCGCACCAGATTGTTAAAACGTGAGAAAAATGGCGGCTTTGGCCTTTCTCACGGTTTTGTGAGGCCTAACTGCAACGTTTCCGGCTGAAATCTTTAAGAGACAGTGGCCAGAGATGACAGAAGTCGTGTAAAGCCGCACCAGATTGCAAAAACGTGAGAAAAATGGCCGCTTTTGTCTTTCTCATGGTTCTGTGAAGTCTAACTGCAACGTTTCTGGCTGCAATCTTTAAGAGACTGTGTCCGGAGATGAGAGAAGTCGTGTAGAGCCGCACCCGATTGTAAAAACGTGAGAAAAATGGCGGCTTTGGCATTTCTCACGGTTTTATGAGGTCTAACTGGAATAGAGACAGTGTCCGGAAATGAGAGAAGTCGTGTAGAGCCGCACCAGATTGTAAAAACGTGAGAGAAATGGCGGCTTTGGCCTTTATCACGGTTTTGTGAGGTCTAACTGGAACGTTTTCGGCTGCAATCTTTAAGAGGCAGTGTCCAGAAATGAGAGAAGTCGTGTAGAGCCGCACCAGATTTTAAAAACGTGAGAAAAATGGCGGCTTTGGTCTTTCTCATGGTTCTGTGAAGTCTAACTGCAACGTTTCCGGCTGTGAAATCTTTAAGAGACTGTGTCCGGTGGTGAGAGAAGTCGTGTAGAGCCGCACCAGATTGTAAAAACGTGAGAAAAATTGCGGCTTTGGCCTTTCTCACGGTTTTGTGAGGTCTAACTGCAAAGTTTCCGGCTGAAATCTTTTAGAGACAGTGGCCGGAGATGAGAGAAGTCGTGTAAATCCGCACCAGATTTTAAAAACGTGAGAAAAATGGCGGCTTTTGTCTTTCTCATGGTTCTGTGAAGTCTATCTGCAACGTTTCTGGCTGCAATCTTTAAGAGACTATGTCCGGAGACGAGTGAAGTCGTGTAGAGCCGCACCCGATTGTAAAAACGTGAGAAAAATGGCGGCTTTGGCATTTCTCACGGTTTTATGAGGTCTAACTGAAATAGAGACAGTGTCCGGAAATGAGAGAAGTCGTGTAGAGCCGCACCAGATTGTAAAAACGTGAGAGAAATGGCGGCTTTGGCCTTTATCACGGTTTTGTGAGGTCTAACTGGAACGTTTTCGGCTGCAATCTTTAAGAGGCAGTGTCCAGAAATGAGAGAAGTCGTGTAGAGCCGCACCAGATTTTAAAAACGTGAGAAAAATGGCGGCTTTGGTCTTTCTCATGGTTCTGTGAAGTCTAACTGCAACGTTTCCGGCTGAAATCTTTAAGAGACTGTGTCCGGTGATGAGTGAAGTCGTGTAGAGCCGCACCCGTTTGTAAAAACGTGAGAAAAATGGCGGCTTTGGCCTTTCTCACTGTTTTGTGTGGTCTAACTGCAATAGAGACAGTGTCCGGAGATGAGAGAAGTCGTGTAGAGCCGCACCAGATTGTAAAAACGTGAGAAAAATGGCAGCTTTGGGCTTTCTCACGGTTTTGTGAGGTCTAACTGCAATAGAGACAGTGCTCGGAGATGAGAGAAGTCGTGTAGAGCCGCACCAGATTTTAAAACAATATATACTATAAAATTACTAACACTTCACATTAGCAAGTTAATTGTATGGTACATTATTTGTATCATACAAGGATGGAAAGCGTTTACTGACGATGAAGCGAATTCAATGATTTTTTTTCACCCAAAAGTTTTCACTTCAAATGGAAAGCGTTAGCTGACGATGACGGGAGTTTAAAGATTTTTGTTCACCCAAAAGTGCTCAACGCGCCTAAAGAAGTTTTCACTTCAAAAAACTTTGGCGTGTCCCTGTACACGAACTACATATGGAATGCGCACCCAAAACTATACAGCTAATTTCGTGGGGATTTTTTTAAGTTAAGAGAGTGATATTTGCGGCCGCTATCGCACGACAGACAGACAGACAGACGGACAGGTATACGAACTACAAATGGAATACATACCAAAAACAATACAGCTAATTTCATGGGGCTCATGAACATGTGTACCAAATTTCAAGTCAATAGCACTATTTTTGCGGCCGCTACCGCGATACATACAAATTCCTCCCATATGCCGTAATGATAAGAAAAACTCTGACGTGTCCCTGTATACGAACTACAAATGGAATACATACCAAATACTATACAGCTGATTTCGTGGGGCTCATGAACATGTGTACCAAATTTCAAGTCAATAGCGCTATTTTTGCGGCCGCTACCGCGATACATACAAATTCCTCCCATAGGCCGTAATGATAAGAAAAACTTTGGCGTGTCCCTGTATACGAACTACAAATGGAATACATACCAAAAACTATACAGCTCATTTCGTGGTACTCATGAACATGTGTACCAAATTTCAAGTCAATAGCGCTATTTTTGTGGTCGCTATCGCGCGACAGACAGACAGACACACAGACACAGCCCAAAACCGTTTTGAGTCTCAACAGAGGGCCTCCACTGACGTTTCGGCAATAAATAAAGCAATAAGTTTGTCGGCGGAACACATCCGGGTAAACCACTCCTATTTTTGATTGGTATAGATTTAATTACTTTGGTGATGAAAGTTGGCCATTTTTTTAGTAAAAGCTGATGAATTATTTAAAAAGATACTGCATAGATGTTATGCTTTTTTAAGAGAGCTCTAAAAACTGTTCATTTTTTGTAGGGACACTATATACATCAAGTTATTAGATTTAAAGATATTACTTTGAAAAGTTTCACAAAGTGATATCAACACAAAGTGAGCTTTTGATGAAGGTCAGTCAATTTGTTTAGTAAAAACTGAAATTACTGCATAAATGTTATACTATTTTAAAAGTATAACATCTATGTTATACTTTTCTAACGTAGTACATATCTAAACTAACTAATATAACTAAAATAAAACATATCTAAAAACTGTTCTTTTTTTGTGAGGACATTATATACATCGAATTATTAGATTTAAAGATATTACGTTGCAAAGTTTCACAACGCGATACCATTCGATTGCTATTATTAAACCAATACTTTTTTCTATAGAATATAGAAGAAAGTAAAATATTTTTTATAGATTGCAGTTTTTATTTTATTTATTTATTTATTTTTCAGCAGAATTCTCATAAAGTTTCTTTTTCATGCTTAAAACTAGCATGTTGTAGCCATCACAAAACTTTCTTCTATACTTTCCTATACAAATTCACGCAGTACAGATTATTTATTTTTATTACTTTCAATTACCCGACTACCGTAGGTAATGGAAGTACTTGTATTCGGTGCAAAAATTTTATATCGAGTTTTCACCTGATTTACACGTTTTAAGGTCTCCTGAGTCCAAAAGAGTATTTTTTGGCAATTGATCAGTGAGTGTGTATGTATGTGTATGTACACTGGTTCTCATAATTATAAGGACACTCGTTTTTCTATATTAACTAAACACTGAACACTATTATTTAAACAAATATATTTTTATTAATTTGAATTTCATTAATATACAATATTTAAAAAGTTTTATCGTTTTTCTATCTTAAAAAACTTTAAATACGGTAAAAAAAAAAAAAAAAAAAAAAAAAAAATAATAATAATAATAATAATAATAATAATAATTTTTCAGGTGTTCACAATTATAAGACAGCTCGAATCTTAGTATTTTTTTTTTTTTTTTAGTTATTCCTTAAATTAATATTTTATGGGGTCTCTTTTTAGGGTGAAACAGTCAGGCATTCTCTGTGGCATATATATATATATATTAATATTCAGTTTCAATACCATTTCATACAGCATAGATGATAGTCTGAATACATTTAAACTATTTAAAATTGCTTTCCACTTGCATGCACTTTTCTAATATGATAAGTTAAGGTTTTTTCAACTTTTAGGCCACAGAAAAGGCAATAATACAGAAGTTTCTTTCTTGAAACTATTTCCTATTGCTCTAGAAGTAGAGTAAAAATGTAAGTATTGTTGAAAAAAAATTATTAACAACCCCCCTCCCCCTCTCTAAAATCTAACAAAAATCTGAGAATTCCACGTTTAAAATTTGCGGATATTCTTTTGATGTTCGTAATAATAGAAAAAATTACTAAATTCATTCTGTCTTCGGTAGAAACAGCTCCCCAGAGCACCATAGATCCACCTTTAAAATGCCCGATTCATATATCTGCCTTTAAAGAATCTGCTCTGTCTTTCGCTATCTTCAGATCGTGCCAGTAACTTTTAAAACCATTTGGTTAATCAATAATAAAATGTTTTTCATCCAAAAATGCAACATTTTACCATTTAATATTGTCTTTATTCAACTTAAACACAGACGTTCTTTCCCCCCATTGAATGCTTATTGATTACTACAAGTTTTTTATTCATTTCAACATATTATTCATTATTTTAAACATGCATAAATGTGGACCCCAACCTTTTGTTAAAAATTACGAGCAAATTCAGCAGCAGTCATTATGAGTAGAACAGTAAGAGCAATTATGAGTTTTCGATCTCTGTAAAACAACTATGATTTTGCATCAGATCTCTCTCCTATCGAACCAGCAGTTCAACGTTTAATCACATTTCCTTCAGCAATTTTAGATCTTCGAATTTCATTAGAAATTCGGCGGATTGAAATTATCCTTCCACTTAAAAAACACATTTATCATACTTCACTACATGAACATTCTTTTTATTCGAGGAATTATCAGTAATGTCCATCCAAGAAAAATTGAAGGCTTATATATGAATTAATCTAGCCCAGAAGTTAACAAATTTGCATGTCAACTGTAATTTATCCGCTAGTAAGTTAAATAAAACGAAAAAATCTTGATTGTCCCTATAATTATGAACATCTAAAAACGTGGAGAAAAAAATATTTTGCATTATTTTTTATTAATTTTGTTTCATATTAAAAAAATTATAGCAGTTTTGGTTTTTAGAATATTAGATTTATTAAGTGCATTTAGTATAATCTTCTTCACAATTATTTTTACATTAGTTATTTCAATACATAAAGTATCCTTATAAATATGAGAAGGAGTGTACGTGGGGAATCTTCTGGCTATCATATCTCCGAAACTAATAAAGATAGAACGAGGGAACTTCAGAATTGAGACAGGTCTGATGTACAGATGAATTTTCCAAATTTTAGTGGAAATTGGAAAAACGGACGTGGGACCGTAAGTCCATATCTCAAAAATGGCTCTAACGATTTTCTTCAAAGTTGCTATATAAACACTCTATTAAAAGTCCTCTCAAATCATATAGTTGATTAGTTCAGGAATATTGATAGGTGTTCTGTATAAATAGCGCAATTTCAGGTCTCGCATTCCTTTTCTTTAAAAACAGCTGTAAGGATTTTTTTTCACATTCGCCATATTAACTCCCTTTTAAATATCTTTTTGTATCTCCTTATATTATTAAAATATGTACGTGTGTGTGTGTGTGTGTGTCTGTCTGTCTGTGAGAAACGGCTTGAAACAGCAAAAACTCCGCCGCTAACGGTCGCACGGACTTCGAACAGGTACCGTCGAACAGAGAATTTATCGCAGATCTGGGTTATCTAATTTGCTCCAGGGGTGGCCAACCCGCGGCCCGCCGTGTAGTCTCGTGCGGCCCGCGAGGAGTCGACCGATATTTAAATTTTGGCAGATTTGGTTAAAAGTTTAAAAATTAATAAATCCTTTCTCACTTTTCGAAGTAAAAATACCTTTCAACGGTCATTTCTAAATCAGACTGCTGTAATGAAATTGTTATTAGATCCAGTATTTGTTTTTTTTTTTATTATACTACTTAATGTATAGTCATAAATTTTTCCCGATTATTCTGTTAATTTATGAATGAAAAAAAAAATGTATTCAGCTCCGAATCTTCACACTGCCCTCCCCTCGAAAAAAATATGTACTTTCATTGCCATAAAAATTTGCGCACCAAGAAAAAGTTGTCAGAATGAAACAAAATTTTACATACGCAAGTGCAATGTTGATATAAGTAAATGATTACAAATTCAAAGCGAAATGACCATTTATTACGGGAAAAATTACCAAAGAATGGAGGTTTTAGTACCTTGTTGGGCCACTTCTAGCTTGAATGTACGATGCGATACGGGCAAGCATTGTGACATACAAGTCCCGTGTGATGTCCTCCGGCATCTCGTTCCACATTTGTTGTAAACGCGCCTCTAATTCGTCCAAACTTGTAGGCTGACCAACTTGCCGTCTCAAATGATCCCAGATATGCTCAATTGGTGACAAATCTGATATCGTGCAGGCCAGGGAAGGATGGTATTGTGACAGAAGCAGTCCTGCGACACCCTTGCTGTGTGTGGCAGAGCATTGTCTTGTTGAAAAATGGATCCTGGGAGCCCTGTCGTAAGTGACATCCCCTATGGCTGAAGGATGTTACGAGCGTACCGCTTGTCTATCATGGTGCCGTTGATCAATATTAGGGATGACCGTGTATCGTATGCAATGCCGTCCCATACCAATATCATCACATCAGCTGTAGGTGAGGTGTGCAGCTGTAAAGCAAAGGCAGGATTGAGGCGTTTACCATGATGCCTTCACACACGTGCATATTTGTCATCACTGCCCAAATTAAATCTGGATTCATCGCTGAAGACGACCTGGTTATATTCGTTTGCAATCCAATCCCGCCGAGCGCGACACCACTCCAAACGGAGGATAAAGGGGTATTATTGACAACATATGTAATGGGAGTCGCGATAGTCAATGCCTTTCAGCCAGGGACCTTGCGATGGTACGTACAGACACAGGGACAGATCATATAGGAATAGGTGTTGCATATGTCCGGATATCGGACAACGAGACAGCTGGCGCTATGAGTATGTTTTGTATGATATGACGGTTTTTTCGATTATTGATCTGTCGAGCGCATCCTGAGCCTAGTCGCCGTGTAAGCGACCTCTCTTTTGTCCATTGGTCACAACACCTCCTCACAGTTAAATCAGAATGGCCTAGGCGGCTGGCTACTCACCAAGCTGATCACCCGTATTCCATCACACCGTTGATTCTTCCCCTCTCGGACTCTGACAGCTGTTTGTATTGTCTTTGATGGCGGAGTAATGGCATCTCCATTTAAGAAGCTTCCCTCTGCAACAGATTATGCACATCAAGCAAGCTCTGCCTACCTGTTTTATACTCCAAGAAAAACGAAGTTCAACGCCGTCTGGTGGCATTACGCAATTCGCAATCACGCTGCATTTCTAATCATCTGCATATCTGCCTGGCACTTACCTTCATGCTAAATTTCGTTATGGTCCAATAATTATTTCTTGGTGCGCAAATTTTTAAGGCAATGAGTGTACATTTTTAATAAAAAAGCACCCCAAAACTGGCGTTGTAAAAAATATTACTTGCGTTGCCGCTTTGACTGCAGCACTCGTGCTTACTTTATTCGCCTGATGAAGGGTCGTGTGTTTTTTCGACCCGAAACAATTGTTGCGAGTTTATTGCATTTTATGGTGTTTATTCAAAGTTTGTATGTAATAAATGAGTGTACATACATGATTCATACACTTACGAACATATAAACACATACACATATATACATACGGTGCGGCCCACCTGAATAAAAAAGATTTTCAATGCGGCCCACCTAGTGCTTTGGGTTGCACAGGCCTGTGCTAAACGATGCGACCCTAATTAGCGGAGATATTAATTAAAATGTCGACCATTGTCTAACGAAAAAACGATTCAAAATGGCACGCGACCGCCATTTTCGACCAGGACCGCTTACCTCGAAAGAAGAACTACAAAGAGGAAATTTCGTGGGTTTTTGTAAAGCGATCCTGTTCCAACGGTTCGAGATATCGAAATACGCCTCAAACAGCAGAAAGAGCATTTATTACCGATTCTTACGGTACAATTTTCTTTAAAAAATACGGATTTTTTGTATTTAAAAAAAAAGTTTTACAAAGGGTCGAAAATTTCTCTTTTTCGCGGTCGTCTTTTTTGAAACGCCCTGTGCGACCGAGTAATCCTTTCATTTCTTAACAGCTGGTATATAAAGAAAGGCCATTTAATCTTCTTTCGATCCATATAAACATTTTTACAAAATACGGACTAGCGATCCATATTTTTAGATTTTACGAAACATCGATTTTTTCGCAAAACATTTTATAACTTAAAAGCGTTTAGAGATAAATCATTTCTTTTTTTTTTTTTTTTTTTTTTTTTTTTGTATATAGATCTCGCTTTCATAATTTAATTCTCAAAAGATTGAGAGAAAATTTCAAAAACTGAATGAGTTATAATTTTTTTAATTTTAGCCATTGAAGCATTCATTTGAATAAGACGACCTTCATTGCATCAGATCGTAAAATGTGTTCGTTGGCGTTTCCACGGCAACCATTTCATGGAAAAGGACGATGTCTGATGGAAAGCGAAAAAAAAAAAAAAAAAAAAAAAAAAACCTTGAACGGAAAGAGAAACATGAGCTGGTATTTAATGAGGTCACGTGTTTTGGAACTGCGATTAAAAATTGCAATTTTTAAAAGGCTTCAGTTTTTGAATGCCGCACACTAAACTTCGTATACAGACCTAACATCACAAGACAACCTTGCTGTTCAAATTTCATCGACTTTGCAAAAAATTTACGTTTTAATTGGAAATTAAATTTTATTCTAATACGCGTATTTCAATTTCTAATTACGATTAATTTATTTTTAATACATCATTCGAAAGATATTTTAAAGTTATTTTATATTATCGAAAGTTTTCACCAGATTTACACGTTTTGAGGTCTCCTGAATGAGTTTTCTTTTATGGCGCTGTAATATTTTCAAATTTCAATGTTTCAATTTCTAATTATGATTAAATTATTTTTAATGCATCATTCGAAAGATATTTTAAAGTTCTTTTAAATTATCGAAAATTTTCACCCGATTTATACGTTTTGAGGTGTCCTGAATCAATTTTCTTTTATGGCGCTGTAATATTTTCAAATTTCAATATTTCAATTTCTAATTATGATTAAAAAATTTTTAATACATCATTCGAAAGATATTTTAAAGTTCTTTTATATTATTCAAAGTTTTAACCAGATTTACACGTTTTGAGGTGTCCTGAAATCGTTTTCTTTTGTATCTCAGCTACTAATTAAAATAATTTCATAAGTAATACATCATTGGAAAGCTTTTTTTAATTGGAATCGAATAGTGGAATACAGAAATTTGTACCGCCAGATGGCGCTGTAATATTTTCAAATTTCAATATTTCAATTTCTAATTATGATTAAATTATTTTTAATACATCATTCGAAAGATATTTTAAAGTTCTTTTAAATTATCGAAAGTTTTCACCAGATTTACACGTTTTGAGGTCTCCTGATTACGTTTTCTTTTGCATCTCAGCCAAATGAGTTTGATCGTTCAAAATTGGTATACGTAGGTTAATTAAGAAGGCCTGAAAGGGTGGAGAAGAAATAGGCGTGCACCGCGCGCGTACCCCTTAACTTGTGCGTGCGCAGAGCGAACGGGACTGCGCTGCCGGTTCGATCCCAGGTCGCGCTCATCGCCCTAACCGGCACAGCGTTTTCCGTGGTTTCTTCCGAAACTCACGTAAATACGTGCTGGTTTTTTTTTTTTTTCTTTCTAAAATATCAGATTTAAATAAAAGTTTCGATTTTTTCAGAATAAGAACCGTTCGGAGTTTTCCGTGGTTTCTTACGAAACTCACGTAAATACGGGCTGGTTTTTTTTTTTTTTTTTTTCTTTCTTTCTAAAATATCAGATTTAAATAAAAGTTTCGATTTTATCAGAATAAGATTGATGAATCGCTCAAAAGGTGGCGCTGTGATCGGATTTTTTCTAAATTTTTAATATGGCAGTCGCTTAATTACAATTTTTAAGCTCAACCCAGTACGCAAATAAGTCATTGGGTTAAAAAAAAAAAAAAATAATAAACATATATAAGTAAAAATAACTAACAGGGAAAAGTAATCTTTTTTTCGGCTATTAAAACTCATCACATCTTTCTTTTTATTAATTAAATTGAGTTTTAAATTTTTATTTGGCTAACAAGAAAAACTATTTTTGCCGTAGATTACAACAGACTGATGTCTAATCTTCTCTAATCCAATAGTGGGAGGTTCCGGGTTCGATTCCAGGTCGCGCTCATCGCCCTAGCCTTTCGGAGTTTTCCGTGGTTTCTTCCGAAACACACGTAAATACGGGCTAGGACTCTCATCGCCCTAACCGTTCGGAGCTTTTCGAGGTTTCTTCCGAAACTCACGAAAATACGGGCTGTTTTATCTCAGCTACTAATTAAAATAATTTCATAAGTAGTACATCATTAGAAAGCTTTTTTGAATTGGAATCGAACAGTGGAATACAGAAATTTCTAACGCATGATGGCGCTGTAATATTTTCAAATTTCAATATTTCATTTTCTAATTAAAATTATTTTTTTTTTTAATACATCATTCGAAAGATATTTTAAAGTTATTTTATATTATCGAAAGTTTTCACCAGATTTACACGTTTTGAGGTCTCCTGAATCAGTTTTCTTTTATGGCGCTGTAATATTTTCAAATTTCAATATTTCAATTTCTAATTACGATTAATTTTTTTTTTTAATACATCATTCGAAAGATATTTTAAAGTTCTTTTATATTATCGAAAGTTTTAACCAGATTTACACGTTTGGAGGTTTCCTGAATTAGTTTTCTTTTGTATCTCAGCTACTAATTAAAATAATTTCATAAGTAATACATCATTAGAAAGCTTTTTTGATTTGGAATCGAACAGTGGAAAACAGAAATTTCTACCAACAGATGGCGCTGTAATATTTTAAAATTTCAATATTTCAATTTCTAATTATGATTAAATTATTTTTAATACATCATTCGAAAGATATTTTAGAGTTCTTTTATATTATCGAAAATTTTTACCAGATTTACACGTTTTGAGATGTCCTGATTACGTTTTCTTTTGCATCTCAGCCAATTGAGTTAGATCGTTCAAAATTGGTATACGTAGGTTAATTAAGAGGGCATGAAAGGGCGGGGGAAGAAATAGGCGTGCACCGCGCGCGTATCCCCTAACTTGTGCGCGCGCAGAACGCACGGGACTGCGTTGCCGAAGGCAGTGGGGACCCGGTCCGAATTTGTACCCGATGAGAAATGATTTTTTAATTTTTCTTAAGAATAAAATTTTGACTTGAGAAGGAATATGTGCGCGCAGCGCACGTATACCTCCACACGTGCTCGCGCAGCGCGCATGGGTCTTCGATGCCGGAGGCAGTGGGGACCCGGTGGTAGTTTTTACCCGATCAGAATGTTTTTTTTCAGGCACGAAGGGTCAGGGAAGGAATACGCGCGCGCAGCGCGTGTATCCCTTAAATTGTGCGCGCGCAGCGCTCACGGGACAGCGCTGCCGAAGGCAGCGGGGACCTGGGCCGACTTTTTACCCAATCATAAATGATTTTTTTTTTTTTTCAATTTCTTTTCTTAAGACTAAAAGTTACTGTTAGCGATTCATTTGAAAATACTGACCCGCTAGCGGAAGAAGCTCGCTAGTGTAATTATTATTTTCCGATCAATAACTGAGTGTACAAAGTTTTGGTAAAAGTTGGTATCTCAAAAATGGCTCTAACGATTTTCTTGAAAATTGTTACATAGATTCATTTTAGATATCCTTTCTCATGTATTACATGGTTATTACAGGAAAATTAACAGTCATCCTGCTTAGGTAGGTCAGTTTTATATCTTGGAAATTTATGTTTCAAAAAATAACTCTACCATTTTTTTCTCCTTGTTTTTTAACTCGCTATGTAAACTTTGTTTTAAATGTCTTTACAAGTTTATTAAGTTTCTTTTACCGGAAATATTTTAGGTTTCTACTTCGTTACGTTAATTTTTCGTCTTCGGATCACATCTCCAAAAATTGCATATAATACGTGTAATATCGGGTAATGGAAGTCATGTAGTTGTTTAAAACCAGATTTTTTTTTCCCAGTATGAATGCAGACTATTTTCATCTCTGAGAGGTACTATTACACGAAATAGCCTGTCCAACGGAAACGAATTTGTACCGTGCATCCTTCCCGTTCTCGGGAAAATTTGTAGCATAGCAGCGTCACCTATCAGCCAATATGTACCCAAATTGAATCAGCATGATGTCACATAATGGCCTTTTTACATATCAAGTTTTGTCCAATTGTACGCAATAGAACCTGAGCTATACTCTGCACTTAAACTGCGGAAATCGCTGTATAGCAGCGCCATCTATTGAGAGATTAGCACCAATTGTTAATGAACGTTAATATATGTCAAGATGCAATTACATAAAAATTTATATGCAATTTTGAGCAGTAGTTTTTGAGATATATTCTTCCTGAAATTGCTGATATCGCTGTATAGCAGCGCCACCTGTTGAGCGATACGTACCAAAAGTTGATAGTCACTAATTTATGTTAATGTGCAACTACATGTAAATTTATATGTAATTCTGAGAAACAGTTGGAACAAAATTTTTGTCACGTACACACAGACCTGCGCCATGAAATAATTTGTACCATGAAAAAATGCAGAATTATATAATCATAAAAACACTTCAATATCAATAAATCTGTAATTCAAGTTTTCTATTTCAGTCACAAAGTTTACGCAGGTTGGGAGAGCTTATGTTCTTTATTAGAAATTAAACACACAATAAATGACTATTTGCAGTATACTTTGAAGAATTCACAATTATAAATTAATTCAGTAATTATTCAGGATAACATTGTTTCTCCATAAAAGGAGCCAAGAATCAAGATATGTAAATAATAACTTTTCATGTTCAAGAGAAAAGAAAAATACTTCCTGTTTTAGACAGGCCGAAAACTAAACTAAACATAAAAAAAATAACATTCTCAAAAAGAGAAAAATCACCTCTCATTTGGCAAAGAGCCAACTACGAGTCGGGGGGCTGGCGAAACGAAACCAAAAGCTACGTTCAAACATGCTCCGCCCCCATGAACGAAGGTTCATAAAAATATTCTACAAGTACAATAACAACATTAGTGTTGTTACAGGTTTTCATTTTCTTGGTCTTCAACTGCAAATAGATAAGAAAAAAAGAGATTAATATACATAATGAAACATTGTAACTAGATGATTAACATAAATGGATTAAAAACAGGAACATAAAAAAAAATAATAATAAATAAAATAAAATAAAATAAAAATAAAATAAAAAGTTCAAAGTTCAAAATGGCAGAGGAGATAGTTTGGCGATCGGACGCTTCAACTCTCCATAAATAGTTTTCAGTAGAACTACACGAATCTTGCCATCTGCTCCAGGAAATAATTTGATTATGCGTCCCAGTTTCCACTTCAAAGGGGGCTGATTATCATCTTTTATTAAAACCAAATCGTCTTTCTTGAAATTTGGTTTATTTATTAACCATTTTGATCGCCTTTGCAAGTCTGATATGTAATCTGAAGACCATCTGTTCCAGAAACTTTGAAAAATTTTTTGTAGAAGTTTCCATCTTTCTAGCGGGGTTAGGTTAACTGAAGAATAGTCAGGTTCTGGTATTGAAGTCAAGGCAGTGCCTATGATAAAATGTCCTGGAGTTAGAGCATTTAAGTCACTTGGATCATTCGAGAGCGCAACAAGAGGTCTGGAGTTCAAGCACGATTCAATTTGAGTAATTAAAGTAAGGAACTGTTCATAAGTTAATATTTGTTCGCCAATAGTTCTTTTTAAATGACCCTTCATCTGTTTTATTCCAGCCTCCCAAAGTCCTCCAAAATGGGGGGCCGATGGGGGATTGAAATTCCATTTGATTGTTTCTTCGGACAAATATCTGTGGATCTTTTCGTCAGAAGAGGACATCATTTTTTTCATTTCGTTGTCGGCACCTACAAAGTTCGTTCCTCTGTCTGAAAACAATTCTTCAGGTTTTCCTCGTCGAGCAACAAACCTCTTCAAGGATGCGAGGAATGTTTCAGAGGTGAGATCACTGAGTATTTCCAAATGAATTGCTTTTGTGGAAAAACAGATATATAAACAAATATAACTTTTATAAGATCTAACACCTCGGCCTTTACGAGGTTTGATGAGAAAGGGGCCTGCAAGATCAACCCCGACTTTCGAAAACACTCGCGATGGCACTACACGAGCAGCTGGAAGATCACCCATCAGTTGAGAGGCTAAGTTCGATGTGGTTCTAAAACACTTCATACAGTTCCGCAGATTCCTTTTCACGGCGTCTCTTGCATTAATTATCCAATATTGTTGTCGCAGGACTGAAATTGTTAACTGAGTTTCACTGTGAAGATGTTTTTCATGAAAGTACTTTATAATTAAATCTGTAATGTGATGCGTTTTAGGAAGTATCATTTGGTGTTTTTGACTCTCAGGCAGGTTTGCGTGTCTTAATCTTCCACCAACACGAAGAATTTCATTTTTGTCCAGAAAAGGGTTTAAAGAAAGGAGTTTGTTACTAGCATTCAGGTTTCTTCCAGATTTTAAAGTCTTTATTTCCTCTCCAAATTCATGTCTTTGAACCAACTTCACAATAATTTTAGTTGCCTCATCAAGTTCTTGTATAGTTAAAAAGCCAGTATTTCGCTCAGATCGACATTTAGTATTTTTTATAAATCTAAGACACCAGGCTGTAACACGTCTTAATTTAGACCAAGATGAAAACTTATATAATAATTCAAATTCATTATTGCCATGAGTTAAAGAGCAAACAGAAGTTTTCCGTTGTTCTCTCAAAATCTCTTCTTCAGGTATTTTGACTTCATTTTCCGGTAGTGGTGTCGGTAAGTGCTCTTCTTTCAACCAGATTGGTCCCTTTAACCATTCTTCATTCTTCAACAATTCAGTTGCTGTGCAACCACGAGATAGCACATCAGCGGGATTTTTAACCCCTGGACAAAATCTCCACTGAGATGGGGCTACTAATCGTTGAATTTCACGCACTCTGTTCTCTACAAAGGGCTTCCAGTTACTAGCACTTCCTTTGACCCAATAAAGGGTAATTTGGGAATCACAGAAGCATAGTATGTTTTTGACGGGAACTGAAAATAGCTGCCCAAGATAATGAGCTAATCGAGCAGCTGTTAAGGCTCCCATCAATTCAAGTCGAGGCAAAGTAAGTTTTTTGAGAGGAGCTACTCTTGTCTTTGACATAATAAATGAAGTTTCACGGGAACAAGGATCACGAAAATAAGCTACTGTACCATATCCCTTCAAACTGGCATCGCAGAAAACACAAATTTGAATAGTTTCAGGAGTTAATTTTTCAAAATTCGTAAAATATTTTCTAGGCACTTCAAAATTTTCTAAATCCTGTATTTCACGATGCCATTTCTTAAATTTTTGTGTTAAAGCATCAGGTAAAGCAGAATCCCAATCAACACCCTGCTCCCATAGTTCTTGCATTAGAAATTTAACTCTTATTATAAAAGGGGAAATAAACCGTACAGGGTCATACACCTTTGCTACAGTTTGTAAAACAATTCTCTTAGTGATAATTTCATTATCAAACCCTTCTAACAGAGATTGAATGTCTATTCTTAACGTGTCATTATTAGTTGACCACATTATTCCCAATACCTTAGAGATATTTCCCTCATTTATTTCTTCATCAACGTTTATTCCATGTTTTTCCCACAATTTGCTTAATTCGTAAGAATTACTTTTACATTTTCTTAATGTCATATTGGCATCTTTAAGTATTTTCACAGCACCAGACGATAAAATAAATGCTTCATTTACAGAATTAGCGCCATGAAAGAGATCATCAACATATAAGGAAGTATCAAGCATATTAACGACTTTCTCAAACAAGTTCTTATATCCTTTTATGTGATGTTTAATGGTAGCTGAGAGCAAAAAGGGTGATGTTGTAACACCAAAAGTTACACGAGTCATGCGGAAAACCTTTAATAGAGGATTTTTACTATTTATATCCTCAAACCATAGAAATCTCAAAAAGTTTCTATCATTTTCTGCAACCTGTATTTGCAGAAAAGCTTTTTCAATGTCACAAACAAAGGCAATTTTATGAAGGCGGAATTTTAAAATAATATCCAAAATATTAGGATTTAAATTGGGGCCTGCAAATAAACATTCATTTAAAGATTTTGCTTCCTTTTCTTTGGAAGAAGCATCAAACACTATTCTGACCTTTGTAGTGGACTTATCTGTTCTTATCACCGGTCTGTGGGGCATATAATATACACCAGTTTCATTTTTGTTTATTTCACACTCCTCTATTATACCCATTTTCTTTTGTTCCTCAAGAATTTTTTCATATTCATTTTTAAGCCATTCATTTTTAGACAGTTTTGTTCTCAAACCCCAAAGTCTATTTTTGGCTATTTCTATATTCGATTTTAATTCATTTTTATTTTCCTTCCACAAAAATTGAATTTCATATCTTCCCTTAACAAAATTTAAATTTTCATTAAAAGAATTAATAATTTCTATATCTCTCTGTGACATAGAATCATTCTTACTGTCACATATTCCAAGTGATTCTAAATCCCAAAAACGCTGCAAATCAAAACTGTCAAATTTATTTACAGATACAAAATGCGAATTAATTACTTCTGTACTATTATTATTCAATTTCCCCACTACAGTATATCCGAAAATAGTATTAGCAACATATAAATTATCATCGATTTCTTCAATGATACCTCTCTGTATTTTCCAAAAATAATCAGCTCCTAGCAAAATATTAATTTTGGAATCACTTAATGAATTGTCTGCCAATTTCCAGTTTTTATTTTTAATATAACTTTCAATTTCTGGTTCGCCCCTTGGGCTTTTCAAGGGAGTCGCGGTTATTAAGTCTGTAGCTAATACTTCAACATGGATGAGCCGACGAGGATTTATTTTGCTACGCAGTTCAATATTAAAAACCTCGAATTCCTCTTCTTTACCTTTATTTATACCAAAGGCAAAAACAGTTAGCTTTTCTGTTCTTACACGGGTTAATTTTAATTCGTGGGCCAATTCTTTAGTAATAAAACTTTTTTCACTTCCGGAATCCAATAAGAGTTTGACAGTTTTTGATCTAGAATTAGATTGTGCTATGACGCAACATGTTTGCAGTAACGCTGCCTGATTACTATTTTTCAAATGTGAATTCGATACTATAGTGTTCTCTACTACTTCTGGTTTCAAGTTTTTTGAAAAACAAAATAATTTGTTATGATCTGTTGCTTTACATTTTTCTCAAGGCTGCGATTTCACTCTGCACTGTGATGACAGATGAGATTTTAGAAAGCATTTATAACACCTGCCATCCTTCTTTAATTTTAACCTTTTCTCAACATCAGTTAAATTAGTACATTCAAGAGAATGATGATCATAATTCTTGCAAAACATGCATATATTTTTTACACCTACATTCAACGAATTCGTTTTATTTGACAATTTTCTGTCATTAATTTCGGCTTTATTTTTATTTACAATTACCGAAGCATTTTTATAATTAATCATACTAAGTGATTTTTCACGTGATTCAAGTTCTATTTTAAGAAAATTAATTAAGTCTGTCACATCAGACTCATCCTTCCTTTTATCACTTTGCCTGTAATATTCAACTACTAGATCGTTTGGCAATAATTTTAATAAAATTGGATTCAGTAAATGACCATATTGGCCTTTTGTCACCCCTAAATTAGATAAACTGCGAATATTTACTTCACAAGCGTCATAAAACTTTCGCAAAGCAGTTATATTTGATGAACTTTTTACGCCTTCTAAGTTTATCAATTTATTCATGTGAGCATTAATGATACTATCCTTTTGCCCAAAACGTGACTTCAACATTTCTATGCAATTATCATAATTTTGTTCCGTAAGTGAAAACCCTTCAATAACATTGTACGCTTTGTCAGTTAAAAGCGTTTTCAAGTAAGTGAATTTTTCAATCTTTGTAAGATTTTCATTTAAATGGATTGAATTTTCGAAACAATCGAAAAATTCGTTCCATTTTTCTATTTGTCCACCAAATTTTGGTAAGGACATTTTCGGCAATCTCACTGCCGAACCAGTTTTTGTTTGGGTTTCACTGACAGAACAGTTTGAACTACTTTCATCTTTATTATTACATAATCTTTTTAATCTCAGTTTGATTTTGCATTTGGCAGAAATTATTTGCTCGCCGTATTTATCGCTGGTCGCGATATCTTTTTCATACTCTTTAATATCTACTATTAAATTTTCAATTTCATTATTTAAATTTTTTAATGCAATTTCTCTTTCACCTATCATTTCCTGAATTTCTATAATTTCGTCTGATTTTGTATTTTCTAGATCATCCAATAATAAATTCTCTAATTTATTTATTAATTTAGTTACGTTTGAGCGTTCCGTAGAACGCTTAGCTTTTAACTTCTCTATGTTCATAGCGAGCAAATAATCAAACAAAATAATTAAAATAATTAAAATTTCTAATTTCATTTAATCAATGTTATAAATAGTAGTTAAATTTTGCTTACCTGGTTCCATATCCAGGCAGCTATCCAATAACGAATCCGGAATTCCAGTCATTATTATTTTTCAGTTTCGTTTTCACAATAAATTATCCAAGCTTTCAAATCCAAATCCAGATAAATTAATATCTAAAGGTAATTTCACTTTCAAGGGATTTCACTTATCCCGAGTTTCGTTCACCATGAAAAAAATATATACTGCGCCATGAAATAATTTGTACCATGAAAAAATGCAGAATTATATAATCATAAAAACACTTCAATATCAATAAATCTGTAATTCAAGTTTTCTATTTCAGTCACAAAGTTTACGCAGGTTGGGAGAGCTTATGTTCTTTATTAGAAATTAAACACACAATAAATGACTATTTGCAGTATACTTTGAAGAATTCACAATTATAAATTAATTCAGTAATTATTCAGGATAACATTGTTTCTCCATAAAAGGAGCCAAGAATCAAGATATGTAAATAATAACTTTTCATGTTCAAGAGAAAAGAAAAATACTTCCTGTTTTAGACAGGCCGAAAACTAAACTAAACATAAAAAAAGTAACATTCTCAAAAAGAGAAAAAATCACCTCTCATTTGGCAAAGAGCCAACTACGAGTCGGGGGGCTGGCGAAACGAAACCAAAAGCTACGTTCAAACAGACAAGCATTTTCTAAAAATCATCAAATCGTGTTCTGGAACTCTCAAAACGTGTAAATCCATAGAAAACCGGAAGTCGAACATTTTGACGAATCCAATACTTTCTTCTGTTGAATATAGAATAAAATAAAAAAGTAGCACGGACTGGAAATTTGCGAATTTTGTGTTAAAATAAATCAATAGTTTACGTTTATTTATGTTACTGACGTATGAGATGTTATCGCCAGTGGAAGATGTAACTGTATTTGAGAAGAGATTCGTCGTGTCATTTCATCGAATGGATATTATTTTGAAAGTTTTATGTAAAGCATTTTTTTTTTTTTTTTTTTTTAATAAAATTATTGGTTGTTATCTATATATTAATTTGAAACATGTTTTTGTCTGTCTCCACTATATTGAGAGAACGGCCAGGTGTAAAAATTTGGTTGAGGTGTCTAAAAAAAGGTCTTGGTCTGTAGATGTGCTATGAAAAGAGAAAAATAAAAAAAAAGTCGAACGGTCCCAATTAATATACGAAAATGCACATTTCTTTTTTAGAATGACGTCATTTTCGGAAATGCAAAAATACAGCGAGCTAATCTGAATTTTTATTGCCTTATAAAAACAAAGTTCACGTGTTATCATTTTATTTTTCAATTATTGTGCCTTTTTTACAGTGTGGCAACAGGAAAGAATCTATATATTAATTTGAAACATGTTTTTGTCTGTCTCCACTATATTGAGAGAACTACTTGGTGTAAAAATTTGGTTGAGGTGTCTAAAAAAAGGTCTTGGTCTGTAGATGTGCTATCAAAAGAGAAAAATTAAAAAAAGTCAACCCCCACCCGTTTCCCACCCGTTTGGGTTAAAAGCACGTTTACGAGCTTAACTAAGCTCCAAATTACTTCACGGTGAAGAAATTGTACATATGGGGACTAGAGTCGAATACTAAAAAATCACTTTCTGCGAATTTGTAATTTTCAATTTTAAAGGGGGAAAAAAGGGGGAAAGTAGATTTGGAGGGAAAGGGGGAAATTAGTTTGAGAGGGAAATCCGTTCTAGACCCACACATGTAGCACCTCATTTTAAAGGTCTTGAAATTTCATGTCGATTGGGGATGTTTGAATACAATATAGTGCGACCCCTGGTGCTGAAAAATGAAACTAGGTGATTTTGCTGTAGACCCTATCATGTTACATCTTATTTTAAAAGTCTTGGTATTTCCTGACCGTTGGTGATGTTCGTACAGAACACACTGCGCCCCCTGGCGGTGGAGAGGGCAACTAAAGGATTTTGCAGTTGACACCACCATGTGACACCTTATTTGAAAGGTCTTGGAAATCCAAGGGGATTGGTGATAGAGTTCTTGAAATTTCATGTTGATTGGGGATGTTTGTATACAATATAGTGCGCCCCCTGGTGGTGAAAAATGGAACTAGGTGATTTTAATGTAGACCCTATCATGTAAAATCTTATTTTAAAGGTCTGGGTATTTCCTGACCATTGGTGATGTTCGTACAAAACACACTGCGCCCCCTGGCGGTGGAAAGTGCAACTAAAGGATTTTGCAGTTGACACCACCATGTGATACCTTATTTGAAAGGTCTTGGAAATCCAAGGCGATTGGTGATAGAAGTCTTGAAATTTCATGTTGATTGGGGATGTTCGTATACAATACACTGCACCCCCTGGTGGTGAAAAATTGAACTAGGTGACTTTGCAGTCGACCCTATCATGTTACACCTTATTTTAAAGGTCTTGGTATTTCCTTACCGTTGCTGTTGTTCGTACAAAACTCACTGCGCCCCCTGGCGGTGGAAAGTGCAACTAAAGGATTTTGCAGTTGACACCACCATATGACACCTTATTTGAAAGGTCTTGGAAGTCCAAGGCGATTGGTGATAGAGGTCTTGAAATTTCATGTTGATTGGGGATGTTTGTATACAATATAGTGCGCCCCCTGGTGGTGTTGTTCGTATAGAAATAGATCACGCTGTGCCAGCTGGCGGTGGAAAGTGCAACTAAAGGATTTTACAGTTAACACCACCAGTGACACCTTTTTTGAGAAGTCTTGGAAATTCAAGGCGAGTGGTGATGTTCGTATACAACATACTGCACCCCCTGGTGGAGGAAAGTGGATTTTGCAACGCGTGCGTAGCATGCATGCCTGCTATACAGTGCAGCAGCCACAGGCAGAGGTAACACGAGTCAGAGGGTTCACTCGGTTCAAAGTTCATTTTTGAGAATTTTTTCATGTTATTAGCGGCCTGTATATACGCTGCCGCAGGCACCGGGTCACGAGCCCGAGTTCCGTCCTGTTTGAGTTTTTTTTTTTTTTTTTTTTTTTTTTTTTTTTTTTGTTACAGATGATTTTTTTTTTTTTTTTTTTTTTTTTTTTTTGTTACAGATGATTTTTTTTTTTTTTTTTTTTTTTTTTTTTTTGTGATGCTTTCATTTAAAAATAGAAATTCAAACAAAATCGAGTTAAAGATATAAAACCATACAAATTTAAGGTTCATTTAAGGTTATTATCATGGGCCCGGGCAACACCTGGCGGGTTCGTTCGGTTCCAGGTTAATTTTTGGGAATATTTTATTTTATTAGCGGCCGGCGTATGCGCTGCCGCAGGCCCCGGGGTCACAAGGCAGAGTTTCGTTCGGTTCGAGGTAATTTTTTTTGTTGCAGCTGAATATTTTTTTCGTGATGCTTTCATTTAAAAACAGAAATTCAAACTAAATCGAGTTAAAGGTATAAAATAAAATCATACAAATTTAAAGTTCATTTAAGGTATCATGGGCCCGGGCAACACCGGGCAGGTTCGTTCGGTTCCAGGTTAATTTTTGGGAATATTTTTATGTTATTAGCGGCCGGCGTATGCGCTGCCGAAGGCACCAGTGTCACAAGGTAGAGTTTCGTTCGGTTCGAGGTAATTTTTTTGTTACAGCTGATTATTTTTTCACGATGCTTTTATTTAAAAATAGAAATTCAAACAAAATCGAGTTAAAGATGTAAAACCATACAAATTTAAAGTTCATCTAAGGTTATTACCATGGGCCCGGGAAACACCGGACAGGTCAGCTAACATGTAGTCTTAGTATTAAACGAAATAGAAAATGAAAGATAGGAACTGTTTATTTGGAGTCAGTTTGACGTCACATTGACTGTACTTTGTAGAAAGTGATGTCATACATAGTATTTCTATTTATAAGCATTTTTCTGACTTTCTTTTTTTTAGTGAAATGTCGTAAATTATATTAGGTGTTTTAACTTGAAATACATTTAAATAATAATGCGACGTTTTTCGAAACATTACGGTCAATAAAACGATCGTCGAATTCGACGGGTTCCAGCTAGTCTATATATTAATTTGAAACATGTTTTTGTCTGTCTCCACTATATTGAGAGAACTACTTGGTGTAAAAATTTGGTTCAAGTGCCTAAAAAAAGTTCTTGGTCTGTAGATGAGCTATGAAAATAGATAAATAAAATAAAGTCGAACGGTTGGTTTAAAAACACGTTTACGAGCTTAACTAAGCTCCAAATTACTTCACGGTGAAGAAATTGTACATATGAGGACTAGAGTCGAATACTAAAAAATCACTTTCTGCGAATTTGGGATTTTCGATTTTAAAGGGGGAAAAAAGGGGGAAAGTAGATTTGGAGGGGGGGGGAAAGGGGGAAATTACTTTGAGGGGGAAATCCGTTCTAGACCCGCACATGTAGCACCTCATTTTAAAGGTCTTGAAATTTCATGTCGATTGGGTATGTTTGTCTACAATATAGTGCGACCCCTGGTGGTGAAAAATGGAACTAGGTGATTTTGCTGTAGACCTTATCATGTTACATCTTATTTTAAAGGTCTTGGTATTTCCTTACCGTTGGTGTTGTTCGTATAGAACACGCTTTGCCCCCTGGCGGTGAAAAGTGCAACTGAAGGATTTTGCAGTTGACACCACCATGTGACACCTTATTTGAAAGGTCTTGGAAATCCAAGGCGATTGGTGATAGAGGTCTTGAAATTTCATGTTGATTGGGGATGTTTGTATAGAATATAGTGCGCCCCCTGGCGGTGAAAAATGGAGCTAGGTGATTTTGCTGTAGACCTTATCATGTTACACCTTATTTTAAAGGTCTTGGTATTTCCTTACCGTTGGTGTTGTTCGTATAGAACACGCTTTGCCCCCTGGCGGTGAAAAGTGCAACTGAAGGATTTTGCAGTTGACACCACCAGTGACACTTTATTTGAAAAGTCTTGGAAATTCAAGGCGATTGGTGATGTTCGTATACAACATACTGCAACCCCTGGTGGAGGAAAGTGGATTTTGCAATGCATGCGTAGCATGCATGCCTGCTATACAGTGCAGCAGCCACAGGCAGAGGTAACACGAGTCAGAGGTTCGCTCGGTTCAAGGTTCATTTTTGAGAATTTTTTCATGTTATTAGCGGCCTGTATATACGCTGCCGCAGGCACCGGGTTACGAGCCTGAGTTCCGTTCTGTTTGAGTTTTTTTTTTTTTTTTTTTTTTTTTTTTTGTTACAGATGATTTTTTTTTTTTTTCTTTTTGTGATGTTTTTATTTAAAAATGGAAACTCAAACAAAATCGAGTTAAAGATATAAAACCATACAAATTTAAGGTTCATTTAAGGTTATTATCATGGGCCCGGGCATTGCCGGGCGGTTTCGTTTGGTTCCAGGTTAATTTTTTGGAATTTTTTTATGTTATTAGCAGCCCACGTATGCGCTGCCGCAGGCACCGGGGTCACAAAGCAGAGTTTTGTTCAGTTCAAGATAATTATTTTTGTTACAGCTGATTATTTTTTTCGTGATGCTTTCATTTAAAAACAGAAATTCAAACTAAATCGAGTTAAATTTATAAAATCATACAAATTTAAGGTTCATTTAAGGTATCATGGGCCCTGGCAACACCTGGCGGGTTCGTTTGGTTCCAGGTTAATTTTTGGGAATATTTTTATGTTATTAGCGGCCTGTATATACGCTGCCGCAGGCACCGGGTTACGAGCCTGAGTTCCGTTCTGTTTGAGGTTTTTTTTTTTTTTTTTTTTTTTTTTTTTGTTACAGATGATTTTTTTTTTTTTTTTTTTTTTTTTTTTCTTTTTGTGATGCTTTTATTTAAAAATAGAAACTCAAACAAAATCGAGTTAAAGATATAAAACCATACAAATTTAAGGTTCATTTAAGGTTATTATCATGGGCCCGGGCATTGCCGGGCGGTTTCGTTTGGTTCCAGGTTAATTTTTTGGAATTTTTTTATGTTATTAGCAGCCCACGTATGCGCTGCCGCAGGCACCGGGGTCACAAAGCAGAGTTTTGTTCAGTTCAAGATAATTATTTTTGTTAGAGCTGATTATTTTTTTCGTGATGCTTTCATTTAAAAACAGAAATTCAAACTAAATCGAGTTAAATTTATAAAATCATACAAATTTAAGGTTCATTTAAGGTATCATGGGCCCGGGCAACACCTGGCGGGTTCGTTTGGTTCCAGGTTAATTTTTGGGAATATTTTTATGTTATTAGCGGCCGGCGTATGCGCTGCCGAAGGCACCTGGGTCGCAAGGCAGAGTTCTGTTCTGTTTGAGGTAATTTTTTTGTTACAGCTGATTATTTTTTCACGATGCTTTTATTTCAAAATAGAAATTCAAACAAAATCGAGTTAAAGATGTAAAACCATACAAATTTAAGGTTCATTTAAGGGCCCGGGAAACGCCGGACGGATCAGCTAACATGTAGTCTTAGTATTAAACGAAATAGAATATGAAAGATAGGAACAGTTTATTTGGAGTCTGTTTGACGTGACAAAGACTATACTTTGTAGAAAGTGATGTCTTATATAGTATTTCTATTTATAAGCAATTTTCCGAATTTCTTTTTTTCAAGTGAAATGTCGTAAATTATATTAGATGTTTTAACTTGAAATACATTTAAAGAATGATGCGACGCTTTTTGAAACATTATGGTCAATAAAATGATCGTCGAAATCGACGGGCTCCAGCTAGTTTATATTATTACTTTTTATTTTCTTCTATATTCAATAGAAGAAAGTATTGGATTCGTAAAAATTTTCGACCTCGGGTTTTTGATGGATTTACATGTTTTGAGAGCTGTAGAATACGATTTGACCATTTTTAGAAAATGTCTGTCTGTCAGTCTGTGTGTGTGTGTGTGTGTGTGTGACAAAATTTTGTGGCAACTGTATCTCAGGAACTACTGCACAGAATTTCATACAAATTGGTATGTAGTTGCCTATCAACTTTTGGTAAAAATCGTCTTACAGGTTGCGTTGCCATCCCGCTTTTTCTGAATTTTTAACATGGGGATATAGGACAAAATTTTGTATAAATGAGCATAAAGAGAATTATTTTTTAGTAATCATTATGCAATTTACAAGAATTTTTGTAATAGAGACAGTCAACTAGAAAAAAAATTTTGCATGTGTAGGAGCCTTGTCAACCCTTCTGGGGGGGAATTCCCCCCTCGAGGGCAGTAAATTTTCAAGATGTGTATCTTTCGAAAGATCTCGTGAATACCTAAACGAATGGTTGAACTATAAATATATGATAATTTAAAACAAAGTTATCGATTTTTTTTTACTTTTAACGAAAAAAAACTTGGAATTTTTTTTTTTTTTAAATTGTTACTGTGTGAATTTGTATAGGAAAATATAGAAGAAAGTCTTGTGGTGGCCACAACATACTAGTTTTTTTTTTTTTTTTAATTTTCAATTAAAATTTTTCTATGAAATTTTTTAACTTGATATCCTTTCGGGAGTATGCATTCTGGAGTTTACGCAGATTAGTTCAGCGATTCTATGGAAAATACACAGAAGCATTCAGTATTGAATATATTAAGAAATATAATTTTTACAAATTATGTAAGTGTCTAATTTTAAAATTACCTGTAACACCAGAACTTTTTAAAGTTTCCTAATATATTAATTTCCTTCTATATGGAATAGCTCAGAAAACTTTTTAAAATATCCAGTGTAAAAATTAACGTATAAACTGAAATCCTTATTATACTGTAAGGCTATATTCGGGGTCCCCCCACCCCCAAATGAGTTTTTTTAATTATGAAGTACAATTTAAAGATCATTAAAACTATGATTTTTCCCACTGTCGTGAAAAGTGTGAAGCTGCTTATCTTCCGTTATCTCTTTTAAAATTAATCTTTTGAAGAATGTTTACTATTCATACGTATTTATCGCTGCAGTTATTTTATTCTCCCGAGCTGCACTTAATTTATATCATATTTCACTTCGAAAGATAATATTCTCTAGAAAATGAAACTTGAGATACTTTTAAAGAAAGAAAAGTTTATGTAAGTTTCAACAACCGTGCGGTTTTTACAATGCTATTGTTAATATGCAGTTTCATCATTTACTTTCATTTTTTTTCATGTGTAACATCTTAGATCATTATCATAGTGGTTTTAGTATTACAACGCAATGTGTTAAATAGAGATCAAATTTCAATTTATTTTTTCTCTCCACTTTAGAAATTATGTAAAATGTCAAGGGTAAAAATTTTAAAGGACACCAAGATTGGAAAACTAATTTCTCTTGCGAAATATCTACATTGCGAAAAGAGATATTGCCAAACTCGTATAACATGCCAGTGATGAGATAAGAGCAAATGATATTTAGTAATTACCATTATTACAACAAATTTTACTCTTAGAGTAATGAAAAGGATAATGATTCTAGAATAATAGCTATAAATTACCCTTAGTAGTCTTCATAACAACAATTTCATATAAAGTCAAATTGAATATCATTACGAATTTTGACTTGACATTTAAACATTTTTCATTGGTTACCGATTAGAGATCTCTCTTTTTTTTATTATTATTATTATTATTATTATTATTTACTGAGGGAAAAACAGATGTAGACAACATTATAATTGTGTACGAAATGTGCAAACTGATTGTCATTGTTTTATGTGTAATTCATTTTTGAAACCATATTTTAACTAAACTTCGAATTTGTCCTGACTTCTGAAATTAACAACATATATAGAGAGAAAGAGAGCTAAATATATACGAAGTATAGTCAATAAGTTCTGTGACTACCCTCCCCACTCATGCCCGCTGTTCGGACGAATCTAAATAACAATGTGGTTTGTAAATATGGTTCTCTGTACGCGTGAGACGTCACATGACGCTTTGCAAAACTAATAAAGCGCTCAGAGAATCAACCAGCTAAAGACTGACAGCCTCTTATATCAATGTAACAAAATGTCTTTTTTGGAGCAACGTTCAGACATTAAATTCTGCTATAAATTAGGAATAACCGCTGAAGATGTGACCGTAGGCAAACAATTGATGCAATGGCCGAACAGACTGGCTTATCGCATGGAACGTGTCACACAATCCTGTCTTTGGATTTGCACATGCATCACGCTTCCATTACACATTGTTCCTTGCAGTCTCACCGAGGATCAAAGGGCTATGCTCTACACAATTGCGGGTGATCTAATCAGTGCTGCCAACAAGGACGGGACATTTTCGCCCCAAATCATCACTGGTGACGATGAGAAAACCCAGTCTGTTCGGCCACTGCATCAGCTGTTTGCCCACGATCACTTCAGATCACTTCTCCTATTCGTTGAATGTCCGCTTACATTCGTGCTGTCACTCCGGTAGCCCGCTTCGTGGATCCTTTGTAACAGCGTTTCTCTCATTTTTAAACAAGCTGTACCGTTTGAAAACTTTTGATCATGCCATAGCTTCGTCTACATACGCTTGTTGTAGAAACCTTAACGTTTCAAAAGACATTTTGCTACATCGACATAAGAAGCTGACAGTCTTTAGCCGAACGGTAATTTGAGCGTCTAATTAGTTTTGCACAGCGTCATATTATGTTTCACGCATGCACAGAGAACCAGACTTACAAACAGTGGCGTTGCGTGAGTGACGTTTCGGTCATCTCCATATGCGTGGTTAGAAACAGTCCGTTATCATGGAAAGTTCATTCATCTGATTGACTGTTGGAATGGCATCATACCTACGTTGCTCTATAGAAAAGGCGACAGTGGCGGCTCGTGAACCGAAAATAGGTGAAGAGCTCAAAAATAATATTTAAGTATTTTTAATGCAGAATTTTTATTAAACATGGTGTTAACTAAAATTAACTAAAAGTAGTTATTTAAATGTAAATTTATATTCTATAAATGAATACAGTGTAAAATACAGTGTGCCTCTTCAACTATTTTCGATGCACGAGCCGCCACTGAAAGGCGAATCAACCAATAAGATAGATACATATTCTATTACAATGCACTGTTTCCAGCCACTCGCATAGTGATGACCAAAAACGTCATTCACGTGGCGCCACTGATTACAAACCACATCGTTATTTTGGTTCAACCGTACACCGGGCATGAATGGGAAGGGTCCCCGAACTTATTGACTATACCTCGTATACCAGGTGTCTCATAAGTCTGTAGATAATTGACAAATTCTTAAAAATTAAAGAAATTGGTAGAATTGAACGAAATTTGCGAAAAAGTCATTCTCGTGAAGGAAACTTTTTTTTTTTTTTCTTTTGAAAAGAAAAAGAAAAAAAATAGCAAAAAATTTCGCCGATAGAGGGCACTACATAGATGCAGTAATGAGAAATATGCAAATCAGAGTCCGATAAATAGCAAGGCCTTACGATTAATGGCTCGTTTCTGATTTTTTTCTTCTACTTCCTCATATTTAAATTTTTACCCATGTTCTTTGGTGCAGTTAAAGGATGCCATTAGTCATTAAACCTCCTGCATCCAATCGGATATACTACTTGCTGCAATTATAGGTATTGAAATTCGCTTGTAAACTATAATTTATGGTGTTAGCGAACATGTATAATAAGAGTGATATGCTTGTAAACATTTTCCTCCATTCAAATAAACATATTATTTTCCATAGACATGCGTGTTTTGTTTCTGTACAATATTCTCTATCGACAAAAACTTTAACTGTTTTTTTTCCCTCACCAAAAAAGAAAAAAAATCCCTTTTTACGAGAGTTATTTTTTGCAAACCGCGTTCACTTCTACGAATTCCTTTAATTTTAATGAATTTCTAAAACAGCTACAAAGTTATGGGACATCCGGTGTATATATATATATATATGCAAACTAACCAAGGATAAATGAAAAAAAATCCTAAAAAAGAAAACACATGGGGACCTTCTTCAGGGAAGTCTCCCCCCCCCCCTTGTAGGGAATGAAATATGAGAAGTTTCTGACGAAACGTTAGCTATTTAGCCAAAGAACAGGTTTTTAGCCCCCGACTTCTCACAGATGGAAGCAAAACCATACAGAAAACGAATTGAATTAATACAAAGCATAAAAAAAGTAATTAAATTTATAAATAAAGTACAAAAGTAAATTCATCAATAAAAAATACAAAAATATAAATAAATACAAGGGCAAACTTAAATAGTCAGTAGATTGGAAAAATTTGAACTCCCCCCCCCCCTCCTAAAAAATATAGAGTCCGCTTCGGCTGATAGGACCACTTACCAGTTCTTAAATGTCGCCTGAAATGGATTTAAAAGAAAAAAGAAAAAACTTAAGCAAGATTTTAATCAAGAAGACTGAGATGTTTATTGGGGATCCGGACGTAAAATCGCGGGACAAAATATCGCGTCGAAAAAATAATATGATCTCTTTATAAATTTGTTTTTCTGTCACGTGTAATCTCTGGTGAAGGCCATGGGACCTTAAAAATTAATATTAATTAATTTAAATAAATAAATACATTATAGAATGGAATTTTATTATTTTATCTATATTTAATTTTAAGTTATTTTATCATTTGCTTTTCGCTATTCAAAATACATTTTTAAAATATTGCACATTACTGTTGACATCAAAGCTGAACACTGTTCACAAACCTTAATTAAAAATTTTAAACCAGATAAGTACAATTGAATTCTTTATGACTAATCTTTTAAAAAAAAAGTTAATAAACATAGACTTTAAACTCTTTTAAGCAAAATTTATAACAATTTTGTGGTGGATTTGTGTGTATGCCAGTGCTCTGACTAAGGTATATGTGTTGTCATGAAATTTTATACAACATTATTAATAATTACCAACTCCTTTATGCTTTCCATTCATTTATGTAGGCGATATTTTGTCCACGCGAGATTTTGTCCCCAACCCATGTTTATTGAGTAGGAAAACAGGACAACGATTGACAGTTAATACGTTTTTGAGATTTTCCAGAGCCAAATTCAGATCTAAATGGTTTATTGCAAATCATTTTAATTTTGTTAATTTGGGTAAACATAATATTTTTTAAAACTCTATGACTGATACTGGAGAATCAATTCGTTAAATTACAAACTTTAAAGTTAAAATCATGCCTTTTATCATACGTTCCAATAAACCAGTTTTTACCTATTTTTTTAAATTTTTAAATCTGGGAAAGAAATTTGCCTTCAGAGTCAGTACGGTTTAAGATAAGGTCGGAGAGATAGATTTCAGCAGCATATTTCTCAAAATTTTCACACTTTATTGCTATTACGTCATCAATATACCTATAAAACTTAATATCTTTAAATTTTCTCTCGAACATAAACAAAAAAAAATTTAGCGAAGGTACTCGAGTAACTGGTTCCCATCGGGATACCGTGAATTTGTAAAAAACAATCTACACCGTTAAGGCAATAGGAACCTGGACCCGATGAAGTGCGAGCGGAAAAAGAGCTGCCATAGGCAACCGGTACCCGAAACGAGGTTTAGGACGATTTCAATGTAGGTAATTTTTTTTTTTTTTTTTTTTTTAATAAAGCAATTTAAAAAAAGAAAAAGAAATATTAGTTCAATTCTATTGAAAAATCATTTAAATATAGTGACCAGCGAAGCGGGCGTAGCCTGCTAGTTATTACATAAAATTTGTATAACACGGGGGGGGAGAGGAAATCAGCAGTAAGAATAACTTGTATCCTAATTATATGGATATCATTTTTTATTTGATGTGAAAAATTAAATCACTTTGTTAAAAAATTTATCCTGTTGATAAAGGTTAAGGTGCCTTCTTTACATAACCATAATTTCCGCCACTTAATTTATGAAGAAATTGTTATTCACTCATCAAATTAAAAACCGTGATTTAAAGGTATGGTATTTAATATTTCGTATTCTGTTTCCAAAAATTGCACACCAGTGACAAAAGATCATCTCTATAAACATACTAGAAAAAAAAAAGGGTAACATTACTCCAAAAACTTGAGGCAGCGTAATTTCCTTAATGTTTTGCTGTAACATTACAAAAATAAAATCTAACACAATTTTTTGTGTAACATTAGTGTAAGAAAATTTATTTGGGTAACATTACAATAAAAGTTGAGTAACGTTACAAAATTACACCATATTTCTGTAGTGTTACAACAAAAATTTAAGGGAATTATGCTATCTCAGGTTTTGGTGTATTGTTACAGATTTGCTTTACAGCGTGAGTCTAAAATTCAAACTGCTAAAAGACAAAAAATCAAGTAAAATTATTTCTCTAATGATAAAGCAGTTTCATGATTTGCGCCTCGATCGCACTTGTTCACAAAGCAAGAAAAATTTAATATGAAATTTATTATATGCATGTTGAATCCGAGAACTCATTAAAAAAATATTGTTTAAAATTCGACAGTTTTCATGCAAAAGTTAACTAAAAGAGATCGCGTTCAATTGGAATCTGTCAAATAATAATATAATGATAAGCAGGAGCTTGCTTTTATAGCCTACAAAAGTTTCAGGAGCTCACTGAAGATAACAAGAGAATAAGGCTCTTGTGATACCGAATTATCCTTCAAGAAGCCACAAATCAAGCAAGGCAAAATTTTTGGTTCACTGATTACAAAACTATTGCACTCTAAAACAAAGTTATAATCATCACCAAATTAGAGATGCAAAAATATCAACATCCTAATTAATAATCCGTAGATTTGTTATTATGTACCTGTCTTATTTTCCCCACCATCAGTATCTTTTTAGAGTACTTTTCTTCTTATTTCCATAGTTCGTACAGTCCTTGAATTTTATTAATTTTCTGCACCAGTATTATTGTTTAGCAAATTTTGATATTAAAAAACCCTAAAACTTAAAAGGAAATATATTGTAAAAAATACTGGTGGGGGAATCCTTGAAAAAAGGCGTGGCCGTACGAACCATGTATTTCATCGTAAATGCATTTCAAGAGAATTACTCTAAAATTTAAGTGGTGTGGAAAAAGAGGCGGGAATTAACAATATTCTGGATTAGTTTGGCAGCTATGCATATGGTAGTCAGTATACCGCCAACAATATCAAATTGGTGTGGTCTGGTGGACTTTTGTGTACTGAACCTTTGGTTTTCATCGAACAAGGTCACCAAATGGACAAAGAAAAAATAACTAAAGGGATATTTTAGAGACTCAGGCTATAATATTTCCCTGAATTCAGAAATCAAACATGAACCCTGTAACAGGATTCTGCAACTTAAACTCAAAGTGAGACTGGTAGTAAGCAAATCTCCCACATTTCACATTCACATAAATGTGGCCACGAATTCTTTCGACCTTAATATAATGGATTCAGTATATGGTCAATTTTTGAACTGAGATTTTGTACCAAACTGTGCAAAACCTTGACCTTATGGCTTTTTTATTAGAAGTATGGGCTAAGAAAGCAGCAGTAGGAGTGTAAAACATTTCATTTAGCTTTGGAAGTTCTGTATTTGTATCCTAATGTACCTGCCAACCATCTCATTATGAAGCGTAAAATTTTTAGTTCCCGCCTTTTTTTTCACACCAGGTCAATTTTTTGAATAATTTTATTATTATTTAATCGTAACAACATCTGGAGAAAATTACTTTAAAAATAAAGTGGTGTGGAGAAAGGGGCGTTAACAATTTTACTCTTAAGATGGTTGGCAGGTAAGCCTTAAGTAGTAATTACAAAAATTCTTAAATGTTTTGTTTTAATACTGTTATTTAATGAAATATAATAGTATTCTTATTGGTTAATTGTGTTTTGTCCCGCCTTTATGAATGATCTTGTCAGCTAGATAGAATATCGCCACTGTGTAAAAATAGTAAAATGGCCTATTAAAAAATTAATAAGGCTTTCTGTTCTGCTACTTTTCAATAACTAAACAAAAATCACGTAATTCTTAAAAACAATAAATAAATAAAATAAAAATAAAAATCAGAATAAATACAGAACATTATATTTTTCGATTTTTGTGCTCATGTCTATGACAAAATAAGGACTTGTTCTTTGGATTACTTGTTGTTTGTCAACTTAACGACTTATTTATTTATATAAAAGAATTCGCAGAATGTACTCACAAGGAAACATTCAAAAGGTGTCATCTTCAAAAAGTATTGAAAAAAATATATGTGATTCTACTCTTCATAAAACGCCAGAAAATGAAAAAATTATCGGCTGAAATTAATTACAGCGACCACAAAAAATTATCAAAATTACGCATATTTGGTGATTTCACACTGCCAGGCGATTGATTTTGAGTACTTGGCGGAAAAGCAAAACACGGTTCTGTTCGTACACAGCAATCTCGGTGCTAGCAAACGTATCGCCTAATAGCGCTAAATCACCAAATATGTTAATTTTGATAATTTTTTGTGGCCGCTATAATTAATTTTAGCCGATAATATTTTCATTTTCTGGTGTTTTATGAAGAGTAGAATCACATATATTTTTTTTCAATACTTTTTGAAGATGACACCTTTTGAATGTTTCCTTGTCAGTAAGATGACGCCCAGAATCTGGTAAGTGAGATCTGATTTTGTGAATATTAGGCTTATTGCACCCCGATAAAAAAAGTGACAAAAGTCAAAAACTGGCAATTTTGAGTTTATGTCATTGAAAAATGTATATGGAGTAACCCAACGTGTATGAAAAGGGTCACGTATTTATCTCACAATTTATCCACCTAAAAGGCGGTTATATCAGTTTTATTGAAGTCTAGTCAATGTTTTGTCGTTATTTTTCTGCTGTTTTTATTATTATCATTAATTATTATTATTATTATTATTATTATTATTCAAATATTACATTTTTAAGTTGTGTCCCTTTTTTTTCCGGGGTGCGATATGTTACTGACTTGTGTTATTGAGTTCCATGATTTCCGAAGGTTATACCAGTTACATCGAACGAACATAACTGTGAGGTTACATCTTGATCAGAGACATTTCGTTGGTAGATGTGCGTTCATCTCTCGATAAAACATTTGGAATTTTTTGACGGGCTTTACATTTGAATTGTATTGCATTACATTTTTAATCTGTCGGTGATGTAATTTTTCATAATGAATAATCAACCCATAGCCCTTTCTCATACTACAGAATGTTAGAGACTTTTTTAGGGGTGGAGACAATTTTTTTAAGGAAAGAAAAGAGAGGCTGTACAGTCTCAAAAAAAACATGAATTATAAGTCGGGTACGAATCCAGGACAGATTTTGTTCCCTATCGTTTATAAGGGGTTTAAAAAGTCTTTTAAATTCAGTAGAAACCTCCTACACACGGCCGCTATGCTTAATTCAGGTCTATCCAATCATGTGGCTGAACCTGCTTTAAAATCGGAAGGGGGGGGGGAGGAGTGAATCATGGTTATTAAATTGGAAATTGAACTGGAATCAATGTGCGAATATCGCACAATCTTCTTTTCTCGTGAAAAAATTGGCTAAATCATCAAGATTTCAACAACTTAGATATGAGTTCTTATCTAATAAAAATACCTTTCTTATGATAAAATGCTTCAAATATCTTTATTTGACGAGTTTTGAGAAATGACGTATTCATGACAATTGAAAAGTTTTATCATATTTTATTTATATAATCTTAGAAATAAATATAAAATAAATAGCAACTGAAATTTGTATGCCTAAAATATGGAATTGTTTTTAATATCGATTTTATTATATATACATACTTGCCAACCATCTCATTAAATCGTACAATTGTTAACGCCCCCTGAAAAAACGCCTCTTTTCTCACACCACTATATTTTTAGGGTAAATCTCTCCAAATGCTTTTACGATTAAATCAAACTAAAATTACTTACAAAAGTTATTGGTGTGAAAAAAAAAAAAGGCGGGTACTAAAAATTGTACGGTTCATAATGAGATGGTTGGCAAGTATGTGTATATATGTTACCGCTAAAGTGAAGAAATCAGTTAATCTGCAGATTAGCTAGGTAATCTGCACATTAACTAGGGTGATCCGTTAAAGTGAGGAAAATTGTTTTATTTCTCAAATTACCTAGGTAATCTGCGAATTACCTAGATAATCTGCACATTAGCTACTAGGTACTAGTTAAAGTGAAAATAAGATATCTGGTGTTGTAATTTTACAGCACGCTGTGTTGTATTTGTTTTTTCATTCGGAAAAAAAAAAAGTTTTATTTTCTTTTTTATTTCTTTCTTTACTTATTTTAATCTGCATGTGTTTTAATTTTTATATCTTTTTAAGTTATATTTGTTTTATTTTTTATTTATTTCATCTTTTTTATTCTGTCAATATAAGTTTGAAGATGTTATGCATTTTTAATATGAAATATAATAGCTTTAATAGCTTTCAATAAATTCTATTTTATAAATGAATGTTAGAATTGTAATACAGTAACGATTTCTTTTCAAAATAAAAATATTTAACAATTTAAAATTAAAAAAAAAAAAAAAAGTTTTAACAACAACTTATATTGCTATTACTATTTAAATACTAGAAATATTAAATTAGACAAATCAGAAGCATTATTTAAGAAGTACTTCAAATAATTAAAACTGCTTTAACATTTTTTAGGATGCATGAAAATTAAAATGACAGTTTTCAATGCTTTATTAAACCATATTTTGCAGCATACATATATCTGCACAAGTTTAGCAAATATATTAATTTTACAAAAAAAAAAAAAAAAAAAAAAAAAACTTTATCAACACTTTTTATGTGATAAACTACAACGAAATTATCTGAAAAAGCGAACAAAATTTAAAATAAATAAATAAAAATATAATCATGATACATAAAATATGTACAGGAAACTTGAAACTGAAAGAAAAAAAAGAAAATGTAATGAAATGCTAAAAAATGTACAAAAATTTCATATTAAGTATTTATTAAATGCCATAATATTTTTCAAAGTTAATAATTAATATATCTTTTTTTTTTTTTTTTTTTTTTTTTTTTCAGTAAGTAATAGTAATTTAAATCAATTTTAAAATAAATTAGTTTTAAAAAGTTATGGTTTAACAGTTTTAGTTCGGAAGGAAATAATTACTGTAATGTAAATCTAATATTCATAATTCAAGATGGAGTTTCACGAGAGACAGCTTTTAATTAAGATTTCATTTCATCAATAAAATGTAGACCCTTATCAAACTTATATTGACAGAATTAAAAAAGATAGAAATAAAATCAAAATTAAAACAATTATAACTTACTTGTTACTTTAAATTTTGTGTAGTCATAATAATAAACCTAATCATGGCTTCCATCCACATTTCCGTGGCCACATTTTGCGTTTGCGTTTATCGGTTTATCATCATAGCGTAGCGGAAGTGCGGAAGGGAAGGGGTAAAAGTTTCAGTTATGTTTGAAGGTCATTCGCGTATCTGTATCACATGGCTGTTTGACGTCATAGTGAATGTAAAAAAATAAGGCTCGAAACAAACATTTGAACTTTAACGATACTGAAACCGTTAATCTGCAGATTACCTAGTTAAATTGCGGAAATCACTTTATTCCACACTTTAACGGGTTATTTTAGTTAATCTGCAGATTAGCTAGATAATCTGCAGATTAACGGATTTCGCGTTTTAACGGTAACATATATATATATATAACAATAACTGTTAATTTTTTTTTTTTTTTTTTGGCAATCATAAATTTAAATGTCCTGTTTTGAAATTATTTTCATATTTTAATTAATTCTAAAGTATCTAATCAAAACATGAGGTACCAAATGAAAGGTACCATATTTGTAACGAAGTAACTTTAGGTACCTTATTTTGTAACCTTATTTATTTTAACTAATTTGATAAATATGACGTCACAATCAACTGTTTGTTTATATCAGATAAGTATAGTGCGACCACGTTTCCTACGACTAGCAGTGAGGCCTAGTCCAAAAGCTTCGAGGGATGCAAAACTGCCTGAGAGATAGTTATTTGGCAAACATCCAGTTATTCAGTGTTCCCTTATCGTTTGTTTTCTCTCAGTCACCCCTATTTTAACACTAGACTCGTTCAATCCGCAATTGCGCAGAGGCTTCCATGGTCGCAAGAAATGTGGTTAAAGAATACATTATCATGATTGCAAGAAAAGATGCAATAACTATTAGTCCATAATTTTTATGATTGAATTTTATATTACATTTTAATTTTATCCTCCATGGGTATTTTAGAATTGCAATGGTAGTTATAAACTTTTGTTGAAATCTTTTTACATATTGAGATTAAGGGAAAGGCGTAAGCACAAAACAATGTTCAGTTTTGAAATATCTTTCTAATGATGTAACATTTATGCAGATTAAATAAATAAATAAATAAAAATAAAAATACATAGCATTGCTAAGAAAAAAAAAAAAGGCTACCAAAAGTCTCTGTTTTAAAGCGGTCTAACCGGAATTGTTCCTGACAGAAGATGGTCATTATTATTATTATTAATTTGGTTGCGTGGCTTAAGACTCACTAGGCGTACTAGGGGCCTAGACTTATAGATGGAATGACCTCCGTAGAGGGTGCTAGTCCATATTTAGTAGTTTTAGAGAAAACCACGAACTCCAACGTCTAGGTCTATGAGCGCCCCCTGGGGTACACCTTTCCTGTTACCCCAAATGAAAATATCTAATGGGGAAAAATCAGATAATCGTAAATATCATTGCGCTTTCTTTTCAGGAAACACTATTTTCAATAAATCAGCAGAGCTGCCAACCAAATCCGGCAAATTGTTAGTACCACCCCTTTTTCTACACCACTTAATTTTTAGAGTAATTCTCTTCAAATATATTTACAATGAATGAAGAAAACAAATACTCCAAAAATTAAGTGGTGTAGAAAAAGGGGCGGTACTAACAATTTGCCGGATTAAGTTGGCAACCCTGAATCAGTTTTCATGCGCTTTGCAGCCGCAATATATGAATACATAGCTGCCAATATTTTAATTTATTCCGAAGTAATTTTAGCCCCGCCTCTAATTCGTACCACTTATTTTTTAAAAGTAATTTTTTCTTATTTTATCGAAGTTATGCATTGAAGAAAATTTTTCTATAAATAAAGTGGTACGAAATAAAGGCGGGGGCTAAAAGTATTCCGGAATAAATTAAAATATTGGCAGCTATATGAATACACTCTAGCTCAGAACTTTAGCAATATTTGTAAACGACCAGTTTTTTTTTTAAACTTATCTCTCTCTAAAATGTTTTCAGACATTGGGTAATTAACGAACTGGTTCTTCCTCAGGTTTTTCAGTGAAGATTGGTTTAAGACAACATTTACATAGATGCCAACATTTTAATTTATTCCGTAGTATTTTAAGACTTGCCTTTATTTCACACCATTTATTTTTTAAGAGTATTTATTTTTTTTTTTAATTGAAGTTATGTATTGGCGAAATTTTTTCTGTAAATAATGTGGTGCGAAATAAAGGCTGAGCTAAAAATACTCTGGATTTAGAATGTGTTAATATAGACCCAGTACAATTTGCGGATGAATTTGTGCGATAGTATCATGTTAAATAACGGAAATATAAGCATTTACTTTAAAATTCAAAAAAAAAAAAAAAAAAAAAAAAAAAAAATTAGCATGTTTTTTATTTATAATATACAGAGTTTTAAACGAAAATTATTCCCACTTTCAGATAAATTGAAAAAATACTTTTGAAACAATATACTGCAATCGGAATACAAATATCTTAACTATCTCATGAAATAGGAGTACTTTTATGAAAAGCATTTCCACTGCGCATGCGCAAAAGATAGAATTTTTTTTTTTTTTTTTTTTCATAGGTTGAAAGCTAGATAAATTAGTCAACTTTTGTCAAAAGTTTATCTGAATAGAGTAAAAATTGAGCAAATTGTCGGCAAAAAAACGAGCAAGATTTTCGGTATTTTTCCAGAGTTGAAATTTCATAAGGGGTTTTTCATATGCTGCGTAATTGATCTGAAGATCCAATTATTTCAACTTCTTTGCAAAAGTTCTTTTTCGTGAAAAACCTCTTATGATCTCACAAATCGTAGTAAATAAACAAAATTATGTTAGAGTTACATGCTTATAACGGGTTTTTCACAAAAAAGTTATTTTGGAGCGGGGTTGAAATAATTGGATCTGCAAATTAATTACACAGCATGTGAAAAACCCCTTATGAAATTTCAACTCTGGAAAAATACCTAGAATCTAGCTCATTCTTTTGGCTCATTCCGACAATTGCTTAATTTTTACTCAATTCAAATGAACTTTTGAGAAAAGTTGCCCAATATATCTAGCTTTCAACCTATGTAATAAAAAAATTTCTATCTTTCGCGCATGCGCAATGAAAACTGTTTTCATAAAAATGCTCATATTTCATGAGATATTTAAGATATTTGTATTTTGATTACAGTATGTTGTGTCGAAAGCGTTTTTTTCAATTTATCTGAAAGTGGGAATAATTTTCGTTTAATACTCTGTATATTATAAATAAAAAACATACTGTTTTTTTTTAGTCTTAAAATAAATGCTTATATCTCCGTTTTTTAGCATATTATCGTCACACAAATTCATCCACAAATTGTACTAAGTCTATATTAACGTAGCCTAAAGTTACGTAGTATAGTCTTCGTGATGGTTGGATATATTAACGTAAGATTGAAGACAATTTAAAAAACCCAACTTGTGAGAGTACATGTGAAGTAGTCCAGTAACTCAGGAACACTTCAAGAAATTAAGCATTATTCAATCTGCAGATTACTTTATTTAAATATTTTTAAAAATATTAAACGTCTATGGTGACTATGTAGATGATTTACAAAAATTAATAAATTTTCAAAGTTATCACGGAGAGGGGGAGGGGACGGGAGCCCCAACAAAGACGTCTTGATGGATTATAGTATATTGGTGATGAAGTGATGCTCCGATTTCTTCATTGCTTTCGCCGAAACTCTAATCGAAGCCAAATTTAAAATAATAGAGAAAAAAATGGTTGTAATTATGTTACGTATAAGCACATACAATTTTTGAAAAGGTTACCAGATAATTATAATTCAAACAATCCTGAATAAAAGCCAACCCTCGACATGTGAAGATGGCAGTTTTAAGCAAAATTAATGTACCGTATTGTGAGACAAGGAATGCACAAGTGGCGACGAACTGCATTTATTTTGCAAGATGAAAAGAAACCTAATTTCCTGGGTTTTCCTCATGTTTTTCAAGTGAAGATTAGGTTACGAAAATAGGGGATAATAATTTGGGGGGGGGGCGCAGCAACAAAATGAACAAAATCTATTGCAATCACTCTGTATCTTTGAGAAAACGAAATGATTTATAACTGTTAGTATATACGAATATATTCCTGGTGCGTTTGTGTAACAACAGAATAGTAAATAAAAAAGATATAATCATTTTTTTAAAAGCTTGTAAATAAATCCACATCTTTTTCTTTTTCCGTTATTTATTTATTTATAATATACAGAGCTTTCAACGACACTTTTAAATAACTTGAAATAACTCTTTTAAAATGTCATACTTCAATCACAATACAAATATATAACTGCGCATGCACAAATCGAAAAAGAAAATCAAAACTTTTTTTGCATAATTTGATAATTAAATGTGTATACTGCTCATAAAAACTTAGGTGTTGGTGTTCCAGTTAAGGCCAATTGTCTACACTAGAAAACTGGGCTTAAGAGGGAAGGCTCTCCGTGGTTGGGGGTCTTTCTGAGGAAAATTTTGATAAACTCTAAATTCTTTGTTTATTTCGTTTTATTCCGGGATATCAAAATGCATGCGGATTTCTGATAACTTGTAAAGTTTTTTTTTTTTTTTTAATTGAAAATAATAATAATAATAAAAAATTAACTAAAATAAAATTATACAGACACGACATTATTTCATTATTTAAAACATGAAAATCTGACATTGACAGATTTTTATTTAGTACCAGAGGCCTACTGCTAAACTTGTTAATATGACAAATTCTTCTTTAGTTAATTCGTGGCGATCTAAATTCCATGATAAAGTTTTCATTAAATCAAACCAATGTGTTTCAGCTGCAGATACTGTAACAAATAATGTTGGAAGTCCAAACTGTCTTATAGCCGCAAAACAACGTTTTTTCTCTTTTTCCCAATGAGGGGGAGGTGTGCCTTGGGGGGGACTCATGTCAAAAGTGTGCCTTGGGGGGGGGCTCATGTCAAAGTTTTACCTTGGGGGGGACTCATGTCAAAGTTGGGCCTTGGGGGGACTCGTTCAAAGTTGGGCCTGGGGGGGACTCATGTCAAAGTTGGGCCTGGGGGGGACTCATGTCAAAGTTGTGCCTTGGGGGGGGACTCATGACAAAGTTGTGCCTTGGGGGGGGGACTCATGTCAAAGTTGTGCCTTGGGGGGACTCATGTCAAAGTTGTACCTTGGGAGAATTTTTTATATTTTTTAAAAACTTGTACCCTTCGTTATGAGTAATCAAATTATCTACAAAATCTTCATTCAATAAATCCCCATTCAATAAACCGACTGAAATAGGCCTCTAGCACTAATAAGAGTGACGTATAAAAATTCGACAACGCTGTACCGACTGAAATAGGCCTCTAGCACTAATAATCTATCTATATCATTATATAAAGCGCAAAAAATTGTATGTTTGTGGAGGGTAATCTCTGAAACTACTGAACCTATTTAAAAAATTCTTTCACTGATCAAAAGTTACACTATCCCTGATTGTTATAGGCTATATTAAATTTTGATAAAATAAATTTTAGTTTAAAATCTGAGCATTTTAATTAAAATCCCCATAAAAGCCATAATAGAAATGGAAATAATGAAATATTAAAAAAAATTAGCTGTTGCCAATATAAAAGAAACATTTACATTTTTTTTTTTTTTTTTTTTTTTAAATATCTTGACATGAATAGAAAAGAAATATATTTGAACGTGAATTAAATTGAAATTCATATAAAGCTTTGCAAAATGTTAAACTTACACGTTAAATCTGACGTCATTATAAATTTAAAGTATTTATTTTTCTAATAATATAATTTGATATGATATGATATAATGTAATGATCTAAGCGTTACTTCTAAACTTTTATTAAATTATTTATTTTATAATTGATGCCCAAAAAATTTACGGGTTAATTAATTTTTCGACATATAATAAAATATATTTTCTCGCGAATAATAATATAAAAAGTGAATTAAAAAAATATCGTCTGCATTTCATTATGCATTTGTTAAAAGAATAATTGAGAAGTTTAAATTTATTTGACGACTATTTTTAGCAACTAACAGTTATGACAAGTAAATCAATATACATAGCGCATACAACCATTACTGCAATGCAAATAGCATTTAATTATTTGAGTTACATTATGTTGATTAGAAACCTATTCAATCTATCTATGCTCTATACTAATGTATAAAGAGGAAAGGTTTATATGTATATGTAGAGAACGATCGCTAGAACTAAAAAGCCGATTTCTATTTCTTTCTTTTTTTATACTAATCAAAAGTTACACTGTCTCTAAGCGCTAGAGGCTATAATAAATTTTGGTAAAAAACATTTTTAATTCAAATTTTTAATATTTTAATTGAAAACAAAGCATAGATTTGATATCGGTCGTCCTTGGCGATTTTTGTATTTCGAGATCGAAAACGTAATACGAAAATCTGTATATTTTCGTATTAAATACGAGATCTATGTTTTTACTTCAATTACCATACTACCGTAGGTAGTGGAAGTATTGTATTCTGTCCAAAAATTTGATATAGAGTTTCACCTGATTTATATGTTTTAAGGCCTCCTGAGTCCAAAAAAGTAGTTTTTGGCAATTGGTCAGTGTGTGTGTGTGTGTGTGTACGAATGTGTGAAATTTTCCGGGTGTCATATCTCCAAAATTAATAAAGATAGAACTACAAATCTTCACAATTGATTCAAGTCTGATGTACAGATGAATTTTCCAAATTTTGGTGAAAATTGAAAAACCGGAACTGAGACATCGAAAACCGGAAGTGGGACCGTAAGCCCGTACCTCATAAACAGCCCTAACGATTTTCTTCAAAGTTGCTATATAAACAATCTATTAGATGTCCTTTCGAATGATATAATTGGTTAGTTCAGAAAAATTGATAGGCGTCCTCTATAAACAGCTCAATTTCAGATCTCATAAGTGCCTTCCTTTAAAAACGGCTGTACGATTTTTTTTCAAACTCGCCATGTTAACTTAATACTAAATATCCTTTTGCATGTAATTATTGTTTTCCGGTCAATAATTGAGTATGCCAAGTTTTGGTAAAAGTTGGTATCTCAAAAACGGCTCTAACGATTTTCTTGAAAATTGTTTCATTAATTCAATTTAGATAACCTTTCTCAAGTATTACGTGCATATTACAGGAATACTAACGGTCATCCTGATTAGGAAGTTCAGTTTTAGATCTCGGTAATTCGTGTTTAAAAAAATAACTGTCTATTTTTTCCCCTTATTTTTTAACTCACTATGTAAACTTTGTTGTAGGTGTCTTTATACGTGTATCAAGTTTCTCTTACTGGAAAATCTAAAAAAAAAATGCATGTACTTAATATCTCCAAGAAATGTATATAATACGTTTAATAGTGGGTAATGGAAGTCGTGTGGTTGTTTCACACCAGATTTTGTAATAGTATATATTATACGAATATTGTTTCATATCATTGATTTTTCCCTTAATATACATTATTAAAAACCATCAGTTATGGAAAAAATTAAATATATTTGCGAGATAACTTGGCAATCATTTTTTTTTTTTTTTTCCGCCAAGGATGATTGATATAAAATCTTTTCCGAAAGCAAGCAGCGCAATATACAGCCGCTAGGGAATTGCAAATGACATTTGATTATGCAAGCTTCATTATGTTGATAGGAAACACGGTTCATTTAAAATAAATTAAATGTGCATTCGCGTTAGAAATCTACTTTTGTATAGGGCTTCTTTGGCGATATTTAAAATTTGGCAACGCAATAGCTAGGACGTTTCACTCGAAGGACTTTACGTATTTGCGATAACCTTTTTAATTCACCGCCAAAATCACAAAAAATATTAACGATCACTAATGGAGAACCATTACTAAAACAATAACCAGATTACTTTGCGGACGTTAAATTTAAGAAAATTAAAAACACATAAGCTCTGTGTTTAATAGAAATTAATATTATAAGAACAAATAAATAATAATTAAAGAAATTATGACGTCAACTTTATCAAACACATATTCATGTTATAGGTTTATTTTTCAATATTTTTTATTCATGAGTAAAGACATGCTTCTTTTTATGAAATAAATAACATAAAGTAAAAATTGCCAACATTTAACAACTGATTGAAAAAAATAATTGTAAAATTATATTTTGACTTTTCAGTTGATAATATTGCCTGACTATAACATATAAACTGATATTTTTTTTATTTTTTGCATATCAATTCATCGTTAACTAAAATTTGTTCATCCGTGCGAAGTAGGATGGGTCAGCTAGTAATATTGTTCAATAACTTTTTCTCAAATCTTGTCCTTAAACTAATTTAACATACTGAAAGTAAACAAATCGGTTTAATTTAAAATATTTTAATTTGTTAGGCTTTTTTCACACACACACACACACAAAAAGAAAAAAAAAAAAAAGAAGAAGAAGAAGAAAACTAAGAATAATAAGAATTTTCAATCTTGCAATACTTTTCACAGTAACATCACTAAAAAATAATCTTCCTATTCATTTTTTAAACTGCGTATGTGCATCAATAAACTTTTCTTCTATAAATAAAATTATCAGCACCCCTGAGTGTCCATATCAAAACCTCTAAGCGTGTTTACAGCGTGAACAAATTGTCTTAAAAAAAAAAAAAAAAAAAAAAAAAAAAAAATCCAAAGTCGAAGAAAGAAATATATTGCGAAAGCACTTCAGATAGCCATCATGCCCCCCCCCCTCCCTCCTTCTTCTTTTATTAAATTAAATATAAAAACTGGATTAAATTCTTTAAACCCTTTAGCGTTCACTACATACTTTCTTTAAAAAATTACTTAAACTAAATTTTAAAAAGGGCTATTAGACACATGTAAAAATCTTTATATTAACCTAATTAAATTCAAATTATAATTAATTTAATAAGTGGTTAACTTTGTAAGCCATCACTAGAAATTATAAAATGTCGGAACAATTGTTTTTGGTCAAAATAATATTTCGGTTCTTCATCAGGTGAAAAAAATCAGGCACGAGTGCATCAACAAAGTATCAAAATGGGATCGCGACTACTAAGAAATTTAATGTGAATTTTCCATATGGCTTCTGTGTAACATCATTTGAAAATTTTCAGAGTAGTGCTGCTATCTACCGAATAGAGAATGAACGGGAGTTTAAAAATCGATTAAAAAAGAGGAATTTTTTTTTAATTTGTTGCATGAAAGTATGTTAAATATTTGGTTTCGGTACGGTGCGAAACCAATGAACGTTTAAGGATTAAAAGTTGAAATACAGAAAATTATCGATTAACCGTGGTAGTATTATACACTTTCGGATTATCTGAGATCTTTTTTCCAACGATAAATGGTAAATACCTAAAATGGTTGAATAATTTATACAAAGCTCTATAAATAAACGTTACAATGAAAAAAAAATTTCCTTGGGAAAATCAAATGATTACTCAAAAACCAATCATAGTGAATGTTAAGTATGATTTTGGTTGAGAGTAAAAAAGAAAGAAAAGAGAATAAGACTGAGAAGAGAGAGAGAGAGCAAGTGGGCCATAATTCATTTCTGACCACTTCCAGTTACAAGCTTTGTTCAAATTAAGAGTATTTTTCAGATATGGTAATTTTTGCACAAGAGGCTTTATATATATAAATATATAGACAGTGTAATATCGAAAATCACATATTCTAAATTATGTATTACATTTCTGATAAATTTAATTCTTTTCCAATTCATTTTCTATCTTTATAAAAAGCGAGTGAATATATGCGGTTTCATTCCTTATTCCAAAAGAGCAAGCCATTATATCTCTATTTCTTTTAATAAAAAATAAATAAATAAATAAAAGCAAGAGATGAGGTTTCAATCGCTTAATTCTGTGGAGGACAATCCGTTTCATCTCAATTAAATAAAACAGAATAAAATGTTTCCTGATGTCATTTTTGAACATTGAACAGAGCGCACATATGCTCCTTAAAATAGAAATAACGTATTCTTTTTCGACTAAAGTCTATGAGTAAGAATTTAACGATAAAATTTTTGTGGTCAAGATTTTAAGGTTAGTTTGCTAGATTCTCACGAATTTATAACGGTTTTTTGGCTAAGAAATCAATCGCCATTATATTTTAAAAAGTTATACTAAATTAGCTGTAACTGAAAAAGTTGGGTGTTGTTCCTGGCATCATAATTCTGTGGTTTTGTGTAATGTATCCAGCCAACAATTTTATCACTTCTGCCTCTACTCTGATGCTGTAAAGACGTCTTTTTTGATTGCTTCTCTCCCCGTGTCCATCCCGTCCTTTTATACATTCATCCATTTTATTAGAAAATGAACATTATCTTGAAGTTTTCAAATGGATATTTCTGATGTACCTCTATAGTGTTGAATTATTTAATTATAAGCATTATTGTTACGAAGTTGAAGATAAATAAAACATTTTAACGTCAGCATCGAATCTTGGGTAATTGTGTTAACAGTGCAATGTTTACGGCCAACCACTTCAACGACTTTGATCCTTTATCACTATTTTACCAGTGTATTGCTTCATAATAATATAAGAAATTTAAGCATCGTCAAAAAGTGCTAATATCATCAATTCCTTTCTACAAAAATAGTGCAACAAACTCTGTAGCTCAGACAGATAGACAGATAGGAGAGATAGATATTGTTACAATGAATTAAGTCTTTTCTCCTGCATCGCTTGTCCTGTTGCAGTGAAATTTGTTTTACAGTCAAATTAAAAACTAGAATGTTGTGGTTTAGATGTTACGAATTTTTATTCTGAAAAAATTACTGATTTTTAGCGTATTTCATAAGATATAAATAAAAAAATAAACTAGTATGTTGTGGTCATCACATGACTTACTTCTAGATTTTCTTATGCAAATTCACTCAGTAAAAATAATTTATTAAAATCATTATTTAATAAAATTATCTTCCATGATAATGCAGTACGATTTCCATATTTGAGAAGTAGTATAACACTAAATATCCAAAAAGAGTTCATTTTATTCTCGATATTATAATTTTTTATTTTTTTATTTTATTTATTTATTTATTTATTTATTTTATTTATTTATTTATTTATTTATTTTTGTTAAAAAAAAAAAAAAAAAATCGGTAACTTTATTTTAAATTATTGCAGATCTATGGTTCAACCATTCATTTTAAAGGCATTGGCGAGCTCTTTTGAAAGATACCCATCATGAAAATTTATTCCCCTCAAGGAGTGAACCCCCCCCCCCCCCCAACGGGGAGGCGATGCTCCTACATATACAAAAATATTTTCCCACTTAACTATCTCTGTTTTAAATAATTCTTGTAAATTTCATAATGATTATTAAAAAATAATTCTCTTTATGCACATTTATACAAAATTTTGTCCTATACCACCATGTTAAAAATTTAGAAAAAGCGGGATGGCAACGCAACCTGTAAGACAATTTTTACCAAAAGTTGATAGGCACTAATTTATGTCAATGTGTAACTACATACCAATTTGTATGAAATTTTGTGCAGTAGTACCTGAGATACAGTCGCTACAAAATTTTGTCACACACACAGAGATAGGCAGACAGACAGACATTTTCTTAAAATGGTCAAATCGTGTTCTATAGCTCTCGAAACGTGTAAATCCATCAAAATCTGGAGGTCGAAAATTTTTACGAATTCAATACTTTCTTCTAATGAATATAGAAAAAGCAAAAAATCATTATGGCTGCTCTAGATACTTTTGGATGGTCTTAACGGATGTGACCATCGGATACGGATGTAACGTATTTAATGAAGTATACTTTTTTTTTTTTTTTTTTTTTTTCCGAATTTGAAGAAATTTTTTGCATTATTTTGAGCTGTAGAAATTAAATGGACAGAAGAAAAAAAATTATTCTAGGCTGCTCTGTACGTTTGTTCCTATATGTGCGTGTGTGGGAGAGGAGGAATTGAAATCGGAATTAACAAAAACAGAAAAAAGTTTTATTATTTTAAAAGTTACCATACTCACGTAAATGTTGGATTCCCAAGCTCCCTCAGGTTTTGATGAAGCTGTGCATGAATCTGAGAATGCCCGTAACTCAGTTTCGCGGCAATCACTATCACATACGTAAAAACCAAAAAAACGTCACTGGACATCCCTACCTCGCTGTGCATGAATCTGAGAATGCTCGTAACTCAGTTTCGCGACAATCACTACCACGCTTGTAAAAACCAAAATAACATATCACTGGACACCCCTACTCCGCTGTGCATGAATCTGAGAACACTGGTAACTCGTTTTTGCAGCAATCAGTATCACGCACGTATATACGCTTCGCGTACACGAAAAAAAAAAAAAAAAAAATCAGTGGACACCCCTACCTTGCTGTGCATGAATCTGAGAACGCATGTAACTCGTGGAAATTCTTATATTTTTACTATGTTCACGCAAATGGGAAGAAAATCGCGCAAACGGGAATTTTTCACCACTTCGCGCAAATGGGAATCGCGCATATAGGAAGATACCATTTCGAAACGCTTGTATTGTGAAAGAATATAAAAACTCGTAATAGAATTTTTTTTTCTTTTTTTTTTTTTTTTTGATTCAGAAATACATAAAATATAAAGGAAAAGAACAATGCAAATAGTTAATGTACAACGCTTTAAAATCGATAGGAATATTTTCACCGCTACTTCGCCGTAAGGGGCCTACTTAATACAAAAATTATGTCCGTTGACTGTTATTATTATTTATTTTTTTTATTTATTTTTTTTTTCACAAAAATTTGTTAAAAATAATTCTCATTGTATACGAAATTTTGTCCTGTGTTGCTATAGAACAAATTTTGGGCAAACGGGGTGACAGCGCGACATGTAAAGCGATGTGCACCAAAAGCTAATCAACATCAGCGTTATTAAAGGTCCAATCAAATATAAACTTATATTCAATTCTGTCCATTGATTGGCTTGATACAGCATGCAGAACATTCTGGTAACACACACGCAAAGAGAGAGAGATAAATATTTTCTAAAAATAACCAAATTATGTTCAGGACAATATTATAGCACGTTGAGCGCCGCGCGTGAATTCTAATTAAGGAAATCCCCGTCAGGCCACGCGCGCTATTCAATTCAGAAGCGCATTATGTTTACCATGTTTCAATAAAATCCATCAAAATTTCTTAATGGCCCTCTTCACTTACCGTCGCCGGAAGCCCGAGCCAATGTTATTCTATGGGGAACATTTCTTTACAAATAACTTATTAACTAATACATATTTTAAAATTCTGTTTTCACATTCAGAAAATTCCTAACTGTTAAATTGACGGACCTTTTTTAAAAATGTATTTATTTTTTTATTTTTTTATTTTTTTTTTAATATTTTTTTTTTTTGAAATTGCAAAATGAAAAACTTTCACATAATGAAAATTCGTATTTTTCAGCTTCAAAATAGAATATAAAAAATTTAAAAAATAATCTTTTGAAAAATGTCCGTCAATTTAACAGCTGTGAATTTTTAGAATGTGAAAACAGAATTTAAAAATATGTATTAGTTAACAAGTTATTTGTAAAGAAAAAATTCCCATATGATAACATTAGCTTCGGCTTCCGGCGACAGTGAGTGAAGCGGAGCAAGCCCTTAATGATATAATCCTGTAATAAACAAAAATTAAGTAAATTTTAAATAAATGTTCAGTAATTACTTAAAACAATGTAATTTTTTTAGTTTTATATCATATTTTACACTGTCAGCCACCGTTGGATGACGCGGCTTTTATATCGTACTGTCACCCACCGGTGGTTGATGCGGCCTGAACGGAAATTTCAGTGTCAGCCACCGATGACTGACATAGCATTCAACGTGTTAAAAACGTATAATACATAGAAAATCGAAGGGTAAAAATTTCCACGAATCCAATATTTGTTATTTATTTGTATAGAAGAAAGTTAAAGATTATTAGAAACGTTGTGTTAAGGATCTTTTGATATAATTCGATTAAATTCTGAAAGTTTGGTATTTAATTCTTTTTCTATTTCCGATCTCTAATCAAAATTACCAGTAAAAGGAGATAAAATAATTCCCTTATTTAAAGTAGGAGCAGAGAGAGGAGAAAAGATTATCAGATATACTTAGGATATCTCAATTGATTAGCAGGAAATACTTAGCAAAACTAAAAACAGATAAGATATATACTTTAGATATTCAGAAATTTCATAGCATTAAAAAAAAAAAAAAAGTATGTCTAATTATTATACTAAGATGTTTTGTAGTTAATTTCACAGTTTTATTATTGTTAACATTTCATCAACAGTTTCAGAAAAGTACTTGAAAAAAGGCTTGCGAACTAGTATATGAGTTTTATATAATGTGATGTTTTTAAGAATTAGTCCTTCTTTCCAAAGGTAGATTTTACTGAAGACGTAAGTTTTACTAATGATTTTTGACAAGTATGGGAATGAAGTACTACCTTGAATTAATTAATTAAAAAATATGTGGGTTACAAAACATCAAAAGATGATTTTTATTAATTTATTTATCTAACAGCACAGCTTGTCTAGAATATTTTTTCATAGTTCCAAGTCAAGTCCGAGATAAAAGTGTAGCAGTGAAAGTCTTTGGAAATTCCCCTCATTGGGTTCGTTTCATTCCGACTTGAAACTTTAATCGTTTTTTTCTCAAAACACTACTCTTGAATTTGGTGGACATGATTTCTCAAAAACTAATGTACCATATTGAATGAACGAAGGATGCTTGAACGAAGGATTTCTTTCTTTTTTTTCTTTTTTATTTACAACTTATTTTACAAGGCTGTCTGTGAGGTAAAATGTACCGAAAATTGTACTATGTTTGCATACAACTCTGCCGAAAATTCAAATTTCATTTTTTTTTTCATGTTTTGTTCAAGCGCGTGCTGTACTTATGAACGGGTTAATTTATATATATGTCTCAATTTATTATATATCCAATATTTATCTTCTTTATTCATTAAATGGTTGTTCTTAGTAAATTCCTAGCGCCTGGCAAAAAAGGCAAATCTTATGGTTTGTCTTGTGCTCGGTACAGAGTAATGTATAGGGATTACTCTGGATCGTCATCCTGCTACCTATATCATCCTCCTCTTCGCAATTTATTTTTCAAAAAATGTAATTCTACTAGATGTCTTACATGCCCTCTTGCTGATGCTTCTCATTTTAGAGATAGCTCTTCTCATGTTACATTTTGTAAGGCTTTTAATATTATTTACTCTATCAAGTGCAATTTATGCAATATGGTATATATTGGACAAACTAGTAATCCATTACACAAGCGGATTAACTTATATCGCTCTGATATTAAAAAATCACGTCAATTTACCACTAATTTTGAATATATGCACTTCCATCAACATGACTTTAATAATATTACTGTGAAAATTCTTAATTTTAAGAAGAATTTGAATGAACGTCTCTTACTTGAATCACAATATATTAAATCACTGAATACTATCTATCCTTTTGGTTTAAATTCTAATGTTTATAATAAACAACATATTGTTTATTCCAAGGTTTCAAAAATTGAATTTTACAGTAATATTTATAAAACTCTAAATCACGCTTTATATAAAAAGACTACTAGAACTTCTAGGGGATCTTCTAGGTCGTCTTCCCAACATCTGGACATTTCATATATATTACAAAATCTTAAATCCTTAGAAAGTATTTTTCTTCAGTCTTATAATTGGAAAGTTATACGTAATTTTATTTTTGGAATAAAAAAGAAGTATCTTCTTAAATATTTTAAAGTATTCCATTCTCATTCTTTTGATTCACACTTCAGTGATGTATTCTTTGATATTTTACACTATAGGGCTGAGTGTTTTAATATTAAACTTGATTTAAAGTCTGGTCAAAAAATAAATAACTCTCTCTTGGTGATAAATTTTTCTCATCTGGTTTTTAATAAACTTCATATTCACAATTTACTTAATGATCCATCCAATTCTTTTCCCATCAAAAACTTCATCATTCAAAAAACTTTTAAATACAATATTACTTTAGGCAGAAAAATATTTAACTACAATAAATTTGCTAAATTTCTTACTTCTAATGATCAGCCTCCGTGCTATTGTTCTGATTCCAAATATAAATCTTTTTTCAATACATCTCATGGTCATATTATTACTGGTGATATCAATATTGTGGAAAATCTTACTCTTAGATCTTTGATGAAGTATGGTACTAAATTTCGGATGCCCTCAAAATTCAAATTTATTGATGTCATTACTCAATTTAATTTAGACTTGGATCTCTTTATATACAAAATTGCTATTGATTATAATAAACCAGTGGAATTTTTTAATGAGTGGAAATTTAAGTTATTGGAGAAATTTAAACTTGATTTAGTTTATAATATGCACCATCTTTCTAATTTCAAGTACTATGATTTCAAAGAAATTCATTCAGCAATTCTAGACTTACAGTCTAAATTTATTACTAGTGGATCTGCAGATCAGGAGCCTCAACGTCCTATTTGCATCAGACATTTTTCAATAGGTCATTTTTATTTATTTCTTATTATATAATAGTATATATTGATTCGATCGACTTATTACCATAATCAGATACATTCCTGAGGGGGGCTGCCTCCCCCCTCAACCCCCCGCTGTATCTCTCTTTCTATACCTATTTGTATATCATATAAAGTGTTACGGAATAAAATGCTAATTTTGTGCATTTCTAGTCGTTTTAGCGTTAAAATAGCCTAATTTTCCTTAAAAAATGAATTGAAAAGCTACAGTAAGGGAAGAAATGGATTTGGCGCCAAATTTGGCGACTGTTTCCCTCCTTGGCGATTTTTTTGGCGACCTTGGCGAGAAAATACTTATTAGGGATATACCAAATATGGAAGCTCTAATCTCATTGGCTGATGAGATACGATAATTTTCCAGATAGGTGGTCCGATAGCTAGGTATATTAGAAAGATAATTTTCCAGAACAGTCTGTGTTCGATAGAATAGTATAAAAGGAGCATTTTTTTAGCCAAGGCTTCCAATCTCAGATCTGTGTCGGTTTCGTCAAATGCTTGCTTTGCTTTGAGCCTCTTTGAATGAGACTTGCTTTATGTTTTATTGCTAAACAGTTTGCACTGTTGTTTTGCTGTTAACGGCTGTTGTTTAAGCTATGTTTACTGGTTGAATTCAAGCTGGTACTTGGTTTATAGACCTGTATTCTTCTGGAACTTTCTGTGAATAAATCACTGAATTTTTGCAAGTTTCGCCTTTCATTCTCGGACAACTTACAAACCCCCAAGTACGCAACAATATGCATTCTTATTAAACGACGGTCTTGTATTATTTCCCGGAAATTCATAAATACCGAATTTCATACAAAAAAAATTACATAGCATATCGGAAATATTTTGCGTAACCTTTAAACTAATTATCAATTCTATGCCCACAATTTTCAACATGAAAACACGCTTTTAAAATTCTAATAAAATTTCATATTTGATGGGGTGTAACCATGTTAAAATACACTTTTAAGAAATACCGACGATACACCATAAAAGTACGAAATTCCTTTATGTTTCCCGGAAAAGTAGCCACAGTCATTATAAACGCCAATAATAAGAATAAATCTAATTAATTATGACTCATTAATCTTTCAAACTAATTTGACATCATTTGGATGATTACAGTACATACTCGGAATTATTTTGTGTGGTCCCATAAATTATTTAGTCTATACATAACCTTTTTTTAGAGTAAACATAATTTTAAGCATCTTTATAATGTATGTTAACTTTATTAAGTTCAATTCAGCATAAACGCATTAAAGTGCGCGCTTAAATTAAAAATTCGTCCATAGGCTCTAATGTTACGAAATTCTTTCGTGTGTCTTTGTAAACGAACCATAAACATTGTATACACCAGTAAAAACTATTCAGCTTATTTTGCGTTTAAAATTAATAATTGTTCCAAATTTAACATCGTTTGGATGACTAAGTGACATTGTCAGAACACTTTTGTAAGGTCCTGTACATTAATTAGAAAGCTTAAGAGCACATATTTTCTTCAAGCAACATAAGTTTAAGCATCTTACTCACGTACTCTAGTTTCATTTTCTTCATTGCAAAGTAATGATATTAAAATGCGTTTAAACGAAATTCACCCCATACGCCGTAATGTTAAGAATTTTGGCGTGTCCCTGTACACAGTTTATAAAAAATATAGCAATGAAAATTATACAGCTACTTATATGGAAAGCTGGAATGTGTGCGCCAATTTCCAAGTCAATCGAAGGATTTTTGCGGCCGCTATTGCGGTACATACAAATTCTTCCCATAGGCCGTAAGGATAAGAAATAATTTGGCGTGTCCCTGTACACGAACAACAAAGGGAATACACACCTAACACTATACAGCTAATTCCGTATCGCTCGTGAATATGTGTACCAAATTGCAAGTCTATAGCGTTATTTTTGGGGCCGATATCGCGGAACATACAAATTCTTCACATAGGCCGTAATGATAAAAAAAACTTTGGCGTGTCCCTGTACACGAACTACAAATGGAATGCACACCCAAAACTTTACAGCTAATTTCGTGGGGATCATGAACATGTCTACAAAGTTTCAAGTCAATAGCGTGGTTTTTACGGCCGCTATCGCACGGCAGACAGACAGACAGACGGACGGATCGACGGAACCCAAAATCCTTTTGAGTCTCAACAGAGGGCCTCCACTGACGTTTCGGCAAAAATTGAAGTCAATAGCTTGATTTTTGCGGCGCTATCGCGGTACATACAGATTCTTCCCACAGGCCGTAATGATAGAAAATCTTTGGCGTGTCCCTGTACACGAACAACAAAGGGAATACACACCTAAAACTATACAGCTGATTCCGTTGGGCTTATGAACATGTGTACCAAATTGCAAGTCGAAAGCGTGATTTTTGTGGCCGCTATCGCGATACATACAAATTCCTCCCATAGGCCGTAATGATAAGAAAAACTTTGGCTTGTCCCTGTATACGAACTACAAATGGAGTACATACCAAAAACTATACAGCTGATTTCGTGGTGTTCATGAACACGTGTACCAAATTTCAAGTCAATAGCGCTATTTTTGCGGCCGCTATCGCGATACATACAAATTCCTCCCATAGGCCGTAATGATAAGAAAAACTTTGGTGTGTCCCTGTATACGAACTACAAATGGAGTGCATACCAAAAACTATACAGCTGATTTCGTGGGGCTCATGAACACGTGTACCAAATTTCAAGTCAATAGCGCTATTTTTGCGGCCGCTATCGCGCGACAGACAAACAGACAGACACAGCCCAAAACCGTTTTGAGTCTCAATGTAGGGCCTCCACTGACGTTTCGGCAATTACTTATGTTGACAAGGCGGCTAATAACTATGCAATTATTTGCAAAAAGTATTATAAACAACTTCTTTTTGATACTATGGATACTAGTAATATTTTTCTTAAGATTAATGACAGTATCGAAATTAAAAATAGGCATATATTTAATTATTATAAGTTGATAAAAACTAAATGTAATAACTACAATTATCCTTATTTAGTTGTAATTCCAAAATTTCATAAAGATCCTATTAAATTTCGTACTGTTACTGTTGCCTGCAATGCCTATACTTCTAATGCTAATATTATGTTATTGAATATCCTTAAAAAATTACATAGTTATATTGTTTCTAACAAGTGTAATTTTTTTCTAAAAAATAGTTTTCAACTCAAAAATAAAATTAAAAATCTTACTGATATTACTGGTATAAAAACTTTTGATTTCAATGATCTTTTTAATAATATTGATATTAAAGATATGTTTGATATTATAAATGAACTTTTTGTAGAAAATTTGCAGTATTTAAATCTAAATGTTACCATAACTCCTTCAGCCTTTAAAACTCTGACTAGGTTTATCCTTTTCCATAACTATATTTTATTCAATAATTATTTATATAAACAACGTTTAGGATTGCCACAAGGTGGAATTGCTTCTAGCATATTAGCTGATCTATACTTATATTATTATGAGCGTGACATTGAGTGTACTAACTTTAAATTACTACGATACATAGATGATATAATTATATTATATTTGGATAAAAATCACACCAAACTAGACTTACCTGTCAAATATCCTGAAAATCTGTCTCTAAGTAGTACTGATTTGGATTCTAGTATCATTAATTTCTTAGATTTAAAAATTATTCTTAATAGTAATGGCCAATTAGAATTTGACTTATACGATAAAAAGAAAGATTTCCCCTTTAAGGTAAATTTTTTCACTAACTTTAAAACATGCTTACATAAATCTGTATTTGTCAATATTCTTCTTAATTTTAATCTAAGATCAAATATTTAGTGTCTGATAAACATCAAAAATTACAATTTCGATTCTTTAAAAATTTAGCATTAATTAATGGCTATCCCAAACACTTAATAAAAAAATTCTTTTAATTATTTATTTAATTATTATTTTTTTTTCTCCTCATACATTTTATTCAAATTTAAATTTACGTCTAAATCTTAGGTATTAATTTTTGGTTTTCAATCAAATACATTGATTATTTGAATCCTAAATTTATTTGATTGTATTTTTCCATTATTTTCATCTCATTACTCCAGATGGCAGCACTATTCATGATTCAATATTAGGAATCATCATCTGATTATTTCAAGGATTTGAATCCTTACCCTACATGAATTCCACTGTGAATCCTAAAAATTACTCTATGGTCAATGCTATTTTGAACTAATTAACTGTGGATCTAACTGCTAACTGATTGTTACATTTTTACATGTGCGACGTTTATTGCTTCAATTTCATTTAGAAAGGTTAAAGTAATCTTATTCTTCTACAATTTTATGGGTTTTATTTTAATCTTACATTTAAATGGTTATGGTTTTTCATATTTAGGTAATGGTTTTATTATGATTATTGTTTTATTATGATCTTCGTTTTTCTGTATTGACTATGTCTATTTCTTTTTTGGTTTGTGTTCATATCAAATATTTTATTCAGTAAGTTGAATTTTTGCATTTTTATTTTAATCTTAATTTTATATGGTTTTGGTTTGTCATATTAGGTTATAGTTTTATTTTTATCTTCTTCTTTAATGGATTTTCTATGGGTGTTTCGGGCCTGCGAACAAAGAAATTCTTAGCTTTTGCTTTCTTTGTTACAGAAAAACATCCATATTTTAGCATATTTGCATTCTACCAGGCCCTTGACAACGTTAGAATGCAAATAATGCTTTTTTTCTCATTCCAATTTCCAATATTTATTTCGATTTTTCTTTAATTATTCTTTGATTTGATATGGGTAGTCTCAGCTTGTGATCCGAGGAATTGTTTTGATGCTGAAGTTGAGTCATCTTTAAATTTCATAAAAACATTTTTGCACTGATTATATTAATGTATTTATATATATATATATATATATATATATTTTTTTTTTTTTTTTTTTCATTTAACATCTTTTGAACCAATTTTCTGATTAAAAAATAATAATTACTTACTAGATTTTGTCCTGATTAATGAGTGTACCAATTTTCGTAGCGATCGGTTGAATGGTGTACTTTGTATCGAGAATTAGAACCTGACATAACATGGTATTCATTTTATTAAAATAAAAAGGCGGTCCTGAACTTTTTTTGGGGAGTGGGGATGGGGGAGGGAGGTCGTACCTGACACTATTTGGAAAGTCTCTCGCTTAATTTTATATAAGATATCGAACAGTATAAAGGTTGAATGCGCTTAAATGTTTACAAACATTTTCTTCTATTGTTAAAAAGCGTTAAAGCCTGATTTTTCTTTTTTGTTTATTTATTTTATGGGAGAAAATGTGTGTTTTTCTGAGGAATTACCGAAAGAGAAATCCGTTTCTTCATAGTAATAAAGAAATTGTTTGTGCATATGGCTCATTCTCTCCAAACGATGATTTCGTTATTCTCATAACAACAAGCACATATAAAGTTGTACGAAAAAACGCTTGCAGAAAGTCTCCAATCACATGTCTTTTTGTCTATTTAATGGGTTAATGTATTCTCCTGTTTCTTAATCTTATATTGTCTTCTCCGGTATATTTTCTTGTGTGTTCTTACACTCATCCTTAACATCTAAGTTATTTAAAATAAAATTAAAAATGATATATATACACTGTAAAAAAAAAAAAAAAAAAAAAAAAAAAAAAGTACTTTTTACAGCACAAACAACTGTAAAAGTGTCTCTCTTCACAGATGTTTCCGCGGTAAATTGCCTTATTTAACAGAATGTGCTGGCACCAATATTGCCAGCACATTTTGCTGTAAAAATGGTAACGCTGCCGAAGGCAGCAGGGACCTTAAACAGTTGGCTAAAAGTATTTAAAAAATGCATTTTCACCGTGTTCTGATCTAGTCTGAAAGTTTCAAATGTCCAGCTAGTCGGGAAGTTAGTTAAATAAATTTTCTGTTGAACCATATAAACGCTGCCGAAGGCAGCAGTGACCCGAAACAATTGGATAAAAATATTTAAAATATGCATTGTCACCGTGTTCTGAGCTTTTCCGGAAGTTTTAAATGTCTAGCTAGTCGGGAAGTTAGTTAAAAATCGATTGCAAGATTTGTGCTGGTAACGCTGCCGAAGGCAGCAGGGACCTTAAACAGTTGGCTAAAAGTATTAAAAAAATACATTTTTACCATGTTCTGATCTAGTCTGAAAGTTTCAAATGTCTAGCTAGTCGGGAAGTTAGTTAAATAAATTTTCTGTTGAATCACATAAGCGCTGCTGAAGGCAGCAGGTAACGGAAACAGTTAGCTAAAAATATTAAAAAAAAAGGCATTGTCAACGTGTCCTGAGCTTTTCTGAAAGTTTCAAATGTCTAGCTAGTCGGGAAGTCAGTTAAACTGCAAGATTTGTCCAAACCGTTTTTGAGTTATTACCGTTTTTTGACACATTATGGTCAAAACCTATGTATTTTTGGTCATTATGAACCTAATTTTCCTAAATATCTCCAAAACGGAAAATCATACAAAGTCCAAAAAGGGAGGTGCACAACTAGATGTTATAACAAACCTATGTACCAATTCGCAACTTTCTACGTCCAACCGTTTTTGAGTTATGCGACATACGGACACACACACAGACACACATACATACAGACGTCACGAAAAATCGTGTAAAGTCCCATATATCTCTAAAACGAGAGCTCGTGTTAAGACGACACTTGCAGGTGTACAACTAAACATCATGACAGTCACACGTATCAATTGGCAACATTCAGCGATCATTCGTTTTCCAGCAATGTGAAATACAAAATCCATTTCGCGAATCGGGATTACTATACTTCCTTATACTTCGTATAAGGAAGTAAAAAATCTTTTATTTTCTTAATATTTTTGCTTTATTTTCTTTGTGTTTCTCATGCACCTGAACAGTCTACTTTAATATATTTTCATGTGCGTGGATTACATAACATCTTGTATATGCTTAGTTTCCCTTTTTTAAAGATTTAAATTTCAAAATCCTCGAGTTCGTTAAGAACGTTGAAAAAAAAATAATGGGGAGCTCTGTGCACATTGTCAGACTTTATATCAAATTCGCGCTGTTATGTTTCGATATGTGGGGCTTGAATTATTAAAAACAATCATATGAGCCTCAAAAATTGACAACTGAAAAAAATACTATGATTTATTTTTTCATAAATAAATGCTACATAAGTTTATCTTTCATTTTGTTGTGTTTTCTCTGTCATAAAAGAAAAATCATTATAATTTTAGCTGTCAAAGCACTCATTATTACCTGGTGGACAGTTGTATTACCAGAGGAGTCATAAATTTACAATAATTAATCTTCATGACTTTCCTGACTTCTCTTTTACTAGAGAGCCCCCTGCTAGCTCCGCTCACCAACCCCCGAGGGAGGCTTCGCCTCCCCACCGACTCACTTTACTTATTAACACATGCAGAGATCTGCCCGCCTTTTCGCTGCTTTCTTTCACCTAAAAGGAATATTAATAGTTCATATTACAAGACGAAAGCAGAAAAATATTTTGGAAATCCTCATATTCAATGTCAAATTGAAATATATAATATTTATATTTTTTCTTTAATAGAAAGAAATTCATAATATCTAGACCATTTTGCATTACAGCTTTAGTATATGACTCTTTTTATTTCTTTTTTGAAACATTAGATCCGGACCACGGTACCCTAGTCGGTAGAGCGCAGAGCTCATAATTGGAAGGTTGCGGGTTCGGTTCTCGAGCCGGCCAAAGCCCGTCGTGTACTCTAATGGTGGCTGGTGCACGTAAAATATATCGTGGCCGCAATATCCTCCATGTTCCCAAGTTCCCTCTGGGAGCCACCGAAGCGGGGGAGCCATTCCCTTCGTGTAGGACCAAAACTATGGTGGCATGTCTCCGGAATATCCGTAGGGGGTGCGTCCCAGACCGTCGCTAATTATCCATAGCGCAGTAATGATGCGACGTCAAACACAACCTACCTAATTATCTACCTACAACCAGATCTATCTACCTACAACCAGGGATCATATTTTAATTTTCCCGTGTAAGAAAATTAATTTTCTAAAAGTAGAGAAAAAAAGTTGATATTTATTTTCTTTCTTTTTTACATCTATGGTTTCGGACCGCGGTACCCTAGTCGGTAAAGCGCCGAGCACGTAATTGGAAGATTGCCGATTCGATACTCGAGTCGGACAAAGACCGTCGTGTACACTAATGGTGGCTGGTGCACATAAAATCTGTCGCGGCCGCAAAGTCCTCCATGTTCCCATCCATACTGTACCTCTGGGGATCGCCAAAGCGGGGGGATCATCCCCTCCATGAAGGATCAAAATTGTGATGCCATGTCTCCGGAACATCTCTAGGGGTGCGTCCTAGACCGTCGCCAATTACCCGTAACGCAGTACTGGTGCGATGTTAAATCCAACCTACCTGCCTACCTACCTACATACATACATACATACAACCATGGATCATATTTTAATTTTCCCGTGTAAAATGACTTCATGACCGAAGAACAACGTCACTGGGAGAAACTTTTTTTTAAATGGCAAATAGAGTACCTTCATAAACTTGTCGTTTTTAGTTGATAACGTCTTTAATTAAAATGATAGACATTTCTAAGCAGCTGAAATGTCTTCCTTGGAGTATTCGGAACACATTGATAGCTCTCATGACACGAAGGACCCTGCCCTCCGCTAGAAGAAAAAGAATTGACGCCAGTGACAGTAACTTTTTTTTAATATATAGAGAAAAGTCATCTTAAATTCTTTTATCTACAGAAATAAGTATATTGTTTCAACAGATTAAGTCTTTTCCTCTGCAATGTTTATCCTGTTGCAATGAAAGTAATTTTAAAGTCAAAGGGAAGAAAAAGATACAGTTCATTCACTTTCAGTAAAGTCAGTCTTTGCGACAAACTTAGCGACTGTGGGACGAATTTAGCGACTGGGTGACGAATTTAGTGACTTGATGACCAAATTTGGAAAAAAAATAGTAGTTTAGTGTTCCTGAAGTTCCAAAGCTCTACTACACACGGAAACCCAGATCTAGAACTTTTCAGGGGATTCTGAATGAAATTACCACCAAACCCCGTCGCCAAAAAGTATAAATAGGAGTAAGTTGACTTCTGCGAGAGAGTATGCACTCTCTGCGATTCAAAGTTGTTCAGAGATCTATTCTGAGCGATTGTACTTTGGAGACTGTACTCCAGGTGACTGAACTTTGTTTGTGAACTAGTGGAAACTTCTGGTCTGGAGTATTTGACGTTATCTGCTTTACTCTTGTGGAAAAAATGACTGTTTTCTTGGACTGTTCCAGAATATTTATCGAATAGTAACTTTTGCTGTACGAGTGACAGCTTCATTGGACTGCTACTGGAATATTCGATGAAGTAACAGTTCTGTTGGACTGTTTCGAGAATTTTCGTAATAATCACAGTTTTATTGTACTGATTCGAGAATTTACGTTGAATAGAGTGCATTCATTGACTAAAGCCTGCCTGTTTCCTTATGAACCACTTTCTCACACAAAAAAGTCGACAAGTTTTTTGTAACAATATTGTCTGGGTTACCCATAGACCCATCTGTAAAGATCTGTGATTTCGTTTCTTATATCCTTTGCAGTACTGTTTATTTCCATTGTCATTACCCTGTATCTTTTTTTTTGGGGGGGGGGGAAGGGGGGGGATTTAAAATTGTTATCAAATCATAATTTAATATATATATATATAATTTTATTGAGTTTTCCAAGCTGATTTAAAATATACATTCATATATATATATATATATATATATATATATATATATATATATAAGCAAACTAACCAAGGATAAATGAAAATTAATCCCAAAACACATGAGGGCCTTCTTCAGGGGAGCTCCCTCATGTTGGTAATATGAGAAGTTTCTGACGAAACGTTGGCTATTTAGCCAAAAAACACGTTTCTAGTCCGCAACTTCTCACAGATGGAAGCAAGACCATACAGCAAACGAATTTAATTAATAAAAAGGCATAAAAAGCAATTAAATTTATAAATGAATTACAAAAGCAAATACACCAAAATAAAATACATGAATATAAATAATACAAGAATACAAATATAAATAAATACATACTCAATAAACATTTCAGTTTTCTTGATTACAATCTTACGTAAGGTTTTTTTTTTTTTTATCCTCTTTGGGCGACATTTAAGAGCTGGTAAGTTGTCCTACCAGCTGAAACGGGCTTTATGTTTATGATGGGGGAGATTTCAAGTTTCCTCATTCTACAACTATTCAGGTTTGTCCAAGTATGTATTTATTTATATTTGTATTCTTGTATTATTTATATTCATGTATTTTATTTTGATGTAGTATTTGCTTTTGGTTTTCATTTATGAATTTAATTGCTTTTTATGCTCTGTTTTAATTAAATTCGCTTGCTGTATGGTCTTACTTCTTGCTTCTATCTGTGTGAAGTTGGGGATTAGAAACGGGTTTTTTGGCTAAATAGCCAACGTTTCGTCAGAAACTTCTCATATTTCATTCCCTACATGGGGGAGCTCCCCTGAAGAAGGCCCTCGTGTGTTTTGGGATTAATTTTGATTTATCCTTGGTTATTTTGCTTATTTATCATGGTTTTATTTTTTCTTTAGCTGCATTTGCGCATTGGTTTATAAATACTCTGTTTTAATTCTATATTTAAAAATACAAGTTTTATTCCATCTTATATTTAAAATTTGTCTTATATATATATATATATATATATATTTCTTATGATTATGGTAGTAGGTAATCTAAACCTATTATTTTATCATTCACCTGTCGCCGTTCACTTGGATTAGAAAAGTCATTTTTAGAGGGCAAAAAAGACATATACATTCATAAGAAAAAAATAATACACATCCTGTTATTATTATTATCATTCTTTTTCTAAAAAAATCTAATTTGAGTTTCACAGAAACGTTTTATTATTGTTGTTGCTGTTGTTGTTATTGGTTTGACGGTATTAAAACATAGGAATATTTTTATCGATAGAAAAATTTGCACAAAAATGTTTATAAACACTTGTTTACTCAAAGGTACAAAATTCTTAAAATGTAAAAGCTTCAACCTATATAATTCATAAGTTTAATAATTTTACTTTTAAAACGTATATATATCTGTGTGTGTGTGTGCTAAAAAATTATTAATTAAAAATTATATGGCAAAAAAAAAAAAAAAAAAAAAAAAAAAAGAAAGAAAATAAAGAAAAAGAAATGATTCAGTTTTAAAAAATTTCCAAAAAAGTGAGTTAAAAGTATATCTTGCCTATTAAATGTTTTTATAAACATTGTATTTAGTTTATAAAGCTTATCATTCATTACTTATCACTTATAAGTAGAATGTTCATTTCACATAACGATGAAATACTAGTGTTTAAAAAAAGTAACAAAATCCCTTTCGATATCGATACTTTGTTTAATATCAAAAATTCATCTTAAGTAGTTCGAAATAATCATTAGTAATATCAGAAAAGTGGGAAAAACACGTGTTTTAATATACTGTTTTGAAATTATAAAGCTTAGATGACCTACTACCTAATTTGCATTCAACTTTAGAGGTTGGTTGATTGGTTGTGGGAATTAAGGCCGATTGACTGCACTAGGGTCCTAGGCCTGAGGGAGAGTGTCCTCCCAAGGGGTCTTTCTAAGAGGTCCTAACCCGTATTTACGCAAGTTTCGGAGAAAACTACGAAAACCTCCGAACGACTAGGCCAACGAGCGTGACCTGGGATCGAACCCGGCATCTCATGTCTACCAGCTTTGGGCGCAGAACCGCTTGACCGCTGGTGGGCCCTCATCTTAAGAGGATAAAGAATTTTAATGAAAATTATATATATTAAAATGACGTCTACGGTGTTCTTTTATAAATACAGGGTGATTAAAACTAATCTGACCATGTTTAAAGGCCGACAGCTTCGTTTCTACTCGAACAGGAACAGGAAGATCCCACCAACGGCTGTTGCCAACATTTCTTTATAGAAACCAATAGAAACCTTAACCCACTGAGGCCGCCTATTCTAGTGAAATCGCCAAGGAGGGTCAGAAGACCCAAGACCCTCAGGGGAAGTTTTAGATATCTGACGATATAAGAAAACAAAACAAAGTAGCGCACTAGACCATTTTTCTTAAGCCTAGAGGTCACGGTGAATTAGGTTTATGGAACAAAATCGAATCAGGACTACAGGGTGGTTATGATTAAACGTCCCCTATAAACAGCATCCTACAGCCAGCGCAAACGGGTGAACGAAATGCAATGAAATTTGGTATATAGACTATACACGAGATGCGCTCACGGAGTTTTCGAAAAAAAAAAAAAAGTTCCAAAATCTCCACCAGAGGGCGTTTTTTCCGAAAAAACATTAAATTCAACACAATCACGGAATAGAATTGTATAGAAATTAAAACGAGATAGGGCAACCAGCGCGGGAACCGAAGCTTTCTTTTCCGCATGAATTCAGCCGAGTGTAAGAACACGATCCAATCGCAGCCTGGTGTAGTAGTAGTATCTTTGAAACTCGAAGCAAAATATTGTTAAAGTTCGTCGTTCGACTCTCGTCGCAGTTTTTCGGATGGATCGTGTTGGAAATTGCTTTGATCACGGTAAATTTGTGACAAAAAGCTTTACTTATTAAAGTAATGTAGTAACTTTAAACACTTCTTTCTTCTATTTATTTCTTTAAAAAAAAAAAAAAAAAAAAATCTTTTATGAAATGTATTATTAGAAGTGTAGTGCAAAGTTGCGCAGTGCTCTTTCATAGATCAAGATGTAATACGATTATTATTAATAATAATTCTAATTAACGTACTTACTCTATTTTGCGTGAAATAATGAAATTCAGAATTTGTATGACCAGAAATAGAACATATCAGCATAACAAAACAAAACAAACATTTAAACATGCTGGCATCCCGTTTATTTAGGTGCGCGCTCTAAGTTCGAATTCTAATGCATGAAGTACATGATTTAACATTTTTTTTTTTTTTTAAATGTGTTCTGCATGTGTGTTTGCATGATTTGGAGCTTTTAATTTGCATAGACTGGCTGATTAGACTAAAAATATTCAAAGCCATTTATATGTGCTTGTGATATCGAAAATCACATATTCGAAATCACATATTATCTCTTAAATTTAATTTAATTGCTATTTTTATAAAAAAGCTATTTTAAAAACAGTATAGCATTTAAAATCAAATCAGTTTTGCGGTTTCTTTGCATCGAATATATCTAATATATCTCTCTCTATTTCTTGCCAAAAAAAAAAAACTAGTTTGGCATAGGTGGATTCTGCTCAGTTCCCCATCATATTTATGGACTCATAAATTTCTAGTGCGAGACATACTATAATCATGTTAAAAGAAATGAATTTGACCGAAGCTTGATACAGTGACAGAAAGAAATCCCCGCCTAATAGGCTATCCATTGTTCACTTCGATATATTTATCTTATTCTAATCTATTAATTTATTTTACCGGGGTCAATTCCGTTGTTTATGTTTCATGCTACTATTTCCAATGCAATGATCCTCAAAATTCATATTTATATGAAAAATTTACAATTTCGCTATGTTGATAAAATAATAATTTACGAAATTTTCCTATTAGAATATTTGTATTCAATCATGTTCAAACAAATATCATAAATGTAATTTTTAAGTTCTCTAATGTATTTATGATCCTCAAAATGGAAGTTTATGCTCAATTTTGCCTTATTCTGGCATGTTAACTAAATCGTAAATTCCAAATAACTTACGAAATTTTTATATTGGAAAATTCATAGTCATTAATATCCATGCCAGTGTCCTAAATAATATTTCAAAAGTAGTCTGACATCTTTACGATGAAAATATCTCTCAAAATTAACGTTTACGTGAAATTTTGCCCTATACTGCAATATTAAGAAATTCGTAAATTTTCAATAACTTGCGAAATTTTCAAAGTAGCATATTTATAGTTACTGATGCTCCTTCCGGCATCAAAACTGATATTTTAAAACTGGTCTGACATTTTTACAGTAAAAAAAGTTTCCATTTAATGCACGTTTAAGTGAATTTTTGTCCTATTCTCCCATGTTAAGAAAATCGTAAATTTCTGATAACTTACGAAGTTTTTAAATTCGAATGTTGCAAATGAATAGGGTTCTTGCCAGTGTCGAAAGCAACATTTTAAAACTGATCTGACCTCTCTGTGACAATTTGTTCTTGAGATATTGTGTACACAGACTAACAAACTAACGGACTAACACACTAACACACTAACACACTAACAGACACCCTACAGACAGACACCATACAAATTTTGTCATTTTCGGATTCCTCACACCTGAAGAAGTGTAAAAAAGTCAGAAAACCGAGGTCGAAATTTTTCACGATTACCTAAGTTCCCCATACCTGTAGTATGATGGGGAACTAAAAAAGTACAAGAAGCGATTCTCTTTCAATATGCTAGTCAATAGTCAATCTTTTCACCTTGCCAAATTAGCGATTTATGAAAAAGTCGCCAAACAGTGGGCTAAAGCACATTTTCACAAATGTTTATTTTCAGGCACTTTTTTTTTTTTTTAATGCATGCGATGTGAAGCGTGCACATGTGCGTAATAGTAGTCGCAACTGTACATATTTTCATGCATTTTTAGATACATACACAATGAATACAATCGGCAGCAAAATTATTGAAGTACACATTCACACTTTTCATATATTTTTACTTTCCGAACATACACATGTAAGGAAAGTATTGTATTCATGTCGAAAATCCGAATTTGAGATTTTGATGTTTCGAACATGATTCGACAAGGATTTATTTAACAAAACAGTTTTAAGTGTACTTTTTTTTTTAGGAATTTTTGCTAGTGTTCGGATACTTTTGTTACCGACCGTATGTATGTATGTGTGTGTATGTATGTGTGGAATCGTCTGGCTATCATATCTCCGAAACTAATAAAGATAGAACTACGAAACTTCAGAATTGATACAAGTCTTGTGTACAGATGAATTTCCCAAATTTTGGTGAAAGCTGAAAATCCGGAAGTAGGTCATCGGAAACCGGAAATGGGACCGTAAGTCTGTATCCCAAAAACGGCTCTAACGATTTTCTTCAAAATTGTTATATAAACACTCTATTATATGTCCTTTCAAATGATATAATTAGTTAGTTCAGGAAAATTGATAGGCGTCCTGTATAAATAGCTCAATTTCAGGCCCCGCAAGTGCTTTCCTTTAAAAATGGCTGTGCGGATCTTTTTCGAACTCGCCATATTAACTCCCTTTTAAATATTCTTTTGTGTGTAATTATTGTTTTTCGGTCAATAACTGAGTATGCGAAGTTTTAGTAAAAGTTGGTGTCTCAAAAACAACTCGAACGATTTTCTTGAAAATGGGTACTTAAATCCATTTTAGATACCCTTTTTCATGTATTATGTGGCTATTACAGAAACATTAACGGTTATTCTGATTAGACAGTCCAATTTTAGATCTCGGAACTTCGTGTTTAAAAAAATAACCCTATCATTTTTTTTTCCTTATTTATTAACTCGATGTGTAAACTCTGTTTTATATGCCATTACACGCGCATCAAGTTTCTCTTGCTGGAAAATTCCGAAAAATGCATGTAATATCTCCAAAAAATGCATATAATATGTGTAATAGTGGGTAATGGAAGTCGTGTGGTTGTTTCATACCAGATTTCTTTTTAGAGAATGCGATAATTGCCCTCATTACAGTCGTCCGATAAACATCCAAATTAAAGTTTAAAGATAGGCGTTGGTTATCTCAGCAACAGGGACACGGACCCCAGATATTGTGGGTGAAGAAGACGCTGCCGAAGGCATTAGGCATCCGAAGAAAGTTTTTGAGCGATTTCAATAAATTTTTGTTTTTTAAAAGTTTTGTTTGTAAAGTGAAACTAAGGTTTTTTTTTTTTATTATTATTATTATTATTCATTTAAGTATAGTGACCAGTGAAGCGGGCAAAGCCTATGCTAGTAAATAAATAGGGGAATGTCTCCTGTGATGGGCATCCTCTGGTTATGGACACCCCACCATATATTTTAACAGAAAGCAAATATGGTGGATTTAAGTACTGCCAATTTCATATTGTGACAGTTCGCAATTTTTGAACTAACACCGAAGTGAATAGACGCATTTGCTTAGTAAGTGGGAGAAAAAAATAATTCTGGAAAAAAAAAAAAAAAAAAAAAAAAACGGAAAAGTAATTTGTGAATATTTTCAGAATGCGATAAATCGAAGTGAATTAATCCAAAAATGTAAGTGTAATGTATATTTATGCAGTAAATTCATTATATTTTGTGACGCAATATAAAAGTCAGCCAAAATGTGGACTGGAAATAGCTTTTTCTGTCATTATAAAAATGGCTGCTATTCCCGGTTGTGGACACCTACATGTAACCGGTTGTAGACACACTTTTTACTTCCTTGTACAAAGTATAAGGAAGTATAGTAGTCCCGATTTGCGAAATGGATTTTGCATTTCACATTGCTCGAAAACGAATGATCGCTGAATGTTGCCAATTTATACGTGTGACTGTCATGATGTCTAGTTGTACACCTGCAAGTGTCGTCTTAACACGAGCTCTCGTTTTAGAGATATAAGGGAATTTACACGATTTTTCGTGACGTCTGTATGTATGTGTGTCTGTGTGTGTGTCCGTATGTCGCATAACTCAAAAACGGTTGGACGTAGAAAGTTGCGAATTGGTACATAGGTTTGTTATAACATCTAGTTGTGCACCTCCCTTTTTGGACTTTGTATGATTTTCTGTTTTGGAGATATTTAGGAAAATTAGGTTCATAATGACAAAAATACATAGGTTTTGGCCAGAATGTATCAAAAAACGGTAATAACTCAAAAACGGTTTGGACAAATCTTGCAATTTATCGAAATCTAAAATTTATCGAAAATATAATTGAATAATTTGAAAGCGATGTTATAATTGGGAAGAAAAAAAAACTAATAGTCCTCCGTCCTAAACTAAATTCTGCTTTTGCCAGAATTTACACAAAATCTTTTCAAAATGACATTTACATGAGTCCCCCCAAGGCACAACTAGGACATGAGTCCCCCCCCAAGGCACAACTTTGACATGAGTCCCCCCCAGGCCCAACTTTGACATGAGTCCCCCCAAGGCACAACTTTGACATGAGTCCCCCAAGGCACAACTTTGACATGAGTCCCCCAAGGCACAACTTTGACATGAGTCCCCCCAGGGCACAACTTTGACATGAGTCCCCCCAAGGCACAACTTTGACATGAGTCCCCCCAGGCACAACTTTTACATGAGTCCCCCCAAGGCCCAACTTTGACATGAGTTCCCCCAAGGCCCAACTTTGACATGAGTCCCCCCCAAAGGCACAACTTTGACATGAGTCCCCCCAAGGCACAACTTTGACATGAGTCCCCTCAAGGCACAATTTTATTTTTATTTTTATTTTTTTTTACGTATGCATGCATTTTTTTAAAATATTTTTAGCCAAATGTTTCGGGTCCAGTGACAATGTTTTTTAACATTATGTATATTTCTAAAAGTGTATAAGGAAGTCATGTGGTGCCCACATCAGATTTTTTTTTTTTTTCATTTAAAGCGTGTGTTTGACTTACAAATTGTCAAATAGGGTCGTTTTTGTCAACATAGCATAATTATTAGTGTTTTTATGCATATTTAGATATTATTAGCCATGTCAACCACGGAAAAGTCAACCGATCCAAAATAAATGGATTTTAATGCACTGGTTAAAGCGATTTAGGATTGCTTAGTGGATAAGAAATACATAAAATCGACTGCCCAAGAATATGGATTTCCTCACAGCATCTGTTTCCCACCAGAAGAAGCCTGGAAAAAATAAGGTCAAACTGCAGGCCAAGTGAACTAAAAATAAGAATTTCCACAATCTGATGATGATGTCAACTTCTGTAGGTATCATCTACTTGGAGCACCTGCCACCATGACTAACAAAAGCCAACTCAATCAAATGCAACGAGTGTGATCATCTGGTGCATTTGAAATGTGCCATTATACATGCAAATTATTTTACTTGCAAGGATTGTACTTCTGATTTCGAGGACGAAGAAGATGACGAATTAAATTAGAAAAATGCTATTTTCTGTTGTTATTTTGGCCACTGAATTTTTACAAAATGAATATATTTTGTTATTTTCTGCATTTTTGGTAGTTTCTCTTATTATTTTTCCTTTCTAGCGTATTTTTCAAGTGTGCCCACAACCGGGAACATATTTTTTTTTTTTTTTTTTTTTTTTGGCCAAAAGTGACCACTTTACAAAATTAGAGATAAAAAACTTCTAGTTGTTGGAATCAATACAGTTACTTTATCAAACGTTAGCTAAGGGTTCTAGCTTTCCATTGATATTCATATGTTTGCATAATATCATTTCTATCAAAAGTTATAAGCGAAAATCAAAACCGTGCCCACAACCGGAGATAAACCCTATAATAACAATATAAAATACCACAACCCTATAATAACTAGTTGGCATAGGTGGACTCTGCTCAGTTCCCCATCATATTTATGTTCTCATAAATTTCTAGGGGGAGACATATTATAATCATGTTCAAAGAAATGAACTTGACCAAAGCTTGATACAGTGACAGAATGAAATCCCCGCCTAATAGGCTATCCACCGTTCACTTCGATATATTTATCTTATTCTAATCTATTCATTTATTTTATCAGGGTCAATTCCGTTGTTTAGTTTTTATGCTACTTTCCAATGTAATAATCCTCAAAATTCATATTTATATGAAAAATTTACAATTTCGCTATGTTGATAAAATCGTAAATTACGAATAATTTACGAAATTTTCCTATTAGAATATTTGTAATCAATCATGTTCAAACAAATATCACAAATGTAATTTTGAAGTTGTCTAATGTATTTATGATCCTCAAAATGGAAGTTTATGCTCAATTTTGCCTTATTCTGACATGTTAAGTAAATCGTAAATTCCAAATAACTTACGAATTTTTTAAATTGGAAAAACCATAGTCTATGATATTCATGCCAGTACCCTAAATAACATTTCAAAGGTGGTTTGACATCTTTACGAACAAAATATCCCTCAAGATTGACGTTTATGTGAAATTTTGCTTTATTCTGCCATGTTAAGAAATTCATAAATTTCCAATAACTTACGAAATTTTTATATTGGAAAATTCATAGTCATTAATATTCATGCCAGTGTCCTAAATAATATTTCAAAAGTAGTCTGACATCTTTACGATGAAAATATTTCTCAAAATTGACGTTTATGTGAAATTTTGCACTATACTACCATGTTAAGAAATTCGTAAATTTCCAATAACTTGCTAAATTTTCAAAGTAGCATATTTATAGTTACTGATGTTCAATCCGGCATCAAAACTGATATTTTAAAACTGGTCCGACATTTTTACAGTAAAAAGTTTCCATTTAATGCACGTTTAAGTGAATTTTTGTCCTATTCTCCCATGTTAAGAAAATCGTAAATTTCTGATAACTTACGAAGTTGTTAAATTCGAATGTTGCAAATGAATAGGGTTCTTGCCAGTGTCGAAAGTAATATTTTAAAACTGATCTGACCTCTCTGCGACAATTTGTTCTTGAGATATCGTGTACACAGACGTACAAACGGACTAACGGACTAACACACTAACAGACAGACATCATACAAATTTTGTCAGTTTCGGATTCCTCTCACCTGAAAACGTGTAAAAAAGTCAAAAAACCGAGGTCGAAAATTTTCATGATTACCTAAGTTCCCCATACCTATAGTCAGTTGCGGCTCGTGCAAATTTTCACAGGTGGGGCCCGATCCATCGTATGATGCGTAATTTAACTTTCATAATATCCATTATTCAAACATGAAAACAAACATTATTTAAAATGGGATGTAAAATGAAATTTCGGATTTTTTTTTTTTTTTTTTTTTTTTATATGATGGCGAATTTCAACACTATGGAAAACATTGCATAAAATTATCTCAAAAATTGTTTTATAAATACAATTGAAAAATTCTGCAATGTTCTGATCAATGGAATATCAAAATTTAAATATCTGGAAGCTAGTAGACGGAGATTTTCAAGTTCGATACCAGATCGCTTTCGTCGACATATACATTTGGAGTTTACTATGGTTTTCTCCAAAACTCAAATAAAAAGGGATATGTAACACTTAGAAACACTTTCTACAGAGAGTACACCACTCAAGTCTAGGACCCTCTTTTAGTCAACTGGCTTTAACCCTAACACTACACACCATTAAAATTTAATTCAAAAGTCTCAGAGTGTAATATTATTTAGCTTACGCTAATTATATCCCGAAATCTTTTAATTATAGAATTCCTAGTGTTACATTCATGTTTCTTATCTATTTGGATTTAGAAAGTCATGATTAATGTAATGTGGATACATATTAAAAAAAAAAAAAAAAAACATATTTCTCACCTAATTTTAGATAATTTAAATTAACTTTCAATAAATAACGAAATAAAACGGGCTACCATCTTAAAAAAAAAAAGAAAGAAAGAAAGAAAGAAAATAAAATAAAGAAAAAAGAAACATTTTGCGGATATTTCTGTTAAATCGCATTTAAGAGAAAAATTCTTTAATTAATAAATCACAATTTTATGCAGCTATTTAATCCCTTTATCCATGTAAATCCATTAATTATTTATCTAAAAATTTTACAATTTATTTACATAAAAGTTTTAATACACTATTCTGAAAGAAAAAAAAAAAAAAAAAATCGCATATTAATTTTATCCCCCCCCCCCTCATTTAAATTCAAAACACTTTAGTTAAAGAGGTCTTAAATTCTTAAACAAGCTTTTATCTCAAAGGCTAGTCTAGAAAATATTTTTGACTATTTCCAGATTTCTTTTTTTAAACACTAAAATTTTAAACTGTCATATACAACTCAAAAAAATTCACCGAAAAATCAATGATTAAAAAAAAAAATCTGGAGTGACTCCACTCGACTTTCCAAACATTGAGTAATTAACAGTTTTGTAGATAAAGTAAAGAAAGAGTAGTTGTTAAACAAACAAAAGAGAGAAAACCATAATAGAGTGTTTGAGTATTTTTCTCCATCTATTACACGTTGTTTTATTTAATAGAAATTTTCGTTGTGTCCCTGTAAAAACCTATAAATGCTAGATTCACCAAAATGCTTATAGTTAGTGCAACAGTGATTTATAATACTCATATAAATTTTCAGCTGAATTCAATAAGGCGTTTAGATGCTACCGTACTTTTAAAAATTTAGTCCCATAGGCCATAATGATAAATAATTTTTCTTTGTGTCCCTGTAAAAAAACTGTAAGTGCTAGATTCACCAAAATATATACAGTTAGTTCAACTGTGATCTATAACATGTGTACAAATTTTTTGCTCGGATTAATAAGGCGTTTAGACGCTATCACATTTTTAAAAATTTGGCCCCATAGGCATAATGATAAAGAATTATTCTTTGTGTCCCTGTAAAAAAACTATAAGTGCTAGATTCTCCAAAATCTATACAGATTGAGTATTTGTGATATGTGTATAAAATTTTTGCTCAATTGAATAAGGTGTTTAGATGCTATCGCACTTTTAAGATTTTGCTCCCATAGGCCATAATGATAAAGAATTTTTCTTTGTGTCCCTGTAAAAAAACTATAAGTGCTAGATTCACCAAAATCTATAGGGTTCGTACTATGGTACCAACTTTCAGGTTAATCGAACAAAGCGTTTAGACGCTAGCGTGTTCACTCACAGACATACACACATACACACATACACACATACACACATACACACACACATACATACATCATCGTAAAAATAGTGAAAACGGACTCAGGGGACCTCAAAACGTATAGAAATATCAAAATCTCGAATTCGGATTTTTGACATGATTAAAATACTTTCCTCACTATAGTGTTCGGAAAGTAAAAAAGAAAGAAAAACGTAATGCAGAAGTCGCCAAATATTACCCATGGTTAACAGACAGTTTTTTCCCCTATAGTTTTGTTCCAAAGGGCCCGGACTCTGCTGGCCCAACGACGAGAAAATTACAGCGTGCTTAAACTGATGAAGCAATTAGTCGCCAAACATGTCAACCCGATCTTCTAGTAGAATAAACTGTACAAATAAACACGCCAATTTCGGGCCGGCTGAAAAAGGCCCTATTCTCTTAGATAAGGAAGGGGAGTTATTAGTGATCTGTGACAGCTGAAAAAATAAATTGACAAATAAATGATAATGAAAGAAGAGTAAGAAAAAATTAGATAGACGTAGTTATTTTGTATATATGTTTTTGAATAGTTATAAAAAACAAAATTATTGTTATTATTATTACTACTATTTTAATCGAGAAAAAATTTAGGTGGGGCCGTGCCCGCTGGCCCTTAATGTAGAACCGCCACTGCCTATAGTATGATGGGGAACTAAAAATGTTTCAAACTTTTTTTCATCAAATTGAGAATTTGGAATTGAAAGGTTTAAACAATTTAAAAGTTTAACTCAACAAACACTCTGTATTTTTTCTACAGCTTCAAATCTCCTTATATTATTAAAATCTGTACGCGTGTGTGTTTTTGTCTGTCTGTGTGTGTCTGTGAGAAACGGCTTGAAACGGATAAGGCTCCGCCGCTAACGGTCGCACGGACTTCGAACAGGTACCGTCGGACAGAGAATTTATCGCAGATGTACGATATGTAATTTGCTAAACGATGCGACCCTAATTAGCAGAGATATTAATTAAAATGTCGACCATTGTCTCACGAAAAATGACCCAGAATTCATGATTAAATGCTTAAAAAGCGACATTTTTACGGAAAAGGTGGAAAATAAATTAGAAATATCAGTCGGATCGTTACAAACAAGATACCATTGGAAAGGGCATTTTTTTCTTAAACCGATGGTTTAAACGGCTTATCGATCGGACAATTAGATTTTTTAAAATTAACTAAACTATAAAAAAATATTGGCAACAAATCACAAGAATCTTAGCTTTGCAGACTTTTCGTCTACAGCAGTCTTCAACGGAAACACATCTGGAATTTAACGGAGTCACGTGTTTCGTACTGCGATTAAAAATTGCAAATTTCTATTTTCTTCAATTTTTCAAATTTTACACATTTTATTTAGTATATAATATTTACACCACAAAACAAACTTGCATTTCAAATTTCATCGATTTTCGTCAATAAACAAAAGATTTACATTTTAATTGCAAATTAAATTTTATCTTTACACGCCGGACATTTTCGCAATATTCTAATACGCGTATTTCAATTTCTAATTACGATTGATTTATTTTTTATACATCATACGAAGGATATTTTAAAGTTCTTTTACATAATTCAAAGTTTTCAACAGATTTACACGTTTTGAGGTCTCCTGAATCAGTGTTCTTTCATGGCGCTGTAATATTTTCAAATTTCAATATTTCAATTTCTAATTATGATTAAATTATTTTTAATACATCATTCGAAAGATAATTTAAAGTTCTTTTAAATTATCGAAAGTTTTCACGAGATTTACACGTTTTGAGGTCTCCTGAATCAGTTTTCTCTTGTGGTGCTGTATTATTTTCAAATTTCAATATTTCAATTTCTAATTATGATTAAATTTTTTTTTAATGCATCATTCGAAAGATATTTTAAAGTTCTTTTATATTATCGAAAGTTTTCACCAGATTTACACGTTTTGAGGTTTCCTGAATTAGTTTTCTTTGTATCTCAGCTACTAATTAAAATAATTTCATAAGTAATACATCATTAGAAAGCGTTTTTGAATTGGAATGGAACAGTGGAATACAGAAATTTCTACCGACAGATGGCGCTGTAATATTTTCAAATTTCAATATATCAATTTCTAATTATGATTCAATTATTTTTAATACATTATTCGAAAGATATTTTAAAGTTCTTTTAAATTATCGAAAGTTTTCACCAGATTTACACGTTTTGAGGTGTCCTGATTATGTTTTCTTTTGCATCTCAGCCAAATGAGTTAGATCGTTCAAAATAGTACACGTAGGTTAATTAAGAGGGCCTGAAAGGGTGGAGAAGAAATAGGCGTGCACCGCGCGCGTATCCCTTAACTTGTGCGCGCGCAGCGCGCACGCGACTGCGCTGCCGAAGGCAGTGGGGACCCGGTGCAAGTTTTTTCCCGATCAGAAATGTTTTTTTTTTTAGGGGGCACGAAGGCTCAGGGAAGGAATACGCGCGCACAGCGCGTGTATCCTTGAAGTTGTGCGCGCGCAGCGCGCACGGGACTGCGCTGCCGAAGGCAGTGGGGACCCGGTGCGAGTTTTTACCCGATCAGAAATGATTTTTTTTCTAGGGGGCACGAAGGGTCAGGGAAGGAATACGCGCGCGCAGCGCGTGGGGACCCGGCCCGACTTTTTACCCAATCAGAAATGATTTTTTTTTAAATTTCTTTTCTTAACACTAAAAGTTTCTGTTAGTGATTCATTATTTTTAGTGATTCATTTAAAAATACTGACCCGCTAGCGGGCGAAGCCAGCTAGTTATAGATAAATATTGGTATTCCGATAAATCTCTCTAAGATTTGAATTTTATTAAATTATTATTAGTTATTATTAAATTATTATACCCCATCATACTATAGGTATGGGGAACATAGGTAATCTTGAAAATTTTCGACCTCGGTTTTTTTACTTTTTTACACGTTTTCAGGTGTGAGGAATCCGAAAATGACAAAATTTGTATGGTGTCTGTCTGTAGGGTGTCTGCTAGTGTGTTAGTCCGTTAGTTTGTTAGTCTGTGTACACGATATCTCAAGAACAAATTGTCGCAGAGATGTCAAATCAGTTTTAAAATATTACTTTTGACACTGGCAAGAGCCCTATTCATTTGAAACATTCGAATTAAAAAACTTCGTAAGTTATTAGAAATTTACGAATTTCTTAACATGGGAGAATAGGACAAAAATTCACTTAAACGTGCATTAAATGGAAACTTTTTACTGTAAAAATGTCAGACCAGTTTTAAAATGTCAGTTTTGATGCCGGAATGAACATCAGTAACTATAAATATGCTAGTTTGAAAATTTCGCAAGTTATTGAAAATTTACGAATTTCTTAACATGGCAGTATAGGGCAAAATTTCACATAAACGTCAATATTGAGAGATATTTTCATCGTAAAGATGTCAGACTACATTTGAAATATTATTTAGGACACTGGCATGAATATTAACAACTATGAATTTTCCAATATAAAAATTTCGTAATTTATTGGAAATTTACGAATTTCTTAACATGGCAGAAAATAGAGCAAAATTTCACATAAACGTCAATCTTGAGGGATATTTTCATCGTAAAGATGTCAAACCACTTTCTAAATATTAGTTAGGATAGTGGCATGAATATCATAGACTATGGTTTTTCCAATTCAAAAAATTCGTAAGTTATTTGGAATTTACGATTTACTTAAAATGTCAGAGTAAGGCAAAATTGAGCATAAACTTCCATTTTGAGGATCTTAAATACATTAGACAACTTCAAAATTACATTTATGATATTTGTTTGAACATGATTGAATACAAATATTCTAATAGGAAAATTTCGTAAGTTATTCGTAATAATACGATTTTATGAACATAGCGAAATTGTAAATTTTTCATATAAATATGAATTTTAAGGATTATTGCATTGGAAATAGTAGCCTGAAAACTAAACAACGGAATTGACCCTATAAAATAAAATAATAGATTAGAATAAGATAAATATATCGAAGTGAACGGTGGATAACCTATTAGACGGGGATTTCATTTTGTTACTGTATCAAGCTTTAGTCTAATTCATTTCTTTTAACATGATTATAATATATAATAACAGGAGACTTGGCGTTGGAATATTAAAACCCGAATAAACTACTACGTCAGAAACGCCAAAGAAAAATATTGTAAATGCATACAGCTGTTTCGGTAGCCAAAAGCGTACCGTCTTCAGTGCAAAAATCAGGAGAAGTGCTCGTATTTATAGGAGAGGGGCCGGATTTAGTACAACCAATAGGATTACGGGAAAGGTGGGGAGAGTGGCCAATAGGAATTTAGGAAAGTTAGCTGTGTAAACAGTAGAAAAATTAAGAAAATGTAGACTGAATATAAAATTTTCAACAGTCAGACAAATTGACAAATAGGGAATAGCGAAATCACAATTTACAAGGTTTTTAAAAATTTTATAAATATTTCATATTTATAAAATATTTTAAAAATTTTAAAAACCTTGTAAATTTTGATTCCGCTATTCCCTATTTGTCTGACTGTTGGAAATTTTATATTCAGTCCACATTTTCTTTATTTTAGTTACCTTTTCTCATTTCAGTAGTCTTTTCACTAATTTTTCTATACCCTTTTTGTAGACTTAAGTTAACTTTTCTTATCTTAATGCCTATTTTATTTAAACTTAAATTTTATATCTTTTTTTTTTTTTTTTTTTTTTTTTTTTTTTTACACGCAGAATTTATCTCTGCAGTTAGCTCTTATTTTTTACTGGCTCACATGTATAGCTAGACAATCATCAATAGCCTGGACGTAAAGTGATGATCACTAGGAAGTCCATCAATGCAAAAATCAGTTCCAGTTCAGAATCCTTTTTGCACTGAAGACGGTACACTTTAGGCTACCGAAACAGCTGTATGCATTTCCAATATTTTTCTTTGGCGTTTTTGACGTAGTAGTTTATTCGGGTTTTAATGATTATAATATATCTCGCACTAGAAATTTTTGAGAACATAAATATTATGGGGAACTGAGCAGAGTCCACCTATGACAACTAGTTTTTTAATAGTTTGAACTTGTTTTTCGAAGTGCGCATATTATTTCCGAAACTTGTTGCCAAAATGGAATGAGTCATCGTGAAAACTTGACTTTTTGCTCTATTGTGAACCAAAGTGACACGAGTTTGGACTCTGACTTACATGTTTACGTTTTCCCTTCTATCGGATTTATTGAGTGACTAAAAAAATATTTATTTTAAGTCTCCCGGGTAGTTATATATATATATTCTGCGCAGGAAGCACATGGTAAAAATAACTTATTACTGTTATTTCTCTGATATTTATAATCACGTTTGAGATAATTTGGGATCCGGATAATATCTCGCGGGACAAAATATCGCCGGATAAAATATCGTGTCAAAAAAATAATATGATCTATTTAAAATTTTGAATATGTGTTACGTGTGATCTCTGGAGGGGGACACAGGGCCTTATAAATATTAATTAATTAATTAAAATAAATAAATAAATAAATACATATTTATATCATAGAGTATTATTTTATCTAGATTTAAGTTATTTTATTATTTGCTTTTCACCATTCAAAATACACTTTAAAAATATTGTTCATCACTGTTGACATCAAATCTGAACACTGTTCACAAATCTAAATTAAAAATTTTAAAACTGATAAGCAGGACTGAATACATTATGATTAATCTTGACAAAATTAATAAACATAGTTTTAAAACACTATTAAGAAAAATTTATAATATTTTTTGCGGTGAATTTGTCTGTATGTCAGTGTTCTGACTAAGGTATGTGTTTTCATGAAATTTTATACAACATTATTAATAATTACCAACTACTTTTAGGTAGATTCCTTATAGGAGATCTACCTGTTGCAATGGTTCTCATGACACGACTTCTGAAAAATTTCTTCATATCTTCACCGATCATGACCCCTAGAACACAAAACCACCCTCCGTTCAAAAGTTTATATATATATATATATATAGGTATATATATATATGTATAACGCTTTTTCCCATGTTAAGTTGTGAACACGATAACTGGAGTAATTTTTATTTAAATTTAACCAGCTCAGGATATGTTGTCAGGACAGTAAAAATCTCGGTCGAGTTCGTAGATGGGGTCTCCTGCTCAAAGGGGGTGGAAATGGTGGGGGGTGGAAATTTTCATTTGCCCATAATTTCTTTAATATTGAAAATAGGAAAATACTTCAAATCAGGCGAATTACCGCCTTACCCTAAAGAACAACTTTTGTATTTAAACTTTTTCAATAACTTCAATTGCTTAAAAGTTACAAGTTAAAAAGTGATTTTTCTTGTGATAAAGCCGACATTTTCTATAGCTTTCATTGCAAAAATTTATAATCTGATGCTTATGTCACGTGAAAATGATAATAACAAAGATCACTGAAAATATAACAAAATTTTAATCATGTTTTTAAACAATATAATAATCTGATTAAAAAAAAAAAAAAGTTTAGTTTAACAGAAAATATGACGTCACAATTACAACAATGTACTGAGAAAAATGAAATAAAATTTTATCCGTGATTTTAAACAAATAAAATCAACATATCTTAGAGCTAAGCCAAAAGGCTAAGCAGATTAAGACTTAGCTTTATGACATAGATGCTATCCGCGTTTGTAATGATCGATAGATGGCGCTCTCTGAACTGCAGTTGTTAGTAAACATAATAGCCACATGGATTAATAATTGTTCTTTCTCCGCCATTACATCATGGAAAATCGATTGCATAATATGATGATATGCAGTGGTGTGATAATTTCACCTTAGCCCACCAGAGGGCGAGCATTTCATTACAATCGCGGATAATGCAAAAGATAAATGCCATCGTTAAAAAAAAAAAAAAAAAAAAAATCTTGTAAATCGATGCTTAACGAATTAAACTGGCATTGTAGAAAAAGTAATAAATTTGGGGACATTTAGGTATCCCTTTAACAAATGAACAAGGGACGATTTTAGTGAATTTTCCGTTGAAGTTTATTTTCATGATAATTTAAATTTAAATTAAAGTATTTCATTACTCGAATTCCCTTATATTGATAAATAAAATTATACCATTTGAAAAAAATAAAGAGCACTCTTTTATTGAAAAATGAACTAATAAAGGTTTTAGAAAACTAGTACATACTTTTAAAATCTTTATTTAAAAAAAATTAATTGTTGCTACTCGACATTATACAAATACATCCAAATCCTGTGTCACATACGATAGTTTGGTATAGAATTTTTGTTTGCCCTTGGAACCTGCCCCTGATGGGAAAAGTGCCTGGAAACACTTGTATCTAGTATTGTCATTGATTATGAAGTCGTGTGCAAAATTTCAGGTCCTTTGGACGACAAGAAGTTGCCGAAAATTGGATTGCAAAATTCCGTTACATACATATTAATAGTTGCATCTGTGATATCGAAAATCACGTATTCTAAATTATGTATTACATTTCTGATAAATTTAATTCTTTCCCAATTCATTTTCTATCTGTATAAAAAGCGAGTTAATATATGCGGTTTCATTCTTTATTCCTTCTTACAAAAAGAGCAAGCCATACTATTCCTTTCATTTAAAAGAAATAATAATAATAAAAGCAAGAGATGATCTTTCAATCGCTTAATTCTGTGGAGAACAATTCGTTTCATCTCAATTAAATAAAACAGAATAAAATGTTTCCTGATGTCATTTTTTAACATTGAACAGATCTCACATCTGCTACGTAAAAATAGAAATCGCGTATTCTTCTTAGACTAAAGTTTATGAATAAAAATTTAACGATAAAATTCTTGTGGTCAAGAGTTAAGGTTGGTTTGCCAGATTCTCACGAACTGATAACGGATTTTTGGCTACGAAATCAATCGCCAATATATTTTAAAAAGTTACACTAAATTAGCTGTAACTGAAAAAGTTGGGTGTTGTCTTGGCTTAATTTTTTATGTGGTTTTGTGTAATGTATCCAGCCAACAATTTCATCACTTCTGCATCTTCTCTGCTGCTGAAAAGACGTAACTTTTGAATACTTCTCTCCCCGTGTCCATCCCGTTCATTTTCATGTATTCATATAAGGTATTAGAAAACGAACATCTTGATTCTTTTCAAAAGAATATTTCTGATGTATATCATTAGTGTTGAATTCTTTAATTACAAGCAATATTGTTACGAAGTTGAAGATAAATAAAATATTTTAATGTCAGCAACGAACTCTGGATTATTGTGAACAGTGCAATGTGCACGGCCAACCACCTCAATAACTTTGATCCTATATCACTATTTTACCAGTGTATTGCTTCATAATAATACGGGAAATTTATGCATCATCAAAAGTGCTATTATCATCAAGTCGTTTATACAAAATAGTGCAACAAACTCTATAGCACAAATTTTGGTGCTAATGACAATTGCTGACTTTTTAAAATTAAAATAAATGGACACGGGGAGGAGGAAAAGCCTTCTTGAAACTTTAAAAATTTTCTGTGTGCTGCCTTGATTAACATTTGCATTTTTAATACACTGCAATCATGAAGGGTGCTGTCTCGCTATGTCTCTCTCGCTTGTTCTGAAAATGTTCGCTCCTGTCTCTTCAAGTTCGATGCTCGGCGAAACTCCATTTCTCTTCACTCTGTTACTGGATGGTGTGCAACAGATGTTTCGTACGTGGCAGCGTCTTCTTCAGGAGAGGTTTCGTTTAGTTTTCCTGTGTTACTGTATAACCCTCAACAGCTGTTTCGTCATGTGAGCTTCTTCAAAGCATTTTTATCGAAAGTCAGTCCGATACTGACTATTCCGTTCGCTTTCTGTATTTTCTTTTTTTTTCTCAAGAGTGTGTGTAAAAATTAATTGAAATCGTCAATCGTCAGCCGCTTAAAAAAAAAAAAAAAAAAAAAAAAAGAATCATCGTATTTTTTTAAATGCCACTATTTACAAGTTCGATCGTAATGCATCCAGCTTGAAGACGATCTCTACGAAAAATTATTCGATGTTTTGTGTTGTGACTATCCGATTTTTCAAATAACTTTTTTTACGAAGTTACAAAATTTTTAACTATTAGTGACTACTATTGAAGCAAGAATCACAACAATTAAAATATATACAACAGTAAGGTATGACAAAACGCAACATATAATATATATATATATATTTAAAAGAAAGTAAATAAATATATAAATAAAATAAAATAAAATACAAATTCGTCGTATATAAATAATAATAATAATAATAATAATAAAGAAAAGAAAGCTTTCTATTCAAGTAAGTAATTTTAATATATTTTTAAGTAAACAGATTTCATTTTAAAATAATAAAGAGTAAATAAATGAATGAATTGTATAATTAATATATATAATGACCCTCATCCTCATCTGTCATTCACGATTCCGGTTTGCACCGCTTCAAAACAGAGACTTTTGGCAGCCATTTTTTTTTTTTTTTTCCCATTTGTTCAATTCAACTTACGAAAACATACATATCATTTTCATACATGTTTTGTATCGCACATATTGTTATTTATTCCGTCTAAAACCTTGAAAAACTATTCAATTGTAATGTTTAAATGTTTAATTAAATATAACGGATCACTGGCTATTATAAACATGAACCTATAAATAGAATTATGTAACTTCATGATTATAAACAACGCAATGCCAAATAAAAACAAACATAATTTGTTGCCATTCAGAAAATACAAATTCCAAATGGACAACTCTTTAATTGCAAATGAACGACTCTTTGACTGTTTCATTAAAAAAAAAAAAAAAAAAAAAACGCTTAAAATATTTCTAAAACATATTAAAGCCTTAAAAATCTTAAAATATATTTGTAAAAACATATTAAAGTCTTTAAATATTTTTATCAAGCTTCATTATTTGTTTACATTGTATGGTATGATTGGCGTCGAGTTCAGTACGTAAATGTCGCCAGTTGATTTTAGTTTTGAAATTAATGTAAAGTTATAGTTGGGATAGAATGTTTGGTTGGGCAAGTAAAGGTCACCAGTTGAAATGAGTATTGAAAGTAGGGTAGTCTAAGGTGATAATATCGAGTCAAGATAAAATGTTCGGTTGAGAATGAGAAAGTCCCTAGCTGGATCCTGGATATTTTGGCGATGTTGTGGGTGAGATAGCTGGTTGGGAGTATAGAGTAGAGGTGAATTTCATTCCTTTCAAAAATCATGGTTATTTTAACTGAATTATATGAAACAATATATCGTACAATACGTATTACGAAAATAAACATCTGGCGTGTATATTTTCGTAGTATGTTTTTAATCGCCAAATACAAAAAACGCCAAAGATGACACAGTTTTGAAATTTAAAATTTTGTCAATTTGACAGCAAAATAACTCAGTCTAACACATGGATACGATATCATACCTATACCCAAATACGGGTATTAAAATCGGAAAATAATTTTCTTCGATTTTTAATAATTTTTTACAAAATATACAATGGACGATTAAAATAGGGAATCATTTCTTGCATCCACGGACGGTCAGTGACGTCACATTTCGCTTACGTATTTGGAAACAGGATCTTCGATAGTCTTAAAAAAAGTATTTTGGTAAAATGAAGTGAATCGTTATTTACTTCCTCTTACCCATAGGGTCGAGAAAGTATTGTTTTAGGGTCAAATTTTCGAACGTGAGTTTTTGTTATACTTACATGTTCTGAGGTCCCCTGAATACGAAAATCATGTTTTTAGCGAATGGTCTATGTGTGTGTGTGTCTGTCTGTCTGTGTGTCTGTCATCAGCATATCTCAAGAACAAATAGTAGCAGAAATTCCAAACTCGGTATTCTCAGTATTCTCGGCTACAGTAAGATTTCGTTGAGATGAAGCAAATGGTTCGTGTACAGGGACATTCAAAAGTATTCAAATACATTACGGCGGTCTATGGGGGAAATTGCAGGTAAGTAGAATTTAACATCTATAGACTGCACTAAACCAAATGAAACGAATACATATTTTTTGTAATAGAGATAGTCAACTGGGAAAATTTTTTTTGTGTATGTAGGAGCCTCGCCCCCCCCCCTGGGGTAGATGTCCTCCCTCGAGTGGAGTAAATTTTCATGATGGGTATCTTTTAAAAGATCTCGCCAATACCTTTAAAACGAATGGTTGAACCATCGATCTACGATAATTTAAAATAAAGTTATTGATTTCTTTCATTTTTAACATTTTTTTTTTTTTTTTTACTTTAATATTGAGAAGAAATTCAACTTTTTTTTAGATATTTAGTGTTATACTATTTCTCTAATATGGAAATCGTATGTATTATCATACAAAATAACTTTTTAAAATAATAATTTTAACAAATTATTTTTTTTAAACTGAATTATTTTTTAATAACCGAATTAAGTTCTATATAAATGTAGGTGCATTAATGAAACGGAGGGTTGAGGGGGGCCAGAACTAATTATCATATAAAACTCTTCCGAACCCTAATTTGAATTGTTTAACATAGGTTTACATAACAGTACACGTTATCTTACCTCTTAATCTCCAACCTGTACTTATAGCATTAAATTTCAGGGTAAGAGAAAGTCGTGTGAGTGACACACTAGATTATTCTTATTATGAGGACTTTAAATAGAGCACTTAACGGAACACTGGGATGTGTTATTGCTGTTGTGTTTTCGGGCCTATATTTTTTGTCAACCAGCAGTTTTTTTATTGTCATTCATATTTATTGATCGGGTAGAATTTTTTTAATTTCAGAACGAAAATTAGAAAATATCGAAACACATTTGATTTATAAACAAAAACTGAAAATACATTTGAATGATCACGTGGTAATCTTCATGATCTAAACATTGTTTTCAAGATTTATCGTTCACATTCCGTCATTTTTGACGGGGCTATATACTAGTATGATTATAATTTTATTGCACTTTAAAGTCATTAATTCTTCTCTTGCTCTTTATATGAAATTGCTATTAAATTAAATGATTTTTTTTTTAAATTGCTTAAAAAATAAATAAATAAATATATAAATTAAAATCAGGACATTCTAATATTAATGCTCATCATATAATATTTCTATCTCCCATGCAGTTACTTAAATATTGAAGTTTATGAAATCTTTTATTTATGCTATATATATTTCAGCTAATTTTTTTTAGTAAATTAATTATTTTACTACTCATTTTTTAATTATTACTACTCACTATTGATTGGATGTGAATAAATATTTAAATATATAGATTGCATACATATGTTGATTGCTACGGCATGGTATAAATATAAAGAAATTTAAAATATTGAGAATTTTGAAGGTAATTTTTAAGGTTGAACATTTTGTGATTTATGATGGTTCTACATTTATTGCACAACATATATTTTTATAACAACTAATTTCTGCCATGACTGATCTTATATATTAAGATCTTATATATATATTTAATATATTTTTGAAAAGGAAGTATACAAACCAAAATATATTTTGTGCAATCTTTTTTTTAATTTTATCTTTTAGTAGTGAAAGTTATATATATATATATATATATAGTACATATTCAATATATAGTATATATACATAGTATTCAGTTTTTCATTTTGGTAATTAAATTATTTATTAATAATGGCCACCAATATTATGATTCCAACTTTTGATGGGGATCCAAATTTTCTTAAATTCTTTTTTGATCAGTTAAGATCGTATGCAGAGATCGGTGGTATAAAATCTAAAGAAATCATTTTGATTCTAAAAAGTAAATTGATCGGTCCTGCACAAAAATTCATGTTAGAAAATGAAATTTTATATAATGCAACTGATCTGGAATTTATCGAAAAGGAATTTACTAATTTCTTTGCCTTACCGTCTTCAACATACAATATTAATTCATTTAATAACATCACAATGATGAAATCGGAGTCGCCAAAACATTTTGCACACAGATTAAATTGTGTCGCATCAAAAGCATTTCCTGATATTTATGACACGGAAGCATTGAATTCACTAAAATTCTCTAAATTTATTTCGTGTATACCACCAAACATTAGAATTAAGCTTCAAGAGGAAGGTATTAATAAATACAAAGAAGCTGTTGATAGGGCACAAAAACTCTTTGAGATTCATGTGACAGAGGATATGACAAAAAACACAGAAAACACAGACACAAATACTAACATAATTTTGGAGAAAATCAATTTTTTGACTGAACAAGTTAACAACTTATCATGTAAACAGGATAATAAAAAAGACTATCATGATAAGCAGAACCATCAATTGCAAAACAAGAGAAGAAAATATTCTCCAAAAATGCACAGATTTGCTGATAATCAAACACACTTTAAAAATAAAAGAACTTTCTTCGAAAACAGACAAAGTAGAAACAAATTCAATTATAGAATTTGCCAAATTTGTGAGAAATATGGACACACTGCTAAATATTGCTTCAGATGGAAGAGACAAAATTTAAGAAAACAAGATTATCGACACTACTCACACCAACAAAATTCTGAAACAAATTTTCGAGACAATACAAAGTTTAGAGAGGATAGGAATTTAAACTGATAGAGAGATTTATTCCTACTGGTGAGAATATTTCTCAATCTCTACAATCACCAGTATTTTCTACGCAAAATAATGATATACCAAAATTAACAAATCGTAGGCTAGTTAATTCTGTTGCCTCTCAAACAAATTCTATCATTACGATTTCAAACAATGTAGCTATTCAAACAGAAACGGAGCAAAGAAGTAAATATATTTGTAATGTATATCAAAATGCTTCTTCTTTACCACTTATTAATGCAGTGATGGCTCAATCAAAAGTAAATTTTTTAATTGACACAGGCAGTTCGTTAAGTCTACTTTCACAAAAATTGTTTAATCAAATCAAAACATCTTTGAAATATAAAAGAAAAGGTTCTAATATTACAATTAAGACTGTCAATTCTGAGGTTAATTTCTCATCATGTATAAGTGCATCTTTTAAAATTGAACAAAAGAATTTTCACCATACATTTTATATTGTTGATATCCCTTCATCCTCGTCCTTCCAAGGAATTCTTGGAATTGATTTCATTAAACATAATAACATCCAAATTGATTTTGCTCATGACTTACTAAAAATAAATGATACATCAATTCCATTTTACTCTTGTAATGAGGAGGATGATGGTACTTGTAATCACAATCATACTGACCATGCACATAAAAAAAATTGCATTTCTACATATTTACATTCTAAATGTATTCTCAACCCATATGAAACAAAAGCAATTAAGGTATTCACCAAATTAAAACCTGATCCTACTGAATATATGTTTGAGGGAAATGAAGATAAACAGATAAATTTTTACGATTCTCTTATATCATTCAAAGACTTCCAAAAAAGTTACAATAGGAAAAATCATATAAAAGAAATTTATAATTTCCAGATTTATGTATCAAATAATTCTGAAAAGAGTGTTCATCTTAACAAAAACATGAATATAGGTAAAATTGCTTTGGTTCAACGAATCAAAAATTTTGATGTAAGTGAAATTATTTTGAATGATGGCAATCACACGGAATTTAAAAACAAAACTGAACACTCTGTCAATTTAATTCAACCATCTGAACAAATTTTAAACAAAAGAAAATCAGATTTAACTCATTCTGACTTCAAAATTGATCACTTATGTAAAGAAGAAAAAGAGCAGTTGCAAAAATTACTATTCGAAAATTTTGCTGTTTTTTTTCAAAATCTTTAGCAACCTTAGGACATACTGATAAAGTTATTCCAAATTTAAAGCTCACAAATGATTTTCCAATAAAAACTCTTCCTTTCCCAATACCTCAAGCTCTGCAAAACGAAGCTCTCAATCAAATTAGAGAACTTGCAAATGCTAATATCATTGAGCGTAGTTGCTCCGAATGGGCCTGTCCCATCCTTTTGGTAAAAAAGAAACCGGATGGTTCAGGAAAACAAAGATTCAGACTAGCTTTAGATCTAAGAATGCTAAACACGGTAATTCAGGGTTCTTACCCTTTACCAAAAATTCAAACTATTATTTCAAATTTATCATCATATAAATATTTTACGTCATTAGATTTTCAACAAGCATATCATCAAATTGATTTACCGGAAAATTTTCAAGATTATGTTACTTTTACATCAATGTTTGGTTCATATAAATATAAACGTTTATGTTTTGGTCTTAAAACAGCTAGCTCTATTTTTCAATCACTTATGGATAGTCTTTTAGATGAAATTCAGGAAGATGGAATCTATTCCTATCAAGATGACTTAATTTTAGGGGCTAACTCTTTTGAAGAAACAATGTTTAAATTAAGGAAGGTATTCGATGTTTTAAAAAAGTACAATTTAACTTTAACTCCTAACAAATGTTCATTTCACAAAACAGAAGTAGATTATTTAGGTTTTCACATTCAAAATCATACAATCTCTCCGGTGCAGGTTAATATTATTAAAATTAATTCATTTCCCGTACCAACTACTAAAAAACAGGTGAAAAGATTTTTAGGACTTGCTACTTATTATAAATCATTATTACCAACTTTTTCTCAAATCGTCCAGCCATTAATTGACTTAACCAAACCTAAAGTCACCTTTAAGTGGACACAGAAACATCAAGAAATTTTTGAAAAATTGCAACAATTATTTTTCAAACCTCCAATTGTCAGATTACCTGACTGGAACAAAAAATTTTTCGTAAACACAGACGCATCAAAAGTTACAATTTCAGGTGTACTTATGCAAAAATTTGGCGATAGACTTTTGCCCATTGCATATTTTTCAAAATCATTAAAACCCTCTGAACAAAAATATCATTCATTGAAACTAGAATTAATGGCCATACACAGATCTGTACTTGCATTTAAATACTATTTATATAATCGAAATTTTGTAATTCTTTCGGACAGCGCACCTTTAAAAAAATATAAGAAAACAACAAATCCTGCAGACATTACCACTAGATGGCTTATGGACCTTTCTGAATATTCTTATTCTTTTGAACATATACCTGGTTCTAGCAATATTTTAGCTGATTATTTGTCGAGATGTAACTTAGATGAAAATCAAGATAACCTGTCTACTAATCCGAAGATTGTTTTTGAAGAAAATCTTCCTGTCGTTCAAAATGATCCTGATAAGGTGAGTACAAATGGTCATGAAAATTATGAAAAAGGTAAAAATAATTATCAATTAAACTTTCTTATTTCTGGCCAAAATGGTAATAAAGATCCCCCTCCTGGAAATATCAAATAACACTTTTGTATTTGAACAAAAAAAAGATGATAAATTGTCTCCTATATATAATGAAATTTTAAGAAAAGGATCATCTAAAAAATTTTCTAATTTCTTTATACATCCTGATACTAAAGTTCTAATGATAAAAAAGTATGACACTTGCAATGACACATATACTTACTGTATTGTTGTGCCAGAAAAATTAAAAGCTAAGACATTAACTATTTCTCATTTATCACACTTCGGATTTACAAAAACTTACGAATTTTTATCATCTAGATTTTTTTGGAGAGGAATGTACAACGACACATTAAATTTTGTTGCATCTTGTACAAATTGTTTACAATCAAAACATCATCGTATACTTAATGCACCTTTACAGCCAATCTACACACCGAAATTTCCTGGACATACTATAGCTACTGATTTGTTAGGTCCTTTCGAAAATGGTCAATCCATATTGACTGTAATTGACCATTTCTCAAGACATGCAGAACTTTATCCCTTAACGGATACATCTGCACAAAAAGTTGTTAAATGTTTATTTTCTTACATATCCACACATGGTCGTCCATCTGTAATTCTTTCAGATCTTGGACCCCAGTTCACGTCACATGTTTATAACAATTTCAACGACACACTAGGTATCAAAATTTTACACTCTTCTGTTGCTCATCCACAAAGCAACGCTATTTCTGAAAGAATAAACAAAAGTATAAAATATTCCATAAAAACACTCCTACAAGAAGGACACACATTTGTAAATGCTATCAATATTCATAAATCTTTGTATAATGGATCAAAACATTCGTCTACACAATTTTCACCAAATTTCCTACACTTTGGCAGAGAATTATCGTTAATTTTTGATACATATGATTCTCAGTGCAACCAACCATTCCTTGACAGAAATGTTGATGTTTATAAACTAATGCATGACCTTGATAAAATTTATCATAAAGCTTACAGTAATATTAAAATGTCTCAAGAAAGAAGCTATAACTATTATCAAAGAAAAACAAAGTTAAGAAACATTTTCGAAAAAGATATAGTATATTTAAAATCTACTGACAGATTTAGACTTAAATATTATGGTCCTTTTATTGTATTTAAAAAGCAATCACCAGTTGTATTTTCAATAAAAAGAATAAACTACCCTGATGAGTCTGCATTTAAGGTACATGTGGATAGACTGTTGCTAGCTCCACCCAGAAACACACATTTAGTTGATAACTGTGTTACAAATGATCAAAACACTTTTCAAAACATATCAACGCCTACACACTCATATAATCTACGTCCAAGACAAAAATGCACACCAAATAATGTCAATGCTATTCCAAAATCTACACACTCATATAATTTGCGTCCAAGGAAAAATAAGGCAAATCCTTAAAAAAAAAAAAAAAAAAAAAAAAGTGGAACGAGTTACCATTGCAGGGGTACCACTGCAGGGGTAAACTTATTGTCATAAAAATCATCTACTCATAAATGACTTTTACACTTTATTTATTTAATATTTATAATTTGAAATTTTATTTTACAATGAATATATCAGTTTCTCAAAAGATATTCTTAACAGCATTTATATTACATAGTTAAAAAAAAAAAAAAAAGGAATATGTAAATATTTTGCTGCAATTCCCGATGGCCAAGGGAACTTTGTTGTGCTTACTGCATCATTGCATGCCATTATTGGCGGGCCCACTTTTTGCATGTTCAAGGGTGCGATTGACATAACAGTATTATTCTAAAATGTTGCATATTCTTTTATTCAAATCGATATATATGACATATTTTCTAAAAAAAAAAAAAAAAAAAAAAAAAAAAACGAATTATGACAAAACAAAATTATAAAAATATACTCTTACGTTATATTTACATTTATTTAAAACATAAGAATTACAATTTACACACATTTGCATCTTAGACACTTGTCAAAAACTTAAATAACACATTGTTTAGTATTCATAAATAAATAAATAAGTTCAATTAAAAAAAAAAAAAAAAAAAAGCATAATATCTTATGCCATTTCATTGAACACATAATGTCATAATATATCATTTAAAATTTTGAATTTTCCCATTTTTGAATAATTTGAACGTTTTGCTAGTAACATGTATTTCCATAAATGTGTCAATGTGTGAATATTACCGATCATGACTTTTTTTATGCTCTCAATTTTCTTGGAATGACTTTTTTATGATTTTTGTAGATATCAAGTCATTGAATCTACACCTTTTTTTTAAATTTTTTTTAAATAATTATCCCTCTATGAGAAGATGATTCGTTCAAAATTATTGCCCCAAGATTCATCAACTCAATTGAGAGCATCCAATTTTGAGAATTCTAGTATGCTATTAAACTAGTAATTCTCTTTTTTTTCATTTGAAAATCTCTCGTCCCTGTTTTTGAGGTGCTCCCGATCGTACATTTTTCGTAATGGCGTGGTGGAGCTGTTTTTTTACATGCCCTATTCATCTAGGACGAAGGCCCTAAGCCTGAGTCATATACTTGTGTTTCACACAAGAGTAAGGTGGGTTGTTCGTGTTACGGTGGATGCCTAACACAATTGAACAGCTTTCCTGGCTGGAATTGGCCAAAACACATTTTTGATTATATTTATGGTGTTATTCACACATCATATATTTTTTTTCATATGTTTATCTTGACAGTATTTTTTTCTGATGTTTATTACACATCATTTGGTGTATTGTATATTTAGTTTTAGATAATTTTGCTTCTTTATATTTCATTTTTGCATTTATATATATTATTTTCTATTGTAATGAATACTATTTCCACAAAGTACTATTATGTTTGCAAACAAAGTATAGTTATGAATTTAGCAGAAGAAATAGTAAGAAAAATACATGAATCCAATATTACTGCTTTTTCATTGTGACTGACAGTGATTCATATAGATATATCAACAAATCGTATATGCAGTGGACTATGAAGCATGTATTTAAGAAAAATAATATGACTGGAAAATATTCTCATGGACATGAGTGAAAATGTGCACATATTAAAAAAAAAAAAAATTGTAATGGTAGCTACTCTATATATTTCATAAAAAGTTGTACAACTGTTAACATATACATTTATTTTTATATCTTATACATATATATAATTTTTCTGTTCTATATGTAGAATATATGTTGTATATGATAACCCTGGGCAACACCTCTTTCTTTTTCAGACAAAGGGGAGAAATATGTGATATCGAAAATCACATATTCTAAATTATGTATTACATTTCTGATAAATTTAATTCTTTCCCTATTCATTTTCTATCTGTATAAAAAGCGAGTTAATATATGCGGTTTCATTCTTTATTCCTTCTTACAAAAAGAGCAAGACATACTATTCCTTTCATTTAAAAGAAATAATAATAATAAAAGCAAGAGATGATCTTTCAATCGCTTAATTCTGTGGAGAACAATTCGTTTCATCTCAATTAAATAAAACAGAATAAAATGTTTCCTGATGTCATTTTTTAACATTGAACAGATCTCACATCTGCTACGTAAAAATAGAAATCGCGTATTCTTCTTAGACTAAAGTTTATGAATAAAAATTTAACGATAAAATTCTTGTGGTCAAGAGTTAAGGTTGGTTTGCCAGATTCTCACGAACTGATAACGGGTTTTTGGCTACGAAATCAATCGCCAATATATTTTAAAAAGTTACACTAAATTAGCTGTAACTGAAAAAGTTGGGTGTTGTCTTGGCTTAATTTTTTATGTGGTTTTGTGTAATGTATCCAGCCAACAATTTCATCACTTCTGCATCTTCTCTGCTGCTGAAAAGACGTAACTTTTGAATACTTCTCTCCCCGTGTCCATCCCGTTCATTTTCATGTATTCATATATGGTATTAGAAAACGAACATCTTGATTCTTTTCAAAAGAATATTTCTGATGTATATCATTAGTGTTGAATTCTTTAATTACAAGCAATATTGTTACGAAGTTGAAGATAAATAAAATATTTTAATGTCAGCAACGAACTCTGGATTATTGTGAACAGTGCAATGTTCACGGCCAACCACCTCAATGACTTTGATCCTTTATCACTATTTTACCAGTGTATTGCTTCATAATAATACGGGAAATTTATGCATCATCAAAAGTGCTATTATCATCAAGTCGTTTATACAAAATAGTGCAACAAACTCTATAGCACAGCATCATATCAAGGTAATAAAAGTGTGTTAATTAAAAACCTTGTTAAACGCTTTAATTAATCATTTTAAAATATAAAATTAAAATAATACGTCAATCTTAATACAAATATCGTTTGTGATGAATAGTTTAGAATGTCAGTTTAGGCAAGAATTTAAAATTTACGATTGAGAGTAATACGGTACAGCTTCCTTTGACTTTTTATCTTGTCGAAACAAGATATTGGTCTGTGAAGAGATATGAGGTTTTCGCGTGGAAAGAAAATATAATGACGCCAAAGCTGCCTTTCTCCATCTCCTAGCTCGCCAAATTTTGTCGCCAAGTCAAAAATTTCGTCGTCAACTATCAACTTTTGCCGCCAAATCACAAATTTCATTGCTAAGTCGCAAGTTTTGTCACCAAAATCTCGCCAAATCATACAATTTACTAATTTCATAAAAATTAACATTGAAATTCAGCGGTGCCAAATGGTCAAATGTTAACTAATGTTAGTGTTAATGTTTCAGCTTATGTGAACCAAAACAGTTTCACTTTACAATTTTTACTCATCTGACAATAAGAATCACAAAAACACAATACAAAACTTTCAATAATTCAATAAAAATTACAATCAAATAACTATCCAAAAACCGCTACCTCTTATCTGTATTTGACTTGACCACAGCAACGCCAGGCTTACCAGAACTAGTAAGATCACAAGTGCATTTTCACGTTTCTATTACTTTTTCTTTTAAAAGAAAGATATTGAACAACAGTTATATGGATTTTAAATAAAAATATATAATTTTGATTAAGCTTGGGTGGGGAGGGGGTTTTAGCCCAATAGCTCCCTCCGGGATTCACCATTGCTGGGATTGTATATCTTTAAGGCTTTTATTTGTTGAATGATTATGAGCTTGAATTTTAAAAAATTGAAACATTTAGAAACCAATAAATTTAGCCTAAAATTTTAAGTAGAATGAATAAAACCCTGTAGTTGAAAATTAAATTTCTTGAAAACAGAATAGCGACGTAAATAATGCAATATGTGGAAACAAAGCCATTGGCTAGGTATTAATGCATATGTAAAATTTCTTTACAATTGTAACATTAACGTAAAGGAATCTACCTTTGCCTTTAAGCTTGCCGAAAAGGAATTTTTTTGCTTTCCATTCATCTCTGTAGGCGATATTTTGTTCTCGCGAGATTTTGTCCCGCGAGATTTTGTCCCCAACCCAGATAATTTGAAGAGGAATAAAGCAATACATAGCGTATTGACTATTTTGGATAATTTAATGTTGATTAGTTATCCGCATTTATAGCATGCATAATTTAAGTATTAAACAAATATGTAAATATCGAACAACACAGCCAATACGCAGTTTTATTTATTTATTTATCATTTATTTTATTTTATTTTATTTATTTATTTATTTATTTATTTATTTATGCGTGATATATTGTCATACAAAGTATAAATTCTTCATAACTAAGCAACTAATAGGAATTAAGTTACACTACTTTGACATGTCATAGATGCCACTTTGGCCCTTTCAAAAAAACTGCTTAACTCAAAATCACGATATTTTGAATTGTTCAAAATTTCACTTCAACTGCTTAACTCAAAATTTCGATTTTTTGACTTACGCATTTTTAGCGTCACACTATAGTGGGCAATTGGCAACGTTCTTAGATTCATTTTTAGGAGTACACTCGGCAGCAAAATTATTCGAGCGCTAGCAATAATTCCTACATTAAAAAAAAGTACACTTAATGACTTAATACTGTTTTGCTAACTAAATCCTTGTCGAATCATATTCTTTGTCAGTCTAAGAACATGATTCGACAAGGATTTATTTAACAAAACAGCATTAAGTGTATTTTTTTAATATAGGAAGTTTTGCTAGCTCTCCAATAATTTTGCTGCCGACTGTAATCCAGAGATCGATAAAAAAAAGTTTACCTTCTACAAAGGGTGTAGTTCCCCTTTTTTGGTAAGCACCAAAGCTATTGCTATTAATTTCAAAACACGGAGAACATTACGACCATGACGGATCACACATTCACCAGCCATCACCAAGGTTACCGAGGCTCCAAAATTGAGTTTAGAATTGTAAATTTTGTTAATAATATTTAACCCCTTAACGCTCGCTCTCCTCGCTGCGAGGACGCAAAATTTAAGATCCATCTGCAAAAATTCATCCTGGAAATTTTTTAGCAAAAATTTACGTTTATAACATAGCAGAAAAGGCCGGGTTTTTTAACCTTAAAATTTAAAATTTCTTTTAGTTTAATTTAGTTCATGAATTCCGGCGGCACTATAATTTAAATGATCGGAATTGTCTTGCACCGCAAAGGGTTAAAGATACGTTAGAAATTTTTAAAAATTTATCATTTACTCTGTCTTATTCGACAAAATATTTTCAATTTTTTGAGAGTATTGGTTTTATTATTTATTATATATTCTGTGGTGTGTGACTTTTTTTTTTTTTCGAAACATCAGTGGGGCCTCTATGTTGATACCTAAAAACTTCTTGATATCTCAACGAGTCCACTGTGAAAATAGGGGAGATAATATTTTCGTTGAGAGAAAACAAACGATCAGGAAACGCCGAATGACTGAATGTTTACTAAATCCCAGCCTAACGGTCAACTTCGCACCCCTCAAAGCTTTTGGACTCGTCCTCACTGCTAGGCGTAGGAAACGTGGTTACACTATATATATATATTCGCCAATTCGAAATCAAAATAAACAAGGTGAGTCTACTTCAAAAAGAAGTGATCACTGTTTTTAAGAAAATTTTCCAAACTTTTATCTCTAGTGTCTTTTGCTTGTTCCATTTTTATTTTCGTTGTTGAATATTTAAATTTCACATTAAATCGAATATCAGTATATAAATTTGGTTCGAATTTGTCAGTATTTATATTTCATATGGCTAGTTCAAGTTGAAATAAAGTTTGTAGGGGTTGTAATTGTAATAAGATGATTTTACATAATGTTTTCTAACATTTTGTGAGAAAACGGCATAGAACGGCAGAATAATTCTTCTGATAACGAATTTCACAAAACAGACTATTTAAATTGTCAGAGTTACTACTACAACCACTGAAAGGATTCGTCAAGATCATTCAAACCGCATGTTAACCTGTTGGAAAAATTTCCCCATTATTATTCATCGAATAATACATATTTTTTAACTCCGTTTTCACATTCAGAAAATTCAGGGCCATTAAATTAAACCTCGTTTGTCAAAACTAGGCTTTTTAAGTTCTTAATACTTTACATCTTCAAAGTGAATTTAAAAAATTAAAAAACATCGATTTTTGAAAGAGAAACGCTTATTTGCCAGCAATGAATTTTCCGACTAGAAAAATGAAATTTAAAAATATATAATATGTAATGAATAATAATGGGTCAAACTTCTGCATAGATTAACATGACCTTGACGTTCACTGAGCCTTAGTCCTATTTTACCCTAATTAATCAAGAGGGCCTTAATCCTAAATATAACTTCTCTTCCTTCCTCAAATAAATAAATAAATAAATAAAATAAAATAAAGGGGGGGGGATATGTTAAGAATGTTAAGGAGAAAAAATAAATAAAATTTTCGAAAAATTAGTATGTTGTGGCCTTCTTCTATATTTTCCTATACAAATTTAGGCAGTACAAATTATATATCAAAATTATTTTCCATGAAAAATGCGGACAATTTTCACCATAACACTCTATGTCCAAAGAAAATAAGTTTTATGTAATTCAGAAAATATCTTAGAAAAGGCTTTTTTTTTTTTAATTTATTTAATTATCACAAATCTATGGTTCAACCATTTGCTTTAAAGGATTTTTTCATTCACTTCCCCCCGGAGCGTAGTTTAATCCGGGGTAGGGGAAGATTCTGCGACACACACACACATTTATTTTCCAATTCACTATTACTATTATGAATAATTCATATTAATTTCAGAATCATTCGTCAAAAATAATTCTGATTACGTACTTTTATACGAAATTTTGTCCTGTACTGCCATATTAAAACTTTTGAAAGAAATTAGGGACCCTATATAGAGAGAGACTGGACATTGACCGAAAGTCGGCCATCTTAGTGCCAATTCGGAGCGATCCCCGTAGAACGTAATGCTTTTTTCTTCGCAATTGACGCTTTACTATACAACATAAATGAAAAAAAACTGTACTAAATTTGTGCAGAAAGTAATGCAGAATATAAATATGTAATTTTTTTCGTCTTAGAAAAAAATAATTTTAAGAAAAACGAATTTTGTTTTAACCTTCGATATGATTACTTTTTCAACTCCGATCGGAAAACAGAGGAATTTTTGTTGAAAGTAATTCTACCTTATTTTTTTCTGAGGACATACATTCTATATATAAAAAGTTAGAAATTTTTTTAACAAATATATGGTAATCTTAGTTTTTGTCAAGTAATTCATGAGTAAATGTAAAACTAGAAACTAGAACAGAAATTATTTTTTATTATTTTATAAAAATATTTACGTAATATTTTTACAAGCTAAAAATACATATTTTATTTATTTCAATTACGCATTATTAATAATAATGACTTATTTAAATATTAAAAATAAAAATTTAGTTAATAATAATTTGTAAAAATATTAACTAATATCTTTAGAAATTAAAAAATGTTTTTAATTATTTTATTTACATTTGCTTACTTCAGTGATTTTTTAATTTTTAATTCTTTTAGTTTTTTAAAAACATTATGTACTTATTTAAATATTATTTATAAAATTTATTATGGCAATTATTATTTAAAAGAAATTTATATTTCATATGCTAGCAAATAATATAAACGTTATTTACTGTTTTTTTAACAATTTATTTAAGAAATCTGATACATTTTGCGTACTAGCAAATAATCAAAAAATTGCAAGCTAAAAATACATATTTTATTTACTTCAATTACGCATTATTAATAATAATGACTTTAAATATTAAAAATAAAAATTTAATTAATAATAATTTGTAAAAATATTAACTAATGTCTAATGTCTTTAGAAATTAAAAAAAATGTTTTTTTTTATTTTTTTTATTTTTTTTTTTTTTTACATTTGCTTATTTCATTGATTTTTATATTTATTTTATTTTTTATTTTAGTTTTTAGTTTTTAAAAATATTATGTAAATAAAAATAATAACTTATTTAAATATTATTTATAAAATTTATTATGGCAATTATTATTTAAAAGAAATTTATATTTCATATGCTAACAAATAATATACACCTTATTTTCTTTATTTTTATCAATTTATTTTAAGAAATCTGATACATTTTGTGTACTAGCAAATAATTAAAAAATATCTTTTTATATAGTTATTTTAAATACGTATTTTAAAATATATCAGAAAAATACATTGAGATCTAACATATTAAATATATTGTAAAACAGTACTTAAAAACTAATAGCTAGCAAATAAATAATGTAATTATCTCATATGTTAGGAAATAAATAAGTAAAAAAGCATGCAATAAGAGAATTCAAAGTATTTAAAGCATGATATAAAATAAATAATTATGCATTTTTATCTTTTAAAAGTATTCTAAAGTTAAAGCAATTTATCTTCCAACAAAGTAAAAATGTAATAAGTAAGTTCTTTTTCGATTATGACGTAAAATAATCGAAATTTCTTCTCGGCGTAATGGTAAGCAATGGAGCAACTGGCACTAAAATGGAGAATTTCGTCAAAAAGCCGGCGCGCCAATGTCCAGTCTCTCTCTATATAGGGTCCCTAAAAGAAATGGAATGACAGCGCTACCTGTTGAGCGACTGATCTCAAAATATAATAATCACCAGTTTAGGTCAAAGTCTAAATACCAAGTTTCGTTGAATTTTGTTCATTGGTTCGTGAGATACAGTTTCCATAAAATTTCTTATAAACCGACAGACACTTTCTAAAAAAGGTCAATTCGTGCGTGTTCAGAACATCTCGAAACGTGTAAAATCATCAAATACCGGAGATCCAAAAATTTTTACGAATCCAGTACTTTTTTCTTACATACATTTATAGAAGAAAATAAAAAACAAAGAACTTATAGAAAACTATTTGCAGTTGTAAACTTGTAACGGAATTGATCATTGCATGATTGCGATTTCAATGTTTAGTAATTACGTTGTAATTTTTTTTATTACAAATGTTGATTATAATTCATTATGATACTTTAGTCTATAACTGTAATGTCACCATTAGCTTGACACTTTTTATTCACTAACCAAACTTACCACGATCACTGAATGTCTTCAACATTCTAATCAAGTTATTTATTAAAATATAAAGTTATAAAAGTTCAAGACCTTATTTAGAACTTTTTTTTTTTTTTTTTAGAGGGAGAACTGTGACTAACATAATTTTTTTAACTGATAATTTCTTTAGGAGTACTACATACACTTTTTTTTTTCTTTCCGAGTGAATTTATCAATCCTTTGCTAAAATAATTTTCGTTTAGTGTCACGTTTATTTATACAATAAAATTCATAAACGGACACTTATTTTTGACATAAAAAGAAATATGTTTATTTACACGTGAATAATAAAACTGAAGAAAAACTTTACAACATAATTTACACTTGCAAATGCTAAAGATTTCACTAATTGAATACTTTGTTTAACAGCATAATGCACTGGTAATAATCATTGAAGTGAAATTGAACACGCTTCCTTTTTTTCAACGCGAATTCATCTGATTCTTTGCTAAAATGATTTTACGCGTTCTAGCGTCATGTTTATTTTTGCGACCAAACCCGTCAACTAACTCTTTTCCAAGCAAACAGTTTTCTAACTGAGATTCAAAAGATCTCTCTAATCTAGAAAGAAATTATTCTTTATATGCAAAGGTCACACAAAAGAATTCAGTGTGTGTCCCCATGGTTAAAAATATTGTGGTCCCTGTTCTATTTTTAAATATTTAATTCATAAATTTGATTAATTCATTTAATAACTAATTTTTATAAGCTGCATCTTGGCTGTTTTATACAGTCGGTAACAAAAGTGTCCGAACACTAGCAAAAATTCCTATGTAAAAAAAGTACACTTCATACGGTTTTGTTAAATAAATGCTTATCGAAACCTGTTCTTAGTCAGTGTAAGAACATGATTCGATAAGGATTTATGTAACAAAACCGTATGAAGTGTACTTTTTTTACATAGGAATTTTTGCTAGTGTTCGGACACTTTTGTTACCGACTGTACTTTACTACAAGAAAAAAAAAATATTTACTTCTTAATTTAATTGTTTGACTACGTCTTTTTTACGATTTACGTTTGACAGATGCCTGTCGCGTGGCTCATAAACTTGGCAACAACTGAAACGGTAGACAGCGCCCCCTGGTACAGATTGTGCGACTTTTTTATTCAACTGTCACCAATAATTTTAAGAAGTGATGTATGATATATATAATCGACGTTTCTTCGATTCTATTCGCCTTTTGTGTATAACATATCCCACTTTTAAAATTTTTTGGTGGCTGTTGAATAAAAAAGTCACGCAGTCTGTACCAGGTGGCACTGTCTACCGCTTCAACTGTTGCCAAGCTTCCGAGCCACGCGACAGGCATCTAGTTAAGGGTTTGACTGTGTTTCTATTACTAATTTATGTCGCTTGAAAGTATTATTTTCGTTCACATAATAATTCTGCAAATTTATTTGAAAAGAATTTACGTAAACAGATTCATTCAAATAGCAGACATAGACAATCTGTTTGTTGGCCATAATATCTCAGTTTGCTTTCTTTATTACTTTCTTCTATATTCAATAGAAAAAGCATTGGATTCGAAAAAAAATTTCGGCTTCCAGTTTTCAACGGATTTGCACGTTTTGAGAGGTTTAGAACACTATTTGACCATTTTTAGAAAATGTCTGTCTGTCCGTCTGCCTGTCTCTGTGTGTGTGTGACAAAAATATTGTGGCGACTGTATCTCCGGAACTACTACTCATAATTGTATATAAATTTTTATGTAGATTCACCTTGACCTTAATTAGTGCTTATCAACTTTCGGTGTGAACCTCTCAACAGGTGGCGCTGCTATACAGCGATTTCCGCAGTTTCAGGGGAGGCTATATCCCAGGTTCTATTGAGTATAATCAAACAAAACTTGATATTCGAGAAGGCCATTGGGATACATTATGCTGATTCAATTCGAATGCTTATCGGGCAACAGGTGGCGCTGCTATACAGCGATTTCCGCAGTTTAAGGGAAGGCTATATATCAGGAACTACTGCCCAGAATTGCATATAAATTTATATGTAGATGCGCCTTAACATAAATTAATGCCTTTCAGCTCAACAGGTGGCACTGCTCAGGTGTTAACCGCTCAACAGGTGTTAACCGCTCTCAGGTGTTAACCGCTCAACAGGTGGCACTGCTATACTGCAATTTTCCTCGATAATGGGAAGGCTATATGTCAACTTCTATAGCATATAACTGAACGAAACTTGATATGTGAGATAACTATTGTAAAAACGCAAGAAGCTATTTATAGACAATAAAACTGTCTTTCTTTGGATATTTAGTGCTAGTTATCTCTATGATGAAAATCGTTTGCATTCATCCTGTTAGATAATTTTAATAAATATAAATAATAATTTTAATAAATTATTTGCACTTAGTGAATTAATATAGGGATATATAGAAGAAAGTCTTGTGGTGGCCACAACATACTAGTTTTTCTTTGTATATGAATAACAATGAGTGTAATTTCTTGCATTTACAAATTAAATAATTACAAGATAAAAAGAACTTTTTATATACCATGTTTTTAAATTTTCTGTTGAATCATATAAACGCTACCGAAGGCAGCGGGAACCCGGAGCAATTGGATAAAAGTATTTAAAAAAATCATTGCTATCGTGTGTTAGTTAAAAATTAATTGCAAGCTTTGTACTGGTAACGCTGCCGAAGGCAGCAGGGTCCCGAAGCAATTGGTTAAAAATATTTTAAAAATTCATTTTCACCGTATTCTGAACTATTCTGAAAGTTTCAAATGTCTAATTAGTCGGGAAAATAGTTAAATAAATTTTCTGTTGAATCATATAAACGCTGCCGAATACAGTAGGGACCTGAAACAGTTGACTAAAAGTATTAAAAAATATGTATTGTCACCGTGTTCTGAGCTATCCTGAAAGTTTCAAATGTGTAGCAAGTCGGGAAAAGTTAGTGAAAAATCGATTCCAAGCTCCGTACTGGTAACGCTGCCTTAGGCAGCAGGAACCCGTAGCAGTTGGTTAAAAATATTTAAAAAATTCATTTTCACCATGTTCTGAGCTATGCTGAAAGTTTCAAATGTCTAGCTAGTCGGGAAGTTAGTTAAATGAATTTTCTGTTGAATCACATAAACGCTTCCGAATGCATAGTGACCTGAAACAGTTGACTAAAAGTATTAAAAAAAAGTATTGTCACCGTGTTCTGAGCTATCCTAAAAGTTTCAAATTTCTAGCTATTCGGGAAGTTAGAGAAAAATCGATTGCAAGCTTTTGTACTGTTAACGCTGTTGAAGGCAGCAGGAACCAGAAGCAGTTGGTTAAAAATATTTAAAAAATGCATTTTCACCGTGTTCTGAGCTATTCTGGAAGTTTCAAATGTCTAGCTAGTCGGGAAGTTAGTTAAATAAATTTTCTGTTGAATCATATAAACGCTGACGAAGGCAGTAGGGACCTGAAACTGTTCAATAAATGTATTTAAAAAATGTAATGTCACCGTGTGCGTGTTTTGAGCTATCCTGAAAGTTTCAAATGTCTAGCTAGTCGGAAAGTTAGTTAAAAATCGATTGCAAGATTTGTACTGGACAAACAAACAAACATACATACAAACAAACAAACAAGAATCGGAGTTAATAAAAACATGGTAAAAATACCTTTAGGCGTAAGTAACGACACCAGTGCTCGTCACTCTTAAGGCCTTATTTTTAAAATGTTTGTTTTTTTCGCGTGGCATTTATGTGGAATTTATGTATCAGTATTATACTTTGGTCTATTTTATACACTGATTCTTCTAGTTGTTGTTAGACACTTTCAATTTTTCAATACGTTAAGCCAGTTTTTAAAACAAAATAAAAATTAAACCTATAAAAATGCACCAGTGCTCGTCACTTGAAAACTGCGTTTCACCAGTAGTCGTCAGGTGTTTGCACCAGTGGTCGTCATGTAAATAAAACGCAACAATTTACTCAATAGTTTGATTTTAATTGCGTTTTTGAAAAATTAAATGAAACAGAATATCTTTGAAACATATTTAGAACCCAAATCTATTCTTAGGGTTTAAAACACAAAACATTAAATGGTAAAATTCAAAATATTGCGAATAAAGCAAATTCATATGTGAAATAATTTGAAAATTCTTTGCTTTTAAGATAAGTTTTCAAAATTTTATTCGTTCTCAAAAATATCTTTACTTAAAGCAGAGGGTAAGTAGCAGGGGAGGAAGTAATAATATCGTTTATAAGAGTGACTTTGTTCCAAATTATCGCAGTAAGATTGATTTTACCATGTTTTTTATTAACGCGTATTCTTGTTTGTTTATCCAGTACAAATCTTACAATTGATTTTTAACTAACTTCCCGACTAGCTAGACATTTGAAACTTTCAGAATAGTTCAGAACACGATGAAAATGCATTTTTTAAATACTTTTAGCCAACTGCTCCGGGTCCCTGCAGCCTTCGGCAGCGTTATCAGTACAAATCTTGCAATCGATTTTTAACTGACTTCTCGACTACCTAGACATTTGAAACTTTCAGAAAAGCTCAGAAGATGGTAACAATGGATTTTAAAAATATTTTTAGCCAATTGTTTCGGGTCACTGCTGCCTTCGGCAGCGTTTATATCGTTCAACAGAAAATTTATTTAGCTTTTTTCCCGTCTATCTAGACATTTGAAATTTACAGAATAGCTGAGAACACAGTGACGATGCAATTTTAAATTACTTTTAGCCAATTGTTTCGGGTTCTCGCTGCCTTCAATAGCATTTATATGATTCAACAGAAAATTTTAAAACATGGTATATAAAAAATTCTTTTTGCATTGCAATTGTTTTTTTTTTAACGTATGGGTTGATTATGCGTACCTAACACAGACTATAAAGGAATTTTGAGAAATCCTTCGCCTCTCCTTCCTCACTAAGTGTGGGGTGGATGCAAAAACACGTTTTCAAGAGTAATTATTCTCCAAATTATATTAGGAAAGCAATTTTTTGATGCGTTGATTGGTTATGCGTACCCAAAAATACTGTAAAGGTATTTTGCGTAATTCTTTCCAACCAAATTTTGAGAAAGGGTAGCAAAAACGTATTTCTACGCATAACTCTGCTCTAAATAATCTTACAAAGGCGATTTCTGATGTGTGAGTTGGTCATATGCATCCAACACCTAGTATAAAGAGATTTTGCGAAGATCTTTCGTCTATGTGAGGGTGGCAAATATATATATATATATATATATATAAATATATATATATATGTTTTCAAGCTAAACTCTGCTGCAAATTATTTTCGGGAGGGGATTTTTTTTATGCGTTGGTTGGTTGTGTGTGTGTCTACCTTACACGCATTATAAGGCGATTTTGCAAAATTACCCTTCCCCTCTTCCCTCGGCCGGGCGGACAAAAAACACGTTTTTAACCTTAGCTCTACTCCAAATTAACTCAGAAAGGCGAGTTTTGATGTGTGGGTATTGGTTAAAAATACGCAATATGTAATTTGATAACATTTCGTTAAAATTCTAAATTTACCCGTGAGAGGGGGAGGGGGATAAAAAGTGGTTAAGTCTATGCCGAAGGCAGTTGAAGCCAATAATCATATTGCGGGACGGAAAGCTATTACAGAAACCAGTGGGAACATTAACTGCGGTTTCGACTGATTCCAAAGTTTTTTTTTTTTTTTTTTTGATAATGATAGGGATTTTTTCCTATTTTATTTAAATATAGGGACCAGCGAAGGTGGCAAAGTTTGCTAGTATTATTCTACACATCAAGCTAATGTTATCAAATATTATGGATATTAATGTTATCAAATGTTGATGTTAATTATTTAAGAACAACAGTCAACAGGGTAATTTTGATCAACATTTTAACTATTTGTTTATCTTACATAATTAATATAATGTATAAACAGAAAACTTGCTTAAGAAATGTTTTTAATGTTTAATATTTTCTATATAAATTTTTATTCACCTGCATCTAACATAACAAAAAAGCCTTAACATAATTTTAAGCCGACTCACAGTCATGCTAATTATGAAATTAAGCCTTTGTATTTTATCATTTTCGAAATATATATGAATTAAAATTAAATTATCACGGTCAATAAAAAACTTAAACATCACTTAAATACATCTTCGCAAAAGCATGACATCATAAAAATTTAAAATACATTAGACAGATGTATGGAGTAATCATGTCTGTTTTTCTAAAATATATAACAGAAAACTAGAAAAAGCTCTTTATAACTAAATATGTTTATGTGCCATTTTTTAATTTTTCCCGCAAAATAATATGGAAAATTTTAGGTGGTTTAAAGTCAGTCATAGTGAATTAAAGGTACGATGAGTGACTTTATTTAAACAAGCTATACAAAAGTTACAAGTGCAATAAAGTTCAAGTTCTTGAGGTTAAAATACATTTGTTTACATTTACGAATACCCCTGACGACTACTGGTGCCGATAGTCAAATTAAAGTAAAAATTATACCATCATAATTTTAAACGAAAATATAGTATTTTTCTTCAAAAAAGTTACCCAGTTATTAAAAATGTTAAAACACCAGTGTTCGTCAGGGGTGACGAGCACTGGTAAAACTTGCAAAATATGCACCAGTAGTCGTTATACCTTAACCCGTTAGTAGTCGCTATAGACAGCGCCACCTATTAAAAATTGCACACTTTTTATTTAACTGTCACTAATAATTTTAAGAAGTGATGTGACCGACGTTTCTTTGATTTTATTCGCGTTTTATGTATATCATATGCTACTTCTAAAAATTTTTGGTGGCTATTGAATAAAAAAGTCTGCCAACACTAAAAGGTGGGCGGCAAATCGACCAACTAGCGACTACTAACGGGTTAAAAACCTTTATATAATGTCAAATTTTAAAAAGTTGCACATACATCGTATTTTGCATTTCATAAGCATTACATACAATGCTTTATGAGCAATGTCAAATGCAGCAAACAACAAAATATATCAAGAAATGCATATCTATTCCCTTAATCATTTGCTTTACGTTGACTTAGTTCAATTGTAATTTAACGTATACTTCCCTTATTTTGTTAACCTGGGACCATTAGATTCGGAAGGCAACGCCCTACCGACCGAACCACCTGGCCGGCACGAAGAAAAAACATGGCTGAAAAAAGTAAACAAATAGACTACCGGATACAAGAATCATTCAAATAAAGAATCATTCTTAAAAATTCTCCGGCAGTCTCACTGCGCAAGCGCAGTCAGACTGCCGTAACAATAATATTGTTACGGATGCCGTAGCAATAGCCACAGCCTATTAAAAATGTTAAAACACCAGTGTTCGTCAGGAGTGACGAGCACTGGTAAAACGTGCAAAATATACACCAGTAGTCGTCATACCTTAAAAACCTTTACATTATGTCAAATTTTAAAAAGTTGCACATAAATCGTATTCTGCATTTCATAAGCATTACATATAATGCTTTATGAGCAATGTCAAATGCAGCAAACAACAAAATATATCAAGAAATGCATATCTATTCCCTTAATCATTTGCTTTACGTTGACTCAATTCAATTGTAATTTAACGTATACTTCCCTTATTTTGTTTCTCCCTACTCTTCCCCAATAGTTGAAATCGAACTTTTTATGTCATAAGAAGCAGAAGGCTTTGGAGAATCTTATGCGGGTAGATTCAAATTCATACAGGTTATAAAACGGTTATTTTAACACTTCTTTTAAGAGGGTGACGACTACTGGTGCAGATTTTAGGGGTGACGAGCACTGGTGTCTTTACCTTAAATAGCGAATTTAGATTTCAGAACGGTCTTTAAGAAAAAAATTCTTACATTTTCCCTCAGATATTTTACGAATTAAATTTTTTATGCTCAGATGAAATGAATATAGAAAAGGTTAATAATTTTCTTTTTATCAAATTTTAAAAGTTTTGTCAATGTATCGCGTATTTATTGCACATTATTCTTTGCAATAGTGCATTAATAGTATTGTATTAAAAAAAAAAGAAAGAAAGAAAGAAGAAAGAAAGAAGAAAGAAAAGTTGGGTAAATTTTTGGAGTTTCAAATCTTTTCTCGAATTTTTTTTTTTTTTTTTTGTCTACAGCCTTGATTATTATTATTATTATTTAGATTTAAAAATGCATAAATACACTATTTATCTTTTATGTCAACGGAGATTGCATGCTGCTAATTTCGAGTGTTAAGAAATAGTGCTGCCATCTATTATTATATTAGCAATTTTAAATCACACAATAACTCTTAGTTTACCATTATACTATAGATGTGGGGATGTTTTTATTCTTGGAAATTTTCTGACTCAGTTTTTTAATGTTTTTACACATTTCAGATATGATGAACCCGAAAAAATCGATATGGTTTTTGTCTGTAAATTAGTCGATTTCTTAGTTATTTAGTTAGTTTGTCTGATATTAGTTTATAAGGAAATATAATTTCTTAAAATTAAGAAATTATGTTTAAAAAAATCACGTGTTATTAACAAAAGATAAGATAAAAAGACGGTGCAGAAAGTCAGGCAAATTATCTGCGCTAGGGACCTAGGTTTGGGTGGAGTGCCCTCCTTGGTCATTTTTCTAAAAAGTCATAGCCCGTCCGTATTCAGGTGAATTTCAAATTAAATCATGTAAAACTTCGAACAGCTAGGCTGGCAGGTGCGAACAGTATCAAATTTGCCAGCTTCGAAATCAAAACCTCTCGGTTATTGGTAAGGCTAAGATTTAAAAAAAAAAAAAAAAAAAGAAAAGAAAAGAAAAGAAAAGAAAGAAAGAAAAACCTTACACACATATTAAATTAAAAATATTTTATATATTTGATGTTGAAATACATAAAAAAGCTTGCATAAAATATTTCGATTCTAATGATCATCGTCAATAGATGCCCCAATTGTTTCATCTTTAGGATGCTGCTGATTAGAAGTGAAAAACATTGTGTACTTTTGTGTATGTATGTATTTTAACTAAAACTTTTAACTTAACATGTATAAAATTGCCTTTTATCTTTTATTTTGTTAGTTTTTCAGTTCACATCAATAATAAATGATCACAAAGAAGTCGGACCAGCTTTAAAATATCATTTAAAATATTAGTAGATATTTTCCTGAGCTTCAACATTTTGCTCAAAAAACTTAGTAAAGTATTCGAAATATAAGATTTTCATTCTATGAAAGAACAGAACAATACATTACATAAATGTGCATTATGAGGATCATTAGGGGAAACTAGGGAGACTTCACCCAGTTTTTGGTTTTTAATTTTTCATATTTTTTGTATAATAGTTGGAGCTGAATACAAAATAGGAGCAAATTGCCTGTTATTTTGTACATACTGAGGCTAAAAATTATAGCATTGTTCGTACTAGAAATGGTACAAAATAATAATAATAATAAATAAATAAATAAATAAATTCCTTAAGAAAGGAAAAACACAAGTTTTGTGATTTAAACGTTTTCTAGTTTTATTTTGTAGACGATTTTAGTGAATACAAAAAAATTGCTCATTGTTTCCTTTTGTTTTTCTCATGCTTTGTACTTTTCACATTAAGAGCCTTTTTTCCCTTTCTTTTGTCAACATTTTTTTTTTTTTCTTTTCTTCTTTCTGCCTCTTTCTTTCTTCTATTTCTCTTCTGTTTAGTGTGACAGTAGCTTTGCATTTTACACTATAAACATCAGTTTGTTTTCTTATTTTTCCATTTAGGTTCATTAGGTGCTTGCAGGAAACGGAAAAGATTAGCCTATGTAGGAGATTTTAGTGATGGATATGTGGGATCCCCTACAAAAATTCAGAAACTTGTATCAGTTGTAAAATACCAGGTGAAAGACTACCGGAGGACGGTAAAACGTTTAAAAGAAAGTAACACAAAGCTTTTAAAAAATTAACGAGCATAAAAGGTATTACTTCAGACCTGCAAAACGAAAAACTTATTACTGAATCTGCATCTTCTGTTTTAAAGGTTAAATATTTATTTCGTGCTCTTACTATCTATATTAATAAAATCAGACTTTTGTCTGTAAATTTGTCAAAATCGAAAATTTTTGCGATATCTTCACGTTTCACACACCATGAAAGCCGAAAATCACTTCAGAAAATTTTGCCTGTGTGTGTGTGTGTGTCAGTCATCGTGTCTGTATGTCGCTTTTTTTGTCCGGGCTTCACTTGAGAACGGCTGGACGGAATTCAACGGCGCTTGGCAGAATCTTAGATCTTTACCTAACTTAAAATTATATTTATCAAGTTTTAAGAAATTCCCCTTCGTACCCTCCCCCCCCTGGGGGGCAAAAGACAAAAACACGTTTGTCCGGGTATCAGTTGAGAACGGCTGGACAGAATTCAACGGCGCATCGCAGGAATTTAGGTCTTTACCCAACTTAAAATTATATCTATCAACTTTTCGTAAATTCCCCCACGTTCCCCCCTGGGGGACAAAATACAAAAACAAGTTTGTCTGGGTATCACTTGAGAACGGCTGGAAGGAATTCAACGGCGCTTCGCAGGAATTTAGATCTTTACCCAACTTAAAATTATATTTATCAACTTTTCAGAAGTCCCCCCCCCCTCTTCCCCTCTGTGGCACAAAATACAAAAACACGTTTGTCCGGGTGTCACTTGAGAACGGCTGGACGGAATTCAACGGCGCTTCGCAGCAATTTAGGTCTTTACCCAACTTAAAATTATATCTATCAACTTTTCCGAAATTACTCCCCTTTCCCCCCTGGGGGAGGCGAAAGACAAAAACACGCTTGTAAGCATAACTCGGCTCTTAATTACTTCACAGTAAAGAAATTGCACATTCGGAGACTAAACATGAGTACAAATAACAGATTATCTGCATTTAGGAATTTTCGATTTTTAAGGGAAGGGAGGGGGAAATATTAAAAACTCCTGATTTTTGAGTAGACCTCTACCAAAAATGGAACAAATATATTGAAAAAATGCTATGCGACTTCCTTAGGATATTTCCAAAAACACATTTTTTTTTTCTTTTGGGGGGGGGCGTTTTTTTTTCGGGGGGGGGGGAAGAGGGGGCAAACTCGAGACACACCTTTTAGCGCTAAATTTGTCTTGAGAAATCTATGGGATCTGCGGTCACAAAATTTGGTGCTTAAATTGTTTATATATATCCGACCCTTATTGTAACGGGATTTTACGAAATTCCCCCCTTACCCCCTTGGTGTTGAGAGGGCTATAACATGTAAAAACGCTTTTTCCGTTTGAATTCGCCTTAAATTATCTTACATTGGCGAATTTTGGTGTGTGGATGTTGATTAGGTGTGCGCATTATGTACTTTGTCGAGATTTCGCAAAACTTCGAACTTAGCCACTGGGGAAGGGGGATAAGAATCGGGTAAGTTGCTGCTGAAGGCTATGGAAACACGAACTCCTCACGTTGCGAGCGAGAAAAATCTCTACCGAGCACACCGGAAACTTTAACTCAGGTTAATTAATAATGATACGGGATTTTGACAACTCATTTCAGTATTGTGTCCAGCGAAGCGAGCAAAGCCTGCTAGTCAAGAAATATTTACAAAAGAAATAATCAATTGTTTAAAGTAATTTTTTATTCTAATTAAGAAATAAAAACATTAAAAAGTATTAATTTAAAAATTAAGCAGGCCGAAAGATTTATAAACGTTTATTCTAAGTAAAAAATGAAAAGAAAAGAAAAAGAAATAATAACAATCACACGACGTTGAGCAAATTCTTAAAATCCATTAAAATTCCATAATGATTCCTCCTGTAATAAATAAAAATTAAGTAAATTTTTAATAAATTTTCAATCTTTAAATATAATATTTTTAGTTTTATATCCTATTTTGTATCCGCCACCGATGGTTGACGCGGCTTTATATCCTATTTGACACTGTCAGCCACTGATGGCGGACAGGACGCTCAACGTTTTCATTTTTTATTGGTACTGTTTTTATTTTCGGGGTAAAACTTTCACTGAAATGTTTGAAATATAACATACTCTGCACACCCCTAAAGTTTCAAGATGATTCCTTCAGTGCTTAGAGATATATGACAAATTGTCTAGAATCTAGAATGGCTGACATGGCACTCAACGTGTTACTAGGATGAGGTTGCCGACAATTCGTAAACCATTTTTAGAGGAATACACTCGCAAAACCTAAAATAGACCTATTTTTACAGGCTTCTTATCAATTTTCCTGAATTAATCGACTAACATATACGAAAGGATATCTAAAATGGTTTCTATACAGCAACTTCGAAAATACAATCTTTTGAGATATTTTAAAATACGGGCTTACGATAACACTCCCAGTTTTGATTGTCACAACTCATGTTTTACAATTTTCATCAAAGGTAGGCAAAATTATCTATATACAAGTCATGTCTTAATTCTGCAGTTTCGTCACTCAATCTTTATTCATTTTAGAGATATGATCGTCAGAAGATTCTTTTCATACATACGTACACACACACATACACATTGATCATGCTTACACTCTGAGTAATTTTAGGACTCAGGAGATCTTGAGACATGTAAATCAAGTGAAAACCCTATATCAAAATTATTGGCCAAATACAATACTTCCATTATTTATGGTAGTCGGGTAATGGAAGTAATATATGAATTCGAAATGTATGTGTGCTGTTTATAACAATGCAATAGATAATTTCTATTTAAAACATTCTAATAGCTTTTTTTTTTTTTTTTTTTTTTTTTTTTAATTCTTGCTTGTATTATTCATTCGTTAAATATTGAATCCAAGTCAAACAAATAAAATTGTTTTGATTATTTAAATTAATAACATTGAATAGAGAATTTTACCATCCAATTATTAGAATAAAATGCCATTAATACTTTTTAAATACCGTGACATTTTAAAAAATTTTAGTGACTATTTTAACCTATTATCTAATAGGTTAAAATAGTCACCAAAAATATTAATTACTTAAACTTAATTTAATTATGCCAAAAATAACCGTTTTTTTTTTTTTTTTTTTTTTTTAATGCTAAATCTTGTATTTCACTAAGCATTTAACTGTTTTAAAACAAGGAAAACAATATTTACTAACAAGAAATGTTTGCCTATTGATATTAACTTTCTATTGTAATATTTACCAAAAATAGAATATTTATCAATATTTTTAAAAGTTATGTTTTGAGTTGGTTCTTTTTCGGGAAAATAGTAGAAAGCTGATGAATTTAGATTTTTTATAATATACTAGCGAGCTTCGCCCGCTAGCGGGTCAGTATTTTCAAACGAATCACTAAAATTAATGAATCACTAACAGTAACTTTTAGTGTTAAGAAAAGAAATTAAAAAAAAAAAAAAAATCATTTCTGATTAGGTAAAAAGTCGACCCGTGTCCCCACTGCCTTCGGCAGCGCTGCCCCATGCGCGCTGCGCGCGCGTATTCTTTCCCTGACCCTTCGTGCCCCCCCCTCAAAAAAAAAATTCTGATCGGGTAAAAACTCACACCGGGTCCCCACTGCCTTCGGGAGCGCAGACCCATGCGCGATGCGCGCGCACGTGTGAGGGTATACGTGCGCTGCGCGCACATATTCCTTCTCAAATCAAATTTTTATTCTTAAGAAAAGAAAATTAAAAAAATCATTTCTCATCGGGTACAAAGTCGGACCGGGTCCTCACTGTCTACGGCAGCGCAGTCCCGTGCGCGCTGCGCGAGTTTAAGTTAAGGAATACACGCGCTGCGCGCGCGTATTCCTTCCCTGACCCTTCCTGCCCCCTAAAAAAATCATTTCTGATCGTGTAAAAACTCACACCGTGTCCCCACTGCCTTCGGCAGCGCAGACCCATGCGCGCTGCGCGCGCACGTGTGAAGGTATACGCGCGCTACGCGCACATATTCCTTCTCAAATCAAATTTTTTTCTTAAGAAAAGAAAATGAAAAAAAAAAAATCATTACTCATCGGTTAAAAAGTCGGACCGGGTCACCACTGCCTTCGGCAGCGCTGTCCCGTGCGCGCGGTGCACGCCTATATCTCCCCCCACCCTTTCAGCCCTTCCTAATTAACCTACATATATCAATTTTGAACGGTCTAACTGAATTAGCTGAGATGCAAAAGAAAACCTAATCAGGGGACCTCAAAACGTGCAAATCTAGTTAAAACTTTCGATAATATAAAATAACTTTAAAATATCTTTCGAATGATGTATTAAAAATAATTTAATCATAGTTAGAATTTGAAATACGCGTATTAGAATAAAATTTAATTTGCAATTAAATTATACATTTTTTATTTATTCTCGAAACCCGATGAAATTTGAACAGCAACTTCGTCTTGTGATGTTAAAAGTGTGTAGCAAGTTTGAAATAATTTCGAAGAAAATTGAAGCATTTTGAAATTTGCAATTTTTATTTCCAGTACAAAATCAGTAAAGCAGGAAGTAAAATCTTTTTATTCTTTCGCCCGGCGCCATGGTAACCGAAATTGCGAAATTAATAAAACTCTTGTGATTTGTTGCCACCTTTTTTTCATACTTTAGTTAATTTTTAAAAATCTAATTGTCCGATCGATAAGCCGTTTAAACCATCGGATTAAGAAAAAAAAGTCCTTTCCAATGGTATCTTATTTGTAACGATACGACTGATATTTCTAATTTATTTTCCACTTTTTCCGTAAAAATGTCACTTTTTAAGCATTTAATCATGAATTCTGGGTCATTTTTCGGTAGATATGGGTCGACGTTTTAATTAATATCTCTGCTGATTAGGGTCGCATCGCTTAGCGAATTATCGCGATGTCGAGATGAAGAAATTCTGCGTCTGTCGACATCGGTTTCGAGGCGCTGCGACCATTAGCGCCGGAGCTTTAGCGGTCACAAGGCATTTCTCACAGACAGACAGACAGACAGATGCGCACAGATTTTAATAATATAAGGAGATAGCAGTAAGTGATATAATAGTTGCCGCCAAAAATAATTTTTAATGACCATTCTTAATAATTAAATTGACATGCTCTGAGTGTCAATCTCTATTTTTAACTTTACTGGGCGAAATGGAATGTGAATTTTCTGAATCTTCAGAGCCTTAGTTTTCACCTTTTCTGTAATAATCATTGACTACGAAGGCAGGGAATTGGTCTATTAGAACTTATAGTGGGACTTTAAATGCAAACCTAATTCCTTTGCTAATTATATAAAAATATTTTTGAATGTATTACAGTGTTAAAATTTTCTATATTCTTTGTTTATTATTATGTTATATTATATTATTTATTTATTTATTCAGTTCTTGTGTGTTTCTTTCTAGCTCTCAGCAACAAGAACTGTTGAAACCATAGATATAGTAATATTATATAGATCTATCATCCCCATGTTATCGAGCAAAAAATATTGATGCCGAAAAAAAGTTCTAAAATCAGCCATTAGAGAGTGTTGAAAAAAAGAATAAAAAGAAAAATGAATTTGAAACTGTATCTGGATTTTTTCATTCACCTTTAGTAAATAAATTATTCATAAATTTTATTTACTAAATTATCCGTGTGTATTCCTGTGTGTGATTTACTCGGGGAAAGGCAGCCATAAGAGTGTCTTTTCCCGAAAAAAAGGCATCACTTTTTCCCTCTCGCTGATCAATCTATGTCTTATTACTATATATATGGTTGAAACATTGTTCAAAAGAGTTAATAAGGGACACCTTTCCTGTAGAACTTAAAACTTTTGCCATGACACTAAACTTCTATACCTCAAAAGCATATAATTACGTTAGGAAAACATTTCAGTGTAATTTACCTCATCCGAAAACTATCAGAAGGTTGTACAAATCTCTAGATGGATCCCCAGGTTTCACAACAGAATTGAAAAGAAAGCAAGAGAGGCTGCAGAAAAAAAAAGGATTGCATAAAGTGTGCACTCATGATTGACGATATGCCAATTAGAAAGCATATTGAGTGGGATGGTGGTAAATTTTCTGGGTATATAGATCTTGGGACAAATTTAGATCACGACTTTCTGCCTGTAGCGAAAGAAGCATTTACCTTCATGCTAAATTCAATTAGTTGTAATTGGAAAGTCCCAATTGGTTATTTTTTAATTAATAATTTCGTAGCAGTCGAGAGAGCAAATTTAATTAGACAGGCTCTTTGTTTGATACACGAAACTGGTGTGGACGTTGTATCTATCACATGTGATGGGAGCAGTATAAATGTTTCTTGTATTGCTTGTATTGATGCTTGAATTAGGAGCGAATTTAGATGCTGATAATTTAACTCACTATTTTCCACATCTTGCTTCTGAAAAAGCAATTTATGTAATTTTATATCCATGCCATCAGGCCCTGATTAACCAATAGGCACGAGAAGCATGTGCTTCCCCTGGAAAATTTTGAAAAGGCCCCAAATTAAGCAAAAAAATAGGCCCGAATTGTAAGCTTGTGGTCTAAAAGCATTGTCTGATTATAAAGCGTCACAATCCTATCTGGCTGCACTACTACTATTTCTAGATTATATATGCTAATAAAGCTTTTACACATTCATTTATAATAGAATAATTTCATTTATTGTTGTGAATATAGGCTTTCACCAGTTTATATCTTGGTGCAAAAATCAAGTGAATTTGCTTGTCTATGTTTTAAGCGAATTTACTTGTCCTCAATTCCAGGTAACTACAAAATTTAATGAAAAATTTATAAATTTTTCAAGATGTTTGTATGAGTCTTTAGACCAAGAAGTCAGTGGGGATCCCCAAATAGATTTGTGCTTCCCCTCAATTGTAAGATTATCGGGCCCTGCATGCCATATGTTAAAATTGGTTAGAAATGTTCTTGCATCAAGAGAGATCATAGTTGATGAATTTGGTAAATTAACTAAAGGGGAACATATAACTGAACTTGAAAAAGTTCAAAAACACGAAGGATTACATTTAGGAACTAAAATAGGTACTCGTCATATTCAGTGGTATAGAGAGAAAATGAAGGTGAGGCTTGCTGCACACATTCAGCAGAAGAGTTGCTGATGCTCTTACATATTTTTAAAATTTAGTGATTGCGATGAAACAATAAATTTTGCGCAAAAAGTTAATGATTTGTTTGATGTATTAAATGGTCGAAATATTTTAAATAAGGGCTACAAATCTCCAATGAATGCTACAAATAAAGACATTTTCATGACATTGTTCGACGACGCTGAGTCCTATTTCAGGATTTTAAAAGAATACCTAAATGGAGAAAAGATGGTAACTAGTGGCAGAAAAATCGGATTTTGAGGATTCATCACATGCATGAAGAGTTTCAAATCACTGTATAATGACTTGTGGGAAAACGGTTCCATGAAATTCCTATTAACATATAAGTTTTCTCAAGATCACCTTGGAATGTTTTTCAGTGCTATTCGATCAAAGGGTGGTAAAACAACAATCCCACTGCTAAGCAATTTAAGGCTGCTTATGTAAGGTTGTTGACACATCATGAAATTATGACCTTAGACAGTGCTAATTGTTTGATATTAGACAATACTAGTATTTTAAATGTATCGTCAGCAAAAAATATTTTCCATGATTCAATAAATGAAGAATTAATAGATGGCGATCAGGTCCAAGATTTGGACAAATTCGAAGCTATTAATTATGATCATAATTATTCTTATAATTTTTTTGAGTATAAGAAACTAAGTACTTATGTAAACGATGTTGTAGAGCATATTGCTGGGTTTATTGTTTAAAAAATGAAATCCTCATTGAAATGTACAGATTGCTGTTTTGCCCTTTTTGGAAATTCCGAAATCTGTAAATACAGATTACAAAAAAAAAAAAAAAAAAAAAAAAGGGCTTAACGATACCTTCTAATTCTGTCGTTCAAGTATGTAAAATTGCTGAAAAAGTTTTCCGAATAGCCGAAACTGCTGGGATGCTTTACCAAAATAAAGTATTACAAAAATTGCTTGTTTACAGTACACTGTTAAAAATTTCAACAGAAAACTCTGTGCAATCTACTATCTTCAGTCTTACGTAAAATTACAGAGAAAAATAAACTGAGATGTTAACAAACTTATTTTATACATTCATTTTAATAACTAATATTAATTTAATTAATTATTGGTGAAAATATATTTCGGACTTGGAATATTTTTTCTAAAGTAGAAACAGTAATTTTTAATTTTAATTAAAAAAATAAATAATAAAATTACGTAAAAATACAGAATAAAGATTGAGAATCTCGATTATTCACTTTTAACTAAGAATTACTGTAAATTTACAGAGACTCTGGATAAATATTTACATTAAATTTACAGAAATTTTTAACAGTGTACTTAGCTGTTCAGATATTTTCCAAGAACTTAAATAACACAGTTTGGAACAAGCACCATTAGATAATCATATACATATTCTTGTTAAAGTTATTCTTTTTTAATATTATAAAATTATATTGCATCATGTAGGGAAACTGGTGACTGAAGCTCTTCAAGCAAATAAAATTTTTAACATAAATTTGAAAACAACATTATTCAAAGGACAATGAATACTGAATATTATTCACTGTTATATATAATTTTAGTTAATTTTTTATAAGTCTTCATTATCTTTGTTGTATTTAATTTTGTTAAATTTATTAATAATATTTTATTTTTTACAGACATATATTTTTAATTACACTTTCTGTTTCTTTTTATTTATTTACTCTTGCTGTACTTATAATTATTTTCGTAAATGCTATAATTTTTTTAAAACTTATTTGAAGAGCATCTGTCATCAGTTTTTTGAGGTTATGCAATAAAATTTTTTATAGTAAATAGCATTTAAAATTAGTATAATGTTTTATTTTTAAGTGGTCCTTTATTAATATAATGCTTTTAAGTTCTTGAAAGATGTTTAACAATCTCAACTACCTAACAACTTAATTTCTTATAATATGCATATTTTCAACTGCAAATTTTAAAAAGAAAGTTAACCATTGTTGTCCCAATATTCAATCTGATCAATACTTATGAAGTTTTTTTTTTTTTTTTTTAAGTGAGAATATTTTCTCTGAAGATACAATTAAAGTTTTCAAATGCTTCTTTTTTTTTTTTTTTTTTTTATTAATGTAGTTGGTGTTGTCGGAAGCCATAATTTTGTGATCCCCTAAAAATCAACATGCAGCTTTAAACTGATATCATATTCATTATAGCCAAATTATTATAGTTTTTTTTTTTTTTTGGGGGGGGGGGGGGGAAGTTCAAAGAAAACTTTTAAAATAAAATTCATGCTTGACGATCCAGTTTTCATACTTCCCAAGCAGGACAACTTTAGTATAGGACCCCTATAACGACTTTCAAAATTTTGCCGCCATGTTGGCGATGCCTTTTAAGTTAATTTTTAATTAATTCATTTTGGCATAATTTTTTGTAAAAAAAAAAAAAAAAAAAAAACTTAGTACCTGTTTTGATTATGCTTTTTACTGTTGCATCATTTAGTCAATTTATGACACAAAAGTTCATATTTTGTTTATATCTTTAATGAATTGCTTGGTTTAAAACAACGCTTGCAAAAATTGTAAAGATGCAAATTTTAAAAATAAATTTTTCGATAAAATTATCTCAGCAGACCCCCCCCCCTTTTTTTTTTTTAGATCACTGAATTGAGTACGCGTGCTTAAATATTGCTTATGTATCTTTTTCTTTTTTTTAATCCTTGCGTATTTTATTGTCACTATCGTATCGTTTCTACAAAATATAATCGTAACTGGTCTACGTTAGAGAAATATTATATAGAAAATAATAATAATAATAGCACTGAAGAACATGCCATGAAAAATGTATGTCAATAGAATTTTATGATACTGCCCCTCATATGTTTTGAGATTAATTTTCATTTATCCTCAGTTAGTTTGCTTATTTATTATAGTTTTATATTTCCTTTTGCTGCATTTGCGGATGGGTTTATAAATACAGTCGAACCTCGTTAACGTGAACATTGTTAACGCGAATTATGAACTGTTATCACTTTTAACAAGAACTCTTTCCACAATCTCCGTCAAATTGAAGATTATTTTAGTTATATGAAGAACAACTACTGGTAGCATGAACTACTGATAACATTAACAAATTTGTTAACCCCTTTGAGATTCACGTTAACGAGTTTCGACTGTACTCTGTTCCAGTTTTATATATATTAGGTCTTTGCATAAATTCGTGCGGTTTTTTATTGCTTCATTTCATAAAAATACATCAAATCAAATGACAATTTTTAATCAAAATACTCTCCATTACTTTCCACAACATTTGCCCATTTTTCGGGTAACAAATGTATACCACTTCGATAGAAGCTCTCGTCTTTGGAGGCAATAAAATGATCCGCGTCCGCACGAACTTTTGCAACGACCTAATAAAAAATTCAAGTTTTATTTCATCTAATTTTTAAGATTTATCTTATAAGTACACACACACACATATATATGTAAGACAAGAAATTTTCTATTTTTAATTCTTATTAAAAAAAAAAAAAAAGTGTTGATCATTGTTAATGCATTTTCATTGGATAGCAAAAGTTCCTATTTTAGTTCGCGTTTAAAAAGTTTTGTTCTTTATTTTTAGTCATGCAGTATTCAGTTTACCCACTTAATTAATTAACTGAATTGGTTCAAAATCTTGATTGAAGAGCAACACAGGAGAGCGATGAATTTTGGCTGTCGCTTTACGTTCATTTTTGGCACTTTAAAGCTCATTAGATCGGGATCTACGGCTTGAAATGGATTCCGAACAACTTCGAACATCTATGCAGGAACCAAAATTCAGACATAGTATCTTGACAACTAAAGGCCATAGAATAATAATAGAGGAAGAAGGAGCACGCCAATAGTCTTAATGCTTACAAACCCCTTCTAGTGAAATGCCAGCGAAAGCTACTTTTGCTCCTCTCAATATTGAAGTTTGTTAATAAAGGCTTGTTAATAATCGCTGTTTTTTGTGGCAACAATACAGCTTATGTAGAAACCTTATGCTCCTTCTTCCTTTATTATTATTCTATGCTAAAGGCTAGTACTTTTATTTTTTAGTTATAAATAAAAAAAGGTTTGTTGGATACTTGCTGAAATTCGTGAAATAAATTATTAAAATATAAATTAAGCTATAAAAATCTTGAGTTTGTCTTCATAAATTTTTCTCTAGCAATATTTGTTCTGCGCTTATCATATACAAACGCCTCCCCAGATTCTCTGGGCCGCGGTAGCTCAGTCGGTAGAGCGCCGGCCTCGTAATTGGAAGATTGCGGGTTCGGTACTCGAGCCGGACAAAGACCGTCGTGTACACTAATGGTGGCTGGTGCACGTAAAGTCTGTGGTGGCCGCAATGTCCTCCATGCTCCCATCAAAAATTATACCTCTGGGGGGTCACCGAAGCGGGAGAGCCATCCCTTCCGTGGAGGATCAAAATTGTGATGGCATGTCTCCGGACCACCTCTACGGGTGTGTCCCAGACCGTCGCCAATTGCCCATCTGCGCAGCACTAGTGCGACGTTAAACCCAACCATCCATCCCCAGATTATCTTTTTAAATCCTCATTGCTCAACAGGTATGGTAAACATTGGTATTGTTATTTTTTTTTAAACCTTTCTAAACGTTTTGAGGTGTGAGGAATCCGAAAATCACAAAATCCATAGAAGGTTCATTTGCAGGTTAGTTGTTGTATGATGAGGATTACCGTATTTTACTTTTTTGACCATTATTCTATAAAGTATTTTATTCTGTGAATTTTTGTGAGATATCCAGTTTTAAGATTAAAAAAAGAATGAGGGATTGAAGTTCTTCCTAAATAAAGTCTTGATGTGTGGCAAAATACATATAAATGTCTCTTACGAAAAAACTTCCTTCTGCACCAATCCATTAATTAAGGTACCTGCCTGCCTTTAAAATGCAATTTTCGGTCAAAACTTCGATTTTCTATTGAGTTAGTATTAAAGCCTGATATTTTAGCTTTCTAATTCAGTCTGAATTTTGTTTCTATCTTGCTTAGAATTTGAGTTACAGGCATTTTAATATTAGTCAGTCGCCAGTTTTTGAAACCGGAAGTTCCAATACCTGTTAACGGCTGATGCTAAAAAATTTTACTTCTTTTTTTCGTGCTAGAGGCCTATTTCAGTCGGTTTATTGAATGGGAATTTATTGAATGAAGTCCCCCCAAGGCCCAACTTTGACATGAGTCCCCGCCAGGCCCAACTTTGACATGAGTCCCCCCCAAGGTACCCCTATTTCAGTCGGTACAGCGTTGTCGAATTTTTATACGTCACTCTTAATAGTGCTAAGGGCCTATTTCAGTCGGTTTATTGAATGGGGATTTATTGAATGAAGTCCCCCCAAGGCACAACTTTGACACGAGTCCCCCCCAGGCCTAACTTTGACATGAGTCCCCCCCCAAGGTACCCCTATTTCAGTCGGTACAGCGTTGTCGAATTTTTATACGTCACTCTTAATAGTGCTAAGGGCCTATTTCAGTCGGTTTATTGAATGGGGATTTATTGAATGAAGTCCCCCCAAGGCACAACTTTGACATGAGTCCCCCCCCCAGGCACAACTTTGACATGAGTCCCCCCCAAGGTACAACTTTGACATGAGACCCCCCAAGGCCCAACTTTGACATGAGTCCCCCCCAGGCCCAACTTTGACATGAGTCCCCCCCAAGGTACCCCTATTTCAGTCGGTACAGCGTTGTCGAATTTTTATACGTCACTCTTAATAGTGCTAAGGGCCTATTTCAGTCGGTTTATTGAATGGGGATTTATTGAATGAAGTCCCCCCAAGGCACAACTTTGACATGAGTCCCCCCCCAGGCACAACTTTGACATGAGTCCCCCCCAAGGTACAACTTTGACATGAGTCCCCCCAAGGCCCAACTTTGACATGAGTCCCCCCCAGGCCCAACTTTGACATGAGTCCCCCAAGGCCCAACTTTGACATGAGTCCCCCCCCCCAAGGTAAAACTTTGACATGAGTCCCCCCCCAAGGCACACCTTTGACATGAGTCCCCCCCAAGGCACACCTCCCCCTCATTGGGAAAAAGATAAAAAACGTTGTTTTGCGGCTATAAGACAGTTTTGACTTCCAACGTTATTTGTTACAATATCTGCAGCTGAAACACATTGGTTTGATTTAATGAAAACTTTATCATGGAATTTAGATCGTCACGAATTAACTAAAGAAGAATTTGTCGATATTAACAAGTTTAGCAGTAGGCCTCTGGCACTAAATTAAAATCTGTCAATGTCAGATTTTCATGTTTTAAATAATGAAATAATGTCTTGTCTGTATAATTTTTTTTTCTTTTTTTCGTTTTGTCCCTATTGGTTCCTTGGTTCTTATAAGAACCAATAAGGATAAAACGCTTTTTCAGGATGCAGTACCAATTTACGACTCCCTCCGTTTTTTAAGTCTTAAGGTCTTTAATTAATCAATCAACCAATATTTCAGTTGAAGTTGAAGGGAAGTTGCCTTTTTGTTTACACTGGAGATAATTCCTTTTGTCTTTTGAATTGTTCTTTCTCTTTCGATTAAATGATGCTATGAAGCCCAAAATCAGAGTGAGTTTTTTTTAGCCTTATTAAGATTTTAACATACCAATACAGTCGCATGTGTCTTTTTTCAATGTGCTTTTTTGAGGTATATGGCTAATCTTAATGGTGTACTGTCATGTGTTTATTTATTTTTCTGAATCATGTTTCTGTTCTATAAAGTTAATTATGATATATATTCGTTTATGTTTAATATGCATTTGTTCTATAAGTGTAAGGAATAAATGCAATATTTTAATTACAAATTAACCGGAAAAACTGAAATGCCGATTACCAAGTTCAGATTATTAGATTTGTTGAAAATAAAATAGCTTTTCATATGATCAAAATGTACATGTTTTAAGTAATTCTTTCAAGAGGTGTTTTTCAATAAATTTTATAATGTGTAAAATCTAGCTGAAAATTGTAGGGAGGGGCAAATTGTGTTTAACTTAAAATTGTCTATTTTGTTGCAAATATTGCCTCCGTAAGATAATAGCAATTATAAGAACAGGAATATTACATGAACATACAAAATGAATATATATACATATAGAAATAAATGTATTTTTAATTCCTAAAATATATTTTACTTTGTCTAGTTCTTATTTTAGGTTTAGGTTTACTAATAGATTAAGTAGTTTTAATTATAAGTTGTTTGATAAACATAATTTAAATTTAAATATGTTATTGCATTCATAAATCTAAAAAACATATAGCATAAATGATAAAATCATAAGCTAAATTATAAATCATAAATCCAAAATAAATAGCATGCAGGCTGCCATATTATATCCCAAACAGTTCAGAACGACATCGTTATCGTTCAAATCGGCGCCAAAGAAAAATCGCCAAATTCAGCTGTGGGGAAATACTATAGTTGTACCCTTTGTTTAAAAAAAAATAATAATATTCAATTTGTGGATACGTTTACTTCAGTTTTTTTATATTGCTTTCTGCCTTACATGCATGTAATACTATCTTGTTTTAGTGAATTGAGAATAAACATCCAAATTGTTGTAACAAATATCAAAATTATTGTATCGCTATTAAACAATTGTAAAATTAGTTAGTACATTAATATTTAGAGCCACCACAGGTAATTCGAAACAAAAGATCCTTTATCATCCTGCAATTAGTATTTTTTTATTGATGATAATTATTATTATTTACTACTACTAATTGGTCTGAAGAATAAGTATCAGTTGCAGAGATGCAAAAAAAGCCAGTCTTTCTTGGCTTCTTTTACTTATACTTTATTATGATTTAACACCAATGTTGATTTATGTTGCCTACTAATACCATTTTGTGTAAATGAACTCGAAGTTATTTATTTATTATTATTATTATTATGAATTTTAAAGTCATATTTAAATTCTTTTCTTGTTACTTTTAGCACATAATATATATTATGTAGTTTGAGTTATTTTACTTTTAGTTTTTAATGGCTTTTATTAACTGATGAATTAAAATCTTATTCATCTGCATTGTTATTTAAGAAAAAGTTTAGAATTTTTTTATTTGCCTTGTTGAACTGTTTTATGTAGTATATTTGGCTGATACTATTATGAATAACACATTTTATATCTGTGTAATAATATATAATTTAATTAAATAATATGTTTAATGTTATATTGATATCTACTGAATGCTTGAGAATTAGGGGTAAATATTTATGATTGTTTATTGGTCATTTTTTTTTTTTTTTTCTAGTCATTACAATTACTCACTTTTATAAAATCATATTTATTTCTTTCTCTTATTATTTCATGTTTCTATAATTATATCCCTCATTAAATCTGAGGAAAGGTAAAAAAGTATAAATAAATAAATAATTGTGTGCTGAGATATTTATTTCATTATTTCTCTTATTATTTCATGCTCTGTAATTATTTCCCTTGTTAAATTTGAGAAAAGAAGAAAAGAAAATTGCTCACTAAAATAATATACTGCAATGCATTTATAACATTATACCAAACAAAATATAGTATGGAGCTGTTTATCCGGAATCCAGTTATCCAGAATTATATTTTCAGACAATAAACTTCTGTTATTTATATTAAGGGAGGGGGGGGGGGGGGGGAACTTACATAAGCTTTTTTTTTTTTTTTGAAGTATTATTATTTTTTAAAAAATAATATGTGGTTTAGCATTGCAATTTAAAGCAATTAAAAGTAGATAGAATATTTAATAATAATAAATCCATTTAATTTTGTTATACTTTAAAAGTAGTAGTATTTATTTATTTATATGGTAAAGTTGAAAGATAATTTTTTATATTTTAAATGTTAAATTATTTCTACTAGTATCGCCCAGTGGTCGAAACTCGACCATTTTTTTTGCAAAGCGAGGCAAAGCAAAGTTATTGCCTTGTCCTAAACGGAATGCAATTGCAACACAGCTGCGGCAATTGTTTGCCAATATTCACTCTAACTGAATCAGCAGAGTTTTACTTAATATAACTATTTCTCTCTGTAGATGTTAGCCTTTCCTGAAATGAGAGAAAATCGCAACGTGAAAACGTCCCTTTTTGTGTGATACAGCCCAGACGCTAATAGGTACCATGTCAGACCAAGGTCCAACCAAGTATCAAATTCTGTTAAATTAATTCGATTGGTTCATAAAGTGCAGTGTTTGAACAAAAAAAAAAAAAAAAAAAGATATTTTTTAAAAATGGTCGAATTGAGTTCGGGAAATTTCAAAACGTGTAACTTTATCAAAAACTGAAAATCTAAAACATTTCTGAATCTTATATTTTCTACTTATATATGCAGAGGAAAGAATAATAAATCCACTTTTTAAAAAATAAAAATAAGTAGTCAATTTCACTAATTTCACTTAATTAAAATGCAAGGAAATCTCAAAACGTGTAAATTTATCGAAAACAGGAAATCAAAAGTTTTTATGAATCTTCTACTTGCTTCTTCTACCCACAAAAGCTAGCAATTAAGACACTTTTTTAAAAAATAAGTAGCCAATTTCAGTTAATTGAAACGTAAAGAAAGCTCAAAACATGTAAATTCAGCAAAAAACGGAAATCGGAATTTTTTCCGTATCGTCTACTTATACATGCAGCAGTTAGTAACAAATCCATTTTCCTTTTATTTAGTATATTAGTTCAATATTTATTGTTTAAATATCACCCTTTGAAATGAAATGTTTATGTTTACATTCGAAACTGGAAGTTTGCCCTTTTTTTTTTCTGGATTTTTGTGATTTTAAATTAAAATTTTATCAATTTTACAGAAAAAATAACTCAATCAAACACATGTAGACAGTAACTTATATATAACTATACCCAAATATCGTAATTAAAATCGGCAGATAATTTCCGTTATTTTTTAATAATTTTTTACAAAAAACTCAATGGAGAATTAACATAGAAAATCTTTTACATGGTTTTTTAATTATTTTTTACAAAAAACTCAATGGAGAATTAACATAGAAAATCTTTTACATGGCTCCATGGACAGACAGTGACGTCATCACTTCGCTTGCGTATAGTGATGCTACATTATACAAATTACTGTGTCTATGGTTTTATTTGAGCTTTATGAAATTGCCAGATTTAACAACTTTCTACTTTTAGGTATTTTTTAATGTGAAGGAATACGTGTATAAAAGGGAAAAATGGGGGGAAAATGCATAAAAAATAAATGTATTTTTATATACCTTCTTGGCATCGTAAGAAAATAATATTTGTATTCGCACCTTCCGGCTAACCATACCTTTCGAATGATACCATTTTCAACCCTCTACTCCCATAATTAATATGTTAAAAAGGGACAACAAATTTTATGCTTGCCTATTAATATATAGATATTATAACAAATACGGATAGTAAGTGTATTTATGGTTTTTGAATGTAAATATATAGTGTAATTATTTGTTATAACATATTTTTGTTGCTATAGTTCATTATCATAAAGTAAATTGCACAGATAACTTTTTGTTTTTGAAAATGTCAATAGATGATGCCACTACACGATATCATATAAGGGCAATTTAAGTCATCTTGAAAGGGTTGGGTAAAATGGATTCTGGATAAATGCACCTGTACTGAATTTATTTTATTTAAATTTATTTATTTTTGGGGGAGGGGGGGGGCTGCTAAATAAAATCACATTATCTTTAAAAGTGTATGAATATTTTGCATTAAATAAAAATAAAAAAAAAAAAGCATGCAAAGTGAGGTCTTAATTTTCTAGTCCTTATTAAATAATAAATATCACAGGTCAACATGTAAACTTATGATTTTATAATTTTGACTGTTCTTTATGTTTTTTGGTGTGCTGAAACCAAAAATGAAGTCAGTCTTTCTCTATCACGTATAGATTTTTGCCAATATAGGGTGCCTACTTATAATTTCTTCCATTACTCTTCCACTATTATAATTATATGATAAGTTTTATAGTATGTTTACATGATTAATTAATTATGGATACCTATTGTTGTAATAGCGCAGCACTAGTGCGACGTAAAACCATACCAAACAACCTATTGTTATGATGGTATATGTAAGAAATTGAGTCGGTTAGCATCCTGTGTTGATAAAATATCTATCCGTGATAGAGGAAAATGGGTTGTGTTTTCAGTTTCAGCACATCAAAAAACATAAAGTTCAGCTAAAATCATCAAATTGAATTTTGTCAACTTCAATTTTGTAGGCCTGTGTATTAAATGTTTTAAAATCATTGGCCAATCTTGGTTAAAAACATTTGGATTCGGGCAGATTTTGATTTTTATGTAAGATTAACAAGTTTCAAAGATATTTTTTATCAATTTCAAATTCTGATTAATAATGTATCTTAATTGAATATTATTTTAAAACTTTTTAATTTTTTTTTTTTCAGTTTAATTAAATATTTAATTTTATTAAATAATTTAAAATGTTAATTAATTTTACATTTAAAAATCAGAATTATATGCATTCTAAAGTGATTAATGAAGGTTGGTTTGGTGAGCAACCAGTTATCCAGAAAAACCAATTATCCAGAAATATCCGAAGAATTCCGGATAATTGGTTCCCAACTGTATTTCATTTTCTTTGTTAAATCCAGCTTCTCATTAAATGTGGACTAACTATAAACAAGTCCTACTGTACTAACTGAATCAACTCAATAAAAAGCACATTTTTTTTTTTTTTTTTTATTAATATATTTTTCTTTTTCAGATGCGAAGGGACACTTATCCAGCCAATGCAGAAGGAGAAAGCAAACTGATAGAAAAAGGAGAGAGGAGTAAGAGAAAGGGGAGAAAAGACAAAGGCAGTAGGAAAAAAGGAAAAGCGATCAATGGGAAACGAGAAGAGGTTATTCTTTTGCATTCAGAATAATAGATTTAGTAGTGTATAACTTTTTTTACCCTTTATATGTGTGAACTTCAATCAATAAAACTAATTTTATATAACATAATAAATAAATACATTCTTTAGCTTTTAGTTTGGATTTTCCACAGAAATGTAGCATTATGATAAATTAAGAAATAAAATTATATTAAATTTACTTTAAAATACTTATTTAGTTCTACTCAAGTAATTTTATTGTGGGTTCCCTAACCTTTATCATAATCTCAGTAGATATGGTCGAAACATCTGACTCTCTTCACTTGATTACCCAGCAGGTATCATCTTACATCAACCATGGATGGCTCTGCATAGTTACATGTCTATTATTGACTAAAATTTAACGTAAACGAGCTAAAAAAATATTTAACCTTCTGACTGCCTTTGAAAAGGGCAAGATTGTAATGTTGTTTTCACCGCACAGTTTTTCCTATGTAATAAAATAATGCTTAATTTAATTTGAGATTAAAAATGTAACCATGCAGATGATTATAACCCTTATGGCTATTGTTTAAAATCTTCAAATGTGAAAAATGATCTAAAAATTCATAATTACTATAAAGTCCCGACTATAACCCCCCCCCCCCTCGAAAATAAGCCCCCTCCCTACTTTTAGGCGATTTTGAATTTTTTCCATTATCCTAAAAATAAGCCCTCCCCCCTACCTTTTCATTTTGAGTAAAAAATTAATTTCCGAAATCTTATGTATATTTAATTATTCTAAATAAATTTATTCTTTAAAACAACTTTTACAGCAAAAATTACAAATTCCCCATCTTGTCAATTTGTTTTAACAAAATAATAATGAAGTGGGAATGAGAACTATGGTATTGAAATTGTAAACCTATTTTTTGATAGATTGCATCACTGGTCTTTCTTTCAGAAAATGTTCTTTAGGCTTCTTCAATATTTATCTATATATTAATTTGAAACGTGTTTTGTCTGTGTCCACTAAACTGAGAGAACGGCTTGGTGTAAAAATTTGGTTGAGGTGTCTAATAAAAGATCTTGATCTGTAGATGTGCCATCAAAAGTGAAAAATAAAAAAAGTTGAACATTTTCCCCCCTTTGGGAGGGGGGGCAGGGGTTAAAAACACGTTTGCGAGCTTAACTGAGCTCCAAATTACTTCATAGTGAAGAATTTGTACATGGGGAGACTAGACTTGAATACTAAAATCAATTTCTTAGTCCAGTCAATAAATACATTCTACCTTGCAAAAGGTGGGGTAGAAGATTTTATTTTTTTAATTTGTACATATTAGTACTAATATGCAAAAAACGAGTTATCCAACATGATCGGCCCCGGGAGAATTTTTGTCGGCTGAAAAACCTCGAAAATTTACTAGTTTTTTGGCTTTTTTCAAAATATCTCAGAAATGGCTGAATTTAGCGATATTTTTCTATTATAATGTTTAAAGAGGATTAAATTTCCTGCAATTTCCTTCATTACACCTTTTTTGTAGTACTAATAGCAAGCGCGTAACAGCTTCTTGAAAGTAAACAGATTTCTCAACTTCGTAAAAAAAGCGCATTACTCCTTATAAATAATGTACAGTAATTATTAGAATTAGAAGCTTTATTTACAGAAAGCTTAACAACTTTTAATGGTATAGCTGTGATATCTGTCGTCCTTGGGATTTTTTGGATTTGGTGATCAAAAACGTAATACGGAAATATACACGCCAGATGTATTTTTTTACAATATATATTGTAAGAGATACTGTTTTATATTCTTGATTGTTCTCTTAACATATGTCTTGTTAAAATAATCGTGATTTTTGAAAGGAATTAAATATGTTCGCCAGATAAATTGGAGATTCTTTCTTTTTTATTTTTTTCACTAAGGACGACAGATAACCAATCTGCTCCCTTTTAATTTTTTCCTTCCCCTTTTTACCAACTCTCTCTCTCTCCCCCCCGGCCACGCACTGACAATTCTGGCCTAACAACAGTAGTCATCATCAGACTCCAATAACTGCCAATGTATAGTATTCTATCACTGCAACACATAATACACACACACACACATACAAAGAAAAATAAATAAAATAAAAAATATTTGTACATAAATGTAAATGAATAAATATTAGGGGGCTAATAAGCAAAAACTCAATGCATTGATATATAAATATTTTAATTCTACTATTTATTAAATTATAAAACGTTAATGATATTTAGATATAATACATAATGTTGTAATAAACATTCATTACTGCTGTATTAATATTGATGATAATAACAAGATACAATCTTAATTTTAAATGAAATTCATAAATAGGCAAACTTGTTTGAAGAACAATAGCAAATAATTACACAAGTAAATTGTACAAATTTAACTTTATATGTAAATTATAGGGAGATTCATTTAGCCTTGAAACAAATAAAGTAACGTACATTAATGTATAATATACATGTTTATTTTCTTCGTGGTTATTTTGAAAGCCCGGGTTCTTAAATTTCAATTGTCATCAGGGGTAGAAGGAAGGTGTGTCGTCCTCAAATTGTTCCTCTCCGTCTTGCAGTAATTATAAAAGCTCTTAGAATAGCTTATCATCTTCTTCAGCCTCGTCAAATAATGAAATTAGTATGACATTTTCCTGTTGAGGATCAGAGTCCTTGTTACTATACCAGTTTCACTGAGTATTTTATAGCCAACATTTTGGAAGCAAACTGCTTTCTTGTTGGCAGTTTCGGCTATTAAGACATCTTCACCATATTTTTTGCAAAGGCGTGATGTAACCGTTCTGATGCCAGGACGAAAATCACCCTCTATTTTATTCATCAAATACTTTATGCGACTGGCACTCCTCCGAGTCGTTTTCAGGGTAAAAGTAAATTGATTCCATTGCCTCACCAGTGTTACTTACAGGGTAGTATCCTCGTTTCATCTCACTTTTAGGCCTCCAATGCAGTTTTTGATGACAAAATCTGTGATACCCAGCATTTATAGCAACTAAACCTTTTACATTTCCGATGCATTCGAGTACTTTTTTTCTTCGCTCATCCCCACGATTTTCGGCACCATTTACATGTGTTTCTTTCACATCAATTTCATAGCATGGTGGATAAAATTTCTTTCATGCTCAGGAAGTCGTTCCTGTTTTTTAAAGAAATCTTCAAGTATCCCCTCTCCACACGAGAAACACTGATTTTTAAAACTGAAACCTTCAGTTCTGATGGAAGATATGGAGCCGCACAGTTTGGACCAGCTCCATCACCAGTTGTATGACGCCGTACCTATGCTGCAATCATTCGCTCATTGATGTATCGTTTGTGACAGGCATTGTGAATTCTTACTTGTTTTAGGTTCTTCAAAAAACACTAATGTTCTTCATTTTGACGCTTTGCATTGCACTTTTACAGATTTTTTGTATACCTTTCTCCTTCAGAATCTTTACTTCACATTTATTCAAACTGATTTCGAAAATAAAACAAACACTCCACTTATTGTAATAGAAAAAGCTCACAGGTTGAAACAGTACGTTCGCACTGAATTGAATAACATAGATGTTCAGCCGAGGCAGCGTACTACAGGATGAGAAGAGGCGAGAGGAAAGGGAGAGCTTTTTGTGTGAAAAAAAGGGGGGGGGCAGTTTTTCTTTATATACCTTCTTTACTACGAAGCAGGTGTCATTTTTTAAGGTCAGACAGCTGAATATGTCCCTTCCTTTCTTTCCGTTTTCTAAAAAACAATCATGCACCAACCCATTTCTTTAAGTTGAATTTTATTAGCTTGAGAAAAAATGCCGACTTTCAAGAGGCTGTAACACGCTTGCTATTAGTACTACAAAAAAGTTGTAATGAAGAAAATTGCAGGAAATTTAATCTTCTTTAAACTTTATAATAGAAAAATATCGCTAAATTTAGCCATTTCTGAGATATTTCAAAAAAAGCCAAAAAAGTAGTAAATTTTCGAGGTTTTTCAGCCGACAAAAATTCTCCCGGGGTCGCTCATGTTGGATAACTCGTTTTTTTCATATTGACACTAATATGTACAAATTAAAAAAGAAAAATCTTCTACCCCACCTTTTGCTAGGTAAGCCCTTTTTTACATACCTATTGACTGGGCTATCTGTGATTTTGGATTTTTCGATTTTAAAGGGGGAAAGTAGATTTTGGGACGGGGGAAATTAGTTGAGAGGGAAATCCGTTCTAGACCCACACATGTAGCACCTCATTTTAAAGGTCTTGAAATTTCATGTTGATTGGAGATGTTTGTGTACAATATAATGCACCCCCTGGTGATGAAAAATGGAACAAGGTGATTTTGTAATAGGCTCTATCATGTTACGCCTTATTTTAAAGGTCTTGATATTTCCTAACCGTTGGTGATATTTATACAGAACACACTGTGCCCCTGGCCGTGGAAAATGCAACTAAAGGATTTTGTAGTTGACACCACCAATGACACCTTATTTGAAAAGTCTTGGAAATTCAAGGCAATTGGTGATGTTCGTATACAACATACTGTGCCCCCTGGTGGAGGAAAGTGGATTTTGCAGCAATGCATAGAATGCCTGCTATACGGTGCCACAGCCATAGGCAGCGGAAACACGAATCAGAGGTTCGTTCGGTTCAAGGTTAATTTTTGAGAATTTTTTTCATTTTATTAGCGGCCTGCATATACCCTGCCGCAGTCACCAGGGTTACGAGCGTGAGCAGGGCCAGGTTTCTCATTAAATTTTGTAGTTACCTGGAATTGAGGGCAAGTAAATTCACATAAAACATAGACAAGTAAATTCACTCAATTTTTGTACCAAGATATAAACTGGTGAAAGCCCGTATTCACCACAATATATAAAATTATTCCATTATAAATGAATGTGTAAAAACTTCATTAGCATATTTCCTATATAATCTAGAAATATAGTTCTGCAGTCAGGTATGCTGTGATGTTTTATAATATAAATATTAAATAGAGCTAAAGATATAAAATCATATAAATTTAAGGTTATTATCATGGGTCTGAGCTCACAAGGCAGAGTTTTGTTCGGTTCGAGGTAATTTTTTTTTTTTTTTTTTTTTTACAGTTGATTGTTTGTTTTGCGATGCTTTGATTTAAAAATAGGAATTCAAATAAAATCGAGTTAAAGATATAAAATCCGTAAATTTAAGATTCATTTAAGGTTATTATCACGGTCGGGTCAGCTAACATGTAGTCTTAGTATTAAATGAAACAGAAAATAAAAGATAGCATCTGTTTATTTGGAGTCAGTTTGACGTCACACTGACAGTACATTGTAGAAAGTGATGTCATATATAGTATTTCTGTTTATAAGCATTTTTCCAAGTTTCTTTTTTTTTTTAAAGTGAAATGTCGTAAATTATATTAGATGTTTTAACTTGAAATACATTTAAATAATGATGCGACGATTTTTGAAACATTACGGTCAATAAAGTGGTCGTCTAATTCGATGGGTTCCAGCTAGTTAAAATAATAATTGAATATATAAATAAACTCTTCTTTGCATTAAATTATCTTAAAAGGACTTCAAATCATAATTGCTAAAACTTATACCAGGGTTCATTCTATACCTAAAAAAGGGCAGGGTGCTAAAGGCTGAAAAGGGCACTTCAGTCCTGTAAGAAGGCAAAATGTTTCCAAAAAAGGGCACTCATTTTTACTTTCTTCTATATTAAATAGAAGATAGTATTGGATTCATGATAATTTTTGAGTTGCAGTTTTTCATGGATTTACACGTTTTGGGAGGTCCAGAACATGATTTGACCATTTTTAGAAAAAGTCTGTCTGTCGGTATGTGACGTATGTGTGACAAAAAATTTGTGGCGACTGTATCTCAGGAACTACTGCACAGAAATGCATATAAATTTATATGCAAATGCACCTTGACAATGACATAAATTTGTGCCTATCAATGTTTGGTGTCAATCATCCAACAGGTGCTGCTGCTATAACAGCGATTTTTGCAATTTCAGGAAATGCTGTGTCTCAGGAACTACTGCACAGAATTGGATATAAATTTACTTGTAGTTACACCTTGACATACATTGATGCTTAGCAACGTTTGGTACCAATTGCACAGCAGGTGGCGCTGTTACACAGTGATTTTTGCATTTAAAGGGTAGGCTATATCTCAGGTTCTATTGTGTATAATCAAACAAAACTTAATATGTGTGAGAAGACCATGCTGATTCCATTCGGGTGCATATCCGCCGATAGTTGGCGCTGTTATACTGCAATTTTTACCGAGAACGGGAAGGCTATATCTCAGATTCTAATGTATATAATTGCACAAAACTTGGTATATGAGAGAACTAATATGAAACACAATTGTGATTTAATTTGCAATACAATTTGACCCATGAATTAAAAGGTTAAATGTCAACTTTTATAATGCATAACTGCACAAAACTTGATATACGAGATAACCCACTAGGAAAACAAATACTGATATTATTTAGGTGTATATTAGACGATAAGTGGAACTGCTATTGTGATTTTTCACATGCCTGAATCTCAGCATCTGTTGATTAAAACTGCACCGAACACCATATATAAAATTTTTATTGTCAGAATTAATGGTTAACCGATTGTATATATATTAAACAGTAAGTGGCGATATGGAATGATACAGAAGAAAGTTTTGTGATGGCCACAACATACTAGTTTAAAAAAGGCATTACGTTAAAAAAGTACAGTTACTTGACACATTCCTATAAACAAATCGATGATGTTTCACTTTTTTTTTTTAATACCTTTCTTTATTATTTTTTCCCCTAAATGAAACAGAAAATGCACATTTCCTTATTATCACATAATGGATATCTAACTAATGTATGCTGATTTTACTATGTTTTATGCATTACAAAATTAGTAAAATATGTTTTAAACAAATAGCTGTTACAGACCGTAATGTATATGAACTCTTTTGTATGTTTCTCTCACTGCACAAATCACAGTGTCACTTAAGTCTTTTTTTCCCCTTTTAATAATGTTTGTATTTTTGTGTGGGGGGGGGGATGGAAAAAATTGTGAATTGTAAAATATATGATATTATTTTTTTTGTATGTGTTTGACCGATGTATAAATTATACCCAATACTTTCTTGACTCATTGACGATTATCGACAAAATTCACTTTTTTTTTTTAACTGGATCCGGAAATACGTCGTAACTTAGTCACAATCCAGCAAAATTCAATCTTTGCAATATTTTTTTCAGACAATTGCAAAATATGATTTGACTATTGCCAAATTTGCATTGCTTTCGAAGCTCATTGCCGAAAACGTGCTATTATTTTATTGCATATAAATTTCCCCCCCCCTTTTTTTTGTGCCTGAATAGAGAAATAAGCTATATTCTTACAGCAGATTGCTGAAATACAGAATAACTTAGCTGTAGATTGGCAAAATTTGCATTTTATAGCAACTAATTGACAAATTTTGCCCTTTTTTTTTTAAACCTTATTATTGAAAGATGGCCTATTGCATCAGTTAATTACCAGTTCTAATGAGCCTTAATGTGCAATAAATCATTTTTGAGCAATAACACAATCGATTGCCGAAGTATGCAATTTTCGACAGCAAATTCTTTTTTTTAAGAACCATATTTTTGTGAAGGGTTAGTTTTATTTTCATGATTTTCGTGAGGAGCTCGTCTTAAGATACAGCTTTTTATCAGGGAACTGTTTTAGATCATCAGTTTTTGTAAAGGATTCATTTTTGAGCCCAATTTTTTGCTTGGTAGTTCTTTATTCTGCGATTTTTGAAGAACTCTTTTTATAAATTGTTCTTTTTTTTTTTTTTTTTTTTTTTTTACCCGCAATCACTGATTACTGTGAAATATTCGTTTTTGGACCCAAACTTTTCCAGACAAAGCCTTATACTTTTTTATTTCCGTTAGATAACATATTATAAAGTAGATCTGAATAACATGTTTCAAGAAATTCTGAAAATACTTCCGAAATGTGAGACCAAGATAATAAAATAACACACGAGTGTGTGAAACTGCCTATAAAATAGAAAATTTTAAGTATAATATACATTTTTATTATTTTCGATTAGACTTTTTTTTTTCCCCCAATTAGCACTTCAAGAATTGTTTGTTTATCTAAAACGCATGTAGTTAGTCAGAAATAATCACTGCAAAAATATCTTTTTCTCCTTTCTCTTTCTCCCCTTTTCCCTCCGTTAGTTTCTATGTTTGATTCTAATGAGTGTCATTTAAAATAAACACATTTATTTTCCTTTTTAGAACTTTGATTACATAATGCTGTACTCTTTATTTATGTGGTCTGTGTGAGGATTATTGTCGCACTATAGTTAGATAATAAAAATAATTTTAATTTGTTAATTTCTTTTAGCTTGGATTAATCACGAAATACATCAATATTAGCTCTTTATTAAAGATTATTTTCAATTAATGATAAAATAAATAAGAAAATATAAAAAAGACTTATCTTTTTTCAACTAAAGAAGTTAGCCTTATCCTGAAGCTTGTGGTCATTAAGCTGTTTCATTTAACACTTGTAAGCACTTTAATATTGAAATATTTATAGAAAAAAAATCAAATCTTGGCGAAAACTGCTGTATTGGATTAGTTTTTGGTGTTTAAAATAAAAAACAACTCAAGTTGACAAATTAAAAAAAAATGTTTTCTAATATTTAGAACGAAATCAGATACAAAAACAATGACGTAATGCTAACCCATCAGACATTTTTTTTTAAACAGACGATTTTTATTAATTAAATTGGCAGACGATTTTCGTAAGAATTTGTTTTTGAAATCGATATTCCTTTCGAATCGTTCTTCCTTTTTTCTCCGAAATTTTTGTTTTTCGATCATTTCTTGCCGTACGCATTTTCAAATTTCGGGGCGCGCAATCAAGTTTAGAGGGCAGCGGGGCGGAATTATTTTATCTAAAGGGCAAACAGGGCACAGCGCCCCGATAACCCCGCCTAGAATGAACCCTGCTTATACCTTACACAAAGCCGCATTCATCTTCATTGCGCTTAAATCACTAAGCGCAATGAAAATGTTTGCAGCGCATCCGAAATATATTTGTGCAACATAAACAGATACTTTATGTGAGGTATAAGTTTTAGCAATTATAAACTTTTATTTAACAAAGATTGCATTTTTTAAATATTACTAGCTTCTCTTTTAATTTAATTATTTCAATTATAAAGATTGATGAAGCAAAAGACATTCTCTTTATTAGTGAAATAAGTCTTTTGTTTACCTTTATTATCAAAATTAAAAGTTTTTTTGAAGGTATATATTTTATATTAATTATTGTATTGATGTAATAATTTATTGCATCAATACAATAATTAATTTGTAGTGTGCTGCATGTTTGATTATTATCTGGATTTCTTTATTAAATAACTTCTTGTATCAATAGATGGCGCCAACATGCAATTTGTCATTTGTTCTTTAAAACAAAAGTAAAAAAATTATTTTTGTAAAATGTTATGTTTAACAACAATATATAAAATGTGTTTTATGCATTCATATTTACCTAAAGTTAATAACCATCTAACTATCAATTATTATTAGTATAAATAAATAATTTTAATATTATCCATACAATATTGTTATCGCCAATATGGCTTAATTTAACATTTAGCAAAGCATAATATCAAGCAGTGGAAACAACTCCATTAGTTAGCTCAAAAATTTTAAGTTAATGTGTATAAGGCAGTTCAAAAGATGACAAAGTCATTGTAAAATAAACTAACAATTTTATTGAACAAACTTAACAAGAAAAATTAAAAACTTAACAATTGAAATATTAATAAAAAAAACAATCATTGAAATTCATCTCAGGCAAGTGATAAAACTTAGCGTCCAGCACTAACTCAATTTTAAACTTTATATTCAAAAATAATTAATCTTAAATCTTATATAAATGTAAAAAACGATGTCAACTCTTAAAGTTAACAAACAACATTTCAAAGAACATGGCAGGCATACGACGTTAACCCTAAAGGCCAACGAACAACAGACTCAAATACCTGACTCCATGGTTCAAACTTTTATAATGAATGGCAACACTACACGGAAGAGAAATGCCAGTGCAAAAGTAAACAAACGTGCAAAACTGAAGCCACATCGTATTTCAATTACTGATATCTGAATAGTTCATTTTTAAATGAAGAAAAAACAATTTAATAAATTAACTTTCATGTTTAAAACGTGTAACACCTTCATTACGAACAGCAAACCGAGCTATAGCAACAAACTAAAAACTGACCACCGAATGCAATGAAGTTAGCTCTTATATACTATCCGAAGGATTCCAACATGCATCCAATGACTAGCGATATTAAGTAACGTCACACTTAATTTGCATTTTTCCTTTCGGAAATAATTACGACGCCATCTATTGAACTTTAACTAAACTTATTAGTTTAATTTAGCGATCGCTGAAAGAACGCGTGAACAAAAATGCCGATGATAAACATCATTTAAATTTCCAGGTGTTATACAAAAAAACAAAGTATACCTTTCAGAATAAACAGTAAGTGGCACTATTTACATTTACTTTAATTTAATTTATATCCATAATTACTTCCATGTAAAAATTACATTAACTTTATTCAAGATAAAAACGTTTTTTTCTATAATGTAAACAAAACTTATTTAAACCTTTTAAAACTTATCAGCTATCCAATCGAATCAAATTTTTCCTAAACAATATAATAAAATCAATTTAATTTAATTCATTTATAGTTTACAGAGAAAACAACATGGAAGCAAGAATAAAATAAATTTCCTAAATTTTGACAACAATGCCCCCCACCATGTTGGTTTTCTTTAAAAAAAATATCAGTTGCTTGAAATTTTTACATATAACAATAAAGAAATATACACACAGTAAAACTTCTACTGGAAAAAAAAAATTTTAGAAACATTTTGTTGTTGGTCAGCTTCAGTTCATATGTTGCTCTTCCAAATACAAAGCACTTTTTTTTCACAAACAGTTCTCCACTAATCAATCTACTAGAATAGGAAAAGAATAGGAAAACATTAAACACAATTTATATACAAAATTTCCATATCCCCATTGTAAAAAAAAAAAACATTAACACATTAAGATGAGTTCAAACCATAAATATGAAGAACATGAAATATGAAAAACATTCACATAATACAAAGATCATTCGCACGGCGCCGTGTCTCACATATCCCAATTAAGGAATAAAACTAATTGAACTTATATTATACATTACAATTTCAATGGGAACATGAAAACCCTGAATCATGTGCAAAACAGTTTTCAAACAAACTTATGGAAAACACTTCCATAAAAAAAATTTATATTTAAACTTTATAGGAGACATAGCTCCAAAAAAAACTTTATAGAGAAACATAGTTCCCAAAAAGTTATATTTACTTTAAGAAAACTTTATTAATAAATTTTGATAAATCAGATTTAGTTAACGGTTTTGTAAAAGGATCTGCCAAATTTAATTTACTATGAATATATTTAAGACTGAACTGCCCCTCGAAAAGCCATTCCCTAATGAAAAACAATTTAACATTGATATGTTTTGACCTGTTATTTTCAATGGGAGATTTTGTAAAATCTATAGCGGATTGATTGTCAGCATATAGAACAGGAGAGTTATGTTTACCAGAAATTAAATTAAATTTGTAGCTATCTTCCAGTATATGGTCAAACCACTTTAATTCCTTTACACCTTCACACATGGAGGTAAATTCACTCTCCATGGTGGATAAACTTACACCCCTCTCCTTAAACGTCCTCCATGAAATAGGACTATCATCCAAAAAAACTATTTGCCCTCCCATTGACACAAAATCATCACGGTTCATTGCAAAATCTGCATCTGAAAAAGCTATTAAATCTGGTTTATTACATTTTAAATTAAGTTTATAATATTTAGTGTAAGAAACATATCCTAATAATCTGACCAAACCATTCCAATGAGTTAGACCAGGACAGCTCTGAAATTGGCTAAAAATATTTGTGGCATAAGCAATATCAGGACGTGTACGACCAGCAACGAAAGATAAGCAACCTAGCAAACTCCTATATGGGTACCTGGATGCTTCATCAATTTCAAGTTGATTTGTCGGACAGTCCTTTTTTGAATATTTCAAGCCTTTGACAATTGGAAGAGAAGAAACAGGGATATGAAAAGATTTGAATCTTTCACAAACCTCTTCTATATAGGTACACTGGGACAATTGGACGTCTCCATTATTGTACTCAAATTCCACTCCCAATAGTTTCTTAGTCTTTCCTAAAACTTTCAAATCAAATTTCTGTCCCAATAAACTAATCACATTGTCAATTTGTGATTGAGTTTTACCAAAAACTACAATATCGTCTACATAAACAAGTAGAACGATAAAATCTTTAAACCTGTATGTGCAATTGCACCAATTAAATTTTTCAAAACCCAAATCTAAAAGAACACGATTTAACTCATAAAACCATAAACGTCCACTTTGATGTAACCCATATAATGCTCGGTCAAGTTTACACACAAGATGTTCCTTGCCCTTGACAACATACCCAGGTGGTTGATACATGTATATCTCTTCATCTAAGGGAGCATACAAATAAGCACATTTTACATCACACTGGGAATTAAACCAATTTAAATGGGACACCAAAAGAGAAAAGAAAAATCGAACAACTGAAAAATTAACAACTGGAGAAAATGTTTCATCAAACGTGTCGCCTTTCACCTGATTAAACCCTTGGGCAACCAATCTTGCTTTGAAACGAGCAATGTTTCCATGCTCATCTCGTTTTACTGCAACAACCCATCTGTTTCCCAACGGGGTTTTGCCTTTTGGTAACTCAACCAGGTGCCAGACTTTGCGACTACGCATGCTGTCAATTTCTTCATCCATAGTTGTTTTCCAGTTTAGATATTGTTCAGATTTTAAGGCTTGATTAAAAGTTTTTGGAACAGTTAAATCTAGTCAGATAAGTTTCTTACATTCAGTCTGAGAAACAGAAGTGACAGGTTTTTGTTTTACCACCCCTTCAAAAAGATTACTACCAGAAAAATCAAAAAGTTCTGGCACAAAATTTAAATTATGATTTGAACAATATTTTTGGACATCATTCATTGACCTCAGCCTTGTACTTGACCCCTCAGGATAATAGTAAATATCCACACGTTTTCCCGTGGGCCTTGGGACAGGTTTACGAACCCATACAACATCTGGCTCAGGATCAACAGGACTTGCTATTGGGTCATCCTCAACAACCTCATCAGATCTGTCCTGGAGGATTACATCAACAGGATCGGATCCAGAACGATCTACTGGATTATCCCCGAACAGATCCAAATCAATTGAAGAGGTGCCCAGCACTGCTCCACTGTTTTTGCTGAAGAGGGAATTACCAAACGTAACGTTCAAAGTTTCTATAATTCTATTTTCCTCCTCTAACCAGACCCTGTAACCTTTGGTTCGCAACGCATAACCTACAAGAACACCTTTTTGAGCTTTAGGGTCAAGCTTATGAGACCGCTTCTGTTTAGGGATACCTACATATGTGATCAACCCAAACGGCTTAAGGTGCCTAACTGATGGTTTGTGTCCACTATACAATTCAAGGGGGGTTTTACTTTGACCTTTGTGTATTACTCTGTTCCATGTATATGCAAAATAAAGTATAGCCTCTGGCCAAAAAGTGAGGGGCAGTCCACTATCTATTAACATGGCCCTGGCACAATTTAAGACAGTTTGATTCACGCGTTCACACAAACCATTCTGCTCAGGAGAGAAGGTATTGGTTAATTCATGTGTGACACCATTCTTTTCACAATAATTTCGAAAACTGTCATTAACAAACTCAGAACCATTGTCTGTTCTCAAAAACTTAAGCTTCTTTCCTAACTGCCTTTCAGCTCTAGCTATGTGTTTTTCAAAAATTGAAAACACTTGCGATTTTTCAGACATAGGATATAAAGCAGTTTTTCTTGAGAACATGTCTATAATAGATAGAAAAAACCTCTCCCCATTGTTACCAGAAATTTTTATCGGTCCCCAGACATCCATAAAAATTCTCTCTAAAGGAGATTTACACTGAGAGTTCTCATTTAATTTAAAAGAAATCCTTTTCTGCTTGCTTAGACGACAAGGTTCACAAAAAAAAATTCCACGTTTCAACTTTGGTAAACCTTTTACCCCATTACACTTGCTAGTATGAACTATAAGTTCTGGACTAACATGTCCAAAACGGCCATGCCAAAATTCAATACTTTTTTTACTGGGTACATTAACAGTTGAAGTAATAGTTGAAACGTGCCCCCCATTATCTTTAAAATCAACATTTTTATAAACCTTAGGGTAAACATTGTAAATACCATTGTCAAGCACAGCAGAAAAGATTTTTACGTTGTCTCTACCAATAACATCAATTTTTCCTCCCCTACCAGAGAAACTGGCACCATTAATGTCCATTTTTGGACCAGATATTAAATTTTTTCTTAGTCTGGGGGAATATAAAACATTTTTCAAAATACAAGAATTATCATCAAAAATTAAATGAACAGAACCTTTACCAATAATAGGAAAACTAACTCCGTCAACGGCAACAAATAAACTTTCACCTTCAATAGGATTATATTCAGAAAAATAGTCTAAATTCTTGCAAAAGTGATGAGAGGCCGCGGTATCAAAAGCCCAACAGCACTCATCATCAGAATTACTTATGCAAGATTGAGCAATATAAGACATGGGGGAATTTTGTTTAGATTTGTTACGGGTGACAGAGTTAGCTCTTTTAACATTAGATTTACTATTATTAAATTTAGAGTTCTCAGAAGTACTATTGTCCTGTTTATTTAAATTAACAAACAGTTTCTTTTAATGTGTGCCCGACGACCACAGCGATGGCAGGTGATAGATTTAGGAAATGATTTCTTACCATTTTGCTGATGATGAACATTCTGGACCTCGACTCTGTTGGCTCCTCGATCTGCATCCCTGAGTTTCAGCCTTGTTTCTTCGGCTACTAGTTCCACGACTATTTTCTTGAATTCAAAATTTTCAGACCATCGCAAGATGTACTGGGTGGCAGACTCAAATTTGTCAGGAACATTCCTCAGCAGCTGGAAGCAAAGATATATATCTTCCATCTCATGTCCAGACTCCTTCAACTCGTCAGCAATTTTGGAGATTCTTGATGCATACATATTTATACCCTCACCAGGCTTCATTACACAATGGAACAGCTCATTTACAAGCTGCATGTGTTGCGCTCTTGAATCGCTAATAAAATTTTGCTTTAAAATTTTCCAGGCCGCAACAGGACACTCACAACTGTCTATCAGACATCTGTACTGTGGAGACACATTTAAATATATAGTTGAAAGTGCTATCCTAGCTCTCTGCTTAAAGTCATTTATGTGACCTTTCCCTGTTACCGCTTTGTCCTTCTCCTCCGGTAGTGTTTCACTCCCATTCACTATATTCCAACAATTTTTCTCAATTAACACAAACGAATATCCTTCTTCCAAGTGTGATAGTTGTTTGCTCCCAATTTTTCAATACTTGGCAAAATATTGACTGCCATCCTCAAAAAAATTAGAACTGCCAAAAAAATTAACTTTCAAAGAAATACCAACCAATGGGCTGTAATACTATACCAAGTAGCCCATAACCTTTGTTATCGCCAATATGGCTTAATTTAACATTTAGCAAAGCATAATATCAAGCAGTGGAAACAACTCCATTAGTTAGCTCAAAAATTTTAAGTTAATGTGTATAAGGCAGTTCAAAAGATGACAAAGTCATTGTAAAATAAACTAACAATTTTATTGAACAAACTTAACAAGAAAAATTAAAAACTTAACAATTGAAATATTAATAAAAAAAACAATCATTGAAATTCATCTCAGGCAAGTGATAAAACTTAGCGTCCAGCACTAACTCAATTTTAAACTTTATATTCAAAAATAATTAATCTTAAATCTTATATAAATGTAAAAAACGATGTCAACTCTTAAAGTTAACAAACAACATTTCAAAGAACATGGCAGGCATACGACGTTAACCCTAAAGGCCAACGAACAACAGACTCAAATACCTGACTCCATGGTTCAAACTTTTATAATGAACGGCAACACTACACGGAAGGGAAATGCCGGTGCAAAAGTAAACAAACGTGCAAAACTAAAGCCACATCGCATTGAAATTACTGATATCTGAATAGTTCATTTTTAAATGAAGAAAAAACAATTTAATAAATTAACTTTCATGTTTAAAACGTGTAACACCTTCATTACGAACAACAAACCGAGCTATAGCAACAAACTAAAAACTGACCACCGAATGCAATGAAGTTAGCTCTTATATACTATCCGAAGGATTCCAACATGCATCCAATGACTAGCGATATTAAGTAACGTCACACTTAATTTGCATTTTTCCTTTCGGAAATAATTACGACGCCATCTATTGAACTTTAACTAAACTTATTAGTTTAATTTAGCGATCGCTGAAAGAACGCGTGAACAAAAATGCCGATGATAAACATCGTTTAAATTTCCAGGTGTTATACAAAAAAACAAAGTGTACCTTTCAGAATAAACAGTAAGTGGCACTATTTACATTTACTTTAATTTAATTTATATTCATAATTACTTCCATGTAAAAATTACATTAACTTTATTCAAGATAAAAACGTTTTTTTCTATAATGTAAACAAAACTTATTTAAACCTTTTAAAACTTATCAGCTATCCAATCGAATCAAATTTTTCCTAAACGATATAATAAAATCAATTTAATTTAATTCATTTATAGTTTACAGAGAAAACAACATGGAAGCAAGAATAAAATAAATTTCCTAAATTTTGACAACAAATATATCAGTTATAAGTCTCCCTTCGTAATTGCAAATAGCATTTTTTGGGGATCAGGCAGTTTCACCCCTGTGAATGTATTTTGACCATTTTTAAAATGTCTGTCTTTCTGTGTGTGGAGGTGGTGAAATTTTTACATCAGCTCGAGACCAAGAACTAATGCAAAGCTTTTTGTGAGATTTTATATGTACAGTGAAAAACATTTAACACAAAACTAAGAGGACCGAAATATTTTTTCGTGTAAAAAGATTCGTAGAAAAAGTACAAAATTCACCAATGTTTTCTTTGTCGTCAATTTTATTACCATTTTCTGTAAAGTTACTACTAACTTGCATCCATTAAGATAAAAATCAAGTATATATATATTACTGTTTTTTGGAAAAAAATTCAGATATCTTTTACTGAAGTGTCTTTTTCAGCACCATATTCTTCAAAAATTGATTGAGATCATCCATTGTTTTATTCACCTCTCAATTCGAATGTGCATCTAAATAACTGCAGATACTCATTACTTTTTTCATTTTTGAAGCAGAGGGGACAGGAACTGCATCGTTGATTCAGTTGTCAGATTCTTCATCAAAATTAACATAAGTGGAATCATTTTAATTATGAACGATGTCACAAATTTCATTATTGGTGCTGTACACACATGATCATCGACGGCAACATATCGTAGCATAGTTGCCAACATTATAATTTATTCCGGAGCATTTTTATCCCTGCCTTTAATTCGCACCACTTTATTTACAGACTATTTTCCTTCAATATATAACTACGATAAAATAAGGAAATATTACTCTTAAGAAAAATGTGGTATGGAAATAAATAATTAAAAATTCTCCAGAATAAATTAAAATGTTGGCATTAAAATGTTGTAGCAAACATGTTACTGAAGGTCGAAAGCAAATTTTTTTTTCGTGTTAAACGATTTTTGTTTCTTGTTAAAAGAGACAAAAATGTATTAAATAGCATAGTACACTGTCCGTACCGCTATATCTTTTCGTGTTAACCGATTTTTCTTGTTAAGCGTTTTCGTGTTAAACGTATTTCACTGTAGTTGCATCTTGACATAAATTGGTGTTTATCTGCACATCTCTCAGTATGTTGCTCTAAAAAGATTGAATGTGTTTTGGCCATTTTTAAAATAATATCTGTGTGTGTGATAAAAATTTTGCAACAGCTCAAGATCAGAGATTAATGAAGAGAATTTCATGAATTTTTAAATTTAGTCATAGTCTGGCATAAATGAGTGTTTATCAGTTTTAATGCATACCATTCAACATGTGACACTGTCATTTCAGGATTATTTTTAACCAATCACTGTGAAATTTTAAAATTTGACGTATAATACAGTAGGTAACCAGTTATCCGGAATGGTTCGGACAAGACTTTTTTGGATAATTAGTTTTTCTGGATAACTGGTTGCTCACCAAAGCAACCTTCATTAATCACTTTTAGAATGTATATGTTTCTGATTTTTAAATGTAAAATTAATTAACACTTTAAATCATTTAATAAAATTAAATATTTAATTAAACTGAAAAAAATTAGAAAGTTTTAAAATAATTTTTAATTAAGATACATTATTAATCAGAATTTGAAATTGATCTGCGTTTACCTTGGAAAATGATTTTAATAAATAATTTGTACTGCAGAGTTTGTATAAGAAAAACATAGAAAATGTTTTTGTTAAATAATCACAACAGAACAAACTAATTTTTTTTTTTATTACTGTAGTTATGATTTAGTTTTATTAGTGTTAAATGACATGTGTAAAATAAAATAAAATAGAACTACATTAAAAAAAATTTTTAATTTTTTTCTCCTACAGCCAATTGAATTAGAGAATGGCAATACAGGCTATGCAAATTTACCTGATGTAGTTTTATTCAAGATCTTCAGTAATCTGTGTACTGACGATATTGCTCGTGCTGGACGGTAAGGCTTTACTGAAAATTTTGACTATTTTCAACTATCTCATTGCTATTTCAGTATTGCACCATAGAATTGCATGTGATTTAACTCTCTGACTGCTTGAAAAAGGGCAACATTGTTATGGGTCATTTGATGGATATTTAAACCTCAGAGGCAAAAAAAAATAAAATACATAGAAACTTTAACAGTTATCAATTTTTACTTAACCCTTTATATCCCAAATTAACTTATTTTTGGAAAAATAGTTTGAAACTTTTTTATTATATTTCTTTATGCATGAGAAACATCTTGTATTAAATTTAGCTTACCTATAGGGAAAGCTTAAACTATAGGGACTTTGAAGTCCCAATGAAATCCTGTAGTAAATTTAGGCTATATTGAGGAATTTTTTTTATGTGACATTAAAGTCCCGGTAGGATACAAAAGGTTAAACATGTACTCTACTTAAAAAAATAAATAAAAACAATGTTACAATTGTCTAATAATGATAAAAAATAATGCAATAATAATAGATAATATTATAGTGTATATAAAGATTATAAATGGTATTTACAAAGTTCCCTTAGGAAGTTTCAGGAGGGTGCTGTATTCTGCTTGCTCTTTGGTAATAAAAAAAGCTCCTTTTGTGCCCCTCATCCAAAAAAGCAGGGGGTTAGCAAAAATCCCCCCCCCTTTTTTTTTTTTTTATGTTTAAAGATAAAGCAATCAAATTAGTATTTATTTTTGTATTATAGGCTTTTGCGAACTGAATTCTTATATTTTGTTTTCATGATTATGTTTTTCATAAAGTTTCATTTATTTTTTATTTCATCATTGAATAAAGAACTGATGTATCAAAGTGCATTAAATTTTAATAGCTAACAAGGGGACTCTGCCCCCTGCTTGCTTCGCTCACTAACCCCCGAGGGAGGCTTCCCCTTCTCCCAACTCGCTTCACTTATTAACCCCTTTGGTGCTCTGCCACCTATTTGCTGCTTTGCATTTTAAAGAATAGGAATGCTAATAGTACATAACACAAGACAAAAGTAGAAAAATGAAATCCCCATATTCCAGACTTGCCAAGTCTCCAGATTTTTGTACTTTATTTTGTCTCCAGATTTTTCCAGTCGCGATATGCGAGTTTTGTTTCCATTCCATGTATAGCAGATGATGTCTTCGAAGAACTGATCCGCATGATGACGTCCTTGAAAAACTGCTCTACTTGTTGACATCGGTCAGTTTCTCTTGTGGTGTTACGTGTAGTCTGTACAATATGGATTTTTTCTTCACATTCAAAACTATATCTAGACCGAAAATGAATGAAACCCCTTTGTTCAGTGACATACTAAAGTAGTTCCAACTGGATTTTGTTTAGCTTTTTAGAAGGGAAAAGGAGTTTATGTGGAGACTTTGCTTCTGTAGGATTGACAGCGCAATACGAGTTTGGTTTGGTTTGCATTTTGTTTATATTGCTCGCACGTTGCATGCTCGCTATATTTATCGTCCTAAGCATGTTTACTTTGGTAGTCATTAAAGTATTAAATATTTCTTGACTTTAATGAATTATATATTTTTTTAAAGCAATGGATTGGAGATATTGACATTAGCCTTTGAGACTTCCGATTTTGTACATCTCGTTCAAGAAAAAAATAATAAAAAAAACTGTTTTTAATGAGTCGTATACTGAGGAATTTACCCATATATTATCTCCCAGAAAAGGAAAATATTACGTATTTTACATTGTATATGGCACTGATTTTTCCATTTTACATAAAGGGAAAGATATTATGAAACACATCTCAAGATAAACAACAACTGCTTTACAAACTGCCAAAAAATACCAGAATATTGGTCATTTTTTCCAGGATAGAGATAACTATTCTGTTATGTGATCAGAATAGTTTTTGTTAGGGCATATTCTTTTAAAATAATTTGCCAATTACTTCAGCTGAGCACATGACTCTGCTATTAAAAAAAAAAAAAATCTTGACAACCAAATTGTCAATAAATATGTCTGTGGTAGAACAAAAACCACAGCTATAATAGAATGATCCATCATGAATCATGCAGAAATGGTTCATCTATTCTCTCTTAAATATTTCCTTTTTCCTCTCTGTCTTTTTTTTTTTTAAGTATTGAAGAAAGGATATAAATTAAAGCTAGGATTATAAAGATTATTTGCTCAGAATTATAAAGAATAGTCTACTAATCTACCTCTAGATGTTATAGCAGTATTTAAAAAAAAAAAAAAAAAAAAAAAAACCTCAAATATGCGTATGAAAATAAAAGCTTATTTCTATAAGCATAATTTTAAAACAAAACTGATTGTTAGAATTTATATATTGGATTACATAAAATGTTCTCAAACAATTTCTGCTTTTAAATTCATTTTTGTTTACATTGATCATTTAAAAAAAAAAAACCTCCAGTAAATCTAATAAAAGTATAAACATAAATATTGGCATAAATAATTTTTTTATTTATAAAAAACAATGAAAAATTAATATATAAAAAAAAATTCTGCAATTCTCTCTGATATATATAGTCTCACGTTACGACGACCCCATCGGGGCAACTCAATTTAGTCCATTGTATCAAATAGTCACTATATCAAATAGATCGAAAATAATCTTTCAAATTATGCCCTTTTCATTAGTTTGACAATGGTTGCAAATGACATATTGCATATTGTATTAAAATTTATAAGTGAAGTAAAATTTTAAAATTAAAATTAATTAAAAATATCAACCAATGAGAAACAGTATAATTTTCTTAAATTTGATGAAAATGAAATAATGTTTCCAGATGACCATTTGAATTAATTGTACAATATATGTGTACAGTAAAGTACAAATGGTAACATAAGAAATTTTAAATGAAAGAATAATTTTATTTTGATAAAATTTACATAATAAAAATCAAAATAAGAAGGAATATGAACTGTATACATATACTGTATAAAAATCAGATTCCCTACCAATTTATGAATAGCAAATTATATATGTTTGATATTTTGTGAAGAAAGCAACAATCAAGTTTTGATGTAATTTTGAAACTGGAAAAAAGCATTTTTAAAATGATTGAATTATTAATTTATATTATCTTATTTAAAAAACATCCAGAAGTTTGATACATGTTTTCACAGCTGCTTTTTGATTAAAGGATTGCTAATTATTATTGGAATACAATTGATGTCTTCATTATCCTCTACAGTTAATATCTGTTATGCAATATCAATAATTTTTACAAGAAATATTTGATGAATTTTCATTACACTCCCTGAATTTGAGAAAATCTGTTTGTTTTAAGTGATTTCTAGTGATTTTTTTTTGGAAATTTTTTGCCAAGCAGCTTATGTGGTTCGGACTGCTATTAAAAGGCTAACATCAAGCTGCATCTCATTTTTCCTGGTGAAATAAAGTTCCTCAGATCTTCTCTCTTTTTTTTTTTTTTTTATTTAAGTAAAGATCTTCACACCTTAAACTGTAAATTCAAGGAAGTACAGTCGTTTTGTGGGTTGTTATATTAAGAGTCTTGTCTGTTCCTGATCATTATTTCAAATTTGAAATAACGTTATCTTAATTGGAAGTCAATCGGGACTTTTCAAAAGATCATGATATGGTGCTGGGTCATTATAAAACATGGTGGTTATAACGTGAGTCGACTGTATATATATTTAATCTCAGGCTCCAGTTTCCAGAAAAATGTGTTTTTTTTATAATTAGCGGACATTTTTCTTGTTTTCAAATAATTTCTTATTTATCAGATGTGCTACAAAAATATTGTTTCATACTTATATTTCAGAGAAACAGATAATTTTAAAACCCGAATAAACTACTACGGAAATACTATATTGGAAATGCATACAGCTGTTTCGGTAGCCTACAGCGTACCGTCTTCAGTGCAAAAAGGATTCTGAATCAGGAGAAATGCTCGTATATATAGGAGAGGGGCCGGATTTAGTTCAACCAATAGGATTATGGGAAAGGTGGGGAGAGTGGCCAATAGGAATGTTAGCTGTGTAAACAGTAGAAAAATTAAGAAAATGTGGACTGAATATAAAATTTCCAATAGTCAGACAAATAAAGAATAGCGAAATCACAATTTACAAGGTTTTTAAAATTTTTATAAATATGAAAAGCTTCAAAGAAATCGAGTTCATGAATGGATTTAGGTCTGCAAATTATTTTAGCTGAATTAAATTTAAAATTATGATTTTCCTCCCAGCAATGTTTAGAAATAGCCGATTTATAGGTTTCTTGTTTGCGGACGTAATTCATATGTTCTTTTAGACGAAATTTAAGACTGTGTTTAGTTTGGCCAATATATGATAAACCACACTGACAGGAAATACTATAAATACCCCAAGAATTATGCATATCAATGGGATCTTTTAACTGCGAAAAGGTGAGTTTATTTGAAGGCGAAAATATTATTTTATAATCATATTGTTTAAGAATTTTAGCTATGGTTTGACTGGATTTAGGAAAATAGAATTGAGTTAACTCAATTCAAATTTTGCCATTTCTAAACCTCCTTCTTTTCCTCAGTTAATTGCACCGGCTGAAAAAGCTTTCAAAAATTCTCGACTGACTGACCAACAGAAAGAAAATCTTCGTCATTTAATTCTTAATAATGCCAATTTCAATTCTAAAAATTTTAAATCAAATCTCAGCCCTGCAGAAAAACAGCCTTGAAGGAATTAAAATCTAATGAAAATATCATCATTACTAAAGCTGATAAAGGTGGTCAGATTGTTATTTTGGATAAAAAACAATACATTGAAAGTGTTACCGAATTAATTAATGATGGCCCATATATTCCTCTGCCCCGTGACCCCTCTACTCAAGAGTTAAATAAAATTAAATCTGCTATAAAATCTTGCCCCTTGTTATTGGACTCAACTAAATCTCATCTTATCCCTTCTATTGCTAATTGTGCCAGATTTTATGCTTTACCGAAAGTTCACAAACCCAATATTCCATTTCGTCCCATAGTCTCTAATATCGTATAGTCGGTACTGCCCATAGTCGGTACTGCTTCCTATAATTTAGCAAAATTTCTCACCACAATTTTTGCTTCCCTTCTTGCTGCTAATAGTTATACTGTCAAGAATTCCATAAAATTTGCAAAAAACATTCAAAACTGCCCTCACACTAATCTCACTACGGTTTCTTTTGATGTAAAATCTCTTTTCACTAATGTTCCAATAAGTGGCGCCCTCTGCTGTCTCAAAAATAGACTAAAAGAGTTTCATTTCACATCTTTTGAAATACAAGAATTAATCTCTCTTACCCGCATTTGTTTATCACAAACCACTTTTTCTTTTCAAAATAAATTCTATCGTCAGTCTGAAGGTTTAGCCGTGGGTTCCCCTCTCTCCCCAATTCTCGCAGATATTTACATGCACTATTTCGAAAGCAAGCTTTTTAAAAAAATATCTTTTCCTTTTTGGACCCGTTACGTTGACGACACCTTCACGCTTATCGACATATCTCATCACAATATTGGCCATGTCTTAGAAACTTTAAATTCAATTGACAGTAATATCCAATTTACATATGAAATAGAAAATAATGGCTCCCTTCCATTTCTTGATACCCTCGTCTCTCACACTGTAAATGGATTTTCAACCACCGTCTATCGAAAAAATTTTGCTGTTTCCCTTCCTCCCCATGCGCGTTCATGTCACCCACCTAATCAAAAAATGGCTGCTTTCTATACTTTTGTAAATCGTGCACTTAATATTTGTTCAAATCCTATTTTATTAAAATCTGAAATTAAATACCTGAAAGCCATTGCAGTTGACAGAGGTTATGACCCTTCCATTATAGACAAAACTATCCAAAAATTACAACTCCCTCGTATTTCGTCTACTAAATCAGTCTCTTCTAATATGAGTATTGTCTTACCCTACTTTCCTAAATCCAGTCAAACCATAGCTAAAATTCTCAAACAATATGATTTTAAAATAGTATTTTCGCCTTCAAATAAACTCACCTTTTCTCAGTTAAAAGATCCCATTGATATGCATAATTCTTGTGGTATTTATAGTATTTCCTGTCAGTGTGGTTTATCATATATTGGCCAAACTAAACGCAGTCTTAAATTTCGTCTAAAAGAACATATGAATTACGTCCGCAAACAAGAAAACAATAAATCGGCTATTTCTAAACATTGCTGGGAGGAAAATCATAATTTTAAATTTAATTCAGCTAAAATAATTTGCAGACCTAAATCCATTCATGAACTCGATTTCTTTGAAGTATTTATAAAAATTTTAAAAACCTTGTAAATTGTGATTTCGCTATTCCGTATTTGTCTGACTGTTGGAAATTTTATATTCAGTCCACATTTTCTTAATTTTTCTACTGTTTACACAGCTAACATTCCTATTGGCCACTCTCCCCACCTTTCCCGTAATCCTATTGGTTGAACTAAATCCGGCCCCTCTCCTATATATACGAGCACTTCTCCTGATTCAGAATCCTTTTTGCACTGAAGACGGTACACTGTAGGCTACCGAAACAGCTGTATGCATTTCCAATATTTTTCTTTGCCGTTTCTGACGTAGTAGTTTATTTGGGTTTTAATATTCCAACGCCAAGTCTCCTGTTATTAAACAGATAATTTACTTATTTTTAACTAATTATTTTATTGTAGCATTCTAGCAATGTTTCAGCTTCAAATTATTAAACATGGCTTGGCTTAAACTTTTAGCAAAGGACAATTTTTTTGAGGAACTGTTAATGCTTCGCTTACTGTCACCGGAACCCTGAGCCAATGTTATTCTATGGGAAATTTTCTTTATGTATAACTCATTAACTAATACATATTTTTAAATTCTGTTTTCACATTCGGAAAATTCCCAAGTGTTAAATTGACGGAATTTTTTCAAAAGCATATTTTTTTTTAATTTTTAATATTTTATATTAAAATTGCAAAATGAAAAATTTCATATATTGAAAATTCGTATTTTACAACTTCAAAATAAAATATTAAAACAATTTGTTTTTAAAAAAGGTGCGTCAATTTAACAGTTGGGAATTTTCCGAATGTGAAAACAGAATTTTAAAATATGTATTAGTTAATGAGTTATAAGTAAGGAAATTTTCCCATAACATTAGCTTCCGGTGACGGTGAGTGAAGCGGGCCCTTAAATCACGAATGTGAAGATAAAAATGCCAGTATGTCAATAAAGTAACCTGCAAAATATCTCAGGCTTTTTCATTTTGGAAACTTGGCAAGTCTGATATTCAGTGTGAAAATGAAATACATAATATTTAATACCATTTCTTTTTATGAAATATTATGGTAAAAATCAGTAATTTTTTTTTTTTTTAAGAATAGAAAGAAATTTTTAATATCTAGAATATTTTGCATAACAGCTTTAGTATATGGCACCCTTTGCAACTTAATTTTTATCTCTGTTTGGTGAGGAATCTTTTAGTGTAATTGCTTGTTTTTTTTTTTTTTTTTTTTTTTTTTTTTTTTTAAGATCTAGTACCTATTTTTTCTAATGCCTATACTTTTTACTATTGAATTTTTTAGTTAATTTAGGGCAATATATAATACCCTTTATATATTTTTAATGTACAGCTTGATAATAATTTTATGCATTCAAAAAGTCTGAAAAGAAAAAAAAAATTATTTTAATTTAGAAAAATCTCCTACATCTTCAATTTTTAATTCTCTCCTACCTATGTCTTAAAATAACAAGGATAAAATCTACTTGATTCTTTACAGGAGTTTTAGGTGATGAATTTTTTTCTTGCTATAATTAGAAATAAGAAATGTATCATAGAAATGTCTAATTCTGTAATGTTAATAATTTATCAGTGCTAAATTAGAAGATGCTGTCATTTAATCCTTAAATGCATGAATTTGTATTTTTTAATAAATAACATTTGAAATCAATCAGGGAATAAGTGTAATTAGTGGGAAAAATACATTTAAAAAAAAAAAGATGCATTTTTCTTGCATAAATTTTTCAGTATATGCAAAAATTTAAATATTATTTGTTACCCTTACCTTGTTTCTATCCAAAAACAATTTTTCTTGTATGTTTTTATTACTTTTTATATAAATAATCGTAACTTGTAACACCCGCCGAAATGAAATTGTAATCAGTTAACGTACCAACAAATGATTGTCATAGCAAGAAATAAACTGTCAAATTCTAGTTGCATTCGAAAACTATAAAATAGTTTTGATAAAATTAAAAAAAGAAAAAAAAAACTATGCAAAGGTTGCTAGACCTGGAAAAGTCAGGGAATTTTATTTTGAAAATTGATTGGGAATCCTGAACATATACAGGGCGCCAACTGAAGTCTATTCCCACCTTTTTAACTGTTGAATAGCTGCAGCTGTACTCATAAAAAAAAATGGTGTCCAAATATAATGAACTGGCGATGAGCTGTTAGATGCATTCTCTTACAGCGCCAACTGGTCGAAAACAACAGAGTAGTATTTGAGCACTTATTTAGTAGGCCATAGCCACTTTAAAAACACTACTTTTATGACTATAATATCAGCTGTCTATCAGTTCAAAGGGTGGGAAATGGACTTTAGTTGCCACCTTGTATATAATAAACATACAAGTTTGATCATTTGGGATTCAGGATTTTTGCATGCAGTGTAGAAATAAATTTTTCTTATGAAGATGTACATCATTGTTGATAAAACTCTTTAGATGTGCCTCTCATAAAATTAAAAGAAAATTTATCTTTTTCAGTATACATATATTGCACAAATACAATAAATATTGTATGATGACAAATTTGCATTTTTATCATAAAATGTCATAGAATATTAGGATTGCATTCAATGTGTTGATAAAATTGTATATTTATTAATGAAAATAGACCATTATGTTAATTTTATAATTTTAACTGAAATAGTTTCAAATAATTTTTTGCAGAGTTTGTGTGCGCTGGTACTATATATCAAGATGCCAGATTTTATGGAAGTTTGTGAATATACACGGAATGGAATTAACTCCATATCAAGTTCAGAAACTTCTACCTGCTCTCCCACCCTGTGTGTCTTACTTAAGAATATGTTCTCTGTTTTGTCCTAGAAAACAACCTGATCCTATATTTACTTCAGAAAATGCCAAAAAACTAAAAGAGTACTGTCCTCGTCTACAAACTCTTATCATAGAAAATGCTTTTCTGGCAACTTATAGAACTGTTACAGATATTGCAGTAGAAAATTTACCACAGAAATTATCTGTATTATCACTTCGGGGTTCAATTTTCCGTACTAATTATTTTTTTCTACATGTAAATACTTGCCAGAATATAAAAGTTTTGGACTTTAGTTCCTGCATATGTATAAGAGACAATCATCTAGCCAGTTTCTCTAAAATGCGTTGTCTTGAAGAACTTTACTTACCAGGATGTCAAATTCGTGATCAGGGCATTAAAGTTCTGCTTGATGTAGCAGAAAAAAACTCTGTCTTAAGACTAAAAGTTCTTGATCTTGAAGCCACAGAGGTAACTGATGAAAGTGTCATGTTGCTGCAAGATAGACTTCCTTCTCTTGAAAAACTGTATTTAAAAAGGACACAAGTAACAGATAGCAGTTTTTCGTTTATTGAAAAATATGCTTTTGAAAATTTAGACACAGTTTGTTTGCGAGATACAAATACAACGTGTGCAGGTATTAAGCCGTTGTTGAGATTAAAATCAATAAAATGCATACATTTATCTATGGAAGTGATGGATCCAATTTTGCTTGAAATTCATCCAGCTGTAAGAAGAATATTAAATTTTAAGGATGGATCTGAAAATTCGCTCTTTTGTGATCATTTTATGAAAAAAGTTAATTCTACTTTTCGATAACTTTTAATAGTTTACAAATTATACCATTTCACAGTGTTCCTTAATTGTTTACTTCATATTTTATTTTCATTTTGTTTTACATTGGATGATTACACAAATATTAATGTGTATTATATGTATATATCTTTTTTTTTAACCTAAAAAGAGGAAGTATACAAAAAAATATTTTAATTTCAATTTATTTTGAAATCTGAAATTTAAAAATGTGGAAGTGCATTTAAGTATATTTTACTTGTAGATCAGTTTCAGTAGTATTAAGCTTAATAAATGCTATGGTAAATCATGTGCAATTTTTAATTTTTTTTTTTTTTTTTTTTTTTTTTTTTTTTGTATATTTTACTTGGAGTAAATTATATTTCTGACTAAGCTTTTTACTCAAGATAATATATGTTAATTTTTGATTTTTTTTTTTTAAATATACAGTCGACACTGGTTATAAGTACTGTCAAGGGACCAGAAAATATGGTACGTTATAACCGAAGTACGTTATAAGCAATATTTCCAATATAATTTAGTGCCTAACGAAAGAAAAAGGGGCATAATAGCACTCGCAATAATACAGATTTTAAATAGAAAGTTTATGATTTTCTCAAAATAAAATAAGAAAAACGAAAAAAAAAAAACCATTTTACTACTTACATGTTTATTTGGAAAAATAGTCTGTTATTTTTCGTTGTTTTCTTTGATTAGATGACACAGTAAAAATTACATTTTCAATATTTATAATGGAACTTTGCAGAGTCTCTGAACAGTCAGTATGGAATTCAACGAACCGCGATAAAGTTTTAAATGTATAAAGGAGATATAAGGCGATAAAGGAGACATCGAAAGACAGTATCCAAGAAAATATACCGATTTCCAAACCAGAAATACAAGGTTAACATCGAATTTTGGCTTTTCGTTCCAGTCTAAAAAGTACGTTATAACCAGATTAAGGCTTTTGCATAGTCCGTTATAGCCGAAGATGTAAACCATTACATTATATAGGGTTTCATTCGGGACCAAGCATCTGAGTACGTTATAAGCGAAAGTATGCTATATCCCAGGTACGTTATAACCGGTGTCGACTGTATATCATTTTTTGCTATTGTGTAATTCATGTTTGTGTTAACTTAATTTGCTCATGCTTTTATTTATCATCATTATTATTTGGTAATAACTTTTTAACTATCACATACAAACTATTTTATTTATATGGATGAGATTCTCTCTCTCTCTTTTTTTTTTCACTTTTAAAAATTAATTTAGAAAAGAAAAAAATTCCTTTCCTATTTTCCCTCTTCTAAATGATGATCAGTGATCAAACGTTTCACCAAAGACCTGTAGTCTCTAGTCCTTTACCATTACCATGCACAACATAAAAGTCAATATTCAAGTTAAACTATTTTTACTAGGCCGTAGAACCCAGAAATTATAAAGAGATAAAAGTACTCAATATTTCTCATATGATATTAATTACTTTTCGAGTTAAGTTATGATCAGAGTTGGGGAATATTTAAAAAATCTTACGAGTCATTAATGTACGATGCATATTCCTGCATACTATGATAGACTTTGTTATAATGATGCATAGCATCTTTATAACAAAATTTATACAATTGTAATGAATTGAGAACTAGTAATTTTTTCAAGTTTCCATAGCATCATTTCCTAAAATACAATGTTCAGTATTAAAAAATAAAAGCTTAAAAAGTAATAAAATCTAAAGTAGGTTGTCTATTCAAATACTGTTCATGTTCTTGGAGGGATGACTAAAAATACTCACCAGTAGTGAGTAAATCAAGCATTTCCCCACAACTAGTTATGATAAATTTTATCACTACACTCATTTATTATGTTTATTTTTCCTCAATAAGTTTAAACTACTATAAAATCAAACAAAAATTATGCTACTATCAAGATTTTTATTTATTTTTAAATAAATATCATCATACAGTAGAAACATGTTTTTTCAGATTTAAGTTATCCAAAAGTGAGGTTAAATATTTTGACATATAATCTTAAACATACTAGAAAAATTGAAATATATATGTAAACAATAATACTAAAAAAAAAATGTACTAGAAAATAAATCTGTGTAAAAATGTATTTATAATGTAATAATTTTTTAAGTAAAAGCACTTTAAAATCATGTTAATTATATTCTATTTAAAAACATTTTTAAAAATGTGTACATTCTAAGCTTTTTGCTTTGATACATAAAGCATCTTCAGGAATTTAATCAGTATGTTTCCAATTAACAGTTTATATATCTATATTGATATACAGTCGAACCTTGTTAACAAGAATCTCAAAGGAGATAAAAAATTTGTTCATGTTATCAGTAGTTCATGCTATCAGTAATTAATCTTCATATAATTAAACTAATCTTCATTTTGACGGGGTTTGCAGAAACAGTTCATGTTAAAAGTAATTCACATTAACACTGTTCACGTTAACAAGGTTCGACTGTATTTAACAGTTGACAGTTAAAGAGTCTTTAGTTAATTGATGAGGCGTGAGCATACCGAATGGCAACTTGCAAAGTCTAGTGAAAGTTATTTCCTAATAATTAATTTACGTCAGAAAATCAGGGAGCAAACAAAGGAAGAAGTTAAATCATGAAAAGATCGACATGTTGAAAATAATTACTTAAGTCAATATACTAATTCTGTTACAGTCCAAGTTCATAGAAATAAAATTACATACTTTTAATTTTTAAAAATAGATTTAAAAAGTCAAATGACATGAACAAAAGTTATATCACCGAAACTGCATACTGTAGAAATCACCACCAGAACATTATCAATCTGAAGAAAATTACCATTCGTAAGAAAATACTGTAGTATATCGATTTTTTTCAAATTGATGATGTTCTGGTGATTATTTTTACAGTATGCAGTTTCTACATCAACTTAAGACTTTGGATTCCATGTGATGCTGTTTTGGTGATATAACTTTTGTTCATGTAATTTGACGTTTTAAATTTATTTAAAAAAAAAAAATAAGTATGTAATTTTATTCCTATGAACTTGGACTGTGATAGAATTAGTATTTTGACTTAAGTAGTTATTTTCAACTTGTCGATATATTCATGATTTAACTTCTTCCTTTGTTTGCTCCCTGATTTCCTGATGTAAAGTAATTATTAGGAAATAACCTTCAATTAACCTGCTTCGTTTTGGGGCTCTTCGATGATCTACAGAAGAGTCTCTCATTGGGAGGCAAGATCGCTCCTTAGGCAATGACTTCAGTCTTTTGTTTTATGTTACATTGTTTATAATTTGTTTTGTAACTTTATAGTCCTCCGTAACTTTTGCCTAGTCATTGGAAATAAAAAAAACTTTCAGTTGCCTTTCGTTATGCTCATGCCTCAGCCTCATCAATTAACTAAAGACTCTTTAACTGTCAACTGTTAAATATGCACAGTCGAACCTCATCAACATAAATCTCAAGGGGGATAAAAAAATTTGTTCATATAACTAAACTAATCTTCATTTTGACGGGGACTGTGGAAACAGTTCCTGTTAAAAGTAATTCATGTTAACAGTGTTCACATTAACGAGGTTTGCATGTATATATAAACTTCTAATTGGAACATATTGATTAAATTCTGAAGATGCTTTGTGTTTCAAAGCAAAAAGCTTAGAATGTATACGTTTTTAAAAATGTTTTCAAATAAAATATAATTTTATAATAAATAATAATAATATAATTTTATAATAAATAATAATTATAATAAATAATAATTTTATAAAATATAATTTTTATAATAAATAATAGTTTCTGTATTTGAATAGACCAGTATTAAAAAGGGATTCTTAAGTGAGTTATGATTTTTATTTTTTTAAGTTTTTATTATATATCATTATAATATCATTATATATATCATTATATATCATTATAATATTAAACAATCAGATAATGCCTTTCTTGGTTTTAGTAATTCCTATATGTGTTAAATGCATAATATTGTCAGTTGTGGATGTTTTTAAAGCAACTTTTAAAATACATGTTGTAACAAAAAATGCAACTTTTTTTCCCCTTTATTTTACAAAATTCTACTGATGATACTGCTTGATATGTTATAATCAATTTAATTCTATAAATTTTGAATTAAAACTTCTACAGAGTATTTTGAAAGTGTCAATTATGAAACTATATTATCAATTTTTTATGAGAGCAGTGTAATATCCAGGGCTGAGATTTTTCAGCTAAATATATTTTTAATGTTTATTTTCCTTTTTGTGATAATATATATATAACAAATTTTGTTCTTTTAAAATCAAAGTTCACATTTTTTTGTTACATCTAATTAAATAAAGTTTTACATGTTTGTGTTCACGAGTTCTTTTTTACAGGTTAAAGATAAAGTAATTCCATTTTTTCTGTAGTATGCATTTTTCATCTAGTTTCTGTTTTGTTTTAATGTTTGTTGTTTTACATAAGATCTCACTTTTTTTTTTTTAACCGTTTTGTCAATTTTATTCCTGAATATTTATTGGAAAGTGCAATATGCTGTTCAGTTGTTTGTCAATAAATGGAGAACAACCTAAAATTTCTATGCTTGTAAAAAGAAAAACAGTTTTTAAATTTTTTAGCATTGTTGAGCAGAGAAATTTAAAATTTTGAAAACATTTTAAAGGACATTTCCGCATATGATTATTTAGTTATATATGTAATACTGTGCTTTTATTATAAAACTATGTATATTTTTACATATAACTCTTTAATTATATATATGTAAGTTTGTGTTATTATAGCACAGATTTACATCTACTCAATCTATTTAAATTCCCAGGATTTTTACTACAAATGATAAAAAAGGGATTTATGTGATATAAATCTTAAGATGCAGGAGAGAAAAAAAAATCTCATTGTGTGTAAAGATAAGCTTAAAAGTAAAAAATAGCGTTTGAAAGGTTATAAAATATATATATATATAATTGTATTTTTAAATTTGATTTTTAAAAAAAATGTACTCTTGGATATACAGTTTAAAAATAATCTATTTTGGCAAAATGCTTGGCTTTGGGTTCATATTAAGATCTCTGGTTTAAGATTAGCAGTATAATATGTAGCTTTGGGAATTCGTTATTGAACTATGCAAATTTTTAATACAATTCAGCTTTGATTTAACTATTATTGTGTTATTGATAATGATCCCTTTTTTTTTTTTTAATTTATTTGGTCAGTTTAAAAATAGACTGTGTAATCTAAAATACTTAATTTCAGTATTGTACATTAAAAAGAAAAAGAAAAAAAAAAGATTTTTTTCCCCCTTATCCTAGAATTAGATATTTTAATAAGATAAATAAAAAATTGTAATTTGTGAACTAGAACAGGGGTAATCAACTTTTTATACCTACCATCCACTTTTTTATGTATTTAGTAAATTTTCTAACAGTCCACCATTTCCACAAAAATTTTAATTTATAAAGTAGGGAAGTAGCTTTATATAATTTGTATTTTTTATTTTTTTTAATGAAGTAAATTAAAGCATATAATAATAATCTGTTTTTGTCAATTAAATTTATAAAAAAGGAAAGTTCTTTATTATGGGACAAAATCCCCTACTACCCACCATAAAAGCTGGAATACCCACTAGTGGGCGATAAGGACCAAGTTGATTACCACTGAGTTAAAATATGCATTTGAACTCAAATTTTGGTTGGGTATGTCTTTGATTTCTTTGAAAATCATTTAATGAAATGTACATTTGGTTTTTCAATTGTGCCTTGTATAACAGAATCAAAATGCTAATTAACTGTGAAATTTAAGAATTTATTTTGTTTATATTTCCTTCCTATTCATTGTATTTTCTTCTAGAGAATGAATATATTTTTCCATAATTTATGTTACAATAATTGTAAACATTTTTATTATTATTATTTTAAACAGTTTACATAATGTACAAACTATACATAGTACATATGAGGGTCACTCTGAAATTTTTGAGTTATGGCTTAATACTACTTGTTAAAATTACCATATCTGAGAAATGGAATGAATCTCCAACATTAATGTGTTTTTATAGGTGAATTTTCCAATGATTAAAAATTTCAGGCCACCCATTTCTTGGAATCTATGAAAAATATGCCTGTATAGTCTCATCAATTACACCTTTGACTGAAAACAACAACCACATAAATTTTTCTTTAAAATATAGATAGAAGTCACACATAGCACGGTCAGGCGAATAGGGCAGATGTTCTGTCATTTTCATGTGTTTTTGTTCAAGAAATTTGACTGTCTGTATTGCTGTAAGAAAAGATATATCATCATGGTGAAACAGGAATTCTTTTACATTCACTTGTTGAAGGTTTCCTGGAAGGCACTGGTGTACCAGTTAGCTGTAATTGTCTTCTGTCCCTCTAGCTTGATGACTTTGATCATTCCTGTACTTCTGATGAAAAAGACATGCATAAATTTTTCATTTTTTGTTGTCTTTTTACTATTATTGGTTTGGGGGTCATATTCAAAGACCCATACTTTATTTTCTTGATCTGTTAGAACATTAAAAAACGATACATATGTTTCATCATCAGTTGTAAATTTAGAATAAAAATGGTGCTTATCATCATTAAATAGTTTTATGATTTCTTTACAGATTCTGACATGATTCGCTTTTTTGGTGTTCTGTTAAATTATGGAGGATCCAACAGCAAATTAATTATTTCATATGCAATTCTTTGTGAATAATTTTATGTATAGCTGCAGATCCAATGTTGATTTCCTTCTGTTTCATTTGGTACATTCAGTGATTACAATATATTAACATTTTTTGTATAGCGACACATTTTTTGGAACTAATGATGACAAAGATCTTCCTGTGCATTCTTCATCCAAAAGAAAACTTCGACTTCTGTGAAATTCTGTAAATCATCTGACTATAGTGATATGAGATGCAGTTTCATTTCCATATGCTAATTGTAGACGTTAAAGTTGTTCTTGATTTAACCCCATTTTAAAATCAAAGAAAATTGTAGTGCAATAATGCTCTCTCATCAACTTTATTTTCCTTTATTCAAAATTTATTATATGATTACTATATAGCAATTGTTGCACAAATTATGATCTACGACTATAAAATAGTTGAAATTTACATATTTAACTCTTTCATGACTAAGGGAGACTTTTTTCCCTATTTTAGAATTGGTGATTGTCATATTTAATTATAACCTTATCTGCATTTTTTTTTATACAGATTGTTAAAATAGAACATATTCTGAATGCAATAACTTAACTGGGAACATTTAGAAAAAAAAAAAAAAAAAAAAGAACTGTCAAATCAATTGGCACCAATGATAAAACATTCACAGGCTGTACTCTGTTATTATATCATTTTATTGTGTCGTGTAATATAATATATTACTGTGTTTTCTCACATGTTTTATATTATTCAATAAGTATAATTTTGTGCAATAATAAAATATATTTGAACAAATAGAAACAAATGACGGATAATGACGAATAATTCTATGGAAAAAATAATTCCCTGCAATCCATACATGAAATTTTTTAAACTATTTTGTTATGTATTTTTCTTGTGATTTTTATTTATCTCTAAACAAACTAAAATAAACAGTTACATACTAATATTTATTCTTAGCAACCACGGAGTAAAAAGACAGGAGAAGAAGGTAACGCTGAAATTTTGTGATGTTGTTTTCTAATGTTTACAGATGGCGCCAGCGTGCAATCCTTCCTTCTCTCCAGCTTCCGCAATGTTATTCAATGGGGAAATGTCTCGTTTTAATTATTTTTTTTTAAATAATATCAAGCTGAAAAATTTCGATTGAAAGCAAATTTCATTAAATAGAGTATTCTAATCGACGTGTTTTTTTTAAGAGCCATTTTATACTAATTTTACTTTGAAAGAAAGCTTTTAAAAAATGACGATTCTTATGAACCGAAGCTGGCTAAAACAGACAATTGGGAGGAAGGAGAATGGATGAAATTTTGTAAAGAAAAAAAATAAACTTACTTTAGGTGCAGAAAACACGAACTCGGACTTTATTTTTCTCCTAGGGCTTTTTTTTTGTTTTTCTTATCACTATCATAGCCTGTTTTACAACTAGGAACGAAGCATTTATTTGAAACATCTGAATTATGCAGTTTTAAGAACTTACAAACAAATTTAATTGCTTAAAATAAAAAAATTTAAATGTACTTCAGCAAAATTCTATTGAAAAAAATAGTATATCCGCACCGAAGTAGGGAGGAATGACAAGTGGCGCCCTCAATATTTACCAAAAATTTAGATCACAGTTTCGTAGCTTTCTCCCATTGGACCTTCAACTCCTATTAATATTACTCCGTGTTAGCAACCTTATGACCCTGTATGGGTCAACCAATAACTTTTTTTAACAACTGCCGTCTGCCATTGTCTCAAAAATTTCAGAGTAATTTTCAGAAATGCACGTAAAGTATACCTGTCAACTCCACTGGATTTATCAGTAGACTACTGGATTTCTCGCTATTTCTAATGTGTTTTGTTTAAAAACTCATGGTTTTAAGGAACTTTTTAAAAAATCCTAAAATTTAGAAGTTTTGCTATAAATATATAGAGTAAAATATCTAGAAGGAGATAATGTACAAAGGAAATAAAGCTTAATAAGCATATATGTGAAAAATTAATAAATCTTATTTGTCATAATGTTATCTCAATTTTGGTGAGGTTTGTGCATAATGCTTTTGTAGGCATGTATAATATATATTATATATATATATTTGTAAATCCGAATTATAAACTTATAGAAACAGTCCCTGTTTTCCCTTATTTGTGAATGTTATATAATACAAAAATCTGCTTACCTCTTTATTTTAAGTATCTGAGAAAGAACCTGCTGATTTTTTTTTTAATATAGATATATATAATTTTAGCAGGCATGGAATGCTTTTCACTTACCTTTCCATATTGTAATATATTTAGAACTATGGTAAACTGTACGTGCCTGATTTTCACAAAAAACTCTTTAGCAAAAATTTACTAAGACTTTTTTTTTCTTTTTTTTTTTTTAATCTAAGATGTTTTTTATTAGACAAAAATTTTTTGCAGATTGATGTTAACAGATTTAAATTTGCTGGATATTTGTTTGAGTATTATTATTGAATTATAGTATGAATTTTACTAAAAAATTGCAAACTTGTTTCAGTCGCATTAGGTTTACTATCACACTAATAGAGATGCTATAAGCAATGTTTAAAAACTGGTATGCAATTTTTTAATTAAAATTATTTCTACTTTTTAATATTGTTCCTAAGTGCATAGTTAATTCACTGCCTAGTGTATCATTTTAGTATGTTGACCCTTTGCACTATAATTGTTTTTTTACTTTTTTCTGTACCAACTCAAATTTACAGAGTTTAAACGTTTTTCTTTTTCTTTTTTTTAAATAAAACTGCTTCCCGCTAATTTGTTTTACTAACTGTATGAAAAGTCATGTTGGTGGAGACTTTAAGAGTTTTAAGGAAAAATAGTTTGGTTATGCAAGAAATGACTGAAAAGTTTTAGGGAGAAATAGTTTTGTCAGAGCTCATAGTGCAGAGGGTTAATATTGGGATTTTTCATCCTTTTGTAAATATTTATTAATTTGAACTTTTATCATGTTTTATGGTTTAAAAATATATTTTTTATTGTACAGGAATAAACTGTTTATTGGAATTATTCTTATTTTCTTATTTTTAATGTTATTAAACATGTTTTAGTTTATCAATGCCTATTGAAAATAGTCATATTTTTTAAACAGAGTATCATTACTTATTTTTTTAAAAAATTGAAATTGTCAATCTTGAAATGTGAATTAACAATTAATCTAATTTTAATCCAAAATCAAAAGTTTACTGTCAAAGTATTTCAGTGTTTGTTTTGTTTTCCATTTGTTTATCTTGTAAGGTTTTGAGTAAAAATGGACATTTTGTTTTATTTCTGTTTTTAGTTATTTACCATTATCTGCATTTTAAATTATATTATCATATTTCAATTTTGTTTTAATTATTGCTTGTATTTTTTTTAGCTGTTTTGTATTATTTTAATTATGTGTTAAATAAAACTTCATCTTTTTTTATAAGTTATATTGCATATATTAACAATTTATGAGTCTTACATATCTTTCAAGTGTTCACATATAAACGGGAAAGTACATAGTTTGAAATTAATATTTATGCTCTTTGGGTGCACTAATTTGTTCTTTAGGCTGCTAATAATAAATTAATTTCATGCATTTGTAGACTAGCATACACTCATGTTAAAAATTAAAGTCACAACTTGTTTTTCCATTTCCTTCTTTTGAGCATACTTTTTAAACAAATGAATGTGTGAACATAAAATTTGAACGGCATTTTTTTATTAAACAGTTTATCGAATTTTATACAATTTCAACACAAGCAATAATTTTTAAACTAACAATATTTATTTATTTATTTATTTATTTTTTGAAAGTCTTTATTCATCAACCTTAATTTTAGAAAATTTGGAGTGGAAGGATGATTTTTATACCAACTATGTGAAAAATACCAGAGCCGGAAATCGAACCCGGGCCTTCCGCTTAACGCGCGGATGCTCTACCTTTCGAGGTCTATTGGAGTTGTTCCTCGATTAATTATGTCACTTGATATAGCTGCGTTTGCAGACTCGGTGACCTTGCCAATGAATATTATGTGAGAAATGCCTGGCTGGTTATCACCCAGGGTAGCTCAGTGGTAGAGCATCCGCACGTTAAGTGGAAGGCCCGGGTTCGATTTCCGGCTCTGGTATTTTTCACATAGTTGGTATAAAAACATCCTTCCACTCCAAATTTTCTATAAAAAAAAAAAATAATAATAACAATATTTCATTTTTTCTCGAAAGTAAGCTTTTGAAGAAATGAAAAAAATTAAACAGTTTTAGAAAAGAAAAATATTTTAGAAATGGTGTTAAAAGACACATGGCAGATAGGTGACAGGCATACAGGTAAACTATGTTTTCCTTTCTCTATTCATTTTCCTGTTTCCTTCTTCTTCTTTTGCAAAAACGTTTTTTAAAAATCTACAAACAAACATAAAAATTGGATGAGATATTTTTTCTAAAGTTATTTACTGACATTTTCAATATTCTGGTGACGTTCATATTTCACAAGTTAATAATTATAATTTTTGCAAAAGTCTGTTATGAAAGAAAAAGAAAAGTGATTAAGAAGAAAAAATCCAATTTTAATTTAACATTGGGAGACATGTGTGTCCTCACCTATTTGTAAGGAATTCTCAACACCATTTCTCATTTGGTTTTCTTTTCTTAAACTGTTTATTTATTTATTTTCATTTCTTCCAAAGCTTACTTTTGAGAAAATTTGCATTAATGTCAGTTTAAAAGTTATTGCTTATGTTAAACTTGTATAAAATTTGTTAATGGTTTAATAAAGAACACACCATCCAAATTTTATGTTCATATATTCATTTGTTTAAAAAATATGCACAAAAGAAGGAAATGGGGTAACAGGTTGTGTCTTTAAATTTGGACATGAGTGTAGTTCCAGTAGTGGTACAATTATACAGAACTGGTATTGTTATTAAAATGAACAAATATTAATATTAAAATAATATCTGTCATTAAAAATAAATAGAAATGACTTTGTGCATGTAATATTAAATTGCATGTTAATAGCATTAAAAAAGCACAAGATTCTAAATAAAAACTAGCTTATGGACATTTCAGAACTTCTAACTTCCATTTTACGAACACTTATGAAAGAACTTGAAATATTCTGAAACTGTCCCATGCTAATTTTTATTTAGAATACAGTTCAAAGCCGAAAATCCGGAATCGTTGGGACCGCGGCGATTCTGGATTTTCCGGATTTTTGGTCATGTCTAAGAAATATAATGTTTTGGGTTAAGTACTTGGATAATATGCAAATTCAAGTAAAAAATAATATATTACGATTTAAACATATTCTGTAATATTCTTTTTATCAACTATAACAATAAATAAATAAAAATAAATAAGATTATAAATTACATTTGAAAAACAAAAGATTTAATGAAATATTTGCACACAGAAATTAGTACAAGTTACAATAAAAGAAGATAAATAAGAAAAACATTTGTGATTTTTTTTTTTTTTTTTTAGCATTATTTTAGATTTTTTCAATTAAAAGTTTGGGCATAATTGAAATAAAATATAGAATTTAGCTCTTAATTAGATAAATGTTTAAGAATTGTTACTATTATTATAACTTCCTTTCCCCTCCTCTTCCAGACTTTGCAAATGCCGGTTTTTGAAGATTAATAAGAAATAAAATACATTCCCATTTTTTTTTTTTTTTTTTTTTTTTTTTTTTTTGATATATTAATACATTTAAAAAAAAAAAAGCTGTTGATGATAATGATTACTGTGGCCGAAATTGTCTGGATTTTCGGCTCCGTACTGTATATTGTATCTTTTAAAGATGTTTACAATATTGCCAAACAGAATAAATAATGTTTTTTTTTTTTTTTTTTTTTTTTTTTAAGTGGACTCGTCATCAATCTTTATTATATTCAATCTATTTTATTATGCACATTTGACCAAAAATGAGTATAATACATCATCATATTATCTGCCGAACAAAATGTCACAAAGAAATTTTTATTTTTAAAAAATGAAATTTTAATCTATATAAATTAAATAAGCTTAAATATCTGTATATTTTAATAGAATTTTCTAAATTTCAATTTTGGCATCCAATTTTTAGAGCAGATAAAAAATTTTTATTATTGAATAAGCCTAAAGAATTTTTTATAAAACAACTTTGAATGGTTAAAGAAAAATATAGGTTTAAAATGGGGGCTAATTAACAAAGTGGAGACTGCATTTAGTCAAATCTGTTACTGCAAGATTAAAATTTAGTACAAGTTTTATGTATACTGCCCAGTTAAAAATATCTTTAATATTAGGGGGGGGGGGTGCATAATAAATAGTATAAATATTACAGATATGAAAAAATACAAAAGAAAGCATTATTTAAACTTAAAAAGTATTGCTGCTAAAAATAATATTTATTTAATGAAAATCTTCATAATTCTACTTAGATGAAGGATCTTTATATAGAAAGATTAAAATAAATAAATGATTAACAATCTCAGAATAAAAAATAACTCATGAAATCACTTACAAATCAGTTCTAAATTAATTGTGGCAGAACTCGAATCTTGTAAATATCATGGTCACAGCTTTCGGACACTAGCGACTTATCCAATTAGACAAAAGGATTATATTAAATTATACAAAACTAGCAGGCATTGCCTGCTTTGCTGGTTACTATATTTAAATTAATTCTCAAAATTACATATAACTTATTATTATAAAAAGCTCATAAGATTAAATGAAATAGGTAAAAAATTCCAGGCTTTGTGCCTTTCCCTTACTGCCAAAGGTGGGGGGATTCACAAAATTCCTTTATAGTGCGTGTTGGGTACATATATCTGACCTACACATAGTGATGTGGGGTGGAAATTTTTCTTTTTTGGAAAATTTTCTACTATTTTTTTCCGAAAAATTTTTCAACCAAAAAAACAATTTTTTTGTTTATCTTTTGCATGATATATTTAAATTTTCTTTTATTAGTCATAGTAATACTATATACAGTGTGAAAAACAAAAGTTTCTGATTAAATTCATCATTTAGAAAGTTACCAGATATATGTTTTGAGCAACTTGCTCAAGAAAAAGGTTATTTATAATAATTCAAGAAATCTATGGTTGCTAATCGTAATTTTAAATGTCCATTCAATAAGTTTGTAAGAACATAATTATAAATCATTTGGAAACATAAAAAAAAAAGAATATATTGATAAATTAAAACTTTGCTATACTGCTGAGCATGTGTATCTATTTTTCAAAACATTCATTTGATGAATGATGATACGCCGATATTTTTCGAACTCACGCAGCAATTCTGACTTAGGTAGGTCACCTTATGGTTTCTGGTTCTGAGAGTGACTCAGAAAGTTAGGACATTGTCATAACCTTCGTTAAATATTCAATAAAATAAAAAAAAGAGCAAAACTTAAAAAAAAAAAAAAATTATTTAATTACAAAATTGGCATTGTTGAAAATTTTAGAGAAAAATCTTATATAAAAACGTAATTATATTTTTTTAAATCACTTTTTAAAACTAATTTCTAATGTGGAATAAAAAAAATGTTTTTTGTATGCAAGCAACAGGAAATACAATTACTTGCCTAAATAAATAAACAGCAAGATTTTGATTAAAATTTAAGGAAATCAAATTGATAAAATCAATCACATCATATCTTGTAACTGGAGGTTTAGTTGTAAGAACTCAATATTTCTTTATTTGCTTAAAATATCCGAAATTGAATTGTACTTGAAAAATCTCATAAAGGTGTCACATTCAAAGTTAAATAATAATAATAATAATGAAATCTCAAACTTCCAAATTATTATTATTAGTTTTAAATAGAGAATTACACCCATTATCCAGTACCACCAACTATTAAAAAATATGATTTTGTGTTCGCAAACTATGCTTAAAAATAGAAGAAATCGAAAAAAGTAAAAATCAAAAGAATTTTGATGAAATGAACTCTTGCATGGTCTGAGCTGAGCCATACCTTACTAATTACTTTGTACAGTCGGCAGCAAAAAGATGTGCACCTAATACTATTTTGTTAAATAAATATTTATCGAGTCATGATCTTAGTCTTATACTGTTTATAAAAAAGTAAGGTCATGATAAAAATTAGTGATCAAGCTAAAGAAAAATACGAATGTATGTTTCAATGATTTTGCTGCCACTAGCAGCCAAACCCCATATTATTCTAAACAGAAATTCGTTATGATAATTACCTCTGTTTTTTTTTTTGTTTTTTTTTATTTTGTTTAGTTTTAGAACATTCATAATTTTTTAATTTGTTCTGGTTTTTCAAAAACAGGTTTTTTTTTATGTTTTATTTTGAAATCATAAAGTGCAAAAAAGAACTTTGATAATTTTTACTTTCCGAACATTATAGTGAGGAAAGTCAAAATCATGTCAAAAATCCGAATTGGAGTTTTTGATGTTTCTATACGTTTCGAGGTCCCCTGAGTCCGTTTCCACTATTTTTACGATGATGTATGTATGTGTATGTATGTATGTGTGTATGTCTGTGAGTGAACACGCTAGCGTCTAAACGCTTTGTTCGAATAAGCTGAAAGTTGGTACGTATATTTTAAGTCACCATAGTATGAACCCTATTGATTTTGGTGAATCTAGCACTTATAGTTTTATTTTACAGGGACACCAGGAAAAATTCTTTATCATTATGGTCTATGGGGCCAAATTTTTAAAAATGTGATAGCGTCTAAACGCTTTATTAATCTGAGCAAAAAAATTGTACACATGTTATAGGTCACAGTTGCACGAACTGTATAGATTTTGGTGAATTCAGCACTTACAGTTTTTTTACAGGGGCGCTAAGAAAAATTCTTTATCATTATGGCCTATGGGGCCAAATTTTTAAAAGTGTGATAGTGTTTATTAATCTGAGCAAAATATTTGTGCACATGTTATAGGTCACAGTTGCACCAACTGTATAGATTTTGGTGAATTTAGCACTTAAGAGTTTTTTTACAGGGACACAAAGAAAAATTCTTTATCATTATGGCCTATGGGACCAAATTTTTAAAAGTGCGATAGTATCTAAACGCCTTATTCAATTGAGCTGAAAATTTTTATGAATATTATAAATCACTGTTGCACTAAATATAAACATTTTGGTGAATCTAGCATTTATAGGTTTTTATAGGGACACAACGAAAAATTCTTTATCATTATGATCTATGGGCTCAAAGTTCAGTAGCGTTAAATAAAACATAGTGTAATATATGGAGAAAAATACTCAAACACTCTATTATGTTTTTCTCTCTTTTGTTTGTTTAACAACTCCTCTTTCTTTACTTTATCTAGAAAACTGTTAATTATTCAATGTTCGGAAAGTCGAGAGGAGTCACTCCAGATTTTTTTTCTACTTTGTAACTTTAGTATGAAGTATTAAAAATTAAATAAATAAATTTTGGGGAAAACAAAAGCAAATTTAATTTTTTTTAGATTTTTTTTTTTTTTATATAATGGAAACAGAATTAAAAAAAAAAAAAAAAATCATTAATTCTCATAAAAATTTTCCCTATAATAAAATGTGAGTTCAGCTTTTGGCAACAATACGTGAGAGTCTCTGACAGCTACAGAACGTTCACAGACACCTTTTTTATATAGATTATTCAACCATTATACATGCAAAACAGTCATTAAAAATTATAACTTTCTAGCTTTATACATGTTTAATAAACCATTAAATCTTAATTTCTGTGTTTTGTTTATTATTATTTTTTTTTTAAATTGAATAATTATTCATACTTTTCTTTGAATAGTTTTGTTTACTTGTAGCTTTTAATGTATTTAGTTTTATTTTAGAAAATCTTCTTAATTTAGAGATTGAAAATTTTCGGTAAATTTTCCGGAAAATTCACATCCCTACCTACTCATCAAAAACTCACATTCTTGAGATAATTTAGAGAACAGTTACTGTAGGAAACATTCCCTCCCCCCCCCCCCACACACACAAACACACACATTTCACAAAATCCCTATATAATGCGTGTTCGGTGTACATAGCACATGCAGATACCAAAAAATTGTCATCTTGCGATAATTTGGGACTGTTAACCTGGAAAACTGTTCTTTCTACCCCCATAGGGGAAAAGAAGGAGAATTATGCAAAATACCATTTCAGTTGCTGTTTTATGCAAATAACAAACTCATACACCAGCCCTCACAGATTATCAAAATATTGCAAAAAAAAAAAAAAATGTTGCAAAATACTGAAATTAGTTTTTAGGAATGTACTTCAAAAGACAGACAGCTAATTTTGATTTCTATGTGCCATTTTTAGGAGAATTCTCCTGTACAGAGTCAGGATTTGCAAGTTCTCCCCTCCCCCCCCCTAAAAAAAAAAGAAAAAGATTTTCCCCCCTTTCCTCCCTTAAAATCTAAATTATTACTTTTTTTTTTTCGTATTGGAGTCTAGTCTCCCCATGTACAATTTTTTATCACTGTAGAGTACTTCTTGGTACTAAATAGGCTACTTTAAAAAATCTGTAGTGTATTTCACACAAAATAATCCAACTTTTTACAAAAATAAATATGCAGTTTAATTTCACTCGTATTTACAGTATTTGTATTTCAAGCATTCAATTTGAGTGTTATATCTTACATATATTTAGTTTACTATTCACCAAAAGTTGGAGAGCAATTCTCCCAACTAACACACAAGAAAGAAAATATTCAACTCCAAAATTCATAGAACAACTGAGATTTTATTTCTTCTCGAGCTTCTCACAAAAAATTCACATTCTCTTTCATTTTCATTATTTTTTCCTTTCCTTAATAACTAATTGTTGAACAGAACCATGGATGAATTTTGCATGTTTCTTGGAATAAATTTAGCTCGCTGTGACATTTTACCATGAAGCAATTTTGAGCTAAGTTATGCTCTCAAAAAAGTTTTTATCATCTGCCCCTCCCCAGAGGAAACGGAGAAATTTTGCAAAATACCATCTTAGGGTGTGTCAGGGTTCTAGAACACACTTCACACCAAAATTCATTACCAGTTCTGCACGGAATCACCACAGCAGTGTTGACTCAGTGGAAGATGTACTCTTTTATATGTATAGATGAAGGGCTATGTCTAATCACGTTTTGCCCCCTCCCTCTTGGGGTCAAATTTCTAAAATTCATGAAATTGGTTTTTAGGCGTTTGTGTTTGCTATATTTAAAAGCAAAACATCATAAGGATATATATCTTTCTTTCTTTCGGATATGAAGGATTATGTGAAATTACATTTTGGCCCAAGTGAAAATACGTTTTGCCCCCTCCCCCTCCTTGGAGGCTGAATACCTAAAATTCAAAATATTGTTTTTTAGATTTTTATATTTCTTATATTTTAAAGTAAAAATCATACAGATATCTTTTTTTTTTTTTTTTAATTGAGATATAAAAAGTTGTGTGAAATCACATGTTGTGCATGTGAAATTAATTTTCTTCCCTCCCCCCTCGGGAACCAAATTTCTAAAATTCCAGAAATTGGCTTATACATGTTTATGTTAGCTATATTTTAAAGCAAAAATCTCACTTATATCTGTTTTTTTTTTTATTTTCCCCGAAATATAAAGAATTAGGAGAAATCCCATTTTTCGCATATGAAATCACATTTTGTCCCCTCCTTCCTCTTGGGGACAAAATTTCTTGAATTCCAGAAATTTTGTTTAGGTATTTGTGTTAGCAATATTCAAAAAAAAAAAAAAAAGTATGAATATGTCTGTTTTTTTTTTTTTTTTTTTTTGTTTTTTTTTTTTGGGGCTTGAAATATAAAGGTTTTGGAAAAATTACACTTTGCCTGCCCCTCCCCCTTGGGGGTCAAATTTTGCAAAGTCGCTTAATAGTGGATATCTACGTCACAGAAGGAATGTTTTCTCTGAGTTTCATGCTTCTAAGTGCAAGGATTTGGGCTGGGCGATGATGAATCACTCACTCAGGACAAACAATTTTACATATTTATATAGATAACCAATAAAAAATCATCGACAGAGTTTAGCTCTCCAGTGGTGAATATGAGAACAACGTTATTAAAACTTGGATTCACAGCATGAAAGAAGAGATTTTGAGATTTTTAGACTTGTAAGAATTAACTTTTCAAGATGTTTTAAAAACAGGCTTCTCTCTCAGAAAGTGTGGTAACTGAAAGGTCAGTGAAATTGGTATGATTTGGATACTCAGACCTTAACTCATATTTGTTAATAAAGATGATTAATATTTTTAAAGCCTTTTTATTTAAAATTATATTACTCCAAACTACTATTATTACTCCAAATTATATATATATATATATAAGTGTATGTGTGTGTATTGTAGCATAACTTTTTATTTACGATATTATGAAACAAACAAAAATTGTATTTGAAACATATTTTTTAATTACTACTGATATTTTTTAATGACACTTGAAATAAAAATTATGCATATCATCTCATCATTGTAATTAATGAAGATTTAGTAAAATGGTACTTTAGCATACCATTGATTAGTGCATAGAGATGAAGAAAAAATATTTGGACCTTAAAAATTCTAAAAAAGTACTTACATTTTATATTCTTTAAATCTTTTTCTAAGATTGATGGTATTTTCTAGAGTAATATAGAAATTAATTATAGCACACTTCAAGATCTTGAAAAATGCCAAGCAATATGAAATCAATTCAGGAACAAAAACAGGTTCGTGTAGCATCTAATGCCATGTAGTGAGATTAAAATGACATACGTACATCATATATTTGATTTTATACACAATAGTTTTATTTGACAAATCATTCTTTGTGAGCTCCGCCCATTCCCTGAACCCCAGATTTGAATATTGTACCTACATTTATATAAAATTCAAAAGCTGTTAAAGGTACTCTGATAGGAGACAAATAGATTAAACATTAAAAACTTGACTTCAGTATTCATGGAACCTCAAAATACATAAATATACAAACAACAAGCCCTGAATATTTAGTTTGAAAAAGACTTTATTTACTATATGAAAAGGAGGAGTTAATTTTAATTCCTGAGCAGTTTTCCTGGACGTGGAAGTATATAAATAACTTCCACTAATTATATTCAATAAAAAGAATGTTTTTGCTTAATTATTGGCAGCCCTGTATATCTTCTAAAAATTATGTATGAGCGTACACCATTGTGCATTTAAATATAATCCTATATTAATAATATAATTCACAACCTGAAATGTGCTTCTATATATTTTTAAGTATTGTCTTATTGTAATCTAGTTATTTTGTGTAGCCTTGTAAATGAACAATGAATGATATTCATATTCTACATGAAACATGCGTTTTATGCATATAAAAAATATCTATTCATTTCATTTAGTTTAGTGCAGCCTATAGAGGTTAAATTACTTTCCGGCAATTTTGCCCATAGATGTTATGTGTTTGAATTCTCTTGGATGTCCCTGTACATAAACCACTTGCTTGATCTCAACAAAAGGTTCAGTGTAGTCTGTTTATACCATAGAGATTTAGAATACAGAGTTTGAACATCCTACTGCTATTTGTTCTTGAGTTATGCTTATAAGAGATACACACATGCAGACCAACTGCTAAAAACATGTTTTTCAGATTCAGGGGACTCTAAAATATGTAAGTATAACAAAAACTCAGTTTTAAAAATTTGGCTCCAAAGCAATACTTTCTCTATCATATATATGGGTAAGACTAAGTTAAAAAAAAAAAAAATCAGAAGGATATACAGTGTGTCCAAAATTAAACGACCCTATTTTAAAATTACCTACAGACAAAGCAGTGGTGGTGGTGGATCCAGAACTTAAATTTTAGGAGGAGGGGGGGGGGGCTAAGTTTTTTCAAGATGTTATTCCTGATCAATAAAAAATTTACAATTGCAATATTCAATTGTGAATGTCAGTACTTTTGGAGGGAGGCTTCAGCCCCCTAGCCTCCCCCTCCCCTTAGATCTGCCACTGAGACAAAGCTATTATTGAGAAACTTATAAAATTTTGTGTAGGATATAATAAAGATCTGGGAATGTGTTTAAATGAATAATAATGCTAATAATAATAAATTCAAATTTTTGTCACCAGGAGAATTTTTTAATGAATTACATTTGCCTGCATTTATGATAGGGCACAAATTTTATTACAACAAGACATGTTTAATGTGATAGCTATCATTTTCAGCTACCATCTGGAATCCTAAGATAGCATGTTTCACAAAAGACGTTGGTGTGTTCGGGGAAATGTTACAAACATGTTGCGAAATGACAAGAACTTTTCCTGATCTTTAAGATCGGGGTAAAGTTCTTGAAGTACGCACTGCTTATCAGTTGCTTTCTTTTACTTCGCATTCACAGCGTAAACAAAGCATAGAATACCACCATCACGTGACTTCCACACAAATGTTGCCTACGGTGAATAACCCTCATTCCCCAAAGTCAAAAATTGCATGGATTGAGGATATCCAAAAAGGATAGGTCAAAATTGTGTAGGTATGGGTTAATGTATAGAGGGACCCATGGATAAAAAGGTAATAAAATCTAAATGAAACACCAGTTGTAATTGTGTAATTCATTAAAAAATGCCCCTGAAATTTTGAACTATTGTTTTCATTATTATTCGCTCAAATTAATTTCCATACCTTCATTATGTCCTACATAAAATTTTCTAACTTTCTCAAAAATAGTTTTGTCTGTAGACAAGTTTAAAATAGGGCGTGTTTAATTTCATACACCCTGTACATATATATCTATAGCAGTAGTGCCAAAACACAGAATATCGCAAAACCCTTTCATAAAATGGACAAAAACAGTTATGTTTTAACAAGTTAAGAAGAAACTAAAAAAAATAATAATCTGTTAAAAAAAGCAATAATCACATAGCCTAAATATTATTATCTATTATACACTAAGCGACAAAAAAAAAAAAAAAAAAAAAAAAAAAGCTGCACTGCAGAAAAAATGACATACCTTTTTTATTTGTAATAACTTTAAAATTAATATTTGAAACAAATAAAACTGTCTTGTTTGCAAAATAACAAAGAGGTGAAATGATACCTATGTACATTTTCTATTTAATAATTCGCTTTATTGCACTCTGTGAAGTAGTTTTTAAAAATCTGCATAAAACTTTCCTTTTGAACATAATGCAATAACCATACACTTTATTCTATTATGATTTATTACAGGAAATAAACAAGTTATATTTTAATATATGAAATAAAACTATTTATTTGTTAGATCTAAGCAATTTTTTATTAAAAATATGTATTCTGCATTGGATTAATTCCGGTTTTATATGGAATTAGTGCTTTAATGTGCAATGCCATAGTTTTATACAGTGTTTTAATATAAATCTCAGAAATTTCAATGTGCCAAATATCACAAATAATTTTTTCTAGTTCTGGCAGAGTTATAGGCTACAAATTTCAAATCCTCTCTCCCGCCTTTTTATAGACAAAACATTTTCGAGCGGATCGTGTTTAGGACTGTTTCCATATCTGGTAAAGAAGAAATTCTACTATATCCTTTGTGGGATTTAACTTAAAGTGAAAAAAAGGTATGATTACTTACAGAAATATAGGCTCTCATGGTAATGGATATGAAATTTTGACAATTTGAAGTGAATAAACTTACCACAGACGCCGTGTAGTAAAGGTACATTATCATCTTGAAATGCTGTTTGCGAAAATGTCCAAGATACCTCCAAAATAGTCGGTCAGACACCACTTTTATGAAGATTGCGTTTTATTTCGAGTTAATTGATCCTTTGAGCATAAAAATTTGCCCGACTGTTTGAAAAGTTATGCACCTCCGTACCATAATGTACGTAGAATGTGCTACTGTTTTAAAAGTGGGATTTTCATTAATTCGGTCATATTTTCGTTGTCAGATCTGCTTGTTTTCTTTTGCTCGAAATAAGTTAAACTCGACTCATCAGAGAGAAACAGTTCAGTCCAATAATTAACTGACTATTTTTTTAGCCATCTGAGGTCTTGCTTTTCTAATTCTCTTCACTAAGAATGGAATTTTTTTTTCAAATTTTCTGCCATTTAAACGTGCTTTGTTTAATAGTTGCTGAACTGTAGTTAAAGAAATTATGCTGCTAAACACTTTTTCTGAATCTCTTTAACGTTCTAAATGTAATACAAACCGATTTTATAAGCAATGGCTTTTTAACTGAGGTCATCTCGCTTGGAGGAGCAAAATGGCCGCCTAAAGCAAAATTTCCAGTTTAAATTGCCAAAAATTTTTATATCTTGCTAAAAACCATTTTACCAATATTTAGTTAACATTTAATTATTTTGCCATCTCACGTATGAAAATATTTTTTTTATTTTCATTCAAAAATTAATACTTTTTGTGGCATCGTTAACTGCCTTATTCTTACCATTTTTGAAATAATTTCTAAAATTACAATTTTCCTGACAATTGCATTTTATTTTTAACACTGGACTCATTGCTAAAGTATATGTGGAGGACTAGGACAACATAATAAAATCTGTTCGAAAATTTGCTTTTTAAATGATAAAATTGGCGGTTGTAGAAGGTAAAAAGAAAAATAACCAAATACGGCCCTTTTTTTTTTTTTTTTTTTTTGTCGCTTAGTGTATTATAAGTAATTTAATGATGATTAGAGTTCTATATATTGTTAAAATATTAAAGCGCCCTCTGGCAACAGAGATTTGCAACATATACTCTTTAATTCCAATTCAAATAACTTTTGAAATGATATATTACTTATGAAATTATGTTTATTAGAAGCTGAGATACAAAGCTAATATAAACATTTTTATAAAAAGATCTGTGTCTGACTTATCCGTGATTTTCTCCGAAACTTGCATAATTCCGGGGTATGTAACGTTAAAAATCCTTAGTACGGAATGCGAGCAGAAAATGGAATTCAAAATTCTGTAAAATATAAAAGAATAAAAAAGTTCTGGATTTTCCGTAACTTTCTCCGAAAGTTTCCTGCGGAATTTGAAAGGCTTATACCACTTTTTAGCACTCTGCAGTAAAAATACTACTTTAAAATATCTTTCGAATGATGTATTACGTATAATATTAATGAATATCTTTGCTATATTTTACACTCAAAATGGCTAATCTATCAAGGGCGATTAGTGATTTCTGTTAAAATCCATGTAAAATTTAAAAAATTCAAAAACTACTTTTTTACAGCTTAGTTCAGAAAAGAAAAAAAATTCTGTTAAAAATAACTTTCGTCTCTTTACATAAACAGATGAAAGGAAAAAAAAAAAAGGGGGGGGGGGAGCTTAAATCATTATAAATCTATGTTTTTTATCTTTAAAGCTTTTTTTTTATTTTTAGAATGGAGACAGGTGAACAATAAAGACACGCGATTATCAATTTCTACTTAAATCAATTTAAAATTGAAAACATTCAAAAAGTGCTTTTATTATTTCCAAGTACCTTGCCACGTGATCGAAGAGCAATTATTTCGGACCGGAAGAGTAGTCCACTGAGCTGAAGAACAACTGGAGGAAATGCTAGACCGGTTTTGCGTGCCGTTTGTGGAAGGTTTGTGTTCCGAGCGTTGCATGGCAAAAAGCATTTGATATCTTTATATTTCAAAGTAAAATTGTGTAAAGGTTGTCTGTTGGAACAAAAATATGCTAAACATGATATTACAATTTTAAATTTTAATTCTTTAAAGAGTATAATAGTAAAAGACGATCCGACAAATGTTGCCTGCCGTGTAAGGTTTGACTCTATACGGCACATGATTAATGATTGCAGATAAACTATCACGCACCACGAACACTGTGTAAAGGTACTGGAAGCATTTGCTCCGGTTGTTCTTCAGCTCAGTGGAGTAGTCAGCCAATAAGTCTGGCAGCATAGACTAGAGTGACCATATTTTTTTCATTGAATTTGGGGACAAAGGTGGTGGCGTTCTCGAATTTCGAGGACAAAAAAATAATTAAATCATCTTAAATTGTAAAATTTTAGTAATTTTTATGTATAAAGCACCTCAAAGAACTTATTTCAGCTTATTTATTATACATATAATAAATTACTATAATAAAATATTAATAACTTTATAACCGACGTCCCCAAATGTGTTTTAATTTTTTGGAGACGAAGGTTGTTTTGTCCTCGAGATTCGAGGACATATGATCAGCCTACCATATACCTCAATTATAAGAGTGAACGGAGCATTCCATTATCAAGGGAATATAAGAAAAGGTGCAAAGATGAAACCATGTGAATGTTGAAAAGATTACCTTTTTTGGCATTTATCGCGTTATTGGCAATTTTTTGTTTTGAATATAAATATATATTACATTATTATTATTATTATTAAAAGATACAACAAGCAAAACTAGTGTAAAATATTACAGCTGCTAAAATTTATTTGCTACCACTATTTTTATACAATATTTTCTGTCCTATTTAATCACAACACATTACCGTAAAAGTACAAAATTATTTCTACATGAAAATAGTGGTAGAAATAAAGACTGAATTTTCTCATATCTTAATAAAAGTCTCCTGAAAAAAGGTGGATACTTTAATCTCAGGCTCAATATTAGTTTTGTATGCTCATCTGTCTGTTTCTGATGGAGTTGCTATTCAAGTAAAAATAAGTTTATTATCAATCAGCACCTCTCGATGATCCACACTACTCTTTTCGACAAGCGTCTAAGGAGAGAGTGCAACAATCCAGCAGACCGGAAATGAGGTTTCGGCCGATGATAGATCTAAGGTTTCTGCTCAGCTGGTGTCGCCATCTTTTGATTAGATAATAAAACATGAAAAGATTGAAAATTTATATTTCCTGTTAAAATAACTTAAAAACTAACTAAAATTTAAAAAAAAAAAAAAAAAACTAGTTGGCATAGGTGGACTCTGCTCAGTTCCCCATCATATGTATGTTGTCATAAATTTCTTGTACAGGACTTATTATATACATGTTAAGAGAAATGAATTTGACCAAACGCTTGACGCAGTGACAGAACGAAATCCTCGCCTAATAGGCTACCCACCATTCAGTTCGATATCTTATTTTAATCTATTCATTCATTTTATTGGGATCAATATCGTAGTTTATTTTCATGCTACTATTTCCAATGCAACTTTCCTAAAAATGCGTATTTTTATGAAATATCTCCCCATTTTGCTATGTTGATAAAATCTTAAATTTCGAATAACTTACGAAATTTTCCTATTAGAATATTTGTAGTCAATCATGTTCATACAAGTATCATAAATGTTATTTTGAAATCGTCTGATATATTTATGATCCTTAAAATGGACGTTTATGCTCGATTTTGCCTTATTCTGCCATTTTAAGTAAATCGTAAATTCCAAATAACTTACGAATTTTTTAAATTGGAAAAATCATACTCTATGGTATTCATGCCAGTACCCTAAATAATATTTCGAAAGGGGTTTGACATCTTTACGAGGAAAATATCCCTCAAGATTGACGTTTATGTGAAATTTTGCTCTATTCTGCCATGTTAAGAAATTCGTAAATTTCCAATAACTTACGAAATTTTTATATTGGAAAATTCATAGCCATTAATATTCATGCCAGTGTCCTAAATAATATTTCAAAAGGAGTCTGACATCTTTACGATGAAAATATCTCTCAAAATTGACGTTTATGTGAAATTTTGCCCCATACTGCCATGTTAAGAAATTCGTAAATTTCCAATAACTTGCGAAATTTTCAAAGTAGCATATTTATAGTACCTGATGTTCATTCCGGCATCAAAACTGATATTTAAAACTGGTCTGACATTTTTACATTAAAAAGTTTCCATTTAATGCACGTTTAAGTGAATTTTTGTCCTATTCTCCCATGTTAAGAAAATCGTAAATTTCAAATAACTGCTGAAGTTTTTAAATTCGAATGTTGCAAATGAATAGGGTTCTTGCCAGTGTAGAAAGTAATATTTTAAAACTGATCTGACCTCTCTGCGACAATTTGTTCTTGAGATATCGTGTACACAGACTAACAAACTAACGGACTAACCCACTAACAGACTAACAGACAGACACCATACAAATTTTGTCATTTTCGGATTCTTCACACCTGAAAACGTGTAAAAAAGTAAAAAAAACCGAGGTCGAAAATTTTCACGATTACCTAAGTTCCCCATTAGTGCTGGGCGATGTTGACATTTCTTAAATCGATATATCGTTCATTTTAAATACCGATATAAGGATATATCGATTTAATGTAGCGTTACCAACAGTAGGAATTTGTCCCTACACGTACGGACTAAAAAAAATCGACCGAGACAGGGATTGAAGTGAAAGCCTTCTTGTCTCACACCAAGCAATCTGGCACTGTACCACACTTTTTTGCTCACTAATTAAGCTTCGATCATTTTGATAAAAGGGATTAAATTTTCTAAGGTTTAATCTTGGCCAATGGGTGAGTTGTTGCACAAAATTTGCCCTTTGTCCTATGTTTTCGACCACACTCTTTAATTTAATCTTAGTTTAATTTCAATAGGAATTTTACTGATTCATATTTCCCTTGTATGTAAGTGGATGTATGGTAGATCCAAGTTTTGGCGTAACTTAAATTCAATTGCAAGAAGTAGAAAACTTAAAAAAAGAGGTTGAACCATTTTCTGATATTGCTTATAGTTTTACTTCCTATACAGTCGGCAGCAAAAGTATTCGAGCTCTAGCAATAATGCCTATATTAAAAAAAAAGTACTCTTTATACTGCTTTGTTAAATAAATCTTTCTAGAGTCATGTTCTCCCACATTAAAGAATTTTATCCTAGTTGACTATTACTATTATAGAAAATTGTTTTTTACTTTCACAGTATTCCTTACTGTTATTTCGTACATTTATAGAAAAATTTGTAATATACTGGAAAGTATTTATTATACATAATAAATTTATTATACATATTATATTTATTCATATACATAATGTATACGAATCTTTCATGTGATCCGGTAAACAAAATTTTAATGGTAATCCAACCATATTCTACAGAAAAGAGACTTTTGTACATGCTAAAAATGATGCTACTTCTATTCAGTGCACTGGAGAAAAGAAAAAGGAGTTAAGAGAAAAGTTACAGCGGCAGGATTTTTATAGCTTTCATACCACCTGAACACCACAGATCATAGGGCACAAAGCCTTATACACAATCACGTATCTAGTTTCTTTTGTTTCAACATGTGCGTAAGCTAGTAGTGACATGCATACTATTTTGAATAGGAAACCATTTAATATTACTTGAAATAAAATATATTAATTTCGAAACATGCTAAAAATATTTGCGGAAAATCAGATCGCGAATAGACAGACTGATAAGCAATTAAATTGAAGTTACAGACATTTTTTAACAAAATAAAATTTTGTGTGATATACAAGCCTGTAAAATTATGTGAAATAAATGACTGAAGAAATATTTTATCATTTTCGTTTTTCGTTGATTAACGATGAAACCAGAAAAACATTCGGGCCGACACGGCCCGGCCCGAGAACAGATTGAAAAATTCGTCCCGAGCCCGGCTCTCGGTTAGAATAATCATATCTAAGATGACGCTGTTGTTTGAATTAATTTATTTTTGACTAGCAGGCTACGCCCGCTTCGCTGGTCCCTATTTTTAAATGAATCACTATAATTACTGAATTCTCAAAATTGCAATAATTTTCATCACGTGAAAAAAAAAAAAAAAAAAAAAAAAAAAAAGAGAAACAAAATCTGATTAGGAAAAATGTCGCACCGGGTTCTCACTGCCTTCGGAAAAAATTACCAAAATGCTCTAACTCTTATTTCTTTATTTTCCCCCTTCGCCCCCCCCCCTCCCATCTATCCTAATACTTTTACAAATTCGAAAGTATCCGCAATCGATTTGTAAGTATCAAAAACCTTTATGCACCAGTTTTGAACGATCTATCTCTATTTTTATTTTATTTATTTTTTTTTTTTTTTGCCCCTCCGCCCGCCCCCTTCCCGCCTCGTCCAATAATTTTAAAAATTCGAAAATATCCGCAATCAATTTGTAGGTATCGAAAACCTCTATGTACCAATTTTGAATGATCTAACTCTTTTTTTTTTTGCCCCTCCGCCCCCCCCCTTCCCGACCCTCCTAATAACTTTACACTTTCGGAAATATCCCCATTCGACTTGCAGGTCTCTAAAACCTATCTGTACCAATTTTGAACGGCCTAACTGCATTTCTATTTGTTTTTGCCCATAGCCCCCCTTACCGCCCCTCCTAATAATTTTACAAATTCGAAAATATCCGCAATCGATTTGTAAGCAGCAAAAACCTCTATATACCAATTTTGAACGATCTAACTCTATTTTTATTTTTATTTTTTGCCCCCCTCTCTCCCCTCCCCCTTCTAATAACTTTACACTTTCGAAAGTATCCCTATTCGACTTGCAGGCCTTTAAAACCTATTTGTACCAATTTTGAACGGCCTAACTGTATTTCTATTTGTTTTTGCCCCATAGCCCCCCCCCCCCTTGCTGCCCTACCTGGGGGCTGAATTTCTAAATTTCCAGAAATTGGTTTTTAGATATTTGCATTGGCTATATTTTAGAGCAAAAATTTCACGTATATCTGTTTTTTCTTTTGAGATATATAGGATTATGTGAAATCACATTTAACGCATGTGAAATCCCGTTTCGCCCCCCCCCCCCCATCCTCTTTTGGCGACCGAATTCTAAAATTCCAGAAATCGATTTTTAGACATTTGTGTTAGCTATATTTTAAAGCAAAAATTTTACGGATATCTGTTTTTTTTTTTTTTGTTGTTGTTGTTGTTTGAGATATGAAGGATTTTGTGAAATCACGTTTTGCCCCCCCTCCCCCCTTGGGGGGCGAATTTTGTAAAATCGCTTCTTAGTGGATGCCTACGTCATAGAAAGAACATTGTCACAAAATTTCATGCTTCTAGGTCCAGGGGTTTGGTCTGGGCGATGATGAATCACCCCTTTAGTAAGAACGATTTTATATATATAGACAATATGACAATGTCATATTCTTTACTGAAATTAATAAATTTAATGTAAGAATATTATTAATTACAGGAAATATCAATAAAGAATAGTTAACTATTCACTTATCTAATAAACAGAAGCGAGTATCTGATTTTTTTAATTATTGGAACAGGAACTATAATAAAAATAGCCGAAGAAAATACTAATATTGATAAAGTAAATCTCCAGTAATCAAACGAATTTCGAATGAATGAATGAATAGATCTCATTTCTCGGTTTCCATTTCGTTACTGCACATGCGTTCCTAAAACCGTAATCCATTCGAAAGAATATGCTTCCTGGGGTCGGGTCTTAAACCGATATTCTCTTCCCAGTACGCTTGCGCAACGCTAAATCAAAACGGCTAAATATTACTCTCTTGATTCTTTGCGGTTTGATTGAGTAAAGATTTTCATGATTTAGCTGTTTATGACTGCGCATGCTTAACACTAAACCGGTATCCGACTGAATGAATGACAATCTGGCATTATTCCAGCATTACTGAATCGGTTTAGCATGGCATCGGAGGTTCGCGTTTTTTTATGCTTCTGCATCGATATTTGATTTTACATCGATATAACGCCCAGTCCTATTCCCCATACCTATAGTATGATGGGGAACTAAAAAAAAAGAAGGGAGAGGGAAGGGAAAAAAATGGAATAATGATCGATAAGAATGCATAAAAATTTAAATTTTATTATCTTTTTTTCCATGATTCAAACGCTTTTTATTTATTTATTTTAAATTCCTGTTTACTGCATTAAATATGTTCTTAATTGGTTATTTATGAGGCTTGTTTTAAACATGTATTACATTATTACTTTTGTAAAATTTATTTTATAAAATTTTGTAAATTTACAAAAGCTGAAAAACAATCAAAAATCATGCTATAATTTTCAAGAAAGGTTTTTAATCTATGAGCTTACCAAAAAAAAAGAAAAGAAAAAGAAAGAAAGGGGGGGGGGGGAGATAAAATAGTAATCTATAATAATGCATAAAAAGAAAATAAATTTTATTTATTTTATACATATTATGACTCAAATGCTTTTTATTTATGTATTTTAATACTTGTTTATTACATTTAATATGTCTTAATTGATAATTTATGAGACTTGTTTTAAATGCATGTAGAATGCATGCACACACACATACACACTCAGAAGATATTAAATTAATAAATACATTAAGTAATACACTGAAACTTATAAATAATAAAAATATATTATACACATAATAGAATTTTTTACAGTGTACTTACTTAATTAAAAATATAAACATAATATTATATGATAAATATTAAATAATATGAATTAAATATGTAATATTAATAATAATTAATTAATAATAATAAAAAATAAAAAATAAATAAACCATAAATATGAACTATTTAAAAAATATATAATTTGAAATATTATATACCCCCCCCCCCCCTCCATAAAATATGAATTAACCTTTAGGTATAGATTTAATATATTCTAATAATTTTAATCTCAGTAAAACACTTTTTTCTCTCCATATCACACACACACACAATATATATACATATATATATATATATATATATATATATATATATATATATATATATATATATATATATATATATTCAAAATCTTATAATGCTGAAAATTTTATATAGTTTTACATTTAAATAGTATAAATTATTATTAGAAATTTAGTGAGCAAATTATTTAAATATTATAAAACTTTTATTATTATTATTATTATTTTTTTTTTCAGTATACTTTTGCAGAAATATATATACATATATTTAACAGAATAAAGTGTTATAATGCTAATATTAATATTTTTTAAAATAAATTATTATGGGTTGTAATAAAAATGTGTGTTATTCACTCATTCATTTTTATTTTATTTATTTATTTATTTTTGAAATATTTTATGAGTTTTAATTCTATTTTCAATCTTTGTATCATCACATAGTCATTATTGTTTTAAGTACATTACAAATTTTTGTCATTTTATCATGATGTCAATTATTTTTATAAAAGTAAAGAAAAGTTTTTGTTGTCACTTAACAGAAAAATACAGAGATGGAACACGGGCGCAGAATTCATACCGGAATCTGTTTAAGAAATTTCTCCACCTATAATATCGTTGATTCAAGAGGTAGAAAATTTTCTTATATTGATAGTGGTATGAATTCTGCGCCCATGTTCCATCCCTGAAAATACAAAACACTAATAAAATTAATTTTAAAACAAAATAGTTTCCCTTATACATTTATGTTATTTCAAAAGTTTATCTTTTTATAAACCTGAAAGGGAAAAAAACAAACAAACAAAGTATGATGTTAAATAAATAATAATTTAAAAATCTTATACTATTAAGTGAGCAATATTTGTATATATATTTCACTGTTCTCGAAAACGGTAGCTCGGACAGTCACGAGATTTAACACAAAGGTGCCCCCCGAAGGATCATTGTGCACATCGAAGTCAGAATTTCGAATTTCTGTTTAGTTTTCTTTTAATTAATAAAAATATGAAAGTAATAAGCTAATAATAGCGAAAAATTAGCCATTTAAATTTAATCCATAATTTAATTGTTGCCAAAAAAAAAAAATACGAGTTTATTTTTTTTTTTTCCCAACAGGAAAATAAATACATTTATCTAAACATGAACAATACTACACACTACTGATCACAGAGCTTCCAAATTTGACATATAGGTACCTGGGACCCTGCAGGTGTGCACCTCATCGAGATTTTTTCGAATTTGAATTTTTTAAATTAATGTTTTTTCGATTTTAAACATTGGCTTTTATGTTTCATTTTTCATAAATTTATTCTTCGATTGTAATCGTCTGCGTATCTTAGCAACGGCTGTATTATGCAATTTATTTTTTATTTAATGCATTTATTTGAGGGCGAATCTTTTTTCTCTTTTTAATTTATTATATTTATTGGAAATAAAATGGTAATGCAGTAGAAAAAATTAAATATATTAAATTTAAAATTTAAAAACGTATTTATAACAGTTATGTTTATGTATAATTTTTGTAGTATAACAAAAATTATTTTTCATTTGTTAATTTAATTTCTTTAAAAGGTTTTTTTTTTTTTTCTAATTTATAGTATTTGTCAGGAAATAATGGTAGTATATAGTAGAAAGGATTAAACTGATTGGAATTTATTTGTTTTTTATGTATTTAATTCCTTCTGAAAGAAAATCTACTTTTGATTTTATTTCATTACATTGGTCGGAATCAAATTGTAATACATAAATAGCATGAGCAATAAAATACTTGGTTCAAAAACTAAAATATTTAATAGACGTTGAGATACAGTTATCTTTAAAATCGTAGCTCTTAAATAATGGCAGACCCACCTATCGTCAATAAATACCCATATTGAAATACATAGGAAAGAGATTTCTGCAGGCAGTGGGAACCTGCTCCCGATACAGTGCGGGCAGAGAAAGAGCTGCCGTAGTCAGCGAGTACCCGATGCGAGGTCTAGAGCGATTCCAATGTAATTATTTTAGTTTTTATTTATAATGTGATGTGAAAAATAAATAATGATCCAATTCTTTTGGAGATTCATTTAAATATAGTGGCCAGCGAAGCGGGCGTAGCCTGCTAGTAATAATAATTTATGAGAGTGTGTTTTTCCAATACCAACAGAAGACAGCATTAACTCCCATATTTCGATTGAAATGAAGAATATTTGAGATGGAAGCTGAAGTCCGTACGCATGCTCAGACAGCCATTTCCGTTCTTGCTGGAAAGTTGCACTCTCTCCCTAGACGTTTGTCTCTTTTTGTGTTATTCACAGCTTCAGAAAAGCTGTATTCCAGACTAATCAGAAGAATCAAGAACAAAATGATTTTCTAGCTAGTTGTATTTACTTTATAAAACGAAATGAATGAATTTTTTATGGTGTAAATGAGAAAAAAAATTGTAATACTAATAAATTAAATAAAAAGAAGAAAAACCCTAAGACTGATGATATATTCATAACCTGAGATTTTCCTGAAATTTCGTAGAAGTTTTTTCATACACTATACTAACAAGGAAACTGTTTCTACTAGTTTCAGCTGGAAATAGGTGGAATCAGTGAGCACTAGCAAGAATTTAAAATCCGTAAAAATTTCTTGAAATGAGCGTGCGGAATTAACTGGAGAAAAAAAGTATCAAAGATCAAAGCTTATATGAATTAAAATAAACATTTTCTTCTGTATTTCTTCTGAAACAATTGCTCTGAGTGCCATTTATGGCTGGTACAAATCTAATTAGGGAAAGTCTTTATACACTAACAATGTAAATATTCTTATATCTAATATAACATTGGTACAGATTATGAAAATTAATACATAACGGTATAATTCTGTATGTAATCTTGCCATTTTGTTTCCGTCATACCCTTTAGAAAATGTGCAATGCTTCCATTTTTTAAATACTTTTGCTGCAAAATCACCTATTTTTACAGATTTCTATGAAAAGTATCATTAGTCTAAAGATTATTTATATATTATTGAATAATTATACATCTTTTTCATACAGTAATATGTATTCCTATTAAAATATTCTGTTTCTGTTACTATAATAATGGAAATTTATGCCTGTAATATTTTGTCACTTATATATATATATATATATACAGAGTGATTCAACGATGATGGGATAAACTTTGAGGGGCGGTAGTACACGTCATTAGGACTCAGATTTGCATAGGAACCCGTGTCTCCAAACGTCATTTTAACCCTTTACGGACCATGTGTTTTTGCAGAGCTGCCAACCTAATCCGGCAAATTGTTAGTACCGCCCCTTTTTCTACACCACTTAATTTTTAGAGTATTTTTCTACTTAATTCATCATAGATACATTTGAAAAGAATTGCTCTAAAAATTAAGTGGTGTAGAAAAAGGGGCGTTTTTCAGTAGGCGTTAACAATTTGCCGGATTAGGTTGGCAGCTCTGTTTTTGTGTTTTTTAACAGTAAGCTCCGCCTACTGCCGTTCATCTTGAATGGTGTATTATTTAACTGAGAGATTCTATTTATAATTCTTTATCATACAAAAAGGCATACATAATGAACATTTTGTTTCCGAATAATGCACATTGCTTGAATAAATATTAATATTGAGAACATTTTTTTAGATATATTGCAACACACAGAATTTAAAATTTACAACGTAGGTGGAGTTTCAAATACGAATATTCCTACGGTCATGGGACAAACATTAACGGGTTGAACAGTTTACTAAAACATACATGTTTTGTATAAGCATAACACAAAAATTAAATATGAAATAAAAAGCATTGTGTAAAAAACGAGAGTAAAAACGTATAAAAACAAATAGTACAAACAAAGTACTTCTTTGCATTAATATTTACAATAAGTGTTCAAAATTGCGGCCACCAGCCATAACGCATGCTTGACAGCCAGGGCCTGATTACCCAAAAGGCTCAAGAAGCACAAGCTTCCCCTCTAAAATTTATGAGGGGGCCCCAAAATGACTAAAAACAGGTTCTTGGATTTTCTGTTTCATATTTTCACTCTCAGACTGAATTTTTTCTGAGAAAGGTCGCCTAAAGCAAGGTAAAATACTCACTATTTCGGGAAAAATCTGTTATTTAGCCTCAAAAATTTGAATGATCTTAATTAATGAGTTATACGATTTTAATGTTGTGTGTAGAAACCACCCAGGTATGAATGAAAAAAAAAAAATCCAAAATGAAAAGGGGCCCCAGAAATGATACTGAGCTTCCCCTAGCTTCAAAGCTTAATCGGGCTCTGTTGACAGCATCGAAGTGCAGGGCTGGAGAATATAAGGGCTAGTTCATCGCAGTCGAAAAAGTGAAACCGGAAATACTCACTGATGACGTAGCTGCAAACACGCAAGTCCGATTCAGACTATTGAGCAAAATTGGAATTACGAAAAAGATATTAATATACTGCTTAAATCTTTATATTTTCCGCAGTTTTGAAGAGAAAAATATTAGCAAGCCATGATTTTTCATAGTTAATATTGAAATCTTTAAATACAAAAGAATAAATAATATTTTTTGATTATCAATATTTCACTTACGGGAACAAGTTTTAATAAAATTTTGCTAAAACGATGCGGTACTGAAAAGCAAGCATATTTTAAATGTTTTATAGACAGAAGTTGAAATTAGATTTGTATGTAATGTTGGCTTTTTTATGCATTTCAAGATTAAAAAATACCATATGCATCAAAAAGACAATTTTTATTTAAAATAAAACAAATATTTCAAATATGTAATGAAAATGCAGGTACTATTTTAAAATAAATTTGAAATTCATTTTTTCTTTCTTCCAGGCTTATTTGGTTATTTTAAATAGAAAATGCATGGAGATGAATGCTACTGAAATTCAAATGAAGCAAAGCAATTATGCGTTAGGTTACTTTCTATAATTTTTTTTAAAGTAAAGTTTTAACACCAGCATAATTAACATCAGATTTTTGAAAGTGTGAATTCTGGTGTAATCGTTTATGGTTTAATAAATTTACAATCATCATTCATTAAATCAAAATTTCGGTAAAAGCGGCACAATTTTACGGCATTCATATAAATAAATGGACCAGTCCGATCCAATTTCGGGAAAATGTATAGATATGCCATGGGAAAACAAACTTTTTAGACCTATTGTATAAATATAAAAAAAGTATATATTGATAATATTAAATGAATTTTTAGATTGCAACAGTAGTTGCTACAAATAATAACTTTTCCAACGATTTTATTTATTTATTTATTTATTGTTATTATTTATCAATATTTTATTTTTTTCATTAAAAAAAGAAAAGAAAGAAAGATAGAAAAAGGAAGAAAAAGAGTCTGTGCTAAATACAATTTAGTTTTAGACAAGAAAATTTTATTTATATTATTTTATCTTGTTTAATACCAGATGTTGCCTTGCCCGACATTCATCTTTATTCAAAGAGGTCTTTTGAAAAAAAAAAAAAAAAAAGAAATCCACTTTTTTGTCTGTCTAAAAAAATTGTCCTGTTATTTCTAAAATTATAGCCTCCCACTAGTGGCTGAGAAATTCTGTTATGGAAGGCGGAAAGTACCGTGTTCAATCCCAGATTGCACTCGTCGACTTACCGTTCAGAGTTTTTCGTGGTTTTCTCCGAAACTCGCAAAATTACGTGATAGAACCCCTTTGTAAGGCTCCCATCTAGGGCATCTCATTCCTTGGGCTCAGGCCCTTAGTGCAGACAATAGGCCTTAACATAAACATCAACACCCGATAGTGTATTTTTTTTTAATGCAAATTTATGCAAAAATGTAAAATTTTCTTTTATGCAAAAATGTATAAAAGAAACTGATTCTCATCATCAAAATATGAAGTTGTGTTTCTTAGCAACAGTTACTACGTTAATTTTTAACCTTTTTTTACTTTATTTACTTCCGTACAGGCTATGATATATATTTTTTTAAAATTATATGGACAGACACAGGTGCCTTCTACTATAATTTTTATTTTATTTTCATTAAATGTTTGTTTAATTGAATGAAAAAGGATATTTTAATTTACGTAAGATTAGTATGAAATTTTATCAAATGTACAGTCGGTAACAAAAGTGTCCGAACACTAGCAAAAATTCCTATGTAAAAAAAAGTACACTTCATACGGTTCTGTTAAATAAATCCTTATCGAATCATGTTCTTAGACTGACTAAGAAGAGGATTCGACAAGGATTTATTTAACAGAACCGTATGAAGTGGACTTTTTTTACATGTGAATTTTTGCTAGTGTTTGGACATTTTTGTTACCTACTGTACGATTGGAGGGAGCAGAGGAATTTAAATATTTTCGTAACAAAAATCGTAAATTCTTACTATGACATAAAGTACGAGAAATTGAAATTTTAAATAAAGTTATTTAATTGCAATAAATAATGTAAACAAAATTTGTAAAAATTTGGCCGAAGTTTAAGGTTTCATATTGTGTGTATGTGTTAATGCCTGTGTGTTCAAAATGCTACCAGGTCAATATAATCTTTTTGTGAAAAATGGTCACTACAGACACTTGCATCTTTTTTTTTTTTTTTTAATATTTACTGAATCCTTCCTCTGGCATATTCGCATCCATTCTTTACATAAATTTTCTTTCTTTTGTGGAAATATATGAAGAATCATACGTTTTCATTTTGTGTTACGATGCTTATTACTAAACGTAGCAACTGCACAAGATGGCATTTAAAAACATTAGGCATTTAAAAACATAAATTGTAAAATAAAGCAATTGAGAATCGAAGCAGGATAAATTCAATTAGTGTGTGTTTTCTCTCTATCTTCATGGTTTTCCCACAATGAGACAAAGAACAAAACAACTGCCCAGTGTCCAAAATATTTCGCTTTCGGGAAGCGTGTTTCTAGTGACGTCACAAGACATCCGGTTGGGGAAAAAGTCAGTCACAAAGCGGCAAGCACATCTTCAAAGGGATGACCTAGCCCTTGTATTCTATAGCCCTGCTCGAAGTGTGGATTGGCGAACAGCTCCAAAAATGCCAGGTGGTTCGCGCACTTGTGCAGCCGCAATGGACTGTCAAATAAGGAGGTCCTCTGGTAAATCAACAGGAGTCTCGTAAATAATGGCTTTCAGATGCCCCCATAATAAGAAATCGATGATCGATAAATGTGAGGATCAGGGTGCTACCGGACTGGCCCGCTCCGTCCAATCCATTGCCCTGCAAAACTGGCATCTAGGTAATTACACACTTCCATATCGAAATGTGCTGGCGCACCATTATGCCGAAACCACATTTGGTTGCGCACGACAACTGGGACATCTTGCAGCAATTCTAACAAAATAGCATAACGTGAGCCATTGAGCGGCGTTGGTAAACGACATGGGCCTATGAGGTAATCATTCACAAACATTAACAGAGAAACGCTTTTGGAATGAATGTGGGGTGTAGCGTGTAGATTTTCTGTTGCCCACAGATGAGTATTGTGTACATTGTAAACGCCTTCCTGTGTAAAAATTGCCTCATCTAAGAACAGAACAAAAGTTGTAAAATCCTACTGCAACGCACACTTGCAAGAACCATTGGTAGAATTCTACACGCAGAGGGTAATCCCTCACTTGCTATGCTTGGACTTTCTGAATATGGAATGGGTGTAGATGTTCTTCATGTAAGACTCTCCAAAGTGAACTAACTCGCATGTACACGACGTGCAGTATCTCTTGTACTTGTGTCGGGTGTTTCACCCCCAATGTTTAGAATGGTTTCTTCCATGTCTGGATGTCGAGCAGTTTTTGTTCCAGTCCTTGCATCAGAATTAGCGAGAAATGTACCTTTTTCACAAAGGTTCCGATACAACCGTTCAAACATTTTGTGATTCAGCATGCGCCGGTTTGGAAAATGTTCCTGATACAGTCGTAGCGTTGCTCTACTTTTCCCATTAGCAGCACCGTACATTAGATCCATGTCTGTTTTGCATTATTAGTAAAATCTCCCATCATCATTGAAAACACAGTTTAAAATTATACTTTACAGCAGATGCAGATAACGAATGAACAGGTCCACAAAAGCTCTCTGCCCTCAGCATTACCAGTCCATCAGCCAAAGTTTGCTTAGTTGTATTACTGATGTTGATTGCAACTTTAAGCATTTATTGTCAACAGTACTGCAAATAAACATTTTGCGATGTATTTGAAACTCCGCCTACTGCGCAAGTTTTACATTTCGTGTGTTATAATACATCTAAAAAATTATTCACGATATAAGCATTTATTCGATCAATGAGAAGTATTCGGAAACAACATTTCTATCATTTATTTTGTAAGATTAATAGTAAAAGACATAATCTTTCTGGTAAATAGTGCACCATTCACAAGGGTCGTACTCTTCGCCCTTTTTTCAGGACACTCTCAGGAAGGAAAAATTCTTAAATTTATTGCTACCACTATTTTTATGCAATACATTCTACCCAGTATATTCGTGGCACATTACCATAAATATAACCTGAAATATTTTTGCATAAAATTAGTGGTGGCGGAAAAGGCGGAAACTTATCTTAGAGAGTGTCCTGAAAAAAGGGCGGAGAGTACGATTTCTGACCATTCACAAGCAATGGCAGTAGGCGGGGGGCGGAGCTTTCTGTTAACCCCCCCCCCCCCCCCCCAGAAAACACATGGTCCGTAAAGGGTTGGGGACATGGGTTTCTATGCAACAAGACTCCCTATATAATATCAGACATGCCATTCTGGAGGACATGAAGATAGAGGGGAGGAGGGAAAACGAGATAGGGGATTCGGCAGAAAAACGGACCAGAAAATTTACTTAATAAACAAGCCGCTAGATGACGAAAAGGTTAGCCGTGATAGCAGATTAGCATTGAAAGCTTGTGGAAATAAATGCTTTTTAATAAAATTTAAGTAATTTTAGGTACTTATTTTTAAAAAATTGGCTAGGAATTGTCATGCAATTAATGTGAAAATATAGAGAAATAAAGGGATTATTTGAACAGTTTTATTTTTGTTTTTTAATTATTACTTTTTAAATCATTAATTCTAAATGCTAAGATATATTACTTTTTCATGTAGAAGTTATTTAAAAATTTTATCATTTTTATTTTAATCAATTAATTTTGAAAACTAAGATACATTAGTTTTTTAATAATGATTTTAAAAATAATAAGTAATAAATAAAATTTTCCAAAAATAGTTAAACTGATTTTTTTTTTTTTTTTCTAATTTTCATTTTTTTTTTTTTTTTTCCATCTTTATATATATATATATATATATATATATATAACTTTAGATGATTTAGATTAATTGTAGCTATTTAAAAATTTTAATTGGGTGTAACATTTCTTCTTCTTCTTTTTTTTTTTTTTTTTTTTTTTTTTAATTAATGAATCAAATATATAAATAAAAAAAAAATAGAATAGTAATTTAAAAAGCCCCTTTTTATCTTTTGATTAAAATTGTTTCGTTTTTTAAAAGCTAATGGTATAAATTTTTGAATTGAAATTGGAATGACTAGAAAAAATAATTTTAGCACGGTAATAATGTAAGTTTTGATTCTGATAAAATTTTAAAATTATTTTTACATCGCATACAAAGCATATATTTCATAAGTTTATTTTTCTTCTAAGCTCCAACACATGCTCCAATTGTAGCAGTATGGGTCTGCTCTCGAAACTAGTCAGTGGGAAGTGCTTGGTTCCATTCCAGGTCATAGTCGTCAAAATATGTCGTCATGGTCGTTTTCCGTGGTTTACTTCAAAACTCGAGTAAATACAGGCCAGGTCCCTTTAAAAAAGACAAATATGAAGCCAATCCACCTAGGTCTAAGACCTAAGTTAGGTAAAACAATATCATGGGGGGGGGGGGGCGAGGGAGTGAAGTGAAAGTTTTGATTATTTTGCAAGAGATTTTTGCACAGTAAGTTTATCGCATTTAATATATTTTATTAATTTTTTAGGTTATCAGTTCATAAATTTAATTTTTTTACAAGTAGACTTTTATTTTTATTTTTTTTTAAACATTTTAAAAGTTGTTGATGGTTTTAGGATTGAGGCCGATTGATTGCACTAGGATCCTAGGTCTGTGTAACAGTGCCTTCCATGGGGGGTCTTTCGAAGGGATCTTAGTCGTATTTAACTTAGTTTCGGAGAAAACCACCGAACACTTCGAACGGCTTGGCCGACGAGCGCGACCAGGGATCAAACCCAGCACCTCATGTCTACAGCTTCAATGACAGGACCTCTTGGCCGTTAGTGGATCCTAGCATTCTTAAAGCTAAAACTTTTATTATTATTATTATTATTATTATTATTATCGTAAGAATAAAAAATAAATTTGGAATAACGATTTAAATAACCACATTTTTCCTTTTCATTAAAATAGTTATTTTTAAAAAAATTAATGGTGCATATTTTTGAATGACTAAAAAATATAATTTTGCAGAGAAATACTTCACAGTTTTATCTAAAACAATTTGCATTAACTTTTACACTGCATACAAGGCATACATTTTATCAGTTAAATAAATTTCTTACTTTAAAATAAACTGGTTGACGTGAAGTGCCTGGTTCGATTCCAGTTACATTCGTTAACTTCATCGTTCGGTGTTTTCCGTGGTTTTCTTCAAAACTCGAGCAAATACAGGCCAGGTCTCTTTTAAAAACAAATATACTCTCTTTTAAAAACCAATATAACCATTATTATCATATTATGGGGAGGGGGGGGGGTGAGTAAATGTGTTGATCATTTTGCAAAGAAAATTTTATCTTCATCACATTCATTTAATGGATTTAAACTTCTTGCAATCTAACCAAATAAAATTCTTTAAAATAAACATGGAAGCATTTAAAAATACGAAAATATATCAAAAAAATCTGGTGTGAAAACACCACACGACTTCCATTACCCGCTATTACATGTATTATATGCATTTTTGAGAGATAATGTGATCAGAAAACATAATAGTGACCAAAAAAGAAAATCGTTAGAGCCGTTTTTGAGATACCAACTTTCACAAAAAATCAATTATTGACTGGAAAACAATAATTACATACAAAAGCATATTTAAAAGTGAGTTAAAATGGCGAGTTTGAACAAAATCCGTACAACCGTTTTTAAAGGAACGCCTTTGCGAGGCCTGAAATTGAGCTATTTATACAGGACGCCTATCAATTTTCATGAACTAACCAACTATATCATTCGAAAGGATATCTGATAGAGTGTTTATATAGCAAATTTGAAGAAAATCGTTAGAGCCGTTTTTGAGATACGGACTTACGGTCCCACTTCCGGTTTCCGATGTCCCATTTCCGGTTAAACTCAATTATTGACAGGAAAACAATAATTACATACAAAAGCATATTTAAAATTGAGTTAAAATGGCGAGTTTGAAAAAAATCCGTACAACCGTTTTTAAAGGAACGCCCTTGGGAGGCCTGAAATTGAGCTATTTATACAGGACGCCTATCAATTTTCCTGAACTAACCAACTATATCATTCGAAAGGACATCTAATAGAGTGTTTATATAGCAAGTTTGAAGAAAATCGTTAGAGCCGTTTTTGAGATACGGACTTACGGTCCAACTTCCGGTTTCCGATGTCCCACTTCCGGTTTTTCAATTTTCACCAAAATTTGGAAATTTCATCTGTAGGCCAGACGTATTTGAATTCTAAAGTTTCGTAGCTCTATCTTTATTAGTTTCTGAGCTATAATAGCCAGAAGATTCTCCACATACATACATACACACACACACACACACACTGAAGGATTTCAATGCATGTTTCCTCATATCATCTGTTAACTAGCTGACACCTGTCATGACGTCAGATGTGACGTAACTGTATTACGTAATCAACAGTGCATCTTCGCTTCTCCGAGAGAGATGTTTATAAGAGTCTGTACGAGAAAGCTTTGCTAAGCGTGCGGCAAGAATGCCCACATTATGTTATTCTACTTTTCTATATTATTACTTCCATTACCCTACTACCGTAGGTAATGGAAGTATTGTATTCGGTCCAAAAATTCGATATCGAGATTTCACCTGATTTACACGTTTTAAGGTCCCCTGAGTCCAAAAAAGTGGTTTTTGGCAATTGGTCAGTGTGTATGTATGTGTGTGTGTGTGTGTGTATGTATGTATGTGGAGAATCTTCTGGCTATTATAGCTCATAAACTAATAAAGATAGAGCTACGAAACTTTAGAATTTAAATACGTCTGGTCTACAGATGAAATTTCCAAATTTTGGTGAAAATTGAAAAACCGGAAGTGGGACATCGGAAACCGGAAGTGGGACCGTAAGTCCGTATCTCAAAAACGGCTCTAACGATTTTCTTCAAACTTGCTATATAAACACTCTATTAGATGTCCTTTTGAATGATATAGTTGGTTAGTTCAGGAAAATTGATAGGCGTCCTGTATAAATAGCTCAATTTCAGGCCTCGCAAAGGCGTTCCTTTAAAAACGGTTGTACGGATTTTTTTCAAACTCGCCATTTTAACTCACTTTTAAATATGCTTTTGTATGTAATTATTGTTTTCCTGTCAATAATTCAGTTTAACCGGAAGTGGGACATCGGAAACCGGAAGTGGGACCGTAAGTGCGTATCTCAAAAACTGCTCTAACGATTTTCTTCAAATTTGCTATATCAACTCTCTATTAGATGTCCTTTCGAATGATATAGTTGGTTAGTTCAGGAAAATTGATAGGCGTCCTGTATAAATAGCTCAATTTCAAGTCTCCCAAGGGCGTTCCTTTAAAAACAGCTGTACGGATTTTTTTCAAACTCGCCATATTAACTCACTTTTAAATATCCTTTTGTATGTAATTATTGTTTTCCGGTCAATAATTGATTTTTTGTAAAATTTGGTATCTCAAGAACGGCTCTAACGATTTTCTCTTTAGTTCACTTTTATGTTTTCTGATCGCATTATCTCTCGAAAATGCATATAATATGTGTAATAGTGGGTAATGGAAGTCGTGTGGTTGTATCACACCAGATTTTTAAATGTTGTGATTGTTCAAAAGACTCTGCTTTTCACTCTGTGGACCCATTTATACCAACAATGGTTATGGGCACAGAGACACGCATCTTACTGCGGACTTTTTAAAAATTTAAATTAACATTCGCTAAAACGAAAGTGCGACTTACAGTTAAGCCTAAGGGCTGAAATCAAAAGTATTTTTGATTCTATTTTTATAAAGAAGCTACTATAGCTGATTAAATATGTCGCAGATATTAAATATAGAAAAGTTAACCAAAAATAATTTTGACACCTGGAAGCTGCAGATAGAAGCTGTTTTAATCAAGAATGATCACTGGAGTTATGCTAACGGAACGAAAATTAAGCCCGATGAAGGCGCCGAAGACGAAGAAAAATGGCTCGAAATTGACCGTAAAGCTAGAGCCGATTTAATCCTAGCAATTACCCCAAGTGAGTTGTGTCATATTAAACATTGTACCACCTCAAATGAAGTATGGAATAAATTAAAAGAAGTTTACGAATCGAGAGGACCGGCAAAGAAAGCCATCCTATTGAAGCAGCTACTCTTTAAGAAAATGTCTGATAGTGAAAATATGTCCGATCACCTAAATATTTTCTTTGATATAGTGGACAAGCTAAAAGAAATGGACATTCACGTAGCCGAAGATTTATTATCAATTTTGCTCTTATACAGTATTCCTGACAGCTATGAAAATTTCAGGTGCGCCATAGAAGCAAGAGATGAATTGCCGCAGCCTGAAGCTCTAAAAATTAAAATCATGGAAGAATACGAGTCAAGAAAAAATAAAAAGCATCAAGAATCATCAAATGCGTATTTTACAACTCACAAGAAAAATCTTCCTGAAAAGAACAAAAGAGAAATCTTAAAGCCTGTGCAGAACAAGAACACGTATGGCGAAAGAAATTATGCAATCTTCAAATGCAATTACTGTTCAAAAGTAGGGCATAAAGCCTCAGAATCCAGAAAGAAGATCTCAGACAGAAAATTCACTTCATCGAATAAATACAAAGATAGATCTTTCATGGTTGAAGATAGTACAGAGTTCACGATGGCAGCCAGTAACTCTTTCCAAGAACATTCCGAGTGGTGTCTCGATAGCGGTACGACATCCCATATGGCTCATGACAAGAATTTGTTTACAGATTTCGAACCTAGAATTGGATCATTTATAAAATTTGCTGTAGATGAAACAGCGGAGATCACAGGTGTTGGAACAATCAAATTAAGAGTTCCCGGTAATCACGGTGTAACCAATTTAAAGTTAACAAATGTTTTGTGCGTTCCAAAATTGAAATGCAATTTAATGTCTATATCAAAAGCTACATCAAACAACTGCCGAGTTGTATTTACCGAAAAATGTGCAAAAATCACAGAGCAGGACGGCTCTCTGATTATAAGTGCTACGAGAAAAGGTGATTTATATTTTTTTCAGCCGCAGGTGGATATCGCTGCAACAACTCAGGTAAGCAACTTTCATAAATGGCATTTAAAATTAGGACATTTAAATGAAAAAGATTTAAAATTATTAAAATCTGAAAATATGTTAAGAGATTTAAATTTTAATGAAAAAGATTCCTTAAAAGATTGTAAAGTATGTATTAGGTCTAAACAAACTGTGAAACCATTTTGTAAAGAAAACAAATTTCATAGTGATGAATTATTAGAAGTAGTTTATTCTGATTTATGTGGCCCTATAAATGTTAAATCCCATGGCGGATCACGTTACTTTATTACTTTTTTGGATGATAAATCTCGTTACATTGAAGTAAATTTTCTAAAAACAAAAGATGAAGCTAAGAACGCGTTCCGGAGATATAAAGCAGCAGTCGAAAATCGATTAGGAAAAAAAATTAAGATACTGCATACCGATAATGGTTTGGAATATTGTGGCGAAGAATTCAATAAATACATTGAAGAATGCGGTATTAAACGCGAATTTTCATCGCCAATGACCCCTCAGCAAAATTCTAGAATTGAAAGACAAAATCGTACATTATGCGAAATGGCGAGGTGTTTATTAATGCAATCAAACCTTCCAAATACATTCTGGGCTGAAGCAGTAAATTGCGCTGCATATATTAGAAACAGGTGTCCCACTAAAGGAATTAAAGAAAATAAAACACCGTTTGAATTGTTTTTCGGTTATAAACCAACTGTTAACTATTTTAAAATTTTCGGACAGAAATGTTTTGTTCTAAATAAAAAATCAAAAGGGAAGTTTGAAGCTAGGTCACACGAACATATATTCGTTGGCTATTCAAATGAATCACGCGCTTACAGATTATGGAATAAGGATACCAGAAAAATTGTCATAAGTCGTGATGTTCGATTTATAGACGAATTTGAAATAAATGATTCAGCCACTACTGATCAATTAGAATTAATTTTTCCGTCTGAGAATAAATGCAATGATTGTAATATTAAAAATGAAACTCCTATCCCTACTCAAACCGCAGACAGGGGGGAAAACAGCGGATCGATTTCCTATCCCCATGAATGCAACGGAGAAAGTTTCTCTTTTTGGAAAGGGGGGGGAAGCGAACCACTCTGAAGGGGGGAACGTAGAAGATGTGAGTGGAGGGGAGGAGAGTGTTGACGATATATGTAAACAAGAGAAAGGGATTAATAAAAACAATCCTATTTTTAAACGCGGTCCAGGCCGACCTAAAAAAATTAAAAGTTGGAACTTTCAAAAGTCTCATAAGGAGTGTATTACAGATACAAAATATAAAGATGAAACTTCTCAATTAGCTGATAACTCATTTAATGAAATTAATCCCAGCGTAATCGACGCGTTAAATGGAGATTATGCTAAAAATTGGGAAAACGCGATGAAATTAGAATATGATTCTTTAGTTAAGCAAAACGCTTGGGAAATTGTAGATAGACCAAAAGATAAAAAGGTAATTGGGTGTAAATGGGTTTTAAAAACAAAATTCAAACCAGATGGTCAAATTGAAAAATTTAAGGCCAGATTGGTTGCCAAAGGATGTTCACAGAAACAAGGTATAGATTTTGAGGAAAATTTTTCACCAGTAGCCAGATTAAGTTCTATAAGAACTGCAATCGCGTATGCTATCCAGAATGGTTTCACAGCATACCAGTTAGATTTCATTATGGCATATGTTAACGGAACGTTACATGAAGAAATTTATATGGAGCTTCCTGAATTTTTTGAAAATGATATACACGAAAATAAAGTGTGTTTATTAAAAAAAATCTTTGTATGGCCTTAGGCAGTCAGGAAGACTGTGGTTTAAGAAATTAGATGAGAAATTGAGAAAAATGAAATTTAACCCTTTGAATTCCGACAAATGTGTCTATTACTCAAAATATCCTTTTGATGCTATTATAATCGTCTATGTCGACGATTTAATTTGTCTCACTAAAAGTGAAGAGCACTATTTTGATATAAGAAATAAATTAGCAGAATCTTTCAAAATGAAAGATATGGGCCTTCTGCATTATTGCTTAGGCATTGAATTTAATCAAGATAGGGACAGCATCACTATAACACAAAAGAAATACATTGAAGATTTATTAAATAAATTTAATATGGAAGATTCTAGAGTGGTAAATACACCTTTAGATAACAGTGTAAAATTAACTAAACAAATGTGTCCAAATACAGAAGAAGAGAAATCATATATGTCAAAAATTCCTTATAGACAATTAATTGGTTCTCTTATGTATCTGTCGGTTGCTACCAGACCAGATATCACAAATGCTGTAAATTATTTAAGTCAGTTTAATAACAATCCAGGAAAACCTCACTGGATAGCTGCTAAAAGAATACTAAGGTATCTCAATGGCACTAGAAATTTAGGAATTGTGTATTACAGAGACGATAAACCATTGACAGCATTTGTTGATGCCGATTGGGCATCGGATATAAATGATAGAAAATCATATACAGGATACGTCTTTAAATATGCCGGTGGACCTATTTCTTGGGAATCTAGAAAGCAGCGAACCGTTGCTCTATCCACAACAGAATCTGAATATATGTCTCTGTCCGAATCCGCAAAAGAGACAATTCATGTTAGAAATTTCTTAAAAGAATTGGATCCTGAAATTGTATCAAGTCCTACTGCAATCATGTGCGACAATCAGTCCGCACTGAGATTAGTAAAAAATCCTGTTCATCACAATCGATCTAAGCACATTGACATTCGTCATCATTTTGTGCGAGAAGTTTACAATAATAAACTAATTGACATTAAATATATTTCATCAGATGAACAACCTGCAGATATTTTAACAAAAAGTTTAAATGCATATAAACATGAAAAATGTTGTGATATTATAGGACTTAATACTCAGGACTGATGAACTTAAAAAAATATATATATTTAAACTGTGTTTCCATTAAGAAATTAACTGCTTATATTTTACGTATTTTATTTTATTATATTAACCATAATTATTTGCTTATAATTCTATTTCTTTACTAACACTTTTCTTATTTTAAGTAACTCTTGCATAAAAATAATTTTCTGTAATTTTTAATATGCTATTATAATGCATAAATATGTTTTATTTTCGAAACATTTATTGAATAAGGGGGAAATGAAGGATTTCAATGCATGTTTCCTCATATCATCTGTTAACTAGCTGACACCTGTCATGACGTCAGATGTGACGTAACTGTATTACGTAATCAACAGTGCATCTTCGCTTCTCCGAGAGAGATGTTTATAAGAGTCTGTACGAGAAAGCTTTGCTAAGCGTGCGGCAAGAATGCCCGCATTATGTTATTCTACTTTTCTATATTATTAAATGTTGTGATTGTTCAAAAGACTCTGCTTTTCACTCTGTGGACCCATTTATACCAACACACACACATACATACACACTGACCAATTGCCAAAAACCACTTTTTTGGACTCAGGGGACCTTAAAACGTGTAAATCAGGTGAAAACCCGATATCGAATTTTCAGACCGAATACAATACTTCCATTACCTACGGTAGTAGGGTAATGGAAGTAAAAAGAATTGAAATTTATTTCTAACATCGAAAATTATATTAAATAAAATTGGGAAAAATAAGAAAGAAAATAAAGTATTTTAGGAAATATTATATATTTATATTCCTACGTGAGTTTTATGACACCCCGTAAAACAAGTCTATTATAATTCAAATACAATTTAAATTATTACTTTCTTCTATATGTAATATAGAGAAAGTATTGGATTCGCGAAAATTTTCGACCTCCGTTTTTTGACGGATCTACACGTTTTGGGATGTCCTGAACACGAATTGATAGTTTTTAAAAAATGTCTGTCTGTGTGTCTGTCTGTCTGTCTGTCTGTCTGTGTGTCTGTATCATTTTTTTGTGGACGCTGTATCTCACGAACCAATGAATGAAATTTAACCAAACTTGGTATTTAGTTGCACCCTGACATGAACTGGTGCCCATTAGATTTGGGGATCAATAGCTCAACAGGTGGCGCTGTGATCGCATTTTATAGGACAAAATTCCGTATAAATGGGCATAATGAGAGTTATTTTAAACTTGTGATTGTAAAATTAATATGAATTATTGATAATAGTAGTAGTTAACTAGGAAAAAAAAAATTGTGCATGGGGGGGCATAGGTTCCCCCCCTGGGGGGGAAGTACCCCCCCGGGGGGGTTAAATTTTGAAGATGGGTATCATTCGAAAGATCTCGTCAATACCTTTAAAACGAATGGTTGAACCATAAATCTGTGATAATTTAAAACAAAGTTATCGATTTTTTTTACTTTTAACAAAAAAAAAACTTAGAAAAAAAAATCGTTTTTTTTTTTTTTTTTTTTTTTTTTTTTAATATTGTTACTGATTGAATATGTATAGGAAAATATAGAAGAAAGTCTTGTGGTGGCCACAACATACTAGTTTATTTTATTCTCAAATTCGTTTAGAATTAATGTTGCTTTAGAAAGTGTTTAATAGATGGCGCGAGGGTCAGCCGGTGTAGCAACTCAGTTGGAAATCGGAACCATTTTCATAACACGGCGTTGGTTCTCCTCTTCTCTAGCTTCATGCTGGAGGACTTCTATGGGAAAAAATGTCCTTCTTTGAAAGTGTATTACTCACTAGATGGCGCTTAGGGTGTGGGATGGACTTTCTTAAATGCCCATTGGATAACATGGTAGCGTAGACAAAATTGTAAGAGCTGCTTTTTAAATACTGCATAAGTATTGCGTAAAAAAAAAAAAAATTACCTCCCACAATAATCACCTAATCTTTCGAAATTATAGAAAAAATGAAAGATTTAAACATAAAATAAAATAGAAATTGCGTTTAAAAAGAGACTCACAAATCCCTACACTGTTGCCAACTATAAAAATTTGTCCCTAGACATAGGGACTTTTAGCAGTATTTTCAGGATGTAGCAGCGGGTTTTAACTTCTTAGAGACTTTTGTGTGGTTGTTTTGTAAGAAATTTCATGTGATTATGCATGGATTAGGCTAATGTTTCCACTTTTTTTTCTCAATTTTCCCTAAAGTAGGGATATTCATCGTCAGTAAAGGGATATTGTTTACACAATATCCCTATACTGACGATCCCCCTATACTGGTCTAAAAGACCTAGGGACCCTATATACTATAGAGAGACTCAGAGCCTGAAAAAGGGGAAAGTACACATTATCTCCGCTCTCACCGGAATATTTTTACAATTATTTTTTACTTCATGTCATAGAAATTCCACGCTTTGAGAAGAAAATATTTTTTATAAAAAATGAACGGTGTAAAACAATCCAATTTACTCACCGTTATTAGACACCAGAATTCTTTTAAAATAATTTTTAATGAAAATTTTGTGTTTATTATAGGAGGAAAGTATTTGTTAAAAAATAACGGTGTAAGTGTAAATAACGTGTGCTTCCCCCTTAAGAGGGGACAATACCTAATCTCGCCGGCAGCCTTCGCCCATGTTATTCTATGGGAAAATTTGTTGCGACAATTACACATTACCTAATGAATATTTTTTAATTCTGTTTTCGCAGTCAGAAAATTCATAACCGTTAAATGAGTACTCCTTTTTGAAAAATACATTTTTTTTTAATTTTTACATTTTAATTTTGAGTTCAAAAATGCGATTTTTCACAAAATGCATTTTTCTCATTTTCTAGTCGCAAAATGAAATACTAAAATTTTAAAAAATCAATTTTTGGAAAAGAAGTACTAATTTAACGCCTATGAATTTTCTAAATGTGAAAACAGAATTGAAAAATATTCATTAGGTAATGAGTAATTATGTGAACAAATTTTCCCATTGAATAACATGGGCGAAGGCTGCCGGCGAGATTAGGTATTGTCCGCTCCCGAAAGTCGGCCATCTTAGTGCCAATTCGGAGCGATCCCCGTAGAACGTAATGCTTTTTTCTTCGCGATCGACGCTTTACTATACAACATAAATGAAAGGAAATTGTGCTAAATTTGTGCAGAAAGTAAAGCAGAATATAAATATGTAATTTTTTTCGTCTTAGAGAAAAAGAATTTGAAGAAAAACGAATTTTGTTTTAACCTTCGACATGGTTACTCTTTCAATTCCTATCGGAAAACAGAGGAATATTTTGTTGTATATTTCTATATTAAGCAAAATACGTTGATTGTGAAAGCAATTCTACCTTATTTTTTCTGAGGACATACATTCTATATATAAAAAGTTAGAAATTTTTAAACAAAAATACGGTAATCTTAGTTTTTGTCAAGTAATTCATGAACAAATGTAAGACTACGGCAGAAGAACAGAAATTATTTTTTATTATTTTATAAAAATATTTACGTAATATTTTTGCATGCTAACAATACATATTTTATTTATTTTAATTACGCATTATTAATAATAATGATTTAGTTAAATATTAAAAATAAAAATTATTAATAATAATTTGTAAAAATATTAACTAATATCTTTAGAAATTAAAAAATGTTTTTATTTATTTCATTTACATTTGCTTATTTCATTGCTTATTTATTTTTTTTTTTTTTTTAATATTATGTAAATAAAAATAATTACTTACTTAAATATTATTTTTAAAATTTATTATGGCAATTATTATTTAAAAGAAATTTATATTTCATATGTTAGCAAATTATATACACCTTATTTTCTTTATTTTTATTAATTTATTTTAAGAAATCTGATACATTTTGCGTACTAGCAACAAATCAAAAAATATATTTTTATCTAGTTATTTTAAATATGTGTTTTAAATTATATCAGAAAAATACATTAAGATCTAACACACTAAATATATTGCACAACAGAACTTAAAAACTAATAGCTAGCAAATAGATAATGTAATTAACGCATATATGTTAGGAAATAAATAGGTAAAACATCATGCAATAAGAGAATTCAAAGTATTTAAAGCATGATATGAAATAAATAATTATGCATTTTTATCTTTTAAAAGTATTCCAAAATTAAAGCAATATATCTCCCAACAAAGTAAAAATGTAATAAATAAGTTCTTTTTCGATTATGACGTAAAATAATCAAAATTTCTTCTCAGCTTAATGGTAAACAATGGAGCAACTGGCACTAAAATGGAGAATTTCTTCAAAATGCCGGAGCGCCAATGTCCAGTCTCTCTGTATCAAGGGTCCCTAAAAAGACCTGGCTGGTAGCGCCATCTATGACAGTTTTTCGCGAACAAGGAAAAAGCAGCGAATGGGTAGCCTGCATTACATAGGAAGCCTTGCAATGCAATTCTGAGTCCTAATGATGTGTCCTACCTCCTACCTCCCCTCAAAGTTTGTCACATCATCTTTGAATCATCCTGTATCTATGTTAATGTTTAATCACATAGACCATAAGAATATACATATTACACTTTGAGTAGGATTTATCAAACGAAGTGCTCCGGAAAAAGGAGAACTCGGGTTCTCAAGCACTTCCCATTATCTCGAAGTTTAATTTTAAGGACAAATGAAACAAGTAACATTTTAGAAAAATGTTCATTTAAATGTGATTTTTGTAATTAAAATTAATAGTGAGTAAATAGCACTTAATATTTAATTATTAATAGATATTAATCAGGATTGGCAACAGCCAACAAAAATCACGCCTCTGATCTCTTGTGTTTCTATATTAGCCTATTAGAAATTGATGATCACAAATTATTTAATGTTATTATTATAATTCTGTTTATTTAGTTTTGCATTATTGTTAAGTATGCGTAAGTTTTGTGCAACTGTCAGCTGCCTGAGTATAAGCAATATATCTCCCAACAAAGTAAAAATGTAATAAATAAGTTCTTTTTCGATTATGACGTAAAATAATCAAAATTTCTTCTCAGCTTAATGGTAAACAATGGAGCAACTGGCACTAAAATGGAGAATTTCTTCAAAATGCCGGAGCGCCAATGTCCAGTCTCTCTCTATCAAGGGTCCCTAAAAAGACCTGGCTGGTAGCGCCATCTATGACAGTTTTTCGCGAACAAGGAAAAAGCAGCGAATGGGTAGCCTGCATTACATAGGAAGCCTTGCAATGCAATTCTGAGTCCTAATGATGTGTCCTACCTCCTACCTCCCCTCAAAGTTTGTCACATCATCTTTGAATCATCCTGTATCTATGTTAATGTTTAATCACATAGACCATAAGAATATACATATTACACTTTGAGTAGGATTTATCAAACGAAGTGCTCCGGAAAAAGGAGAACTCGGGTTCTCAAGCACTTCCCATTATCTCGAAGTTTAATTTTAAGGACAAATGAAACAAGTAACATTTTAGAAAAATGTTCATTTAAATGTGATTTTTGTAATTAAAATTAATAGTGAGTAAATAGCACTTAATATTTAATTATTAATAGATATTAATCAGGATTGGCAACAGCCAACAAAAATCACGCCTCTGACCTCTTGTGTTTCTATATTAGCCTATTAGAAATTGATGATCACAAATTATTTAATGTTATTATTATAATTCTGTTTATTTAGTTTTGCATTATTGTTAAGTATGCGTAAGTTTTGTGCAACTGTCAGCTGCCTGAGTATAAGCAATATATCTCCCAACAAAGTAAAAATGTAATAAATAAGTTCTTTTTCGATTATGACGTAAAATAATCAAAATTTCTTCTCAGCTTAATGGTAAACAATGGAGCAACTGGCACTAAAATGGAGAATTTCTTCAAAATGCCGGAGCGCCAATGTCCAGTCTCTCTCTATCAAGGGTCCCTAAAAAGACCTGGCTGGTAGCGCCATCTATGACAGTTTTTCGCGAACAAGGAAAAAGCAGCGAATGGGTAGCCTGCATTACATAGGAAGCCTTGCAATGCAATTCTGAGTCCTAATGATGTGTCCTACCTCCTACCTCCCCTCAAAGTTTGTCACATCATCTTTGAATCATCCTGTATCTATGTTAATGTTTAATCACATAGACCATAAGAATATACATATTACACTTTGAGTAGGATTTATCAAACGAAGTGCTCCGGAAAAAGGAGAACTCGGGTTCTCAAGCACTTCCCATTATCTCGAAGTTTAATTTTAAGGACAAATGAAACAAGTAACATTTTAGAAAAATGTTCATTTAAATGTGATTTTTGTAATTAAAATTAATAGTGAGTAAATAGCACTTAATATTTAATTATTAATAGATATTAATCAGGATTGGCAACAGCCAACAAAAATCACGCCTCTGACCTCTTGTGTTTCTATATTAGCCTATTAGAAATTGATGATCACAAATTATTTAATGTTATTATTATAATTCTGTTTATTTAGTTTTGCATTATTGTTAAGTATGCGTAAGTTTTGTGCAACTGTCAGCTGCCTGAGTATAAGCATTAAAAACTGAATGCAAACAAAAAGTATTAATTTTCTTAAAATTTCATATAAATAACTGTAATCGTCTAAATTTCAGAAAAATAAAATTATAAAGTAAATAAATAGATAAAAGAAATAATCAATTAACGTAAAGCTTTTTGAAGTTAAAATGAAGACTTAACACAAATGGAAATGTATGTTTTGAACATACTTGTGCAAAAAATTTTGAGATACTGATTTTAATAAATAATAAACGGTGGGCTGGATCAGTGCTTTGGAATGGGCTGAACTAGGGTGCCTATATTACTAAGAGTGGCGACAGTTCTCAATGCGCAACCGCTGTGGATGAAATCTTGGGTTGCTTGCGTGAGCTACGAGTGGGGTTGATTCTTTCTAGATATGACCTTTATCTTACGTTGGCGAGAAAATGCTTCTGGTGAACATTTACTTTTCTGGCGGGATATTTAATTTTCTTAGAAGTAAAAAAGACTTAATTTATTCATAATTCGTTCAAATCAGTGACGGATCCAGAACTTGACTTTTTTTTTTTTTTTTTGGGGGGGGGGGGGGGGGCTAAAAATTTTCAAAGTGTTATTATAGACCAATAAAAAATTTACAATTCCAATATTCAATTGTGAATGTCAGTGTTTTTTTTTTTTTTTTTTTTTTTTTTTGGGGGGGGAAATACGCCACTGGTTCAAATTGTATTGAAATTAAGCATTTTCTTTTCACTAAATTATTTTTAGTTTTGTCAAATAACAAGTTATCGATAGACTTAAATTGCCAAATTTATAAAAAGAAAAAAAAAAAAAAAAAAAAGAATTGCTCTTAGAACCACAAATTTACGACTTCTATCAATTTTATTTAATAATTATTTAATTTTTTCTATGTGTTTATTTTCAATTTATTGTTATTATTATTAAACCATTATTTTTAACTTAGATTTTTAAAAACCAAAAACATTATACTGAACTAAAGAATTTTTTTGTTTATAGTGAATTAAGGGAAATTTTTCATTTAAGAATTTATAATGCATCCCGATTTAATTTCATTATTTTTTCATTTTGTAGCACAAATTTTTTTTTAAATAAACTGTAATATTTTTTCCTTAATAAGTTTAATTTCTGAAATAATAAGAATATAATAATAAATTGGTCATTTCTAATTCTTTACAGATTTTTTTTTGCATTTTGATATTATGTTCAAGATTTAACGTGGGGAGGGGGGGGGAATATTGTCCTATCTTCAAGGTTCTGAAAAAGTGGTACTTTTAGGAAGCTACAGTGCATCGTTGCTTTCACACAACACTTGTGCCTTGTTGATAAATATATGAGCTCTAATTTTTTCTACCCGAAAAAAATATTGCAGGCTTTCAGAATTTATGGTTTTGTATTATTTGTTTAAATTAATTAATAAATTAATTTTAAATTAACTAATTATGTTTTATTTTATTTATTATTTTTTTTTCTTACATTTGTGGGAATTAGTGTTACTAAAAAATAAATATATATACATTTTTGCATTTAGAATGTTTTAAAAGTAAAGTATGTGTATAGTTTCGCTGTGAAAATATTGACATATGTAGTAACAATATGTAAATATATGTAAAATGTGTGCACTTAAAACTTTGACTATTATTTTATATTTTAACCACTAAATAGTATTCTAGGTGATCCTTTCCGACCATTAAATTACCAAGATTGGTGCGAACAATGTATAGTAAATTGTTAGACGATTTAACTATGAAAGTCACAAAATCTCTTAAATGTAATTGAAAATTAATCGCAGAAAGAACTTTCAAGTACATAAAGAAAATAATAAATAAACAATCGAAAATGTAAAAATTCTTACTTCACACAAATAGCTTGCGTTAGTTGGTTCCCAATTAAGGCGTTTAACTTTGGAGGCCCAAAGTTTCCTCCTTTCGGGATTTTTAGGAAACACTTTTAACTTATAGCATTGCTCAAATCTGTTTGAGCAGTTAAAAGCAGAACAGCCCGTGATTTTTTAGCAAAAAAAGAAAACTGAAATTTTGATTACAACAATAATAAAGGTAAATGAACGGTAGAAGGGATGTATATAAGAAAATTAGCAATTAGTTTTAGGGAATCAGATATAATTTTTTTTTTTCTTTTTCTTTTTGGGGATCAGTACAGTAATAACTATACCAATAAATCTAATAAACTAATAATAAGTTTTGGCCAAGTTCAAGTGTATTAAAAAAGAATTTTTAAATGTATAAAATAAATAATTTAAATTGATACTAACTGTCAATTTTTTTATGTGCATATTTTGTATAAATGTGCTTAATGGATCTGCGAGGAAGGCCAGGAGATATTGATAAGCACATTTATCAATAAAGTTTAAAACGGTAGCATTTTATTTTGCTTTCTTTCTTTTCTTTTGTCTTTTTTTTTTTTTTTTTTTTTTTTTTAGATTTAAATATATTTAAGCAATCATTCATCTACTTTACATACTAACCATCTTAACTATCATGTTTGATACGTTTATATACTACAGAAGTTGAGATCTAGCTTTCCTAAAAAATCAGGAATTTCAGCATAGTAGCACCATTTGTCAACTAATATGCACCAAAAATTGAAAGACTCCAGTTTATGCTAAAATGCGACAAAATAAAAACTTTCGTAAAATATTGTGCATTAGATCTTGATCTCGAGCTACCACAAAATTTTTGTAACATACACTCATACAAAGAAAGAAAGAGAGGTTTTTAAAATTAGACTTTATTTTTTAAAAAATTGTATGCACTTTAATTAAACGGGGTGGGGAGGGTTAGGAGGGCGGCAGCTCCCCTCGCATAGAATTTTATGCCAAATGACACAATGGCCTACACCTTTTTTAGATTAATTTTAAAGTACATTGAACTATATTATTTTACCTTACTGAACTTAATATGCGATCTGTCTTTATAACATTGAAATGCAGTGTAAGAGAAAGTCGTGTGAGTGACACACCATATAATTTAATCTAAAATCGTATCATCATTCTTTTTCTAATTAAAGGTATCGCCAGATTTAATTCACACCCTATGTAAACATTTCTAGGGAAGAAATACTATGCCTCCCACAAAATAAATGTTTTAACAAACAATTAAAAAGAAACAACGTTTGTAAAATATTTAAATATATTTATAAATTTTAATGCTTTCAAAACTCATTATTTAAAAAAAAAAAAAAAAAAAAAAAAAAAAAAAAAAAGAAAAGAAAAGAAAAGAAGAAACTAATGAATTTATTTTTAGTTATTTTATTTTTATCTTTATTTTCAAAATAGTAAATAACTATCAATTTTATTGAAGAAAATTAAACATTATTCGTAATTAGTCAGACGTAATAAATAAGAAACAATTTACATGTATATTCCTTAGTACATACTCTTACACATAATACACACAGAGATACACACTTATAAAGCTTTTAAAGCTTTCTCTGAGAAAGATGTCAAAACACTGACGGGGAATCTCTCGCCAGTACCATGTTAAATATCGCCAAATGTTTCTACTTTGCTTTATCAACGAAATCATTATTTTTTTTATTTAAAATAGCACAAAAATAGGACAAAAGTAACATATTTAATAAATAAGATGATTACAGATCAGTTATGACAATAATCATACAGTATTTTTCTTTTTATATTAATTTATAAGCTGTGAAACAGGCCAGTAAAAGAATCTGCCTATCTCGTCCATCAATTAAGTTAATAAAACAGATTAATAATTAACATTATTCAGTAAAATATGTTTTGATATTTTACAAATAATCTTTCTTAATGTATTTCTGAAAGAAAAAAAAATCAAATTTACTTAATATCAAGATATAAAAATGCTTTTTTCGACATATATGAAACTCTCAATGTAAAACCTACGGAGCATCATCCAACAATTGCCCCGGGCGGCTGACGGTGAGTCTTGTCCAATGAGAATCTGTCACAGATCTGTCGCCACTCTTATCTTATCGAGGCACCCTAGGCTGAACCAGATGTATGCCCCTAGCAGAGCTCGAGGTTTTCGCCATGCTTTTTTTTCTTTTTCCTACCACAATTTTTATACAGTAATTTATATCCTATTTAATTACGACCCATTACAATAAAAATACATTAATTATTTTTGTATAAAAATAATAGTAGCATTAACGACAGAATTTTCCCAGCTTTTAAAGTGTCCTTAAAAAAGGGTGGAGACTTCGAGTTTTGACCGCTAATATGCATTGATTTTGCTAAAAGATTACACTGCTCTGCATGAAAATCGGCCTCAACACTATTTTTGTGAATTTTTATGTAAAATAATGACCTCTTGAAACCGAATATGACGCCCATTTTGTCCTATCGGGACATTCCCCCTTTTTTACTTTCTTCTATATTCAATAGAAGAAAGTATTGTAATCGTAAAAGTTTTCGACCCGGGTTTTTGATGGATTTACACGTTTTGAGGGCTGTAGAACACGATTTGACCATTTTTAGAAAATGTCTGTCTGTCTGTCTGTCTGTGTATGTGTGTGACTAAATTTTGTGGCAACTGTATCTCAGGAACTACTGCACAGAATTTCATACAAATTTGTATGTAGTTGCATCTTGAGATAAATTAGTGCCTATCAACTCTTGGTAAAAATTGTCTTACAAGTTGCGTTGCCATCCCGCTTTTTCTAAATTTTTAACATGGTGATATAGGACAAAATTTTGTATAAATGTGTATAAAGAGAATTATTTTAGAGTAATCGTTATGAAATTTACAAGAATTATTTATAATAGAGATAGTCAACTGGGAAAATTTTTTTGTATGTGTAGGAGCCTCGTCAACCCCCCTGGGGGGGGGAAGTCCCCCCTCGAGGGGAGTAAATTTTTAAGATGGGTATCTTTCGAAAGGTCTCGTCAATACCTTTAAAACGAATGGTTGAACTATAAATCTGTGATAATTTAAAACGAAGTAATCGATTTTTTTTACTTTTTACGAAAAAAAATCGTTTTTTTTTTACCAAATTTGGTATTTAGTTGGCCCCTGACATAAACTGGTGCTGATTAGATTTGGGGATCAATCGCTCGACAGGAGGTGGTGTGATCGTATTTTATCGAAATTTTTAACATGACAGAATAGGACAAAATTTCGTATAAATGTACATAATGAGAGTTATTCTTAACCTGTGATTGTAAAATTAATATGAATTATTGATAATAGTAGTAGTTAATTAGGAAAAAAAATTGTGCATGTGGGGGCATCACTTCCCCCCCTGGGAGGAAGTATCAACCAGGGGGGGGGGTAAACTTTCAAGATGGGTATCTTTCGAAAGGTCTCGTCAATACCTTTAAAACGAATGGTTGAACTATAAATATGTGATAATTTAAAACAAAGTTTTCGATTTTTTTTTACTTTTAACGATACAAAAGTTTGAAAAAAATCGTAATTTTTTTTTTTTTTTTTTTATATTGTTACTGAGTGAATTTGTATAGTAAAATTTAGAAGAAAGTCTTGTGGTGGCCACGACAAACTAGTTTTTAAATCAATTTTCGGTAATTTTATGGTTATAAATTTGATTTGTAGGGGGGGGGGGATTATTTTGAGGGGCTACAGAGTTGGAAAATTCTAAAACATGAACATTTTTAGCGAGGGAAAAATTTAGGGGGGATCTGCCGCAGAAATTATGTATTACATTTATTATATTTTATTAATCAATTATTATTATTAATTATAATATGTTTTTTCTTTTTAAGTGTTACAATAATTTTTTTCCATTCTCCAAATCAAATTCATGGTCATAAAATTACCAAATAATGATAAAAATTAAATTGGTGTGGAGGACAAAACGGTTGGTGATTGGGAAAGATGGATGTCATATTCGGATTCACGACGTCATTTTACATATGAATCAGAAAGAATGATATCAAGGCTCATTTTTTTTTTTTTTTTTTTTTTTTTTTTTCAGTGCAATGTTATTTTTAAATATTTTGAAATGAAATTTCTTTAAGCCACTTCCGTGGTTCTTGTATCACTACGTCTTTGTACAATTTATCCTAATATTCGTAATTTTAGAAAATTTTTCTTTTTTCTCTCAAATCAGAACGCAACTTTGGAAAGGAACGTTGTTATGTAAAATGTTAAAAAATGAAAGAAAGAAAGAAAAACGCAGGCAAGAATGTACAGTCGGGGGGGGGGGGGGGGGAGAAACGCAACATCGAATGTAACTTCGTTGCTAATCGATGAACAATAATGTAATAGGTATCATTTGACTGGGAATCGAGAGCACTTTTAGAAAATGAAGAGAAATTTTGAATTGGGGGTCATCCATATATTAAAATGCGCACTAAATTTGATTTTTTTTTTTTTTCAATAGTAATACCCCATTTTTATTTATATTTGAATTCCTGGGGTGGCGGCGATGCGAAAAAGTATATTAGTTAGTTGTATATTTTACTTATTACTGACTTCCGGATTTAGACGGATTTACACGTTTTGAGATGTCTAGAACACGATTTCGCCATTTTTAGAAAATGTCTGTGTGTGTCTGTGTGACAAAAATTTTGTGGCAACTTTATCTCCGGAACTACTGCTCAGAATTGCATATAAATTTATATGCTGATGTACCTTGACCTAAATTAGTGCCTATCAACTTTTGGTGTCAACCGCTCAACAGGTGGCGCTACTATACAGCAATTACCGAAACTTAAGGGGAGGCTATATCTCAGGTTCTATTGCGTATATTTAAACAAAGCTTGATATGTAAAAAAAGCCATTATAAGGCATTATGCAATTTGAATGCTATCAATTTGGTGCAATTTGAATGCTTATCGGCCAACAGGTGGCGCTGCTATACAGTGATTTTCGTAATTTAAGGGAAAGCTATATCTCAGGAGCTACTGCACAGAATTTCATATAAATTTATATGTAAATGAACCTTGACTTAAGTTAGTACCTATCAACTTTTGGTGTCAACCACTCAACAAGTCGTGCTACTACGCAGCGATTTCTGCAGTTTAAGGAACGGCTAAATCTGAGGTTCTATTGCGTATAATCAAACAAAACTTGATATATGAGAAGGTCATTATGAGACATTATGTTGATTCAAGTTCGATGCTTATAGGCGAATAGATGACGCTGCTATACTGGAAATTTCCTCGGTAATGGGAAGGCTATATCTCAACTTGCATGGCATATAACTGTAAGAAACTTGATATGCTTGATAACCATTATAAAAACGCATTTTTAAGATGTCATTGATACACAATCTTTCTTTGGATATTTATTGTTAGTTTTCTCTAGAAGAAGAAAATCGTTTGTATTCATCATGTTAGATAATTTTAATAAATAATAGTTTTAATAAATTATTTACCCTTTGTGAATTTGTATAGGAAAAGGAAAATATAGAAGAAAATCTTGTGGTGGCCACAACATACTAGTTTTATATAGTTATAAGAGTTCAAAGTTCGAAGGTGCTAATGTTAAATTCATACTTCAAACTTTTATTAATATTTTCACATCGATATAATTTTTGCTTTACGAGATATAGTGAAGAAACCCAAACATAATCCATATCACTTTTGATTCTGAAAAATATTTTTAATTATGAAAAATATTCATATTAAAAAATATTATGAATTATGACCTATATTAATTTTTATATAAAATGAATCCTAATGTTGAAAAATATGGGTGTACAAATTAACAGCTCATTGCAGTTAGTATGTTTTCGAGATATAAATAAATCTTTCATTTGAAGAGGCTTAGGGGGCTTATATAGTTTTGCGTGAGATAACGAAGAAAATCTTAAAAAATAACAGATAAAATTAAGTAAAATATTTTTAATTTTTATTTACGGGTCAAACTATATAACAACAACGTCAAACGCGAAGAAATGAAGCAAAAAAAGATGATTTTTATACATTAATGTTAACAAATTCTTGTTTTCTCTTCTCTCGTTCTTCTAAAACAAAAGACTATAGAAAAGGAAAAGAGAAAGTGATTATGCGTATTATTATTTTAATTTTGCAAAAATATACACAAGTGCATTTGTCTTATCGGTTACTAGAGATGAATTTTGAATCCTTTAAACGAACACTAGAAGGAAAAAATACCGAAAAGACGGGAGTAACTGTTTAAAATAGAGAAATAGGTGGTACGTAAAAATTGTCAATAAAAAAAAAAAAAAAAAAAAAAAAAACGAATGGTACTGGAATGCAATGCAGACTTGCTAAATCGCTTCTTAACTACCGTCATAGTCAAAAGGTTAATCATTTAGTTTATATATTGGATTGCTTTATTTTTTTCTATTTACTCATTTATTTTGTGTCTCTGTGTGTGTTTGGGGGAGGGGAGGGGGGTGATTATTATTTTAGGGAATAATTTTGCTGCCGACTGTAAGGCTAAATTCTTTATCGGCATCATCATCACCATCGAAGTGCTTATTTTAGTGTTCTGTCTGGGAACAACGTTCCCTCATCACTAGTATTATGTGGATCAGAAAGAATAATGACCATATTTAATAAAAAAGCACCACAAAACTGGCGTTGTGAAATTTTTTCTTTCAAACTTTGAATAAACACCATAAAATGCAATAAACTCGCAACAATTGTTTCGGGTGAACTAAAGTTCATTTGTGTATCAGGCAAACTGCCTTCATTTTTAATGGTACTTATTATTCCCAAAATGATGGTATGGCCATGGGTAGTCCTCTCTCTCCTTTACTTTGCGACATTTATATGCACTATTTTGAAGAAAAACTCTTCGGTGTATATAAATTTCCTCACTGGTTTAGGTATGTGGATGACACTTTCGTTCTTGTCTCCCCTGATGTCGATTTGTCCAATTTACTTTCTTTGGTCAATTCGATTGACCCATGCATTCAATTCACTTTTGAGGTTGAACAGGATTGCTCTTTGCCTTTCCTTGACGTTCTTGTAAATAAAGAAAAGGATTGTTTCTCAACTACTGTTTTTAGAAAACCATTCTCAGTCTCTTTGCTACCGCATGCTCTCTCTAACCACGCCCCTCAACAAAAAATGTCTGCTTTTTACACTTATGTTTATCGTGCCTTACACATTTGTTCTGATCCGTCTAATCTTTCGAAAGAAATTAATTATTTAAAATCTCTTTCTCTCTCTCGTGGCTATAACCCAATCATTGATAGAGCTCTATATAAATTTAAGAATCCTAAATGTTAAGGAACGTTTGGGAACGTTAATCTTTAAAATTCTTTCACCGTTTGGTTTCAAAGTTATTTACAAACCCGTCAATAAAATTAAATTATCTTCTCTTAAGGATCCCATTCCAACCGAAAACCGTTCTGGAATTTATTTAATTCCGTGTTCGTCCTGCAACATAGGTTATATATTGGTCAAACTAGGAGGCGTTTGAATTACAGAATAAATGAGCATCGTCGGAATGTTCGTAATGAAGAGTACCAAATCTTCTATGGACCATATTCCTCCTTTGGGTTCGAGACTATAAAAAATCAGCTGTTTTCGGTAAACAATTCTCAACTCTACCATAGCAAAGCATTGTGGCTTGCAAATTTTTATCTTGCAATATTATTTCTAAGGGTTACAGATTATATGAAATTGAAGTAAGAGTGATATAGTGATAACTTTGTTTTGTTTTTAATCCAGTTTTAGTAATATACTTTAATGTTAATCAACATATGTAATATTAAAAGTTGCCGTGTGAACTGTGGCGATGTTAACAAATTTAAATGGATGTTCCATTTAGTAAATTCCTTTATTAAAGTGATTGAAATTCTATTTATTTAAGCTTTGATGTCTATATATATGTGTGTGTGTATAAAATGTTCTTATTAATCTTTTTTTCATTATATATATGTATGTATGTGTGTGTGTGTATACATAAAATGTTCTGCAATTTTACGATATGGAATAGTCTTAACTTTATCATTCGATTCAGTTGTTTACATTTCACTTTTGTTCTTGTTTAAACATTATTATTAAGTTTCACTGCAGAAATATTTAGGAAAATGTTATACGTAACAATAAAATGTCATCTTGAATCTAATTTGTTTACAAAATATCGGCCACGTGTTCGGCGATTTTACCTACGGTGACGTCACAGGAATATTGTCCATTGCTTCCCACTGCTGGTCTCAAGGTCATCGTTTTGATTTTTCCAAAGCTAACATAATTTCATCTCCTGTCTGTTCCTCCCATTTGGATATTCATGAAGCATTTTACATATTTAAAAATTCGAAAAATCTTGTTAATGATATTTCTCCCACTCCATTCTGCTCTGATGCTTGGAAATTACTCGCGTAACTTAGATCTTCGTTTACATTCTGATATCCTTAGATTGTTATATGTACAATCTCACTCATTTATTTATTTTCCTGTTCTACTCACACCAGTAGCTATATTTACTTTCTACTTTATAAAGTTTTTCTTTTCTTTTTAAATGATTTTGTGCGTTGCCGCTTTGACTGCAGCACTCGTGCTTACTTTATTCGCCTGATGAAGGGTCGTGTGTTTTTTCTACCCGAAACAATTGTTGCGAGTTTATTGCATTTTATGGTGTTTATTCAAAGTTTGTAAGTAATAAATAATGACCATAGCCATTGGATAACCCGATAACATCAAAGTCGAAGTCGCTACTTTTCTTTTTTCTCCTTGGTGACTTTCTATTTTACTCTTTTCATTTGGCAACATAACATAAGTTTCAGTTCAGATTACTTGTGTTGTGGGAAAAGGAAAAGATGATTGCTGTCGGGTAGGTAGGTGTGTTGATGGAAGCAGCTATCTCCCTCTCAACTTGTCTTGCTCTACTGTTTCGGTGAGGCGTATCCGCGTATGCTTTTGCATGCGTTCGTGTAATCTTCATTCTATATTCGCAGTTACTTTTTGGTTGATTTTTTCACCGAATTAAGTCTTTCGGTAAGTTTTTAGTTCTTTTTCCCTGGTAGGGGTTTTTTATTTCTCCCAGTTCTGCCATTTTATAGTTTGTTTATTTCTGTTAAACGTTCAGTTTACCCATATTTTGTTCATGGCAGGAGGGCGGTTACCGGTTGGTTCGCCTTGCTCGCCGCATTATTATACTAACGAACATAAGCTATCCGAGTCTTTAAATATTGCTGTCAATGATGGCTATGACATTATATCTTTCATAATCTCGGCCAAAAACGGCTCTTTGCCGCAAACCCACCCAAAGGCTCTTAAAGAGGAACTGGCTAAAACCATCACCAATTGCAACGAGATAGAAAGCCTAAGGCTCACCAGGCAGAATAAGCTTTTCATTACTACCAAACATATTCAAGTAGCCCAGCAAATATTAAGTATAGAGTCATTGCTTGGCATACCAGTTGACACTTTCATCCAGAGGGAAACAATCTCTACACGCTTTTTGCTACACAATATTGACATCTCTGTAACTTGTGCTGACATAGCAGAAGAGTTGAGTTCCCAAGGCCTACACATATTGGAGGTGAGAAGATTTATTCGCAAAGCTCAGGGCACGGATCAACCTACTTTGACGGTACTGGTAACAATATTAGGTACGACCTTACCAGCAAATGTAAAACTGTGGTACCAAATTTATCGGATCTCGTTATTTTATGATAAACCACGCCCATGTAGTACTTGCCACAGGTTTAATCACACCCTTAGATCGTGCCGTAATAATAAGATATGCATCCAATGTGCGGAATCGCACACCGAACCTCGCACTAGTCCCACACCTAAATGCATTAATTGCAAAGGCAGTCATGCTGCCAATGATAAAAACTGTCCTGTGTATCAACGTGAGATCCGAATCCAAAAGTACCGTGCCACCCACCACCTCACGATTGCTGATGCGAGACGACGTTTTGCAGAAAATGAAACCACCTCCACGAAATCATATGCCGCTGCTGCTACCTTTTCCTCCCCATCGGTGGTTACCAAAACTGAGCTGGAAGAGGCGATGCAGAGTCTCTCTACCCACTTTACCTCCCTCATGCAAACGATGGTTACTGAACTACAAAAAACTCTTCAAAGTTTCGTTGAGACAGCCATTCAGCCGCTTATGGGTATCATTCAAGACCTACAGGTCAAACGATCTCCAAAGTTACCTTCTGGTCTCTCAGATGCCGTCGCACAACGGCTCAAAAAAGCACGCACAGATCATACCTCCACCAACTCTGATTCTCTTAGTATGGACACGTCATTACCAGATGCTCTGGAGCCTCCTGCCTCCCGCCCTCCTCCTGAACCACCGCATGGTGTCTAGCTCCTGTGCCGCCGCTCTCATGTTTTCTGGTCTCTGGCTGTTTTTTGGGGTAAGTCCTGTTTGTTTTCTGCTGTTATTTTTTTTCCTTGTCATGTCTTCTGAGTTATTTTTGCTCCAATGGAATTGTAGAAGTTTCCGTGCTAACGGCCATTGGCTCCTAAATTCCCCCTCCCTTTACGCCCGTATTTTGTGTCTCCAAGAGACTTTTCTTTCCCCTTCTGACATTGTCTCTCTCCCTAATATGATTTGTTATAGAGCTGATAGGTTATCTGCTCGGGGCGGTGGTCTGTTGACTGCTGTTCATTCTTCTCTTCCGTCTACAAGTTTTACCCTCCCAACGTGCCCTCTTCAGGATTTTGAAGCCCTCGGCGTTAGGGTCTTTTTTGATCATTCTTGGTCTATAATTATTAACATTTACTCCCCCTCTGGTGCCCTCCCTGAGGAATGGCTTTCTGAGATTGTTTCCACCAGCGGCTCCCCCCTCCTTATTCTTGGCGATTTCAATATTAATGTCTGTGTCCGGTCTCCCCCCATTCCTGCTAGAACTCGTCAATTACTAAACTGGGTCGTCTCACAGGATTTATGTATTCTCAATTTAACTTCTCCTACTCGGTCTAGCCCTTGCAGCTCCCCCTCCCTTTTGGATCTGACTATGGTATCTCCTCCGCTTTATGACAAATTTATGTTTTATGTCCATCCTGATCCTTATGACTCTGACCATCATCCAATCCTTGTTTTCAGGCACTATAACTCTCCTCCCTCTGCTAGTACTAAAAAGTGCTACAATTGGTCAAAAGCTAGCGCTGCCCTTAACCGTCGGGACAACCTACCGAATCTCTACTACGAAGACTTTGAGAGTTCTTGTATGCAAGCTCTTTCGGACACTTGTGCTACTTTCCCTAAGGCGCGTAACTCAACTCGTCCCTGGTGGGACAGCACTTGCTGCCACCTGCTTGCTCGGAAACGAAAGCACCTTCGCCTTGCTCGCTCCCTCTGCTCCAGAGATGAATGGCTCCGCTATAAGCATTACGCTGCTAAGCTCCGGCGTTACATTAAATATTCTTCACGATGCTTCTGGGACAATCTTTGTCGAGAAAACATCTCCAACGGGAAAATCTTCAAAATTCTAAAACGGATAGCCAACCGTGAACTCCCTGGGGAAGACAATATCATCCTCAATCCATTCCCCCTCACTTCTGCCTCTCTCCAAGCCCAGGCTTTCCTCCAACACTTCACGAAGGATTGCAGTGAACCTCCCATTCCGTACGATCTTAGTGATGGAGATCCTATTCTCGACGAGCCCTTCAGCATGGAAGAACTAATCCATTCTCTCAAGCACTCTCGCCCAACAACTCCTGGAGCTGACGGAATCTCTCTTAACCTGTTAAGTAAGCTCTCTCATCAGCACTTGGATTCCCTGAGGAGTACATTCAATAACTCATTTAACACGGGTATCCTTCCTCCCTCTTGGAAACTGGCTACCATTCTCCCCATCCGGAAACCCGGTAAACCCTCGTCTGATATTGCGTCTTATCGCCCCATTGCTCTCACTTCGGTGGGGTGCAAAGTTCTGGAACGGATGATTCTTCGCAGGCTCCTTGCTTGGGCTGGCCATCGGAACCTCTTCCATAGAGACCACTACGGCTTTATTCCTTCCCGGGACTGCACTGTAGCTCTCAGCACCTTTTTTCTGGACGTCTCTACTGCCCGTGCTAATCGCCACTTTGTGGCTGCAGTCTGCCTAGATATCAAGGCAGCTTACGATTCCGTTCAGCCTGACATTTTAATTCATAAACTCGCCTCTCACGGTATCCGTGGTAAGATGGGCCTTTGGATTGCTTCCTTTGTTAAACATCGGGTTATCCAGGTACGCTGGAAGGCAGCTCTTTCTCAGGTCGGTCCCTGCAATCAGGGTGTTCCCCAGGGCAGCGTCTTATCCCCATTTTTGTTTATCATGTACATGCTGGACGTTGTCGAAACTCTTGAGGAGGGTGTACATATAATTGTCTACGCTGATGATATATTAGTTTATGCTATTGACCAGGCTGAAGACCGTGCTCGCCAAAAACTTCACAACACGTTGTGCCGCATTCATACTTGGTGTTCGGCAAATAAACTCTTAATCGGCCCTGATAAATCCTCGGCAATTAATTTCTCCCGTTCCAGAGATCCCGGCCCTTCTATCACCCTTATGGGTTTCAATATTCCATGGAGCTCCCACGTTAAAATCCTTGGCATCTGGTTCTCCCGCACTCTTTCTTTCGCCCACCATTTTTCCACCTTGAAAGTGAAGGCTTTTCGGAAAATTAACTATATCAAAGCGGTTGCTAATCGTTCTCGGGGGCTAAATAGCAATCATGCGTTGAAAATTATTGACTCCCTGATTCGAAGTAGTCTAGAATATGGTGCTCCCCTTTTCTATGATGCCCCTCCCTCTTCGCTCAATACTCTTGAGATTTGCTATAACGCTGCGATTAGGGTTGCTACTGGCCTTCCCCGCTGGACCCCTCTCCCTGTTCTCCGCCGTGAGGCTGGTGTCGCTAGCATGACTCTTCGGCTCTCCCTCCTCACTAAGCAGTTTCTCCTTCGTCTTCTTGCCTCCTCTCCAGGACTTCGCCTTTGCGACTTAATCAGGTCCCAATTACTTTGCCCCTCTGTGAACTGGAAGTGGGGAATTCCGATTCAAGAAATCTGTTGTTCTTTAAATTGCTCTTTTTTGCAGGTCCTCCGTTTCGTCTGGCCCCCGCCCCCTAATTGCCTTCAGTTTAAGGTGGTTGTTGACGAATTCCCCTTTCAAGACCCTTCCATTCCTGACGAATTCATTGGTAAAGCATGGAACAACTGGCGCACCTCCATCCCCCTGTGTACTCTCTTGGCCACTGATGCCTCGAAAGACGACCACAAAACGGCTGTTGCTGTGGTGGATGCAAACTCCACCTTCTCTCTGGCTTCTTTGGTATCCCATCACAACTCTGTTTTCACTGCCGAAACCCTGGCTCTTGTTCTTGCCATCTCCGAAGCTCCAACTTCTCACTCCCAGATCATAATCCTGTCGGACAGCCTCTCTGCTCTACTTGCCCTGAACTCCTGGTCGTTTCATTCTCCCAAAGTTATTCTCCACCTTCTTTCTGCTATCCATGCCTGCAACCAGCGTGGGCACCACATCATATTTGTTTGGTGTCCCGGACACAAGGGTATCTACCCTAACGAGAGGGCGGACAGCTTGGCCAAGAACGGTCCATACACCTGCCACTCCATTCCTGGGATCTCTCCCGAAGACCTTCGCTCCGGTTTAAAGAAATCTTGGCTCATCGAATGTGAATATAGTTGGTTGCAGAGCGAGTATGCCTCTCTCTTTGATTACCTCTCTCCGGATAGACCCTTTTCCAGGTGGGCCCCCTCCCGCAGGGCGGATGTACTTCTGGCCCGTTGGCGATCTAAAACCATCATAACCCACCAGCGGCTTTTTCGTATGAACCTCTCCTTCTCTCCTCTTTGTCGCCACTGCTGGGATCAAGAGACTCCTGAACACATTCTGCTGTATTGTCCGTTCTATCGGAATCCTCGGCGCCGGCTTCTCTCCGCTCTTAATCTCCCGGACGGTTCCTCTTACGGGGATATTGTTTCTACTGCTCTCAGCTCTCGTAATGGGACAATGAGTCTCCTCTCTTTCTCTAAGAGTGTTTTTCCAGATCTCTAATTTCAATCTAATGGATATTTCGAGATGACGCTGCCCTAGTGGCATAGCATATATCTCATGTTCTCCCCTACCTACCTACCTACCTACCACGGAGTATACCTACCTACATGTGTTGTGTTTGTGTTTGTGATTATTATTTTGATTTTTGAATCTGTGTGTGGTGTACGTAGCGTATATGAAATAGAAGACTGAAAACTTTTTACCTATAGTGGATCATATATACGAAATTGTGATTTTGACTTTCTAATGGCTGATAGTTTTTATCGATTTGTATACGTCTGAATTTTATGTGTGCTAAATTTAAGCATATTTGAGAATTCATCATGAAATGTCATTACTCTGTATTAGGTGTTGATAGTAATTGTTCAGTTGATGATTTAAAAAAAGCATACAGGAAGTTGGCATTAGAGTGGCATCCTGGTAAATTCATTATTATTAGATTTATTTTTATGAATTTTTATTGTTTCTTTAGCATATGTATGGTTATTCACATATAATAATTACAAGATAAAAATAACTTTTTACATACCACGTTTTTAAATTTTCTGTTGAATCATATAAACTTGACAATTCTACGCATTAATTAATACATTTTTCAAAATTTTTTAATGAATTATCCCATCAACTTGAAAGAAAATAATCAAATGCGTAAAAAAAAAGAGCAATTATAACAAATTTTCAAACATTTATTAATTGAATAAAAATATTTAGCGAATTAATAAGAACTTGGTAAAAATGCTATGTGTGGATTTTGATTCGTAAGTATTTTTACACAAAATATCAAAATGATCAGTGAGTATTTAAGATTATGAGATACACTTAATTTATTCTTTTATTGTGATTTATCAACTTTCACTATGAAAATATTCACTGAAAGTTAAATACTAACAAGTGTAAATAAAATACATATTTTCTATTAATATTAGCGAACTCAATATTTTACGATGAAATAAGTTGAATAGGTACTGCTTTAGTATATGATCATCTTGACAATTTTTAAAAGCAATTGCTTTTGGTAGTTTCCTCGCTAATCGCCATGATTGCTTTTAAGGAAATTTAATTCTTGTAATTTATTATTTACTTGTTCAAATTTAGTTTTATTTACATTAATAAATTACATATTAACTATTGAATTCTTTATTTAAATTCATTGCATTGTATGAATCACTTGCATTATCTTATAAGGTTATTTTCAATATGGCTAATATAATTTGTTAGTTTATCACAGGGAGAGGCCCACTATAGCAATTATTATTGGTTTTTAGAAAAAATATATCTCATATAGAGACACTTTTAAAAACATGTGTAACATTTTAAATTAATAAATAAAACACGTATATAAGTTTTAAAAACATATATTTAACTAAGAGCCGCATATTTCAAAGCTTTTTGCCCTGAAAAGCAGGGCGTCATCAGAAAGTCTACACAATGTGCAGCTGTGTTACAAATATATATACCATAAATCAGGTTAAAGCTACAGTTACATCGCTACTTTAATACAAAAAATTTTTAGTTCATTGGTTGGAGTCATTCTACATTAACAATGAGGCAACACTTATTACTGCAACTTGCGTTGGAAAAGTCAGTTTTGAATGGCTATTGGAATGGCTGGCGAGGTGGTAACATCAAGGTGAAAAAACTTGTCGAGCAGTGGTAGTGAATGGAAGTCATTCTTTTGGAGGAGTCAATGGATGGGAGCTGAAACCCTGAACTGGCGTTAACAGCTGATAGAAGAAACTTGTAGTGGAAAGGAATCAAACCTTGAAGACAAACTGTGGATGGAAACATGAAACTTGGAGTGTCGGTAACTATCGTTGGAGAAGGATGCAGCTGCATCCATAGAAACTTAAATGAAACTTGAAATTGATGAGGTTACATATTGTACCACTGGAAAAATGCAAGTTAAATATCTGGTTGTATAATATAATTCCAAATTTTAGGTAGGACAAATTTTTCCAGTACAATATGTAACCTCATCATTTTCGTAGCATCGTAGTTTACGACCCAAATTCGTAGCAACTACAAATTATTCGTAGCAGTAGGCAGGTCTGGATATAATTGGTTAGTTCAGGAAAATTAATAGACGTCCTGTATAAATAACTTAATTTCAGGTCTTGCAAGTGCGTTCCTTTAAAAACGGCTGTATGGATTTTTTTTCAAACTCGCCATATTAACCCATTCAGTACCGGTCATGGTTATAGTTATCCTATGCGCACAAAAGTTGTTTTCCTGACTAATGAGACATAAAATAAGACAAAAATAAAATTTCAGAAAATTAGCTTTAATACTTTTTAAAATACAGAATGTTGCGAAAACGCAACGTCAGTCCAAAGCAGTATATAAAGCATCATTTTTTGGAATCATGGAAATCTTCAAAACATTTAGCATGTACAGCAACATTACATTTTTTACACATTGTTACTGTCTGACTACTGCATATTTTACACCTCCTTTTATTTTCGGGATTTTTTGTGATTATAGGGCCTGTACGATCCTTTTGTTTTTGTTGTAAAAAGTGATTTTGTATTGCGGATGGCCGACCAGTACATGTGGTTTCAGGAATAGGGTTTATATCACTTTTCATATCAAATGAATTTGATTTATTTGATGAAATATCTACTTCCGATTTTAATAAAGACACTGCAATTGCCCTTTGAAAGTCTAGCAATGTTGTTTTGGAATCCACAAATTCCCTATAAAGTTTCCAAGCATTTACTTTTACAATATCAATGCAATTTACGAAAATAGGCCCCCACCATTTTTTTCCTTTTATATTTATTCTGTAATTTGATATAAAATTATCTAATAAGTCCACCCCACCCATATGCTTGTCATAATCAGCAATGACTTTGGGTTGTTTTACTTGGACATTTTTTTTCTGTTCTGGAGTAGCGTTTTGCATATGTTGGTGGCTCAGCATCATCCCAATTTGTCAGTACGGTGACAACAGCATTGTCGTTCCACCTAGCGACAGTAACATTATTCTTTGAATCGAATGCTACATCATATGTGCCACGAACTTAATTCTTCATCTTTTTCACTGGTATAATAGGGCACTTACCAATCCTGTTTTCTCTAACTATCCCAGTTGCATGATGTCCTTGTTTGTTTAATTCTGAGAGGAATGCATGTGATGTAAAACAATTATCAAAGTACACAATGTGTTGAGCGGGAGTTTCTACGACGTTTAAAAGATTCATAACGATATCTCCACCGAGACCAAGATCGAAAGATTTTTCAGTAGATTTCACTGTATATATGTCGAACTGGTACAGGTATCCTAAAAATTTTTAAAAATACATCTATAGGTTCTGAAGCTTGCAAATGATTTGATACTGACTCTTTTGCAGGTTTCAATGAATTGTAGCAATGTGTTTCTACATCTTGTGGTTGTTGATTATGTGCGGGGAAACATTTTTTCCAAGTAAAATTTTTCTTTCTTTTACCTGTATTATTTTTACTTTTCTTAACTTTAGAAGAAAAAAATATCGATCTCACCTGTGATATCTTTAGGAAATGGAATATTTTCACCCACAACATTACCGTCGATATTTTCTTCATCAGTCAAAACATCCGGGTCAGGTGGAATTACGACAAATTCATTATTTTCTTTTTCAAATTTGGAACTGGAATCATCACTAAGAGCTTGAAGATATTCTAAAGCTTCATTTATCGTTAAACAACGTCGTACCTTTCGTAAATTACGAGAATCGCCTGCAAAAAATAAAAAATCGATCATGAAATAAACGAAAACATCCTCTAAATCTTTTAACACACATTAGACTGACGTTGCGTTTTCGCAACATTATTTAAAAAATTAAATTTAGAGTATAGAAAAATTTTTTTTTACTTACTTGTTGATGCCATTTTGTTTTTAAGCGTTCGAAGAAAGCAAAACAAACTTTAGCCTATAATTTTGACATGTGTTGCGATCTACCACTGAAACTTGAAAGTAATCAATAAAAATAATGGAAAACATTGATTATTCATTATTTTATAATGAATATTAAATACAACTGTAGACCAATGATTTTTTTTTCTTTTATGCGTATTGGACACCACTTTAATAGGAAAATATTTTTATAGCAAAAAAATTTAAAGTTTTCCGCAGAAAAAGTAATGAAAAAAACGTTGCGTTTTCGCAACGTCAGTACGAAATGGGTTAACTAACTTTTAAATAACCTTTTGTATGTAATTATTGTTTTCGGGTCAATAATTGAGTTTTGGTAAAAGTTGGTATCTCAAAAACGGCTCTAATGATTTTCTTGAAAACTGTTATATAAATCCATTCCCTTCTTATGCATCACATGGGTATTAGAGGAAAATTAACAGTCATCCTGTTAAGATAGGTCGGAAGTTTAGGTAGAACTCAAAAATTGGTGTTTCAAAAAATAACTCTACCATTTTTTTTTTTTTTTCTTATTTTTTTACCTCACTCCTCACTATATGTAAGCTTTGTTTTATATGTCTTTACATGTGCATAAAGTTTATCTTACCAGAAAAATGTTAGGTTTCTACTACTTTAGGTAACTTTTATATCTTCTGATCACATTATTTCCAAAAAATGCATATAATATGTGTAATAGTGGATAATGGAAGTTGTGTGGTTGTTTCACACCAGATTTTTTTTTTTTTTTTTTTTTATGTTTGCTTCTTTATACGAAAAATTTTCATTCCAAAATGACGACAAAAATTTAAAATTCAACTAATGCAGTTTTTTCCTCCATTTGGGGAATTTCCAAAACAAAACACACAAAAAATGATTAAACTTATATTAAAACAAATTAAAATAAAAAATTTCCATTAAGAAAAACAAATAGTAGAAAAAATTAATTCTTACTTATTATCAAATGATTGTCAGTTAAGCTTATCAAGTGATTTTTTTTAAATGAGTGTAATATCAATTGCTTTCATTTTCAAACAAAATTAGAATAGAAAATTATTTATATATTTTTTAACCTGTTAGTAGTCGCTATAGACAGTGACACCTATTACAGATTGCACACTTTTTATTTAACTGTCACCAATAACTTTAAGAAGTGATGTGATTGACGTTTCTTCGATTTTATTCGCGTTTTATGTATATCAAATGCCACTTCTAAAAATTTTTGGTGGCTATTGAATAAAAAAATTGGGCAACACTGAAGGATGGGCTGCAAATCGACCAACTAGCGACTACTAACGGGTTAATTATACTTTTCGGCTATATAAAGTGGGAAAAAAATAAAGATTCAATTTGAAATTTTAAATATTGGATGTCAAAAAGGGCAACCATGTTTAATTTTTATTATCATCAAGCTAAATTTTCTTGGCAGAAAATATTATTATGGACTGCTAATTATGAAGCTTGGTAGTGATCCCACTTGATCCAAAATCAAAATATAAGTATAATGCTGTATACAGTTGTTATTCATATTCATTTGAAATTTTGCATTAATTACATTTCTATTGTACTTTACTAGATAAAAATCTAGACAGATTAGAAGAAGCCAAAGAAAACTTCCAATTGATACAACAAGCATATGATATTTTATCAGACCCCCAAGAAAGAGCATGGTACGATAGGCACAAGGATGATATATTAAGAGGAGGTATGTATTTATTTTTATAGCTTATTTTCTCAAAATAAATTTTAATTTGGTATTTATATAATGGTTTCTCATTCAATTAATTTTTTTTTTTTTTTTTTTTAGAAATTCTAAATAGAAAATTGCATTTATATCAGCTACAAAAAATATGGCAAATTTCAACAATCAGAAACCAAAAAGTAGGAATTTGCAGCTAAATACTCATGTATTATTTTGAATTGGCTTTGAAAAAAATTGTCTTTTAGTGGCAATATGATTTTGTATTGTTCCACAACTGTCCCCTAGAAAAGATTTTTTTTTTTTTTTTTTTTTGTGAAAGATCTGTGTAGAGTTTATCAGTTTTTGTAACAAGTCTGTTTTCAGTGTGCTGATTTTTGTGAGGAATCCATTTTGTTGATTTTCATAAAAAAAACAGTTTTGGGATTAAATTTTTTCCAAAAAATATATATATGAATAAAAAATCCTATACAAAAAGGGTAGAAATTAAGAAAATTAAGTTATTGGTCTGCAGGCCCAGTAATTATAAGATTTTACTGGTCTGTACATACTTTCACTGGTCCATTTACACGTTCCATTTTATTTTTTAAGAATATATAAAAAGTTGTAAAATTTTACTAATTGCCATTTAATATGTTGATAGAAACCGTTCTTTGCTGTGTTAAATACATCATAACGTATTTCTGAATTTTTTTTTTTTTAAATTTATGCACGATGGGCTTTGTGGCCATCTTTCAAAATTTTACGTTAATTTGAATTATTTTATAAATCTCAGCAATTATAGGATAGGAGTGCACTGCTATGTAAAATAAATTAAAATTTATATAGTAAATCAATTAAAAAATACAAATGAAGTCTAATATAATTCAAAAATTTATGCTTTAATAAACAAGCTAAAGGTTACATATTTAACATAAAGTACTATATTAAATATTAAAAGTTAAAAAAAAAAGTTTTAAAAGGGAAATTAAGTGAAAAATTACAGAGAATAGGAGATATTGAAAATTATAAGTATTACATTTACTATTGTCATGCAATACAATTCTATGACAGGCAGTTTTAGTAAAAAGTAAAAAATAAAAATATTAAAAAGCTTCACTGGTCCGAGGGACCACTTAAATTTATATTTTACTGATCTGTTGAATATTTTTGTGGTCCCGGACCAACTGACCACTTTTAATTTCAAATCCTCTAGTATATTACCTTAAAAGATGTAAAAGACACAATAAGAAAGAAAAGCATACAAAATCTAAATATTTACATATATTATGAAGGCATAGCAATAATCAACACTTCATCAAAGACATATGTTGAATTATTGTATGTAAATATAGGTAAATTTCTGTAAATTTATAAGTTTAAAGCTAAGAACTAACAGTTTTATATGTCATATACCTATAAAATAAATTCTGTTGAACAGAATAAATAAATGAAATGCAAGATTGAAATATCATAGTTAATTCAAGAAACGGTATAATTCAAATATTTTTACAAAGGAAGCCCAGTAGCTGAATATCTTTATCTGCAGCAAACCAAAATTTATTTGTGATTCAGAAATTCCAGGCCAAATTTGGTGTCACAAAAAGTATTAGCAAATCATAAATATGTAAATTTTGTGCCTACAAAGAAAGTACTAGCTACCAACAATCTCCTTTTCTCTTTTTCCTTTTTCTGCTGTGATTATTTTGTGCTTATTTAAAAAAAATTATCATTTTTCTTTTCTCTATATATTAAGTCTAAACATTAATTCCTACTTTTAAAATGTATTTACATTATTCAATTAATTTGAAAAGTTGTTGTAAAATTTTTGTCAAGAATTAAACTATAATAATAAATTTCAAATGTATGAACTAGTCCTGCATTACTATTTCATTGTTTCATAAATTAAAAAAAATATGTACATTAAAACTTGAGTAATTCAAAATTCTGGATAATTCGAATTTTTTACTCGGTCCCTTGAATTTTGTATTAAAATAATGTTAAAAAATCATGGATAATTCGAATTCTATTTTGGATAAATCGATTTTTTCATACGATTACCTTTAAAATATTGCAGTAAAATTTGTTCTCGAGATTTTTTTCAGCTAAAGTGCATTATTATTATTATTTTTTTCCTAACAGTCTTTCAAAAGAAGGATGAACAAGTACAAGAGTATTTCCTACCTAGTGTATCAGAAGAAGATATGGTCCATATACATGAACTTCGAGGTTTTTTTTAATTGAAAGTCATGTCTAATGTACAGTTATGAGTCTAAGAACATAATTTGACAAGACTTTATTTAACAAAACAGTATTCTCTACTTTTTTTATATAGGAATTTTTGCTAGTGTTCGGATACTTTTGTTGTCGACTAGAAGATTCTGTTTTTGTATCAATTGACAGGTTGAAGTCATATGCTATGACACAAAGATTGTACTTAAAAAAGCAATAAAAAATATCTGACTATTTTTTAAAAAGTGTTGAATAATTAAGCTCGTAAAAAAAAAAAAAAAAAAAAAAAAAAATATATATATATATATATATATTGATTTAATGGGAGGGGGGGGATGGCAGTATTCTTAGGTATAAAGTTTATGTGTTAGATCTTTGATCATAGAGTTTTATTTTTTTAATTTATCTCTTCTTTTTGACAAGTATATGTAATTCGAAGTTTTGGATATTTTGAATTTTTCTCTGGTCCTTTCAGCTTCGAGTTATCCAAGTTCTACTGTAGTTAAAAAAATAAATAAAATAAGTAAAAGCTGGTTTGATTTTCTACTCACTGGGATCTTATTAATGAAATCTTGTTACCAGAGTTAAGAATCTGCACAATCATTAAAAATAACTATTCAAATTCCGTCAAGAAGTATTTAATTAATTCAAGGCTTGTTTATTATTATTATTATTTTTAAATAAAGCTAGCTTTACATCCCCTCCCCCAATGACATGGCACTTGCGACTTAGCATTGTCTGAGAAAGGGGGGGGGGGATCACAGAATAGATGATCATTTGTGAAGGGTCACCCACTGGTCAGCCATCAGTACCCCTAACAGAGACAACACAAGAATGAGACCTCTAAGCCTTGTCTGGAATTCAAACCTGGGGCCTACTGTGTGGAGTCAGGGGCTAACCATCACATCATATGAGAGCAGTGCTTTACAATTGTTAAATTATTAATTTGTAATTAATTCAAATGACTCATTTTCTACTTTGTTTTATTATTTTATGTATATCTGAAATTTAAATACTATTTGAAAAATGAATTTCAGGTACTGAGCAAGCATATAAAGATGACTGTCTTGATGTGTATAGATATTTTACAACAAGTTGTTTCAAAGGGTATAATGATGAAGAGAAGGTAATTATGTCATTTGTTGCTCTGCTACTCTTAAGTGATTTATTTTCACTGAAAAATTGCTTAAATGAGTTGAATGTGAAGTAATTATAATGTAATCCTGCATGTTAAGGGTTCTCAGTAGCCAGATAGTTTCCTTTCGTCTTCCCGATGTAATCCAATGGGAATTTTGTTGCTGTGTATTATCAGGATATTTTGCTCAAAAATAAAGTTTTTTTAATTCTGTTTTCTGAATTCCACTCCTTTTGAACATATCATCTTTTATTGGTTGGTTGTCGTGTTATGGACATGGAGGAAAAATAAATAAATAAATAAAACAATATAACACTATATAGGACCCACGGAGTAAAAAGACAGGAGAAGAAGGTAACGCTGAAATTTTGTGATGTTGTTTTCTAATGTTTACAGATGGCGCCAGCGTGCAATCCTTCCTTCTCTCCAGCTTCCGCAATGTTATTCAATGGGGAAATGTCTCGTTTTAATTATTTTTTTTTAAATAATATCAAGCTGAAAAAATTTCGATTGAAAGCAAATTTCATTAAATAGAGTATTCTAACCAACATGTTTTTTTTAACAGCCATTTTATACTAATTTTACTTTGAAAGAAAGCTTTTAAAAAATGACGATTCTTATGAACCGAAGCTAGCTAAAACAGACAATTGGGAGGAAGGAGAATGGATGAAATTTTGTAAAGAAAAAAAATAAACTTACTTTAGGTGCAGAAAACACGAACTCGGACTTTATTTTTCTCCTAGGGCTTTTTTTTGTTTTTCTTATCACTATCATAGCCTGTTTTACAACTAGGAACGAAGCATTTATTTGAAACATCTGAATTATGCAGTTTTAAGAACTTACAAAGAAATTAAATTGCTTAAAATAAAAAATTTTAAATGTTCTTCAGCAAAATTCTATTGAAAACAACAGTATATCCGCGCCGAAGTAGGGAGGAATGACAAGTGGCGGCCTCAATATTTACCAAAAATTTAGATCACAGTTACGTAGCTTTCTCCCATTGGACCTTCAACTCCTATTAATATTACTCCGTGATAGGACCGAAGGTTTCAAACACGGCTTCAGCTATATCAAGGCAAACATCCGAGTAGAGATCTTCTTCTGGACAGTCACTAATCTGTTGCAAAGTGGCCAAGATGGCATGACAGGAGAAGAGATGTTCAGGCGACAGTTCTGTGTCAGAGCGACAGTTTCTGCAGTGCTGGTACTTTGTAGTTCCATCTTTTTGGATTTTCATCCCTCTCAGGTGGTGTGTTCTGAGTCTGGTAAGGGTGTTCGCCAGAGTCCTGCTTGTGTCTAATTCAAAAATTTGATGTTTAAGTTTCACTCCCTTATCCTTTAATCTTGACTTTGCCACTGCATTAATATCATTAAGCATTACAACATAGGTGGTTTATCATTGTTGAGCTTTCTTGCTTCTTTTGCTAAGGCATCTGTGGTCTCATATTCATCAATTCTAACATGTGCTGGCACTCATTGCATGATACATTTTTTATTTAAGCTGAAGATTCTTTGCAGTATGTTGTGTGTGTTCAGCACGAGTCCCGAGTTTCCTTTTTGAATTGACTGAAGGGCAGCTGTGGAGTCACTGAAGATGACAAGTCCGTTTGCCTTCTCTGTTTCTTCAAGTTTAAAATATTCATTTAAAGCATTTTGGATTGCAAGAAGCTCACAGGTGAAGTTTGAGGATATTTTACCTGCGTCAACTTTGAATTGTTCTGTTCTTTTTCCTTGTGGAAAGATGAAACTTAGCCAGCCCCTCCATTTTTCAGAGTTTCGTCTGAAGATCCATCAGTGAAGATGGTGATCCCACTTTGTCGTAGCGCAGCGGCTTGCATGTGCCTATGAACCTGAGAGCTATTCTGGCTGTAGCATAGCTACTGGCAGGGTCTCCTAAGCCAGATTGGTCGAAGGTGAGTCACTTGACCAAGTGGATCTCAAAGAAGTTCAAATTTTCTGAGGCTCTGGCTCCCCCCTTTTATGGATATGGATCAATTGTAGGAAGCATTAAAAAAAAAAAAAAAGTTAAATATTTCATTTTGAGATTAAAAATTAGATCCTTAAAGGGACTCTCTACTTATCGTCACCGGAAGCTAAAGCCAATGGAGCCTATGGAGAATATTGCCCCATTATTACTCATTAACTAATGCATATTTTTTAATTCAGTTTTCAGACTCGTAAAATTCATAACTGTTAAACTAGTTATCTCTTTCTAAAAATTGTTTTTTTTTTTTAATTTAAATTTTTAATATTTTATTTTGAAGTTATAAAATGCGAATTATCACAAAGTGAAATTTTGCATTTTTAAACTTAAAAATGAAATATAAAAAATTAAGAAAATCAATTTTTAGTAAGCAATAAATAATTTAATAGTTATGAGATTTCTAAATGTAAAAATGGAATTTCAAAATATATATCAGTTAATGAATTATAGCGGATAAAATTCTCCATAAATTAACATTTATTTTGGCTTTTGGAGGTGATAAGTAGAAAATTCTTTAAGTTTGTTTAATGAAATAAAATATTCAAATGTATTAAAAATAATTAAATAAAAATTGTTCCTTAAGGAAAAAGGTGACATGTTGTAATAGTTGAATTAAAAAAAAACTGAATCCAAAAAGTTTTATTTTTGAACGAGATAGCCTGATAATACGAAGCAACAAAAATCCCGTTGGATTATATGAGGAGGGTATCTGATTTCCAAGGACCCTTAATGGTAGGAACATTAGATACAAAATATTATGAAAATTGTATTGAAAAAACACTGGAAAACAAATCTTTATGAATTTTCTGTTCCTCTATGTATTAAGTGTTTCTTATCGATTAAGGATGTTGAAAAAGGATGCTTGTAAAAACTTTGTCACCCTACAATTTTTTGGAATTTCATTTACAAATTTTGAATTATATAGACTGGCGTTGTATAGCATTTATAACAATATTACTTTTTTTTTTTTTTTTTAAACATAAGATTGATTCACAGATACATTTAAAAAAAAAAATATTGGAACCCTAGAACATGTGACAGGAGAATAGAATCAGGATTCACTTCAATAAATTTTATGTATGTGACTGTGAACAAACGAAATTATGCATTCTATAATATTTTGCTTCTACTCCAGATCATGGCAACTTTTCTTTAGGTGTATAGATATTGTTATTTCTTTGCTGTTTACATATTTTTGTATAAATTTTGTTTACATATATCATATTGGCCACAGAAGCTTCTGAAAAATATCCAGAAGTTGTGTTCATGAACCAGATCCTTTTTTTTGTTATGTAATGTAAAGAGTTAATTTTGAAAGATCATCAATGCACTTTAACTGCACAAATAAAGACTACCATTTGTACATTTGATATCAAGTAGGTGAACAAGTAAAAAATTGGTACCTAATTTCTTTTGTACAAAGTATGCCAAAGACTTTGTGTTTAGGTGAAATATATGAGAAATATTCTAACTTTAAATACCTTATAAAAATCCTTTTTAATGTGTGTATATGTATTACGATTACATTTGTAGCTATCTTCACTGCACATGAAGTTTCCGTTTATCTTCGACTTTGTCTTTTCCTCCTTGTCTCTTTCTCTTGTTTCTTCTCTTCAGTTCATTTATTGTGTGTTTCCAGTCAGATGGTATAATACTATGTTTATGGTTATTAATATTATTCCACTCAACTGGCAATATACAATAAAGGAATTGGTGAGAAGAAACAAGAGAGAGAGAAAAGAACAAAGTCAAAGGTAAATAGAAACTTCATGTGCACTGAAGATGACTATGAATGTAGCCAAAATATGTATGTACACATTTAAAAGGATTTTTATAAGTCATTTAAAGTTAGATTGTTAAATATGTCCTTTTTTATTACTAAATATGTACAAGAAATAGTATATCAGTGGTATGTTGCAAGCAAAAGATTTTATAAACGATTGCTACTTTTGTATGACAAAAATTAGAAGATTTTTTTGCAAGATGTAAATATAAAATTAAGAACCCATGTTTAATTAAGTACTCACAGTAATGAATTACTGGTATCAAAATCTCCAAATCAAATGAGAATGCAGAAGTAGATACTGAAATTCATGTAGATATAACTTCATCTAATTTACTACATTTATTTCTGATATAAATGAATAATCACAGCTAATTATTCCAGAAGAATTCTGTGAGAGATTTAAATTTATACGTATATCATAAAATAGAATTACTTGGATTAAGATTTTAAGGTTTTGGGGGGAAAAAATAAATTCTCTAACATAGTCGTTTCTAACAGGGTGGCGACAATCAGGGAAATCATGGAAAAATCAGGGTACTTTATCAATCTGGAAATATCAGGGGAAAATCAGGGAATTTTGTAAAAACACCCAAAAATCATGGAAATTTTCATTTTTGCACAGCAAGTATGACTGTAAGATCGCCAAACAGATGTTTTCTTGACCGTGATTGCACAGGATTGGCTGCTTTCTAGTTGAATCTCACCAAGTTAACATTAAAAAGAGAAATTAGTACAACATGTGGAATAATTTTATGTCTTTATGTTAATATGTTGTGCAATTAAAATGAGTCATTTTTTTATAATTTTGCTAATTTCTCGAACATTTTGAATTTTATTTTCCTTTTTAAGTGAACAAAGAAAAAAAATAAAAAGACAGATATTTTTGCCTATCAGTATAGATTTTGAATTGCAGTGATTTAGCGAGTATGTTACACAAGAGTGTGATATACATGAAATTATGGAATGTATATAATAGATAACGGAAATCATGGAAATTTGTCAGAATTAGTCATGGAAAAATCAGGGAAATTTTTTTCTCAATTTCTGTAGCCACCCTGTCTAAGTTCTTTATTAAAAATATTAGTTTTTTTTTTTTTTTTTTTTTTTTTTGTCAGAATAAATTATTTATGTTACTATAATAATATAAAGTGTTAAATGATTACTTTAAATTGCTAATAAAACTTGAAACAATGGCAATTGTACTGTCTGTCCAAATAGCATGGGATGGGGAGCACTGCTTCCATCAGCATATATCTGTAAAGAAAGTCCAATACCAAGGCAGGTGGTCCCCTATGTTTGTTGATGATCACTGGAATGTTATTAAAGAAGCTACTATTTGTATGTATAAGGGAACATACAAGTTCAAGCATTTACTGCTATATAAAATGTCAAATTTGGATAAGTTATAGTAGAATTAATTCCTTTTAATGAAAATTCTCTTTGATTTTTCTAAAAAAAATTAAACAATGTAATTTTTTTAGTGTTTTAAAGATTAGTTTTAAATTTTGCAATGGTTTATTTAACAAAAACTGTTTGCTTATACTAAAATGTTAAATGCCAAAATTTATGTGGTAAATGTATTAAATAAATATCATAACATTGTAAATTTCAAACTTTTTAATTCTTTAAAGATCTGTAGGTGATGGAATACTTTTTAATGCCTTTTTCTTTTCCTTATTCTCTATTCTTTTTGTTTTTTCTATTTCCTTAAAATATAAAAATCACCACTTAATGAGAAATAGAAGCCTTGTTTACCAGTGTAATTCTTGCTGCATAAAATCATCCAAAAGCAGATTTCCTTCAATTTTTTTTTATTTATGTTATCAGATAATCCATGTGACACAAACTTAGTTTTTCAAATAGAAAAGAAACCATACTTTTCTTTCACATAATCATGATCAGTGGAAAAAATATTTTTAAATCATGTATTTCTTTTTTTATTTTGCAGATTAGGGGGGCCCTGCGCCCCATTTCTTATATTTTAATAAAACATCTAAAAATCCCAAAATATATCAATAAATAAGCAATTTCTTTGAACACAATGATTGCAAGTTCCATGCATTCAAATGAACTATCAGATGAGATATCGTAGTCAGACTGTCGGGGCATCTAGGATCTAAGGAGCCCATGTAACACAAAATCCATTAAAGATACAATACTTTTTCTTCACATAATCTTGTTAAGCAGAAAAAATCTGTTTAGAAAGATTGGAGTATAAGGTTGATTTTTTTATACCAACTATGGGAAAAATACCAGAGCTGGGAATCGAACCTGAGCTCTCTGCTTAACGAGCGGATGCTCTGCCACTGAGCTACCCTGGCTGATAACCACATAGATGGTATATATATAAAAAAAATCAACCTTACACTTCAATCTTTTTCTTTATAAATGAATTTTCATGGTCGACGTACTATTGAATATAATTTAGTATGTGTGTATTTTTCAAGACTGAATATGAAAGAATTATTGATAAAAAATATTACTGCAAGAATTCCATCTTGAGACACAAACTCTTGCACCCTTGACTGTTTCAATAAAACCTTCTCATAATATAAATATAGTCTTTTTCTTTTTTTCCCAACTTTTTTTTTTTTTTTTTTCCTGAAGTTTCACACATTTGTTACCGTATCTAAAATGGTAAATCTGTTTACATACATCCAGATAAAAAAGAAGATATAAAACAGTATATTTTTACTGTGTGTAAAAAAAACAGCACTTTGGATGGAAAATTTCTTTTTAAACTTATCATGTTTAATTTTGTTTCAATACACTACATATTAAAGTTTCAATTTAATGTAAAAAAAAAAAAAAAAGACGGTAATAATTTTTGTTGTATTTTTCAAGATGTATTGTTAGTAGATATGCTTTTAAATTCTAAACTTTTAGTTTTTTTTTTTTTTTTTTAAATGTTTGATTGCTGCAAAATGCAATATTTATGCTATAAAAAGGCTCTTTATAAAAATATAGTGATAAGAATAAAATGTTTGAAAATTTGGAGTTTATGAAAAATAATTGAATTCTTGTAACAGCTTCAGAATTGTGTAGCTTTTATTTTCTCATTTTTATGATTTCTTTTAAAAATGTTTTCTATTTATTGGAAAAGTAACATGTATTAAATAAAATGGATCTTTTTTCTCATCCAAAACCATAATTATTCTTTTTCCTTGCTTAATATTCTGCAAAATCTGTTTTTTTTTTTTTTTTTTTTTTTTTTTTTTTGTTTGTTTGTCTTCGCTAAGTTTGGCAAGTATTTACTTTCTTTGGAAATACTCATAATTGATGATTTAGACCAGTCATGTCCAACCCAAAACACTAGGTGGGTCGCATTTGAAATCTTTTTTATTCAGGCGGTCCACACTGTATGTATATATGTGTATGTGTTTATATGTTTGTAAGTGTATGAATCATGTATGTACACTCATTGCCATAAAAATTTGCACACTCAGAAATAATTATTAGACCGTAACGAAACTTGGCATGAAGGTACGTGCCAGGCAGATATGCAAATGATTAGAAATGCAGCATGATTGCACATTTAATGCCACCACGCACGTAATGCCACCAGAGGTCGTTGAACTTCGTTTTGCTTGGAGTATAAAACAGGTAAACAGAGCTTGCTTGATGTGCATAATATGTTGCAGAGGAAGGCTTTTAAAATATAGATGACGTTATGCCGCTATCGAAGACAATACGAACATCTGTCAGAGTCTGAGAGGAGAAGAATCAACGGTGTGATGGAATACGGGTGATCAGCTTGGTGAGTAGTCAGCCACCTAGGCTGTTCTGATTTTACTGTGAAGAGGTGTTGTGACCAGTGGACAAGAGAGAGGTCGCTTACACGGCGACTAGGCTCAGGACGTGCTCGACAGATCAATAATCGAAAAAACATATACAAAACATACACATGGCACCAACTTCTGATCTGTCCCTGTATCTGTACATACCATTGCAAGGTCCTTGGCTGAAAGGCATTTACTATTGCAACGGCCATTACGTATGTTGGCAATAATACACCTCTATCCTCCGTTTCGAGTGGTGTCGCACTTGAGGGGGTTGGATTGCAATCGAGTGGAACCAGGTCGTCTTCAGCGATGAATCCAGATTCAATTTGGGCAGTGATGACAAACATGTACGTGTGTGAAGGCATCATGGTTAATGGTTCAATCCTGCCTTTGCTTTACAGCTGCACATCTCACCCACAGCTGATGTGATGGTATTGGTATGGAGTGGCATTGCATACGATACACGGTCATTCCTAATATTGATCCGCTGCACCATGACAGACCAGTGGTACATTCGTAACATCCTTCAGCCTTAGGGGTTGTCACTTATGACAGGGCTCCCAATAGCCATTTTTCAACAAGATATTGCTCAGCCACACACAGCAAGGGTGTCACAGGACTGCCTCGTTCACAATACCATCCTTCCCTGGCCTGCTCGATATCTGGAATCACCTGTGACAGATTAGAAGTGCGTTTACAAAAAATGTGGAGCGAGATGTCGCAGGACATCATACGGGACTGTATGCCATAATGCTTGCCCGTATCGCATTGTGCATTCACGCTAGAGTTGGCCCACCAGGGTACTGAAACCTCCATTCTTTCATAATTTTTGCTGTAAAAAATGATCGTTTTGCTTTGATTTTGTAATCATTTACTTATATCATCATTGCACTTACGTATGTAAAATTTCATTTCATTCTGACAATTCTTTCTTGGTGCACAAATTTTTATGGTAATGAAAGTATATTTTTTTCGGGGGAGGGCAGGGTGAAGATTCAGAGCAGAATACATTTTTTTTTCATTCATAAATTAACAACATAATCGGGGGAAAATTATGACTATACATTAAGAAGTATAATAAAAAGAACAAATACTGGATCTAATAACAATTTAATTACAACAGTGTGATTTAGCTATCATGATTGTTAAAATGTATTTTTACTTCGAAAAGTGAGAAACGATTTATTAACTTTTAAGCTTTTAACCAAATTTGCCAAAATTTAAATATTGTTAGACTCCTCGCTGGCCGTACGAAACCACACGGAGGGCCGCGGGTTGGCCACCCCTGATTTAGATAATGAGATCAATAATCAATGAGTTATATCATAGCTGCCATGAAAATTCAGTTTCCAGCTACTAGTATTCTGTTAAATGGCAGTGAACATGTTATGGTATAAATGTTTAGCAGTACTTTTATGTGTGTGCTTGCAAACCCATGTGAAATTTTCACAATTTTTTTTTTTATTTACCTTTAAAATTTGAAACTTGTAAGTCTTATACTAATTTCACCACCAATTTAAATTTTAGTTCATCAGAAGCTTAATTATTATTAGATTTTGATGGAATGATTGAAACACTAATGATAGTTAATCCAAATCATTCAAAGAAAAGTTTCAAAATAAAATTCATGTTTGACAAACCAATTTTCATACTTCCTTAGGCAGGACAGCTTTAGTACAGGACACCTATGGCGACTTTTAAATATCTGCTTCTATGTTGATGATGCCTTTTAATTTTTTTTTTTTTTAATTATTATTCATTTTGGCATAATTTTTTGTTAAAAAAAAACTCAGTACCAATTTTGATTATACTTTTTATTATTGCATTTTTTAGCTCATTTATGACAAAAGTTTATATTTTGTTTATATCATTTAAAATGACACTTGCAAAGATTGTAAAGATGCAACTTTGAAAAATAAATTTTTCTATAAAATGATCTCATCAGACAAAGGTCGTCTTTTTTTTTTTTTTTTAATTAGTTCACTTAACTGAAGTGTGTGTGCTTAAATATTGCGTATGCATTATTTTTTATCCTCATGTATTTTATTAATTTATTAATTGACTATCGTATCATTTCTGTGAAGCTTAATTATAACTGGTCTAATGTTAGAGAAATATTTTACCGATTATTTATTAAAATTTTTTCAGGCAAATTTCTTAATGTAAAATTTCATACAGAGTATATATAGCTGTATTTGAATTTGCAGGGTTTTTATACTGTGTACAGAGAAGTTTTTGAAAGAATTACAGCTGAAGACAAACCATTTATGGATGATGATGATGATATGGAAATTCCACAATTTGGGTATTCCTATAGTTCATATGAAGAGGTGCAAATTTTATTTTATTTTATTAATTTTAAATGTTATTAAATGTACTAAATTGTATGTTTTAGGGTAGTTTTTTGAAAAATAAATGTATGTTATGTTTCTGTAGATATGTATGCTCTTTTTTTTATGTAGAACTGAGTTATTTTAAAGTGAAATTCAGTTAAAGAAAATATTTGGAATGAGGAAATTTTTGTATTTAAGATACTATATGCAGTCCATTTTTGCTTTTATCTATTTAACATAATGATAAATACCAGAACAAGGAGGAGAGAATCTGATAAATTAGTCATCTGATTCATTTATCAAGAGATTTAACTATTCATAATCTCAGGAGCAGAAAGTGCTTAAAACTGCAACGCACGTCACAGAACAGTTGAGGCTTTTGCAGAACATTTCATCTATCCCCTAACTGGATGATGTTGATACAGCTAACATTCTAAAATTAATAAAACATAGATATGTTCAACTGACCTGTAAATCTGTTAACATACTAGAAAATTGCTGGAAACAGTCATTGTTTCAATGTATAGACAAAATTTATAAACATTTTGTAAGTAGTATATCCACATTAATGTGACAATATTAATGCCAAAAGCCATTGAAAAAATTGCAAATTCTGGGTGTATTCCTCAGTTTTAGATTATAAAAATTTTAAATCATGTTTTATTATAAATGTGCGATAAATATTTTACTAGTAAGTATTATTTTTATGCTTATTTTGCATTTTACTGTGCTTTGACAAATTTGGACAAAATACCTGCAGAACATCTGCAAATTTTAATGTCTCGTTGCAGAACATCGGATATATATAATTCTGCTCCTGGGTTCATAATTACCAAAAAAAAAAAAAAAAAAAAAAAAAAAAAGGGTTGTTATAGGTTTAAAGCCTTTGTGTCTGTAGCACAGCAGCTTTCTAACAAAAGTAAAAATTAAACTTTAAACTAAACCAATTTCAATATTTAAAAAAAAAAAAAAAAACTGATTTTAATCAGGGTGATTAGAATCATAAATTGTTTGATGAAAATCTGCCTGATAGATTTTTTAAAACATTAAATGTTTTTTGAGGTCACTTTCCATTTATACTTTAAAATTTGTGAGCTGCAATCTTTTAATCTCCAAACCAAGTTAAAAAAAAACTCTGCTTGCTGGCAATCTTTCAACTTTTAAATCATGTTGCATTATAAATCACATGGTTCTTTGGATTGGAATATGAAAATATCTTTTTTAGAAATTGCAAATTTTAAACTGATTTTGACAAAAGTTAAAAAATGGCTATAAATAGTGATTAAGTTCAAAGTTTAGAAATTTTTTAATTCTTTTGAAAACTAAAGATTTGATAGGAATTTTTTTAAATTACTTGAAAAGTTTTTTTTTTTTTTTTTTTAATTATTTGTAAGCAAGCTATCAATTTTCTAATTTCCAATTTAATTTAAATGGTAATTATTATTATTATTATTATTATTATTATTTTTTTTTTTTTTAAGAGTATGAAAAAGCTTATATAAAAAATTGCAACTGGTTTTGGCAGGAAAAAAAAAAAAAAAAACTGCTATATCTAGCTGAAAATTCAGTATTTAAATAATAATAACAATATTTAATTAAAATATTCAGTATAGAATAATAACAGCTTAAAGGGTAATAAAATATAAATTAGTTGCATTTTCAAACACATACTCTTGAGAAGAAATTTTTTTTTATTCTTCTGTTTTACACAGCTGCATATCTTGTTTACTGTTTTTTGACTGTTTTACTATATTGAATATCGGCAACAAACTGCTGGCAAGTAACTGCCTGATTTAAAAATCCACTCCCTATGTCTGAAAAATGACTTGCCAGTGACGAATAAATCGAGTATTTCCGTACTTCTGTTTTTGCTGGTTAGTTGAAATATTGTCATAAGTTTGTATATTATTTATCGTGCTTAGAATTTAAAAATTAAACTTTAATTTTGGTATTATGTCAGCACGATGCAAAGTCAAATTCCTCACACAGAGTACTTAAAAATTGACTCAAAAAGCACATTCCTCTAACGATATGTTGTTTATACCCCCTCCCACCCTTTAATTACTTTTTCCTTTCTTTTACTTAGGTAGTTCATAAATTTTATGCATATTGGCAAAGCTATTGTACAGCTAAAACATTTTCTTGGGTTGACAAATATGATCTTACTGAAGCTCGTAAATCTGGTGCAGGGCGTCAAGTGATCCGACTTATGGAAAAAGAAAATAAAAAGATTAGAGATCAGCATAAAAAATTACGAAATGAAGAAGTAAGAGTAAGTAGAATTTTGTATTAACTTTTGTATAATATTTTAGTATAGTTATAGAGAAAAATGCCTGAGTTTTATTTTATCTAATTCAGTATATTTATATTATTTTTATTTAATTTTTTCAATAACAGTTCATCACATTTGAATCATATAAATTAGTATTACATTACATATTGATTAACAATTACAAGAGTGAAAATCAAAGGTGCAAACATATTAACTATATAATCGTAGTCATGCAGTTAATACAAAATATATAGTGTATGTGTGTTTTATTATTAGTACAACAAGACTGTTTCTTTCAGATAGCAATTTTGCATTGTTGCCATTTATTGTATTACACATTGAATTTGCCAAGATGATCGCCATTATCCAATTTTACCATTTAATTTTTAAATTATCTCAAAATATTATATTAAATCTGTAAAAAAAAATTACATTTTTCAAACACTTACTAATAAGTGAGAAATTCGTCCCACACTGAGACTTATATCTATAAGACATCTATAAAAGTTAAAAAATGACCCATTCAACTTCTGTAAACATTTATTCTGTTTCACAATCTGATTCTATTTCAGGACTCTGAACTGCTTGATTTCACTTAATTCTTGGAACTAGTACTAGGTTCATATTCTATATATTTGCTATGCTTTTATTTGTGTCATATATTTACCAGTAAAATTTTCTGTTTCAAAACAATCCTCAGTAGTATCTTCATTTAGAATACTAACTTTGTCTTTGCATATGAAAGCAATTCCAAAGATTTTTTGTTTTTCGTTTTAGTCATTCTAAGACTTTCAAAATAATTGAATTTTTCTTCCTTCAAAAATTTTTGTTTACATTCAAAAATGTTTTCCAGATTTTAGGGCATTATAGATTTCAGGTCTTTATATATATGTTACCGCTAAAGTGCAGAAATCAGTTAATCTGCAGATTAGCTAGGTAAATTTGCACATTAACTAGGGTGATCCGTTAAAGTGAGGAAAATCGTTTCATTTCTCAAATTACCTAGGTAATCTGCGAATTGCTTAGATAATCTGCACATTACCGACTAGACACTTGTTAATCTGCACATTACCTACTAGGCACTCGTTAAAGTGAAAATAAGATATCTGGTGTTGTAATTTTACAGTACGCTGTGTTGCATTTGTTTTTTTCATTCAAGGGGGGGGGGGGAGAATTAGTTTTCTTTTTTTTTCTTTCTTATTTTAATCTGTATGTCTTTTAATTTTTATGTCTTTTGAAGTTATATTTGTCTTAATTTTTTTATTTATTTCATCTTTTTTATTCTGTCAATATAAGTTTGAAGATGTTATGCATTTTTAATATGAAATATAATATCTTTAATATCTTTCAATAAATTCTATTTTATAAATGAATTTTAGAATTGTAATACAGTAACAATTTCTTAAATGCTTTATTAATAACTTATATTGCAATTACTATTTAAAAAAAAATATATATATATATATGCACCAATTTTTAATTCACTAAAGAAATATTAGACAAACCAGAAGCATTATTTAAGAAGTACTTCAAATAATTAAAACTGCTTTAATATTTTTTAGAATGCATGAAAATTAAAATGACAGTTTTCCAATGTTTTATTAAACTATATTTTGCAGCATACATATATCTGTACAAGTTTAGCAAATATATTAAAATTTTACAATAAAAAAAAAAAAAAACTTTATTAACACATTTTATGTGATAAACTACAACGAAATTATCTGAAAAAGCGAACAAAATTAAAAATAAAAATAAAAATATAATCATGATACATATAAAATATATACCGTAAAATTCCGATAGTAACCCCCCTCCCGATTATAACCCTCCCTCTGAAATTTGACGTACTTTACTTTTTTGGAAAATTCCATTTATAACCCCTCCTCCCTTACCTTTGGCGGCTAAGTTCACCATTTGTTTTTTCCATGAGCGTTGCAAACATACTTTTTTTTTTTACTTCTGATGTCTTATATGTTTATTAGAAACTTTAATTTACATGTAAACGTATTCAACTGTTATTTTTACTCATCTCTTAAAAGTAAAATAACTCAAAATAAAAGAATGCGGTGTTGTTTACATTCTTTAAACTCCAAAATTTTAACTGCTATCTGCAAGCGGCTGTGGTTTTCTCAATCTTGCTTATGCAACTCTGTTTTTGCGATCACAACTCTTTTCTAAATTTTAAATTCTCTTTTTAATTTTAAATCATTAAATCTGTACTGATAAGTATAAAGGAGTTAAGTCCAAAAATGTCGATTTTGAGTTAAGTACATAGTCAGACTGAGAAAAAAATTCTCCATCGATTGGTATAAAGGATTTAAGCCCATGTCATTTAGTCTTTGAGAAAATGCATTGGTAAAAAAGATTCAAGTGAGAAATTTAGCATTCATGTTTGGTATAAAAGGTTTAAGTCAATTTGTTCCCTTTATGAAATGAAATTTGATAATCACTTGAATGGTATAAAGGGTATAAGTCAACATAATCCCTTTTTCCTGATCGAGTCTTCTGATTAGTTTTTGTTATAAAGGATATAAGTCCACTTTTCTCTTTTTACGCTGTGCCACTTGGTGGTTACATGCTTTAATCCAATGTAATAATGAGATTATAATTATTCAATTGCTTATTATTGTATTTTATGCTTTAATTTATAAATGTAGAACTGGTATCAATAAAAAAATTACCCACTTTTCAATTGAAGTTTAATATATATAAATAATTTACTACATCATTCTTTACCAATAATTTACTACATTTAACATCAGAGAAAAGCAGATTTAGCTTATGAACAGAAAAGGCTTGGCAAAGCAGAAGCCAAAACTGATACCTCAAAACTGTGTTTAGTTTTTGATTTACAACAGTGTCTAGCTACTCCATTTCTGTCATCATCTGTAGCTTTCAACAAACGCCAACTTTGAACTTTTAATTTGACTATACGTGACAATGCCATAGGTAAGTCATGTCATTACATGTGGCACGATGGTCGTCAAACAAACGAAATTGCTTCATGTCTTTACGACTACCTACGAAATGTACCTGACACTGTTACAAGTGTAACTTTTTATTCTGACACATCAACACAACAAAAACATCCATGTGTCAGCGATGTTTTTGAATGCGATGGCTGATTTCCCTCATTTCTCCAGCATCAATCACAAATTTCTAATTTCAGGTCACTCGCACATGGAATGTGACGTAGACCATCCTCTTATTGAGAGAGAAAAGAAAAGTATGGTATTTCAAGTATTCCACCCACATGATTGGTATCAGCTTTTTCGGTCTACAGGGAAGAAAAATAAATTCACTGTTAGAGAGATGACTCAAGATGATTTTTTTGATTTTGCATTACTGTCAATAAATACTCTCGTTGTGTGAAAGAATAATGTTGATGGAGAGCCGTTCAAGTGACAAGAGGTACAATGATTGGTATTGACTGGAAGGGGATCAGATATTTTATAGGGACAGTCTACTTGAAGGCACTTTAAAAAAAATTAGTATTCTTCGACGAGGCAAAACAAATCTCCGAATTACCCAGATTCAAAAACGGCATAAAAAATCTGTTCCAATCGCAGTGCAGAAGAAGAGATATCAACTTACTTTGCTTCCTCTTGTGCCTCCAGTATTCCATAACTTTTACAAAACTTTACGAACACCAGCTAGCATAGAAAACATTGACCCTGACTTAGAATTTAGTGATACTGATGAAAATGACTATTAATCACCATGACCCATAATTCAGTGGAAGGAAACATGAATATAATATTGTGATGGTCAATATTCTATTAATCCTAATGCTTTGTAATTAGTGCACTCTTAAAAATGAGCTAAATTGTCTCAAAATAACTCCAAAACAATATAGGGGAGACTGGGGCACAGTGGACCACTTTTACACTTTTAATTTTTTTTCAACAAAAATAAAAAAGCAAGGTACCTGAAAAAATTAGCAAACATTCTTTAAACCTTGCTTGACATGTTCTAATTTTTTATAACAATACTTTTAATACATTATGAATAAAAAAATAAATTGTGTGCACTCACAAAGTGAACCACTGTGCCCCATCACCCGGGCACAGTGGTCCACAACCCGGGGTGCAGTGGACCAACCTCTGTTGTTCATGTTTAATTAATATAAATTACTCATTTTTTTCCCTAAAATTATTTTCTTATGTAATTCTAGTCTAAATAACATAATTCGAATATTTTCATGAAATACAATTACCAAAATTTAAAGGAATAATAAAATAAATAAATAAATAAGAAATCAAATTAGAGTAAGAATTCTATATCAGATTTCCTTTGTCTTTTACATGCCATCACTAAAAACAATAAGATATATTTTTAATTTGTTTATTAATGTTATATAGTTATAAAAATTATGAAATATGTAATTAAACATTATGTTACTATTCAAATATTTTTATTAATTATTTTGAGATATTAGTACTTTACATTATATTTGTGAGATAGGTTTAACTAAAATTATTCTACTTTTACCTTTTACATGTTATTCCTAAAAACAACAATAAATTTATATAACCTACTATTTATTATATCACATATTCATTTTATTTATTTTTTTAATATTGAACAATTCAAATAGTTATTAAATTTAGATATTCATAATTATTATACTACTATTCAACTATTTTCCCTTTTCTGAAATTTATATAATGTTAAGATTATTATTTTTTTATTAATTATTTTGAGTCACATTATATTTGTATATGTAAATTCAACTAAAATAAATAATGTGTTAAATATAATTTGGAGTTTTAGGCACATTGGAAGGTGGCCCACTGTGCCCCATGTCCAAACAAAACAAATAATAGTATTAAAATACTATATAGGCTATAAATATGCTAAAAATTTTTATAAATTTAAAAACAACAATATCTTAGCTTTTCTTAACAACTGTCCTATACTTGTAGTCAATAGTTCTGTCCTGATAAAATTAAAAAAACTTCAAACTTGAAAAATTACTTTGAGCAGCTCAAAACATAAAAGGTGTATAAAATGGCTACCATAGCATTTACCATGTTTTTTTTTTTTTTTTTTTTTTTGGATGTGTAGAAGTAGTACCATGCTTCCATCTATGAATCTCAATATAAACTATAAGAGTTAAATACTAAGAGATTTAAATAGGGGTGGTCCCCTGTGCCCCTAGGTCCATTGTGCCCCAGTCTCCCCTATACTTAAATTTGAAAACCCATGTACTTATTTTTGAGTATATTGGCATGTCAAATATTTGGATATTGGGATTCTTATTGTTCAACCCTATTTTTGAATTTTTCAATATACTCAAAAACGAGTACATGGGTTTTCAAATTTAAGTATATATATTGTTTCGGAGCTATTTTGAGACAATTTAGCTCATTTTTAAGGAACTATTTTTTACAGTGTGTTTTAACTTTAGTGTTTTGCTTGTGGATTATTAATGACGTATTTTGTTGCCATTTAATAGGGTGATACATATTTTTGTTTTTTAATCTATTGTTTTATTTTTTAATCTATTATTATGTTCTTTTTTGTTTATCATCATTATTATTATTATTAACTATTTTCAACTATAGTATATCGTTTATTATGATCTTCAAAAGTTTTATAACAGAAAAGGACAATGAAATTTTATAACAACAGCTTCTAGAGGTAAAATACAAAAATATTTCATCATTTCTCAAACTGATTTATCTCTCAATCAGTTTAGCTTGAGTAGTATTGTACATCAGATATTTTTTTTTATTTGGTATATATTATCAAGTGCATATTATCTTTATTTAATTACTTCATAGACATTGAAGGTTTTTGAGCATTAATTTTCAATAATTGTGTAATAATTCCTATCTTCAATATGATAGTCTATGATATTGTATTCAATTCCTTGTTTGAGGTAATAAATTCTTTCAATAATGCTGATAGTTCATGTTTCCCGAACCTGGATTTACCAACCTTATAACATTTCATTAATCTTAGATTTCTAAGATGAAAGCATTTGGTAATCCGGCATAACTTTGTTCATATATCTTATTAAAGTCATGAATCAATATGTTGAGGAAGTTAGAATTGATAAGACCTTATTTCTATTAGGTTCAAATTATTTTGAACATCTACTGAGGTGATAAATCCAGTATTTTTTAATGCTGCAGCCAAGTATTTGGACTGTCAGCATAATCATAATGTTAAATGAATGTACAAGTCAAAGTGGTAAAAAGGAGTTTAGTCCTGGGTTGAGTGATACAAAGGATTTAAGTCCTGCAGGCAATTTTTCAAAACTATATAAATCTGTTAAAAATAAACAAACTTCAAAATTAAATGTATGTAGTTTATTCACAAAATTGTATATTATGATAATATCCTGGTTTAAACTGTATTGAACGGATACGTTTTTATACAGAATTTTTTTAACTTTATTTTTCGTCTCTTGAAAAATCAAGAATATGGACTTAAATCCTTTATACTTATCAGTACAGAAATAGTGTAATAACTCCGTAATAGTACTTGCATATATAACTTTAATAGTTATCGTTTACCCTGTTTTGTTTTTTCATATCAGTTAATAGCAGTGCAATTAACTGTTTTTTTAACTGCTAGCGGATCTTCTAGACTGTTTCGCTTTGCTATCGCGATTTGTTTATCACATGTTTGTGTCTGTTTCTGTTATTCCGAATACCTTTTCTTTTTGTTGTTAAAATAAAAATTTAAACTGATTAATAAAAATTGTTTATTATTAATAAAATTTAATAAATAATAATCAGTATTATTATATTGTTAATACAATTTAGTAACCATTAATATATATTATAATATTAATAAATTTATACTTTAAAAAAAAAGATTGTGAAACTTCCAATTATAACCCCCTCCCCCCCTTTCCGAAGTCATCGTACTTTTCCGGAAACTTCCGATTATAACCCCTCCCCCAGTTTTGACAGATTTCCCCTTTAAAAAAAGGGGGGGGGGTTACTATCGGAATTTTACGGTAAAGGAAACTTAAAATTGAAAGAAAAAAAAACTTGTAATGAAATGCTAAAAAATGCACAAACTTTCATATTAAGTATTTATTAAATAATGCCATAAAATTTTTCAGAGTTAAAAATTAGTACATCTATTTTTTTTTTTTTTTTTTTTTTTTCCCCAGTAAGTAATAGTAATTTAAACCAATTTTAAAATAAATTAGTTTTAAAAAGTTGTAGTTTAATAGTTTTATTTCTGGAGGAAATAATTACTATGTTGTAAATTTAATATTCATAATTCAAAATGAAGTTTCACGAGAGAGAGCTTTTAATTAAGATTAGATTTCATTAATACAATGTAGACCCTTACCAAACTTATATCACCAGAATTAAAAAAGAGAAGAAATAAAATCAAAATTAAAGCAATTATAACTTACTTGTTACTTTAAATTTTGTGTTGGTCATAATAAGAAACCTAATCATGGCTTCGATCCTCCACATTTTGCATATACCATTTATCATAGCGGAGCGGAAGGGTTAAAAATTTTAGTTTATGTTTGAAGCTCATTCGCGTATCTGTATCACATGACTGTTTCACGTCATAGTGAATGCAAAAAAACTGAGGTTCGAAACAAACATTTGAACTTTAATGATAGAGAAGCTGCTAATGTGCAGATTACCTAGTTAAAATGCAGAAAATTCTCAATTCCACACTTTAACGGGTCATTTTAGTTAATCTGCAGATTAGCTGGGTAATCTGCACATTAATGGATTTCGAGCTTTATTAACGGTAACATATATAAATGGATTATCAGAAAATTAAATTGCTTTTCATGGAATTATTGTTAAAGTAATGAATTTAAATGAGCATATTTTTTCAAACTTTTTATTAAAAAGGAATGAATTAAAAGTTAGCTTTAGGTAATGCATCAAAGGCGATATTTCATTTAAAAGTAGTTGAATAAAAAATAAAATAAAATAAAAAAATAAATAATAAATGTTGAATATTTAAATTTTTAAAGAACAAATAAAAGGAAAAATTTCTCTGTCATGTGTATGGAATTTCACATCTGTCTTTGTTTTTTTTTCTGAACTGGCATGTAGTTATGATTAAACTAATATATTTTTTAACATTGCAAAATAAATAAAACTGATTTCTTATTTATTTATTAATTGAGATAAAACTTGATTCATATTTATTTTGGTGTCTGTGTAGTGAATTCAAGAAATAATTATCTTAATTGAAGAACATAGTTTATAGTTTTAAATTATAAATTTAATTAAGATAAATGAAATATAACTTTGATGATTAGATAGTTTAAAGATAAACTTAAGGTAATTAAAAATATACTGTTTATTATTATATGAAATAAATTATCACTCTTTCTCAATTTATACACTGAAAATTTTTTCATTTTACAAACCAATCTTCTAAGTTTATATTATACACCCAGGAGAACGTATTTTTTTTTTCTACCAATTATTTTTTAATTTGTTGAGGTCTGATAATAGTATATTACAATTTTATTGCTGGCAAAACACAAATAAGTATAAATATAACCCCTCTCCCCCTTTTTTTTTTCCAATTTTCATTTTTTAAGTGCATGTGATTATCTGTAATTAATTTAATAATAACTTTATGTTTTTCTAGGAACTTGTGGCATTTGTTAGAAAGCGAGACAAACGAGTACAAGCTGCTAAGGTAAAGATACATTTTAGAAGCTTTTTAACTTCTTGATTATTTATTTATTTTATTTATTTATTTATTTTTTATAAGAAACTTTTTCTTACTCAATTTCAGTTGTTACTTGTAATTGCACAATATTTTATCTTTGTGTAATAATAATGTATTGTAAAGTTTTGTTTATTAACACGCTTTTATTAGCTTCACCTGTATGTATGTTTGTTTGTATGTATGTTTGTAACCGCTCTGGGAACAAACAAAAATCTATATTGTAAAACAAAAGAATTTCCCTACGTGAACGCTGTAGCTGTGAGGTAAAGCACCGCGCTATGAACCTAATGGTCTAGCGTTCGAGCCCGGTCAGGGGAGATTTAAAAAAAAAAAAAATTTTGTTTAATTCTAAATTATTTTAATTAAAGATGTAAATATTATGGTGTGTCACTCACACGATTTTCTCTTACCCTGCATTTTAATACTAAGATAGATATTTTGTGCTTTTTAGTTCACATTTCGATAAAAGCGTGTTCTTTGATTTTTTAAAACTATAATATTATTTGTTTATTTTTTAATTTTGTTGATGTGTAATATTTTAGTTTTATAATTTAGCTTTTTGTATTTAAAACAAAATTTGAAGATAGAACAGTTTCAATTCTTAACCTATTATATCCTAAGTTTTAACATTTAAAGTTACCTGAAACTGAATTATATTTTTAAATTCAGGATTCCTTGTAGTACCAAGATGTTATGCTATCGGAAATCTATCAATAAAGTGTAAAAATATACAAGCATCTGTGTCCTGACTTTTTATAACTGTCCACGGGGAATGTTTTTAAATCTTTGCTACACGCTGTAGCATCTTGGTACATGCTTTTACATGATAATGAATTTATTCAGGTATATCACTTGCTAACAGGTTGTTATATAGTTATCATCTGAATCTTCTTGTCCATGTATAATAAACATTTCACTAGTTTGTTTAAGAAAGATAACTGAAGATAGTTTTGCTGTCACCATTTTTGAAGAATTTGTAATTTAAATTCTTAAGCCCTGCAATTAATATTTAAATTTTATCATAATAAAGAAGCAATGGATTTTACTATTAATATTATGGAAGCTAAAGAGAAAATTTGATAGATCAGCAAATTTTACTAATATTATTTTAGTATAAAAAAACTTTTTAAGTTATAGAAATGATAATTTTTATTGCAAATGTATAATAATATAAAATGATAATGTACTAGAACCTGATGTTGAATGATAACAGATAAGAAAAATTTTTATGCAACTGTCAGTTAAAAAAAAAAAAAAAACACTCATAAAATTTTTTAAGTCAAAGCAATTAAGATGTGTCTTTATCAGACAAATAAAATAGTAATAATAAATAATAATTAATTAAAATTAAAGAAAAGTGTGAAAGCTGCAACATATTACAAAGCAGGAAACTTATTCCTTGAAATAAGTGAGTTTGGTAGAATATTATTTTTAAACCCTTTAAACTGTGTGCAAATGCAGGATCACCTTCGTAATTAAATTCTGTAATATTTTTGAGGATCACAAAAAATCTCTTTCAAAAGTTCATTGTACAGCCAAAAGAGGAATAAATTACCAATTAATGAAAACTTGAATGTTTTTTATAAGACTTAATAATTAAATTGGGCAGATTATTATTATTATTATTATTTTTTTTTTTTTGTAAGCATGTACAGTTAGGTGAGTATATTCTTTTTTTTTTTTTTTTTTTTTTTAATGTTTTAGAAGTGCTTATATGTATACCTTCCTTGTAAGTATAAAACATCCCATGCAGTTTTAAAGTATAATATGCCTGTTGAGATAGAAATCTTTTAAAATAGGGATGGAAAAACTGCTCTGGTGAAATTCCAGTTTTATGTCTTATTTATTTATTTATTTATTATGCAGTCTTATGTTATGATGAATCAAACACCATTTTAACACCATTTAGAAATGAGTATCAAAGTGCAAACAAAGTTTACGTCAATATGATATTTCAGGTTGTATGGCACTTTTCATTTGTTTGTAAAATAAATGAAGGATTTATTATACAGTCGAACCTCGTTAACGTGAATCTCAAGGGGGATAAAAAAATTGTTCATGTTATCAATAGTTCATGCAATCCCAGTGGCAGAAAGTTTTGTAGCTGTCTGCGACAGGCTTTTAAAATTTCATAATCTGTCTGCAAAATTTGCGTGTAATCAGTGTTGAAAATGGCTTACACTCAAAAAGCCTGAAAGCCGATTGGAAGGGGGGGGGGGGGTGTCTTAACATCAGTGGTGATCTCGTGCAACGATACACGAATACAATTTTACTGCAGAACAATATAGTATAAAAAATTGTGTGTACTCATTCAATTAAATATTTTATAGTAATGTTTGACACAACACAATATAAATAATAAAAATATTAGTTTTAGTTTTGATACAGAATTTTTTTAAAAGTGAATTGTTATTCGAAAGTTGCAGACAAATTTTTTTATCAGTGTAGACAAAAACTGTCCACAAGTTGTTTTTCTGTGTCCGCGACTATGTCGCCGTGTCGCGGTGTTTCTGCCACTGCGCATGCAATTAGTAACTAATCTTCATTTTGACGGAGATTGTGGAAACAATTCATGTTAAAAGTAATTCACGTTAACAGTGTTCACGTTAACGAGATTCGACTGTATACATACATTAAAAAACTTTACAGGAAAAAATGAGAAAAAATCAATTATCATAAAAATATTCTTGTTTTCTACAAAATATGGATTGAATAAATACCTAAGACAAAATGATTCCTTTTTTTTTTTTTTTTTAACAGAAGAAAAAAACTATTTTTGTGGTTTGTAGAAATTACAGATTTACGCAGAAATTACGCATTCTACAAATTAGAAACAAAAATACTGTGTAGTAAATAATTACATATTTAATTTTAAAATGAAGTAATTTCATGCTATTTTAAATTTATTTTTACCTTTGTACTTCATTTATGTATACCTTTTTTACCCATGCCCTGGGACATCTTTAGCTATTCTGAATTCAACTATATAGAATAGCTGAAGGTACCTTGAGGCATTTGTGTGAAAGGTCTACATAAATGAAGTCAGGGCCGGCTCTAGGCGGTAGGCAAGGTAGGCAACTGCCTACGGCGGCAAAATTTAGGGGCGGCAAAATCAGTTGAACTAGAAAAAATAAATAAATAAAATACTTCGATTATTGAATGTAGAAATTAAATAAATAGAAAAATAAATAAGTAAAAAAATAAGTGAATAATCATAACAAGAATTTACAGGTTTCTCTGCCCATTCCTATAATTTGAAATGCAGACAAGAATAGACAAACTTGTAAGTTCTGTACAGTATGTATTGTATGGGCAGCCGCGACGCGAAGGGAGGAATGCACACTCGCCGCTGATTTTACGAAGCTCTTTTTTCCTTCTAATTAAATAAAGTCAAGAGTTTGCCAATTGTAGGGACTTTCAGCAGTGTTCTTTAGCATGTAGGAATTATTTGGAGGTACCCTTTCTCAACAGCACATTATCAGTATATCCTAAGTATGAAAGAACGTCCTAGGACATCCTCAGCCATATTGACATTTTGAGTTGTCCGTAAGAACACGGCAAAATTTGAGTTTGAATTCGCAACAGTGATGTCAGATTTAAAACAATGCTTTATTTATGCAATAACATCCATCAGGTTCATTGGATGGGGGGGGGGGATAAATTTTTCATGAAGGTATGTTTCCATTGGTCAATCTGCATTTCAATGCAAATTCAATGAACATTTTTAAGGTTTTCTTCCTGTTGAAAGATCTAGTTGTAAGGAACTGCCTAAAGTTTTATTAAAAGAGTTGGAAAAAAAGGGTTAAAATTAGGAAATATGAGAGGTCAAGGTTATATAGATTGCTCAAATATGAGAGGTGACAAATTCGGATTACAATTTTAAATTCCAGAGCATTTCACGCACATTGCAGCAGCCATTTATTAAACTTAGTAGTTAATGAATTACTGCGAAGTTGGAAAAAATGTGTAGATTCCCTATTATCTTTATTTCTTTAATTAGAAAATATTCATGATACTTTATTAATCAATTAAAAAAATGTAGAGATAGATAATATGATTCAAAATGAGGCAGTTGTTTATTGATTACAATCGGCAGCAAAATTATTGAAGCACTAGAAATAATTCCTACTTAAAAGATTGGGCACCTTATACTGTTTTGTTAAGTAAATATTTGTCGAGTCATGAGTCATGATCTTAGTCTTATACTGTTTACAAAAAAGTAAGTTGATGATAAAAAGAAGCGACCAAACTAAAAAAAATATATATATATATACATGAAAAATGTGGATGTGTGCTTCAGTAATTTTTCTGCTGACTGTACAATAAAACAATTAAAGTTTTTTATGTTTGATCGTCATTTGACACAGAATTTTTAATTATATTAATCCGATTAAGTAAGCTATGTGAAACAAAAGTTTTTGATTTATACCAAGCCATTAATTTATTAAATAGCTCATTGTTATTATTATTATTATTATTATTATTAAGAATTATGATTAGTTGAATCCTTTGAAAACTTTATCTTAGAAGCTGAAAAATTAGCTAATGTAAAAGACGTAGAAAAAACTTTGAATTGACTTACACCACGCCATCATGTTCAATCTTAAAAATGAAATTTTTCTTATGAAAGTGTAGACGAATCTATAGAAAATTCAAAAGAGAAATATAAAATAGATTTTTTTTTCTTCTCAGCAATCAGGCGATCGGTGCACTGAAGCTGAGATTAAATTTATTGAATAATCATAATCATTCTTTTGAATTTTTATGAAATGTCCACAAACTTAAAGATACGTGCAAAAAGGAATTACTGAGACTGACACACTGTGAAGATCTGGGAAACGACTTAACAGATGGCGATTCCTCTGTTAAGTCGTTTAAATCCCAACATTTTAAAATTGGCTGGTAAAATATATTTTCTTCACTTTTGAAAAAAAAAGAATGTCCAGTTTTGACGTCTTTAAATTCATTACCTTCCTTTTCCTTAACATTGGGCCGAATTTAAACAATGCTCTAAAAATTTTGTTAACTTTGCCCATAACTTTTGCTAACGGAGAAAGATATTTTTCTTAACTAATAATCTGGTGTGTCACTCAACTTTCTCTTGCCCTGAAATTTAATACCATAAATACAGGTTGGAGATTAAGAGGTAAGACAACGAGTAGTGTTATGTAAACTTATGTTAAAGCAATTCAAATTTGGCTTCGGAAAGGTTTTATGTGACAATTAGTTCTATGTGAGGGGGGCTACCGCCCCCTTCAACCCCCCGTTTCATTACTGCACCTACATTTATATAAAATTGAAATCTGTTATTAAAATTAAAAGTTCGCCTAAAATTATACAGATAATTTTCACGCGTAACATTCCTTGATACTTTTCCAGCAACAAACTTATATTAACTTGAAAATACAACTTTTGGATCTCCTGAAATTATTCGTTTGTAAGTTACTCTAAGAGACACAGTCAAAAATCAAACGTTAAAAAACATTTCTTCTGCAATCAGCAAGCCTTAAAACGTGTAAATATACAAAAAACAAGAGATTAATATTTAGCTTAAAAACATATATTATTTATCATGTCTGTGAGGAATTCATTTCAATTTCTGAGCAGCTTTGGTGGAAATGGTAAAATAAAACAGTAAAGAACTGCCACTAACAATATATAAAAAAGAATGTTATCGCATTATATTTGCAGCCCTGTATATCATTTGAAGATTATGTACAGACCACATGGTGCACCTAAATATAATCCTATAGTAGTGATACACGGCACAACCTGAAATGCAGTTCCATCAATTTTCAGCTATTGTCGCACTATAATCAAGTTCTTTTGTGTAGCCCTGTAAATGAACAGCGAAGGATTTCCTTACCATATTCTACATGAGACATGTTTTTATGCATATAAATATATATATATATTCATTTCATTTTGGTTTAGTGCAGTCTATAAATGTTAAACTCTAGTCCCCAGCAATTTCCCCCACAGACGTTAATGTATTTGAATTCTCTTGGGTGTCCCTGTACACGAACTATATGCGTCATCTGAACCCCAATACCATACACATTTAGAATACCAAGTTTGGACTTTCTGCTACAATTTGTTCTTGAGATATGCTGATAACAGGCAGACAGACACACACACAGACATACACACAGACCAACCGCTAAAACATGATTTTCGGATTCAGGGGACCTTAAAATGTGAAAATATTACAAAAACTCACATTCGAAAATTTGACCCTAAAACAATACTTTCTCTACCTTGCGGGTAAGAGAAAGTAAAAATGATAAAAAAATATTTTAAAACCATATCTAGTCAAAATCGTCACAATGGGTTAAAAATGTTGGACATTGAATATGAATTAAGTAACAAATTAGATAAGAAGTTATTCGAGATTTGCAAAAAAAAAAAAGGTTCGAAAGAGATTATTTTATTCAGGTTTAAATTTTGTATACTATACTAGCATTCTTTATTCTTCGCTGATTAGAAAATATTGTCTGTACTGTAATAGTATTACTTCCAAAGATTTTGTGTTTTTAACTTAAAAAAAAAAAAAAAAAGAAAGAAAGAAAGAAAGAAAAAAGAAATAGTAGTAAATATTATATGAGCATTATTTACCTAACTCAATTCTATTAGACCATTTATGTGATTTTTTTATATATATATATATATATATATATATATATACATGTTTTTTTTTTTTTTTTTTTTTTTTTTTTTTTATTTGGAAGTTTTTAAAGCTTGGGGCAGGGGGGCGGCACTTTTGAGGTTTGCCTACGGCGGCAAAAACGTTAGAGCCGGCCCTGATGAAGTATGAATGTACAAATAACAAAATATTATTAAAAAAAGAAAAAAAAAAAAAAAACCTATGATTTATTAAAATTAATTTTAACAAACTGAAATGCTTTATACAAAAACATGCTGAAAAATATTACATGAAATTATAAAATATAAATGATATTTCTATGAAGCATTAATAATATGTTTTTAGAAATAATTAACAAATATTTCAATGTTAGTGTAGTTCTTTAGCTGTGTTTTATTGTTTCTTTCACAGTAAATAAATAAATTAAAAAAAAAAAAAAACTTTTTTCTTAATTGTAAGTTAATAGTTATTATATATTTAACTTATATAGAAACGCATGGAAGAAATGAAAATAGAAAAAGCTAAGAAAGCTGAAGAACATCGAAGGAAACAAGTAGCAGAAAGGAATAAGTGAGATTTCTGTGCTATTATTATATTTATTAAAAAATATATGTATAAGAGTACTATATATGTACAAGAGTGAGCTCTCTCTCTCTCTCTCTATATATATATATATATATATATTATTTTAATGTGACAAATTCCCTTACTTGAATCACATAATAGCTATGAAGGAAAGAGGCTGGCACTCAGTAAATACTCCGGATGAAACCACAGATATTTATTAATCCATCTGGAACATATAAGGTACAGTCCATGATTGTGAGTTGAGCAAATGGATGCAGTGCAGTGCAGTGCAGCCGAATGCGATCACGTGACCCCTCTCGGGCCGTTATTTGACGTAAGTTTACTAAGCAAGAGCACACCAGAAGAGAGAGCTCCTCTGCCCGTGTTTTCACTTAAATACTGGCATTTTAGGCGGGAAATCACACCACTCCTTCCTATGCTTATTGGATATTAACTTAATGATTGACAGCTTAGCTGAGGTCCAGATTTCTAGGATTAATTACTATGCAGCTCCTAACCACAAAAAGCTGCAGGTTGCACTTATTCAGCACTTTCTTGTCTTAAAATTAGTTCTCTTTTATGACTTTTGTGTTATGCTCGCGCCTTGTACTAAAACTTACTTTACAGGGGAAACTTTAGAATTAATTTTAAGTTAAGACTTTCTAATGGGATTTTCTTTAAATTATTGCTCACTATTAATTTAAAATAATGAAATAATAATTTAAAAACTTACCTCTCTTTATCCTTTCATATATATATATAGCTGTGTGGGGCAGAACTGGAGCGTTTGCACAAGCCGAAATTTTCAGTCCCAGCCTGCTCAAAATCTGATAAAGTCAGTCCCAGCCCAATTGACGTAAAAAATTAAAGTATATTGCATACATTTCTATACAAGAAAATTTAGTATAGTATTTTTCAGAGGATTTATATATCCAAGTAATAAAATATTGATGTAGCTGCATACAATGTCTAGAACATAAGGCGCAAATGTTGTCATACATTTTTTTATTAATATTTTTGGAATAAAAAGTATTTTTATAATATTTTACATACTTTACAATTTTTTTTTTTTTTTTTATAAGGAAATAGAATTATGGAATTTATTAAGTCCCCATTAAAAAAAAAAAAAAAAAAAAAAAAACTAAAGTATGACTTTTAGTAAGAAACATAATTTTGTATATGTTACTAACATTTTTCATTATTTACTAATTGATTCATAATTAAAAAGTTAAAAGGGATGACAAACAGGCATATGGTCAAATAAAAAGTCAAACCAAAAACAAATACATATCAAACAATGTTAAAAAGGTAAAAAAAAAAAAAAAATGTTTAATACAACTAAAGATTTCTTTCAACTATTTCCACTTGTAATGTATTCAAATTATTTTGTATAACTCACAAAGTGCAAACAGACAGTCAAATATGCAGATAATCAAGCCAAAGTTGTAATCGCTTTTAGCAAAACTCCATGTGATATACTAGCATATAAAATTATATAAAATAATTGTAAAAGGTAATTTTTTTATGATTTACCTTCTTCTCTAATTATCTGCCTGAGTATACAGAAAAATTTTAGCCGAGCTCCTGATCTATAGAAAAAAAAAGTATTAAGCTCAGTCTGGCCTGAATCCAAATGGTGAAAATAGGCATGACAGCATCTGGTGCAAATCTCTTAGCAGAGCTACTGTGGTATGCATGTTTTCCATCAGCTGAATGTTGAGCAACTTGTTACAAGTTCTTTGTACCCAGTTTAAAGTTCTGCAACAAGTCAGGTACCCAAGACCATTCCCAGAAAAAAATTTCATATGGGTCCAAGTTAAAGTACATAATGTTGAATATTAAAAATGATATATAACTCAAAATTTTTAATAAATTTGCAAAATTTTGGGGGTTGTTTGAAAACCAACTCTCCCCTTTCTTCCCAAGCACAGCCTTGTGGGTACCTTAAGGTTACCTTCATTGCGGGTAGAGTTTACATTAATGTTTTACCCACAAGTCTACTTGCAAAATACATTTCTTTCTTTCTTTTTCTTTTTAATAATTTTTTATTGTTTTTATTTTATGAATGTAACCTTTTGGATCAGGGGGTGAAACTTTTCAGGGGCTATGCCTGAATTGAGATTTTTTGAAAATTTTGCTGTCTTTGAATTTCATGCTAAATTATTTTGTTTTTATAGAGATTTCTCATTTTGAATGTTTAATATGCCTTATAATATATTAAGAACTCTCAAAATATGACTTATTATAGGTAGCCATATGATATACCATTAATAACTCTCTCCTATTTGCATGCAAGTAGCATTTTCAGGGTTTTTACATGTTAGTTTCACTCCTGTTGAATGCAGAAATTAGATCACATTCTCTTCCTCCTTAATATTTTAACCAAGATAGCTCATAATATGAGTTTAATTACAATTACACAAATATTAATACTTAACATTAAAAACTTTATTTGAGAAAATTATTTTCCTTCTCATGTGTATTCATCTCCTTATTTTATTTTTTTATATACTGTCAAAATATTTTAAATAATAGATTTTTAAAGTTTTAATATGTACATATATGCAGTAGAGAGTCAAAAATCCACACAGCTCGGGACCAGAGGTTGTGCGGATTTTAGGATTTGATTGATTTTGGATCCCATAAAAAATCATTTTCAGTTTGAATAATAAAAGCAGAATACTAAAAATTATTTTTTCCAAATATTGAAATATATATATTATGTTTGAACCCTTTCAATTAAATTTGACAACATAATATTGTGATATTGCATATGTAAAAGTGAATACAAATAAGAAAATTAAAATTGTGCAGTCAGTCCCTGCAGGAAAAGTAGAACCAATTGAACTCAATTGAACTATTTGTCTCATGTCATGTATGTGTGGATATTTGCATAACCATAGATAGAATTAATCAAATTAATCATATCATATTAACTTATTTTCAAAAAAGGATTAAATTACATCTACTTTAAAAATATATACCTAAATAATATCCTTTTACAAAATATGCACTTATGGCTTATTAAAACAAATATATTTCAGACAACCATCGTACCCATCATCAGTGCATTGCAGTGATACTTCCTCTGTTTTGGTTTGTTTCCTCCTCTTGATCTTCAATTCTCTTCACTTCAAATGGTTTTTTTCTTTTAATTAGGTGTTGCCATACAGATGGTATTATGCTGTGCTCACGATCATTAATAGATTGTTAGTAACTATTTCAATGGTTTCTCTTTTGAGAGCATAATGGTGGTTATTATAGGGGGCTATTTTTCAGGTATTAACAGTATTAAGATTAACTGGGTTAGTTTTATGGGTGGTAGATAGAGCAGTAGAAGATCTATTGAATTTTATGTCGGAGAAGTGTTTCTATCTCCTACTGCAGATCTTCTACTGCTCTATCTACCACCCATAAAACTAACCCAATTAATCTTAATACTGTTAATACCCGAAAAATAGCCCCCTATAATAACCACCATTATGCTCTCAAAAGAGAAACCATTGAAATAGTTACTAACAATCTATTTATTAATGATCATGAGCACAGCATAATACCATCTGTATGGCAACACCTAATTAAAAGAAAAAGACCATTCGAAGTGAAGAGAATTGAAGATCAAGAGGAGGAAACAAACCAAAACAGAGGAAGTATCACTGCAATGCACTGATGATGGGTACGATGGTTGTCTGAAATATATTTGTTTTAATAAGCCATAAGTGCATATTTTGTAAAAGGATATTATTTAGGTATATATTTTTAAAGTAGATTTAATCATATCATTATTGAAGCTGAGAATGTTTCTCATCACTACCAATGTCTGATTCTGTTCATTTAGGAAGGGGATGTATGTTTCACATCAGTACCTGATTTATAGTGACATTTGATGTCACATTATTTCTATGGTATTTACCCAAAATTCAGCTGTGAAACTTCATAAGAGATGCAATGATGTCAGTACACTTTCAGAATCGTGAGACTCAGTGGTTAAAAATCACTGATATGGAATAATATGATGCATGTATTTGCTCAAGTAATGAGTATCAGCTCAAAATAATATCTCAAATTAGATTATTTTGACCCTCTACACTTTTTCGATAGTGATATTAATAAAAACTAGCATTATTGTTTTGTATTCTATTTTGGTTAATAACTAATTTAAATGTTATTAAAAGGAGACTTGGTGCAGAATAATTAAAACCAAGGAAAACTTCAACGTCTAGAATGCCAAAGAGAAAAATTTGGAAAGCAGACACTATTTTGGTAGCATTTAGCATACCATCTTCAGTGCATAAAGAAATGACAGAGAAGTTTTCTTATATATTGAAAAGGAATATAATTCAGATCAACCAACAGAATTATACAGAATGTTCAGTATCAGAATTAGGTTTAGGCCCTGGCTTAGGGGTGCAAATTTGAATCGCACAATGATTAAAATTTGAAGGACAACCAAAATTTGAAAATGAGCACCAATTTAAAAGGAATGTGATAAATTTAAAATTGACAATTGATTGGGTGTTTCGGCAATTTTAAAAATATTTTATAGACCCCATTTAACATATGAATTTTTCGATACCAGTTTGAAATACATGACTACAAACTATATTTGTATGGGGTCACATTATATTTGTACAGTTAATCATTCGGACTGGAGAGTGGCCATATATAACTATGGGATGCTGCAAAAATCATCATATGGTGATTAAACATCCAACAACGGATTATGCTTAGGCCCACGTCGAGAACCTAAGCATAATCCATTAAAATCTGGAAAAATTATAAAGCCTATTAAAATGTTAAAAACAATTTCATTTTGAACACAAATCCAAAGATGAAAAGCAACTGAAATTTGAAACCGTTTAAGTTTTTGAAATCTGCTCCCTGTTATTTTTGACTATCTTGCTCTCCCTGTCATGAGTTAAAAATGAGCAGAACTATTCTGTTATAATAATTAAGTATGTAATGATTTAAATTTAAAATATCGGATGAAAAGCTGCAAAGGAACTATTTTGAAGCAAAGCATCTTATCTATTCATGAATAGAAATAATTTCATATTGTTTAATATAAACGTGATTATTAATCTGTTCTTCAGTGATTAATTAAAAATTGTAATTCAGCTTATTATCATATTTTTGTAGGAGAAACACACACACACACACACACAAAAAAAAAAAAAAAAAAAAAAAGATTTTTTTCATTATCACATTGGGCTATTCATATTTTAATTATATATTGATTACATGTTGCACAGAGATTAATATATATGAGAATAATATTTTTTTCTTAGTTGTATTATATTAATTGCTATTATTATTTATACATAATATTTCAAAACATAAGATGAGGTTGATGGGGTAGGGTAGGCCGCCATATCAAAATTCACCTAGGGAGCAATCTAACTTAAATCTGCCTCTGGTAATGTTGGGGATTGGCCAATGGGAATTAAGCAGTACTAGTTGTGAAAAATGTAGAAATAATTAAGAAAATGTAGACTGAATGTAAAATTTCTAACAATTGGACAAATGGGGTACAACAATATCATAATTAACAATATTTAAACTTTTATAGATTTAAAAAGCTTCAAAGAAATCAAGTTCATGAGTGGATTTAGGCTTGCAAATTATTTTAGCTGAATCAAATTTAAAATAATGGTTTTCCTACCAGTAATGCTTAGAAATAGCCGATTTATTGGTTTCTTGCTTATGGACGTAATTAATATGTTCTTTTAAATAGAATTTAAGACTGCATTTAGTTTGACAAATGTGACATTGGCGGGAAATACTATACATGCCCTAAGAATTAAACATATCTGTAGTATCTTTTAACTGAGAAAATGTGAATTTATTGAAAGGCAAAAAAATAATTTTAAAATCTTATCATTTGAGAATTTTAATTATGACATGACTGGATTTAGGAAAATAGGGTAAAACAATGCTGATATTAGAAAAGTATGCTTAGAATACTAGAGTATTCTAAGTACTACTGATCTTTGAAAGTATCTAGTTCCGAAACAGCTGTCTGCTTTCCAATTTTTTCTCTTTGGCTTTCCTAGACGTTGAAGTTTTCCTTGGTTTTAATAATTTAAATGTTTTCATGATGTATCAATAATTTGTCACAAAATACATTTACAGAGCTTTTGAAGACTATAAAGAAGCAGAATGGAGTTCTATGTCTCAATTTGAAAACCATTTGAATGAAATTGAATCTTCATTAGATGCTACATTTGGCACCAATACCTGTGATGCTAATGGTGGGTTCTTATCCTATATTAATAATCTTTACAATTTTAAAAAGTGCTATCGCTAATTATGTTTTCATTTTAGAGAGTGATGATGAATTAGAAGATCTTGATGACTTATATTGTGTAGCATGTGAGAAGGATTTCAGATCAGAAAAAGCGTATGTATTGTATTTGTTTACTTAAACAGCTCTTTATTTATAGTTTGGTGTTCTCAATAATATGTCACAATAGAAATGATAAAAGATATATACATTGGAGCACTGTTTATACATTTTTCAAGGAACCGTTCCTAAAAAACGTATAACTGAAAAAATGTACAACTGAAAATTTGTTTTAACATTTATGTATAATAATAAAAGAAGATGTTTGTCTGTCTGTGCACCTATACGTTCAGCCCCTACTGAACGCAGAAGTATAAAATTTGACATACGGGTGCTCAGAAGCCTTCCCGAGTTGATAGTGAAAACAGAATTTAAAAATTTTAATTAGTTCCGGAGATATTAATTAAAATGTAAAAAGCAATCTCAATTACTCAGAATTCACCGCGATTGCATAAAAATAGATATTTTAACGGAGTTAAAATCAGAAAAAGTGGAAAATAAATTAGAAATATTAGTTCGATCGTTACGAATTTGGTACAATTAGGTCATTTTTTTCCAAATCTGAGAGTGGAAGTGGCTTATCTCTACAGCAGTTAGATTTTTTAAAATTAACTTAAGTATGAAATTTAGTTGGCAACAGGCAGAACACTTAATTATTTCATTTATCAAAGATTCTTCAGCACCAGGTGCTAGACATGCTGGCTAGACTATTCATCCGTTCGGGAAAAATTGCTTTTCTTTTTTCGACCACATGACAAAGTACTGGAAATAAAAAAAGCAGTTTTTGAATTTTTTCAATTTAAAATCGATCAAAAACAGAACTTTGAAATTGCCCGTCATTATGGCTCACCTGTATGCAGTTAAAAAATCTAAAGTATAGCTTTAAAAATAAAATAAATAGACATATTATATTTATTTAAATTCATTTTTATTTCATCTGTTAATGACACCAAAAGTTACTTTTAACAGAATAATATTGATTTTTTTTTCCTTTTTTTTTATGAATTCGGTTGTAAAAAAGCAGTTTTGGAATTCTTAAATTTTAGACGGATTTCAATAGAAATCGTTAATCGCCCTTGATAGATTAGCCATTTTGAGTCTAAAATATATCAAAGATATTCATTATTGTAATACATAATACATCATTCAAAAGATATTTTAAAGTATTTTTATTCAGGTTATTAAAATGATATAAGCCGTTCAAATTCTGTACGAAACTTTCGGAGAAAACTACGGAAAAACCAGAAAATTTTTATTCTTTTATATTTTACAGTTTCAAATTCAGATTTTCGCTCACATTTTGTACTAATAATTTTAAACGGTATATAGCCCGGAATTAAGCAAGTTTTGGAGAAAACTACAGATAAGTCAGACACAAATCTTTAAAAAAAAATGTTTGTATTATCTTTGTATTTCTGCTTCTAATGAGTATAATTTCATTTTTATATTTATCGAAAGTGGAATTCGAGATTTCACCTGATTTACACGTTTTAAGGTGTCCTGATTAGGTTTTCTTTTGTATCTCAGCTACTAATCAAAATAATTTCATAAGTAATACATGTTTTAAAATGGGGATAAGGCGCCACTGAGCGGGACTTAGCTGAAGTCATAAATTTGAAAGATCATAACATGGTGAGCGAACAGGCTGTTTCAGATATTGAAAAGGGAAGAGGGCGCCGAAGGTGCTACCGCATGGGAATTTACTGCTATTTTAATAAGCTATTTTCACGATATATCAATAAGCTGTTATTAGACCTGAAACGGGAAAAAGGCACCACGGAGCGGGAGTTTCGCAAAGTCGGATTTTTCAGGGATCACGAACCAGCTGGTTGCCGAAGGCGGCTAGTACACAGTAAAGTGTCTATTAATAATAAAAGTCAAATAAATTTTCATGATTTCCTTTACATTTATTGGACTAAGACATATTTTTAATTAAATTTAAAATATTTTTAAAAGGTAGAATAAAAATTAAAAGATAATTAAAAACATAGAAATTCAGAAAAATTCCTCAAAATTTCGATTTTAACATTTAAAGACAAAACCTTTCGTTTTCTAAATGAAGATGACATTTTTGCAAACGATTAAAAAAATAAATAAATAAAAATAAAACCTTGTCTCTCCAACCGAAATGTTAAATAAACACAATAAGAAATAAGAAAATCTTCCAGTATCCTATTCATGTCACCCAATGGAAGTGAGTAATAAATCTTCAAGTTTACAAATTGCCTATAAAGTTGTGCATTTTTTTTTTTCCTTTCATACCCCATCCCTGGAATTAATTAAAGGACAGAGTGGGAATGGGTGGTCTACAAGTGGTCACTTTTAAGGTGTGTACAAACACTAGCGACAAAAGCAGAGCGGGAAAGCCGTAAATTATCGATTGTCATAAAGTGACCCTTGAACTTTTGGGCATATTTTTAATGAAAGACATTACTTTTTATTGCTCCTTGAAGAAATTTACAAATGAAACCCAAGTTTTCTATTCCAATTATCTCATCAGGAGGTTTGTCAGAGGAGGAAATCCTTCTTTAACGCACGCGACAGGTAAAAAAACACATTAAAAGAATTTGAATAGAACCCTTGCTGCTTTAAAGTTGCTGGTGTCTACACGGTCCTTTAGTAATCCCGGCTATTTGTCTACCTACCAATCAACCCAGTCCCCAACTGCTTGTTCCTGAAAATTTCTCCAACACCCCTACCCCTTCCCCAGGCTATCGATACAGATAGCACTTTGTATGTACTATAGTTCTAAGAAAAAATAATCGAAAAAGATAAGAATAAAACATAGAGAGTATACATCTTTTTTTTTTTTTTTTTTTTTTATCCTGGAATGTAACTCAAACTTCGGATTCTACAAGGAAAAAAAAAATGTATAAGTAAAATTAAGAATTTACTCATGTCGTATAAATGAAATATTTTAACATTAGAATTCAATGGAATGATTTAAGACCGAAGTTAAAAAACGTATAAAAGGTGCTCCACTGTAATTATGTGTTTTTTAAATTTTTTTAAAATTATTATTCTGTTTTCCATAATTCTTTTTATGAGTTTAATTTAGTTAAGTAACTTTAGTTTTGGTGTCATTTTGAATTAGGAATACATAACATCTGATAGACGTTTAACATTAATTTTCTGCCAATTATGAAATTAATTATAATTCAATATACATCTTTAATATAGCCATTATTTTTTAATAAGCATCATTATAAGAATAATATATTAATATGTAAAAATTAGCAGACTGGTTTGTTTTTTGTGTAAATTTCAACATTCGGTATGCAAATTATTGACTATGGCAAAATATGAACAGGGTGTAAGGTAAAGTATTTAGTCATCAAAGATAATACAGTCGAATCTCGCTCACGTGAATCTCAAGGGGGATAAAAAAATTTGTCCATGTTATTAGTAGTTCATGCTATCAGTAATTCAGAAACTAATCTTCTTTTTGTTGGAGATTCTGGAAACAGTTCATGTTAAAAGTAATTCACGTTAACAAGGTTCGACTGTACAACATTAAACCTCTTTAATAAATTATTCTTCTTTAAATTTTCTTCTTCTTTTTTTTATCTGATTCATAAATGTTTCTCTGTACTTGAATAATTTCAGATTGCTTAAATCAGAGGAAAAATTTGATTTTCTCTATCATATCATAATTTCTAGATGTACTGGAGCATATCAAGATATTTGATCTTGTGTTTTGTTTCATTGAATGCCCTGCAGTATTAGTAAGCCAAAAATAACAATCACTTTTTATGATATTTTTGCTTATGCTAAAATCAAGTCTCCACGTCAGATATTTATTTGGGCAAAAGACATAATAAACAAATGACACAGTGAGCATAAAAATTAATATAATTATTTTGGCTACCTGCTCAAAGCTATTAATATTGTTATTTCTATGTAGGTTTTTTTCCTACATAAAATCATCTTCTAAAAATAAATTTCTACTTCTATTTTCTTCTAAAAAAATTTTTGTTGTTGTTCTACTTGAGAATCTTTTTTTTTTCTTTATCCATGGTCATTCTATACCTAGTAAAAACTTTGAGTTTGGTACCTTACGCTTCTTTTCATATTGTCAATAACAATACAATGTTTGTTCTCACTTTTGTTTGTGAAATATCTACCATCAATAATCAGCTCTTTCTATTTTATTCATATTAAGTGCCCAAATACACACTAATAGCACAATAGTACTAGCCAATATCAAAGTTCATCAGACCGGACAATGCGGAGTATTTTTTCGCATTTAATGGCCGATATCGGAATATGTTGGATTGGTCAAATATTGGGCTATACTATATATACTATCATACAAATTTCAGTGTTTTTATATTGTAGTTTTGATTATATTATTTTAATCCTGCTATTCAGCTTTATAAATCATGAAAATTCAAAGAAGCATAAAGAAAATGTTGCATTGCTAAAGACATTAATGGAGGAAGAAGAAGCTATGGCTAATTCACAAAATATGGGCGAAAGCTGTAATGAAGATGCTTCTCCTGACAGTGATCAAGAAGAAAGTACTTCTAAAGATTTGTTAGATGAATTAATTAAAAGGTAAATTGTTTTACATGCTTGTAAAGCTGTTGAATTTTTAAAAAATAATCTTTTGAAATATATTATTAATTATCAGTTCAGTAGCATACATGCTATCATTTCAAATTTATTATGGTGGGCTGTTGGTGTCTGCTTTTTTTTTCACACCACTTTGTTTGTAGAGAAAAATTTTCACAATATATAATTACAATTAATAATTTACATGGGTTTTTAAAGGCCTTTTTTTTTTTTTTTTTTTTTTAAACATCATAATACACAAAAATTTTTATTCAAAATTTTCAGCATATAAAAGATAAACATTCAAGCAATATTTTGTGAAATTTTCATTAAAAATTTTGAAAAATTTAGACGATGGATCCTGGCTTTTAGAGACCTTTTAGAAAAGTGCTGAACATAATTTTTAAAACTAATGCACCAATCTTATTTACATTTTGCACACTTCTTCTGAATATATTTGACTAGTGCTTAAACGAAGGAATAATAATAAAAAAAAATAAATAAATGAAAAATAATTTAAATTTTTAGCAGAGTTATATGCAAAAACAATACAATATTATCATATGTATTATAGCCTTGTGAAATAAGCTATAATGTTCAAGCAGAATCACTTCTGTTTTGAAAAAATATGCAAAATTTTAATGGAATTCGTGCTTTAGTTTTTGAGAAATAGCGTACACCATTTTTCTGAAGGGTCTTCTGAAACCAGGACACACTGGCTGAACTTTCTAAAGTTTTAATGAACATTTTATAAAATGTTGCTTAAATGTTTAAAATAGGGGTGCACAACCTTTTTGGCTGGAAGGCCACTCTCGCTGTTGACTGGGACATGAAGGGCTACAGGCAAGATAATATAAAAGAATTAAACTATGCAGATATATTCACTGTGTAATAAATATATATAGATAGAGATAGATAGATAGAGGCACACTATCATCAGGTGCACTATCGTTGTAATGGACACCAAGACTTTTTTGTCCAATTTCTGAGTGTGGAACTTCTTTAGCTGTAGGAATCTCTGTAGCACTATTCTTTTGATTGCTGCTTTGTCTGAGGATCATAAATGTGTCACTAACTTAGACAGAAAGTTCTTTAAAACTTCAAAATGCTTTCAATTTGTTTTTTCTTCTTGTCAGAATTCAAACATTTGTGCACAGATTAAAAAAAAAAAATTACAAATCGGAATGATTTGTACATTTATAATACTAAGATAAAAGCATATGAATATTTTGTCAGCTATGCCAGCTATAAAATTGTGTCCTATACATTCTTTTAGCTGCTGCTTCATTTGTGTTTGCGACCCCATGAATCATAAATGATCCCCATCATTATTGCAGTCTGTGTTTTTATCAGTTCTACAAAATAAATAAGCATCAATCAATCTTTTTTTTTTCTTTTTTATGTAACCAGACAGAAATAAATTCAACTAACTGCACATTTGAAGTTATTATTATTATTATTATTTATTTATTTATTAATGGAAATTAGTTATTACTATAAATTTACATTAAATCATTACTTCATCATAAATTATAATACATATAATTATGTTTTGGAGACAGATTTTTAAAAAAATGGAGAAGGAGCTTTTATTTACTGATAGTTACATTTTTCAGTTTTTAATCTTCTGAGATAGATAAAGCTAATAATCACCAATAGATTATTCTGTAATTTTTCCATTAAAATTTTAAGAAACCTATTGTGGGTTAGATTACTTAGAAATAAGTATAAAATACAACATTTTCATCCCCCCTGCCGCACAAAAAAAAAGGAAAGTTTTTATAAATGCCAGTTTTGCAAGTGCAAAAAATAAAATATTTTATCTCTTTTTTATATTTTGCTCCTGCTGATGATTCATGCGATCTATAATGTTGGTCCTTCTGCGGGCCGCAAATTGATGGCTACTGGGCAGCATGTGGCTCCAGGCCACAGGTTGTGCACCTCTAGTTTTTTTTTAGTTTTTTAAAGAGAATATACTTTTTTTTTTAATCTGCAAAATTCATATAATCTCTTAAATGAGAAGGAAAATACTCTTCAAAGTATTTGGTGTTACAAAAAAGGGGTACTAACTGCTCCAAAATAAATTAAAAATGCTTATATGTCTGTAATAGTAACATTTAGTAAATTTGTATATCAGTGATCTCAATGTCACCCGTTTGTCTTTTACTGTCTATTTTGTATAATTCATTAAATTAAACTTTATAAAACCTTTTTTACCTGCCTCATGTTTGAACGTAAATTTTTCTGATGGGCGCCCAGCTCTCATTGTTGGCAACTTCTTCTGTTCTGGAGTTCTCCTTCTGATGTCTCCAGGCTGCTTTCGCACAGAAGAAGTTGCCGCCGGAGCTGGGCACCCAGCAGAAAAATTTCCGGCCAGACATGAGGCAAGTAAAAAAAGTTTTTTAAAGTTTAATTTAATTAGTTTGAAGATGCCTCATTTAAAAAATTTGTATTGTTTTGTTTAATTCAATTCATAAAAACTTATTAATTTCATTCATATCATTCTCATCTCATGTACAATTTCTGGTACTTTAAGAAAACAACTTTTGCAAATTTTTTTCACCTGATGAATACAATATTATAATTTTTGTAAAGATTTTATTTTTTTAGAAAAGTGCTTCCCTTTTCTTTTAAGACTTTATTATTACACTGAATAATTTGTGAACTTACACAATATATTGAAGATTCCCAGTATTCAATTAAATGCCAATGCATTTATATTTAAGCCTGTAAGCTGAATATTCTTCACATTCACAAAGAACATGGACAGCTATTTCTATATTATTTATTTGTATATGCAACCCTGTACAAGTTTGATCATTTTTAAAACCTAGTGCAAGATACCTCCTCAAAGCACAATGGCCAACTAAAAGACTAATAACTTTTTTAATACAATTTTTATTTTGCAGAAAAAAGTTTTTTTATGCTTTTATTACTAAAATTTCCAATGTTAAGCATTTTGTTTGCCTCTGGCCCTTAATGTTATGCCAGTTCAAGCACTGTCCTTGCCCAAATAAATCATATAGTACTTTTGATAAGATTATGTTGGACCAGCAAAGGAGGTAGCAGGGCCTAAGTTATGTATAATTTGGACATAAAATTTCATGACACAGTAATATCACAAATGAAATATAGAAAATGAAAAATAAAAAATATGTAATCATGTTTGATGCATCTAGTATAGTGGATGAACCTAAATTTTGGCATGGTGTCAAGTTGAACGACAGGTTGGAATTTGGAAAACTTGTTGTCATTTCATGTTCATTTATTGTTTATTTTCTCTCAGGATAGATTATGAAGATGATAAATGGGATAAAAATTACTTCTAAAAAGATTCAAGGAACTTTTTTTTCTTGTAGCTAATGTCTAATTTTTAATTTATGTTAACATTTTTAATCTTCTTTTATCATTTTATTAATATTTCTTAGTTACGTTTGCATTCAAGCATTTTAAAATTTTCTTTTTTAGTTCAACAAAGTCTAAAAAGAAAAAGAAGAAAGCAAAAGCTTCTACTACAAATAATGATTTGGTATGTGAGTTTATGCTTTTATAATAGCTTTAAAAATTCTAAATTTTCCTGTTCTATTTTTAAATAAATTTGTTTAAATTATTTTTGTGTATACAATTTCTGATACAAACAGTGATTTTTATACCAGTATTTATAAAAGTATATTAATATGTGCTCTTTACACAGTTTGTTTAAAGAACAGCACAGGTTTACACAGTTTGTAAAAACATATTTTTATGCTTTTTCTTTATGTATGTCACATATAATTTGTTTATGCTATGTATTTAAGTAAATATTATAATGAAATATATTTTTTCTCTCTCTTTGTTTTTATCAAATAAAACTTACATATATTTTATCAATTTATCCACTTTACATAATTTTATTTATTTATTGTTACTTTTTTAATTTGAAAGAAATACTTTTAAATGCATCTTATTGTTGAGCTTAAAACCTATTTTTATGTATTCTTAAAAAAACTTTAAAATAATTTCAAAAAAAGTTTTTTTTAAATCTAAAATTAAAAATTGATTATCTGTATATTGTTTATTAGGAAGTAGTTGCAACATTGACAGAAGTTGAACTGGACGTAGGAAATATGAATATTTCTGAAGAAGCAGAACACAATAATAGCGATCAAAATAATCTTACAGTAAAATTAGAAAATGATGAAAATGGTTCTTCTGACACCAAAGATGGAAATGACTCAAGTCTTCAAACAAAACAAACTGGCCCTCAAAAACTTTTAAATAAAAAGTATTTATAACTTTATGTATTTCTAGTTGTTTCATAGATATAATGATAAACTAAATTGCAGAATTTTGTTCACTGTTTATGGGAAGAACTTTTGTTGGGTAGAAAATAATTTTAAAGTCCTAATTGCACTGCATAGGGGGAAAAAACAAAATTTAAGCCCAGATATTGCTTTTGCTGATTCTTATGTAAAAAGACCTCAGGAATCCAAATATGTCTCTCATTGCGCCTAGCCACCCACTGTTTTCTCAAGATACTACCCCCTCTCTCTATTTTTATCATTCAGTAATTTCATGACCATGAATATAATTTGGAGAGTGGAAAAGGATTATTTTAACACAAATCAAAAATAAAAATATAATGTATAATAATAATTAGTTAAATAAAATATAATTTATAATTTCAGGGATCTATAATCCCCTTTAAATTTTCCCCTTACTACAAATGTTCGTGTTTTAGAACTTTTCACATTTTAACTCCTCAGAAGACATTTAATAGTTAAAGTAATCTATTTCTTCCTCCAAACCAAATTCATGGCTGTAAAATTATGATAAAATATGAACATTGATAAAAATATGAGGGCGAATAAACGGTGGGTGATGGGGCAAAATGGAGGTCATATTCGGATTTAGGAGGTCATTTTATATAAAAATTTGCAGGAATGGTGTTGGGACGGATTTTCATGCAGAGCAGTGTTATTTAATCTGCAGTTGTACTAAAATATGACTTTTTTATTTTTTCCCTTAAATGACCCATTAATCTAAATTCATTTAACCAGTTCAGTGATCAAGATATGTGTACACGTAAGAATCCTGCAGTACCTGTGGTTATCTACCGATTACACACTTTTGCAGGCCAAGTTTGAATTAATTTTTGACTCACGGTTTACTTTCAGGTCTACCTGCAAACTATTTTTCGTACCCCATCATACTATAGGTATGGGAAACTTACCATGAAATTTTCTGACCTCTGTTTTTTTACTTTTTTACACGTTTTGAGGTGTGAGAAATCCGAAAATGACAAAATTTGTATGGTATCTTTCTCTAGGGTGTCTGTTAGTTTGTTAGTTCATTAGTTTGTTAGTCTGTGTACACGATATCTTAAGAACAAATAGTTGCAGAGGAGTCAGATCAGTTTTAAAATACTACTTTCGACAATGGAAAGAACCCTATTCATTTGCAACATTTGAATTAAAAAAACTTCATAAGTTATTAGTGATTTACGATTTTTGTAAAATGGGAGAATAGGGCAAAATTTCACTTAAATGTGCATTAAATGGAAAATTTTTGCTATAAAAATGTCAGACCTGTTTTAAAATATCATTTTTGATGCTGGAATGAGCATCATTAACTATAAACATGCTACTTTGAAAATTTTGCAAGTTATTGGAAATTTATGAATAGCTTAAGATGGCAGAATAGGCCAAAATTTCACGTAAATATCAATTTTGAGAGATATTTTCATGGTAAAGATGTCAGACCACTTTTAAATTATTATTTGGGATACTGGCATGAATAACATTTACTATGAATTTTTCAGTATAAAAATTTTGTAAGTAATTGGAAATTTACAAATTTCTTAACATGGCAGAATAGGGCAAAATTTCATGTATACGTCAATCTTGAGGGATATTTTCATTGTAAAGATGTCAGACCACTTTTCAAATATTATTTAGGATACTGGCATGATTATCATAGGCTATAAATTTTCCAATTTAAAAAATTTGTAAGTTATTTGGAATTTACGATTTATTAACAGGGCAGAATAGGACAAAATTGAGTATAAATGTCCATTTTGGGGATCATAAATATATCAGACAACTTCAAAATAACATTTATGATACTTGTTTGAACATGATTGAGTACAAACATTTTAATAGAAAAATTTTGTACGTTATTCATAATTTAAGGTTTTGTCAACATAGCAAAATTGAAAATTTTTCATATAAATATGCATTTTGAGGATTGTTGCATTGGAAATAGTAGCATGGAAACTAAACTACGAAATTTACCCTGATAAAATAAATTTATAGATTAGAATAAGATAAATATATCGAAGTGAATGGTGGATAGCCTATTAGGTGGTGATTTCATTCTGTCACTGTGTCAAGCGTTTGTTCAAATTTATTTCTCTTAACATGATTATAATATGTCTCGTACTAGAAATTTAGAAGAACATATATATGATGGGGAACTGAGCAGAGTCCACCTATGCCAACTAGTTTTCAAAGTATTTTTATGCTTTTGTTTTTTTTATGAATCTAAACTTTTGAATGCAGAAATTTAATAAAATTATCTTCTTCCAAAGTAATTTAAAGCAATATGACTCATGAGTTTAATTACAAATATGTAAATATTACGGTATTTATCACATGTTGCAGGTGAAACTGTTTTATCTCAACCAGTAAAACTTAGCTTTCATTCTTTACAAATTTAGAAACCATGACAATTACGTAAATGTTCTCTTTAACTTTTCATGTATTAAAACGGGAACATTAAATTAAAGAGAAACGTTAAATAGACTGTGATGAACATTTCTAGTGACACATTATGTTTGGCCATTGAGAATATTTTGTATAAGATACAATATGTGGTTGTCACTTAATTGTGATTGGTTGAAGTTTCTAGTTTACCAAATGCATTATTTATTTTTTTGTTTATGTAATTAAAATAGGGGAGGCTAAAACACTCAAAACTGCTGCATAATAGTGAGCAGCCCACTTCCATTTTTCAAACTTCCATAAGAAATGCATTGAAAAGATCATGTGTACTTTGAAAAATTAAGAGAATATTCTTAATAACGGTAAATTTCTGTAGATAATAGCAAATTGTATCATTTATTGTTAGAGTAAGTTATTTTGATGGATACATTTAAATTATTACTTATATCAGTGCTTTTATTAGAGTGACCCTTGATTAAGCTTCTGATTATGCATAACAGATACTTTTATACTTCTTATTATTTGTAACAATTTCATTAAAAATGATCATTATGTGTGATTCAAAAAACTGCCATTATTCAAAAAAGCATTGCCTTAACATTTATTATTTTCAAATATTATTTTAATAATAAAAAAAAAAAAAAAAAGTGTGTAACCACGGCCCTACTAGATCACTCTACGCCAAAGGCGCCAACGTTAAAGCGGCCATAACAAAACTGCAAATATCAATGCATGCCGCGGAATCCATCTGGGAAAGTAGATGGCGCTCGCTGCCAACCCTGAAAATCAGTTTGTAACGTTACATCGTGCTAAGTTTATGCCAAGAAGCAAGAAGTATTCATCCATGGTTCAACAATTAATTATTAAAGAAAGGAAAAAATAATGAAAATTAATTATTATTTTTCAGTGAATTGGTTTAAAATTGTTGCCTCAATTATTTTTATGATTCAGATATTTTTGCGTATCTGAAAACTGCATTTTAAATTTTAAATTAATTTAAATGCTCTGCAAGTTTGCTGTGGCGGCGCTGCACGCCGACCCTAACATTCAATGCATTTGATTCCGGAGAAATCGTCGATTGTTATGGCCGCTTTTACGACGTTGGCGTGTTGGCGCCGAGGAGTGATCTAGTAAGGCCGTGGTCTAACAAACAATAGTGTTGGATCGAATTTGACGATTAAGAGACCTCTCCACTTATCGTCCCCAGAAGCTAGAGCCGATGTTATTCTATGGAGAATTTCGTCCTATTATAACTTATAAACTAACATATATTTTTAAATTCCGTTTTCAATTTCAGAAACTTCACAACTATTAAACAATTTATCGCTTTCTAAAAAATATTTTTTAAAATTTTTTATATTTTATTTTGAGGTTGTAAAATGCGAATTTTCACAATGTGAAATTTTTCATTTTTGAGCTTAAAAATGAAATCTTAAAAATAAATAAATAAATAAATTTTTAGAAAGCAATAAATTGTTTAATAGTTATGAACTTTCGAAAAGTGAAAACGGAATTTAAAAATATGCATTAGTTAATGAAATATAATGGGGCAAAATTTCCCATAGAATAACATTGGCTTCGGCTTTCAGTGACGATAGGTAGAGAGACCCGTGCTTTGAATTTCTGTTGCTGTTTTTGGTTTTTGTCGTATTAAAAGCATTAAACTAGAATCAAAGGCCTTTTTGACAATTCACGTAATATTTGTATAAATAAAACATTGGTATTATCATTTTCATGCAATCATTGAAAGGGGGGGGGGGAGAGAAAATTGCTGTGCACGTGAAATGAAGAGCAACTAGTAAGTAATGTCTCCTAATGATCACTCTTTGTATTAGCAAAGGAAAAAAATGCTTCTGAAACAATTTTGAACTATTTTTAAAGTATTTTGAAATTATTTAAATACAATATCTCTATTTACATTTAAACTGTAATAATATGTTTTTATAGGAATGCTAGGTAAGAGAAAGTAGTGTTTGCCGTGCTAGATTATTTTTATTTTATCACTTGTATAGTATAGTGCTTTTACAATTTTTTGATCTTGAATATTTTTTCTCAGTACATGCTGTGACATTACATTCAAGACATGTGTGATTTATTTGATGCTATTTATGAAGTAATTCTGGCAGTTTTAACTTAAAAGGAAAGTAATAATAATAATTCAGCAGTTGATTTTATCTGCAAATCATAAAATTAAAAATTTTTTTTTACCATAAATTATGGACAACCTTCTGTATTCCTGTTTGTGTATTTTACATATATATACAGTGGGAATTCTATATAGTGGTTAGCAGTCAGGTAAAGCCAGAGAGTCTAAGTGTTTAGCAGATATGGAAAAGTCAGGGTCAGACAATTTTGCTTAAAATCAGGGAATTTTGACAAAATTTGTGGAAATAAGCTTGATTGTAATACAAGCTGATGTTGAAAGTTCACTATTTTAAATCACAAAATTGTTCATTTCATTTCTAAATTATTTGCAAATGTTATTAAAATTTCGTGGGAAATATACAGCAAGAATCAAGGAAAATGACCAAAGTCAGGGAAAGTCGAGGAATTTTTTAAATGTTCTAATGCTAACCACTGTGGTATAGGATTTTTTTTCATATATTTCCTGAGTTTCTGCAATTATTTTTTAGTAACTGTTAACCCTTTTGGACCGACTGTTTTGCATATGTGCTAGCAAGAAATGCACTCATTTCCTAGCTGGTGCACCAGTGTGCCAAAGTGCTTTCTTGTTCACTCTTGGGTATCATACATTGGAACGTTTTAAAAACTGTAATTTTTGGCACAAGGTGGCATTGTTTGTCCATAGGATTTGATCATGCGTTTGTACCTCCTGGCACGACAAGGTTAAGAGAAAACTCTTGGTGTAATGAAAATTCAGGAATATTGTTTGTAATTAAGTAGTATTTATCATTATTATTTATTTATATCTATAATATGTTAGTGATAAATTGAAACGTTCTGGTTTTTTTTTTTTTTTCAAATTAAATTTTATTTTATTCTGAATGAAAATTAAATTATAGAGAAAGTAAAATAAACATTTTTTTAATACTTAAAGATATTAAGTTACTCATTGCTGAAAATACGACTGCGCTATTTGAAAACCGAACTGTGTTTTCAATTTACAGGAATTTAAAAAAAGATGTGAAAGTAATGAAAAATAGCATGCCCATATTATATAGAGCACAGGTTATATGTGTAGTGATATCGCAAGCCATACCATTTTCTTTTAAAATATTACGGTTTTAATTTTTGATTTTTACCAACTTTATATTTACAGATTATTTCCAATCATTTTTATTATTCTAGGTTAATTTTTAAAGAATGTGCGATCTATTTCATCTTTTAAACATAAATAAAATTATAATTTTTTTAAAGTATAGTTTTCTCATCAATATTTCTAGGCTATCTATACTACTAGATTATTGTGCATATTGTTTTAAATTAGATTATCAGATTATTAACACTCTGACTGCGTTAGCAAAAAAAAATTTGTTTATTATGCAAACTTTCCTCCTTTGCACATTTTAAAATGTTAAATGTTATGAAAAGTAGGAATTTAATTTTTTTTTTAAACTGAAATCAACTTTTTTTTTTTTTTTTTAATGTTATTTGTTAGATTAGCCAATCAAATAAAACTTTTACATATTCATCCATGTCAGTGATTGAATGCTAAAACATAATCATTTCTTCTTCTTTTTTATTTGTTAGGTTAGCTAATCAAATAAAACATTTGTCTAATCCTAATCCATGTCACTGATTGAATGCTAAAGCATTATCATTTCTTCCTCATTTTTTTTTTTTTTTTTTTTTTAAATTATTTATTAAATTAGCTAATCAAATAAAACTTTTACGTATTCATCCAAGTCAATGATTGAATACTGAAGCTTTTGTAATGAAAATTCTAGTATTTCTTTTCAACATTCTTGCATTTGCATATAGTTTTTTTTTTTTTACCAGCCTTATTTGTATATTTTAGTTATTTAATAATAATAAAAAAATAAAAGCAGCTGATATTTTAAGCTAGTATCTATGATATATGTTTCTTTATGTCTACAATTTTTTTTTTTTTTTAGGACATATAAATTTGTAACTTGTTTCTTTTTTTTTTTTTTTTTTCTTTAGTATGTCTGCTAAGAAAAAAGGTAAAAAAGACAAAGTGCAAAAAATTGAGAGTGATGTTATAGAATCTAGTGAAGAAATTAAAGAAAAGGTATATAAAAATAATTCGTTTGTTTTTTAACCTCTCTTTATATAACAAAACCATCCAACTGAAATATATATATATATGTATATATTTAATAAATTTGGTTTCTTTAAATATGTGTATTTTATCCCCTGATAATTTTTTTTTCACCTTTCTGAGCTTCTCCTACACATATTTTTTTTTTTTTTTTTTCATTCTTATTGGTCTTTGTGGTTTCAGTGATCTTGTATCTGTTGCTTGGCTTTTACTACACTTAATAAATCATTATATATTGTATTTTGAAAAAAGAAATGAAAAATAATATTAATTATTTCCACAGTGTTTTAAAAAAACATGATCATGAATCTAATTCTACTCTATATAAACATTTCATCATATTTCTTGTTTGTTTTTACTTTTTGTTGAAAGGCATCACAAATTACTTTACATACACTGATTTTGTCTCTAGATTGGCATCATACTGGCATAAAACATTTTACTGTTTTAAGATTTATTCAATTTTTTGATTAACTGGTAAATTTTTAATTACATAAAATAAAATCATGTAATCTGTCGTTATTTCTACAATGTTGTAAACAGAAATAATTTCTGTGAAGTGTGAAAAAATGAATGGTTTTTACTGCTGTTAGAGGAAACATTTAAGACAGACATATTTTTCAGTAGTTAAGCTGCAAAGTAATCAAGAAAAGTCTAAGAGTTCAAAAGTATTAAATATAGTAAGATATCTTGACTTAAATATGAAATGTAAATAGCTTTTACACTTAATATTTCTACTATAATAATGTAAAAATATAATTACAATATGATGTATGTAAGTAAAAATTTGCTGATTTGTCCTGTAGGCATTATTAAAAAAAAAAAAAGTTTAAACTTTTAAACATCAGCTTTATACATAAATATCCTTCCATTAACATCTGTATCTCATTCCATTACCATTAAAAACATTTAAATTAAAAATCCACTAAAATTATGAATGTTTCTCATTGATAAGGGTTTCTCATTAATAATTATTACTCATAAATCTGCTTTGTACAAAAAAGGCATTAATTTCTAAACTCTATAATTTCTTGTTCAGATAATTTAGATAAATATTTTTGGTAACAGAGAAAAATTCATACTTTGATCTAATAATAGGCCTGCTTTAAACTTTTTTTTTTTATCTCTAAATTATTTAAAAGAAAGTTTGTATAGTAAGTTAGTAGTAATTTAATTAGAATTCAAAGGATAAGAATTAACGTACATATCATATTCTAAAAAATGAATTGATATCATTATAGAGTATTTCAATAAGTATTTTATGAAATAGATTATTTCAGCACCATAAAAGCATGAAGTACAAAAGTAACTTTGTTCTCTGTTTTCTTAAAGTCATTGAGTTATTTGGAAAAAAACATATTGAGCTTCAAAAAGTTTATATATTTATAAAAACATATATTGCATATGACCAATTATTGATTTTTTATTTTACGTTTTCCAGAATTAGTAGAAGAATGTTATGATTAAAAAATAATACATATTTAATTTACATTGCGAAATGAACGTGAAAAATTAATGATATGTATTCTTGTTCATGTATGCTTCACAAGCTGGTGTAAATTGATATTTCTGATGAAACAGTGCATCATTGCATATAGTGTATCGATTTAAAGAAAATAATTAAACTGGTTTGATGATGTTAGGTTTAGGTCAATGTTTCCTGATGTATTGATGCATTGTCCAATCCTACCATAACATATGACCAAAGTGACCTAAAAATGTCTGAGTTCTCCATCAATCCAAATTTTGTGGCCAGAACAATGTCTGGCTGACCCCTCCTACCCCTTCCTGTGCACATGTCTGACAACTGTTGGTTGGAGTTAGGAATGTTATCTAGTTGGTCATATAAAAAAATCAGCTTTCATATTAGTGTAATTTAAGCTAAAATTTTGTTACTTAAATGTGTCTGACTAGGGTTTTTAGGTCTCGGAAGACCCAGCTTCTCTTCCCCATAATAAATAAATAAATAAATAGATTTCATATTACAGTGGAGCACCGTTTATACGTTTTTCAAGGGACCGTTCCTAAAAAACGTATAACTGAAAAAAACATACAACTGAAAATTCGTTTGAACGTTAATACATAATAAAGTATCATATTAATAATAAAAGTCTAATCAATTTTCATGATTTACTTTACATTTATTCGAATAAGATATATTTTTTATTATATTTAAAATATTTTTAAAAGGTTGAATAAAAATTAAATGATAATTAAAAATATAGAAATTCAGAATTTTTTTTCAATATTACGATTTTAACCTTTAAAGACAAAGCCTTTTGTTCTCTAAACGAAGATGACATTTTTGCAAACGATTAAAAGTAAGGAAAGAAAAAAAAAATGTTTCTCCAACTGTAATGTCAAATTAAGAAAATCTTTCAAGTCGCCCAATGGAAATGAGTAATAAATCTTCAAGTTTAAAAAAATGCCTATAAAGTTGTGGGCTTTTTTCCTTTCATATCCCATTCCTGGAATCAATTAAAAGATAAAGTGGGAGGTCTTCAAATGGTCACTGGCTACTTGTATACCTACCGTTCAACCCAGTCGCCAACTGCTTATCTCTGAAAATTTCTCTAACCCCCCCCCCCCCTTCCCTCAGGCTATTGATGCAAGTCGCACTTTGTTACCATAGTTCTAAGAAAAAATAATCGAAAAAAATAAGAATAAAACATAAAGAGTATTCATCTTTTTTTTTTTTTTTTTTTTTTAAATCCTGGAATGAAACTCAAACTTGGGATTCTACAAGGAGAAAAAAAAATGTATAAGTGAAATTAAGAATTTACTTGTGTCGTATAAACGAAATATTTTAACATTAGAATTCAATGGAATGATTTGGGACCGAAGTCGAAAAATGTATAAATAAGAAAAACGTATAAATGAGAAACGTATAAAAGGTACTCCACTGTATAACTTTTTTGACATGATTTTTTTTGTACATTGAATACCTAATATCTGGTGGATCCTCCTTTACTGAAAATTCATAACATAAAAAAACCTATTACAGTGTAAACACACATGAAAAATATCAGACTTCATACTATTTTGTATGTCTGATGGTCACTAGCTCTTAGTCTAACGATCCTTGAGGTCAAATAAATACTTGCAAATTATTAAAAGCATTTAAAAACAGTTTCACCTGAAGTATCATCTGAGTACTCTTTACTCAATTGAATGTAGTTATTGGCATATATGTGATATACTAATTTTGTTGTTAATGTAAACTGATGTTCATTACTGAGGTCTTTTTTTTAAACTCAAAATGTCTTTTTTTAAATGCTTTTAAATGGTCCCGCTTATGCATCTTTTAAATAAAAATTTTATTATGAGACAATAGATATCCTTTATCCTCATATTAATCATTCTTATTTATTTGAATATATTCTCCTCACCCACCATTTTTTTTTTTTTTTTTTTTTTTTCCCCCAGCAGCCAACTGCATGTGGTACTTGTAACACCATTTTTCAATCAAGAAATAAACTCTTTGATCACTTGAGGCAAACAGGCCATGCTGTGTATAGAAATGAAAATGGAACATCTGGGAAAAAGCAAAAGAAGAAAAAGTTATAATGTAAATTAACTATAGCTTTGTATATTCATTAAATTTCATCCATGTTATATATATGTAATATTTATTGTTAATAAATCACCTGAGATCTTAGAAACTAATTGTAATATTATTTTGACAATAGTTTATTTTTAACACACATTGCTTTGATTTTAGTACTATATTGTGAAACAACTTATTTTATTTTATATGGATTTATTAATTTATTATTCATAGACAAACATATTTTCTATAAAAAGATTTTTAAATTTTTTTTTTTTTTTTTTTTGTAATTAATAAGTAAATAAATATAATCTAGAAATAAGCATAAAATATTAAAGTTTTAATATATTTGTATTAGTTTTAAATCAATTCAGTCGATAGACTTGAAAAAACCCACTTGCTATTTGCGTTTTGGCAACTAAATAAAAAGAAGTTGCAGTTAAAAAAAATACAGGGTCAATCTGGATAAGAATTGGTTTCCTTTTGCTGCCCCTTCATAAAATTCCACACCATAAAAAGGGACCCTTCACAAAAATCTACAGCATAAAAAGGACCCTCCAAAATATTCAAATCCATAAAAAGTGACCCTTTACAAAAATCCACATAAAAATAGACACCCTTCACAAAATTCAAATTTATAAAATAAGCCCCTTCACAAGATTTTGTTTTATAAAAGTGACTTTGTAATAAAATATTTCCATGTTTTCAGTATTATTTTAAATTAATGCTTTAATTTGGCTCAGTGAAACTTGATATAGGGAATAACTGTTAAAATAGAAGGTTTTACATAATATTTTATTTTTTACAAAAATGCTATAAAGATATTTTGTTTTTCACAGAAAAGTGACCCAAGAATTAAAATCTAGTTTGACCCCTGAAATATTTATAACTGGCCACTTTTCTTTCCAGGGCTGCCAACAACTACGCAATTGGCGTAGTAACTACGCTTTAGCCTGCTTCTACTACACTCTACGCATCGTATACTTAAAGCTACGCTTTTCCTTTCCCCATCGTCATCTTGTTTACAACGAGCGAACTCCGATTTCACCACGGATTAAAAAAGTATAACATAAAACTAAATAGTGGCAGACACTGAAAAAAAAAAAAAAAAACTACTATCTTTTTTCTTTCTTTCTTTTTCTTTTTTTACTTTCCGAACACTATAGTGAGGAAAGTATTGTAATCATGTCAAAAATCCGAATTCGAGATTTTGATGTTTCTATACGTTTTGAGGTCCCCTGAGTCCATTTTCACTATTTTTACGATGATGTATGTATGTGTGTGTGTATGTATGTGTGTATGTCTGTGGGTGAACACGCTAGCGTCTAAACGCTTCGTTCGATTAACCTGAAAGTTGGTACGCATATTGTAAGTCACCATAGTACGAACCATATAGATTTTGGTGAATCTAGCACTTATAGTTTTTTTACAGGGACACAAAGAAAAATTCTTTATCATTATGGCCTATGGGAGCAAAATCTTAAAAGTGCGATAGCATCTAAACGCCTTATTTAATTGAGCAAAAATTTTATACACATATTATAGATCACAAATACTCAATCTGTATAGATTTTGGAGAATCTAGCACTTATAGTTTTTTTACAGGGACACAAAGAAAAATTCTTTATCATTATGCCTATGGGGCCAAATTTTTAAAAATGTGATAGTGTCTAAACGCCTTATTAATCCGAGCAAAAAAATTGTACACATGTTATAGATCACAGTTGAACTAACTGTATAGATTTTGGTGAATCTAGCACTTACAGTTTTTTTACAGGGACACAAAGAAAAATTCTTTATCATTATGGCCTATGGGACTAAATTTTTAAAAGTACGATAGCATCTAAACGCCTTATTGAATTCAGCTGAAAATTTATATGAGTATTATAAATCACTGTTGCACTAACTATAAGCATTTTGGTGAATCTAACATTTATAGGTTTTTACAGGGACACAACGAAAATTTCTTTGTCATTATGATCTATGGGCTCAAAGTTCAGTAGCGTTAAATAAAACAACGTGTAATAGATGGAGAAAAATACTCAAACACTCTATTATGGTTTTCTCTCTTTTGTTTGTTTAACAACTACTCTTTCTTTACTTTATCTACAAAACTGTTAATTACTCAATGTTCGGAAAGTCGAGTGGAGTCACTCCAGATTTTTTTTCCTTGCACACATCTAGACAGAAATCCCAATCCAATCCTTATCAACTTTTAATTTTGCATTTCCAACAGTTGCCGCATAAAACATTATTCTTTGAATTTTATTTTTTATCTATGAAAGTGCTTCTTGAAAATATAAAAATAACAAAACTAACTTTTACAATCTAGTTGAAGAACCACATGCTTCATCGTAAATACTCATAAATAAATAGTAAAGAAAAAAAAAAAAAAACATTCTAGTGCTAGGCATTGCGTAATCGAAATATTGCTGACTCAGAACGGGAACACATATTTGTTTACATTAGCTGAGAGTGTGCTTAATTAAAACCGCAAGCACAGACACCGCAAGCTGAAAGGGGGGGAGAAAGAAACCGAATGCTATGATTATCTTCATGGCTATGATTATGCTGTATTTTGATTTTCATTTAAACTCTATCAATGTTTCAGTTAACTTAATGCTTAATAAGTCGCTAAAAAATAATACTTTCTAACCAAAAAAATTGTTTATTTTAATTATTTATCAATAAAAATAATGGATTCAAAGTTACTGAACTTTAAGTACGATTGACAACGCAAGGAAACTAAGACCAGGAAGAGCTATCTTCCGTGGGAGACTTTCTAAAGTGTCTGAAGCCGTAATCACGCGAGTTTTGGAGAAAACAGTATAAAGTCGGACTTTAACGGAGGAATTGTCCTCTGTAATAGGAAACTTTCTTAAGTGTTTTAATATACAAGTTTCTGAGAAAATCATGGAAAATTTCGAACTTTATCGTACGAAGTATCTACCGTTGGAGAAAGAAAAAGAATATTTTCTGTGCTTTTTCTTAGGATAACTGAATACGCGATAACTTAGTTTTTATTGGGTGATTCTAAGAAATTTTCATATCTGAAAATGGGACTTTAACAAAAATCGCCGGATTTAAAATGGATTCATCACAAAAATAGCACAAGAAAATTGCGTATTTTATAAATCAGCCGCAAAAAATGACATTTCAGTAATAAAAAAAAAAGCTGATTTATGACTAAATAATTAGACATTTTTAGAAAAATAACATCTATTTTAGCAATTAGTTTACAATTACGTAATTTTGAAAATTAGCTGTAAAATAATTCCGTATTTCTATAAAAAGCCACAAAATTATACTTATAATGTAAATCATGTTTGAAAAAATCAAGAAATTCATCGATTAGCATCAAAATAAAGCCTTTTTCAGTGATTAAACATAAATTTTGTTAATTAGCGGCAGAATGATTGCGTATTTCCGTCATCGGCTACAAAAATATCGCGATTTACTGAAATCAACTGGGGAAAAAAAAAAAAAAAACCTTTATTGGCTAGCAGCCAAATGATAGCATATAAAACGTAAATTTTTGATTATTAGTGGGTAAGCGATCCCGTATTAGCGAAAACTACTTCAAAATTATTCCCGATTTCCGAGATTACACTTTGAAAAAAAAAGAAAAAAAATGCAAATTTCACTGATTAGTGGCAAAATAGTTGAGTATTTAAGATTCAGCTTTCAGATGAACGTATTTTGCACAAATTAGTAGCTAAATAATAGCGTGTTTCCGCAATCGGCCGCATAATAATCGCGTATTTTAGGATTTACCTTTAAAGAAGTGTGAATTTTATCAATTAGAGCAAAATTATAGTATATATTAGCAATTATTTGCTATTAAACGTAGATTTTGTAAATTTGCAGTGAGATAATTACGAATTTCGGCAATCGGTCGTAAAAATATTGCGAATTCTGTCAAATACGAGAAGAATAGCATATTTATTTAATTAATGATAAAAACGTAATTCTACCCCCCCCCCCCCTCTACGGAAACTCGATTTTTTAGGTATATTTAGCAATAATCTTAAGGGGGGAAAAAGTTTCAGAAAAGTTGATCGCTGTCAGTTTGCACTGAAATTGAATTTAATGTTGTACAATTTCAATCCTTTTCCATCCTTAATAACAATGATTATTTTATTGTAGATTCAGTTTTATTACATTTTCTAATATCTAAACTATTAAAATTGTTCATTATTTTGACTTTTGTTACTCCAAAAATTTAAGATTTTGTTTAAAAAAATCCAATTTTTGTATCTGTTTGAAGTATAGCATTGAAATTATTTTCACATCAATTGTCTTGTTCTTGTAATTAAACTTTCTTTTGAATAGGCATGCACTAAATGTTTGATTATTACTGAATAATGAATATTCAGTATACTGAATAACTGAAAATTTGATGCATACCTACATCTTACCTTTTTTTTTTTTTTCTTTACTTAATTTCATATGATTATTGCTAATTTATTTTTGTTAGTAGTTTCTTTCTTTCTTTTTCTTTTTTAATTTTTAAAATTGCTCCTCAAAGTAGCCGAAATGCTCCTCAAAATTTCTCTGAATACTCCTCAAACTGTTTTTGAAAAGTTGGCAACCCTGCATATTAGTGTATTATATTAGAGAATTAGTGTATTTTCATGTATCCATGTTAATATAAAAAGTAAATTTGGATAAAATTTCTATCATTTTTGAATGTTTGATTATTAAAAATCAATAAATTTCAGAAAGTAAGTCATAATGTAAACAAAAGATTTTATGCTTATTTATATTTTAAGTATTTTCTAATTTTTTAGCGACTACACTTTGTAGCTTAAAACTACACTTTTTTTGCTTTTTAACTACACTTTAGCACTCCCAGAGGTTGGCAGCCCTGTCTTTCTGAATTATCTTTGAAATATTTTTCCCTACAATGCATAAAGCATAAACAAAAGAATGAAACAAAACTTCTTTTTTTTTAAGCCATATCGGACACCACAGTGTAAGGGATGTGTGCTCATGCCTGCCACAAAAAAAAAAAAAAAAAAAAAAAATTGCTTTTAAGTTATTCAAAGGAGAGGGGACATTAAATTATCACCTCTCATCTACAATAAATTTCTGACCAGCCCTCGTTAAACCAGAATAAAATAGTTTTTCTTCCTCTTCAAAATGGAAATGCTAGAAAAAGTTTCAAATGGTGGAAAATGTATATATATATCAAGAAAACATCAAAAATAACATTTTTATTCAAACCATAAATGTAATTTTAATTATTATATATGCGGTTTCAGAGGTTAATCCAGAACAAATTTAGTGCCGCATTGAGGCACTTTCACAAAGTCAATTTTTAGCAATGAGGTACCTTCACAAATTCAACTTTCAGCAAAGAGGTACCTTCACAAATTCAACTTTCAGCAAAGAGGTACCTTCACAAAGTCAATTCTCAGCAATATAACTGCACACTAAAATATTTTCACTGCATCGAACACAGAAAAATACCCTCAATTTGAATATTTACTAGAGTTGGAGACAATGATAAATATCAAAGTAAACACCTACAGTCGGTAACAAAAGTGTCCGAATACTAGCAAAAATTCCTATGTAAAAAAAGTACACTTCGTACGGTTTTATTAAATAAATCCTTGTCGAATCCTATTCTTAGTCAGTGTAAGAACATGATTCGATAAGGATTTATTTAACAAAACCGTATGAAGTGTACTTTTTTTGCATAGGAATTTTTGCTAGTGTTCAGACACTTTTGTTACCGACTGTACTTATCTTACATATAAGAAACAACTTAACTTGCCCATATATATATTTATTTTTACAACTGTTTCATTTTATTTTATAAATGTATTAAAAAAAAAAACTGCTTTACGTATTTTAGTTAATTGTTCTGAAGTATCATTAATTTTCACAAACTTACTTGATGTTTTCACAAAGTATTTTATAAATTCACAAATGGGGTACCATTTTTAAAAAGCTGGATTAATCCCTGGGTTTGTTTTGCTTAACAAACCGCATATATAATGTTTGCTTAACAAACATTCAAATTATAATCACAACCTAGGGGAACTCTTTGCTACTTTCATGATGTTGTGTAATCTATCATGACCTATTTACCTTTGAACAGATTTTCATGTGGCAATGACTGAGGACCATCTTTGAGAAACTCAAAGAGCACTGCCGGCCACCATATTTAAAAATGTACCATTCATGGATGGTATCATTTGTTTGACACAGTTACAAAAAATTATGCTTCATATTACTAAGAGCTTGACTGATTGTCATCTTCTTTTCTTTCTACTTCTGTTGTGTCAAACAGGGAAATTGCATGTACCACAGCTAAGCCACTGTACTTTGTAAGAAAAAAACAAACTTTTTTTTTTTTTTTTTTTTTTTCATTTTCATTATTATTATTATTATTTTAATATATGCTTCTGGTGGGAACTAGGAAGACTTTCTTGATAAAATTGGTTCTAGCTGCAGTTAGATCTCAAGGAAAAATTGAGTTAGCTGTGACCTTTTTGGGAATAGCTACTTGCCTTCTTGTGGAGTGCAAACAGTATGCTCCATGTTTAAGATTTTCATCAAAGTAGAACACCAATAGATCATAATCTTCAGCATTTCATAAAATTCAGCAGCAACTTAGTTATTCAGGCATGAGAGTGCAGAAAATTGAAAAAAGAGGAAACACGCATGTTCATAAAATTATTTTCAAATGAAAAATAATGTGCGCGGGGAAAACTATACAAATGTATTCATAAAATTTATTTCAAATGAAAAATAATACTCACAGGAAAAAACTATACAAAATATTTTAAAAGTGACAAATTAAACTAAAAGAATAACACATCAACACAATAAAACATGTGTGTGATGTACCGAGTGTTGACACTTGAGAACAGAAAATTTTCTCTTGTATAAAATTTTACTCGTTAATTAATGAATATGATATCAAACATGAAGATGAATATATACAGTGAGAATTTTATATACACAAGAGTACCCATGTACTCGTATAATAAGAAGAATAAACCTACAGAATAAATCCGTGATTCTGGCACGCTAATTGCACCCTACGTTTCAGGCCGAAGGCCAAAGTCTCTCTCTGCGAAAATACCTTCTCCCGCTCACTGCGGCTTTCAAGGTTGGTTGGTTGCATAAAATAAACTTAGGAGTGGTTGGTTGCATGACACCTCCCCACTAAGATTGAGATATGCCAAGCGTATGAAAATCTGATAATTATTAGCAACCAACTGACACATAAATATTTAAACACATGAAAATAAAACAATGCCAAATAAATACTTGACAACAGATGTACAGAAGTCTTGATACAATACCGGAACAAGCATAGATATTTTAACACAAGAAATGAATGCAAAAATAAAATAGACAATTCACAACAGACGTAAAGAAGTCTTGATATAATATCGGAACAAATATTTATAATACTAAACTCACACAAAAAAAAGGCTAAATTACTAAATAGAACCAAAGTTATTTGTAAATAGCAAAACTTATTATTGGCATAGTCTCGACAATCCATCAGCGTTTTTCAGTTTTGCACCAGGGCAATGCGATATGTAAATATCATATCTTTGTAAAGATAGTGCCCATCTTTGGAGTCTAGCAGATTGAGGTGCAGTTTTTTGTAAATAAACAAGAGGATTATGGTCCGTTATAATCTCAATACGAGTTCTGAAAACATAATTTTCAAATTTCTTTATAGACCATACTACAGCATAGGCCTCACGTTCTATAGTAGACCAATTACACTGTACATTAGTGAGCTTCTGACTAATAAAACTAATTGGACGTAGATTACCTTCATTATCTCTTTGCGAAAGACACGCACCGACACCATAGGAACTGGCATCACATTGAATGGTAAAGGGTTTATATGGATCTGGAGTATAAAGTTTAGGAGCTTCGCACAACATTTTTTTAAGTTGTCGAAATGCTATCTCTTCCGTCTGTATCCACGGTAAATTTTCTGGAACCTTCTGTTTAGTTAAATCAGTCAACGGTTTGGCAATTTCAGCATAGTCTTTAATGTAACTTCTATAAAAGTTAAAAAGACCAAGAGCGCTTTTTAAAGCTGTTTTAGTTTTCGGCGATTCAATATTTTCAATGGCAAGTAACTTTTCAGGATCAAGTTGATGTCGTCCAGATCCTATTACATGGCCTGGATATTTAATCTCTGATCTGCACAATACACATTTTTTAACATTTACGGTAAATTTTAGTTCAGTTAGCTTAGTTAAAATTGCATCTAAATGTATAAGATGTGATTTCCAATCATTAGAGAAAATCGCGATATCATCGAGATATGCTTTGCAATATTCGCGATGTTCGTTTAGAGCTTCATTCATTATTTTCTGAAAACTTGCAGCCGCATTTTGTAATCCGAAGGGCATTACCTTCTAGCGATATTGAGAACGGTGTGTCTTGAAAGACGTAAAATCACGACTTTTCTCTTCTAAGGGAATTTTCCAATATCCTTTTAACACATCTAAACAAGTAATAACATGTGCACGACCGACTTCATTAATTAAGTCTGTAATGTTCTCCATAGGGTAATCAAAAGGTTTGGTTACCAAATTAAGCAAACGAAAATCTATACATAATCGTACACTTCCATCCTTCTTAGCTACACACACTACTGGATAAGCTATTTCGGCTTCACTCGGCTCAATAAGGCCTAAGCTTTCTAATTCTTCTATTTGTCTGTCAACTTCAGGTTTAAGTGATTCGGGTATTCTATACACATAAGGCTTTTTTCTTTCAGTACCTGGCATTAGACGAATTTTGTGTTCTCCATTTGTGCTCTAACATGGAATTTTCTTATCTTATTTACATGTATGTGTCGTATATTACCGTCATGTAACTTAACTTTATACGAGTGAGGTTTAATTCTTTCTAAAATCTCACCAGGACCTGTCCATCTCGCATACAATTTATTAGTAGAATCCAGAAATACTAATTCTCCAATCTTCAATTCTTTCATTTCTTTGCGACGATTAAAATAATGAGCATAAGCTTCTTGCTTTTCCGCAGCAGTTAAAGATGCTAAATCGGCAGCTTTCTCTAAGTTAATTTTTAATTCTTGTAAGTAATCTACAGCTGTATTACTTAAATTGAGAGGTAAAGGGATTTCTCCTGACCACGTTGATTTTAATACTGCTAATGGACCTCTAGCTTTGCGCCCATACATAAGCTTAAATGGAGAAACTCCTGTTGTACAGTTAGGAACTTCGCGATACGCGAAAAGTAAATACGGAATGTGTCTATCCCAATTTACAGGGTCAGTTCGTATTACATGATGAAGCATTTGTTTAAATACACAGTTAAATTTTTCAACAAGCCCATTTGAGGCAGGGTAAGCTGGAGTTGAGAAACGAGGACTTACTCCTAATCTTTTCTCAAACTCTTGTGTTAATTGAGACGTAAAATTAGTGCCTTGATCACTGCATATCATTTCTGGGATTCCTGTACACATAAATATTTCTAAAAGTGCATCACACGTGACCTTAGCCGATAGGCTTCTTAAAGGTATGACTTCGGGCCATCTCGAATGTTGGTCAATTAGACAAAGACAATACTTATGTTTTCTACCTGAGGGCGGCACAATCTCTCTAATTAAATCGACACTCACTGTATGAAAAGGATAAGGAGGACGTACCACAGGCGTTATAGGTATTTTATCGGACGTTTTTTCCGGACTCCTCAACTGACATTTTTCGCATGTTTTACAGAAATTTTGTACATCTCTTATTAGGTTAGGCCAATAAAATGATAGTTTTATTCTCTCTTTTGTTTTCTGCATGCCTAAATGATTCCCAAAGATTGAGTCATGAGCTAATTTTAAAACACTTTCTCGATAACTCAACGGTAAGACCAATTGATCTACTGTTTCTCCACATATTTTATCTTTATGGAATAATAAATCGTCTTTAAGAAAATGATTATTTTTCTTTAATTCTGCTTCTTTAAAAGCAGTTTGTAACGATAAGCATTCTCGCTGCTTTTTCCTAAATGTACTAGCATCAGATAAATTATTAACATTGTTTTGTGAGCTCTCCTGTCGCCTATTTTCAATTTGATTATCTTTTGGTAAGTTAATCACTTTTTCTTTATTCAAAATCAAATAAACAGCTGCCTCTGAATCGCTATTATTTATTGAAGAAACAATCTTTTTTTTATTTATCAATTGCGATGGATATTTATGCGACCTAGTTCCTTTTTTATTAATCAAATCTTGCATTTCGTTTGACCTCGAAAAAACATCACTCTTAAATAATGTATTATCCTCTCCCGAAATTATTTTTTGATTACTACCACGGAAGAAGAGTAAAGGAATTAAAACGAGATAGGGCAGCGAGCGCGGGAACAGAAGCTTCCCTTTCCGCATTAATTCAGCCCAGTCCAGGAAAGCGATTCGATCGCCGCCTGGTGTATCTTTGAAACTTATCGGAAGAAAGGGAAAGCCCGCCCCTTCGGCTTCAGTCATCCAACGAACGAACAACCAGAAATGTAAAAACGTGCTGATTGGTGTATTTTCGAGATTTGGTCGCCCTCTATCTGTAAGATGAAAATTACTACCTTTCCGTAACATTAGTAATACATCCTTCTCTTTTAATCCGTGATTACTACATTCATTTTCGATATGTAACAGCGATGACTCATTTAAATTACTTTCATTTCCTGCCTTATAAGCATTCGGCGGCGCCAACAGCGTATTAGAATTTTCTTGGATAAACAAATCATTTAATATTTCTTTCTGATTTACTAATGTATCATAGAAGTGTGGAGTGATTAAACATGGAACATTTAATTTGTCAGTTATTGCAAATAATGAATCCGCGTGTGTAAATATACAACTGTTAGGATTTTTATAATAGACTGGAATTACAGCTAATCTCGCCTCAACTATTTCTCGAAATGCAGATTCTAACAGAATTTTGCCTTTGCTTTATGAAGGTCAGGAATAAGAGTGCTATTTAGAACACAAATCTCAGTACCTGAGTCAATAATTGAGGGAACCTGTTTACCTGCGATATAAATATTAACCTTTTGTAAGGGGTATAAATTAAGTTTTTCCGATTTATAACATTTCTGTAATTGTTTCGACATTACGTGGGTCACTACAGATTTTTTCTCTGTCGCTTGTGCGTTACTTTTAGATTTTTTTATTTCCTCACTTTGTTTGTTAATTTTATCGAATCTGTTTCTACGATTCGGACAATCTTTAGCTACATGAGAAATATCAGAGCAAATATAACACTCCCGCTTAAAAGAATATTTACTCTCATTATTAGAAGAATATCTTCTCAATGGAGGTGGGACGTATTTTTTATGGTTTTCTGGGACTGTTTCACGATAGACGCGTTTTTCATTTTTTGTTTCATCAAATGATCTACCTTTGGCAGTGAAATAAATATCACACGTCTTAGCTAATTGTTCTGGGCGTAACCAATCTTCACCTTTGTGACTGCAGCATGCATTGCCAGATCCTTATCTAGATTTTCAAATATTTTATCAGATATAATCAAATTTACTAAAGACTCAAAATCATTTACATTTCGAATTTTACAATAATGGAGCCAACTGGACTTTAAACGAAAAGCAAATTGCTGGTGTGTTTCCCCAGATATTCTTGTAGCTTTCTTAAAATTTTCTAAACAAGTGAAAGGGGATGGTTCATATTCTTTTAGAATTAAGGATTTAATTTCCTCATAGTTCTTTAATTCTTCTTCACTTACATAAATCAAAATATTCGCAGCTTTATCGCCAATTACTTTTAGTAAAATCTCCTATTTATATTCTTTAGGTACATTTTTATGCTTAAACGTTCTTTCAATGGAATCAAAAAAAAAGATTCCATGGTTCATTCTTTTTAGGTACTGGTATTACCAAAGTTAATATAGCTTTCAAAAGCTTATCTAATGATAATATATTTTCTGAATTACTAGAATTATGCAACACATCATCGTTACTTTCGGTTTTCTTTAACAAACTCAAACGATTTATTTCTTCTGACTCCTTTCTTTGCACAACTGTGGTTGCTAAAAATTCACTCACAAATTCTTTATCTTTAGTATATTCTTTAGATTTTAACAATAAATCTTTTAATTCCACTACCTTTAAATTAGAGTCAGCTTGTTCACCTATCTCTTGCAAAACGGCAAGTAGATCGGCCTTTGTAACACTTTTAAACATTGCTATTTAAAATGTTAATTCCTATCACCATAGAATAACATGAATTTCTCACCTTTATATACTGCGTCTATGGAATTTATTTTATCCTTTCTGAGAACACTATACTCTGGTACGACGTTTGCAGAGCGTGCTGTGATGTACAGAGTGTTGACACTTGAGAACAGAAAATTTTCTCTTGTATAAAATTTTACTCTTTAACCCTTAAATGCATGGATTTTTTTCCCAAAAAAGTTGTATTTAACTGCAAGAAACTTTTATTACGCAGAAAACACAACGAAAGAAAAAAGAAACAGATTTATTTTTTATGTAATGGGCTAATTTATATGTTGTATATAGATTAAATAATGGAAACTTTCCCCAAAGACTACCAAAAATCCTTTATTTTCATGTTGCAGAAATGATACACTATGCATTTAAGGGTTAATTAATGAATATGATATCAAACATGAACATGAATATATACAGTGAGAATTTTATATACACAAGAGTACCCATGTACTCGTATAATAATAAGAATAAACCAACGGAATAAATCCGTGACTCGGGTGCGCCAATTGCACCCTACGTTTCAGGCCAAAGGCCAAAGTCTCTCTCTGCGAAAATACCTTCTCCCGCTCACGGCGGCTTCCAAGGTTGGTTGGTTGCATAAAATAAACTTAGGAGTGGTTGGTTGCAGGACAATGTGTTTAGAAAAAAAAAAAAAAAACATTAGCTAGCAATCAACATTTAATAACATTGACTGGTGGTGGAAAATGGGAAAAGGGGGGGGGGGGGGTAAAAAGTAGTTCATGAGTGAGAAATATTAAACACAATTCTACTTCTTCATGGGTTCTAGAATATCATAAAGTGAGCTTAAAATTAATATTGACGTTTTTGTTGTGGGTGGATAAATATTCAAAAATAAAAGGCTTGTTTGATTGGCAATGGTTAGAGATGAAAAAGGGAGGGGGGAAGGACAAAAAAAATTTCATGAGTGAGAAATATTGAATAATTCTGTTCTTTTATATGTTATAGAATCTGATAAAGCATGCTTAAAATGAATATTGACATTTATATTTTGGATTGAAAAAGATTGAGAATCTAAAGTTTTTCGTGGAGCGTTTGAACACTGATCACCATTGGAGTTTAATTTTTACAAAACAAAAAACCGTGAAATAAACGAAAATCACAAAAAAGAGGAAAATCGCGGATCCGCGGAAAATTCTCATGCCTGGTTATTAAAAAACTGTTTTCTAATTATTTAGGATGAGTGCACTAGACCCTTAAAGTAATATTGAGGCATTAGTTCATATTTGAAGAACATCATAGGAAATTTGCTTTCTGATAATTTTTGCCAAACTCTACCAGTAATGACTAGAGGAACTAGAAGATCATCCTTGTTGTCAAACATTGAACTTCTCTCTCTCACAACAAACTTAACTGTCTAAATTGATAGAAAGCAAAATGCATGCGAGTTCTCAGAAATTTTGTTTAGGATTGGTGTGGGTACATTTGAGAATAGTAGCAAATTTATTGCCATCACACCAAATTTGACTACTGTGGTCAGCTCTTATGAACAGTTGATTGAGAAAATATCCATTAGAGTATCCATTTTGCTCTCCATCTTTAGTTGCTGAGTGTGACTAAACCATTTTTACACTAACCATTTAACAGGAAGCGTTAATAACTGCAAAAGTCCTATCCTTATTTCAAGCTCAGAGAACATATTGGTCAGTTAAAAATAATTAATTTATATTCTGTTTTTAAAATTTTAACTTTTATCTGTATTCAATAGAAGAAAGAATTGGATTCTAAAAAATTTTCGATTTCTAGTTTTCAAATGATTTACAGGTTTTGAGAGATCCAGAGCACAATATGATCATTTTTAGAAATTGTCTGTCTGTCCATTTGTGTGTGTGTGCGTTGTTTCAAAAAATGTGTAGCAACTGTATTTCTGGAACTACTGCACAGAATTTCATATAAAATTATATGTAATTGCACCTTGACACAAATTAGAGCCTATCATCTTTTGGTACAAATCACTGAACACCTGCACAAACTCCTCAACTGATGCTATTATACTACGATTTCTCCCATTTAATCATCTGATTGCTGCTGATGAATATATCCGGTCACTAAGCTGTTCTTTTTCCACAACTTTTAATTCAGAATTATAATGAACTCTTAGCATGTTTTTCAAGTTTGAAGGTCTTAAATTATAATCATGTACGCAGTCACATTTTTCCTCTCAAGTTGAAATAAGCATTGATTGTATACATTGAAACGATTGTGCAGAGAAAACATTACAATTTTGCTATTTCCAAAGGCAGTTAGAGGGTTAAGGTCCAAAATTCTTTGAATATTGAAAGAAAATATTTTTATTTTCTAACTCAATGTGTAAATGAAATGCTTTCTAGATACATTACGGTAATATATTAGTTCAAGAAAGTGTTCTTAAATGAATAAATGAAAAATGTTCTCCATTTTACAGCATAACGAAACCGAAACAATTTATAAAGAATAAAATTACGTTTTTAAAATAATTGAATTACATTTGAGAACAAGAAAAGTAATGTATTATCATACAAACCAAAAGTGAAACACACTTTTAAATGAGATAAATTCATAAAAATTCAGAATATAGAAAAGAACTTAGATATGTTAATTTTATACCAATATAATGTGCTTTTCGAAGTAGGAAAAGAGCACTTGTATTCAGAAACCGGAGAGTATGTTCTTATGTTGCTATGAGTAAAATTACTCTTACCTGTGTTATCCTGTGGTGAGGATAGGAAGCAAGAAAAAATAATACTAGTGACCACTGAGTGGGATCTGTGTTACTGCTGTACAGCAGGTGCAGACTTTTGCATCTTTTTAAAATTTTTACCATACAGTAGAGGTGGACGCCAGTTTGTAGATGTGGTGACTCAGTAATAAGTCTGGTTTTAGTGTAACAAATTTTATTATAGATTCTACGTTACACACATAACATACAAATAATTATATACATGGGCAATAAGCCTAAAATGTTGGTTAAAATTCTAATCAGTTACTGACCTACAAAGTTTTGATTTGTGGCCGTACGTCATTGCGGCAAAACTTCGACCACCCTTGTCGTTAGATCCACTGTCTGTCCTCTAAGATGTTGCAGTTCTTGGCTAAAGTTAGCAACAGGGCCACTAGGGGGTGCTTGGGTTATAGCATTGGAGCACTACAAGGCTCTACTGGATATGATTGAACAAAACTCAGTATGTGAGAGGGCCATTAGGAAACATTACACCGATTCAATTTACCCCATGAATAGGAATGCTGCATCTCAACTTTTATGTCATATGAGTGCACCTACAGTTTACCATTATGAAAGCAAATTCTGACTTCATTTGGATGTATATTGGCTGATAGGTGGCACTACTATTACCTACCTTCTGTGATTTTCCACACTGGTACATCTCAACACCTGTTGATAAAAATATCAAACTTGTGTGTAAAATCTTTATTTGATTACACATCTGTATAAAAGAGTATATCCTCTCGCTGATTGACTAACTGGCTCAACACAGCCGTGGGAATTCTATGGGAGATTGGGTCCCAAATTTTGGTTTAAAGGTTGTTGGTCTTAGAACCCAATCTTCCCTCCCAAACCCCCAGAAAGAGGAAGGAGTTTTGTAAAATTCCCCTCTTTCCTTTCTGGAGGGGCAAGTGTTAAAAAGATGTTTGCAATTTGACAGGGAGTGGAAGTTTGCAAAATCTGAATTTTCAATGGAAACTCTACCAAAATAGCATAAAAAGTTTGAAAACAGCTATGTGTCTTCTGGGGGGAAAATTAGAGTCTCTTTTTTTCTGTTAAATTATACAGGTCTATATCTAAAATTTTGATCAGATAATTTTGACTCATCTTTATTTTTTTTGGTATGCTGGAAACATAACTGAACCAGTTTTTCTCTATCATGTATAGATTTTTATCAATACATGGTATCTACCGATAAAATTTCTTCAGTGACTCTTCCACCAGTATAATTATATGGTAACTTTTAAAGTACTTTTCCATGATTAATTATAAGAAATTATGGAAACATACTAGAAACTATTGAAAATGAAGAATTTGTGTGGGTAGACACCCTGTATTGTCAAAAATCTATATATGATATAGAAAAACTGGCTCCATTTTTGGTTTCAGCACACCAAAAAACATGTGACTAAAATTATCAAATCAAATTTTGCCAGCAACATTTTTGTAGACTGTGTTGTTTATGGGAACTATAGTCGCAAATTTTAGTGTGTGGTTTGGTTATGTGCATCTAACACCCACTGTGACACTTGCAAAATTCCCTATCACTCCTGTGGGGTCAAGAGGACAAAAAATATGTTTCCAAGCGAGACTGCCCAAACTTATCTTAAGTGTGTGTTTTCCACACACTTCAGATAAATTTGGTTATGTGCATCCAATGCACACTTTAAAGGGATTTTGTTAAATTTCCTGTTTCCCCCCTTTGTAAGTAGGGGGAAGGAGGAGGCAAAAGATGTCTTTACAAGCATAACTCTGTTACAAATTATCTCCAGAAAGGGATTTTGGGTATGTGGGCTGTTTATGTATACCCAGCATGCACTATAAAATTATTTTGTGAAATTACACCTTCCCTCTTTTTGGGGGGAAAGGGGGTGGGACATGCTTCCAAGCATACTCTGTTCCATATTATCTAAGGAATGTGATTTTTTTTTTTTTTTTTTTTTTTGTGGGTTGGTTATGTGTGTGCAACATGCACATTAAAGAAAAAATTATCCTCTCTCCCTCTTTCAGTGTCTGGGGCAAAATAAAACACATTTTCAACTCTGCTCCAAATTGACTCAGAAGGGTGAGTTTTGGTGTGCTGGTAGGCAGTGGAAATCCAAATTGAGGTTTTGATCAATTTCAATGAAATTGTTTTTTAATTGATTTTTCAAAATTTTATATTTATAAGTGATATGGAATTTTGAGAATTCATTTAAGTATAGTGATCACCAAAGCATGTAAAGCCCGCTGGTAAATGAGGAAACTTAAATTGAACTTTATCGAAAATTAAAATGTAAGTCTGAAAACTGTCTGGTTTAAAAAAAAAAAAAAGTGATAAATTGACTATCTAATGCAATTTTTTGTGTATTTTCTTAAACTTCCAGATAAACAAATAAAGGAAATCGTTAAAAAAGAGATCTAGTGAGCATATTAATTAAGTCATTTCATATTTATTGTGCCTGAATATTTACACTCTACAATTTGTTTAAAATTTCAAAAAATACAGTGCGATATTATTCAATTCATGTGTGAAATCTAAATTTTAAACAAATAACATTTCAAGTGAGTTAAATGATGCTTTTTTAGTTTTAATAATTTTGTTTTATTCTTATATAAGAGTATATAATATCTACCCCCCAAGTCCTGCAGGTCGCCTCATAGTGGCGGGGGTTCCTGGCCGGAATGGGCGATGTACGTCTGGGGTGTATGCTTTGCACGCTGAGTGCATGCTCTGTGTGTGGAGTGTATGCTCCTGGCAGGGTCACCCATGGCGTGAAGGCCATTCCGACATGCTCAGCTAATATCTGCAGGTGAAAATACATCATGGAGTGTTCTACAAATTCTTCTTGTACTGCATCGCCCATCGCGCAGAATAAAAAGGGGTGCGTTCAGGACTTAGGTAGAGGGTCCTGTTCGAAAAATTCTTTACAGTCTCCGGCATTTGGTTTACCTTCTGGTGTAACCAGAGCATATGCTGTTGTGGTAACTGGTTTACCTTTGGGTGTAACTGGTGACACAGCTACAGCTCGGACTAAGCAGAAAGATCAAGGCTGTGGTTTGGTTGGGACCATTAATGCGGATCCAACTTCTAGTGGAGAGGCTGGCTCTTGCCAGCAGCCCACGGAGGATGAACTGTCTAGTGTTGGGGTTCTGACCAAAAGCCAGAAGAAGAACTTGAAAAAAAGAAGAGGAGACAATTGTCTCAGGCTTCTGCTGGTGGTGGTGGTGGTGGTGGTGGTGGTGGTGGTGGTAGTAGTACTAAAAGGTCTCAGCCTTTGGGTTCAACGCCATCCCCCACAGTGCAGGCTTTTCAGAAAAAGTTAAGGAAGGATGTCCAACCTTCTTCGGGTTCTCTGTCTGGGAAGGATGTCCAACCTCACGGGAGGGGGGGGGACATCCAATCTGGGGAGAATGACTAACCTTGCTCTTATGCTCATGCTGTTCAGTCATCAACCAGGATAGCCATTCTTAAGAGAGATTTCCCTTCTGACAGGCTGTCTTTGGATGATTATGATTGTATTCAGTGTGAGATTTTGAAGCTGATTGACTCTATTCCTATTTGAGACAGTCTGCTTGAAATTCTTGCCAATAACTTGGTTAAGGGGGTTCTGATTCTCCAGTGTAGTAATGCTGCTATGATGGAAGGGATCAAGAGCAACTTTGGCAATAGAATATTGGGTGACTTAGTATTCAGAGTCTTGGATGCTGATGAGTTGCCCAAGCCTGTCAAAGTCGCTTTTAGGACTAGAGACAAGTTCTCTGACTCTAGTATGTTTCTGAGACGTCTTCAGCATTACAACCCTGAGTTGAAAGCTATGGAGTGGCGTGTCTTGCAGCGTTCTGCAGGATATAACTCTGCTAGTTGGATTCTCGAGGTTGATTCTGAGGATGTTGAGGTGATGCGCAGGTCTGGTTTCTCTGCTCTTACTGGTCTTGATCATGGATTCTTTAAGATTCTACACGATCCCAACAAACGAAAACCTAAGGAGGTGGTATCTACTGCTTCTGTGGATCCTTCTGTTTTGGATTCCTCAGAGTCTGCGGAGCCCCTGGCTTCCTTTGAGCCTCCTGTTTCTCAGGTCTCTGCTTTTGAGGTGGCTCCATTCCCTTCGGTTTCTCAGGTGAGTACCTTTAGTGATGCTCTTGACTTATCTGATCTTGCACTGGACTCTGGGTCAGAGGGCACTTTGCTAGCTGACTCGCCACAGTCTTTGTGTGGGATTGATAAGGCTTTGGAGCTGTTGCAGAAGGACTCTTCGCCTATGTCAGGCCATAATGAGTAATTTCCTCGTGGCTGTTGCTTCTCTGTTTCTCTGTTATGGATGAGATTAGAGTTGGTCAGTTGAATCTCCATCATAGCAAGGCTACTTCGGCTCTTCTCTACAAGAGGCTGGTTGATGGAGATTTTGACATTGTTCTTATTCAAGAGCCTTGGACCCGTGATTGTAAAATCATCGGCCTTAGCGTTAAAGGTTTCAGTATTTTCTATGACACCTTTTGCGATACGCCCAGGGCTTGCATTATTGCTAGGTCTTAACTTAATGCCTTTAATCTTGTCAACTTCCTGAATAAGGATATGGTTGCGGTTAAAGTCAAACTCAGTGACAGGGCTGCAAATGTTGATTTTGTCTTTGTCTCTGCCTATCTTCCTTATGAGGAGATAGACCCATTGTCTGACTTGGCTAAGTCTATTCTTAGCTATTGTCGTTCAAGCTTTAGGCTCATCTTTGACTGTGATGCAAATGCTCACCATACTTTGTGGGGAAGTAGTGATTGCAACAAGCGTGGAGATGTGCTGATGGATCATATTTTATTTTATAACTTGTGTATCCTTAACAGAGGCAATGAACCTACTTTTGTTACAGTTAATAGAAGAGAGGTTATTGACCTGACTCTGTGTAACTCTTTATGCTTAGGGTACATCTCTGATTGGAAGGTGTCTGATGCAGTTACAGCTTCTGATCATCAACTGATCACTTTTTCTGTTAAAAGCCTTTACTATGTAAAGGTGGTCAGGAGTCCACCATTGATCAAAGTGTGTATAGAAAGTGTGTTTTCTGCTTTGTCTGGTGTTTTTTGCATTGCTGGGTACAACGGCCTATAATCTATACCCAGCATACTGCCTAGAGGTCCTGACTGGAAATCCTACTAGGTAGGAGCTAAAATTGAGAACCTGTAAAACATCATTTACTTCTTTTTTATTCACAAGTAGTGAAATTTTTATATATTTTATTTTATTGCATTTTCACCTGTCATGGGTGACAAGGAAGATGAAGAGACTGCGGACGGCAGAGAGTCAAGTCGAGAATCCGAGTCCGACAGAGACGGATTCATAGAAAGAGCCTTGAAGATCCAAGACGAATTAAATGGAATCTTCGTTCATAGAGAAATTAAGAAAGAACTCAGAGACACTGTAAGAGGAAAACTCCAAGACTTGATCAGAGTTGTGACAGATCAGTCTAATGTCATCTCCCATAGACTTGGATAATAGGGGAAAAAGAAAAACTAATACAGAGCAAAGCATACAGCGAAGCCATCAAGAAGATGGTCACTCCGTCCAGAATCGAAAGGGCTAGGAGTAAATCCAGGACTAGGAAAACCTATAGACTTTTGGTGTCACTTTTTGGTGCGATCAGGAGGACTTGACGCCTGAATTCATCAGAGGAAAGTTACTTGATGAAGATTTGAAAAGATCGAAAAATAATCAAACAAATAATAAAAGTGCACATAAAATGCACGTTAAAATAAAACATCAGCATTTAAAAAATAAAGATACCAGCGACTATAAAAACAAAGAGAGCAACGACTATAAAAATTCAATTCACCATCAAAGTAATTACTATAATCGCAATAAATAAAAAAATAAGCAAAGAACACATATGATACGTGAAACAGAAAATAAAATGAAAAATCTAACTTTTGTGGTAAGAAACTCAAACACAAACTCTTTTATTGTAGATAGTGGCAGTTCAAGTCACGTATGCAACAATATTGATAAGTTCATATCATTTAAAAATAACGATAAAACACAGGCAATGTTGGCTAATGGCAAATCCGTAGTTTCTCAGGGTTGTGGGAAATCGAAAGGGCTAGAAGTAAATCCAGGACTAGGAAAACCTATAGACTTTTGGTGTCACTTTTTGGTGCGATCAGGAGGACTTGACGCCTGAATTCATCAGAGGAAAGTTACTTGATGAAGATTTGAAAAGATCGAAAAATAATCAAACAAATAATAAAAGTGCACAGATAAAATAAAAATAGAAGTGCAAAGATAGAAGTGAATAATGCAGTAAACGAAATTAAGTAACCTACCGATTTTTCTTCTTCAAGATGGCGGACAATGAAGTCAGGACTGGGAGATGAGGGGGGAGGGAAATCCTGAGACTGGAATGACCATAGACCTTATATATATAGACCACGCATCCCCCCTCGTTATCTGTCTGCATCATGAAAGACTTTCCCCAGCAAAATTGTCATGTGATGTTGGCCTGGAGGAAGAGTGAAGAATGATCACTGTGTTATTTTTCTGTAGGAACGAATTTTGTGTTTTTTAATATTTTCATTGTACACGCACTTTTTATTTTAGCATTTAGATTTACGCATGGATGGAAAGCTAAACTTTCATAGATTAATTTCATAGGAAAAAAAAAAATATGATAAATCATTTTGCAAACGAAAAAATTGCGTTTGAATTGACGTAACCCTCTTAAATCGTTCATGCATACAAATGAAAGGGGAAAAAAGAGAAAGTTTTCTTACAGATTTCAGAGGAATCACCCCTAAGTCCAGTTCACGTGTGACTTCCGAGACTCAGAACAAAGGATGGAGGTATCAGATTACACCCTCATGTTGAAGACATTCGCTATAATGGTCAGTCCTATTGGTGGCGTGGTCTAGTATATAAGGTCTATGGGAATGACTGAGAAACTCCTTTCAACCACAAGAATAGGAAATTTTGCACTTCAGTGATTGATAGCATCCAAATCCCCCACAGTTTTAGATATTCAGCAATTTCATTTTCAGTTAAATTAAAAAAAGAAAAAAAAAAAAAACACTTGTATCCAACGAGGAAAGAAAAAGTATAAAAAAAAGAAAGTGTAATAATTACTGAAATTAGTAAAAACTTTTACTCTGATGAATATTCTATGTAAACTATTAATTACAGCAATTGTTAAAGTATTTACGCTTATGAATTATATTATTTCATCGGGTTCAGAAACTACATTGAGCAATGTATTTTCTGATCGTATATATATGACAAGTTTCCGTGATTTTGTAAACTATTTGTATATATTAAAAAAAAAAAAAAAAGTTACTTCAATCAGAGATTCTGTTCGAATTTATGTTGCACTGAAAATCAGACGCTTCTTTTAAGTCTAATTATTTAAAATTAATTTCTTTAAAATTATTTGATATTATGTTTTATTTCCGCAAAATAAAAAGTCTCAAAGAATCTTTTGCCTGAAACTGATCATTTCAAATTACCTTTTGCTAAGATGTTACTTATTTGTTTATATGTTACCGCTAAAGTGCAGAAATCAGTTAATCCGCAGATTAGCTAGGTAATCTGCACATTACCTAGGGTGATCCGTTAAAGTGAGGAAAATTGTTTCATTTCTCAAATTACCTAGGTAATCTACGAATTACCTAGATAATCTGCACATTACCCACTAGGCACTCGTTAAAGTGAAAATAAGATCTCTGGTGTTGTAATTTTAGAGCACGCTGTGTTGTATTTGTTTGTTTTTTTCATTCGAAAAATAAATAGTTTTCTTTTCTTTCTTTCTTTACTTATTTTAATCTGTGTGTGTTTTAATTTTTATGTCTTTTAAAGTTATATTTGTTTTAATTTTTTTTATTTATTTACTCTTTTTTATTCTGTCAATATAAGTTTAAAGATGGTATGCATTTTTAATATGAAATATACCTTTAACAGCTTTCAATAAATTCTATTTTATAAATGGATGTTAGAATTGTAATACAGTAACGATTTCTTTTCAAATAAAAATATTTAACCACTTAAATTAAAAAAATAAAAAATGTTTTATTAACAACTTACATTGCTATTATTATTATTATTATTATTATTTTAATTATGCACCAATTTTTAATTCGCTATAGAAGATTCGCTATATATAGATTTTATTTATTTATTTTTTTACTTACATAAAACTGGTATTCATTATTAAAAATTGTAAAGATTAATTTACTTTTCTCTCTCTCTCTCTCTCTCTCTCTCTTTTTTTTTTTTTTTTTTTTTTTGTGTGTGTGTGTGTGTGTGTGTAAAGAAATTGTAAAAACACTATATTTTATCTATTTATTAATTTGAAACGTGTTTTGTCTGTATCCACTAAATTGAGAGAAAGGCAAGGTGTAAAAATTTGGTTGAGGTGTCTAAAAAAAGGTTTTGGTCTGTAGATGTGTCATCAAAAGAGAAAAATACAATAATTGTTTCCTGAATTAAAATTTGATACTATTTAAGTACCACACCTATTTCACTAACTGATCCTAAAATAATACATAAAGAAATAAAACTTCACTTCGTAATGAGATTGTTCTTTTAATAAATTATTTATTACCCCCCCCCCCCCCTTTTTTATTTTTAGGACTGAGGCCTATTAGTCTCAGACAGCGATTTTTGCGTTGTCGTTTTCGATAGTTGCGCATTTGTCGAAATTCTTTTTCGATAGTTGGACATTTATCGAAATCTAAAATTTATCGAAAATATAATTGAATAATTTGAAAGCGATGTTATAATTGGGAAGAAAAAAAACTAATAGTCCTCCGTCCTAAACTAAATTCTGCTTTTGCCAGAATTTCATCAAAATCTTTTCAAAATGACATTGACATGAGTCCCCCCAAGGCACAACTTTGACATGAGTCCCCCCCCCAAGGCACAACTTTGACATGAGTCCCCCCACAGGCACAACTTTGACATGAGAACCCCCCAGGTCCAACTTTGACATGAGAACCCCCCAGGTCCAACTTTGACATGAGTCCCCCCCCAAGGCACAACTTTGACATGAGTCCCCCCCCTCAGGCACAACTTTGACATGAGTCCCCCCAGGCACAAGCAACAATTTTATGCTATAAAACACTAATACTGTCCGAAAACTTCATGAAAGCGAGGAAGGTTAAGTTTAATTTTTTTTTTTTTTTTTTGTTTTTTTTTTTTTAAGCTTATAAAGTACAGAAATCAGAAGTTGTTCTTGTTATTAGATAAAAACACAAAGTTGTGAAATACAAAGTGGATAGTGATGAATAACAATTACCCACCTCAGACCTTTATTCAGAAATTTGTCAAATATGAAAAATATTTGATGGATTAGCTTGAAATTTTGGTGTAAATTTCCCTCAGACCTAGGAGCTTAGAGCAGTCAATCGACCTTATTCCCAAAATAAACAAACAAACAAGCATAAATTAGCTTTCATGTTGTACCTTGGTCTCATCATAAATACTCTATTTTATTTATTGTTTTTACATCCTGTAGTTTATATATATATATATATATATATATATATATATATATATAAAAGTACTATATTCTGAATATTTTCACTGTTTGTATTATGTATTATATATATGAAGGTGGCGACAGACCCTCCTTTTTCCCTGATTCTTTCACCAGGATATTTATATGATATTTTCTCACTTAATTAATTGTTCAAACTTACTATCAAAAATTCCGAAAGAAATTTCTTTCGGAATTTTTTATAGTACCACCAGTACTTTAAAATACTGATGGTAGAATCAGGGAAAGAATTTGGTCTGTCGCTGCCCTGTATATAATACAATCGCGTTTTTAACCTAGAATATTTTTATCTCATTTACCCCTCATTTTTAGCCTATTTGCAGCTTTAAGCTGCGTTCAAACACTAGCAACAGCAGGACGACAACGACGACCTCTATTCATATCCCTTTGACGTGTGATTTGAGACGTCGTTCGCTGAAAGAGAAGTTTTCTGCTCTGACAAACCTCCTACTGCGATAACTGCATGGGGAACTTGGGCCTCTTATGTAGAGCAGTAAAAAGCAATGTCCTTCATTGTAAATGTGTGCAAATTTTCAAGGGTCACTTTCGGACAATGGATAATTTGTGACTTTGTCGCTCTGCATCGTTGCTAGTGTTTGAATGCACCTATCCTCCGACAGGGCACAAATAACTGAAGCCTTCTCGGTTTCCCATGGAGACGAAAGCAAGACTCAGTGGAGGCAAAAGTAAGACTTGAATCTTGCTTTTGCCTCCAAGGCACATGTTTCTCTTATCTGAAAGAGAAAGGCCTCGTCCTCACGAAACCGGTAATGCTTTTATCAATTTTATAATGTACGAAGAAGTTTTTTAGCTTAATTATTTATTGTACACCAGTTATCTAATTCATAACCAAAAACAATATCTTATATATATATGTGTGTGTGTGTGTGTGCGAAGGTGAAATAGAGATAGAGATAGAGGGGGGGGGTAATAGAGGTTCTATTTTTAATTTAAAATAATTAGCCGCTTGAAATTCAGTCGACAGGTCTGAAATGTCAGTCGCCGTGTCGACCAGGCGAGTGGAGTTTTTCAAAACCTGATTTAAAAAGCGTAAAAGTTGGCAGCTACAAATTTGACTCAAAAACAATACTTTGTCATATATGGGTAAGAAAAAATTAAAATTAATCTTTTCACTTTTATATTGTTACCGGAATTTGAAACAAATTTCTTTAATTGTTACAATGTATGTACGTAAATATTTTAAACAATGTATATTTTAAACAATGTAACAAAATCTGAAACGTAACTACATTGTTTAAATTAAACAATATACGTATATTTATTTCACTGTGTTTCAAAAGAATTAGTTTATCCATTTTGTATGACAAAAAAGTTATCTTAATTAAAATAAGCCTCAATCACTTTTTATATACCACATCGATACTTTTTAATTTTAATTATCATGATGGAAAAAAGTTTGAGTTTTATATCAGAACTAAAAAAGATTCGCGAAAATCAAAAACTTTCTAAAGATGTATACCACAAAGAAATAACGGATGTTTTCAGAAAAACTTTGAATTTTAAGTTCATTGAAGTAATTGGGCAAGGATCAGTCTCTACAGTTTTACGAGTATGGAATGAGGATGGTGGTAAAGGATTGACAATGAAAATTGTATTGAGTGAAGACATGGGTCCTAAAGAAAAAGAATGGGGGCAGTTAAACAACAAAAATATACTACCTCTGTTGGATACCGCTGATTTTCCAGTATTTGGTTTGACATGGTTTATATCTAAATGTGTTGATTTGACATTAGAAGATGCGCTGAAGAATAAAGTCATCTTCGATGAACCTATCAACTTTAAGCTTGCAGTTTCGTGGATAAAAGAAATAACGTCGGCCCTTGATTACCTACATACAAAGAAATTGAGTTTTCTGAATTTGAAACTGAGCAATGTAATGATTTGCAACGATAAAAGTGTTAAACTTTTTGGATTTCATCGCATGAACGGGATTGAGAAATACACAACTGGGTATTTATTTTTGATATCAAGCTTTTTACAATTCCACATAGTTCTTTATTTATTACTCTCTTTTAGATTAAGTATAGAAGAAAGTACTGGATTAGTTAAAAGTTTTGACTTCTAGTTTTCGGCGCATTTACACTTTTTGAGATATTCTGAATACGGTTTGACCCTATTTAAAAAATATCCGTCTGTATGAGTGTCTTAATGTGCGTAACAAAATTTTTATGTCACCTCTAGATTAAGAATTAATGAACATAATTTAATAAAAATGAAAGTTATATTTAGGATACATTAATGGATGCTCATCAAGTTTTGAAGTATATTGTTCAACAAGTGGCGCTATCTTCTAGTTTTATCATGATCTTTAACATGGCAGTATAGGACAAAATTTCGTAAAAATGGACACGATATAGATTTTTTTTTTTTTTTTTAAACCACTCATTGTATAACTAAAAATTTTAGTTTGTAATAGTCAACTAGGATAAAATTTTTGCATACATATAGGAGCATTTTTTTTCCAATTGAATATTTAAGATAAAATTAACTCATCATCTTATGTTCGACAAAAGAATTAATCAATCTAAAAAAAAATAAATGTCTTTTATACGTTAACTCTATTTTATGAATGTTTTTTTTTTTTTTTTTTTTTTTTTTTTAAATATTGTAGTATATAATAGTTATAGCCAATTTATAACATATATTTAGCAAATTCAAATCTTAAAATCGAACTATTATTTTACTTTACTTTATTACGGTTTTATTTATTACTTTTTTCTATATTCATAAAAATAAAGTATTGGATTCATTAAAACTTCTGACTTTCTGTTTTCAATAGATTTACAACTTTTGAGATGTCCTGTGTATAATTGAACCATATTTAGAAAATATCCATATGTCTGTGTGTGATCAAAGTTTTGTGGCAGCGCTAGACTATGAATTATTTCACAGAATTTCATAAAAAATTATATTTAATTGCATTTTAACATAAATTGGTCCTTGTTAACTATTTGTACGTATCGCCGCTCAACGTATGGGCCTGTTATGCTGCAATTTCCTTCATTTACAAAAAGGCCGTATTTCAAATTTTATAGTGTATAATTGCATAAATTTTGATTCGTAAGTAGTCCAATAAGAAAAAATGTGCTGACTGAATTTTAGTACGCAAAGGCTGATAGGTTGTGTTACAATGATGCAAATTTTTCCGTATACGGAAAGACTTATGTCTCAGTTCCCATAGCATGTAGGCTATTGTCCATATGGCTATATCTCATCATCTGTTCATTAAAATTACATCAGGGTGTATATATAGAATCCTTATTGTGAGAAGTTATGTGAATTAACTTCCGTGCATGTTAACCGGTAGATAGTGCTGTTATTAAAAATGGTATAAAGAAAGTATTGTGATGGTCCCAACATACCAGTTTTTAATTTGAGACTGGTAAGTATTTGAAAAACAAATATATAGCAGAAAAAGAAAATACCTTTTTCAAGCCATTCGTCAAATTATGAAAGTAATTTGTATTTCAAATTCATTAAAAGTAATGGCTAAATATTACAGGAATACATACAGTTTATGTTTCTTTTTAATATGTATATGAAATGTTCTCTATGACGTTGACTTTTAGCAAAAGCTGGAAAATACATAAATTCTAATAATTTCTGATTCAGCCAGTCAGATGGCTTCATTATACACATACTTGCCAACATCCTAATTAATATTCCGTAGTCTTGTTAGTACCGCCCTTTATCTCAAATCAATAAATTTTTAGAGTAATATTCTCCAAATGCAATTACGATTAAACAAGAGGAAAAATGCTCTAAAAAGATACCGGTGTGAAAAAGAAGGCGGAGCTAGCAATACTACGGGATATTAATTAGTATGTTGGCAAGTATGTATACAGGGTGTAAACACAGTTGACTACCCTTATTTTATAACCATTCTTACTCTTTAGTGGTTACACTCCCTTACAGATACGATGGACCAATTAAAGTTTTTCTTAATGTCAAAAATTAATATGCAGGTGCCTCATTAAGGGACTCTTTTGTTGTCTAATGTGATAACATGGTTTCTGTATAAAAGTGTTTGTTTGTGTACGGTCAAAAGCCAGTTGTGGGTCTAGGTAGAGAGCTCTCCGTGGAGGGGGGGGAGGGGGTTATTTTAAGTGGACCTAGCACATATTCTCGCAAAGAAAACCTTCAATAAATCCAAGTAAGCTGACGAGCACGGCTTTGGGATCCAACGTACTTTTGAAACTCCTGCCTAGCAGCTTCGAGAGTAAAATCTCTCGGCCCCTGGTGAAGTCGCTTATGTACAAGAAATATATGTCATCATATATATGTCACGTGATTCGCTGAGACAAAATTATTGATAATAGACAGTGAAAGTTTTTAACTCGCTGTGATCAAAAACCACCGGATGGGAAGTTGATAAAGTTTTGGATGCAAAAATGTTTAGAAACAGGCGCAGACAAATAAGGTAAAAAGTGCTGCACGACTAATGATGTCTTCGAAGATTGTTAGAAACATTCCTGTAGTGTTCAATGAGTCACCAACATCATTAATACACCGTACCATTTTCAACGATTTCGTCTCTACTCTGCCATCTACACGATATATTGCGTTTTTCCTTTTACACTAGTCAGTTTTTCATGACTTGTCTTATTAATCAGAAACAGTGCTCCTAGCTATGCTCTTACATACACCGAAACAAGATGGTTTCTTAGGAAGGCCAAATTTATTTTGTTGACAGATTTTGTGGATTTATTTTGTCATTCTAACAATAATTTTGCACAGTTAACAGAACCAACTTGCTTGGATTAGCCAAAAGTACAGAATTGAAAATAAAGAGTCACTGTGATTGGATAGACCGGTAAATAACGTCATAGATATTTCTGTAAACAGCCAATGAACACGCGATTCTGCTAACAAAAAATTTTTTTTTGAGATTATATCAATAAAAAAATTTATTTGGTCTAAAAGATTTTTGTTGTAAAAAAAAAAAAAAAAAAAAAAAAAAAAAAAAAAAACCTTCTTTTCTTGCGTGTCTGTTGATTTCAATCATGAAGAAAACGTTTACGATAGAAAACAAAATCAAAATCAATACAAACACTAAAAATTAAAAATGTTATAGAATTAGATCATTTGTGTATTGAAATGGGCGTTGGCATATAGGAACAATAGGGTGGGACATTTTCCCCCACCCAAAAATACTAGTTTGTAAAAATTAATTTTTCTTAACTTTTATTAAAAACTTTAAAACCATGTCATTTAAGTTTAAATAATTATGTAGAGTAAAATTTATATCATTGAGCCAATTAAAACCAACTTGATTCGACCCACGGGTCAAGTTGGCTCTAATTTTTTTTTGGTTGAATCAAAATAACTGTAAGTTTTTCTGGTTCGGATTTATTGGAGCATGGTGTATAATTTTTGTAAATAAAATTCCTTGATTTAAATTTCATCAGGCTCTGTTCAGTCCTCACGTTTTTTCAGAGTCATTCACACTAATTTGGAATAGCAATTTTTGGCATAAAATAAACTAATAAATTTAAAAATAAGTTTATTGTTATAGAAAACTGCGAGAAGACAGAGAGAGATATAAAAAAAAAGGCAATTTTTTATGCATGAACGTTGTTTATATATATATATATATATAGATAGATAGATAGATAGATAGATAGATAGTAGATGCTTATACGCAGGGTTGTTTAATTATCTCAACCTACTAATTAACCAATATAAGTCTAAATTAAATAGTTAAATGCACTGAATTTTGGAAACTTTAAGTTTGCCTCCTTATGAAAACTTTTTTGGCGACACCGCATTGTATGGCTGAAACGTGTGACATGCGTTTTGCTTAAATAAAATGTTGGTTTTCTTTCTCCATTAGATATGAAATGCCCGAAGGATTCTTGCCCCCTGAATGTTATTCAGCTGAGGATCGTAAGCGTCCAGTGAAAGAAAAAGGATTTGATATGTGGTGTTTGAGCATGATTTCAATTGAAGTTTTCACTGGCAATTATCTGTCAAGAAATATTCCAGATGAAGTGTGCTGCTGGAGCGATATTATGTATCCGCTACTCTTTAAAATTTTGAAAGTAAGAAAAAAAAATATATATATTGTTGTTATTTTAGGACGTTTGTGTTTACATACAGTTTGAAATTGTAGTTTTACTATTCATAGTTGATAAAAATACACACATAGAGAGAGAAAGGGTAAAAGAAAAACCTGACACATTTTAAACTTTAATGTAAAATCAAATACAGTCAGTAGAAAAATTATTGAAGCACTAGCAATAATTCGCATATGATGTGCACCTAAAACTGTTTTGTTAAGTAAACATCTTAGTCTTTAGCTGTTTATAAAAAATTAAGTTGATGATAAAATTAGCGATCAAATTAAAACAAAATATGAAAAATGGGGATGTGGGCTTCAATAATTTTGTTGCCGACTGTAATTGAGGTATAAGAATGCGTATTACAATATTTCTTATGATAAAAAGTTCGCTCCAAATTATGTTCATAGATGGCATTGTAGCTTGAAAACAACAAGAAAAACATCAAAAACGCAACGCAAACAATAAAAGATAATTTATTATGTTTTGAAAGATTCACTAGAATAATTTCAATATATGAACCTCTTAGAGCTCGAGAAACACCCGAACGGTAATCCAGTTCAAAAACCATGCATTCGTAGGCTTGACTTGCTGGATTTCTGTTTTTCTGTATACCAGTAAATTTTTATGGAAATATATCCACTTAATCTTTTAGCGAAAATTATGTGATTAAGTAAGTCACGGAAAACTTTAAAAGAATAGTGGTATGAATTTGACGAAATGGTTGATAGCTCTGCATTCGATTGCATTGATTGGTGAAGAACCGGATTCATGCATTATTATTGTGTATGCAATCACATGGAAAGAATATAAAAATTTGCAAAAAATCCACCTTCAAATTAGTGCTTTGAATCATCTATTCTTTCTGTAAATTAATATGTTTTGCATTTTTTTTTTTTTTTTTTTTTTTTCAATATTATATTTCAGACATTAGTTTTTTAAATTAGGATATGCATATTTGTACATGAATTATTAATATTAAATATAATAATATGTATAACTAAATGTAAAAAAATAATATAATAATGGATAATTAAGTTTGATACTCTTCCTGCATATTACATATATAATATAAAAACTGAAAATAAATATAGGCAAAAAATTTAAAATTGAAAACAGACAGACAATATTAATTAACCGAAGAACATTGAAGCGATCGTCAGGGTAACAGGGTGGAGACAGTAAGACGTTTCAAGAGCTACTAGTAATAATAATAATAATAAAAAAATAATAATAATTTAAAAAAGTAGCTTAAATCCCTACATCTTACCAAGAGAAAAGAACTCAACCCCATTGTAGTGTAGAAAACAAAATTTAAAAACTATATACAAAGGATTTTTTATTTTTAATATACACCGTAATTTCTATAAATATTAAAACCTATAAAATGATTTACTTTACAAAAAAAAAAAAAAAAAAAAAAAAAAAATCTTTATTTTTTATTATTTTTTGTTTTTAAGCTAGCTAATTATATCTATTTTTTAATAAATAAATATAAATATAAATATATTGTTGCGTACTTGGGGGTTCGTGAGTTGTCCGAGAATGAAAGGCCAAACGTACAAAAATTCAGTAATTTATTCACAGAAAGTTCCAGAAAAATACAGGTCTATAAACCAAGTATCAGCTTCAATTCGACCAGTAAACACAGTTTAAACAACAGCTGTCAATAGCAAATCCACAGTACAAACTGTATAGCAATAACACTTAAAGCAAGTCTCTTTCGAAGAGGCTCAATGCAAGCTGACCGACTCTGATCACAGACTGAACTGAACTAACTAACTCGCCTTGGCGAGAAAGCAGGCTTATATACCCCTGTAGAAAAGCGTGGAACGTTCCAGAAATCTCCATATCTCATCAGCCAATGGGATTAGAGCTTCCATATTTGGTATAACCCTTATAAGGATTTTCTCGCCAAGGTCGCCAAAAAATCGCCAAGGTGGGAAAAAGTCGCCAAATTTGGCGCCAAATCCATTACCTGCCTTATTGGGGCTTTTTAATGCGTTTTTAAGGGAAATTAAGGCTATTTCAACGCTAAAACGACTAGAAATGCACAAAATTAGCACTTTATCAACTTACTAAGCCTCTTTGAAAGAATTTATACAAAAATAAACACAATTATTTACAATTTTGTAACAATATATAATAATTCATCTTTATATAATGATCAAATACCTCTGGCACTTCCCTCTACCAACTTTGAGAGAACCTCTCGGCCACAGGTGGGGTTATAAATGAACTAATATTTATAAGGTCACAATGTTTTTGTGTGACAAGTGTAAAAGTTTTTGCTTTAATAATCTTTACTTTATTGTATTTTATTATTATTATTATTATTATTATTTTATTCAGAAAAAGAACTTTAATAAAGAATGCCGATTGTTTTTCCCGAACTGCAGCATAAAAAATAAGACGTTGAAAATAGCAAGAAATTTCTGCAGAGCTTGCTTAAGACTTGCCCCTGAATCAAGGCCACCAACTACAGTTTTGTTAAATCACAAACTCTTTGAAAACGATGGATCACTGGCGGGAAAGGAATGGATTTGGGAAAAACTGTTCAAATCTAAACCTATTAGAGAAAAATGCAGAAAAAACAATCCATTTCCTGCAAATACCAATCGAAACACTAAAGTCAATCGAGCTGATGTCCATGAAATTAACATGGAAAATGATGAAACTCCTAAATGCATACTCCCATTTTTAGAAAAAACTGAATCTCTTATTCAAAGTCCGTCTTGTTCAAAAGCCAGTCAAGTTGATAACTACGAGATTAGTATGGAAAAGGAGGCAATGCTTCAATACCCACTACCATGTTTACAAAAATCTGAATCTTCAGATCAAAGTCAGTCAATAAGTTCTAAAACCAGTCAAGATGATATCTCTGAGATTAGCATGAAAAATGAGGAAATTACCCAATATCCAGTTCCAGTTTTAGAACAAAGTGAACCTGTTGATGAAGTACCATGTTTATAAAAAACTGAATCTTCAGATCAAAGTCAGTCAATAAATTCTAAAACCAGTCAAGATGACACCTCTGAGACTAGCATGAAAAATGATGAAATTACCCAATATCCAGTTCCATCTTCAGAAGAAACTGAATCTTCAGATGAAGTATTTTGTAATAATTTAAATTTTTCTTCACTGCAAGAAATGCTCACCCAAACAATGGTGAAGCATCACCAACAGAATTTAATATGCAGAGTGTTACACACAGAAACCGTTATAAAATCCATGAGACATTATGTTGAATATGAAAGAAAATGTAAACCAGAAGCAGTGAAATTCAGAAATATTGATTCTTCAAAAGCCTTACCCAGAATGGACAGTATTGGCTTCAAAATTGCATCGAAATTTTTTTATTATTTCATCTAATTAAGGCGTTGTATAGCTTAGATAACGCCATAAATAATTGTTATTTAGATCATTTCAGGAAAAATCGTGAACAATATAGTCAATAAAAAGCAACTTTACATGACTGTCGTTTACTTATTGCAATTAATTTAGTCAATTACATATCATTTTAAAAACATTTTTCTAACAAATGAAGCAATAATTACTAAGAAAATTTAATTACAATAAAAATAAGACAAACGTATTACAATATAAAACATATGAGATAATGCAAAAAATAATACACAAAACGTAAATTTAGACATTTCGATCTTTTTTAGCTCCATACCAGTACGGACGGGCAAATGACACTGCTCTGCAAAAAAAAAAAAAAAAAAAAAAAAAAAATCGATATCTGATACTATTCTTACAGATTCTTATGTAAAATTACCTACTGAATCCGAATCTGGCCCCCATTTCGCCCCATCACCCACCTTTTTATTATTATTATTATTATTATTATTATTATTTCTGTATAGTATAACTGTTATTTAAAATATAACAGATCTTTCATCGGCTAGCATACATGCAGAGATTCATACAAATTAATTAATAAATATGCTTCTTCTTCTTTTTTACTTCCTTATACAAAGTATAAGGAAGTATAGTAATCCCGATTTGCAAAATGCACATTGCTCAAAAACGAATGATCGCTGAATGTTGCCAATTTATACGTGTGACTGTCATGATGTCTAGTTGTACAAGTGTCGTCTTAACACGAGCTCTCGTTTTAGAGATATAAGGGACTTTACACGATTTTTCGTGACGTCTGTATGCATGTGTGTCTGTGTGTGTGTGTGTGTGTGTGTGAGTATGTCGCATAACTCAAAAACGGTTGGACGTAGAAAGTTGCGAATTTGTACATAGGTTTGTTATAACATCTAGTTGTGCACCTCTCTTTTTGGACTTCGTATGATTTTCCGTTTTGGAGATATTTAGGAAAATTAGGTTCATAATGGCCAAAATGTATCAAAAAACGGTAATAACTCAAAAACGGTTTGGACAAATCTTGCAATTTAACTGACTTCCCGACTAGCTAGACATTTGAAACTTTCAGAAAAGTTCAGAACACGTTGACAATGCACTTTTAAAAATATTTTTAGCCAACTGTTTCTAATACCTGCTGCCTTCAGCAGCGTTTATGTGATTCAACAGAAAATTTATTTAACTAACTTCTCGACTAGCTAGACATTTGAAACTTTCAGACTAGATCAGAACACGGTAAAAATGCATTTTTTTTATACTTTTAGCCAACTGTTTAGGGTCCCTGCTGTCTTCGGCAGCGTTACCAGTACAAATCTTCCAATCTATTTTTAACTAACTTCCCGACTAGCTAGACATTTAAGACTTCTGGAAAAACTCAGAACACGGTGACAATGCATTTTTTAAATATTTTTAGCCAATTGTTTCAGGTGACTGCTGCCTTCGACAGCGTTTATATGGTTCAACAGAAAATTTATTTAACTAACTTCCCGACTAGCTAGACATTTGAAACTTTCAGAATAGTTCAGAACACGGTGAAAATGCATTTTTTAAATATTTTAGTCAATTTTTTCGGGTCCCTGCTGTCTTCGTCAGCGTTACCAGTACAAATCTTGCATCGGTTTATAACTAACTTTCAGAAAAGCTGAACGGCACACGGTGATAATTTATTTTTTTAAATATTTTTAGCCAACTGTTTTGGGTCCAATGACAATGTTTTTTAACATTATGTATATTTCTGAAAGTGTATAAGGAAGTGATGTGGTGCCCACATCAGATTTTTTTTTATTTTTATTTTTTTTTTTTAAGTTTTATAAATTGTAACCGTTTTGTTTTCAAATCGAGCATGTTAAAAGTACTTCGCATGTATAAAATGTTTGTGATCATGCATGTCAACTTTCCTTGAAATCTGTTTATACACACATTATTTTAAATAACATATGCTCAATAATTATCTACCATTCTTTCTTTTTTTTTCACTATTATCACATCCAGTATAATGTCACTGTCTCTTACGATGTATTAGGGCTGCCGGATTTTAGCCAGGCTGAAAAAAGCAGGCTGATTATTTTTGTCTAAACTAGTTACTTAAAAAAAACGCCGGCTAAAATAAAAAAAGCCGGCTTTTATTATTATTATATATATACATGATTGATATTAATATAAAAAAAATGACTCAATAACATTATCATAAAAAATATAATTTATCAATCATTGAGTTTGGTTTTAAAATAACAATATACTTTAATAGATTTTCATATTATTCAACTTGCGATTCATTAAACATAATGAGATCCACATGTAAATTTATATGCACAAAACTAAGTTTCCTGGGGAGTATCGTATAAAAAAACCTTCTTTAAATGTTTACAAGTCCACACAAAAAGAAAAAAAAAATCTGGTTTAGAGGATATTATTACATAATGATAAAAGATATAATGATAAAAGACATAATGATAAAGAATCTACTGTTGTGTCTTTGTAAAAGAACTATAAGTGCCAGATTCTTCAAAATTTATGCACTTTGTACATTGGTGACTTATAGCACGTATATAAATTTTCAGCTCAAACGAATAAAGCGTTTAGACATTATTGCAGTTAAAAAAAATTGGTTACATATAGACCATAATGATAAAGAATTTTTCTTTGTGTTCCTGTAAAGAAACTATAAATGTTACATTCACCAAAATTTATATAGTTTGTGCGACGGGGACATGTGTATACATTTTCAGCTCATTCGAATAAGGAATTTAGACGCTATTGCACTTTTAAAAATTTAGTCCCACAGAGCACTTTGTACATTGGTGACTTATAGCACGTATATAAATTTTCAGCTCAAACGAATAAAGCGTTTATACATTATTGCAGTTAAAAAAAATTGGTTACATATAGACCATAATGATAAAGAATTTTTCTTTGTGTTCCTGTAAAGAAACTATAAATGTTACATTCACCAAAATTTATATAGTTTGTGCGACGGGGACATGTGTATACATTTTCAGCTCATTCGAATAAGGAATTTAGACGCTATTGCACTTTTAAAAATTTAGTCCCACAGAGTATAATGTTAAAGAATTTTTCTTTGTGTTCCTGTGAAAAAACCATAAACTATACTTTCACCAAAATATATATAGTTTGCGCCACGGGGGTCCATAACATGTGTATAAATTTTTAGCTCATTCCAATAAGGCATTTAGACGCTTTTGCACTTAAAAAAAATTAGGCTCATAGACCATAATGATAAAGAATTTTTCTTTGTGTAAAAAAAAAAAAAAAAAAAAAAAAAAAAAAACTAAGTGCTAGATTCACCAAAATTAATAGGTTTCGTTCTATGGTAACTTATATCATGTGTACAACTTTCAGCTCATTCAAACAAAGCGCTTAGGCGCTATTGTGTTCACTCACATACATACACACATACATCTTCGTAAAAATAGTAAATATGTATTCAGAGGACCTCAAAATATGTGGAAACACCAAAATCTCAAACTCGGATTTTTGACATGATTGCAATACTTTCCTCACTGTAGTGTTCGGAAAGTAAGAAGTATGTTTTTTGGTAAAGTTACAAACAATATATTAAACAATATGACATAAGCTAATTAAATTGATTTTTTAAAATTAAATTTTCTGTTATTTTCAACTGAAAATTTCGTTATTAAAAAAAAGGGAGGAAAGAAAAGAAAAAAGAAAAGAGAGAGAGAGAGAAAAAAAAAAGAAACCTTAAAAATGGCCAAATCTGAATTTGCAGCAAACAGCATTAAAAAAAAGTGTGTGTGTGGGGGGGGGGGCGGGCAGTTTAACTTCAGATATTAAGAACTTTGTATTTTTATTATCATAAAAATCATAAGAATTGAATAATTATTTCGTGTTACAATCACCAGAAAATAAAAAAAAGAAAAAAAAAAAAAAAAAAAGAAAGAAAGAAAAGCAAAAGTAAGAACGAATGTAGCGTGAAAGCGACAAGTCCGAAGCAATATTTTGTATTCTTTGGATTTTTATGTTGTTTCTAGACAAAGATCTCTGCATCGAACAAATTTAAATGCTTTAGCTAAGTTTCTATTTCTTTTCTTTTTTTCTTGTTTTTTAATGTCCCCATTCAATTGTTTAGTAAGAAGAAATACGGTCGAATATCCCTAATGAGCAATATTTTAAACATTTTTATGCACTTAGTATTAGCTCACTTTGAAAATGTTCAGGACATTATATGGATTTTTATAATTATCAGTTAAAACTGTGTCCTGGACTGTTGAAACTTTTTGCAATGCGAAAAGAATGCTGAAGATATAACTATTATCCCCTTCAGTTCCGCCAGAATTTAAATTTATAAAGATTAGGTAAATATACATAGGATAAAAATTTATTAATTAATGGGGAGGAGGGGATCTTTAGATTTATTTTAAATAACTATTTAAAAATTATATATATAAAAAAAGGAGCATATTTGTGATATTGAAAAAAGAAATTATCTAATAAATACATATGAATAGTTTATGTGCAGTAAAACAAACTCGAGTTCTGATTCCATATTGCTCCTTCAGTCCCTTTTCTACGACATTGGTAAGCATTCACTTCAGGGCATTTTCACACTTTCAACTGAAAACTAATGACCTGTTATCTTAATGCGTTTTTCACCGCCCATCGCTCTGATAAAAGAAGCAGAGTGAAATGGGGGAAAATTCGGTTATTTCAGCTAAAACTTGCTTTAATCCCCAAAATTATTAATATGTTTTTTAAACCTAAATATTAGGAAATTTAATTGTAATAAGTTGTATCATTTAGAAAATTGCATTTTTTTTTCAGATTTTTGGTATTACAATTTGTTTAGTATTTGAGAACGATAAAGAAAATCAAGTAAAAATTCGTCTTTTGCAGCTTAAAAACAAATTTTTAAATTTTTAAAAATCAATTTTTGAAACATGAGGCAACTTTTAATGGTCGTGAATTTCCCGAATGTGAAAACAGAATTTAAAAACATGTATTACGTAATGAGTAATAATGGGGATTATTTTACAATAGGTTAATACGGGATTTGGATGACCTTGAAGCTCACTGACGTAGGGCCTTAAGGACACACTATACATACCTGAGATTGCAACAAACTTACTGTCCATAAAAAGGCAACCGAAAATGGTTGTCAGGCTATATTCAAAGAAAATACTTGTGAAATTAAGCATCAAAATGAAACATATATTATTGCGACTGTATCAGATAATTTGTATGAGTTTAAATCATATGAAAACATAAAAGAGACTTGCGATAGTGAAAATTATGTTAAATTGTGGCACCACAGACTAGGACACAAAACCCTCCAACAAATAAAAGAACTCGTAAACAAAGATATGGCAACTGGAATAACATTAAACAATTGTAGACACGACAAAAACTGTGAAATTTGCATTATGTCAAAATTAGACAATGACTCATACTTCAAAGTAGGCACACACAAAACAAAACAAACATTAGAATTAATTCATTCCGATCTGTGTGCCATTTCCAGACACCTAACGGTAGGTTTGAAAAATTATTTTCTCACTTTTATCGATGACTGCAGCCGATATACATATATGATTTTGTTGAAAAATAAACACAAGCTTTCAAAAATTATCATGCATTAACTTCCAACATATTCCGAAGGAAAATTAAAATTTTGCGTTCTGACAATGGTGGTGAATACGTAAATAAAGAATTTGAAAATTTTCTTCAAAATGAGGGTACACAACATCAGTTAACGGTGCCCCATTTTTCTCACCAGAACGGCACTGCAGAAAGGAAAACTAGTTGGCATAGGTGGACTCTGCTCAGTTCCCCATCATATTTATGTTCTCATAAATTTCTAGTGCGAGACATATTATAATCATGTTAAAAGAAATCAATTTGACCAGAGCTTGATACAGTGACAGAATAAAATCCCCGTCTAATAGGCTATCCACCATTCACTTCGATATATTTATCTTATTCTAATCTATTAATTTATTTTATCAGGGTCGATTCCGTTGTTTAGTTTTCATGCTACTATTTCCAGTGCAATAATCCTCGAAATTCATATTTACTAGCTGAAACCCGTCGAATTCGTCGATCACTTTATTGACTGTAATGTTTCAAAAATCATCGCATCATTATAAATGTATTTAAAGTTAAAATAAGTAATATAATTTACAACATTTCACTTTTAAAAAAGAAATTCGGAAAAATACTTATAAATAGAAATACTATATATGACATCACTTTCTACAAAGTACTGTCAATGTGACGTCAAACTGACTACAAATAAACAGTTGCTATCTTTTATTTTCTGTTCCGTTAAATACTACATGTTAGCTGACCCGTCCGGCGTTGTTCGGGCCTATGGTAATAACCTGAAATGAACCTTAAATTTGTATGGTTTTACACCTTTAACTCGATTTTGTTTGAATTTCTATTTTTAAATAAAAGCATCGCAAAAAAATAATCAGCTGTAACATAAAAAATTACCTCGAACCGAACGAAACTCTGCCTTGTGACCCCGGTGCCTTCGGCAGCGCATACGCCGGTCGCTAATAACATAAAAATATTCCCAAAAATTAATCTGGAACCAAACGAACACGCTCGCTGTTGCCCGGGCCCATGATACCTTAAATGAACCTTAAATTTGTATGATTTTATACATTTAACTCGATTTTGTTTGAATTTCTGTTTTTAAATAATAGCATCCCGAAAAAAATGATTAGCTGTAACAAAAAAAAAAAAAAAAAAAAAAAAAAAAAAAATTTACCTCGAACCGAACGAAACTCTGCCTTGTGACCCTGGTGCCTGCGGCAGCGCATACGCGGGCCGCTAATAACATAAAAAAATTCCAAAAAATTAACCTGGAACCGAACGAACCCGTCCGGCAATGCCCGGGTCCATGATAATAACCTTAAATGAATCTTAAATGTGTATGGTTTTATATCTTTAACACGATTTTGTTTGAATTTCTATTTTTAAATGAAAGCATCATAAAAAAAATAATCATCTGTAACAAAAAAAAATTACCTGAAACAGAACGGAACTCGGGCTCGTGACCCGCTGCCTGCGGCAGCGCATATACAGCTCGCTAATAACATGAAAAAATTCTCAAAAATTAATCTTGAACCGAACGGACCTCTGACTCGTGTTACCGCTGCCTGTGGCTTCGGCACCGTATACCAGGCATGCTACGCACACGCTGCAAAATCCACTTTCCTCCACCAGGGGGCGCAGTATGTTGTATACGAACATCACCAATTGCCTTGAATTTCCAAGATCTTTTATATAAGGTGTCACATGGTGGTGTCAACTGCAAAATCCTTTAGTTGCACTTTCCACCGCCAGGGGACACAGCGTGTTCTATACGAACAACACCAACGGTCAGGAAATACCAAGACCTTTAAAATAAGGTGTAACATGATAGGGTCTACTGCAGTGGCGTATCCAGGATTTTTCCAAGTTCGTCCTTCCGAATTTTTAATTAAGTTTAATTAAGTTTATGTTTATTTAAGTTTAATTAGGTTTAATTAAGTTTATTTAAGTTTAATTAAGTTTAAGTTTATTTAAGTTTAATTAGGTTTAATTAAGTTTATTTTTAATTAAGTTTAACAATCTTTTAAAATATCATAATTACTTGCCGAAAATAAGAGTAAGAAAATGAAAAATAGTAAAATAAACTCACCAATTAAAAGATCAAACAAAAAAATCTTTAATTAGCGACGAATAACGTAGAGCCTGTACAATCTGCTACACAAAACATAAAATACAATACATAGTTACGCTTACGCAAAATATTTCATTGAATTTTCTTATTTACAGAGCGAAGTCTAATCGACGAGAAGTTTTCGCTAGTTCATTTAAAATGCCTTCTATTGTTGGGATATTATTTGGGTCACTCCTTCAAGGTCACTATTTCAATGGTCCCAATTCCCCATATGGTCAACCCCTCTTGTCCTTGAATATGAACTCGTAAAGGTGAAATCATTTCAGAGAATTGTTTTCAGGGGAAACATGTTTCGCGCCGCGCAAATGAAGTGGTTTAGTTATTTTCAGGAGTGTTTATCGCAGAGTAATGAAAAAAAAAGTTAGTCATAATTTTAAACCACTTCGTAGAAAAAAATCTTCTACGCTTGCCATACATTTTTTCCGCCTGAAATGTGAAAAAAAAATGTAAGGAACAGCCTAATTTTTCTTATCGTACATTCTGTCAAGGGGGGGGGGTTAAACCCCCAACCCCTCCCCCTTGCATACGCCACTGGTCTACTGTAAAATCACCTAGTTCCATTTTTAACCACCAGGGGGCGCACTATATTGTATACAAACATTCCCAATCAACATGAAATTTTAAGACCTTTATCACCAATCGTCTTTAATTTCCAAGACCTTTCAAATAAGGTGTCACATGGTGGTGTCAACTGCAAAATCCTTTAGTTGCACTTTCCACCACCAGGAGGCACAGTGTGTTCTGTACGAACATCAACGGTCAGGAAATACTAAGACCTTTAAAATAAGGTGTAACATGATTGAGCCTACTGCAAAATCACGTAGTTCCATTTTTCACCACCAGGGGGCGCCCTATATTGTATACAAACATCTCCAATCAACATGAATTTTGAAGACCTTTAAAATGAGGTGCTACATGTGTGGGTCTAGAACGGATTTCCCTCTCAAACTAATTTCTCCCCTTCCCCCCCCCTCTCCAAATCTACTTTCCCCCTTTTCCGCCCTTTAAAATCGAAAATTCCAAATTCGCAGAAAGTGATATTTTAGTATTCGACTCTAGTCCCCATATGTACAATTTCTTCAACGTGAAGTAATTTGGAGCTTAGTTAAGCTCGTAAACGTGTTTTTAACCCGAAACCGTTCGACTTTTTTTTTATTTTTTTCTTTTCATAGCACATCTACAGACCAAGAACCTCTTTTAGACACCTCAACCAAATTTTTACACCAAGTAGTTCTCTCAATATAGTGGAGACAGACAAAAACATGTTTCGAATTAATATATAGATATGAAAAATTTACAATTTCGCTATGTTGATAAAATCGTAAATTACGAATTATTTAGGAAATTTTCCTATTAAAATATTTGTTCATCATGTTTTAATCATGTTCAAACAAATATCATAAATGTAATTTTGAAGTTGTCTAATGTATTTATGATCCTCAAAATGGAAGTTTATGCTCAATTTTGCATTATTTTGACATGTTAAGTAAATCTTAAATTCCAAATAACTTACGAATTTTTTAAATTGGAAAAATCATAGTCTATGATATTCATGCCAGTATCCAAAATAATATTTAAAAAGTGGTTTGACATGTTTACGATGAAAATATCCCTCAAGATTGACGTTTATGTGAGATTTTGCTCTATTCTGTCATGTTAAAAAATTCGTAAATTTCCAATAACTTACGAAATTTTTATATTGGAAAATTCATAGTCATTAATATTCATGCTAGTGTCCTAAATAATATTTCAAAAGTAGTCTGACATCTTTACGATGAAAAAATATTGCTCAAAATTGACGTTTTTTGTGAAATTTTGCCCCATACTGCCATGTTAAGAAATTCGTAAATTTCCAATAACTTGCGAAATTTTCAAAGTAGCATATTTATAGTTACTGATTTTCATTCCGGCATCAAAACTGATATTTTAAAACTGGTCCGACATTTTTAATGTAAAAAGTTTCCATTTCATGCACGTTTAAGTGAAATTTTGTCCTATTCTCCCACGTTAAGAAAATCGCAAATTTCTCATAACTTACGAAGTTTTTTAATTCGAATGTTGCAAATGAATAGGGTTCTTGCCAGTATCGAAAGTAATATTTTAAAACTGATCTGCCCTCTCTGCGATCATTTGTTCGTGAGATATCGTGTTAACAGACTAACAAACTAACGGACTAACACACTAACGGACTGACACACTGACACACTAACAGACACCCTACAGACAGACACCATACAATTTTTGTCATTTTCGGATTCCTCACACCCTAAAACGTATAAAAAAGTCAAAAAACCGAGGTCGAAATTTTTCACGATTACCTAAGTTCCCCATACCTATAGTATGATGGGGAACTAAAACTAGTTGGCATAGGTGGACTCTGCTCAATTCCCCATCATATATATGTTCTCATAAATTTCTAGTGCGAGATATATTATAATCATGTTAAAAGACATGAATTTGACGAAATCTTGATAGAGTGACAGAATGAAATCCCCTCCTAATAGGCTATCCACCGTTCATTTCAATATATTTATCTTATTTTAATCTATTAATTTATTTTATCAGGGTCGATTCCGTTGTTTAGCTTTCATGCTACTGTTTCCAATGCAATAATCCTCAAAATTCATATTTATATGAAAAATTTACAATTTCGCTATGTTGATAAAATCGTAAATTACGAATAATTTACGAAATTTTCCTATTAGAATATTTGTACTCAATCATGTTCAAAGAAATATCATATTTGTAATTTTGAAATTGTCTAATGTACAGGGTGTCCATAAATTATCTTTACAACTTTGAAATTTAATAACTTTTGAAATAAAAAAGATATTCGCAATCTGTGTTCTGCAGTTATTAGTGCAACTCATAAAGTTTTTTTTGCACCTTGTGGACTGTTGATCTGGGTATTTCTAATTGTGTAGCAGCCGAACGAACTGATTTTTTTGGACTGCACTGGAATGCTTCACGAACCCGCTCTCAACAGTTCCATCACTTGTGCTGGGTCGTCCTGCTCCTTTCTTATGTAACACTGAGCCTGTGGTCATGAAGCTGGTGTGCCATGCACGGATGGTGGGTCTGGATGGTGGCGCCTTGCCAAATTTGGTCCTGCAATTGCATTGAACTTGTGTGTCCGATTTGCTCTCAATGAACCATGCCACACATTGTGCTTTCTCCTGTGGGGTCCACATGCTCAGTTACAACTGGCTAACCAAAACAGAAAAAAAACTTTATGAGATGCACTAATAACTGCAGAACACAGAATGTGAATATCTTTTTTATTTCAAAAGTTATTAAATTTCAAAGCTGTAAAGATAATTTATGGACACCCTGTATTTATGATCCTCAAAATGGAAGTTTATGCTCAATTTTGCCTTATTGTGACATGTTAAGTAAATCGTAAATTCCAAATAACTTACGAATTTTTTTAATTGGAAAAATCATAGTTTATGATATTCATGCCAGTATCCTAAATAATATTTCGAAAGTGGTTTGACATCTTTACGATGAAAATATCCCTCAAGATTGACGTTTATGTGAAATTTCGCTCTATTCTGCCATGCTAAGAAATCCGTAAATTTCCAATAACTTACGAAATTTTTATATTGAAAAATTCATAGTCATTAATATTCATGTCAGTGTCCTAAATTATATTTCAAAAGTAGTCTGACATCTTTACCATGAAAATATCGCTCAAAACTGACGTTTATGTGAAATTTTGCCCTATACTGCCATGTTAAGAAATTCGTAAATTTCCAATAACATGTGAAATTTTCAAAGTAGCATATTTATAGTTACTGATGTTCATTCCGGCATCAAAACTGATATTTTAAAACTGGTCTTACATTTTTACAGTAAAAAGTTTTCATTCAATGCACGTTTAAGTGAATTTCTGTCCTATTCTCCCATGTTAAGAAAATCGTAAATTTCTAATAACTTGCGAAGTTTTTTATTCGAATGTTCCAAATAAATAGGGTTCTTGCCAGTATCGAAAATAATATTTTAAAACTGATCTGACCTCTCTGCGATTATTTGTTCGTGAGATATTGTGTTAACAGACTAACAAACTAACGGACTAACGGACTGACCCACTAACGGACTGACACACTAACAGACACCCTACAGACAGACACCATACAAATTTTGTCATTTTCGGATTCCTCACACCTGAAAACGTATAAAAAAGTCAAAAAATCGAGGTCGAAATTTTTCACGATTACCTAAGTTCCCCATACCTATAGTATGATGGGGAACTAATAAATGAATTAATAAATTTAATTTGCAAAATTCTAAACCAGTAAACACACCACTTGATCCAGAATATCAGAAAGATAACGAAAGCAAAAATTTGTTACCCAATAATACCAAATATCGTCAAGCAGTAGGAGCTGTACTATATATAGAGACTGTGAGTAGACCAGATATCTCGGCAGCAGTCGTAGAAATGAACAACCTAGAGAAAAGGATTGGGAGGCTACAAAACGAGTAATAAGACACTTAATGACAACTAAAGGTTATAAAATAAAATAAACATAGATCAAGATCCTATTCTAAAGGTTTATGCAGACACAGACTGGACTAATTACGAAAAAACGAAATTGTCTGTCGCTTACACAGCTGAAGCTGAGTATATCTTGGCTGAAAATTCCGCAAAGGAAATAATGTGGATTTTGAAATTACTCAAAGATCTTGATATTGAACAAAGTTACCCAATTACCACTTATGAAGACAATCAAGCGTGCATAAAACTTGCTGAATCTGAAAAATACCAAAGTCGAACAAAACATATTAATGTCAAGTTTCATTTGATTAAATAATTATATGAACAAGGAATGATCGAACTGAAATACATTCCAAGTAGGGATATGACTGCAGACGTCCTTACTAAGGCTCTACCTAAAGCAGCATTCATAAAACATAGGGACAAACTACAACTTACGGAACATTAATATATATTTTGCTAGGAAGAGTGTTGCATAATTTGTAATATGAACTTATAATGTGCCCAATATACGTATAACAGACTTTCAGAACTGTTTCTCCTTCCCAAACGAACTGTAGATAAAGAAAAATTCGGCATCTGCGTATGCCGCTTAAATTCGTCCGTCGCGCAACTAATGAACCTGCTCTGTTCACGTGATATCATGTGCATGTTAGTTGAAATGTAGTTTCCTAAGCAAATGGAGCTATTATAATCTGCTCCATAATATAATTTTACTTCGTTTTTTTTTTTTCTAATATTAACATATTAAATCAAAAGGAATAATCAAGATGTGTTCATTTAATAGCGCATTATTTTTCCTTGAATAATCATAATTTCCATTGCAGAAGTCTAATGTGATAAAAAGAAAGTAAATTAGAACAAATGTTATTCAACTGAAAACAAAAACATCCTGAACGGATGCTCGTTGACGAATTACAGGTAAGAAGAATTTCTTCTATTTAAACGCCTGTATATAAAATATAATATTTTTTACTCTAAAAGATTATTGCATGTGAAAGTGATATCAGTGCTAAATATATAAAATAATTATTATAAGTGCTACCGTGTTTATGGAGCTAAATGTTGAAATATATATAAATGATAGATATCTTAATAAAAATTTAACCTTAATACTTTAGCATTCTATACATTTATATATTTCAATAAGTTTCGAATTGTTATTAAACGTTCCACAATATATATATACATATTCAATACTGACATCATCTTGAAACATACATTTTTTTTTTAATATTCAGCGCATTTTCTAAAGTAGACCAAAGAAAATTTATCGAATTATAATATAATCTCTTCGCCTATTTAACACACACATAGGGGCTGCGACAGCCTGGTGCCTAAAGCGCTGAGTTCATTACTGGTCTGTTGAGCCGGCGGAAAACCATCGTGTAAGCTAATGATAGCTGATGCACATAAAATCCATCATGGCTGCAATGTCCCTTCTGTTCCCAAATAATATATCCGGGAATTACTGAAGCGGGAGAATGATACCCTTCACAGAGGATCAAAATTGTGATGGCATGGCATGTCTCCAGACCGTTGACTTCTAAGGATGAATTCCAGACCGTTGCCAACCACCCAACGCGTAACTTTAGTTCAATGTTACACTCCGCACGCACGTTTTTTTTTTTTTTTTTTTTTGTAATTAGTTTTCAATAAAAACATTTTTACTAAATTATGGACATTAAGCATTGCAGAAAAGCATCATGGAAAACAGATGGCATTGGCCTTTGCGGTGAAAATCGTTGATAAGGGTTCTTTAAGAATGAAAAATGGTCTGGCATGTTGTTATTTCCGGAAATTTTTCATTTTCATCTATAATCCACATTTCGACGGAAAAAAAAGGGGATGTCTCCTGTTATGGACACCCCACCATATCTTTTAACATAAAGCCTGTCAAACATGTATTGTGACAGTACGCAGTTTCTGTGCTAACACCGAAGTGAACAGATGCATTTTCTTAGTAAGTACAAGCATCGAAATGAGAAATCTGAGAAAAAGCGACACAAAAGGGGATTTGAGAATATTTTCAGAATGTGATAAATCGAACTGAATTAATTCAAAAATGCAAATGCAAGGTATATTTTCTTAGTAAGTACAAGCATCGAAATGGGAAATCTGAGAAAAAGTGACACAAAAGGGGATTTGAGAATATTTTCAGAATGTGATAAACCGAACTGAATTAATTCAAAAATGCAAATGCAAGGTATATTTATCCAGTATATTCCTTATATTTTGTGATGCAATATCGAATTAAGCCAGAATATGGACCGAAAATTGTTTTTTCTGCCATTATAAAAATGGCTGCCATTCTCGGTTGTGGGCACACTTGTATTTTTTTTTTTTTTTCCATTTAAAACATGTGTTTGACTTATAAACTGTGAAATATGGTCGTTTACATCAAAATAACATATTTTATTAGTGTTTATACACTGTGTAAAAGAAGTAGAAAGACACTAGATACACTACCGCTCAAAAGTATTTGCCCACCATCCAAATAATGCTGTAAGACGATTTAATAATAATTTATTGTGACAATTCATAATAATTTATATTTTATTCAAAAATACAGATGTAAGTAAACTGAAAGATAAACAAAATAAATATTTAAATCATATTTTTGATTCATCAATATGGTTTCCTTTATTTCTTATTAATGCAGCACATATTCTTGGCATTCTCTTGATTAGTTTTTCCAAGCATTCCTTGCCGATTTTCTTCCATTCTGTTTGCAAAAGGCTCCACAAATGGGTAATTGATGTCGGGCATGATTTTCTGACTTTTCTGTCTAATTCATCCCACATCAATTCGATCGGATTTAGATCGGGAGACTGTGGAGGCCACTGCATTACTTTTAAGACATTCTTTCGTTCTTGTGTTTCCAAATACGCTTTGCATAGCTTTGAAGAATGTTTTGGGTCATTGTCATGCATAAAAATGAATTCCTTTCCAATTAATTTTTTCCCTGATGGAATAGCATTCTTTTGAAGAATTCTCTTGTATCCCTCTTTCTTCAATATTCCATCTATTTTAACCAGATCTCCAACAGAACCACCTCCAAAACATCCCCATACCATTACGGAACCACCGCCGAACTTTACTGAAGGTACTACGCATTGATCTAATATTTTTTCTCCAGCTGATCTGCGAACAAATATTCTTCTCTTAGATCCGAAAATCTCGAATTTAGATTCATCACTCCATAACACTTTTTCCCATTCTTTGGTTGTCCAGTCTTTATGTATTTTGGCCCATTGGAGTCTCTTTTTCTTATTTACAGCTCGTAACAAAGGTTTCCTTACAGCAATACGACCATGAAGACCAGCAGCTTGAAGTCTTCGTTTAACTGTAGAAACGCTAATGGGTACATCTCTATTTAAATTTACGTGGGCAGTGATTTCAGGTGCCGTGAGTCTACGGTTACGTTTAGATGTTGTAACTAAATATCTATCATCAGTAGAAGTTGTATTGCGGGGCCTTCCACTGCGTTTTTTATTAGCAAAACTATTTGATACTTGAAATTTTTTTACATTATAATCTACAGTTCGGCGTGGAATTCGTAAATCTTTCGCAATTTGGCGATTAGATTTACCACTCTGATGTAGACCAATAATCATAGCTCGTTTCAGAGTAGAAAGTTCCTTTCTTTTTGGCATAATTTCAATTTCTACTTGTATTAATTGAACACTGTCAATTTACTCAATTATTAATGGATTAAAGCACAAATATGGCGATAACCTATAAAACAAAATATATATGTCAGACACATAGTATATTATTATCATTATTAAATAATAAAATAGTTAATTAAGATCTCCAAATTAAAAATATAAGCCAAAAACAACGTCTATGAAATTTTCATTTTCATTGGTGTTTTTAATAAAATCAATTTACTTCTTGAAAAATAATTATATCTTAATTAATTTATAATATTTAGTAATGATTAGATGTGTATTTTATTAATTAATAAAAATTATATGTCTAAAAAATAATATGGTAAAAATATTAAAAAAAAACAAGGTGGGCAAATACTTTTGAGCGGTAGTGTATATATATATTTTTTTTAAAGGGAATCTTTTATTTTTAAGGAAATTATTTTTATGTGTAACATTTTGCAGATCATTTAACAAGAAAATATCAGTATCATTACCATGGTCTTCAAAAATAAATTATTAATAACAACAAAAATAATTTCTACTTTTTTAAACTCTGCAAAAAAAGTAGGACATTAATACAAAATATAAAATACAAGCGATATTAGTTAACAAATGCTCTTCCCATTAGCTTTTATGACTTCAAATACTCTATTTGGTAGTGAACCATACAAACTTTGGATACCTGTTTGGAAAAAATATCCTATGAGCTCCTCAAAGCTACTCGAAGCCCAGTGAGGTACTCAAACTTTTTTCCAACAGCATATACTCGATGAACAAGCATTAAGCATTGACCAGATGTTTTCCATTGCGTTACGATCAAGGCTTTTAGCTGACTTTGGTAAAACCAGCACATTATTTGCAACGAACCAATTTTTAACTACATTGGTGGTGTGAATGGAGGCTTCATCTTGTTGAAACATCCACTTTTCTCCTCTTAATTCAGAGGTATAAGGTAGAAGCTCTGAATTCATAACTTGAATATAGTCTGTATGTTTCTGCCTACAGCTGAAAAACACCAGAGTTGTTCAGTTGCTTACCAGACCATCAAATCCTACTCCCCCCCCCTTCCCAGTTTGTCGAGTTGAATAAAATTTTTCTGCCTTCTTCAGAAATTACCATTATTATTGGTAACCATGTAAAACATCTGTTAAACTTCTTCTCTTCCGAAAATGTTATAGAAGTCCCATCTGAGTCCATGACTTGTGTTCCTTAGCCCATGATAAACTGTAATCAGTATGTGTTTTTTTCCACTTTGGATGATGCTTCTGCTTTTTCAAAATTAATTATTTGGATCTTATTATGTAGTTGTAAACTATTTTCTTTGAGACATGAATAAGTTCTGCTTGATTTTCGACCTTTGCGATACTTCCATTGCTCTTTTTAAGCTCATGAGCGATATTTCTTTCATCGCAAGGAGTTAACTTTTTAGGCCTACCAGTCTTCTTTCTTTTCCTATTTCTATCGGACTTTCTGATAAAGTTAGAAACTGTATTGGGGCTGACGTGCAGTATACAAAAAATCTGTCTAACACCTTTACCATTACTTTTATATGCAACCATCTGTCCCTTTTTGGAAATAATTTAACGGTATTCTTCTAGGTAGTCTTAAAAGAAAATAATAATGCAATTTTTAACTAAATAAGTTTTCCTAAACAAAATTAGTTAAAGAAAATTCCATACTTACTCTTTTACTCGTGCACACTCCACCAAATAACAAATTTTAACAAGTGTCCTTCTACTTTTTTTACACTCTCGAAATCATGAATAGTAGGTTTTCTATAATCCACTAATTAGCATTATAGGGGTAGAGATTCCATTTTTACGTGAAATTAAAGAAAACTTTGTTAAACAAAATCTGTATAAGAATCTAACAGCCTGAATAAAAATACAGAAAATAATTTACGAAAATCTACTGTCCTTCTACTTTTTTTTTACACAGTGTATGTATGTTTTGGCTTTTTTAGCGATGTCAACCTCGAAAAAGTCAACCGATTCAAAAGAAATGGATTTAAATGCGCTAGTTAAAGCCATTTAGGATTACTTAGTAGATAAAAAATCCATAAAATCAAATATGGATTTCCTTGCAGCGCCTGAGTCCCTCCAGAAGAAGCCTAGAAAAAATAAAGCAACTCCACCTTTCAAAGTACCGGCCAAACGCCCTAAAAATTGGAGTCTCAACAATCTGACGATATCGACTTCTGTGTCATCTGATTGAAGCACTTGCCACTATGCCTAATAAGAACCATCTCAGTCAAATGCAACGCATGTGATTGTCTAATGCATTTGAAATGTGATAATATGCATGCAAATTATTTTACTCTCAAGCATTGCACTTCTGATTTGGAGGACGGAAAAGATGACGAATAAAATTGGAAAAAGGCCATTTTCTGTTATTATTTCAGCCACTGAATCTCACAAAATGAATAAATTCTGTTGTTTTCTGTATTTAGGGTAGTTTTTCTTATTATTCTTATTTTCAAGTGTGGCAAAAAATGATCACTTCACAAAATTGGTAATAATTTTTTTTTCTGGTTGACGGAATCAATACAGTTACTTCATCAAACGTTAGCTAATGGTTCTAGTTTTCCATCCCATGTTGTATAATATCTACTCTATCAAAAATTATAAGCCAAAATCAAAACTGTGCCCACAACCGGAGACATTCCCTTGTATATATACATAAATGATAGATATCGTAAGAAAATTTAATCTTAAAAGTTAGCAATTAATAGATACAAAACAATACCAACACAACAAAAATAAAACTGATTGTAACATATAGGTTAGACTGGCACAAAAATGTTGCGATACAGATTAAGAACCAGTAAGAGACAAAATCAATTTAAATTACTTACGCAGACATGAATAATAATAATAATATAGGATCATTAAACTTAATGACGAAGAAAGTAAATAAAGGACCACAGAAATAATAATTGGATAAAAATGCTTAAAATTTGAAGTAAATACTCTTCGTGGGGCATGTACTTCATAAAGCTGTGTAAGCTGCATCGATTTTGTAAAACAATATAGCTAATCATAGCAATTTATATTGTTTCAGCCCCGATCGGGGCAGCAAAACCATTTTGAATGAGAAATTAAATAATTTATTAAATCAAATCTTCAAGGAATCCAGAGAGTAAACTAGAAAAAAAGCAGAGTAGCCACACGTAAAACTTTTACGCAAACTGGAGAATAGGAAGATGCCAGCAAATTAAAAATAAAAACATTGCAAACAACGATTAATCGATAAAGAATCAACGTCTGAGCATTTTCATTAACGATAAAATTCACTGAGCAATTATTTATTGAGTTAGTATAATTATAATTTTAAGTTAGTTAAATTATAATTTAAATTATATATATATATATATATATATATATATATGCATTACAATAAATAAACGATTTTCGCTAGATGTAAACGAAGTATGACAAGTTTCGGAGAATTGAAAACTGATTTGTTGGTTGTAACATCCATACGAAAATTATTTTTACCGCTAAATCGCTCTTCTAACGGAGTTAAAATTACAGGGGTGTAAGCAATTCGACCATTTCAAATAAGATTAAAGTTTTTTTTTCCCCTTACATGTTGATTTTACAGGTTGTTTTTTCGATAATAATAATAATAATAATAATAATAATAATATTTTTCACTGGTAAACCTCTCTTCGAACGGGGGTAAATACAACTGAAAATGACCATTTATGCTTTAACCATTTTATTTAAGGGGTCTTATACCTTTTAAAAAGTCGCTGGACATGTAAAAAATGAGTCTGTTTCGACTAATGATAACTGCTTAAATTCATATTATAATTAAATAAAAAATCTAGAGTGACTCCACTCGACTTTCCGAACATTGAGTAATTAACAGTTTTGTAGATAAAGTAAAGAAAGAGGAGTTGTTACACAAACGAAAGCGAGAAAACCATAATAGAGTGTTTGAGTATTTTTGTCCATATATTACACGGTGTTTTATTTAACGCTACTGAACTTTGAGCCCATAGATCATAATGATAAAGAATTTTTCGTTGTGTCCCTGTAAAAACCTATAAATGCTAGATTCACCAAAATGCTTATAGTTACTGCAACAGTGATTTATAATATTCATATAAATTTTCAGCTCAATTGAATATGGCGTTTATATGCTATAGCACTTTTAAAAATTTGGTCCCATAGGGCATAATGATGAAGAATTTTTCTTTGTGTCCCTGTAAAAAAGCTGTAAGCGCTAGATTCACCAAAATCTATACAGTTGGTGCAACTGTGACCTATAACATGTGTACAATTTTTTTGCTCAGATTAATGAGGCGTTTAGACACTATCACACTTTTAAAAATTTGGCCCGATAGGCCATAATGATAAAAAAATTTTCTTTGTGTCCCTGTAAAAAAACTATAAGTGCTAGATTCTCCAAAATCTATACAGATTGAGTATCTGTGACCTATCATATGAGTATAAATTTTCTGCTCAATTGAATAAGGCGTTTAGATGCTATCGTACTTTTAAGATTTTATTCCCATAGGCCATAATGATAAAGAATTTTTCTTTGTGTCCCTGTAAAAAAAAACTATAAGTGCTAGATTCACCAAAATCTATAGGGTTCGTACTATGGTGACTTACAATATTCGTACCAACTTTCAGTTTATTCGAACAAAGCGTTTAGACGCTAGCGTGTTCACTCACAGACATACACGCATACATACACACGCACATACATATATCATCGCAAAAATAGTGAAAACGGACTCAGGGGACCTCTAAACGTATAAAAACATCAAAATCTCAAGTTCGGATTTTTGACATGATTACAATACTTTCCTCACTATAGTGTTCGGAAAGTAAAAATTGTATGGTGTTAAAGGATTATTCCAGGATTTAGAAAATTATATACTTAACAGTCTTAATTACAATAAAAAATGCAGCACAATATATTTTTTTTTACTTTCAGTGTTACTTCACGATAACTTGACTCAGAATTTACTTTAAAATGTTCCCAGAACTGCATTTTACGGAAGGAATTAACTATATAGAAATTCTTTTGAATAAAGTATTTAAAAACATCATGCAGAATTGAAAAAATTAAAAATGTCATAAATTAAAATTTAATTAATTATTAAATTTAATGAAAATATTTAATTATCTAAAAGATATAAATTCATTCTATAGATAATATGTCGATATATAATTCAGGCAAAATTGTAGGATTATACATCGAAAAGTTTTTTTTTAATCTTACGGATCGCAATTGAAAACTTTGAAAAAAAAAAATAATAATAATTGTGCTGCATTTTTTATTGTAATTAATTAAGAATGTTAATTATATAATTTTTTAAATCCTGGAATAATCCTTTAACACCATACAAATTTTTATTTAATTATAATATGAATTTAAGCAGCTATCATTGGTCGAAACAGAATCACTTTTCACAAGTCCCGAAACATTTTAAAAGGTATATGACCCCCTAAATTCTCGGTAACTCTTCCTCCAAGAGTCGATAAAGGCTCTCATTGTTGTACAAAACAACCAGTAGCTAGCGTAATAAAATACCTGTTAAAAATGAATGTTTTCCTTTTAATAACATTTTTAAACTAGTATGTTGTGGCCACCACATGACTTTCTTCAATATTTTCCTATACAAATTCACTCAGTAAAAATAATTTATTAAAATTATTATTTAAAAAAATTATCTTCCATGATAATGCAGACGATTTCCATATTAGAGAAGTCGTATAACACTAAATATCCCCCCCCGCCCCCCCCCCCCCCCAAAAAAAAAAAAAAAAAAAAAAAAAAAAAAAAATCAATTTTATTGTCACTATTACGTTTAAAAAAATAAAATAAAATAAAATGTATATATATTTTTTTTGTTAAAAATGAAAAAAATCAATAACTTTATTTTAAGTTATCGCAGACCGATGGTTCAACCATTCGTTTTGAAGGTATTAGTGAGCTCTCTTGAAAGATACCCATCATGAAAATTTCCTCCCCACGGGGGGAGGCGAGGCTCCTACACATACAAAAATTTTTTCCCAGTTGACTATCTCTATTATAAATAATTCTTGTAAATTTCATAATGATTATTAAAAAATAATTCTCTTTATGCACATTTATACAAAATTTTGTCCTATATCACCGTGTTAAAAATTTAGAAAAAGCGGGATGGCAGCGCAACCTCTAAGACAAGTTTTACCAAAAGTTGATAAGCACTAATTTAAGGTGCAACTAAGTTAAGGTGCAACTACATACCAGTTTGTATGAAATTATGTGCAGTAGTTCCTGAGATACGGTTGCCACAAAATTTTGTCACACATACACAGACTGACAGACAGACAGACATTTTTTAAAAATGGTCAAATCGTGTTCTACAGCTCTCAAAACGTGTAAATCCATCAAAAACCAGAGGTCGAAAATTTTTACGAATCCAATACTTTCTTCTATTGAATATAGAATAAAGTAAAAAGTATATATTATCAATGATAGATATATTATTGCTAATATTTATGAACTATTAGTTAATATGTAATTTGCGGATCAAAAAGTAGCAATAAAAATTTTATTATTATTATTTTAATTGAATTTTCTGTTATTCGAATTCAACAAAGCAATCAGGATCCATTTATTTTTATTGAAATTTTAATTTTTCCACTGAGTGAAAATAATGCCTGGACCGGGAATCGAACCCCGGATCTTTGACTTACAAGGTCAATGCTCTACCACTGAGCTATCCAGGCCGACATCCCGGTCTGCATTACTCACTCAGACAACCTTTTAGGCAGAAACATCTCTGGTCTATCATTTAGATAGCTCAACAGAAAATAAGCCGCAGGTAAAGGAAAACACCATTAAACAATGGGAGAGAAAAATACAATTTTTTTTATTAAAATCACACAAATTAACTGTGGAAGAAAATCATTTTTATTGAAATTTTAAAATTTCAATAAAAATGATTTTCTTCCACAGTTAATTTGTGTGATTTTAATAAAAAAAAAAAATAGGATCCATTTAATTGATAAAAATAAAATTTATGAAAATTGTTTTAAAACGTAGAAATCTGCTTGCAGATCTCCGCAAAAAAATCCCCAGTATGCACCATTAAATTCAAATGTCAGCAACTTTCGATCCCTGATCCTGATAATACAATCTTCACTGATTTTTCTTTAATCTATTGTTGAGACTGAAAGGGGAGAGAGAAGAATGTATGTATATATACCCTTGAAAATCCTATGAGTCATCTACTCATCATCATACTATCTATGGAAATCCATATCGACTTTTTCTAAAATAGGATAAGCTATAAGGTGGTTCCCAAAGTAAAAAGAATGAATGATGGAGAATATAGCCCTATAGTAGATTGCATTAGATAAACAGACTATAGTGGCGGAGTCAGTTCAAAACGTATTTCGTGAGCAAAAACGTTGAAATTTGGAATTGTAAGCTATTTCTATAAAGGTAAGCAGTTCTAATTTATTTTACTTGCTAACAGCAATGTAGGTAATTTTTTAATAGTAATTAAACAAAAAGTATTTCTTTCTTTTAATTTATAAATTTATTAACTTCTGCTTTCACTACTCAACAAAATGTTCATTTATGAATGACTGGTTTGGAATTTTGATACGTATATCGATGTTTTATTTTATTAAGCTATTAATAGTAAAAAGTGATTCAATATTACAGTTTATTAACCCTTTCACTCCCAATTTTTTTATCTAATTATATATTTAATGATAAATATATGTCAAAAACTGGTATTTTGTGGCCATCAGAAGACTTTCTTCTATATAACCTTATACAAATTTACACAGTACATTTTATTTATTAAATTATTATTTACTAAAATTATTTTCCATGATGAATACACACTATTTTTATTTCATAAAAGTATAACACTAAATGCCGGAAGAACGTCAATTTTGGGCTAATATCAGAAGAAATAAATAATTTATTTATTTATTTATATTTATATTTCTTTTTGATAAAACTGAAAAATAAAAAAATGATAACTTTATTTTAAATTATCACAGATCTATAATTCAACCCTTCGTTTTAAAGGTATTGACGAGTTTTTTCGAAAGATACCCATATTGAAATCTCCCCCCCCCCGGGGGGGGAAGTGATGCTCCTGCATGCACACACTTTTTTCCTTGTTTACTACTACTATTATCAATAATTCATATTAATTTTACAATCATGCGTTACAAATAAATCTCATTAGGTTTATTTATACCAAATTTTGTCCTATAATGCCATGTTAAAATTTTAGAAAATAATGGGATTACAGCGTCACCTGTTGAGCGATTGATCTCCAAATCTAATCACTAGGAGGTTTAGGCCAGGGCAGAACTAAATACCAAGTTTCGTTAAATTTCATTCATTGGTTCGTGAGATACAGTATCCACAAAATTTGTAATACACACACACAGACAGACACACACACATACAGAGAGAGAGAGAGAGAGAGAGAGAGATTTTCTAAAAACAGTCAAATCGTGTTCAGGACATCTCTAAACGTGTAAATCGATCGAAAATTTTCACTTGTCCAATTCTTTTTGCTTATATAAAAAGAAGAAATAAAAAAATGTAAATTTTTTTTAAATATAGGAGTAATAGCAGAGCGCAAATTAATATAGTTAACAAAGCAACTAAGAGGTGTTTGCTTTACTTGTGGTTGTGCCTCATATAACCATTGATGCCATTTTAAATCAAAACTTTCAATAAATAAAAATATCAAAATTTTGAAAGATATACTTATTAAATTTAATTAAAATACAAATTATAAACACTAAATACTAAAATAAAAAAGTATTTGAAAAAGTTAATTCATTTAAATTGTCCCCAAAAGGAAACTGATTTCAACATCTGTATAAAAACAGAGTAAAACCTGATTTTATTCATAAACAGAAATAGTACAATCATCTAATTATTATTATTATTTCGGTAGGAAAATGTACATAGGTTGTAATAGTGTTTGTTTGGAATCAGGGAAAGTTTTAGATGGTAAGAAAATATTCTTAAAAGTTACGATTCCAACTGACATCACGGGGACTAAAAGGGTTAAATATAGATTGACCAGGGTAGTACCCTGGGTGAAAATTCTTTCAGTGCCCTATTGGCCATAATTTCTAAAGAAACTATTTCGTATTATTTTAAGTATTTTGCATATTTGTTATGCCTTAATTCTCAGCAATTTAAAAGGCCCATAGCGCAATTTTAAAATTGTCGCTGATTAAATATGCATTATTTGAAAAATGTGACTCAGAATATGTGTGCCAAGATCTTAATGTGTTTCAAGAATGAAATTTCAATAATTATTGCAAAAACGTGGCATATTTATATAAAAATAACTTCTAATACGTTCTAAAAATATTATCTTTTAAATTATAAATATTCATTTATTTTCTCTTCAAAGTTTAAAATGAATTTCCGAGAAATGACCCGAAGCCGTGCTCGTCGACTTAACTGTTCGGAGTTTTCTGTGGTTTTCTCCGAAACTGGCGTGCGTATACAAGCTAAGTTTTTTTAAAAGCTTCCCCCCCCCCCCTCTCAACCCTAGACCCATATTACCCAGGCCTAGGACCCAAGCTTAGACAATCGGCTTTTTTCCCAAACACTAACACCGAAAATTGACAATTTTCATATGAATTAATATTAAATCTCTCCATATGTGTTTTATAAGTTCTTTTATAGCACAATTTGAAGAGGCGTTAAAAATTACTCGTTTGACGCCGCAAATATAACATGTTTAAATTAAACGAATTGGCTTCATAAAGAAAAGAAAAAGCATTTTATTAGTTTATAAGAACGTCTTGCAATCCTTGTTGAAATGAATGCATCACATCCGCATGTTTGCTTTAGCATATCACATGACTTTAAGACGCATCCTCATTCGGACTACATCCTCTGATGCCAAGTCGATAAAGGGTAACTTCTCATAAAGGCATGCATTTAAAAATAAACATGGAGTATTTAAAAGTATGTATATAAATTATATCTAAGAAATTTCCTAAGTACTATTTATTTTATAACTGTTTATTTTTATTTTTGGAACATTTATTGGAAAAATATTCAATAAATTCAAAATTATTAATATATTTTTTTCTTTTATTTTTCAGGAAGATCATCTCTTTTGGGATAATTTATAAGCTTTACAGACATGAATAGGAAACTGAGTTGTGTTGTATTAGTGCTGCTTATATATAATTTATCAGGTAAGATTATTTATTAATTAATATCGGTTATTATTATTATTTTTTAATTTAATTTAATTTTACCTTTATAGAAAGAAGCAAAAGAGCATAAACGAGCACTCTAAAAATTTTCAGTTAAGCAATTATCAACAAATGTTTTAATTTATTAAACCATTGTATTTTAATATATATATATATATATATATATATATATATATTTATTACTAATCTTTCTATATTTAGTCACCCGATCATCAAATATAAAATTAATGATTGAAAATATAATAATAACAAAAATGCTTACATTCTGATTAACCAAATGTAATAATAACAAAACTTCCTTAAGCCTACTGATGTCCAGCCAGTTTTGAATTGATTTAATCAAATAATTCAGAAAATATCCAACGAAAAATACACATCAGATAACACATACTTTCATACTATATTTATATAGTATACATACCTGCCAATATTTTAATTTATTCCGAAATATTTTTTGCCCCACCTTTATTTCGCACCACTTATTTTTTTAAAGAATTTTTTTCTTATTTTATCGAAGTTATATATTGGAGAAAAAAATCTCTATAAATAAAGTGGTGCGAAATAAAGGCGGGACTAAAAGTACTCCGGAATAAATTAAAATATTGGCAGCTATGAGTATATAGATTCATCTATATGTTAGTATGTAAAATGTATTTTGTTGTATTTTAATTATATAATATGATAAAATGATTAAAAAAATAATAATAATAACTGTAAATAAAATCAACTTATTCTGATACGTTAAAAATTCTACAAGTATGCGTAAACTTTTCAAATCGCACATTATGTAAAGAAAAAAAAAAAAAAAAAAAAAAAAAAATCGGCGACAGTCGTAGCCTATGTGTTATTCTATGGGAAAATTTGTTTCCATAATTACTTATTACCTAATGAATATTTCTCAATTCTGTTTTCACATTTAGAAAATTCATAAGTGTTAAATTAGTACTTGTTTTCAAAAAATTGATTTTTTTAACTTTTTAGTATTTTTTTTGCTATTAAAAAATGAGAAAAATGCACTTTGGAAAAAATCGCATTTTTGAACTCAAAATTAAAATGTTAAAAAAAAAAAAAAAAAAAAAAATGAATTTTTCGAAACAGAGCGGTTATGAATTTTCTGATTGAGAACCCAGAATTAAAAAATATACATTAGGTAATGAGTAATTGGGGAAACAAATTTTCGCATAGAATAACACTGGCCACGGCTGTCTCTCCACGAGATTAGGTATTGTTTCCTCTTCTTTCAAAAAAAAAAAAAAAAAAAAAAACTCTATTTTTTTTTTAATATAATGAACAAAAATAACACTGCTCAGCATGAAATTTGCCTCTGACACCATTTCAACATATTCTTGTGTAAAATAACCTCCTGAATCCGAATAGGACGCCCATTTTGCCCTATCACCCACCGTTTTTTAGGAATGGCCCCCTATTTTTATCATTTTTGGGTGATTTTATGGCTATAAATTTGATTTTTAGGAGTGGGGGGGGGGATTATTTTAACCGTTAAATATCTTCTGAGGGGCTACAGAGTTGGAAAATTATAAAACATTGTCATTTGCGACAAGGGTTTTTTTTTTTTTTTTTTTTTTTTTGGGGGGGGGGGGGGGCGGGGGGAGAGAAACTGAAATTATGCATTACATATCTTATATTTTTTTAATCTGTCATTAATGTTATTTTTTAATCTTTATATGTATTTTTTTTGTTTTTAAGTGTTAAATTAATTGTTTTTTATTCTTAATATCAAATTCATGGTCATAAAATTATCGAACAGAGAAAGAAATTGAGGGCGGGGGTGGTGTATCTAGAAAACGGTGGGTGACTGGGCAAAATGGGGGTCATATTCAGGAGGTCATTTTACCTATTCAGGCGATTCAGGAGGTCATTTTACATATAAGAATCAGCAAAAATAGTATCAGATCTCGATTTTTTTTTTTCTTTTTCTTTTTTTTTTTTTTCTTTTCTTTTTCTTTTTTTCCAGAGCAGTGTAATTATTCAAAATTTTCAGCATATAAAAGAGCAGCATTTAAACAATAGTTTATAAAACTTTCATTAAGAAGTTAGGAAAATTCAGCCAGTGGGACCGGGTATCTAGAGAATCGTCAGAAAAGTAGGGGCAGGATATTATATGATACAGTACAGACGGCAGCAAAGTTATTGAAGCGCTAGCAATAATTCCTATTTATGACATGTGCACCTAATACTGTTTTGTTAAATAAGTATTTGTCGCGTGATGATCTTAGTCTCATGCTGTTTATAAAAAAGTAAGTTGATGATAAAAATTAACGATCAAACTAAAAATTATACATATACATAAAATGTTGATGTGTGCTTCAACAATTTTGCTGCCGATTGTAGCTTTGAAAAAAAAAAATCTCTTATTAGATAAGCTTGTGCTTGAAAGAAGGATTAAAAAGAGATTGACATTTGAATTTTTTGCCGAATTGTATACAGAGACAGTACAATTTTCGGTGCATTTTACTCGACGTATAGCCTTGTAAAAGTAGTTCTAATTTAAAAAGAGAGGGGAGGGGGGAATGCTAGTTCAAGCACTAGTCAATTCTATTTTGAAGTATGCAAAATTTCAATAATACCGGTATATTATGTAGTTTTTGAAAAATCGTGTCCATTGCTTTTCTGGAGGGCCTCCAGAAACCAAGACACACCAGCTGAATTTTCCAAATTTTTTTTATGAAAATTTTATAAAATATTGTTGAACTGTTGCTATTTTATAGGTTCAAAATTTCAAACAAAAATTTTATTTATTTTATTAAAAAAAGAATAAAAAAAAAAAAGAAAGAAAGAAAGATAGAGAGAGAGAAAAGGAATACACATACATACATATATATATAATAATGATTCGTTAAGCTTAGAAAAGCCAAGAAACATATACAAAATCACTGAAATCACAAAGACCAATAAGAATGAATATTTATATATATATATATATATATATGTAGGAGAGCCTCAGAAAGGTGAAAAAAATTCATCAGGGTATGAAATACACATATTTAAAGAAACCAAATTTATTAATTAACCGCCAGCAAAACTAACGAAACAATAAACTAACTCAAAAAAATCTTAACAGAAAAACTTAAACTGAAACGAAATTTATGCATATATATATACTATATATATATATATATATATATTAACCTTTGAAATCCATGTAATCCCTTAATAATGTAAAAGCGCTTTTTTTTATACGTCTATCTAATTTATGCTGCAGAATCTTTCGTTATTATTTGTGATATTTCAATGACTTTCTCATTCCTTTTCATTGTTTTACTTTAGTTCATCTAAAATTGCCTCGTAATTTATTGTAGTAATTAAAATTTTAATAAATATTTACAAAAGATGGTATTTCACAGAATCTCTATAACCTCTTTCTGTTTCAAGCAATTAAAATAATAAAGGCTTCATGTAACTCATGTTTTTTTATTACATATGAAAATTATTATACAGTTAAAAAAAAAAAAAAAAAAAAAAAAAAAGAAAAGAAAGAAAAGAAAAGAAAAGGCAACGCCCGGCAGTGGCAGTATAGATTCCAGGCAAATCCCGTAAAAAAAAAACATTTGGACCATAAATGATGGTCCCGTTTCCCCGTAATTCCCAAATTCTTATGTACTTACTGTCATTCACTACGGTATGTTTGTGAATCTCAACCAAATAAAAAATCTGGAGTGACTCCACTCGACTTTCCGAACATTGAGTAATTAACAGTTTTGTAGATAAAGTAAAGAAAGAGTAGTTGTTAAACAAACAAAAGAGAGAAAACCATAATAGAGTGTTTGAGTATTTTTCTCCATCTATTACACGTTGTTTTATTTAACGCTACTGAACTTTGAGCCCATAGATCATAATGACAAAGAAATTTTCGATGTGTCCCTGCAAAAACCTATAAATGTTAGATTCACCAAAATGCTTATAGTTAGTGCAACAGTGATTTATAATACTCATATAAATTTTCAGCTGAATTCAATAAGGCGTTTAGATGCTATCGTACTTTTAAAAATTTAGTCCCATAGGCCATAATGATAAAGAATTTTTCTTTGTGTCCCTGTAAAAAAACTGTAAGTGCTAGATTCACCAAAATCTATACAGTTAGTTCAACTGTGATCTATAACATGTGTACAATTTTTTTGCTCGGATTAATAAGGCGTTTAGACACTATCACATTTTTAAGAATTTGGCCCCATAGGCATAATGATAAAGAATTTTTCTTTGTGTCCCTGTAAAAAAACTATAAGTGCTAGATTCTCCAAAATCTATACAGATTGAGTATTTGTGATCTATAATATGTGTATAAAATTTTTTCTCAATTGAATAAGGCGTTTAGATGCTATCGCACTTTTAAGATTTTGCTCCCATAGGCCATAATGATAAAGAATTTTTCTTTGTGTCCCTGTAAAAAAACTATAAGTGCTAGATTCACCAAAATCTATAGGGTTCGTACTATGGTGACTTACAATATGCGTACCAACTTTCAGGTTAATCGAACGAAGCGTTTAGACGCTAGCGTGTTCACCCACAGACATACACACATACACACATACATACACACATACACACACACATACATACATCATCGTAAAAATAGTGAAAACGGACTCAGGGGACCTCAAAACGTATAGAAACATCAAAATCTCGAATTCGGATTTTTGACATGATTACAATACTTTCCTCACTATAGTGTTCGGAAAGTAAAAATGCGCCTCTATTTTAAGGTAAACACAAAATTATTCATTTTTCTCTCCGTGGCTCAGTTGGTAAGAGCGCCATGTTAGTAATCCGATGGTCTCGCGTTCGATACCCTGAAGGTCCGGAGTGTTAATTTTTTGACAATTAGTAGAAAAGATGTCAATTGATAAAATAAAATTTATCGTTGACTACACAGTATTCTAAAAATTTTTGAAGAGTTTTTTTAAGAAGCCTTTTCCTTACAACTCTTTTTAGAAGGAAAAAAGAGTTTTTTGTGGACTACTAGCGCCCTCTATTGGGCGGAATATTCACTAAAATGTCAATGAAACAATTAACAATACAAAATAAAAATGATTAGGAAAAACACATAAACATTAACCCAATCAGTAAAATGTTAAGTTATAATAATAATAAAAAAATAATAATAAACTAAAATAATAATAAAAAGGTGCCTCAAACGAATAATTAAATTGCAGATATTGGCCCCTAATCAGAAAATGAAATCACAAAACTTATACGCAATCGTGTGGTGCTGCCATCTGTTGTAAATTTTAAGAAGTAATTCCTCTTTTCTTAACACAGGTCAAATTTCCCCAATTTTGGTTAATAAACAAAAAAGTTAGATTTTTTTTTTTTTTGCAAATTAAATTTTATTCTAACTTCGAAAAGATTTATATGATACGCTATAATAAGAATTTGAGTTTTAAAAGTTTTTTAATTGGATTATTTTTACGTTATGAAAAACACGCGACTTTATCAATCGCTATTTGTAGGAATGTATAAATAACTCTCTCATCTAATGAAACTATAATTATATTTTCAGTTTCAAATACAAAGTGATTCTTATATGACCTCACTGAAAAGCTAACACTTTACATTTGAAGGGATTTTACCGTAAAAACACAGTTTGATAGCAGATTTGAGCAAATTACGTAGATTAATGGGCTTTTGCTCTAAAAAATGCCAGTATTCTAAAAATGTACTTTCATAACATCAGTTTACGGACTTTGACCGTTTAGCTAGCAAAACGGTTATTTCCCGTAAAATTATACTATCAAATCCAGTGATTTTACATTTTTTTTTTTTTTTTTTTTTTTTTTTTTTTTTTTTATAGTGTCTTCTATAAGACGAGTGTCCAATAGGGTACAGTGAAAAAAACTTTTTTATAAAATTTCAAAATGTATAATAGAAGCCAAAAAATTGTCTTTTATCTATATAAATAAAGAGAAGTGTCTGTGTGTATGTGTGTGTATCTGTGTGTGTATCTGTCTGCGCTCTGGTGCTCACACTATTGATCGCAGAGCTTCCAAATTTGGCATATAGGTATCTGGGACCCTGCAGGTGTGCCCCTCATCGAGATTTTTTCGAATTTCGAATTTGAATTTTTTTAATTCACGTTTTTTCGATTTTAAACATTGGCTTTTATTTTTCTTTTTTCATGAATTTATTCTTCGATTGTAATCGTCTGCGTATCTTAGCAACGACTATTATGCAATTCATTTTTTATTTAATACATTCATTTGAGGCGATTTTCTTTCTTTCTTTCTTTCTTTTTTTTTTTTTTTTTTTTTTTTTAATTATTATTTTTATATTTATTGAGAATCAAAATGGTAAAATACGATAGAAATAAATTGTTACGTTTATGTATAAATTTTATAGTATAACAACTTTTTATTTTTCATTTTTTTAATTAATTCCTTTAAAAGAAAAATATTTATTATTATAATTACTATTATTTATAATATTTATTGGGTGAAAAAAATGGTAGTTTATAGTAGAAAGGATTAAACTGATTAAAATTCGTTTGTTTTTCATGTATTTAATTCCTTTTAAAAGAAAATCTAATTTTTTATTTTATTTTATTGCACTGGTCGTAATCAAATCGTAATATAGTGTAAATAACGGGGGCTATAAAACACATGGTTCAAAAACTAAAATATATAATAGATTTTGAGATACAGTCATCTTTATAATTGTAGTTCTTAAATAACAGAAAATCCACAAGTCGTCGATAAATACCCAGATAGAAGTGCCCGGGAAAGACCTGTCTGTAGACAGTGAGAAACTGGACCCGATGCAGTACGGGCAGAAAAAAGAGCTGCCTTAGGCAACGGGTATCCGAAGAAGTGAGATCTAAAGCGATTTAAGTTTTTTTTTTTTTTTTAATTTTTTTATGTGTAATGTGAAGTAAAAAATAAATACTGATCCAATTCTTTTGAAAATTCATTTAAATATAGTGACCAGCGAAGCGGGCGTAGCCTGCTAGTATTGAATAAGAAAAATACAGAGTTTTGATATTTTTACTTCCATTCCTACTACCGTAGGTAATGGAAGTATTGTTTTCGGTCCAAAAATTCGATATCGATTTTTCACCTGATTTACACGTTTTAAGGCCTCCTGAGTCTAAAAAAAGTAGTTTTTAGCAATTGGTGCGTGTATGTGTGTGTGTGTATGTATGTGCGGAATCTTCTGGCTATCATATCTCCGAAACTAATAAAGGTAGAACTATGAAGCTTCAGAATTGATACAGGTCTTGTGTACAGATGAACTTTCCAAATTTTTGTGAAAATCGGAAAACTAGAAGGGGGTCATCGGAAACCGGAAGTGGGACCATAAGTCCGTATCTCAGAAACGACTTTAACGATTGTCTTAACATTTGCTATATAAACTCTCTGTTAGATGTCCTTTCGAATGATATAGTTGGTTAGTTCAGAAAAATTGATATGTGTTCTGTATAAATAGCCCAATTTTAGGTCTCGCAAGTGCGTTCCTTTAAAAACGGCTGTAAGATTATATATATATATATATATATATATATATTTTAACTCGCCATATTAACTCTCTTTTAAATTTCCTTTTGTATGTAATTATTGTTTTCCGGTCAATAATTGAGTATGCCAAGTTTTGGTAAAAGTTATTATCTCAAAAACGGCTCTAACGATTTTCTTGAAAATTGTTACATAAATCCATTTTAGATACCCTTTCTCATGTATTACGAGGTTATTACAGGAAAATTAACGGTCGTTCTGATTAGGTAGATCAGTTTTAGATTTCGGAAATTGTTTTTTAAAAAATATAACTCAATAAATTTTTTTCTTATTTTTTCTTATTTTTTTCTTATTTTTTGTCTTATACATATTAACTATATTAATAAATATAATAATATATAAGAAAGTGGGTAATTTAAGTCGTGTGGTTGTTTCACACCAGTTTTTTTTAAATATATCTTGAGGGTGTCCATTTTTACTCAAAAATATGAAAAATGTGATTATTATTATTTTTTTTTTATTACTCGTTTATAAATGTCTCTCCTTATATCTAATAGAGGGGGAAAAAAAGTTATAAATGTTATTTAAGCGTTGTGCAAAGTTTGAATATTATCTAACAATATCTTGAGTATTTTATTTTTATTTGATATTAAGTATTATTATGTCGTTTAAAATAATATTAAGATATTCAGCTTTTAAAATTTTATGACATTTTTGGTGCAGCTGTGGACACTCAGATATTGTTGGATAATATTCAAACTTTGTATAGCCCTTAAATAACATTTATATCAACTTTTTCTTGCTATTAGATATAAGAGGCATGAGGCATTTATATACGAGTTGTAAATAAAATAAAAATAATAAAATATTTCACATTTTGGATCAAAAGTGGACTTTCAAAATATATTTCTAAAATTCTGAAACTCGTTTTTTTTTTTCTTATTCAATATACGAGTAAAAGACAACTTTTGGTCGCTATTACAATCTGGAAAAAAAAAAAAAAAAAAAGTTTTTTTTTTTTTTTTTTTTTTTTTTCAATGCACTCTAGTGTCCAACCTGCGGTTCGATGTATATGAAATATTGTGATGATATTGAGGTCCGCAACGGAATGTAGAAATATATATATATTTTATCTTCGATCAACACAGAAAAAATTAATGAGTCCGTTCTGGCTTATCTGAGTGAAAACACTGTGGACGTTATGATAGCTGTAAAACGAGGTCACTCAGCGAAAGGAGAGAGAGAGAGAGAGAGAGAGAGAGAGAGAAATTGAATAGTTTATTGTAAATAATATTTTATTCGATTGTTTTATTCATTATTACTATAATATTTCTTCCCGTATATTCTTATATGTGTAACTGTTCTAAATTAGAAATAAAAATAAGTATTATGTTGTGGCCACCACAGGACTTTCTTCTATATTTTCCTATACAAATTCATTCAGTAACAATTAAAAAAAAAAAAAAAAAAAAAAACTATTTTTTTTCCCCAATTTTTTTTAGGGGGAAGCGATGCCCCTACATGCACAATTTTTTTTCCAAATTAACTACTACTATTATCAATAATTCAGAATAATTTTACAATCAAAGGTTAAGAATAATTCTCATTTATACGAATTTCGTCCTATACTGCCATGCTAAAAATTTAGAAAAAATACGATCACAGCGCCACCTGTTGAGCGATTGATCCCCAAATCTAATCAGCACCAGTTTATGTCAGGGGCCAACTAAATACCAAGTTTGGTTAAATTACGTTAAAAAAAAAAAGATTTTTTTTTTTTTTTTTTTTTTTGTTAAAAGTAAAAAATTCGATAACTTTGTTTTAAATTATCACATATTTATAGTACAACCATTCGTTTTAAAGGTATTGACGAGACCTTTCGAAAGATACCCATCTTGAAAATTTACTCCCCTCGAGGGGTGGCGAGGCTCCTACACATACACAAAAATTTTCCCAGTTGACTATCTCTATTATAAATAATTATTGTAAATTTCATAATGATTACTAAAAAATAATGCTCTTTATGCACATTTATACAAAATTTTACCACCATGTTAAAATTTTAGAAAAGCGGGATGGCAACGCAACCTGTAAGACAATTTTTGCCAAAAGTTGATAGGCACCAATTTATGTCAAGGTGCAACTACATACCAATTTGTATGAAATTCTGTGCAGTAGTTCCTGAGATACAGTTGCCACAAAATTTTGTCACACACACACACACACACAGACAGACAGACGGACAGACAGACATATTCTAAAAATGGTCAAATCGTGTTCTACAGCTCTGAAAACATGTAAATCCATCAAAAACCCGAGGTCGAAAATTTTTACGAATCCAATACTTTCTTCTATTGAATATAGAAGAAATTAAAAAGTATAATATTAATTCTGTTCAAATATTCTGTTCAAAAGTATTAATTCTGTTTAGTGTTCTGTTTCAAATTTTTATCTATATAATAATAATAATAATAATTCATCATTGCAATAAACAAACACCAGAAAGGATGGTGTGAATGAATGAACAAAGAGCCACATATGGAAATGAAGCCTGGCAAACGATATTTAAAAAGTTAAAATTAATTGTTTCTGAAACATTGGTGGATGAGATCATATATAGCACATATGATCAAAGAATATCTGAAAAAAAAAAAAAAAAAAAAAAGAAAGAAAGAAAGAAAGAAAAGAAGAAGAAGGAGGAGGAGTAAAAGCGGGATAAGGGGACGCTTTAATGGGAGCTATTTTTTAAACGCATTTTTTTTGCATTTGGCTAAAAATGATTTGGCATAAATCTTTTAGTTTTGGAAACATAGGGGACCACATTTCGTCCGCAGCTTTCAAAATTTTGTCCCTTTCTTGATTTTAAAACGATACAAATGCATATTTTGGGCATTCATTTTTACAAATATGTATCAAGAAAAACTATTTGAGATCTTAAAATTTCGTAAAGTTAGAAACCGAGGAAGATTATTCACAGTTACAAGTGTGCTCTTAAACAAGTTTTCTGAGCGCCCAACTTTCCCCGAACCCTCTGCAACACCATATACGAGGGTTGCCTTTTCAGTTTCTACAAAAAGTAGGAAGAAAAGAAATTTTTGGGAAACAAACTGTTTTATTGCTTTTCAATATATTCGCCTTTAAGATTTATACACTTTTCCATCCGTTCAAACCAATTCTTGAAACAGTTTTGCCAATCTGAAGTTGATATATCAAAAACATGGTTTTGGAAGGTATCAACAGCTTCTTGAGGTAATGAAAATTGCTGCTGCCCACGCATTTTTTCTTTGACATAAGGGAACAAGAAAAAGTCGTTAGGAGACAAATCAGGAGAATATGGGCAATGAGACAACGTTTTCGACGAAATTCTGCAAACCAATTGTAAAGAGTCCTTTCTGATGATGCTTCATAACCAAAAGTTTCACGAAGCGATACTATGCATTCTTGTCGAGTGAGACCTTTCTTAAAATCATAAACGATCATCCAACGAAAATCTTCACGAGTTACTTCCATTTTTTTCCCTCACTTGCTTCTTTTAAACACTCACTGTAAACAAAATAAGCAGACGATTTCTAAGATGCCACTGATTCCAAGATAAACAAAAATGTGAATTTTACAAATATCCTGAAGACAAATTTCAGTTGCGCTTTATATTGGTCGTTTGTAAAAACATAAAAGGCAACCCTCGTACTAACAAACTGAAAAGTTAAAGTGCCTGCGTACTGTCGGAGGTGATTTTTTTTTATAATTGAAAAATTGCCTACTTATGTGCATTATATGATAGAATATAGTAAAAAACAGTGAATAACCTGAAAAAAAAATATGCAAATTTTAAAATATTTTGATATTTAGGCTCAAAATATGCATAAAATTTGTGAAAAAAAAGCACTTTTACAAAACATCATAAGTCAAATTTAAATAAAGATATTTTAATTCCGTAAATTTTATTTAGATTATTGAAAATTCCTTAAGGGAGTGAACTACTCTCAAAACTATAACCATGTTATTTAATATTTTAGAGAAGATAACATTTTTACATGCTGAAAAAAAATCATGAATATACATTACAGTTGATAACTTCTATCGACAAAAAAAAAAAAAAAAAAAAAAAAAAAATAATAATAATAATTTAGCTAGATTCATTATCGTAGTTCAACCCCTAAAACAACTCCTCTAGAGTATTTTGTCAAAGTTTCATAACGTTTCAATTATAACTTTTGGAATTACGATGTTTTGGGATAAAGCAAAATGTTAAAAATATCATTTTGAGAAAAAGCAAAAAACATATTTAAAAACCGAATTTTACCTATTAAATAAAATTTTATTTTAATAAGTTCCTGATTTATTTCAAAGTTTTTTATTTTCTTTTTTAAATTCATTTTATATTAAGTAACAAATTTTGATTCTTATATTGAGTAAAACATTTATGCAAACAAACATTTGCGGGTCATTTCCGGTCACTTCCGGTTTCAACAACTGGCGAGTGACTAATATTAAAATGCCTGTAACTCAAGTTCTAAGCAAGATAGAAACAAAATTCAAACTGATTTAGAAAGCTAAAATGTTAAGCTTTAATACTAATCCAAAAATAGGAAATAGCGAGTTTTGACCGAAAATTGCATTTTAAAGGTAGGCAGGCACCTTAAAATGAAAATAATTTATATTGTAAAAGGAAAAAAAATTAAGCAAGGAAAAATTAAAGCTTAACGAGAAAAACCACGAAAGAATTAATTAATTAGCACAGCATTTATGTAACTATAACGTAGAGAGAAGATTTGAGATTACTTACGAGTTGAATACTTTTAAGGATATAAATAATTGTGTTAGGCAACCTTTCATATTATTTTAAGACGTTATGGGAAAAAAAAAAAAAAAAAGTAATACAATCCCAGCCAGTTCAAAAAATATCTGCAGAAAATCTACAATAAAAAGTTTTAAATAAAATATTTTTAGCTGCATTTTTTTTTTTCCCCCCTTTCCAAACTGCAAATTACCTACAGTTTTTTCTGCAGATTTTTTTTCCAAATACCTTCAGATTATTTGCATTTCTTATAGTTTTTCTGCAGATTTTTTTTTTTTTTTTTTTTAGATGGGATTGTATTAAATTTTTTCATTATTATTGCTTTCAAGTTATTTCAATATACAGTCGAACCTCGCTAACGTGAACATTGTTAACGTGAATTACTTTTAACATGAACTGTTTCCACAGTCCCCGCCAAAATGAAGATTAGTTACAGATAGCATGAACTACTGATAACATGAACAAATTTTTTATCCTCCTTGAGATTCACGTTAACGAGCTTCGACTGTATTCCTATTTTTATATAGGTGTGTGTAAGTTCAATTTAAATTCTTTTATTTTACATAATTATATATGAATATTCTTAACACACTATTATATTATTTTACTGTATCTCTTTGTTATTTGTATAGAATATATCTGTACTGATAAGTATAAAGGATTTAAGTCCAAAAATGTCGATTTTGAGTTAAGTACATAGTCAGACTCAGAAAAAAATTCTCTATCGACTGGTATAAAGGTTTTAAATCCATGTCATTTAGTCTTTGAGAAAATCCATTGGTAAAAAAAGATTCAAGTCAGAAATTTAGCATTAATCTTTGGTATAAAATATTTAATTCAAGTTTTTCCCGTTATTAAATGAAGATTGATAATCACTGAATGGTATAAAGCGTATAAACCAACATAATCTCTTTTTCTTAATCGATTCTGCTGATTAGTTTTTAGTTAGTTTAACTTTATTTTTCGTCTCCTGAAAAATCAAGAATATGGACTTAAATCCTTTATACTTATCAGTACAGATATATGCCTAGACATTTGTAAGTTGAGCGGAAACGTGGCTGTCTTACAATTTTTCTGATAAAGAGGGAAAAAATATGTGGTGTAAATTATCACATATTACTATAAGATTATTTTACTCATAAAAATATAAGAAAATATTTTAAATAAATAAAATTGTAAAATCTTAAAAGCTGTTTTTAATGTAACGAAACGACTATTTTGACCTGGAAATAATATCAGAGACTCCAACATCCTAATTAATATTCCATAGTGTTGTTAGTCACGCCCTTTTTTACACACCAGTAAATTTTTACAGTAATAGTCTCCAAATTCAATTACGATTAAATAACAAGAAAAATACTCTAAAATGATACTGGTGGGAAAAAGAAGGCGAGGCTAACAATACTACGGAATATTAATTAGTATGTTGGAGTCTCTGTAATATGTTAAATTCATATGCAACCCTTCATAGGTTTCTTAATTTTCTTATATATTCCCTTGCCAACTTATATGTATCTCTTTTCCAATGCAACCGATATCAGTTTCTCATACTCTCGTCAAAGAAATGAAAATTTCAGTTGCTCTCAATTAGATGTTATGATTTTTTTTTTTTTTTTTAACTTTCTTTTATTTTTTGAGAAAGCAGATATTTTTATGTTGGCTTATTTTATCTTGGATTTAAATGTAACTTTGATTTCGGGTCTAACGCCGATTTTTTGCATAACTTTGTCTCAGAATATTACACAAAAGTATGTTTCATATGCTGATTCGCATACTTTCAAGTGATGAAAATATGTCATTTATTAATAACTGTCTGAATTGAATTTTTCTGGGAGCCGATTCAAAAAATATACGTGCATATCCTTAACAATAGAGCAACCATGTTGTTTCTATGATTTTAAATTTGGCAAGCATAATAAATATGGCGCCAACAAGAATTATGATGATTATAGACATCTGACTCCACTTCATGATGAACGATAAAAGAAGTGCTATTTTTCTAAACTTTCACTCCATTTTTGTTTCACTTGACTTTTAATCTTAAAAATTCCTTATCGTCACTAAAATTATGTAGCTCATATATCTCTATATTTCATAAATTAATTTGGACTTTTTATTGATGTGAATCTTTTATACACAGCACATTTTATTCAGTTTCATATTTTATAAAATTTAGAATTATTCTGCAATATGAAAACATTATAATATGTAGAACTTTTTACGTTAAAATGTAAAATTTTGTAAATTACCTGATAAGTGTAAGGAGTGTATGCAGGCAATTTCAATCAATGGAAATTCCTTTATTTTTTTCATTTCTATTTTCATTTATTTATTTATTGTGGAGTCCATATCACGTTTTAGATTTTGTAATTTTTTAAAATGAATTCTCGGAAACTTTTCATTGACTTAAAAAATTTCTACACACCTTTTTTAACACAGTTTTACAAATTATAATACAGGATAGTTATAATTAAACTTCCCCTATAAACAACATTCTACAGGGCAAACGGGTGAATGGAAAGCAACGAAATTTGATATATGGACTATACACGAGATGTGTTCACTGAATTTTGATGAAAAAAAAAAAAAAAAACAGTTCCAAAATGTCCACCAGAGGGCGCCTTTTCCTTAAAAACATCAAATTTAATACAATAAACGACTAAAATTGAATACAGAAACAATATTAACAATCCAGAACAAGAATTATGAGTAATAAAATGTAAAACCGGGAAAAGTTGTCAGTTCTAGGAAAAAATGTCGAGATTTGCATACTTGCGAAGAAGAGGAAACTTTATGCAAAACAGGTTAGGGTATAAAACGTTTGCGGATGTTGTTTTATGTCGATGTTTCCAGCGTTTCTGGTTATGGGGCCACTTAAAAAGTGTGGTGTATCGTGGAGGTGTTGCGACGTTGAATGACTTAAAGAACTCTATAACGCTTCATGTGCGATGCATCACAACTGATCAGTTACGACCTGCTGTTGAACACACTGTCCATCGACTTAAAATTTTGCAAGTGAATGAGGGCGGTCCTGGTCACATGGAGCACCTTTCCCTACATCGTCTTGGACACGATTAACAACTGCTCCTTTTGTGCAATTTCATCCTATTCTGTTCTTGTTTCTGCAAACTGGACTGTTTTGTTTTTTTCAAAGAGCGTACTGTTATTTTTTCCTTACTTTTCCTTAATGTGGTTCGATAACAGGCGATCAGAAACAAGCCAATAAATGTTAATATTGTTCCTGTATTCCGTTCTGATCGTTTATTGCGTTAAATTTAATGTCTTACCTCTGGTGGACATTTTGGAACTAAAAAGATTTTTTTTTTTTTTTAATTCCGTGAGCGCATCTCGTGTATAGTCTATATACCAAATTTCGTTGCATTCCGTTCACCCGTTTGCGCTTTAGGATGCTGTTTATAGGGGAAGTTTAATTATAACCACCTTGTATATGTTTAAGATCAATGTTTATGGAACTAAAGCAAAAGTAAAGAGTCACCGGGGGCACACTATCTTTTATAAGTAAATTGTATGTCGTTAAACACAAGATTAAATTTGAATTAATTACGTTTCCACGATGTGATAATATTGGTGGGTGGAAAATTTTGCACCAAGTTTGAACTGCATTTTAAATAATAATACATGCTCTTCCTTCTACTTGCAGACTATATTCTTTGTAATCCTGTTAATGGTGACGAGTTAATCAGAGTGAAAAGAGGACTTATTTGTGATTTGGGATTGACACATCTGATTGTAGACGTAAGTTACTAAATTAAACTTACACATTTTCTTTTTCTTTCTTTTTTTTTTTTTAACTTTGTACGCTGTTTATTTATGTGTGTGGGAAAGAACTGAATTTTCACTTACTTTCTATTATCCGGCTAAGTTGAAACTTGGCATACATGCATAATTTCGATGATAATACATGCTCATGTACTAACGAGCTCGGGCCATGGGCCTCCAAATCAAGTTCAAAATTTATTTTCGAATTTTGAACCACTTCCTGTCCGATCAAGCTGATATTTTACATCTAGGATGTCTACTAGGTCATGAAAGTCATGAAAATGTCATAAAATTCAGCAATGTGTCACGAAAGCGCATGAAAAGGTCATGAAATTCAGCAATAGGTCATGAAAGTCAAGAAAGATCATGTACGGCCGTCAGTTAGTTCTTCATCGGGTCGGGTAACCTGATTTCACTCGACCCGACTAGCGGATCGGGTCAAATATTTTTTTCTCTTCAAGTTTGGGTTGGGTTGACTAAATGTTTTTCCCCTATGGATCGGGTTTCGTTTTCAACATTTTTCAAAATAATTTTACCATAATAAGAAGCCAAAATTTGTTTAGTATCATTATAACTGCATAACTGGTAAAAACATGCTATGTATATGCCCATGATTATAAATGCATGCCCCCAAATTATTATAGTAAAGTAAGCAAACATATCAGACAAAAACAATTAAAAAAGGAACATAATGTTTTAATTATTAAGAATATAAGCATTAAATTGAAAAAAAAAAAAAAATAAATAAAAAAAAAAATAAAAAAAAGAAAATCAGTTTTTTTTCCTTTTACAGATAGTAATTTTACAGATAGTAATATTGTTAAACAATATTAAAAAAAAAAAAACATCGAAATGTTTTTTTTTTTTTTTAAAGAAAGTTTAGATATGTCGATAAAAAGGTCATGACAAAATTTTTGAGGTCATGATTTTTTTTTTTTTTTTTTTTTTTTTTTTGTCAAGTCAGTAGACACCCTTTACATGTATAACTTCGATGATAATACATGCTGATAGCTGAAGTAATAACAGATTTAGAAGGGAGGGTTTGGGGTTGGGGCCTATGCACCCCCAACTGAAATTCACACTTTGTTTCAAGTTTTTACACACTTCCTATCGTTCGATTGAGCTGAAATTTTGTATACATGTATAACTTCGATGACAATGTATGCCTAAGTAGTAACAGGGGTGGGGGGCTGGGGGGCCTGGTCCCTCAACTATAGTTCAAAATTTGTTTTCAAAATTTAGCCCTCTTCACCCGATTGAGCTAACATTTTGCATACATATATAATTCCTTTAACAACATATTCTCATGTAGGGACGAACTTAAGGAGGATGGGCTGAGAGCCTGGGTTCTCAACCCCTGTTCAAAGTTTGATCATACAACTGAACTGAAGTTTTGCACGCATTTATATTATCTACCTGCTGAATTCGAATTTTTAGTACATTTTGAAATAAAAGTTTTTTTTTTTTTTTTAATTAGTTTATGAATTATTTTATTTACACATAATACTTTTTCTCTCATTCATTAATTGTCTTTTCTTTTTGTTTTACTATATTTATGTTATAATTTATAAATTATTTTGTAAAAAAATAGTTGTGAAGGTTAATGCTCATTCACCATAAAATGTGACGGCGAATGGTCATAGAACCGAATACAACTGATTCGCTATAAAGTCTCTTCACAGTAAAATGTATGGTAAAAAGTATTTTAAAATATATATAAATAGAATCCAAATAAACTACAAAAAGTTAAGGATTAGCTTAAAATTTACGGATAATGATTGGCAGCTAGTTTTTCAGTTTAAAGTTATTTGGGCTTATAAATATGTATTATTTTTATATGGTTATGTTTTCAAATTTCTAGAAATAATCCCCCCCCCCTCTTCAGTGTACATCTGTAGCCTTTAGGATTGGATAAGTTGTTTTTATATTTGGTTATTAATTGAAAAGGCTTTTGATATTAATTTATCATAAGCGTTTTTAAATCACAGCCAAATATAAAAATAACTTCAATAAATTAGAAAATAACCGAAAATTTATTTGGAATTTTTGGATTGAAATTTTATTACATGCTTTCTAAATGCATTTTTTGAAACAATTATGTAGTAACTTAAATCGTTATGTGATATGTTTAATCATGTCAGAATGTTAGCATTTGTATTTGTTGACTATTTTTTTGTTGTAGCAATGTACAATTACACCTGATGATGATGCTGCAATAATAGTGAAAAGTTTTGTGCGTCGTAATGTGTATTATTTTTATTGTATTTTATTTTATATATTTTTATTTTATAAAGACATTTTTATTTTGTAAAAACTAAAGTAATTTTATTTACATATGTAGTAACATTTAAATAAATTATCAAATGGTTGCGTTCTCAAATTTCAAGGCGGGGGGGGGATATATGTATATATATATATATATATATATATATAAATTTTCAAATATGAATAAAATACATCGGTATCAATATTACAAAAAATTTAAAATTTTTTGCATAATTTTTTTTACGTTAATCATATGAAAATGCATGTCTCCTTTTCAAGGAAGACTTCAAACCGGAAATTTTTTATAGGTGTTTACGGTAATATTAATCGTTGAATATATATATATATATATATATAACATATTCCATTTAAAATTACTGGTGTTAAGTCTGATCTAAAAGTTTAAAATGTTGGCAGCTCAGCTTTTGTTGTACCCGAACCGCCTCCTTTATTGATACAGGATTTATAATTAACTTACAGACATTTTTTAAAGTGAAATTTCCTGTGGACCATATAAAATTCTTCAAATTTGTTATTTATAAAAGTTTGTCTAAAAATTTCATTTATCTTTTAATTGTTCTTTAAATGTGCTTTTCTTCTTCTCCTCTCTCTCTCTCTCGCTTTTTCTTCTTCTTCTTCCTTTTTTTTTTTTTTTTTTTTTTTTTTTTAAGGCTTATGTTCAAAATTATAAAAGCTTTTATCATTTCAGATTATTCATAAATCTCATCCATACATGTTATTTTTATATTTATGACATTAAAAGGAATCCAAATCGATGCGCTGAAAATTACGTTTCTTAAATTAATTCAGTAAACAAATAGTAATAATGTTGACAACTAGAAATTTCGATGTGTCATCATAAGGTTAACTATATTGCTTCTGCACTTCAATTTAGAATTTTTAGACCACGTTTGTATACAGTATGATTATATCACTATAGAGAAATTATTGTCTACTTCAAAATTTTACTTTCTCACACCCATATACAGGGTGATCAGTTTAAAAGAGTACCCGTTGGTTTTTCTTATTACCCTTAAATCTGACGGATGTGGCAACTATTCTAACACTGAAGTATAATTGTTTGAACCTTGTTTAAGTGAATTTATAACACAGTGTCACTGTTACAATTTTATTTGTGCGGTAAAACGGAAATGGAGACGCACAGTGTGACTTAATCCTGTGATAATTTTATTTTTGAGAAACATAATTTAATTCAAATTTTTTACATTATCATTCCGTACAGAAAATGTTCACCACCATTTTGAATGCAAACATGAACACGTCGAACAAAGTTTTTTGACACAGTTGGCAGCATTGGTGTTATTGACGAGATTTCTTCAGTTATGATCTGTTTTAATATAGGCAGACAGATTGACAGACATTTTTCGAAAATGATCAAATCATGTTCTTGACATCTCAATACGTGCGAAGCAATAAAAAATTTTCACAAATAAAAAATTTCATTCTTATATTTATAGAAGAAGGCAAAAACTAACACAAAATTTATCAGGCTTTTTACTTTTACATTTATAATTTATTTTATATATCTTTAGATTATAATGTGAAAATTTTCGAAGTATAGTTTGGGATAAAATGTACAAGATGCCATAAAAAATATCATAATCCGAATGTGTAGATGTAGGCACATTAGGATCCAAGACACGGAGTAACCTTCTTAGGAGAACTTTCTCGGGACTCTAACCCGTATTTACTCAAGTTTCGGAGAGAAAAAAAATATACACACACACACACACACACACACACACACATATATATATATATATATATATATATGGAAAACGCCAAAGGGCTACGTCAGTGAGCGCGACGTGGGATTGAATCCAACACGTCGCGATCGATTGAATCCAACATCTTTGAGAGCAGAACCTCTCAGCCACTGGTGGGGCACACCATCAACCAAAAAAACTCATAATTATGATATTATTCTGATAAAAGCAAATAAAAAAATGTACTAGTTTACATTTTAACATAATATAGTCTTTGATGCTACATTTTATAACTAAATGTATTCTGATATTTTTAATTTAGAGCTCAATAACTACCTACAAATACAAAATAAATTAAACTCGTTTAACATTACCATTTGCATCAATTTATCTTTAAAATTTATTATCATACCATTTAAAATTGTTATTGCTCACTTCCCTGTAGTAACATCAGAGAACTACTCATATAATAATAATAATAATAATAATAATAATAATAATAATAATAATAAATAAATAAATAAATAAAAAATAAATAAATAAAAATGCCCTAATTGAACATTATTTAGATAGCATTGTAATTTTAATACTGTTGTGAACAAAACTTTGTACTGAAAATATATTTCCTTAAGATTCAGAAATGTATCCCATTAACGTTCTAGCGTTAGTCTTCTGGAACATACTGTATTAGGTCAGTGGCGGATTTAAGGGAGGGGCTAGGGGGCTGAAGCCCCCCCCCCCAAAAAAAAAAACACTGACATTCACTATTGAATATTGCAATTGTAAATTTTTTATTGGTCTAGAATAACACTTTGAAAAATCTTAGCCCCCCCCCCCCCCCCCAAAAGTCAAGTTCTGGATCCGCCACTGTATTAGGTGCTGATCCATGGGAGAGAAGAATTCGATCACAATTTCAAACATTTACTAAAAATATGTTTATATTTATAAAACTTATATTAATGTGAAGGTTAAGTAAAGTGTTGTAAAATTATGACTACATTAAAAAATAACTGGGTTTCTGTGACTCTACTTTGTGCCCCGATAGGGAAGGCTTCCTTATATCCCATTACGGAGTGAGTGGGTCAAAATATCTTGTAGCCGGGTGGGCCAAATTGAGCCAGTCCGCCCCTGTTCACTAATTCAAAACTGAGAATTAATTGATCAAAAATTTATTCACAGTCCTACTTTACCAATGAAAAATAGAATAAAATAATCTATAATAAATAAAGTTGGCTTTATTAATTGAAAACTTTTTTAAAATGTCATATTTCTTCAATCAAGTTCCATATGTCAAATCTAAAACATCGAAAACAAAATATTAATTGATTTGTAAAAAACTTTTATGTTAAAAGTTTATTTATGTTAAATTTAAAATATCACAGCAAAAGTTAATAAATTTGTATAGGAATTTATTTATGATAATAGTTTGCTATACAAGGCGCAAGGCCTACATAAAATATAAAATTTGAATTAATATTGATGATTAATAAAGAAATGATTGTAAATAAACTGTTAGGATCATATAACATTTGTAGCAATAGGTAATGGAAGCTGTGTGGTTGTACGCAACAAATTTTTAAGCATCGAATGTTTACCTGAAAGAAAGCAATTCTCTTTCTCATGCACCCATATAATCATTAATTCGAATGTGCCCGTTGGATATACAATGAAACCTCCCTAAGAGGGCCACATACAGTGTTATAAGAAAATTGCTATTTAGAGACGTAGTCTTTTACTATGCGGTTGTTCCAAAATTCTTATTCAGGCAACACAAATTCAATAAATTAAATGGTTTTACTTACTTAAATTTTGCATTATTTGTCTATATAGCTTATATATATAAATTTCCACTATAATGTCCTGGAAAATAAAATACTAAATTTAGCTTTTAATTTTTAGCTTTAATTGGGTTTAATATTTTTATTTCGCTAGTCAACATCTCCGATTTAGGAGCTATTTTATTTAAATGTTAAATAATGGTACGACAGAAAATTCCTCTTTTTTTTTTTTACCTTGATCGTCATCTCTAAGTAAGCACATTCATAATAATAATAATAATAATAATAATAATAATAATAATAATAATAATAATATATAGTTAGAGAGTTTTTCTATTAGCTTGATTCGCACTAAAAAGTATTAAAATATTAAAATGAAGTGTTCCCACCTAAATTTAATACTTCAGTTAATTTTAAAAAAATCTAATTGTCGTGTCGAAAATCTGTTATCACCCCCAGAATTAAGAAAAATCGCCCCTTTCATTTGGTACAGAATTTGTAATGATTGGACTGATATTTCTAATTTATTTTCCCCTTTTTCCGTTTCTAACCCTGATTTAGCAGAAGGTTTATGAGAAAGAATGCAAGATTTAAAAAAAAAAAAAAAAAAAAAAAAGTCTTTAATGAAATTTTATCACTTACTATATTTTATCTATACAGAGATTTTATTGGCACATATGGATGGAGATTAAACTCACTTATTATAGGACTGATAGTGGTCAGTATAAATCCAGGGGTAAAAATAATCTGCTCTTGCATTGCAATAGAGGCTCCCGTACGAAACGCCAGAGATGCACAAGTGCACTGCATAGAGGCCTTTAATACAGGTAAATTAATTATTAAGTTCTTTCAAGAAAGTTTGGGACAAGAAAAAGCTGCTCCTAAGAAAGATGGTTTTTTAATAGAAGAGAAGATTTAAAAAGTTTTCATTTTATAAAATAAAATAATAATAATAATAATTGTTAGGTTTAGGAACAGCAGTGCTATAGGAACTGTTTAAAATGTTAGTATGTTCTTGACACTCAATATTTTATTCAGTTTCACTCCCTCTTTAGTTTAACTATCTTTCCTTTTTTATTAAATCCGATGGTTATTAAAATCTAAGTAATTTATTTTCTATTTACTTTTATAATTTCAAGTTAATAATTATTTAGAAACTTATAGTTTATTTAAAATTTATTTTACAATAAAATATTATCTTAATACGTTAGCCAAAGCTATCCGTATGCAAATGACATAAGTCTACGTCATCTGCTTGAATTGAATAAGTAGCATAGCAGTAAAGCAACCATGGTTTTTTTTTTCCCGTGTTAGTGCCGATGTGAATCCCGGTAATACAGAAGCTGGCATGAAACGCAGTTTGTATCTTTCAGTTTAAGCTTCCTTGATAACCTCGACAGTATTAAAGCTTGTGTAGAAAGCTGTTATTTTTCAGATGAAGTTTAAATAAATATTTTTAGATTAATTCGAGGATAATAGTCATTTTAAAACTACAAACTTTTAAGCTACATTCAGTAATAGTATAAGCTTCAGTAACTACTCTGTATTAATTTATCTGCCCTGAAGAATATTAAACGAATCGTCTAAATGTGTTATAATTTTTATTTTCGTTTGCCATATTTTTATTTCACTAGATAAATCAATCTAGTTTTTAAATAAATGATTTTATTTAAAAGAAAAACTTGTCATATTTCTTTTATCTGCTCAATACAGTTTCCACTGGACTCTGTTATTTCAACTCTGCTTAACTTTGAAGCTCTAAGATAATCAAATCAGGTTTATAAACCTGACCTAAATAAATAATAAGAATAAATTAAAAAAAGAGAAGTTTTGAAGTACTTCTACTTAAAACTTCTGTTTGCTAGAACTGCAGAATTTGATTTCCAAAATTACATCTCAATCTATCAATAGACAGTTCTTTTTTCTGTAACCATTTTATCTCCCACTTTAACAGCACTCTTATCCACAGTACATCGTCAGGATATTCCTTTGATGCCTTTTTATCTTGAAGACAGCTTGAAGATAGCCTGGGGAGAAGATTTGCTGTTAGGGGAGTGGGTACATAATTTTTGTGTTTTATATACGAAAAAATTGCCATTAAAGCAAGATTGGAAAGTGCAAAGTGAAAGCATTAAACACTTACCTGCCTACGAAAATTTACGAGATTAGCTTCCCAGTGCCATCATTTTTCACACAAGCGCGTGTAGTTATGCGTTCGCTGTTCCAAAAATCTTCCCTTTCTGATTCCTTCCACTCCCCATCTTCTCTGAAATAAGTAAATCCTTTGAAAACACTGTCACGGTCATTTAATTGCATTTCAAAGCCGTGAAATTAATTTCACTGGTAGCAGCGTAACACAAAGAATCGTACCTCGGCAAGACGTATGTATACACCAGGGGCCGTTAACGCATCGGCATATCGAGACAAATATATATGCCCGGGGCAGTTTTTTTTTCTTTAACGCAGTTTATATATATATATATATATATGTGGTAGATCGGCATCCTGTTTCTCTCCTCTTACTTGGCTTTCCCATGACTCAGAACCCTAGCTATTTGATTTCTCTTTGCCGTTCCTGAAATCCAAGGCAGTTTAGTTTCTGTTTGCTGATCATGTGACGGAGCACCAGCACTTGAGAGGAAATGCGTGCTCATGACGTGAATGACGTCTTTCCGGAACGCGCGCCTGCTAACAGCATCGGAAGAGAGAAAGTTCAGAGTGCAGTTGACGGCCGATTGAGAAGGCACATTTTGACGAATGTTTAGACGATGTGTACGAGTGCCGGAGCTTGGTATTTTTTACGAACTTTGTGTTTCGACGTAACAGAAAAGCGAACTAATAAGTGACATGTCTGTACCGCAAGTTGTTCTAATTGAACTATGCAATGAATATTCGATAGTTAATTCTAAATGCTTATTAGCATTCCTGTATATATGTAAATAATTTGATCTTTTATTAAATTAATAATTAGTAAATAAGTATTAGTTTTTGTTTAACGCCTACAAAAGTGTGCCATCCCACAAGTTCAGAAGCGGGATCAAGAATAAAATCTACGGGATCAAGAATAAAATCTACGGGATCAAGAATAAAATCTACGGGATCAAGAATAAAATCTACTTCATAAATGATAGAACGCGAATTTTAATTTTAATTTAAAGTTTGGATAGAACGCGAATTTTAATTCTAAAGTGAATTTTGATTTTAACGTGAATTTTCGAGAAACACGAACTTTAAAAAACAAACTTTATATGAACTTTTATAGACTGAACTTTTAATTGATTTTAAGACTGTGATTGAACTGTGTTTAAAATATAAACTGTATAAACATTTGTCGGACTGAACTTTTTCTTTATTCTTAAACCATGATTCAACTAGTTGTGTGTGTTTCTACAAATGAGTGCCGACTACAACTATGTGGATAAACGAGTGAGAAAGATGTTCTTCAGGGTTCTCGAGGATTAAAACAGCAAGTCGACTAAATGGAAATTCTAAATAAAATTTAAAACAACAGCTGTTTCGGCTCTACAAAGGTACGTACACTTTATCTTCCTATAAAATGGTTTCTCTGGGAGATATTCCCAAAATCGGCTCTGCACTGAGGACTGAGAGTTATAGTAAAATTAAAATTCTGCATCGTTTTTTATTTAATGATATTGGTGACAGAAAAAATCGATGCAGAATACGAAAGTTTTCCGGCTTTAATTTTGCCATAGATGATGAGAATTATATAAAAAAGCAAAAATTCATCGACGAAAATTTTTCGTTAAATGAATTACTTATTATTTGTAATGTATTAAATGTCCCTTTTGATGGGAGCAAACATGAACTAAGAGACAGATTATTGTTACATTTGTGTGACACGGAGTTGTTAAAACAAGAGAGTTCAGAAAATAATTCGGAAGAGGAAGATTCGGAAAACGAATCGAACAGTGAATCCGAAAGTAGTGGCGATAATGATATTGAAAAAACTGACTCCTCTGTGCAATGCCATATCAGCAAAAATAAGTGCTATGATTATTATAATGATAGTGACAATGTTATTGATGATTATAATAAGGGTAAAAAAAGTATAAATTATAGTAATAATGTGAATAATGGATCACTTGGTGCAATTTCTTTCAATGATTTTGAAAATTCTATGTCAAAATTTAGCGGCGAGCCGCATGAGAACATAATTGAATTCTTTAATGAATTTGAAGAGTTAGCTGAAATGTTTAATCTAAACGAATTACAAAAAATAATTTTCTGTAAAAGGTCTTTGAGCGGAAATGCTCTGTTATTTGTAAAATCCGAAAAAGGATTACTAAATTATAAAAAGTTAAAATATGCATTAATCGAGGAATTCAAGATCGAAATAAATTCTGCCTCCTTGCATGACATTTTAAGTAAAAGGAAAATTAAAATTACTGAAACAGTTACAGAGTATTTTTTAAAAATAAGAGAATTAAGTAAAAACGGGCACATTGAAGATGCCGCGTTAATGCATTACGTGATCCAAGGAATAAATGACAAAAGTGAAAACAAACTAATTCTTTATGGTGCAAAAAATATTCGTGAATTTAAAGATAAAATTAAGTTATATGAAATATATAAAAAAGATAATGAGAAAAATAAATTCAGATTTAATAAAGTAGATTATAATGTAAAACCGAAGCACGCAGTCTATAACGTACATGAAAAATTTAGTCCTAGAAATGATGTAAATAAATTCTGTTATAATTGTGGTGACAAAAACCACTTATCTAGAGATTGCCCTCATAAGGCCAAAGGCCTTAAGTGTTTTACGTGTAAGCAGTACGGGCATAAAAGTTCGGAGTGCCCAGGTTCAAAACCAGAAGTTGATGCACTGTGTATTAATGTAAATCAAAATATGAGTAAGATTATACAAGTAAATGATGTAAATTTTATTGGAATTATTGATACAGGAAGTGAAGCAACATTGTTGCGTAAAAGTTCTTTTGATAGGTTGAATGTAAATAAACTGAATTTAATAAGTACCACTTTGAAGGGGATCGGAAAAAGTTCAATAAAGCCGTTAGGCTCATTCGACGCCGATCTTAAAGTTGATGATTTTAAAAATAAAACTGATGTTTATGTTGTACATGATGATTTAATTCCCTATGATGTAATCCTCGGTATGAATGTATTAATGTTAAGTGAAACAACAATTAATGAAAAAGGTATTTTTGTGAAAAATAAGTGTAATTCTCTAGAGGTAAATTTAGTAACAGTACTCCCTGTAGATAAATATCAAAGTGAAATTAAAACGAATGTTGTTGTTGATGCCCCTATGAACTGTAAGAACAAAAATTTTGAAAAATCCCTAGAAATAAATGAAACAGTAAATAGTGTTGAAAAATGTGAAATTAAAACTCCCCAACCTTGTTATACTGTCAAAAAACCATTAGAATCTTCCGAAAAAGCCATAAGTGAAAATGACGATAAAGACGAAAACGACGAGAGTGATGACGATAAGATGCTTTTGAAGGACGATATTAGTGTAAATGATGACAGTGATGAAGAAGAGGAGCCTCGACGACAGAAACAAAACCAAACGAGCATTATCCAAATAGATGATGATAGTGATGAAGAGGAGGAGCCGCGACGAAAGGGACGAAGTCAGACGAATGTTTCCAGAATGAAGTCGCTAAACCTTGAAAACACTTATTCGAAGAAAGATGAAAAACAAGTCCTAGTTAAAAAAATTTCACTGTTAGCCGAAGAGTTGGAAAAGTTAAAAGAAAAAGTTGACGATAATTCCAAACTCCTTAAAAGGAAGAAATCGAGAAAAAAACCAGTGACAATAGATTCCACTGAGTGTAAAAGACAGAATTTCCCAGAAGAAGAGACTGCCGGTATAGATCCGAGAAAAGTGTTGATTCCATCACTTCCATTGACAACCACGATTGGTGAAATAGCCATATTATTTCCTAAAGCTGTGCAAATAAAATTAGAAGTTTTCCCTGCATCTAAGACTGCTATCATAGACTTTTTGACCGAACGTGATGCAACAGACGCCTTAAAAGGCATTAAGACTGAAAATGATCGATTGGAGGGTCTCGAGTTCGAGTCCCAAAATAACTTTGAGTCCCAAAGTAAAGATTTGCGTAAACCTGCTAAAGAACTATGTGTTAAAGTTAAAAAGAAAAATAAAGAAAAAAATAAATTGAGTAAACAACCACGAAAAACTGATAACGTAAGCAACCAAGTTGCCGTAAATCCACAACTGACTTTCTTTCATGACTTTAAAACAGTGAAATTTAAAAAGGAAAATAGTGATAGAAAAAATAGAAATGGATGCCATGAAGGCTCCTATTGCACATCTACCCACACTGAATTCCTCAAATGGGGAATAACTTAAAAAAAATGTGTCAGATATGAAAATTCTCAAAAATTTGTAAATATTTTGTTTTTATTTTGTGTTGCTTTTGTGTTTTTTTTTTTTTTGTATCTTTTCAGTGTGATCGCCTGGAGGTCCAGCCGATGCAGGATGGCCGAATGTGGTAGATCGGCATCCTGTTTCTCTCCCCTTACTTGGCTTTCCCATGACTCAGAACCCTAGCTATTTGATTTCTCTTTGCCGTTCCTGAAATCCAAGGCAGTTTAGTTTCTGTTTGCTGATCATGTGACGGAGCACCAGCACTTGAGAGGAAATGCGTGCTCATGACGTGAATGACGTCTTTCCGGAACGCGCGCCTGCTAACAGCATCGGAAGAGAGAAAGTTCAGAGTGCAGTTGACGGCCGATTGAGAAGGCACATTTTGACGAATGTTTAGACGATGTGTACGAGTGCCGGAGCTTGGTATTTTTTACGAACTTTGTGTTTCGACGTAACAGAAAAGCGAACTAATAAGTGACATGTCTGTACCGCAAGTTGTTCTAATTGAACTATGCAATGAATATTCGATAGTTAATTCTAAATGCTTATTAGCATTCCTGTATATATGTAAATAATTTGATCTTTTATTAAATTAATAATTAGTAATAAGTATTAGTTTTTGTTTAACGCCTACAAAAGTGTGCTATCCCACACATATATATATATATATATAAATGTTTGTCTGTATGTCCTTTATAAAATCGTAAACGGCTTGACCGATTTCGATCATTCTTTTTTTTTGTTTTTTTTCCTTATAAGTCAGGGATGGTTTAGGAAAAAAAAAATTGAAAAAACAAGGGGGGGGGGGCAAAACGTGAATTCAAAAAATCCTTCATATCTCAAACAAAAAACCGATATCCGTAAAATTTTTGCTTTAAAATATAGCTAATATAAATGTCTAAAAACCAATTTCTGGAATTTTCGAAATTCGGTCCCCAAGGGGGGGCGGGGCAAAACGGGATTTCACATGCGTAAAACGCGATTTCGCGTAATCCTATATATCTCAAAAAAAAAAAAAAAAAAAAAAAAACAGATATACGTGAAATTTTTGCTATAAAATATAGCTAATACAAATATCTAAAAACCAATTTCTGGAATTTTAAAAATTCAGCCCCCAGGTGGGGCAGCAGGGGGGGAGGGGCAGCAGGGGCAAAAACAATTAGAAATACAGTTAGACCTTTCAAAATTGGTACAGATAGGTTTCAATAGCCTGCAAGTCGAATGGGGATAGTTTCGAAAGTGTAAAGTTATTAGGAGGGGAGAGAAGGGGGAGGGGAGAGGGGGGGCAAAAAAAATAAAAATAGAGTTAGATCGTTCAAATTTGGTATATAGAGGTTTTCGATACTCACAAATTGATTGCGGATATTTTCGAATTTGTAAAATTATTAGGAGGTGCGGGAAGGGGGTGGAGCGGTAAGGGGGGGGGGGGCTATGGGCAAAACAAATAGAAATACACTTAGGGCATTCAAATTGGTACAGATAGGTTTTAAAGACCTGCAAGTCGAATGGGGATATTTTCGAAAGTGTAAAGTTATTAGGAGGAGCGAGAAGGGGCGAGGGGATGGGGGGGGGGGGGGCAAAAAAATAAAAATAGAGTTAGATCGTTCAAAATTGGTACACAAATGGTTTTCGATACTTAAAATCGAATGCGGATATTTTTGAATTTGTAAAATTATTAGGAGGGGCGGTAAGGGGAGGGACTATGGGCAAAAACAAATAGAAATGCAGTTAGCCCGTTCAAAATTGGTACAGATTGGTTTTAGAGGCCTGCAAGTCGAATGGGGATATTTTCGAAAGTGTAACGTTATTAGGAGGGACGGGAGGGGGGGGCGGAGGGGCAAAAAATATAAAATAGAGTTAGATCATTCAAAATTGGTACATAAAAGTTTTCGATACTTACAAATCGATTGCGGATATTTTCGAATTTTTAAAATTATTGGGAGGGGGGGGGAGAGTGGTGGGGCAAAAAAATAAAAATAGAGATAGATCATTCAAAACTGGTGCATAGAGGTTTTTGATATTTACAAATCGATTGCGGATATTTTCGAATTTGTAAAATTATTAGGATAGACGGGAGGGGGGGGGCGAAGGGGGAAAATAACAGAAATAAGGGTTAGAGCATTTTGGGAATTTTTTTCCGAAGGCAGTGAGAACCCGGTGCGACATTTTTCCTAATCAGATTTTGTTTCGCTTTTTTTTTCAACTTGATAAAATTTAATGCAATTTTGAGAATTCAGTAATTATAGTGATTCATTTAAAAATAGTGACCAGCGAAGCGGGCAAAGCCTGCTAGTATATATATATATATATATATATATATATATATATATACACACACACAGTGTTCCCTACAGAATTAATCTATTGCGTAAAAATATTTTCTGTATTGCTTTATTGCAGAAAATTTCCGTTAACGTAATTTTTCAATAGTATATACATATTTTCTGGCAACTTAGCAGACAGAAATTTTCAGTAATATGTATATATTTTAAGAGTTTATATATAAATAAACTGTACGAAGGCTGTTTAATTGATTCCTTTTTCCTTCTTTCTTTAGACACTGCAAGAAAGTTTAGACGAAATTCACAAACTCGATCCCTTGTACCTCAAAAACGATATAGCCATCACCCGGACCAAACTTAGTCGCATCCACGACGGCATTTTGAAAGGCCTCTCCACTCTCACCAACATTACGGAGCTAAAAGTCTTCTGCAATGACGAAGACATAATTATATTCAGAACAACTTTAAGAATGAAGAACGCTGAAATCTTCTACAAATGGACCAGCCAGTCATTGTTCAAATTCAAACTGCGAGGGTCAGTCTGGATGACAGCCAGTACCGTCGATTACAATCTGGAAATCTGCCTAAATACAACTGGTGGTATAAATTTCGAGGTAACTGATTCTTTGATAACCAAAATGGATGATTTCAAGATTGGTTTCAAAGGTCTCGGAGTACTAAATCCTCTTGTGAAGATTGTGATGAAGATGTTGTTTAAGAAGTTCAAAGTGAAAACTGAAACGCGTATTGCATTGATATTGAAAAGTGTCATGGAAACGAAATTAGACCAAATTGCTGATTCACTCAATGACAGTTATTTATCATGGTTCTTATAACAAGATATTAAAACTCAATTTTGTGATTATTTTTTGCAGTTTAAGGGTCAAGTAATTTTGAACAATGAAAATATCAACAAAAAATTACCACATTTGCAATAACTGTAAAAATAAAATTACTTTTAAAACTTGTAAATTTTAAAACAGATTAAAAAAGGTTTTATCTATCTTTTACAGTTCACAGAACAATTGTACATCGTTTATTTTTTATTTCTTTAAAAATCTCAGAGGTAATTGTTTTCGATATAAGCCTTGAGTGCAGAATTACATATATGCAAATGATACATCACAAAAAAATTAAACTCATTAAATAAAAACACCATATAATAAAAATGTAGAAAAATAATATTGCTGCAAAAATCCATTCTTTATCACTATTTTTAAAGTAATTATGCTTTTAATTACAAATATTTTGAAGGTTAAAGGCTAAAGTTCGTCATTTCATAGATTTATATGTTATATGTAGCTGTTAACTTTTCGTCAAAATCTGATTAACCATCATGTAGATATTGTGCGTAGAAGATTCATATCGACAATAAATTCGCTCTGAAATTTTTATGGGGAAAAAATAAAAGAAAGAAAAAAGGAAGAATTTTTCCAAAGGCTTGTAATAGATAACTTTTTTATTACATCTGTTAAATTTTACAAGTTTTAAAGATATTTAATATTTTAGTAATTGTAAATAAAATTATGATCACCTTTTGCTTATATTTCCATCGTTCAAAGGTATCTAAACTTGAAACCTTAATATTGATATTTATAATTTTTTAGTGCATTAAAGATCGATTGAGCAACTTTTTTCTGAATTATTTTTTTCTTAACCCTACAAGGCACCCAGTTCCATATGTGGAACACCGACTTTAATCGTTCCTATAGCTATAAAACTATTAGTAGCGACGTCTCTTGACATCTTGATAGAAGCTACTGACATTTAGCAATGTAGTAATACGAATCTTTACCTAAAGATGTCGTTCGTGTTTTTGTTATAGGGCACTCAGTGTGAAATTTGAAGGAAAATGATACGTTAGTCGTTTGTCTGAATTCAAAAACAAAAAAAGAATAGTTATTGAACAGTTTTGACTCGAAAAAAAAAAAAAAAAAAAAAAAAATACTGTGTGTGTATATTTTGCAGAGGTAAGTTGTTTTTTTACATTACAATAGTAAACGTATTAGTAAATCATATTTTTATGTATGTTCCACATACGGTACGTTGAGCTAAAAAGTTGATTTTTCCGTAAAATATGGTTTTATTTTTATTTTTATAAGTTTTCCCTACCTTCTGATCACTAATTACAACCTATATATTTTGGTCACGCACTAAAAAAAATTGAGCCTTGTAGGGTTAAACCAAAAGATAATTCATCAGTTTATATTTTGCAATTTTGCACATTCACATCCACCATTTAATCAACAGAATTCTGTAATAAATATATGGAAAAAAATTACTAGTTATTTAAATTACTGGTTATAAAAAATCCACAATCGAATACTTTCACTATTGTAATACTTTCCTTATAACATATGTTCGGAAAGTAAAAAGCTATTAATATTAACATTTATAAGACTTTTTGAGGGTCACAAGTTAACCATATGAGGATCATATATTGGGTAACGGATTGTAGACCACTACTCTGTAATTAGGTTCGATTACTGGTGTGATCAATTTTTTGCTCCTATCAAAATTAATTAAGTCTTTGGTTCAGGAAATGTGGAGTTTATCTGGTTAGAGTTTCCAATCCTAATTCACAGTGAATTCTTTAAAACATGTGTTTTATGTAAGTAGATGACAGAAAAAGGTTTAAAAAGAAAAAAAATATCTAATAAAATAAATAGCTTTATTTTCTACATTCTTATATTAAAAAACAACATCGTTAATTAAAAAAAAAAAAAAAAAAAATTAAGTATTACTAAAATTATAAATATGCTTTAGTGGAACATAAAACAATTACAAATCTTTCAACATTAACTGCGATTTGTTAAACATTTTGCTACTTTTTCACATAAATTTGAGCTGGATAATTAACATAATATCATAATTTCCTTCGGTCTCTCTCACTCTTTTAATAATGGTGATAAAAATCAAAACACGATGTTCTATTCTTAATCAAAAATTTTCAAGTTTCCTTGAGTTTATAATTTTACAACATTTTATGTTTCTTCTTATTAGTATCATCTTTGTATCACCATTAATTAAGGTGATCAAACGTCCTCGAATCAAGAAGACAGTCCTCGAATTTCGACCTATGTCCTCAGCAATTTGAAAATTATTTGAGGACAAATGTCCTCAAATTTGCAAATTTGTCCTCAAATGTTTTCAAATTAAAGCATAATTTCGCTCTGTACTCGAATGGCCCTTCAATTTGAGGACACTGTGGTGATTTGTTCTGAGATTGGCTTTCAAAAATTTGGTCGCCTTACCATTAATACGAATTTTTTTTGTCAATTTTGTTTCATCTTTGGCAACACAAAAATAGAAGTTTTTTCTTCCACCATTAAAAAAAAAAAAAAAATAATAATAAAGAAGAAGAAGAAGAATAATCAAGAATTAAATAAGAATTAAATATATATATATATATATATTACAAGAAGATTGAGATGAAAGTTAGTATATTTAGAGATTCAGCAATTTTTACAAGTTTTTTCTCCAAAGCTTCTCTCATATAAAATTCAAGTTTTTCTTTCTCCTTTCCTGTCTTAAACCAAGAAACTATTCTCATAATTATTCTTGCAAAAGGATTAAAAGGTCCCAGACCTGAAAATCCAAATTGAAATCCTTCTAATTTACTGATTGTCAAATAATTCACATCAAAGTTCATACCTTTTGTTGAATTAAGGCGCACATCAAAATCCACGTTAATGTCTCTAATTTTGATACTTATAGTACCCTCGAATGTAAATAAACAGCTATAGGACCAACTGTAACTGATATGTACGTTTTTCAATCCTATAGCTGATGCAAATACTATCAAGTTTTTTTCAGCACAATACACTTCGAAGTCGGTCAGATTTGTAAGAGTAGATAATCCCTTAAGAACACCATTTTTAAAAGTCCCTCTAGGAGATTCTCCGATTTCCAGTGGATCACGATCCCGGAAGTCGTCTAAGAAATCAAATACAGCCTGAAATATAAAAGAAATAATAAATTTATAAATAAAGGAGATGTAGTTTTTATAAATTAAATGCTATCTACAAATTAGTTGTAGATAGTAACTAATGTTAGTTGTAGATGGTTAATTTAATTTCTGAGGGATTAGACATCAGATAGTTTTCTTGTCCAATTTAAATACTAAATATTAATTTATCTTAATGACTTTTGTTGTGCCGGTGTATCTGTATGTTTTGCTTATAAATGATACACAATTTTTAATTTAACGTCCCGCTTCACTTACCGTAGCCAGAAGCCCAAGCCAATGTTATTCTATGGGAAATTTTGTTTACTTATACAGGAAGGTTGAGTCCCCGTAATTTGCAATCAGAATTTATTAACAATATCTGTACTGATAAGTATAAAGGATTTAAGTCCAAAAATGTCGATTTTGAGTTAAGTACATAGTCAGACTCAGAAAAAAAATTCTCAATCGATTGGTATAAAGGATTTAAATCTATGTCATTTAGTCTTTGAGAAAATCCATTGGTAAAAAAAGGTTCAAGTCAGAAATTTACCCTTCATGTATGGTATAAAATATTTAATTAAATTTTTTCCCGTTATTAAATGAAGGTTGACAATCACTGAGTGGTATAAAGGGTATAAGTCAACGAAATCCCTTTTTCCTAATCTGTTCTTCTAATTTGTTTTTAGTTAGTTTAACTTTATTTTTCGTCTCCTGAAAAATCAAGAATATGGACTTAAATCCTTTATACTTATCAGTACAGACATTACTGATAGCTTTCTTTAAATATAACCAAAAATACAATTAGTAATTATTGGTGGAAAATAAAATAAAAAAACCCGGAACGCAGATAACCCTGCTTATAATTCATTAACTAATACATATTTTTAAATTCTGTTTTCACAAAGTTCAGAACTGTTAAATTGATGGATGTTTTTTAAAAACGGATTTTTTAAAGAAAAAAATATTAGATGGTATGAAATATACCCCATTGCCACCCATTGAGGGGCGGCGGGACATATTTTATACCACCTAATTTTAATTCCCGAGTGTAAAAATTCATCCTGGAAATGTTATTAAAATTTTACTTTTTTACCTAAACCGAAACTGGGGTGACTTCATGGGCTACCTAGTTGATGAACAACTTTACGCCTAGTAGATGCATGATTGTAGAAAACTGTGTCAGGAGCCATAAAGTTAAAAAAAAGTCTATAAATTTTGAAAAATCAAAATTAGATGAAAAATGGTGAAGAAAGCCTCGCACTTGAGGCACCTCACCAAAGTCGAGAGATAAAATTTCGCAGAATCACATAAAATAGAGATGGTAAGACCATGCAGGAGAGCTCGGTGTTAAGGAAGAAGGCAAAGGAATGAGCGAATAAATGGGTAGAGCCCCCCAATTAAAAAAAAAAAAAAAGGAACTTTTCAAAAATAAATTTTTTTAACTTCTGACCTTATTCTCAAATTCCGGTGGCTCCTGATTTTAAAAGAGCATAACTGCATTGCCCCTGAAAAGGTTAATAAGATAAAAATGTAGTGTGACAGCTATGATAAACAACAGCAAGAACTCTCCGCCATTTTTTCAGAACACTATTATAAATGAGAATTGTTCAAATTTATTGCTACCACTATTTTTATAAAATAATCTCTACCTTATATAATCATGGCACATTTCTATAAATATAACAGAAATATTTCTGCATAAGATTAGTAGTGGTAAAAAAGATGAAAATTTCTTATCTTTGAGGATGTCCTGATAAAAAAGGGCGGAGAGTACGTCCCCTGCAACAGACATATTTTCAGTGACTTACACACCTACCAACATCCTAATTATGAATCTGAAGATTTTTTTAATACACGTCCCTTTTCTACACCACTTTATTTTTAGCATAATTATCTCCAGATGTAGTTACGATTAAATAACTGTAAAATTACTCTAAAGGAAGACTGGTGTGGAAAAAAAAAAAAAAAAAAAAAAAAATGGCGGATACTAAAAAATCTTCCGTTTATTAATGAGATGGTTGGCATGTATTGACTCATCTTAAGCACTTAGTTGCTCTAAATTGAGACACATTTGAAGCTCAGATATTTTAATTTATGCAAACAGAATTTTTATCTGATATTTAATTTTTTAAAAAGTTTCAAACATAGAAAATTACTTAATAGATTTTTTTTTTTTTTTTTTTTACTTATTTAATTTTAAGTTTCGATTCTCTTTTTTAACCCTTCATACCTCAAGATCTTAGATGTCAAAAATGTTTACCCATATATTTCAAATATATGATCTGAAGCATATAAAATAGTTTTAAAAGACATTAAAAAGTTTTTAAAAAGGATTATAGTTCATACTTATTAATTAAATACCTTATTAAAATCCTTAAAATTCCGAGCTTTTCTATATATTTCGGCACACCAGTCGGGGCCATCATCAGAGCTCGTGAATGACTTGAAAACTAATGCTGGGCGGTTTGTTTACTCTTTGTTTGGTTTGGTTTGGTTTGATGAGTACATGAGATTTATTGCTTGCCTCTAGGGCGGCTTATATCTCGAATAATCCACACCACAAGGGTTTACAAGTTTTTATTACAAGAACAGATACAAGCCGCGTTTGTAATGATCGATAGATGGCGCTCTCTGAACACTGCAGTTGTTAGTAAATATAACAGCCACGTGTAATTATTATTCTTTCTCCGCCATTTCATCATGGAAAGTCGATTGCATAATATGAGGATATGCAGTGGTGTGATAATTTCACCTTAGCCCACCAGAGGGCGAGCATTTCATTACAATCGCGGAGAGCGTGAACAAGGACAATACATACATCCATGCCTTCTCCGGAATTCGAACCCGGGCCCAACTGTGTAGAAGTCAGGGACGCTAACCACTCCACCGTCTGGGCGGCTGCTCTTTGTTTCTTCTTCGTTACTCTCTTCACTTCGCTTGGTTTGATGGTATAACGGTTGCCATTCGGGTGGAATAATACTGTGCTCGACATCATTAACGGCGTTGTTAAAAGTTTGTATTTCAAGAGCCTCTCTTTTGAGGGCATAATAATGAGAATTATAGGGAGCTATTTTTTGATAGTTAATTGAGTTAATGTTAATTGGGTTAGTATTGTTAATTCTTGAAAAGGCTGTAGACTGTTTATTATATTTTAAGTCGGTGAAATGCTCAGAAATTCGGTCTTTAATTTTTCGTTTGGTCATACCAACATATGTAGCGTTATTTTTATTGTGGAATTGGAAATTAATTTTATAAATACCTGCGGTGTGTTTTAAATGGATGGGATCTTTTTCATTACGTATGCGTTGATAAATATTTTTGTTCTGTTTGATCGGAATATTAAAGTTGTGTTTTTTTGGCTTCGTTTTTCATTTTTAGGGAGGCTCCTTTGTAATAGGGGATCGCGGGGGTGAAAGATTGTTTTATTTTTTGAGCATTAGGTAAGATTAAGAGATTTTATACGTTTTTTGTAAAAAGTGTTTACGATGTTGGGGTTATAATTGGCTTTTTTAGCGATATTTTTTGTTACTTTTAATTCGGAATTTAAATATTTTTATTTGAGCAAATGAGGATAGCGCGGATGACATAAGAACGAATAGCGGCATATTTCTAAGGGAGGGGGGTGCGATATTTATTATTAATAATTTCGTTATTGCTGGTAGGTTTCCTAAAAACGGTGGTGTCAATGGAGTGGTCTTTATTTTTAATAATGGTGATGTCGAGAAAATTTAAAGTATGGTTGGTTTCGGTTTCATGTGTTAATTTAATATGAGGGTCAATTTCATTAAGGTCAGCAAGTATGTTTTCAGGATTAATATTATGAGGGGTAACAGAAAAAATATCATCGCCGTAACGTATCCAAAGTTTACAATTTTTGATTATGTTACTGGCGGTATTTTCAAAGATTCTCATTTTTAACTCGGCGACGATCCCCGAAATGGGAGAGCCCATGGGCCCCTATTGCAAAGGAACCTCCCTAAAAATTAAAAACGAAGCCAAAAACACAACTTTAATATTCCAATCAAACCGAACAAAAATATTTATCAACGCATACGTAATGTAATAGATCCTATCCATTTAAAACACACCACAGGTATTTATAAAATTAATTTCCAATTCCACAATAAAAATAACGCTACATATGTTGGTATGACCAAACGAAAAATTAAAGACCGAATTTCTGAGCATTTCACCGACGATATATAATAAACAGTCTACAGCCTTTTCAAGAATTAACAATACTAACCCAATTAACATTAACTCAATTAACTATCAAAAAATAGCTCCCTATAATTCTCATTATTATGCCCTCAAAGGAGAGGCTCTTGAAATACTAACTTCTAACAACGCCTTTAATGATATCGAGCACAGTATTATTCCTCCCGAATGGCAACCGTTATACCATCAAATCAAGCGAAGTGAAGAGAGGAGCGAAGAAGAAACAAAGAATAAACCAAGGAGGTTTAATATATGGAGTGGGTCTTCTTCTACTACTCAACGCTACCCAGGTAAAGCCGTGCACTCCCACTATCGGTCCCAAGATATTGCCGCTCGTAATAGAAATACATGCATTTGTTTGTGTTGAAAAATGCTTAATTGAAAATATTTTCATAATTTGTGACATTTGAGCCAAATTTAAATTTAATGTTAATGTGTTAGAGATCGCTCTGATTGTGGTCTCGAGTGATTTTCGATTTTTACTTTTAAAATAATCCTTAAATTCTGAAGCACATGTTTGTATGCAATATTGATTTTATTTGCGTGATTTTTTTTTTTTTTTTTTTAAGGGGGAATTTTTGGAATAAAATTAGGATTCATTTTTTATTATGTTTCAGAATTGGATTAGCCTAACTCAAAGCTCTTTTTAATCGTAAACATTCTTTGAAGTTTTATTAATTGATCTATCCAAAAGTTTGCATCAGGTTATAATGTTACAAACAAGATCATAATTTTTGCATGGTTTTATTTATCTTGATCATATTAGAGCATCGTTATAATAAAATAGCTTTAATAGATATTATAATTAATGAATTATAAATATTTTTTATTATTATTTTATGACTGCATACCAATTTCATATAACTGCTTAGCCTAAATAAAATCACATATTTTTCAAATCAGAGTATTGAACCTGCTCACATTAAATTATATATTCTCTCCACATCTGAAAAGTTTTTCTCGCTAAAATTTCAAGTGTTTTTTAACGAATTCATAATCACTCATCACTCATGGGAGTATTCTATTGCATGTTATCTTTTTTGTTGAAACATGTGTATAAAACTTTTTTTTTTTTTTTTTTTTTTGAATCCTGAATAAAATAAATAAATATAATAAATAAAAACGTCTCTTTCAGAATCTAGATTTTTTATTTATTTATTTATTTAATGGCTGCAGAATTGTTATTGAGTGCATGTGAGTGTTTTTATATCTCATGCCTCAGTGACATTGCTCCGGCTAAATTTTTATGTCTTCATCATCTTCATGAATTCCAAATGAAGTTCTGACAGTTGATCTTTCTCATATTCTATATCACCTGGTCTGTTCTCTGCTGTCAGTAAGTATGCATGTTCGTGGTAGCCATGCGGATAATTGTTTTTCCCCTTACCTGACTTAAGTTTTGGAAATATTGAAAATAAATAACAATAGATAAATTGCATAATATAAAGATATAAAACCTATATCCGAGAAACTTAGATAACTTCTGTCAGGCCTGTTTGATTGTGTACTTAATCTAAAATTTCTTTAAATCTAAATTTTCAAGGCTGTAAATATACGTTTAACTCCCCCCCCCCCCCCCAAAAAAAAAAAAAAAATAAAAATAAAATAAAAATAAATAAATAAATAAATAAATAAAAATAATAATAATAATAAAAAGAATAATAATAATTTTACACTTCTAAAAGTTTGTGTTATCAATTGCTCACCTCCAAATACTTTACAACACAAATTTTCAAGGCCATGTTAGTAACAGATATTTTGCATGTATATCGAATCATAATAATCAATCAACATAAAAATAAGTCTCGGCCCTAGTCTGGCCCAAAGTAAAAACAGAAATATCAACCAAGGCCAAACACTATGTAAAAACAAAAATAAATAAAGCAATTGAAGACAAAAATGAAAATCTGTTTTCTGCCAACTTTTAGCAGTTTCGACAACAATGCCTGTGTCTTTCCCAACAAATATGGGATGTATTTGATAATATATCAGTGACGCAAGACTTTATTGTATGGCATGTATACACATACACGAATGTCTATGCTTTTCAAGGTGTGTCTGCATTTCATTGCAACTATACCCTGTATTATAGAGAAATATTTTAGTATGCTTTATTTCAGATTACATAGATAGAAAATGCTTTTATATCAGAATGAAAATTGAAAAAAGCCTTTGTAGGGTAAAATATAGACTCGGGCTGGCTAATACAAATATGAAGAATTATAAAATAATTTTATTTATTTATATTATAGATCTTAGTTCTGATCATAACTTTAAGATACGTGAAAATAAAATTACTTTAGGTCAAAATTACCTATACCGCAAAGGAAAACTTTTTCAAGCAGTTTTGGTAATTTGGTGTTTTGGAAGTAAGGCTGATTGACTACTCTAGGAACCTAGACCTGAAGAGAAGTGCCCTCTGTGAGGGTCTTCCTAGGGGCTCCTAGCTCATATATACGCAAGTTTCGGAGAAAATCACAGAAAACTCCGAACGGTTAGGCTGACGAGCGTGACCTGGGATCAAACCCGGCACTTCATGTCTACCAGCTTTGAGCGCAGAACCGCTTGCTTGCTGTTGGGTCCTTGGTAATTTGAATGAATGAGGGTTACTTTTGTAATGAAACAGTTAAATGTTAAAAGCTAATTTTATTCTGAAGAAATATTTTCTCAATAATTTTAAACTATTGCTCGTACCCAAATAAATTATAACTTGCCTAATTACCGTTTGTCTAATCTAATAACTGTGATTTCAAAAATCACTTTTAAAGTGATTTTTTTTTCTTTCTTCATTTAAAATCTTTGTATCAAATTTGATTTCTCTTTCAAGAAAAGCTTTAACTTTTTAAGTATTACAAAAATAATAAATATTCATAGATATTTTAATAAGAAATTTTAACTTCATGTCAGGATTTAAACTGCCATTAAACACTGACCTTTTTAACATTTTGTTAAACGATTAGTGTATTTTGTTAAAATAGGTCAGCAAGAATTTTGCTAAAAAGGTAAAAGTGGATTATTACATAAAATATCTCTATATAACCACTTCTAATTTTTATTCAAATATTTGCTGGCAAAAATTACAAAACGACTGAAAATATCGTGAATCGTTATTAATTAGTATACTTTGATTTAATTTCTACTTTTAATAGTTGAATTTAAATACAAAAATATTTAAAAATTAAATTTCAAGATTTCAGACTTTACCTTATAGATGCATTCTTAGTACTAATATTGCGTTTGTTGAAATCTAAACATACAATAAACTGATTCATTTTTCTTAAGTTCGAATTATGGATACTTGGTTAAAATCATCAGTGAACAAAAGGAATAGAAAACAAAGTTAAGGATAAAAAATACTTCGTACTAATATTGTGCTAGTTTTTCGTATGTTTAGATTTCAGCAAATTCATGTTTCTTAAATCACAATTATGGATACTTGGTTAAAATCATCAGTGAACAAAAGAAATATAGAAAATAAAATTAAGAATAATCAAATTAAGAAAAAGAAATCAATAGTATCATTACTATCCAAAGGATTAAATTAAATTTCGAAAAAGCTGAAATACTGCTTATGCATTTTAGCTAAAATGCTGAAGAAACTTTTTTGCCAGTTTAAACCCTGATGTAAATAGAATAGTTAAATGTAATATGATTTATACATACATGCATAAGCATATATAAATCCTATATAGTCGAATCCTTTTAGAAGAAATTCCACAATTGATTTGTACTTCATTAATGAAGGTCATGCAATGTTTACATCTTTTACTTTAAATGGTTTTTCAATTTATCAGGTACTATCAATGTAACTGAATCTGACTGTACATATTTTATAATGAAAATTTTTTTTAGAAATAACAGAATTACATATATATACTCAAATAATAATAATTTGGACAGAACTTATTATTTTAAGAGAATTGAGTTGTTAGTCATACATTAAAATGAAAAGCAGAAAAGAAAATTATAAAATAACATACATACTTGCAGCAGAGGACATAAATAAGAAGGCATGTCAAATGGGAATAAACATATTTATATGATTCATATTATATATTCCAGAAAGCGTTCATGAAGACGACATGTTATTCACATTTGTCTTAATTCCAGGAAGCGTTTATAAAGTTGATCATTAACCTTTTACAGGCCGAATTTAGATCCAGGTATATTTTTCATTAGTTATTTGCATATTTTACTTTATAATACTTTAGTTAAGGGGTATTAATAATTTAAATGGAAAAAAATACATACATAAATATTAATTGCCATTAATAATAATTAGTAGTATTCTTAAATTATTAAGATTAATATTATAGATTATTAATATAATCTGATTAATATTATCAAGTTTGATGTCCTTTTTGATAATAAGAGCTGTTTAAAATAAACCAACTGATATTCAGAGTCATCGGATACTTTCAATTTTTTATGGATTTTTATTATTTGTACTCTGTAGGAAGAAATGTGAAAATGATCATTTTGGGGATTTTTTTTACAGTTACCAACTAATGATAGGAATGTTGCTTCTGTTTTAAAAAATCAAGTCATCTTTTAAGTATGTCCGCTAATTTTTTCAAGTCAATATTAGTGCAATTTAATTTTTTAAATAAGTTTTAATTTGATGTTCCCAGTTGGGAACATTGGCCTGTAAAAGGTTAAAAATAATAAAAAAGCATAGAAATTTAGCCGAAAAAATGTCTCTGGGGCATATGATGGGAAAACATTCAAATGCACTCAATAACAGTTTTACAGCCATACAGGAATGTACAGATAATTGGGTACTTTTCATCAATGAGAGGTAAAAATATTATTTCTATCGATATCATATATTAATGAAATCTCAATATAATAAGTCCAATAAAATTTCAATGAGAGCATACGGTTGTAAGAAGATGGCCTTGTTGTTTTCCGCCCTGTTTGTATAACCGAACGCTGAACTACCAGCACAATTCAAATACAAATCCAATAGCAATTAAAAAAAAAAAAAAAAAAAAAAAAAACTTGATTTTATTTTCAATATGATTTTTTAAAAATAATTTCGATAATAAAATCAATATCTCATGCAATCATGTGCTAATCGACTGATAAACATCAACAACAACATGTGCTTCTTATTTATCGATTATTTCAATAGTAAAAGGTGAAATAAAATACGGAATCATGGTCAGAATTATCTCTTATACATAAACTTTGAATTTAACTTTCATCCAAGTGTCGAAACTAAAAATTATATCTTTTATCAAACACTTTTTAGCATACAGAAATGCTTTTATTCATACTACAAGAGGCAATGTTTTGGGACAGATAGGGGGAGTGTCACTTGGGGAGTGTCATGCCGCGTCAGGGCAACTCCATATATTGAACCTTCTTGGAATAAACAAACCGCCCAGCATTCGTCTTCAAGTCATTCACGAGCTCTGATGATGGCCCCGACTGGTGTGCCGAAATATATAAAAAAGCTCGGCTTTTTTAGGATTTTAATAAGGTATTTAATTAATAAGTATAGTTTTAAAAGTATTATATAAAAATGTAAACATTTATTAATAAAAAAGGTGTTTGTTGGATGTCTAAAAAATCATGCAAAATGATATACAGTCGGCTGCAAAATTATTCGAGCACTAGCAATAATCCTTGCCAAAAAAAAGTACACTTAATACAGCTTTGTTAAATAAATCCTTGTCGAGTCATGTTCTTAATCAGTCTAAGAACATGATTCGACAAGGATTTACTTAGCAAAACAGTCTTACGTGTACTTTTTAAATATAGGAATTATTGGCTAGTGCTCGAATAATTTTGCAGCCGACTGTAAATTTGTTTTGAAATATTCACGCTTTCGGTTTAGATGGAAACTTTCAAAATCCCTTAATTTTGTTATAAGGAAAGCTGACTCATAAATTGCTTTTTCTCTTAAAAATTGTATCTATGTAAACTGTTTACGGCTGAATTTATTTTTTCCTTCATAAATTAAATTTTGAGGTGAAAACATCACATATGTCGCCATCTGTTGGGAATTTTATAAATATTTTGTGTTAATTCTAATTTTGCAAAATCAGCAACCGTCAATAAAATCAGCTTTCAAAGCTTGCTGTAGAAATAACTTTGACTTTGTTTTTGGTATGTTGCAGGTATGCAACATGGTGACACAAAGGATTAACTAATCTTATATAAAAAAAATTATAATGTCGTATATTATCTCATATGTTTCACATGCTTTCTACTAACAAAAATTAAAAATAACTGAGTTGGTTCAAACGCAAAAAGGTTGTAAATGTGTTATGTATTAGTCGAAGATTTAATTATATTTCCGCTATAAAAAGCATCCAATAGCTATAAAGCTAGCTTTATAAAATAAATAAATAAATAAAATAAAAACGACATTGAATTTAATCATGCATATTAAAGTCCAAATGTGTGTATATCCAGCTGTCTCTTCACGAACCGCTAAATGTATAAAAGAGTCAGAAAATACCGAAAGATGCGAAATAACACAAGGATTCGGAGTTGACCATTCAGATTAAATTATTCCATTAGTTAAAAATATGTCAATTTAAAACTCGAAATGACTACAAGATAAGCGGCACAACGTATTGCTAAAGAAACGTCAGCTTAGAGCAGCGCCAACTGCGTGAAGCGATTGTGCAGCAAAACACAACTAGAGGCAAAGGTATAGGTTGGAGAAACCTTAAGCAGGCTTCATAGTGGCCTTTCCGTTCCGTTGTCCGAAAGCAATGAGCTAGGGCTAGAATATAAGGAGTGATAACTTCCAATTTAATTCAATTTCTTATTCAATAGGAAGTTATCACTCCTTACATTCTAGCTCAGTATTTGCGGACAGTGGAACGGAATGGCCACTATAAAGAGGGCTTGAAAGTCGAAAATTATATGTAATTGTCCAAAACGAGGATTTGATCGATTTCAATAGATTTTTGTTTTTCTTTTAGTTTATATTTACAAAGTGATACAAATAAATAAATAAATAAAGAATAAATAAATAAAACACTTCATTTTATTTTATTTTTGAAAATATGTTTAAATATAATGATTACCGAAGTGGGCAAAGTCTGCTAATCTTCCTATAAAAATCTGTAATTTTTAATCGAAAGAACGCTAGCGCACAAATTATAAAATGTCAATGCAGAGCCTTGACTTGAATTCAATTAAACATTTATTTTTCTATAAAATTTGTAATATTTAATCGAATTTGAAGATTTTTTTTTGGACTGTGACATCAAAATCACTGTTTATGGATAATTTTTAATCAGTTACAAACTCGAGATTTTTTTTAAAGAAAAGCTTTCATATACTGTAATAATAATAATAATAATAATAATAAAAACACTACCTATCATGTAATATGTGTAGAAAGTTGGAAAACTGACAGCTTGCAAATTTTATAAATTCAAATTAATGAAAGCCATATTTTAATTAATTAGAAAATTCTTTAAAGTTCTAATTTTCAAAATAGTTTAAAGGTTTTCAGATTGTGAACTCATAATTACTGTTTATAGCCTATTTTAAATTTTGTGAAAACCCCTTTAAAATTCGCGGTTTTTAAAACAAAGTGTTTTTATAGTCTAATTCAAAAGAGCACGTGATTTATCATCTAACAAGATTTAAAAGTTGAAAGATTGCCAGCTGACGAATTTAAAATTTTTTAAGGAAAGTTGAAGAAAAATACATTTTAATTGACTAATCAAACAGATTTTCATCCATTATTGCTAAGAACCACCCTGATTAAATCCGTATTTTAATAATAATAATAATCGTATTTAAAGCAGTCTATTCGTTTGGGATCCATAGTACCACAGACAGAGATAGAGATATTGCCACCATATTTGGTATGAGAGCAGTTCATAAGATGCACTCAGAAACAATTTTTTAAAAATATTGTCCAAATTTTGGTTACATTTTCCTGACATGCAAAATTCCTGGGGTAAATGTAACCACGGATGATAAATCGAAAATTTAAAAAAATAGAATAAACTTGCATATTAAAACAACAAGCCTAAGCAAACAAAGCAAACCTGATTTCAAAATCTGCATATAAAAACAAAAAACCTAAACAAAGGAAACAAACCTGAATTCAAAATATGCATGTTCGTCTTGTTCGGTTATTTGCACATTTTTTTTTTTTTTTTTTTTTTTTTTTATTATTATGTAATTTGTTGAATAAATTGATATATCCTGACTGCATTTCACAACATGCAACGGTTCATTAAAAATATATGACATTGCCGAATACCATTCACATCGAGATTTATTACTTCAACGTGAATTTACGAATAACAAAACAATTTTTTTTTTTTTTTTTTTTTTTACTTTCTTCTATATTTAATAGAAGAAAATATTGAATTCGTAAAAATTTTCGACCTTGGGTTTTTGATGGATTTACACGTTTAGAGAGCTGTAGAACACGATTTGACCATTTTTAGGAAATGTCTGTCTGTCAGTCTGTCTGTGTGTGTGAGAGAGAGAGAAATTTTTGTGGCAATTGTATCTCAGGAACTACTGCACAGAATTTCATACAAATCGGTATGTAGTTGCACCTTAACATAAATTAGTGCCTATCAACTTTTGGTAAAAATTGTCTTACAGGTTACTTTGCCATCCCTCTTTTTCTAAATTTTTAACATGGTGATATAGGACAAAATTTTGTATAAATGTGCATAAAGAGAATTATTTTTTAATAATCATTATGAAATTTACAAGAATTATTTATAATAGAAATAGTCAACTGGGAAATTTTTTTTTGTATGTGTAGGAGACTCGCCCCTCCCCCCCCTGGGGGGTATTCCCCCCCTCGAGGGGAGTAAATTTTCAAGATGGGTATCTTTCGAAAGGTCTCGCCAATACCTTTAAAACGAATGGTTGAACTATAGATCTGTGATAATTTATAACAAAGTTATAATTTTTTTTTAATTTTAACGAAAAAAAAAACCTTAGAAAAAAAATCGTAATTTTTTTTTTTTTTTTTTTTTTTTTAACGAAATTTAATCAAATTTGGCATTTATTTGGCCCCTGACATAAACTGGTGCTGATTAGATTCGGGAATCAATCGCTCAACAGGTGGCGCTGTGATCGTATTTTTTCTAAATTTTTAACATGGCAGTATAGGAGAAAATTTCGTTTAAATGTACATAATGAGAATTATTCTTAACCTGTGATTGTAAAATTAATATGAATTATTGATAATAGCAGTAGTTAATTTGGAAAAATTGTGCATGTGGGCCTATCGCTTCCCCCCCCCCTAAAAAAAAAAAAAAAAAAAAAAAAAAAAAAAAATTGGAATAAAAATAGTATTTTTTTTTTTTTTTTTTTTTTTTTTTTTTTTTTTTTAAATATTGTTACTGAGTGAATTTGTATAGGAAAATGTAGAAGAAAGTCTTGTGGTGGCCACAACATACTAGTTTTCAGTTTGGGAAAAATCATATTATATTATCTTTTAGAAGTAATGCGGTAAGCTCTGGGGTATACACTAACTACAAGAGATACTTTTGTAAATTTCAAGTTATAAATTACAAAAAATGTTCTACACATTTATTTAACAAAAAAAAAAAAAAAAGATTTTTTTTTGTAAATTTCGAAAAAAAAGAATTATTCGAGTTTTACCGCTGTGCTCGACACGCTTGAAATTATTTTATTTATTTTTCGAACCGGTCCAATGGCTGGGTACGATCTTCGGGAGAGGTTTCGTTAGGTCTGCGTAGTACTGCGGCCTCCGCTAACGACGCCTTTTGGGACTTCATGGGGTCCTGACTAATATACACTAAGCGACAAGCAAAGAAAAAAAAAAAGCCGCAGTGCAGAAAAAATGACTTATACCCTTTTTATTTGTAATAACTTTAAAATTAATGGTTGAAACAAATAAAACTGTCTTGTTTGCATAATACCAAAGGGACGAAATGATACCTGCGTACATTTTCGTTTTAATAATCCGCTTTATTACACTCTACGAAGTACTTTATAAAAATCTGCACAAAACTTTCTTTTTAAACATAATGCAATAACCATACACTTTGTATTCTGTTAATTCCACCTTTATGTGGAATTACTGCTTTAATGCACAATGGAGTAGTATTATACAGTGTTTTAATATAAATCTCAGAAATTTCAATGTGCCAAATATCACAAATAATTTTTTCTAGTTCTGGCAAAGATGTAGGCTGCAAATTTCGAATCCCCTCCCCTCTACCCCTTCTTTTTATAGACGAAACAATTTCGAGCGCATCGCGATTAGGACTATTTCCATGTCTGGTAAAGAAGAAATTCTACTATACCTTTTGTGGGATTTAACTGAAAGTGAAAAAAGATATGATTACTTACAGAAATATAGGTTCTCATGGGAATGGATAGGACATTTTCACAATTTGAAGTGAATAAACTTACCACAGACACCGTGTAATAAGGTGCATTATCATTTTGAAATGCTGTTTGTGGAAATGTTCAAGATACCTCCAAAATAGTCGGTTAGGCATCACTTTTATAAAAACTGTTTTATTTCGAGTTAATTGATCCCTTGAGCATAAAAATTTGCCCGACTGTTTGAAAAGTTATGCATCTCCGTACCATAATGTACTGAGAATGTGTCACTGCTTTAAAAGTGCGATTTTCATCCAGTCGATCATATTTTCGTTGTCAGGATCTGCTTGTTTTCTTTAGCTCGAAATAAGTTAAACTTGACTCATCAGAGAGAACCAGTTCAGCCCAATAATTAACTAATCATATTTTAATTTTTTTAGCCATCTGAGGTCTTGCTTTCCTAATTCTCTTCACTAAGAATGGAATTTTTTCAAATTTTCTTTCATTTAAACCTACTTTGTTTAATAGTTGGTGCACTGCAGTTAAAGAAATTATGCTGCTAAACACTTTTCCTGAATCTCTTTTATGTTCTAAATGTAATACACTAAGCGACAAAAAAAAAAAAAAAAAAAAAAGCCGCACTTGGTTATTTTCCTTTTCCCTTTTTGCAACCGCCAATTTTATCATTTAAAAAGAAAATTTTCGAACAGATTTTATTACGTCGCCCTCCACGTACACTTTAGGATTGGGCCCAATGTTAAAAATAGAATGAAGCTGTCAGGAAAATTATAATTTTAGTAAGTATTTCAAAAGTATAAGGCAGTTAACGTTGCCACAAAAAGTATTAATTTTAGAATGAAAGTCAAAAAATATTTTTATACGAGAGATGGCGAATTAATTAAATTTTAACGAAATATTCCTGAGATGATTTTTTGGAAGATATAAAACATTTTGGCTGTTTAAACGGAAAATGTGTCTTTAGGCGGCCATGTTGCCCATCCAAGCGAGTTGATGGCAAGTTAAGAAACAAAAGTTAAAAAAAAATCGATTTGTACATGCTGACAACTTAGAAAAGATTAAAAAAGGTGCATAGCAAAATAATTTCTTCAAAAACAGTGCGGGAACAATTAAACAAAGTAAGTTAAAAAACAGAAGATCTGCAAGAAAAAAACCATTACTAAGGAAAAGAATTAAAAAAACAAGACTTCAGTTGAGCAAAAAATTAAAAAATATATCAGTTAATTATTAGGCCGAACTGATTTTCTCTGATGAGTCAAGTTTATTTTATTTCGGGCTGATAAAAAACACTAGTAAGATAATAAAAATGTGACCGAATTATTGAAAATTGCATTCATAAAACAGTGACACATTCTCCGTACGTTATGATACGGAGGTGCATAAATTTTCAATTAGTCGGGCAAATTTTTATGCTCAAGGGATCAATTAACTCGAAATAAAACTTTGCCATTATAAAAACGACGTCTGACCGACTATTTCAAAAATATCTCAAACTTTCCCGCAAACAGAATTTCAAGGTGATATTATACCATACTAAAGGGCGTCTGTTGTGCGTTTATTCGATTCAAATTGTTAAAACTACCTGTCCTATCCCATGAGCACCTATAATTCTGTAAGCAATCGTATCTTTTTTAACTTTATGTTGAATCCCACAAAAAATATCATAGAATTTCTTTTTCTTCAGACTTGGGAAAAGCCCTAATCTCAATCCGCTCGAAAATGTTTAGTCTATAAAAAAGCGCGGGTAAGGGGTTAGGATTAAAAAATTACAGCCTACAACTCTGCAAGGACTAGAAAAAATTATTTATGATATTTGGCATAGAGAAATTTCTAATATTTATATTAAAACACTGCATAATACTATGCCATTGCGCATTAAAGCAGTAATTTCGTAAAAAGGTGGAATAACTCAATACAGAATACATATTTTTATTAAAAAATTGTTTAGATCTAACAAAGAAATAGTTTTATTTCATGTATTAAAATATAGCTTGTTTATATCATATAATAAATCATAATACAGTACAAAGTATATGTTTATTATATTACGTTTAAAAAGAATGTTTTACGTAGATTTTTAATAATTACTTCGTAGAGTGTAATAAAGTGAATTATTAAATCAAAAATGTACATAGGTATCATTTCATCTCTTTGATATTATGCAAACATGACAGTTTTATTTGTTTCAACCATTAGTTTTGAAGTTATTACAAATAAAAAAGGTATATGTTAATTTCTCTACAGTGCGGCTTTTTTTTTTTTTTTTTGTCGCTTAGTGTACAAACCAATTTTATAAGCAATGGCTTTTTAACTTACGATCATCTCGCTTGGATGAGCAACATGACCGCTAAAGCCAAATTTCGTGTTTAAACGGCCAACAAATTTTATATCTTGCTAAAAACCATTTTACCAATATTTCGTTAACATTTAATTATTTTGCCATCTCACGTATTAAAATATTTTTTAATTTTCATTCAAAAATTAATTCTTTTTGCGCCATTGTTAACTACCTTTATTATTACCATTTTTGAAAAAAATTCTGAAATTACAATTTTCCTGACAATTGCATTTTGTTCTTAACACTGGACTCAATGCTAAAATGTATGTGAAGGACAACATAACAAAATCTGTTCGAAAATTTGCTTTTTAAACGATAAAATTGGCGGTTGTAGAAGGTAAAAAGGAAAATATCCAAGTGCGGCTTTTTTTTTTTTTTTTTTTTTTTTTGCTTAGTGTATGTTGCTTTTTTTTTTTTTTTTTTTTTTTTGTCGCTTAGTATATGTTGCTTCTTTTTTTTTTTTTTTTTGTCGCTTAGTGTATGTTGCTTCGTTTTTTTTTTTTTTTTTTTTTTTTTTTTTGTCGCTTAGTGTATGTTGCTTCGTTTTTTTTTTTTTTTTTTTTGTCGCTTAGTGTATGTTGCTTCGTTTTTTTTTTTCTTTTGAAATGAAGAATAATTTATAATCTCATTTAATCGAAAGATATAGAGGTGCTTTTGGACTATTCCGAACACCCATAGTCAAAATTTAAAAATTCTAATTCAACAGTTGATAGATGATTAATATTACTTACCCTTTCTATAAAATTGGTTAAGCCTAACCGGCAAATAAAACTTCGCTTGCGTCGTATTTTTCCTCTGGTGCTTATTGCTTTGCTTAATACAAAATCTGAAAATGGATTGATAAATTAAGGACTATTTTTAACATCATATAATAGTTAAATCGAGTGTTTAAAACAATGTGTGTGTTATTAAAAAGTTAAAATTTATCATTTCAAATATTAAAAATCTCTGGTGGATAACAACCATACGACATTCCTTATCCACTACCACATATCTGTACTGATAAGTATAAAGGATTTAAGTCCATATTCTTGATTTTTCAGGAGATGAAAAATAAAGTTAAACTAACTAAAAACTAATGAGCAGAATCGATTAGGTAAAAGGGATTATGTTAGTTTATACGCTTTATACCATTCAGTGATTGTCAATCTTCATTTAATAAAGAGAAAAATTGAATTAAATATTTTATACCAAAGATTAATGCCAAATTTCTGACTTGAATCTTTTTTTACCAATGGATTTTCTCAAAGACTAAATGACATGGATTTAAATCCTTTATACCAATCGATAGAGAATTTTTTTCTGAGTCTGACTATGTACTTAACTCAAAATCGACATTCTTGGACTTAAATCCTTTATACTTATCAGTACAGATATATTATAACTCTTTTTGGAAATGGAAAGGTCAGAAGACGTAAAAATAATCTAATTAATCAGGCGCCTACCAATTTTCCGGTAGTAACCAACAAATACAAACGTCATGAAAGTCTAAAGGAGACTTTATATTGCGAATAAATAAATAAATAATAAATCGGTAAAGCAGTTTTTGAAACATCCATTTCTGAGATTTAAAAATTAATTAGCTAATCGGGAGGTCCAATAATCTTTTTTTCAAACCGATTATTGCATACGAAAGTGCGTCTAAAAGAGGGTTTGTATGGCAAATTTGAAGAAAATATTTAAAGCAATTTTTGAGATACCGATTTCCCCCCAAAATTTTTAAAAACTCCCCTGTGCAGCAGAAACCAACTAATGCATACTAAAGTACATCTAAAAAGAAGTTAATATAGTGAGTTTACTGAAAATACGTAGGGCCGTTTTTTAAGACACCCACTTCCGAGATCTAAAATAGGCCTACCAAATCTAGACGCCTACCAATTTTTTTGTAACTAATTACTATTTACAAAAGGACATCTAAAAGCAAATTTACACATCAAATTTTGAGAAAATCGTTTGAGCAGTTTTTTAAGAAAAATACCATATGACTTCCTGCTTTCCATGTCCCGCTTCTGGTATTACAATTTTCACCAAAAGTTAGCAAACTTATCCGTGCACCGGACATGTCTTATATCTAGAATTTCGTTGTTCTATCTCCCCCCTTTTTTTTTATGTTGTTGTTGTGATAATCAAAAGATTACTCATACAACATGTATTTATATATACAGGGTGCATAGGAAAGTCCCTTTAACCTGAAAATACTTGCGAATGGAGAGTGCTACAGCCACGCAAGTGAGGTAACGGTATAGTAAAGCGACTATGCACGAGATTTGCAAACGACAGCAGCGCCCCTAGTGGCGAAACATGGAAGTCAGCCATTGCAAATCGAAAACGAAAAGAGATAGAGCAAAATTTCCAATTAGAAAGTTTTAGAACATCAATTAATTAGTACGAAACGATATTTGGTTTACACGGATAAGATAAATTAGTGCCTGTATACCCACAAAATATCCAAAATCGAGGCACTCCATTTTGTGTAAAAATTTGAAAGGAATAGCCAGGGGAAAGAAGAAATATGCACAATTTAATGAATAAATACTATGTACTTACATCAATACATTTTGATAACATCAGATGCACACAAAAACAAAATAGGTAAAATAAACTCTAAGTCTCATAGTGATAAAAAGTTATTGTTGAGAATGTTCGAAAAGTTCGCCATTGCTCACAATACACGTTTGTATTATATACGTTTGCATTAAGCCGGGCATAGTCACTTTACTATACCGTTACCTCACTTGCGTGGCTGTAGCACTCTCCGTTCGCAAGTATTTTCAGGTTAAAGAGACTTTCCTATGCACCCTGTATATATATATATTACACTAACGTATGCGGCACGAAAATCAACGATAATTCTGCACTGCGAATGATGACAACTGATTGTAAATAAATGAAAAGTTGATTTTATAAATGGAAGCAAGTATTTATGCGATTTATGCAATTAAAATTGGGCATATCAGAACCATTTTTGCAACAAAATGAATAAAAGAGCCAAACGTATATGATATTGCCGGAAAAAGAAAGAAAGAAAGAAAAAAAAAAATGAAATTCGAATATTTTTCTTATTATTCAGTATTTAATGCTGCATTTTGGCCAAAATATAATTGTTTTATTATTTAGCACTGCCGATTTTTTTTTAAAGTAGTATCTCAAAATTTATGACTAGTATATCGACATTTTTTGTAATTCTATTTAAAGATATTATAAAATTATTCTTCATACGAGGACTGTTCAAAAAGTAACTGAACCTTATTTTTTCCCGCGTAAACCAATGAAGCGTGGGAGACTTTCTTCTGTGAAGATCAGAGGAGACACTCACATACGCTGACATGAATATTTTCTCACTCGCAGAAAGTGTCAGTCAGCCAAAAATTGAAGACATGTAGCAAGGGTCGTACTCTCCGTCCTCATTTCAGGACACTCATAATTGAAATTTTTTTAAATTTATTGTTACCACTAATTTTATAAAATAATCTCTACCCTGTGTAATCATGGCACATTACTTTAAATATACATGAAGTATTTCTGCATGAAATTAGTGGTGACGAAAAAGACAGAATTTTCCTCTCTCTGAGAGTGTCCTGTAAAAAGGGCGGATAGTACGACCCCTGCATGTAGTGCGCGGTCGTCGGATTTTAGTTTTTGTAAAATGACAGAAAAACTTGAGCAGCGGTATTGCATTAAATTTTTCCAAAAGCTTAGCGATACCCAAGCGGAAATCATTCGCAAGATTCAACAGGCTTTCGGAAACGATGCTATGAACGCCTCACGCATAAAGAAATGGTATAATCGCTTCAAAGATATCTGCACATCAGTGGGCAGCACTGAGCTGAAGAACAACTGGAGCAAATGCTTCCAATACCTTTACACAGTGTTCGTGCGTGCCAGTTTTTCTGCAATCATTTGCCATGCAGAGTCAAATCTTGCACTGCAGGCAACATTTGTCGGGTCGTCTATTACCTATTATACTCTTTAAAGAATTAAAATTTAAAGTTGTAATATCATGTTTAGCATATGGTTGTTCGAACAGACAACCTTTACACAATTTTACTTTGAAATATAAAGATATCAAATGCTTTCTGCCGTGCAACGCTCAGAAGACAAACCTTCCAAAATCGGCACGCAAAACACCGGTCTAGCATTTCTTCCAGTTGTTCTTCAGCTCAGTGGTGGACAGTGAACTTCAACACTGTCCATCAGCGGACAGTGTTGAGCACCTACCTGAACCACGCTCAGGTAAGCCCTCAACGAGTCGGAATGACACTGTCATTGAGAAAGTGCGGACTGTGATCTTGCAAGACCGTCATATCACAGTCCGAAAAATTGCGAACGATATAGGGTAAACATCAGATCAGTGCATTCAATTTTGAACGAGAACTGCGACATGAAAAGAGTGTTCGTGAAATTTATACCGAAGCTGCTAACTACTGAGCAGAAGCAATTGCATCTAGACATCACGCAGGTCATGCTGGACAATGCAAACAATGACCAACACTTTCTGAACACTGTGATCACATTAGAGGAAACATGGGTTTATGGGTACGACCCAGAAACGAAGATGCAGTCGTCACTATGGCAACGGCAACATCCATCCTCCACAAGACCAAAAACAGCTCGGCAGGTCTGAAGCAAAGTCAAGGTAATGTTGACCGTTTTCTTTGACTCCCGTGGTGTGGTACATCATGAGTACGTACCACAATGTTAAACTACTACAAAGGAGTAACGAAAACGGGGAAGCTCCATCATGATAATGCACTTGCTCATTCTGCACATTTGATTCAGACTTCCATCGCCAAACACAACATTCCTGTGGTTCGTCAGGCTCCCTACTCACCAGACATTGCTCCCTGTGAATTTTGGTTATTTTCCAAGCTGAAAATGCTGATAAAAGGGACACGATTTGAGTCAAGAGAAGACATTATGCGGAATTCGACGGAACGGTTGCTCACCATTCAAAAACTGCATTCCCGAATTGTTTCGATGAATGGTAGGAACGCTATGAGAAGTGTGTGCATTATCAAGGAGATCAGATACCTTAACAGGATACATCATCAGATACCTTAAATGAGATTAGTGTTTTGGATGTAGATGTATTTTTGCCAACTAAAGGTTCGATACTTTTTGAACCCACCTCGTGTATAATTTCTTTTTTTTTTTTAATTTTATAATAATCTTGTTTTTAACTAGTTTCTGCTTAATTAAATATATTACTTTTTTTTTTTTTTTTTTTTTTTTTTTAAGGATATCGATTAATCTATATCATAGGTCTACACCTAAAATTTGGATTTGATAATTTTGGCTGATCTTTATGTTTCTTGGTGTGCTGAAACCAAAACTGAAGCCAGTTCTTCTATATTCCTCATAGATTTTTGTTCATATAGGGTGTACACCGACACAGCTTCTTCTGTGACTCTTCCATCAATATAATTATATAGTAATTTCCACCAATATAGTTATATGGTGTTTCCATGATTAATTATAATTAATTCTGAAAACACACTAGAAATTGCCGAAAAAGAAGAAATTGTATCGTTAGGTATCCTGTATTGAAAAAATATACATGAGGCAGAGAAAAATTAGCCTCATTTTGGTTTCAGCACAACCAAAACCATGTGTATCAACTAAAATTGTCAAATCAAATTTTGACAACATTACTTTTGTAGAATTGCGTAATCACCATCAACTAAAAATTTTCCTCGTGTTTCAACAGTAAAAACTCTAGATCTGTTATTACAGTGGACGGCACAATGGCAATCTTTTTGCGTGACAAAGATTACTCATAAAAAAATTCACGTGATATAAAGCACTACAGTAATTCAAACTTTCCAACACTGAATTTTTCTCTCTAAACTGTAAACTCTGCGTTCTATTCCGCAGACAATATCTTATTTTTAAAAGGTTTTTTTCTTTTTCTTTTTCTTTTTCTTTTTCTTTAATGTTTTTCTTTAAAAGTTAGATTGTTTTGAACATAGTCATAAAACATTTTATCGCAAAGTCAGATATCCTATAAAAGGCTGTGAAGAAACTTATTTTAAAGGAGGATCTATTACATATTTCACTGGTAAGATTTTTAAATGTTTTATTATTTCTTACTTTTTAAGTAATTATTTTTGTAAAATTCCTATAACTGCTATATCTAGTTCTTAAAATTAAAAAAATTAAAAAATAAATATTATTATATTGTTAAATTATTATAAGTTTAAATATTATTATAATAATTATCTTAAAAAACATTTAAATCAAATAATCGTTAATAAGGTGATATTTACTGAAAAAGTTGACTTTTTGCCTACTATTAGTTGATTTATCTTTGCCACATTTTCTTACATTCAAGTAATAAACCAGTGCTCCATCCACTGTAATAATAAGTCTGTGGCAAAAACCATTTCTCATGTTTTTCTGCTATTAATACTCACATATTTTTTCATTTTTTATTAAATTTTGGATGAAAATTTATATGAATCATACTATTCATTAATTTATTTGAATTATTTTTGTTGACTCTTATTGTTTTTACTGAGATGTCAGGCATATTAATAGCGATATTTTTGGATTCTTTAAACCATTGCTTGCTATTATCAGAAATATCTTAGTATTTTTTCCGCTTGCATAAATTTGTCCTTGGTTATGATGTTCCAAAGAGTAACTACAACTTCAGTCGGTGATTCTCAGCCGAAGTAAAGTATTTTCACAAATAATATGCTTTTTCCTCCAAATCAGCATTGCCGTTAAAACTTCATGTATTCACAAGTAGGAGGGAAAAGAAGAAATGAACTGTTAATCCTAAAACCACAGTCTCCTAAACTAGATGCCTTCCGCGTGGCTCGAAAATTTGGCAATAGTTCAAGCGGTAGACAGCGCCACCTGATTGCGAGACTTTTTTTATTCAACTCTCACCAATAATTTTAAGAAGTGATATTGTGATGTATATAATCGACGTTTCTTCGATTTTATTCGCCTTTTTACTTTCCGAACACTATAGTGAGGAAAGTATTGTAATCATGTCAAAAAATCCGAATTCGAGATTTTGATGTTTCTATACGTTTTGAGGTCCCCTGAGTCCGTTTTCACTATTCTTACGATGATGTATGTATGTGTGTGTGTATGTGCGTATGTGTGTATGTATGTGTGTATGTCTGTGAGTGAACACGGTAGCGTCTAAACGCTTTGTTCGATTAACCTGAAAGTTGGTACGCATATTGTAAGTCACCATAGTACGAACCCTATAGATTTTGGTGAATCTAGCACTTATAGTTTTTTACAGGAACACAAAGAAAAATTCTTTATCATTATGGTCTATGGGACCAAAATCTTAAAAGTGCGATAGCATCTAAACGCCTTATTCAATTGAGCAAAAAATTTATACACATATTATAGGTCACAAATACTCAATCTGTATAGATTTTGGAGAATCTAGCACTTATAGTTTTTTTACAGGGACACAAAGAAAAATTCTTTATCATTATGCCTATGGGGCCAAATTTTTAAAAGCGTGATAGCGTCTAAACGCCTTATTAATCTGAGCAAAAAATTTTTACACATGTTATAGATCACAGTTGAACTGACTGTATAGATTTTGGTGAATCTAGCACTTACAGTTTTTTTACAGGGACACAAAGAAAAATTCTTTATCATCATGGCCTATGGGACTAAATTTTTAAAAGTACGATAGCATCTAAACGCCTTATTGAATTGAGCTGAAAATCTATATGAGTATTATAAATCACTGTTGCACTAACTATAAGCATTTTGGTGAATCTAGCATTTATAGGTTTTTACAGGGACACAACGAAAAATTCTTTATCATTTTGATCTATGGGCTCAAAGTTCAGTAGCGTTAAATAAAACATCATGTAATAGATGGAGAAAAATACTCAAACACTCTATTATGGTTTTCTCTCTTTTGTTTGTTTAAATCCTCTTTCTTTATCTACAAAACTGTTAATTACTCAATGTTCGGAAAGTCGAGTGGAGTCACTCCAGATTTTTTGTATATAAAATCCTACTTTAAAAAATTGTTGGTGGCTGTTGAATAAAAAAGTCGCTCAATCTATACCAGGTGGCGCTGTCTACCATCAAGTTTCCGAGCCACGCAGAAGACATCTAGTATAGGAGGCTATGCTAAAACACTACAATTTATAGGACTATGTTTTCATATTTTTCATTATGTACCTTATATATTAATAGTAAGCCTGTAAAAATAGTTGTAGAAAATGAATATGTATATATCAGGTTGTAACATATGAAATGTCCGATTCTCAACAGTAAAATTTTTGAGATTTGGTTCCTTATAAACTTTTTTGATACAGTCGTTAATCATGTATCATTTTAAAGCTAAAACCTTGTCTTTTTCATCTGATGTGTTTCAAATAAAAATATTGTGATTTGGTGGTAAGTTCATAGCTTTAATCTTAGGATGAATTCTAGAGATTTTAGAGTGCTATTTTTGTATGAGTGGAAAAGTAAGCATAATGTTGCAGCAGCTGCCCAAAACATTAATGCTGCATTTGGAAACGGTTCTGTAAATGAAGGTACCATTCGACGTTGGTATGCAAAGTTTGAAACTGGGGATAAGAGTCTCACAAACGAGGACCGGGGCAGACCTGAGACTGTTGTGGAGAATGAAGTTTTACGAGCAATAGTTGAAAAAAATCCAGGCAATACTGTTAGCGATTATGCCTAAGAACTAGGTGTATCTCATACAATCATTTCACGTCATCTAAAATTGATTGGCAAAGTTAGAAAAATGGATAAATGGATTCCTCATGAATTGAATGAGAATCAGAAACGCAAATGTTTTGAAATCTCGTCTGCCCTTCTTCTTCGCAACCAAAATAATTCTTTTCTCAATCGAGTTGTAACTTGTGATGAAAAGTGGATTCTGTAAGACAATCGTAAACGTTCAGCATAGTGGCTGGATGCTGACAAGGCTCCACAACCCTTCCCAAAGCCGAAACTCCATCAAAAGAAGGTTATGGTGACTGTTTGGTGGTCCTCAGCTGGTTTAATTCACCATAGCTTTCTAAAACCAGTCGAAACCCTCACAGCGTATAAATATTGTAGAGAAATCGATGAAATGCACCAGAAACTCACACGTAAACAGCCGGCATTAGTCAATAGGAAGGGCCCTATTATTCTCCATGATAACGCTAGACCGTATGTTTCAATGATCACTCGTCAGAAGCTGCACACGTTAAACTATGAAGTTTTAGACCATCCACTATATTCACCTGAATTCTCACCTACAGTTTTTCACTTTTTCAAACATCTCGATAACTTCCTGCACGAGAAATGCTTCAGAAATCCAAAGGATGCTGAAACGGCATTCAATGAATTGGTTGCCTATAGGACGACTAAATTTTATGATACCGGAAAAAAAAAAACTTGTTTCTCGTTGGAAAACGTGTATTGAAGCTAAGGGTTCCTATTTTGATTAATAAAGTTCGTTCTGTAAAAATATATTCTTTCTTTAAGTAGACCATGAAAATCGAACATTTCATATGTTACAACCTGATATTATGAATCGAGGTAAAAACCAAGCTAAACAATTTTATTCTAAGCAGAAAAGAATAAAATAGAAACAGATTTTTCTTTAACTATAATATCACGGTTATATTTTCAGGATATATTTTCAATGGAAATGTAATTGAAGAATGTGATTGGCATCGAATATAATTTTAGCATTTTAAAAATAAAACTTATGACCAATCTTCGGAATACTTTATTGTTATTCTCCTCACTGTTAAAAATGGTTTCTTAAAGATGGGCTAAATTGTCTCAAAATAGCTCCGAAACAATATATACTTAAATTTGAAAACCCGTGTACTCAGTTTTGAGTACATTGACATGTGAAACATGGGGATATTTGGATTCTTACTGGCCAACCCCATTTTTTAGCATGTCAAGATACTCAAAAATGAGTACATGGTTTCTCAAATTTAAGTATACATTACTTCGGAGCTGCTTTGAGACAATTTAGCTCATTTTTAAGAAACCATTTTTAAGTCATGTTTCTTATTTACACTTATTATTTTTTATATAAGATTAATAACTATTTTATACATTATTTCTGTTTTACATTTTCGATTTTTACTCTTGTTACATATAGTTTTCAGTTCTTATCTCCTAAATTGATTTTCAAATTCATTATGTTGAATCACGGCATTAGATTTTTTTAGTTTTATTATTCGTCTTGAATCATGCTTATTTGGTTGTTCGTGTATACATACAACGAATTAGCTATCAATAGCTCTTCAATATATACGTATAAATTATTTAAAGAAAAAAAGAATCGATTATTGTTTATGTTAAGATACCCTAGATCCCCTAAAAATTTTAATTTGGAAAGAAGAATTTTTTTTCTTACCTTCTAATGCGATAAATATTACAAGAATTAAAACAAGGAAAAAGATCTTCTTTTTTACTTGTAAAAATAACAGCATCGTCGATTTGCTGCCAAAGAAAAAAATGAAAAAAAAAAAAAATTATTGTATTTCATACATAATTCTAGAATCATACTCACAAATATACACGTAAATCTATATTCTGTATATCTATAATTAAGCTCTTTAACTATACATATATGTATATATAATTATTTGTCCTGACTGAATGCATGAATGACTGACTGATTTATCCTCTCCCAGGCCAAACCCTTGCACCTACTAGTAGCATTACAAGAAGAAACTATTGCACCTAGAAGATAGACATCTTCACCGATTTAGTGAAAACATTACATCCGTGACGTAGAGACTCACTAAGAAGTGATTTTATAATATTTGCTCTCTAAGTGTTGGGGGGCGAACATGACTTCACAAAATCCATTATATCACAAAGAAAAAAGAAAGATATTCGTAAGATTTTTGCTTTACAATATAACAAATACCGATATCTAAAAATCAATTTCTGGAATTTCAAGAATTTTTACCGTAAAGTGTGTGTATGTGCATTTCACATGGCATCCACCTATATAGAGCACATCCCCTCACTGACTCAACACGGGCAAGATGATTCTGGGGAAGATCGGGTCACGAATGGGACCCCCGACCCTTCAAAAATATGTGCTTCCAAATTTACAGTTTATTCCTATCATTACTTTTCCACTTACAGTGATATTTAAATTTTTATTGCTCAAGAAAGTTGACGCTTGTTATAATTTGTGTCATATGTAATTTTGCGCACAGATGATTCAAAATAAATATTCAACTAGTAAGTTTAGATGCACAAACCATTTCTTAATTAGCATTACTTTAGCTTATTCCATGTTTAAAGTTGTCCTATTTCATTTCTTTTCGGATTATTATTTGAATGGACGTAATACTTTTCTGTGTGAGATTTTAATTTATTTCTTTATTTTTTTTTAATACAGGGATTTATTCCTCATACATTTTCGTTTGTAACTTTAAGAATTAATTTAAACATTTAAAATATATAAATAAAACCTTTTTCCGAGCCGCCTTGAACTCAGGAATTCGAATATGCAATCAAAAATGGGTGCTACCATTCAAAAAATGAAGTTTGTGTAATTTTTAATATGTAGACGACCCCTTAAGCAAAATTTACCTATTGCATTAATAACTAGCTATCATTACCAATCGATCGGCATTACCAAACGAATTTATACCCTAATTTACGGCGAAATATGTCGAGGGATGGTGTTTTCTTTTTTCTTTTCTTTCTTTCTTCCTTTTTTTTAATAACTATATTTTAAAAACGATACAAAATAGTTTTAGAAACAGTTTTATTTTTCATGTTTCTGTGTGAAGGTACGAATTCTTATGAGTTGCCTTGTAGACAAATGATAAATGATTATATTTCTTTAATTCCATTTTCTGTACGAAACACGCTTTTATGAGTATAAAATAATTTGGTGTGGCACTCGCATGACTTACTGTTACCCTGCACCTCAATACCAGACAGATTGCAAAATAAGGACTATTTTAACAAGTACTGTACGTATGAACCTGGTTTAAAAACTGTTCCAATAAAGCTTAGTAACAGTTTTATGTGATATAACTTTGTGTAAGGAGGACTTCGTCTCTCCACCTTTCCGTTTGAATACATATTTTAGTATTACATTTATAAAGGATTCAAGACTATTTTTAAATTTAAAATTTTATTCCAAATTATTATCATAAGTTTTACCAACACTACTTATAGAAACTTACTAATCTTGGTCAAACTTTTCAAGGGGTAATCTCATATGTATTACAAAATATTAAATTTAAATTTTCTGCAAATATTTGTTTTTATGTTATGCTGATAACAGAAATATACACAGTTCAACCGCCAACTAATGCAACAATCGCATTTCGCCGCCAACATCCGCATTTAGGAGCCACCAAAACATATAATTACACAAAATTCAAGCACTAAAAATTGAACTTAAAAGAATATTTTGTCTTCTGTTTGGATATAAGAAATTAATTTTCATTCCTGAGCAGATTTTCTGGACGTGGTAAAATGTAGTAAAGCACTTCCATGAATGACATTCATTAGCTGATTTCACTTAATTTTGGGTAGCTTAGAATTTGTATCTTTTGTTAAACAATTTTCGAATACACACAGCTCGAATATATTCGAATTCTTTTGGGTAGCCTTGTTAATGAATAGTGATTGGTTTTCATACCATATTCTACACGAAACATGCTTTTATGCATATAAAAAAATATATATATGCTCGTTTCGTTTTCTTTAGTACTACCTATGGATGTTAAACTGCACCTACCTATGGGCGAATTTACATTCGCCCATAGTGGTAATGTATTTGAATTCTCTTGGATGTCCCTATACACGAACAATTTACTTGTTCTCAACGAAAAGTTTAGTGTAGCATCCCTGTATAATATAGATTTAGAATCCTGACTATAGACTCTGCTACCATTTGTTCAAGAGACATGCTCATGAGAGACACCATACAGACACGCATACTGACCAACCGCTAAAAATTTGACTTTCGGATTCAGGGAACCTCAAAACGCATAAATTTAACAAAAACTCTATTTTGAAAATTTGTCTCAAAAACAGTACTTTCTCTACTATTTATGTTTAAAAGAAAGTAAATATATGGTTCGTGTTTCATTTTATTATTGCAGTCTAAAAACGTCAAAATATATCGAATAAAATTTTTGACCATGAACGTAATATATTTGAATTCTCTTGAATACCCGTTTATTTGAACTATTCGCAGAATATTAACAAAAGTACCATACGGCACAGATACCGAATTTGAACTGCCTGATAGTATTTGTCTTTGAGTTATGGTGATAACAGACATACAGACCAACCACTATAAACATGTTTTTTAGAATCAGGGGACCTGAAAACTTGTAAATATATCAAAAATTCAGTTTTGAAATTTGACCCGTAAATAATATTTTACACTATATGGGTGAGAGAAAGGAATAAAGAGATATATAATAGAATAGTGCGAAAAACATAAACAGCTACTTACTTGGTGATTTGAAAAATAATTCCTACATTGAAAGTATTTGTATGGCCATGAAAAAGAGACATACACAATAGCATAAAAATGTTCAGTGATATCAATTCTATTTGCAACTAACCATCATATTTATACTTGTAGCAATACTGAAATTAAAAGCTTCCACGTAATACTTTTCTAAGTATTGAAATAAGGAAGAATATTATAGTTCTTTTATTTGCTGTATTTTTGTAAATAACGCGAATAGGAAAGGCATTGCATAATTCTGTTAAATAGATCGAACTATTCTTTTACATACTTTTTGAAAGAAATAGCTGAACATAAATGACAAAATTGCAAGAGGAAAATTTGTACAGCAGTTCTTTTAGCTGGTACAACCTTGACATTGCGAGGCTTTTTATTTCTTTGAAAAGGGGAAAAAATATAATAATAATAATAATAATCAGTTTATGTTATATAAAATAAAATTCCTTTTAAATAATTTTATCTTATTCTACAAAATTTTCTGAAATTGTTTATATTAACTATGAAAAATAAATAAATAAATAAGCATTTTCTTTATCAAATGGATGCATTGTATAGCTAGAGCTATTCGACTAAAACTTTTATTAGACAAATAATCTGGTATGTTACTCACACGACTTTCTCTTACCATGAAATTTAATACTATAAATACAGGCTGGAGATTAAGAGGTAAGATAACAAGTACTGTTATGTAAACCTATGTTAAACAATTCAAATTAGGCTTCGGAAGAGTTTTATATGATAATTAGTTCTGTGGGAGGGGGGGGGGGGCTACAGTCCCCCTCAACCCCCCTGTTTAATTAATGCACCTACCTTTATATAGAATTTAATCCTGTTATTAAAATTAAAAGTTTACTTAAAATCATACAAACAATTTTCACACGCAACTTTCATTGAAACTTATCAATCTTGATCAAACTTTTTCAGCAACAAACTTATACTAACTTCAAAGTATAACATTCGGATCTCCTAAAATTGTTCACTTTTAAGTTATTCTAAGAGTAGTATAGCACTAAATATCCAAAAAAAGTTGAATTTTTTATCAATATTTTTTCTCAATTTTTTTCTCAAATTAAAAAAAAAAAAAAAAAAAAAAAAATCCTTTTTTTGTTAAAATATAAGAAAAACCGATAACTTTATTTTAAATTATCGCAGATCGATAGTTCAACCATTCGTTTTAAAGGTACTGGAGAGCTCTTTTGAAAGATATCCATCATGAAAATTTACTCCCCTCGAGGGGGGACTTCCCCTCCAGGGGGGAGGCGAGGCCCCTAAATACACAAAATTTTTTCCCTGTTGACTATCTCTATAACAAAAAATATATACTCGTTTCATTTAGTTTAGTGCAGTCTATAGATGTTAAACTCTGTTTACCTGCAATTTCCCGCATAGACGTAATGTATTTGAATACTTTTGAGTGTCCCTGTACACGAACCATTTGTTTCATCTCAACGAAAAGCTTAGTGTAGCATCCCTATATGATACACATTTAGAATACCGAGTTTCGAATTTCTACTACTATTTGTTCTTGAGATATGCTGATAACAGACACACACACACACACACACACACGCACAGACGGACCATTCGCTAAAAACATGATTTTCGTATTCATGAGACCACAGAACATGAAAATATAACAAAAACTCACTTTCGAAAATTTGACCTTAAAACAATACTTTCTCTACCGTAAGGGTAAGAGAAAGTAAAAATGGAAAATTATTTTATTACTTTGTTCTTCCTACATGTATTGAATTCGTGAAACTTTTCAATTTTCTGCTTTCGTTAAATTTATATGTTTGAGATGTCCTGAACATGATTTCACCATTTTTAACCCTTAAATGCATACCGGAATACATTGGCATCGTACGTTTAAAACCTTATATCTCTTTGTGTAGCAACCTTTGCTAGTGCTTTTTTTTTTTTTTTTTTTTTTTTCAGCCAAAACTTTTTTATTGTTACCAAATGCAACTAGAATCTTTGGCAATTTATTTCTTTATCTTTGACAATTTTCATTGTTGATGCGCTCTCTGAGTACAATTTTATTTCAGTGGGGATGGGGGGGTGTTACGAATAACGATTATTTATATAAAAAGTAATAAAAACATACAGGAAAAGTTGTTTTCGGATAAAAACAAAGTAAGAGAAACGAATAATATTTATATTGCTGTTCATTAAAAGTTCATTAAAAATTTTATGCTGTGGAAATAGTAGTATGAAAGTAATAATAATAATAATAATAAAAGTAATAATAATAATAATAATAGTAATAATAATAATAATAATAGTAATAATAATAATAAAGTCTCCCGGGCAGCATTGCTGTAGAGTACAAAATTGATTTTCATTCCATTAAGCTTTATAGTGTAGACGATCAAATTATTAGTATTTTTCTTTTCTTTCTTTTTTCTTTCTTTTTTCTTTCTTTTTTTTTTTTTAAGAAAATACGAAACGAAATGGCGTTGAACTTTAGACAGGCAAACACCACTCTCAGACTCACTTTTTACGGAAATGCTAGTGTAGTGTTAAAGGACCAACTTTGGATTACCCTATAATCTAATGTCTAAAAACAACTTGTAACTTCAACACATGATTTCACCCAATATTTGCATTTTACTTCCATTACCCTACTACCGTAGGTAATGGAAGTATTGTATTCGGTCTGAAAATTCGATATCGGGTTTCCACCTGATTTACACGTTTTAAGGTCCCCTGAGTCCAAAAAAGTGGTTTTTGGCAATTGGTCAGTGTGTATGTATGTGTGTGTGTATGTATGTATGTATGTATGTATGTGGAGAATCTTCTGGCTATTATAGCTCAGAAACTAATAAAGATAGATCTACGAAACTTTAGAATTGAAATACGTCTGGTGTACAGATGAAATTTCCAAATTTTGGTGAAAATTGAAAAACCGAAAGTGGGACATCGGAAACCGGAAGTGGAACCGTAAGTCCGTATCTCAAAAACGGCTCTAACAATTTTCTTCAAACTTGCTATATAAACACTCCATTAGATGTCCTTTCGAATGATATAGTTGGTTAGTTCAGAAAAATTGATAAGCGTCCTGTATAAATAGCTCAAGTTCAGGTCTCGCAAAGGCGTTCCTTTAAAAACGGTTGTACGGATTTTTTTCAAACTCGCCATTTTAACTCACTTTTAAATATGCTTTTGTATGTAATTATTTTTTTCCGGTCAATAATTGATTTTTTGTAAAAGTTGGTACCTCAAAAACGGCTCTAACGATTTTCTCTTTAGGTCACTTTTATGTTTTCTGATCACATTATCTCTCAAAAATGCATATAATACACGTAATAGCGGGTAGTGGAAGTCGTGTGGTTGTTTCACACCAGATTTTTTTAGTTCCCCATCATACTATAGGTATGGGGAACTTAGGTAATTGTGAAAAATTTCGACCTCGGTTTTTTGGCTTTTTTATACGTTTTCAGGTGTGAGGAATCCGAAAATGGCAAAATTTGTATGGTGTCTGTCTGTAGGGTGTCTGTTAGTGTGTTAGTCCGTTAGTGTGTTAGTGTGTTAGTCCGTTAGTTTGTTAGTCTGTTTACACGATATCTCACGAACAAATGATCGCAGAGAGGTCAGATCAGTTTTAAAATATTACTTTCGATACTGGCAAGAACCCTATTCATTTGCAACATTCGAATTAAAAAACTTCGTAAGTTATTAGAAATTTACGATTTTCTTAACATGGGAGAATAGGACAAAAATTCACTTAAACGTGCATTAAATGGAAACTTTTTACTGTAAAAATGTCAGACCAGTTTTAAAATATCAGTTTTGATGCCAGAATGAACATCAGTAACTATAAATAAGCTACTTTGAAAATTTCGCAAGTTATTGGAAATTTACGAATTTCTTAACATGGCAGTATAGGGCAAAATTTCACAAAAACGTCAATTTTGGGAGATATTTTCATCTTAAAGATGTCAGACTACTTTTGAAATATTATTTAGGACACTGGCTTGAATATTAATGACTATGAATATACCAATATAAAAATTTCGTAAGTTATTGGAAATGTACGAATTTCTTAACATGGCAGAATAGAGCAAAATTTTACATAAACGTCAATCTTGAGGGATATATTCATCGTAAAGATGTCAAACCACTTTCAAAATATTGTTTAGGATACTGGCATGGATATCATAGGTTATGATTTTTTCAATTTAAAAAATTCGTAAGATATTTGGAATTTACGATTTACTTAACATATCAGAATAAGGCAAAATTGAGCATAAACTTCCATTTTGAGGATCGTAAATACATTAGACAACTTCAAAATTACATTTATGATATTTGTTTGAACATGATTGAATACAAATATTCGAATAGGAAAATTTCGTAAATTATTCGTAATTTACGATTTTATCAACAATGCGAAATTGTAAATCTTTCATATAAATATGAATTTTGAGGATTATTGCATTGGAAATAGTAGCATGAAAACTAAACAACGGAATTCTGTCACTATATCAAGCTTTGGTCGAATTCATTTCTTTTAACATGATTATAATATGTCTCGCACTAGAACTTTATTAGGACATAAATGTGATGGGGAACTGAGCAGAGTCCACCTATGCCAACTAGTTTTTTTTTTTTTCCGGAATGTTAGGAATATTCAGGCAAATATTAATTTTTTTCTCAATTTTTTTATTTATGTTATTTATTTTATTTATTTATGATTATCATTATTGTTATTATTATTTATTTTATTTTATTTTATTTTATTTATTTTATTTTATTTTATTTTATTTTATTTTATTTTTTTTTTGCAAGTTTTTTGCTTGTAACAAGAATGAATTTCAATAAAATTTTACCAAATAGGTAAAAAAAAAAAAAAAAAAAAAAAAAAAAGGGAATGGCTAAATGTTAGAGAAGCATTGTTCCAGAACATAAAATGCATACGTTTAATTTTAGACGAAACATGAATACTTCTGTGAAAAAAATTTTTACAGCGCGAAACATTGCACATATATATATTTCTAGAAATTGAAGCAATGATTAATTCTAGACCTATTACGTATCTGTACCGTGAAACATCATAACCTTTCCCACTCACTCCTTCTCACTTTCTAGTTGGAAAAAGATTAATTTCTTTACCTGTAACTAAGATTAACAAAGATGAATTAATTGTAAGCTGAAATTCTTTGGTAAAAAGATATAAATATCAACAACTCTTTTAACTCATTTTTGGAACAGGTGGAGAAAACAATATTTGCTTAATCTTAGATCTGATTATATATCTCCACAACCAGGTAATATTTCATCATTCAAGGTAATTGATGTGTTTTTAATTAATGATGAGCGCTATCCTAGAAACATATGGATGATGGGTAGAATTTGAAATACATATCCAGGTCGACGAGATGGTAAAATTCGTTCACTTCTAATCAAAACCCCTAAAGGTAACATTAAGCGCTCAGTTCAACTTGTATATAATTTAGAAATTAACCCTTAATAATATATTGAATAAGTAAAAATTGTTAACTTATGTATAATGTTGATTATTATTCATGCCTCTCCACCAGGGGTCGCCGTGTGTCAAGACGCGTGCGGTACATGTACTGTTTTGCTTTTCTGTCAGTGTGTGGCAGGCATCTGAAATGGAAGTTTAAAAATAGAGGACCCTAAATATATTAATCTTGTAAAATATGTAAATAATTGTAAATTTAACATATAAAGAAGTTAGCAAACCTTAGTTCAGAAAGATGGAATGTTTATTCGCACCTCACATCTTCTAACACTGAACAATCGATTATACGTGTAACTTGCAAAATGAAAATTGGTGTTTTTCGATGCGAATGTATTAGGAATCATCGATTTGAATTAAAATTTTTCGTCACTCGAGTTACAACAATGTAAGAAGTATGAAATGCATAATTAACACCTCTCCTCATTCTCTAATAATCTGTTTTTTTAAATCATCTTCGTATTACATAATAGCATATTTTCGTTAATAATAGAGAAAAAATATTTTTATTGAAATAGTATTATCAGAAAAACGAGAGATTTAGCAACTATGTTAGTGTAAAAAAATTAAACGGTTGTAGAACCATAGCCTCCTAAGCTAGATGCCTTTCGACCGCGCAGAATTCTAATGTTAAACGAGACAACATTTAAAAAACGAAACTACCGCTAGGTGACAGCACCTACGCAGGCCAACAATTTTCTTCTGTTTCATAGATAAATTCTATTTTCCATCTAAAAATTTAGCTATTAAATTCAATTTTAAGTCTTTTTTTTTTTTTTTTTAAATAAAGTGAAAGTACTTTATTGTAAATATTTTCAATAAATATTCAAATATATATATATATAAGGGGTTTAATTTCCATCTAAAGTGGACAAGACCATATTTTTGCTTTTCAACTAAAGCAATTATTTTTTTAATTTTATTGTTAGAAAGTACATGAAACGCACCAAATAAATAACACCTTTTTTATATTATTAATTACAAAACGAAATTTAAATTTAAATAAGCATAAACATGGCAGGTCTATTAAACTATTTTTTATACATTTATTTTAAAAAAGTTTCAAGCTTTTTAAAAATTTAGATATCAGATGAAAGTCTTGTTTGCATAAATTAAAATCTCTGAACTTAAAATAAGTTTCAATTTAGAACAATTAATTTATAATGGTAAGCTATTAAAATCTTTTTTTTTTTTTTTTTTTTGAGGGGGGGGGGGGCATCATTTCCTTCACACTACATTTTTACCTTATTATGTGTGAATAATTTTTCTTAAATTAAAAATTTTGTATTATTTATAAGAAAGATAGACAGCACATTAAGGAGATAAATTAACATTCAGTAATAAAATTGAACAAGAATACAATCAGTCGTCTAGTCCGTCACAAAAAATTAACCATTAAGATTTAAATTTTTAAAATTAAGGATTTCTTGAGTATAAGTTTTCTCTCTCACCAAGTTTTTTCTTTAATTTTATTCAAGATTTTATCAGCTCCACCAGCTCTGAGAGGGTATGCTCTCGAAACTGATAGACATTTTTAAAATAAAGTTATGTTATATTTACACGTTTTTTCTCCTGAATCGAAAAATAATATTTTTAGCTATTGGTCTGTGCGCATCCGTTTGTCTAACTCGGATATACTTGGAAAATGCTGAAAGTGTATTTTATTTTGTGTTAAGTGTCTTTCATATAAGACTAAATTTAAGTGTACAATCTGATGTGCACATAGTTTATTGAAAATATACAGGGCTACCCAAAATTAAGATAAACGTTCTTTTCCATAAAAGGTAATTGACGAAAGTGCTTTGCTACGCTTTACTATTGTCGACGAATACTGCTGAGGAACGAAAATCGATTCTGATCAAGATTGGAAAATTTAAATATAAATTAATAACAGCCTTGAATTTTTTTTTTTACTTACATTACCCTACTACAGTAGTTAATGGAAGTATTGTATTCGGTCAAAAAATTCGGTAACGAGTTTTCCCCTGATTTAAATGCTTTAAGGTATCTTGAGTTCAAAAAAGTAGTTTGGGCAATTAGTCAGTGTATTTGTGTGTGCGTAAGTGACAGTAGTGGCACCAGAAATTCCCCGACGGGGGGGGGGGGGGGACACCACTTTCCCGCCAGGGGGCACTACATAAAGAGAGTTTATTATATAAGTATTCATCAAAAACTGGAAGCTGAAAATTTTTACGAATCCAATACTTTCTTCTATTGAATATAGAATGGAAAAACTGGAATACTCAAAATTTGTACAGGGAAAGAAAATGCTTCCAAAAAGTAGAAAAACTGAAAATTTTGTATTCTCCCCCCCCCCCCCCCCCCACTGAGAGATTTTAGGAGTAAGCCCCGATGAGGGGGTTGCTGTCTCCCCCGGGCCCCTAGCTGGTGCCACCCCTGGTGAGTGAGTGTATGGATGTGGGGAATTTTCTGACTATCATATCTCCGAAACTAATAAATATAAAACTACGAAACTTCAGAATTGAAACAGGTCTAGTGTACAGATGGATTTTTCAAAATTTTGGTACAAATTGGAAAAACAGAAGTGGGACCGTAAGCCCTTATCTCAAAAACGGCTCAAAGATTTTCTTCAAAGTTGCTATATAAACACCCTAGCAAAACCTGAGTTGATGGCCAACACGAGACAAAGTGTGACTGCCAATAGTAGCGGCAGCTGATCCTCTGGTGGCAAAAGTTAACGGAGCCAAAGGGAATCTGTTACGCCGGCCATCAGGGCACCACATTCGACTGATCCACTGCTGGCAGCCTGCAGTAAGATGTAAATAAGTTAATGGGCCAGTGATGGTTCACTGCTGGTAACTAGCAATTTAAGGGACATAATTAATGGGCCACTGCTGGTAGCAAACAGTACGATGGAAATTATTAGTGGGCCACTGTTGGGCCTGCTGCTGGCAAACATAATTTTTTCATATTATTGCTGGCAGACCTCAGGGGGCCAGTTGTAGAGAATATGGACTTTTGATATTACTGTCAGCAGTTTTCATTGACCCGTTATATTTTCCCATTAAGGGGTGGTGGACGTTAAAAATCGTTCTTTGAAATTTGTACTGTCTTAGAGTTATGAAAGTTTCTATATATATGCATTGAAATGTGGCAGTATTAATAATATTAAAATTTCTCGAAAGCTATTATAAAAAAATAAATAATAATAATAATAATAAATCAAAATTTTTATTTTAATTATAAAAAAAAAAAAAAAAAAAGTGCGCCATGTGACTCCGTTTTTAAAAATTTTCTCGATTTTATGTTATTATATTTTATTAATATACTCTAAACATGTTTGAGTGTTACTTTGTTGTGGAGTAATTAATAAGATAATTTTTTCAGATACTTTTAGGTTTGAATGCTAAAAAATTTTAACATTCAAGCATAAATATATCTTTAAAACAATTAACCTATCAGTCAATCCATAGTGTAACCCAACTATGTTCAGAATATATTAATAAACTAATGTCGGTAACAAAAGTGTCCGAACACTAGCAAAAATTCCTATGTAAAAAAAGTACACTTCATACGGTTTTGTTAAATAAATTCTTGTCGAATCCTCTTCTTAGTCAGTCCAAGAACATGATTCGATAAGGAGTTATTTAACAAAACCGTATGAAGTGTACTTTTTTACATAGGAATTTTCGCTAGTGTTCGGACACTTTTGTTACCGACTGTATAAGAGAAAATAAATCCTTTTATACAGTTTTTGTAAGCAAAATTTGTATTTTTAAACGAGTGTTTCTAATTTCAGAAAACATATTCAAAATGACTGTTTGCTAAGTATGATTGAAAAATATTAATTTTCTTGTCAATCTGGAATGTTCAAGTTCTTCGGAAAATCAAAAGAGACAATCACTCTGTAGTTTAAAATCTGGGATGCCTTAAAGATGTTTTTTAAAAACTTGTTATTATTATTTAATTATTTATTAATTACATATATGACTTATAATATGAGAATTATTTTTTTCAGGAAACGGCACTCGTGTACGTGTTTCTTGATATTATTTGAAATAGTATGTTTTCGTATTTAAATGAATTGATTTAACAGAACTTTTAGCTTACATGATTGAACAAACGTTTGTGTAAAACCTTGAATCTATCGATCTTTTACCAATATTTCATATCAGAGTTTTTTTTTTTTTTTTTTTTTTTTACCATGAATTTGATTTGGAGAATGGAAAAGAATTATTTTAACACTTAAAAAGAAAATAAATATATATAATTAATAATAATAATTGATTAATAAAGTATAATAAATGTAATACATAATTTCTGTGGCAAATTCCCCCTAAATTTTTCCCTCGCTAAAAATGTTCATCTTTTAGAATTTTCAAACTCTGTAGCCCCTCAGAAGATATTTAACAGTTAAAATACCCCTCCCCCCCACCTCAAACAAATCAAATTTATAACCATAAAATTATCGAAAATTGATTTTGAAAAAAAAAAAAAAAAAAATAGAGGGGATACATGATGGAGCAAAATGGGCGTTATATTCGGATTCAAGAGGTCACTTTACATAAAAATTCTCAAAAATTGTGTTGAGAACGACCGATTTTCATGCAGAGCAGTGTAATCTTTTAGCAAAATCAATGCATACTCGTGGTCAAAACTCGAAGTCTCCACCCTTTTTTAAGGACACTTTAAAAGCTGAGAAAATTCTGTCCTTAATGCTACTTCTATTTTTATACAAAAAAATTTCATGTATTTTTTTTAGTAATGGGTCGTAATTAAATAGGATATAAATTACTATATAAAAATTGTGGTAGGAAGAAAAACAGCATGAATTTCTAATCTCCTAAAGTAACCTGAAAAAAGAGCGGAAAACTCGTGCTCTGCTGGGGGCATACTTCTGGTTCCGCCCATTCGAAAGCCATACTTGCCAACCACTTCATTATGAACTGAACAATTTTTAGTACCCGCCTTTTTTTTCACACCAATAATTTTTTTGGGTAATTTTTATTTTATTTAATCATAACAAGATTTGGAGAGAATAACTCTAAAAATATAGTGGTGTGAGAAAAGGGGCGTTTTTTCAGGGAGCGTTAACAATTGTACGGTTATTAATGAGATGGTTTGGCAAGTATGGAAAGCACTGATCCAGCCCACCGCTTATTATTTATTAAAATTAGTATCTCAAAATTTTTTGCACAAGTAGTTACAAAATTCTGTTGTTAATGCTACTACTATTTTTATAAAAAAAAAATATTTAATGTATGTTTATAGTAATGCGTCGTAATTTAATAGGATATAAATTACTATATAAAAATTGTGGCAGGAAAAAAAAAAAACATAAATTTCTAATCTCCTAAACTAACCTGAAAAAAGAGCGGAAACCTCGAGCTCTGCTTGGGGCATACTTCTGGTTCTGCCCATTCGAAAGAACTGATTCAGCCCACCGCTTATTATTTATTAAAATTAGTATCTCAAAATTTTTTGCACAACTATGTTCAAAACATACATTTCCTTTTTTTTTTTTTTTTTTTTTTTAAGTCTTCATTTTAACTTCAAAAAGCTTTTCGTTAATTAATTTTTATTTTTATTTATTTATTTACTTTATAATTTTATTTTACTGAAATTCAGACGACTACAGTTATTTATATAAAATTTTAAGAAAATTAATACTTTTTGTTTGCAATTAGTTTTTAATGCTTATACTCAGGCAGCTGACAGTTGCACAAAACTTATGCATACTTAACAATAATGCAAAACTAAATAAACAGAACTATAATAACATTAAATAATTTGTGATCAATTTCTAATAAGCTAATATAGAAACCATGAACCTACCCCCTAATTATGTAACTTCATGATAGAAACACAAGAGGTCAGAGGCGTGACTTTTGTTGGCTGTTGCCAATCCTGACTAATATCCATTACTAATATTAAGTGCTATTTACTCACTATTAATTTTAATTACAAAAATCACATTTAAATGAATATTTTTCTAAAAAGGTACTTGCAGGGATGGAACACGGGCGCAGAATTCATACCGGAATCTGTTTAAGAAATTTTACTACCTATAATATCGTTGATTTAAGAAGTAGAAAATTTTCTTACATTGATAGTGGTATGAATACTGCGCCCGTGTTCCATCCCTGTACTTGTTTCATTCGTTGTTAAAATAAAACTTCGAGATAATGGGAAGTGCTTGAGAACCCGAGTTCTCCACTTTCCGGCGCACTTCGTTTGATAAATCCTATTCAAAGTGTAATATGTATATTCTTATGCTCTATATGATTAAACATTAACACACACATATATATATATATATATATATATATATATATATATATATATATGACATCTTTATGTAAAAGTGACGAAATATTACAGGCATAAATTTCCAATATTATAGTAACAGAAACAGAATATTTTAATAGGAATACATATTACTGTATGACAAAGATGTATAATTATTCAATAATATATAAATAATCTTTAGACTAATGATACTTTTCATAGAAATCTGTAAAAATAGGTGATTTTGCAGCAAAAGTATTTAAAAAATGGAAGCATTGCACATTTTCTAAAGGGTATGACGGAAACAAAATGGCAAGATTACATACAGAATTATACCGTTATGTATTAATTTTCATAATCTGTACCAATGTTATATTAGATATAAGAATATTTACATTGTTAGTGTATAAAGACTTTACCTAATTAGATTTGTACCAGCCATAAATGGCACTCAGAGCAATTGTTTCAGAAGAAATACAGAAGAAAATGTTTATTTTAATTCATATAAGCTTTGATCTTTGATACTTTTTTTCTCCAGTTAATTCCGCACGCTCATTTCAAGAAATTTTTACTGATTTTAAATTCTCGCTAGTGCTCACTGATTCCACCTATTTCCAGCTGAAACTAGTAGAAACAAGAAGTTTCCTTGTTAGCAGTGTATGAAAAAACTTCCATGAAATTTCAGGAAAATCTCAGATTATGAATATATCATCAGTCTTAGGGTTTTTCTTCTTTTTATTTAATTTATTATTATTACAATTTTTTTTTTTTATTATTTACACCATAAAAAATTCATTCACTTCGTTGTATAAAATAAAATACAACTAACAGCTTAATTGTACATACGCAGTCGTTTGGATTAAATCTCGAACACAGCTTTCTTGAAGCTGTAAATAATAAGAAAAGAGTAGCGTGGATGAGGTGCTGATTGATAATAAACTTACTCGTACTTGAGAAGCATTCATCAGTACGGTCAGATGAGCTTACAAAGCGAATATTGAGCCTGGGATTAAGGTATCCACATTTTTTTCAGGAGACTTTTATTGAGAGACTAGCGGGCTTCGCCCGCTAGCGGGTCAGTATTTTCAAATGAATCACTATAATTAATGAATCACTAACAGTAACTTTTAGTGTTAAGAAAAGAAATTTAAAAAAAAATCATTTGTGATTGGGTAAAAAGTCGGCCCGGGTCCCCACTGCCTTCGGCAGCGCAGTCCCGTGCGTGCTGCGCGCGCACAACTTAAGAGATACACGCGCTGCGCGCGCGTATTCCTTCCTTGACCCTACGTGCCCCCTAAAAAAAATCATTTCTGATCGGGTAAAAACTCGCACCGGGTCCCCACTGCCTTCGGCAGCGCAGTCCCGCGCACGCTGCGCGCGCACAACTTACCGGATACACGCGCTGCGCACGCGTATTCTTTCCCTCGCCCTTTGTGCCCCTAAAAAAAAGCGCACAACTTAAGGGATACATGCGCTGCGCGCGCGTATTCCTTCCCTGACCCTACGTGCCCCCTAAAAAAATCATTTCTGATCGGGTAAAAACTCGCACCGGGTCCGCGCTCTGCGCGCGCACAACTTAAGGGATACACGCGCTGCGCGCGCGTATTCCTTCCCTGACCCTTCGTACCCCTAAAAAAAATCATTTCTAATCGGGTAAAAACTCGCACCGGGTCCCCACTGCCTTCGGCAGCGCAGTTCCGTGCGCGCGCGCAACTTCAGGGATACACGCGCTGCGTGCGCGTATTCCTTCCCTGACCCTTCGTGCCCCCTAAAAAAAATCGTTTCTGATCGGGTAAAAATTCGCACCGGGTCCCCACTGCCTTCGGCAGCGCAGTCCCGTGCGCCCTGCGCGCGGTCCATGCCTATTCCTTCTCCACCCTTTCAGGCCCTCTTAATTAACCTACATCTTTCGAATGATGTATTAAAAATAATTAAACCAAATTAGAAATTGAAATATTGAAATTTGAAAATATTACAGCGCCATAAAAGAAATTTGATTCAGGACACCTCAAAACGTGTAAATCTGGTGAAAACTTTGAATAATATAAAAGAACTTTAAAATATCTTTCGATTCACGTATTAAAAATAATTTAATCATAATTAGAAATTGAAATATTGAAATTTGAAAATATTACAGCGCCATAAAAGAAAATTGAATCAGGACACCTCAAATCGTGTAAATCTGGTGAAAATTTTCGATAATTTAAAAGAACTTTAAAATATCTTTCGAATGATGTATTAAAAATAATTTAATCATAATTAGAAATTGAAATATTGAAAATATTACAGCGCCATGAAAGAACACTGATTCAGGAGACCTCAAAACGTGTAAATCTGTTGAAAACTTTGAATTATGTAAAAGAACTTTAAAATATCTTTCGTATGATGTATAAAAAATAAATCAATCGTAATTAGAAATTGAAATACGCGTATTAGAATATTGCAAAAACGTCCGGCGTGTAAAGATAAAATTTAATTTGCAATTAAAATGTAAATCTTTTGTTTATTGACGAAAATCGATGAAATTTGAAATGCAAGTTTGTTTTGTTTATTGACGAAAATCGATGAAATTTGAAATGCAAGTTTGTTTTGTGGTGTAAATATTATATACTAAATAAAATGTGTAAAATTTGAAAAATTGAAGAAAATAGAAATTTGCAATTTTTAATCGCAGTACGAAACACGTGACTTCATTAAATACCAAATGTGTTTCCGTTGAAGACTGCTGTAGACGAAAAGTCTGCAAAGCTAAGATTCTTGTGATTTGTTGCCAATATTTTTTTTATAGTTTAGTTAATTTTAAAAAATCTAATTGTCCGATCGATAAGCCGTTTAAACCATCGGTTTAAGAAAAAAAAGCCCTTTCCAATGGTATCTTGTTTGTAACGATACGACTGATATTTCTAATTTATTTTCCACCTTTTCCGTAAAAATGTCGCTTTTTAAGCATTTAATCATGAATTCTGGGACATTTTTCGTTAGACAATGGTCGACATTTTAATTAATATCTCCGCTAATTAGGGTCGCATCGCTTAGCGAATTATCGCGATGTCGAGATGAAGAAATTCTGCGTCTGTCGACACCGGTTTCGAGTCGATGCGACCATTAGCGCCGGAGCTTTAGCGATGACAAGACATTTCTCACAGACAGACAGACAGACAGACAGACAAACGCGCACAGATTTTAATAATATAAGGAGATGAGAAAATTCAGTCCTTATTTCTACCACTATTTTGTTTTTTTTAATAAAATTTGTTTGGTTTTATTAATTTAAGTGTAAATTTATTTTTAGTAATATTAGATATTTTTAACAAAAAAAATTATTTTCTTTCTATATAGAAGTTTGATTTACACTGCATATCAAACTACTAATTTCCTGAAAATTATTTGTATACTAGCAACCCCGTGTGAATTTTTCACGATTTATTTTATTTTATTTATTTAGCTTTAAAATTTGAAACTTATAAGTCTTATATCAATTTTGCCCCCCCCCCTTCCCCCGATTTTAATTTTTTAGAAGTCAAATTATTTTTAATTTTTTTGGGGTTGAAACGCTAATGATAGTTAAACAGAGTCATTAAAAATAAAAAAGTTTCAAAATAAAATTTATGTTTGACGACCCAGTTTTCATATATCCCCAGGCAAGACAGCATTAGTATAGGACCTCTATGGTGACTTAAAATTTTTGCTGCTATGTTAGTGATGTCTTTTAATTGATTCGTTTTGTCTTTTTTTTTTTTTTTTTTTTTAACTAATTTAATACTTATTTTAATAAAGCTTTTTAATGCTGAGTTTTTTAGTAAATTTTCAACAAAAGTCCATATCTTTAAAGTTTAAAATGACGCTTGCAATGATTGTAAAGATGCAATTTTTGAAAATAGATTTTTCTTTAAAATGATCGCATCAGATAAATGTGGTCATTGAATTCCAAAGGAATAACGAGATGAACAGGTCAGAACAGACAGTCCCCTCTGCTTTCAGCAGTGCAGGACAGTGTGCGCTGCGTTCATCCGTTTCAGTTTGACCCTCTTGTCTTAACAAATCACTGTAAGTTTATAAATCAAAAAAAAAGAAGAAATCGTAAAAAAAAAAAGAAAAGAAAAAAAAAAAAAAAACTCTTTTCTTATCAGTGAAAACATCGGTCAGCGTTATTTATTATGTTTATAAATAGTAGGCGTAGGGTGGCCACAGACGTGCTTTATTACCATGTGTTTTTATCAGTGTTGTGCACGAACGCGTTCATTTGAACGCGTTCGTGAGCGTAGCTCAAAATTTTGGAGTTTTGAGTTGAACTTCGCTCGTTTTTTAAATTATGAACACTTGAGTTGAGCGTAGTTCGTTTTTTACACGAACTTGAGCGTGAAAAAGCAATTCAAACTCAAACTCATTTTAAATATTTCTGTCTGAAATATAAAAAGGAAAATAGAAGAAGAAAAGGACAGAAAGGAGACTAACTGTGCAAAATGGATTTCGGAAAAAAGGGCACTTGAAAAAAAAAGGCACTGGTAAAAAGGGCCCCAGAAAAAAGGGCACCCGGAAAAAAGGGCACCGGGAAAAAGGACACTTTTGCAATTTGCAAATCTCAAAAACAACAAACATCAAAAAATGAATTTAAAGAATGATTTTCATAATACACTTTTAGAAATTTCAATCAATTAAATTCATACCACTTTTACTTAGCATATATACTTGGGGGGAGGGGAGGCTAGGAGCGGATTGAAAGAAAATAATTGTTTTTAAATTTCTTTTTTACTGATTTTAATAAAACTTTGTCTTTCACTTGCTGTTTATGACAAAAATACAGTGTCACATATACTTCGGAGGCTGAAGTGTGGGGGAGGGGGGCAAAAGGAAGTAATTTTTTGTATATCACCTTGTTACCGATTTTAACGATATTCTGTGTAGCATAGGCACCGACTTAACGGGGGCAGCGGGGGCGGTCGCCCCCGCTGTAATTTTTCACGGGGGCGAAAGTATCTTTTCGCCCCCGTGCTTCCAGCGGGTAGAAATTTCAAACGCAAAAATAATATAAATTTGAATTTTAATGAAAATTTTCACATTGTTGAATTTTTTTGTTTTTTTCTCTCCTTCTTTCTTCATCCACTGACAGATTAGTAGAAAACAGGATGTATACTTTATACAATTCTCTTTTTGCGTGAGAGGAGCTGAATGTGCTTGAGATAACCCCTTTTCAAGGTCAGTCCCTGTCCCTCGTCCCTCTGTAGTCTAAGATAAATTGAAGCAGAAAGAGAAAGACTATTGTTCATGTTCATTGGTCAAGGCCATTTGAAGTCGAGAGTCCCAGTGCTGAAGAAAGTGTTTATACTGCCAAGCATTAAATAGAAAAGCTTTTGTTCTGAATATTTGCTATTCATAACACAAAAATTCATTCTCAATGAATTTTTTAATTCACGAGAAAATACTAATAAGTAAAAGGAAGCAGACTGATAATGCTGTTAAAAATACAGATTTTTATTTTTGTATTTAATTTAAATTTATAGGTATTTCTTGTATATGTTTCTTCCTTTTTTAAAAATCTTTGAATTTATTATTATTGATTATTAACAATCTTGCACGAGAAAGTGAGAAGAGGAAGGTTTGTGGTTAGATTTAAGGTCGATTGACTACACTAGTGTTCTATGCTTATAGGTGGAATGCCTTCCGTGGAATTCTTTTTATGAGGTCCCAGCCCGTATTTAAACGATTTTTGTAGAAAACCATGGAAAACTCCGAAAGGCTTGGTCGTTGAGTGCGACCTGGGATCCAACATCAAACCCAGCACGTCCCGTTTACCACCTTTGAGAGCAGAATCGCTTGGCCACTGGTGGGGCCAGGGATAAGGAATAATTGTTAAAAATGATAATTAATAGAAGATTAAAAACAGTTGTCTTAGAGGAACTGATCTCATAGTTAATGTTTTTTTAGCGGACAAGTAGATAAGGCACATTTCTACAAAACGTCTTAGATAATCAATTCATGAATTTAATAAATATATTGGAATATGTCACAAAAATCTATAATATCTAAGTTGATTTAAATACTCTTAATATGTAGATTAAGTTGTTCACATATTATTATATATATGAACAATTTCAATTTTATTTTCTCTGTTTTTGTATATTTTCGATGTAAGTAACAACAACATCCGTTTTTAAAGAAACATTAATAAGAAATCTCATTACAAATTCAGTAAATGAAATGAGAGAACGCAGTACAATTTAAAGAATTCACTTCTGGAAAAGTTTTTAAAAAATGTTCTAAAAAAATCCTTTGAAAACTATCTTGAAAAAAGACTAAAAGGTTCAGCTTTTAAAAGGAAAGAGTAATAATAACATAACATTTAATTTAAGAGTAAATTTTTATCTTTTGAAAGTGAAGACGGAATATATAAGTAATTTTTGCTTTCTCTCTCTCTCTCTCTTTTTTTTTTTTTTTTTTTTTTGATTTTTCTATACATAGGCATAAGAATATATTCGATTTGTGAGAATTTTCACCCTTCAGTTTTTGAAGTATTTAGATGTTTTGTTTTGGGATTTTCTGAGTCTAAACTCCAAACACTATTTGGCCATTTTTCGAAAATGTCTGTGTGCTTTTCTTGTGTATATCGAAAATTTTGTATTTGGTTAGTGTATCTCCCTAACGAATGGACGAAATTTAACCAAATTTCATATTTATTTGGATTTTAACTTAAACTAGTGTTTTTAACTGAATTAGATTAAACTGAATTTAAAACGAATTTGGGAATCAATCGCTTAATAAATGGTTATCCTTTCTTCTTTTTCTTTTTCCACTTTTTTTTTTTTTTGTTGTTGTTTAATGGCAATATAGGAAAAAGTTTCGAATAAATTTACTTAATAAAATTTCTTTTAACTTTTCAATATCAGGGATGGAACACGGGCGCAGAATTCATACCACTATCAGTGTAAGAAAATTTTCAACTTCTTAAATTAACGATATTATAGGTAGAGAAATTTCATAAACAGATTCTGGTATGAATTCTACGCCGGTGCTCCATAATTTTATATATGATAGTAATAATTAAACAACAAAAATTTTTTCTTTGTGTGGAGGTATCGTATCCGATTTCCCTCGGGGGCGTAAATTTTTAACATTGATATCTTTCAAAAGGACTTACCAATACATTTAAAACAATAATTGTTTAATCGTATATCGGTGATAATTTAAAACAATTTTATTTATTTTTTTTAAAATTTAGATATTACCAAAAAATTTCTTTCTTTCGATATTTTGTGTTATACTCCTTTGAGATGAAAATCGTCTGCATTCATCATGGAAAATAAATTTAATAAATAATCTTTACTACATGAATTGGTATAGAAAAGTACAGAAGAAAATTTTGAGCTGTCTGCAATATATTAATAGTTCTTTTTTTTCTTTTTAACTACAGATAAAGCACGAGAATAGTAGTGAAATAAAGTTGTTTTAATGACAGATTTTATTAGGCCTCATATTCATAAAGTATATATATATATTTAATTAGTAAATCTATAGAAATTAAATAATGAATTTAGAAAGAAAATTACAACTTAGAAAGAAATTACAAAGATGCCTACAGTACGGGATTTTATAAAGTCGATCAAAATGTAACGGGATTTAATTTCATGATTACAAAATTTTAATTTTTATACTGCCATGAAACAAGAAAACTTTTAGTGATTCTATATATATATATATATATATATATATATCATGCTTTCCGTTTACTCTACCCTCTTTTTTATTTTCTTTTGCTTCAGGATATTTTTTAAGCAGAACTTTCAATAGTGATATATATATATATATGTATATACATGTACAAGTCAAAATGACAGCTGTGATGCTTGAAAAGCACAAAAAATGAATTTACTGAGAATTATTTTGTTTTATTACATATTATTATTATTATTTTGCTAAAAACTGACACCTAAAATAACAATAGCCCATAGGTATTTTATTTTATTTTGTTGTATTTTTGTTGTAAAGAAATAAACATGTTTGTTTTAAATATATATAATATATATCGTCTTTTCTTTCTTTCAATAGTTACAATGAAATTTAATTTTAAATTCATATAACTCTATATATTCTTCTTATCTGCACTTTTAGTTATTTGTTTTCAAACTGTGCGGCATGTAAATCTAAACTTAAAAAACTGAGAAAAGAAAAAGAGGAAGTAGGGCATTCCTTTTCCCAAAGGGTGCATCCATGATCAATTGACCTTTTTGGAATGCGCAATGTGCCTGTTAGAAATTTGAAAAGCAACGCTAAACTTGGGATTTTGTAAAGGGCTTATCTTTTCTCGGGCACAACGAGTTGAGAATTTAAGCTTTTTTCAAATTCAAGGCTTGATCTCACCGCAAAATAGAGCAGGGACACCGAGACCGACAGGCTTTTAAAAATGAGTCTGCTACAGTTTGTTCAAGTTCAACTTATAACAAAAGTAAACAATAACATATGTGATGTGATTTGATGTCCTGAAAAATATCTCCGATCGGCGCCAGCATGCTACCTTTCTTTTTGTTAACTTTGAATTTCTGTAACTATGGGTTATTATTTGTGGAGTACAAGTTTTTATCGTAAACCCCACAACGCAAAAGAATGGGTGGAAGGTGGAATAGTTTTCAATTTTCATATCTTTAACTAAGACAGGCCGGACTATACTATGAGCTCCTTGATCGTTAGGATGAGGATTAACTAAAGTGTTTGTTAAACACAACACATTAAAGTCCTTCGAAATCGGAATAAATTCTATAGATCAAAAAAGAAGATTACAATAACAGTATGGCCTGTATGTCTAAGTTTTAGACAGTTAGATACAATGACAGAAACACCCTGATGAGCGATTGCATATATCAGGAGAAATTCTCTACTAAAATTAGAAAAACGGTCAGCATCTTCTAGGCGCCATGAGCCTAAACAAATTATAGATTAAAAACATTCATGAACTCCTCCTACAAATAACTCCATTGGAGGTGAGAAAATAAACAAAACGTCCCCCCCCCCTCCCTTCCCCATTGAACTTTACTCGGAAAGTATGAGAAAAGAAGAATTCAGTTGAGAAATTTTTACTGCTGAGGTTCGGTAATTTTTTTAGATTTTAGCTCATCGAAATTTTTAGGTCATACTGGTGTTGCAAGTGCCTTCCTAGTTCCTACTGCTTTGCTTCCATAGTTAAAAAGGGACCTTTCAAAGAAAAACTGGAGTGTTGAAATACAGCTGAAAAACAAGGTAAGCTATTTCAATGTTTATTTTGAGATTTGGGGAATTCTAGAGGCAATCATGGTGCATCGTTTATGTGCATCGTTTAATTTTTTGAAAATTCATTAATGCTTTTAAAGTTATCAAAACTGCAAAAATTATTTAAGAAAAAAAAAAAAAAAAAAAAAAAAAGAAGACAAAATGTTTTTTTTTTTTTTTTTTTTAATATACATTAAAAAAAAAAAAAAAAAAGTAGTGCATTATTATCAGCAGGATATATATTAAGGAAGTTTATTTTGAATTACCTATACTCTTATTAATTATTAATCATTATTGTTGATTTTATTGTTATTATTATTATATTCAGGGGAAAAAAAAGTATTTTGAAAATTTGGTTAAAGTATTTTTAAAATATTATTTAAGTATGTTGTTTTCTATTTTGAAGATTTGAGAACCAAAATTATTGAGTTAATCAACATAAATGAATATCGATCCCCCCCCCCCCACACACACACACACAATATTTAGAATTATATGTGGCTATAAATTTGTTTTGAAAATATTTTAATAAATTAAAACTGTTGAGTTATCAATGTGAATTAAAATAGAGAAAATTCTTTTCTCAAATTTTAAAATTTTGCTGCCGTAGTAAGAAATTTATGTTAGCGAGAGAACAATTTTAAGTTTATGACATTGTTTTATTTCCTGATGTTCCATTTTTTAAAAATAAGGACTTTCGGTTGAGAACTCAACATTCTGGAAAATTTTAAAATCAATTTAAATTTCGAAGTCTGACATATGTATATTTTTCTTTCAAATTATCTTAAGAATGGTAAAATGATCACATATAATCATGTATAAAATCACATATCTGCAGAAAAATTCACAGAAATTGTGGTGTTGAAGGATGATCAATAGAAACATTGCTATCAAACAACAGAAAGTGCAAACTTGCACAATTATTGATTCGGATCGAAGTGATTAAGCACGACCTTTCATCATCTGGAAAGCAGCAATTCTTTCACGTTGCACTCGTGCCTACTCTTTTTTTTTTTTTTTTTTTTTTTTTTTTTTATGATAGGTAGTGTTAATCATTTGACTCAAAAAAATCATTATGTGGATTTGCAATTTATGGTGCTTTCTCACAAGATTAATAGTTCTTAATTACATTAATTTATTCATTAATTATAACGCTGCTGTGTTTAATATCAAATATTACTTTATACTGAAATATACTTTATTTAAGTATTATTGGTTCATGTTTTATTAGACTACGTTTATTCATGTGCTTAAACTGATGAGTTTTTTGACATAACATATTTCGTAAAAAACTTGCAGTGCATATTCTTCTACTGACAATGACAAAATTCAGGTCAAACATTTTAGCATATACATTTTAACTTAGAAGCTTGCTTCTAACTGTACTGCAACCTATCATTAATTTTAAGTGTTTTAACAATGCATAATTTACGGGGGGGGGGGGGGATTCAGTGCTGGCGCCGAGGTTTTCGGCACGAGAAGAATCGATCTGTCAGACGAAAATTTTGAAAAAAATCTATTATTAAACGTAAACAACAAACACCAATGATGAAATGTGGGAGAATGTATCCAATTGAAAGATTTTTGTATAAAATTATTAAAATTTTTTACTTAAACTAGTGTATTTCCTGTCTTCATTTGCTTAAGTGATTAATAAAGTATTTTCCTTACACATTTCTTTTTTCCTTTAGAAAGAAATATTCTAATGAAAACCTTATTCTTATGTTTATGTAATAAATGTAATACTAAAGAAAAAAAAACTTAAATAAGAAAAGAACATAAAATAAGTTAAATAATAATAATTAATAATTTAATTTGAATACGATATGTACATATATATACATATATTATTAATAGTTGAATTTTAAAAAGATTTACAGTTTTCTATCATCAGCATATATAAAGGATAAACAAGCTTGTACAGAAATAAAAATGTGTACACATTATTTGGAAACAGCACTGAAAACGCATTTATTTTTACGAAATTTCTTTTAAAGAAATAAATGTTTTAAAGATTATAGCTTCTAATTTTAAGTATACGAGGGAAAAAAAAAAAAAAGTGCTGTACTTTCTTATTTTACACTCGTATAAACAGACGACTAAACACTGAGATTTTTCTTCCCATGAGCAGTTTATGCACCCTTTGTTTATTTAACAGTTATTTTCTATTTAATAAGTTATTTATTAGTAAATTATATATTATTTAAATTTATTATTAATATTTTAATTATGTCTTGAGTCTCCTTTTGATTTAGCTAAATATTTTTGAACACAATTTAGTGGTTTGTCTTAGGGACCGTGGATGAAATATGATAAATCGTCAAATAGCGGTCCTCAAATAAAAAAATGCCAAAATCTACTTGATTTTGGACTTTTATTTTATTTTTGAACACTTTATATAAAATACATGTTTATTCCTTTATAGTACGCTAAATAGTAAGCGAAATTTTCTAATGATTTATCCAAGAACTCAAAACTGACATTGTCTGTGGTACAATCAAATAAAGACTAATTAAGTAAAACCATTTACCCTATTTAAAATATATATATTTTTCAAAACAAAGGAACCTCTAAATGATGGAATTTGTCTCCTACGTGCATAAGCAAATGTATTGGAAATTTGAGAATAAAAAACCACCCAAAAACAGTGGGTCCACTATTCAGAAGTGTCCGTTAAATAAATTTTTACTTACAATTAAATTAATAAGTTATAATTAAAAGTTATAAGTTTAATTAAGCATTAAATTAAGAATGTTCATGGTATTTGGTAATTTTTAAAATGTAAATTACCTATGAAAGTGCTCATAAAGAATAAGATCTATTTAGAAAAGGGATTTAAAAAAAAAAAAAAAGTAAAAATGAACGTTTAATGAGTTTCGCTCGTTTTTAAAAATGAACTTGAACTGAGCGCGTTCATTTCTTTCAGACATGAGTTTGAACGCGAACTAGCTCGTTTTTTAAATGATGAACTTGAGTTTGAACTAGTTCGTTTTTTTCGTGAACTTGCACAACACTGGTTTTTATTAACTCCGATTCTTCTTTATTTGTTTGTTTGTATGTTTGTTCGTTTGTTTGTCCGGTACAAATCTTGCAATCTATTTTTAACTAACTTCCTTTCTAGCTAGACATTTGAAACTTTCACAGTAGCTCAGAACCCTGTGACAACACAATACTTTGAAGTCAGATTTTCGAATTTTTTTATTAGTTGTCTTTTAATTAATTAAAATATGAAAATAATAACCTCCTAACAACATATAAATAGCCATTAAAATATTAGCTATACTTTAATTGTTGCCAAAAAAAAATTACGAGTTCATTTTCTTTCGACATAAAAATAAATACATTTAATTAAACGTGAACGTTAAAAAATTGTAAAAAGTTAAATTATGTATCTTACGAAAATTGACGTCATTATCACTTTAAAAATTTTATTTGCTGTAAAATTGATAAATTTTAATTTTAAATTTCAAAACTGTAGAAAAAAAAAATCTCTTAAATTACATTTTTGAATGTAAACATAAACATTTCATTTCAAAGGGTTGTATTTACGCAATAAATATCCAACTTATATGCTAATTAAAAGGAAAATAATAAATATTTTATCATAATTTGAAGTCAAATTTGCTTTCAAATGTCTAAATAAAGTGTCTGATATAAGATATTAATATATTGCTGTGGAATATTTGATATCTGTCGTCTTTCGCAAAAAAAAAAAAAAAAAAAAAAAAAAAAAAAAGAATGCCAAATTATTTGGCGAACATTAGACATTTTAAAAATAAAGTTGTGTTATATTTACACGTTTTGTCTCCTGAATCGAAAAATAATATGTTTAGTTGTTCGTCTGTGCGCGTCCGTTTGTCTAACTCGGATATACTTGGAAAATGCTGAAAGTGTATTTCATTTTGTGTTAAGTGTCTTTCATATAAGACTAAATTTAAGTGTACAATCTGATGTGCACATAGTTTATTGAAAATATACAGGGCTACCCAAAATGAAGGTAAACGTTCTTTTACATAGAATGTATAATTGACGAAAGTGCTTTGCTACGCTTTACTATTGTCGACGAATACTGCTGAGGAAAGAAAAATGATTCTGATCAATGATCTGAAAATTTTGATCAAGATTTGTAAATTTAAATATAAATTAATAACAGTCTTGAATTTTTTTTACTTCCATTAACCCTACTACCGTAGTTAATGGAAGTATTGTATTCTGTCCAAAAATTCAGTATCGAGTTTTCCCCTGATTTACATGTTTTCAGGTCTCTTGAGTTCAAAAAAGCAGTCTTTGGCAATTAGTCAGTGTATTTGTGTGTGCGTGAGTGAGTGTATGGATGTGGGGAATTTTCTGACTATCATATCTCCGAAACTAATAAATATAAAACTACGAAACTTCAGAATTGACACAGATCTAGTGTACAGATGGATTTTTCAAAATTTTGGTGAAAATTGGAAAAACAGAAGTGGGACCGTAAGTCCTTATCTCAAAAACGGCTCCAACGATTTTTTTCAAAGTTGCTATATAAACACCCCAGCAAAACCTCAGTTGATGGCCAACACGAGACCAAGTGTGACTGCCAATAGTAGCGGCAGCTGATCCTCTGGTGGCAAAAGTTAACGGAGCCGAAGGGAATCTGTTACGCGGGCCATCAGGGCACCACATTCGACTGCTCCACTGCTGGTAGCCTGCAGTAAGATGTAATAAGTTAATGGCCTAGGGATGGTTCACTGCTGGTAGCTGGCAATTTAAGGGAAATAATTAATGGGCCACTACTGGTAGTCAGCAGTACGATGGAAATTATTAGTGAGCCACTGATGGGCATGCTGCTGGCAAACATAATGTTTTCATATTATTGCTGGCAGCCCTCAGGGGGCCAGTTGTAGAGAATATGGACTTTTGATATTACTGTCAGCAGTTTTTATTGACTCGTTATATTTTCCCATTAAGGAGTGGTGGACGTTAAAAATCGTTCTTTGAAATTTGTACTGTCTTAGAGTCATGAAAGTTTCTATATATATACATTGAAATGTAACAGTAATAATAATATTAAAATTTCCCGAAAACTATTATAAATAAAGAAATAATAATAATAAAAAAAAAAAAATCAAAACTTTAATTTTAATTTTAATTTTTAAAAAAAGTGCGCCATGTGACTTCGTTTTTAAAATTTTTCTCGATTTTATGTTATTATATTTTATTAATATATTCTAAACATGTTTGAGTGTTACTTTGTTGTGGAGTAATTAATAAGATAATTTTTTCAAATACTTTTAGGTTTGAATGCTAAAAAAATTTAACAATCAAACATAAAAATATTTTTAAAACAATTAACCTATCAGTCAATCCATAGTGTAACCCAACTATATTCAGAATATATTAATAAACTACAGTCGGTAACAAAAGTGTCCGAACACTAGCAAAAATTCCTATGTAAAAAAAGTACACTTCATACGGTTTTGTTAAATAAATTCTTGTCGAATCCTCTTCTTAGTCAGTCTAAGAACATGATTCGATAAGGAGTTATTTAACAAAACCGTATGAAGTGTACTTTTTTACATAGGAATTTTTGCTAGTGTTTGGACAGTTTTGTTACCGACTGTATAAGAGAAAATAAATCATTTTATACAGTTTTTGTAAGCAAAATTTGCATTTTTAAACGAGTGTTTTAATTTCAGAAAACATATTCAAAATGACTGTTTGCTAAGTATGATTGAAAAATATTAATTTTCTTGTCAATCTGGAATGTTCAAGTTCTTCGGAAAATCAAAAGAGACAATTGCTCTGTAGTTTAAAATTTGGGATGTCTTAAAGATGTTTTTTAAAAATTTTTGATTATTATTTAATTATTTATTAATTACATATATGACTTATAATATGAGAATTTTTTTTTTCAGGAAACGGCACTCGTGTACGTGTTTCTTGATATTATTTGAAATATTCTGTTTTTGTATTTAAACGAATTGATTTAATAGAACTTTTAGCTTACATGATTGGAACGAACGTTTGTGTAAAACCTTGAATCTACCAATATTTTACAAATATTTCATATCAGAGTTTTTTTTTTTTTGGTTAATTGAAGAAATTCTAGTGTTAAATAAAGTGAAGATTACTTTTCGAAAGTACTGGGACTTAAAAACATGAACCGCATCGACTGTGCAAGACACATATGTATTGTATATTCAGAAAGGATTAGAAAGACATTTGCCATATATAAACTAAAGAGTAATAAGTCATAAAAATAATATGTTACAAGAACCTATTATCAAAGGTAGTCATAGTGGAATGATTACTATTATATTATTGTGCATCGATTAGCAATGAAGTTACATTGGATGTTGCGTATTTTCCCCCCAACTATACATTCTTGCCTGCGTTTTTCTTTCTTTCTTTTTTTTTTTTAACATTTTACATAACAACGTTCATTTTCAAAGGTGCGTTCTGATCTGAAAGAAAAAAGAAAATTTTTCTAAAATTACAAATATTAGGATAAATCGTACAAAGACGTGGGGATACAAGAACCACTGGGGTGGCTTAAAGAAATTTCATTTCCAAATATTTAAAAATAACATTGCACTATAGAAAGAAAAAAAAAAAAAAAATCCAGCCTTGATATCATTCTTTCTGATTCATATGTAAAATGACGTCGTGAATCAACAACGTCTCCAAAGGTAGCAGGAGAGGGTATTGCGTGAATCCGAATAAGACATCCATCTTGCCCAGTCACCAACCGTTTTGTAGAGACACAACCTCCACTCCAATTTTTATCATTTGGTAATTTTATGACCATGAATTTGATTTGGAGAATGGAAAAGAATTATTTTAACCCTTAAAAAGAAAAAAAAAATTATAATTAATAATAATAATCGATTAATAAAATATAATAAATGTAATACATAATTTCTGTGGCAAATTCCCCCTAAATTTTTCCCTCGCTAAAAATGTTCATGTTTTAGAATTTTCAAACTCTGTAGCCCCTCAGAAGATATTTAACAGTTAAAATAATCCCCCCTCTCCCAATAAATCAAATTTATAACCATAAAATTACCGAAAATTGATTTTTTTTTTAAAGGGGGGGGGGATGTCCCGATAGGGCAAAATGGGCGTTATATTCGGATTCAGAGTATGTAAGAGAGTTATGTAAGAGGTCACTTTACATAAAAATGCGAAAAAATAGTGTTGAGACCGATTTCCATACAGGGCAGTGTAATCTTTTGGCAAAATCAACGCATACTAGTGGTCAAATCTCGAAGTCTCCACCCTTTTTTAAGGACACTTTAAAAGCTGAGAAAATTCTGTTGTTAATGCTACTACTATTTTTATTTAAAAAAAAAAAATATATATATATATATATATATATATATATATATATATTTAATATATGTTTATAGTAATGCGTCGTAATTTAATAGGATATAAATTACTATATAAAAATTGTGGCAGGAAAAAAAAAAAACATAAATTTCTAATCTCCTAAACTAACCTGAAAAAAGAGCGGAAACCTCGAGCTCTGATGGGGGCATACTTCTAGTTCTGCCCATTCGAAATCACTGATCCAGCCCACTGGTTATTATTTATTTAAATTAGTATCTCACAATTTTTGCACAAGTATGTTTAAAACATACATTTTCACTTGTTTTTTTAAGTCTTCATTTTAACTTCAAAAAGCTTTACGTTAATTAATTATTATTTTTTATTTATTTATTTACTTTATAATTTTATTTTACTGAAATTCAGACGACTACAGTTATTGATATGAAATTTTAAGAAAATTAATACTTTTTGTTTGCATTCAGTTTTTAATGCTTATACTCAGGCAGCTGACAGTTGCACAAAACTTGCGCATACTTAACAATAATGCAAAACTAAATAAACAGAACTATAATAACATTAAATAATTTGTGATCAATTTCTAATAGGCTAATCTAGAAACCATGAACCTACCCCCTAATTATGTAACTTCATGATAGAAACACAAGAGGTCAGAGGCGTGACTTTTGTTGGCTGTTGCCAATCCTGACTAATATCCATTACTAATATTAAGTGCTATTTACTCACTATTAATTTTAATTACAAAAATCACATTTAAATGAACATTTTTCTAAAAAGGTACTTGTTTCATTTGTTGTTAAAATAAAACTTCGAGATAATGGGAAGTGCTTGAGAACCCGACCTCTCTTCTTTCGGAGCACTTCGTTTGATAAATCCTATTCAAAGTGTAATATGTATATTCTTATAGTCTATGTGATTAAACGTTAACATATATACAGGGTGATTCAACGATGATGGGGCAAACTTTGAGGGGAGGTAGGACATATCATTAGGACTCAGAATTGCATAGAAACCTATGTCCCCAAAAGTCATTTTAACCCTTTACGGACCATGTGTTTTCTTGGGGTTTTAACAGAAAGTTCTGCCCTCCGCCTACTACCATTGCTTACGGATGGTGCACTATTTAACAGAAAGATTCTGTCTTTTACTGTTAACCTTACAAAATAAATGATAAAAATGTTGTTTCCGAATACTTCTCAGTGATCAAATAAATGCTTATATCATGAATAATTTTTTAGATGTACTGTAACACACGAAATTTAAAACTTACGCAGTAGGCGAAGTTTCAAATACATCGCAAAATGTTTATTTGCAGTACTGTTGACAATAAATGCTTAAAATTGCAATCACCATCAGTAATGCAACTAAGCAAACTTTGGGTGATTGACTGGTAATACTGAGGGCAGAGAGCTTTTGTGGGCCTGTTCATTCGCTATCTGCATCTGCTGTAAAGTATAATTTTAAACTGTTTTTCAATGATGGGTTATTTTACTAATAATGGAAAAACAGACATGGATCTAATGTATGGTGCTGCTAAAGGGAACAGTAGAGCAGCGCTACGACTGTATCAGGAACGATTTCCAAACAGGCTCATGCCGAATCACAAAATGTTTGAACGGTTGCATCAGAACCATTGTGAAAAAAGGTGCATTTCTCGCTAATTCTGACGCAAGGACTGGAACAAAAACTGCTCGACATCCAGACAGGAAAGAAACCATTCTAAACATTGGGGATGAAACTCCCGACACAAGTACAAGAGATACTGCACGTCGTGTACATGCCAGTTAGTTCACTCTGGAGAGTCTTACATGAAGAACATCTGCACCCATTCCATATTCAGAAAGTCCAAGCATAGCAAGTGAGGGATTACCCTCTGCGTCTGCGTGTAGAATTCTACCAATGGTTCTTGCAACAGTGTGCGTTGCAGTAGGATTTTACAACTTTTGTTCTGTTCTCAATTGAAGCAATTTTTACAAGGCCCTGATTACCCAATAGGCACGAGAAGCATGTGCTTCCCCTGGAAAATTTTGAAAAGGACCCAAATTGTAAGCTTGTGGTCTAAAAGCATTGTCTGATTATAAAAGGTCACAGTCCTACCTGACTGCACAACTATCATTTCCAGATTATATAGGATATATGCTAATAAAGCTTTTACTCATCCATTTATAATGGAATAATTTCATATGGTGCGATGAATGTAGGCTTTCACCAGTTTATATCTTGGTACAAAAATCAAGTGAATTTGCTTGTCTACATTTAAAGCGAATTTACTTGTCCTCAATTCCAGGTAACTACAAAATTTAATGAAAAATTTATAAATTTTTCAAGATGTTTGTATGAGTCTTAGACGAAGAAGTCAGTGGGGCACCCTAATGGATTTGTGCTTCCCCTCAATTGTAAGGTTAATCGGGCTCTGATTTTTACACAGGAAGGCGTTTTCAATGTACACAATACTCATCTGTGGGCAACAGAAAATCTACACGCTATACGCCCACATTCATTCCAAAAACGTTTCTCTGTTAATGTTTTGGCAGGTGTTGTGAACGATTACCTCATAGGTCCACATCTTTTACCAACGCCTCTCAATGGCTCACGTTATGCTATTTTTTCAGAATTGTTGCAAGATGTTCCAGTTGTCGTGCGCAACCAAATGTGGTTTCAGCATAATGGTGCGCCAGCACATTTCGATATGGAAGTGCGTAATTACCTAGATGCCAGTTTTGCAGAGCGATGGATTGGACGGAGCGGGCCAGTCCGGTAGCCACCCCGATCCTCAGATTTATCGAGCATCGATTTCTTATTATGGGGGCATCTGAAAGCCATCATTTACGAGACTCCTGTTGATTTACCTGAAGACCTCGTTGCTCGGCAGTCCATTGCGGCTGCACCTGCACATGTGCGCGAACCACCTGGCATTTTTGGATCTGTTCCCCAAACCACACTTCGATGCTATCAAGCATGCGTTATGGCTGGTGGTCGCAATTTTGAACACTTATTGTAAATATTAATGCAAAGAAGAACTTTGTTTTCACTATTTGTTTTTATACGTTTTTACTTTCGTTTTTTGCACAATTCTTTTTATTTCATATTTAATTTTTTGTGTTATGCTTATACAAAACATGTATGTTTTAGTAAACTGTTCAACCCGTTAATGTTTGTCTCATGACCGTAGGAATATTCGTATTTGAAACTCCATTTCCGTTTTAAATTTTAAATTCTGTGTGTTACAATATATCTAAAAAAAATTTCACAATATTAATATTTATTCAAGCAATGTGCATTACTCGGAAACAAAATGTTCATTATGTATGGCCTTTTGTATGATAAACAATTATAAATAGAATCTCTCAGTTAAATAATACACCATTCAAGAGGAACGGCAGTAGGCGGAGCTTAATGTTTAAAAAAAAAAAAAAAAACAGAAAACACATGGTCCGTAAAGGGTTAAAATGACATTTGTGGACACGGGTTCCTATGCTAATTTGAGTCCTAATGACGTGCCCTCCCTCCCTTCAATGTTTATCCCATCATCGTTGAATCACTCCGTATATATATATATATATATATATATGACATCTTCATGTAAAAGTGACAAAATATTACAGGCATAAATTTCCATTATTATAGTAACAGAAGCAGAATATTCTAATAGGAATACATATTACTGTATGACAAAGATGTATAATTATTCAATAATATATAAATAATCTTTAGACTAATGATACTTTTCATAGAAATCTGTAGAAATAGGTGATCTTGCAACAAAAGTATTTAAAAAATGGAAGCATTGTACATTTTCTACAAGGGTATGACGGAAACAAAATGGCAAGATTACATACAGAATTATATCGTTATGTATTAATTTTAATAATCTTTACCAATGTTATATTAGATATAAGAATTATATACATTGTTAGTGTATAAAGACTTTCACTAATTAGTTTTGTACCAGCCATAGATGGCACTCAGAGTAATTGTTTCAGAAGAAATAGAGAAGAAAATGTTTTTATTAATTCATATAATCTTTGATCTTTGATACTTTTTTTCTCCAGTTAATTCCGCATGCTCATTTCAAGAAATTTTTACGGATTTTAAATTCTCGCTAGTGCTCACTGATTCCACCTATTTCCAGCTGAAACTAGTAGAAATAAGAAGTTTCCTTGTTAGTAGTGTAAGAAAAAACTTTCACGAAATTTCAGGAAAATCTCAGGTTATGAATATATCATCAGTCTTAGGGTTTTTCTTCTTTTTATTTAATTTATTATTATTACAATTTTTCTTTTTTTTTTTTTTTTTTTTTTTTTTTTCATTTACACCATAAAAAATTCATTCATTTTTGTTTTGAAAAATAAATAGAACTAGCCATAAAGTCGAGATACACTTCGTTCTTTAGATAGTCTGGAATACAGCTTTTCTGAAGCTGTGAATAATACGAAAAGATTAGTTTGTGTGGATCAAAGCATTACAGATTAAGCTCGTTCACATAATGTTAAAAAATGTCGCAATGTAAACGCGACGTTAGCGCTTCTCTTCGTGCAGTGGCTGCGGTACCTCACTAAAAGCTGTGAAAAACCCGCCTCTATTGTGCTTTCTTTAAAAATGTTATCTCGTATTGTTTTATTATAAACAAGAATTAATTCTAGCCCTAAATGAACATTACAGATGTTATTATCAGAGTACATTTGACTTTAAATACAAAATATGTTAGATGTGAGCTAATAAACAATCGCATTATCATTAAATATATTAAATATATTTAAAACACTTTAAACACACGTAAATATAAATTTATTTAAAAGATGTTAAATTTTTTAATACAAAGCTTTTCGCTTTAATAATAAAGCATCACCAGGGATTTATGATTCGTTTCCATTGCGCAGTTTTAAATATGTTTTCTTTTTACAGTCAACAGTTAAGTCTTTTATATATAACGTGATATATTTTAAATATCAGCAAAAAACAATATGAATTCCGGTAGAGGTTGGACCAAGGAGTTAAAAAAAGTGAGAGAAGCTGGAACTATTGCATATCATACGAGGTTATTGTAGGAGAAAAAACATCATGAATAAGCAGAAATAAACTATTAACTATTTTATAATATTGTGCCAAATTATTGGTAATATTGCAGCATCTTTGGAATTTATTGCATTTTTGCATTTATTTATATGAATAGCTTCGGAAATGTAAAGTTCTTGGATATTAGATGGTGCTATAATAATTTTGGCTTTATCCCATATAGGGTTGGCGTTTGTGTTGGCATAGATGAAGTCGACTAGAGTAGAACTATTTGCTTCTTTTATATTTCGTATATGTTCTTGTATTCTTTTATTTAAAGTCCTCTTGGTCTGTCCAATATAATAGAAAAGTTCTTTATTGCTTTCTATGGGAATTTGATAGACTCCTCCAGTGGGTCCATTTAAGTCGCGGTCATGAAGGGTTAATTGTTTAATAGTTATAGGAGAACTGAATGGGATAAAGAAATTAAATTTACGTTGTATATAATGTTTAAAGCTATAGAATTCTTTACAGAAAGGGAGACTATTAGTGTAACGAAATTTTAGAGTTGAGTCTAGAGTGGGATTATTAGGTTTAATTAGCATGCGATTTTTTATTCTATTAACTAATCTTATAATACTAGATTTACTATATCCCGCAGCAGTACCTATTTGAATAATATTGTTAATTTGTTGTTTTTCATTAAATTTAAAAGTGGTATAATGTATAGCTCGGGTAATGTAGGAATTAAAAAAAGCATTTTTATAATTAGTAGGATGAGCTGAATCAGCTGGGATCGGTAAAGGGATAAATGTGTTTTTGGAAAAGACGTCAAACCATATAGTTGTATTATTTTCGTTACGATGTATCTTAAGGTCAAGAAACGGAAGCGTACGATTGATCTCAATTTCAAATTTAAATTTAATCGATGGAAATTGGTTGTTGAGACAATCAATTAAATTAAGGAGTGCATTTTTTGGATAAGGCCAGGAGATAAAAATATCGTCAACATATCGCAAAAATATAGTAGGTTTGAGTATGGAAGTTTCAAATACGCGTTTTTCTAATTCAATGAGTAATAAATCTGCTAAAATAGGACTAAGAGGGGAACCCATCGGGGCTCCAAAAGTTTGTTTATATATCACTTTATTAAACAAAAAGATATTATTAGCATTAATGAGGTCAAAAGCTTCACAAATAAATTTGAGAAAAGGGTTAAGTGATGGTGTAGCAGTACATTTATCAAGGATAATGGATTTAACTAAATCTAAAGGAATATTCGGAAATAAGGAAACAACGTCAAGACTGAAAAATTTATCTGTAGGGGTAAATGTAGTATTTAGAATTCTACTTTTAGCTTCCAAACCGGATTTTACAATATGTGGGTCGTTAAGTACTAATAGTTTAAGTAAATTTGCGAGAAATTTTTCTAGAAAAAATGAAGGACTATTGCATTTGGAAACAATGGGACGAAACGGGTGGTTAATTTTATGAGTTTTAATTTTAAAAAATATTTTAGGAATAGACGGGTATAAAGGAATTTTGATACTTTGTGGAGCAATTAAATCAATATACTTATGAATGAACTTTTGAATTTTTCGAGTAAAATTTTCAATAGGATTAGTTTTAATTATAATACAGGCTAAGTCATTAATAGCTGCAAGAGCTTTATCGTGGAAATCATCTGTATTAAGGGCAACGATTTGTTTAGATTTATCAGCAAGTAATAATCTTACATTTTTGTTAGTTTTAATTTGTTTTGAAATAAAAAGATTTTGATTATTGGACCCACTATTGCTGTTAAGATGCTTATTTAATGAGAAAACTGCAGAAGCCCGTACTTGATCTTGATGCTCCTTAGGAATATCTTTTATAATGTTTTCAAATTTAGGGATAAAGTTTACAGGATTTAGGCGAGGTTTAGGAGCAAAGTTCGAACCTTTATTGAGTAATTCCAGTTCTTTTGAGGTGAATTTGTAGTTGGAGAGATTGAGAAAATGTTCCGGTTTATTGAAGTCTTTAAACTTTTTAGATACTGTACTTTGTAAATTCAAAAGTTTTTTTAATTTTTAAATTATATTTTAAAGTCATTTGATGTTGGAATTTATCCATACTAAGAAAAATATTTTGTAAGAAAGTATCGAGGTCTTCTGGTTGAGCAACATTTGTAAGTTTCAAAAAGCAATAATAAGTTTCGGTTTCAAGAGTTATAATAGATTTTCTTAAGTTCCGAATAGCATTTTTTAGCATCTTCATTTGTGCAGTAAAAATTATATGTTTACAGGCTGGAGGGAAGGATTTATGGTTAATCAATAGAGATCTTGGTACTATATTAAGGTTTTTGCAATCTTTAAGGAATTTCAAACGTAAAAGGAATTTGTTAAGTTTATATCGTAAATTCTTAAAACGTGAAAATATCGACATATTGAAAATAATCATCAAAGTTCAGAAATAACTGTAATGCAAACCAACTTCTTAGGTAAAAATACCTGCAATTTTCTTTTTTATATAATCAAATGCACAACGTCGGATGATATGAGGTAGAAAAGGTTATATCGCCAAAGCTATATCAAATGGTGTCCTGAGTCTTAAGCTGATGTAGAAACTGTAGTATTGTAGAAACCGTCATCTGTGCCTTGAGTTTATGTAGAACTTGTAAATTGCAGTAACTCTCATCGGAAGATCGTGCTATTAATGAAAACCAATATACGCAAGCAAACCTTGAAGACATCACTAAAGCATTATCTTCTTGAACACGTAGTGTTGCGTTGATACCAAAAAACTGCACAGTGTAGAAACCGTTAGTCTAAGTAAAGTTATTATAAATAATCTCTAAAAAATAAAGAGTTAAATTGAACACGTGTCATTTGTATTAAATATATTTAAAACACTTTAAACACACGTAAATATAACTAACGTAAATTACACGTAAATTAGCTAACATCTAACATATTTTGTATTTAAAGTCAAATGTACGCTAATAACTTTAAGTAAATAATCACATCTATAGTGTTCACTTAGAGCCAGAATTAATTAATGTAAAATATAATTTTTTAAATCGATCTTCTATTGTTGTAAATTGCATTGTAAATACGAAAAAATTCATGTATTAGTAATTTCAGAAAAAAAAAGTTAATGTGTGCAATTTCCAAAATTAAAATTTTGATTAAAAAAAAGAAAATTAATTTTTGGAAAAGGAATCGCTTATAAAAGATGACTTTATCATTATTTCTTTTATTAAAAATTATGTCATGTTCCATAAAATCAATCAGACGCAACGAAACCATTTACAAAACATTTATCATCTAAACAAAATATATTTGTAATCGCTTTATAAGCAAATCTATCACTAAAATAACATTTAGGAATGAACAAATATAATAAACACTAACTTGTTCCAACATCATAACAAATCAAGCAACCGAATTCAAAATTCCATAGATTATCTCTTGGTCCGTAATGAATGAAAATTCACGAGATTAAGATTTCAATAATTATATAAATTATAAGAAGTATTCAAAAAATAATTTTTAAGAATTGATTTAAAGTATATTACTTATCTTAAAATATGCGAAATATTAATATTCTAAAAATACATGAATTTTTCCGTTTAGATGTGCATTCGTTCAAACACAGTTCTATTTTAATTTTAAATATGGAGCATCGCGCGAGTAAACAAATTCTATTCGAGCATGCGCAGTTTCAGCCTGAGTAGTTCAGGTACCTCCAACACGAGGTGGCTTTGTCATCGATCTGTGACGTAACTATGACGCAATCATGACATAGTACGCTACCCATTGCTCCATTGTAAGGCACCTATAATACGAGCAGACTCGTCCGGCATCTTTTCCCCCAATTCCTTCATGTGGGGAGCGTGGGAGAGAAAAGCAACCCTGAGCCGTGTTACGCGTTTCGTTTCAAAGTTCGCCAAATTGCATGCTGTTTAAATGGTAATTTTCAAACACATAAATAAAATATATTCATTCATAAATATATAAGTAAACAAATTTAGCTTCGAATTTAAAAGAAAATATAATATTAGGTTATCAATAGCTGAATAGCTTTTTCTAATTGTGGAACTATTTACTTCCGCGGAAGCACACTTCTTTCATTGTCGTCTGCTTGCTTGTTTTGATCCCTTGTTATCGTTTACGCTGTCAGAGGATATTTATTGTTTTCTGTGTATAAAGTAATAAATATAGATGGATGTTAAGATATTAATTGCAGTATTCATTTAAGAAAGAATCCTCGGATGTTTGGATTTCTTTTAGAGGCGATCAGAAAGAAAATTTGGACTGTTAATTTTCGTCGAGACAAATGCATTCAGAGATCCGGCGCTGAAGTATGGAATGTAAGTTATATTTTGTTTAATTAATATATCTCTTGATAAATACCTCCTCTTTATGTGAAAATATGATAATACATGCTGCTACTTATTAATATTTAACTGCTTATATGTTTTAAAGACGTAAAAAAGTTAACTATGAGCTTAATGTGATATTCTGAGTTTGTAAATATTGGCGACGTTAAATTTCGCCAAATAAAGTTTTGTTTTTATAATTTAATGCAAATAAAATTTAGTTTGTTTTAATTTTCAATCATAGGTGAATTATTATTGAAGAAACGTACGCATTTTTGCATTTTTAGGGTTATTTTTATTTAATCATTAAAATCAGATAATAAACTTTTTGTGCTAAACAATATATTCATATGTATTGTAGTTTAACTTTCTACAGTAAAAAGCGTTTATTTACTTCATGGACTTGTACTTTTCTGAAATATCTATTTGTGTTTTCTATTGTCTTAAAAGAGGTAAATTTAAATTAATTATAATTATGATAATAATAAAGTATGAATTTTGAAAATTTAAGTTTACTATGCTAAAATCTTTCAATAGAAACTTGTACAATCCTCGTTCAAAAAATCTAGATTAAGAATTTTTTTTCTAGATTAAGAAATATATGCTCCTTAAATTTCGTTTTAAACTACAATAATTTTCACATATAATACGTTCTTGTTTTTAATGTTAAATATTTTATTTAAAATAAATTGATTTACTTATTACATAATAATTATTGATTTTGATAAGAAAGAATTTAGTTATTATTAATAAAAGATCTTGCTTATAAATAAATTCTTGCAAAATATAAAGAGATTTAAGATTTTTGTGAAATAATGCTAAATATTTTGATCAATATAAGAAACAAAACCTTTTTATGTTTAAAAATTTATATCTTAGAACATGGTATATTAATTGACATTATGTGAGTCAAAATATGCAGTCATATTATTATATATCTAAGAAATTTATTTATAATAAAGTTTAATGTAGTATATATGCATTAAACCTTTATTGAGGAAATTTCTCTGAAACAAGTTGGTGCTTTTATTTCTATTTTCACGGTTAACTTTCAAGAAAACCCCATTATTTTTAATTTTAAATAATCTTATTTGTTTTTTAAAGTTTAATTAACATGAGATAATAAAAATAAAAATGCTTTTAGAACATGAACTAATTATTTGATATTTATACAAAGTATCCAATCTGTTTTAATTTCTATCTTAATATTTAGTTTAACTGCACACTTGAATGATAGATTGTTCAGGTCATGAACCTAATTATGTAGCTTCATGGTTCAGGTTCAGATGAAGATTTACTTTATGGGAATGTTTATGTATTCTATAAAATGTTAAATCAATATTTTTCTGTTTTTTTTTTTTTTTTTTTTTTCTTTTTTAAATAGGATTTTATATGAAGAAGAGGGCTAAATTAACCATAATTAAATTTTAAATTATAAAACAAGCTAGCATGCCGTGGCCACCACAAAACTTTCTTCTATATTTTACTGAAAAAATTCACGCAGCGCAAATTATTTGCTAAAATTGTTTTCCATGGGGAATGCAGACGGTTTGCGTCTCGGAGGTTGGTTGGTTGGTTGGAGGATTTAAGACCGATTGTCTCCGCATGTGTCCTAGGCCTGTATGGGAAATGCCCTCCATGGGGGTCTTTCTAAGGGGTCCTAGTCCGTATTTACTCGAGTTTCGGAGGAAACCATGGAAAACTCCGAACGACTAGGTGAATGAGCGTGACCTGGGATCGAACTCGGCACCTTCCACCTACCAGCTTTGAGCGCTTTCGTCTCGGGGGAGATGTATAAAACTAAATGTTGAGAGAAAGTCAATTTTGTGCCAACATCTGTGGATTTTTTTTTTTTTTTTTTTTTTTTTCACGATGGGTATCGTTCAAAAGAGCTTGCCAATACCTTTAAAACGAATGGTTGAACCATCGATCTGCGATAATGTAAAATAAAGTTATCGATTTTCTTCATTTTTAACAAAAAAAAAAAAAAAAAAAAAAAATTAAATTTTTTTTAATGTAATATTGACAATAAAATTGACTTTCTTTTGGATATTTAGTGTTATACTACTTCTCTAATATGGAAATCGTCTGCATTATCATGGAAGATAATTTTTTTAAATAAAAATTTTAATAAATTATTTTTACTGAGTGAATTAGTATAGGAAAATATAGAAGAAATTCATGTGGTAGCCACAACATACTAGTTTATTTTCGTTCTTTATTTCTGCATCTATACTAATGAAAGTGTTGTTAATATATATATATATATTAAATTACACAGTATTTGCACAATAACAATAAACATCTATATATAATTTTAAAATAAATTGTTAAAAACTTGAAAAATTATTTTGCAATTAAATTAAGTTATAAAATCTTGATGAAAATGAAATTATTTTTATATCTAACAATTAAACGAACCAAAGCAAAATTTAACATTTCTCATATTATTGAACAAGAAATGTTATTCACTACTGCAGAAATCACTACCGATTAAGTGCAGCCTCGAATTAAGAAAATAGCTATTATATATGCCGTGTTAAATATCGCGCTGAACTCTGAGAAAAGAAACCTTCATTCAAACCCGCCAATAAAGCAATAAGCGCGCCAGTCGGGAAGCGCGGTTCCAAATGGGGGCAAATATGGAGGACGATAAGTCGGCCTGTATTATAGAGGCTCTACTCCATTGTAATGAATACGCTTAATTTGTAAAGCTTTTTGGTGTGGATGAGGTGCTGATTTATAATAAACTTATTTTTACTTGAATAGCAACTCCATCAGTAACGGACAGATGAGCTTACAAAGCTAATATTGAGCCTGAGATTAAAAGATCCACCTTCTTCCAGGAGACTTTTATTAAGGTATGAGAAAATTCAGTCTTTATTTCTACCACTATTTTCATGTAGAAATAATTTTGTACTTTTACGGTAATGTGTTGTGGTTAAATAGGATAGAAAATATTGTATAAAAACAGTGGTAGCAAAAAAGGCAGAAATTTCAAATCTCTGAAAGTGTCCCGGGAAAAAAAAAAAGTAGTGACTTTAAGCTCTGATTAATGCCTTCATTCTCGTTCTCATGATGATAACGGGTTGAAGTTTCGCTCTGTATTTCGCATGTCCGTGAAATTTCCGGGCTGAAGCACATCTTCAGATACATAATTAGGATGCTGACACGTACGTATGTATATTTTTCATACACTTTATTTTATGCAATTTTCTTGGATAATAAAAAAAAAGTTACTTTTTTTACCGTTTTGCGTTTTCTTGAAAATTACGCGATCGTTAAGGGGTTAAACACATTGCCTTTTAGCTAAATGTTTTCATTATAAGATTATCGAAATATTTGATGTTTAAATGTATATAGTCGTTGTCTTTTAAGATGATCAAAAATAGTTAAAGATTGATTTTAACTAATATAATAAAATTTGTTTGGTTTTATTAATTTAAGTGCAAATTTATTTTTAGTAATATTAGATATTTTAACAAAAAAAAAAAAAAAATTATTTTCTTCCTATATAGAAGTTTAATTTACACTGCATATCAAACTACTAATTTCCTGAAAATTATTTGTATACTAGCAACCCCGTGTGAATTTTTCACGATTTATTTTATTTTATTTATTTACCTTTAAAATTTTAAACTTATAAGTCTTCAATCAATTTCACCCCCCCCCCCCCATATTAATTTTTTAGCTGTCAAATTATTTTTAATTTTTTTGGGGTTGAAACGCTAATGATAGTTAAACCAATTCATTAAAAATAAAAAAGTTTCAAAATAAAATTTATGTTTGACGACCCAGTTTTCATATATCCTCAGGCAAGACAGCATTAGTATAGGACCACTATGGTGACTTAAAATTTTTGCTGCTATGTTAGTGATGTCTTTTAATTTATTCATTTTGTCTTTTTTTTTTTTTTTTTTCTTTTTTTAACAACTTTCGGTCTTTTTTTTTTTTATTTATTTTTTTTTTTATTTAACTAATTTAATACTTATTTTGATAAAGCTAGTTCATATCTTTAAAGTTTAAAATGACGCTTGCAATGATTGTAAAGATGCAATTTTTGAAAATAGATTTTTCTTTAAAATGATCGCATCAGATAAATGTCGTCATTGAATTCCAAAGGAATAACGAGATGAGCTAGAGCCCCTTAAATAAATAATAGGCCGGCGCATCACCGCCATTTTTTTGCCTCGTAAGAGGACAGCATTTCCGCTTGGCGATTTTATCGCTTCACTGGTGGTTTTAAGAAATTTTCATCTAAAAATAAAATCGACCAAAAATGATAAGCAACACAAGTAATCTGTTTCTGTTTCTTAAATAATTCATAACATTTGAAAGGGGAAAAAAAAAAAAAAAAGAGCGTACCAATTAAAATTGGAAATTCTTTTCAACGACCTAATACTATCAGGACGCGGAAACAAGACAACTTTGGCGAACCAAAAAAACGTCGCCAAGACTCTACAAACACACAGTAAAAAAGCGTTTCTTAAAATAATTTATGGTTATTAAAATACATATTTAGATTTAAATAATACTTTTTTTTAAATTTTTTACTTTATAATTGTCAGAAATGCAAAGAAAAGTATAAGTGAATAACAATAAAACTTACTATGCAAAGTTGTGCATTAGGTCACGGGATCCAAGAATCTGGACGACAATTCGGAGCCCATTTTCTCCTTCATGCATTATCCGAAGGAAACCTAAACATTTTGTATCCTTGTCTGGAGTGTTTACAGCAGTTTATTGCTGAACAACCTCCCATATTGCAGTTTATTTCACTAAAATTACGAGCAAGACGGTAAAAACAATGGATGCCGTTTGTTTATCACGCTGGGTACATGCGGCAACCCTAAGGCAAAAAAATGTCGGATGCGCCAGCTCGTATATATAGGAGCCTTAAGATGAGCAGGTCAGAACAGGCGTCCCCTCTGCTTTCATCAGTGCAGGGCAGTGTGCACTGCTTGCATCCGTTTTAGTTCGACCCTCTTGTCTTAACAAATCACTGTAAGTTCATAAATCAAAAGAAAAGAAGAAATCGAAAAAAAAAAAACTATTTTCTTATCTGTGGAAACATCGGTCAGCGTTATTTATTATGTTTATAAATAGCAGAGCCTTGCCTTATTACCATGTTTTTATTATTAACTTCGATTCTTGTATGTATGTTTGTTTGTTTGTTTGTTTGTCCGGTACAAATCTTGCAATCTATTTTTAACTAACTTCCCTTCTAGCTAGACATTTGAAACTTCCACAATAGCTTAGAACCCGGTGACAACACAATACTTCGAAGTCAGATTTTCGAATTTTTTATTAGTTTTCTTTTAATTAATTAAAATATGAAAATAATAACCTCCTAATAGCATATAAATAGCCATTAAAATACTAGCTATAATTTAATTGTTGCCAAAAAAAAATTTACGAGTTCATTTCCTTTCGACATAAAAATAAATACATTTAATTAAACGTGAACGCTAAAAAATTGTAAAAAGTTAAATTATGCATCTTACAAAAATTGACGTCATTATCACTTTAAAAATTTTATTTGCTGTAAAATTGATAAAATTTAATTTTAAATTTCAAAAATTGTAGAAAAAAAATCTCTTAACTTCCATTTTCGAATGTAAACATAAACATTTCATTTCAAAGGGTTATATTTACACAATAAATATCCAACTAATATACTAATTAAAAGGAAAATAATAAATATTCTATCATAATTTGAAGTCAAATCTGCTTTCAAATGTCTAAATAAAGTGTTTGATATAAGATATTAATATATTGCAGCGGAATATTTGATATCTGTCGTCCTTGGCAAAAAAAAAAAAAAAGAAGATTGCCAAATTATTTGGCGAACATATTTAGTTCCTTTCAAAGATCATGGTTATTTCAACAACGCATGGACGTACACTATGGACCGCTCACGCTGTGTTATCAGAATGGCCCCATTTTGGTCGCTTTTAGAAGATGGCGCTCGCATCGACTGCCTTTCCACTTCAGACTTGAAAGAGCGCTTTAACGCGAGAATTAAATGAAATAATGTTAAATATCTCGAACAAAAAAACATATATCCGTAAAATTTTTGCTTTAAAATATAGCTAATACAAATGTCTAAAAATCGATTTCTGGAATTTTTGAAATTCGGTCTCCGAGGGGGGGGGGAGGGGGCGAAACGTGATTTCACATGCGTTAAACGTGATTTCACATAATCCTATATAACTCAAACACAAAAACAGATATACGTGAAATTTTTACTTTAAAATATAGCTAATACAAATGTCTAAAAATCGGTTTCAGGAATTTTTAAAATTCGGTCCCCAAGGGGAGCGGGGGGGGGGGGGGCACAACGTGATTTCGCATAATCCTATATATCTCAAACAAAAAAAATAGATATACGTGAAATTTTTGCTCTAAAATATAGCTAATGCAACTATCTAAAAACCAATTTCTGGAATTTTAGAAATTCAGCCCCTAGGTGGGGCAGCAACGGGGGGGGGGGCTATGGAGCAAAAGAAATACAGTTAGGCCGTTCAAAATTGGTACAGATAGGTTTTAAATGCCTGCAAAACGAATGGGGATATTTTCGATTGTGTAAAGTTATTAGGTGGGGCAAGAAGGGGGGGAGGTGTGGAGGGGGGACAAAAAAATAAAAATAGTGTCAGATCGTTCAAAATTGGTACATAGAGGTTTTCGATACTTACAAATCGATTGTGGATATTTTTGAATTTGTAAAATTATTAGGAGGGGCGGTAAGGGGGGTGGGGTGGTAAGGGGGGGGCTATGGGGCAAAAACAAATAGAAATACAGTTAGGCCGTTCAAAATTGGTACAGATAGGTTTAAGAGGCCTGCAAGTCGAATGAGGATATTTTCGAAAGTGTAAAGTTGTTAGGACGGGCGAGAAGAAGGGTGGGGAGAGGGGGGGGGGCAAAAAAATAAAAAAAGAGCTAGATCGTTTAAAATTGGCTTATACAGGTTTTCGATACTTACAAATCAATTGCGGATATTTTCGAATTTGTAAAATTATTAGGAGGGGCGGTAAGGGTGGTGGGGCCGTAAGGGGGGTCTATGGGCAAAAACAAATAGAAATACAGTTAGGCCGTTCAAAATTGGTACAGATAGGTTTTAAAGGCCTGCAAGACGAATGGGGATATTTTCGATTGTGTAAAGTTATTAGGAGGAGCAAGAAGGGGGGAGGGGAGGGGGGGCAAAAAAATAAAAATAGTGTCAGATCGTTCAAAATTGGTACATAGAGGTTTTCGATACTTACAAATCGATTGCGGATATTTTTGAATTTGTAAAATTATTAGGAGGGGTGGTATGGGGGTGGGGTGGTAAGGGGGGCTATGGGGCAAAAACAAATAGAAATACAGTTAGGCCGTTCAAAATTGGTACAGATAGGTTTAAGAGGCCTGCAAGTCGAATGGGGATATTTTCGATTGTGTAAAGTTATTAGGAGGGGCGAGAAGGTGGTGGGGAGAGGGGGGGGCAAAAAATAAAAATAGAGTTAGATCGTTCAAAATTGGTTCATAGAGGTTTTCGATACTTACAAATCAATTGCGGATATTTTCGAATTTGTAAAATTATTAGGAGGGGCGGTAAGGGGGGGGGGCTATGGGCAAGAACAAATAGAAATACAGTTAGGCCGTTCAAAATTGGTATAGATAGGTTTAAGAGGCCTGCAAGTCGAATGGGGATATTTTCGAAAGTGTAAAGTTATTAGGAAGGGCGAGAAAGGGGGGGGGAGAGGGGGGGGGCAAAAATATAAAAATAGAGTTAGATCGTTCAAAATTGGTTTATAGAGGTTTTCGATACTTACAAATCAGTTGCGGATATTTTCGAATTTGTAAAATTATTAGGAGGGGCGGTAAGGTGGTGGGGCCGTAAGGGGGGGGGGCTATGGGCAAAAACAAATAGAAATACAGTTAGGCCGTTCAAAATTGGTACAGACAGGTTTTAAAGGTCTGCAAGACGAATGGGGATATTTTCGAAAGTGTAAAGTTATTAGGAGGGGAGAGGGGGGGGGGGCAAAAAAATAAAAATAGAGTTAGATCGTTGAAAATTGGTTTATAGAGGTTTTCGATACTTACAAATCAATTGCGGATATTTTCGAATTTGTAAAATTATTGAAAAACCTATTCAGATATTTCACAGGAATAAAGAATATAGCTATGAAAAATGTATTTATTTATTAATTTTTTTTTTTTTTTTTTTTTTTTTTTTTAATCCAAGAATGAAAACATTCATTATATGTAAATATATCCATAAATATAAAGAATTCGCTCCCCCCCCCCCAACCCCGAAAAAAAAAAAAAAAAAAAATAGACGAAATAGTATAATGAAAACATAAACGTATGATATTTAAAAAATAATTATGAAAATATGAATTTTCATAATTCAAAACAATGAATGTATTTTAAAAATCAGAATTTATTCCAGCATTTCCAATTAAACAAAAAAAAATGCAAAGTATGTAAAAAAGACAAAATAAAAAAATTTATTATGATTTTTTTACAAAGGCGGTGCTTTTCCCTCTTCCGAGACTCCAATGGTGGTCGAGCGGTTCTGCGCTCAAAGCTGAGTGACGGGAAGTGCCTGGGTTCGATGCCAGGTCGCGCTTGTCTACTTAGTCATTCAGAGTTTTCCGTGGTTTTTCCGAAAATTGCGTGCATAAGGACTAGAACCCCTTAGAAAGACCCCCACGGAGGGCACTCCCCTTCAGACGTAGGACCTACAGTAGTCAATCGACCTTATTCCCAAATCCAATAAATCCATAAACCGAAATACAGCACTTTTTCCCTTTTATCAATATTTTTCATTTTTAAATTTGCACTTTAAAGAGATTTTTAATCTGTATTATTTACTACTCATTTAAAGCAAATAATTTATTCAAAAAATAAAATTAACTTATATATATATATTTAAATATGCGCGATATAAAAATCAATGTAATGAAAAGCAGAGTCAATCATAATAATTTGAACATTCCCTTTCAAAAAGCTAAAGGAGCATTTTTTTTATTAATTATTTTATTTATTTATTTTTGGAACCAAAGCCCATAATACTGTATTGGGAATTTTTTTTAATTCTGAATATTTTCTTCTAAAGGATTCGAAAACTGCTTTTAGGTCATTCATCTGACTTTACAGCTTAAAATCAATGTTGGTGTTGGAGATTAAAGCCAGCTGACTGCATTAGGGTCCAAGGCCTGGGTGTGCCCACCGTGGCGGTCCTTCTAAAGGGCCTTTGTCCACAATTACGCAAGTTTCAGGAAAAAAAAAAAAAAAAAACGCGCAAAACTCCGAACAGCTAGACCGATAAGCGCGATTTGTGATCGAACCCGACACTTCACGTCCACCAGCATCAAGAAGTCAATTTTTGAAGAACTAGAACAGATTTAATGGTCGAGAAATTTCTGAATGTGCAAATGGAATTATGAAAAATATACTGGATAATGTAATTCTATGAATATCCATCTTTGTAGCAAACAGTATGATACCACTGTTTCTTGCATGTAAAATAATATTCTGTTCCTTAACAACATTATAGCTGCCTGGTACTCATTTCTAAAGTATTCTCTCAACTTTTTAATACAAGTTCCTATAGTAAGATTTTTAATTAAAAAATATTTTATTGAAGCTTAGAGAACAATTTTCTCTTTCTAGAATGCATTTTTTTTTTTTTACTTGTGCAACAAGAATTGGGAAAAAAAAGAAGGGGGAAAAAAAAACCTGTCATAACAACATAATTAAAAAGTAATGGTTGAGTTTAAGGCCGACTGCCTGCGCTAAGTTCCTAGGCCAATAGGTGGAATGCCCTCCGTGGAAGTCTTTAATGGGGTTCTAGTCCGCATTTACGCGAGTTTCTGAGAAACCCACGGAAAACTCCTAACGTCTTGGTCGATGAGCACTACCTATGATCGAACCCGACATTTCTTGAAAGGTAATAAAAATTACTTTAAAAAAATTGATTCAGTTTATAAAATCATGCTTATCTTAGGTAAGGTGACCAGACATCCTCTTTTCAATAGGACAGTCTTCTTTTTCAACGCTCTGCCCTCTTAAACAAAACAAACATTACAGGACTAAAAAGTCCTCTGTTTTATGTTTTTTGTCCGCTGTCCTCTTTTTCAAATGAAAAGGATTTAGTCCTTAATTTCAAAAATTTTGCAAAACTGGGAACCTCAATCGGCTGTTCGCTGTGTCGAGCGGTGAACACTAACTTTTTTCTGCGTTAGGTTCGCAAAAAGAACAACTTTCTAATAAACATGCCAAAGTATATTATGGCTTATGTCTACTCAGATTCTGCGAATCATAAAGAAATAAAAGTATTCTCTATATTCCTACGATTCTTTGATCTAGAACACGAAATCACTATTGAAATTGTCATAAAATCATTAAGGTGGTGGTACTCCGGCTGATACGCGGTCGGTTGACGTGTGTTCTCACTTTTGCATGAATAATATTCCTCATGAAAATAGGCCCACCAGTGATCGAGAGGTTCCGTTCTCGAAGCTGGTCTACGTGAAATGCTGAGTTCGGTACCCGGTCGCGCTTGTTGGCTTAACTGTTAGGAGTTTTCCTTGATTTTCTCTGAAATTAGCGTAAATATAGGCTAGGACCTCTTAGAAAAACCCCACAGAGGAGTGAGTCTCTTACTCACGTCTAGAACCCTAGTGCAAACAATTGGTCATAATGATAACACTACCTCCACCTCAAAAAATTATGCAGAAGTTAGTTGAATTCCTTTTATGTCCTTCTAGCAAAAATGCTCCCACAAAGCGACTGTTTTCTTCAATGAACAAAATGTAGACATGTGAAAAAAATGTTTGGTCAGTATACTCTTTTTCCAATAAAAATTCTGATCACCTTATACGTAAAAAATAGAGTAAGTTAATCATATTTTGTGGCAAGTAACTTTTTTTTTCAGCGAGTGTAATCCAAGTTGAAATTTCGGGCCCTGTATATATATACATATATATATATATATATATATTATGCATACGATGATTTTCTTTTACTCTATTATTAAAAAAAAAGACGAGGAATCATGTAAAAAATCTTTTATTATATAAGAAAATTAACATAAAAAAGGAATAAAAAACAAGTTACATAGATTTTTATCAAAAAAAAAAAAAGTTATATCAACAAAATAATAAATTATAAACACTATTTACAAAATTTTATAAACACTATAACTGCAAAATTTACAAAGGTGCAAATTCAATTATAAAGCTTAAAAATTATCTTTCTTAAAATACAAAAAATATTCCTTTAACATCATAATAATATACATATTTGAGAGTAATAAATAAAAAAGCCATTTTTTTTTTTCTAACAAGGGAAGCTTTTACAGTGTTCGTCATACTTGAAATTAACATGAAGCACATTTTATACAGTTTTTAATTCTTACTTAAAATATGTAATCAGTTTTTAAAAAAACTTATTTTAATGGATTTATGACCCTCTTAAATTTGATGAATTAGCAATTTCTCTCACCATGGAAGAAAATTCCAGCACATAATATTTTCTAATTATTTAAATGCATTATTTACCTGTGGCTTACAGAATGAGTGAAAAAAAAAATATTATTTGTTAGTAAAAAATAATAAATCTTCTCGATAATATTTAAAAAAAAAAAAAAAAAAAAAAAAACAAGTATGAAATTTTCCTACATTTCTTTTTTTTTTTTTTTTTTTTTTTTTTTCGCCAAATATGTTACCTACACTGATACTCAAATATGTTATTAATATAAAATCATCCATATATTATCTTGTTGAAATTCTAAACTGCATCAAATTTTGAGTTTAAAATTCCAGCATTTATGATAAATTTCTCTCTAGTTATTCAAGCTGAAAAGTTTTGCATATGAGTATTTATTCAAAATTATATTTTCTAAATATTTCTGTTGCACTTTTTAATCTTCCATAATTATAAATGAAAACATATAATTGATGTTAAACTATAACAAAAATTTCTTGAAATTTTTCTATAAAGAAAGCCGCAATAATAAAAATGTTTTCTCTTAGGATGATACTTATTGGAAAAATTCCTGCATCAAGAGAGCAAGCACACTTTGGTTTTTCCCTAAATTGTCAAATTTTAAGTTGTCACTGTTTCTCAAAAATTGCGTTTTGCAAAAAACTGATTACATATCCTGAAATGGCATTAGAAACTTTATAAAATGCATATAGTATCGATTCAAAGTACAATTAACACTTAAAAAGATTGTCTTGTAAGTAATAGATGCAGGGCCAAATTTGAAATTTGGCATGAACGTACACTGTAAAAAAAAAACGGAAGCTTTTACAGCAAAATGTGCTGGCACCCATATTGCCTGCACATTCTGCTGTTAAATAAGGCAATTTAGAGCGGAAACATCTGTAAAAAAAGACTCTTTTATTATGGCTATTTCTGCTGTAAATAACTTCTTTTTTACATTCCCTCCTTCATGCACCCATATTGCCAGCATATTATGCTGTAAATCTACCGTTTTTTTTTTTTTTTTTTACAGTGTAGCTACAACCATTCCATTTCTTTAACATATATATATATATATATATATATATATATATATATATATATATATATTAAAAAATTAGATATTTCTTAACTTAAAGAGGGGGAATAAAGTAAAAACTTTTTTTAATTTGTCTGAGTGTACAAAGTGTGACAAAAAAAAAAGGGGGGGGGAGTAATTTTTTTTATATATATACATATTACATATATATTATTTTAGGAGGGAAGGGAATAGCTCGATACACCGACGAGATGACACGGAGATTAAGTGTAAAGCTAACTTTATAAAAACAACTTACCTTGAATTTAATACTCTAATTTTTACATAAAATCTCTAATTTTCAGTTGGAAGAACACTAGCTTATAAATTATGAAATGTGAATGTGGCACTGGTGATGAATTTAATTAAATATAATTCTTCTTTAAAATCTCCAATTTTCAACTGAATTTAGGAGTTTTTTACTGTGACATCATAATCATTATTTTTAATTTTTGACAAAACCAATTAAAAATTTCTTTTTTGTTAAAAACAATACATTTCTATAATATGGTAATAATAATGATAATAATATAACGTGATTCATCATCTAACATGAATTGGAAGTTAAAAGATTGGCAGTTTGTAAAATTAATTTAAAATGTCGATGCAAAGTGGCATGGAAAAAAAAAAAAAAAAAAAAAAAAAAACATTTTAAATTATTTTTAAAATATCTTAAAACTCAGTAATTTTGAAATGAATTGAAAAAAGTTTGACTGTGAACTCATATCATTTTTTACCAATTTTTAACTCTTGCCAAAATAGGTTTACAATTCAAGATTTTTAAAATACTTTTTTTTAAAGCTGCAATTAAAAAAAAAAAAAAAAAAAAAAAAACGTAATTTATAATTTAACATGATTTAAATTCGTAAGATTGCAAGCTCGTATGTATTAGCCGAATAATATGAAAAAAGGACGCAAATTTTAAAATCTTAATGCAAAGTGACCTGAAAAATTACATTTTAATTAATTTAAAAAAAAAAAAAAAATCTGTCAAACAGAATTTTACTAAGAACCATCCCAATTAAATCAGCCTTTTTTTTTTTTTTTTTTTTGTATAGTAATAGAATATTTATAAGACAATAATTTTATCATTCAACAAAACATTAAAATCAATAGCTTACATTAGGTGGACGAAATAAACTTGAGTTCTTTTCACCTATTTCTTTGGGGTTTTTTCGAACACTTCGATATCCAGAGGTGCAACCCGGTGCATAACAATGCGACATTATGAAAAAAATCCAATATTAAAAATAAATTAAAAAGAAAACTGAAAATAAAACTAAAATTTCGTCTGCGCGCAATGCTATTCTACGGAGGTAGTGGACAGTCAAAGAACAAATACGACCCCTAGCGGCGAACGAATAATAGCGACCATTTCGGGTCCATTTTTGAGGGAAGGCTGCCGTTGGAGAAAACGGTCCTTCTTCTCTAAGTCCGTGCAACAACGTATATCAAGAGAGCAATCAATAATATGAAACAATATATCGTACAATGCATATTACGAAAATATACATCTGATATATATTTTTTCGTATTTCGTTTTTGATCGCCAAATACGAAAGTCGCCAAGAATGACACAATATTGAAATTTAAAATTAAAAGCTTATCAATTTTACAGCAAAAGTAATTCAGTCTAACACATGTAGACAATAACTTATACATAACTATATCCAAATGTGGGGATTAAAATCAGGGAATAATTTTTCTTAATTTTTAATAATATTTTAGAAAAAATCCAATGGATAATTAACATAGGAAATCTTTTTTTTTTTTTTTTTTTTTTTTTTTTTTTGCTCCACTGGCGGTTAGTGACGTCAAACTTCGCTTGCGTATAGCTATGATTCAACGATTCAACAGAAAATTTAAAAGCATGGTATATAAAAAGCATTTTTTATCTTATAATTATTTTTATTATTATTTCACCAGTATGTTTATACGATATTTTTTTACTTAATTAATTATGAAAATTTACTATTATAATTCTCAGAGAAACTTACTGGTGGAAAAATGAGGGGGGGGGGGATATGCCCTGATGTGTGTGTATGTATGCATATGTATGTTTTACTTACTTAATTAGACACCACAGTTCAATTAATTTTACATAATTATATCTGTTTAAAAAGTATTTCAATAGCACTTAAATGAAAATATAGTTTAAACAAGAAAGGTATTAAAAACATAAAATTTCTAACTAAAATATACATTCGCTCATTAAAATAAAAATTACTCTAATGCAAAACTTATTAAAAAAAAAAAAAAAAGTTATTAAAAAAGTTGAGCTTACATGAATAACATAATAAAAATGTATATTACTGTATTTCAAAAATGATTTTTAGAAAAATAATTAAAATGCATAGTAGTTATGTGCTACTTCCGAACGTGCTTTTTCCAAACAGTGTAATTTGCGAACACATCTTACACCTGGCAGCTAATTCCACCCCCCTCCCCATGAGAAGGAGGGGGGGGGGGGATCGTCCCACAGAGCATGGTCACCGTTCCCGATCAAGGGATTAACTGCTTTTGTTAAAAGCTAGCTGTCAGTAAAAAAAACGATTAAGTCAGACTGTGAAAATCCATCATTTTCCTTTTTGTTTGACTATGCCCCTTCTTTTGATCAAGATAAACTGCTATCGGAAGTAATCGAACAGCTTTTAGGCAAACTCTAATTTTTTGAAGATCTTTAAAATTTCTGCTAAAATTTAAACATGATTACTGCTCTTTGTATGTGTGGCTAAATCACGTGGATGCTTTTAATTTGTGTCAAAATACTTTGTGTGTGTGTGGGGTGATTATAATTAAAATTTCCCTATAAACAAACAGCATCCTACAGCGCAAACGTGTAACGGGATGCAGCAAAATTTAGTATATAGACTATACACGAGATGCGCTCACGGAATTTCTAAATAAATAAATAAAAATAAATAAAATAATTAGTTCCAAAATGTCCCCCAGAAGGCGCTTTTTCCGGAAAAACATTAAATTTAACACAATAAATGACCAAAACTGAATACAAAAACAATATTAACATTTAATAACAGGAAACTTGGCGTTGGAATATTAAAACTCGAATAAACTACTACGTGAGAAACGCCAAAGAAAAATATTGGAAATGCATACAGCTGTTTCGGCAGCCTTAAGCGTGCCGTCTTCAGTGCAAAAAGGATTCTGAATCTGCAGAAGTGCTCATATATATAGGAGAGGGGCCGAATTTAGTTCAACCATTAGGATTACGGGAAAGGTGGGGAGAGTGTCCAATAGGAATTTATTAAAGTTAGCAGTGTAAACAGTAGAAAAATTAAGAAAATGTGGATAGAATATAAAATTTCCAACAGTCAGACAAATAGGGAATAGCGAAATCACAATTTACAAGTTTTTTAAAAATTTTATAAATATGAAAAGCTTCAAAGAAATCGAGTTCATGAATGGATTTGCAGACCTAAATCCATTCATGCACTCGATTTCTTTGAAGCTTTTCATATTTATAAATATTTTATAGAGATCAGTGGTTACGATATTTCAGAACAAAATTTTATTCACATTTATATTATAAATGGATATACATTATAATTATACTATTTCTAATCAAAGTATTTCTATCCATAGCATATTAGTCGTAAAAATATTAATATTGTATCTATTTTTAAAAAATAAATGATATATACAAATCGCGAAAGAAACACCCACTGGTGGAGTTATAGATTTTCAAATGACGTGAATCTATGTCAGCAGTCGCGAAAGTGTTAATAACTTTTTTTTTCATAGTATATTATCTCAAGCGTAATTTTGTTCCCTTTTATATCGCAGTTACATGTTTCACTGCTCGAAGTCTCCGCTCTTTTATCGGGACATATTCAAAGAAGAGAAATTTCCGCCCTTTTTTCGACATTTATTTATACAATAATCTCTGATATACCTGTCAATTTTCCAATTAACACATTCGCGACCGCTGACGTGAATTCACGTCATTTGAAAATTTGTAACTCCGCCAGTGGGCGTTTCTTTAGATTATATAGGTTACATTATTTCCTAACATTATACCAATATTCACATTTGTGCAATCAATGCATTATGGATAAGAATACTTTGAATCAGAGTTCCCAACTTTTATAATTTATTCACGAGCATTTTTAGTGCCGCCTCTTTTTCATATCGGAAATTTTTAAAAATGATTTTCTTTTTATTTAGTCGTTGTCACATAGTTATGAGAAATAATCTACAAAATTTCTGGTGCATAAAAGAAGGGGGGGGCTAAAAAATGCTCGTGAATAAATTATAAAAGACGGGAAACGCTGCTTTGAATAGAAAGAGTATAATCGTAATGTATATTAATCTATATTTCCTATATGAATACAGAAAACATTGATTTAAAATAATGTAATATAAAAGAATAACGCCCACAGGTGGAGCTTACTGTCAAAACAACAAAAGCATGCGGTCGCGAAAGTGTTAATTTTTCAGTTTCCCCCCTTTTTCCGCACTATTTATTTTTAAAGTAATTTTTTTCGGAAGGTAATTACGTTTAAATAAGAAAACTACTTCCAGAGAGAATTGGTGTGTAAAAAAAGACGGGTATTAATGATTTTGCAGAATGTTGATTAGAATATTGACAGATATTCTAATTAACACGCCAAATCTATTTAATCACGCCAAATTACTGTAAGAAAACGATAAAGATATCTTTATTAAAACAGTGGTTACAGAAAACGCAAAAGCACTGATGTGCCAACATCCTAAAATTAACAATCCAAAATATTGTTAGTACCCCCCCCCCCCCTTTTTTTCCCAACCATTCTTTTTTAAAACAAATTTTCTTCTTAAAGCATTGTAGTACATACATTTGGAGAAAACTACTCTTAAAATTAAGTTGTATATAAAAAGGGGCGGGAACTAACAATCAGATGGCTTACTCTCTGCCCTTTATCTAAGACACTTTCAAAGTCGAGAAATTTCTGCCTTAATTGCTGCCACTATTTTTATTTCATAAATTTTATCCTATTTAATTGCGACATAGTACTGTACAAACACCATAAATATTTCTGTATAAAAAAATAGGAGCAAGAAAGGCGAAAATTTATGTAAGTGTCCTGAAAAAGGGGCGGAGATCACAACCGCTGAACAATGAATACTCCTGATTATTAAGCTTTTGCTAGTCCAGTTCAATTTCACTACTCTGGTCAGTACGGCTAAAAGAGATTATTTTCGTAGAATATCCACCACCAAATTTTAACTGTAAAGATTGTGTAACTGTTTCGAACGTTTTTGTCCGTGTGTCTATTAGAGCCTATGTCTAAGAAATTTAGTCACAGCCCGTGGCTCCTTCTGTTCACTATTAATTAAAACAAATATTTTCAGAGACTTAATTCCTTCTCCCCCCCCCCCTTTTTCAAAACCTTTTTAAAACGGGAAATCTTAATCTCGGGATTATTTAATTTTTCATCGATAAAATATAAATTAACAAATACATTGTAGTTTAGAAACAGATTCAAATAAATATTTAATAAGTGTAAGATGTTCTTCATTTATACAAATATTCATGGATTATCACAATTCTTTTGCAGGAATTTTATATCATCAATATTTTTAAAAGCCTAACTTGTACTGTTATTTATTTTGTATAAAATTTCTCTACAGATATTTTTATTATTATTTCAGAATACATTTTTAAAACAACAGACATGTGAAAGATATAATAATTCAAAATTAAGTTTATTAGTGTTTCATTTTAAATTAAATTATGTACAAATTTATATCCTTCATATAATGTTGCTGATCATTACTGTAGAACCTCGCTTATCCGAGTTAATGTGAACCGAGGTTACCTTAAATAATCAAAAGCTGGTATAACAGAGTATACTTGAAAACCATCTCATTATAAATTGTTAAATTTTTAGTACCCGCCTTTTTTTTTTCTGCACCAGTCATTTTTTAGAGTAATTTTATTCTTTTTTGAATCGTAACAACATTTGGAAAGAATTATTCTAAAAATAAAGTGGTGTTGAAAAAGGGTAGTTTTTTTAAGAGGCGTTAACAATTTTACGATTATTAATGAGGTGGTTGGCAAGTTTGAAAGGGACTCTCTCATATATCGGAGGAGGGGGGGGGGGGGAGCATACGGCAAATTTTTAAAATGTATAAAAACGTAGTCAATGACGTATAAAATAATATATTATATTACATATTTAAATGTAGCCAGTTAAAAATTCACGTCAATATATACATATATAAACCATAAAATACAGTTAAAATATTTAAAAATCATTACGTCTCGTAGTTAAATTAAATTTTAATCACATTAAAAACTGAGACAGATAATATACACTAAAAATAATATACACTTTAAAATATTAAAAACACAAAAACATAAATTTAAACGTTTCGATCCTTTTACAGGCTCCTCATCAGTAAAAAACATCAAGTGTAAATGATGAGATGAACAACAGACTTTCATTATGTGAGTACAACGTATTCAATAGGAACTGCGCATGCCTCATTCAGTGGCGAAAAATGTTGATTTGTGTACCAGACCTCCAGGAAAATTCTTGAGTGATAATTTAAACAATAAGATATGATTATGTAACCGTGATATACGTTCAAAAATAGTTCAGCATGCCATAGAAACTGACCATTTACCTGATTTTAACAGTACTAAAATAATCATATCTAATTGTTTAAATTATCCCTCAAGAATTTTCCTGAAGGGCTTGTACTCAAATCAACATTTTTCGCCACTGAATGAGGCATGCGCAGTTCCTATTGAATACGTTGTACTCACATAATGAAAGTCTGTTGTTCATCTCATTATTTACACTTGATGTTTTTTACTGATGAGGAGCCTGTAAAAGGCTCGAAACGTTTAAATTTATGTTTTTGTGTTTTTAATATTTTAAAATGTATATTTTTAGTGTATATTATCTGTCTCAGTTTTTAATGTGATTAAAATTTAACATAAAATACAGTATTGAACAGTAAGATTGCCAAAGATATCTAAGGCCATACTTGCCAACCATCTCATTATGAATCGTAAAATTTTTAGTACCTGCCCTTTTTTCACACCAGTCATTTTTTAGAGTAATTTTATTTTTATTAAATCGTAACAACAAAAATAAAGAAGTGTGGAAAATGGGACTTTTTTAAGAGGCGTTAACAATTTTAAATTATTAATGAGAGGGTTGGCAAGTTTGAAAGGGACTCCGTAATGGGGAGGGGGGGGGGACGCTACAAAATTTAAAATGGATGAAAACTTAGTCAATCGCGTAAAATAATATATTATATTATATATTTAAATTTACCATAAATGTAAATATCCTGAAAAAATGGGCGAAGAGTAAGATTCCTTAAACAATATTCCGGATTATCAAGCTTTTGCTAGTCCATTCACTTTCACTCCTCTGGTCAGTACTGCTAAAATAGATTACTTTCGTTGAATATCCACCACCAAATTTTAACTGTAACGGTTGTGTAATGTTGTCGTCCTCATGTCTATCAGAACCAATAAGCGCAAAGGATTAGTTTCGATGTTTGTCTGCAGAAAATTTTCATCCCTGAAACTGTTCTTTAAAAAAATAAATAAATAAATGCGGAGACTGCCAGCGCTTATATTGGACAAATTTTTTCTACAAGTAACGTTGTATGCAATAAAGGCGAGAAGAACTATGCTCCAAAACAAATTATGTTATTTATCAACTCTGTTTTCTGTTCATTTGGCAACTCTCATACTCTGTTCTTTCTCTTTACTTTTGTTGTGACAGTATTAATTTCTTAGAACTGATTTAGCATAATGTATTTTCTCTTTCGTTTTTTACAAATTTTCTTTATTTTCTGTATGCTTTTTCAAATCTTAACTCTTTCACGGCCGCATGCTTTTGTCTTTTTGACAGTAAGGTTCGCTGTGGGCGTTGTTCTCCCAAGTTACAATGTTTCAGAACAAAATTTTCTGTGTTCGCTTTTATATTACAAATGGATATACACTATATTACATTCTTTCTAAACATAGTATTTGTATCCATAGTATATTTCATCATAAAAATATGAATATCGGGTGCATACTTACTAAATAAATAACATGCAAATTTAGAAAGAAACTCCTACTGGCGGAGTTACAGATTTTCAAATGACGTGAATATACGTCAGCGGTCGTGAAAGTGTTTATATATATACATATATATACATACATAAGTAAAGGATGTAAGTATAATAAGACACAAAAATGATACAGTTTTAAATACAGTCAGTTAGTGCAATGAAAAATAAAACCACGCCTTTCTTTGGTTATAACGAACGTAAATATTTTAAGTAAGAAATTTAAATCTGCATTTCGGTTTCTGTAATAATTTTAAAGTGTTTTAGAGAAAGTTTTTAAGATCTTAAGTAATTTTTTTGTTTGACAATGAATTGTAAAAAATCAATATATATATATATATATCAATTTCAATAAATGTTGAAATGAAAAACTTAATAATTTTAAACTTCTTAACGTTCTGTTAAGTTTTTTCGGGGTAAAAATAAAGAAAATTACCAAGTAACAATAATCAAACTTATAAAAATAGTCGTGTATTTTTAGCAGTTTAAGAGATTTTGCAATAATTAAATGTTAAAAAAAAAAAAAAAAAAAAAAAAAAAATCGTTTATGTTTTCTTTAAATTCTCTGAAGCAAGAAATAAAATCGTATTTAAATAAAGAAATGTCTTTTTAAATATAACTAAATACAACTTTATAGATTCTGGAAAATGAGGGAATCGAACAAAAAAAATAACTAATTGCCGATTAGTGCATTGTATTTGTAATTTTTAAAATATTATATAAAACTGCATAGTTGAAACAACTGACAGTTCAAAATATAAATTATGTTAAGGCCTGGTGTTTATACATCTTTTAAAGAAAAACATAAATATGAAGCAAAGTGAATAAAAATAATTGTTATATCAGTTTTATATTGTATTTAAAAATAAGATAAAAGAAATTAAGCTTATACCACTTTTCTTACGTTGCAAAAGGCGAATACTTCTTTCTGAGTAGCATCGTTTCTCACATCATAACAAGAGAACTGTTCTTGTTAGCTGCGCTGCGTGAAAATTCATAGCAGATGTGGCTTCTTATGATGTAGTCAATCGATTTTTATCTCCAGATATAATGGAGAATTTTGGGAGTTGCATTTTTTACTGCGCATTCGAATGACTGTCTGTGGATTATATCAAATGTAGGGATAATTCATTAGCGGAAAAGTCATATCAGCATTTGTTCGAACAATTTCTCTATAAAACTGTTGGTTCAAGAAAAGTACTTTGTTTCAATAATAGAGATAAGAATTCAGCTCCCATGTTCCATCCCTGCAAGTGCTATAAGCAGAAAAGTCTAAGAAATTTAGTTACAGCACTTGGCTCCTTCTGTTAACAATTAATTAAAACAAATATTTTTTGAGATTTAATTCCTTCCTTCCCCTTTTTCGAAACCTTTTTAAAATAAGAGAAATCTTATACTCAATTATTTTATTTTAAATTTTATTTTTCATCGATAAAATATAAATAAACAAATATACCGTAGTTTAGTAACAGATTCAAATAAATATTTAAAAGTGTATCAGGGTCTTCATTCATACAAATATTCATGGATTTTCACAATTTTTTTGCAGGAATTTTATATCAACAATATTTTAAAAAGCTTAATTTGTACTGTTAGTTATTTTGTATAAAATTTCTCTACAGATAATTTTATTATTATTATTTTAAGATATATTTTTAAAATAATAGAAATGTGAAAGATATAATAATTCAAAATTAAGTTTATTAGCGTTTTGTGATTTTATTTCTATTAATTTTCCACATCAAACGCTTTGTATGAAAGCTTCAAATTGATACAAAGGAATTAGAAAATTCGTTTAAAATTTAATTACGTACACATCTCTATCCTTCGTATAATATTGTTTATTACTATAGCAGAACCTCGCTTATCCGAGTTAATGTGGACCAAGGTTACCTCGAATAATCAAAAACTCGTATAACAGGGATTGTGTCATAAATCGGGAGGGGGACATACGGCAAAGTTTAAAATAGATGAAAACGTAGTCAATGAAGTAAAATAATACATTACATATTCAAATGTACGCGTTAAAAATTCAATTCAATACATACATATATAAATCATAAAATACAGTATTGTATAGTAAGATTTGCCAAAGACATTTCTGAGCTATTTGTCAAAAGCGACACCTCTTCCTGGGCGTGGCCTTTTCGGAACAGCCTCGATTAACCCGGAACTCAGTTAATCGAGGCTCAGACAGCCGTGTATTTCCAAGTATTTTATATCAGTAAAAAAAGCTAATAAAATATTTCAGTTTTAAATTGCATTACATTAGCATCAATGAATTTTAAAGAACGTAAATTTGAATTAATTAAAATTCTATATATTTAACTGTATGCATAGGCATACTTGCCAACCGTCTCATTATGAATCATAAAATTTTTAGTGCCCGCCTTTTTTTTTTTTTTTTTTTTTTTTTTTTTTTTCACACCAGTCATTTTTTTAGAATGATTTTATTTTTATTGAATCGTAACAACATCTGGAGAGAAATATTCTAAGAATAAAGTGATGCGGGAAAAGGGGCGCTTTTTTAAGAGGCATGAGCTATTTTATGATTATTAACACTTTCGCGACCACATGCTTTTGTCTTTTTAACAGTAAAGTCCGCTTGTGGGCGTTGTTCTCCCAAGTTACAATATTTCAAAACAAAATTTTCTGTTTTTTTAATGTATATATATATATATGTACAAATGGATATACGTTATAATTATATTCTTTCTAATCATAGTATTTGTATCCATAGTATATTTCATTGTAAAAATATGAATATCGGGTGCATACTTAGGAAATAAATAACATGCAAATTGCGAAAGAAACTCCTAGTGGAATCTACGTCATCGGTCGCGAAAGTGTTAATGAAATCATCATATAGGAGTCTTAAATGAAATGGTTGGCAAGTGTGCTATACATATTATATATGATGCTTAGAAACAGAAAAAAAAAAAAAAAAAAAAAATCTAACAAGTATTTGAGATATTATCTTAAATATTAAATCAGAATTTTACTGAATTTAATAAAAGCATTTCAAAGTAACAACTTAAAAACTGAACAAATTACGGGTAATGTTTATCACTAATAAACATTAAGAGGATCAGTTAAGCTGTTTACCCCTCCCCTTATTCCCTGTCAATATTTACAATAGTTTGATAAATATCTATTTTAGGAGTTCGCAACTGTATGAAAATTGTTTTAATATCAGTTTTATATCTAAATATTATACCTAAATGGGTTGTAAAAACATTTTCTTCATTTTATTTTATAGCTTTTTCTAGTTATATTCATGCCTCGCACTATTAAATAAATAAATGAACGTAAAAAAAAAAAAAAAAAAAAAAGCATTGACTTACTTCTAGGCATTGGTTTGATACATTCTGATTAATGTAGTTTTTATAAATAACTCCCTAACAAAACTATCTAAATTTCTTAAATTATTGAAAATTTCGCATAGGTAAACATTTCAACAATGTAATTTACTATTCAAAAATTTTGATGAGGGGAGGGTGAGTCCTTTAAAATATTAGATTAGCTTTTATATAATATATATATTCTACAGTGTGTCCTAAAAGTTCCAGTACTCCAACTTAAAGAACTCATTGTGTCCATGATTTTTTTTTTTTTTATATTAAATTTTATCGCCTGCTTATTATTGCATCAATTCTTTAATTTTTATCGTTTGCTTCTTTTCTCGCTCAATGTGTGAGAATAAAGTTTTATGTTATTTTGTTCTTCATAGTAAAATGAGTTTATCACGCATTCAGAGAATTACGCTGTTTGAAGCTTATTTTGAATGTAAATCGTATGAAAGTTTCAAAGATGTTTGGCGATATAAATATCCAGATGATACAATACCGAATAAAAATATGCTATATCAGCTCGTTCGACAATTTCGCAATAAAAATTCTGTGCAGGTGTGTACAGGTTTCTCTACAAGAAGTCACTCCAGCATGTTAAAACGCGTTTTTAAACACATGCGCAAACGAGTTCAACTTTGTCTCCTATAAAAGGGTGGACATTTTGAACATTTATTATAAATGTAAGTTCTGTATTTTTTCCTCCGTTATTTTAAATGTGCCTTTTATCATTAGCATAAAAATAATCGTTTTAAGGTTTGTTGTTTTGTACATAAAAAATACATCATCGTCAGTACTGGAACTTTTAGGACACACTGTATTATTTTCATAAAATAAAACATAAATAAATAAATAAAGTAAAATAAAAAGTAGGTTAAGTATTTAAAATATAGACAGAGTCATATCTTTTTTTTTTTTTTTTTTTTTTTCCCTCTAATTTTAATTAAAAATTTCTAAATAGAGTTATATCTGTTGAATAATTTGTAATATGAGCTTATAATGTGCCCAATATATTTTAACAGACTTTCAGAATTTTTTTTTCTTTTAAAACGAACTCTAAATCAGATAAACTTTCGGCATCTGCGCATGCCACTAAAGTTCTCTCGCTCACCTTGTGCACCTACTCTGTTTCACGTCACATAATCTACACGTTTTTCTTAGTCGCCATGTAGTTTCTGTTGTAAGCGGAGCTATCCTGCTCCGTAATACAATTTTATTTTGTTTTTCTTCTTATATTAACTCATTAAAGCAAAGGATCAACTAAGATGTGTTCATTAATTAGACCATTGTTTTTCTTTAACTAATAAGAATTTCCATTCCAGAAGTTTAATTCAAAAATAAAATTAAAATGGAGTAAATGGTATTCTACAGAAAACAAAAACATAAGAACGGATGCGAGTAAAGAATTACAGGTAAGAAGAATTTCTTCTATTTTAACCTGTATAAATGATAAATTAATTTTAATGAAGTATTTTATTTATATATTTATATGTGACATCCGCGCGAAAAATAAAAATAATTAGTATATACGCTACCATTTTATAATAATATCAACCTTTATAATTTATTCCGAAGCATTGTTAACTCCACCTTCTTTTCCACTTTTTTTTTATCCCCATAATGTTTTTTTGAGTAAAATTTTTTAGTCGAAATAATATTATTTCAACTGTATGAATTGCAATTGCATAACAATGTTTTCTAATTTTTTAGCATATAATTTTTTTTAATTTTTTTTTTTTTTTTTTTTTCTCTTCCATATGTATTATGAAAATAAGAATAAAATATTCAAAGGAAAGAAATACTAAAATGTTTGGATGTATACTTCTTTTATTTTAGATCGCGAATTGTCAATAATTTTTTACTCGAAAAAAAGGACAGGCTACACTAGAGGTTTGCACGGGCCGAAATTTTCAGGCCCGGGCCTGACCCGGCCCGGACAAAAAGCGATAAAATCAGGCCCGACCCGGCCCGGCCAGATTCAAAAATATGTAAAATTACAAAAAAAAAAAAAAAATCTTTCTACGAAAAAGATTTTTAGTATGTGTTTTGCAGAGGTTTTATATAGCTAAGCAATAGAATGTTCTTTAACAAAACTGCTGAATGTTTACAAGATATTTATATATAAACAGTATTTCATTATTACAGATGTAGAGAAGGCACAAAGACAGACAGAAAGTCAAATCGAAAATATTAGCATTCTCAAACAGTATAGGAAGATATTTAAAATGTTTAATAGTACTAAAAATACACTTTGAACCACTTGCTGTTATATATCGTTATGTATTCAAATCTTTCCTGTGATCCGGCAGAAAAAACTTTAATGCTAATCCAACCATATTCAATAGAAAAGATGCTTTTGCACATGCTAGAAATGATACTACTTTCATCCAGTGCCCCGGAGAAAAGAAAAAGAAGCTTTAGAGGAAAAGTTACAGCGGAAAAATTTTTATAGCCTTCATACCACCTAAACACTACAGACCATAGAAAACAAAGCCTTACATGCACTTCGAGGGAGATGCGTAGTGCTGAGTACCCGGGGTCAAATTAACACGACCCCACACTTCAGCGAACCTGAGAAATGGCAACAGATTGAATTTAAAATTTTGCTGACAAAAAAAGAAAAAAAGCTGTTTTTTGACGCTAGTCAGAGAAGATGAAATGAAAATAACTGAGTGAATGACAGGTGTCAGATGGGTCACAGAAAGGTAAATTAAAGGGCAAATACAAAAAATTTAAAGGACACAGAACAAAAATAACCAAAAATGGAAAGAAAAATTTAAGGAAGTTCAGGAACCTGATCATCCCCGATGGCTTCCCAGAGAATGGTTAATTTAGTAATGGAGTTGTCAGTGTTTTTCATTTTGTTTCGTGCATTTCTAAGTTTAATAAGTAAATCAGTAAAGTTTTTAAATTTAAATTCGATTGCAATTTCGTTAAGAATGTCAAATAGTTCTCGAATGGGATTGTTCTTAAGAATATTGGCGAAAGTATCCAATTTTTCATTAGTGGGAGTGGCTACGTAGAGCGAGGGTAATTCGGATTGGTTGAAATAGTTTTGGAGTGAGGGAAATTCGGAATGGTCGAAGTGTTTTCGGTTTTCAGGCGGAGTAATTTTAGTAATATGGGATTTAGATCTATTTTCGGGAAATTTGGGGCAACCTCTGTAGCATGCTCAGAGCTGCCAACCTAATCCGGCAAATTGTTAGTACCGCCCTTTTTTCTACACCACTTAATTTTTAGAGTATTTGTTTTCTTAATTCATCTTAACCACATTTGAAGAGAATTACTCTAAAAATTAAGTGGTGTGGGAAAAGGGGCGGTACTAAGAAATTGCCTGATTAGGTTGGCAGCTCTGCATGCTAGATGATTTCCTCCACAATTACAACATACGGGATTAATCCTTTGATCCCCCAGAGGGTAATCTTTAGTTAAATGTTCTTCGGAACAGCGGACACATCTAAGTTTCATCTGGCAATTTTTTGCGGAATGAAAGTACATCTGGCATCGGTAACATTGAAGGGTGTGTGTAGGATTTTTGTATTGTTCAATTTGAATTTTATAGTATAAAAGTGTTTCTAAGTGGAAAATAGTTTTACTGTGATCAGTGTCATTTAGCTGAATTTGGAAGAGGGGTAGCGGCTGTTTAGTTTTAAAACAGACTAACTGATTAATTTTAATAATTTCGTAATTTAGTTTAGAAAGGGCATCCTCAATATAGCTGAGTGGTCTCAATAGGAAGTCTTCGGATTACAATATTGAGTGGGGGATGATTTTGCTTTTCTTAAGATAGTATTGAACTTTCATTTCCGAAAGTTTTTCAGTTATGTCATCATGAATAGTATTCGATTTGGGGAAGATTTTAATGAAATCACCAGCAGGTGTAGCGATGAAGTTGCAGTGACCTAAAGCTTTTTCAAGGTTCCTGAGCAATTGCTTTTTTTACCGCATTTTACAGTAACGTATCTAATTTCTTTTGTGTGTTACATGTACGCAAACTGGTAGTAACATGTATATTATTTTGAAATGGAAACCATCTAATATTACTTTAAATAAAATATATTAATTTCGAGACACGTTTAAAATATTTGCGGAAAATCAGATCACGAACAGACAAGCTGATAGACAATTAAATTGAAGTTACAGACATCTTTTAACAAAATAAAATTTTATGTAACATACCAGACTGTAAAATTATGTAAAATAAATGACTGAAAAAGTATTTTATCATTTTCCTTTTTCGTTGATTAACGAGGAATCTAGAAAAAGATTCGGGCCGGGCCGGGCCGGGCCGGGCTCGGGCTTAAAATTTTCTCCAGGCCCGGCCCGAGTGCACACAAAAATATTGAGCCCGAGCTCGGCCCGGCCCGAGAGCAAATTGAAAATTTCGGCCCGAACCCGGCCCGAGCGGACCTCTAGGCTACACGCGTCACTTATTTGATCAGTAACCTGCATTGATAACTTAGAAGTTTGCAGCGGTAACTATCTTGCGGCATTGTATTCAAAAAAGTAGCCTTTCTATATGTAGGTTTCGTACAGTCCGCTGCAAAATTATTCGAGCACTAGCCAATAATTCCTATATTAAAAACTCACACTTAATACTCTTTTCTTAAAAAAATCCTCGTCGAATCATGTACATAGTTAGACTGACTGAGAACATGACTCAACTAGGATTGATTTAACGAAGCAATATTAAGTATTTTTTAGATTGGTGTAGTGCATGGGACTCATCCATGACTTTCATCGAACTCATTCATTTGGATTCGTTACGGGTGTACCGGCTCTGTTGTGGATATTCTGTTCAAGTTTTAGTTTTGTTTTGTGTTGTCTGATGTACTTGTAGAATAAATGTTTATCTGTGTTCATCCGTATGGATTATTCAAATAGCTCCACATATATTCATACTCGAAGACTTCATAATTGGGATTATTTCTAGTGCTCGAAAAACTTTGCAGCAGACCGTAAACTACATCTAATACTCAGTTGGCATCAGACTGGTTCAAGTCGGCAACCAACACTTTAAATTTAGATAACATGAACTTAGTTAAGAGTAAGACCAGTGTTGCCAGATGGTCCAAAGGGAATTTCCCCAAACAGTTCTCAAATTTCCCCAAAACAAGGGTTTTTTCCAAAAAAATCCCCAACTCAATTTATACTAAAAATGTAAATTTTTTGGAAAATGTTAAAAAAAATTTGATAAATTAAAGCTCACATTTTTCCCCAGATGAAGCTCTTTATAGAAAAAAATCCCCATTTACAAAAATAAATTTCAAGTTTTCTAGTTTTCGGAAAATTTTAAATTTGTGTAACTTTTGTGTATTTGTCTAACTTTCTGAGATTCCTAATGTCTAATAATTTGTACTTAACCCATAATTATATATAAATACAGTTTTTTTTTTTTTTTTTTTTTTTTTTTATGCATGAAAAACAAGGTATACCCAACCCAGGGAACTTAAAGAGCTTTCGTCAAACTGAATATTCCATCCCTGCAAGTTTTCAAGCTAGCTAAGACAAACCATCCAAATTTATGCTATTCCAGCTTACTATAAGTTTGATTATTCAAGCAAAGCAGTAATCAGTAAGTATTTAGCATTCACTATACTTGCTGCAACACATATAAACCAAATAATTCCTGGAATCAGAGAACAAGTGGGCAGGGATGGAACACGGGCGCAGAATTCATACCACTATCAATGTAAGAAAATTTTCTACTTCTTAAATCAGCGATATTATAGGTACAGAAATTTCTTCAACGGATTCCGGTATGAATTCTGCGCCCGTGTTCCATCCCTGAGTGGGGGAAAAAAATAATAAATAAATTTTATAATCAAAAAGATGAAAAAGTTTCTTTTCTATTTCTGAAATACAAATAGCCTCCAGAATTGCCCCCCTTTTTTTTTTTTTTTTTTTTTTTTTTTTATTGAATTTTAGGAAAATGTCATCTTTTACAAATTTTAAAGAAAATCACCGTGTATTTCCCAAAACTTTTATTTTCCCCAAACTTTTTCCCCTGAAGCTTCCTAACTCCCCAAAATGGGAAGAAATCCCCAAGTCTGGCAACACTGAGTAAGACACAGGATGGGAACATATTTTTATATGACTTATAAATTATTACTGAAAATGCTGGTGTGAATTGTTTTTTAATTCCCTTTATATATATTGTATATATATATATATATATATATATTAGTAAACTCTGTATTATATTGTTTGTTTTCGTTAGCTGTGACCCTGCTCACCTATGCGCATGCGTGAGGTCTGCATTGATTTTGTTAAAATAGGGTAGAAGCGTAGAAGATGAGAGAATGTTTACATTTTACGAGTGAGAGATAAGTTGCGGTTTCTTTTTTCTTTTTTTTTCTTTTCAGGACATTATTGAATTTTGAGGCGATACTTCTTCGTTATATTCGTATAAAGGCAAAATGCTGATTTTTCCCCCTTGTAATTTTTAAATAAGTGTAGAAGATCAGTTTTATTCTTCGATGCAAAATAAAATCCGTAAACTTAAAAGTAAATGCCTGTTTTCTTTCTTCTTCTTCTTTTTTTTTTTCAGTTAAAATTATTTTTATTTGCTTACTTGATCTCTAAATTCGTACTATATCTGTCATACCTGAACACTTGTTTCATGCACTGATTATAGTAGTAAATTAATTAAAAATGACTTAAATTAGGCAAAATTTACATAATTCATTAATAAAAGAAGAGAAAAAGAACAACGTTTACAGTAGACTTTACCTGTAGTAAAAGTAATATATTTTTTTCTTTTAAATTATACTGCTAAAATAAAAATACCATATTTTTGGATCTCTATTTTACAGAAATTTACAGAAAATCGTATTTAAATCAAATCATTAGATTTTTTTATCATGATTATTTTACACCTTTTATTTTTCGCGCATATTGTCATATAAATTACATTAAATAAAATATTGTTAATTAAAATTAAAAATTAAACTTTAAATTCGCGTAAAAAGGTAAAATAAATATTGAAGACTCATAAAAAGAAAACGAACACGTGTAGAACGAAAAGCGCATTTGGCTAAGTGCCCATCTCATTCAACGCATCACCCCTTTTCCGAGTAGGATCGTTCCGCGAGAGGTAGACATGGTTTACGAAAACGGACAGTACCTAGTTTAAGTATAATATCTGATTTGAATTATTGCAGGTTTCTCAGCAGTAATTAATTTGAATATCCCTTTTAAAATCAATCTTTGTATTATTTTTTGGAAGATAGATACCACAAATGATTAATGAAAACTGCTTTTACAAAAATTGGTATTCAAAATAGTGACTGCGGAAAACTCTGCTATCGACAATATAAATCTGTTAATATCACTTCATCCTTTTAATATTTTACTGGTTGTAAGAATTTGTTTTAATAAAATTCCTTAGCATAAAGTATCTCATAACCACTTTGGGTGTTGAATTTCCTAACCAATTACAAAAAAGAACAAAAAATCATACGGAATGCATTGATTATTAACACTACCTAACTGTAGGTACTCGTTATAACTTTTAATATTCTTCTCCTACGTTATCACGCAAAGGACAGACAGAAGGACTGAAAGGTATTAAAATAGACTAATTGTATTCATAATCATTTTTATCATTGTTAGAAAGTGTTAAAAATGGTTAACGCAAAAGAAAATTCAGCCCTGAGATTCTAATTTACAACCCTTTATGTATCTGAATATTTTAGTGTAGCCCTGTAAATCTGAAGGTTAACCATATCATATTCTACACAAAACATTATTTTAGCATATTAACAATGAATATCAATTGCTTTATCATTTTTTACTGTAGAAATCTATTTAAATGTGATTTCTAAAAATATCTGTTCTAAAACGCAGTGCACTGGAATTTCTTTGGGTGTCCTTGTACACAAATTAGTTGCACAGGATATATTAATGACATTTTAAATAGGAAACATTCCATAGTGAACTTGATTAACATATATCATTTTTTTTTTTTTTTTTAATTCTGAATATATTTAATAAATCTCGAGGCAGGCAGACGGACAGATAGAAAGAAGGACAGTCGGAGAGACAGGTGTACAAATTGCAATCATATTCGCAGTTAAAAATGGTTAGAAAGTGTTAAAAAAGTTTAATATAAACGAAAATGCAATTCCGGCAAATTTCCAATAGTAGTCCTTAATGTAACCGAATATTTTTAAATAGCCCTGTTAGTCTAATTCAATCATATTATATTCAATAGAAAGCATTCTTTTGTGCATACAAATAAGATATTTCATTTTCATTAAGATTTGTGCAAAGTAAAGTTATTAAAGTTTGTTTTATAGAAATAACTCTCATAGAACACAATGCTTTGGAATAATTTCATGTGCCCCTGTACATAAACCTGAGCTGGTATTTACTCCAGTTTCAATGGGAAACATCTGATAGTGAACTTGAATAACATACTTTAATTTCAGTAAGGTTTGTGTAAACTAAAAGCATTAAACTATGGTTTATAGAAATACCTCTCATACAGCACAGTGCTTTGGAATACTTTCAGGTGTCCCTGTACACAAACCAGTAGAGGTATTCACTTTATTTTCAATAGGGAACATCCGATAGTAAACTTGAATAACATATTTTAATTTAATTAAGATTTGTGTAAAGGTATTAAAATATGATTTATATAAATACCTCTCATAGAACACAATGCTTCAGAATACTTTCGGTTGTCCGTGTAAACAGAGCCTGATTAAGGGGGAAGCACACATTATTTATACTTACATCGTTATTTTTTAACAAATACTTTCCTCCTATAATAAACAGAAAATTCTCATTAAAAATTATTTTAAAAGAATTCTGGTGTCTAATAACGGTGAGTAAATTGCATTGTTTTACACCGTTCATTTTTTATAAAAAATATTTCCTCGTCAAAGCGTGGAATTTCTATAACATGAAGTAAAAAATAATTGTAAAAATATTCCGGTGAGAGCGGAGATAATGTGTGCTTCCCCCTTAATCAGGCTCTGCCTGTAAAGGGGACCCGGTCCAACATTTTACCTGATGAGAAATGATTTTTTAAATTTTCTTTTCTTAAGAATAAAAGTTTGATTTCAGAAGGAATATGTGCGCGCACCGCACGTATATCTTAACACGTGCGCGCGCATGGGTTTGGAACCTTGTGCGAGATAAAAGATTTAACCCGAGATAAAAACCCGATGATAAAAGATTTTTTTTTTAAATTTTATTTTCTTAATAATAAAAGTTTGAGTTGAGAAGGAATACGCGTGTACACCGCACATATATCCTCACACGTGCGCGCGCAGCGCGTATGGGTCTGCGCTGCCGAAGGCAGTGGGGTCCCGGTGTGAGTTTTTTCCCGATGCTGAATGATATATTTTTTAATTCCTTTTCTTAAGAATGAAAGTTTATGAGTAATAACATGGAATTTTGAGAAGTCATAAGGATGGTGAAGGAATACGTGCGCGCAGCGAACGGGTCTACGCTGCCGAAGGCAGTGGGGACCCGGTGCGACATTCTTCCCGATCAGAAATTTTTTTTTCTCTTTTTTTTTTTTATCACATGATAAAAATTAATGCAATTTTGAGAATTCATTAATTATTGTGAGTCATTTAAAAATAGTGACCAGCGAAGCGGGCGTAGCCTGCTAGTAAATAAGACAAAATTTGCCTGACAGCTCAAAATGTTCCCACTTCAGTATCCAACTGTCCTACTGAGAGAGGGAATCCTTCAAAAAAAAAAAAAAAAAAATCCCTACACCGTTGAGATAAATCCCTAAAGCTAGCAACATCTGTTGCAACTACACCTGCTGTTCAATCCCAACTTTAGTCACTTTGGATCCAGCGTTAGCTTGAAGACAATATACTGATAATCTTGTTTACATTCCAAACTTCCACTTCAAGAAAGAAAAGCATTTAACATTTTTGTGCATGTTTCTCGTGGTGTAGTAGATATAGACGTTCGTGTCGATTTAATTTTATCAATCGTTTCCCTTCATTGAGTGTATGCAGGGCCCGATTACCCAAAAGGCTCGGGAAGCACAAGCTTCCCCTCTAAAATTTAAGAGCCCCCCCCCCCCCTAAAATACTAAAAACAGGGTCTTGAATTTTCTGTTTTATTTTTTTCATACTGAAATTGAGTTTTTCTGAGAAAATTTGCCTAAAGCAAGATAAAATACTCACTATTTCGGGAAAAATCTATTATTTATCCTCAAAAATCTGAATGTTCTTAATTAATAAGTTATACGATTTTAATGTTGTGTGTAGAAACTAGAAACCACCCAGATATACGAATGAAAAAAAAAAAAAAAAACTATAAACACACACTAATTTTTGGTCTATAGCATTTTTATATTACAATATGTAACAGGAAAACAAGATTTTCTGAAATGAAAGCGGGCCCCGAAATGATACTGAGCTTCCCCTAGCTTCAAAACTTAATGAAGCCCTGAGTGTATGAGTGATTTATCAACTCAAACTTAACCCATATTTCACCATCGTCCTAAAAATAGGACACCATACATACTAAGTAGCATTTATATAAATTCTTTTAAATATACTAGAGAGCCAGAAATCTGCCGAAGTCCGAAATCCGCACAGCTTGTCAGATACAAACAATGAAATTCACAAGTTACAAAATCGCAAATCAAAATTTTTGAAAAAGATCTTGAATGCAGATTTTGTGCTTGTATTTTATGATTACAAAAAATAAAAAAATAATAATAATATGAAAGACTGCAAAAATAAAGTTGCTGATAATGAAATTATTGACAGTATATTAAATTCATTAAAAGAAAATAATGATTATTAAAATGATGATATCAATCAGGTAAACAATAACAAACTAATTTTTTTTAATGCTATCTGCTGCATTTTGCTTTCAATTTGTAAGGAAGAAATCGGTAAGATTATTAGAAAAATAAATTTGTGTTACTTAAATAAGTAATTCATGCAGGTCCAAGTGTAGTTTAAAGTAAACTACATGTGAACAAATTCTATCTAAATTTGACAAGTATTTTTTTCATTTTTATTTATTGCTTTCATCTATATTAATAAAATCAGACTTTTGTCTGTAAATTTGTCAGAATCGAAAAATTTTGCGATATCTTCACGTTTCACACCCCATGAAAGCCGAAAATGAAAAACGCTTTGAATGGAATAATAAAATATAAAAATAAATTTTTAAGTTAGAGACTTTTTTATTCGCGTGATTCGGGCTACAAATTATGAAAAGATTGAAATGAAGTGTTGCCATCTAAGTTTCATACTTTAGTTAATTAAAAAAAATCTAATTGTCGTATCGAAAAACTGTTTACACCCCAGGATTCAGAAAATCACCCCTTTCATTTGGTACTGAATTTGTAACGATAGGTCTGATACTTCTAATTTATTTTTCCCTTTTTACGTTTTTCCGTTGCCACTTAAATTTCATACTTTAGTTATTTTTAAAAAATCTAATTGTCGCATCGAAAAACTGTTTGCACCCCTGGATTCAGAAAAATCGCCCCTTTCATTTGGTATCAAATATATATAAATATAGGTCTCATATTTCTAATTTATTTTACCCTTTTTCCGTTTTTAACCCAGATTCGGTAAAAGGTTTTATATTTATATATAGGCATTTATATATTTTTTTATTTTCCAGAAATAAAATGAAATATTTTTAATTTCACGTGAATAATAATAAAAATTAGAGAGAAAAATACCTACAAAAGTTAGTGATTTTTTTTTTTTTTTTTTTTTTAATGAGGAATTTGCACGTGGATAAATATTTTGATAGAGATATTTGGCATTAGTTTAATTATTTTATTCAATTAAGCAACGAGATATATAAAGTAGAGTGATAAATGGTAACCCTTGAGAGGGTCCAAGATGAGTCATGTGACATGCTCTCCTTGCACCTGCGTATTCAGTGGTTTCCTTGGTAACAGCTCATTTTCAGTAAATTTCTATGGCAACGGTTTCAATGTTTTTGTTTACTTTACGTAGTTTAATATTCTTTTGTTCTAAACCCTTTTGATTTTGATTTTACTTCTTTTTTATTTCGTGTAAGTGAACTTTAACCGACAAAATGCTTAAAAATAGTTGAAAAATTATTATTTGTTGTTAAATTTAGCTCTTTAAAAGTTTAAATTTTCTTTTATAAACATTTTAAACTTTGTTGAGAAACGATGAAAAAAAAGGTATTTTATTATTTATTATAATGTGAAATATGTGTAAAATTATTTTAAAAACGATTTATTTCGGTCATAGGACTGTCATGTTACCTAATAATAATGATAATTTGTCGAACTGATATTTTAAATGCAAAAATAGCGATAAAGGGCCAAACACAGTAACCTATTGGAGCATGTCACGTGATTCATCTTGAACCACGGAAAGCTAATCCTTCATCCATTGAATCAGCACTCTAATTTATATATCTCGTTGTAATTAAGCAGTGTTTTTCTTTCCTGCAGTAAAACAAAATTTTTTGTTGTTATTATGTACCTTATGAGGGTTTTTTTATGTTCTCCCCTTAATTGTAAATGATTATAATTTGGATTTTATTAAGATTTTTTATTTTTATTTTGTAAATATCAAAAAAGAGTTTTATTTTATTTTATTTTATTTTATTTATTTATTTATTTAGTGTATGGGACAGCTTTAATATTGGATCCCTTTGGTAAAATTTGAAATTCGGAACCGAAGTAGCTCGGACGTTTCTCGCCAAGATCTTTAATTGCACAATTGAGATAGCCAATTCAGTTCATCGCAAAAATGGCTTAAAATATTTAAAGTAACCAAAGGGTTCCCATACTAAAGCTGTGCGTTTTGTATTTATTTATTTATAATATTTTCTATTAAAGACTTCTGTGGTCACGAAATTTGGTGCGTAAATTGTTTGTTTGCATCCGGCACTTATTGTAACTGGATTTCACGAAATTCGAAATTCCCCCCCCCCTTCTCGGAGTCGGAGGGCAATAAACGGTATAACTTCAGTATAACCCTACAGCTGAATTGGCGATTTTTCTTTGGCGTCGTTTTGAAGGATAACGATATCGTTCTGGACTGTTTGCGATATAACATGGCAGCCTTATATGTTGTTTATTTTGGATTTATGATTTTATGTTTTATCATTTATCATATATGATTTTTAAATTTATGATTTAGCCTTAATCGCCAACAAAAAAATCGCCAAATATCGCTGTGGGGTTATACTGAAGTCGTTCCCAATAAACATGTGTAAAAACATGTTTTTCCATTTGAATTCGCTTTGAAGGCGAATTTTGGAAGAATGGCGAATTTTGGTGTGCGGATATTGATTAACCCCTTAACGCGCGGTGTCCTCGCTGCGAGGACAGGACGCAAAATTTAAGATCCAGCTGCAAAAATTCATCCCGGAAATGTTTTCAAAAATTTACGTTTATAACATATCAGGAAAGGCCGGTTTTTTTAACCTTAAAATTTAAAATTTCTTTTAGTTTAATTTAGTTGATGAATTCCGGTGGCAGTATAATTTAAATGATCAGAATTGTCTTGCGCCGCAAAGGGTTAAGTGTACGCATTATGTACAGTCGGAAAAAAAAAACGCAACACCCGCTGTAATTTCGTTATTAATTGACGCATGAACATCTAATAGACATAATTCAACAGGAAATTAAATGCACTTTCTGAAAATGTCGTCAAATTTTGAATTAGGGGTCATCTACATATTGAAATGAGCGCCAACTTCAATTTTTTTCAATAGCAATACCCAATTTTCACTTCATATTCGAATTTCCGAGAGTCTGGCAGTGCGGAAAAGTATACTGTTTGTATACTTTAACTTTTGTATTTATAGAGTTAGAAAAAATTATAAAAATTAATAAAATCATTTAAATTTTCAAGTTTTTTAATTATCCAGAATTCAGTTTTTGGATTTGTATATACTTCAGTACTTATTTAGATAATTTTAGGTCTATTTAAATACATTACACTTGCGATTGGTCCAGAGAGTACTCTCTAAAAAAAGTGCAATATTTTTCAAGTAAAAGTGTCTATTATGGCTGTACTGATCACCAATAAAGCTTAAATTTTCTTTTGTAGGTGTAACATAATATACGAAATTAAATAATATACAGGGTGCGTAAGGTATTTGAGGACACTCATATATGTGGTTGTAATTTCTGGATAATAAATATTTTCCGTCTTTTTCTTTTCAGATCGTCAATGGAGGATTATAAAGTAACACAAGAAAGGAAGAGAAATACAGTTATTGTCGCGATATGGACGAAACACACCGATTTCGAAATCTCGAAATTTTTAAATTGCGCCCGATCATTCGTACATAAGGTACGACGCGAATTGGAAGCATCAGATGGCGATTTTGGAAGCGTTTGAAAACGCAAAAAACATGAGGAACGTTCGGACATTATTAGAATACCAGAATTTGTCCAATAAGTACTGGAGATTATTGATGAAAACCCTTTGACATCCATGAGAACCATTGCGACGAAACTTAATCTATCAGAAGACTTAAACCGTCTAGTTGTGCATGAAGACCTCCGTTATAAATCTTATGTTATGCACAGAAGACAGTTTATATCGGCACAAACTCATGATCAGAGATTCATTCGATCAAAACGTCTCCTGAACAAACTCAAGCACCCCGAAATTCCAAACATGTTGTGGTTTTTTCTGACGAAAAAACTTTCGGTAAAGATGAAATAATAAATCGAAAAAATAACAGGTGGCTATCCTGCAGAGGTTCCCCGTGTTATGCACACTCAGTTTCACGCCAACTGTCATTGTTTTGGGGGTTGTGAGCAATGAAGGATATGTTATGCCACCCCACTTCTTTGAGGAAGGGCGTCGGATAAATGCTGCCGCTTATAACAAGGTTTTAGTAGAAGTTGTGAAACCGTGGATTGACAGTGTACATAGATATAGACCTTACATCTTCCAACAAGACTCTTCTCCAGCACACAAAGCCATAACAACTCAAGATTGGGTGGCTGTCAATTTCCATGACCATATCCTCCCAAATTTATGGCCACATAGCTCCCCGGACCTTAATCCCCTGGCTCACTATGTATGGGGCGTAGTTTAGCGAGAGATCAATAAACATCCCTATAACACTATTTCATCGTTGAAAGATACCATATCGTCTACAATCATGAATGTGAGCAAACAGTATTTGATTCGGGCATGCAGTCGTTTCCGACACCGTATTGAGTCAGTTATTGCCGCTAATGGGGATTTTATTGAATAATTGTATAGACACAGAGTCAATTATCATTGTATAAAAAAATTATGTAAAATGTGATAAATTTTGCTAGAAATATGAATAAATTTGTTTTATTTTCAATCTGTCCTCAACTACCTTACGCACCCTGTAGATACAACGCATAAACTAAATCTTTTCGGATAAGTAAATTATTGTACGGGTTCATGAAGTAAATATTAAACAATTTTAATCGCACTTACCAGTTTTGGGTCAGTTGATCTCTTTGGAACTGAACGATTCGTTTTATAATTTCTATGAAAATATAATTTCTTAATTAACCCTTTCGCGACTGTTGACGCAGATTAACGTCACTTGAAAATCCGTAACTATGTCAGTGGGCGTTTCTCTCGTAATTTGTATATTACGTATTTCTTTGATGTTTACTCAGTGTTCATATTTTTGTAATAAAATATACTATGGATAGAAATATATTGATTTGAAAGAATATAATTATAATGTATATCCATTTGTAATATAATTGTGAATACAGAAAAGTTGTTCTGAGATATTTTATTTTGATAGAATAACGCCTGTAGGCGGATTTTACTGTCAAAAAGACAAAATCCTGCAGTCGCAAAAAATGTTAAAATATATTTATAAAAGTTAAAGTATATTTTTTAAAAATATATAAAGTTTCAATATATTAATAAAATTACGGCCTATGGATAGAAATGCCCTAATAAAATTACGGCCTAAGACTAAAGTATCTTTAAAATAATAATCCTCCCACCTACAAAATAAATAAACAATAAAATCTTTTTGTAAAAAAAATAGAACCGACTCCAAAAAGCAACTACTATTCAAACAACTAAAAAAGTAAAATAAAATAAAAAATAAATGGTATGAAATGAAACTGTAAATTGCGCCTAAAAGTATAAAATAATTTCCTTCGCCAAACAACCTATAACACTACAATTAATCATAACTTTTGAAGTCGGCGCAAAATTAAATAAAATTTAATTAGTTTTTAAAGGTTTGTCTTTAGATTGGTAGCAACAAATGCTGTTGTCTCGAATGATCCATTTTCATGTTTCCTTTATTATTTTATCACTGTATACAATTGGTCCATTAGTAGCATCTACATAGAACAGTGAACATCTTCACAATGCGGTATTTATATTTCTACGAAATTAGATCATCCTTGATGGCCTTTGAATTTGGCGATAAAAACGTAAGGCAAAAATATACACGCAAGATGTATATTTTCATAATATATATTGTACGATGTGTTGTTTCATATTCTTGATTACTCTCTTGATATACCTTATTAAAATAATCATGATATCCCAAAGAAATTAAATATGTTTGCCAGATAATTTAGCGATTTTTCGTTCACCAAGGACGTCAGATACCAGCATCTTCGCCAATTTTTGCTGCTTACGAAATCTTATTTGTTTTCATGAATCAAAATAGTTTTAGGCTGCGTTTTGCAGGTAACAATGTGAGACGTGTATTTTGAATAGGATTTGATTTTTGTATTGAATAAAGGTATCAATTTTTATTTAATTTTGCGCCGACTTCAAAAGTTATGATTAATTGTAGTGTTATAGGTTGTTTGGCGAAGGAAATTATTTTATACTTTTAGGCGCAATTTACAGTTTCATTTCATACCATTTATTTTTTATTTTATTTTACTTTTTTAGTTGTTTGAATAGTAGTTGCTTTTTGGAGTCGGTTCTATTTTTTTTACAAAAAGATTTTATTTTTCTCTTTTCAGTGAAAACTTATTCATATAGCAGAACATCAGAAGACGTTCGAAGGAAGTTTCACAAATCACAACTTCCAAGAAAAGTGACATCACTCAAAAAATGGTTTATGTCACTGAAAAATACATTAAATACACCCAATGTGAACAAAAAAGTTACATCTCCATCTAGAAAGTTATCCACTAGAGAGACAGTTGTCCCAGTTTTATTGTAGTCAAGTTATTTTTAAGTTTATTTTTCTCAAATGCTGCATTTTTAAATTGTGTCACTTTTCTTGCCTTTATTGGATAAGACCAAAAAACTATCTATTGAACGAACATACGTTAAATTAAAAAGTCTTTAGAAATGTAAAGAAAGGATACGCTGTATTCGTAACCGAAAATTCTGTTAGGCATATATATTGAACTTTACAGTAAATACGTGTCACCCGCTGCGCTGGAAATTGCGCAGCGTAAAGTTCAAACAAAGAGCAAAATATGCATTGCAGCTGACGGACAGAAGTTTCAACATCGATACTTACACACTGCTTTTACCATTGTAGCTGCTTGCGTTCAGCAGTTAGAGTGAGAACAGACTTTTGTGAGTATCCTGTAATTTGTTTATATCTTAATGAAATCCTAATGAAACTTATTTCAGGCCAAGATCATTACGAACACAAAAAAAGTATTTAAATTAAATCATCTCTTACGAAGTTATAAGCTAACAAATTTCAACAACAACAACGAGAAACATGGTTTGTATTGAGAACCTCTTCCTTTATGAAGTCGGCTTAAAACGCCTATGCGTTAATCGATGTGACCGCTTACAATAACCATACTTTGAATTTTACATAGCATAAAATGTCGCCCGCTACGCTACAACATATGCAATGTTTTTCAAGTGTGCACAAAATAGGAAATTGTGAACAAACAAATGCACGTTTTAAGCTTATTGTTTAAGCATTAATGTCTAAACTATCTTTGCGTACTACATCGATGATGCTCTGCAATTTTATAATTCACTTTTTTCCCCTGTCTTGAAACGTTTCCGAGATAGGATCGCTAACTCCACTCTTTTCCACCAGGTGGCGCTTTAGGCGGTTGAATCGCGTAGCACATGTCCACTTTACTGTACCTACATACCACTTTTATGACTATAGCTGCAGCTGTTGAGCAGTTAAAAGAGTCGGGACTGACTTTTTTGGGCCCCCTGTATTTTCTTTTGATCGTAAAGATCTTACAATGGGACCTATTTCAGACCAAGTCCTTTACAATAAAACAAAAAGTATCAAAATCGGATCATCCGTTCAGAAGTTATGAGCTAACAAACAAAAACAAAAACAAAAACAAAAAACATACGCTTTGAATTGAGAACCTCCTCCTTTTTGAAGTCGGTTAATTAGAGCATTTCTTACGAAGTTATAAGCTTACAAACACCAACAAAAACACATAGCAAGAATTAAGAACACCCTCCTTTCTGAAGTTGGTTGAAAACGACTTTGCGCTAATCGATGTGACCGCTTACAGTAACAGTACTTTGAACCATAGAGTATACGTGTCATCCGCTACGCTGTAAAGTGTGCAACGTAGTTCAAGTGTGCACAGTGTAGGAAATTGCGAACAAACAATTGCACGTTTTAAGCGTTCTATTTTTAGCAATAATGTCTAAAAACTGTCTTTTCGTAGTAAATCGATAATACTCTACAACTTCGTAATTAACTTTTCTCCCATCTTGAACCGTTTTTGAAATAGGGGCGCTAATGCCGCTGTTTTTCACCAGATGGCGCTTTATTTTCTTTAGATTGTAAAGATGTTATAATGGGACCTACTTCAGACCAAGATCTCTACAACAAAGCAAAAAGTATCAAGTAACCGTATTTTGAACTATTTAGCGTATGTCTCACCAGCTAGGCTACAACGTGAGCAATGTAGCTCAAGTGTGAATAGTGTAAGAAATTGCGAACAAAAAAGGCACGTTTTTAGCCTTGTACTTTTAGCATTAATGTCAAAACTATCTTTTCGTACTAAATGGATGATGCTCTGCAATTTTATAATTCACTTTTTTCCCCTGTCTTGAACCGTTTCCGAGATAGAAACGCTAGCATGAATGTCTAAACTGTCTTTTTGTACTAAATCGATGATAATCGTCAACTTTCTAATTCACTTTTTTTCTCTAGAACCGTTTCGAGATAGGAACACTAACTCCACTATTTTCCACCAGGTGGCGCAGCAAGCGGTTTAACCTTGTACTGCAGGGCCACTTTACTACACTTACATACCATTTTTATTACTAGACCTGTAGCCGTTTAGCAGTTAAAAGAGTTGGGACTGGTTTTTTTGGGCACCCTGTATTTTCTTTAGATCGTAAAGATATTACAATGGGACCTATTGCAGACCAAGACCTTTTCAACAAAACAAAAAGTATCAAAATCGGAGCATCCGTTCAGAAGTTATGAGCTAACAAACATAAAAAAAACATACGGTTTGAATTGAGAACCTTCCTTCTTTTTTTGAAGTCGGTTAATAAAAATTAAGTGGTGTATAAAAAGGGGCGGTACTAGCAATTTGCCGGATTAGGTTGGCAGCTCTGTTAAACCTATTTTTCTGTTTAAAACTGTAAACCCCGCCTATTTAGTTAATTTTTTCTTCTAGTGTTCGTTTAAAAGATTCAAAATTTATCGCCAGTAATCGATGAAGCAAAAATACCACTTGTGCATATATTTGTCAAAATAAAATAAGGGGTTTAACACGAATTCACCACTCAATGTCACATTTACTTTTCTTTTATGTATTGTTTTGTGTTGAAGAACGATGAAGGCGGGGCTTGTCTTCTTTAGAAAACAGGAATCCTTGATGCTAACACTAATATCTAAAAATCATCATTTTTTTTTTTTTTTTCATTTCTTTGTGTTCGACGTTGCTGTTATATAATTTGACTCGTAAATAAAAAATAGAAATATTTTGTTTAATTTTCTTTGTTATATTTTAAGATTTGATTCGTTATGTCATGCAAAACTTTATAAGAGATGGCCCCCTAAACCACTCCAAAAGAAAGATTTATTTATATCTCGAAAACTAATAACTGGAATGAGCTGCAAATTTGCACACCCATATTTTTCAGCATTAGGATTCATTTTATGTAAAAATTAATATAGGTCATAATTCATAATTTTTATGAATATGAATTTATTAATATTTTTCAGAATTAAAAATATTTTTTAGAATCATAAGTAATGATGGATTATGTTTGGGTTCAGGGGTCGATCCAGGCAAAATTTGGGTCCCTTTTGCGGGCCCTTCACAAAATTCCACATAGTAAAAAGGGACCCTTCACAAAATTCAAATTCATAAAAAGGGACCCTTCACAAAATTCAAATCTATAAAAAGGGACCCTTCACAAAATTCAAATTTATAAAATGAGTCCCTTCACAAGATTTTGTTTTATAAAAATGATCCTTTTATTAAATGTTTTCATATTTTCAGTATTATTTTTAATTAATGCCTTAATTTGGCTCAACGAAACTCTATTAACTTGATATTAAACATTACATAAAGTGATTGTAAAAACGGAAGATTTTACACAATATTTTACTTTTTCACAAAAATATTTTACATTTCACAAAAATAAATAAAAATTTCATAAAAATATTTTGTTTTTCACAAAAAAGGGACCCAAAAATTAAATCCTGGATCGACCCCTGGGGTTTCTTCACTATATCTCGTAAAAAAAAAAATTATATCGATCAAGTTATTTTTTGTAAAGATATTAATAAAAGTTTGAAATATGAATTTAACATTAGCACCTTCAAACTTTGAACGCTTATAACTTTGTGAAAAAATAAGTAAAATGTACAACCAATATGCTTTTTAGCGTTGTCGCGATCCCAGGAATTCAAATATAAAAGAAAAATGGGGCATTACCATTGAAAAAATCAAAGTTTGTGCGCGTTTTAATATGTAGACGACCCCCAATTCAAATTTTCGGTTCATTTTCTGAAACTACTCACAATTCCCCGTCGAATGATACCTATTATATTTTTCTACATCGATTAGCAACGAACGTACGTTGAGTGTTGCGTTTTTTTTTTTTTTTTCCCCGACTGTACATTAGTGATTAGTGGGATTTTGCAAAACTTCGAACTCACCCGCTGAGGAAGGGGAAGTAAGAAGTGGGTAAGTTGTGCCGAAGACAGTGGAGACCTAGACTCCTCACGTTGCGAGCTAGAAAACATCTACCAATCACAGCGAAAACTTAGGTTATTAATAAAGATATGGGATTTTGACAACTCATTTAAGTTTAATGTCCAGCGAAGCGGGCAAAGCCTGCTAGTTATATATATATATACATACATATATATATATATATTAATGTTCATTATTATTCTTATGTACCTAGTAATTTAATATTCAGTGTTATTATTCACTAGTAAGGTCATTGTGCCTAAATGCGACGTGATTTTTGGTAAGTTTATCGCATTTAGGAAACTTATGACATTTTAGTAAACAAATAAGTATGAAAAGAAAGAGAAAATGGTTGAACATTACACTCGCAGTTCTAAACTTGTGTTTTGTGTCATTTCTTTTTAAGAAATTTTAAAAATGTCTGTAATTTATGAAAAAATATACCAGCGTCGCATTTAGGAAATTTTTGTCGCATTTAAGGTACTATATCCTAAATGCGATGTTCAAACTCCCTAATTGCGATAATGCATTTAATGTATGGGAGTTGCTTGAATGTTATTAACACTATCCAAAGAAGGTTGAAAACTGTTATTGACTTCCGTTTGGGTCTGTCCGTCTGTCTATCCGTCTGTCCATCCCTACGTTTGTCCGTCTGTCTGCCTGTCTGTCCGTGCACTAACTCCCGTAAATATTCATGGAACTTGTTGAAACTGATATATATTATTCAAGTTCCTTATAACATGTTCCCTATTAAAAATGGAATGTGTACCTCTACTGGTTTGTATACAGGAACACCCGAAATTATTCCAAAGCATTATGTTCTATGGAAGGTATTTTCATAAACCATATTTTATTACCGTTACTTTACACATATCTTGATGAAATTGAAATATGTTATTCAACATTACTATCGGATGTTCCCCATTGAAAATGGAGTAAATACCATCACTAGTTTGAATACAGGGAAACTCGAAAGTATTCCCTAAAGCATTGCGTTCTAATAGAGGTATTTGTATAAACCAAACTTTAAAAACTTTACTTGGCACAAATCTTAATGAAATTAAAATATGTTAGTCATATGCACTAAAGAATGCTTTCCATAGAATAAAGTATGATTAGCGTTAGATTTACAGGGCAAAACAAAAATATTCCGTTATACTAAGGGCTATTGCAAATTTGTTGGAAATGCAGTTTCGTTTACATTAAACGTTTTTATTACTTTCTAAATGTTTTTAACACTTTCCAACGAAGTTGAAAGGTTTTAATAACTTCGGTTTGGCTGTCCGCGCATTAATTAGCGTTATTACTTATGGAATTTCTTGAAACTGATACATATTATTAAAGTTTAGTATAGGATGTTCCCTATTGAAAATGAAGTGTGTACCTCTACTAGTTAGTTCACAGGGGCACCCGAAAATATTCCAAAACATTGGGTACTGTGAGAGGTATTTTTATAAACCATATTTCATTACCGTTACTTTACACATACCTTAATAAAATTGAAATGTTATTCAAGTTCACTATCGGATGTTTCCCATTGAAAATAGGGTAAATACCTTCACTGGTTTGTATACAGGGACATCCGAAAGTACTTCAAAGCATTGCGTTCGATGAGAGGTATTACTATGAACTAAATTTTGATTCCTTTATTTTACCTAAATTTTAATGAAATTGAAATATGTTATTCATATGCATAAAAGAATGCTATCTACAGAATGTAGTATGATTAGCATTAGATTTCCAGGGCTACACAAAAATATTCAACTACATTGAGAGCTTTTATTAAAAATTTGCTGGAATTGTATTTTCGTTTACATTAAGCGATTTAACAGTTTTTAACATTTTTTTAAGTCTGAACGTGTTTTCAATTTTTGTATCTATCTGCCCGACTCTCCATTTGTCTATCTGTTCGTCTACCTCACTCATCGTTCGTAAATATTTTCTGAACTTTTAAAATATTATATATGTTGTTCATATTCACTATTGAATGTTCCTAAATTAAAAGGGCATTAATAGGTCCTATACAACTTTTTGATGTACATGGACACGCAAAAAAATGCCAATGTATCGCATTTTAGGAGATACATTTTTATAATTTACATTTAAGGAACTTTCTACTGTAAAATCATAACGAAATTTATATTTATTGTTAATTTGCTAAAATAACGTTTTGTATAAAATATGATTTTGTTAACGTTAAGATTTACAGGGCTACACTGAAATTTTCAGATAGATTAAGGGCTGGAATTACAATCTAAGGGCTACGTTTCCTTTTTTGTTAAGCATTTTAAACACTTTAAAACAATGCTTAAGAATGATTAGGAATTCAATTAGTCTGTCTGTATGCCTTTCAGAACTACTGTCTGTTTGTTGTGTGATAACGTAGGTACAGAACTTTGAAAGTTATAAGATACAACAATTACGTGCAGTTGGAAAGTGTTAATAATCATTGCGTAATGCATGATTTTTCGTCTTTTTTGTAGTTTATAAAACATTTAATACCGCATAACTATTTGAAGATAAAGTGTTGTGTAACTCTACGTGTAACTCTGCCTTTAATAGTGTGTGAAACTCTTCCTTTTTATTAACAGTGTGTGGAACTTTGTGTGGAACTCTGCTGCTTGTTAACAGTGTGTAACTCTTCTTTTTTTAACAGTGTGTGTGTGTGTGTGTAATTCTGTGTGTATTGTTGAACTTTTCTAACAGTGTACGTAACGCTATGTGAAACTGACACTGTGTGTGTAACCCTGTATGCAATTCATAATGTGTGCGTGTATCTCTCCTTTCTTATTAACAGTGTGTGTAACTCCTCTTTTTCGAACATTGTGTGTGTAACACTGTGTGTATCGCTGATTTTTTGCAAACAGCGTGTGTAATTATACTTATGTGTAACTAACAGTGTGTGTGTAACCCTGTATGTAATTAAAAGTATGTGTGTAACTCTGCCTTCGTATTAACTCTGTGTGTGTAACTCTGTGTGTGTATAATTCTGCCTTTTTATTAACAGCGTGTATAATTCAATGTTTAATTCTTCTTTTTTTTTTTTTTTTTTTTTTGAACAATGTGTTTAACTCTGTGTGTATCACTCATTTTTTGCTAACAGTGTGTGTGATTCTATGTGTAACTAACAGTGTGTGTGTGTAACCCTGTCTATAATCAACAGTACGTGTGTAACTCTGCCTTCTTTTTAACTGTGTGTGTGTGTAACCCTGCCTTTTTATTAACTGAGTATGTAACTCTGTATAATTCTGCCTTTTTATTAACAGTGTGTGTAACTCCGTATGTAAATCTTTTTTTTTTTTTTTTTTTTGGCAATGCGTGTAAAGCTGTGTGTACCGCTAATTTTTTGCTAACAGTGTGTATGTAGCTCTGTGTGTAACTCTGCCAGTTTGTGTGTAATTGTTTGTGTAAGTTTGCCTTTTTCTAACAGGGTGTGTAACTCCGTGTTTAACTGTTTTTTTCTGAACAGTGTATGTGTAACTCTGTTTGATTCCATGAATATTTACGGGAGATAGAGCACAGACAGACAGACAAACCTAAGCCATTTACACTTTTCAGGTTTGTTGGAAAGTGTTAAAAACATATAGAAAGTGATAAAAACGCTTAATGTAAACGAAAATGCAATTCCAGCAAATTTCCAATTAATACCCCTTAATGTAGCTGAATATTTTTGTGTGGCCCTGTAAATATAATGCTAATAATATTATTAATATTATATAATATTATGCTAATAATATATTATATTTTATGGAAGACAGTCTTTTGTGCATATGAATAATATATTTTTATTTTTTTAAGATTTGTGCAAAATAAAGTTGTTAAAATTTGGTGTTTAGAAATACCTTCCATAGAACGCAGTGCATTCGGATGTCCCTGTATACAAACCAGTGATGGTATTTACTTCAATTTACATGGGGAACATCGACAGTGGACTTAAATGATATATTTCAATTTCATTGAGATTTGTGTAAAGTAAACGTATCAAAATACGGTTTATAGAAATATCTCTCATGGAACACAATGCTTTGGAAAATTTTGGGTGTCCCTGTAGACAAACCATGAGAGGAATTCACTCCATTTTCAAAAGAAAACATCCGATAGTGAATTTGAATACGATTTATCAGTTTCAAGAAATTCCATAAATATTTACGAGAGTTATAGCGCGGACAGACAGACAAACCGAAGTCATTAACGCTTTTCAACCTTTTTGGAAAGAGTTAAAACAAGAAAGAAAAATCATGCATTACGCACTGGTTATTAACACTCCTCAACTGTACGTGCCTGTTGTATAGTATAACTTTCAATATTATTTTACTGCACTATCAAACAAAAGATAGAAGCATAGAAAAATATACAGATTGACTAATTGAATTTAAAACCGCTCTTAGACATCGTTGAAGAACGTTAAAAAGGCTTAATGCAAAAGAAAATCCAGCCATTAGATTATAATTGCTGCCCTTAATGTATTTGAATATTTTAGTGTAGTTCTGTAAATCTGAAGGTTGATCATATCATATTCTATACAAAACATTATTTTAGAATATTAAAATACATTTCAATTTATTTATAATTTTTACGGTAGAAAGTTATTTAAATGTGATTTATAAAAATATCTGTCCTAAAACGCAAAGCATTGGAAGTTTCCTGTACACTTGTTCAGGACATATTAATGGCATTTTAAATAGGAAACATTCCATAGTGAACTTGAATAACATAGATCAATTTTTAAAAATTCTGAAAATATTTAAGAACTTTCGAGACGAGAGACAACCAGATAGAAAGATAGAAAGATAGACAATCGGACAGAAAGATAAACAAATAAAAATCATATTCACGCTTAAAAATTGTTAGAAAGTGTTAAAAACGCTTGTTGTAAGAGAAAATGCATTTACAGCAAGTTTTTATTAATAGCTCTTAATGTAACTTAATATTTTTATGTGGCCCTGTAAGACTAATACTAATCATACTGTATTTTATAAAAAGCATTCTTTTGTGTAAATGAATAACATATTTCTATTTCATTAAGCTTTGTGCAAAGTAAAGTTATTAAAATTTGGTTTCTCGAAATACCTCTCATACAATGCAATACTTTCGTGTCTCCCTGTACTCAAACCAGTGGAAATATTGTATCTATTTTACATAGGAAACATCCGATAGTGAAACTGAATAACATATTTCAATTTCATTAAGATTTGTGTAAAGTAACGGTATTAAAATATGGTTTATAGAAATACCTCTCATAGAAAACAATAGTTTGCAGTAATTTCCGATGCCAATGTACACAAACTAGTAGAGGTATTCACTCCATTTTCAATAGGGGACATCCAATAGTGAACTTGAAAAACATATATTAGTTTCAAGATATTCCACAAATATTTACCGGAGTTAGAGTGCTGAAAGACAGACAGATGGACAGATACACAAATACACAAATTGAAATTATATTCACACTTAAAAATTGTTAGAAAATCTCAAAACGCTTAATGTAAACGAAAGTGCAATTCCAGCAAACTTTTATTAATAGCTTTTAATGTATCTAAATATTTTTGTGTTGCTCTGTAAATCTAATACTAAACATGCTATATTCTACAGAAAGCGGTCTTTTGTGCATATGAATAACATATTTCATTTTCATTAAGCTATGTGGAAAGTAAAGTTATTAAAATTTGGTTTATAGAAATACTTCTCATATAACGCAATGCTTTGGTATGCTTTCAAGTGTCTCTGTGCCCACACCAGTGGTGGTATTTACTCCATTTAATATACAAAACATCCGATAGTGAACTGGAATAACATATTTCAATTTTATTAAGATTTGTGTACAGTTAAAGGTATTAAAATATGGTTTATAGAAATATTTCTCATAGAACACATTGCTTTGGAACTTAAATAACATATATCAGTTTCAAGAAATTACTTAAATATTTACGGGAGTTAGAGCGCGGACAGACGAACAGACAGATACTTAAATTGAAATCATATTCACACATAAAAATTATTAGACAGTGTTAAAAACGCTTAATGTAAACGAAATTGCAATTCTAGCAAATTTTTATTAACAGCTCATAATGTAACTGAATATTTTTGTGTGGCCCTGTAAATCTAATGCTGATCATACTATATTCTATAGAAAGCACTCTTTTGTGCATATGAATAACATATTTCAATTTCATTACGCTTTGTGGAAAGTAAAGTTATTAAAATTTAATTTATAGAAATACTTCTCATATAACGCAATGCTTTGGTATGCTTTCAAGTGTCTCTGTGCCCACACCAGTGGTGGTATTTACTCCATTTAATATACAAAACATCCGATAGTGAGCTGGAATAACATATTTCAATTTTATTAAGATTTGTGTACAGTTAAAGGTATTAAAATATGGTTTATAGAAATATATCTCATAAAACACATTGCTTTGGAAAAGGTTTGAGTGTCCCTGTACACAAACTAGCAGAGATATTAACTCCTTTTGCAATAGGGAACATCCGATAGTGAACTTAAATAACATATATCAGTTTCAAGAAATTACATAAATATTTAAGGGAGTTAGAGCGCGGACAGACGAACAGACGGATGGACAGACAAACAGACATATACTTAAATTGAAATCATATTCACACATAAAAATTATTAGACAGTGTTAAAAACGCTTAATGTAAACGAAATTGCAATTCTAGCAAATTTTTATTAACAGCTCATAATGTAACTGAATATTTTTGTGTGGCCCTGTAAATCTAATGCTGATCATACTATATTCTATAGAAAGCACTCTTTTGTGCGTATGAATAACATATTTCAATTTCATTACGCTTTGTGGAAAGTAAAGTTATTATAATTTGGTTTATAGAAATACCTCTCATAGAACGCAATGCTTTGGAATACTTTCGAGTGTCTCTGTACACAAACTAGTGTTGATATTTGTTCCATTTTATATATGAAACATCAGATAGTGAACTTGAATAACATGATTCAATTTCACTAAGATTGATTATACAGTTAAGGTATTAAATATGGCTTACAGAAATACCACTCATAGAACACAATGCTTTGGAATACATTCGGGTGTCCCTACAGGAGTTAGAGCGCCGACAGACAGACAGACGGACAGACAGGCAGACAGCCGGACAGACAGACAGCCGGACAGACAGACAGACAAACCAAAGTCACTTGTAAACCTTGTTGGAAAGTGTAAAAAAGGAAAAAATGCTTAAAATTACCTTTATATATCAACTGTAAAACTCTCCGCATTTAAGGGATAAAATTTGACGCGATAAAAAATTTTAAACCCCTCTTGTTAAAAATTTGTAGTATTTTCTTAAATTTTCTTCTGATAGGTGTAAAGGGTATTCAAGCACATGACGTAACAGTGGTTATTTGACCTTGAAAAATAAAAGGATAAAATTACAGTTACTATTTAAAAATATTTCATCGCAATTAGGAAAAGACGGCGGAAAGCCATAATGAACAATGTTTACTGCAAAAGAAAATTCTACTAGAAAAAACCTTTAAAATTTAATGAAAAGTTTCGCGAACCATTCTTGAAATGTGTATGTTCCATTTTGATTCATAGTATGCGATTTATGCATTTAGATTTTCAGTTTAAGTACTTTGTCGCATTTATGGGTTATCGCATTTAGGCACAATGACCTTATATGTTAATTTGAATAATATTCTGCTTTTATTTATCAAAGTGAAAATCATTTTTTATGGGCCCCAAAATCCACCAAATTCTAATATTTGCACAACCTCTGGTCCCGAGCTGTGCAGATTTTTGACTCTCTACTGTATTTTAATTCAAATTAAAGACGATATCTTATACTATTAAGTGAGCAATATTTGTATATATATATGTATGTTTCACTGTTTTCGAAAACGGTAGCTCGGACAGTCACGTGATTTAACACAAAGGAACCATCCGAAGGATCATTGTGCACATCGAAGTCAGATTTTCGAATTTTTTATTAGTTTTCTTTTAATTAATAAAAATATGAAAATAAAACTTCCCATTTCTATAATGACGCAGAATGGAGAATCTTAGGAGATATTTGATTGGTTCATTTGATTGTCATTGATTTGAGTGTATTTTACATTGAACTACAGCTACGTTATAAGAAATTACAAGAGATTTGATTGGTTTATTTGATTTTCAATTATTTAAGTGAATTTTACGTTGAACTAGAGCTACGTTATGAGGAATTACGAAAGGTTTGATTGGTTTATTTGATTTTCATTGATTTAAGTGCATTTTACGTTGAACTAGAGCTACATTGTGAGGAATTGCAAGAGATTTGATTGGTTTATTTGATTTTCACTGATTTGAGTTTATTTTACGTTGAACTAGAGCTACGTTGTGAGGAATTGCAAGAGATTTGATTGGTTTATTTGATTTTCATTGATTTGAGTGTATTTGACGTTGAACTAGAGTTACGTTTTGAGGAATTACGTGAGATTTGATTGGTTTATTTGATTTTCATTGATTTGAGTGTGTTTTACGTTGAACTACGTTGAAAAAAATTGTTAATAAAAAAATGTTAATTCCATCATTTAGAGTTTCAGTTGTTTTGAAGTATACTTTTTTTAAAACAGCATCATGGTTTGATTTAATTAATTTTTAGTTGATTGCGTCATGGCCAATGTCGGCTTTAGGCTTTCAGATAAATCACTATAAAATTTTGCTTGCTATTTAGCGTATCTACATAAAAGCTAAAATCAGCTGAATAGATGAATAAGTCACCCTCAGAAATAATAATAACATAACTATTTTGATAACTTTAAAGTAGAAGGTATTCGATACTTCTATATATATAAAAAGAAAGTACTGAATTAGTGAAAATTTTCAAACTCCAGTTATTGATGGATTTATACATTTTGAGATATGCTGAATATGATTTGACTGTTTTTAGGAAATGTCTGTCTGTGTGCGTATCACACATTTTGTGGACGCTGTATCTCACGAACCAATGAACGAAATTTAACCAAACTTTTAATTTAGTTGCACCTTGACCTAAACTGGTTCCAATTAGATTTGGAGATCAATCGCTCAACAGGTGACGCTGTGATCTTGTTATTATTATTATTTTTTTTTTTTTTCTAAATTTTTTAACGTGGCAGTATTGGACAGAATTTCTCATAAATGCACATAATGAGAGTTATTTTTATCGTGCGATTGTAAAATCAATATGATTTATTAGCAATAGTAGTAGTAAACTAGGGGAAAAAAAGTTAGTACAAGCACGACGTGGGAAGGAAGCGTGTAAATTAATTTAATTTTTTCAATTTTTTTAATTTTTAACAGAAAAAGAAAAAAAAAAGTATTAAAAAAAAAAATCTTTTGATGTTGGCACAAAATTGACTTTCTTTCAGTATAATTCTGTGAGATAAAAATCGTTTGCATTCATCATGGAAAACATTTTTAATAAATAATAATTTAATAAGTAATTCATACTGCATGAATTTGAGTAAAATTATATTGAAGTAAGTCTTGTGGTGACCGCAAGTTACAAGTTTTTAATTTCAATTAATTGACAAATTTCCTTTCCTTTTAGAGAAAGACTGGTCGATCGAAGATAAGAAAGGAGGGGACATAAAGATAATTATTAATGGGAGCAAAATCTGATCGTGTACCCAGCAAAAGAATATGCACAACAACACTGTATGGGGGTGAGGAGGAGGAAGAAAGAAAATCAGAGAGAGATAATCCATTGTTGTATACTTGACTGATATAAATCAATACTTTGATGGAAGGCGACTTCCAGCATTCTGGAGGACTAGGCCCATACTATCCCAGCAGCAGTACGCTGCGAGGCGGGCACCGGGGACCCACGCGAGACGTACTACTGTTATCAGGAGGCCCGAAGGCAGGTTGTTTATGGGCGACAAATTACCGGCCTCTCATACAAATAACATTTGGACATTTCATTGTCCACTGTTCAAGGGGAAAACATTCCCTGAAGGTGGTCCATTTTCAGAACAGTATACTCTGTTGTCCTGTAAGACTTCCGCTATTTCATTATACATGTGGATAGTCATAATAAGTCTTGAGTTGAGAGACAGTTTGTTTAAAACATAAAAGATTGAAACTAGTATTCTTTACCGATTTATTATCATGTTGGATTTGAAGCTTTGAACTAAATTTATACATGCTACATATAGACTAAGTAAATTATTAGTATATTTTCTAATGTCCATTTAAATTTTTAACCATAAAACAATAAATATATTCATATTATTGAATTGTTTTCAGATATTGGTTTTAAATTAAAGTTTCTTTTTTTATTTTCAGTACTTTAGGAAAAATGCGAAAAAATAAATAAGTTAAATAACAAAACTAGTATCGCGCAGTGGTCGAAATTATAAAATACATACTAAACACTAACGAGAGCGTAAGTTTTTCTGTTTCTACGTCGGGAGCGGGGAGGGGGATTAAAGGGACAAATTCAGCCCCTGAAGTATGTGTGACACTGTATTTTTGTCAGGAACAGCAAGTGACTATTACAGAAAGTTTCATTAAAATCAGTAAGAAGGTGATATAAAGACAATTATTCTTTTTCAATCTGCTCCTGGACCCCCCCCCCCCCCACCTCTTCCTTCAGATATATACTAAGTGAAAGTGATACCAATTTAATTGATTGATATTTCTAAAAACGTATTATGAAAATAATTATTTAAATTCATTCTTTGATGTTTATTGTTCTTGCGATTTCCAAATTTTAAAGATGCCCTTTCTTCCTGTGCCCTTTTTTCCGAGTGCCATTTTTACCAGTACCTTTCTTTCCAATTGCCCTGTTTTCCGGGATCCATTTTGCATAGTTATTTTCTTTTCTGCCCTTTTCTTCTTCTACTTTCCTTTTTATATTTCAGACAGAAATATTTGATATGAGTTTGAGTTTGAATCTCTTTTTCACGCTCAAGTTCGTGAATAAAACGAATTTCGCTCAACTCAAGTTCATAATTTTAAAAGCGAGCGAAGTTCAACTCAAAACTCAAAATTTTTGAGATACGCTCACGAACGTGTTCAAATGAACGCGTTCGTGCACAACACTGCTGTAAACAAACCTGTGACTGTATTTACTCACTTTTCAATTGTGAACATCCGATAGTGAACTTGAATAACATATTTCAATTTCATTAAGATTTGTATAAAGTAAAGATACTAAAATATGGTTTATAGAACTACCTCTCATAGAACACAATGCTTTGGAATACTTTCGAGTGTCCGTGTAGTGTACACAAACCGGTAGAGATATTCACTCCATTTTCAATAGGGAACATCCGATAGTGAACTTGAATAGCATATTTCAATTTCGTTAAGATTTGTGTAAAGTAAAGGTAATAAAATGTGGTTTATAAAAATACTTCTCGTAGAACACAATGCTTTGGAATACTTTCGGCACACTTACAAACCATCTTATTATGAACCGTACAATATTTAGTACACGCCTTTTTTTTCACACCAGTCAGTTTTTAAAATAATTTTATTCTTATTTAATCGTAACAATATTTGGAGAGAATTACTCTAAAAATAAAGTGGTATGGAAAAAGAGGCGTTAACAATTGTATGGTCATTAATGAGATAGTTGGCAAGTATGCTTTCGAGTATCCTTGTTCACACACCAGTAGAGTTATTCACTCCATTTTCAATAGAAAACATCCAATAGTGGATCTAAATAACATACGAGTACATCAGTTTCAAGAAATTCCATGAATATTTACGGGAGTTAGAGCGCTAGACAGACATACAGACAAACCGAAGTCATTAACACTTTTCAACCTTGTTGGAAATTGTTAAAAAGAAAAAGAAAATACCATGTAAATACTACAATACTTGTTGAAAAGTTTCCTCTCGAGTGAGGGCTAAATAAAATGTGACAGATTCTTTTTGAAAATTAATCTTAGAAAAATTAAAAAAAAAAAAAAAAAAAATCTTATAGCTATAAAAATAACACATTTCTAAAAAATGTTGGCGCTCTATGAGAAGAATGTAAATGTAAATATCTTCTGTAAATAAAAGTAAAATAATATCTGTAGCTCCACCCCAGTACTTTTTGTGTGTGTGTGTGTGTGTGTCTTTAACCCTTAAATGCCTGATTATTTTTTAAATCAATTTAAAAATGTTTTATTCTTACCTCTATTAAATAAATCACGGGAAAAATACTTTAAAAAATCATACTCTATTTTAACTAGGGTTTACAGCTAAAAAGCAACTTGTTGTCAATCGGCAAACATGAGACATCAGAGCTTCAATATTATTCTAATAATACATTAGAAGACAAAATTGGGTATGTTGCCGAAAGGCAACACACGGCATTTAAGGGTTAAATTAATAATTTTAACAAGGTTTCCACAGCCCAGCATTTTTCCAAGGATTTTCTCACCGCTGTTATTATAAAAGGAAATTCTTAGAAACTTATTTTAACACTTTCGCGACCGCTGACGTAGATTCACGTCATTTGAAAATCTGTAACTCCGCCAGTAGGCGTTTCTTTCGCGATTTGTATTATTTTTATTTCTTAAGACTATACCCAATATTCATATTTGTACAATCAGCCAAGAAAAAAAAAAAAAAACGCCACCCCCGCACACCTAATTTCGCCGTAAATTATCGTAGAAACATGAGACTGGTACCGATCAGTTTGTAATAACGTCTAGTTTATAATGTTATAGTTAGATTTTACTTAGGGGTCGTCTACATATTAAAACTGACATAAACTTCATTTTTTTCAACGGTAACACCCCTTTTTTATAATTTATTTGAATTCTTTGGATCAAATCATCACGGAAAATGGTATAGTTTATATATTTCGCTCAATTTTTCATAGAGTTATAAGCTGTCAAAGTTTGGGGATGCTAATGTTAAATGAATGTAGCAAACATTAAATCATATCTTCCGAAATAAATATGATATTTAAATTCTGTTTTTTTATTCGTTAGAATGAAGTGACCCAAACATATTCCATGCAAATTTTTGCTAAAAAAACATTTTTTGAATTATGAAAATTATTAATAAATTCATATTTGAAAAAATTATGAATTATGACCTATGTTAATTTTTGCACGAATAGAACGGGCATCATCAAAAACATGGGTTTCCAAATTTACAGTTCGTTCCTAAGATTATTTTTTGAGTTACAGTGATATTTCAATTTTTACTGCTATTAGGGGGGGCGTCACTTGTTATAATTTGTAACCTTTGTGAGTCAATATTTCTACACATTTTGACGAAAAATTATTTTAATTTACCTTTATGTTATTATAATTATTTTCTAAGGAACATTTCTATGTTTATTATACAAATTGGCTTATTTTTTATAAAATTATCGCAATGCAGGCAAGAGATTGGGAAAGAATTCCAAAAGAAATGTAGCCCCACCTCTATATTGCGGAAACAGTATTAAAAAAACTGGTTTGCATACTCGTATATAACTCTGTATGTGACGCTGGTATGCATAAATGTCAATGGCATTTACTACATTGAATGCTGAAGACAAAATTTAAATGATTTAATTGGAAGTATGTAAAATAATTTTGTTTTAAAATGTAAAGTTTTAGAAAAATTCTGTAAAGGCGTGGCTTTCGTTGCAAAAAGGAGTTTATTCGATTCTGAAATGTTAAGTCTTTGTTCTTAAATATTACATAACTTTTTCTAGTTTCTCACTGCTAAAATTCTATTTTATCCCTTTTGTCTTTTGTTTTTAACTAGAATATTCTAGGATTCGTGCATGTCAAGTTATATATCATGATTTAGAAAATGCGGTAGGACGAGGATTATTATTTGAAAGAGCAATATGCAGTGAAAAATACTTTTGTTTTTGCTTTCTTTTAAATTAATATAATTAATTTTTATTAGATTTTTTAAAACATATTTTCTGTTTTAATCTTGTTGTGACATTTTCGCATTCGTTTACTCTACCGTTTATGCTATTTAAATTTTATCGCATGACGTAGCATAATAAAATATTAATTTTTTATTAATTTTTTATTTTTTTTTTAATACCAAATAATATAGTGGATTTTTTTTTTTTTTTTTTTTTTTAAAGTTTTTAAAATCTATTATTGAAACAAAGCGCAATATTATTTATTTTCGATTATTCTAATCACGGCGTAAAACTGGCGGCACATTTATCACGGAAAAAGAATTTAAAACTAAGTAATATGTCTTATAACTTTTAAAGATATAGATTTTACGCATTTAAAATTAAGAATTCAAGTACAGTAGACGACTGCAGAACGGGGAATATTCGTTCTAGGCAATAGGAAACCGTTTTTTCTATATCCATATTTTATTTCATATGAATATACACACACAATAATTATACTCTTTCTAGTGAAAGTATTTGTTTCATACTATTTTGTTTATATAAATATGAATATAAGGAATATTCTTAAGAAATATCGTAACACACAAATTGGGAAAGAAACGCCCACTGGAGGAGTTACAGATTTCCAAATGGCATGAAACTACATCAGCCGTCGCGAAAATATTAAATATCCTTTCTCAGATTTTTATTTAAATCTTGTTATCTATATTTTTTTTTATATTATCTATTGTTGGTTTGTACGCCTAAAATTAAATGTAAAACTTTATAGTAACACTTTCATGCGGGCTTACTGTATAAAATAAAAATATACCCAACAAGAAGTAGATAATTCTTTTTCTTTAATGTTAAACACTTTTTTTTTCTTTTAACCGCTATTAATATTATTATCATTATTACTATTATTCTTTTACCTTGGTAAATAGATTTTTGTAATTCAACATTGTATTGTAGGGTTCATATGATTCAAGCTATTTAATTTTCTTCGTATGAAGTGAACTAGCGTCTCGCCGCAGCGCCGGCTCCCTACAAAAATGCTAACTGAGCATGCGTACAGACTTAGATTTTTGCAAGTTATTGGATTCGAGCAAGTTAAACAGACTTTGGCGAGACATCACCCTTTTGGCACATTTTCCTAATATAAGTATATTCCTTTAACACAAAGATGTTTCAAATGATAAAAACATCCCCACCCCTATTTTTTATTTTTTTATTTTTACAGCATTTTTAGGAAAATTAATAGATAATTAAAAATATATATATATATGAAAGAAAGAAACTGCCATTTTCTTTTAAATAACTTTAAAACAGATTTAAATTTATTGCTTTTTTTTTTTTTTTTTTTCTAAATCTCTTATACAGTTTAATTTTAATTTTTTTACTTTGCTTAGAAAAAAAAAAACTTGGATTACAATACAAATTTAAAATATGTAAAATATTTATTTTTATGCTTAAATAGTAAACGAAAATTATTTTATTTAAATTTTAATTATTATTTAAACTTATTAAATATGTTATTTAAATTGCTTCTTTTTAGAATTCCTTTAATGCAAAGATTCCCCCCCCCCCCCTCTAAATATTTCTCTCCATATTTTATTACAATAACTGCAATTTATGAATTAATGGACTACAAAGAGAATTTTAAAAATAGACTAGGTAAAATGTTTTATTAAAAAATAACTTTTTTTTAGGAAAATTAATAGATAATTAAAAAAATAATAATCATCTTTAAAAACGAAACTGTCATTTTCTTAAAATATCTTCAATACAATTTTAAATTTATTGCATTTCTTCTTCTTCTTCTTTTTTTTTTTTTTTTTTTTAATCTATTAAACAGTTTATTTTATTTTACTTAGCTTTAAAAAAAAAAAAAAAAAAAAAATGTATTACAATAAAGAATTATAATAGAATTTTTAAAACTGCAAAACATTTATTTTTATGTTTAAATAGTAAACAAAAATTATTTCATTTAAATTATTATTTCAACTTGTTTAAATTTGTTAAATATATTTCTTTTTAAAATTCCTTTAACGCATAGATGTTTCAAATGACAACCCCCCCCCCCCTAAATATTTGGTTCCATATTTTATTAAAATAACTGCAATTTATGAATTAATACACTACATAGAGAATTTAAGAAATAGACCAGGTATAAAAGTTTTATTAAAAAACAGCAACTTTTCTTTTGTTAGGAAAATTAATAGATAATTAAAAAAAAAAAGAAAAAAATTCCTTAGAAACGAAACTGCATTTTCCTTGAAATATCTTCAATACAGATTTAAAGTTATTGCCTTTTTTTTTTGTTATGTATTATACAGTTTGTTTTATTTTACTTACTTAAAAAAAACTTGTATTACAATAAAAATTTAAAATAGAATTTTTAAGCGTGTAAAATATTTATTTTTATGTTTAAATAGTAAACAAAAATTATTTTATTTAAATTTTAATTACTATTTAAACTTGTTTAAATTTATTAAATATTTTATTTAAATTACCTTTTTTTTTAATTTAAAAAATTAGTCTCAACAAATATTTATGAATGCATTTTTAAGGAAGTTTAGTACTTTATTTTGGTGCTCAGAGCAGGGACCCCAGGTTCCCGTGCTATAGTCAGACTTTGACTACAGACGAAAATTTGTTGCCAAAATCTTTTTTAAATTTTTATTTATATGGAAAAAATAATAAATAAAAGTACTACCAAAATATCAATTAAAAAAAGTCCTTTTAGAATTTGAAATCTGTATTTCAAACAAGTTTCTCATTCTAAATTTATTGCACTGGCAAAGAGATTCTGTCGTCCAAGCTGATAGATGGTAGGCGCTAGGTTTGAATCAGGTACACACTTGTTAACCTAGCTGTGCGACTTTTCCATGGTCTTCTCAGAAACTCGCATTAGAATGTGCTAGGGCACCTTAAAAAGACTGCTCAGAGAACATCTCACTCAGGCATAATCCCACATTCAGAAACAGAATTTTAAAGAGTCTGCAGAAAAGTTGCTGCAATGTGCTGATGCATTCATGCTGCACATTTGCCTGTTTTCTTTCTTTCTTTTTTTTGTCTGATGGTGAGTCATGCTTTATTAAAGTTGAAATTATTGTTGAATGCTTTTACAATTTGAGGGGTTTTCTTATTTTCTTCATATTAATAAATTAACTTAAATGACTCGCATAATTTTTTTTTTAATCTTCACAGGAATTAGTATTTTAAAAAAAAAAGAAATGTATAGATAGTTAGACAATTTGCATTTATGTAAACTCAAAGTGTTTACGCTGTTTTTCATTAAGAGAATTGATATATGCAGTAAAAATAAGTATAAAAAGTGCTCTCTTGTGTGTCAATGGCGGCTCGTGAACCGAAAATAGGTGAAGAGCTCAAAAATAATATTTAAGTATTTTTAATCATAATTTTTACTAAGCATGGTCTTAACTAAAAATACTTATTTAAATGTGAATTTATATTCTATAAATGAATACAGTGTAAAATACAGTGTGCCTCTTCACCAATTTTCGGTGCACGAGCCGCCACTGTTGTGTGTATATATATATTAATCTTTATCTACCATTTTATATTATTGGACCACCAAATTATTTCAAAACTTTTACAATCTGATATTTATTTTATTTCTAACAAATATATATATATGTAATCGTTTTCACATTTATGTCGTATTACATTAATCAAGATTTTAAATCATATGTTCTTATTCTGATAAAGGGTCTGACTAAGGCAGGGCCGTAAGGGACAACTGCTTTAGGCTCCTGTGACGTAGTCCATTTCTGGTTAAATCTTTAAGAGAAGAAATATGAGTAATCTGATCACAAGATGAATATGAAATTAGATTATTCATTATCAATAATTGTTAAACAGCTTCCGAAAATAATTCAGTTCAATATGAACTACCATACACATCTCAATCTCACCCCTTCAGAATTGCATCGCCAAATTACAGCATGCCAAACCTGCCAAGGCAATTTATTCAACTTTTCCGTAGGGAGCCGGCGCTGCGGCGAGACGCTAGTATGAAGTGATGCATTTTACTATTCAATGTTTAATAAATAGAAACCAATAAAAATCTTTTAATTCATAAACTAGCACAAAAAGTTTTGCGAATTAGAATCGTTTTTTATTTTATAAAAAACATTTCTGAACTTTGTTTCCGGTGCGAAATTTAATAAATAATGTATATTGTGTGGTAGATCAAAATTTATTTTTTCTAAATGTATAGACGGTCCCCTAACACATTTTCACGTGTAACTCTGTTTAGAATTGATTTACAGTATATAAATAGGTAAGTTTTCCGAACTTCCTTGATCTCAAAAATCGGAATATGAGGTAAAAAATAGGGGTTGTCATTGAAAAAAAATGAAGTTTATACCTGTTTTAATATGTAGATGACCCCTTAAGTAAAATCGAACTACACCATTAAAAACTAGACGTTGATGCAGATCGATAGGTACCAGCCGCATGCTTCTACGATAATTTACGGCGAAATTAGGTGGGGGGGGGGGGGGGGTTGGCGTTTTTTTTTTTTGGCTGACTGTACAATCAATATACTGTGAATACAAATACTTTGATTAAAAAGAGTATAATTATAATGTATATCCATTTGTAACATAAATGTGAATACAAAATATTTTATTCTGAAATATTGTAACTTGGGAGTATCACGCCAATAAGCGGACCTTTTTGTCAAAAATACAAAATCATGCGGTCGTGAAAGTGTTACAGTAACTGTGGTAGAACAGTCCTTGGAAAAATCGGGCCATGAGAATCTTGTTTAAGTAAAATGATAGTAAATGAATAACAGGGACGTAGGAAGGAAAACGGCACACATGACTCAAGCCCATCCTATTGCGCAAAATTCCAAGTTGAAAGGTGTATCTTTTTAAAATATTCATCTATATTTCATTTTTTTTTGTATTTGTTATTAATAATGAGTAAATAATAATTAAAAAAAAAAAAAAAAAAATCTGAAAACGATTTTGAATTATTCTGAAATGAAAATGTTAAGCCCCTCCATGATTTAAGAATATCAACACTTCTGCTGCACGATTTTTTAATGTATCTGCATAAAGTTTAATTTTTTACACAATAGTATTTTATTTAACTCAATATGTTACGTAGAAAGAAAATTTAAAAAAAAAAAAGAAAAAAGAAAAGAAATTATTTCATAATTGTTTTTACCTGTTATATGAATAATATTTATAATGAATTTACTGTTATTTTAAATATTAAAATTATAGTACAAGAGCTAGCAACGTCGAAAACACAAGAATTTTAAGAAAGCTGGTTCTTTAATATATCTTTCCCTATGCTCTCTCGAACAGCGTGCGGGCTATCTGGCTGCCAGTAAACGTTGCGTTTATTAGTGCGCATCACACATTTACAGGTAAAAATATTGCTTTTTAAATCATTTTAAGAAGAATGTTTTCTTTTTCACTAACTTCTAAACACTATTAGAAACATGAATTTATTATTGCCAGACATTTTTGTTATTGACAATAATGTGCCAGATGCCATTTTTTATAAACAAAAAATAATAAATTTCAAACCATTTTAGTATGTCTGTCATTTTAATATTATTTTCTTTACATATAAATAAGTACAAAATTAATTTGCCAGACATTAATTCGGTTGTTTACTCAAACGGCAGACCGATTAATTGCTGTAAAACAAGTATGTATGTAGAAGAGTTTAGCTATTAGTAGTTGATCGCTGTCAGTGTGAGAAAGATAGCAACAATGCGCAAGCGAAGTGATGACGTCACTGGCCGTTCGTGGATGCAAGAAAAATATTTCCTATGTTAATCGTCCATTGGATTTTTTGTAAAAAAATATTAAAAATCGAGGGAAATTATTTCCCGATTTCAATCCCAATATTTAGATATAGATATGTATAAGTTATCGTGTGCATGCGTTAGATTAAGTAGTTTTTGCAGTAAAATTGATAAAATTTGAATTTTAAATTTCAAAACTCTAGAAAAAAAAAGTGTCAAACTTCCATATTCGGTTGAAAACATAAACATTTCATTTCAAAGGATGATATTTACACAATAAATATCGAACTAATATACTAATTAAAAGGAAAATGATAAATATTCTATCATAATTTGAAGTCAAATTTGTTTTCAAATGTCTAAATGAAGTATCTGATATAAGATACTAATATGTTGCAACGGAATAGATTTGATATCGGTCATCCTTGGCAGAAAAAAAAATATCGCCAAATTATCTGGAGAAAATAATTTAATTCCTTTCAAAATTCATAGTTATTTTAACAACTTATATTAAGAGAGTAATGAATAATATGAAACAATATTTTGTACAATACATATTATGAAAATATACATCTGGCATGTATATTTTCGCATTACGTTTTTGATCGCCAAGTACAAAAACGCCAAGGACAACAGAGTTTTGAAATTTAAAATTAAAATTTTGTCAATTTGATAGCAAAATAACTCAATCTAACACATGCATACGATAACTAATACATATATGTACCCAAATACGGGGATTAAAATCGGGAAATAATTTTCCTCGATTTTTAATAATTTTTTACAAAAAATCCAATGGGCGATTAACATAGGAAATATTTTTCTTGCATCCACGAACGGCCAGTGACGTCATCACTTCGCGTTCGCATTGTTGCTATCTTTCTCACACAGACAGCGATCAACTACTAATAGCTAAACTCTTCTACATACATGCTTGTTTTACAGCAATTAATCGGTCTGCCGTTTGAGTAAACAACCGAATTAATGTCTGGCAAATTAATTTTGTACTTATTTATATATAAAGAAAATAATATTAAAATGACAGACATACTAAAATGGTTTGAAATTTATTATTTTTTGTTTATAAAAAATGGCATCTGGCACATTATTGTCAATAACAAAAATGTCTGGCAATAATAAATTCATGTTTCTAATAGTGTTTAGAAGTTAGTGAAAAAGAAAACATTCTTCTTAAAATGATTTAAAAATCAATATTTTTACCTGTAAATGTGTGATGCGCACTAATAAACGCAACGTTTACTGGCAGCCAGATAGCCCGCACGCTGTTCGAGAGAGCATTGGGAAAGATATATTAAAGATCCAGCTTTCTTAAAATTCTCTCTCGAAAACGTTGCTAGCTCTTAGACTATTATATTATGTATATTTTCCAAACAATGCAATAAACACAAAAACCGTTAAAATTATTTTATTTTTATATCTCCTTTTAAATAGTTTTATAAATGCTGAAAAATATATAATTTTTAATTAAAATGAAATACAGTAAACTCCCGTAATATACGGGGGACAGGATTTCTAGATCAGAACTGCAATTTTATTTTCTAACACCTCTACATTTTTAGAATATCACTTTACTGATTCAATTACTCTGGATCTAATATTTTGTACAAAACGTTTGCTTTGATATAAAATTAGTAGTTTGGAAAATATAATTGTACTAATCATCTGGCAATCCTGCCCCCGTTTTGCACTGGAGTCGACTGTAATGAAGGAGTAAATGAACTTTTTGTAAAAAAAAAAAAAAAAAAAAATCCGTGAACTAGCGATGTATATTCACTGCCATAAAATTTGCGCACCAAGAAATATTTATAGGATCGTAACGAAATTTGGCATGAAGGTACGTGTTAGGCAGATATGCAAATGATTAGAAGTGTAGAGTGACTGTGTATTGCGCAATGCCGTTAGAGAGCTTTGAACTCCGTTCTCCTTGAAATGTAAAACAGGAGAGCAGAGCTTGTTTGCGCGTATTTCATCTGTCGCGGAGGGACGCATTTTAAATGGGGTTGGCGTTGCGCCACCATCGAAGATAATTTGAGCAGCTGTTAGAATCCGAGAGGTGAAGAATAAAGGTGATAGAAGCTGGGCGGTTAATTTGGTGAGTAGCCCGCCACGTAGACCGTTCTGGTTTTTACCGTGAAGATGTGTTTGGATTAGTGGACAAGAGGGAAATCGCTTACACGACAACAAGGCTCAGGACGACCTCAAATAGTCAAGAAGACCGTCACATCATACAACATTCATAGCGCAAACTGTCTCATTGTAAACACCTTCACTACAGGTCCTTTATGTTTGCCCGTATCACTGCAAGGTGCCAGGCTGCTCTTTCCCCAGATTTGTAACCGATCGAGCATGCCTGGGATCACTTGGGACTGCAATTTGACAGCCTACGAGTTTGGTGGAATTAAAAGGCGCATTTACAGCAGATATAGAACGAGATGCTGCAACACATCATACTGGACTTATATGCCTCAATGCCCGCCTATATCGCATCTTGCCTTCACGTTAGAAGTGGTCTAACAGGGTATTAAATCCGCCATTCATTTGTAATTTTTCCTGCTATAAACATAGCTGGTAATATTTATAATTTATTCCGGAGTACTGTTAGCCCCGCTTTTTTTTCGCACCAGTACATTTTTAAAGCATTTTTCTTCTTATTTCACCGCAATTACATATTGGAGAAAAATTCTCTAAAATCGTACTGATCTGAAAAAAGGGCGGGTTAACAGCACTCCGGAATAAATTATAAATATTACCAGGTATGCAATAAATAACATTTTTTTTTTTTTTTTTGTGTAATCACATACTTATATGAAGATTGTACTCACGTATGTAAAATTTTGCTTCATTCTGACAACTTTTTCTTGGGACGCAAATTTTTATGGTAATGAATGTATTTGTGCCCACAAAAAAAGAAAAAGAAAAAAAGGTTAATAGTTATTGATAAAATAATTTACTAATCTCTGTAGGATTCAGTGTAGCTTTGGCAACCTTACGATAATTATCGTACCCATAGTTGCCAAGTCTACGATTTATGCGGGGGACATCATACCAGAAACTTTCGACTACAAATTTCACTTTATTTATACGTGAAAAATTATTACGAAACATTTCTGTCGAAAAATACTGAATTGAAACCTGATTCAAAAATTCGAAATCTTGGAAAGTGTTATTGTAGGGTTGGCAACTCTACTTCAATGGTCATTTATTTATTTATTTTCATCGTTATTATTATTATTATTATTGTTGTACACATTTTAATTATTTTTCTCCATCCCTGAAATTGTATAATAATCTATTTTATTTTCTCCATCCCTTAAATTGTATAATAATCTATTTTATTTCGTCTATCCCCATCTTTATGTAACTAATTTTTATCCTCATCTAATTTAATTTCTATGTTAGTTGTTTCTTAAGTGGCTCCTTTCTATTGTTAGCTCTTCGTTATCGACCGACCGTAAAGTTGTTAGCAACTGGGCATCCCAAAAACCAAAATTTCCTCTTTCCATTTTCTGAATATAACGGACTTCTTTTTATTCTTTTAACGCGCAGTACTTTTTCTAAGAGGTCGTAATTTCTGACTGTCAACTAAAAAAAAATCATCCCCAAAAATTTCAACAAAACATTGCTTCTTTAACTCATCCAAAAAAAGTAATGTCTTTCTTTTCTTTTAATTTTTTTCTGAACTTTGACTCTAAAAAATCTTATTTATAATTTCGAAATATTGACAGCTATGTATGTGGGCTCACGATGAAAACTTTACATAAATTTAAATGGTTATATACGGTTAACACTTTAAGATGGTTTTGAGAATTATTTATAGACTTATTTTGTAACAGCAAAAGACCTCACGAATGACTGAGTGATTGTACGCTCAAAGCTGGTAGATGGAAAGTGTTGGGTTCGATCACAGATCGTGCTAAATATGGGCTATGACCACTTAGAAAAAACCCCCAAGTAGAACACCACCCTATAGCATTAGGACCCTAGCATAGTCAATTGGTCTGAGTCGAGAGCTCAGAGAATGATGTTTTAATGATTTTAATGCGATTTCTGTTTTCGAGAAAATTTAAACAGCCACGATAATCATAGTTGCCAACTAGCACCTTTTGGCTTCCTGAAAAATTTTTTATTTAACTTAATTAGTGAAAAAACATTACAGTTCGCTGTTTAAATAAAACATATATTTCTATTAAAATTTTTCGGTAGCCAAAAGGTGCTAAGTTGACAACTATAGCGATAATTCGCGAGATGATCACCTCCACAATTACAACATTTCGGATTTTCGACTTTTTCCTGACCAAGGTCTATCTCTATGGTAAGATGCCCACCAGAGCATTTTATGCATAATGCCTTCATATGGTAATTAATTTTTGACCGAATGGAAATATAACTCACATCTAACGCATTGCTGGGTCTTAGAAGGATTGTGGTAGTTCTCGATACCAACTCTGAAATAGAAGAGTTTTTAAATTTGGAATAATTTTTGCTATGTTCATTATTATTGAGATGAATCTGAACCAATGGCAAGGGCTTTTTAGTTTTGAAACTGGTGAGCCGGTTTATTTTTAGAACTTCGAAATTCATCTGAGTAAGGGCGTCCTCAACATCTAATTCAGTCGTTTCTATGGGAAGTCCACGGATAACGATTTTAAGGGGCGCAGAGGTTCTTTCGTTTTTAAGATAATATTGAATATTCATTTCATCAAGTTTAGAAGTGATAGGATCATGAACCTCCGGAGAATTAGGGTAGATTTTACTGATTTTACCTGCAGGGGCAGCAATAAAATTGCAGTGACCAATGCTTTTTTCTAAATTTCTAAGAAGTTGATTATTATTGCCGCATTTCACGGTAATATAACAGCCTTTTGGCAAAGTAATTTTAATAATTTTCCGATCAGAAGGAGATTTAATATCATCTTTCGTGGCGCCATCTAGTGGAACCGATTGATCAGAAAGTTTTCATCTAGGCTATCAAATTTATTTTGAATAGGGATGTTAAACGTCGAATCCAGTTTGCTATATTTAGGTTTAGGTCTGTTATTACCAATCTTACGTTTAGTAGCTTTCGGGATATTAGTGTTATTAGTTGGGGAGAGAGAAATATTAGTGTTTGTTAATGGAATATTTGTTGCATCTGTTACCTGAGATGAAGCCTCCATTTCTTCAGTGACGTCATCCACTCTCGTGCAATCAGACGTTTTAACCTTTCCGAATCCAATTCGGAAGTCAGGGGAGCTAGGCATGACGGTGTGATGTTGATAAACGGTGAAATATTTTATTTTACCAGGGAAGGAAGCATTGTCCCAGAGATGGGAGGTGAAGTCATACTTTTCATACTCCTCATCCGTTAGTTCGGATAGAGTTTCATCTCGAATACAATAGTACCTCCTATTTTGGTAACTAAAGATCATCATATTAACCTTAGAGAAAGAGATTACGCCTCCATCCATTTGTAGAGTTTCTACTTGACCTGTAAAACTAGCCTTCGATTTTTAGCCCTAAAAATGAAAAGGGTTCCTAGGAACTGGGGGGTGGGGGTCCTTGATACAAATCTGAATTTCCATAGTAGAGATATTTATCATCTGATCTTCACCAGTCTTCGAATTTCGGCTCGGAAAAGATCCTCTAAGAACTAGTGGATCAGTGATGTTAGCGTCGGAAGCTGCCGCCAGATGGCGGTCTTTGGAGCAACTCAGAAAGACGTCCGTTACCTACCGAAGCAGGGGGAAGAATCCAAATCTCAATTTTCTTCATAGGATCTTCAGATGATATGGTGTGGAGGTTGTTCGATTCATTATAATCTCTTTAGATTATTATTAATATTACAAATAACACATTATAAACACGTTGTTTATTAAAACTTACATTGCTGCTAGCCGTTAGCTAACTGACAACCAGTGTTGCCAAATACATATAACAATCTAACTAACAACCAGTGTTGCCACATACATATAACATCTCCCCTCTTTAAAAGAGAAGTACAAATACAAATCAATGGACACATAGTTATTATATTTTGAAGAATCAGTCTAAAACATAATTATCATATTTTGAAGGGCGATATACATTACGACCACTTCTTGTTTTATATACATTACCTCTATTAATACTATAATTCCCATTGTCTTGCTGGTGAGTACCATTTTGTGTTATTGTGTGTTCAAGATTAGTGTTTTCATCATTGTCATTACAAAGATCATAGTAGTCTGATAACACTAACTCTTTCTGATTTTTTGTTTTCCTTATGTGGCGCTTGTTACGTCTTAGCACAGTATTTCTTTTAGTTTTAACCCAATATGACCTTGGTGTTGAATGTTTCTTAACAATTACAGCAGGCTCCCATTTATTTTCTACCCACAACATTACCTTTTCCCCTGGAACAAATTCAGGTCTTTCCCGAGCATGTCTGTCATAGTAAAATTTTGCCTGTTTCTGCTTATTTATTACTTTCTCTTTAACATGATCTCTAACAATTGGTTTCAATTCTGTTTGTGTAATTGGTAAACGTGTTCTTAGGTTTCTGCTTAACAACATTTGACTTGGGGATAAATTTATGCCTGGAATTGGAGTGTTTCTGTATTCCAGTAAAGCCTCATTCAATTTCTCAATTCCTGCTTTTCTAAATATACTTTTAGCCACAGCTACCAATTTTTCCGCAAACCCATTTGATTTAGGGTATCGAGGACTACTAGTTACTATTTCAAACCCCCAATCCCTAGCGAATTCTTTCATTTTCCAACCATTAAATGGTACATTGTCAGAAATTACAGTTTTAGGAATTCCATGAGTTGCAAATATTGGTTTTAATTTATTTATGACTTCGACTGCACTTTTATTTCTTAGAAGTTTTATGTCAATCCATTTAGTTAAATAACAGCCTATTACTAAATAACTTTTCCCACCATATTCACAAATATCAGTGCCAACTTTCTCATATGGCAAATCGGGAATTGTGTGAGGCACAAGAGGTTCTCTTACTGTTTGTGGCCTGAATCTATCACATATCATACATTTGGAAATCAAATTTGCAATATCATTGTCAATTCCTGGCCAAAACATTACCTGCCGAGCCCTCGCTTTTGATTTTTGAATCCCACAATGTGCTTCATGCAGTAACATTAACATAGATTTTCTTAGGGCTACTGGTACTACAACTCTATTATTTAAAAACACTAAATTTTGTTCAACACTTAATTCTGTTCTTAATTTAAAATAAGATCTAGCTTCTTTAGGAATTTTATCAATACTACTAGGCCACCCATTTTGCCAATATTCTTTTACTAATTTTAGCCCCTCATCTTTTAGTGTAGCTATCTGAAATTCTTTCTTCTTAGTTTCAGACATCTGCAATTGTTTTGTTAATGTATGAACAACCTCAGTAATATCCAAATTTTCATTATTTGTGTGTGCATCAATGTATGAGCGAGATAACAAATCTGCTATATACATAAACTTTCCGGGTAAATATTTAAGTTTTAAGTGATATTTTAAAAGTTTAATCTTTATCTTTTGCAATCTATTTAATAACACGTTAGCAATATTTTTATTCATAATTGAAACCAATGGTTTATGATCTGTAAGAACTTCTACCTCTCTAACATAAAAATAATAATGAAATTTATTAACAGCAAACAAAATACTAAGAAATTCTTTCTCAATTTGTGCATAATTTTTCTCTGCATTAGTTAACCTTCGAGATGAATATGCAACTGGTTGCCCATTCTGTAATAAGCAACACCCTAGCCCATCCTTAGAGCTATCTGCTTGTATAGTGATAGGTTTACTACTATCAAATATTCCCAAAACCGGTGCTTTAGAAATTAAATCCTTCAATTCCTTGAAAGCGTTTGAATGTAATTGAAGCCATTGCCACTCCACATTGTTTTTTAAAAGTTCCCTTAGCATAGCAATTTTCTCTGAAAATCTTGGCACAAATCTCCTTAAATAATTAAACATTCCCAACACACGTTGCAATTCAAGTTTATTTTTAGGTTCTTTTAATTCAATAATAGCTTTAATCCTGTCAGGATCAGGCTGCATGCCTGAAGCACTAAATAAGTGACCCAAATACCTAACTTTATTAACCCGGTATTGAAATTTCTGTTTATTAAATTTAATATTAAGCTTTTTAGCTCGATTAATTACTTCCGCTAAAATTTTATCATGCTCCTGTAAAGAGCTTGCCGCAATCAGGATATCATCAAAATAAATTAATACTCCAGGTATGTCACCAAAATTTTCCTGATTGCGCTTCTGAAAAATTTCAGGAGCACAAGAAACTCCCATTGGAAGTCTTAGGAATTTATAGCAGCCAAATGGTGTCCTGAAAGTACAAAGATTACTACTATCATTATCTAAAGGTATTTGAAAGAACCCATCTTTTAAGTCTAGGACAGAGAAAACTGATTTGTTACATAATTTTGGCAAAATCTCCTCAATTGTTGGAATTAATACATGTTCTCTTTTAATCGCTTTATTGAGGTCTTGAGGATCAAGGCATACTCTTAATGAACCATTCCTCTTTTCAATTATCACCAAATTACTCACCCAACTCGAGGGCTGGTCTACTTTTGTTATGATGCCCTGACTCCAGGGGCCGGCCCACCGGCCCTCGGGCCGATGCGCCTTCATGGGCGATAGTCGGGAAATTTTTTATTTATTTTTTTATTAGAGGTTTTTTTTGCGCTTTAGGTGAAGATGAATGAGTGTTCAATGCGCCCTGGTCATACACCATGTGCTACCCTATTGCCAAGTAAATGCCCTCTTAGTCTTACAATGTAATGATATTCTGATTTAATGATAAAAGAAAATGTTTGTACAAATAATAAAGACATTATTTTATGAAGTCAATAGAAATATGGGTAACAAGACGGGACTTGTAGAAATGGATGGATTAGTCAGCACCCTCTTTGAATTAATTATTATTATTATTAACTAGCAGGCTTTGCCCGCTTCGCTGGACATTAAACTTAAATGAGTTGTCAAAATCCCATATCTTTATTAATAACCTAAGTTCTCGCTGTGATTGGTACAGGTTTTCTCGCTCGCAAAGTGAGGAGTCTGAGTCTCCACTGTCTTCGGCACAACTTACCCACTTCTTACTTCCCCTTCCTTAGCGGGTGAGTTCGAAGTTTTGCAAAATCACACTAATGTACATAATGTGTACACTTAATCAATATCCGCACACCAAAATTCGCCATTCTAAGATAATTCAAAGCGAATTCAAACGGAAAGACATGTTTTTACACATGTTTATTGGGAACAACTTCAGTATAACCCCACAACGATATTTGGCGATTTTTTTGTTGGCGATTATGGCTAAATCATAAATCTAAAAATCATAAATCATATATGATCTATATTAATAAAATCAAACTTTTGTCTGTAAATTTGTCGGAATTGAAAAATTTTGCGATATCTTCACGTTTTACACCCCATGAAAGCCGAAAATGACTTCAGAAAATTTTGCCTGTGTGTGTGTGTGTGTGTGTGTGTGTGTGTGTGTGTGTGTGTGCGTGTGTCATCGTGTCCGAATGTCGCTTTTTTTGTCCGGGCATCACTTGAGAACGGTTGGACGGAATTCAACGACGTTTGGCAGGAATTTAGGTCTTCACCCAACTTAAAATTATATCTATCAACTTTTCTGAAATTCCCCCTCGTTCCCCCCCTAGGGGGTAAAAGACTAAAACACGTTTGTCCGGGCATCACTCGAGAACGGCTGGACGGAATTCAACGGCGCTTGGCAGAAACTTAGGTCTTCACCCAACTTGAAATTATATCTATAGAAATTTTCAAAATTATGATTAGTGTTTAAATTGGGTGTAAAAAACGCCTGCGCATGCGCCATAAATATTTTTTCACTAAAATGCTTTGAATGAAAAAATAAAATATAAAAATAAATTTTTAAGTTAAAGACTTTTGTATTCGCGTGATTTTCACTACAAATTATGAAAAGATTGAAATGAAGTGTTGCCATCTAAGTTTCATACTTTAGTTAATTTTATAAAATCTAATTCTCGTATCGAAAAACTGTTTACACCCCAGGATTCAGAAAAATCACCTCTTTCATTTGGTACTGAATTTGTAATGATAGGTCTGATATTTCTAATTTATTTTTCCCTTTATCCGTTTTCCCGTTGCCACTTAAATTTCATACTTTAGTTATTTTTTAAAAATCTAATTGTCGCATCGAAAACTGTTTGAACCCCTGGATTCAGCAAAATCGCCCCTTTCATTCGGTATCACATTTATAAATATAGGTCTGATATTTCTAATTTATTTTACCCTTTTTCCGTTTTCAACCCAGATTCGATATGGAACAGCTTTAGTATTGGATCCCTTTGGCAAAATTTGAAATTCGGCACCGAAGTAGCTCGGACGTTTCTCGCCAAGATCTTTAATTGCACAATTGAGATAGCCAATTCAGTTCATCGCAAAAATGGCTTAAAATATTTAAAGTCACCATAGGTTCCGATACTTAAGCTGTGCTTTTTGTATTTATTTATTTATAATACTGTCTATTAAAGACTTCTGTGGTCACGAAATTTGGTGTGTAAATTGTTTGTATGCATCCGGCACTTATCGTAACTGCATTTCACGAAATTCGAAATCCCCCCCCCCCTTCTCGGAGTCGGAGGGCAATAAACATGTGTAAAAACATGTTTTTCCGTTTGAATTCGCTTTGAATTATCTTAGAATGGCGAATTTTGGTGTGTGGATATTGATTAAGTGTACGCATTATGTACATTAGTGGGATTTTGCAAAACTTCGAACTCACCCGCTGAGGGTGGGGAAGTAAGAAGTGGGTAAGTTGTGCCGAAGACAGTGGGGACCCAGACTCCTAACATTGGGAGCGAGAAAACCTCTACCAATCACAGCGAGAACTTAGGTTATTAATAAAGATATGGCATTTTGACAAATCATTTAAGTTTAACGTCCAGCGAAGCGGGAAAGCCAGCTAGTAAATGATAAAATCATAATCTAAATCAGAAATCATAAAACATAAAATCATAAATCAAAAATAAACAACATATTAGGCTGCCATATTATATCGCAAACAGTCCAAAACAACATCGTTATCCTTCAAAACTGCGCCAAAGAAAAATCCCCAAATTCAGCTCTGGGGTTATACTGAAGTTATACCGTTTATTGCCCTTCGACTCCGAGAAGGGGGGGGGGGGATTTCGAATTTCGTGAAATCCAGTTACAATAAGTGCCGGATGCAAACAAACAATTTACGCACCAAATTTCGTGACCACAGAAGTCTTTAATAGAAAATATTATAAATAAATAAATACAAAACGCACAGGCTATCTCAATTGTGGCAATATTGGCTATCTCAATTGTGCAATTAAAGATCTTGGCGAGAAACGTCCGAGCTACATTGGTTCCGAATTTCAAATTGTGCCAAAGGGATCCAATACTAAAGATGTTCCATACACAAAATAAATAAATAAATAAAATAAAGTAAAATAATAAAATAAAATAATAAAATAAAATAAAAATTCTTTTCTAATATTTACAAAATAAAAATAAAAAATCTTGATAAAATCCAAATTATAATCATTTACAATTAAGAGGAGAACATAAAAAAAACCTCATAAGGTACATAATAACAACAAAAAATTTTGTTTTACTGCAGGAAAGAAAAGTACTGCTTAATTAAATAAAAATATTAAACTAATGCCAAATATTTCCATGAAAATATTTATCCACGTGCAAATTCCTCATTTAAAAAAAAAAAAAAAAATCACCAACTTTTGTAGGTATTTTTCTCTCTAATTTTTATTATTCACGTGAAATTAAAAATATTTCATTTTATTTCTGGAAAATAAAAAAATATATAAATGCCTATATATAAATATAAAACCTTTTACCGAATCAGGGTTAAAAACGGAAAAAGGGTAAAATAAATTAGAAATATCAGACCTATATTTATAAATTTGATACCAAATGAAAGGGGCGATTTTTCTGAATCCAGGGGTGCAAACAGTTTTTCGATGCGACAATTATATTTTAAAAAAATAACTAAAGTATGAAATTTAAGTGGCAACGGAAAAACGTAAAAAGGGAAAAATAAATTAGAAGTATCAGACCTATCGTTACAAATTCAGTACGAAATGAAAGTGGTGATTTTTCTGAATCTTAGGGTGTAAACAGTTTTTTGATACGACAATTAGATTTTTTAAAATTAACTAAAGTATGAAACTTAGATGGCAACACTTCATTTCAATCTTTTCATAATTTGTAGTGCGAATCACATGAATAAAAAAGTCTTTGACTTAAAAATTTATTTTTATATTTTATTTTTCTATTCAAAGCGTTTTAGTGAAAAAATATTTATGGCGCATGCGCAGGCGTTTTTTACACACAATTTAAACACTAATCATAATTTTGAAAATTTCTTTAGATATAATTTCAAGTTGGATGAAGACCTAAGTTTCTGCCAAGCGCCGTTGAATGCCGTCCAGCCGTTCTCGAATGATGCCCGGACAAACGTGTTTTAGTCTTTTACCCCATAGGGGGGGAACGGGGGGGAATTTCTGAAAAGTTGATAGATATAATTTTAAGTTGGGTGAAGACCTAAATTCCTGCCAAGCGCCGTTGAATTCCGTCCAGCCGTTCTCAAGTGATGCCCGGACAAAAAAAGCGACATTCGGACACGATGACACACACACAGACACACACACACACACACACACAGGCAAAATTTTCTGAAGTCATTTTCGGCTTTCATGGGGTGTGAAACGTGAAGATATCGCAAAATTTTTTGATTCCGACAAATTTACAGACAAAAGTCTGATTTTATTAATATAGATGCAGAAAATAAACAAAGCCATGACATCTGTTTTACTGTTGTTCATAATGCCAGAATTTGTCATTTTTAACATAAATATATATATATATATATATATATATATATATATATATATATAATATATATAATTTAGGGAGATCAGAGTTGCCATTTATTGGAATAGAGAGTTTGTGATAAAAATAAATGGATGAGAGTGACGAATTCAAAAGGCGGTATTTGCCTGTTTCCCGTGGCGTATGTATGGCTGGAATGAGCCCTACCTCTGCCTTCCGCAGGATCCATGCACATTGCAAACGATTCCTTTATAGCTGTCTAATGTCATTGTTTCAGTGCGTGATTTAAAACAATTTCGCTTTATTAGCCTAATAATATTGTTAATTTTTCGTTTAAGAAAACTACAAGAAAGTTTTCATCTTGTGTTATTTTTCAAAGGTAAATACAAAATGGGTGATGGATTGAGTTTTACGGTGCTGCGCAGTGGGTAATGGCGATGGTCTGAAATTCATCCCTAGAGGTGGTCCGCAGGCATACCATCACAATTTTGATAATACATGGAGAGGATGGCTCCCCGGCTTCGGTAACCCCAAGAGGTATAATTTTGTTGGGAACATGGAGGACACTGCGGCCACGGCATATTTTACGTGCATCAGCAACCATTAGTGTACCCAATGGCCAACACATTACCTAACAGGTAAGACATGTTAATGAAGCTATAAATTCATATGTATAATAATTAAAAACCTTACTTCATCTTCACTTAGTGACTTTTTAGTGGTGAAGTACTTTCAGGTAGGGAGGATCCCCCTCATCATCGGCACCAGTCACTTCAGCAGTGTTATTCTTTCGTGAAAATTTTGAACTGTTGTGCTTCGTTCTTTCATCAAGTAGGTGGCGCCAGTTGGCATCTATCCCTGTTTTCGATTCTTCATGGTTGTATGCAAATGGTTGATTCAATATTTCAATTGTTTGTTTCAATAAGGCATATTGGTTGCTATTGTAAGTCGCAATTTTCCTAACGCGACTAAAATCGATTTCTGTATTTTCGTTTTTGTGGATTTGGGGTAATGCGATGGTGTATTTTCCGAATTTTATATCATTATGGTGTTCTTTTATACGGGTTTTAACCTTTCCCTTTGTCATTCGTATGTAGTATACAACACTGCGCTAGCCCAAACAAATTAGAACTGAAATATAGAAATCGATTTTAGTCGCGTTAGGTTGGTTGGTTGGGTTTTACGTCACACTAGTGCTGCGCAGATGGGCAATTGGCGACGGTCTGGAACTCACCCCTAGAGATGATCCGGAGACATGCCATCGTAATTTTGATCCTCCCCGGAAGGAATGGCTCTCCCGCTTCAGTGACCCCCCCCAGTGGTATCATTTCTGATGGGAACATGGAGGACATTGCGGCCACGGCAGATTTTACGTGCACCAGCCACCATTAGTGTACACGACGGTCTTTGGCCGGCTCGAGTACCGAATCCGCAATCTTCCAATTACGAGGCCGGCGCTCTACCGACTGGGCTACCGCGGCCCCTTAGTCGCGTTAGGAAAATTACGAATTACAATAGCAACCAATATGCCTTAGTCAAAGAAACAATTGAAATACTGAATCAACTATTTGCATGCAACCATGAAGAATCGAAAACAGGGATAGATGCCAACTGGCGTCACCTACTTGATGAAAGAACGAAGCACAACAGTTCTAAATTTTCACGAAAGAACAACACTGCCGAAGACTGGTGCCGATGATGAGGGGGATCCCCCTACCTGAAACTACTTCACTAAAAAGTCACCAAGTGGTGAAGCTGAAGTAAGGTTTTTAATTTTTATATATACAGAATGATGTATTTTTAGTTATTAAATTTTAATTAGTTTTTTTTTTTTATTATTATTACTTTTGAATGATTTTAACATTAGATCTATGGAAAAATTTTCTTCGTTTTCATTGTTGTAATCAAAATTGAAGTGTTGTATTAAAAAAAAGAAACGTTTCCTTTTGATGTAAATGAGCCTTTTGGCACAAGTCAGCTGTGAAAGGGAATGAATTTTTATAGGGGGAATTTTTACCCTAAAGTTTATTAAAATCAGACTAGATCAATATTATGTCAGTCAAATCTTGAGACCCTTCTTGTGATGCAGGGTAAAGGGTAAAACTTGCAGCAATCGATAATGATTTAATAATAATCAGACTCTGTTTTAAAGCTCTGAAATGAAGAGACTCTTAGTATTGTTACAATGGATTAAATTTCTTCTCTTGTCTCAATTGTCCTGTTGCAGTGAAAGTAGTTTTACAGGCAAAGGGGAAGTTAATTCACTTTCAATGAGATCCCCCTTGGCAAAAAACTTGGCAACGAATTTAGCTATGTAATTTGACAAAAATAGTAGTTTAGGGTTCCCAAAGTTTCGAATCTGTACTATGCACGGGGGCCGATTTCTAGAACTTTTCATTGGTTCTGGATTGAAATACCTCGAAATCTCATCGTTAAAAGATATAAATAAGAGTGAGTTGACTTCTGCGAATGAGTGTGCAGTCACTACTATTCAGAGTTGTTCTGAGCGATTGCATTTGGAAATTGAGCTCTATGAGACAGAACTTTGTTCGTTAGCTAGCAATAATTTATGCTCTGGAGTATTTGATGTTATTTGCTTTATTCCTGTGGAACAAGAGCAAGTGACTGCTTTCTTGTACAGTAAAAAGAATTCAAGCCAAATTACGGGCAATGTGCCCGGCAGCAGAGATTCCAAGCAAAACCCGTAAAAAAACATTTGGACCACAAATAACGTATTCCTCCGTAATTTTACGTTTTGACAAACATACAACTTTGAATATATCAATCGCTATTTCCATGAGTGTTTAAATAAATTCTCTCAACCAATAAAACTACAATTATATTTTCAGTTTCAAATACGATGTGATTCTTAAATGACGTCACTGGAAAGCTAGCACTTTACATTTGAAGGTATTTGACCGTAAAAATACAGTTTGATGACAGATTTGAGTAAATTACGTTAGATTAACAACTTTTGCCTGCAAAAAAATGCCAGTATTCTAAAATTATGCTTTCATCATATCAAACTATGGGCTTTAGCCGTTTACATAGTAAAGCAGTCATTTCCCGTAAAATTAAACGCTCAAATCCTGTGATTTTACATTTTTTTTTTTTTTTTTTTTTTTACAGTGTGGACTATTCCAGAGCTTTCGTCTAATAGCGACTTTTGCGGTCCGAGTGGCAGTTTCATTGGATTGTTTGAAAAACATTAAAAGATTTAATAGTACTATTGGACTTTTTTTGAGAATATCCGTTGTAATAGCAGTTTTGTTGTAAAGATTCAAGAAGTTGCGCAAAATAAAGTGCATTCGTAGACCAGAACTTGTCTGTTTTTTACGAACTACATTCTCACATAAGAAAATCGACAAATTTTTCGTAACTGTATTTTGAGTCTTATGTATAAGTCATATTGTAATAGATGGTAGTGTTTATGTAACTGCAATATTAAGTAAGTAAACAAATGAAAGTTACGCACTGTTGCCATTAATTTTATATTTTGCATTATTACCTCTATTTCATATGAAAATCGGAAACAATGCAACAATGAAAAAGATTAAAATTTAGCTAATGTTTAAATTCTTAAAAATTAATTTAAAACTAGTATGCAGTGGTCATCACAAAACTTTCTTCTATATTTTCCCATACAAATCCACGCAATACAAATTATTTGTTATTTTTTTATTCATTATGAATGCAGACGAATTTCGTCTTAGAGAATATTACACTAAATGACCAATAAAAGTGAAAATTTACCGTGCAGATAACATTCTTCACATCCTCGGGAAAAACTGCAATGTAACCGCGCCACCTACGGCGAATATACACTCAATTTAGTCAGTATAATGTCTCATAATGGCCTTTACATATATCAAGTTTTGTTCGATTATACGCAATAGAACCAAAGATACAGCCTTCCCTTATATTGTGGAAATCGCTGTATAGCAGAATCACTTGTCAAATGGTTCGCACCAAAAGTTGGCATAACCTAATTTATATCAAGGTGCATTTCTGTGCAGTAATTCCTGAAATATATTGCATTGCCTTCCCTGAAATTGCAGAAATCGCTGTATAGCAGCACTACCTGTTGAGCAATTGGCACCAAAAATTAATAGATATTATGTCAAGTTGCAGCTACATATGCATTTCTCTGAAGTAGTTCCTGAAATATGGCTTTCCCTGAAATTGAGGAAATTGCAGTATAACAGTGCGACCTGTTGAGCGATTGGCACCAAAAGTTGATAGACATTAATTTATGTCAAGGTCTATAAATTTATATGTATTTCTGTGCAATAGTTCCTGAGATATAGCCTTCCCTGAAACTGCTGAAATCGCTGTATAGTAGTTTACCAGTTGAGCGATTAGTACCAGAAATTGGTACACTAATTTATGTCAAGGTGCATCTGCATATAAATTTATATGAAATTCTGAGCAGTTGCTCTAAAGATACAGTCGCCGCAAACTCTTGTCACACACACTCACATGCATTTTATAAATATTGTCACATCATGTTCTGGACCTCTCAAAACATGTAAATCCATTAAAAACTAGAAGTCGAATATTTTTACGAATCCAATTCTGTCTTCCATTGAATATAGAAGGAATTAAAAAGCTAACTGAAATTTTATAACTAAAAACACATCACTATGTGCCCACCTCCCCCCCCCCCTTTAAATAATGTGTGCGCAAAATTTGGAACTGATAGCTCAAAGGATAAAGGAATGCGGCGCAAAAAAACACTCAACTTTAGAAGATTATTATGTAAAATATTACTATTTATCTGTAAAATGCCTGAACCATCCCTTTTCCGTTATATATAGCTAACTAATAGCGACTTGCGCCCTCTAAAAATCCAAGGTATGCGCCCTTCCAGAGGACCCAGTCCGCTCCTGCCTGACTCTCTAATTCTTCTAATTTTAATTGCAATTTAGGTTTTAAGCTTAATGGTACCCTCCGAGGTGGTCTTACAACAGGATTCATTTGATCATTTACTACAATTTTACATGTGCCATTAAATTTTCCCACACCTTCAAATACTTCTAAATTGTTGAGAATAAATTGATCTTTTGAAGAAGATACACTTATATAATTATCTAACTTACCTTTATTTGGATTCTCAACATTATTGACAAATTGAATTAAACCTAATTTTATACAAGCTTCAAGTCCTAATAGGAAACACAATATGTAAAAATTTGAGTTGAGAGATTCAGGATAGCATTACAAAACTAAAAGGAAGTTTAAGGATAGTAAGAATATTTTTGATTTTTTAGGAAAGCAAAGTTTTTATATATATATATATATATATATATATATATTTTTTTTTTTTTTTTTTTTTTTTGTATTTTGAAAACAAGAATTTTTACTTTTTACTTTTTTTTTTTTTTATAACACAAGGACAATAAAACAAACAAACACGAAACAACGCAAGACAAGAACAGGGTATAATCTCCAAAGAGAAGTCAGTCAATGCCAATTGGCGATAGGGAAGAGAAAAATGCAGAAATATAAAACATAGAAAAGTTTAAAGGTGGGAGTTAAGGCATAGGCCCGCTTTGGATCTGAGTCTAAATTTTCTTCATATATAATTACGATTAAATAAGATGAGAGCACTCTAAAAAAAAGACTGGTGTGGGGGAAAAAACAGATGCTAACAAGTTTACAGAATATTAATTAGAATTTTTGCAGGTATGCTAGATTATATAAAATCCATTTATTAAATCAAAACTTGAAGGCTCCACTCTTTTTTCGGGATATTTTCAGGGATGAGAAATTTCCGCCTTTTTTGGTACCATTATTTTTATACCGAAACCTTTACCTTATTTTTATACTAAGGTGTTGTCATTAAATTAATCCTTTGCCGGTCGTATCGCTGTAAACAGTGTCGTAAAATTAAGGTACACTTTTTATTGAACCATTGATTTTGAGAAGTGATATTTGATATATATAACCTTCGAAGTGATTAGCCAATCGTTGCAGTCAAAATTTGGTGGTGGTTATTAAATAAAAATCAGTCCCCATATTTGGTAACACTACAGTGCCTAGAAGACTTTAAAATACTGAAGAAATAGAAGCATTCTCAAAGCTTGTTTGAAAATGTACAGTTAATTATATCAAAACTAAGATTAAGATCAAGCAATTTCAATACGATTCCAAATGTAAATAAACGACGGTGGGAACTCGACGCCCTCTCGTGGAGAATTTGGTTTTTTCCTCCTTTCAGTGATTTATTTTTTCAGCACGGACGTACTGCGATAAACACACTATTTACTTCTAGGCACTGTAGTAACACTGACCAGAGGAGAGAGGAGTGAAAGTAAATGTGGTCAGCAAAGGGTTAATTTACATAGCACACAGTGATTAAATACGATAGAGATTACTGTATCAAAATAGTGGTAGTCCTCCCCCCACAAAAAAAGGGGGGAGGGGGAATTTTCTCAATCTTAAAAACAGAAAAAAAAAAAAAAAAAAAATCGGAGGTTTTAAATTCTGTTAAACAGTGTGATGTTTTCGAAGGATGCTAAAAAACAGGCGTAAGAATATTATAAAACACGAATCATCTATTAATGACTGCCACAATCACAGTGAAAGACAGACTTTTGAATTAATTATTGATGACAGACGTAGTTAAAGGGTTAATAAAACGTTAATTTATTTTGTATATTCATTAATTATTTATATTTTTATTCCAAGCGTATTTTAATCTTCTTCTTATTATTATCATTACTATTTTAATATTCCGTTTAAGTAACCAGCGCATCACTATTATTATTATTATTATTATTATTATTATTTTACATCTATTAATTCACTATCATAAATAATGGAAGTATTGTATTCGGACGAAAAATTCTATATGGAGTTTTCACCTGATTTACAAGTTTTAAAGTTTCCTGAGTCCAAAAATGTAGCTTTTGGCAATTGGTCTGCTTGTATGTGTGTGGGAATCTTGTGACTATCATAATCTCGGAAACTAATAAAAATCGAATGACGAAACTTCAGAATTAAGACAAGTCTAGTGTATAGAAAATTTCGCCAACTTTTGATGAAAACTGGAAAACCTAGAGTAAGAAATTAAAACCGAAATGGGATCGTAAGTCCGTATCTCAAAAACGGCTCCAACAATATATTTTTCAAAATTCCCTTATAAACATCCTTTTGGATGTCTTTTCGTATCTGTTAGCTGATTAGTTGAGGAAAATTGATAGGTAGTAGTAGTAGTAAAAGTAGGTGAATTTAAGATCTCGTAAGTGCATTTCTTGAAAAACAGCTCTACGGATTTTCTTCAAATTTACCCTATTAACTTTCTGTTAGATGCCCTTTCATTAGGGGTGGGAATCGATTAACAGTTTTAACTGGGTTAATCGTAGTTCATTAATCGATTAATCGGTCGATTAATCGGATTTTTAATCGGTTTTCCTTTTTCTTTTTATAATTTTATTTGAATGATGAATAAAACTCTCACATTGTATATATATATATAGTTAGATAGATAGATAGATAGATATAGTACTCAACAAACCATAAAAATGATATAGATGTTAATTTAACTAGTTCTTTAAATAAATAAATAATAATAATAATAAACATGCAAATAAATAATAAAAAAATATTCCTATTATATACTTAAATAAAATTTTTATTCGGAAATACAGCTGAGAAATAACTTATACTTATTATTACTTTTATATTCAAAAACTAAATTCTCTATAATATTGTATTTTATTCATAAGTTTGACTGATTTTTTTTTTTTTTTTTTTTTTTTTTTTTAACGTTTGTCTGATCGATTATATCTGTTTTATAGCATGAATTCTAAAAATTCATATCATTATTATAAAAATCTCAAAATCTTCATTGTTTTCATATTCCAGTTCTTCTTTGTCACTTCGGACTAAAACACAGAATGTTATTTTCTGTTTCTACTTCAATAGTTACTATCAGCAATTCTGAACAGACAATAAAAGCTTGAAGATATTGTGAAACTCTGTTCACATTTCCACCATCACAGAAATGGTGAAAATCTCAATCCTTTCTTTGCTTTTTTTATTTTTCATTTTGAGCATTTCCATTTTTTGAAAGCTTCTTGTTTCGGAGAATACTATTACCCTAGCCAACACTTTCTGTAGAAGGCTACAGGGGGTGTTGCTCCAGCATGCACATAAAGCGGCATTTTGTTTAATAACTGTCCTCCCCCTTTTCTCTATCAACAAAACTGCAACAACTTCTTTTGAGAGGTTTTATTTTATTTATTTATTTTTATTTATTTATTTTTGCTTTTTCATTATTTCATGGATGTTTCTTAGAATGTTTGTTAGCAAAATATGTGAAAAAAATATTTTGTAGGCAGAACAGCATTTTTACTTTAATTCGTTTTTTGAAAATTTCAATCGGATTTTGAAAAATTTTAATCGAATTAATCGAGCTGATTAACTCGGTTAAAAAAATTGATCGGGACAAAGCATTGATCGATTAATCGAACCGATTAATCGATTAATTGGCACAGCCCTACCTTTCATATGTAATTGTTGTTTCCGATGAACTTATGAGTTGTCCAAGTTTTGGGCAAAATCGGATGTAGAATTGAAAGTCAGTATCTCAAAAATGATTCAATGATTTTCTTCAAATTTTCTCCGTAAACCCTTTTTCAGATGTCATTTTGTGTGTATTACTTGGTTACTACAAGAAAATTGATAAACTTCCTGATTAGACAAGTAAGTTTTAGATCTCGGAAATTGGTGTTTCAGAAAACGGCTCCACTGATTTTCTTTTAACACTCGGTTTTATATAGCTTTATGAGATATGTATAAATTTGATTTGTTCAGTCAATTTATTTTGATGTTCAATTTTTATTTATTTATTTATTTTTGTTCTATTTCATTTATTGATAACATATACATCAGATTTGTATGCTTGACTCTCGAAACCCGCTTGTAAATCTTCTTCAGATAAGGACAGATAGCACATGACAGAATTCCGGTACGAAGAATTGGAAATACACCCAGGGCTAGCACGGGAATCGAACCCGCTTTCCTACGCTCGAAGGCGATTAGCAGTGTGGTGACCACTGAGCTGAAGAACAACTGGAGAAAAAGGTTCCAATGGACTTTATGCATCACACGTCACTGCGGGTATATAAAAGTCTCTACGCCAATCACTGAGCTTGAAATTTTTGTTTACTGCTGTCAGGGCCAAAACTAGAGGGGGGCGAGCGGGGCATTTGCCCCGGGCGCCAGATGGAGAAGGGTGCCGAAAAAGGCTGGTTTGTCGCCTATTTACACATTAAAAAAAAAAAAAAAAAAAAAAAAAGGAAGAAGGAAAGAAAAGAAAGAAAAAGAATAAAAAAGTCAAATTCTTTTAGTCAGGGCAATTTGAACAAAGAAAAAAAAGTAGAAAGAAGATTAATAGATAACAGAATTCATTTACAAGGAAAAGCATGGTGGATATATATCGAGCGATATATATCAAAAACTAGACATCATCAGTTTATGTCAGAATTCAACTACACTCTAGGTTTCATGGAATTATGAAGATGCAGTTCATAAATTAGCTACAGTATTTGTGTCCCATACACACACACACACACTCACACACACATCCATTAAATATAATACATTTCAAAATCTGTAAATTTATCGAAAATTTGAATTAAAGTTAATATTTACTTCTTATGAATGCAGTTGAAAATAAAATGGCCATAAAAACTTTGTAAAATTTCCTTTGAAATGTTAATTTTTGTTTGGAGGGGGGAGGGGGGGGTACGCCAAAATCTCTCCTTGCACCGGGTGAAAAAAATCCTAGTTTCGGCCCTGACTGCTGTATTAGTCAATACCAGTCGCAGAGATAGGTAAATACCCGCAGCCATTGCCACTTGTGCATAAGGTCCATAGTCCATACCTTTACATTCCACTTGAGCGTGCCGTAGAAGAATTCGTCTTGAAGTTTTTGAAGAATTCGTCTGCTATCGTTTGAGCCAAGGTCGATCCTTGCACGGTACGCAGCATTTGTCGGGTCGTCCATTTCTATTGTGCTCTTTAATGAATTAAAATTAAAAATGGTTATATTATGAACCATTATTAAGTTCAAAGTTTGGGAGAGGGGATATTTTTTCTTTTTATTCATTTTTTAATTTTATTATTATTATTATTATTATTTACTTTTTTTCTTAATTTTATTGCCACGGCTTAACCTTATAAAACATTCTTAGATGAATTTATTTTCTCAATTACTGTCTTAGAAATTTGCACTTTTATGCATTTTAATATAACAATATTAAGTCTAATGATTTTTCCTAAACTATTACATTCTATTAAATAAAATTTATTTTTTATTTTTTAATAACTAAAATGCTATTTATCCATTTTTTTATCTCCTCCTCCTCCTCCTCGAATTTACATTAGTATAGTTTAACAATATAATTTAAACGTACTTGGATATGACTTGGTGGTTCATTTATTAAATTTCTTTTCTTTCTTTCTTTCTTTCTTTTTTCTTTTTAATTTTTGCGAAAAATTGCCTTTAATTTTCAGCTTAATTTTACTAGAAATCTTATAAGTTGACAAAAACCAATTTATGTCAAGGTGCAAATATCAATTAACTTTTTATGTAAATAAATATAATTTAACAGAAAAAAAAAAAAAAAAAAGGGTAAGAAAAGCAATTTTTTTTTTTTTTTTTTTTTAAATAAATGGCAGATAATAGTAATAAAGAAAAAGGAATTTGGTTTCAAATCATCACAAATCAATAGTATACACCCTTTTGATTTAAAAGCATCAGAGTTTTTTTTCTCATATTAAAAGTGTACATCCCAGAGGGGAACTTATTTTCCTGCATGTACAAAAATTTAGACCTGGATTGCCTGTTACTGTTGTAAACAAAATTTTCCTTTTCACATTGATTGATTGAAAATAATCCTCAGCGTACATTTATACGAAATTTTATCCTTTACTGTCATCGTAAAGTCTATAATACCTATTGAGCGATACGCACAAGAAGTTTATAGACAGCAATTTATGTCAAAGTGCCAATATTTATTATCTTTTTCTATGACTGTTTAAAGAAAAAAAAAAAAAAAAAAAAGGCAAGAAAAATATTTATTTATTTATTTATTTTCTAATGAATTATTTTCTAATGAAAAAAGAAAGAAAGAACTTTGTTTTAAAACATTGCAGGTGCAAGATTCAAACATTCATTTCAAAGGTATCGACGAGTTATTTTAAAAAGGTATTCCTGTTAAAAAGTTACAACTCCGAAGAAGTGGGAAAGCAGGTGCTGATGTAAGGGTGAACACCAAATGACTACACAAGAGTTCTAGGTATAGGTGGTGTGCCCTACATGGGGGCATTTTAAGTCCTATCCCGTATTTACGCGAGTTTTCGAGAAAAACTCCAAACAGCGAAACTGACGAACGCGACTTAAAATCGAACCCAGCACTTCCCGTCTACAAGAAAGAAAAAAAAATGGCGAAAAAAACATATTTTTATTTATTTATTTATTTATTTATTTTATTTTATTTTATTTTATTTTTTTTTTTTGTTTAAAACAAAAATGAATAAAGGGTAACTTAGTTTTATATCTACACTGACGCATGGTTCAACCAGTCTTTTTAAAGATGTACACGAGTTATTTTTTAAAATATTCACAGTAAAAATTTACTCCTTCAAGGAAAGATAGGGGCTGGTATTTGTGAAAATTAAAGCTGTTTGACTACACAAGGGTCCTAGACCTAGGTGATATGCCCTCCGTAGTGGTATTTCTAAGGAATCTTTGTTCATATGTACGCGAGTTTCAGAGAAAACCATGGAAATTCCGAAAACCTAGATCGACGAGTGCGACCTAGGTTCGAAACCGTCACTTTTTGTCTACCAGCTTTGACCGCAGAACCGCTCAGCCACTGGTGATGCGGCGTGTGTGTGTGTGTGGGGGGGGGGGGGGGGGGAGGTTCGAACGATGATATTACATATAAAAAAAAGTAATCCTGATTCATCATTTCTATCCTAAATAAAATTTAAATTTTTCAATTTTATAATGTTTGGTTAAATATAGTCCTCATTGTATACATTTAAATGAAAATTTTCGCCTATATTGTTATATTCAATATTATTATAAAAACGAACGATATCGCCACCTATTGAGCTATGTGCACCAGAAGTTTATAGATACCAATTTATGTCAATGTGCAAAATATCTGCTAACTATTTTCATAACTCTTTTCATAACTCTTTTTAAGAATTTGTAAGAAAAGCTTTCTTATTTTTTCAATTTTATGTTAAAAATAAAAAGATTTTTTTCTTTTAAATCTTCACAGACGCATGGTTCATCTTTTCGTTTTAAAGGTATCGATCGACGAGTTATTTAAAAAAATATTCATACAAAAAAATTTACTCCTCCAAAAAAAGTGGGGGGGGGGGATTTATTTGTTTAACAGATTGAATACACGAGATTTCTTGGCCAAGGTTGTGTTTCCCTACATGAGGTGTGTTTCTAAGGAGTCCTAGCCCGAATTTTCAAGCGATTAGGAGAAATCCATGGAAAATTTTGAATGGCTAGGTCAACAAGCGGGACCTGGGATCAAACCTGGCATTTTTCTTCTACCAGCTTTAAGCACAGAAACGCTATATATATGTGTAAAAAAAGAAGAAGATTTGATTAAATTTTTGGCGTATGGTTCAACCATTCGTTTCAAAAGTATCGACGATTTATTTTTAAAAATATTCATATTAAAAATTTACTCCTTCAAGGTAGAGACAAATGTTGGTGTAAGGGTAAACGCCGATTTCCTACACGAGGATTGTGGGAATGGGTGGTGTGCCTTTTTTTTTTTTTTTTTTTGGGGGGGGGGGTGTCTTTCTAAGAGTTCTATTTACGCGAATTTCGGAAAAAAAGCTAAAGAAATTTCAAAAAGACTAGATTGACGAGCGCCGAACCCGACATTTTCGTTCTACCAGCTTTGATCACAAAAGTCTATAAATCATCAAATAGAACGTGACCTGGGCTTGACCCTGGCACATCCCGTCTACATGCTTTGAGAAAGAACTGCTCGGCCATTTGTAAGGCTTGGTGAGGGAAGGGGTGCAGGAGCGAGGCTATTAATATTCTAAACACTTTTTTTTTTTCACTTTTATATATTTTTTTTCACTTATATATATATACATATATTAATTTGTCTCATTTTGTGCATTCATACTAAACTTTGTTTCATACTATCATACTAAAGATAACGATAAAAACGGAAAGACAGCGGCATTATCTGTTGAGCAATATGCACAAAAAGCTGATAAATATCAATTTATTTCAAGTTGCATTTAAATATAACTTTTAATGAAATTTTGTTCGTTGATTCTTTTTCGAGAGATGCAACAAAATTTTTGTCACACACATCCAGACATTTTCTAAAAATTATTAATCTGTTAACCCATTAAGCGCCAAAGCTCTGCGGGAACATTTTGATTATTTTTTTTTCTTTACACGTAATTAAAATAAATATATATACTTTTTTTTTTACATTGAATACTGAAGTGCCTAGCTTCATTGGTAATTCTTTTTTTTTTTTTTTTTTTTTTTTTTTTTATTCAAACGAAAATGTCTGTTTTAACTGAAGAAGAAGAAAAAAAAAATTACTGAAAGTAAGTTATTCGAGTGCAGGGGTTTAAAACAATGGATATAAAATAAAACAGTTCTTTTCTTAAATTATAACAAACTGGGATCAAGATAACTAATTTAAAAGGGTTTTTCAGTTTATCAACATCTATTTTACGCTCATTAGGTGCCAAGTCTCCTATTTTGGAACCATATTATATCTTCTAACAAAATAAACTTTTTTTTTTTTTTTTCTGCTAGGCGATTGATTTTAAGTACTTGGCGGAAAAGCAAAACACTGTTCTGTTCGTACAGTACACGGCAATCTCGGTGCTAGCAAACGTATCGCCTAACAGAGCTAAATCCCCAAATATGCTTAATTTTGATAATTTTTTGTGGTCGTTGTAATTAATTTCAGCCAATATTTTTAGTTCCCCATCATACTATAGGTATGGGGAACTTAGGTAATCGTGAAAATTTTCGACCTCGGTTTTTTTACTTTTCTACACGTTTTCAGGTGTGAGGAATCCGAAAATTACAAAATTTCTATGGTGTCTGTCTGTAGGGTGTCTGTTAGTCTGTAAGTCTGTTAGTCTGTTAGTGGGTCAGTCCGTTAGTTTGTTAGTCTGTGTACACGATATCTCAAGAACAAATTGTCGCAGAGAGATCAGATCAGTTTTAAAATATTACTTTCGACACTCGCAAGAACGCTATTCTTTTGCAACATTCGAATTTAAAAACTTCGTAAGTTATTAGAAATCTACGATTCTCTTAACATGGGAGAATAGGGCAAAAATTCACTTAAACGTGCACTAAATGAAAACTTTTTACTGTAAAAATGTCAGACCAGTTTTAAAATATCAGTTTTGATGCCGGAATGAACATCAGTAACTACAAATATGCTACTTTGAAAATTTCGCAAGTTACTGGAAATTTACGAATTTCTTAACATGGCAATATAGGGCAAAATTTCACATAAACGTCAATTTTGAGAGATATTTTCATCGTAAAGATGTCAGACTACTCTTGAAATATTATTTAGGACACTGGCATGAATATTAATGACTATGAATTTTCCAATATAAAGATTTCGTAAGTTATTGGAAATTTACGAATTTCTTAACATGTCAAAATAGAGCAAAATTTCACATTAACGTCAATCTTGAGGGATATTTTCAGCGTAAAGATGTCAAACCACTTTCGAAATATTATTTAGGATACTGGCATGAATATCATAGACTATGATTTTTCCAATTAAAAAAAATTCGTAAATTATTTGGAATTTACGATTTACTTAACATGTCAGAATAAGGCAAAATTGATCATAAACTTCCATTTTGAGGATCCTAAATACATTAGACAACTTCAAAATTAAGTTTATGATATTTGTTTGAACATGATTGAATACAAATATTCTACTAGGAAATTTTCGTAAATTATTCGTAATTTACGATTTTATCAACATAGCGAAATTGTAAATTTTTCATATAAATATGAATTTTGAGGTTTATTGCATTGGAAATAGTAGCATGAAAACTAAACAACAGAATTATTGACCCTGATAAAATAAATTAATAAATTAGAATAAGATAATTATATCCAAGTGAACGGTGGATAGCCTATTATGCGGGGATTTCATTCTGTCACTGTATCAAACTTTGGTCAAATTCATTTCTTTTAACATGATTATAATATGTCTCGCACTAGAAATTTCTAAGAACATAAATATGATGGGGAACTGAGCAGAGTCCACCTATGCCAACTAGTTTTTCATTTTCTGGTGTTTTATGAAGAGTAGAATCACATATATTTTTTTCTATACTTTTTGAAGATGACACCTTTTGAATGTTTCCTTGTTAGTAAATAAAATTTATGAATAATTTATTTACTACAGGTGAATGAAAAACTCCAGATACAGTTTCAAATTCATTTTTCTTTTTTTCAATACTTTCTAATGGCTGATTTTAGAAATTTTTTCGGCATCAAAAATTTTTGCTGGATAACATGGGAATGATAGATCTATCCGCGTTTCGCGTTTGAAATGATCGATAGATGACGATTCAACTGATGATGTTAGTAAATATAATAGCCACGTGCATTTATCATTTCAAATTTTCTACTAACTAAAGCTTTACTTCCATTAGCTGAAGCAAAAGAAATTTTATATTTGCCATTTGGAAATAAATGGACGCTTAATTTTGGGTTTCTGGATTCTTTGGAATTACACTGTGGTACACAACAGTATGTGTTGTCTTTTTCACCGGATGTATTCATTTTTGTTCAATAAATACGTGAAACTAAACATTAAATATACAGAAAGTAATGGCGTTCCGACGAAAGCTATCCCCGGCGAGCATTTACATTACAATCGCGGATATAATATATTACTTATCTATGGTCGTTACCAAAACGACGATGTCTATAATGTATTTCAATTTCTAATTTGGCAACAGTATATCAAAGAATAATTAAAGTTCGGTTTGTTTACATTTTGTTGTACGTCATCATTTCTATTAAGGCACCTATAATTATAGGGGCTCTAATTTCTATTATGTTATTGTTTTAACAAAAAAAAAATAATAATTGATTGGCTCTCACAAAGAGCATTTGGCGCTGTTTCACTTGGGTTATAATTGTACGAAAGTGAAAAACAGTATAAAAATTTGTGTTTTATTTTTCATTAGTATTTTAATGTGAAGTGCTTTACTATATACTGTCTGAAGAATTTGAAAATTTATTTATAGCTTCTGTGAAAATGTTCGCAATCGTTCCTACAGAATTTAAGTATAAATCTTATATTTTTACTTAATTTTTTTTGTCGGTTACGATTCATTGTTGTCTTTTATTTTCTTGCTTTCCTACTTATTTTTCTCCCTGTGTTTTAGGTGCATCAGCTTGTAAAAAATAATGTCGTGGTTTACTGATATTGCTGGTAAAGCCGAGGATTTATTAAATCGAGTTGATCAAACTGCTGCCACAGCATTGCAAAATAAATCCAAGACATCTCCTTTCAAGCCTGATGACCAGTATTTAAAAGAAAGTGACGGATATTACGGAACGTCATTTTCAGCAAATAGTGCCTTTTCTTCGCCCCAAAAGAACAAAACTGCTAAACCAACACGACCGTCTGAGAACAAAAGTGTATATAATCCTAGTCTTTCAACAGCACGTAAAAAACCAGAGAGTGATGATGAAAAACTTCTCAGGTTTTTAAACGGCAGTGAAACCTTAGTATCAGAACAACACAAATCGGAAAATATATTAAAAACTGTTAAAAAAACAAATGAACTGATCTCATCTGTCAGTGAAGTTGATTCTACTGTAAGAGAAAGTAAGATACCCCCCCCCCCCCCCTTTTTTTTTCTTTCTGTCTCTGAGTATTTATATCTGTATCTATGTGTAAATGAATGTGTGTGTTGCTTGTTCATTGTACAAATGTTCACATTTTAATGAAACTTAACCTATATTCATTTCAGAACTTGTTGAATTTCTATCATATCTGTTTGAAAATCTATCATATTTATTATTTTGCAAATTATTTAAATATTTATCAGTTGTGCTTTTTTCGCAGAATTTTTTTTTATGTATATGTTATGTCTTCAGATAATTTTTCATTTCATATTAATCTGCAGTGTCTCATCTATTGACAAAATAGAAAACTAATTTTTTCCTATGTGATTCTTGGATACAACAGGGTACAGGTGGTGTCTGCCATTCCTCTTTTTCTAAATTTTAACATGGCAGTATAAGATGCATTTTTATATATATGCGCATAAAGAGAATTACTATTTAACAAATCATTATGAAATTAAAAAGAGGTCTATTGGCACAATTTCAGATTTCAGCAATGCTAACAGGAGGTTGTGTTGTTTGATGAGAAAAAGACCACCACATATGGCGCATTTAATGCCTGTTTGCTGACCGTCGCTCATTCTGGACTAGACTCTTAAAAACAGTTAGTTATAAAAGTAATAATCAATTGGGAGTTTTTTTTTTTTTTTTTTAAATAAATAGGAGCATTGCGTCCTTCCTTGGAGGGGGGGGGGAGGGTCTTTCTGAAGTCGGCAAATTGTCATTATGGATATTTTTCAAAAGAATTCAACGGTACCTTTAAAATGAGTAGTCTAGTTGAACCATTGAACTGTGATAATTTAAAATAAAGTCGTTGATAATTTTCATTTAAAAAAATTATGAGATGTTTATAGAGAATAAAACTAACTTTCTTTAATATTTTTGTATTATACTTCTCTGGGATGAAAATCATTTCCATTCGTCATGGAAGATGATTTTAATAAATAATAATTATTATTATTTGTACTTAATAAATTTGTATAGGAAAATATAGAAGAAAGTCCCAACATACTAGTTCTAATTTTGACATTATGATAGTTGGAAGATTCTTTGTACGTACACACACTGACCAATTGCCAAAAATAACTTCTTCAGATTTGATATACCTTAAAACATATAAGTCATGTGAAATCTCAATATAAAATTTTTTGACTGAATACAATACTTAATTACCTGACTTACTTATGGTAAGGGAAAGGTGTACTCTACCATCTTAATTTCAAGAATTTCTACATTTCTTTCTTTTTTGGGGGGGGAGGGGGGGGATTTATGAGAAGAGAATTGAAGACATTCAGTAGTTAATAAATATCCAAAATTGATTTAAAAAAAATATATATTCACATTTAAACTGATTAGTTACCATAATGGCTTCTTTCTAAAGCACTTTCAGCCGTCTTCAGTATGCTGTTGCTCTGTTTACATTTTCACCGGCTTTATATTTGTTTTCACCTCGTTACTTCTCTTCAGTTCATTTATTATCACCCATAATAAATGAACTGAAGAGAAGTAACAAAGTGAAAACAAATACAGAGCCGATGAAAATGTAAATAGAGCTACAGCATACTGAAGATGGCTGTGACGGCATCTGAAAGTGCTTTAGAAAGAAGCCATTATAGTAAATAATCAATTTTAAATGTGAGTTTAGGCTTTTTTTTAAAGCAACTTTAATATAAAAAAGTATTATTTAATAAAATACAGTGCAATAAATACATTTTAAATACACTTTTAAATCACTACCTTAAAACTATTCATTCAATTTACAATTACAAATAGCGTTTTACATTTACTTTCTGTCAATACTTTTTAGAATTCTCATTTTTGAATGATCTGCATATAGTCATGTTCATTTTTACTGCAGGGTATTTGAAATTAGATTTTATGCTATTTTACTAATTTTATTTATATTTGTCTATTTTTTTTATTAGACGATCAAACTAAAATGAATCCTGATGAAGATATAATATCTGATAATTCCAAAAATGAAATTGCTGCAGAAGTTAATGATGTGCTACCAGGTGAATTACCTACAGCCACTGTTTCTGTTAGTGATACTTACGAAGATCCCACTGAAAGTGAAAAATCCACTGTGCAACCAGAATTAATAGAAGTAGAAAAGAGAGCTCTGCATGCTGAAGCAGGTAATGAATTTAAATTAATTGCAATATACTCAATTAAATATTTGAAATTAAATATTGTTACTTTCCAAATATTTACTTTGTTAAAAAATTATTGTAGTCATTAAACAATTTGACTATAAAACTTTCTCATATCTGTATGTTTTGAGGTTTTTCGAATTCATTTTTGTTATTTTCATGATGATATGTGTTTGTATGTGTGTAAGTGAACATGAAAAGTACTTTATTTGATTGAGCTAAAAAATTTTAGGTCGATCACCGTTACATAAACTTTATAAATATTCATAGAGGAAGACCTTGCAGTATTTTTACAAGAATGCAAAAGCATTTTTATTTCATTCAGTTTATGGACTCAAACTGTTTGAAATGTGCTAACATATACACTATGCATTTGATTAAAATCAAATTAGGTAGGCATATTACAAGTCATTGTTGCAATAATTATATGGATTTTTCTAGTAAGGCCAGGAATTACAGTTTTTCTGCAGGAATACAAAGTAGAATTTTTACTATGTATAATTCTTATACAACATTATGGTTTATTGATTCAAATGCATATGTCAGCAAGACAGTTGTTCCATTCACATGTCAAACTCTACAATGCAGTGGTTTAGATAAAACCAAGTAAATGTTATGGACTGGCCAGCCCTAAGTCCTCACCTGAACCCAGTGAAGAACCTTTGGGGAATATTATCTTGTGACGTATACTACTGAGCGTCAATATACAACAGTTCAAGATCTAAAGCTGCAAAGTTGGTTTTCTCTAAAGCCCGAGTTTCTTCAAACTCTTGTTTTGAGCTTGTCTGATCAATATTTTGAAGTGATTAGGGAAAATTGCTCAAAAATTTGTATGTTAAAGGAAAAAAAAAAAAAGTTGTCTATAAATTTTTGGGACAGTAAATTTCCATTTTTAACATGCTTTTATTAGCTTCACCTGTATGTATGTTTGTAACCGCTCTGGGAGCAAACAAAAAATCTATATTGTAAAAAACGTTTTTTTTTCTTCTATATTTCCCTACGTGAACGCTGTGGCTGTGAGATAAAGCTCCTCGCTACGAACCTAAAGGTCTAGCGTTCAAGCCCAGTCAGGAGAGATTTTTTTAAAAATGGTTTTTGTTTAATTCTAAATTATTTTAATTAAAGATTTAAACATATGTAAATATTATGGTGTGTCACTCGCACGATTTTCTCTTACCCTGCATTTTAATACTAAGATAGATATTTTGTGCTTTTTAGTTCACATTTCTATAAAAGCGTGTTCTTTAATTTTTTAAAACTATAATATTATTAGTTTCTATCACAATGTTTGTGATTGTAAGATATTACTTTTGTATAGTATTGTTATTGTCTTGAAATTACGTATAATTAAAAAGAATTTTGAAATTTTTATTCATCTTTTTCAATTGCAAAATAAGAAGAAACCCGTTGTTTATAAATGTTTGGGGTGCACTGTAAAAGAGAATGAAACTGACATAAAATTTTATGTTTTGCTGTGGTCGTTTCTGAAAATTGTGTGCTTGCCATTTGTAGTTCTTTTATGAGGGCACAAAGAAGAATTTGGATACATTGCAGTCCATTGTACAAACATATAAGTTTGAGAAGAAATACTTAGATATTTTTTTTTGCCTTTATTCATTTGTTTGTTTATATAGACTTATTCTCTGATTTAAATTTATTTAAAAGATTTGTTAGTTACTTAATATTTGGAAAGTCAAGTAAAATTACTCTAGATTATTAATAGTTGGTTAGTCAAGGTTGTTGATATACTAATTTTTATCTTAATAAGGCTATGCATCAATCAGATTCACCTTTTCTTCATCCCTGTGTTATCCTGTGGGATTATTATTAATGCTTTGTATTATGAGGATATATATATTTCATTCAAAAAATGAAATTTTTTGAATTCAACTCTTTGCTTTGGTTGCTTTTTAATATTAAAGAACATTTTTTTTTTTTTTTAATAAATTTAAATATTTTATTTCATTAATTGTTAATCTCTAAAAGAAGTATTTAAATTTATTTTTATCAAAAAATTACACCTTAAGATAAAAGTCATTGTGTTCAAATAGTAGAATTCAAAAAACACATTTAGAAAAATTTAATTTTTGAATGTGATATCCTTATAATACGAAGCCATAAAAATCATATAGAATAACATCGGGAAGGAAGAAAGAAGGAATTTGACTGATGTGCAGCCTTAAGGCTCATAAGACTAGGACTTGTGACTTAATGTGGATTCTGAATCAGTATAAGCATCCATATCTGTATTGGAATTCTAAGCTAGCACTTGGAAATTGAAAAACCAGAGTTCTGATAATTGCACCATCGGATGGACTTACTTTTAGTGAATTGGCTACCATGCATTAGTTGGTCACTGTATTGATATCATTGAAGTTAAAAGTTACTTATTTTATTAAAAAAAATAATTATTAATTAAATTTAAGTACTATGTTTTTAATTCCATTGAAATCTCTCAACTGCCATTGGCAGCGTCAAGAGTCAGGATTCTCACTGTTTAGCCATTTAAAGCCATTTTAAAAACTAATTTCTAAATTTAAAAGCATATACATGCTTTTTGTTTAAGCAATATAAAATACAGTTTAAATGAATAAAAAATAAATAGTATAATAACCATTGTTATTCAGTGTATATGATGAAATGAAAGAACATGCAATTTGAATGAAATTTAAGAAAATGAAATTGAAAAGTCGATGTAGAAAAAGAAAACTGAAAAAATCTCAATGAGATACACCCCTGCCTTGTTCAAGCTTTGTCATAAATAATGTACTTACCTATTATGTTAATAGTTCTAGATCAGCTCTTATTTATAATTAATATATATATATATATTTCTTTTTTTTCATTTTTATTCTTATAAAAAAGAGATGAAGAGAATGATGAAAAAGTTGGATCACTGGAATTCTCAAATATCAAGCAATGATAAATTTGTAAGAGAACTTCAAGAAAGAGAAAAAGATATGATGGCTGCTATGGATGCAAAAGATTCTCAACTTGCCATTTTAAAAGTAAGATTACAAGAAGCAGATCAAGAGTTAAAAGTTAAACAAAGTAAGATTGATGAACTTTCTGCTGAAAATGAGAGGTAATGTTATGATTCTATGCATATCATATCTTTTAGATTGTAAAGTTAGAATGAAGCATGTTTCATGTTGATTTAATATTTTATTTAGTTGGTTAAAGTTCTATAATGCAGGTGTACAAAAATGATATTGAAAAAATTTGATTTGATGACTTTAGCTGATCTTTATGTTTTTTGATGTGCTGAAATCGAAAATGCAGCCAGTTTCTCTCTATCATGTATAAATTTTTGTTAATACAAGGTGTTTACCAACAGAATTTCTTACATGTATCATCATAACAATAGGTTGATTGATATGGTTTTATGCCGCGCACAATCACAACAATAGGTATCTATGATTAATTAATCATAGAAATATACTATAAAACTTACCATATAATTATATTAGTGGAAAAGGAATTGTATAGGTAGACACCCTGTATTTACAAAAATCTGTACGTGATAGAGAAAAACTGGCTTCATTTCCAGTTTCAACTCACCAAAAAACATAAAGATCAGCTAAAATTATAAAATCAAAATTTTTTATGTAGACCCGTGTAATTGGATATAGAACTAAAATTCACAAGAAATGTTAGTGTTTATAACTAAATATGACAGGGTTCATATGTCTTAGGAAAAACCTGGAATATTTAAGCAGTTATAATTTTAATTCTAAATCTCAAAGAAATCTCGTAGTAAATGAAATTCTTTTATTAAAATTCTGAAAAGTTTGATTGTAAAATCTCAAAAAACAAAATACATCCTCACTCTTACATTTTTCTCCCTTCTTTAGCTCAATTCAAATGATAAAAAGTATTGTAAAATAGGCAAAATATTGCATCTTTGATGGATAGTAATATAGCATCATACAATCTCTAATAATTTTGCAAAAATTTTAATAAAAAATTTACTTATAATTTACTTATGATGTCTTGTTTGAGAAGTCATGTCTTATTTTTAATTCAATTCTATGCTGCAAGAATAACAGCTACTACCCTTGTTTATGCAATATTTTCTTGAAAGTGATCTAAAATCCATGTGGATATAATATATATATATATTCTCTACATTTGAATGTAAAACCTGTGTAAGTATCGTTAAATTATTGTTTTGGGAACATATAACCAACCCTCACATAAAAAATTCGCCTTTTTAAAATAGTTCGGAGCAGAGTTACGCATGGTAACATGATGATCCCCCAAGGGGATTGGGTGGAATTTAATAAAATCCCTTTGTAGTGTTTGTCTTGAGTATGCATAACCAATCAACATATCAAAAAATCACTATTCTGAGATAATTTGGAGCAGAGTTACTCTTAAAAGTGTGTTTCCCTTCCCCCCCCTTTCCCCTGCCCTTAACCACTTCACCGGCCATCCCGAGATAACTCGAGGGAAACGTAGCCTTCCACATGCTACAGAGGCCGGTGAAGTGGTTAGGGAGGGCACATAGGGGGAAAATTTCATGAAATTTCAGTGCGTGTTGGGAACGTATAAACAACCCACACATAAAAATCAATCTTACTGAGACAAAGTTAGGCTTGGAAGCGTGTTTATTGCCCCCCATCCCCAAGGAATTTTGCAAAATCCCGTTACAATGGGTGTTGGATAGCCACACACTAAAATTTGTGACCTCAGCTCCTATAGATTTCCTTGGACGAATTTAGCACTAAAAGAGGGGGGGGGGGGGGGGGGGCTCGAATTTGACCCCTCATAACTCCCCCCCCCCATCAAAAACTGCAAAAACCCCAAAATAAGTTTTTGGAATTATCCTCAAGAAGACGCTTGGCAGTTTTTTATATCTTTATGCTATTATTGGTATAGTTTTACTCGACTCCCTCTCTTCCTTAAAAATCAAAAATTCCAAAAATGATTTTTTTGTACTCATGTGTAGCCTTCACCATGAAGTAATTTGGAGCTGAGTTATGCTTATAAAGATGTCTTTGTCTTCTGCCCTCCTCCCCCCCCCCCCCAGATAGGGGACAGGGGGTATTTCACAAAATCCTGTCGTAGTGTGGGTCAGGGTCCTAAACCCAACTTGCTCACCAAAATTTGTGACTATATCTCCCATAGAATTGCCACGGCTGTGTTGAGTCAGTGATCAGTGGGTTTACTCTTTTATATATATAGATTAAATTTTGGATGAGGCTGCTATCTACTGAATCAGAAGAACCGAAAGTATTAACAATCGATTGAAACAAGGAAAAAAATAGTTAAAAATTACTGCATAAAAAAATATCAAAGGGTTTGGTTTCAATGGGAAACTAACGCACATTAAAAAGTTAATGCTGTCTAGAAAAATATTAAAACTTCATGTTACAGTTTAAAAAAATCTGGTGTGTGAAACAACCACATGACTTCCATTACCCACTATTACACGTATTATATGCATTTTTTGGAGATAATGTGATCAGAAGATGTAAAAGTGACCTAAAGGAGTAGAAACCTAAAATTTTTCCGGCAAGAGAAATTTTATACACATGTAAAGACATATAAAACGAAGCTTACATATAACAAGGTAAAAAATAAGAAAAAACAAGTGGCAGATATATTTTTTGAAACACCAATTTCTGAGATCTAAAACTGACCTACCTAAACAGGAATAATTTTCCTCTAATAACTACATAATACATAAGAAAGGAATGGATTTATATAACAGTTTTCAAGAAAATCGTTAGAGTCGTTTTTGAGATACGGACTTACAGTCCCACTCCCGGTTTCCGATGTCCCACTTCCAGTTTTTTAATTTTCACCAAAATTTGGAAATTTTCATTTGTACACCAAGCCTGTCTCAATTCTGAAATTTTGTAATTCTGTCTTTATTAGTTTCAGAGGTATGATAGCCAGAAGATTCCACACATACATACACACTGACAAATTGCCAAAAACCACTTTTTTGGACTCAGGGGGCCTTAAAATGTGTAAATCAAGTGAAATCTCAATATCGAATTTTTGGACCGAATACAGTACTTCCATTACCTTCGATGGTAGAGTAATGGAAGTAATAAACCAAAACAACCTTACTTGAAGCTTTATGAAAATCTTTCATCCCAGATCTGGAATCTCCTCAGTACGCAAGCTTTACATGATGTGGTTAACGATCGGAACTAAATTTTCCACTTTCGGCTCCACTTTTGGTCCATTCTCAAAACAGGTTCATTATTGTTACAATTGTGTCAGTTTTTAATAATTTCAAGAGTTTTGTGGTTAAATGAATAGAAATAATTTCCATATAATAATAATTAAATAATAATAGTTAGCCAATAATAATATAATAATAATTAATTCCAAATCATTATAGTTAGCTAATTTCTTCATGTTTTCAAAATCAATTGCTATTTCATTATCCCTATTAACTTTAATAAGAGCAGCTGCTGTTCTAAATTTGATGTCTGCTGTATGTTATGTGAAAAATTGGATTAATGAACATAAAGCGGACATGAGTTTAATAGAACAACAACAGCTCTTACTAAAGTTAACAGAGATAATGAAATAATAATTTATTTTCAAAACATAAAGAAATTGGCAAACTACAAAAATTATTTTTATGCAATTAACTGCAAAGCTATTGAAATTTATTTAAAAACCAACTGAGCTATAACAATAATGAACCAGTTTTGGTCTTGGACCAAAAATGCAGAATCTGCTAGGATCTGAAGATGAAGATAACGAAAATTTAGTTTAGACTGTCAACCACACCATGTAAAGCTTGTGCTAGGAGGAAATGGATCTGGGATGAAAGATTTTTACAAAGCTTCAAGTAAGGCCATTTTGTTTTATCTTTAATGAGTTAATGCTGTTTTCAGATTAATTTAACAAAAATTACTTCTTTAATAAAAATGATAATTTTTATCACAATTATTATTATTTATGTATAGGATAGTTAGAGAGCATGCTGAAGGTGCTAGCTTCCAAAATAAAACTGTTGAAGTTTTACGTGATCAGTTGCAGCAGGCTGAGGCTGAACTTAACAAAGTTAAGGAATCTTTACACCAATCACAGGTTTAGCAACTTTCTCTTCTGTAATCCCTGTTTCATAATACTTTTGAATTTTAAATAGATATCTTAAATATCTCATCTTTGTTTAATTAGATTGATCACATGAATCAGAGATCTAAAATGGAAGAAGAACATAGAGCTTTGGTGGAAAGTTTTACATCTTTACAGAAGAAATGGAATGATGTTAGTGGTATGTGATGTTTTTCTTTAATTCACATATAACTACTGTCATTTTTTTTTTTTTTATATATCTGTTGGTAGGAGAGAAATTATTTATTTTTAAAAAATAATAATAAATGTGAATGTATGAATTTTCAAGCTATGACAATTTAATCTCTTGTCTACAAAGCAAAGAGAACTCCTGTCTTGTCTCATGTAGTAGTTGTGAGCAAATATTTATATCCAGAATTATCAAGTTTTTGTGCTCTAGATTTAAAATTAAATAGCTTTAAGGTTTTTTTCTTTCTTTTTTTTAAGTTCATTTTGTGTTACTTTTATATTTTATTTGTAGTGTAAGTTTTAGGTTGATTTCTTTAGAAATCGACCTATTGCAATCACTTAATTTATCTATCTATATATAATGGAAAATCCATCATCACAATATCTTCCGAAATAGTGAATCAATTTGGAGTTATCTTAGAAAAATCTTTGATCAATGAGTCATTGGCCAATTTTATCTGCTATCTGGTTTTTAAGTGGAAGCAACTTGGAAATTTTCAAACTGACATAAAAAACGTATATATGAACCAATTTACATTGCTCACATCAAGGTCTTAATTAGATTTATTAATCAACTCTATCCTTTTGAAATGGTAACTACTTCAAAATTTGAAACTCAGATAAAAGGTGTATTCATAAACTAATTGTGAATCTCAGTACATACATAGCTCATTTCAAGATCTCAATCAAGTTTGTCAATTCATTCATTCCACTTGTTTCAAGATGGCAGCCATTTGAAAAGATTAAAGAAATCAGCCTGTTCTTCTGAGTGAGGCATAAGGATTTATTTGATTTACAAAATAATATGAACATTTATTAAAAACTAGCCGCCTTCGACGACCAGCTGCTTCGCGATCCTTGAAAAATCCGACTTTACAAAACTCCCGCTCGGTGGCGCCTGCGGCGCCTTTTTCCCGTTTCAGGTCTTATAACAGCTTATTGACATATAGTGAAAATAGCTTTATTGAAAAATTTAATCGCAGTAAATTCCCGCTCGGTTTCGCCTGCGGCGCCCTCTTCCTGTTTCAATATCTGAAACAGCCTGTTCGCTCACCATTTTATGATCTTTAAAATTTCTGACTTTAACAAAGTCCCGCTCGGTGGCGCCTTATCCCCGTTTTGGAACTTACAACTCCTTCCTCGCTCATTAGAATTTGAAATATTGAAATTTTAAAATATTACAGCGCCATCTGGTGGTAGAAATTTCTGTAATCTACTGTTCAATTCCAAATCAACAAAGCTTTCAAGGTGTTCTGGCTTTTCTGTGGTTTTCTCTGAAACTCCCGTACAGAATTTAACGGCTTCTGTCTGTTTTAAAAGTCTGCAATATTTCAAATAATGTGTTATAACTAATTTAATCATAATTAGAATTCTAGATATTGAATTATTAAAATATCAAACTGCCCTCTGGTGACAGAGATTTGCAACATACACTCTTCGATTCCAATTCAAATAACTTTTAAAATGATTTATTACTTATGAAATTGTGTTAATTAGAAGCTGAGATACAAAAAATAGTATTAACATCTTTATAAAAATATTTGTGTCTGACTCATCCATGTTTTTTTTCTGAAACTTGCGGAATTCTGGGCTGTATAACATTAAGAATCCTTAGTACGAAATGTGAGTGGAAAAATTCGAATCTCTGCAAAATATAAAAGAATAAAGGCGTTCTGGGTTTTCCGTTGTTTTCTCTGAAATTCCCGTTCATTTTCTACATTTTCCCCTTCGTCCCTCCTAATAATTTTACATTTTACACTCAAAAATATCCGCAATCGATTTATCTTGCTTTAAAACCTAATAATACAAATTTCAAACGCTGTAAAACTTTTTTTTTCCTTCCCCCTTCCCCTTAAGCCTTTTCTAATAATTCTACACTTTCAAAAATATTCACAATCGAATCAATGGGTATTAAAACACAATTCTACGACATTTCAACGGATAAAAGGCAACTTAATCTGACATTGTCTTTTGGTCACATGAGTCGCAATAAATATAATTCCCGATAAAAATGTATTTTTTTTATTTATTCATATATTTTCATGAAAATTGAACTGTAACTTTATAATATGCTGTCTAGGCCAAATATCAATTTAAATGTAAGGTAAGGGAAAATTTGAAAAAGTTTGAAAGTTGCAATTTTTTCCCCCACTATAAAACATCTTAATTGATTACAATCATTTCCTTTTTCATCCAGACAGTTGTCTGCGATCTGTTGTCATCGCAGGCAATTGAAATGATGTTGCCATCTAAATTTTATTGACCAGCTAGGCGTTATGTGAGAAATGCCTAGCTGGTAATCAGCCAGGGTAGCTCGATGGTTTGAGCATCCGCACGTAAAGCGGAAGGTCCGGGTTCGATTCCTGGCTCTGGTATTTTTCACATAGTTGGTATAAAATATCAGCCTTCCACTCCAAAATTTTCTGAAATGAATTTTCATGGTTGATGAATAAATTTCTAAATTAAAAAATATTATATTTATATTTAAGAGCAATTTTTAAATCATAAATTTAAACAAATTTATTATTTTTATTTGATGAATGATAATTTTATTAGTAATATTAAACATTATATCAGTCAACAAATACCACATTCTATATTAGAATTTTTATTCATGTATTAAGCATACAGGATTTTCTAGAAATTTTGTATAGCTAAAAATTATCCCCAATATTTCTAGTGCAAATTTTCTATTTTTATTTTCTTAATTGACTATCTTCCTCAAAATCAATTTTAGTTGTTACTTTGTTTTTCAAAAATAACAAGCTTCTGAATCTTTTTTTAGAAAGAAATAGAGAGCTTTTATCTCAGTTGAAATCAGCCAACTCAAATTTCGAAACTCTTCAGCATGAATATAATGACTATAAAATCAAGGCACAAAGAATTCTGCAAGTAATTAAAGTTCCAGATTTTATTTATTGATTGTGACTTTCTATTATTCAGTTAGATACATATAAAAACATATTAACTTTTTCTATGACTTGTTTATGAAATGTTGTATGATAACAATATTTATGTATACAATGTCAGTATTGGGAGTTAAATTATTCTTATTAAATTTCTTGTGGTGAAAGTAATTGGAAGTAATTATAATTCCTACAAGTTTTCTTTTAGATAGGCATAACCATTTGTTTTATTTTAGGATTTGACAACATGGCTGGAATATGAAGTACAGTAAAATCAAGGCCATAGCCAAGGGGGATGGAAGTTTGACCCCCTACCCTCTGAAACTGTGCAAAATTGTAGAAATTTTTCAAGTTATACATCATTTTTAACATTCAATATTATGTACTAAAGCTTGAACCCTATCTGAATTTTTTTTTTTTTGCTATTGAGTAAATTCTGGATTTTCTTTGGGTTGGGTGGCTTGACAAATACAGGTAAACTAATTCTGCAGATAATATGCAAAAGAGTTTAATATATATATGTAATAATAAAAATGAGTTGTTCCTCTTATGAAAGGAAAGCAGAGTCCATTTAGTTAAACAAAAGACCCTTTATTAAATCCAAAACTATGCAGTCATGGAGATACAGTCTTATGCCGAGTAGGGAGACATCCTGAGCAGATCCTTCCGGAACACAATGCCGATGGTCAGCGATTATCCAGCCGCGGGACCCCGAAGGGCCGCGAGTCTATTTCAACGCTCTTTACATGATAAAGTATAAATTAAACGTGAGTTTATTTGACAAATGATTATTGGAAAAAGCCACAATTTCTCGTGTGTTCCAGCTTAAATACAGTCTATTTCGGCGGGAATATTTAGTCCTCCTCTGCTTAATCATTGGCTATTAACTTTATGATTGACAGTCCAGCTTAGGCCTGGATCCCCAGGATTAATTAATATGCATTACTTAACCACAAGAAAAAGAAGATTGCACTTACTCAGCATTTTTATTGTAAAAGTTGTTATTTTTCTGACTTTAGCGTTATGATCGTGCATTGTAATAAAATTTACTTTACAGGGGAAACTTTAGAATTACTTTATAAGTTAAGAATTTTAATGGGATTTTCTTTAAGTTATCACTCAATATTAATTTAAAATAATAATTTAAAATTTTATCTTTCTTTATCCTTTCATATATATACTAATTAATACAGAAAGCCTTTGAATTATTTTTGTTTAGAGGAAGGGGCCTATACATTAATTTGACTTCGGAGACATTTTTTTTCCCTTACATATTTGCTGCTTTATTCACAACAACAACAACAAAAAAAACTTTCTGTTAAAACACCCTTTTTTTTTCAGTTGTGTTTAATATTATTAGTACAACATGAGTGTTGTTTTCAGAAAGCAATTTTAACATTGTGGAAAATAGCAATAGCCCATCTGGAATCAAACATATATATATATCGCATTTTAATTCGCCATACAAAGCTACACCATTCAACCAATCCCTACGAAAAATGGTACACTTTTTAATCAGGACAAAATCTAAATAATTCTTTTTTTTTTTTTATTCAGTTGGATAATTGGTTCAAAAAAACGTTAAATAAAAACCCTTATTTAGCGTTTAACGCCACCCTATTTTAACTTGAAAATTATTATAAAGGAAAAACAAGGTGATTCTAAAGAAAAAATATATATGCACTCTTTTTCTTTTTTCAACATTAAAAAAAAAAAAAAATGTATTTATTTTTATGTTGGGGGAAAAAAAAACTGTAACAGTTTTACATAAATTGAGGGACAAGACAATTTTTTTTTCTTTTTTTTATGCTTTTTGTATATTTAGATCACTTAAAAAATGTTTCTGCTTTTTTCTCTCTTGCATCACATTAAAAAATATTTTTTAAAAATTGAGAAAAATCATGTTAAAGAAATGAAACAGCTTTAGAATGGAATCCCTTGGTGAAATTTAAAATTTGGCATCAAAGTAGTTTGGACATTTCTTGCCAAGATCATTTTTTACACAATTTATTTTAATTCATCACTAAAATGACAACAAAAATTTAAAAGCCGCCACTTATATCCTATATTAAAGCTGTACCAAAGAAATTTTCAGAAATGAATATAGTAACAGTTGCTAAGAAACAAAGAACAGTTACTACATGCCTTTATGTAGAAAAGAAAAAAAAAAAATCCAGTTGTACTAAACTAAATTCTGTTTGTATATAATTTTATATCTGTTACTTAGAAAACAAAAATAGGCTGCTGCTTTTTTTTTTAATCATTTTACCTTAAAGTGATCTTGTTCCTTCAAACAAGCCTGTCAGTGTTTGTCTTAGCTGTATCAATGATCACTTGTTTCCCAGCCCATCTTCTTCCTTACTGTCCTCAAAAACCATACTGAAAGCTCCCTCATCGTTTTGTTCATCAGCAATATGTTCAATGCCTAAATCATCTGCCACACACTTAATACACTCAACTATGTTGTATCTTCATGAACTTTCTCTTCTTTAGTTATAGTTGTCACTAAATTAGTCAAATCATAAAATGAAACTACCGTTAGTTCTACTATTGTTGTAATTTTTTTTCTAATACAGTGATTTGTCTTTAAAAAAAAGTCCACCCATGTTTAAGTGAGAGTTTACCATATCATGAAAGATCAATCTGATTAAAGTCTAGCGATGCCAGAAATCTTTTTTAAACATATACATATATATTTTTGGCAAATAAAGCTTTATTTATTTATTTTATTTTTTTGTAGATTAATGGGAGAATTTCCTAGATATTCTTTCATTTCTTGCATGATCAAGTGTAATGCAGAAAAAATTATAATCAAAGGCTAAATGAGCATTAATGTGAGTCTGTAGATTTGAATGGAGAATAAACTTTAAATTAAGACATTTCTTTCTTATCAATACTCTTTTAAGATGAGATCTACCGAGCTAACCAAGTAAGAATGATAGAACTCATTCAGAAACCAAAAACAATTTTTAATTGTTTATTGTTAATTATTATCAATATTCTTTTTTTCTCCCCCCCCCCTTCCTATCTGTCGGTTAATTAGGTTTAATGCCTTCAGAATAAAAAGGCTGTTAACCCTTTAAGCATTAAGGGCCCTCTTCACTCACCGCCGCCGGAAGCTGAAGCTAATGTTATTCTGTGGGAAATTTTTCTGTACAAATAACTTATTAACTAATACATATTTTTAAATTCTGTTTACACATTCTGAAAATTTCCAACTGTTAAATTGACAGACCTTTTTTAAAAAATCATTATTTTAATTTTTAATATTTTATTTTAAAGCAGCAAAATACGAATTTTCAGTTTCTGAAATTTTTTCATTTTGCAATTTCAAAATAAAATATTAAAAATTAAAAAAATTACATTTTTAAAAAAGGTCCGTCAATTTAACAGTTGGGAATTTTCTGAATGTGAAAACAGAATTTAAAAATATGTATTAGTTAATAAGTTATTTGTAAAGAAAATTTCCCCATAGAATATCATTGGCTCGGGCTTCCAGCGACGGTAAGTGAAGAGGGCCGTTAAGCCTGTCTTTTTCTGTCATGCACAGTTAAAATAAAAGGCTGTTATGATTTTATAAATATCTGTAGTATACAGTACCAAATTTTCATATTTATACTGTGCATAGTATTGGTTTTATGAATCATTAAACACAGATACTGAAAAACTGCTAACTCTGAAAAGATTAATAGTTTTAAAACTTTTTCAAGTGGTCTGTTTTGTTTGAAAGCAACAGTTCTATTGTCCTAATAAAGTAATTTTTATCTACATTCTTGGCCTCATATGAGAATATTTTGCTTTTTTTCTGCAACCCACATTAACCATACCTTTTGAACATTACTAATTTTAGCCCCTCTCTTATTGAAAATAGGTTAAAAATAAAAACATACAACAAATTTCTTGTTTGTGTATTAATATAGAGATAATAATTTTTAATGCTCTTAAATAAAAAAAACTAACAATTTGCTTTCTTAAATACAGAACTAAATGTTGTAAAATAAATCATCTATTTATTTTTGTAGACAAAAGAAAAATTAATATCAAGCTTAAAAGATGGTAATATTGAGATGGATAGCCATGAAAAATCTGAATCAACATCAGCTTTACTAAATGCAGAAGTTGATAGCATAAAACAGGAACGTGATCTCCTGAAAGAAGAGCTGCGGAGATCAAATGAATTAATTGAGAACTATCGTTATGAGGTTCAAGAGTTAGAAAAATCATCCCAGCATGATCTAGCTACTGCACAAGAGCGCTATAAAATTTTGAAGGAGCAGTTGGATATGGAAAAAATTCAGCGAGAAGAATTACAACTTCTAAATATTCAGATAAAAGAAGTATGTATTTTCTTTCTTAGTGTGAGCAAAATATATATTTGTTATGGTCGATGTGATTAATTGGTAATTATTAATAATATCCAGCAATTATTAATAATAACTGGAAAAGCCGGTTAAAGTGAATAATTTATGAGTATCACATTGACCGATTATCATTAATAATTACTAATGAAGTTTGATTAAAGTAAATAATTTTTGAGACTTTATCACATTGACTAGTTATTATTAATAATTACAAAAGATTTTTGTTCAAAGTAATAATTTTCAGTGTGTTTAGCTAGAGATTTCTATTAGTAAGGTATGACTAATTTATCATAATGAGCAAACTTCCTTGATAATTATTAATAATAACTGGTTAATGTGATTAATATCCATTATCTAATTACATTCACTAGGCTCCTTTGGTAATTATTAATAATAACCAATTAAAGTGATTAATGTCCATTAATTAATCACATTCACTAAAACAGGTGATTATTATTGATAACCTCCAGTTATTAATAATAATAACCAGATTTATTACTTTAACCGTGAAATAAATAAATAAATATATATATATATATATATATAGGATTAACAAGAAAGTAATTACTTTTGTGTGTGTAATAAGTCATTTTTTTCTGTTAAAAGAAAAAAAAAAAAAAGAACTTTAATCCGTAAAATATCTTTCAGTCTGTTCGAAGACCTTTTGCTTTTTTTCTGGTAACTTAATGATTCTGTTCTCCTAGAACTTCTGTTCCTTATCAGCAAACAACTCAACCAAATGCAATTTTAGGTCATCATTATTGCTGAAATTTTTATAGTTTAAAGAGTTTTGTAAACTTTGAAATTAATTACAATCCAATGGGTTAATGTCAGTGCAGTATGTGGGATGCAATATCATTTTCCAATTAAGCCTCAATAATTTCTTATGCATTGCTTGAGATGTTATGTTGTTGCGGTGAAGCACAATTCCCTTGCAATCCACCAGTTCTCCTCTTTTCTCTTTGATTGCTTCCTCAAATTTCATAAGCTGTTGGCAGTAAACATCCAAATCGATTGCTTGGAAGCAGTTCAAAATACACATCATCATTCTAATCACACCAAAGTGACAGCATGATTTTTTTTTTTCTGATGCAATTCAACTTTTGATATGGTTTATGCTGGTTCATTACACTTAGACCATGATCTTTTTCTATGAATATTATTATGGATAATCCATTTTTCATCAACAGTGATTTATTTCTGAAAAGGGCGGGGGGGGGGGGGGGGTGAATTGCATTATGTTTGAAATACCTCTCACAAATTTTGATTTTTTGTGCTAAGTGACTTTTAATTTATGCAGAACCCAGATATTAAGCTTCTTAACTAGACCAAGACACCTTATGTTGTGATTTTTAATTGTTATGTGTGCTGTATTTTAGTAGTCGAAAATTGATGCTCCAAGGACCACTTCTGTTCCATGACAAAATTTTTGGTTGTCTGCAGAAAAATCTACATTTTCTGCATTTTTATAATGCAGAAATTGCACTGATGTTAATTTTAACTTCCTGAATCTACTCACAGCATTAGATTCAGAATTTTCTGAATGAGAGAGAGAGGACAAATGGAATAACCCATTATCACAAAAAATTGAATTGTGAATTACAGGTATTATTGCTGCATTGAATTTCTGATCTACATGACTACATGTGATACTAGGAATTACAGTAGAGAGCCAGAAATCTGCCGACCTAAAATCCGCCGAAGTCCGAAATCCGCACAGCTTGTCAGATACAAACAATGAAATTCACTGTTAATAAATTACAAAACTGCAAATCAGAATTTCTGAAAAAGATCTTGAATACAGATTTTATGTTTGCATTTTATGATTACGAAAAAGAAAAACAAAATAATAATAATATGAAAGACTGCAAGAGCCAAGTTGCTGCTAATGAAATTATTGACAGTATATTAAATTCATCAAAAGGAAATAATGATTATTGTGATATGATGATATCAATCAGGTAAATAATAACAAACTAATTTTTTAAAATGCTTTCTGATGAAGGCATAATTTGTAAGGAAAAACTCAATAAAATTCGTAGAAAAATAAATTTGTGTTACTACTATTTACAATAAATAAAAAAATAAATAAATCATGCAGATTCAAATTTAGTTTAAAACTAGTTATATGTGAACAGATTTTATCTAAATTTGACAAATATTTCTTTTCATGTTTATTTATTGTTTTCATTATATATTTTTGTTAATGTTCATTATTATTCTTATGTACCTAGTAATTTAATATTCAGTGTTATTATTCACTAGTATGTGTTTAGTTTGAATAATATTCTGTTTTTATTTTTCAAAGTGAAAATCATTTTTTATGGGCCCCGAAATCCGCAAAATCCTAAAATCCGCACAACCCCTGGTCCCGAGCTGTGCGGATTTTTTATTCTCTACTGTATTATTATCTAGGAATTATTCTAAATTTATTAGAATATTCAAATTTTTCAAAGGTTTAATATATACATCAAAAATATAATTCCCCATTGAATTTTAATAGGTTAACAATACAATATACATATTACTAGATTTTGCAAATACAATTTAATATATAAAAATAGCAGTTTATCTCTGTAGTTAAATTTTTCATCTGAGTTTCTTATAACATGGAAGCAAAAAACAGGTGTTCACATTCATCTTGTATATATTTTTTATTATTATTAAACTATTTTTGTATCATCATTCTTGATTAAATAATTATTTACATTTTTCTTATTATAAAATACTAAGAATTTGTAATGTTTTATATAAAATAGGTTTATTTCATATTTATGAAATGGGCATATTCTGATTATTATACTAAAAATATATTTACATTTTTAATCAACAGTATTAGTGGTTTATGAGATTTTAAATTATGAGTTTAGTAGTCTGTGAAGTTGGAAAAGGTTGGGAACCACTGCTATATTTAACATTTTTGCAATCACAAAAAAATTGTAATATTGACAGGAGAATAATGAAACAAACTTAATGCTATCTATTTGTATAAACCAAATTACTTTTTGGCCAATGGATATGTATGAATTAAGGTCATATTGTAATCATTGTAAAATTCATGTATCATATTTCTTTTAGAGTAGAGAAATATTTATTTTAATAAATGTTACAATACTCTGTATTTAGTTTGTATATCATCATGATTTGAAAGTGCTTTGGTAGCTAAAAATAATGTCTTTAAGTCTTATGAAATGATGAAAGAGGCAATTTAAATGTCAAAGCCCTTTATTGAATGCTTTCGTTTTATATCATAATCAGCATTTTAAATTAATTTATTGTATTAAGTACTTTGAAAGCTAAAAGATGGCTGAAACTAAAGTTGTTATGTAGGACAGGCTCCTACTCTTTCTGTATCTATATAACAACTCAGTATGGGAAAAAAATGATGTTCTGTTAATGAAATTCTGCTTTTAAACTTCTAGTTTCTCACATGCACATTAGAAGGTCAGCACACATACCATTTGATAATTACTGCTTTTTATTGTCCAATTAGTTATTTAATGATTGATGTCACAGCCCTCAGAAACAATTAATGAGCTGTGATTACTATGCGATTCATAGAGAGATGCAAAGAGCATTAGAATTAGCACTTTTGCTTTTAAAATTTGTCAGCTTTGAAACTGCTTTGGATGCATTGATGATTTTGAATTCAGAAAATATACTTCAAATTTTAAAGAGAAAATTTTTTCATATGGGGAGAGAACATGTAATTTACTGCAGGGAGGTCCAATCTTTTCATTATGAAAAATATTAATTTTAATTAGGTTTAGCAGTCATATAAATTTGATATTTTAATCTTATTTTATGAATTTAACTATCAGAAGAACTGAAATTCAGGCACTGAACATGAAAAAAAAAAACCTGAAATCAGGTAAATTACCTGAACAAGGATCACCTCTATATACAGTGCTTTACAGAAAAACAAATTTTACAGGAGAAATATAAGAATTATTTTTTAATTTTAAATTTTGAATAGGATTCTCATTTCACTTTTTAAAAATATATTAATTCTTTTCTTTCCTTTTTCTTTTTTTTAATTTGTTCATATATGTATATATTAAATGAAATATAATGTTTGAGGATATGGTGGATTGGTGTCGTCAGAGCGTAGCGCAAGGTTTCCATAGAGGTTTAGTAAAAAGTATGACGTACCAATTTGTGAATCAGTTTAAAAGGAGTACTGAGCTGAAAATGTTCTTGGAAAGAAAGGATGGTTTAGAGAATTGGTTTCATGAGTTTTTTTCATTTGGTCGTGACAGGTGAGGGGAACGTTGCATGCGTAGAACTAGTTTAACCCTGCAGTGCATGTTGTAAGCCATGCCGCCTGTCTCCATATTAATTTTAATTTTGTTCTGTTTCATTTTTAGCTCTGGTTTAAGTTAAAGATGTTTTTCAAACTCTATTTGGTTTTAGTTTGTTTATTAATTTCGTTAACTTTTTGTTGACTTGTTTTATTCTTGAATTTTATGTTTAAATATGATTTTGGAGTTGGTTTTGCTTTTCAATGGGATGTTTAAAAAAAAAAATTAAAAAATATATTTTTGTTAAGCATATATATATATATATATATATATACACACACTCCTTCTCATATTTATAAGGACACTTTATATTTTGAAATAATTAATATAAAAATAATTGTGAACAAGATTATACTAAGGGTCGTATTCACCAAACTTCATTGATCGAGGATTAAACCATGGATCAGAAAATCCGAGAATCAAAGCTAACACTGGATTAAATTCCTACGGTATTCACCATCAGCCGATTACGTGATCCATGGATTAACTGGGAGAGAAAGAAAAGCTTCGTTTTGATTGGCCAAAAACAAAGATAGATGTTCGGATTCACCGTTCGGCATCAATTAACCAGGGATGAGGACTTTCAGACTTTTCTTATTTTTTTAAAAACAATTTTCAGGTTTTTGCTTCTAAATATTCTTATTTTTGTTCAATTTTCTTTCTTTTGACTGTTTCTAAATAATTGATTTTCATATATTTTCCAGTTTTGCTTATAGAAAGTATGATTTTGTGTATCTGTTTCTTCTTTTATTACTAAAATTAAATTATTTTTGAGTTTTGCTGATACTTTCAGACTTTTTGTGTATTTCCCACTCTCATCTCTGATTAACTAATCAATCGGATTTGAAGATTAGAAAGGGTAAAAAGCAAATTGGCACGGCAAAAAACACGGTTTGCTCTTGTTTACGCCCGGATTAAGAATCAATAATACTTTAGAACATTTTTTTAAAGAATAATCACGCAGACGACAAATGTTTACGCTACGATTTAAAATTTTGATTGTTATGAATAAAAGAAAAAATTTCTCCGAACTACGCCCCCCCCCCCCCCAACACACACACACACACACACACACACAAGCAATGCCCCTGACTGTAGACCAAATACATAGGCTATATCAAGCAGTCTTCAAAAATTAGTGATTGTTTTTAATTGAAATTTTTTTTAATAACTTTAATTAATTTTTCTTTATTTTAGTTAGCTCATTAGATTACTTAAAAATTTGATTTGGAATAAGTTTTAAACTAAAAGAATGCAAATGAAGATAGCTTTTCCCTTGCTTCATTTATTTACCAGTTTTCAGTAGTTATTTCGGGTACATTTCTAAGTAATTAATAAAAAGGTTAAAAACTATACAAGTTTATTAATTAATTTTATGAGAAATTGGGAAAAATATATAAATTAACGAAAACTTTATAAGCTAAAACCATAAATTATGAAACACGCAACAATTGTTTCCGTCGAAGTACAACCTTTCATCAGGCAGAAAAAAGGAAACACGATAATTCGACACGATATTATTATTGTATACATTTGTAATTTAAGGTGCTACTTTACAAACTTCATTCAACAAAAAATAATTTGGTGCATTTTTTATACATTATAGTTATATCATTATATCAAAGATATTTGTTTAAAATTGAAAAGTTTAAAATTTCTCCTATGCTACCCATTAAAATAAATCAATTTGTGAATTAATCTTTAACGATTAAGCTCATGGAAATGAAGGAGAAGATATATATCTTTATTGATAGGAAAAATCGCTTAATCAGCAAAATTTTATTTGTCATGACAGAACAGAGTATAATGTCGTCAGAAATAATATTAACTTAATTCAGTTTTAATTAAGTAAAAACACAATGATAAATGTGTATCATTAAATAATTATAGCATATTTTTTAATCAAACTCTTGTTCAAAATCAGGTATTTAAAGACTGTGTTTCAAGATTAAAATATAAAAAAAATCATCAGAATGATTTTAAAAGCAATTTGCTGCTAATAAAACAAAATTTATATTTCTTTCATGTTCAATATTTACGAAGCTAAGCTGCGTAGTACGCATGTGTTATGAAAAAATCCGAGAATTATCTCTGTTAATTCTCCTATATTTGAGGATCAAAAACGAAGTGTTAAAGTAGCCTGTGAACTGCGAAATTTCGTTGGAGAATACCGATTTTCGTATGATCGAGCGATTACCGCTGATGCGAGATTTAATCCGAGTGTTAAGAAGTTGGTGAATACGACCCTTAGTGCATTTAATATATCTAGTATTCTAAAAACCAAAACTGCTATAATTTTTTTAATATGAAACAAAATTAATAAAAAATCATGCAAAATATTTTTTTCTCCACGTTTTTAGATGTTCATAGTTATAGGGACAATCAACATTTTTTTCGTTTTATTTAACTTACTAGCGGATAAATTACAGTTGACATGCAAATTTGTTTACTACTGGGCTAGATTAATTAATATATAAGCCTTTAATTTTTCTTGGACGGACATTACTGATGATTCCTCCAAAAAAAAAGAACGTTCATGTAGTGAAGTATGATAAATGTGTTTTTTAAGTGGAAGGATAATTTCAATCCGCCGAATTTCTAATGAAATTCGAAGATCTAAAATTGCTGAAGGAAATGTGATCAAACGTTGAATTGCTGGTTCGACAGGAGAGAGATCTGATGCAAAATCAGAGTTGTTTTACAGAGATCAAAGACTCATAATTCCTCTTACTGTTCTACTAATAATGACTGCTGCTGAATTTGCTCATTATTTTTAACGAAAGGTTGGGGTCCACACTTATGCATGTTTAAAATAATTAATAATATGTTAAAATGAAGAAAAAACCTGTAATAATCAATAAGCAATTAATGGGGGAAAGAACGTCTGTGTTAAAGTTGAATAAAGACAATATTAAATGGTAAAATGTTGCATTTTCGGATGAAAAACATTTTATTCTTGATTAACCAAATGGTTTTAACAGTTACTGGCACGATCTGAAGATAGCGGAAGACAGAACAGATTTTATAAAGGCAGATATGAATCGGGCATTTTAAAGGTGGATCTATGGTGCTCTGGGTTGCTGTTTCTACTGAAGGCAGAATGAATTTGGTAATTTTTTTCTATTATTATGAACATCAAGAGAATATCCGCAAATTTTCAAACGTGGAATTCTCAGACTTTTGTTAGATTTTGAGGAGTAATAATATTTTTTTCAACAAGACTTACATTTTTGCTTTACTTTTAGAGCAATAGAAAATAGTTTGAAGAAAGAAACTTCTGTATTATTGCCTTTCCCGTGGACTAAAAGTAGAAAAAACCTTAATTTATCATATTAGAAAAGTGCATGCAAATGGAAAGCAATTTTAAATAGTTTAAATGTATTCAGAATATCATTTGTGCTGTGTGACATGGTATTGAAAATGAATTTAAAAAAAAAAAAAAAAAAAGTGTGTGTGTATATATATATATATATATACCAGAGAGAATGTCTGACTGTTTCACCCTAAAAAGAGACCACCATAAAATATTAATTTAAAGAATTACTGAAAAAAAATTACTAAGATTCGAGCTGTCTTTATAATTGTGAACACCTGAAAAATCATCTTTTTGACCATATTTAAAGTTTTTTAAGATAGAAAACCGATAAAACTTTTTAAATATAGTCTATTAATGAAATTCAAATTAATAAAAAATATATTTGTTTAAATAATAGTGTTCAGTGTTTAGTTAATATAGAAAAGCGGGTGTCCTTATAATTATGAGAACCAGTGTATATATTATATAAAATATATATGAATGAATAAATTTTGTATAAATGTAATTTTTAATTGTTATCAGATTATTCTTAATAAATATATGTCAGTATGTTATGCATGTATTCATATGTTATGTCATTATTATTCATTTTTCATAAAATAATCTAAAAACTTTGAGATGTACATATTACAGTTTTAGTTGATTAAAGTTCAGACAGCAAAACATTTAATAACTTTTTTGATTTATTTGGCATTTACAGAAGCTCATTATTCAGTCATTCTTTTCACCAAATCAAAAAATTTTGGTCAGATGTCATGATGATATGCAGCCAATAAGGAAATTTAAATAATACTTTTGTTTCATTACTTTAATGAAAAAAAAATAAGAAAATAAATTATTAAAAATATAAATTTAAATTATTTTGCAGATTAAATAAATATGTATTTTGTAAGAATATTTGATTAATTAAAATTAACATTTAAATAATTAAATAATAAAAATATTTAAATAAGAAGTAAATATGATTGCTGTTCTTAGTTATGTCTTAAGGTTTCAAAAGTGTTCATAGCATATCATAATGTTCTCATAGTATATCATAATCTCAAAACACACTTTTAAGAATAATTCTGTTCTAAATTATCGCACAGGGTGGCGACAATCAGGGAAAACAGGGAAATCATAGAACAATCAGGGTACTTTATCAATCTGAAAATATCATTGAATAATCAGGGAATTTTGTAAAAATACCCCAAAATCATGTAAAATTTCATTTTTGCCCACCAAACCTGAGTGAAAGATCCCCAAACAGGTGTTATCTTAATCATGATTGTACAGGATTGGCTGCTTTCTAGTTGAATCGCACAAAGTTAACATAAAAAAGAAATATAGTGCAACAATTTGAAGAATAAATTTGTCTTGATGTTAATATGTTGTGCAGTTAAAAAGAGTTATATTTTTATAATTTTGTTAATTTCTCCAGAATTTTGAATTTTATTTTCCTTTTTGTAAATGAACAAAGAAAAAAATTGAGATATTTTTGCCCATCAGTATATTTTTTTTAATTGCAGTGGTTTAGCAAGCTTGTTACACAAGGGTGTGATATACACAAAATTATGGAATGTATATAATTTAATAGGTAACGAAAATCATGAAAATTTGTCAAAATTAGTCATGGAAATTATTTAAAAATCAGGGAACTTCTTTTCTGAATTTCTGTAGCCAACCTGTAGCAGGATAGCAATTTTTTGATATTTCAATTGCTTATGCGCACTCAAAACACATACTACAAAGGGATTTTGTGAAATTCCACACTGTCCCCCTTGGTGGTGAGGGGGGAGGGGGCAAAAAACGTGTTTCCATGCATAATTCTGCTCTGAACTATCTTAAAAAGGCGATTTTTTATGTGTGGGCTGGTCATGTGTTCCCAACGTGCAATCTAAAGGGATTTTGCGAAATTTCCTCTTTCCCCCCTTGAAGGGTGCAGGGAGGGGCAAAAACATGTTTTTAAGAGTAACTCTGCTTCAATTTATATCAGGAAAGCAATTTTTTTATATATCAATTGATTATGCATACTCAACGCACACACTACAAAGGGATTTTTTGAAATTCCATCCTATCCCCCCCCCACCCTTGGGGATTGGGGGGATACAAGACATGCTTCCATGCATAACTCTGTTCTAAATTACCTTAGAATGGCATTTTTTTATGTTTGGGCTACTTATTCGTACTCAACACACACTACTAAGGAATTTTGTGAAATTCCACCCTACCGCCCCTTGGGGGTGGGAGGGGGACAAAAAACATGCATCCATGCATAACTTTGCACTAAACTATCTTAGGAAAGAGATTTTTGATGTGTGGGTCAGTTATATGTATCTAACTTATAGTATAAAGATATTTTGCGAAATTCCCACTCCTTTCCCCCCTTTAGAAGCAGGGGGGGGGGGGGTAAAAAACAGATTTCAAAACATAATTCTGTTTCAAATGATCTCGGGATCTCGGTTTTTTTTTTTGTATGTGACAGATAGGCATGTGTATGCAACATGCACTATAAAGGGATTTTTCCCCCTTTTGGGGCCAGCGGGGAAAAAAAAAAGTTTTCGAGATTCAATCTGCTCCAAATTACCTTAGAATGGTGAATTTTGGTGTGTGGGTGTTGATTAAGTGTATGCAATATGCACTTTGATGGGAGTTTGCAAAACTTTCAACTTAGCCCGCAAGAGAGGAGGAATAAAAAGCAGGTAAGGCACTGCTGAAGGTATTGAGGCTCCAGACCCGTCATGTGGCGAGTGGGAAAACTGCTTCCGAAGATAGCAAGAAATTTAACTTAGATTTTGACTGATTTCAATGACTTTTTTTAATATATATATTTATTATTATTATTATTATTAATGATACAGTATTTTGAGAATTCTTTTCAATGTAATGACCAGCAAAGCGGGCAAAGTCTGCTAGTTTATTAATATTATATGTGTATTTAACTGTTATGTAGTATGACCACTGGAGAACATAGAATTGTACAAGAAACAATATTTAAAACAACCCTGGCATACAATTACAGAGGAAAGCCAAATAAGAAAATTGACATCAATAAAAATAAATAGAAAATTAAGCTCAGGTAAAATCATCAAATCTGAAGAAGGGTCAGAATGTGAAACACGGTCAAGTCTTTTTGGACATGCAGATTAAGTATCATGTTTCAGTTGATTCTCAGTTTCTTCCATTTTGGGTTGTTGTAAGTCTAGCAACAACTACTTCATTACAAAATATTACGTAACCTAATTGGGGCCTAGGATAGACTCATCTTTGGGGGGTTTATTTTATACTTAATTGCTTAATCTTAAAAAAAAAAAAAAAAAAAAAAAAAAAAAAAGGCACTGAATTAAGTTTTACATTTAATTTGGGGACCTGCTTTGGTATGGAGCCTGAGACAGTTGCTCCATACACCTTTGCCTTTATCAGGTCCTGTCACAAACAGAAGTAAAACTTTATTTTGTCTGGAATATTGCACATTATATTTTTAAATTTTAACTCATATATGTACAGAATATCCCAAAAGGATTAAAACTCAGTTATAATTTCATTAATTTTTATAGTTACTCTACATTTCTTCATAAATATGTTTTTTCTTTCATTTAATGCAACTGTTTCTTTATCATCTAAATTGTTCAGAAGTTGCTAAAATTGCTAAATATTAGACACTTTCTGATAATATGTGCCAATTTTTATTTTGTTTTGTGTTGATGAAACCTTTACAATTTTTAATAATTTTGTATATGCAGGAATTAGCATTATTGAAAGATGACCTAGCTACAACCAAAAACAGTTTCCAAAGTAGAATTCAAGACAGGGAAATTGAAATCGAGAAACTTAGGCGGCAGGTAGGCAATTTTGAATTGGAAAAATGTCTTTTTTATAGTGGTTTATTTGGTTATATTATCATCATACTTTATATGAATGGATCATTAAGTGAGCTAAGAAAGTAGTTCATCCATTTGTGTTTGTTTTTAGTTGACTGCCAAATCTTTGAGTTCAGTAAGTCAAGATGAGTTAGAATCACGGCTTCATGCATTAACGGAAAACTTAATACAAAAGCAAACTGTTGTAGAAGCTTTAAGTACAGAGAAAAATTCTTTAGTTCTTCAGCTTGAGAGATTAGAAGTAAGATTTTTTTTATATGTTTTATTAGTTTAAATTTATGATTTGTCTTGCTACAATATCAGTATTGCACATTATTATAACAATGTAATAAACTTTTCTTATACCTAGGCAAGTGTACAGGATATCCAAATATGCGAATGAGGTTTAGGGGAAATTTTGGCCGAGTGAAGAAGTTTCCAATATTTATTTTCTTAGGAGAAAATAAAACAGAACAGAAATAACAAATCTGCTGAAGAAACGATTTTTTAATATTAAACATTAAATAACAACAGTATTCTTATCTTACAATATTTACTACTACGTTTAAACACTTATTGCATATAATTAACGGCTTTATAAAATATAACAGGGAATAGATGAGTATAGGACCCCATTGGTGACTTTTAAAATTTTGGCACCTAGGTATTTGGAATGTTTTTCACCAAGTTTTTTCACCAAAAATATAAAGTAGTTTATTTATTCCAAAAATCAAACTGAATACTTAGAAGATTGTTTTTCCAAAATGTGGTTGTGATACAACCAATATTTTTAAAGTAGATACTGAAGCACTTCCGGTAAAATATGGATCACAGGGTTTACAAAATATATATCTAATTCAACATTGATGGGGATTAATTTACAGAATTTGCTTGTACAAGAGATGAAACATAAGTTTATGAAATCACATATGCATCGCCTCCAAGAACTTGGAGGCAGCTGAGCAAGCACTTACTCGATAGTTAACTTATACCACTATTGTTGCCCGCAGTTAGGGCACGCTGTAACATACAGTCACTTCAAAGTAAAATGTGTGACATTACTTTCTGAGCAAATCTTGTGCATTTGGTCTTTTTTTTTTTAAATAAAATAAACAATATTATTTATTGTATAACATTTTCTTTTTTATTACTCATTCAGTAATACACGCCCATCTAAAGGTACGTAGGAAATTTTGTTGTTAAAAATTAATTGTATGTATTAATATTAGTATTTTAAAAAGTACGCAAAGACAGATAGTATGTAGGGAGTATTCTAAAGTTTTAATTATTTCTGAAAAATATCCCGATATCTGGATAAAAATTGTTTCTGTGTATTAATTGATCTTAATATACATGATGTTTAAATTACACCTATTAATGTTTGTAACAGCCTTCAAATGGTCATAAAGCACTGGGAGAAATATATAACTCTGAATTGTGATTATGTAAAGATGTTTTAAGAATGACAAATGAAAAAGTTTCTATTTCACATAATTAAAATTTTACAATATCTTCTTGTAGAACATGAATTGCATGTTTCAAGTCTCAATGATTTTTTTGTTTAATCTTATTCATGTACCACTTTATTTTTATAACATGTTTAAAATTCCGCGTATCTTTCTTATAGATTGTATTCATTCTTATTATTATTTTCCCTTATTGCATTTAGCAACAATTAAGAGAAGCCCAAAATTATGGAGTTCAGCAGCACACTTATGTCGGAATTAATAATAATGATACAGGTATGATGCAAATTTCAAAAAGGTATTATCTCTTCTTTACCTTAGCATTAGAACTTTTTCTTTTCATTTTTTGTTCCCTATATGGGTTGTTCATTGTAAAAGTGGAATTATCTTCTTGTAAATGGATTTTGAAATAATGAGTTTTTTCCAAATTTGTGTATAGGGAAAAAAAAGTATTCAGTCAGTGTTATCAAATTTTTAATGTTAATAGAAATCAGAGTTGAAGTTCTCTGAAAAAATAAGTAATATCATTTATAGGATTTTTATGCAATTATCGGAATTTCTTCACTTTTAAAATGAAAGATGAAAGATATGATTAAATGTGATACAATTAAGTAAAAGCATGTGGTGTTACATCACTTTTACAATGAATGACACTGGTATAAGTATTGCTTTAATTTTTAATATATATAATATGTTTTATTTGTTGAAATCCAGTCTAATAAATTAATTATTTGTGTATGTTTTTATTTGGTTTTTCATAGTTGAAGGGCATGTTGCTAGGGCATTAGGTACATCAGATTGATACAATTTCGAACACCTGATCACCTAAAAAAAATATTCCATTGGTTATTGGTTATTTCATGCTAGCCAAAAAATTTTTTGCATCTCTAATATTTTTTATTTAGTGCATTTTGCTTTCCCTCCATTTTCTCATGTATCTGATATTACATTGCAGAAACATAGCACCCATCTAACTAGCATCTATTGTAAAGTACAACTTGAAAAAATACTCTTCAATTTTTTCCCATTTTAAAATGGGAATATTATCAAAAATGAAATCAGAGCTTGCTTTTATTTATCTATGTATTTATAATTCAAAATTACACTGATGGAAAAAAAAATCCCAACACCAGGAAGGAGCTGTGCTAGATAAACGAAATTTGGTAGGCGTGTTTATACATCTGAAAGATGACGTCGATTCAAATTTCGAGCTACTCGCATAAGTGTGGCGCTAGTAGCGACACTATGAACATGCAAATGAGGTTTGCTTTAAATAAGCGCTGTAAGGTTCGTGATCGTTATTTACAGTTGAGATTTGACGTAGTGGGTTAATTTTAGTCAAGGATGCCTCTAAGAAGACGAAGCAGCCATTATCAACAGCTCACTGAGTGTGAACGAGGTCGTGTAGTAGGGATACGAGAAGGTGGGTTTACTTTCCGCGATATTGCAGAAAGACTTGGCAGGAATGTATCCACTGTGCATGAGTGTTGGCAGCAGTGGTCAAGGGAAGGTACTGCCTCAAGAAGACCGGGTTCCGGGCGGCCACGTGGCACTACTGAGAGGGAAGACCGCCGTGTTCGGCGTATGGCTGTGGCTAATCGTACTGCGTCTGCAGCTGAAATTCGAGCTGCAGTTGGCACCACAGTGACACAACGAACTGTTACAAATCGGTTACTTCAAGGACAGCTCCGAGCCAGACGCCCTGTAGCGTGCATTCCACTGACTCCAAACCACTGCCGTTTGCGACGTGAGTGATGTCAAGCTAGAGCTCACTGGAGGACGGAGTGAAGATCTGTTGTGTTTTCTGATGAAAGCTGGTTCTGCCTTGGTCGCAGTGATAGCCGTGTGTTGGTTAGGAGGCGGCCAGGTGAACGCCTGCTTCCGACCTGTCTGCGGCCTAGACACACAGGGCCTACTCCTGGAGTTATGGTTTGGGGAGCAATTTCGTATGACAGCAGGAGCACTCTCGTGGTTATCCCACGCACCCTGACTGCAAATTTGTACGTCAGTCTAGTGATACAATCTGTTGTGCTGCCATTCATGAACAGCATTCAAGGGGGTGTTTTCCAACAGGATAACGCTCGCCCTCATACCGCTGTTGTAACCCAACATGCTCTGCAGAGTGTCGACATGTTGCCTTGGCCTGCTAGATCACCAGATCTTTCTCCAATCGAGCACGTATGGGACATCATTGGACGACAACTCCAGCGTCATCCACAACCAGCATTAACCGTCCCTGCATTGACCGCCCAAGTGCAACAGGCATGGAACTCCATCCCACAAACTGATATCCGACACCTGTACGACACAATGCATGCACGTTTGCATGCTTGCATTCAAAATTCTGGCGGTTACACCGGTTACTAATGTACCAACATTTCACATTTAAAATGGCTCTTCTCGCCAATGGCTCTACCTGTGATCTTGAAACTTTAATCAATTAAATATGTTACCTAGACAAATGTATTGCTGAAATTTCATTACTGTACAATAATTTTTTCTTCGTGTTGGGATTTTTTTTTCCATCAGTGTATCTTTTTTCTTAATATTTTGATTGAAGCTTCGCATGTACACTGCAAAAATAGTATGCTGTAGTCTTCATAAAACTTTCTCCTGCATTATTTTATATAACAGCCCCACCTACCTGTTAACATGAACAAATATTTAATTCAACTTTTTGCAATAAATGTATATGCAGTATAGTGCAGTTTTAACCAACAGTTTCTGAGAAATAGCTGCATAGAGACTCACAAAAGATGAGTAATAGCAGTGCCACCTGTTTGATGATATACACCCAAATTTAGTAAGCCTTTTTCATAATATAATGACCATCTCACAAATCAAGCTTGTTGCATTTACACGATTTAGAAGCTGAGATATATAGCCTTACTATATATGAAAAAAATTGTATCATAACACTTTACACCATTTTTCTTTTCAGTCAATATGCACCCATATTTAATGAGTTTTTTAAAATGATGCATGCTCTTACAGGTCAAATTTTGTGAGGGGTGAAACTTTCCAGGGGCTACCCTGCAATTCAGGGTTTTTGAAAATTTTGCAGTCTTTGAATTTTGTTTTTTCTTTGCTTTTACAGAAATTTCTCATTTTGAATGTTTAATTTGCCTTATAATGTATTACAAAGTCTGTAAATGTTACTTAATATAGGTAGCCATATGATATGATATATCATTAATAAATGTCCCTATCTGCATGTAAGGAACAGTTTTCAGGGTTTTTGCAAGCTAAGTAGTTTCAGCCCTGTTTTGTGCAATTATACAAAATAGAAGTCTAAATATAGGCTTCCTATAAATAGGAGAAATTGCAGCATAACAGCCAATCATGCCTGTTGGGCGATTTGCACTGAAAATGGATAGGCACCAATTTATGTCAATGTGCAAATAAATATAATTTTTTATTAAATTCTGTTCTTAATTTAAAGCAGTGATAGTCAACTCAGTCCCTACCACCCACTAGTAGGTCTTTCAACTTTTATGGTGGCCAGTAATAGTCCTGACTCTGGGCTAATTTAGCAGGGTGCTCCACCCAGCAGCCTTTTTTCAACCTATTTTAGCACCCAGTGGCCCTTTAAATACCAAGTGGCCTTAAAATACTTTTCTTCCTGACATGTAACCTTCTAACAATAGTTTTACAGCATTCCTGGAAGGATAAATGCATATAGCCTACATATGTACACTTAAAATAAAATTAGTAATTTACTTTCGTCACATACTAAAATCACAATATAGAAGACTGCAAATTATGCAAATAATGCCCTTTTTGAAAATAGGTTGCCTTTTTTGCTGAATTCCCCCCCGGCAGCCCTTATATTCTAGAGTCAGCACTGGGTAATGGTTTTGTTCTATACTGATGTACTTACTGAAATGGAAAAAGGCTTTATTATTATATTTGTATATTTTATAAAATAAAGTTACTTTCCTACTTTATAAATCATAGTTTTTGTGGAACTAGTGGTGGTTAGAAAATTTTACTACTTCACAGACTTACAAAAGTGGGTGATAGGTATAAAAAGGTTAACTACCTCTGTTCTAGAGCTTCAAAAAAGATTTATCACACCCACAGACAGACATTTTCTAAAAAATAGTCAAATTGAGTTCAGAACATCTTAAAATATGTAAATCTATTAAAAATCAGAAGTTGAAAATTTTTACAAATCTATACTTTCTTCTTTGAATATCAAAGATAGTATTGATACATGATGATGATGATCCTCACCACTTTCAGAAAAATGAAATATTATTATTCCATTTTAAGAAAAGAAAAAAAATAAAATAAAGAAAAACTTCAAATAAAACAGATGGAATATTTTTTAATGTTCAAACTTTTCATCCTTGTGGAATCTGTAATCATTGTATTATTTGTTAATGGCACTACTACAGTGGAGTCACTTATAGAGTCTAAAAATCAACTTGCAATATCCTTCCTGAAAACAAAAAAAGATGGTAAAAGAATAAACTTATTCTATGTATATAGTTTATACGTTTCTGTTGTATTTTTATTATTTGTTCTTTCTAATTAATCGTAAGCATTTCAATAGGTTAAAGATTTTAAGATAATAATTGTTCTCTATATTTAAATTTTAAACATAAAATTTGTTCAAGGGTGTTTGAAAGATTGTTCTATATTATATGACTGCTTTAAATGGTGAAGCATTTTAAGTATTATATTTTTCCCCTAATGTATATATATATATAAAAAAAAAAAAAAAAAAAAAAAGAAAAAAAGAAACAAGAGGTACCAATCATTTACATAAAAACATTTTTTAATGTATTGAGCTAACATACACTGGTGGACAATTGCTAAGGACGGATGACAATAGCTTAGTTATTGTTATCCGTCCTTAGCAATTGCCCATCAGCGTAATAGTTTAATGTCCAGCTACATATTTTAAGCAGTAAAGTCAGATGTGTTATAAAGATGTAGGCTCCCAAAATACTGTATATTCCCAAGCCCCTTGATGTCATAATCAAGGCCTGCCAAAAATTGATGTTGTCTTTGGTTATACTTTGATAACCCATTCACTATATCCAGCATAAAGCATTGGTATTAATTTAATTTCAATATTAAACATTGTTCATGTAATTTTAAATTTAAGCTGAGTTTTCCCCAGACAGTTTCACGAAGGTGCTGCTCCCTGCCTGCCCTATAGTTGAAAAAAAAAATTACCCTTCTTGCCCTCATTTAAAACAAAATGCATCCTTCTGCCCTTTCAGCTAAAATAATTGCACCCTTACTGCTTTTTGTTAAAAATAACCTTCAAACTGAAGATATGCTGTAAATATAAATAGAAGTATTGTATATAATGATCAATGTTCATTCATATATTATTAAAAGTTAAAGTGTAAATCAAAGTAAAAATTTAAAACTTTTTCCTTGCATCCACACTTGAAACTGAATTTTGAAATTAAGTGTTTTGATTTTAATTGTTAAATCTGCATTTAAGAATTCCAAACTGCCCTCAAGAATCTAAAAGGGACTCTTTGTTTAAACCTAGGGGAATTTCTGATTTATGCATATGTGTATCTAAGAATTTATTAATCTTCATTATAAAATATATTTTGTATCCTTTATTTATCTCATAATCTATAAATAATAATAATAATAATAATGTTTGATTTTAGAAAGGAAGCCCAAGTCTGTGTTCCTCGATAATCCATTTGATAGTGCTATGACTAGAAAAGTTAAAAGAGTATATGGAACAATAGATGCCTTGAGGTAATTCATCATTAATATGATACTGAAAGATAACTCCCTTGAATTTCATTATTTAATAAGTAAATTTGAAAATTATTCATAATTTTTTAATCGGATTAATGTTAATTATCAAAAATATTTTTTATATCTTTAAGGCTATACATCAGTCAAATTTTCTTTTATTCCTTCCCATGTTATCCTACAGGATTTTTATTGCTTTATATTACAGGAATATCTCATTCAAAAATAAAGTTTTTTGATAATACTCTTTGAACAGGTCGTTTTTTTAGCTTAATGATCACTTTTTATATATATATAAAAAAATTAAATGCTTTATTTTATTGAGTCTGACTCTAATTTTGAATCACTAAATAATTGAATCACTATTTAAATTTATTATTGTTATTTATTTATTTTTTTAATTGCTACCGAGTTAACAGGCAACATGTTTAAAGAAAAAAAAAAAAAAAACCTTCATTTTTAAATGGGGTAGTCTTTTTTTATTATTATTTATTTTTTTTAAAGCAATAAAAATCTTGTAGAGAATAATATGGGAAGGAAGAAAGAGAGAATATGATTGGTGTACAAGCCTTTATGAAAATTAATCAATTATGAAAATTAGCCAAGTTCATGATTAGTCAAGTTCTTGTAAGTTTATTTATTAGATATTTAATATAAATGGTATCCTAGTTTTTCATACAATGTAAAATGGAAAAACTCTTGATATATAGTAAGAAGTTTAAAAAAAAAAAAAAAAAATTAAATAAATGATGGATATAAAATTAGTTGGGGGGAAAAAAATCAATTATTGTACATAGTTTTAAGGCCTAACATAAAAATACACATAACTATAAAATATTGAAACATAAAAGTTTTATATTTTTTAAAACATTTTGTGTGACTGAATACTTTACAAAGATCCCATTAAGGGCTCAATTTGCATGGGAATGCAATCTCCTTCCCTTACTTAGTCTAGTTATTCCTATGCACTAGTGCACCAAAGTTCTTGAATTGTTATTTTTCTCCCGTACAATTTTTACTGTTCTTTGCTTATGAAAAACACCTACATCTGTAATGCATCCAGTAGTGGCACCAGAAATTCCCCGACGGGGGGACACCACCTCCCCAACAGGGGGGCACTTCATAAAGAGAGTTTATTATATGAGTATTTATCATAAACTGCAATACTGTTGATAATATTACTGCTAATATTTGTGCCATTCCATTTGTCAGTACTCCTCGTGGTTTTGGAGATCATCGTGTCACAGACAGACATTTTCTAAAAATATCGTAGTCAAAACGTGTTCTGGACCTCTCAAAACACGTATATTCATGGAAAACTGGAAACCGAAATTTTTTACGAATCCAATACTTTCTTCTACTGAATGTAAAATGGAAAAACTGGAATGCTCCAAATTTGTAAAAGGAAAGAAAAATGCTGCTAAAAGTAGAAAAACTGAAATTTTTATATTTGTTCCCCCGAGAGATTTTAGGAGTATGCCCCGATGGGGGGTCACAGTCTTCCCAATGGGGGGGGGGGGGGGGGGGCTCTGCCCTTCGGCCCCCTAGCTGGTGCCATCCCTGAATGCATCTTAGCAAGTACACCTTTTTATCTTCTATCCAAATGAAATATCAAAAGCAGAAAAGTAAATGGTAGAATATAAGCAAGTTTGTTTATAATGAAAAATCATCAGTTCAATTGGAAATTTCAAATAAAAAATTAGACTATCCCTTTCAGATTTTTGTAAGATTTGATTTGTATTTAAAATTACCTAATTATGAATTTTTAAGTATAAAGAACACAAAAACATTTTATCCCAGAGAACAGAGGGTGCAAGCACCTAGGCATTCTGTTTTCAAAGATATCACATTGTACCCTTGTGAACCTTCTTTTTTGAAAAGTAATGGCATAGAATTGTCATTTCATATCTTTTTCACGGAATGAAGGCAAAAGGTCAAATGTTTTGAAAAATGCTTAATATATAAATTCAAACAAAATAGCTTTTGTAAGGTTTCAAAAGCCAGGATGGATGTATCTTCTGCCCCTTCATAAGTGTAAAACTGATGCTGCTTATTCTGGAAATGTATCAAAAGAATTTTATCTAAAATTACTTTATCGGGGTTTGTACTCCTCAGGGAAAACCTGGAAAACAGGGAATACTCAGAGAATTTGGAATTTGTTAAAAAAAGTCAAGGAAAACTCAGGGAAAGTAAAAATTTTCATTAAAAGTCAGGGAAAATCAGTTATAAAACCTGGAAAAACAAATGCTTTTCTTCTGTCAAGTTATGTTTTTCTTATTAGCTTTGTATCAAAATTTAAATGATTAAGTATTGTGAAAATATGCATGTAAATAATGATTTCTACCTGAATTTCTATCATGATCAGAAGTAATATGACATCATACAGTGGAAGTAGCTGTATTTTGTCCTGTCTAGAAGAGCGTTTCTTGTAATATGTCGCTAATATTTTCTTGAAACTTGTCTGGGAACTCAAGGAAAACTCAGGGAATTTTTTTCCCATGTTTGAATATGAACCCTGTTTATTATGTTGGTTTAATTTTATTACTTAAATAGGAAAACGGAATACTTTTAGGATATTACTGTTTTTTTTTTTTTTTTTTTTTTTTCTCCCCCTGTGTCCACACTAGGTCATAGACTTGGTTGTAGAGGGGGCTAACTGTAATATGTTTTTCCACCATATAATAATAATCTAATATGTTTTCATGATTTTATTTTTATTTTTTCAATTAAGATAATTTTTAAATGAAATTTAAAATTATTTAACTAACAATCAATAACAAATAACTTAAATTATATGCAATTGTATTTTGTGTTAAATGTGAATATTAAATTTTATTACTAATTAAACTCTATTCAATGTACTATTTTTGCCAAAATCCTTTAAATTAAGGTCTCAATATTATCTTTTAAAGAACAAGTCTAGTTTTCTAATCAAAAAGAACATTTTTAGGAACAATTAAGCAAAAGAAAACTTTGTCTCTTCAAAAGTAAAGATGTTAAGTGAATATGTTAAAATTTTGAGTATCCTATTTAAAAGTCTTGTCTGTAGAAATGAGTATTTAATTTTTCAAAATGCTTGTAAAGTTGTGGGAGTTTCCTTTAATTTAAAGCCCATACCTGAAAAGCAATAAAGTAAACAAGCACTTTCCTTTCTTTCAAAGAAACCCTGAGTAAGTTGCCTGTCAATCAACCCTTTCCTCACCCCTTTGTTTTTTTTTTTTATATTCTTTTAAACTTCCATCAGCTATGGATTCAAATTGCATTCAGTACTATAGTTCTAAAAAAAAGTAATCAGAAAAGATAAGAAAAATAAGAGTAATTTTTTTAATTCTCTAATGAATTTCAAACTTGGGATTGTTAAAGGAAAAAATGTATAAATAAAAATTAAGAATTTACTCTTGTTGTATAAATGAAAGATTTTAATTTTAGAATGTAATGGAATTATTTGGGACCAAAATTAAAAAAGTATAAAAGGTTCTCTACTATATCTTTATATGCCTAGTCATCAATCAAAAGATTTTGAATATAATACTAATTTGCTTGTGAATTGGCATCTTTCAAATTGTTACCTGTCTGATATTCAGGAAAAAAAAAAAATAATAATAATAATGATAATAATTTTCATTCACTTTTTAGAAATAAATAAATAATTGACAACATTATAATATATACTAGATCCCCTAATTTGATTATATTGAATAAATTACATACAAAAATTCAAAGTAGGTAAAACAATTGAATAATTGTATTTTTTAATTCAAATTTTCTGATGCATGATTTTTATTTATTTTTAGCATACGTCTAGGAGTCTTTTTTAGAAGATATCCAATAACTAGAGTTTTTGTCATAATATATATGGTAAGAGGTGAAAAGTATTTATTAATTTACAAAAATATAAATGTTTATTTTCTTATCTCAAAACTAAAAACTAAGTCATCTATTGAAATATTTTTGTTTATTTTAGGTACTCTTACACTTTTGGGTTTTAGCAGTGCTGTTAACATATGAACCTGAAATTCACAATAATGGCTTTGAACAACTTAAGCAATAAATGAAGATACTTTATATGTATAGTTTATTCGTTCAGTTGATGCATTTTTATAAAATATATTTAATTTTTATACATAGCTGTGTCAGAGCTTTCATTTCTTTCACATTTTTATTTCACGCTCCAAAAAGTACATTTTCATCATGTTTTATGTTCAAAGGAAAATATCTGATCTAGAGGTGAAAATAAACAATTCCATTAACCCTTTTATGTTCACTCTATATTTTCTTTTGAAAATTACTGGACTAATTTTAAAAATGGCTTTTTAGATACATGTTGATCATAAATATTTTTAAAGAAAGAAAAAAAAAGCAATACAAATAACAAAAGTACTTGCAACTGTTGTTTCAGATGAAAATAATAACATGGCCTGTCATTAAGGGTCCTTAGTAATCAGATGTCCTCTTTTTTCCTCCTCATGTAATCCAATAGGATTTTTGTTGCTTTTGTATTATCAGAATATCTCATTCAAAAATAAAGTTTTTTGAATTTTACTCTTTCAACATGTCACCTTTTTTCTTAGGGAACAATTTTTTAAATAAATAAATGGTTATAAATTCTTTGTTTTACATGAAGATTTAAATTAATTATAATAAGAAAAAACCTTTTACATACTTCCTGATAAGCTGTAACGTGTTTTCATCGAGGTACCCCGGATTGCTCACCAGCATTTGCGGTGTCAGAATCCTTGCACTTGTAGTTTTTGTTTACTGTTCTTTTAAGCATGCCTCTCCATTGGTCATCAAGCCCCGCCCCGCCCATCGTTGCCATTGCAAGAATTACTGGAATAAATAATCTCTACAGCTTCTATGCAGTATAATTTTGATTGTGGTAATTCACAATTTTAGTAACGTTTTAAAAATTAATATTTATATTGTCTTCTTGATTAGCGTTCATTAACACAGTTGTGATTTTGTTTGTAGCTATGTCATGGCTGTGTTCCTTGATCCTAGTTTTTATTTTGATTTACCTATATAACATTTATTATTGCCTTGGCTGTCAGTGAATGGTATTTTATATATTCCAGCTGTTTCTGAAGGATGGGTGGGATCTTTGTCATTTCTTATGATTTGGTATATATTAGGATTAGGTTTTATGGGGATTTTAAGATTATTTTTAACGGCGATATTTTTAATTTTGCAAGATCGATGTTAAAAATAATCTTAAAATCCCCATAAAATCCAATCCTAATATATACCAAATCATAAGAAATGACAAAGACCCCAATCAAGAAGACAATATAAATATTCATTTTGAAAACGTTACTAAAATTGCGAATTACCACAATCATAATTGTTCTGCATACCGCGAAGCTGTAGAGATTATTTATTCCAGTAATTCTTGCAATGGCACAATGTGGTGGGGCTTGATGACCAATGGAGAGGCATACTTAAAAGAACAGTAAACAGAAACTACAAGTGCAAGGCTTCTGACACCGCAAATGCTGGTGAGCGAGCCAGGGTACCCTGGTGAAAATGCATTACAGCTTGTCATGAAGTATGTAAAAGGTTTTTTCTTATTATAATTAAATAAATGTTTATTTTAATTAAGCCAACTTAAGTGTGTAATTTTCAATCTTGAAAAAAAATATTTAAATTTATTTAAAAAAGGTCTTCCTGAGATAAAAGGTGACATATTCAAAGAGAGGAATTTGAAAAATCTTTATTTTTAATCGAACTATCTTAATAATACAAAGCAAAAAATAAATAAATAAAATCCTATTGGAGTTACATAGGAAGGGGTAATCTAACTGCTAAGTAGAGTCTTGCATCAGGTTGGGTAACCCGATTTTATCTGAACCCGACTTGACTTGCGGTTCAGGTCAGGTGGACTACATTTTTTCTTTTGCGGGTTGGTTTGACTGATTTGTTTTTCATGTGGTTCGGGTCGGGTTTAGTTTCCAATGAATCGGGTCGACTTGAGAACATCTTTCAAAAAAAATTTATCTTAATAAAGCAGAAATTTGTTTGTTATATATACCCATGATGAATATACGCTTACCCAAATTATCATAGTAAAATAAACATCCATATCTGACAAATGCAATGAACAAAAAAAAAGTAATTATTATTTAGAATATAAGCTGTTGAAAACAGGCTACTTCTCTCACAGTTAACCAGATGTATGATTCGTCTGTTTTGATATCGCACATCCTTTTGAAATAGATTGTGAATATAAACCGATTATTAATATTTTTTCTCTTGCAAATGTTTTTAAGAAGTTTTAGGAATATAGATTTAGATGAGTTTAGTGAACATTTAGTTGACGTCTGTAACATTGTATTATTCTTATTTAATGTTATTGTGTGTGTATAATAATAAGCATTAAACAATAAAGCTACAAACACTAAGCTTGAAATCCATTTTTGGCAATGTCAATTACTGGAGCACTGAGTGGCTGTAAAATAAAAATTTATTAAAAAAAAATAATTATTATCAAATGTATATATTTTAACATATAGGGTAAGTGCACCAGTGGTTGTGATGTTTCAAATGTTCTAGTCAGAAAATATATTTGGAAATCTTAAGTTAATACATATCAGAACCACATATATGTTAAAATATATACATTTGATAGAAATTATTTTTTTTTTATGAATTTTTATTTGACACCCACTCAATGTTCCAGTAATTGACACTGCCAGTTTTTCATTTTATCAGTAATTGGCACCCTATGTTCCAGTGTTTGACACTGCTAGTTATTCATTTCACCAGTTATTAGCATCCTATGCTCCAGTGTTTGACATAAAATGTTATTCTTATATGTAAAATATATGCTTTTATTATTTTTCTTATTTATTAATTATTTCTGGATAGATGTCAATTACTGGAGCATGTCAATCACTAGAGCACCTACCCTATGTGGTTCTGAAAGTCTTTCATGCCATATATATTAAATTAAGATTTCTAAAGATAGTTTCTGATAACTAAAACATTAAAAACATCAGAAATTGCTTTAAAAGTGTCAATCACTGGAGCACTTACCCTACTCGCACATACTAAAAAATTTAATGTGACTTCTGCGTTTTGCTTCCTCAGAAACATCATTTGTTAAATTTCAGAGTAGTGTTGCTATATGCTGAAAACAGAAGAACCACTAGTTTAAAAATCAATTAAAGCAAGAAAATATTAAAAAATTGATCTATAAAACAGTATTATATGCTTGGTTTCAGTGTGAAACTAATGAACTTGAAAGGGTTAAGTAATTGGGGCTGTATTCAGATTTTCAGAAAAGAGGAACACTCAATGCTCAAATATGAGTTAAATCTTTTAAAAAGCGAAAACTAATTTCATAAAAGTATATTATAACTGGTGTTGTTGTTGCTGTAGCTTATTAGCTGTTGTATTATAATAATAAATAATTACAAGATAAAAAGATCTTTTTATATACCATGTTTTTAAATTTTCTGTTCAATCATATAAACGCTACCGAAGGCAGCGGGAAAACGGAGCAATCGGATAAATTAAAAAAAAAAACATTGCTCTCTTGTTTTGAGCTATTATAAAAGTTTCAAATGTCTAGCCAGTTGGGAAGTTAGTGAAAAATCGTTTGCAATCTTTGTACTGGTAACGCTGCCGAAGGCAGCAGGAACCCAAAACATTTGGTTACAAATATTTTTAAAATGTATTTTCACCGTATTCTGAACTATTCTGAAAGTTTCAAATGTCTAGCTAGTCGGGAAGTTTGTTAAATAAATTTTCGTTCGAATCATATAAACGCTGCCGAAGGCAGTAGGGACCTGAAACAGTTGACTAAAAGTATAAAAAAAAAATGTATTGTCACTGTATTCTGAGCTATCCTGAAGTTTTCAAATGTCTAGCTAGTCGAGAAGTTGGTGAAAAATCGATTACAAGCTTTGTACTGGTAACGTTGCCGAAGGCAGCAGGAACCCGGAGTAGTTGGTTAAAAATATTTAAAAAATGCATTTTCACTGTGTTCTGAACTATTCTGAAAGTTTCCAATGTCTAGCTAGTCGGGAAGTTAGTTAAATAAATTTTCTGTTGAATCATATAAACGCTGCCGAAGGCAGTGGGGACCTGAAACAGTTGACTAAAAGTATTAAAAATATGTATTGTCACCGTGTTTTGAGCTATCCTGAAAGTTTCAAATGTCTAGCTAGTCGGAAAGTTAGGAAAAAATCGATTGCAATCTTTGCACTGATAACGCTGCCGAAGGCAGTGGGAACCCGAAACAGTTGGCTAAAGGTATTAAAAATATGCATTTTAACCTTATTCTGAACTATTCTGAAAGTTTCAAATGTCTAGCTAGTCGGGAAGTTAGTTAAATAAATTCTCTGCCGAATCATATAAACGCTGCCGAAGGCAGTGGAACTTGAAGCAGTTGACTAAAATTATTGGAAAAATGTATTGTCACCGTGTTGTGAGCTGTCCTGAAAATTTCAAATATCTAGCTAGTCGGGAAGTTAGTTAAAAATCGATTGCAAGATTTGTCCCTGACAAACACACAAGAATCGAAGTTAATAAAAACATGGTAAAATTATAATTTAAACAACAAAATTTTCATTTTCTTGACATTTATAAATTACATTAGTTTGCAGACGATAAGGGTAAAATAAAACTTTATTACTTTAATTTGTAGATTGATAAAAGTGTAATAAAAAATATATTAGAATATTAAATGTGATATTGAAATAAATAAATCAAAATATTTTTATTTAAAATAAAAGGCATGTAAGGTCAACTGGGGTAAGTGGGCACGGGTCCATGACTTTTTAAAGTGGTCTCTGTAGAATACTGAATATAACTTTATTTCATACAAGTTCTAAAGTTTCTAATATTCCATTAATAAAGAGCACAGCTGAAGATAGTTTATTTTTCACATAAAAATGTATGCTACCAGAAAATTTAGAAATCAAATTCAAAGTTAGTTCATGCAAAATTTTGACATCTTTATTGTAAATAACTAATTTAATTGAATCTTGCAGCAAAATAATTAATAAGATAGTTTTTACTTATTTAGTGTGCATCAGTTATAGTTTCAATCTGTGTAATAAAATATCTACAAACAAGACACTTAAAATGTACAAAAAAGCCAAGCTCAAAGAAAGAGAATTGATTAAAGTTGTGTCTAAAAAGGATGTGATATCAAATTTCCAAGCTTACATTCAAATACTTATTTAATATTCCCTTTTAACTAAATTTTCACATGTGAATCAAGTGCCTTATGATATGTTGATAGAAATCCTTCTTTCCTGTACTAAATACATCATATCGTGTTTCTGAAAAATATTATTATTTTTATTTATGTATGATGGGCTTGGCGGCCATCTTTCAAAGTTTTGCGTTAGTTTGAATTCTATAAATCTCATCAATTATAGGATGAGTTGGTTAATTGAGTTTTATATCGCACTAGTGCTGCGCAATGAGAAATAATTATAGGATGGGAGTGCGCCAAACTTAACACTGTTAAAACTTAAATTGATTCAACTTGTGTGCTTAACGGGGCTTTTGCGATGTTTTTAATGATTTTTTTTTCTTTTTAATCTGAATATTTCAACCCCTGTTGAATGGAATAACCATATTATTTTTACGAGATATTTATTCCAAGAAGCTAAATTCAAATTGGGTAAATATAACGGGGGGTGGAAGCTTCTATGCTCCCCCCCCCCCCTCTCCTTCATATTTTTACGTTAATTTAAATTTTTATATTCTTTATTCCCGGCATTTATAGGATGGAAGTGCACTTAATACTAAATAATTATAAGAAATCATGTTATCGAAATATTTCCGTCTCTGCTGAATGGAATAGCAAAATTAATTTTATATGAGATATATTTTAAGAAACTTCTTTCAAATTGTGTGAATGTTTATTCATTACTTGAAAGATGGCCGCCAAGCCCATCATACATAAATAAAAATAATAATATTTTTCAGAAACACGCTATGATGTATTTAGTACAGGAAAGAAGGATTTCTATCAACATATCATAAGGCACTTGACTCACATGTGAAAATTTAGTTAAAAGGGAATATTAAATAAGTATTTGAATGTAAGCTTGGAAATTTGATATCACATCCTTTTTAGACACAACTTTAATCAATTCTCTTTCTTTGAGCTTGGCTTTTTTGTACATTTTAAGTGTCTTTTTTGTAGATATCATTTATTTTTTTTAAATAGTTTTTATATTTACTGGAATTAACCTGATACTTTACATCAGATATGTCCTGGATTTCAACTCAGCTTTCGTGCGATGTTGTTCTTTGCGTTAAACTGTATTACAAAGTTTTCTTTGCGTTAAACTTTCCATAATTCTGGTTGCTAGACATTATCCATGGGTTTTCTATGCAGACTAGTATGTCGTGTCCATCACAAAACTTTCTTCTACATTTTCCTATACATATTAACGCAGCACAAATTATTTATTATTTTTTGCATTATGAATGCTGAATATTATCAACTCAGAGAGGTATTGTTGCACAAAATGTCCAACGGAAGTAAATTTTCACCATGCAGATGGCATCCTTTCAGTTCTAAAAAAAAATTGTAGTATATGAGCTCCACTTATCGGCCGATAGGCATCGAGATTGAATCAGCATAATGTCTCATAATGGCCTTTTCACATATTAAGTTTTGTTTCATTATATGCAACAGAACCTTTCCTTAAATTGCGAAAATCGCTGTATAGCAGCGCCACATGTTGAGATATTGGTACAAAAGTTCATAAGCACTATAATTTGTAACAATGTAAATTTATTTGTAAATTTATGCAATTCCATGTAATATTAACTCAGATATAGCCTTCTCTGAAATTGCGGCAATCACTGTATAGCAGCACCATGTTGAGCAATTGACACCAAATATTGATAAACGCTATTATACATCAAGGTTCAATTGCATATAAATTTATATGTAATTCTGAGCAGTAGCTCCTGATATCTAGTTGGAACAAAACTTTCGCCACACACATAGAACACACACACGCAAATAGAAATTTTCTAAAAATAGTCAAATTGTTTTCAGGAGCTCTTACAACGTACTAAACTTACTAAAAACCGAAAGTCGAAATTCATTTCAATAAAATGACAAGCGAAGCGGGCAAAGCCTGCTAGTATACTATATAGAAGGAAGTAGAAATCTTTATGCATCATAATTATCATTGACAGATTGAATTGAAGGATATTAAAATTGGATACTATATCGTGTACTGACTTTCTTATTCTAAGGTATGAAAAATATTAAAAAATCAGCAATTCATGCTATAGATTTGAAACAAATGTTATTCAAAAATGTATTCATTTCTGTTTTCAGGGATATAAAATTTAAAATTGTACAAAATAATAAAAGCAAAGATTCTTTGGTTAAACAATAATGAACGAAAAATACTAGTATAATTGTGAAAAAAGCGTGGGGTGCTTTGTGCCATATTTTTCGTATATCGAGCAACCCACGCTTTTTTTTCACAATTATACTAATATTTTTCGTTCATTATTGTTTTCAGCTTATATTAAGAATTATTTTTCACTTTTTAGTTTGATGTGCTTTAAAAGCGTGTTTTTTAGTTTTTTTAAACTATATTTATTTTTCACTTTTTAGTTCGATGTGCTATGAAAGCATGCTTTTTAAACTATATTTTAAACTATATTTATTATTTTATTATTTATCACATAAATAGCTACAGTATGTAAGTTTTTGGTTAAAATATTTACACTCAATCGAAAATATCTCCATTCGACTTGCAGGCCTCTTAAATCTATCTGTACCAATTTTGAACGACCTAACTGTATTTCTATTTGTTTTTGGCCCATAGCCCCCCCTTACCCCCTACCCGCCCCTCCTAATAATTTTACAAATTCAAAAATATCCGCAATCGATTTGTAAGTATCGAAAACCTCTATGTACCAATTTTGAACGATCTGACACTATTTTTATTTTTATGCCTCCCCCCCTCCCCTCCCCCACTTCTTGCCCCTCCTAATAACTTTACACAATCGAAAATATCCCCATTCGACTTGCAGGCCTCTTGAATCTATCTGTACCAATTTTGAACGGCCTAACTGTATTTCTATTTGTTTTTGCCCCATAGCCCCCCCCTTACCCCCTCATCCCCCTACCCGCCCTTCCTAATAATTTTACAAATTCAAAAATATCCGCAATCGATTTGTAAGTATCGAAAACCTCTATGTACCAATTTTGAACGATCTGACACTATTTTTATTTTTTTGCCCCCCCCCTCTCTCCCCCCCTTCTTGCCCCTCCTAATAACTTTATACAATCGAAAATATCCCCATTCGATTTTCAGGCCTCTTAAATCTATCTGTACCAATTTTGAACGACCTAACTGTATTTCTATTTGTTTTTGCCCCATAGCCCCCCCTTACCCCCTCACCCCCCTACCCGCCCTTCCTAATAATTTTACAAATTCAAAAATATCCGCAATCGATTTGTAAGTATCGAAAACCTCTGTGTACCAATTTTGAACGATCTGACACTATTTTTATTTTTTTGCCCCCCCCCACTCCCTTCCCCCCCCCTCTTGCCCCTCCTAATAACTTTACACAATCGAAAATATCTCCATTCGACTTGCAGAACTTTAAAACCTATCTGTACCAATTTTCAACAGCCTAACTGTATTTCTATTTGTTTTTGCTCCATAGCCCCCCCCCCTGCTGCCCCACCTGGGGGCTGAATTCCTAAAATTCCACAAATTGGCTTTTAGATAGTTGCCTTAGCTATATTTTAAAGCAAAAATTTCACGTTTATCTTTTTACTTTCCGAACACTATAGTGAGGAAAGTATTGTAATCATGTAAAAAATCCGAATTTGAGATTTTGATGTTTCTATACGTTTCAAGGTCCAATGAGTCCGTTTTCACTATTTTTGCGATGATGTATGTATGTGTGTGTGTATGTGTGTGTGTATGTATGTGTGTATGTCTGTGAGTGAACACGCTAGCGTCTAAACGCTTTGTTCGAATAAGCTGAAAGTTGGTACGTATATTGTAAATCACCATATGACGAACCCTATAGATTTTGGTGAATCTAGCACATATAGTTTTTTTACAGGGACACAAAGAAAAATTCTTTATCATTACGGCCTATGGGACCAAAATCTTAAAAGTGCGATAGCATCTAAACGCCTTATTCAATTGAGCAAAAAATTTATACACATATTATAGGTCACAGATACTCAACCTGTATAGATTTTGGAGAATCTAGGACTTATAGTTTTCTTACAGGGACATAAAGAAAAATTCTTTATCATTATGGCCAATGGGGCCAAATTTTTAAAAGTGTGATAGCGTCTAAACGCCTTATTAATATAAACAAAAAATTTGTAAACATGTTATAGGTCACAGTTGCACACAATGTATAGATTTTGGGGAATCTAGCACTTACAGTTTTTTTACAGGGACATAAAGAAAAAATCTTTATCATTATGGCCTATGGGACCAAATTTTTAAAAGTGCGATAGCATCTAAACGCCTTATTCAATTGAGCTGAAAATTTATATGAATATTATAAATCACTGTTGCACTAACTATAAGCATTTTGGTGAATCTAGCATTTATAGGTTTTTACAGGGACACAACGAAATATTCTTTATCATTATGATCTATGGGCTCAAAGATCAGTAGCGTTAAATAAAACATCGTGTAATATATGGAGAAAAATACTCAAAACTCTATTATGGTTTTCTCCCTTTTGTTTGTTTAACAACTCCTCTTTCTTTACTTTATCTACAAAACTGTTAATTACTCCATGTTCGGAAAGTCGAGTGGAGTCACTCCAGATTTTTTTTTTTTTGTTTGGGATATATAGGATTATGCGAAATCACGTTTTACGCATGTGAAATCACGTTTTGCCCCCCTCCCCCCGCCCCCCTTGGGGACCGAATTTCAAAAATTCCAGAAACTGATTTTTAGACATTTGTATTAGCTATATTTTAAAGCAAAAATTTTACGGATATCTGTTTTTTTGTTTGAGATATGAAGGATTTTGTGCAATCACGTTTTGCTCCCAGAGAAGTTACAAACAAACATACATACATACATACAGGTGAAGCTAATATAAGCGTGTTAATTAAAAAATAACTTATAAAAAGAAAAATCAGCTCAATTTGAAATTAATATTTTTCGGGTAAACTGAGATGAAGCAATTTCATATTTGGCGATTTATGTCTCTTTGGCGATATTTAACAGTTTTTCAGCAATTAAGATAGGAAATTTGTATTTTTAAAAGCTAAATTTTATAAAAGTTCCTAGATTAAGTAATTGTCTATCTGAAAAACGAGTTTTCAAAGAATTCTGCACATTTATGAATTCTCTAGCTTGTTTTAAAAAAAAATTTCTTGAAGAAGAAATTTTTTCAAAAAGTTGTCAAAACATCTAATTTTACGCTAAATTGAAAATGCTCCCATTTTTTTACTTATTAACTTAGAAAGTTCGTTTTTATCTCAAATTAAAGATCTCGTTGATACGAATATTTTACTTTTTGTTTCATTTTACTGCGATATTTGGTTCGTCCAATATTTAAAACTTTACGGAAAAAAAATTTGCCGATTTAACATGGGAAAGTTGGTTTCTGTATAATAAGCATTTAACGATCTTGGGTTATTTCTGTCGATTTTATTATTGGCGCGTTCTGCTTTGTGTTAGTGGTAGTTTGTTTGTTTTGCTTTTCTCTGAGCTTGGCTTGGCAAAACGACCGTTTCTGCTTGATATTGAGATGCAAAACTTATTCCAGGTAAAATGTGTTAAAGAGCAAATGTGACCCTTTGCCTAAAGTTGGTTATAGGTTGTTTTTTTTTTTTTTTTTTTTTTTTGTTAATATACTTGATTTATTATATACCGTGTTTATTTATATAATAGTCGCACTTTTTTTGCCATCTTTTATTGTGAAAATGCAGCTGCGACTATTATGTGAGGAAATCTATTACACAATATTATTACACTCTAATGCTGAAACATAAACATTACTAGTATATCAAAACATAATTAAATTAGTAACTTATCAAATGTTTGCAGTTTATCTACTATTTATGAAATAGTTTTTTCATCAGTTGCACACACAAAAAAGAGACTTTTTTTATAGTTTTCTTTTACACGGGGAAAGTATTTGAATGATTTTTTCTGCTTCAAAGCAGACATGCAACTATTATGCGAATAAACACAGTATATTATATATGTTTCATTATACACATTACCTTAATTATAACAACCAGCTGTGTTGAGTGTTAACTGTTATGAAACTGTAAAAGAAAGTGTAATGAATATCAATATGCTTGTATTGTCTTGGGAGAAGCAATGAAAATGAAGTAAAAGTAATGGAACTAAAGTGTGTAAATGAAGCTAAAACTGAATTCCTACTCAAATATGAGGAAATTTCTTTCATTCTGTTTGAAAACATTCTTGCTGTTTTACCAAATCCAACCAAAAAATTTGTTGGTTTATGGGTTAGTTACCAATTTAACAAGGTTGTAAATGTGTCTGAGGCCTCATAACTTAGCTTTCCTCAAATTTTATTTTCCATTTAACCTGCCATATTTACACATTACATTAATTCACTTTTGTATTCTTTTTATAGAGCTATCTAACTATTTGCTTTTTAATTATTTTTTGGAAATTTTTCATGATTTTTTGAAAAAAGGATAGTTTTTCGAAGACTCTTTTTAATTCTAAATGTACAAAAAAAAAAAAAAAAAAAACTGTAGTTAGTATATAATAATATCAGTTCAATCACACTTGCCCTAATTCGGAGGGTTAATGTGGCACCCAAAAAATGTTTTAAAAATGTCCATCATTATTTATTCCAGATCAATTCAAAAATTATTTGTCAGTTATATAGGGTGTCCATGAAGTCTCTTTACAAATGGAGGCGTTTATTAAATAAAATACTGAACAGATCAAACTTGAAAATTATTTTATTTTAGGATGCAATTATTGAAGGTTTTTTTACAGAAATTATTAAATTTCTATATGCACATCATTAGTTGCACGAAGCACATTGAAGCAAAACTCGATTTTCAGCTATGTCCATTGCAAAAAAAAGTTATTAATAGTGCCGATGGCACCTTTGATTCAGGTCAGAAATATTCTGCACCTTTGTTCTGTATGCACAGAAATCTAGGGGCCAATGTAGTGGAATATCGAATAACCGAGGTAGCCAGGGAACTGAGTCATCTCGTCCTGTCCACCAGCTTGGAAATGTTTCATCAAAGAAATTACGAACATCAGGACGACAGTGTGGTGGTGCACCCTCTGGCTGGAAAAAGATGCTTGGTGGAAGATTGTCCAATTGTGGTAGACCAAATTTAGTTCAAAGATCTAGGTACACACCTGTACTTACTGATTTCTCTATGAAAAAAAAATGGTCCAATGACTCCACTACATTTCAGGCCACAACACATATTCACTTTTGGACTATCTCTCTTAATTTCCTTACTCAGTGGGGTTTCTGAGCCCCAAACTTTCACATTATGTGTATTGATTTTCCCTAAAACATGAAACGTTGCCCCATCACTGAAACATATTCCATTAAGGAAAGCATATTTATTTTGATATCTTGGGCCTCTAGTTCCTCAACATGTTATTTAAAATAGAAAAACAATAATTAAAAAAAAAAAAAAAAAAAAAAAAAAAAACTTTAATAGTAACTGAATATTTATAACTAATTTCATTTTCATATCATCAAAAAAATTTTCTATGAATTTTTAAAATTGTAGAGACTTTGTTGACACCCTGTATTAAAACCAAGTAACGAAAGATTTACTATTGCACTTTATCCAAGTCTTTCATTCAAAGTCAAACCTCAATTATTTTGCCACATTTACCCCATTTGATCCTGTATATAATGACTGTAAAATAAACAAAGCATAATGGGGGTGATGAAAATAAGAATAAATCAAATAATGAATAAATAAATCACTCTGCACTCTTTTTACCCCTACTAAATAAATTTCTGTTGGATTCACTTCTTTGGCCACTTTCCAAAATCCCACATGGTACAGAAGAAATCTGTATTTTGGTAACAGTTGTTAAATGAGTGATAAAATCAACAAATTAACATTTTTACTTTCCGAACACTATAGTGAGGAAAGTATTGTAATCATGTCAAAAATCCGAATTCGAGATTTTGATGTTTCTATACGTTTTGAGGTCCCCTGAGTCCGTTTTCACTATTTTTACGATGATGTATGTATGTGTGTGTGTATGTCTGTGGGTGAACACGCTAGCGTCTAAACGCTTCGTTCGATTAACCTGAAAGTTGGTACGCATATTGTAAGTCACCATAGTACGAACCCTATAGATTTTGGTGAATCTAGCACTTATAGTTTTTTTACAGGGACACAAAGAAAAATTCTTTATCATTATGGCCTATGGGAGCAAAATCTTAAAAGTGCGATAGCATCTAAACGCCTTATTCAATTGAGCAAAAATTTTATACACATATTATAGATCACAAATACTCAATCTGTATAGATTTTGGAGAATCTAGCACTTATAGTTTTTTTACAGGGACACAAAGAAAAATTCTTTATCATTATGCCTATGGGGCCAAATTTTTAAAAATGTGATAGTGTCTAAACGCCTTATTAATCCGAGCAAAAAAATTTTACACATGTTATAGATCACAGTTGAACTAACTGTATAGATTTTGGTGAATCTAGCACTTACAGTTTTTTTACAGGGACACAAAGAAAAATTCTTTATCATTATGGCCTATGGGACTAAATTTTTAAAAGTACGATAGCATCTAAACGCCTTATTGAATTCAGCTGAAAATTTATATGAGTATTATAAATCACTGTTGCACTAACTATAAGCATTTTGGTGAATCTAACATTTATAGGTTTTTACAGGGACACAATGAAAATTTCTTTGTCATTATGATCTATGGGCTCAAAGTTCAGTAGCGTTAAATAAAACACAGTGTAATATATGGACAAAAATACTCAAACACTCTATTATGGTTTTCTCTCTTTCGTTTGTGTAACAACTCCTCTTTCTTTACTTTATCTACAAAACTGTTAATTACTCAATGTTCGGAAAGTCGAGTGGAGTCACTCCAGATTTTTTTATTAGTTCCCCATCAAACTGTAGAGATGAGGGAACTTTGTTTTTTTTTTTTTTTTTTTTAATCCAAAAATTACAAAATCATTGCAGTGTCTATCTGTAGGTTGATCAATTTGTTAGTTTGTTAATCTGTTTAGACATTATCTCAAGTATGAATTATTATAATGAAGTCCAACTAATTTAAAAAATATTATTATGACACTGTACAAAAACTTATTGAATTTTAACATTCTATCTTGAAAATTTCATAAGTCATTCCAAATTTGATAGTTTCTTAATATGGCAGATTATTGTACTATTTTGTATAAACCTGCATTCTAAGGGTTATTGCATGGGAAGTAGTGTGGATACAATACTGACACCAATACAATACTGACACCAATTAAATGTAAATGAGAGGAAATATTAGCAATCACCCAAGTTCATTTCTCTTATCACAAATAATTATAGCATAATTTAGTGTAGAAATTTGCATGAATAAATATATGGTGGAGAACTTAAGTTCCCCTATGTTAGCTATTGTTATTTTTCTCTGCCTTAATTGTTTTGATTCAACTTTAAATTTGCCTTTTATTTTCTATTCATGCCTTCATTTAAAATTTTTATAATAAAAAACAAGAAAAACCCTTTTTCCTTTTTTTTATTCTAATTAGAATATCTATATATAGATATGAAGAATTCTGAGATGAAATGAGCATGAATTATATAAAAGTCTGAGAACAATAGAACAGTTAATGAAAAATTGTATTTAACTGTTCTATTATCCTTGGATTCTTATATAGTTTATGATCTTTTCAACTCAGAATTGTTCATATATTTTAAATATATTCATTTCCAATATGAAGAATTCTGAGTTAAAATGAACATAAACTATTTAAGAGTCTAAGGATAATAGAATAGTTATTGAAAATTTATATTTTGATTAATTATTCAAAGATTAAATTGGGTTATATCATTATGGAAAATAAAAATAAATGGACTTGTGTTATTATTATTTTAATTGTTTTAGCTTAAAAATCAGAAAGAAAATACTCTGTTAATTTTTATTTAGTCCCTCCTCCCCCATTTTATGTTTAATTAGAATTAGATTACTTCAATAGTAATTACTTGTAAGCCAATATAACAAACAAACTTCCTGCTTAATTATGTGATGTCGTAAAATTCCATAAAAATATTTATTTATTGTACCAAAATTCTTTCTTGAATCCATTTATTCAGTATTTTGGTGTTTGTTATAGCAGTAGCATATACTGATTCCAAAGAATGTAGTGAGCATAGCTGATGCTATCGCAACAATTATCATTAACATGATCGTTGATATCTGTTTAGCACCTGTATAAGCAATTTCTGAAAAAAAAAAAAGCATTTCTTTATGAAGAACAAAATAAAATTATACATGCATAATTGTTACTTTATAATTACAGAGTAAATTTTTAAAATACATATTAAGAAATATACAAATTTTATTGTTTTAATGTATATTTCATTTATTATTGTTATTAGTCTGAAATTCTTATACTAGTTTCAAACTTTAGTTTGGCTCTCAATTACTATAGTAGTTCATATTATATTTTAAGTAATTTTTGTTCTCTCTCTATGTAGATATATGTGTGATTATAGGGTTCTCAGTGACCTAGAAAGTCACAGAAGGTCAGGGAATTGCAAAATAGTTAGGGAAAATGGAGGATATTTAGCAAAAGTCAGGGAAATTCACAAATATTTTCTAAGGTAAAAGAAAAACCTCAAATAAAGTAATAATAATAATTTAGAAGATAAACTTTCATCCCTTTTTAGAAAAGCATTGCTATAATTTCACATTATATGGCATTCCTGATAGAGAAAGTTGCTCTATTTCTCATTAGATAGGGCTTTGAAAAATTGCTGAAAATTGCAATATTTAAAAGAAGTTAAAAAGCATAAGAAAACTTTAAAATTGGGTAAGAGAACTCATTTTTAGGAAAAAGAAATTGGTGGAACTTTCATGTGGGCTCTTTTAGTGGGCCTGGGGATATCTAGCTGGTAATCCAATTTTGGTCATGTTCACTATAGCATTTTTGTAATCACAATAGCAATAGCTGCAGTTATTGAAGCACAAATGTCTTCAACATCACATATCTTCATATTTAGTATTGTTTACGTGTGACTTTTACATTATGACTTCCCTCCCATCCAGGCATTTTATTGCAATTGGAAAAATCTCTTGATTTTTGAATGATTTGAAAGTTTTTAGTGTGACAATACTATTTCTTTCATACCGCAATTTTGCGTTGTCACACTTCCAATATGCCAGGATACCTGCCAATATCCAATTTTACCAATTAATTTCTTAATCTTAAAATATTTAGAAATTTTACTGATAAACTCATCAGCCGTGAAAATTCATTTTAAGTAGTTTGGAGTATAAGATTGATTTTTTATACCAACTATGTGAAATATGTCAGAGCTGGGAATTGAACCTAGGTCCTCTGCTTAACGTGCGAATGCTCTTCTACTGAGCCACCCTGGCTGATAACCAGCTTGACATTTCTCATATAATAACTGTTACATCTGTGTTTGCAGATACGGTGACCTTAGTTCTTCATCACTTCATGGATCGGGATCTTGTTCTGATGATGTTGAGACAGTAACTTGGCAGGCATTCGGATTTATCGGCAGGTATTTCTGTTCGGCTCTAGAGCAGTACTTGCAGCTTTCCGAGCAGGGCTTCCGGGACAAGGCATCTGCATTACCATGTAGAGTCCCTCTACGATGACGTATCTCGAAGTCATATTCCTGGAGGCGTTGTATCCACCTGGAAATCTTCCCTTCCGGGTTCTTGAACTGGAGCAACCACGTTAAAGATGCATGGTCAGTCCGGAGCAGGAATCTTCTGCCATAGAGGTAATGATGGAAATGTTCTATGGCTTTTACGATGGCGAGTAGCTCTTTCCTGGTGGTACAGTAATTTTGCTCTGGTTTAGACAGGCATTTACTCCAATAAGCAATGAGACGTTCTTGACCATCAACTTCCTGCGACAGAACAGCACCGACACTCTCATGGCTGGCATCTGTATCAAGAATGAACTGTCTGTCGGACTGTGGATACGTCAAGATAGGCGATGATGTTAAGTCGTTTGAACGCTTTTTCACATTCATCTGTCCACAGGAACTTCTGTTTGGCTTCCGTCAGCTTGTGGAGTGGTCTGGCAATATTTGAGAAACCCTTGACAAACTTCCTGTAGTAAGTGCATAACACCAGGAAACTTCGTAGTTGGTGTACATTTTCAGGGCAACTCCAGTTCTCGACTGCAGTGATCTTCTCAGGAGTTTCTCCAGCACCTTTCGGAGATGGTCTTCAAAGGTGCGCCCCACAATGATAATATCATCCAAATACACCAGACAGGCTTCATAGGAAAGTCCTTTTAGCACTGTCTCCATCAGGCGTTCGAAGGTGGCAGGTGCATTACATAATCCGAATGGCATAAATTTAAATTGCCACAGTCCTTGTCCCGTGGTGAATGCAGTCTTCTCACGATCATCAGGATGTAATTCTACTTGCCAGTAACCGCTCTTCAGATCCAAAGTCGAGAGCCATTTATTGCCAGCAAGTGTGTCTAATGTGTCGTCAATTCTGGGAAGAGGGTAACTGTCTTTCTTCATGATGTCATTCAAACGACGATAATCCACGCAAAATCTTGTTGAACCATCCTTTTTTCGCACCAGTACTATGGGAGAGGCCCAAGGGCACGTTGATGGCTCGATGACATCATTGTGCTGCATTTCACTTAGAAGTTCAGTGACCTCTTCCTGTTTAGCAAATGGAAGTCTTCTTGGATGTTGTTTTATTGGAGGATGATTTCCTGTATCAATTCTGTGCTGGGTGATGTTCGTTCTCCCGACGTCTTCAGGTGTTCGAGAAAAAAGGTCTTTAAATTCTTGGAGTAGCTTCTCCGCAGCACATCTCTGTACACTTCCTATTTCCGCATTCTTGAGTAGTTCCGTTGTTAATTGCTCAGAAGACTTGGATTCGGTTGATTGCGTGGGGCGGTTGATGCATGTAACAGGAGCGCAGGTTGCTAACACCTCATCCTTCTTCACTGTCCGGACCTTATCGCTGATGTTTGCGGCTCTCACAGGAATAGTACTCTTTGAGAGATCAACTAGAGATGAAGCTACCAGAACTCCTCTTGGGCTATTGTCTGTATTCGGGTATTCAATCAGTCCACAGCGGAAGTATTGCTTAGTAGGCGGTGTTCCTGAAACTATTGTCTCTGTGTGTGGAGGGGTGGAAATTTCAGACTTGGCTGTTATCTGGCAAATTGGCTGAATGCGTTGATTTTCAGTGTTGAACACAGCTATGTCTTCCGAACTCGAATGCAGTTCATTATTCTTGAAGTCCAATTTAAAGTTAAATTTTCTCAGGAAATCAATTCCAATGATTACAGGATCTCTTATATCAGCCACATGTGCCATATGATGGTAACTGGCATTTCCAAAAGTGATCGTCAAGTTCATTTTTCCATATATTTTGATTTCGTCTCCGGTCACAGTCTGGTGTTTAACACAGTGCGGCGTCCATATGATCTTCTCTTTTAGCTCTTGAGCCAAATCCGTTCTAATGATGGTCACGTTGGCTCCCGTGTCCAGAATCATCCGGCAGGTGGTGTTATCTGTTCCAGCCTTGTTTTGATTGTGCGCGGTCGCAAATTGTAACGCTCCTTCATGGCAGGCTAAAACAATAGGAAAGGGGTAAGTCGGAGTTATGTATCATAACATTTTCTTTTCATAAAGTTAATATCTATCTTTTGACACCATTCTCATCTTTCTAACCCAAGTGGTTTTTGATTTAAATGTATTTTAATAATTTCAATTCCATGTGCCTCTATCAGCAATGGTTCTCAAAATGGCAGTTTGTTTTCTAGTTTCAACTCATATTTAGCTTGCATTTGCTCCAAAAAACAACTTTAAAACCTAAATAAGGAAATTTTTCCAACTTCCAAACTTGACCTGAGAACCATTGCTGACCTGAATCAACTTTTAAATTCATTTTTAATTAGTATTTCTACAATATTTAATTTTTGATTTCCCCATTTGTAATCTTTTTTGCCCGCGCCATTTTCTTTTGGGAAGCGTCCATGTACAGGTACTCGCCTATTCCCGGATGTTGGAGCATTCCCACCTCGCTATTAGGGGTGTCCGCCCAGCCCATTTTGGCTTTCTTGGGGGTAGTCGGGTGCCTTGCATGCTTTTTCCCCTGTTCCCCCCTCTCCCTGCCCCCTCTCCAGCATTTTATATTAAAGTCCATTTAGTTAATATTCCTTCATCTCCCCATCGTCATTCACTAATTGACATTGTTTCAGTCGCTGCCAAGCTCTGCTTTAATGAATCTTGTCCGGGCTCTCCTCACTAAGGACTTTGGTCCTTTCGACTCCATCCCATCCTATTTCATAACCAAATTTTCTAATCGTGCTTCAGTTCCCCTTCCAATTGCCTTTTATTTAAATTAAATTAAATTTTATCAAATTAAATTAATTCCAGCTTCATTAACTGTTCTTGCCATTGTGCCCCTCTCCTCGTCCCCCTTCCCCTCTAAATTTAACTGTCAATCATTTTTCGAGTTCCTGCCAGATCCCAGCCTTAATTCTCTTGCCACACACTTAGCACTTTCTTAACTTTTTATTAATTAATTCATTTCCTCCCCCTCAATCGGTCTCCAGTCGCCTCCTGCACTTTACTAAATTCTGCAGTTTACATATTTTATTAAACTTCATAGCTTGTCCTTTAATCTGTCCTCCTCTTTAAGAATTTCAATTCACTAGTTCAATTCTAATCTTGCAGTACCAATATTAATTAATAGTTTTTCATCTTATTAAAGCTTTTTACTCTGTTTATTGTTTGCTCCCTCTTGCTGTAGCCCTGGTCTCCCCCTCCAGCTCTTGCCCCCCCAGCTGTCTCGAGTGACCTTGAACCACAAGAAATAGCCAATGTAATCAATGCCCACCTTATGGTTCTTAAGGTTGTAATCACTTTCAGATTCCCCCCCTCTCTCCTCTAGAGGGGGGAAGGCGGGGTTTGAGTCGGGGATTCTCCCCGCCCCCCGCAGCAGCCCGCCTAAGTTCTGGCTCCTACGGCCCTGGGCGCTGCTAGCCCCCCTTCTGCTCTCTTTGCTCCCCCTAGTTTGGTCCGGGGGGAACTTCTGCCCCCCCTCTTCTCGCCCCCCACAGGGGCCCTCCCCCCTAGGCCCTGGGCCCTGGGGAGCGTTCCTGTGTTCCCAGGGAGCTCTCGTGGCTTTTCCACCACCACCACTGGTCTCCCTATATATGCTGAAAGTGATCGATCCCTTTCCTCGGCCTTTCCCCCCCCCTCTCGTCTTCTCGGCTTATATCTCCGGCCGGGTCCCAGGCACCGAGGTGCCTTTCAAAAATCCTGCAAACTGTTTCAGGGCCCGCCGGTGGCGGGCCCCTCTTCCCCTCCCCCCTTAAATATTAAATTTCGACTAAATCCCCCCTCTCGAGGGGACTTAGTCATTTTCATAGTCAATATTCATAAATTTAGCCTAAGTCCCTTCTGTCGAGGGGACTTGGTTAATTTCTTAGTCAAAATTCTTAAATTTCGTCTAAGTCCCTCCGTTCGAGGGGACTTAGTTATTTTCCCTAGCTCTCGCCCAAATTTCGTCTAAGTTCCTTCGTACGAGGGGACTTAGTAATTTTCATCGCCAAATTCTAAAATTTCATCTAAGTCCCTCCGATCGAGGGGACTTAGTAATTTTCTTCATCTAAACTCTTAAATTTCGTCTAAGTCCCTTCATTCGAGGGGACTTAGTTATTTTTCCCCAGCTCTCGCCCAAATTTCGTCTGAGTCCCACCGTTCGAGGGGGCTTAGTAATTTTCTTCATCAAAACTCTTAAATTTCGTCTAGAAGGGACTTAGTTATTTTCATAGCCATATTCTAATTTTCGTCTAAGTCCCTCCGTTCGAGGGGACTTATTCATTTTTCTATGTTAAATTCCCAAATTTCGTCTAAGTCCCCTCGTTCGAGGGGACTTAGTCTTTTTTTCACAACAACTTCCAAAATTTCGTCTAAGTCCCTTCGTTTGAGGGGACTTAGTCATTTTCACAGAAAGCACCAATCTGTCCTCGTTTCATTGTGCTCTCCCTATATAAGGTGAAAGTTTTGTATCCCACTTGCCAGCATTCTACTCCTTTTACGATCTTCGGCTAAGTCCCCCCAGTTTTGCCCTTCGTATTGTGGTTAGGTGCAATTTTACAGCACTGCGCCCCCTTCCCCGCGGGTCAGGGTCTAGCAACCCCTTGGCCTTCCCCCCTCTCCCCCCCGGGGTCTTTCTAACCCGTTTCAAAGCCTTTTGAAGCGTTTTTAAGCGCAAACTTCAGCCCTAATGTCTCCAATTCTATTTTTAAGCCTCCCCCCTGTCCTGCCCCACCTCCTAGGCTAGCCTTCCCCTCCCCTCATTTTCTTTGCTTTGGCTTGCTAGTCTCTCCCCCGCCGCCTCTGGGGCATGGTTGCCCCCGGCCACCTTGGCCCCCTCCCCCCCTCCCCCCCCGCAGGTTTTTACCCTCCTTTAAGCCTTTTTGAAGGGTTTTTAAGCTCTAATATCAATCGCAATGTCTTCAAATCGTTTTTTAGGCCTCCCCCCAGCCCTGCCCCACCCCCTAGGCTAGCCTTCCCCTTGTTATCTCTCCTTTGCTTTGGCACGCTGGGTTCGCCCCTGCCGCCTCTGGGTCGTGGTAGCCCCTGGCAACCTCGGCCCCCCCTCCCCCCTCCCCCCCCGGGCATTTTTTTTTTTTTTACATTACATTAAACTTTAAGATTGTTTCAAATCTTAACCTTCGTGCTACCTCCTCGAGTTAAGTTAATTTTCCAGCTTCCACTTGGTTTTTTTTTTTTTTTTATATATATATATCTATCATTTAACTTCAAGACTGTCCTTAAGACTTTACCTACGTGCTACGCTTTCGTTTTAGTTTTCCAACTTCCACTTGGGCCTTTTCTTTTTTCATTTTTTTTTTCTTTTTTCTCTCTCTCCCACTGTGCTGCGAGAATGGTATCAATATTAACAACTTTCATTTATTAGTATTTTATCTTAGTTATTTTCGGGAGTCTAGGCTCCTGGTTTTTGCTTTTTTTTTTTTTTATTTTATTTTTTATTTATTTATTTTTTTTTCTCTCAATTGGTATGATGCAGACGGCTCCGATGAGCCCCTACCTGCTTGTATCGGATACAAAACCTCTATTTAAAAATTTTTCTACCTCTTATAATTACTAAATAGAAAAACAGCTTTTTTCAAAGCTAGCAGGCATTACAAAGCCAAAACATCCAGAAAATGTCAGACCTTGACGAAGTAGCATCCAATGAGAAAGAAGATGGCGGCGATTTCACAGACGTCTCCACTTCCGACCTATCATCAGACGAGTCCGTAAAATCTGGCGTCTCAACAAGATCCCAGAAAAAAAAGGGAAACAAATACAACAGAAAAGATTTTGCAAAAGAGACAAAACTGACAAAAGTTCTGGAAGACTTCTCAACACACAACACCATAAGGAACATAACAATTGTGGCAATTGATCTCATACACAAATCACAACCAAGCAAGAGTCTCCTTAAAGCCCTAAGCAAAGCATTCATAAAGATCAAGCAATTAAACAAGGTAGCCAAATTGAAAGCAGAAGCCGACAGCCAAGCAAACACAGAAAAGACAGAAACACAGACAACGCAAACAACACCAACAAAGGCACCAATCTCTAAAGGAACACAATTCTCACCTCCGTCATCCCCTCCTCCTCAAATTTCATCAGCACAAGCAACGCCGAAGCAGCAGACACCCAACCTCCAGCAACGCAGCACCCCATCTGTCAACCTCAAGATCGATTTCCAGACCGAATTTACACTCCTAAACGTCAAATTGAAAGAGATAAAAGACATTCAAAACAACATAGACGAAACTCTGATAAGACAAGAAACCTACCTAAAGGAACACCTAAAGCAACAAACGAAAGCAATCTCGAACGAAGACGACCAACAAGAATCACAACATGAGGACCACCACCCTTCTACATCAACAGCCAAAGATGTTCAACCTACCTACACACAGAAACTACAGCACGCAATATCCCCACGCAGCACTTCAAATCAGCAAAATAAAACACAGAGCTTATTCCAGCAAGCACAAGGAGCAAGTCATCTATCAAAAAGAATCATACACGTTACAACGACAACACAACAGGAAAGTGGAAAGCAGGTGTTGGACATCCTTAGGTCCTTCCACGCCTCCACACAAGCAAAGATCTCCTACACAAAAATCTTCCGAAAATCAGTGGACGTGCACTGCAAGACAGAACAAGACGCACAGACACTAATGCAAGAACTCAATAATAACCCGGAAATAGCAAGCCGCCTAAAAATAACAGGAAAACCCTGCCCACCTATGAGAATCCTACTCTTCGGGGTGCCTGCAGACATAGATGCAGACCAACTTACCCAAAAACTACAGGACATTGCAGACACTCACCACACGGACACAATACAGTTAATAAGAAGCCAACGTTCCAAAATCCCAAACACACAAAATTGGATCCTCCAAATGCCCACACCTCTGGCAGAGGCCTTTCTGGCGACCCAGTCGGTACAGTTGGGTCTTTTTAAGTGCTTCCTCAGACCATACACGGAAATTAGCAGATGCACTAACTGCCAAGCCTTCGACCACACAGCGCACAACTGCAAGAGAAATATAATCTGTTCACATTGCTCAAGAGGGCACAAGAACGAAAACTGTACCCTCAGGCCCAGCTGCATGAACTGCCAGAGGGAGTGCGAAAACAGAAGAAAGCAAGGCCAGCAAACCTTCTCCACAAGCCACCATGTCCTGCCCCATCCTTAAAGAACTGTACACAAAGAAAAGATACTACTTGAATAAAAAGTATCCAATTCCCTCCAACACACAAATGACAACACAGCAAGCAACGAACAACAACACCGGTCCACAAACTACCACGAGCAAGAAGCGCTCAAGTTCCTCCAGAGGCAGGCGGCAAAACCGCTCCTTCTCCAGAGGACCTCCCCAACACACCACCAACGCACAGCGGCGAAATCTTCCTCTGGCAACTCCTCAACAGTCCCAACAAACAACTGCGCAGTTTCAACAAGAAGAAATAGAATTGCCACCCCAACGCTTCTACTCAAGATCCCGCTCCCGCCCAAGGTTGACAGAACCAAACTCCTACAATCCTCCAGAGTGGCAGTACTCCAACATGTATGGCCCTCCGCACCTGCAGTTTCCAAGATCTAGTTACTATGACCAAGACAATCAACAAGACTATAGCAACAGGTATCACTACCCACCACCCTCAGCATACTACAACAACAGAGACCAAGCAGGAGGGTAAGTTTTCTTTCATAGCCCTAGTTCTAGCCCCCCCTAGCCCCTTATCTCTTTCTCTCCCTAGATATATCCCGTTAAGTAATCCAAAATTAAAAAGAAAAACAAAAAGAAAGCTCTCTCCTCGTCTTCCCAAGATGCAGCCTCCTCTTCGACCCTCCCCAGACCCAACTTCAACAACCTCCGCTTCCTGCAGATCAATCTTAACCGATGCAGGGCGGCGAACTCGGCAGCACGCACTTATATGGAAAAGAACTCATATGATATCGGGCTGCTGCAGGACGCTTACTGCACGGTTGGGGGAGATCTGTATGGTTTCCCAGCCTCCTGGTCTAAATTCAGCTCCAAACAAAACACAGCTCACATAGTCATAAACACACAGAATCTTAATTACACCCACCTTTACACAGGGGAGCATTGTGTTTTCCTGACACTCACCACGAAGGAGGGTGAGTTGATCCTTGGGAGTGCGTATGCAGCCCCGTCTGCGGACCTTGACTTTTGCCTGGAGGAGTGGCAGCACCTTATAACACAGAAAAAACTCTTCGTCTGCGGCTGTGACCTCAATGCCAACTCCCCACTGTGGTGCTCACCACGTGAGGATGAAAGAGGTCGCAGTCTTATAGAATTCATAGCCTCACACAACTTAAACTTAGCTAACATAGAAAACTCACACCCGACGTTTGAAAAGGGCGGAGCCAAGGGTTGGCCGGATTTTACCCTGGTAAATCCAAAGACCACTGTAAGAATCACAGACTGGTCAGTCCTGGACATACACAACAGCACAGACCACAACTACATCACATACACAATACAAACTAAACCGGTAATCACACACTCTAAAAGATTTGCAACAAGAAATAGAAGTTTTAAAAAATTCTGCACACTAATTAAACAGCCCCTATCAAACTTAAGTCAAGAATTACACACAATCACAAACACACAACACCTAGAAGAACTCACAATAAAACTTATACAAACCATACACACAGCAGCCTCCTCCTCCTTCAGGCTCAAGAAAAGCGGCCGTCAATTCACATACAACTTCTGGTCTCCCCAACTACGCTCCATGCGTAACAAACTCACAGCCCTTAAGCGCCAACAAAAATATCTGGACCCCGCGACTCTCCCTCAACATAAAATAAAGATAAAACAACTTTCGGCACACTTCAAAAAACAACTAAACACGGCAAAAAAAAACGCATGGAGGAAATTCTGCACAACACAAACAAAAGTTTTCGGCACAGCACAAAAATTTTATAGTAATAAATTCTTCACACCAACGGAGCTGAAGTTAGAGCGTCCTCCAGCTCTCTCCTCGAAACGCAATAATTTAGAGCACATCACAACGACTATCTTTGCCCCAAGTAAATATCCCAATTATCAAGCACCAACCTTCTCAGCTCCCTCGGATGTCCCCTACACGGAGGCTGAAGTCAAAGCCACTCTTTTCAGCTTCAACGTAAAAAAGGCTCCAGGCCCAGACAATCTGGACTTCCCTATATTAAGGCACACATACAACACAGTTCCGCACATCCTGCGCGACTGGGCCAACCTATGCTTAGAACACAGCTATTTTCCAGAAGTCCTCCGAAGAGGTGAGGTGGTGTACTTCCTGAAGCAAGGGAAGCTTCCCTCTGACCCCGCTTCTTACCGACCGATCTGCCTGTTGCCCACCCTAGGCAAACTTTTAGAGAAACTGGTAGTCACCAGACTGAATTTCTACCTCGAGTCAAATAATCTTCTACATCCACATCAATTCGGGTTCAGAGAGGGCAGATCGTGTGAACAAGCCTTACAGGCAATAAAAAGCTCCTGCGCCTCTAAGTCCCTGGAATACACCACTTTAGTCTCTCTCGACATAAAAGGAGCCTTTGACAACGTAGAGTGGCCCCACATTCTACAAACACTACACAAACTCAACTGCCCGAGTAACCTGGCGGGGGTCATCAGCTCTTACCTTTCCAATAGGAAAATCTTGGTTAACTGGGGAAATGGCTCCACAGAGCTCCCCCAAACGAAGGGATGCCCCCAGGGTTCGTGCCTGGGCCCTATTCTTTGGAATATCGTCGCCAACTCAATCCTTGCCCGCATGAACTCTGAGGGACATATCACCTATGCCTATGCTGATGATTTCTCAGTCATCCTCTCGGGCAGAATCCGGAAAGATCTGGAGAACCAAGCTAAGGAGGCTCTTCCCCTTTTTAGTAAGCTTCTAAAAGATTTAGACCTCTCCCTTTCCCACTCAAAAACTCAAGCTCTAACAATAGGCTTCCCAAGACTACTTAAAAGATCCCCCGTGGTGAGGATCGACGGCGTCAGCGTCCGCCATGTGCCTCATCTCAAACTTCTTGGCCTGACCATCGACAGAAAACTCAACTGGACCACCCACCTACAAGAACTAAAACTAAAGCTCCTAACCATCTACCACAATTCATCAAAACTAGTCGGAAGGTGGTGGGGTATCTCAACCTCCTTCCTAAAAATATGGTACCTTGCCATAGTAGATAAAATAATAACTTATGGTGCAGGGATCTGGGGAGGCTTTCTGTCGAAAGAAAACCAGGCCAAATTAAACACAATCCAAAGACCATTTCTACTCCAAATGTCGAGAGGTTACAGGACAATTTCAACTGACGCCCTCACCGTCATCACGGGAATCCCACATGCTCATTTACAAGTAAAATCCAATTATCTTAAAACTAATATACTTCAACTAAATAACCCTCAGATTTCTAACACCATTTTCCCCAACACCCCTTTGCAATCCCAAGTCAGCTGCTGGGACATGCACCCGGCAGAGGACGCTGCATCCCTCTTAGTCAACATAGAGAAAAATAGTTTTAACCCTTCAGTCCCAGTGGCGATCTACACCGATGGCTCCAGGACGGATTCAGGCGTAGCAGCAGCGCTGTGCGTCCTCGTTGACGATGCTGAGGCTCATCGGTGGGCTTGTAGGCTCGAGGATTTCAACTCTGTCTACCAGGCTGAACTCTTCGCTATCCAGAAAGCCCTAGAGTGGGCAAGTGATAATCAGCATCTGGTACACATCAACATCTACAGTGACAGTCTCTCGAGTCTGCAGGCCATAGTTCGTCACAAGACTAAGCATCCCCAAGTATTGGATATCAAACGTAAAATCTCAAACTTAAAGCATTTAATTTCCCTGGCACACGTTTCTGCCCATAGGGGCGTCGTCGGCAACGAACTAGCGGACTCCCTCGCGAAAGCTGCAACAGAAGAAGGGTCTGTGCAACACTCCCTCCCAGCGCCACCGACTCATGTTAAGCGCAAACTAAAATTATTGCTGCGTGAAAGTTGGCAAGGCCTCTGGGATGCCTCCACTAAAGGGAGACACACCCACAACTTACTACCCACGGTCGGAAGTACGACCTGGAATCTAACCCCCCCAGTAACAGCTTTCCTTTCGGGTCACGGGCCTTTTCCGGCCTATTTGTTTAGATTTTGTTGCCGGCGCTCGTCCCTGTGCCCTTGCGGCGAGGAGGGAGCTCCTGAACATTACTATTTTTCCTGTCCTCTAACAATAGAATATCATCTCAGAAACCCCTCTCCCAGACCCCAAAACTGGCTCGATAATATCCTCACCCGTAAACCGTTGCTCTTTAAATTATACAGAATATATTTTCTCTTAAATGACCTTTCCAATCTAACTAATTAACCTCCCACTTCCCTCATGCTTGGTCTGCTCGAACAAAAAACGTTCATCTGATCTCTCCAAAACGTCTCGCCCTGTGTCGCGAGGGGTCTAACCCGGCGAGATTAACCACAGCAGCAATGTCCGATTGACAAGCACAACAAGACAGCATGCCCCCTGTCGCGAAGGGCCGGCTGGGCCCGGCATGCTGAACAAGTTTAATGTATGTATAAAAAACTGTTTACGCATCACCCAGTGTCGCGTGTAGGCCTTGGGCCTGGCGATGCACACTGTAATTTCTTTTTTGTTTTTCAATAAACGTCAGGCAGGGCTGGAACTGGCCCCATGTTCCTCCTGAGTGCAGGGAGAACTTCCCCGGACAGCCCTACCAGGACCTCGGTCCTGGTTTAGCTCAACACCGCTCTTCGAGCGGTGAGCCGGGGGCTGTACCGCTGTTCAGGTGGTGTTGTTAACTTGGCCATAGACGTAAAGTCCATTATCGCTGCCACTCATCGATGAAACATGAAATATTGTAAATTGGGGCTCTTTAATTTCAGGCAACCTCCGCCCCGCGATATGGCCTTCTCCTAGTTTCCCTGCAGTGATAGTGAAGCCGGGTGATTTCCTTTAGTTGGTCGTACAGGGCAGTTCCTCTTCACATGACCATCCCCTCCACAGCCCCAGCACTTTATCTTCCGATCCTTTATTTCCTTATTATTTTCCAGGCTGCGCAATCGCTTTAAGATCTCTGCGAGACTTCTCTTCATTTCATTTTCATCAGCAGGCATATCATGTAATGAGACTGCTCTTATAGCATGGCGGTCTTTACGGGAGGCTTGTTGGGCTGCCTCTATCCTAAGTGCATAGCCTAAAGCTGATTCTACGTCTCTGATGTTGGAGAGTCTCAGCGCTTTTTGAATTTCTGGATCCCGAACAGCATCGATAAAGTACTGAAGAGCTAAGTCGTTTCGAGTGTCAGCATAACAGTCTGAAAATGCTAGGTGTGACAGTCTCTGAATGTCCGCTGCCAGCTCTTGCAAACTTTCGCCCGTTTTCTGGTAACGGGATTTTAGCTGGAGGCGACTATAATCCTTAGAACACTTTTCTCCGAACCGTAGCTCCAGTGCTCTAGTCAGGGCCTCGAAGTCGTTCCTTTCTTCTTTAGAAACATTTCTCAGTATCTCGGCTGCATCTCCCCGTAATGCTGCTGCTAAGTGGACTGACTTGGCGGTAGAGTGCCAGCCGTTAGCTTCAGCTACGATGGAAAACAGCGTCTTATATACATGCCAGGAGGAACTGCCGTCGTAGGTGGATAGCTTAATAAATTCCTGATTCTGGATTCTTCTCTCTTTCTTTTCAGTTTCCTGGGGCATGGATTTTAGCTTTTCTTTCACTTTTCTCTCCAGATCTTCTTCTCTTCAATTTACCTTCTATCTCGGAAAACCTTCCTTTCAGTTCCTGATCAAAATTTTCTTTAACTTTCTCCTCGAAACTCCTTTCTATCCTCGTAACACTCTTTTCAACCTTCATAACATTTTCTTCTTTCTTCATAGCTTTCTTTTCAAAATTCTCTTCTATTTTCAAAACTTTTTCGTCAAAATTTTCTTCAATCTTTATAACTTTTTTTTTCTATTCCATCTATTCTGTTTTCCACATCTGATAACTTACACTCTATCACTTCTTTCACGTTTACTAAGTCGTCTCTCACTGATGATAGCTCTTTCTTCATCTCTTCTTGATTAGATTTAATTTCTTCATCCAAACTGTCTTTCATTTCCTTAATTTCTTCAGTCAAGCCGTCTTTCAATTCTTTTTGTCCGGTTTCCATACTTTCTTTCATTTCTCTTTGTCCTGCTTTCATTTCATTAATCTGGGTAGCTAAGCTTTCTAGAAGTTTCTTCATTTCCTGCTCCATAGCTCTAGTTATCACCATTCACAGACAATCCCACTTCTGACGCCAGAAATATTGCGTACTTGGGGGTTCGTGAGGTGTCCGAGAATGAAAGGCCAAACTTACAAAAATTCAGTAATTTATTCACAGAAAGTTCCAGAAAAATACAGGTCTATAAACCAAGTATCAGCTTCAATTCAACCAGTAAACACAGCTTAAACAACAGCTGTCAATAGCAAATCCACAGTACAAACTGTATAGCAATAACACTTGAAGCAAATCTCTTTCAAAGAGGCTCAAAGCAATGCAAGTATTAGCGAAGCTGGCTGAAAACTGAAATGAACTGACTCGCCTTGGCGAAAAAAACAGCCTTTATATACCCCTGTAGAAAAGTGTGGAAAGTTCCAGAAATTTCCGTATCTCATCAGCCAATGAGATTAGAGCTTCCATATTTGGTATATCCCTAATAAGGATTTTCTCGCCAAGGTCGCCAAAAAATCGCCAAGTTGGAAAAGGTCGCCAAATTTGGCGCCAAATCCATTACCTGCCTTATTGGGGCTTTTTATGTGTTTTTAAGGGAAAATTAGGCTATTTTAACGCTAAAACGACTAGAAATGCACAGAATTAGCACTTTATGAACTTACTAAGCCTCTTTGAAAGAATTTATACTAAAATAAACACAATTATTTACAATTTTGTAACAGACATCTTTTGCTTCCAGACAATTTTGCTTCCAGACATCTAGCTTTTAGATGGATGATGACTTGTTTTTTGTTTTATTAGTGCATGCATAATCACTCTGTTCCATAAAGAATAATGGAAAAATGTCTACTGTTAAATACTTCATAAATATTTATGACACTTGCATTTTTTTTTTTTTTTTTTTTTTTTAAATTAAATTTGACTTAAGTATATCAGGTCATCATTAAGTCTTATTTTATTTTTTCTAGAAGCAATTTTTTCAAAAATCAATGTAATTTGTTTTGAAATGTTTTAAATATCCCAACTTTTTTAAAAAACTAGTTTTCAAAATTCTATTTTTGTAAAACATTTGCAAACTTAAGTATACTAAAGATGCCGTTCGGCAGTTACAAGACTTCCATAAAAATCCTGGGTATTATGAATTTCGTTAAGCCTTCTGATTACATTAGTGTTTCTATGCAACCGTGTTTCAACTTGACCTCGTTCTGAGAGTCTGAAAAGTTCTTCAAGTTGCATTGCCGTTAAATTAGAACGATAATTATTTAAAACATTTTCTTGTGTGTTTTGTATAATTCTTCTAGCTGTTTGTACATCGATAAGATTATTTGTATAGAAAAGAACAGTTGCTGAGAAAAGGTGAAGATCAAGAACGGTCAGTGTGCCTTGTTGGGCCTTACCAACAAGTGAAATGTAATCATTGATAATAGCCAGGCCACTCACAGTTAAATCACCAATAGTGACAACATCGTGCAGGATTCTTAATACTCGCCTCGGTATTAATCCAACTTCAGCTGCTTGGGTAATACGAGTTAACATAAGGCTTTGAGTCAGGCCTAAGGCACTTCCTACAGTTCCAATCCAAGACATTCTTGCTTCTTGATCATGTAAACCAACACTCTGATCGTGTGAATAACGATCTATTAAAGTTGAAACATTTCGGGTAGCTTGATGTACCTCTGAAACGATTGAAGCAACTTGAATAGCAAACGGGAAAGCTATAGCAAACGGGAAAGCTATTGGTGTAAAAACTGAAACTGCCTGTAATGAAGTTGTGACAAAATTCTCTGTAGTAACTGCAGTATCAGTGACAGAATGTACTCCGTTAACGAAATCGCATTCAGGAGACGTACCGAAGTCAACTAAAACTTGGCCTTGCTTACCTTGATATAAACCATCGTGTGGATAACAATACATACCTTTAGGTAAACGGTTTGTATTCAAATAATCTTCCCAATTTTTATAGACACGACAGTCTGTATCAACAAATAAAATTTTATTCTTTTTCCCTCTAATCTTGAACACGGGAATATTAAATCTCTTCTCCCAAATTTTCCCAAAGACAAAAAGACAGGCAAAATGAATGCTACTACCATTTTCAGCGTTTCTCTCAATCGCACTAGCTATGAGTTTTATTTCTTTAAATTGTGCCTGATTATATCCTGTGAAGTTATTGCTTTCATCTGGAATATTTTCTGGTAAGGAGAACATAGCATATCCAATTTTAGAATGAAGAGTTCTTGTGTTTGACTTGTCCCACTCGTCCCATTCTCGATCTCCCAAAAGGCGAAACATATCTTGTTGCTGTGCGCGTGCTTCCTTCTTCCATCTTTGGACATATGGTGTTCTCCATGCTGCTCTGCCTGTAATTGTGTCTCCTACTGCCAAAGGTATTCTTGAAAATACCCATTGTAAAGTTCTGAGATCCTCCATTGTAACGTCTGTAACTTGTGGTGAAGTAAAAAAAGAACCTATTCTGTTAATGCAATCACACGCAGGGGATGTGCCAAAGTCAACTAGAACTTGACCTTGACTACCTTGATAGAAACCATTGCACGGATAACAATACATACATTTAGGTAAACGATTTGTATCCAAATAAACTTTCCAATTTTTATAGACGCGACAGTCTGTATCCACAAACAAAATTCTATTCTCTTTCCCTTTCATCCTGAACACAGGAAGAACAAATCTCTTTTCCCAAATTTTTCCAATGACGAAAAGAATGGCAAAAGAAATTGTATTACCATCCATAGCATTTCTCTCAATTACATCGGCTATGTGAGCTATTTTTCTGAGTTGTTCTTCATTATATCCTAGGAAACCATTACTTTCATCCGGAACATTTTCTGGTATGAAGAACAGAGCATTTCCAATTATGGAGAAAAGAGTCCTCGTGTTTGACCTAGCACACTCGTCCCATTCTCGATCTCCGTAAAGACGAAACATTTCTTGTTGTTGTGCCCGTGCTTGCCTCTTCCATGCTTGGACATCTGGTGCTCCCCAGTCTGACATGACCAATATACGACGGATTTGATTCTTCTTGGTGGATTAATATATATATATATTTATCTAATATAGTCATTACAACGTCACACTTGTGTAACAATAGGATTTAACAAATTAGCAATCCATTATTAAGCAGAATACGTCTTTTTAAACTTTCTCTCAGTTCATTTACTAAGATTTTTATTCTAAATCTCATCTTAACTAGGCTATATTGTCAGTCTTCTACCAGGTGATGAATTTTCAAAAACTTAGAGTGAGTGATCAATTGTGCAGTTTTCTTACTTCTCACTATTATTTCTTTGAGTTCTGTTCATAAGCCTATAACACAAAAATATTATTAAATAAATGAGAAAGATATTTAGTGTTAAAATGACATTATTGTGAAAGAAATATAAAATTATTTTTATTAATGCTGTGTGAGCAAAAAAGCCATTCAACTGTAAGTGAATCTGACAATGTGTGGTGTGGTGTATGAGTTAAGACTTATTTCCCATCATGGAGATCTTGTGTGGGAAGAGTTAACAATCTCTTTGGGAGATCACTTTAAAAGATCTTAATCTATATTCATATGAGTTTCGAAGAAAACTACGAACTTTACAAATGGTTAAGCCAAGGAGGGCAACCTAGGCTCGAACCTGGCACTTTTCATCAACCAGCTCTCAGAACACAACCACTCGGGAACTTGCGAGGCGGAATCTGATGAGGTAAATTAACTTTTACGACAGATAATTGAGATAAGACTGAAAGCTTATAGCTTCATATACAATTAAAAACAAAAACAAAAATTCATGAGGTTTTCATAGATTATTAACGTTTTCCAACAATACGTACTAGTTGTATCGTTTACTTTTTAATATACTTTACCTACGTGATCACGCAATAGACACAGATTGGACAGACAGATAGACTAACTGAATTCAGAATCACTATTAAACATTTTTGGAAAAAATTAAAAACGCTTAACAGAAACGAAAATGCAATTCCAGTAATTTCTAATTGTAAGCTTCGTCCTCGATGTATCTGAATACTTTAGTATGGCTCTATAAATCTTAACATTAATTACATTATTTTCTACAGATTTTTTTTTTTTTTTTCATATAAATATTAAATGTCAACTTCTTGCGATTTGTACAGAATAAAGATATTGAAATATAGTTTACAGAAATACCTCTCATAAAACGTAATGTTTTGGAATTTTTTTAAGTGTTTATATAAACAAACCAATAGTGGTAGTTACCCAGTTTTCAATAGGGAACAGCCCACTATGAACGAACTTGAATAACATACATCACTTTTAAGGAATTCGTTAAATAGTTACAGAAGATAGCGCGTAGACAGACAGACAAACTAAACCGAAACTAAATTCAAAACTGGTGTACAATCGATAAATAGATTTAAAGACTTCTTCACACACCATAAATTTTAAGCCAGCACAACCGGTTTCGAAAGGACGTAGCCTTTCTTCATCAGGTGCAAAAAAGGACAGACTGAGGGACAGAAAGGCAGACAGACAGTCTAATTGAATTCATAATCACTCTTAAACATTGCTAGAAAGAGTTAAAAACGCTTAATATGAAAGGAAATGAAATTTCCGCAATTTCCAACTGAAGCCCTCGATGTAACTGAATATTTCAGTTAGCTCGCAGTAAATCTGAAGGATAAACATACCATGTTATGTACAACATATTTTTTTTTTTTTTTTAGGATATCAACAGTAAATACCAATTTCCTTATGATTTTTGCATTAGAAAGTTATTTAAATATGATTTATAAAATTTCTCTCATAAAACGCAGTGCATTTGGCGTTATTTATGAATTTGGCGTTATTTTGAATTTTATTCTAATACACAAACCGGTTGTGCTACTAATACCATTAGAAAACGTTTTTTAGGAAAATTTAAATAACTTATATGATAAATTCTGAAAATATTTACGGACGCTAGAAGCGGACAGAAATACAGACAAATTGACTAATTCAAATTATGATCACTCTTAAACTTTCTTAGGAAGTGTTTAAAATGCTTACTAAAAAGGAAAATGCAATTGCTGCATTTTCCAATTCTATGGCTTAATTTATCTAAATATTTTTATGCAGCCCTTGTGCAAAATAAAGGTATTAAAATATGGTTTATAGAAATACATCTCATAGAATGCGATACTTTGGAATACTTTTAGGTGTCCTTGTACATAAAACAGGGATGGTATATACTCCATTTTCAATGAGAATCCTTCGTTAGTGAACTTATATGTTAGTGAATAACATATATCAATTTTAAGAAATTAAATTAATATTTACAGGAATTAGAGCGCGGACAGACTGAAGTCATAAACTCATTTTAGTTTTGATGGAAAGCATTAGAAACAAATATGCATATATACATAAATGTTATCTACGTAAAAAAAGAAAAAAAAATGTTTTATGTATGATAGATATTCACAGTAAATTGTAAATAATTGTGCTTATTTTTGTATAAATTCTTTCAAAGAGGCTTAGTAAGTTGATAAAGTGCTAATTTTGTGTATTTCTAGTCGTTTTAGCGTTGAAATAGCCTTATTTTCCCCTAAAAAAACATTAAAAAGCCTCAATAAGGCAGGTAATGGATTTAGCGCCAAATTTGGCGACTTTTTCCCACCTTGGCGATTTTTTTGGAGATCTTGGCGAGAAAATCCTTATTAGGGATATACCAAAGATGGAAGCTCTCATCTCATTGGCTGATGAGATACGGAAATTTCTGGAACTTTCCACACTTTTCTACAGGGGTATATAAGGGCTGTTTTTTTCGCCAAGGCAGTCAGCTTCCGCGAATGCTTGCATTGCTTTGAGCCTCTTTGAAAGAGACTTGCTTTATGTGTTATTGTTATACAGTTTGTACTCTGGATTTGTTATTGACAGCTGTTGTTTAAGCTGTGTTTACTGGTTGAATTGAAGCTGATACTTGGTTTATAGACCTGTATTTTTCTGGAACTTTCTGTGAATAAATTATTGAATTTTTGTAAGTTTCGCCTTTCATTCTCGGACAACTCACGAACCCCCAAGTACGCAGCAATATAAACAACAAACTAGTTGGCATAGGTGGACTCTGCTCAGTTCCCCATCATATTTATGTTCTCATAAATTTCTAGTGGGAGACATATTATAATCATGTCAAAAGAAATGAATTTGACTAAAGCTTGATACAGTGACAGGATGAAATCCCCGCATAATAGGCTATCCACCGTTCACTTCGATATATTTATCTTATTCTAATCTATTAATTTATTTTATCAGGGTCAATTCTGTTGTTTAGTTTTCATGCTACTATTTCCAATGCAATAATCCTCAAAATTCATATTTATATGAAAAATTTACAATTTCGCTAGGTTGATAAAATCGTAAATTACGAATAATTTACGAAATTTTCCTTTTGAATATTTGTATTCAATCATGTTCAAACAAATATCATAAATGTAATTTTGAAGTTGTCTAATGTATTTATGATCCTCAAAATGTAAGTTTATGCTCAATTTTGCCTTATTCTGCCATTTTAAGTAAATCGTAAATTCCAAATAACTTACGAATTTTTTAAATTGGAAAAATCATAGTCTATGATATTCATGCCAGTATCCAAAATAATATTTAAAAAGTGGTTTGACATCTTTACGATGAAAATATCCCTCAAGATTGACGTTTATGTGAAATTTTGCTCTATTCTGGCATGTTAAGAAATTCGTAAGTTTCCAATAACTTACGAAATTTATATATTGGAAAATTCATAGTCATTAATATTCATGCCAGTGTTCTAAATAAAATTTCAAATGTAATCTGACATCGTTACGATGAAAATATCTCTAAAAATTGACGTTTATGTGAAATTTTGCCCTATACTGCCATGTTAAGAAATTCGTAAATTTCCAATAACTTGCGAAAATTTCAAAGTAGCATATTTATAGTTACTGATGTTCATTCCGGCATCAAAACTGATATTTTAAAACTGGTCCGACATTTTTAATGTAAAAAGTTTCCATTTAATGCACGTTTAAGTGTAATTTTGTCCTATTCTTCCATGTTAAGAAAATCGTAAATTTCTCATAACTTACGAAGTTTTTTAATTCGAATGTTGCAAATGAATAGGGTTCTTGCCAGTATCGAAAGTAATATTTTAAAACTGATCTGACCTCTCTGCGATCATTTGTTCGTGAGATATCGTGTTAACAGACTAACAAACTAACGGACTAACACACTAACGGACTGACACACTAACGGACTGACACACTGACACACTAACAGGCACCCTACAGACAGACACCATAGAAATTTTGTCATTTTCGGATTCCTCACACCTGAAAACGTATAAAAAAGTCAAAAAACCGAAGTCGAAATTTTTCACGATTACCTAAATTCCCTATACCTATAGTATGATGGGGAACTAATATAATAAGAAAACTAGTTGGCATAGGTGGACTCTGCTCAGTTCCCCATCATATTTATGTTCTCATAAATTTCTAGTGCGAGACATATTATAATCATGTTAAAAGAAATGAATTTGACCAAAGCTTGATATTATGACAGAATGAAATCCCCGCCTAATAGGCTATCCACCGTTCACTTCGATATATATATCTTATTCTAATCTATTAATTTATTTTATCAGGGTCAATTCCGTTGTTTAGTTTTCATCCTACTATTTCCAATGCAATAATCCTCAAAATTCATATTTATATGAAAAATTTACAATTTCGCTATGTTGATAAAATCGTAAATTACGAATGATTAACGAAATTTTCCTATTAGAATATTTGTATTCAATCATGTTCAAACAAATATCATAAATGTAATTTTGAAGTTGTCTAATGTATTTAGGATCCTCAAAATGGAAGTTTATGCTCAATTTTGCCTTATTCTGCCATTTTAAGTAAATCGTAAATTCCAAATAATTTACGATTTTTTTAAATTGGAAAAATCGTAGTCTATGATATTCATGCCAGTATCCTGAATAATATTTCGAAAGTGGTTTGACATCTTTACGATGAAAATATCCCTCAAGATTGACGTTTATGTGAAATTTTGCTCTATTCTGACATGTTAAGAAATTCGTAAATTTCCAATAACTTACGAAATCTTTATATTGGAAAATTCATAGTGATTAATAATCATGCCAGTGTCCTAAATAATATTTCAAAAGTAGTCTGACATCTTTACGATGAAAATATCTCTCAAAATTGACGTTTATGTGAAATTTTGCTCTATACTGCCATGTTAAAAAATTCGTAAATTTCCAATAACTTGCGAAATTTCCAAAGTAGAATATTTATAGTTACTGATGTTCATTCCGGCATCAAAACTGATATTTTAAAACTGGTCTGACATTTTTACAGTAAAAAGTATCCATTAAATGCACGTTTAAGTGAATTTTTGTCCTATTCTCCCATGATAAGAAAATCGTAAATTTCTAATAACTTACGAAGTTTTTAAATTCGAATGTTGCAAATGAATAGGCTTCTTGCCAGTGTCGAAAGTAATACTTTAAAACTGATCTGACCTCTCTGCGATCATTTGTTCGTGAGATATCGTGTTAACAGACTAACAAACTAACGGACTAACACACTAACGGACTGAAATACTAACGGACTGACACACTGACACACTGACACACTAACAGACACCCTACAGACAGACACCATAGAAATTTTGTCATTTTCGGATTTCTCACACCTGAAAACGTGTAGAAAAATCAAAAAACCGAGGTCGAAAATTTTCACGATTACCTAAGTTCCCCATACCTATAGTATGATGGGGAACTAAAACTATCTGATTAGAATAGAGAAACAAATGGAAATTATTTTTAGGAATGTTTTGTTTATTTTTATTGTGATGATAATCTATTAATTTTTACTTTCTCTTACCCTTACGGAAGAGAAAATATTGTTTTAGGGTCAAATTTTCGAACGTGAGTTTTTGTTATATTTACATGTTTTGAGGTCCCCTGAATCTGAAAACCATGTTTTTAGCGAATGGTCTGTGTGTATGTCTGACGGTTATCAGCATATCTCAATAACAAATAATAGCAGAAAGTTCAAACTTGGTATTTTAAATGTGTATAATATAAGGATGCTACACTAAACTTTTCGTTAAGATCAAGCAAATGGTTCGTGTACAGGGACACTCAAGAGAATTCAAATATATTACGTCTATGGGGAAATTGCGGGTAAGTAGAGTTTAACATCTATAGACTGCCAATGCATTAAACCAAATGAAACAAATATATATTTTTTATATGTGTAAAAATATGTTTCGTGTAGAATATGGTATAGAAATCATCCACTGTTCGTTTACAGGGCTACACAAAAGAACTAGATTGCGAACAATACTTAAAAATTGATGTAAGTATGTATTTTTAGGTTATGGTATGTGTTAATAATGTAGGATTATATTTATGTGCACCATGTGATGTGTACATAACTTTCAGAATATATACATGGCTGCCAATATTTAAGCCATAACATTCTTTTTTATTTGTTAGGGGAAGTGCTTTACTATAATATACTATATCAAATGATATTTTACGAGTGTCCAGCCAGGAAAGCTTCTCAGGAATTGAAATTAAATCCTCATAGCCATATGATAAATAATGTATTTCATTAAGATAAATATTCATCACTTGATTTTTTGTATATTTACACGTTTTGAGGCTTACTGAATAGCGAAGTCAAGTTTTATAGTTTGATCTTTGATTGCGTCTGTTTGAGTAAATTAAAAACAAATAATTTCAGCCGATCCAAATGAGGTATTTTGAAGTTAATGAGTTTGTTACTAGAAAAGTTAGTTCAAGATTGATAAGTTTCAAGGAATGAAAGTTGTCTGAAAAATTTTAAATAAACTTTTGAACTTATTAACAGATTTGAATTCTATATAAATGTAGATACAATAATGAAACGGGGGGTTGAGGGGGGCGGTAGCCACCCCTCACATAGAATTATTTGCCAAATAACGCTGGTCCAAAGCCTAATTTCAATTGTTTTAACATAGATTTACATAACAGTACTCGTTATCTTAACCCTTAATATCCAATCTGTACTTTTAGTGTTAAATTTCAGGGTAAGAGAAAATCGTGTGAGTGACACACCAGATTATTTACTTTCCCTTACCCATAAGGTAGAGAAAGTATTGTTTTTGGGCCAAATTTTCGAAATTCAGTTTTTGTTATATTTACACTTTTTGAGGTCCCCTGAATCCAAAAATCATGTTTTTAGCAGTTTTCTGTGTGTCTGTCTCTCTGTGTGTGTGTCTGACGGTTATCAGCATATCTCAAAATTAAATTATAGCAGAAAGTTCAAACTTGGTATTCTAAATGTGTATCGTATAGGGATGCTACACTAAACATGTCGTTGAGATCAAGCAAGTGGTTCGTGTACAGGGACACTGAAGAAAATTCAAATACATTACATCTATGGGGGAAATTGCAGGTAAGTCGAGTTTAACATCTATAAACTGCACTAAACCAAATGAAACGAATATATATTTGCACTTTCCGAACACTATAGTAAGGAAAGTATTGTAATCATGTCAAAAATCCGAATTTGAGATTTGGATGTTTCTATACGTTTCGAGGTCTCCTGAGTCCGTTTTCATTATTTTTGCGATGATATATGTATGTGTGTATGTATGTGTGTATGTCTGTAAGTGAACACGCTAGAGTCTAAACGCTTTGTTCGAATAAGCTGAAAATTGGTACGTATATTGTAAGTCACCATAGTACGAACCCTATTGATTTTGGTGAATCTAGCACTTATAGTTTTTTTACAGGGACACAAAGAAAATTTTTTTATCATTATGACCTATGGGGCCAAATTTTTAAAAGTGTGATAGCGTCTAAACGCCTTATTAATCTGAGCAAAAAAAAATTGTTTACATGTTATAGGTCACAGTTGCACCAACTGTATAGATTTTGGTGAATCTAGCACTTACAGTTTTTTACAGGGACACAAAGAAAAATTCTTTATCATTATGGCCTATGGGACCAAATTTTTAAAAGTGCGATAGCATCTAAACGCCTCATTCAATTGAGCTGAAAACTTATATGAATATTATAAATCACTGTTGCACTAACTATAAACGTTTTAGTGAATCTAGCATTTATAGGTTTTTACAGGGATATAACGAAAAATTCTTTATCATTATGATCTATGGGCTCAAAGTTCAGTAGCGTTAAATAAAACATCGTGTAATCTATGGAGAAAAATACTCAACACTCTATTATGGTTTTCTCTCATTTGTTTGTTTAGTGGCGCAGCTTGTCCTGCTGTGGACCTTGCGCCAAGAAAAGACATTCAACCAACCAACCATTTGTTTGTTTAACAACTCCTCTTTCTTTACTTTATCTACAAAACTGTTAATTACTCAATGTTCGGAAAGTCGAGTGAAGTCACTCCATATTTTTTTTTTTTTTTTTTTTTTTTTTTTTTTAATCGGTAGTATTTTTGAAGCACTAATTTCCGAGATATAAAACTGACTTATCTAATGAGAACGCTTGTTCATTTTCTTTGTAATAATCATGCAATATATGCGAAAGGATAACTAAAAAATATTTTATGTAGCAATTTTCAAAAAAAAAAAAAAAAAAAAATTGTTACAGCCGTCTTTGAGATACCGGCTTTTACCAAAACATGACAAACTCAATTGTTGCATGAAAAACAATTGCATATGAAAGGATATCTGAAAGGGAGTTATTATGGCGTGCTTGAAAAAAATTCGTACAGCCGTTTTCAAAAAACGCACTTGCGCGACCTATTGATCTACTTATACAGGTCTAATACGTACAAAAAGCCATCTAATAAAGTGTTTAATGTAGCAATTTTGAAAAAAATCGTTAGAGCTGTTTTTGAGATGTGGACTTACGGTCTCATTTCCTGTTTTCCAATTTTCTCCAAAAATTGAAAAAAAAAAAAAAATAATAATAATCTGTACACCAGACCTGTCTCAATTTTGTAGTTTCATCGTTCTATCTTTATTAGTTTCAGAGATATGATAGTCAGAAGATTCTCCATACACACACACTGACCAATTGCCGAAAATCCCTCTTTTAGACTCAGGGGATTTTAAAACATCTAAATCAGGTAAAAACTTGTTATAGAATTTTTAGACCGAATACAATGCTCCCATTACCTACGGTAGTCAGGTATTGCAAGTAAAAACTAGTATGTTGTGGCCACCACATGACTTTCTTCTATATTTTCCTATACAAATTCCCTCAGTAAAAATAATTTATTAAAATTATTATTTAAAAAAATTATCTTCCATGATAATGCAGACGATTTCCATATTAGAGAAGTAGTATAACACTAAATATGCAAAAAAAAGTCAATTTTATTGTCAATATTACATTAAAAGAAAAAAAAAATTCTGTTAAAAAGGAAAAAAATCGATAACTTCATTTTAAATTATCGCAGATCTATGGTTCAACCATTCGTTTTAAAGGTACTGACGTGCTCTATTGAAAGATACCCATCATGAAAATTTACTCCCCTCGAGGGGGGAGGCCAGGATACAAAAAAATATTCCCAGTTGACTATCTCCATTATAAATAATTCTGGCAAATTTCATAATGATTATTAAAAAATAATTCTCTTTATGCACATTTCTACAAAATTTTGTCCTATACCACCATGTTAAAAATTTAGAAAAAGCGGGATGGCAACGCAACCTGTTAGACAATTTTTACGAAAAGTCGATAGGCACTAATTTATGTCAATGTGCAACTACATACCAATTTGTATGAAATTCTGTGCAGTAGTTCCTGAGATACAGTTTCCATAAAATTTTGTCACACACAGACACAGACAGACAGACAGACGGACGGACAGACATTTTCTAAAAATGGTCAAATCGCGTTCTACAGCTCTCAAAACGTGTAAATCCATCAAAAACCCGAGGTCGAAAATTTTTACGAATCCAATACTTTCTTCTATTGAATATAGAAGAAAGTAATAAAATTAATGAACAATGTTTAATTTTCAAATAGCAAGATGCTTTAAATTTCTTTAGCACATTGCCATTTTCCCAGAATAATATACTAATCTACTTGCAATGCTATAATTTTAATAAACTTTAGTAATATTGAAATTATTAATTTTATTGTTAATATTATTTAAAAAGTTTGAAAAAAGGTAAATATGAGTGGATAATAAATTAAGGATTAATATAGGAGTTCTTAATTCTCTGAATACATAGAAATCTTTAATACATATTTAGACTAAACGTAATATAAAACTTCACACGCATATTAGCTTTATAATTGTTTCATTTTCACGTAAATTAAGAAATAAATTTAATCTTAATTATTGAAGAAACCAATAATAATACGTACCAGAGCCATTCAGTTAAAATATTTATAAAGAAAGAGAAAGAAATATAGTTTTAAAATATTATAATTTTTAAAATTATATTCTATTTTCTACCTCCCAATGAATTTGTTTTTCGTAATCCAATATTCTTTAGCATCGCTCTTCAAGAACAAGGAAAGCTAAATGTCACAAACTATTTCGCAAGTTCTTTTAAAAAGGAAATCAAATATCTGAAAGAAGTTGAATATGAAATTACTGCGATGATTCAGATATGTTTTTAACTCCGGAACTATCAACTTAAGTTAACTTTTAAAGTAAAGGTAGGTAAAGAAGCTCAAATATCTAAATGGATAAGCTATAAAAGTTATTTCTTAAAATCATTTAAACAGTATCGTCCCCGAGCATTTCTTTGAATAAGTTCAAAAATTTCAATTTTGCTACAGTTTTTAAAAACTTGTATTTTTGAGATTAAAAAAAGTTATTCTTTCTTTTTCTCTTTACTTTCTACTACGTACCTAAGAAGAAAATTGAATTTGTCAGAATTTTCGATCTTTTGTTTTCGGTGGATTTACACGTTTTGAGATTTCCTGAACACCATTCGACCACTTTTAGAAAATGTCTGTCTGTGTGTATGCATTCAAAAATTTTGTGGATGCTGTATCTCATGAACCAATGGATTCAATATAAGTTTATATTTGATTAGACCTTGACTTATATTAGTGCTGATTAGTATTTGGTGCATATCTCTCAAATATTCTCATCATCTCACGTATTTTCTTATGACAGCATAGGAAAAAATTATATACCCCCCTCCCTCCATTTCCCAGAGTTTAAAGATTTTCTATCTAATTCGTTTTGTGTTTAATGAAAATTAGGGGTTTTTTTTTTTTTTTTTTTTTTTTTTTTTTTAATCTTTTTAGATTAAGCAGTCAGGGGACCCCCAAATAGGTTTGTACATTAAGTGTACGGGTTTGTACTTTCCCGAAGTTGAAAGGTTAACGGCCCTCTTCACTTACCGTCGCCAGAAGCCCGAGCCAATGTTATTCTGTGGGGAAATTTTCTTTACAAATAACTTATTAACTAATACACATTTTTTAATTCTGTTTTCACATTCAGAAAATTCCCAACTGTTAAATTGACGGAACTTTTTTAAAAAAAAAATATTTTTTTTTATTTTTAATATTTTATTTTGAAATTGTAAAATGAAAAAATTTCACATATTGAAAATTCATATTTTGCAGCTTTAAAATAAAATATAAAAAATAAAAAAAAAATATTTTTTTTAAAAAGGTCCGTCAATTTAACAGCTGGGAATTTTCAGAATGTGAAAACAGAATTTTAAAATATGTATTAGCTGATAAGTTATTTGTAAAGAAAAATTTCCCATAGAATAACATTAGCTTCGGCTTCCGGCGGTGTTGAGTGAAGAGGGGCCCTTAATCGATCGCTGCCTCCTTGAAAGAGTTTTCTTCTTTTGATATCTCAAAAACAACTCAAAATTTTCTTCATAGTTGCTACATAAACTACCTTCTAGATGTCCTTTCGTATTTATTAGTTGGTTACTTCAGGAAAATTGATAATTGTTCTGAATAAGTAGATCAAGCTTAGGTCTCGCAAGAGCGGTTCTTAAAAAACGGCTCTGTGGATTTTCTTCAAACTATCTATCTTGCCATATTAATTCGCTTTTAGATGTCTTTTTACTTTCTTCTATATTCAATAGAAGAAAGTATTGGATTCGTAAAAATTTTCGACCTCAGGCTTTTTGATGGATTTACACGTTTTGAGAGCTGTAGAACACGATTTGACCATCTTTAGAAAATGTCTGTCTGCCCGACTGTCTGTCTGTGTGTGTGTGACAAAATTTTCTGGCAACTGTATCTCAGGAACTGCTGCACAGAATTTCATACAAATTGGTATGTAGTTGCACCTTGACATAAATTAAAGCCTATCAACTTTTGGTAAAAATTGTCTTACAGGTTGCGTTGCCATCCCGCTTTTTCTAAATTTTTAACATGGTGATATACGACAAAATTTTGTATAAATGAGCATAAAGAGAATTATTTTTTAGTAACCATTATGAAATTTACAAGAATTATTTATAATAGAGATAGTCAACTGGGAAAATTTTTTTGTATGTGTAGGAGCCTCGCCACCACCCTTGGGGGAGAAGTCCCCCCCTCGAGGGGAGTAAATTTTCAAGATGGGTATCTTTCAAAAGGTCTCGTCAATACCTTTAAAACGAATGGTTGAACTATAAATCTGTGATAATTTAAAACAAAGTCATCGATTTTTTTTACTTTTAACAAAAAAAAAAAAAAAAAAAAAAAAAAAAAAAAACCTTGGAAAAAAATCGCTTTTTTTTTTTTTTTTTTAATATTGTTACTGAGTGAATTTGTATAGGAAAATATAGAAGAAAGTCTTGTAGTGGCCACAACGTACTCGTTGAAGTTGGTTTCCGTTGAATAGATGAATTCGCCAAAATTTAGTGACAATCGGAAGTGGGGCCAAAAGAGGGAATCTCAAAAACGGCTTTAACGACTTTCTTCAAATTTATTACATAAACCACATTTTAGATGTCGTTTCACGTGTATTACTTGCTTGTCACAGGAAAATAAATAGCAGTCGTGATTTGGTAGGTCTATTTTAGATCTCGGAAATCAGCGTTTCGAAAAACAGCTCTACAGATTTTTTTAAAACTCGCTATACAAATTCTGTTTTATATGTCTTCACGTTGTATGTATTAGTTTGATCTTACAGAAAAATTGTTAGTTGCCCTTTGATTAAGTTAATGTTAATTTTATCTTTCTGACCACATTATCTTCAAAAAGTGTACATAATATGTGTAATGCTGGGTAATAGCAGCCGTGTGGTTGTTATACACCGCAGACTTTTTAGTGTCATTTTGCATTTCGCGTGTATTACATTTTTACTACAGGAATATTAATAACAGTCTTGATTAGTAAGCCATTTTCATACAACTCAGAAATTGGTGTCTCAAAAAAACTTCTCTGCCTATTTTCTTTAAACCCTCTTATAAAAGAGCAAACTAATACACATACACTCCTTCTCATATTTATAAGGACACTTTATATTTTGAAATAACTAATGTAAAAATAATTGTGAACAAGATTATACTAAGTGTACTTAATATATCTAGTATTCTAAAAACCAAAACTGCTATAATTTTTACTTTCTTTTATATTCAATAGAAGAAAGTATTGGATTCGTAAAATTTTTCGACCTCGGGTTTTTGATGGATTTACACGTTTTGAGAGCTGTAGAACACGATTTGACCATTTTTAGAAAATGTCTGTCCGACTGTCTGTGTGTGTGTGACAAAATTTTGTGGCAACTGTATCTCAGGAACTACTGCACAGAATTTCATACAAATTGGTATGTAGTTGCACTTTGACATAAATTAGTGCCTATCAACTTTTGGTAAAAATTGTCTTACAGGTTGCGTTGCCATCCCGCTTTTTCTAAATTTTTAACATGGTGATATACGACAAAATTTTGTATAAATGTGCATAAAGAGAATTATTTTTTAGTAATCATTATAAAATTTGCAAGAATTATTTATAATAGAGATAGTCAACTGGTAAAATTTTTTTGTATGTGTAGGAGTCTCGCTACCACCCCTGTGGGGGAAGTCCCCCCTCGAGGGGAGGAAATTTTCAAGATGGGTATCTTTCGAAAGGTCTCGTCAATACCTTTAAAACGAATGGTTGAACTATAAATCTGTGATAATTTAAAACGAAGTCATCGATTTTTATTTACTTTTAACGAAAAAAAAAAAACTTGGAAAAAAAATCGCTTTTTTTTTTTTAAATAAATATTGTTACTGAGTGAATTTGTATAGGAAAATATAGAAGAAAGTCTTGTGGTGGCCACATTGTACGTTGAAGTTGGTTTCCGTTGAATAGATGAATTCGCCAAAATTTAGTGACAATCGGAAGTGGGGCCAAAAGAGGGGGATCTCAAAAACGGCTTTAACGACTTTCTTCAAATTTATAACATAAACCACATTTTAGATGTCATTTCACGTGTATTACTTGCTTGTCACAGGAAAATAAATAGCAGTCGTGATTTGGTAGGTGTGTTTTAGATCTCGGAAATCAGCGTTTCGAAAAACAGCTCTACAGATTTTTTTAAAACTCGCTATACAAATTCTGTTTTACATGCCTTCACGTTGTATGTATTAGTTTGATCTTACAGAAAAATTGTTAGTTGCCCGTTGATTAAGTTAATGTTAATTTTATCTTTCTGACCACATTATCTTCGAAAAGTGTACATAATATGTGTAATGCTGGGTAATAGAAGGCGTGTGGTTGTTATACACCGCAGACTTTTTAGTGTCATTTCGCATTTCGCGTGTATCACATTTTTACTACAGGAATATTAATAACAGTCCTGATTAGTAAGCCATTTTCATAGAACTCAGAAATTGGTGTCTCAAAAAAACTGCTCTGCCTATTTTCTTTAAACCCTCTTATAAAAGAGCAAACTATTTCCTATTATAGCAAACTAATACACATACACTCCTTATCATATTTATAAGGACAGTTTATATTTTGAAATAACTAATGTAAAAATAATTGTAAACAAGATTATACTAAGTGTACTTAATATATCTAGTAATCTAAAAACCAAAACTGCTATAATTGTTTTTAATATGAAACAAAATTAATAAAAAATAATGCAATTTTTTTTTTTTTCTCCACGTTTTTGGATGTTCATAATTATAGGGACAATCAAGATTTTGTCTTTTTATTTAACTTACTAGCGGATAAATTACAGTTGACATGCGAATTTGTTAACTACTGGGCTAGATTAATTCATATATAAGCCTTCAATTTTCTTGGACGGACATTACTGATAATTCCTCGAAAAATAAGAACGTTCATGTAGTGAAGAATGATAAATGTGTTTTTTAAGTGGAGGAATAATTTCAATCCGCCGTATTTCTAATGAAATTCGAAGATCTAAAATTGCTGAAGGAAATGTGATCAAACGTCGAACTGCTCGTTCGATAGGAGAGAGATCTGATGCACAATCAGAGTTGCTTTACAGAGATCGAAGACTCATAATTCCACTTACAGTTCTACTCATAATGACTGCTGCTGAATTTGCTTGTAATTTTTAACGAAATGTTGGGGGTCCACATTTATGCAAGTTTAAAATAATTAATAATATGTTAAAATGAATAAAAAAACCTGTAATAATCAATAAGTATTTAATGTGGCAAAGAACGTCTGTGTTAAAGTTCAATAAAGACAATATTAAATGGTAAAATGTTGCATTTTCGGATGAAAAAAATTTCATTCTTGATTAATTAAATGGTTTTAACAGTTACTGGCACGATCTGAAGATAGCGAAAGACAGAGAAGATTTTTTAAAGGCAGATATGAATAGGACATTTTAAAGGTGAATCTATGGTGCTCTGTGGAGCTGTTTCTACTGAAGGCAGAATGAATTTGGTAATTTTTTCTATTATTATGAACATCAAGAGAATATCCGCAAATTTTAAACGTGGAATTCTCAGATTTTTGTTAGATTTTGGGGGTAATAATATTTTTTCAACAAGACTTACATTTTTGCTCTACTTCTAGAGCAATAGGAATTAGTTTGAAGAAAGAACCTTCTGTATTATTGCCTTTCCCGTGGCCTAAAAGTTGAAAAAACCTTAACCTATCATATTAGAAAAGTGTATGCAAGTGGGAAGCAATTTTAAATAGTTTAAATGTATTCAGACTATCATCTATGCTGTATGAAATGGTATTGAAACTGAATAAAATAAAAAAAAATATATATATGTATATAATATATATATAAACCAGAGAGATATATACCATATATATATATATATACCAGAGAGAATATCTGACTGTTTCACCCTAAAAAGAGACCTCATAAAATATTAATTTAAAGGATAACTGAAAGAAATTACTAAGATTCGAGCTGTCCTTATAATTGTGAACACCTGAAAAATAATCTTTTTGACCGTATTTAAAGTATTTTAAGATAGAAAAACGATAAAACTTTTTAAATATCGTCTATTAATGAAATTCAAATTAATAAAAAATATATTTGTCTAAATAATAGTGTTCTGTGTTTAGTTAATATAGAAAAACGGGTGTCCTTAGAATTATGAGAAGGAGTGTATGTCTTTACGACATATGTGTATTGTTAGGCATCTGCATCTGATTGGTTAGAGGTCAGTTTAACGTCTTCTGACTACACTATCTCCAAAAAATAGTTTATAATATATATAGTAGTTGTAGTGGAAAATGAAAATCGTGTTGCTGTTACACATAAGTTTTTTATTTTTCCTACTGCAACAGTTCTGATGTAGGAAGGGGGTTTAATTCTTTGCAACAATACATATAGATAGAACATGAAATTAACAAAATTACACTTATAACTAATACAAGTGAGAATTTTGTGGCATCCTAATCAATAGATTTACTAATCATTATAAACTTACTAGAAAAATTTTGTTTTCTAATACAACGGTCTGACAAAGGTGTGAAATCCTCCGGGCAAATGCAGAGTCGCTGCTTCTCCACCATCAAACATTTTCCTGGCCAACATGAGAATATCGATGGACATTTTCTCATTGTAAAATGAGAATGAATTTCATTTTCGTGTTGAACTACAATTTTTATACTCTTATACAGAATCTTAGATGATAATGATAAATAATAATCTAATTTAGAACCCACACTACTTTCTATCATCACGCATTCTGATAGAAAATAATAATAATAATAATAAATAATTAACAGTCAAACATTCATATTTAAAACCTTGTAGTGCAGGTGACAACTCTTGTATTGATAGTTCACTGGATGGATATGGTATAATAATAATTTAATAAAACAACGATGTTTGAACCATATAATACAGATCCAAAATACCGATTTGAACGTACCTTTAATACCGGTGTTTTAGTTATGCTGACAACAGACGCTCAACACTGTTAAAAATTTCTGTAAATATTTATTCAGATTCTCTGTAAATTTACAGAGTAAATTACAGAGAAATTTACTCTGTAAATTTCTGTAAATTATTAGGTAAAAGTGAACAATCAAGATTCTAAATCTTTATTCTGTATTTTTATCTAATTTTATTATTTAATTTTTTAATTAAAATTAAAAATGACTGTTTCTGTTTCTACTTTAGAAAAAGCATTCTAAGTCCGAAATATATTCTCACCAATAATTAATTAAATTAATAAATGTATAAAATAAGTTTTTTAACATCTTCGTTTATTTTTCTCTGTAATTTTACGTAAGACTTCAGGTAATAGATTACACAGAGTTTTCTGTTGAAATTTTTAACAGTGAACATACCATTCAACCCACATTGAACAAACGTGCAGTTCACGCCCATTCACGCCATAGCCGTCTTTAAGACTCCGATAATACGAGCTGGCTCACAGCTGATCATTGTTATCCAGCGGGAATATAGCTTGGCGACGTTTAGTTTCAGACGTATTACTCAGTGTCTTTATCGCCTAAAATGGCGAGTTTACCTAAACAGAAGAGCGAATTATTGTTTGTACTTGATAAGTTTGGCGGTAATATTTGGCGAAATTTTCTTATAACCCTTGTAAAAAGTAGCCATCACTGTTGCTTTTAAATTAGTTAATTTTAAATATTTATACACGTTAAAAAGTAGTGTAGGTTGTAAAATACAACATTTAGACAATCAAACACCAATAAAAACAAATAATTGATACAAAAAATGCAAGAAAACATATCATAATTACACTTCATATTTGTGATTGAAAGCTAAGCGTACAATTTTCTTTAGAACAATTAATAGCCCATTTCTTTCTCCTCTCTTCATCGAAATCTAAACGTTCTAAAAGCAGTTCTGGTATGATATGAACAATTTTCGGCTGCAAAACCTCCGTTTTATGTGGTTTGATAGCACATGAAATTCGGACCGCTTGGGCAACAATCGCTGAGTGGGAAACAAAATGCCTGATGAGCCAGCCTGTATTGAAGGAGCTCTAGCCGTCGTATTGCAGTTCAAATGGAACTTGTAGCCACACCCATTTATATTATGACATGATACTTAAAACACCATCTATTGATAAAGTTTGGAACTTTTTTTTTTTTTTTTTTTTTTTTTTTCTTACGCCGTAAAAATTCCCCTTTCTTGGAGTATATTCAATTCAAATTTCAGGTCTTTCTGAGCAGTGGTCCTTTTTCTATAGTTTTTTGAAAGTTGAACTTTAATTTTATCAATCTCTATATTGAGATGTAATTCCTCTTGCAGGATCTTACCAAGCAAGTATAAATGATTATTTAGATGACCCCCAAGATTGCATGTACCTAACATCAGTAGGTGAGATCTTTTATTCAGTTTTCTCTTTTAGTCATCAATTCCAAGCCTTTGATAAATGGTTAAATGTAGCATAATTATTTTACATAAGCATGATTGTTTAAATGAAAATAAATTAATTAATAATGAAAATAGCTTGTCTTGAATTTATGGATTTAAAATTTATTTTGAATAATTGCGACTTTTAAAAATATATTTATTAAAAAATTAATAGATGTAAATAAAGTAAATAATCGAACCTAGAATTGCAGTATTTCTATACACACTTTTTTTTTTTTTTTTTTTTTTTTTTTAAGCGATTAATTCAATAGTTTGTATAGAAAATACACAAGAAATTTTTGTGATGGCTGTACAACATGCTAGTTTCCTTCTAACAATTTTTCTGGTTGTATTAGCATTTAAGATACCAAATATAATTTTCGATTTTCGTACTACTTTATGTTTGTTGATAAATAGGAAAAAACATGAAATGGAACCTATAAATATTTCAACAGATTTCTTAATACACACGTGAAATTTTGGTTTATTAATTTACATCGTTTTTGATATACACTTAAAAAGATATTATCACTTGAGTAGAAATTAGTATAGAGTCATTAGAAAAATAATTTCATTGAAAATAATTAAGAGTGACTGCCTATGAATTTTTGAATATTTAGTTATTAGCAGGAGTACAGACAAATTTGAATAAGTGAATAATTTAGTAAATAAGCAAAAATGTAAAATGTGATAGGGTGTGTTTGAGTATTTCTCCCCAAATTTGTATAACGCGCAATAATGCATACGAATACTTTTGTTCGTCCTGTAAAAGAACTCTATATCTCTATATGACAATAACACATTTCCTTTAAGAAACCATACTGTAACGAAATTCAGAGCCCGACTATGCTTTTTTAAGACCCGGGGCGGGGCACTGATGCTATTTGGAGGCCCCCTTACCCTGCTCCAAAGAGTTCGCCAAAAGGACCTATCCTCAAAAACAAAAATAAACAAAAATACTGCATTTAAAAAAAAATTTCCTTCAATTATACCTTCTATTTCTCATTTTTTTAGCAATCTATAACAAAATCATTAGTTTTATGTTCAAGACAAATGAAAAACTGAAGCACATTGATCAGCCAATGTTTAGGAAATTAGTCACAAAATTTAATAATTGTTTAATGTTTCTAATAAAATATAGAAAGAAAAAATTAATCAATTTTTGTTTTTAAAAAACATAAATGAAAAGTTTTTTTTTATTACTTGGGTCATTCTCTGAAAAGTGGGCATTTTTTTTTTTTTTTTTTTTTTTAAGTAAAAAAGATAAAACCTTAGTCCAAATAAAATTGCTCCAAAATTTTTTTTTTTTTGTACATGTACACATATGTTACAATTAATAAAAAAAATAATATAAACCAAACTGTATCTGATAATTTTTGATATAGCAATTATTTTTATTAATTAGAAAAATGAGGGAATGACTGTGAGGGAATGACAAATTTCTTCTAAAAACTACTTTATAAAAATATTATTAAGTTTAGTTATATTTTCAAACACTAAATATTTATTAAAACATATTTTTATTAATATAATATTATAAAAAAGCAAATTTGATTTATTTTAGTTAACTTTATAATGAGTGAGGGAATGACGTATAATAAAAATACTGTATTTCAATCTAACGTTTGAGAGCCTTATGCAACTCATTGTAAAAAGTTTCGAACAGAACACAACATGGCTTTTTACTTTGCTGCTATACAAATTAAGTTTGACTTATATAAAGCACGGGCTGCCATTAATGGAGTAAGTAGGGGTGTGATTATAGTTTGATGAGGGAATGATATCTAATACCAGGGACAACAATAAAGTGTCTTCTAATTTCTTTCATTGCATAATATGTAAATGTAGTATAATGGATAAATATTTATTAAAATGTGTTTAATAAATTTTTAATTCAAATAATCCAAATATACATGCTTTAATACTATAGAAACCATTTTATTTACTTACATGTGGGAATGGGGACACAGTGAGGGAATGATATTTTGCATTTTAAAAATTATTTAAAAATTATATTTGAATTCCAATAACCAAAGAATAACAGTTTATATGTAAAACCAACTGATATTGATAGTTTAAACAGCGTTTTGTTTTTGTGCTTTTAAAAATATACCCTCAAGACTACTGGGACATGAAATGACCACTTTTCAGAGAATGACCCACTTCTCAATTTTAGGAAATGAGCCCCTTAAATTTGGAAGCCCTGGGCCCGTGCCATAATCTGGCCTTGACAAAATTCTAAAACGTATATTAGTTTCATTTTCTTTTAAATAATTTAAAGCACTTCAGACATTTATTCATATAGACGTAGTGTTCTGGCTTTCAATTCCTAGATGCTGGTTCTAATACCGGTTCACTCATAGATTTTCGTAGTGGTTCGAAATATAATTTAAGCCATAGATACGGGTCTAATGAGCATTGATGTTCAAAAAATGACCGTGGAGTGGCACTCCAATCCTATAGAAACCTATAGAAAATCCTATATATACATGTGAAAACTACTTTATGTTTTTCTATAAAAGAACTACGAGTAATATATAAAAAAATTGTATAATGTATAATTGTATAATTGTATTGTAAATGTATAATTGTATAATTGTATAATGTATAAAAAATTTACCTTGTATACTTGAAAAAATATAAATAAATAAATAAACAGCCCTACACTCATGAAAATATACATAGTTCTTGCGACGATGATCTATAACACTCCTATTCAAAATTCAGTTTGATCGTAATCAAATGTAAGGTTTAGATGATAGCCCCTTTAAATAATTTGAGTCCTTAGCCCAAAATGTACAAGAATTTTTCTTTGTGTTTTATATAAAAGAGTTATAATCTTTACATCCTTGAAAATCTATTCAGTTCGTACAACGGTGACCTATAACATACTTAATTCCGTACCTATTTGAACTTAATGGAATAAAGCTTACAGACGCTGTCGTGCTCATTTATACAGATATCACTATAAAAATAGCAAAAATTGACCAGGAGACCTCAAAGCGTATAAGTACATCAAAATTATCATTGTCTGATGTTCTCATAATTACATACAATACTTTCTTTGCATCGTATATGTATGGAAATTAAAAAGTTTAATTCGTTTATTTGGATAGAAAAAAAAATACTAGCACATAAACACTAATTCAGTTTTCTTGTATATAAAAGAAACTTTATAACATGGATAATATATTTGATAGAAATCAGGTGTATATTAAAAACAATAATAATTGCTTGCTAAATAAAACAAGATGTATCATACCTGTAATATCATATTCAAAATTGTCTAGAAATTTCTTAAGTAAGATATATTTCTTTAATTCAAAATAATGCTTTTCGGTCTTATTTTCTGAATATACTGGAGTATATAGAAAAAATATTATCAGACACAGTGTCAATTTCTCCATGCCTGGTAATCCAAGAAAAGATAGATATACGAATTTACTGACACACGTTGTAACACTGATTAGATAGATAATACCTGATTTCAAACATCTGTTACCGAAATATCTTTCAGCATGAATTATTTACAAACACTATTTAGATGAATTTTGGAAATAACTGTAACGACATATACGTTATCATTCGTATACAATAATAATAATAATGATGATTAATAGGAGTGACTTTTATTTTGTTAATTAATTTAAATGAAATAAAGTTATAAATTTGATTAAATTTATGTCCAGTGGTAACGGTACTCCGTAATTTTTAACAGATAGTCAGAGAAATATACTTCCAGTGGAAAAACTTTGAAAATTTAAAATCTATTATGGAAGCAGTTTAAATTAATAAATATATTTCTGTAGTATTATTACGAAACGGTCGGCTTTCTTTCGTGTAGGAAAAGGATTGTTAAATAAGCAGGGAAATACATTAGTCGGGATATTTTCGAAAAAATCAAATTTGACCATCACTTGTAAATAACAACAGTCAAATAAGCATCGTTACGTCAAAGCAAGAATATCGCTTGTTGAAGAACGTCATGGAATTTAGCACCACAGTCTTTCGGAGACAAATGCTCAGCTCCAATGCCTGAACACAAATTGGCTGATTTAGGAATAGACATTATTTTCTATAGTCTTGACGAATGCTTGGCGATGATTCGAGATAGTTCAATACGATAAACTTCTGGGAAAAAAAAAAAAACTAGAGCTTCATTCTTAACTGAGATAGGGCTTTCACATTTTTGGAATCACTAGATTGCCATCCCCCCCCCTCCCCAAATTTTGTCACCAACTTCATCACCAAGTTTGCCGCCAAGACTGACTTCCGTAGGAATTATTAGAGCGCTTTTTTTTTCCCTTGTACCTGTAAATCGATTTTTACTTTCTCTTTCTCATATAAAGTAGAGAAAGTATTGTTTTTCAGTCAAATTTTCGAATTTGGCTTTTTGTTATAATTGCACGTTTTGAGGTTCCCTGAACCCGAAACAAATTGTTAGTGGTTGGTCTACCTTTCTGTGTATCTGTTATTAGCCTATCTGAAGAACAAATAGTGACATAAAGCCAAACTCGATATTCTAAATCTGAATCATATAAGGATGCTATTCTAAACTTTTCGATGAGATCAAGCAAATTAATTTGCTTAATTTGCTTTGTTCGTGTACAGGGACATCCAAGAAAATTGAAATTTATTACGTTTTATGAGCAAAATTTCTGGTAGATGCAATTTAATATCTAATAATCTGCATTAAACAAAATGAAATTAGCACATATCTTTTATATGCACAAAAGTAGGTTTTGTGTAGAATATGATATGTAAGTAACTCATCATTTGTTTACAAGCTATTCAAGAGAAATTGGATATTTGGGACTAACTGCGAAATTATTGGAAATTCATTTATGTGATTTTTTTTTCCTTTTCATATATATATATATATACATATATGACTAAATTTAAGTAGACAATACAATGTATATAATTTATTGAAAATATACAGGAATACCCCAAATTGAGGGAAAACGTTCTTTTCTATTGAATAATATTGATGGAAATGATTTGCTACATTTTACCGTGCAGATGGAAATTGCTCAGAAACGAAAATTAAATTCTCATACTCATACGGTAAACAAAGTATTTTTTGAATATCAAACTTCAGCTCTGTTTATTGTACAATAACGTGTTCTGAGGTCTCCTGAAAACGAAAGTCAGTTTTTAGCAGTTGCAGTTGGTCTGTATGTATGTCTGTTATGAACATAACTTAAAAACAAATAATTGCAGAAAATTCAAGTTTAGTGCTTTGAAGTTCATACGTGGTTGCCACTGAAAAATTTTAATCAAGATTGGCAAGTTTCAAGGAGTGTTGTGGGTGAAAGGTGTAATTTGAAATAATCTTTTTAATTAAATAACAACTTGATGTCTTTTAAATATAAATGTTGGAATTATATTTAAACAGGGGATGGAGAGGTACTGTAGCTCCCCCACACACGCGACTATGTGTCAAATAAAACTGTTTCTAAATCTAGTATGAATTCTTGTTAATGTAGATTCATATACAGTACTTATTATCTTATCACTTAATCTGCAGTCTGTCTTTATAGCATTCAAGTATAGGCTAAAAGAAAGTCGTGTGAGTGACACACCAGATTATTTTTATAAAACAGTAGTTTTAATGTACGATAGAGGTTTGATTTAATTCTTTGTAACAATATATATTCGATCATTAAATCTGATTGTGACATATTTAAAAATCATTTCTGCATGCACTACTGCATTGGAACGAAAATGTCAATGTTTTCATAACAATATGTATATTACAATGGGTGTATGGGGAAAAAAAATCATGTAGTGTCCACATCACATTTTTTTTTTTTTTTTTTTTTACTTCACATACAAAGCCTTCATCCTTAATTTTTTTCTTTCACGGAAAATATAATTAGTATTAAAAAAAAAAAAAAAAGACTAAATGCCCTAATGATTTTGTAAGGAAATAGTTTTTTAAATCCCATTGAAGTCCCCTCCATGGACCGACAGATTCTGCTCTCGAAGCTGGCAGACGAGAAATACGGGTCCGATCCCAGGTCCTGTTCATCGGCCTAGCCATTCGGAATTTTCCTTGGGTTTTTCCGAAACTCGCGTAAAAACGGGCTAGGACCCTTAAAAAGACCTCCATAGTTGACACTCCACCTAGGTTTAGGATCCTCAGGTAGTCAATCGGCCTTAACACCTGAACCATCATCACGCTACATCATCAATTTCTCAGGTTTTGAGTTCAGAAGTTTAAAATTCGTAAATTAAAAAAAAAAAAAAAAAAAAATCTGGTGTGAAACAACCACACGACTTCCATCACCCACTACACGTATTATATGCATTTTTTGGTGATAATGTTATCAGAATACTTAGAATTGACCTAATGAAATAGACACCTAAAAATTTTCCTGTAAGAGAAAGTTAATACACGTGTAAAGACATATAAAACAGAGTTTACACAGCGATTTTATTTATTTATTAATTTTTTTTTTTTTTTTTTTTTTTTTTTTTTAAGAAAAAGAAATGACAAGAAAATTTGTAGAATTTCCTTTTTTTTTTTTTTTTTTTTTTTTGAAACACCGATTTCCGAGATCTAAAACTGATCTATCTGATCAGGATGACTTTTAATTTTTCTGTGATAACTAAGTACAGCATGAGAAAGGATATATAAAATGGGTTTATGTAACAATTTTCAAGAAAATCGTTAGAGCCGTTTTTGAGATACCGACTTTTACCAAGGCTTGGCATAATTAATTGTTGACCAGAATACAACAATTACTTGCGAAAGGATATTTAAAAGAGGGTTAACATGGCAAGTTTGAAAAAAATTCATACAGCCGTTTTGAAAGGAACGCACTTGCAGGACCTGAAATTCAGCTATTTATACAGGACGCCTATCAATTTTCCTGAACTCACCAACTATATCATTCGAAAGGACATCTAATAGAGTGTTTATACAACAAATGTGAAGAAAATCGTTAGAGCCTTTTTGAGATACAGACTTGTGGCCGTATCCGAAACACTTCCGGTTTTGGATGTCCCACTTCCGGTTTTCCAATTTTCACCAAAATTTGGAAAATTCATCTGTACACCAGACCTGTTCCAATTCTTAAGTTTCGTAGTTCTATCTTTATTAGTTTCCGAGATATAATAGCGAGAAGATTCCCCACATACATACACAAAAGCGCTTGCAAGACATGAAATTGAGCTATTTATACAGGATCCCTATCTATTTTACTGAACTAACCAGCTATATCATTCGAAAAGACATCTAATAGAGTGTTTATATAGAAAATTTGAAGAAAATCGTTAGAGCCGTTTTTGAGATACGGTCCCACTTCTGGTTTCCGATGTTCGACTTCCGGTTTTTCAATTTTCACCAAAATTTGAAAATTCCATCTGTACACCAGACATGTCTCATTTCTGAAGTTTTGTAGTTCTACCTTTATTAGTTTCGGAGATATGATAGCCAGAAGATTCCACACATACATACATACAAACACACACACTGACCAATTGCCAAAAACCACTCTTTTAGACTCAGGAGACCTTAAAACATGTAAATCAGGTGAAATCTCGATATCGAATTTTTGGACCGAATACAATACTTACGGTAGTCGGGTAATGGAAGTAAAAAAGAGATTGAGTGGGCTTTCACGTCGAAGTACTGCTACACTATGAGCAATTGGCGATGGCCTGAGACTTAATCCTCCGAGGATAGTCCGGTGACAAATTACATCCTCCACTGAGGAGACGGCTCCCTGCTTCTGTGACCCTCAGGAATACAATATAATTTGAATGGGAACAGGGAGGACATTGCGCCCACGACAGATTTTTCGCCTTTAAGGTTCAGCCGCCTTTAAAGTTCACTAATGTAACTGATGCACATAAAGAAGGTAAGTAAAAGAGAAGCATATATAAATGTAGAAGTATATAAGAAATGGCTGTCATTTATCCAAATCCTCCAAAAATTATCTTTTTGAAAAATGAAAGTTGGAAAAAGAAAGAAATAAAAATAGAAAATAAGTATTTTGGAAAGAATTAAATAAATTTGAAACTTCTATTTACCAAACTTTTTTTACATTTTAAAATGAAAGAAACATATAGTTTAGTTTTTAACTAATGAATTCAAAATAAACTTATTAAAATACAAACTTAAATCTCTGTATTTTTATCATTTGATTAAACTTGTTGACATTTTTAAAAATCTAATGTGGACACCACTCGACTTCCTTATATACCCATTGAAATATAGTACATATTGTTACGAAAACCCTGACATTTTTGGTTGGGGTTGCTAGTTCGTAAATAAACCGGCAGATTTCAGTTCATGAACATTTCCGAAAAAGAGGTAAGAAAACTATTACTCCAACCACAAAAATCACGATAATAGTGTAGGATTTCAATTTTTCAATGCATGTTTCTTCATATATATCTTTCTTAACTAGCGCACCTATTCATCTTGACGTCAGATGTCACGTATCTGTAATATGTAATCAACAGAAGAGAAAGCTGCATAGCTAGAACCCTAGAACCCCTTAAAATAAAATATATAGGAGCCTTATCCATAGCTCCTCAGAAGCTGGCTGTACTATGCGTGCGGCGAGATCCGCCGGCTATAGCTATATGTAATTCTTCTTTTCTTATTATTAAATGTTATTGCGAATGTTCAAAAGGACTCTGCTTACTCTGTGGTCCCATTTAAACCAACAATGGTTATGGGCCCAGAGACACGCATCTTACTGCGGACTTTTTAAAATTTAAATTAACATTAACTTAAAACGAAAGTGCGACTGTTAAGCCTAAGAGCTGAAATCGAAAGTTACATGTGAACTATCTTTTGATTCTATTTTCATGACAAAGCTATTATAGCTGATTAAATATGTCGCAAACATTAAATTTAGAAAAGTTCTCTAAAAGTAATTTTGTCACCTATTGTATATTTCAATGTAATGGCATCATTAAATAGAACCGAGTTTTTGTAACTTGTATATGGCAACACTCAATGTGGTTTGGGTTTGTGTTCGATTATGTTTTATATATCTGTGTGTGTAAATAAAGTGTTAAGTCTTTGGAATTCGATGTAAATTTAATACTGATAAACCACAGAAGAAAGATCCCTGGCGTCATCTGCGCATGGGTGAAAAGGGCTGGTCCATTTATAAAATAGGAATGTCCGTAGTATCAATGATTCAATACATAGCAAACGAAACAAGGTTAATAGAAAAATTTCCACTCCCTCTTCCTTTGCTGTCTTCCCTAGCGCGTGAGTAGAATCGTCCTGGCACTTTGCCAACCGGGGATCAATCTAACGCAGCCAAAGAGTAAGTAAGTATTCAACTTTCATTCCAGCGTTATGACAGTTTTGGCGACCTTTTCAAAATTTTAAAATTACGATTTTATGAACATACTTTTTATATTATAATTTTTCTATGTGACTTTGAACTTACCTTTTTAAAGTAGACGTTCTATTACAAATATTTTGATACCAATATGGATGCAAATCAATTTAAAAAATTTTTAAAAACTTTTCAAATGCAACAACAACAGTTTTTTGATAAAATTCTTTCTAAACAAATTCCAAGTCATAGTGAACAAAATCAAAGTACTGGATTACAATCTATAAATCCCGTTTTGCGTCAACCTTTTGAAAATTTCGATCCGAAAAAGGAATCGTTCAAATATTATCGCCAACACTTTGAGAATTTTCTGGAAATGAAAAATGTGCTTTCAAATAAAGAAATTTGTTCTCAGATGTTACTAAACTCAATAGGTGCTACTTATTACAATAAGTTAGCTTCTTTAGTATCTCCAAAAGCTCCAGCAGAATTGAAATATGATGAACTTATGCAAACCCTAGAAGTGCAGCTCTGCCCTAAAAAGAATATTATTGTTGCTCAACACCAGTTTTTATCAACATATCAACATGAAAATCAAACAATTCCTGAATATATCGCCACTCTTCGACGTAGTATACTTGACTGTGAATTCGTATCCCCATGTGACTGTAAAGTATCTCTTGTTGATATATTTTTATGCTCGCAGTTTGTACGTGGCATTAAAAATAATTCAATTCGAGAACACATTTTACAATCGGATATCACTGAATTCGATGACATTGCAAAGAAAGCAATAGCTTTAGAACAGAAGCGTCAAAAGTTGATAATCAAAAATTTTCAAAACAAACTGGTACTAATTGTAGTGCAAATGAAATACATAGAATTTCAAGAGATCGAAATCCCAAACACCATTCAAATAATACAAGTAATTCCCCGAATTCAACTTCTCGATTTAGAACTGAAACAAACAAAAAGTCAAATTCTCGTATCGATTATGAAAAACTTGGTATACAAAATCTCTGCCTCCGATGCGGTCGAAATAACCATACTGTAAAAAATTGCCATTCAGACCCCAATTCTTTCAAATGTAGTGTATGTAAGAAAATGGGGCACGTAAAGAAGGTATGTATCCGAACTTCACTGGAAGAAAAGACAAAAAATAATTCAAAAGTCGAATCTGCAAATTATGTTTCAGATGATGAAGCATCCAGCCACTATGGTGTTTTTCAAACTGTAAATATTTATCAACACAAGGAACACAATTCTAAACATCAGGAAAAATATGTTGTTTTGGTGTCCATTAAAGGTCATAAACAGAAGTTTGAAGTAGATTCGGGTGCAGGGTTCACTTTTATTTCACGAGATAAATTTCACAAACTTAATATTAAAGCTGAATTTCAAGATTCAACTGTTGCTTTTCGATCATATACTGGTAATGTTTTTGTTCCAAACGGAAAAGTTAATGTTCATGTAGAATACCAGAGTAGGACATCATACGAAGAACTTTATGTAGTTCCGGAAGAATATGACGCACTCTTAGGACGGGTTTGGATACGACATCTCGGAATCAACCTTCAACATATCGATGCAGTACAGTCAAAATTTTCAAGTGTATCACAGATACAAACCGTACACAGTATCGTGGTATCGTGGATATTGTCACCAAATATCCAGAACTTTTCAACGATAAGGTTGGCTGTATTCCAGGTGTTAAGGTATCTTTGCGCCTTCGTGAAAAAAGCAAATCAATCTTTCATAAAGCTAGAAATGTTCCATACGCCCTTCGTGAGAAAGTTGATAAGGAATTAGACATTCTCGAATCGCAGGGAATCATTTCAAAAACAGATACAAGCGACTGGGGATCACCACTAGTTGTCATACCGAAAGCAGATGGAAATGTTCGACTTTGTGTCCATTACAAGATTGGCGTTAATGAACGTCTTGTCAGTGTACATTATCCAATTCGACGAATTGATGATATTCTTAATAGTCTGCGAAATTCAAAATTCTTTTGTCGTCTGGACTTGTTTAAGGCGTACCTCCATATTCCAGTAGATGAAGACAGCAGTCAGATTCAAACAATAGCTACACACCGTGGAACCGCCTGTCGAATGAATAGATTATCATTTGGTATTAAAACTGCTCCTAGCGAATTCAATCGAATTATTGACCAAATTCTCCAAGGTTTACCAAAAACATTATCGTATTTTGATGATATTATTGTGCATGGATCAACGAAAGATGAATGTGAAAATAACCTTAACTTATGTCTCGAGAGACTGAAGAAATATGATCTCCACTTGAATCGCAAAAAGTGCTCACTTTTTCAAGAACAAATTGAATATCTTGGACACATCGTGGAATTCAAAAAAATTTTGAAGAGTCCAGAGAAAGTTCGAGAAATTGCAGACATGCCAAGACCCTCTATCGCAGATCTACGCCGGTTCCTAGGAATGGTTACATATTATTCACACTTCTTACCAAACTATTCTTCAATCACTTATCCCTTACGACAGCTTCTAAGGAAAGATTCAAAATTCAAATGGACAGCAGCATATGAAGCCGCCTTCATCAAACTGAAAACTGAAATAGCCAGTGATCGAACTCTTGTTCCTTATGATCCTACGTTACCTCTTGTTCTTTCATGCGATGCTAGTTCAGTAGGAGTTGCAGGTGTTCTAGCACACATCATCGATGGGCAAAATCGTCCGATTGCATTTACCTCCAGATCACTAACAGCAAGTGAGAAAAATTATTCGCAGCTTGACCGGGAAGCTCTTGCCATAGTATTTTCAGTGAATCAATTTTTCAATTATCTTTTTGGAAGACATTTTAAATTGGCAACCGACAATCGACCTTTGACAAGAATTTTCCATCCTACTGCAAAATTACCTCCAATGACTTTAGGCCGTTTGCTTCGATATGCTTGCTACCTTTCTTTCGGCTTTTGACTACGAAGTAGTTTTTAAGAAAGGTATCGAAAACGTAGATGCTGATTGTCTTTCCAGAGCTCCAATAATTCAGAAAACACTATCTAGCGCTGTAGCAATCAACAATGAAATCAATCAAGTATGCATGATTTCCATAAATGAAATATCGACAGAATTATTGAATGCTGATACAATTAGAAAGGCTACAGACTCAGATGCAGAATTATCAAAAAGTAAGGAAAACATTCAAACTAATCAAGAACTTTCATATGAATATGTTTTAGAAAACGGTATTTTATTCAAGGGACAGCGAGTAATAATTCCAAAGGTCCTTCAAAAATCTGCTTTGGATGAACTTCACGAAACTCATATTGGTATAACTAAGATGAAACAACTCGCACGAAGATACATTTATTGGAAAAGAATCGACAAAGACATAGAAAGAATCTCCCGAACGTATGAAGCATGTGCTATAATCAAAACTAACCCATCAAAAGCTCAAGTCCAAGCATGGGATGATCCAAAAGAAAACTGGGACCGTTTACATATTGAGTATGCGGGACCATTTCAAGATCATTTCTTCTTAATTGCCATAGATGCTAAATCGAAATGGGCTGAAATAAAAATTTCTAAAAATGCTCCAACATCCAGCTCTACAATCAAATTGTTGACTGATATTTTCTCAGTTCACGGATACCCACGTGTAATGTGTCGGATTATGCATCTATTTTTAGTAGTGAAGAGTTTAAAGCATATTGCTCTAAAAATGGAATTTTCCAAAGATTTATTGCTCCAGGACATCCGGCTACAAATGGATTAGCGGAACGCTATATTCAAACATTAAAAAATCGACTGAAAACAATGGTCAACGAGCCATTACCAATTCATGCTAAAGTTCAAGAAATCTTATTTTGATACCGAGCAACCCCATTGTCTAGTAACAAAACACCAGCCGAAATGTACCTACATCGCAACATCCGTATTCGACTTGATGCAATTCGACCCATGAAACATGACTTCAATATCAACCATGCCCTCAAACCTAGACAATTAAGCGTGGGAGAACGAGTACAAGCCCGATGTTTTATAAAAAATCAAGAAGTATGGAAACTAGGCATAGTTATTCAAAAATTCGGGAAGTTGCGCTACCAAGTAAAACTAGATGACGGCTATATATTCAAGGGACATATAAACAAAATCAGGAAAACTGATATTCCAGAGAAAAAGACTTTTTCATTCGCACCTGACCCAAGACCCGACGAGGACCAGAATTCAAATCACCAGCAAGGACCTGTACAACCTTCTTTGATGGAACTGATAGCGATGGAACCACCACGTCAACCTCATGTCCAATGCAATCTCGGTGACCAGAGTAGGAAAATGTTGAATAATGCCCAAGTTCAACTTCGTAGATCAACTCGACAACATAGACCTCCTTCCTATTTAAATGAATATGTAAGGAATTTTTAAGCGTGGGAGAATTATTGTATATTTCAATGTAATGGCATCATTAAATAGAACCGAGTATTTGTAACTTGTATATGGCAACACTCAATATGGTTTGGGTTTGTGTTCGAATATGTTTTATATATCTGTGTGTGTAAATAAAGTGTGAAGTCTTTGAAAGTCGATATTAATTCAATAAGTACGTATTCAACTTTCATTCCAGCGTTATCACAACACCTGGAAGCTTCAGATAGAAGCTGTCTTAATCAAGAATGATCACTGGAATTATGCTAACGGAACCAAAATTAAGCCCGATGAAGGTGGTGAAGATGAAGAAAAATGGCTCGAAAATGATCGTAAAGCAAGAGCCGATATAATCTTTGCAATCAGTACAAGTGAATTATGTCATATAAAACATTGTACTACTTCAAATGAAGTATGGAATAAGTTGAAAGAAGTGTGCTAATCGAAAGGACCGACAAAGAAGGCTACCCTGTTGAAGCAGGTACTCTTCAAGAAAATGACAGACAGTGAAAATATGTCGGCTCACCTTAACGTTTTCTTTGATATTGTGGACAAGCTAAAAGAAATGGATATAGAAGTAGCGAAGATTTATTATCAATTTTGCTCTTGTACAGCATCCCTGACAACTTTGAAAATTTTAGATGTGCCATCGAAGCAAGAGATGAATTACCGCAGTCTGAAGCTCTAAAAATTAAAATAATGGAAGAAGATACATTTGATGTTAATTTTTATCATGTTTGAAAATAAATTTTGCCAAACACATTCATATTCAATTACAAATTAAAGCAACAAACTGTAATTCTAAAATAGCAGTATGGTATGAAAGGTTAGTCTATATTTGAGGGTGCCCCTTGGTTCTCGCCAAGGGGATCGCGGTAAATATATTAAGGTTAGCCTATTTATATGTATAGGTTATATGTATAGGTTATATGTATATAGTTATATGTATATAGTGTATATATATGTAGGTTATATGTATATAGTTATATGTATATAGTATATATATATAGGTTATATGTATATAGTGTTATAGGTTATTAACAAAAACGCGCCAAACAATTTCGCCAAAGGGGCACCCTCAAATATATTTTTACCGGTATGAAATCTTAAATCTTTAACATTACTTGGTTTAATTAATACAAAATGTTTTAAAAAGAAAAAAATGTTTCTGGTTTATGTATATTTTAGAAATTTATTTTTTTAATATTTAGTATACTGTCTTCTTAAAATAAATTGCAAGACAATCAAATTTGTAAAAGTTGCCAAACGAAAACATCAATACAATGGTTAGTTGGTTGGTTGTTGGGTTTAACGTTGCACTAATATTACGCTATGAACATAGATACAATAAAAATAAGACGAGCGATTGCGTAAGCTGGAGAACTCGAGAAACTTACAGCCGTTGCTAATAGGGTCGCTGTAGTCAAACTTTGGTTACCAATGAATATATGGGAGTGTCCTATCTGTATAATAATCTGTGAGTCGGGCCGTGGTTAAGACGGAGAACTATTAGTTTTGATCTGGAGTTTTTGTAAACCAGTTTTGTGCAACACCAAAATTAGGGCCGTGCTTAGGGAAGGGGGGGGGGCGACCAGGGCGGCTAAAAATTACAAAATTTCAGCTGAAAATTAGGTCTACTAAAATTGATATATATATAACAGATTAAAAAAAGAGAGAAAAAACAAACTTGGTAACTTATCATTTGTGCAACCCGGGAGTTTTTGGCTTTATGGGATAGTTTGCAGAAGCAGAAAGAGAGATATAATTTTAGTGCTGCATTTTTTCCCCCTTGTGGTTTTATTTGCTTTTTAATAGTCATGTATTTTTCGCAGTGTTCTTAATGCGAGGGTTACTCTGAAATTTTTGAGATACACCTAGGTAATTAATGTTAAACTTACCAAATTTTAGGTGTGTTCAAAGTAGTCTCCTCCAGCATCAATGCACTTCTGTAGACGAATTTTCCAAAGATTAAATGCCTCTAACGATTCATTTCTTGCAATCGAAGAAAAAAATGCATTTATAGCCTCATCAATATCATCTTCGGAATGGAAACGACGCCCACGCAAGTTCCTTTACAGATTAAAAAATAGCCAAAAGTCACACATAGCTAGATCAGGTGAATAGGGTGGATATTCCAGCACCTTGATGCATTTTTGTTGAAGAAATTCAACTGTTAATCCTGCTGAATGAGAAGATGTATTATCATGGTGGAGAATGAGTCCTCTAACATTCACTTCTTTAAGAATTTTTGGAAGACATTTAGTAGTGTACCAGTTAGCTGTGACTCTTTTCTGTCCTTCCAGCTTGATAGCGTTGACCAATCCTGTACTTCTAAAGAAAACAGCATACATTAATTTTTTCATGGCATGTTGTCATTTCACCATTATGGGTTTGAGATCATCTTCAAGACCCACGCTTTGCTTTCTTGGCGTGTATGAACATCACAAAAATGGTATGTACGTTTCATCACCAGTTATTATTTTTAAAATAATGCGGTGGACACCATCATTAAGTAATTTAAGGGTTTCTTTGCTGATTCTGACACGCTCTTGTTTTTGACGCTCTGTTAAATTAGGGGGAACCCAAAGGCAAAATAATTTTTTCATTGCAATTCTTCATGAATTATTTTATGTATTGCAGCGGATCCAATATTAAGTTCCTTCTATATCATACGGTAGGTTGATATAGCGATTGTCGTCGATTAACATTTTCCGAATGGCAGACACATTATCCACGATTACTGCTGACAAGAGCCTTCCTGTGTGCTTTTCATCCTGGAGAGAATGAAGACCTCTGTGAAATTCTGTAAACCATCTGAATACAGTTGCACAAGATGGACTTTCATTTTCGAAAGCTAATTGTAGGTGTTGAACGCATTCTTCTTGGTTTAATCCCACTTTAAAATCATAGAAAATCACAGCACTATAAATGTTCTCGCGTCAACTCCATTTTATTTTCTGTCTAAAATTTATTCTACGCTAAACTATTTGCAAATGGCCAGTAAAAAATCATCTGCCACTTGCCAGGCTAAAATAGTTCATATTTTCAAATCTAATCGATAATTTTTTTCTACCGCTTATCGTCGGTGCGTATCTCAAAAATTTCAGAGTAACCCTCGTAGTAGGGCATCATCTATCGCGGTGGTATGCATCCCTCTCGCTCACTGGGCCAAAATTGGCCAGCCCAACAAAGTTTTGTGATTTACGATGGAATTCAGAATTTTATGCAATCTAACTTCTGTTAACAGTGCAAAAGCTAACAAAATTCGTTCTTACTCTTCTATATGAAAATGATATTAGATTATATGATATTTGAGGGATATAGTTATTTCTTGTAGTAAGCTGATATAAGATCAGCTATATATAAGTTAGGTTTTCCACCATCCCACTTTTTTCAAGAAATATTCCACCACTTTTTTTATTAAATATGCTTCTTACAAACATACGGTTATTTTATGACAAAATGTCTATTAAAAATTAGTTAATGCAAAATTAAATGCATCGGTAACACCTAGTATGTGTATGTATATATACATCATGCATACAGTATAATGTATATATATATATATATATATATACATGTTATACATACAGAATGCCGCCTACCTAAATGAAATGATCTTGTAATGTGGCCCTCGAGGTCTTTGGGGTTCAATAGGCCTGATTCTATCGCATACTTTTAAAATTTATGAATTATTAAACAGGATGTTTGTATTTTGAATTAGTTATTTTCAGCAAATTTTTTGTCATTAGTTTAATTTTTGAATGTTTATGATATAGTTTTATTTGTTTTATAATTTTTAAACTTTCGGTCGTAATTTTTTTTTATGTCGTTTTGTAGTCGTATACTTTTCTACCTTGCATTCATGGTTTTATTATTATTATTATTATTATTATGATACAAATTTTAATTTATTTTTTACTTTACTGATTCTCAAAAAAGATCTAACAGAAGACAAAAAATGGGGGAACAGTGACAAAGTACCTTGCAGATGTTCTAAGGTCAGCGGCTAGAATCAGTCTTGATTACCCAATAGGTACAAGAAGCATGTGCTTGCTTCGGAAAATTTGTAAAAGGCACTAAATTAAGCAAAATAAGGTCACGTATTGTAAAGTTGTTGTCTGAAAACATTGTCTGATTTAGAAAAAAATCACAGACCTGACTGCACAGCTATCATCTCTAGAATATATTATATAGAAAATATGTTAATGAAGCTTTTAAACATGCATTTATAAACGAATAATTTCATATATTGCGTTGAATACAGACAAGTTTATATTTTGGTGCTTAAATTAAGGGAATTTATTTACTTCTGTACATTTTCTCCAGTTCTAACTAACTACAAAATTTTATGAAACATTTGTATATTTTTCGAGGGGTTTGAATTAGTCTTTACACCAAGCAGTCGGTAGGGGCCTTTAAATTGATTTGTGCTTCCCCTCAGTTAAAAGGTTAATTGGTCTCGGGATAGAATACATGAAGAAATCTAAGAACAAGTATAAACAAAGCGCTAGAAACATGCTCAAATAAAGTTAATAGAAGACAAGAAGAAACTAATAAACAGCGAGTAAACACATACAATGCAGATACTCAACGAACAGTGGTTAGACAATAAGATGAATCTGAACTGGAATAAACCAGGTGTCAAGAACAGGCTGAAATAAAAGCTGTTTGAAGACTAGAAGAAACTTACGAACAGCGATAAGCCATGTTTCGTGTAGATGCTCAACACGCAATGGTATGAAGACATGAATAAATCAAAGATCAGGTATGAGCCAGATGTCAAGGACATGCTGAAAAAAAAAGCTTATCAAAGGCGAGAAGAAATTGAGCAATGAGATGCCAGATTATGTGTACTATTTAACAGACAGCGACTGGAAGATAAGAAACTGAAGAGCAACTTCATATTTGAATTGAAGCTGATGCCAGATATCATACAGATATTTATCAAGCACTAAGGCTGCCAATTGAATCGTATGTGAATTTTTCGATCATCCTACTTTCGATTATGCTTTTCAAAATATTGCCAGACTAGCAGATAAACTGGCAAATGTTTGTGTAAAGTGTAATGCGCAAAAGCGGCACAGAAAATCCCCTGAGATATGTTGTCCCATTGAAAAAGTTCCATTGCCTGAAATTTCTAAATTGCCAGAAATGTTAATAACTCTTCTTAAATCGTATAAATACTGCTTTAGCCCTGACAACGCGAAATAAATATGCTAATGCCAAAATAAGTAATAGATAAACAAAATGGTATTAAAAATTTATTCCTTCCACAACATAAAAAAGAAAGAAAAACATCTAGGGTAATTTTATTTGTCCCACACATGATTTGTTATACACATGATATGTAATACCTTACGTGTATGTTTCAGGATTTAAAATACCTTCAATGCATCTTCTTTATACAAGGATTGAAATCTTTTCTCACAATGCAGTTAGAAAACAATATTTTCAGTCAAACCTATCTCATAAAAAACAATACTATTGTATAAGTCACCCCGCCCTGCAAAAACTCTTACCTTTCTTAAGCAGCCAAAAAAAGGATTGATATCAAATTTCGACGCCGCTATTGAATCCCGGGTACTCAATGCCTAGCTTAATGAAGATTTGCCAATAACATTGCATGTATCTTTCTAATATATCCTAATCTCTTTCAACATTCTTTGTTATCTGTGTCAGTTTTTTCGCTGCATTATAAAGTTATAATTTAAAGTATTTTTACGGCGGGGTGCGTAATAATATTTTAATCTTTACAAACTAAATTTTTATTAATTAAAACTTCTACATAGAGGACGCACCCCACCGTAAAGCAGGCTTTATAGTGGCCGTTCCGTTCCGCTGTACGCAAGAACAGAGCTAGAGTATAAGGAGTGATAACTTCGTATTCAATTCTATTCCATTCAATTTCTTATTCAATAGATAGTTATCACTCCTTGTATTCTAGCTCAGTGCGTGCGGACAGCGGAACGGAACGGCAACTATAAAGGCACCTTAAAAATACTTTAAATTATAACTTTATAATGCAGCGAAAAAACTAACACAGATAATAAAGAATGTTGAAAGATATTAGGATATATTAGAAAGATACATGCAGTGTTATTGGCAGATCTTCATTAAGCTAGGCATTGAGTACCCGGGATTCAAAAGCGGCGGCGAAATTTGATATCAATCCTTTTTTTGGCTGCTTAAGAAAGGTAAGAGTTTTCGCTGGGCGGGGTGACTTTTACAATAGTATTGTTTTTTATGAGATATCACTTCTTTTTGCAGGTTATGTATGTGCTTTTATAAATAGAATACGTATGCATAAGAAAGGTAAGAGTTTTTGCTGGGCGCGGGGACTTTTACAATAGTATTGTTTTTTATGAGATATCACTTCTTTTTGCAGGTTATGTATGTGCTTTTATAAATTTAATACGTATGCATCTATACTAATATATAAATGCGAAAGTTTGGATGGATGGATGGATGGATGGATGGATGTTTGTTACTCAATCACGCCACAACGGCTAAATGGATCTGGATGAAATTTGGTACAGAGATAGAGAATAGTCTGGAATAGAACATAGGCTACTATTTATACCGGAAATTTGATTAGATTTTTTAAAATTAATTAAAATATGAAAATAATCAAGTGGTTATTGACTTACTATAAGCCAGTTAAAATTTTAATTGTTGTCAACAAACGTTTACGAGATATTTTTATTTATTTATTGTTTTCAACAAAAAATGAAATATGCTTTCACGCGAAAAATAAAAAATTACTCAATGTTAAATTGGTCGATGAGAAAATGACACTTTATAATTTTAAAATAAAATAGTAATATTACAGATCTAACATATTTCTTCTGGATTTTATTTCATAGCATTTTTTTATATACCTCAAATTCAGATTTTTTTTTTTTTTTTAGTACGGCAGATGAAACACGCTTGGCATAAAAGCTAATTCTGGACAATTTTTTTTAATTTTGATGCTGAAGTAGATCGGACATTTTTCACCGAGGAAAAGATAGAAAGAAATACGCAAGCGAAGTGATGACGTTACTGGCCTTTCGTGGATGCAAGAAAAATATTTCCTATGTTAAACGCCCATTGGATTTTTTGTAAAAAATTATTAAAAATCGAGGAAAATTATTCCCGATTTTAATCCTCATATTTAGGTATAGATATGCATTAGTTATCATGTCCATGCGTTAGATTAAGTTATTTTTGTTGTAAAATTGACAAAATTTGAATTTTTAATTTCAAAACTCTAGACAAAAAAATGGCAAACTTCCATATTCGATTGAAAACAAAAATTTCATTTCAAAGGATGATATTAACACAATAAATATCCAATTAATATACTAATTAAAAGGAAAATGATAAATATTCTATCATAATTTGAAGTCAAATTTCTTTTCAAATGTCTAAATAAAGTATCTGATATAAGATACTAATATGTTGCAGCGGAATAGATTTGATATCGGTCATCCTTGGCAGAAAAAAAAAAAATATCGCCAATTTATCTGGCGAACATAATTTATTCCTTTCAAAAATCATGGTTATTTTAACAACTTATATTAAGAGAGTAATGATTGATATGAAACAATATTTCGTACAATGCATATTACGAAATTATACATCTGGCATGTTTATTTTCGTATTACGTTTTTGACCCCAAATACAATAAGCGCCAAGAACGATAGAGTTTTGAAATTTAAAATTAAAATTTTGTCAATTTGACAGCAAAATAACTCAATCTAAAACATGCACATGATAACTAATACATATATATAAACCCAAATATGGGGATTAAATTCGGGAAATAATTTTCCTCGATTTTTAATAATTTGTTACAAAAAATCCAATGGGCGATTAACATAGGAAATCATTTTCTTGCATCCACGGACGGTTAGTGACGTCACACTTCGCTTGCGTATAGGAATAATAATCGCATAAATTATATTTTGGTCTAAATCAGCAACAAAAATTCAAAAGTCGCCGGCATGAAGGCTATACCATGATCAAGTTTACATATTAATTAATTGATTTATTTTTCTATATACCAATTACTATTAACTAAGCATGAAGTATAATATAACCCCAAAATAATAATAATAATAATAATAATAATAGTAATAATAGTAATAATAATTGTCTCATGCGATAGGAGCCGATCATAGCATATTTTAATATTATATGTGGCTTGAAATTGCTGTCATTCTATGGTTGATCAATTAAATTAAATAAATATAGGAAATAACTTGAGAGCAAATATTATGTACATCACGTATAATGTTGTTCATATGTAACTGGGATTCAGATATAAAAGAGCTACTTCAAATTTTTCGATACTGTCCGTATCGAAACTGTCATATATGATAAGCACCCACATGGAAGCCCACGGGTAAACCATTTTCGCAGGCAATAGGGACAGTCACCGGAGATTGCAAGGACGAACAAGTCGCTGCCGAAGCCAGCGGGAACTCAAAGCAAGCTTTTGACCGATTTCAGTTTTTTTTTTTTTTTTTTTTTTCCATAAAGCTATATAGAAAAGAGTTTGCCTGCGAAGCGGGCAAAGCCGACCAAAATTGTTTAAAAACTAAAATATTATTCAACAATTCGCCGGGAGATGAAAAAAAAAAAAAAAAAAAAAATTCTTTCTAAAAAAAAAAAAAAAAAAAAAAACCTTAAAAATTTGAAACTTATAAATATTATATGAATTTCATCATATAATTAAAACTTTAGTTCACCAGTCACCAAATTATTATTAGAACCAGATTAATATTGTGCAATAGTGAACTAAAATCATACAAAGAAAGGTTTCGAAATACAATTTATAATTGACGACCCATTTTTTATACTTCCACAACGCAGTACTCTTTTAGTACAGGATCCCTATGAACGTATTTTAAATTTTTATCGCCATGCTGGCGATAGTTTTTTATTTATTTATTTTGGCATTTTATTTTGGCTTTCAATGAGTTACAAATTTTTTTTAGTATACTTTATCAGACTCTGTTTTGCACAGCACCACAATGACAAGGTTTCATTACATTACATATTGTGATCAAACAGTCAGTTCCCACACATACACATCAAAATTTCCACGTGAACGAAGTCGCGGGTAACAGCTAGTAATGAATATATTTGTGTAATAGATCGATAAAAATCGTGCGTGTTATGCATAGATATAAATATACTGTTACAGATTTCTAAATAGTACTAGTTCTTTTTATGTGATTTCTTTCTAAGAGGTTTAGTCACATTATAAAATGTCAAATTTTCGCATTTCTAGCTTGTTTCCGCGTTAAAAAAGATCCTTCTCCGTTAAAAACACACTTTATCAGGGCACGTAATAGACTTGGCGATGAATTTGGTGACTTTATCGCACCTTGACAACTATTTTGACGATCTTGGTGAAAAAAAAAATTATTATCGATAGACCCATTGTCCAAGCTGTAACTCGATTATTAAGTGCAGTTTCCACTGAGGTTGGTTGGAAGTCAGTCATTTCGAGCGGCGTAATTCAGAATCCTTTGATGTGGTCAAGCCGTTGGAATGCTTTGACGGGTTGGTTCGACCGGTTGGAAGTCCCTGGCTCTAACCCCGCGCTGAGATAATTGAGGGGCCAGAGGCAGATATCTTTGTCAATTTTGCATGCTTTCCTTTGAAGTAACTGCGCAATCTGATAAAAAAGGGTTACAACTGATGACAAAGCATTTGGCTCTTTGTGTCGGGAGCGTGATTAATGGTTTTCTGAACCTCGAAGTTCCAACTGCAATGGAAACCGGCCTTTACGGAAGTTACTGTAAAATTCAGGATTAATAGCGGGCTATAAAATGAGTCCCGTTCCGACCACTGCGGTGAGTTTCTAGCTAAGACTTTACGAAATAGAAAGTTTTGCTTGACTAAGTCTCTACCATTGAATTGTAGTTTATTTCTGTATGTTATGACTATGGTATCGTTTGTGCTGTGATTTATGTTTGTGCTGTGTTGTCAGCTGTTATTTAAGCTGCGTTTTCTGGTGAAACTCAAGTTGATACTGGGTTTAACTAAGGTGACTAAATTTTTTAAACCCAATTTGAGGACAAATCATCGCTGCGTCCTCAAATTGAAAGAACATTTAAGGACAGAGTTAAATTATGCTTTACTTTGAGGACATTGGAGGACAAATTTGTAAATTCGAGAACATTTGTCCTCAAATTGTTTTTCAAATTGGTAAAAATGTATTGTCACCGTGTTCTGAGCTATCCTGAAAGTTTGAAATGTCTAGCTAGTCGGGAAGTTAGTTAAAAATCGATTGCGAGGTTTGTGCTGGTAACGCTGCCGATGGAAGCAGGAACCCGAAACAGTTCGCTAAAAGTATTTAAAAAATGCATTTTCACCGTGCTCTGAACTATTCTGAAAGTTTCAAATGTCTAGCTCGTCGGAAAGTTAGTTAAATATATTTTCTGTCGAATCATATAAACGCTGCCGAAGGCAATAGGGACCTGAAACAGTTGACTGAAAGTGTTAAAAAATGTATTGTCACCGTGTTCTGAGCTATCCTAAAAGTTTCAAATGCCTAGCTAGTCGGGAAGTTAGTTAAAAAGCGATTGCAAGCTTTGAGCTGGTAACGCTGCCGATGGCAGCAGGAACCCGAAACAGTTGGCTAAAAGGATTAAAAAAAATGCATTTTCACCGTGTTCTGAACTATTCTGAAAGTTTCAAATGTCTAGCTAGTCGGGAAATAAATTTTCTGTCGAATCATATAAACGCTGCCGAAGGCAGTAGGGATGAAATAGTTGACTAAAAGAGTTTAAAAATGTATTGTTACCGTATTCTGAGCTACCCTGAAAGTTTCAAATGTCTAGCTATTCGGGAAGTTAGTTAAAAAGCGATTGCAAGATGTGTACTGGTAACGCTGCCGATGGCAGCAGGAACCCGAAACAGTTGTCTAAAAGTATTTTAAAAAATGCATTTTCACCGTGTTCTGAACTATTCTGAAAGTTTAAAATATCTAGTTCGTCGGGAAATTAGTTAAATAAATTTTCTGTCGAATGATATAAACGCTGCTGAAGGCAGTAGGGACCTGAAACAGTTGACTAAAAGTTTTAAAAAATGTATTGTCACCGTGTTCTGAGCTATCCTGAAAGTTTCCAATGTCTAGCTAGTCTGGAAGTTAGTTAAAAAGCGATTGTAAAATGCGTACTGATAAAGCTGCCGAAGGCAGCAGTAACCCGAAATAGTTGGCTAAAAGTATTATAAAAATACATTTTCACCGTGTTCTGAACTATTCCGAAAGTTTCAGATGTCTAGCTTGTCGGGGAATTAGTTAAATAAATTTTCTGTCGAATCATATAAACGCTGCCGAAGGCAGTAGGGACCTGAAACAGTTGACTAAAAGTGTTAAAAAATGTATTGTCACCATGTTCTGAGCTATCCTGAAAATTTCAAATGTCTAGCTAGTCTGGAAGTTGTTAAAAAGCGATTGTTAAATGTGTACTGGTAAAGCGAATCAGTTGGCTAAAAGTGTTTAAAAAATGCATTTTCACCGTGTTTCACCTATTGTGAAAGTTTCAAATGTCTAGCTAGTCGGGAAGTTAGTTAAGTAAATTTTCTGTCGAATCATATAAACGCTGCCGAAGGCAGTAGGGACCTGAAACAGTCGACTAAAAGCGTTAAAAAATGTATTGTCACCGTGTTCTGAGCTATCCTGAAAGTTTCAAATGCCTAACTAGTCGGAAAGTTAGTTAAAAATCGATTGCAAGCTTTGCGCTTGTAACGCTGTCGATGGCAGCAGGAACCCGAAGCAGTTGGCTAAAATTAATAAAAAAAAAAATGCATTTTCTCCGTGTTCTGAACTAGTCTGAAAATTTCAAATGTCTAGCTAGTCCGGAAATTAGTTAAATAAATTTTCTGTCGAATCCTATAAACGCTGCCGGAAGCAGTAGGTACCTGAGACAGTTGACTGAAAGTATTAAATATGTATTGTCACCGTGTTATGAGCTATCCTGAAAGTTCCAAATGTCTATCTAGTCGGGAAGTTAGTTAAAAAGCGATTGCAAGGTGTGTGCTGGTAACGCTGCCGTAGGCAGCAGTAACCCGACCAAAAAAAATTTTGATTGCAAAAGGCACTGGTACGGGCCAGAAGGAATGTCCATGCAAATTTTCAGCTCATTAGCTGCAGAACTCTAGGCCTAATCGCCGTCAAAAGTTTTTGTCTTAATAATTACAAGCAAAAGAAGAAGAAGAAGAAAGTAACAGGGAAATTTCGGGTTTTCAATGTTATATAACTCAGGCCCCTTAATTCGGAGCGACATGCAAATTTGTATGTTTTGTCTTAAGGGTATGCTTAAGGTCTGTGCAAAAAATCATATGTCTTGGGGATCAGGGAGCTGAGATACAGGTAGTCGAAAAGTACGAGATGCTACGTCGACATAATATACACTTGTAGCGTCCACCATTGACTTCCTACTTTGTAAATTTCATTTGTATTTCTCTTAATGTTTGCTTTAGCTTGGCGGGTGTTTGTTTTAGCTTGGCGGGGCGGAACGCTACCTCGTTCCTTGATAGCTCAGTGGTCCATAAACTACTAGTAGTCAACGACAAAATTTCGGTGGTCCGAAGAAAAATCTTGACATTATTTGCATTTTTTAATGTTTTATTAGAGGATATTCTAATTTTAATTTTTAACATCAAAATTGCCTCTATTTCCCAACATTAAACTTCAGAAATACCTGGATAAGAGACCTTATAAATGGGGGAACAGTGACAAGGTACCTTGAAGATGTTCAATGGTCAGCGGCTAGAATCAGTCTTGATTACCCAATAGATATACAAGAAGCATGTGCTTGCTTCGGAAAATTTTGAAAAGGCCCTAAATTAAGCAAAATAATGTCACGTCTTTCATACATAGCTATTGCTTTGAATTTCTGATCTGCGTAATGTACGCGAAAAATATTAATTTTTCATTGGATTTCTAATAATCTAACAATACAGTATACAGATTACTATATTAAGTTAATATAGTTATATCGAAATAGCAATTTATCAGTGTAATTAAATCCCGTCTCTTATAATATGGAAGCAATAAAAATACGTCCACGTTCTTTCCCTATAATAAATTTATTACAATGAAACAACATTTAATCATCTTTCTTATGATCAAATAAGTATTTACATTTCCCTTGCAATAAAGTATTCGTAATGTTTTATATTAAACAGGCATATTTCGTATAGAAAAAATGGGCATTATGTGTTTATTATTCTAGAAATATATTGACGTTTCTTAATAATGTTAGAGGTCCACGGGACATTATATTATGACTATGAATTTAGTGGTCTGAGGGATTTTTAGTTGTAAATTTGGTGGTCCGTGGAAACAAAAAGGTTGCGACCGCTGCTATAGACCAAATTTCTCACTCTCCGTGAGTGTGCAGTGCTTTTTGAAATTGTAGAGTGTATAGGCTACATGTTTGTTAGTTAAAATCTTGCCCAGTATGGCGGCTAAAATCTTTTGCTTTGGAGGGCGGCTAAAATATTTCGCCCAGGGCGGCTAAAAGTGTAGGCATGGCCCTGACCAAAATAATTAGAAATATCAGTCCTATCGTTACAAATTCGGTACCAAGTGAAAGGGGGCGATTTTTCTGAATCCAAGGGTGCAAACAGTTTTTCGACACGGCAATTAAATTTTTAAAAATTATCTAAAGTATGAAATTTAGGTACCAATACTTCATTTTAATTCATTTCAGTCATTTAAAAAAGTACTTTGCCCATTTTTACGGTCACAAAATGAGATTAAAAAATAAATTAACAATTAAAAATAAAAATTTTACAGATTGAAATTAATAGTCCTCCGTACTAAACTAAATTCTGTCTTTGACAGAATTTTTAAATTTTTACTTCCATTACCCTACCACCGTAGGCAATAGAAGTATTGTATTCAATCCAAAAATTCGATGTCGAGTTTTCACCTGATTTACACGTTTTAAGGCCTCCTTAGTCCAAAAAAGTAGTTTTCAGCAATTGGTCAGTGTGTGTGTATGTATGAAATCTTTTGGCTATCATAGTTCCGAAACTAATAAAGATAAAACTACGAAACTTTACAATTGAGACAGGTCAGGTGTACAAATGAATTTTCCAAATTTTGGTGAAAATTGGAAAACCGGAAGTGGGTGATCGGAAACCGGAAATGCGACCATAAGTCTGCATCTCAAAAATGGCTTTAACGATTTTCTTCAAAGTTGCTACATAAACACTGATCAGATGCCCTTTCGAATGATATAGTTGGTTAGTTCAGGAAAATTGATAGGCGTCCTGTATAAATAATTCAATTTCAGGTCTCGCATGTGCGTTCCTTTAAAAACAGCTGTACGGATTTTTTTCAAACTCGCCATATTAACTTCCTTTTAAATATACTTTTGTATGTAATTATTGTTTTCCGGTCAATGATTGAGTATACAAAGTTTTGGTAACAGTTGGTATCTCAAAAACGGCTCTAACGATTTTCTTGAAAATTGTTTCACTAATCCATTTTAGATACCTTTCTCATGTATTACGTGGTTATTACAATAATATTAACATTCGAGCGGTGAGCGGGGGCTGCTCCCTGTTCAGTCATCCTGATTAGGTAGTTCCGTTTTAGATCTCGGAAATTGGTGTTTAAAAAAATAAATCTATTTTTTTTCCCCTTGTTTTTTTTTAACTTGCTATGTAAACTCTGTTTTATATGTCTCTATATGTGTATCAAGTTTCTCTTACTGGAAAATTTCAAAAAATGCATGTAATATCTCCAAAAAATGCATGTAATATCTCCAAAAAATGCATGTAATACGTGTAATGTGAATAAAGGAAGTTATGTGGTTGTTTCACACCAGAATTTTTTTATATATAGTACTTTCAGATATAGTGCGGTCCGATGACATAAAATTGACTGAACAAATCAGACACCTAACGATTCTCCCTGTAAGAGCAAACTCATATATACGTTGTAAAGATAGAGAACCCGGTGACAGAAGCTCAGAACCCGGTGACAACACGATACTTCGAAGTCCGATTTTCGAATTTTTGATTAGTTTTCTTATAATTAATTAAAATATGAAAATAGTAACATCCTAATAGCGTTAAAATAACCATTAAAATATTAGCTATAATTTAATTGTTGCCAAAAATAAAATTACAAGTTAATTTTCTTTCGACATAAAAATAAATACATTTAATTAAACGTGAAAGTTAAAAAATTATAAAAAGTTTTTTTAAATCTTATAATTATCGATTTTTACCGAAACTTGACGAATTCATCTACTCACTAGAAACTAATAATCTATATGTATATAAAAGAGTAAACTCACTGATTCACTCACTGACTCAACACGGCTGGGGCGATCCTATGGGAGATAGAGCCACAATTTTTGGTGAGCAGGTTGATTTTAGGGCCCTGACGCTCACTAAGACGGGATTTTGCGAAATACCCCCCGTTTCCCCCTGGGGGGGCAGAAGACAAAAACCACCTTTATAAGCATAACTCGGTTCCAAATTACTTCACGGTGAAGAAATTGCAGATGGGGAGACTAGACTTGAATACAAAAAAATCAGTTTCTGCGATTTTGGAATTTTGGATTTTTAGGGGGGGGGGTAGGGGGTAAAAATGAGATTTTCGGAGGCGCATAAGGCAAAAACACATTTATAAGTATAACTCGACTCCAAATTACTTCACAGTGAAGAAATTTCAGATGGGGAGACTAGACTTGAATACGAAAAAACGTTTTTCTGCGATTTTGGAATTTTGAATTTTTTAGGGGGGAAGGGGGGGGGGGAAATGATTTTCGGAGGTGTAGAAGGCAAAAACACCTTTATAAGCATAACTCGGCTCCAAACAACTTCACGGTGAAGAAATTGCAGATGGAGAGACTAGACTTGAATACAAAAAAAATTATTTTCTGCGATTTTGGAATTTTGTATTTTTAAGGGGTGAAAGGGGTGAAAAGGATTTTCGGAGACGGAGGAGCAAAAACACCTTTATAAACATAACTCGGCTCCAAATTACTTCACGATGAAAAAATTGCAGATGGGGAGACTAAACTTAAGTATAAAAAAAAATCATTTTCTGCGATTTTGGAATTTTGGATTTTTAAGAGGGGAGAGGGGGTAAAAAGGATTTTCGGGGGGAAATTTAGCAATATATGGATTTTCGAGTAAAATTCTAGCAGTAATAGTTCAAAGATATCAAAAAAAAAAAAAGTCTTCTTGAAGGTATTTGTAAAAACTCATTTTTGATTTTTTTCCGATTTTCGATTTTGGGGGGGGGGGAGTTACGAAGGGGCAAATTCGATCCCCCTCCCCTTTTAGCGCTAAATTAGTCCGTGGAAATCTGTAGGAGCTGAGGTCACAAATTTTAGTGTGTGGCTTATGTACGTGTGTCCAAAACCCATTGTAACGGGATTTTATGGGCCCCCCCTTTACCCCTTTGGGGGCGTGGTGGGGAATAAAAGAGTAAAATCACTGATTCACTGACTCAACACAGCCGTGGCGATTCCATGGGAGATAGACTCGAAAATTTTGGTAAGTACGTTGGTTTTAGGACCCTGACGCCTATTAAGGCGGGATTTTGCGAAATATCCCCAGCTCCCCCTGGGGGGGGGGCAGAAGGCAAAAAACCTCCTTATAAGCATAATTCGGCTCCAAATTGCTTCACGGTGAAGAAATTGCAAACAGACAGACTAGACTTGAGTGCGAAAAAAGCATTTTCTGCGATTTGAGTTTTGGATTTTTAAGGAGGGAGGGAGGGGGTAAAAACGATTTTCGGAGCCAAATTTAGCAAAATACGGATTTTCGAGTAAAACTCTACCAATAATAGACCAAATGTATAGAAAATCGCCAAGAGTCTTCTTGAGGATATTTCCAAAAACTTATTTTTGATTTTTTCCGATTTTCGATATTGGGTGGGTGTGTGTGTGGGGGGGGGGGGGAGGGGGTTACGAGGGGACAAATTCGACCCTCTCTTTTAGTGCTAAATTCGTCCGTGGAAATCTATAGGAGCTAAGGTCACAAATTTTAGTGTGTGGCTTATTTACGTGTGTCCAACACCCATTGTAACAGGATTTTGCGAAAGACCCATTTCCTCCCTCGGGGGTAGGGGGGGGAATAAACACGTTTCGAAGCATAACTTTGCTTCAAATTATCTCAGTAAGATTAATTTTTACATGTGAGTTGTTTATGTGTTCCCAACACGCACTATAAAGGGATTTTACGAAATTTTCCCCATCTCCCCCCCCCTTTTAGGTCAGGGGAGATAAACGCGTTTCCAAGCTTAACTTTGCTTCAAATTATCTCAGTAAGATTAATTTTCACATGTGAGTTGTTTATGCATTCCGAACACGCATTATAAAGGGATCTTACGAAAATTCCCCCTCCCCTACTTCAAAGGCGGGGAGGGGGGCAAAAAACGCTTTTAAAAGTAACTCTGCTCCAAATTATCTCAGAATAGCGATTTTTTGATAGGTCGATTGGTTATGCGTACTCAAGACGCAGACTATAAAGGGATTTTGTAAAATTCCACCTTATCCCCCTTGGGGGTGGGGGTGGGGCAAAATCATGTTTTCATGCGTAACTCTGCTCCAAACTATCTTAGATGATTTTTTATGTGCGGGCTGGTTATGCGTTCCCAACACGCACTATAAGGGGATTTTGTGAAATTTTCCTTTTTCTGCCTTTGAGGGAGGGGTGGGAGGGGGGGTGGGGGGCAAAAACACGTTTTAAAGAGTAACTCTGCTCCAAATTATTTCAGGAAAGCGATTTTTAGAAGTTGATTGGTTATGCGTACTCAACACAAACAAACTACAAAGGGATTATTTGGAATTCGGTGCTATCCCCCCCTTGAGGGCTGGGGGATTAAAAACATGTTTCCAAGCATAACTCTGTTCCAATCTATCTTAGAATGGCAATTTCTGATGCGTGGACTGCTTATGCGTATTCAACACACACTAGAAAGTGATTTTGTGAAACTCCACCCTACCTCCCCTTAGAGACGGGGGGGGGGAAACATGTATTAATGTGTAACTCTGCAGTAAATTACCTTATGAAGGAGATTTTCGATGTGTGGGTCAGTTATATGTATCTAACTCATAATATAAAGATATTTTGCAAAATCTCCCCCTCCTTTCCTTTAAGAACGGGCCGGGGGCGGGGCTAAAAAACACGTTTTAAAACATAACTTTGCTTCCAATAACCTTAGAATCCCGATTTTTTAATATGTGGGTTAGGTATGTGTATGCAACATGCACTATAAAGGGATTTTGTGAAGTGTGGCAAGTGGGAAAACCGCTATCGAAGGTATCGAGAACTTTAACTTAGATTTTGACTGATTTCAAGGTTTTATTATTATTACTAGCAGGCTTTGCCCGCTTCGCCGGACACTATATTTAAATGATTTCTTTGTAACTGAATATATTTCGATTGGCGACTATTTTCGTCACAGCTTTAGTATGGGACCTCCTTGGCAATATCAAACATTTTTTGAACTTCTCGAATCTGTACAACAAAACTATTATTAAAACAAATATTTTCGAAAACAGTCCAGTAGCTGGTGTTAATTCTTCGAATATTCTGGAAACAGTTGAAGCTGTTACTCGTACAGTATAATTCATTATTCGATGAATGTTCTGGGACAGTCCAAAAAATAGCCACTTGTTCCACAGGAGTAAAGCAAATAACATCAACTACACCAGAGCAAAAATTTTCGCTCACTCACGAAAAATGTCCAGTCGCTTAGAGCTCAATCCCTAAAGTGCAATGACTCAGAATAGGTCTCTGAATAACTTTGGATCGCAGTGACTACATACTCTTTCGCAAAAATCAACTCACACCTACTTATAACTTTTGGCGATGGGGCTTGGAGATGACTCCATCGAGAATTCCTTGGTAAGCTCAAGGTCTATGTTCCCGTGTGTCGGAGAGCTTCGAAACATCGGGAACCCTAAAGTACCATTTTTCACCAAATTTGGTCGCCCACTCGCCAAGTTTGTCGCCAAGACAATGCTTTCTATTAAACATATCTTTATTTAGTTATTTAAATATTAATTTGAATTAATCAAATATTTCTGCCCGACAGCGTGCAAGTGCAGTCACACACAGCAGCTCATTTATTTGTATGTTAAATTAGCGTAGTGATTGGTATATAAAAAAATAAATAAATAACTGAACATTATCGTGCTACACAACTTTATTATATCTCTCCCTTGGCGGCTTTTGAATTTTTGTCGCCATATTAGCGATTTTTTTTTTTTTTTTTTTTTTTTTTTTTGTATTATTTCTTGCATAAAAATAGAAAGCGTTTTATCGGACACCTTTTCGTTAACATATAAGAACCCTTCATATTCTGTTTATTTTATTAATGATTTTTAGATTTAAAATAGTGCTTGATAAAATAAATAAATTTTTAAAACTGCATTTTTTTTCTATAAAATTATCTACTCAGATAAAAATAGATCATTTATGTGACTACTATTTCAGTTTACTTTTTTCGTTTTGTAATATTTTATAAATTTTATATTTTTCTTGAACTACCTAGTTTAAAATCGCTGTTGCTAAATTAAACCTCTTGGCGAAAAATGTTCGGTGTACTTCAACGTAACAATTTAAAAAATCACCCAGGAGGATCTATAAATAAAACTGATTTTAGTACAACATATATTAACATCGTAAACTATATTAGCACTTTATCAATGTGTAAAAGAAATTTAAAATTAAAAATGACGTCAATTTTTGTGAGATGCATAATTTATTTTTAATTTTTTAATTTTTTATTGTTCACGTTTAGGTAAATGTATTTATTTTCCTGTTGAAAAAAAAAAAAAAAAAACTAGTAATTTTTTTTTTTTCTTTTGGCAACAATTAAATTATTGATAAAATTTAAATAGCTAATTTTTTGCTATTATTAGCTTACAAAATTGCTATTTTATGCATAAAAATCACAAAAACAAAGTTTTTTTCGGAAAAAAGGCAGCCAACTTTGTAAGTTAGGGTATAAGCTATCTCCATTACAAATTTCATCGAAATCCGTCGAGCAGTTTTGGCATGAAACTCAGTCAAATAAATTCACGGACATTCACATTTATAATATATATAAGACTAGCAGGCTACGCCCGCTTCGCTGGTCACTATTTTTAAATGAATCATTATAATTAATGAATTCTCAAAATTGCATTAATTTTTATCATGTGAAAAAAAAAAAAAGAAAAAAACTCTGATCGGGAAAAATGTCGCACCGGGTCCCCACTGCCTTCGGCAGCGTAGACCCGTGCGCGATGCACACGCGCGAATGCATATATATGAGCGCGCTAATAATTTTACAAATTCGAAAATATCCGCAATCCATTTGAAAGTATCAAAAACCTCTATGCACCAGTTTTGAACGATCTATCCCTATTTTTATTTTTTTGCCCCTCCGCTCCCCCCCCTTCCCGCCCCTCCCAATAATTTTAAAAATTCAAAAATATCCGCAATCGATTTGTAGGTATCGAAAACCTCTACGTACCAATTTTGAATGATCTAACTCTATTTATTTTTGCCCCTCTGACCCCCCTTCCCGGCCGCGTATCTCCGAACTGTTGGCGCACGCAGAACAAATTCACAATTTTTCGCCAGAGAATGCGATTTTCGCCAAATCTGGAAGTGCAAAGAGAAACTTCACGCCGCTTAACCTGTATAAATAAACATCCGGCGTTTTTCTTTCTTTCTTTTTTTGTTATTAATTTTTTTCTTCTGATTATTAATGTAGGATTTAAATCGCAAAACGAAACATATCTTGAAATTAAGAAATATTTATCCGAATAGAGAAGTAGATAATAATAATGGTAATATATTAGCATTGAGATCCGATTTCATGTATAAGGCCAAAAAGTTTGTAAAAATTGTTCAAACAAATTACAAATTCTTAGTAAAATGCATGAAAAATGTTCATAAGTCCAAATCAGTAGTACGCCATTTTACATTTCAACTATTTTTATTGTCATTTTGTATTTAAATTTTTAAAATGTATGACTTTATAAAATATCTCTCTTACGATGCAGTGCTTGAATTTTCATAAATTATCACCTTATATTTATCTATTATGTATTTTTAAAGAGCATCTTAATCATAATAAAATAGATATTTCGTGTTAAATTTTATGGTTGAAATTCATAAAATTTTCTAAGTATAATTTCCTCCTCGGACATGTCCATTTCTCATTCTTTACCCCCCCCCCCCCAACCCCAACATACAAAGTTATAAAATAAAACATTAAACATTTTATTAATGCTATTCTATTTGTTTTTCAGTAATCATAAACAATCTAACTTAATATGTTATACAAATCAAAGTAATAATGATGCGCATAACCATTTTCATCCTATATTTATTGTTACTAATTTCTATTGAGAGCGAAATGTATTCATATTATTAAAAGGAATGAGTATGATAGAACACTCAACACAGTCGCAGACTGAAATGCCGCACCTCATAGGCTACCCTCTATCCGATTCGATAAATTTGATTTATCGTAATTAAATGACTAATTTTATTAGGATTGTTTTCGTACATTAATTTCCAACACAACTGATCCCCATATTGCAAGATCGTGGGAAGTATTGGCCTAATTTGTCAAATGAAGGAAACACAATATTTAATTACTAAAGTTTCAAATTAAAATGTTCATATTTAATGAAGTGTATTAAAAAATATATTTTAAAATATTAGTCTGACATGTTTACGACAAAATATTGGCATAATGGACGTTTAAACGAAATTTTGCTCTATTTTGCCATGTTAAAAAGAAAACGTAAATTTTGAATAACATGTGAAGTTTACAACTTACATTGTTCCAAAGCAATATTGTCCTTATCAATGACATAAGTGATATTTAAAAACTGATGCATCCATTTTACAAACTCAATATCTGTAATACACACAGACAAGTCACATAAACCAACCACTAAAAACATAATTTTTGGATTCAGGAAACCTCAAAACATATAAATGTAACAAAAATTCAATTTCGAAAACGTGATCCGAAAACAATGCTTTCGCGACCTTTTACGGATAAGATAAAGTAAATTAGAATAAGAGAATAATTTTAAATTAATTAAACTTTAATTGCATTTATTACATTGATTTTTATTTATAAAAAGAAATGCTTTTATTTAATTTGGGGTAGACCTGTATATTTACTATATATTTTACAAACACAATATAGTGTACTAATTTAGTACAGAATTTAAAACACATAGCACGACATGAAATGACCTTTCAGCAATTCCATTGTATGAATATATCTGAATTCTTTTGTGGGGTTCTGTGTAAACTTCTAATAAAGGATATACATTCTACATTGTATACGAAACATTCTTTCATGCACATAAAATAAATGTTCAATTTTTTTTTTTTTTTTTTTTTTTTGTTTCATCCAAAAATATTAAATTGTATTTACCAGAAAATTCACACATAGACTTAATGAATTTGAATTCTTTTCTTAGTCACTGCACACGAATTACTTAATATTTCATTCGAGTCCCAATATCTATTCTTGAGGTATGGTGATAACAAACACACAGACACACACATTCAGGCAACCGCTAAAAACCTAATTTTTTGTTTCATGATATTTAAGCAAATGTAGCAAAAACTCAATTTCGAAAATCTGAATCAAAAATAAAACTTTTCTTACAATATATGGGTAAAATAAACTAAATAATGATGCGTAATAATGATAATCTGCTGTGTCACTCACACGACTTTCTTTTTCACCCTGCATTTCAATATTATAATGACAGATTGCACATTAAAGCTTAAGATCAATAGCGTAAGAATGTAAAGTTTAATGTACTTTTCAAATAATCTAAAATAGGTTTAGAAACAATTTTATTTGACGAAGAGAAAGTAAATAATAATAATAATAATAAAAATAATAAAACAGAATAAAATAAAATAAAATAAATGTATTTCAAGGATAATTTTAAAAGCTTTAAAATCATAATATTACAAATATACTTCTTCATTAATCTTGATAAAATAAATTTAAAGGGTTTTCTAATAAATTTTGGCATTAAATTATATTATCTAAAAATAACGATACAAAGACTCCATTGACACATTTTAACAATTATGATTCAGGGAGCCTCAAAACGTGTATATATAACAAAAATTCAATTTCGAAAATTTGACCCCAAAACAATACTTTCTCTACCATATATGTTGGTAAGAGAAAGTAAAATAAATAAATAAATGTATTTCAAGAACAATTTTAAAAGCTTTAAAATTAGAATATTACAATTTTATTTCTTCATTAATCTTGCTAAATTAAATTTAAAGGGTGGAGGATTTCTAATAAATTTTTGCATTAAATATATTATTTAAGAATTACGATACTAAAACTCCACTGACACATTTTTAATAGTTTATTCTCTTGGGAAAAAAAAAAAAAAAAAAAAAAAAAAAAAAAGATTGCTCAAATCCTTAACGAAACATGAATGAAGTGGAAAGAAGGGTTGCTTTGCGACAGAGAGGGTTTTGGCGCGAGCTACAAAAATTCGCCAGGTTGACCTGTATGCGCCAACATTTCGGAGATACGCTTCCCGGCCCTTCTAATAACTTTACACTTTCAGAAATATCCCCATTCGATTTGCATTCCTCTAAAACCTATCTGTACCAAGTTTGAATGGCCTAACTGTATTTCTATTTGTTTTTGCTCATAGCCCCCCCTTTAGCGCCCCACCTCCTTACCGCCCTCCGAATAATTTTAAAAATTCGAAAATATCCGCAATCGATTTGTAAGTATCGAAAACCTCTATATACCAATTTTGAACGATCTAACTGTATTTTTATTTTTTTGCCCCCTCCCTCCCCCCTTCTCGCCCCTCCTAACAACTTTACACTTTCGAAAATATCCCCATTCGACTTGCAGGCCTTTAAAACCTGTTTGTACCAATTTTGAACGGCCTAACTGTATTTCTATTTGTTTTTGCCACATAGCCCCCCCTTACCGCCCCACCCCCCTACCCGCCCCTCCTAATAATTTTACAAAATCAAAAATATCCGCAATCGATTTGTAAGTATCGAAAACCTCTACGTACCAATTTTGAACGATCTGACATTATTTTTATTTTTTTGCCCCCCCCCCTCCTCTCCCTCCCTTCTTGCCCCTCCTAATAACTTTACACAATCGAAAATATCCCCATTCGACTTGCAGGCCTTTAAAACCTATCTGTACCAATTTTGAACGGCCAAACTGTACTTCTATTTGTTTTTGCTCCATAGCCCCACCCTTGCTGACCCACCTGGGGGCTGAATTTCTAAAATTCCAGAAATTGGTTTTTAGATAGTTGCATTAGCTATATTTTAGAGCAAAAATTTCACGTATATCTATTTTTTTTTGTTTGAGATATATAGGATTATGCGAAATCACGTTTTACGCATGTGAAATCACGTTTTGCCCCCCCCCCCCCCGCCCCCCTTGGGGACCGAATTTCAAAAATTCCAGAAACCGATTTTTAGACATTTGTATTAGCTATATTTTAAAGCAAAAATTTTACGGATATCTGTTTTTTTGTTTGAGATATGAAGGATTTTGTGAAATTACGTTTTGCCCCCCCTCCCCCCCTTGGGGGGCGAATTTTGTAAAATCGCTTGCGGCGTTGTCTTTCTCGGGTCGTAAACATTAACCGTGCCAAATTTGGTCCCGCTCGGTGAAACGGCCTAGGATTCTATAGCGGACACACACACACAGACACACACACAGACTCTGCTCTTTTATATATATAGATTATTATTAATGATATGGTATTTTGAGACTTCATTTCAATATAATGTCCAGCGAAGCGGGCAAAGCCTGCTAGTTACATATAAAGGGACATAATGGGGAAGTTATGAAGGGATTTAAAAGGCCGAATTTGATGAAAAGCAGTAGAGCCGTTTTTAACCTTTTGCGGCACAAGACAATTCGGGTCATTTAAATTATACTGCCACCGGAATTCATGAACTAAATTAAACTAATAGAAATTTTAAATTTTAAGGTTAAAAAAATCTGTGTTTTCTGCTATGTTATAAACGTAAATATTTGCTAAAAATTTTCCGGGATGAATTTTCGTAGCTTGATCTTAAATTTTGCGTCCTCGCAGCGAGGACAGCGCGCGTTAAGGGGTTAAAGGAACGCACTTGAGAGAGTCAAAACTGACTTACTTATACAGGACTCTTATAAATTTTCCTGGGCTAGCCAACTAATACATAAGAAAGGACGTCTAAAGGGGTATTTATATAGAAATTTTGAAAAAAATCATTAGAGCTGCTTTTGAAATATGGACTTACTGTCCCATTTGGGGTTTCCAATTTTTACTTCCATTCCACTACTACCGTAGGTAATGGAAGTATTGTATTCGGTCCAAAGATTCAATATCGAGTTTTCACCTGATTTACACGTTTTAAGGCCTTCTGAGTCCAAAAAAGTAGTTTTTGGCAATTGGTCAGTGTGTATGTATGTATGTGTGGAATCTTCTAGCTATCATATCTCCGAAACTGATAGAGATAGAACTACGAAACTTCAGAATTGATACAGGTCTGGTGTACAGATGAAGTTCCCAAATGTTGGTGAAAATTGGAAAACCGGAAGTGGGACAATGGAAACCGGAAGTGGAACAGTAAGTCCGTATCTCAAAAGCGGATCTAACGATTTTCTTCAAATTTGCTATATAAACACCCTATTAGATGTTTTTTCGAATGATACAGTTAGTTAGTTCAGGAAAATTGATAGTCATCCTGTATAAATTTCTGGTCTCGCAAGTGCTTTCCTTTCAAAACGGGTGTACGAATTTTTTTCAAACTCGCCATATTAACTCCTTTTTAAATATCCTTTTGTATGTAATTATTGTTTTCCGGTCAATGATTGAGTATGCCAAGTTTTGGTAAAAGTTGGTACCTCAAAAACGGCTTTAACGATTTTCTTGAAAATTGTTACATAAATCCATTTTAGATACCCTTTCTCATGTATTATGTGGTTATTACAGGAAAATTAACGGTCATTATGATTAGATAGTTCAGTTTTAGATCTCATAAATTGGTGTTTAAAAAAATAACTATCATATTATTTTCTTATTTTTTAACTCGCTGTGTAAACTCTGTTTTATATGTCTTTACACATGTATCAAGTTTCTTTTACTGAAAAATTAAAAAAAAAAAAAAAAAAAAAAAAAAAAATATATATATATATATATATATATATATCCAAAAAATGCATATAATATGTCTGTAATAGTGGGTAATGGAAGTCGTGTGGTTGTTTCACACCAGATTTTTTAAATTTTATTTTTGTTTATTTATTTAATTTTATTTTTAAAGTACTGAAATCATAGTGCACAACCATTCAAATAAAACGAATATGTTTTATTTAAATGGAAATTTACAGCTGCATAGTTTCTTATATAAGCATTTTATTTATTTACTTTTTTCCTTAGGACGGAGGACTATTAGTCTCAATCTTTACGATACCAGTTTTACGATAGTTGGACATTTATCGAAATCGAAAATTTATCCAGAATATAATTGATTAATTTGAAAGCGATGTTATAATTAAAAAAAAAAAAAAAAAAAAAAAACTAATAGTCCTCCGTACTAAACTAAATTCTGCTTTTGCCAGAATTTCATAAAACTCATTTTTTTTTTTTTTTAATAAAAAGAAAGGGAAAGAAAATTAATAATAATCAGTATCGAAACGAACAGTATCGAATTTTTTTTTATTTTTTTTTAACTTATTTCATTACATAGTATTTCCATTTATATATTCAATTACTTATAAACATTCAGCTGCCTCCCCCCTCCCCTCCTCCTTTTCCAATTTATTTTGTATTTATCTTTAATACGCAATACAATACCACCGCACATCAGAATGTAGAAAAAAAGCTAAAAATCCACAGAAAAAAGCATGGGATCAAAACGAAAAAAAAAACGTCTAACCAATCACAAGTATGTGGAATATATATATATATATATATATCCGCGAACACCGGAAGGAATAAAAGGTCATAATTGACTAGAAAAAAAAAAAAAAAAAATAGTCGAAGTTTGGGAAGGGATTGGGCTCGTCTTAAAACTGTGAATGAATATAAGCCTTTAAATTTTATGTATATATTTCTTTCAGACAAACTGAATGACTTACTAAGGAAATAGATTTAATATTGCTAGTCACTGAAAAACATAAAAATTGAAAGAACTGGATCATTTTCTTCCCCCCACCCCCTTTTTCTCTTTAAATTAAGGTGAGAACATAAAAGAACCTGATAAGTTGCACATAAAGTATCACAATAAAAACGAAAAATTTTGTTTTTCTATAGAAAAGGAAAATATTAATTAATCAAATAAAAATTTTAAACTAATGCCAAATATCTCTATGAAAATATTTATTTACACGCCAATTCCTGATAAATAAAAAGTACTTAAGTTTTTTCTTTCCATTTTAGAATTAATGTCTGAAAAGCGTATACGTATTTTTACCTGCATAGTAGTTTATGTGGAACCGGTAGGCGATATAAAAATTTTACTACTGACACAAATGGGTTACATTTAGCTAAAATATTCTACTATTAACACAACACTACATGTGGACAATAGTAGCTAAAAAATTTTACTACTAACACAAGTGGGCGGTAGGTATAAAACAGCTGGCTCTCTCTATACTAAAGAGTATAAAAACAATAAACAACAACAAAAAAAGTAGATTTATCATTTCTGATGAAGACAAAGTACAAACTTTAAGCCAATTTATGAACTATCAGTATAACAACCAGAACTATGTACTACATGAAAAATAAAGAAAAAAAAAATAACATATTTACATTTATTTATTTAGGAAAAAATCAATCATTTATTTTGCTTCTTAATAAGAAAATACTCCGGCTTGATTTTGTGCTTCCTTGATCTCGTATTTTCTCCGTGTACGCGGATAACCCGCTTACGGATTATCGGGAGTTTACACTGCATTTATTTTTTTAACTTCATTTAGAATAAGGCGACCAAACGTCCTCGAATTTCGACCTATGTCCTCCTCCTCAGTAATTTGAAAATCATTTGATGACAAATGTTCTTGAATTTACAAATTTGTCCTCAAATTAAAGCATAATTTTGCTCTGTCTTCGAATGGCCCTTCAATTTGAGGACGCTGCGATGATTTGTCCTCAAATAGGGTTTTAAAAATTTGGTCGCCGTAATTTAGAATCATGAAATTCTTGACAGCTTTTACAATCAATAGATGGCGCAGAAAAACCAATGTGAATCTTCTCTTTTCATGAGATCCTGTCTCTGCTCTTGTTTTGCTGATCATCAGGAAATGACGTTATCCAGTTATTCCTGTTCCTGATTGAGCAGAAAACCGGAAGCGAGCAGCTGTGTGTTATGTTATTGTCTGATTTGTGAAATGTTAAATTATTAGTAATGAAGTGATTGATATGAGAAACAGTTAAATTGAATTTTATTATTTATTTATTTATTAAAACCTTTATATTTTGAGTTTAACTTTTGACAGCAAAATTTTTCTTCTTTCTGTAAAATATGGCCGATAATGAGCAAAAGGGTATAGAATTGGTGGCTGAAGCCGAAAGAAAGCTCAGATCAGCACAAGGATTTTTCGGAGCATTATTTGGGTACGTGTGATTTTTATTATTGTAGTAAGAATTTGGATTTTAATGTTGTCTTAAAATAAAATCATGCTTTACGTCATGCCCTAATTCATGCAAAATCGTGTTTGTTTACTTCCCATATGATCTTGTTTACAAACAAATGTTTCGTAGAAATGTGTTAAGAGGAAACATATACTTTTGTTGTACCAAGATGTGATATCAAGGCGGGGGGTGAATTAATATATATATACGCACACATATATATATATATATATATGTACACAATAATAAGAATAATTCATCATTACATTCACATATATAATTTTTTTTTTTTTTTTTTTTTTTTAATCTCCTTATTCTTAGTTTAATCTGTTTTTTCTTCATTTAGAGGCTCATCAAAAATAGAGTTATATTCTTAGTTTAATCTGTTTTTTCTTCATTTAGAGGCTCATCAAAAATAGAAGATGCTTGCGAATTATATCACAGAGCAGCAAATGCTTTTAAAATGGCCAAAAAATGGACTGGTAAGATGATATTTGCTTATTTTACTGAATCTGTTTAAAATATATATATATTTAAAAAAGCAAATTAATAGTGCGCTGTCTTCATAAAGAGTATATCTGATTTTATAAATAGCATTTCTGATAATTTATTATTGCATTTTAAAATATTAATTTTTATTTTTTCAAAAAATATTATATTATGTAAAAGTATCATTATAGTTTATTTAATGTTGATTTAGAAATTGCATGTTGTACCTAGCATGTTGTACTGTTGTTTTACCTAGTCTTTTTATTTTTCTGTGGTACATGTAAATGAAAAACAATCATTCTTTTTATTTATTGTGATATGAATTCTATTTTTCAATCTATCTATTTAAAAAGAAAAATAATAAATAAAATAAATTCAGGCATCACAGACCTTCTGTATTTTCTAAGTTCTTTCATTTTTCCTTTTTTTTTTTTGGTTAAAAATTTTTCTGAACTCCCGCCAATTGTTTTTACACTGTTCAGTCAGAAGTTTATAATTTAACCATTAGGGATTACTACCTCCTGCCTTTAGGCAGATTTCTGTGTTTTCTAAATTTTGTCAAAAATGCCACCCCCCCCCCCCCTTTCCAAATCAATTGCTGCCCAGTTTCATTAATTTATCATCTGTACTAATAATAAATTTGTCTGTGTGTATGTAAGTCTATTTATTATTACATTTACACTTAAAAATGGATAATCTAGATCCAGAAATTTTATACACACATGTATCTTTACAAAGTCTAGGCATGTACAAAACCTGATTTTCATTTTCATTATTTATTTTGAGTTTTTGTATGTTTTACAAAATCTGTAAAAAATGACATCATGGTTATGAGTTAATACAGTAGGTGATCAAATTATTAGATTTTTTTTTTTTTTGACATTTTTTCGATTTTCTGGGGAAAAAAAAAAAAAAAAAAAAAAAAAAAAATTATAGATGAAATGACCTGAAGCTTCATACATGCAAAGAATATTTAAAAACTCATATTTTTCCACTATCGATTTAGTCCAGAGTGCAATTAAGGGACCAACTACAAATTGAACAAGAGCAAAAATACTTTGGATCATCCTGTATCACAAAAAGCTACAAATGACTTGTAATTTTTATACATTGATGTCGTGCATAGTATATTATGTACAATATTCATATGTTTTGGTGTGGGAATTGCATAATTATTTAGGGATATATAATTTTTTTTTCAAAAATTACTAATTTTTTTTGCAAGTTTTTTGCTTATAACTAAAACGGATTTCTGTAAAATTTTACGAAACTTGTTGAAAAATTGACAAAACATTTGAGAAACATTATTCTGAAATATAAATTTTACACGTGTAATATTTGTAGACATATGAATTTTTTTAGTAAATATTATTTTACTTTGCCTTGCACAAAAGATAGAAAAAGTTTTATTGCATATGTTGAAAGCTAAATATATTGAGCAACTTTTGTCAAAAATTCATTTGAATAGAGTAAAAAATTAAGCAAATTGTTGGCAAAAGAACCAGGTATTTTCCAGAGTTGAAATTTCATAAGTTTTGATATTATCGTGTATTTAATTTGAAGATCCAATTATTTCAGTAATTTGCAAAAATTCTTTTTTGTGAAAAAACCCCTTATGAACTCACAAATCTTAGTAAATAAATTAAAATATGTTAAGTTACAAGCCTAGAAGGTTTTTTTTGTTGTTGTTCAGTATATCTAGATTTCAACCTTGGCAATAAAAAAATTTTCTATCTTTTGCACATGCACAGTAAAATAATATTTACTAAAAATACTCATATTTCAATGAATATTACATGTGAGAATTTTATGTTTCAGAATAATGTTTTGTCAATTTTTCTGTAAGTTTTGTAAAATTTTAGGAAAATTCATTCTAGTTAAGATAAGTGCTCCAGTGACTGACACTTTTAGAGCAATTTCTGATGTTTTTAATGTTTTAGTCATCAGAAACTATTTTTGGAAATCTTAAGTTAATATATATTACATGAAAGACTTTCAGAATCATATCTAGGTTAAAATATATACATTTGATAATAAATATTTTTTTAATGAGTTTTTATGTTACACCTACTCAATGTTCCAGTAATCAACACTGCCAGTTTTTCATTTTACGAGTAATTGGGACCCATATACTCCAGTGTTTGACACTGCTAGTTTTTCGTTTTACCAGTGGGCGCGCTATTCTCCAGTGTTTGACATGTAATATTAAAATTCTTATATGTGAAATATTTTATTTTTTTACTTATTTATTAATTATTTTGAGGAAAGTATCAATTACTGGAGCACCTACCCTATAAGCAAAAAACTTGTCAAAAAAATTAATAATTTTTGAAAAAAAACAAACAAAAAAAAAAAAAACATATATATATATATATCAGGGTTCGCTCTAAGGGAAAAAAATGAGTGGGATTCTCCCACTCTAACAAAAAAATTAAGTGGGATTTTCAAAATTTAAGTGAGATTTTTGAAATTTAAATCAGTAATGACATTTTACAGAAAAAAGGTATTTTCAAGAAATATGCAAATTACAGACATGTGATTGCTGAAATTAGAAATTAGCTGAAAATATTTCGCTAATATAATTGGTTGGATGATTAGTTGAATATTGATAACGTTACTTTCAATAAACTGATGACATAAACATTTATATACATAGTTTTTATCTACATTAAGCATTTTCAGGATTTTTTCATTTGCGTAAAAAAAAATTCTTCAATATACCTGCAATAACTTTTATATCCACATAAAATCTTATTAAAATTTCATACCAAGAGAAAAACAAAATTTTCAAACAAATATAGAATATGATTTTTATGTATATACATTAGTCATTCATATAAAAGTAGCAGTAGCTAATTATTAGTTTCAAACGTGCATAAAACCAACTGAGTATTAATTTTCTTAAATTGATTGGAAAAAAATTTTCTTACCTGAAAAATCTATTCTTCACTTCCCCAATGTTTACAAATTTGGTATAGATATGACACTCCATAAAAAATTTAATTTAATTGAGAAAAAATAAATAGATTCATTAAGTTCAGCACTAAAAGTCTAAAAATAATTACATATGTCAGAAATACTGAGCACTTCTATTGCTTTTTATTGTTTCTAGAATTGATCATCGATCACAATCCGGATTCTGGAGATGGGGAAAGAGGGGGGGGGGGAGATTAAAAAAATAATTACAGAGTAAGAAATATTAAACTCTTTGAATTCTATTTCTAGAATCTAATAAAGCAAGTTTAAAATGAATATTATAAATATAATTTATGTTGCAGATGGGTAAAGATTGAGAAACAAGACTTCTGCAGAACATTTGATTGCTGATCGCTATATGGAGATAAATAAAGGAGGAGGTGGGCAAAAAATAATTACTTGAGCAAGAAATATTTAACAATTGTATTTCTTTACATGTTCTAGAATCTCATAAAGCAAGTTTGAAATGAATATTGACATTTATGTTGTGGATAGAGAAAGATTAGGAATCGGAAGCTTTTGTAGAACGTTTGATCGCCGATTGTTCCATTTTTATTTATTTATTTATTTATTAACGAACGATATCCGCGACTTTTTAAAAAACGGAAAATATAAATTCGTGGAGTTCAATAAATTAGATTAAAAAAAAAAAAAAAAAAAAATAATAATAATCGCAGAAAAATAAGTGCGGGAAAAGCGCGCATATGAAAAATTTTTAAGTGGGATTTTTTTTTAATATTGCGCGATTCTCGCGATCCCGCGCTCTAGCGTGAACCCTGTATATATATATATCTGCCTAAGTAATTGCACAATTCCTGCACCAAACCTTACAAATATTGTTTGTAGTATTAGTATGTGCAATAATGTATTAAAGTTACGAGTCATTTGTAGCTTTTTATGATACATGTGATCCAAAGTATTTTCGCTCTTCAGATTTCAGCTGATGATTGAGTCCAGTGTTTATATAACATATCAGTTTGAAGACACCAGCAAATAGAAGTTTGCACTGTCAGAATTTTTATAGAATGCAAACTGTCTAGTGAAGTCTGCCAAAGAAAGAGGACACTTACGAGCTAGAGACCCCAGGGGTGCAGAATATGCCCAAACGTGCAAACGATGTTCGGGGGGAAATTCTGGCTGTCTGGGGGAAATTTTGAATATTATCTTAGAATAAATAAAAATGAAAACGGAAGTAAAAAAAAAATACTGAAAAAACAAACTTTCTAATATTAAACTACAAATTAACAGCTGTATTGTTCTGTTACAAGTGTATTCCGTGTAAATACCCATATATTTTTATGTATTACATTAATCTACTGGCCAATCTGCTGTTTGTTTGTTCAATCTATTATTATATGATATCATTACACTGTGCAAATTTTTTTAATGTCTCTCTGAAGATAAATAAAACTGTTTTCCTGAGATTTTAATTTAAAGAAATGTCAGATGCTCTTAAAACTATATTGTGTAGTACGTTGCTGGTAAAAATATATTAGGGTTTTGAGTAAACATTTGCCATTTTTTGTCCAATTATCCAGTCTCTATCTCTTCCGGGTCTCTGCTGCAAGTTAGAATCAATTGTAGTCATGATTTTCATGGTGATCGCTAAGCCTGGTAGTGTTTGCCATGGTTAGAATAGTTTAAAACAGTACATTAAATTAGAAGCATTGCAGGCATCACCAGGTGGGAATTTGCTCACTCAGAAATTTTAAGAATAGTAATCCAGGTGAAGGCAGCTGATAACTTTGAGGTTTTATTCAAATGTAGGAGGTTATTATTCAATCAATATACAAAAATCTGTTACAGACTCTGATATGTATATTTATTTATTTTTAAAGTATTTATAAATTACAACCTCTTATAATTTATTTAAGAAAATTTTTATTACAATAAAATTAAAATAACTTATACAATAAAAGCATTCAAAATATTTTATGTGTATTATCTCATATATTTTAAATGTTTTGTTTGTATATAGTTGCCTTAATTTTATTGTAATTAACACTTTTCTTAACTATTTATTTATGTTTAAAAATGAATACATTTTAATTATTTGTATTTTGTATTCTATTTTTATAAACTAATTGTCATATTAATTATAATCACCTTTACATGAGTCTGAATTTGTGTTTTAAACTTTGGATTACAAAATAAATTTTAGCTACTTTTTATCACATTTTTATTTAAGAAATAATCTTTTTATGCAGTTTCTAAAATTATCTTTTTAGATGTATCATTTACTGTAAATAAGTGTAAAATGTCGTTGAAAAACAGCTTTTTAAGTTGATTTTGTATTCAAAATCCATTGATTAGCAATCTTTTTATGTGTAGCCGCTGCTACTGCTTATTGTGAAGCTGCTGATTTACATCTGAAATCAGGAAGTCGGCACGATGCCGCTACTGCCTATATTGACGCTGGAAATTGTTATAAGAAAACAGATCCACAAGGTAATTAATATTTTCATATAGAAAAAATTATTCTGCTATTAAATTTCAGTAAAACTTTATAATCTAGTGCAGTAGCATTAGTTTACATTCTTTCCTCACTGTAAATCAAAGTATTGTACTAAATTATAAAGTTTAGCTGAATTTCCATATTAAAAGTGTATTTTAGTTTATTTATGTTTCATATAAATATTTCTGCAGATTAAATTAGATTAGATTATATCCTGAGTATAACTTAACAAATATTTATTTTATTGAAGTATGCAGCATGTAAATATGTTAAAAAGTATATGGAGTTTTATTAAGGCTGTGTACATCAATTAGATATCCTCTCTCTTTCTTTCCATGTTATCCAATGGGATTTCCATTGCTTCGTTTTATAAGAATAACTTATTCAAAAATGAAGTTTTTTGAATATATCTCTTTGAATATGTTGCCTTTTAGCTTAGTGGAGCAGTTTTTTTGAAAAAATAAATTTAAATATTTCCTTTAGCTATCCAAACTTAGATTCTTAAATTCACGTAATGAAATAAAACATTTAAATTATTTTTTTCAAAAAATTGTTCGCTAAGCTGAAATGTTTTTTTAAAGAGTAATATTAAAAAAAAAAAAAAAAAAAAAACAGAATTAAAAAAACATTTTTGAATGAGATATCCTTATAAAATGAAGCAGCAAAAAGACCATAGGATTACATGGGAAGAGAGAAAGAGGGGAATCTGAGTGATGTACAACCTTAATATGTACAGTTATATACACTGAAAAATTTCCTAATTTCTGTAGTTATTTTATTGGAACAGATTACAGTTTTGTATTTTTCAGAATTTTTGTTAAATAGAAATTTGGACTTATGTTTGAATAAATGTTTTGATTGATTTTAATAAATTGTTAAATTGTATCTTTATTTATTTTTTAAAACTGTAATCAGTTCTGTCATTTGATGATGATGTCATTTGATAGTTCTAACTGTAAAAAATACTGCATATTTCATAATGAGCGAGACCAAAAAGAATAGCATTGTGCAAATTCTGTACTTGATTATTTTAGTTGAAACAAATTAATTATGAAACTATAATTATACAAGTTTTATCTGGCAACATGTAAAAACCTTTGGGTTATGAAATCATTGCTAGAGGCATTGATATTCAAAAAGATGCTGCCAGTTGCTTAGAAATGGATGGATTAGTGGTGCTGGATTAAAAGATATGCCATTGTTTTGCTGGCCACTGAGATTCTATGATCTAACCCCTTGTGATTTTTTTTTCACTGTTAGGTTATGTTAAAGGCAAAGTTTTCATGCCTCTATTTTTCAAAGATTTACACCAACTGATTAAGTGGATAACTGAAGGGATTGAATCATTAACAAAAGATATTCTACCACCAGTGTGGCAGGAATCCGAATATTGCATAGATAATTGGCCTGTCATCAGAGGGGTACAACATAGTTCATCTATAGAAACTTGGATAACTATAGTTTTATTCTTTGACCACATTTCATGAAACCATGGAAGCATCTGCACAAGTGCTAACTCAACGAGTCCAATGGTAAAATAGGGGTGATAGTCATCTGACTCAGAGAAAATGAGCAATAACAGAGCGCGGAATTACTGGATGTTTCCCAAATTTCAAACAGTTGGTCACACTGGCATCCCTCCAACATTGTGGACGCGTCATCACTGCTAGTTTTAGGATATGTGGCCGCACTGTACTGTAAATTTTATTTATCACAATAAAGTAATTATAGCGTTCACTGGTGTGATTTATTTTTGTCCCGCTTAATATGAAATCCTTTAATTTATAACATTAGAATTTTAAAATATGGCCTTACTTGAAGTGTTTTTTTGACAGAAGTATTTCAGTTGGGGGCCTTGAGTCTCTTAGCTGTCCTCCTTGATGCTGCTGCTTGCTGTATTGCACGGACTACTGTCTTCCTCTTTGGTAACAAATAAGTGGTGCCAGTTTTGCTTAAACCCTCATATTGGCTCATTTTGGTTACAGCTGCATCAGTTTTTCATGATTTTGATTAAAAAAGCAATGAAATCCTGAAGAGAAAAAAAAAAAAAAAAAAAGCACACAGTTGTACGGAAAATGAACCAGTCAGAATGTTTGAGCAAAACTGGCATCACCTTTTTCAAAGAGGAAGACCATAGTCAGTGCAACACTGCAAGCGACAGCATCAAGAAGTATAGCTGAGGAGGCTTGGGGCCTCAAGCAAAAGACATCTGTCAAAAATAACTTCAAGTAAGGCCATATTTTAAAAATGTAATGTTTCAAATAAATTGCAGTTTTTTTTAAATGTTTGTTTTAATTGATAAAATTTCCCTGTATAAACATGAAGACTTTTTTTTTTTTTATTGTCTCTGTAATTTTCAAACATTCATTTCTTTCTTTCTTTTTCTTTTCTTTTTTTTTTTTTTTTAAATGCATGTTTTTTTTTTTTGTTTTTTTTTTTTAAATTTAAAAATAGGATAATAAATTTAATTATAATTTTCTTGATGACTTAAAGTAAAGAGCATTTATCGAGATTTAAAAAATTTTTGTTGCTGTCTTGAATTGGGTTTAAATTTAAATTTCTAAAGATATGTTCAGGAAGGCAATCAGTAATGGATAGAAAAATTACTGTGGTTTATTTGTGGTCCCATCAATTTCCAAACAAAGTTGTTTTTCACAGTGGAAATGTACTATTGAAGAACTTTATTTTTATCCATATAACGCAATGGTGTATAAAACACATAATTTATCAGATTTAACCATTAAAATTTCCTTTGAAAATTTTTCTATTTTTTTGTTTTGGAGAAATATTTACAAACTCTACTAAAGTAAGTTTGAGATACTGTTTCATTTTTATGTTCTTGAAAGTTTTTAGTAACATATGTATATATATATATATATTTATATATTATATTAAAGCTGCTTAACTCATGAACTGAAAAAAAAAAAGCATTAAACAACAGATGAGCAATCTAAAATTTTTAATGTAATAGAACATAAATTACAATATTTAATGATATACTTCCCTTTTACAGAGGCTGTGAGCTGTTTGATGAAAGCTGTAGAGCTGTATACAGATATGGTAATCAATTAATTTATTTTTTACACATTTTATGTAATAGTTTTGAAATTTTTAAAATTAGTGTTAATTTCATAACAATATTTATATTAAAAATAATAAATTTTAGTACTACAAAACATTTATCTGGAAAATGAGAAGAATCACTTCTTTCATTGCGTATTTTATAAAGAAACAGAAATGTTTTAGGCATTGAACATATTTTATCTGACATATATTCTTGAGAAAGTTCAACAAAACTGTCAGTTCTATAAATAATTTCGAAACAGTCCAGTGAAACTGTCAATTCAATGTATATTCTCGAAACAGTCAGCTAAAGTGTTGCTTGTATCTCAAAAAATCACTGTTCAACAAATGTTGTGGAAAATGTCCAATAGAATAGTCACTTGTTAATGCATGAACAGTCATGAGGGTAAAGCAAATGATTAATACTCCAGAGCAAGAATTTCGTTGATTCGTAAACAAAGATCAGTTGCTTGGAACCCAATCTCTGAAAGACAATTACTCAGAACATTTAGAAGACTTTTTTTGTGCATGTGAATGATTAATGTCAGTTTCTTTATGATTTGTGCAAAATGAAAATATTAAAATATGGTTTATAGAAATATTTCGCATGCTTTGGGATTCTGTCGGATGTCTTTGACACAAACAAAAGGTGGTATTTACTTCATTTTTAATTGGGAACATCTCGTAGTGAACTTGATTAAACCCTTTGAGTGCTATGGACGCACATATGCGTCCAGCGAAAGTCATTAATATAGACTATGGACGCAAATACCCGCTTAGCAGATGTTATCAGTATGGACTATGGACACAAATACGCACCCGGCAAAAATGATCAGATACAAAAATGATCAGAAATACATGATTATTCGACTATTTATGCACAACTCAATCAGAAAATTAACAATAAAACTTCTAGAACTAAACGAGGTAGTAAAAAAACAGATTTAATCTTTTCTAAAAGTGCCATTATTAAACTCATTTCAGATCTACAGACTAATTACTTATCTAACTATAACTGGTTCATTATTCGAAAATTTATATTTGCAATTAAAAAGAAATACTTAGTAAACTTTCTGAATGTCTTTCAAAGCCAATCCTATAATAAACATTTTTCAGACTTTTTTATGATATTATAATGTACAAAATCAAACAATTTAATTTAAAAATTAATAAAAAGCCCAACAAATTTAAAACAAATACTCAATTAATTGTGAATTTTACAAATCAAATATTGAACAGTATTAACATTACATCTATCATTAATGACAAAGAATGTTTGTTTCCGATTAAAGATTTAAATCTATCTCGTACCTTCAAATATCCTCTTCCTCTTGGCAGAAAGATATTCAATTATAATTCTGTATCTAAGTCTACCTCTTTTACTAACACTGTAACCTGTAAATGCAATGATCCTTCTTTCTCAAAATTTATTGACAGAGACCATGGACACATTATCACGGGTAATCTCAATATTATAGATAATTATCAATTAAAAAAATTCATGAAATTTGGCACCAAATTTAGACTTCCAGTTAAAACTAGCATTCCACAAATCTTTCAACAATTTTCTTATGACCTAGATTTATTTATTTATAAAATATCTTTTACTCATAATAAACCTATTGCCTACTTCACTCAATGGAAAGTTTTAGTGTTACAAAAAATCAAAAATGCATTATTTATCAATTCTTCAAATCTGGTGTTATTTAAAAAATCTGTACTTCTTAACTCAATCAAATCACTACAGGATGACTTTGTGATCACTTATGTTGACAAATCACCTAATAATTATGCCATTATTTGTAAATCCAACTATCTCTCTATTTTAAACTCTTCAATCAATAATAGTAACATCTTCAGTTTAACTAATAATAACCTTATTATTAATAACCGAAAAATACATAATTACTATAAACTACTTTAACTTCCCTTCAATAACTTTAATTATCCTTATATAGTTCTCATACCTAAGTTTCACAAATCTCCAATTAAATTTCGCACTGTCACTGTTGGGTGTAACACTTATAACAACAATGCAAATAAAGCTCTACTGGATATTCTAAAACAAATTTACAAATGTACTTGCAAAGTTGATAATTTACACTGTCTTAAAAATAGCTTTCAATTAATTCAATACATCAAATCGCTCGATTCAATAGACAATATTATGACTTTTGACTTTCAAGATCTTTTCAATAATATTGAGTTATCAGCTCTTAGTAATATCATTTACAGTCTTTTTCAAGAATATAAAGCTCAAATTAATCTTCCTTACAATTTTAAAGCAGAAAAATTTAAAACACTTCTTAACTTTGTTATTCATAATAATTATATCTTCCACAACAACGATATCTATTTGCAACAATTAGGCATCCCACAAGGAGGTTGTAGCTCCAGTATTTTGGCAGATCTCTATCTTTATTATTATTATGAAAAGCAAATTTTCCATGCTGATGTTCGATTTTATCGTTACATCGATGATATTATTGTATTTTATCTCAACAAGAACTCACAAAATGGCTTTTCCTTCAATTATCCACCTAATTTAAAGCTAACTCAAAATACTCTGACTAATCAATCAATTAACTTTTTAGATCTCAAAATAATCATCGATGGTAATAAACTTTACACAGATATCTATGACAAACGGCAAGATTTTTGTTTTAATGTAAACTTATTTACACATTTTAATTCATGTCTGCATCTTTCGGTATTTAGAAACATCATCATTAACCATTTATTTCAAATTAATAATTTATGCTCTGCAAAGTTTAAAAACAAGAATATTAATAAACTGATCACAGCCACTGCTAAAATGGGTTTTCCTAAAAACTTTGTATTTTCTATTTTATATCCTTAACCATGCTGTTAAACACAATGTGATCAATCGGTGAATTTCATTGTGGCTTCGTGGTTTCATTGTTGTTCATCTGCTTTGAAAATTTTGCATTTTTAAATCCATTTGGTTCCTGTTCTGGTTGTGGCAGGCTGGGGGAGTGTTGCCGGCGTAAAACTAGTGTAACCCCACAGGCAAGTCACAAGTCTTGCCGCCTGCCTCCTTCTTCCTATCTTATGTTTCTTGGGTTGTTTTTTCATTAATTTTGATAAGTTTATGGTTTTAAGTTAAGATTTGTTGTTTTACTTTATTGATTCGTTTGTTTTGCAGGCTGTTAATTAATAGATCTGGTTTCTTTACATTAGTGTATTTCAATCCACTGATGATTTTTTTTTTTATCTTATTGGTCATTGGTGTTTCAATGATCTTGTATCTGTTGCTTGGCTTCTACTATGCTTAATAGATCATCTTTATTATATATATATATATATAATAATAATAAATTTCTGATACATTGTTTTATTTTTCATGACATTTCAGGGTCGCTTCACAATTGCTGCTAAACATTTAATGGCCATAGCAGAAATCTATGAAGTGAATGATATTGAAAGGGTAAGCTTTTTTTTTCCGTATTTTGTAAAACTTCATATCTGTATGGTATTAGTATTATTTTGAAAACTGTTAAACAGATTTTCTCATTGCTGCTTTTTTAGTGATAAAATTATGTAAAAATACTGATTTTAAGTACTTTTGTATCAGTTTGGGTATCTCTTAAATGTTTCTGTACCAATCTTTACCAAGAACTGTTTTTTATAGTTAATTAGTAATTTTTATTAATAAAGGATAATTTCTAAAAATAAATATTGGCCTTTTTATTATTATTATTTAAAAAAAAAATGCTTACATATTATGTTTTTATTAACTTCTATTCTTGTTTGTTTGTTCGGTATAAATCTTGCAATCAATTTTTAACTAACCTCGCTACTAGCTAGACATTTGGAACTTCCTGAATAGCTCAGAACCCGGTGATAAGATAATACTTCAAAGCCCGATTTTCGAATTTTTGGTTAGTTTTCTTTTAATTAATTAAAATTTGAAAATAATAACCTCTTAATAGCTTTCAAAATAGGCATTAAAATATTAGCTATAGTTTAGTTGTTGGAAAAAAAAAAAATTAACGAGTTCATTTTCTTTTGATATAAAAATAAATCATTTAATTAAACGTGAATGTTAAAAAATTATAAAAAGTTAAATTATGCATCTGAAAAAAATTGACATCATTATCACTTTAAAATTTTATACACGTTGATAAAGTGCGCTAATGTAGTTCTACAGCTATGATTCAACAGAAAATTTAAAAACATGGTGTATAAAAAGTTTTTTTATCTTCTAATTATTTTATTGAAAAGCTAAGCTTACATTGAAACCTGATTTAGTTACAACACCAATAAATATTATGCAAAATTTATTTTAGTGTAGGAATGGAAAAATTTGCATATTTTGACAAATTAATATTTTAATTTCTAATTAAGCAAATTTTACTGTCAAATGCTACATAATTATATCTAAGTAGCATTGATCTTATTGTACCTAGGTTTTAGTCTTGAGTCCTGACTATGTCACTTATAATCTTCCGTGAATGGATTCAGACTTTTCTTTAAAAATTTGTTTTTTCATTTAGTTGAAATCATAATTTTAGAATTAATATAAATGATACTATAGGAGTTTTGTATTTCAAATTGCTGAAATATATTTTAAATACTGATGCTAGTATAAATTGTCTTTTAGTTCAAATGTTTATTCTCAGCAAAATATAAAATGCATGGGGAGGGGGGGGGTTAGTAACAAAATCCTAACGCAATAGAAAATTAAGCATTATTAAAAAAGTTATTAAAACTAAATTACAGTGAAAAAGTTCAAACAATAGAAAATTAAACTTTCTCAGAAATGAAAAAGTATTAATCATCATCACAATTTTTCAAGCAGTACAGTAACTGGGGCCGATCCAGAAAAAAATGGGTCCTTTTAACTGCCCCCTTCACAAAATTAAAATTTATAAAAATGTCCCTTTCACAAAATTTCAATTTATAGGAATAATCCTTTTAAAACATTTTTTTTTTCTTTTCTTCAGTACTATTTTAATTGATTGCTTATACTTTGTTCAATGAAACACTATTAGCTGGATATTTAACATTATGTAGTGTGGCTGCTTAAATGAAAGGTTTTCACAATAATACCTTTTTCATAAAAATAAATAAATTCACAAAAAATGGGTCCAAAAATTAAAATTTGAATTGACCCTTAAATAGTATAAGTAATAAAAATGGAGCAAAAAAGTAATGAGTTTGCTAATATCATTAAAAAACAAAAACAAAATTAAAGTGTGGTATTGCTAAGTATTAAAAAAAAAAAAAAAAAAAAAAGAAAAGGAAAAGGGAGGGAGAGAAAGAAGTGTAAAAGAAACAAATATATTACTGAAAACGTAATGTACTGCAATAATTTAAAGGTTTTTTTTAATGCATTAATAACTCAGGCTATTTTTGCATAGGTATAGTAATAAGACATACATTGATCATCAAGGGGAAAAAAGTGATTCCTTTTTACTCGGGGAAAGACTGCTTTTCCCCAAGTAAATACACACGGATAATTTAGCAAATAAAATTTATGAATAATTTATATATTAAAAGGGAATGGAAAACTCCAGATAGTGTTTTCGAATTCATTTTTTTTTTTTTTTTTTTTTTTTGCTGTACCTATTAATTTAATTAATATTTAAACTCTTTTTATATACTATAACTAACGTTCTTTAGCTACACCGCTGCTAGCTATATTTAAAATAATTTTGAAAATTCTGTATTACTTACTATTATAAAAATCTTTAAAAACATCAAACTTTAAAAAAAGTATTCCATTAAAAATCAAAATATTTAAACCATAATAATCACAAAGCAACTGATTATAAAAATTATATTTTTCATGATTTAGTGAAATATAATTTACTTATGATTACTTATCCCATTTCTTTTCATATATTTATTAGAACAATTAAAAGCCACACAATATTTTGACATTTTGAAAATTCATCAACATTACTATTTCTGAGTACTACTATTTCTATATTCATCTATTACTATTTCTAAGTTTTATACTCTCCATACTCTAATGGCTGATGCCAAAATATTTGTTTGACAATATTATTTGTTGTAAGAGCTACTTATACACAGACTTGCTTAGTTAATTATCTCAATAAATCTACTAACTAACCATTTTAATCTAAGTAAACTTTTAAAATATTGAGAAAACTTTCAATTTTAAATTTGTCTCCTCCTGAAAAATTTTCTGGTGACGCCACTGTTTAGTCTTAAATAAGAGTTTTGTCTATAGATGTACTAAATTTAATTTTTGACCACCAATTACTGTTAATTAGTTGTAATTAATAATTAAAAAATAGCTTTTACACATGCATGATTATTTGGAAACTGGTTTTAGATGTGTAGTTTCAGTAACTTCATGTGAAAAGAAAGAAATTATAAAATAAGCTTAATGCAAACTGTCAAGTTATCCAAGATTCAGTTGGTTTAATTGGTGTTACATATGTCAACGGTTGCCAACCGGTGGTCCATGAAAAGATTTTTAGTTGTCTGCAGAAAAATCTTGACACTATTTCCACTTTTAATGTTTATTAGAAGTTACACCAATGTTAATTTTAAATTCAGGATTTTCTGAATCACTCATACTCACAGCATTAAATATCGGAATTTTCTGGATGAGAAATTGATTAATCTTATCACAGAAATTTGAACTGTAAATATCAGGCATAATTCTGGTTTTGAATTTCAGATCTGCATTTGATTGTCTTTCTTTGAACTTTTGATCTGCGGAAGCATTTTTATTCTATACTGAACACTATATTTTAAGAAATGATACTTTAGGAATTTGAAATAATCCTACTAATTGGTCAATTCACCTTACAATTGCATTAATTTTATTCTAAAAAATATCGACTATATATCGTATATTGCTGGTTGATAAAAAAAAAAAAAATTATTGGCTGGTAAGAATTTCTAAGGGCCGTAGCCAGCCAAAGATAACAGAGGGATCTCTTAAACTTAAATGGGGGGGGGGGGGGGGGCTGAAAAATAAATCATATTTAAAGAAAATTAGCATTACAGCGTTTTAGTAGTAATCCTAATCATCAAAGATGTTAAAAGCACATGTATGTGGTTTCCAAACATCTTTTTGGGAAAATCGTAACCTTAAAATTTAACTTATATATAAAAAAAAAAAAAAAAAAAAAAAAAAATTCTAAATTTCTATGTAACAATATTTAATTGTTTTACCTTATTAAAAAAAAACCTGATTATCATTATTGATGTTATTTAGGAGATTTGTTATTTCCTCCTTAAACATGAAAAAATCCTTGGAGGGTTGGGGGTTCATTTCTGGAGTGTGTTTCAGAAGAAGTGATAGTAACTCTTTTTTTCTACCAATATTTTAACTTCTAAGGGATGAGACCGTGAATTCTGCTGACTCAGAATGCATGAGTAAAATTTCTCTGTTATTATTACAGATAAATAACCTGGTAAAAAGTTCACCTGATAAAGAGATTCACCCCTGTGATTCTAGGGTTTCCCCATAGAATAACATAGGGTTTGGTTGTAATTGAGGATAGAATGTGTTCTCCCTTAAGACCCAGTGATGCAGGAAGTTTTTAGTTAGGTTCGAATTGGACATTTCTTGATCATGCATAACATTAGCTCTAATCAGCAATGAAGAACCTGTAATTCATCTTTGTCACAGTTCATTTCTAAAGTGCTACTTTTATGAAGAGCGAATGCGTTAGTTAATTTGAAACTAGTAGCAGTTTTTATAAACCATTGTAGCTATGTAAAGCTTTTTATCAGGTACCAGTTTTTATATGCATGTAACAAAAGTAATTTTAGACATTTAGAGCCACATAAAAAAATATATGAGCTGGTGGTTGAGATTTGAGATAAATTTCTTTATAAAAATATATTTACATCTAATATATAATTCATTTAATTTCTTAGATATACAATAATTTTTATTCTGTCGTGCAGTTAAAGTCATTAATAATAAATGTAGTTATTAGAATACATGATTTAAGTATTTCAAGTATCATTGTAAAAATATTTTGAGATTTCTATAAAAATTTTAAGTCTTTTGTTAAATACCTATAGTAGTTTTATAAATATTAAATGGAAATATATGCTGCTATAAGAAATCTTCAGTGGTACCAAGTCCCCTTAAACTATAATAAAGTAAAATCGTGGAAATTTTTTTTGAGTATTATTATTTTATAATATTAATACTTACACCCTTGTGCAAATTAATTGAAACAAAATACTTTTTTCGTGAATTTTAAATCCATTCCTATTATTCTTTGATAATCATACTAAAATGTGTTAAAATGTGGGTGGGATGAAGAAATCCTTTCCCTAGCAACTATTTCCACCAAACAGAGGGGCTCGTCGAGCGCCTGCGCAGAAACTTCTGTAGATGAAAGCTCCAGCTATGATCACATCAGTTGAGAGTCAACTGTCGTTAGAGAGGGATGCGATGCAACGAAAGCTTGCAAAGATTGTTACTCTCTCCAAACATATTCCAAAGACTTCTAAAGAGATTTCGAAGATAGTTGGCATTAGTATTGCAACTGTGAGCCGTATCATAAAACAAAATAAAGAAACAGGATCCATATCTCCGAAGCAGAGAGTAAAAGTTAACCGAAAAAGAAAACAATGCCAAGAGATGACTCTTTTCTACTTAAACAAAGTAAAAAATATCTCTAAAAGACTAGTGTTGTACTTAATAGAGATTTAAAAGAGCATGCAATAAGTATTAGCTCATCTACTCTTTGGAGGCGACTTCTTGCAGCTGGTCGGCCAGCCTATCAGTCTATGAAGAAACAGCTTCTGACCTAACCAATAAAGAAAAAGTCATACTTGTGGGCGTTAAATATAAGAATTCGACATTCGAAAATTGGAGGAAAGTACTATTTAGCGATGAAAACCATTTTTTTGTCTAAAGCCAGTGAACTCAACACGTGCAGTGATTGCCCGGCGAAAGAATTCGGGATTGACAACATCAACCAATTTGATAATCGCCCTCAAAAGAAGATGTTTTGGGGTTGTTTCGGTTACAATGGGGTTAGTTCTTTGTAGCCTGTTGACGGTATGATGCGTTCTGAGAAGTATATTACTATTTTGCATAAAAAAAATTGTTCCAGAATTGAAGAAACGATACCCTAATAGAACGGGGATTTTTGAGCAAGATTTTGGTCCGTGACATACGTCCAGAATGGTGAAGAAATTTATGTCTGAGAAACAAATTGAGACACTGAAATGGACTGGGAACTCTTCTAATATCAATCGAATGGAGAATTTCTGGGCTATATGCAAGAATCGCCTATTAAATATGGACTGTACAATTATTGAAAAGCTAATCACAGCGCTAATTCATGTGTGGTACAAGGACACAAATATTATAAACGATTGTAAAAAACTGGTAGAATCCATACCAAATCGTGTCCAAATGTTAATAAAGATTCTTGGGGATCATATTACGTTCGAAAAACTTTTGATTTTGTATAAATTTAAATAAAATAGCATTTCTTCTTAGTTTTAACAATTTTTCGAGTTTGTTTCAATTAATTTGCACAAGGGTGTAATAGTTTTCGAGAAATGTCTTAATGTTATATTTCAATGCATGTGTATGCAAATTTTCATAACTGTAAAAAAGTAATCTAAAAAAAAGAAGAAAGATTTATACAATCCACCATTTTTTTAAAGATGATCTGGTTATTTCTTATTTTATTTATTAATTAATAATGTATTATATTTGAAAAAAAAAAAAAGTATTTTAGCATGAAAGTTGCAGGCCTTTTTCTATACAGCTTTTATACCAAAGTGTTATTTCAGAACACTTTTGTATAAATGTATCAAATGTACACTTCGTTTCTAGAAAAAGGAGAGTCAGGGGTCTGTCCAGGATTTTTTTCCAGGGTCCTATTTTTGTGAAAAATTTTCCTATTTTTGTGAATTTTTCTTATTTTTGTGAAATTTTTTTCTGACATAGTTATTATTTTTATTTTTGTGAAAATTCATTTCACAAATTCTATCTACATACACATATGTATAGGTAAGTTTCATCTAGACATTTTCAGGAAGGTGCTGTGCCCTGCTTGCCCCTTGACAGAAAAAATGGCACCCTTCTTGCCTTTAATATAAAAAAGTTGCATCCTTACTGCCTTTTATTGAAAATAACCTTCGAACTTAAGATATGTTATAAATATAAATAAATGTATAATGTATCAATACAAAAAACCCTTAACGGGTTAAAAGTTTGTGACGCAGCACTGTACTTTATGGCTATAAGAATTAGAAATACGGGTCTTAAAAATAATGATATCAAATTTTCAGTGACGCTTTGATATTAATTAAATTATACATAGATTTTCTTATTTCAATTTGCTTTTTCCTTTTATTTATATTTACAGTGTAAACGTTATTTTCAACATAAAATAATATATAGCATTTACTCATTGATACCTTTCCATTCACATCTCTTATACTATGAAAGCATGTGTTTTAAAAGAAATTCCAGTAACGCAGTGGTGTTACATTAAGTGATTTGTTTTTAAATTTCTCTGCAATTATTTGTTTTGCATATTAAAGTATATGTGCACATTGAAATATTGCTTTTAATTTTCAAATACGCTGTCAAATATATCACTTTCATTAAGCTTATATTATGTACTGAAATATATTTATTTCAATGAATTATTCTATCTTTTGCGTCACGCCATCCAAAACTGAAAAAAATTTCACAGTTTTTTTCTTTGCATCACGATATCTATTTGCATGCATTTTCAATTTATTTGGATGAAATGACACAAAGTAAACATTTCCATATATTTTACTTACAGTTTTGGATGGCGTGACGCAAAAGATAGAATAATTCATTGAAATAAATATATTTCAGTACATAATATAAGCTTAATGAAAGTGATATATTTGACAGCGTATTTGAAAATTAAAAGCAATATTTCAATGTGCACATATACTTTAATATGCAAAACAAAATAATTGCAGAGAAATTTAAAAACAAATCACTTAATGTAACACCACTGCGTTACTGGAATTTCATATAATTTCTTTTAAAACACATGCTTTCATAGTATAAGAGATGTGAATGGAAAGGTATCAATGAGTAAATGCTATATATTATTTTATGTTGAAAATAACGTTTACACTGTAAATATAAATAAAAGGAAAAAGCAAATTGAAATAAGAAAATCTATGTATAATTTAATTAATATCAAAGCGTCACTGAAAATTTGATATCATTATTTTTAAGACCCGTATTTCTAATTCTTATAGCCATAAAGTACAGTGCTGCGTCACAAACTTTTAACCCGTTAAGGGTTTTTTGTATTGATATCATTACTTTTTAGGGGTTAATGATCAAAACGCAAAATTAAAGGAGCATGGTAATGAGTTATAACACTGTATTAAAAGTGTTGTTTTATAGGTCATACTCGAACAAAATAACAAACTAAATAAAATTTCAAAATTTTATAAAAAGTGATAAAAAAGATGGACACATGCAACATTACAAAGGCATAATATAGTACATTTTAAAAATGACAAAAATTTCTTATTTATATTTATTTCTTATTATAATTTTTTAGGTATAGATTTGATTTAAAAGAGAAAAATAAATAATAATAGAAAAATCTTTAAAAAGTGAAAATTTTATACTGGTAAATATTTAAGTAGTATAGTTTGTTATGAATTTAATTTAAAAAAAAAATCTTAATCTATTCAAAATTTTATTATAGCTTAACATTTTGTAATTTATATATTATATATATACTAGAAACTTAATGAGCAAATTAATTATTTTCAAATTCTGTTTTAAGAATTTTTTCAATCCGTAGTTTAAGTGATTTATCACCTAATTTTGAAAAAATTACAAATATTTGCATATGATTATCATATTATTTGTCATTTTTATGAAAATAAAAGAAAAATTTTTTGTTGTTGCAATCACCTTTTAAAATAGAACCAATTTTGAAAGTTAACAACGTATCAGCATGAAAACAATGTAAATACAAAGAATATTTTTGATAAACAAATGTCATATAAAATACAAGTACCTAAATAAATAACTCATTTAATATATATATTAAAAAAAGAAAAATATTTATTTTTTATTTTTTGTGTTTATTTTTGACGCTCCCCGATAGATGGAGCCAAAACGATTATTTGATATTCAGTATTTCAGATGGAAGAGAAGAAATTCGTCCGCGAAACTGCCGCATCACGGTATTTTCGGAGTAAAAAATAGTTCGATTTTTAAACTGAGTTATAAAAAAAACAAGAGTTTTCCTAGGGAAAAGGGAGATGTCAGGCACATCAGATAAAAGCGATTAATATCATATATCAATTAAACTAAATTCGCTCGAGCCATATTCGAGAAAAAATTCTTACACATTAGGCCGCCCATTTATAGCTTAAATGAGCCAATTCATATCTCGAAATATATATCACGCAGAAATGTAGCGATTTCAGGGTAGGATCAGACAGAAGGTGAAAGTCTATTTTGAAAATATCAGAACATAACCTCCCATATTTCCTGAGATATTAAATGTCGGCTTTTAGCGGTTACTTTGATCTTAAAATTCCTGTATATATAAGTGTCGCAGTTTCGTTCGTTTTTCCGTTTCCGCTGAGTGTCGTGGCGTTCGTTTGCTTTTGCGCTTGCGTCACTAGAAAAACTGCCGTTTTTCATGATTGTGCATAACAATAAACAGTCGTTCATATATCAGTAACATGCAAAATTAAGTTGTAAAGAAAGTTAAAGTCTAAAACTTTTTCTTTTGTTTGTACTTAAAATCGAAATTTTAAAATAAGTGTCTGGCTTTTAAGTGTTAAATGAGCCCTTAAGAATCCAAAACTGCCCTCATGAATCTAGAAAATGCCTTTTATTTAGCAGTGCCTTGCCCTTTTCTTTCTGTATCTTGTTATAAGCCAATCAATAAAAGAGGGGCACACATTCAAGCTATGTTTCACCTTCGAATACACATTTTCAGAAAACACAGAAAGCTAATAAATTAAAAAATAACCAAGCTTAAAACCTAATTATTGTTTGTTTAAATGTATTACTAGTTACTAGGAAGATGTGTATACATTCTCTGTTAAATTAAAAAAAAAAAAAAAAATCCCTAACAGTTTTTTTTTTTTTTTAAATCTTATTTTAGAGAAAACTCAGTTTGAATGTTTGCTTCTCAAATATATACAATTCCTTCACACATCACCTGAATGATAAATGAACAACCAATAAAAACAAAAGATAGCTTTGTAGGAAATATAAAAATACAACATAATTGGATTATATTAAAAACACTGAAATCAGGAGTAGCTCATCTCCTAAACACAGGCACTCCTGACTTATGTAATTTACTTTACCTTGTGATGCAGTGAAAATGTATAGTAATAGAAGAGAATGGTAAAGTTTAATTATTAGAAGAGAAATATCAAAAGAGATAAACAAATTTCACTCACCAATTCATTTGAGATTTCACTTAAACAGCAGCCAAATTCAAATAGAGGATTTTATCATAATACAAAAGTTTTCTCCTAAACTTTTACATCAAGATAAAAACTAGAGCATATTTAATTATACTGTAAAATTACTAGATTTTCATTGAAAACTAGTTTAATTTTCAACATAAACAATAACTGTTATTTTTCAATAATTGTGTTTCCCAAATAGAAATAATATATTTTATTTTTTAGATTACTTCGTATTTTTCTAAAGCAAAATTCACAGTGTTTTTATTTATCTTTTCAAAATCTAACTTTTTAAAAGACAAGTAAAATATGTCATGAAAAATTATTTAACCTTGAATTATTTAACCTTGGTTTCTCAATTGGATCATTGGGAAGTAAAGTTTCTGCATCAGCTACATTTCGTTTAAAAAATTTTGTAATAGCATTGCAGCCTATAGCATCCGATGATCGTATTTTTTTAACATAATAATCCGAATTACGGGAATTTCCTCCCGTAACTGGCCTACCTCGCTTCATATTTATTGAATGGAAGCGATAAAATTACTGACAAATACAAAATTACGAAAATGCAAAACCACACATATCTATAGTCGCGCTACTCCACAAACCCGAAATCCAAACTAAACATAAACAAACACAACGCGGTAAAAAGATGTTGCCAAAATATTTATGTAATTTTCCACAGAAAAATTTCATCCCATCAAGGAGAGGTACGCCACACCCATTATCGTGTCTGACGTCATTCCCTAACTAATCAGCGTGAACTCGGCGAGAAATGAAGGCGTGGTTTTAGTGTCACGTAGTACCGATAGCGACTGGTACGAGAACATGTTTATATATTGCCGAGCAGATGTTTTTGCTCGCTATTATTTTATAAATGCTTTGTTTTTCCGAAAATTTTTGGAAAAGTTTATTTATCTCCGATTTGAATTTTGTGAAGGGTCCGTTTTATTATTATGGATTTTTGTGAAGGGTCCATTTTATTAACATAGAATTTTGTGAAGGGTCCGTTTTTTTAACATGGAATTTTGTGAAGAGTCCGTTTTTTTAGCATGGAATTTTGTGAAGGGTCCGTAAACGGACCCAGTTTTCCCCCTAGACAGACCCCTGAGAGTAGTAATATTTTGTTAATATTTTCCTTAGACATTAAGCACCGTTTTACAAGAATTATCTGTATAAAACTATAAAGGGGTTTAATTGCCCTGATATCACAGGTTCCAACTAATTGTTTTTAGTTTAAATTTCAAGTAATCATATTCACCATGGTCTATATTTATTCCCAAGTAAGAGGAATTAAAGCGTTTATTAATTTTCTCTTTTAGTTGTTGCTACAAATTGTGTCATATAATATATTAAAAGTGCTAACTGTTATCAGGTGACATTATTTACTATAAAATATTGTGTTGTATTCAACCCTTTAGCTAATCCCACCTTACAGAGTGAAGAGCTCATTGTCAAACCTGCCTTAGTTAAAGATATGACAACTATCCTACCTCTTCTTTGTGTGTTTTAGCATTTACAGTAAGAACTTGTACTTAAAAAAATACACGACAAATGATGTACACATAGTTACAGAAAATTTTTATGTTAACAAAAGGAAAGATAAGAAAAACTTAACAAAAGGTGAAAATAGCTGGTGCCGATCGCAGATATTATACATGTCATCAACTCACATGTGTTACTGTTTACTTTCATTATAATTTTTAAATGAACTGTAGAAGTGACATTTTTAAAAGTCGATTGCATGCTCTATTTTGTGGAGAGATAAGAAGAAAATGTGAGTGGTTATACTTCTCAGATTTCTTACAGGCTAACAGGTGCATTCCAAAAAAAAACAGTGGTGCACTTTTTGAGGAGGAATGCTCAGATGTGACGACAGGGACACAAATATTTTCTTTTGATGTCTGAGCACCCACCGTACCATCACACTAATAAATAGATGTGGACGGCAGATGCATCACAGAAAAGAAAAAATAAAAGCTTTTCCCCAATTCTTTTACCTCTGTTAAAAAGACGTGGCTCACTGTGACACTTTCAAAACTCAATGTAGTAGATAGTCATAATTCTTTTGAATAGAGTCGTAAACTCCCTCTCTTTCACACACACACCAACAACCAAACCGAACGTGAGCTTGATGGTCATCATAGAATACTTTAAACATTAAATGACTTTATATTTTGGGGAAAAGATTGAGAAAAAGTATTTTCTTAAACAATGCTTGTCGGCGAAATCTTATTACAACAAAATTGTGATTTAAAAGTTAAATGAAGAGCAGTGCCTGGGGAGGCTCAAGAGGTTGCTAGAGGGGGCTCTGCTCCCCTTGTCACCCCTCTGGAATTTCTAAAAATCCCCTACTCTTGATCATAACTATAGAAAAACTACATTACGTGAAGGTTCAGAAAAATATTTTTTTTTTATTTGCATTAAATTGTCAATAAGTAGTTGTATTTCTTTTTAACAGTTTCATATATATGTATATAATCATTCTATTTTCAGTGGTAATATTTTCAATACTTGGTACAAGTCTTTATCCACAATTGTATACATTTACATAAAGCTTATTTCTTGTAGTAAAAGTATACTTTAAGTCAGTATAATGCTTCTCAGCCACTTCATTTGTATATTTAATTTCGATAAAACTACTGATTTTTAATGGGTATAAACTAGTTTATTTTACCATATATATTCATTAATTAGATGAAGCCCCCCCCCCCCTCCCACACACCGCATCTGCACATATATATTATATAGTGATGCTATACTTGATGTTCTGTTTTCAGCATCATTTACAGTATGTAAATTAACATTTTTCTTTGTGTTTTGAAAGATGATTTGTTTATTTATTTATTTAAAGTAAATCGGTGTGTTTGTATGTATTATGCAGCTAATTATTTTAAGTATCACAAAAAGTATCATTAAAATACTTTAGTATTATTTGTGTGCTTCATGCATATTGTCTGCATCACTGCACCACTTATTTTTTAAAAAATTAGACTGTTTACTTTTAAATTAATGCTTTATTGATGATAATTCTATAGACTTTATAATATAATTAATTATAGGCCATCAGTTGTTATGAACAAGCTGCAGATTATTACAGAGGAGAAGAGTCTAATAGGTAAATTTTGGTTAAATTATGAATATTTTACTTAATAATATGAATTTTTTTAAATACATACTTAAAAGCAATTAAATTTTGAATTATATATTTACAGCTCTGCCAACAAATGTTTGCTGAATGTTGCAAAATATTGTGCTCAGTTGGAGCAGTATGAAAAGGCCATCGATATTTATGAGCAGGTAAATAATACGTTATGTAGATTTTTTTTTTTTTTTTTTTTTTGTATGGAAAAGCAACGTGTGGGCTTTTCTACTTTTTAAAACTTGACATTAAATGTTTTTTAGAGTCCATCAAAATTTTTCATCCATTAGTTTAGTACTTCATATGTATTATATTTATTACTTCTGTTATTACTATTTTTTTTTTTTTTTCTAGTTTCTCATGTAAAACGTTTAATATAATTTTAAAGAAATTCAATAAATAATTCTCATGTGCAATTAAAAGTTTAAATAAGTAAATAACTAAAAAAATATATGTGTATATACAATGAAAGTATTATTGTAATTTCGTTTTTCAGAGAAAGATTTCCCTTATTGCTTAAAATTATACACATTTTCATATTCTTGATCGCCTACATAAAAGAACTTTCATTCTCTGCTTTTTTTTTTCTATTTACATAGAAGAAAATACAGTAGACTTGATTATCCACAACATTGAAATATTATCCATAACATTGATTTATCTATTTTCCTTGATATTTTGTCTTCAATTTTTATTTTCTAAAAATTTAATGTATATCTAATTAAAAATTATTATTTTTTAAATCCATAGTAATTTATAATTGGGAAAAAACAACAACAACAACAAAAAAAAAAAAAAAAAAAAAAAAAAAACAAGGAAAATGGAAATCATAAATAAAATTGCTCACAGAAAACTGAGAGTTTAGTGTATTATATTTGTCAAAAATTTTGACCTTTTGATTTTGATGAATTTAGATGTTTTGAACACGATTTGACCATTTTTAGAAAATGTCTGCCTGAGTGTCATGAAAATTTTTTTCGATGCTTTATCTCACAAACTAATGGATGGAAATTATAAAATTTTATGTATGGTTGGACCTTGATTTTAATGGGTGCTGATTAGTTTTTGTGATATATTGCACAGTAGGTGGTGTTGCTATGCTGTGATTTTTCTCATTTAGGGAGAAACTATAGCTCAGCTTCTCTAGTGTATAAGCGTACAAAACATGATATATATCAGTATCATGATGATAAACTATGTAGATTTAATTTGGTTCATTTCATATTGACTGACAAATGGCACTGCTATGCTGTAATTTGAGCCCTGTTTACAAGAAGGCAATCACTCACCTTCTTTGCTATATAAATACACTACACTTGGTTTGAGAGATTGTTATTATGATAAAGTATTCTGATCCAATTTTGGTGCATATTAGATAACAGGTGATGATACTATGTTGCAATATTTCCTGTTTATAGGAAGACTGTATCTTATATGATATACAAGTGGAGCAAGTCTTTTACACATTTTAAACTTCAGTTATGAAATCAGGTAATTAACGTGTGAGTCGCTGCTTGTACTGTAATGCTTCTAAGAAAATTAAAAAAGTTAGTTTCAAATTTTGCTCGTAAATCACACTGTACCTTAAACACAGCAACAAAATACATTAAAAAATGCAATGCAAGCAATTAAAGAGCATTTATTTTGTGAAATTCACTGCATTATTCAATATGTACATCTTTTATAGTGTCTGCAATAGATAAATGAACTATATCCTTATTGGCTCTGATTGAAGGAAATACTACTAGACGTAGACACCACAAAAACATTTAATTAAAATAAAATGTTGAGTTGAAAAGGGATTGGCAGTGGTTGGTGCATTGCGCTTACATCATCAACACACAAAATAAAAATGGCACACATTCTAATAAAAAATGGAGCACTCTCTTCCCCAAAGTTTACAGTTTGAAGTGCTTCAGTGCGCCCTCTAGATGAGAAATTCTTAAGTACAGAGGGAAAAAATAGTTTAAATCACTTCCAAATGGTAATCTAATTTGTAAAATGCAAAAATATTCTCACACCTTTCTTTTTCTTGATTTAAAAACAGTGTAAAAATAATATCTGTGAGCGTTACCAAAGCAAATAGCCACCCCATTCATTATAATAAAAATGGTGATGGCATGTATCTGGACCACACCTAGGAGTGAACCCCAGACCATTGCCAATTGCTCATCATATTGCGCTAATGTAACATTAAATCCATACAAACTTCATATTTTTCGTTTGTGTAATGGCAAGAATGTGATCATTACAGATAAGGTGAAAGATTTTTGCTCATGCACCCATTTTGGTCCTTAAAAAAAAAATAGCTTTGTTTTACTATATAAGATTGTCTTACCAAAAATGAATATGTTCTAACTACAAGTTTCTGTAATGTGACAGACAATTAAAACAGTTTTTAACTCTTCACAGTATTTATTTCAGGAAAATTTCAGAAGATACATGAACTTATAGCAGCCTAAATTCACTGTTATGCAACTTACCACAACTTAGTATAATATTACTTACAAAAACAACTTTAAATGCTCATATCATTGTAAAAAATGAATTTCCAGTAGAATGTTTTGAAACTTTATTTTATTATCATTGTTTAATAAGCTATTTAATCCCAGGAGCAGAAAGTACTTAAAACTGCGACGCCCGTCGCAGAACAATTGAGGCTTTTGCAGAACATTTCATCTATCCCTAACTGGATAATGTTGATGTAGCTAACATTCTAAAATTAATAAAACCTAGATATGTTCAACTGACCTGTAAATCTGTTAGCATACTAGAAAATTGCTGGAAACAGTCATTGTTTCAATGTATAGACAAAATTTATAAACATTTTGTAAGTAACATATCCACATTAATGTGACACTATTAATGCCAAAAGCCATTGAAAAAATTGCAAATTCTGGGTGTATTCCTCAGTTTTAGATTATAAAAATTTTAAATCATGTTTTATTATAAATGTGTAATAAATACTTTACTAATAAGTATTATTTTTATGCTTATTTTGCATTTTACTGTGCTTTGACAAATTTGGACAAAATACCCGCAGAACATCTGCAAATTTTAATGTCTCGTTGCAGAACATCGGATGTAATTCTGCTCCTGGGTATTTAATATTGACAAATATTATAGAGTTTACTTTTGTATTTTCAGGTAGCTGCATCATCATTAGAAAGTTCATTATTAAAATACAGTGCTAAGGAATATTTCTTCCGAGCAGCCCTTTGTCATCTTTGTGTCGACCTTTTTAATGCACAGGTAAATTTGATATGTAATCTGTTATTTTTCTTATTCCATTAATAATTTCTGAATTTTTTTTTTTTTTTATTGTACCAGATTTGCAAGCTCTTTTTGTATAAGAATAAATAATGTTTTTAATTAAATATTTTCATTTTTTGAACAATATGATTTCATTAAAGTAATAAATTTTATTTTTTATATTAATAATTTAGATTTGTTCCATTCTAAAAGTTATCTAGATTGCTGGAATTTTTATTGATCCACTTAGGTTTAGACCAGCATGAAAAATTTTATCTTTTGTCGTTATGTTCTCTTTTTTATTTATCCACACATCATTAAGCCATCTTTCAAAGGATTGGTGTAAAATGAAATATAAATGAGAAAACATATAAAAAATTTTTTTTGAAAAGAATTATCTTCAATTTGTGCCAATTTAACTCAGTATAAATGCAATTTTATAAAAAAGTAATATATTTTTTTTAATGTTAATGTTAATTTATTAGAATGTTAATTGTTTAGAATTTAAATTGAAAATAATGAATAACACAAATTTTAATCATTTGTTAGTGGTGTTTATATTTGCTTAGCTTAAATACAAATATTTATATATTTCTCGAGTACTAATCAAACTATTTATGTTCATGTAGGGTAGCTAGGCATTTAATTACAAAATATCTTTAATAATTGCCTGAAGTGTGTTGTGAAGTGTCTGAAGTTTGTCTGTGAGTTACCAATATGAACCCTCAAAACCCTCCTTGGCTAGAGCCTTAAATTACATTCTTTCATCATTGTGTAAGAGATATAGTTGAAAACTTAAAAACTCAATTTAGTCAAAGTCAACTTTATTGCAAAATTCAACTGTTTCACTTGTGTTATATTAACAAACGATAAATTATCATGTCCCAAAGATCAAAATGAAATAGATTCTAAGAGTATAAGTTTAGAAAACCAACAAAGATTATTATTATTATTATTATTTTATGTTTTCAAAGCATGCTTTTCATTCTGATTTTCTGTCAATCTACTGTCAATCTGAAATTTTATTTTGAGATGATAATAACAAATAATGTTAGGGACAGTCATTTCATGCCATTCTAATCCCATTCTTTAAATTTGAAAAAGAGTAGAATTTTAAATTAATTCCTTTTGCCTTTATAGTTCAGTGTGATTTATATATGAAATAAGAACGGGGTCTGGTAATAGTAAGTGGGTTGATATTCCAGTAATGTGAGCATCTTAGAAAGTATGAGGAGTCCATCAGATTCACTAATAATCCTTTATTAAATTCAAGATGCAGTCTTGGCCTGAAAGTTAGACATCCTGAGCGTCCTATGTTCTGTAACCATGCCGAAGGTCGGCACTGCTCCGTAGCGGCGCCCGTCCGGGCCCGCGGGTTTCGTTAGCGAGCTTTTACATGATAAGAGTAATATTTAACGTAGCTTTATTAAGCAAGTCAATATTGGAAAAAGCCATGATTTCTCGTGTGTTCCCGCTTAAATACTGTCTATTTTCGGCGGGAATCTTTAGTCCTCCCCTGCTTAATCATTGGCTATTAACTTTATGATTGACAGTCCAGTTCAGGCCTGGATCTCCAGGATTAATTAACATGCATTACTTAACCACAAGAAAAGGAAGATTGCACTTACTCAGCACTTTTATTCCAAAAGTTGTTCAATTTTTCTGACTTTCGCGTTATGAAGTCTTCTGCTGTCAAACAAAGTTTAAAGGCGCACTTACGGATTATTAGCGATTTCTATATTTTAAAATGAGATTTTAATTATTTAAATTTAACTATTTTTTATCCCTTTCATATCACACTTACAAATTATTAGCGATTTCTAGATTTTAAAATGGAGTTTTAATTATTTAAATTTAACTACTTTTTATCCCTTTCATATATATATGCATATATTTACTTACTCATATAATAGTAGAGAAAGTGTTATCATTCTTAGGTCAAATTTTCAAATTTGAGATTTCGTTATAGATTGTTTTGAGGTCCTCTGAATCTAGAAGTCAGGTTTATAACAGTTGATCTTTGTGTTTATTGTCAATATATCTTCAGAATAAAGAGTAGCAGGAAGTCGAAACTTAGTATTTTAAATCTGTATCATATAGGGATGATACACTAAACTTTTCGTTCTGATCAAATAAATGGTTCGTGCACAGGGACATCCAAAATTCAGATGCAGTATATCTATGGATAACATTTCTGGTAGCTATGTTTTAACATCTTTAGATTGCACTAACCAAAGTGAAATGAAAATAATTTTTTTACATGCATGAAAGCATGTTTAGTATAGGATATAAAAAACATTTACCATTCATTTACAGGATCACTCAAAGAATTCAGATATATCAAGGTTATATTTTGAAATTACACTTCATGTTGTGTTATGTGTTTTTCTTGCTATGCTAAATTTAAGCATATATGTGATGTCTATATAATTTGTAGACAATATACAAGGCTGTACAAAATTTAGAGAATACATTCTTCTATACTGAAAATAACTAAGGGAAGTGCCAGTGTTTCTGCTACGGTAGCATTTTTCGCGAAATGCTAAAAGACTTATCCAAAATGCGCAAATGAAATAACATGTTTTTGCTTTTTTGCTAAAGCATCTTACTAAACACAAATTGAAAAAAAAAAAAAAAAAAAAAAAAATCTTCAGCGAAAATATTATAACGAATCTTTCATGGAAAAAAAATCGCAACATTGATCAAGAAAAATGCATTGGTTCATGCATATAAGAAAAATCAAACACTGAACTACGCATAAGAATCACATACAGGAAATCAACTTGTAAATAAACATGAGGCATTTGTAAAGTGGTCTAATATGAATGAAAGAAAAATTATAAATTGTAAACCAAAAAGCTTTGAATGGTAATAAACAAATTTCACTTATATTACCTACCTTTTTTTTTTATTTTGGTAAGTTATGTTTTTATTTTCAGATACAGTATAAGCTTAATGTAGTTTTACATGCTATAGTGATAATTATATCTCCAGATAAAGAATATAAGTCGTATCTAAGACGTTCATATTGCTTTAAAAAAGTTTACAATATAAAGTAATAATCTAAAAAATTAATGTTTTTCATGTCTGCCAATAAATGAGTTAAAATATATGCTTGTACAATATTCAAATTGATCTGGTTACAGTCTTACTTTTTTGTTTTTTATTTCAAATTTAAAAAAAATTTACCTTCTGTGTATAACTCTTTAAAGACCTGATTAAAAACTTTTAAGTTTAAATGACAAATGAAAATCGAACATATCGAGGTGTTTAGAATAATGTGTAAACTGATATTCATCTTTTTCTACTATTTTTGGCATTTTAGCATTTTACTAAAGCTTTTCTTCTGATTTTAGCTTTTTTGCTAAAGAAAATTTTTACTCAGCTTAAACCCTGGGAAGTGCTTTACTAAATTTTAACAAATCTAGGAAAGTTGCTGTGTAATGATAATTACTTTCTATACTCTGTTAACCCTTTGAAGCAGATTTCTCATCAAACATAATTTTTACACTTTTTTGATAGTTTTAAGTTATTTTAGGTCTAAATAAGTGAAAAAAGTTATATTTAAAATTTTAATTAATTTTGTTTCTGAAATATAGATTGGGACACGGGTGTCCCTTTCTGCGTTAAAGGTAAATTCATCATGGGACACGGGCGTCCCAATCAGCGTCGAGAAAAAGGAGCAAAAAGAAGAAAATATTATATTGGATTAGCTTTAAGATAAAATAAAATACATAAATAATTTTAGTACATACCGTTTATTTTTCATGAAATTCCTTGAAACAATTACAAGTATTTGTTAGGCAGAAATGCATATTTCATAATGTGCAAATTATGTTTCTCTGATTTTCCACTTTTTTTTCTGAACAGTTCTTGCATCTTTTCCTTGCATCTGATGTATCTGGCAAGTCTCTCTTTGAATTATCTTCGTTGGCATAAATTTGTGATGCACAATGCCTGTTTAGGAATTAATGTATAAGATGCTTCCTGCTGGAATAATCACCAATCAAAGAAACTGCAATTTTTCGCCTAAAAGTAATACTTTTCACTTTTGGTGAGGGATTCAATTTTTGAAAGACGACGTAAGCATCATTCACTGCTATGTCAAGTAAATCATGAAATGGACGTAAATAATATTTAATTTTGGATCCTCTGTCAATTCCATATGAACCTTTCTTCTGGTCCATGATGTCAACACCGCCCATGAAGTTGTTATATTCTTGTATAACTGTTGGACGAGTCGTATTAATCCTGGACGATAGGACCCATGCCCCAGCCCGCCCGGTTCCCGCTGTTCAATGTATTTTTCTAGTCAACTTTGTCCCCTTATTACTTCCGGTGTGAATTTTTTTTTTTTTTTTTTTTTTTTTTTTAACACACTTGACATTGTGAGTTTTTTCCCTTTTCTTCCCATGCTATTCCTATGGGGTTTTTAGCCTTTTTTCCCCTCTTTTTCTACATCCTAAAGTGGCGGTGGTACTTTAGGTGGTCCACCGCCACTTTAGAATGTATAAAAAGAGGGAAAAAAAGGCTAAAAACCCCATAGGAATAGCATGGGAAGAAAAGCAAAAAAACTCACAATGTCAAGTGTGTTTAAAAAAAAAAAAAAAAAAAAAAAAAAAATTCACACCGGAAGTAATAAGGGGACAAAGTTGACTAGGAAAACACATTGAACAGCGGGAACCGGGCGGGCTGGGGCATTCTACCACCGCCACTTTAGAATGTATAGAAAGAGGGGAAAAAAGGCTAAAAATCCCATAGGAATAGCACGGGAAGAAAAGTAACCTTTTCCTTTTCTGCTGAACCCTTTTCTCTCCGTTCAACTGTAATTATGTTATCAGGCCTACTTATTGTAGTGAGGATCAGGGCAGATCTATTATCCATCCACTTCACGACGAATATTCCATCTGCCTGTCTACAGTCAATTTCACCTCTCTTCATTTGATTGTCTTTTTTCAAATCCGTTGGTATATCTTTTCAATCACATCGAACGGTGCCACAAGCAAATATTTTTTTTCTCTTTGAGTACTTTAAGCAATTCAAAACTTGTAAAAAAGTTACCATAAAATTGTTTCGCACAAGTGCCTTTTAATTTTTCAGATAACTGAAGAACAACAGATGCGCTAAGCCCATATTCAGTTTCCTTTTTCCTTCCAGTGTACATGTCAAATTCATACAGATATCTGGTCTTTGATCCACATCGAGACCACATTTTGAATCCCCATCGAATTGGCTTATTTTTTACATACTGACGCATAATGTTATGTGCTCAAAATTTAATCATATGCTCGTCAATAGACATACACTCTTCCGGCTCAACTGCATCCTGAAAAGCCTTATTAAAATGTTCAATTATCGGGCGAATTTTGAATGCTCTATCACGATTTGCATTATCTGTCGGATTATTCTTTTCATTATCATTGAAATGCAAATACCTTCTTATATCAGCAAATCTTTCGTATTTCATTGCTTTTGCAATCAAAGGAACACTTAAATCTTCATCTGTGGCCCAGTAGTCTCTAAAAGTAGGAAAGATATGATATCCCATGATATAACATATTCCTATATATCCATATATCTCCTGTGATGTTGTTTGAAACAATTCACCTTTCTGCTGAGCATACAAATTTGTCTGGGGAACAATTATGTCTTAAACTAAACCTTTTATGTTAAAAACTTTGGCAAAAATATCCACTTCTGTTGAGTTATCGGTAAGAGATTGTAATTTTACTTTACCCCATTCTTCTTCGATATCAGGTTGAGGTAAAAAAATGGGACCTATTTTAATTGACCAAACAAACTTTCTTTTTTCTTTATTTATTTTCTTACTATTTCCTTTTCCATGTTTTCTTTCCTTTTCCTATTTTTTGGTAGTTTTGTATATTTCTCAGTTTCTGGTATCTTGTCGATTTCTTCATTTTCAGTTTCATTATCACTTTTTACTTTTGACCTATCAATAATTACAAGAGTTTTTTCATTCTCTCCATCATCTAGATCCTGAATATCATCTTTTAAAAACTCTACATCTTCTTCGTCTAAACCATCACACTCACTGTCACTACTTTCAGCAAATAATATTGCATTAATTTGCTCTTGCGTTAATTCAAAATGTCTTGATTGACGATTTCTGTTACAAGCCATTTTCACTGTCAGAAAATTTTTTGCGAATAGAATGTTGACCGACCTAAGAAATAACACATACTATCTGAAATAACAGTCTCATACTACAATAACCTTCAAATCTGACCTCCTAATCTTTTTGTAGGACACGTGTGCAGAAAATACCTATTGAAATTTTAACTGAAAGAAAAGACAACATTCTTTCAACATTCTCTTACTCTCACATAATGGGTGGTGGGGAAGCGTTGAGGCAGAAAGGGACATACGTGTCCCTTGGTATATATGAACTTACGGCTCATTTATGAATAAATATTTTTACAAATTGCACTTATTTACAATTACTTAGATATAGGAGAAGCAATAATTCATTACTGATCTTTTTTAAATTATCAAATTTAATTAGAAATAAATTTTTGAAATTGGTCGATAAAATTTTTTCAAACTACTTTTTTTAACATTTTTATTTTAGTAAAAAATTTACTCTGATAATCTAATAGATTTTTTATAGTAACTATTAGACTCTCTTTTATAATAAATAACTATCATATAATAATAATATTTGTAATAAGAGAGTCAAAAAATAGATAAGTAAAAGGGACACCGGTGTCCCATCTGCGTCAAAGAGTTAAAGTACTGTGTGGATTCCAAATTTTAACTACTCACGCAAAAATATATGTCTGCTAAACCTTATTCTAAAACTAATTTCAACTGTTTTTAACAATTTATATATACAACACTTGTTGTCTTACACCTCAATCTATACTTACACTTGTCTTTATATTAGTCAAATGCAGGGTAAAGGAAAGTTGTGTGAGTGAAACACCAGGTTATTATTTTTTAACTATAAAATTAGTATTATTATATTACGTTTTATTAACTGGGTATGTTTTCCTCTTTCTACCCAGAAAGCTGTGGCTAAATATGAAGAAATGAATCCCTCTTTTACTGATTCCAGAGAATGCAGACTTATAAAGGTAACATTATAATTGTTATAAAATTTGAATTTTATGATGGAAATAACTGCTTATTCATTAGAGATGAAATAATTATGTTTCCTACTTTTACTGTCTAAACATACACATGTAAAGAAAGTATTGTAATCATGACAAAAATTCGACTTTGAGATTTTGGTGTATCTAAAGAGGTCTCCTGCGTTCATTTTTGCATATGTACAGTCAGTAACAAAAGTGTCCGAACACTCGCAAAAATTCCTATGTAAAAAAAGTACACTTCATATTCATACGGTTTTGCTAAATAAATCCTTGTCGAATCCTGTTCTTAGTCAGTGTAAGCACATGATTCGATAAGGATTTATTTAACAAAACAGTATGAAGGGTACTTTTTCTACATAGGAATTTTTGCTAGTGTTCGGACACTTTTGTTACCGACTGTATGTATGTATGTGAGTGAACACGACATCTAAGCACTTTGCTTGATTGAATTGAAAGTTTAATACATATAATAGGTCACCATTCCACGAACTGTATAGATTTTGGTGAAGATTTTACACTAAAGATTTTTATAGGGACACAATGGGAAAATTCTTATCATAATCATCTATAAGCTCAAATTATTTGTAATGTTCGGAAAGTCGAGTAGAATCACTCCAGATTTTTTATATTTATTTTGTAATTTGTCCAATTTGAATATTAAATGGGCTTTTTATACTTATTGAACAGAGGTGATTGTGTTCAGGAAATTTACATGATTTTTTTTTTTAATTTGTTGTTAAATTTATAAAATAAGACTAAAATATCAGATTCAACCTAAGCTATTCAACTCTTAGCTAAACCTAATTAAAATAAATGCTTGTCATAATGAGAGAATTAGATCTCTCTGAAATAAATTACATGTTCTCGACCCATACAAAAGCTTCTCATTTAAAATGCCAAGTATTTTTTCATGGATTCACAATCACCTGACTTAAATTTCCTAACCGATTAGGTGCCAAAGTTCCCATTGCGAGAACATGTATTTAAGAATTATTTTGTCTGCAAGTAATTATGAGAAATATATTTTTTACATTGAATGTTGAAGTACTTAGCTTTGTTGGTATTTTTTTAAAAAAGTTTCTAATGTAAATTCTATTTTTTTTTTTTTTTTTTTAATTATTCAAACAAAATTGCTTGTTTTTTACTACATAAGAAAAAAATCACACACACACACACACACACACACACACACAAAAAAAAAAAAAAAAAAAACTCATTCGAGTGCAGGGGACAAAAACAATGGATATGAAATAAAACAGTTCTTTTCTTAAATTATAACAAACAGGGATAGAGAAAATTAATTTAAAAGGGTTTTGAAGTTTATCAACATCTATTTCCCCCCCCCCCCCCATTAAATGCCAAATCTTCCATTTTGGAACCACATCATTAATAATAATAATAATAATTATTATTTAAACTACATTAGATATGCACATTGAAACACAAAATATATGAAAAATCAAAAATTTTCAGTGGAATTCATATTGCTGTTTAATGGGTTACAATGGATATATATACATGCTATAGAGCTGTAGGATCTCCTAAAAAGTTCAAAATTTTATATTTATTGTCACTATGAACCATATTTCTTGTGTAGCCTTCAAGGCAGTAGTACATGCTTTGCACCTGAAGAAGAAATTGAAATTGGTAGTGTAACTTTTTAATGTTTGCATGTGTGTTTAACTTAATAATAGTCAGTAGTCATTAAACTATCGTAGTCACTTTTTCATGAATTTTTCCCTTATTTACCGTAATTTCGCATGTATAGTCCGCAGACTACGTGTGTTTAAAAGCAAAATTTTTCACCCGCGGACTATACGGTGGTGCGGATTATCTGCTAGTTATTCACAGTTCAAATCCTCAAAATCAGAATTAAACAGTCAAATACTACGAACTGCCGATCAAATATAAACATAAACAAAAGAATAAGACACATAGAAAACATCGTATCGTATATCGTATCGGTAGCGAACCATGGAGCATAAAGCAAAAGATTACTATTAGGATAGCACATTGCTGAATATTCCTGTACTGTTATTTTTTAAATTATGTTCGCAAAATATCGTCGAAGTTTTACTGTTGAGCAATACCAATGACAAACTTTGAGATAATCTTCCAAAAAATATATCTCCTAGTGCTGAATCAATCAGCCATAGTGCATTTCTAGTAGGAAAGTAAAACTCACTCAATGACTCAACCATTCAACCGGGAATTCCGATAGAAAATGTAAACATCAACTTTAAAGGTTTCTTTTAATGTATAATTTTTAAAATATGGTTTATTAATAACAAGTACTTCTTTTTTTTTTTTATACTATTTATTTTAATAGTGGGAATGCTTTAATATTTTCATATAAAACTACATAATAGTGTTTTACTTGCTGTTTTCTTGGGGTTATATTTTTCTCCTGCGGACTATACGATAGTGCGGACAATCTGATGGTTTTTAAAATAATTTTTACATAAAACTTCACCTGCGGACTATATGGTGGTGCGGACTATGTGCGTGAAATTACGGTATGTAAAACTGTAGGTATAAGGAGTAATGCACAAAAATCATGAAAGCTAACTAAGTAGTAAGTTTAATAAAACATGTTAGAAAGTAAATTGAAGCTACAGAATTTAGTGAGCTTTCTGTTGTTTCCATAAAAATAAATAAAAATAGAAACTGTTTTCTAATTTAATAAAGGCTGCTGGTCAGATAGAAATTTATTGCAATTGCTTGTTTTAGTACCTCTTTCCCTTCTCCCTTTAAATAGCCTAAAAGCAATCATTATTTTTCTTTTACGGCAGGGATCAGCACCCCTAACATCTTGGTGCTGTTGAAAAGAAAAACAAAAAAAAAAAATGCTTTTTGCATTGCGAGGGGAAAAAATTGAGAACGAAAAGTGAATTATTATTATTATTTTGAAATTTAGTCATCATGTGGCAAATAGATTTTTTCAGGTCTAGATTCAAAGTCATTCACAGAAAAAAAAAAAAAATGTGCAACAACACTGATAAAGGGTGAAAAAAAGAGGTGAATCTTTGATCTTTGATCAAAAAATTTCTTTCAACTAAATTCCTTAAGTTGCAGATTTTTTGTGAAAATGTCTGGTAAATTAATACTAGAGCCCCTAAATAAAATAATAGGCTGGCACATCACCGCCATTTTTTTGCCTCCGAAGAGGACAGCATTCCTGCTTGGCGTCCTTATCGCTTCCCTAATGATTTTAAGAAATCTTGATCTGAAGCTAATCCGGTCAAGATAAGAGCAATAAGCAACAATAATATTCCTAAAAACACATTTTTTTCACAGTACATTCTCAGGATGTCATTTTACTCCGAGGATATCCTATGGATGTATTGGGGTAAGATGTATTGTTAGGCCGGTTTCTGTTTCTTTTACAAAATGTCGCCAAAACTCAAATACACAGTAATAGAAGATCTGTGATCACTTTATATTCTCTTCTTGAATGATTATAGCAGTTTATCGCTAAACAAACTTCCATATCATAGTTTACTTAGCTAAAATTATGAAATATAATAAAACAAGTTACTCTAAAGTAATGTAAGACGAAAAAAAAAAAAAAAAATGTTTGTCGTTTATCAGAGAAACGCGCTGGGTACATGTGGCAACCCTAAGGCAACAAAATGCCTGATGCGCCAGCTCGTATATATAGGAGCCTTAATTAATACTCATATAGAAATATTTATTCAGGAATTCATCAACCGTGAATATTCATTTTAAGTAAATTGGAGTGTAAAGGTTGATATTTTTATTTACCAACTATGTGAAAAATACCAGAGCCGGGAATCGAACCCAGGCACCTTCGCTTTACGCACGGATGCTCTACCACTGAGCTACCCTGGCTGACAACCAGTGAGAAATGCCTTACGTGAGAAATGCCTAGCTGGTTGTCAGCCAGGGTAGCTCAGTGGTAGAGCATCCGTGCGTAAAGCGGAGGTGCCCGGGTTCGATTCCCGGCTCTGGTATTTTTCACATAGTTGGTAAATAAAAATATCAACCTTTACACTCCAATTTACTTAAAATAATACTCATATATTTAAAAAATGCTAAAAAAATTAACTCTTGATTGTGCAGAAAGATAGAAACAATTTTGAAAATTAATGATTATGTATGAAGGGCAGATTGCTTGTTATAATTTGCTCTTATTTGATAGCCTTGATTCTTAACTATAAATTCTAGCGGGAATTTTCCGTTTCCAAAGTAATTTTTTTTTTCTTAACATTGTTTTGTTAATTTTAACCCATATCTATTGTTTAGTTTTTTTTTTTTTTTTAATATTATTCCATTTAACTAAGGGTTATTGTGCAATATTGAAAGCAATAAAAAGGTATTCAATCATATAATTTTAAACGTGTTTTATTAAATGAAATTTATTTCATTCTTGTTTCTATTTTTAATTATTTTTAATAAGCAGCAAGTGATTTAGATGCTGGAAATGAAGAATTTATCCATATGAAGCTGAATGTTATTCATATTCTTTTAACATAGTAATGGAATTTATTTTTCAAACATTGATTCTAAAATATACTGCTGATAGTAAATTAATTGTAGTTTCATTTGAAGCACTTTTTAAATATATATCTTTTTTTATTTACTGTTGTAGCCAAATCCCACATTTGCCATGTTTCCTTTTTCTAAACCTTTCTATACAATGACAACTTTTTTTTTTTTTTTTTTTGGAGGGGGAGGGGGGGGGGGTCATTTTCAAAAGATGATCAATAGAAATTTTTTTTTTTTTTTTACCCCTTATATACATTTACACTTCATCAATTATGAGAACTAGGTGCTTTTCATATATTTTTTTTAATTTCATTTAACCCGTTAGGTTATTGTGGGTCATTGGAGACCCAAGCCATTTTTCTTATGTCTCGTTTCTCAGTATCCGCGTATAGAAGAAACACCACAAATGTAAGCTTTTTTTCCCCCCCACAGAATCCATGATTTTGTCTGTAAAAAATACCATTCTTAGACTATTACACAATTTGAATTTTTCAGATATTACAATTTGTTAAAAAAATTGTTAATATTTTAGTAAATGTGTGCATTTTTGGGAAGTGGGTGGGTTTATGATGAAAAATAAAGTATTTGTTTAAAATTTTTTAGCTTTATTCATGGTCTGCCTTTAAAGTAAAAAAGTACTCGAGAGCTTTAAAGAATTTTATCAGATTTCTTCATTATAGATTACATGTTCTAACATGCCTAGAATCTTCAGTGACCCAGGGTAACCTGACTGCTGAAAATAGCTATAACCTGATTGGGTTAAAGATAAGCTTCATATGGATATGTTCTTTTGTTACAAATGTCTAAGTCAGTCGTTGCTTATTAAAGGCAGAGTAAGGTTATAATCAGAAATGGAAAAATAAATAAATAAAATAAATCCTAATAGGGTTAATCCGTGTCAAATCAACACAGAAAAGGGTCATTTTCAACCTGACCCCCTTAGATATTTTATGAAACTGGGCTCAATTATTTGTTTTATAAATAAATGAATATTTACCAATTATTAAGTCTCTATCTCTTTTAGTTCTTGATATACAGGGCTGCAAAAAAGGGTAAAAAGTGCAAATTTTCAAAAGTCTTGTTTTACAATTTTGCCCATATCTTGTTCCCTAATTGTTGTAGAGACAAAAGTTTGGTATCATTGAAAAGCATTTAATACTGGCTTTGAAATGATATATTATGTGCACATATTTTTAAATAAATTCATTTCAAGGTCAAACATTTTGACCTTTGACCTTGAATATCTCAAAAAGCGGTATTTTATTTTTCTTAAAAAAATTATATGTTATTCCTATGTTTATTCTCTATAACTACTATGAGTTTCAACTTGGGACTGCCATGTGATGCTGAGTTATAAATTAAAATGCTCAGCATCGTATGGCGGTCATAACAGTGTTTTCATATTAACATGACATGAGTTTTATAGCTAAAGAATTGTGCAAAATGTAATGAAACACACAATGCAAGTCAGCCTAGATTGCAATTTGCCTTTATCATGATATGGCAGCAGTACATTTATATCCAGAAAGAGTTGATTAAGTTTCTAAAGAATAAATTTAGTACAATCCCTCAAAAAATAATATATTTTTCTGGTGGTGCAGCTGCTCATTATAAAAATTGCAAAACATTTTATATTTTTGCAGAAGTGATTTTTATCTTCTTGTGTTGTTTCTGGTACTCAGAAATTACATCCTCTATACCCAATGCAAGTTGAAAACTTCTTTGCAAAGTCTGCTGAAATTCCCCATCACACAATGAAGTAAAAGTAACAAAAGGAGAACTAGAGCTAGAAGAAGTACATAGTTTTGTAACTTGCATTTATGAAGTTTATTGGTGGGTAGGATGTGTTCTGAATGTTGATTATGACACAGAAGAAATCAAAGTTAGCTTCCTGCATCCCCATGATCCCCCTACTTTGTTTAGCTATCCTCAAAATTTAGATATACTGCAAATACCGTTAACTTCTGTATTAACTACAGTTGATTTAAGAACTGCCACAGGGAGAACTTTTACACTATCTCCTGAAGAAATGTCCCATGCATCTTTTAAAGTAACTTTAAAGATTGCTTGTGACTAGGCCATTACAAAATGCTCGCAAATCTTTAGTAAATATATTTGCACAGAAATAAGATTTTTTTTTAATTACATATAAATCTTTTAATTGTACCTTTGAATCTCATATGCATTCTTATTATAACAAAAGTTTTACATTCAGAAAATAATACTGACAAAGTATAATCAAAGTTAAATATGTTTTATTAATATGCCTCTTGTATTTTGATATGAAAGGAATGTACACTGCCAAAGTAAACAAAATGAGAAAAGGGATAATTTTTTTATTATCATTTTTAACCATTTTAAAATTCAGATTCGAATAAAATTAAACGTTATTGCACTTCGCACATTTCCAAGGAATGTTCAATTAGCAGATTAACATTCCAAAATAAAATTGCAACTTTTGTCATTCATTTTTTTTTTTAAATATCCTGTAATTATTAATTACAAAAACATTGAATTAATTATTTTCCTTTTCAAAAATTTCGATACATGCTAATCTGGAAGACCCAAATAAAATTCCAAAATGTTCTGCAATTTCAATATGAAAATACTGATATGGGGTTGCATTTTAATTTATAACTCAGCATCCCATGGTGGTAACAAATTGAAAGTCACAGTAATTATAGACAGTAAATGTAGGAACAACATATAAATTTTTAAAGAAAATTAAAATACCACTTTTTGAGATATTCAAGGTCAAAGGTCAAATGTTTGACATTGAAATGATTTTTAAAAAAACAAAAACATGTGTATGTGACATATCATTCGAAAGCCTGTATTAAATGTTTTCCAATGATACCAAACTTACGCCCCTACAACAATTAGAGAACCAGATATGGGCAAATTTGTAAAACAAGAATTTTGAAAATTTGCACTTTTTACCCATTTTTGTGGCCCTGTATATCAAAAACTAATAGAGATAGACTTAATAATTGGTAAATATTAATTTCTCTATAAAACAAATAATTGAGCCCAGTTTCGTAAAAATCACAGGGGGTCCGGTTGTGAGCTGTGTTGATTTGACACGGAATGACCCAATAATAAAATTATCCTAATAATGAATAAAATACCTATAAAATTATAGGTTTTCCCTTATGGGCTTTATTGTTTTCAATTTGTCAAAGTAACATTCAGATAAATGGAATCCAAAAACACTCAGCAAATTCAGGAAATGGAACAATAGATATGGGTTAAAATTGACACAATAATGTTATGAAAAAAAAGTACTTTGGAAATTGAAAATTCGAACTAGAATTTATAGTTAAGAATCAAGAGTATATCAAATAAAGTAAATCATTGCAAGAAATCTGCCCATCCTATACAATAATTGATTTTCAAAATTGTTACCATAAAGTGTGAAACATCTCAGATACGTGTATTCTATATTCTGATTTAAATTATCAAACATAAAAAAAACTGATTCATTGATAAGTGTTATGAATTATTTTTTGTGGCTATTGTATAATTTAAAAATTATTCATTGCATAAATTTTCTTTACAGGTATTATTTGAAAAATTGGAAGAGCAAGATGTTGATGGTTTTACTGATGCAGTGAAGGAATATGATTCAATATCACGATTAGACCAGTGGTATACTACGATGCTACTTAGAATAAAAAAGTCTATACAAGACACCCCCGACCTTCGTTAACACAAGTAAAATATTATGGACTGAAGCTGTATATAATCTAAAATATTTTTGGCATCTCAATATTTTGAAACTTTTCTTTGTAAAAAATAATCCATTTTTAATAATAATAAAATTTGATATATATATATTATGTTAAATGTTGTTATACTTGTTTTATAATTAATTAGTGAATGGGACTGGTGAATTTTTCAACATCAGCTTTTGTAAAATAATTTATCTTTTTAATCTTTGAAGGTTATACCTGAAATTTGTTACATATTAAATGTTGTAGTTTTATTATGCCGTGTCTTTCAGATACTGGTTTGTTACAGTATTTTCATAAACATGTTTTAATAAAACAATTTAAAAATACCTTTTCAAAATGGCATGTTTTGATTTTATATTTTAAGTTTTAGAGCATGATTTTAAATTTTGTTTGAATGGCTATGTTGTTGAATGAATGCCAGTGATGATAAAGAGGAAACTTGTTTTTATTTATATATTAATCTTCCTTTAACATCTTTTAACTTATAGTATTTAAAATTCATATGAACTTGAATGAAGAATTTTCATACCAAATATCAATTCTAGCTTAAGCAGTTTCCAATTTGCTCAGCCAACCACTTTGAGTGGAGAACAATTTTTTTTTTTCATTGCACAGAGAATATGAATGAAGGATTTTTATACCAAGTTTCTGATTAAAGCAGTTTTAAAATTGCAGTGCTATACCCGTTTTTGCTCTCATGGTAGCAGTGATGTACCTCTGTTTCATACCTTTTTAAATGGGTTAAGCAATTGTTCATTAGCATAGTAAATATGAACTTGAATGAAGAATTTTCATATTAAGTTTCTAATTGTAGCAGTTTCCAAATTGCAGTGCTATACCCCTTTTTTACTCCTCTTAAATGGGTTAAGCAACTTTTTAATAGCATAGTGAATATTAATGTGAATTAAGAATTTTTATTGCAAGTTTCTAATTGTAGCAGTTTCAAAATTGCAGTGCTATACCCCTTTTTGATTTTGTTTTATACCTCTTAAATGAGTTAGCAACTTCTTAATTTAATGGCATAGTGAATATGAATATGAATAAAGAATTTTCATATCAAATTTCTAATTATGGAAGTTTTAAAAATGCAGTGCTGTACCCTTTTTTACCCCCGTTTCACACCTCTTAAATAGGTTGAGCAACTTTTCAATAACATAGTGAATACGAATATAAATGAAGCATTTTCATACCAGTTTTCTAATTGCAAGGCTACACCCCTCATTTTACAAAAGTAATGCATCATTCATTTAGTATAAAAAGCAGGGTTGTTGACTTTTAAAATTTAAATCGGATTTTTTTAAAATTTAAATCAAGATTTATTTGATTTTAATGATTTTTATTATGTATTCATACATTATTGTACAACATTTGTTTTTTATTATGTGTATGTGTGTCTATATATATGCACAATATCCACACTATTTTACTTAAATTATAAAAATATAAATAATATTCTATTTCTATAGAAAAAATCCATGTAGGCATTTATTACCAACATTTTTATTCAACATAGTATCTTCATAATAAGAAGTAATTTTATAACAATCATAAATGCGGTAGTATGAGCCACTCAACTTCAGACTTTGAAGCTACAATAATGTATTGAAATAAAGCAAAATTTTACTCACGGTATTGAACACATAAAATAATTTTGGAAAAGGATAATTTAATAGGAAATATGACATATAACTGAAGCAATGTATTAAGAGAAAGAAAACTTTACTCATTTAAAAAAAAAAAAAAAAAATAAGGAATTAGGGAAGATTAAAAAAAAAAAAAAAAAAAAAAACATGATATCCTAAAAAATTTTTATTTAGATTTAACAAGTATCATTTGAATCAAGAAAATTTTTTCACACTTTACCCATTCACAAAATTCATATTTTCATTACCATTTTAATGCTTTCACTTATTTTTTTTTAAATCTTTTTTTTATATTTAGTGGGTACAATTCATTAAAACAAGCAGTGACAGCAGCCTCAAATTGTATTTAACTGATTATATGTAGTTAAATTAAAATGTTATTATTTTTTAAAAACTTTTTGGAGCCTTCAGGGCTTTTTAAACAGTACAATGTAAACTATGCTATTATTTTTTAAATATCATATGAGCCGATGCTAAATGATATAAACTGGTATGAGAGCTTAAATAAACAAGGAAATATTTTCTTTTTGAAATTATATCAACCGCTAGGTGGGCAAAAGCGAACTAGAATATGTATATAATATTAATCAATGAATTATACACTAATTAAATATTTACAATTCATACACCAGTCATAAGGCTGTACTTGTATAAATAATTAACCCATTAACCAGGGCGCGTAATTTCCGCTCACCAGCTCGCCATTGGCGAGTGGAATTTTTACTGTGGCGAGTAAAAATTTGGTCTAGTTTTAGATAGAATTCTTTCACGATACGGTTACAGAAAACATTCTTTTTATAGGTTTAAATATGGCAAAATCTTGTCATCTTGTAACCTCATATTTAATTCCAGCCTGAGAAAGGAAAAATGCTTAGTGCATGCATAAAAGTTTTAATCTCTTCGCCAGTTTCGTTTCTCCCACTGTGATTTCTCCAAGCAGAGTGAGAATAGATGAACTGAGAACCTCTCTGCCCGTCGCCCATTATATGAGAAAAGCAAGATGTGAAAGTTTGTCTATTCGATTATGGCGCATGAAAATGAACCCAAGCCCTTTTAAAGATACTGCCTACATTTATTTTGTTGAAAAATGATCAAAAAACAGTTCACATTTTCCAGTTTTTACTGAAACTCCAAGGATTTGCGCTTGTAATGATTTGTAGGCATGTAAGCAACGATTTTATCGAAAGAGTTATTCTGAAACGGCTATTTCAAATGACAACAATGAACAAGTTATACACATCGACATTCCGTCTGATTACAAAAATAAAATGGACAAAAAAGACATTTCCAATATAAAAAGTTAAATAAATAGGTAAATAAGAAAGCTTAATCTTTCATAATAAAAATATTTTCACAGGATATTGTTTAACAAAGAGGTTTTTTTTCCTTCTTCTTTTTTTCTTTAATGACTCTTTACATTTATGTTATTAGACATTTTAATCTTTTTCAAATCTCAAATACAATACATTATAATGATTTTTAATTATAGATGATTATGAGACATGATGATAAACGACACACTTTTAACATATATAATTTTAAGCATATTTGTAAAAGCATTTCAAATAGTTAGGGGGAAAAAATGTGCAAAAAAGAAAAAAAAAAATGACAACTGTGGCGAGTAGAAATTTTTTTTGGCGAGTGTAATCTGAGTCAAAATATCGGGCCCTGCATTAACGCCCAGCGTCCTCATTTGAGGACAGCTAATAAAATGGCATGTATATTTTTGGGGTTTTTTTGGAATGATTTCTGCTTTTTAGTGACAGTTTATAGCATCACTCCGAATGATCCCAGAGAGTTTTATGTGTCTACTATTAATTACTATTTTGTAATTTGGATAGTTATTTTATGATTTTTCATTCGTTGCACATATATTTGCTTTTTGCGCAGATATATTAACTTAAATCAAGTTGAATAATATATATTATAATATTTTACTTTCGAGGTCTTTGTCAGCATATAATAGAAAATTAATCTGTTATCTCAAAGTTTTTTTTATCTGGAAGATTTTTCGCTAGAACACTAAATGCCCCCAAATGAGGATAGGTTGTTAATTTAAAACTATTAGAAGAGTCTTTTAAATTTAAAATATTTCATTCTCAGTTGTCATATTAGTCCATATTATGAAATATTCATCAAAATATATTTTTCAAAATTATTTCAGGCATTAACGAGTTAAAATATAATAAGTTATTAAAATATATAATAAAATTTATAAATAACTAAGAAAGTTAAGATATGTGTTTATTAATGTTGCTTTGTAGAGATGAATCTGAAGTCAAGAAATGAGAAATATTAGCTCATCTAATGAAATATTTTGTTATATTTTACGAATTGTATTTTTAAATTTACATAAGAAATAATTAAATATCTCATTTTTTAAAGTTAGATTATCAATTACATTCCATTAAAGCCAATAACTTTGATATTTAAAATAAATGATTTAAATCAGTGACTTTTTTCAAAAAAATAAATTGATTTAAATCATGATTTAAATCAGCGATTTAAATCAATTGATTTAAATCACTACAACCCTGATAAAAAGGCACTTTGTACACATTAATGATAAAAAAGAACACTTGAAATGTCCATTTATTTTTTCGTGATTTTGTACACTGTAACATGATCTTAGGAAAAAAAAAAATAATAAAAACTATGTTATCACAAGATATCCTTGTTTAAATTTCATGTTGTAGCATAATATGTGACACGTGTGCTAGGAAAAATTCAAACAAGAATCCAGAAGTGCATTGCAGCTGACAGAGAAAAGTTTGAACATTGCAAATAAAACTATTTTGTGATAATTATTATTTCTTTCTAATATTTTGTTACATCACAGTGTAGGAAATCATAAATAAACAAATGTGCATTCATGTCTACAAGGTGTCTTTTTATTCTATATTATTGATACTCTGCAACTTCGTAATTCACTTTTTCCCCATTCCGAACTATTTACACTTTCTTCTATATGTATATATATAGAAAGTATTAGATTCGCGAAATTTTTCGAACTCCGGTTTTTGATGGATTTACACGTTTTGGGATGTCCTGAACATGATTTGATAGTTTTTAGAAAATGTCTGTTTGTGTGTATCACAAATTTTGTGGACGCTTTATCTCACGAACCAATGAACGGAATTTAACCAAACTTGATATTTAGTTGGACCCTGACATAAACTGGTGCTGATTAGGTCTGGAGATCATTCGCTCGACAAGTGGCACTGTAATCGCATTTTTTCTAAATTTTTAACATGGCAGTATAGGACAAAATTTCGTATAAATATACATAATGAGAGTTATTTTTAACTTGTGATTGTAAAATTAATATGAATTATTGATAATAGTAGTAGTTAACTACGAAAAAATTTTTGTGCATGTGGGGGCATCACTTCCCCCCCTGGGGGGGGTTAAATTTTCAAGATGGGTATCTTTTCGAAAGGTTTTCGTCAGTACCTTTAAAATGAATGATTGAACTATAGATCTGTGACAATTTAAAACAAAGTTATGGATTTTTTTTTTTTTTTTTTAATATTGAGAATAAAATGGACTTCTTTTTATATATTTAGTGCTATACTACTTCTCTAATATGGAAATCGTCTGCATTATCATGGAAGATAATTTTTTTAAAATAATAATTTTAATAAATTATTGAGTGAATTTGTATAGGAAAATATAGAAGAAAGTCATGTGGTGGCCACAACATACTAGTTGAGGTAGGATTGTAAACTCTGACATTTTGCACCAGGCGGTGCCCCTGTGGCAGAATATTTTTATACTTACTGCGACAAGCCTCGTTTGTACAAATGTTTTCTGCAAGATGTTATGTAATAACATATTTTCTAATTTATATATAGTGACATAGTATGTATATTTAATTATAAATATATCAATATTGGTATACTGCAGAATTATTAACTATAAGACATGAGTTTCTCTTTTCTACTGAAATCTAGGAATATCTTATAATTTATATGAGCAAATCTTACTAGAAGTGGCAATTTCTTTTCTGTGATGATTTTCTGCTTAAATTCTGCCATTCGGGGTGATGGTGTAAGCAATCATATGTAATAGTGCATAGCCAGTTTATTATACTTAGATATATTTTTTATGTTTATAGCTGCAGACGTTTGGCGGTTAAAAGGGTAAGAACAGATGGTACTCTGTATATATGAATGCAAATCTGAATAAGAACTTAATTTTCAAATAAAAATGCAAAATTTATTAAGAAATTTTAATAAAATATATACACTAAGGAAATTACATTTTATGACTGATAAGAACTTTGGAATCAGGAGAATTGACACTGTGTGATTCATTAGCACTAACTTCTTTAGGGAGTTCTTTGTTTGTGACAGTTTCTTTTTCTTTTAAGGAGTTGTTAAGTTTATCAACATCATGTTTTGGATCCAGAACTTTAATTTTGTTTTCTTCATCACTAATGCTTCGACTAACTTTCATTAAATTTTCTGTATCAACAGGGGTAGTTACAGATTGCGGTAGTGGAGTAACAACAGCAGTAGTTGTGGAAACCCATTTTACTTTTTCTTGGAAGAAAAAAGTCTGAAAAAAAAAAATATTTTTTTTGCAAGAATAATTATACTTATTATTAAAAAGAGAGGTTGTGCTCTAAATTTAAACATTGTGAGTAAAAAAAATTAAAAAAATGCATAAATTTATCCACTTTATTTAAATTTTCATTAAAAAAAAAAAAAAAAAAAAAAAAATCCACATTATTTATTACAAATTCTCCTATCTTACAGCACACCCCTCACCCCCACCCCCCCCCAAAAAAAAAAAAAAAAAAAAAAAACTTTTTTTTTTTTTTTTTTATACTGGGTGCTGCTACTTACATCCTATTTTATTCAAAGTGGACTATAAAAAAAAAGAACACTGTTCTTTTGCTGTCTACAGGAAATAATCCTTGTCCAAATAAATTTGTTATTTAAATATTTTAATTTAGTGCTAAAAAAAAAAAAACCTTCAAAAGTTTAACAGAAAAAAAACTTATGCTGGCAGATTATTCCACATGGCTATGAAATCAGTATTCTTTTATTAGTTTCTCTACAATGGTGTTAAATAGCATAATTTTCACTGATTTGACGTAATTATTTTCTCATGTTAAAAGCAAATACAGCCAAACCTCGTTGTATGGTCACCCGCTTATATGGTCACTTTTGAAAAGTCCCGGCTGACTGAATAGGAATTCTGTATAATTGAATATCGCTTATATGCTTATATATCACTTCTGAAGCTTCCATTGTAGAAATGGACTCTTCCCACCTGATGTCAGAGGTCACATGATAGAGGAAAAACAAATAGCAGACAATGTCTTGTTTATCTAGAGCGATTGCTGAAATAACATATTTTCGATCAATCGTATTTAATATGTGTTATTTTTTATACATCATCATTTTTAATTCATTTTATATCATTATTCATCATCTTTTGTTTGCTGTATACATTTACAATCATCATTTAGTTTATACCTGTTATTGATGTTCATGAAGACCATGTTTAAATACTCTGATTTTTGGTACTTAAATCCATTTAGACCAGTAACTAAGTTAATTAGGAACAACTATAGTATTTCCCCTCAGCTAGATTTGGCGATTATGGCTAAATCATAAATCATATAGCATAAATGATAAAATCGTAAGCTAAATCATAAATCCAAAATAAATAGCATGCAGGCTGCCATATTATATCTCAAACAATCCAGAATGACATTGTTATCGTTCAAATCGGCGCCAAAGAAAAATCGACAAATTCAGCTGCAGGGAAATACTATAGTTATGCCGTTAATTAACTTGTTGTAACAACTTTATGCAATTAAATTAAATAAAAACATTTTCAAATTATAATCCATAAATATTCCACAAGAACAAGCTATTATTTATTGCTAGATCAGTTAATGTAACAGTTACACAAAAACATACAAAAATCGATTTTTACAGGTGAAAATAAATAAACACATAAAGTGCTTTTTAAAAATTATTAAATTTACAAATACAATTATTCTACTGTTTACAAATGCACAATATTACTTTTATTTTATTTTATATTAAATATTAACACTTTTGTTCTTTAGAACAATATTTAATTGAATTCGATTATTCGTTTTCCTCTATCACGTAATTGAGCAGATGACGGTGGGAAGAGCCCATTGTTTTGGAAGTAATACATTCAAGTGCTGCCGGAAGTATCGATGAAAAAAGTGATAATGAACTTGAAATTCAGCCTGTAACTCAGGCAGAAGCCCTCAAAGCCTTGAACACTGTTAGGTGCTTTTTTGTGCATTCAGAGGCCTCAGAGGAACATTTTAAAACTATTAGTGATCTCGAAAAAGTAGTGATAAGAACATCTAAACTGAAGGAAAAGCTATCTTACATAAATGAATAAACACTGAATTGTATTTATGACTTTTGTAAGTATATTATGCATCAATTATTATTTTCTTGCTTTGTATCTAATTATTGCATGAACATTTATATTAAAAAAAACTTAATCTAATAATAATATATGTTTTCTTAAGAAGATTTTTCTGGCTTTTTTTTTTGTAATTTTCGTGACTCAAGAATAATGTTTCATATTTTTATCAACTCTTTCGTTACATGACTGTACTATGAAAATTGCTAATTGTAGCATTTTTATGTGTTGTTAAAAAAAAAAAAAAAAAAAAATCTGGAGAGCTTAAAATGAGCTAGTAGTGGACACGTTAAAACCCAATAGTGAACTTTTTTTTGTTCCGGTAGTGGACACCAAAATTTTACTTTAAAATAAGGTGATCAAATGTCCCATTTTTAGCAGTTTGTCTCCAAATGCATAAATCCTCATTGGGAACCACATTTAGGGTTAAGGTTTGAATGGATTTTACATCACATTAGTTGAGATCATCTCTAACAGTGATCTAGAAACATGCCATCACAATTTTGATCCTCCATGGAGGGGATGGCTTTCCCACTTCGGTCTCTCAGAGGTATTATTTTGGATAGGACATATGAAAGTGTTACCAAAGCATTTTGGTTAATTCATTTCTTTCTTGTTTTTTGAACATAGTTATTTTCATTAAAAATTTTAATAAAACATACAACCTTTTATTACTTCATGTTTTCAAATTGCCGAACTAGTTTCCTCTGGGGCGCCCCAGCTTGATCACCGGCATCTTGGTGTGTGAAGTTGCTCGAAACTGATGTTTCTGGTTTCTTCCCTCCTATATAGACTCTTCGCCATTGGCGGTTGAGTAATGCCCCATCGTTGCCATTGCAGCAATTTGAACTTGTTAAAATTTCTACGGATTCTCTTACTGTAGCGTAACTGTGGTTATGGTAGTTGGCCAACTTTTTTACTTGATCAAATTTTATGTCTATCTCTTCGTTTTTATTTACCTGGGTTAAAGCGGTTGTTATTTTTCCTGTAGTTATGTCATGGCTATGTTCTTTAATTCGTGTTTTTATTTTTCTTACCCCTACTTACAATAATTTTGCTCCTAATACACCAAGAATTTTTGGCAGATACAAAGATCACAAAACCCCCCCTAAAATAAGACCAGTTGTTAGCAAAAGCGAAGGACCAACCTATTCATTAGAAAAATATATGGCTGAAATTTACAAAAATTTACTTCCCCCCTCACCACATAGCTTAATTTCCACAGAAGAATTTATCCAAAAAATTTATGAAAAAGAAATACAAAAGAATTTTAAGTTTGTTAGTTTCGACGTTGTTAATCTTTATCCATCAATAAACATTAAAAATATTGCTAAATTAATAAACGAAAAAATAAATGAACAACATACAAACCCTGCAATAGCCCAAACCCTAAATATAGCTACTAATTTTTTGTTAAATGAAAACTATTTCATGTTCAATAAAAATTTTTATAAACAAGTCAAGGGAGTCCCAATGGGATCTCCCATTTCGGGCTTCCTTGCCGAGTATAAATTACGTAAAATCGAAAATAACTTGGATGAAAGACTTAAAGAAAAATTTTTTTATTGGTTCCGTTATGTTGATGATGTTTTTGCAATAATAGACCAAAAAACTGACCCTACAGAAATTTTAAACACCCTAAATCAAATAGACCCGGATATAAAATTCACCCTTGAAGAAGAAAATAATAGTCAGTTAAACTTTTTGGATGTTACCATCAACCGCCAAAATAATAAAATAACCACCCAAGTTTACAGAAAACCTAATTGTAGTAATGAAATTATCCATAAAAATTATAGTACCCCCTTTAAATATAAAATAAATGCAATACAGGCCCATATAAATCGCGCAATAACAGTTTGTAAAGACCCTAAAATTCTAAAAAACGAAATAAAAAATATTAAACAATTTACACAAAAAGCAGGTTACTCAAATAAATTAATAGATAACTTATTTAAAAAAAGATTAAAAAGTTTAAATCAGATTAATAATTTTCAAAAACCTCAACTCAAATACACCACTTCAATTCCTTATGATCGCACAGTTTCAAATAAAATCAAAAAAGTAGCAGCAAAACACAATATAAACATACCTGTCAAGCCAAACCCTAATATTTTCCAATTAATTAGAAGTGACAAAGATAAACTAAATCCTTTAGAGACCGCGGGAATTTATAAAATTCCATATACCAATAAACAAAATAACGAAATGTGCTATATAGGAAAAACAAAAATAAAAATAAAAACGCGAATTAAAGAACATAGCCATGACATAACTACAGGAAAAATAACAACCGCTTTAACCCAGGTAAATAAAAACGAAGAGATAGACATAAAATTTGATCAAGTAAAAAAGTTGGCCAACTACCATAACCACAGTTACGCTACAGTAAGAGAATCCGTAGAAATTTTAACAAGTTCAAATTGCTGCAATGGCAACGATGGGGCATTACTCAACTGCCAATGGCGAAGAGTCTATATAGGAGGGAAGAAACCAGAAACATCAGTTTCGAGCAACTTCACACACCAAGATGCCGGTGATCAAGCTGGGGCGCCCCAGAGGAAACTAGTTCGGCAATTTGAAAACATGAAGTAATAAAAGGTTGTATGTTTTATTAAAATTTTTAATTAATTCAACTTCATGGTTATAAATCGTTTTAATGTATAGTTATTTTCTTTCATTGCTTGGTATCTTTTCTGATTTTTCTTTTATATATTTTATTTTTCATTATAAATCTTTTAGATTTTTAGGAAGAGTAAACGTAATTTTAACTACAAAAAATAAATTAAGTTTCATATTTTTATTTATATTGATGATGTAAGATTTTTAAAGCAAAACATACCTGATGGAATGTCAGTAAGACACATATTTTTAACCTTAAAATGGCTAAAGTTGAGATTGAGTAATTAATATATTAAGAATGCAATAGGCTTTTGGCAGCAGTCTGAGAGATTCCACAGACAAAGAGTGGTTGGGAAAATTGCCAACACAATTTTGTTTCTCTATGGATGAGATGGCTTACTTGGTAAAGTAGACTGATGATCTGCATTCAATGTTAAGTTATTAACTGCTCAGGCCAGATAACAAGTAAAAGACACCACCAAAACCTCACACATTTTACAGACTAATTGTAAAACGGAAGAATTGAATTATCATTCAAACACTGACCATAGTTAGTATCTTTTCTTTTTTGCCGTTCTATTTTGAACCGAGTTTAACCAACGAAATACCTGTAGCATGTGTCAAATTTTTCTTACTGTATCTCTACCATGATAGCGGTTAAAAAATTTGGTTAATTTAAAATTTTGTACAAATATCTGAAAAGTCAATTCAATACAAATATTTGAGAATTCCATAGAATTATCTATAAATTTTTTGGCGTATATAGTGTCTGTAGCTCCTGCACAACAGCATTTTTTTAAGTGTATTTTAATCCGTTTGCATTGCTTTTAATATAGCAAAATTAACCTACATTATTAACATGCTTTCTATAATAGTGTGTATACAATTAATATTTAGTTAGTTAAGGGTAACTAATTTTAATATGTGGCTATATGTGGTGTTTTATTTACTGGGATAAACTGACTTTACTTTATAATCTTTATTTATTTGTTTTTTTTTATATGTAGATTTAAGATTTTTCTAATAATTTTTCTGACTACATTGGGTTGATCACAAGAATCACGTAGTTTTTCATAGTCACAGTGTACTTTCACTGATAAATTATGACAAAAATGTACTAACTGTAACTGCTACTTTATGCTCTATGAGTTTCATCTGCCATAACAACAATAATGATAATAATAAAAATAACCAGAAAAGTTTTTAGTTTGAAGGAATATTTTTATGCAATCACAGTAATTATTTTTTAAAATTATAGCAATAACTGTAATAAAATCATATTATTAATATGCATATAATTTGCATACCCCAAATCCAATGCCCAGTAATATGTGACAAATCAGAATAATGCTTAACAAAACAGTTCCAGTCTGCAAAAAGAAAAATAAATAGATTAAAATATGTCTTTAAACTAATTAAATGTATCATATTGTTCTTTATTAATTTTATGTATTATGGCACACAAAATTACCTTTTTATTATCATCTCTAAATATAGGCCAGAATATCTGAAACAGTACAGCACCTGTCAAACCAATGCCTATAATGACTAAAATCCAATGAAGCCATGCAGCATCAAATATCCAAAAAATCTAAACATAAAAAAAAGTCATAATTTTTTATTAGTATGTTATGTTTTTATAAGTATGTATGTAATCATTAGTATGTTAAATATATATATATATATATATAATAATAAAGATGATCTATTAAGCATAGTAGAAGCCAAGCAACAGATACAAGATCACTGAAACGCCAATGACCAATAAGATTAAAAAAATTGTTTTTTTTTCAGTGGATGAAATACACTAATGTAAAGAAACCAGATCTATTAATTAACAGCCTGCAAAACAAACGAATCAATAAAGTAACACAACAAATCTTAACTTAAAACCATAAACTTATCAAAATTAATGAAAAAAATAACCTAAGAAACACAAGATAAAAAAGAAGGAGGCAGGCGGCAAGACTTGTGACTTGCCTGTGGGGTTAAACTAGTTTCACGCCGATAATAATAATAAAACTAACGTGCAAAATTTATTTTATATAAAAATAATTTATTGTTAATCATGACATGATTATTAATTTTTAAAAGAAAAGGCTAAAATTAAGGGATCAAAGGATGTTGAAATTAATTATTTTTATTACAATTTCACATCCCATCACTTCTAAAATCAAGAAATGCTGGCTGTGAAACTATCATTTTTATACATAGCATTTCTAAAGGTTGGTTGGTTGTAGGATTTAAGGCCGATTGACTCCTGATGTGTCCTAGGCCTAGGGGGGAGCATTTCTAAAGGATAAAAAGTAATTTCAGATGTGGAAAAGGACACTTTTATGGAGAATTTCAAAATGCTCCATGTGAATTCTAAATGATTTTATATCTCTAATGACTTATTGTGAGCTTTGTGTATGTAGCCAAGCACATCTGAGCATTTAATAACTCAATAATCATATTAGTTCAATGTATAATACTCAATAATAGTATTAGTTGAACATATAATATATAAAACAATGTTTTAACTTAAATGAAATCAGTGGCAGCCCGTGCTAGGAAAAATAGGGAAGAGCCAAATGGGTAAAAGACAAAATTTCTTTGCAGGGATTTAGGAAGTGGGCGGGGGGTTGCTTAAGAATTTCCATGTTCTCGGGAAAAAGCTCAGTTTTATTGGTCATTGCCTGATTTCATTGGTAAGATTATATCAATAACTATGCGAAAAGTATCATGTTTTGAAAACTGATTAACTAAATAAAAAATTAATTATTTACGAGGAAGAAGTCATTTATTAAATCCCGATTAAACTAGGGTGGCCATTTGCAGACCTGTCAACTGCTACGAATAATTCGTAGTTGCTACGAATTTGGGCCGTAAACTACGATGCTACGAAAATAGGCTCAAAATTACGAATTTTTATCTAGCACCAAAACTGCAACATTTCTGACTACGCTTTGCGATTTTCAATCTTTTTCCATCCACTCCATAAATGTCAATTTTCATTTTAAACTTGCTTTATTGTATTCTAGAATGTATAAAGAGATAGAATTTTTAAATATTTCTCATTCGTGTATTTTTTTGTGTCCCCCCTCGCGCCCCACTCCACCCCCCTAACGATCGGCAAACAAACGCCTTGAGGCGCCTTGGGATTCCTAATCTTCTTCCATCCGCAACATAAATGTCAATATTCTTTTTAAATTTACTTGATTGGATGCTAGAACCTATAAAGAAGTAGAATTGTTCAATATTTTTCACTGTTTTTTTTTACCTCCCCTCCTCCTCTCCTAACAATCGATGATCAAACGCCTGCAGAAGCTTTTGAATGTGTTTAATATTTATATTTTAACATTTTAAAAATAATTATCCTAATGCTAAGATTATAATTTTTTTCAATAATTATATTTCATATTTAAAATTATACACATAATTAAACACACAACAAAAATATTTATTGATTGGCTAGCATTTTTGCTGAATTTTAATAACTGGTTGAATATAGTATAAAAAGAGTAATTCTGAATTTTTAATAAAATTATTTTACACCTGGTTTCATAAATCGTGTTTGTTTCTTAAACAGTACATTACAGCCTTTCATTCTATATGAACAGTAATGCAAGTTATTTTGATAAAAAATAATATCTTTAAAAATATTTAATTTGAGGGAGGGGGGGGGGGGTAAAAAACATTTAACATAATGTGGCTGGATTGTTGCGGCAAATAAAAGCCGGATGTCTGGCATCTGGCAGTGCGTATTATCTATAAGTACTTTTTCGTCAAGGCTGAAAATAGTACCCCGTTTATTATACGCAAGAAAATATGGTAATGTATACATTTATTTGTTTAGGATTTCTGGGTTGCATGATAAAAATGAACCAACCAATCATCCAATCCACTTTTTAAATTGGTGTGCTACTAATTGTCATTTTCAAATGTTGGCAGGTATGCATTTGTACCGGCGTTTTTCTAAGATTTGAAAAATTGTAGCAAAGAAATTATCCCATTTCTCAGAATTTTATGTATTTATCTGCAGCAAAACAAAATTTGTCTGTGATCCAGGAATGCCAAACTAAGTCTGCTGTCACAAAAAGTATTAGTAATTCATAAAATATGTAAAATTTGCATCTACAAAGGAAATAAATTTAGAATGTATACCAAGTTCAGTAATCTGACACATAATGGGTAAACTATATATGTATTTTTAAGCTTGGTATTTGATTTTGAGAGTAAAATTAATCTACAAAGCTTTAAACAATCTGCAGCGTTCACTGCCATGCTGCACTGTTTCTGCTACTGAGGAAATTATTTATGATATTATTACCAGAGTTTTCCTCAAATAGTTTCAGGAGGGTGCTGTGCCCTGCCTGCCCTATTGCTAAAAAAAATAGCACCCTTCTTGCTCCTTATCCCCCCCCCCCCCCAAAAAAAAAAATGCCCCTTCTTGTCCTTAATCTAAAAAAGTTGCTCCGTTACTGTCTTTTGTTGAAAATAACCTTAAAACTGAAGGTATGTTATAAATATAAATGTATTGTGCATGGCAATCAACATTTGTTCATACATTGGTAACAAGTAGAATTAAAGCGTAAAGAAAGTTAAAATTTAAAACTTTTTCTTCCATTTATACCTAAAACTAGTGCTTGGATTTTAAATGTTAAATGTGCCCTTAAGAATCCAAAACTGCCCCCAAGAAACTAAAAAGTGCTCTTTTTTAAAACTTACTTAGGATTTTTCAAAGAGATATTTTTTATTTAACTATTTTATATATATAGATACATATATTTTTCCCCCTCTCCTGGTGCTTCACTCAGGTAATAGCCCTGCTTCCGTGGGGTATATTCTCCTGAGACTGATATTCAAAATTGAAAAAAAAAAAAAAAAAAAAAAAAAAAACTTTTGGCTTTTTTGATAGAGGTAGGTAATGATTGGTTGCGACCAAATGCAGGTACTTCAAAGCCCTCATGTTGATAGGTACTTCAAAGCCTCATGTTGATGTTGACGGTTTTTAAACCTGGGGAAAATCTGGTATTGCCTTTTAGTCTACATTTATTCAACATAAACCATCCCTCTGTTGTATGTTTTTAGCCTATTTTTAATTAGAGGAGAGGCTTAAAATTAGTAACATTCAAAAAGTGGGCCCCTTGGCAAAATTTGAAATTTGGCACCGAAGTACCTTTGAAGTTTCTCGCAAAGATCTTTACTTACACAACTGCTACAGCCATTTTAATTTATTTCCAAAATTATAACAAGAATTTAAAACCTGCCAAGGCGGACTATACTACAGCTATATCAAAGAAATTATAAGAAATGAATATAGTAACTGTTGCTATGGAATGAAACGCAGTTACCGCACGCCTTTATACGGAAGAATAGATTAAGAAAATGTCCTGTGTCATACAGAATTTTATATCTATTAGAAAACAGAAACAGGTTTTGGTTTTCTTTCTTTTTCTTCTTTTTAAAACTGTTTCAATATAGATAGTGTTCAGTGTTCTATGCTTTTAAAATGCCCGGACAAAGAACTTTTATCAGTTGTATTGAGAAGCAAATAGAGAGAAATAGAGAATCTCACAGGGATATGAATTATGTAAATAAAAAGGTTAATAGTGTCTTTTTTTTTTTAAAGGATATATACATTTTTTTAAATGCCAATGTACATATTATAAAGGTACTCTAAATGGTCACTATAGATTAAGCCCTTTTATAAAAATCTGGAGTGACTCCACTCGACTTTCCGAACATTGAGTAATTAACAGTTTTTTAGATAAAGTAAAAAAAGAGGAGTCGTTAAACAAACAAAAGAGAGAAAACCATAATAGAGTGTTTGAGTATTTTTCTCCATATACTACACGATGTTTTACTTAACGCTACCGAACTTTGAGCCCATAGATCATAATGATAAAGAATTTTTCGTTGTGTCCCTGTAAAAAACCTATAAATGCTAGATTCACCAAAATGCTTATAGTTAGTGCAACAGTGATTTATAATATTCATATAAATTTTCAGCTCAATTGAATAAGGCGTTTAGATGCTATCGCAGTTTTAAAAATTTGGTCCCATAGGCCATAATGATAAAGAATTTTTCTTTGTGTCCCTGTAAAAAAATTATAAGTGCTAGATTCTCCAAAATCTATACAGATTGAGTATTTGTAACCTGTAATATGTGTATAAATTTTTTGCTCAATTGAATAAGGCGTTTAGATACTATCGCACTTTTAAGATTTTGGTCCCATAGGCCATAATGATAAAGAATTTTTCTTTGTGTCCCTGTAAAAAAACTATTAGTGCTAGATTCACCAAAATCTATAGGGTTCGTACTATGGTGACTTACAATATACGTACCAAATTTCAGCTTATTCGAACGAAGCGTTTAGACGCTAGCGTGTTCACTCACAGACATACACACATACATACACACACACATACATATATCATCGCAAAAATAGTGAAAACGGACTCATTGGACCTCGAAACGTATAGAAACATCAAAATCTCAAATTCGGATTTTTGACATGATTACAATACTTTCCTCACTATAGTGTTCGGAAAGTAAAAATTATAAATAGTACAATTTTCACAATAAAACATGATTTTTAAAATACTTTATGACCAAAAATTACAATTAAATAAAATTTCCAAAAACTCTTGGTTAGACATTGTTGACTACAGCAGTAACATAAAGAGGAAAGATATTTATTTACCTTAAAAAATATTAGCAATTTTCTTAAATTTTTTCAAACTTTGAAAATTTATACACTTAAAATTCTTGAAAAATAATAATAATAATAGTTCTATAAATAAATACAAAAGAATTTAGTGTTCATTCATTTTCAAAATTAAAAATCAGCTAAAAATATAAAATTTGTCCAATATTCTGTAATTTTCCTAATGCAGTTGAACTACATAACCCTTTATAGTCCTCAAGCCAAAAGGTTTTTAAATTAACATTGTGACATTTTCCAATTTTTTTTTTTTTTTTTTTTTTTTTTTTTCTTTCACAGTAATTTCTAAGGACTGTTAACAATTTTTTGTGTCCATCTGTCAAACTGTGTTTAAAAACTATGAAATAAAGTGTATAAATTCTGACAAAAAATCAACTAAAAACATACAACATTGCAAAATTTAAAACACTAAACACGACATTTTAAAGGAATCAAATTCAATGAGAATTCTTTTTTAAGCAAAGCTGGAAGATATGTCATCTATTTGATGAGATGTCTTTCCTTTTGATTTCAACCTTTGAAAACTCATGGTACAATATTTAGAGTGATGTAAGCGTCACCATGGCTAAGGCCGCTAATAACACAGTAATAACACAACTAAGGCAGAGTTAAAAACGATTATTTTTTCTTTCTTCCCTTGAATTTGTGCATTGGATTGGATGGTCAGGAAATGCTTTAAATTGCTGTTTGTATTGTTGTTATTTATTGAAATTTTGTTGTGAATCCAGATTAAATTCTACAAAAAAGGAAAAAGGAAGAAAGAAAATATTTATGCATTTTTTTTTTTTTTTAAATGAAGTATTTGAGGAAGGGGCTTTTTCCTTAGTTCCCTTGATGGGTCGCCACTGAATAAAATGGTGTTTTCAACTGGGAACCTGGTCATCCTCAGAGCAGACAGTTTGATAATTGTCTCTCATTCTTCTAGGTGTTAATGGACGACACCATCTTGCATCCAGGTTTCTGATTGGTTCCACATCATTGTATGTGTGCACATCAGTCAAAATTTTCAACTATTTTCCATTCCATTGCATATAGACTACTCTGAGGATGATCAAGTGTCAGATTGAAAATATCTAGGCATATATGCAATGATCAATGAGATGTGAAACTGTTGAAATACATCTCTCAGGATGACTCGTTGAAGAAATCAAGCAAGAACTTCAAGGATATTTTATTTAAGTTAAAACACAATTAAAGTTCTTTAAACTTAAAGTTCAATTTAAAACAACATTTACGTGATCTTTTGTTATACAATTGAATTTGAGAGTTTCTAATAAAGGTAAGAACTTCTTGAATTAAAAATGAATGCACAGTTTTATGATAAATATACTGATTAACATCCATACAAATTTTTAGAAGGATTCAATGAAAAAGAATGCATATGAGTAACTGGTTATGCCTAAAATTTTAAACCAAAGAAGAATTTTGAAAAAGCTTGTTAATATCATTTGGAGAACTATAAAATGATATTACTTTAAAAATATTCTATAGTTTTACATATTTTTTAATAACATCTGCATGCTTTTAATTCCATTGATTTTGAAAATCTTCATTATCCCTAGTTAATTTCTAATCCCTAGTTCCTTTATAGGTTTAGTCATACAAAGTATATGCATCTTTTTGAAAATAAAATTAATAGTGAATTTTTATAAAATTATATTCCAAAAAGCAGAACAAAAAATTCAGACATTTTTCATTTTCTACAATTAGTTTAAGTAAGTCAAAAATTTAAAATACTTTAATACAATGGCACGTAAATTAACATGTGTATGTAAGTAAGGATAGAAACATTATCAGAGTTGCTACACAAATTTGTGAAAAAGATTCACAGATTTTAGCCTTAACACATTTACAAGTCAACTGAACATAACTAGCATGCATTAATTTTATTAACTTATTATGTAGTAGGGTAAAAAACACATAATTGACTTCCCCTCCGCCATTCATTATAAAACATTAAAAAAAAAAAAAAAAAAAAAAGTGTGGAAATTAAGAGTGATTAAAGAAAAATGAAAGAATTTAATTTATTAAAACTAAAAAAAAAAAAAGTTATATTCATAAAACTTTAAGGCTGTTATTACATTAAATATATACAGTAGAGAGTCAAAAATCCGCACAGCTCGGGACCAGAGGTTGTGCGGATTTTAGGATTTGTTGGATTTTGGGGCCCATAAAAGAGGATTTTCACTTTGAATAATAAAAGCAAAATATTATTCAAACTAAACACACACTAGTGAATAATAACACAATTTCACTAGACTATTAAATTATTCGGTATATATAAGATTAGCACCGAACAATAAAAATTTATATAGCAAAAACAATAAATATCTGCCTATTTTCGATATGTTCACATGTAGTTTTGTTTTAAACTGTATTTAAACATGCATATATGCATCTTTATTTTTATTTATTTATTTTTCTCTATTGTAGATAGTCACCAGTTCTTGTTTTGTAATACTTAACACAATTTTATTGTTCTAAGAATTTAAATGAGTTCTTCCTTGCAGTTATGCTTTCATCAAATAACATTTTAAAAAATTATTTTGTATACCTCATTGGTATCATCATCATCATCGTTTTCTTTTGATGGATTTAATATATTATCAATAATTATATTATCAGTAACTTGGTTCTAGCAGTCTTTCATATTCTTCTTCTTATTATTATTGTAATCATAAAATACAAGTACAGAATCTGCATTCAAGATTTTTTTCAAAAATTGTGATTTGCAGTTATGTGACCTAATAATAGTGAATTTCATTGTTTATATCTGACAAGCTGTGCGGATTTCAGACTTCGGCGGATTTCTGGCTCCCTACTGTGTATATATATATATATATATATTTAAATTATTCAGAGAAATTCTACCCACACCACTAACTGAAACTTATTTTGAATCATTTTGAGTAGTTCTGCCTAATGTCTACAACTTGAATATATACAAAGCAATGCTGTGCTTAAAAGGTTTTTTTTTTTTTTTTTTTTTTTTTTTTTTAATTTAATACAGAAAAAAGAGAGAGACAGACAGAAAAGTAATATAACCTAAAATGCATTTTTAGCCATTTTCAATTGTAGCCCTAATATATAAAAATTTCTTTTTGTGTGGTCCTGTAAACAAAGGATAAGAAATTTTCATATCATATTCTGTGTGAAACATGCCTTCATGCAGTAAGAAAAAGTTTTTCAGTTTAAGTGTAATTTAAAGATAAATGTACTAATGAAAAATTTCACTCACACATACGAAGGTTCAAAGTTAAACTGTCATAGTTAATTACATTCATGCCAGCATCATAATTGTTATTTTATAGCTGGTTTGACATTTTTACAGTAAAAATATTCCTTTTTTATGCATGTTTAAGTGAAAATTTACCCTATTCTCCCATATTAACTTACGAAATTTTTAAATTAGGATATTGCAAATCAACTGGTTTCTTGCCAATGTCATTAGCAATATTTTAAAACTAGTCTGCAAGAATTTCTTTTTGAGATAGTGTGTACATAGACTAACAGACACTATATAAATTTTGCTATTTTCAGATTCCTTACACCTCAAAATATGTTAAAAAAAAAAAAAAAAAAAAAAAAAAAAACTGAGGTCGAAAATTTGAAGATTTTTGTATGCACTTGCATTTGTCTGACTTTAATAAAAAGTTTCAAGTAACATCTGTTCATATAATACAGATCAAGAATACCAAATTTGGATTTTTTTGCTACTACAGTTGAACCTTGTTAACATGAACTGCTTCCACAATCCCCATCAAAAGGAAGATTAGTTTCAGAGTTACTGATAGCATGAACTACTAGTAATATGAACAAAATTTTTTATCCCCCTTGAGATTCACATTACATAGGTTCGACTGTATTTGCTTTTGAGTCATGCTGATAAAAGACTCACAGGCACATAGAGAGAAACTAGGCACAAAACTTTTTTTTTTTGGTATTTAGGGGACTTTTAAAATCATATAAATATAGCAAAAACTCAATTTCAAGAATCTGACCCCAAAACAATAGTTTCTCTATCATAAATCGGTAAGAAAAAGTAAAAAATTATTAATTACTTAAAAGAATATTTAATTTTTTACATAAATGAAATTATAAGATTTACAACTTTGGCTAACACGATATTTATTAACACATATGCAATATCTGCTATAACTGAATACACATAAATATTCCATTATTGCAATCTTTAAAAAACGCTTAAACTCAATACTAGCAATATTTTATTTATTGAAAAGGAAGGGCGAAAAAATATGGTTTACTTACTGATATTGGCACAAATATTGCTAGAGAATAGCCATAAACACAGATTATTTCTAGAAGTGTATAGCGATTAGAATACTGGAAATGCTTCAGCAAGCCCCAAATGATAATAGGCAGAATAAAAACATAAGCATAGATGGTAGTTGCAGCTAGTGAGACTACAAAATAAAAAATTCATTTAACAATTTTGTATTAATAACAAAACAATCAAAATTGTGAAACTAATATCTAACAATGTAAACAAATATGTAAATTAAAAATCTATATCACTAAAATGTCAGATATTTTTAATGTAATCTAGAACATATTTTTGTTATAATGGATAATGAAATTCCTGGCCAGAAATTGAACAATTATAAAAATATTGTTAACCCTTTAACGGTCATAGGTTTCACAGCAAAACCAAACATTTGACATAATTTAAGAACTTTTTGGCAGCAGTTTTTTTAATATCCCCCCCCCCCCTTCAGGCATGAGAGCGCAGAAAATTAAAAAAAGAGAAAACACGCATGTTCATAAAATTAATTTTAAAAGAAAAATAACGCATGCGGGGAAAACTATACAATTGTACATTCATAAAATTTATTTCAAATGAAAAATAATGCTCACAGCAAAAAACTATACAAAATATTTTAAAAGTAACAAATTAAACTAAAAGAATAATGCACATCAACACAATAAAACATGTGTTTAAAAAATTTTTTTTAGCTAGCAATCAACATTTAATCATTGGCTGGTGGTAGAAAATGGGAAAGAAGGGGGGGGGGGGTGTAAAAAGTAGTTCATGAGAGAAATATTAAACACAATTCTACTTCTTTATGGGTTCTAGAATATCATAAAGTAAGTTTAAAATTAATATTGATATTTTTGTTGTGGATGGATAAATATTCAAAAATAAAAGGCTTCCTGCAGAATGTTTGATCGATGATGGTTAGAGATGAAAAAGGGGGGGGGGGGAAGGACAAAAAAAATTACATGAGTGATTACAATATTGAATAATTCTGTTCTTTTATATGTTATAGAATCTGATAAAGCATGTTTAAAATGAATATTCACATTTATATTTTGGATGGAAAAAGATTGAGAATCTAAAGTTTTTTGTGGAGCGTTTGAACACTGATCGTTATTGGAGTTTGATTGTAACAAAATAAAAAATCGCGGAATTAACGAAAATTGCAAAAAAGCGAAAAATCGCGGATCCGCGGAAAATTCTCATGCCTGCCCCTTGTTTTAATCAGGTTTTAAACTTTTGTTCTTTTTCTGTCTGTAGATATCAGCACTATTCCAAAATTTAACAAATAATGCTTCAAAGGAAGCTAAATGCAAAAGTCACTTAAAGTTTCTTTGTGTGCGCGAGTGCGAACTGCTGGTTTGATGATGCATTCATGTCTAGTTTTTTTTCATTTAATGAAGAGCTGGACTATTATTTTCACATGAAACAAATTTTACGAGTTTTTGTTGTTGATAATGTTCACTTACAAATTGTGTATTTATTAAATTAAATATTGTTTGAATTTAATAAGGTTAATTTATAGATGTTTCAAACCAAAAATTTCTCAAAAATGAAAAATGCTAATTTTTTATTTTTCCAATATTTATGATCCAGCTATGTGTCTAAAAGCCATTTTAAAAATTAGTTTAGTAATTTTTAAACTAAATTAAGTAGTGAACGTTAAAGGGTTAAGCAGAAAAAAAAAAGTTTTATTAGCTTTGAAATTATAACTAGAGACACCCACAAATTTTATTGGATTTTTATGACATTTTATTGTAGCACACAGATAACGAGAATCAAATATATCATAATTGATATTTAGTTTCTTAGAAAAAGCAGTTAAATATTTCAAAATAAAATATTGTTTAAACTTTAATATAAACATTGTTAAATGCACCATTGTGTAAAATATTCATCTCAGTGCAAATACTTATAAAACCCTCACACATTTTGCAGAAACATCCAACATATTTTTCATTATTGTCAGAAATTTTTTAACTTCTGAATAAAATTTTATCACACTTAAGAAAAAAAAAAAAAAAAGATTTTTGTATAAAATTTCTCATATTGTTGGAATTATTATTATTATTTTTTTTAAATATAAGGGAAAGAAGCCACTTTTAGAGAATTTTTTGTAGAAATAAATCTCAACTCTTCAAGTGTTTCAACCATATTTTTTTGTTTTGCACAGTCAAAGTAAATAGTTGGTGTGACTAAATTTTGAAAAAGAAAAACATACATATATATATAATAATTTTTTATTAAGCGTAGAAAAGCCAAGCAACAGATACAAGATCACTGAAACCACAAAGACCAATAAGAATGAAAAAAAAATTCATCAGGGTATGAAATACACATATTTAAAGAAACCAAATTTATTAACAGCCTGCAAAACAAATGAAACAATAAACTAACTCAACAAAATCTTAACAGAAAAACTTAAACAGAAACGAAATTTATGAAAAAATAATTTAAGAAAGGAAAGAAGGAGGCAGGCGGCAAAACTTGTGACTTGCCTGTGGGGTTAAACTAGTTTCCCGCCAGCAACAATCCCCCAGCCTGCCAAGACCAGAATAGGAATCATATGGATTAAAAAAAAGCAAAATTTCATAGCAGATAAAGAATAATGAAACATATTTTTTTTCCATGAAAATAAGATACATTACCAAATTCTCATATTTGAACTGTGTATAGTATTAATTTTATGAATCAGTAAACAGTGTGAAACTTTAAGTATTGAAAAACTGCTAACACTTAAAGGGTTAAAAAAATTTACAAAAATTTTTGGGAAAACTGCACAGTTTAAATATGAAAAAAAAAAAAAAAAAAAAAGTAATGTTTAGAAGTTTTAAATAAGTTAGTATAAAATTTCATTAAAATGCAAAACTTTCAAATTGGTAGAAACAGACACCTGTTTATTAATTAATTAATTATTTTTCAGCTGAATAAAAGTTCTAATTAGAAACTATAAAGATATTAATGAAAATTAAAAAAGAAATTATCCTTTATTTAAAAGAAAGAAAAAAAAAAAAAAAAAAAAAAAAAAAGATTGGCTGCAATTACTAAGAAAGTGCATTTTTTTTTAAAGAAAGGTAAATTTTAAAAGAAACACATATCTAATAGTAATATTTATAATACAGTATAGGATCCGTTATCTGGAAACCCGTTATCCAGAATGTTCCAAACACCAGAATGCAAAATACCAACTACTAAAATTTTTAATTATCGTAAAATTTAAGAATTAAAGTTATACAATAGCAGCAGTCAGAATTATAATTTTACAACCTACTTTCTTTAATGCTACGTTGTTATTCTGAGGAAATATGGTGAGCACAAAATTGTCCAAATAATTACTGAAAATTTTGCAAATTTAGGTTAGAAAATGAATTTTTATTGTATTTTTTAATAGATAAACATTAATAACACATACTTCTTAAAGTGCCCAATAGCAGATGAATTTTATCCTTGAACTCAGGTCGCATGGTTGAATTCCCAATTGTTATAACATTTTTAAATAGTTTTTATTAATTTCCATTATTTTTTGAATTCATTTCATAAAATATTTAGCATTATGTGCTAAAAATATTTGAAACATTCATGAACTATTAGTATCAGAGCAGAGACACACTATAAGCAAGAAACTATCATAGAAATTTTTGCAAAATCCAAATGAAAGGATTTTACTCTCAGGTCCAACATTAAATTTTATATATGTTTATTTATTTTTCATTTATTATTACTATTATTATTTATAGTTTGAAATTCTGATAAGAATGTTTTTTTATTTTGCGGAAATAATTTATTAAATGAACAAATATATAGGTAAAGTGTTTACATATATATTATTCATGTTTAGTATTGCTATTTATGACATTATTTTGTACCATTTTTATACATACCGTAAAATTCCGATTGTAACCCCCCTCCCGATTATACCCCCCCCCTCTGAAATTTGGCATACTTTACTTTTTCGGAAAATTCCGTTTATAACCCCCCCCCCCCTTACCTTTGGTGGCTAAGTTCGCCACTCTTTTGTTTTCCCATGAGCGTTGCAAACATACTTTTTTTTTAAATTCTGAAGTCTTATATGTTTATTTAGAAACTTTAATTTGCATATAAACGTATCCAAGTGTTATTTTTACTCATCTTTTTAAAGTAAAATAACTCCAAATTAAAAAAATGTGGTGTTGTTTACATTCTTTAAACTCCAAAACATTAACTGCTATCCACAAGCGGCTGTGGCTTTCACAATCTTGCTTATGCGACTCTGTTTTTGCGATCACAACTCTTTCTAAATTTTAAATCATTAAATAGCATAATAACTCCGTAAATAGTACTTGCATATGAAACTTTAATAGTTATCGTTCACCCTGTTTTGTTCTTTCATACAGCGCCGGCCCGAGCAAATTTGGCGCCCTAGGCAACATGTTTTAATGGCGCCCCCTCAAATCAAAATTTTTACAATATAAAATACAGAGACAATCAAATACTGTAATAAATAACCAAATATTTACTTATATTACATATTTTACATTATTTTTTAGGCATCAGTTTAGCAATAGTAGAAACAATATCCTTCAAATCATTTATCTAAATCTTGCTCTATTGATAATGTTTACAATCCTACAAATCTTTCTTGTGTTATTGTAGAACAAAGGAAAGTTTGTATTAATTTTAATTTTGTAAAACTTCGTTCACCACTGGCCACAGAAGTGTCAGCAACACCTTTATTGCTGTTATCAAATTTTTTACATAATTCAACGTCCTAAGAGTCTCAGTGAGTCATATATTCTCCTAATCTTTAACAGAGTTTTATAATCGCTTTGGAAGTTTTATTTTACGACTCATAATCATTAGGTACGCATCTGAAAGAAGAATTTTTCTTTTTTGTCCGTTTGAACCTCCCATGAGCTGAAATTGTTGCTGTATCAAGATATGTAATCTAAAAATTAATTTAAAAATAATGTTTAGCATCACATATATAAGCCCATCTACAGATTCATAATTAAATTGCTTTTTTTTTATAAGCAGACTGACTCGGCCTCTGATGCGAATGATGCCGAAATATCAATTTTTTCCGAAACGTTTCTTTCTTTTCAAATCCCAAATCACTTTTACAACTTTGGGGAAAGGTTTTTGTTTTTAGTGGTGCATTCAGAGCAGCGTTCAGGTCAAAGTTTGTTTAAAATTGGTCAAATTAATTTCGAACAAAATATTATACCATGCAGAAAGATATTCAATAAACTTGAAATGAGCAAGTGACTGAGCCTTGATTCGTAAAGGATTTCCAGATAAATCACACAGATTGCTGTCGTCATAAATATCCATGAATGCTTCACGCACATCAGTTTGTTCATGTAGCAGTGGTTGCAAGACATCAATACAGCGCTTTGAATATACAGTGTGGCAAGTGTTTATAATCGAAAGCTTAAAATACTGCTAAAAACATTGAGCCTCCTAGATAGCGCTGCGATCGAAATTTTTGCTCAAATCGAAAACATTGTACAGTCGGCTGCAAAATTATTCGAGCACTAGCAATAATCCCTGTCTAAAAAAAGTACACTTAATACTGCTTTGTTAAATAAATCCTTATCGAATCATGTTCTTAGTCAGTCTAAGAACATGATTCGACAAGGATTTATTTAACAAAACAGTCTTAAGTGTACTTTTTTAATATAGGAATTATTGGCTAGTGCTCGAAAAATTATGCTGCCGACTGTATAAGAGGTGGTTCGCTTTTCCCAGTTTCTTCTGCTCAGTCACATGATCTAAACACATAAATAAACGATAGGGGTTTTCAAGCAATAAACTTGATCACACTGACCTCTGATGAGAGGCTTAATTTTTAGAGCGCTGATTTGCTGTTCACTTTCCACACTTTGTATTCTAGGCACTGTAACATCAATCTGACACTCACACCTTGCGTCACTCAGAGTTTACAGTGTCAAACAAGGTATAGAACTCAATAGGGTATGTCAACGTTGAGTTGAAACAGAGAAATATATATGTATAAATTGCACCAATAATTGAAAAAAGACATAAGTGTTAGACAACAATTAGCTGCATCAATAACCACAATATTTAGTGTATGTGATATGCAAGGAATGAAAAAAGCATGTAAATTTGTATCTAAAATTCTTTTTTTTTTTTTTTTTTGCTGTGCTTATCCTCTTATATTATTTCTGTTATTGTATCCCTATCTACGTAAATTTTCTGTTGAAAGTGGCATCTATTCTAGCTTAGCTAGAATTATTTCAGGTAGTTCAACGCCAGTGGTATCCGTAAGAGGAACAAATTCCAAAAACTTTCTTTATTTTCACTTTCATGCTTAAACGACTTTATCATCATTTGTCCCATTTACAAACCGAACGATGGATAGAAATTTGTTCAATATGACTCATGTCTGATAACAATCGAGAAATATTGAGTAATACTTAGTAGAGTGGATGAGAGACGTTACGAATTTTTCTGAACTGAATTATCCAATATGACGATAAATTCGTTTTAGGTATTTTTTCCCTTGTAATAAGTTTGAATCTCTTTGTCATGAATCTTTTAAAAATATCAAGCGAAGTTTCTAGAAATAAAAGGTCAGCAGAACTGCCCATAGTGTAGCATTTGTGCAATGTAAAACTCATTACCTATCTTCTAGAAATAAAAGACAACGTTCAGGGAAAGTATGTACAATGTGCAAGGAAAAGACCAACACATCAAAAAAGATGTGCAAGACATGATTCAAACGATAAAGCATGATGTACATAAGCAAATCTAAACACTTGAAAGGAAAGTCAAAACCTTATATTTGCGACACGAAACAATGACTTTTAAGTACGGTGTAAAGCTGCTATTATTAGATGGGTTGTTTTCAAAACTCAATTTGATGCTGTGAATTCTACGAATGGATAGATCAGTATTACAGTTAAAGAAAGTTAGCTGTTTGCCACTCTTCCCCCAGCGCATCTTGGAACTGCAACACCTATGGACTATCCCTACCTATCTGAACTGCACCAAGTTTAATGGGTTTGACACCGTCCACAGGGGCAAAGAAAGCCAGGTCACTGCATGGCGATCACCTATAGTCGGCAGCAAAATTAATGAAGCACAAATCCAGAATTTTTTTAGTTTGATTGGTTTAAGTTTTATCATCAACTTACTTTTTTATGACCAGCACAAAGACTAAGATCATGATTTGACAAATATTAATTTAACAAAACAGCATTAGGTGTTATTGCTAGTGCTTCAATAATTTTGCTGCCAACTGTACATATAACTTCATGTTTCTGTCAACTGATTAAGAGACTACACCAATGCTATTTGAATTATGATGATATTTTTGGACCTGCACACCCATACCTCCAAGATTGCACAATTAGAGCCCACAGAACATCATCTGAATGAATGAATTTTGAGCTGAGTGCAAAGCTAGCTGAAAGATATAGGAGAAAAAAAGAATGAACAAAGAGATAAACTGAGAACAGAACTAATGGCCAGGGAATATTAGAGCTTTATTTAAAGGTACTGAAATAGCCACTGGAGGGAGGAAGATGCAATTTAGGGTTGTGCATAACGTAATTTATAAACTGTAAAAGGCTTAGCAGAAAATTAAGAGCATGTTATACACGGGAGCCAGATCTGCCTAATAATTAAGAAAAGAGGGACTATCTCAATTTTGATCACCATGGAGGGATAGTATCTGCGTTTTTAGCCCAATGAGCTGCTAACGCTCCAGCACATTTTATTAGATAAACTATCCCAGAAAAACAATTCGAGGATTAGCTATAGAATGCATTTTTACAAGACTAATTGAAACTCGCCAATAAAAGCACTACAAATGTCTTCAGGTCATAGCAACAGACCTGTGCATTTCTGTCCTCTTTAAGATAAAAATTGTTAAGTGTTAAAAATTTTTCACATGATATAGTAGACAAAAAGGCATCATGCCTCTCTTTCAGTTGTCAGAACTGTTGCAAGTAGTGAGATGAATGAATACTGTGCTTCCAAGATTTCACTATATCTATTCAAAAGCAACGTTAGTTGGTAAAAAATAAAATGAGTCTTTGTTGCCTGGTTTGTGCCGCCCCTGAATTTGAGCACCCTAGGCCATCGCCTAGCTTGCCTATATGGTCGAGCCGGCCCTGCTTTCATATCAGTTAATAACAGTGCAATTAACTGTTTTTTTAACTACTAGGGAATTCTAGACTGCTCAATTATTATTCTATGAGACTGCTTCGCTTCACTATCGCGATTTGTTTATCACATGTTCGTGTCTGTTTCTGTTATTCCAAATACTTTTTTTTTTTTTTTTTCTTTGCTAAAATAAAAACTTAAACTGATTAATAAAATTTTTTTATTAATAATAAAATTTAATAAATAATAATCAGTATTATTATATTGTTAATACAATTTAGTAACCAAAATTAATAATACTTCTAGAAAAAGATTGTGGAACTTCCGATTATAACCTCCCCCAGTTTTGATAAATTTCCCCTTGAAAAAAGTGGGGGTTACTATCGGAATTTTACGGTATAATAAAGTGTTCCGAATTACAGAAAAAACCCTTATCCAGACTATCCCAGGTCCCAAGCTTTCTGGATAACGGATCCTATACTGTAATAATAATAAAAAGATACCAACATAAAAAATAAATAAATTTTAAACACATTAAAAGATTATCCTAAAGAAGTTATTGTTCTAATTTTCTAAATTAAAATACTGCATATACATAGGATAAATACATCAGCTGTTTCATAGTGTACTGTGTTAGCTGTTTCACAGTATAGCTGTACAAATGATTTTAATGACAGTGAAATTAACAAATGGCTATTCTTATATCGAAAGCCGATTATACTGAAATACAGCCGAACCTCGTTAACGTGAACATCCTTAACATGAATTACTTTTAACATGAATCCCCGTCCAAATGAAGATTAGTATTAAATGAAGATTGAACTATTGATAACATGAACAATTTTTCTTTCCCCCTTGAGAGTCACGTCAACGAGGTTCGACTGTATATCGAAAGCTGATCAGAAAAATGAAATACAAAACTAATATGCCATGATCATCACAAACATTTTTCATTATTTTTCTATACAAACTCACACTCTACAAATAATTTATTAAATACAGACAAGTTCCATTGTAAAATACTCAGAGTGAAAATTTACATCCCTAGAAAAGTAGGGGTAAAGCAATGCTCTTCATATAAAAAAATGCTTTCCTAGTTGACTACTACTATCATAAATAATTTTTATGAATTTCATAATTTTCCTTGTGCACATTTTTATGAAATTTGGGCATGTGAAAAATTTAGAAAAAATGATGATGGCAACATCATCTGTTAAGCGATTTTCACCAAAAGTAGATAGGCACTAATTTATGTCTAGGTGCAACTACATCTACCTTTTACCTTTATATGAAATTTTGAATATTAGTTCTTTAACTAACATTGATACAAATAGACAGATATATTTTCTAAAAATGGTCAAATTATGTTTTAGACCTCTTAAAACATGTTAATCCAGTGAAAACTGAAAGTCAGAAAATTTTATGAAACCAACACTTTCTTCTATTGAATATAGAAAAGCATAACAACACAGCATACATAAGTTAAACTCATATAAAAAAAGTTACTTTTATTTAATCAATTTCCAAACTTTTTTAAGAGAAATGAAAGATTTTTTTTTTCTTTTTACCTCGGTGGAAATTGAAAGTCCATTCTCCTTTGTGATGCCCAGGATTGTTAAAATAGTTTGCCACATTTGACATAATAGCAGTAGAATATATAAGACAAAAAGTAATCCAAAATGGACCTAAAAAAATAAAGAAAATTATATTATAAGTATAAATCTAAGTAGTATTCTGACTGATTATACAGGCCTACATAAAAAATTTTGATTTGATAATTTTAGCTGATCTTTATGTTTTTTTGATGAGTTGAAACCGAAAATAAGCCAGTTTTTCTCTATCATGTATAGATTTATGTCAATACAGGGTGCCTACCTATACAATTTCTTTCATTACTCTTCCACCAATATAATTATATGGTAAGTTTTATAGTATATTTCCATGATTAATTAATCTATCATGGATACCTACTGTTGTGATTGCACAGCACTAGTGCAACGTAAAACCACCAACCAACCTATTGTTATGGTGGTATATGTAAGAAACTGTGTCGGTAAACACCCTGTATTAACAAAAATCTATATGTGATAGAGAAAAACTGGCTGCACTTTCAGTTTCAGCACATCAAAAAACATAAAGATCAGCTAAAATTATCAAATCAAATTTTTTCAACATCATTTTTTAACAGAACAAAGCAATAATACCTACCATAAAGATCAGGCTTCGGCCTTATCTGTCTATCTAGAAAAGTTGCTCTTCCAAGAACAGGTATAAATGACCATTTCAATCTCTCCAGGAATTCCCTAGTCTCTATATCAAAGAAACTCTGGTAGTAACTAAATTTCCAAAAAGATGAGTCTTCTTTCTTTTCGGACCCAAGTAACTGAAAATAATAATAAAAATTGAAAATACATTCTATCCACCTAAATAACTATTAAGAAGAGGTAACATTCTTTACCAAAGAATGTGTATTAATTATGCAAGCATATAGAAAATTCTTAACTGATGATTCAATTCAACATAGTTAATTCTATCAGATACTGTAATATTGATATTAGCGCTCAAACTCATAGTTGTATTGATGTTGCATGAATAAAATTATTAATGTTTATATAATCAGATGGCGAAAAAGAAAATATCCCATAATTAAACCATTATTTTCTAACCTGTTCACTCATGTAAAAACCCTGGATCAATGTTCATATTCTAGGGAACCCCAGCATCTATGTAATAATATATTTTCATAATATTAAAGATAATTAATAGAAATTAAAAAGGACTATGATTTCAGTTGTTTATTAATATATATATATATACATAGTAAAATCCCAATTATCAGTGAGTTGATTAATCGTGGGTGCGGGAAAAGGGCGGGCTCAAGAAAACATAAGATTAAAAAAAAAGTGTTTTCTTAAAGAAAACATACGATTGATTTTTTAGTAAAAAATTAAATATAAACAACTACGTTATTTTTTGTTTAATTTTTTGTACAGTACAGTATGGTACTGTTTAATTTAGTGCTTAAATTAGCTTACTTTTTGTACTTTAGCTTTGTCATAGTTTGACTTTTTTGTTTATTTTTTTTACACCTTTTATTACATAAAATACAAATATTTTTAGTGTACTATGAATATTTTCAATGTTCATATTATGTTTTATATGCAATACATTTTTGAGCTAAAATATTTTTAAAATCCATTTATCCCTCATTTCAGCCTTTTTGCATTTTATCTACAATTTGCATTATTCACGGAACCCCGTGTCACTCAATTTCACAGATAATCAGGAGTTTACTGTATGTGAAATTACTTGTAATTAATTCTAAATATAATTAGGTATAAATAAATAATAATTTTTTAGTATAATAATTTATAATAAATATTATTGTAAGATTTTTTTTTTTCTTTCTTTTTATTATAAATGTTAAATTTGGGGTCTGATTTTCTATGTACATATGCAGATTTCATCTTTCTTCAGGAAAATAAAAGTAAAGAAATTTTTATCCTTACTTTCAATAATTGTTAAATAATAAGAAGCTTGTTTAGATATATACGGTGTCATAAACTGCAGCAATATAGTAATTGCTTTCCTATAAACTGTTAGATACTCATTTTCAATGAAAATCAAGTGTTTGTTCAAAATCACATCGTTATCATTATTATTATTATATTTTCCAATGAATCACATGATTTTAAGTCAGAAAATTACTTTTCTATTTTAAAGTTAGGCTTGGAGAATGAATGGTTGAGGTTGAGTAAGTTTAATGTTGTACTACAGTAACTGGCAATGATCTGGAATTATTCCCAGGAGGGGTTGTCCAGAGACATGCCATGAAGGGGTCCTCTCACATTAGTTTTAATTTCTAATCTATTTTTTAAATAAATTCAATAATTAAATATTATATTTTCAATAAGTGAAAGATTCTATTAAAAGTCTAATGTAATTTTAAATTTTTTGAACTGTGCTTAAACAGAAATTTCATTTGTCTCTCTATAAATAAATATCTTAATTTTAATAATATTTTATTACTTAATCTATTCAATAAATCTTTTGGAAATTCAAATCATATTCTTTAAGAATTAATAATTTATTCCTTACAATTTAGATATATTATTTGTTAAACAAATTGCTCTTTTAGAAAAGCTAACTTCAAAATTTACATCATTTTATTACAGAAACTGTTCACATTCCCAGCTTTTATTTTATTCTACTAATTGCAGTATATTCTTTTGAACTATGCAAGTTTATTTCATTATAACTAAATTTTGCAATACATATCCTTTAAACAGGGAATGAAATTTCTGCTCGCCAGCTCGCCATTGGCGAGTAAAAATTTGGTCTAGTTGAATTCTTACACGATACGGTGACAGAAAACATTCTTTTTATAAATTTAAATATGGCAAAATCTTGCCATCTCATAACCTCATATTTAATCTCTCCTTTTTAGATTCTCGGAGAGCCGAGTCTGTGTGCTGCCCGAGATTGCCCCAGACTGGGAAAGGAAAAATGCTACATAGCAGTTTTGATCTCTTCGGCAGTTTCGTTTCTCCCACTATTATTTCTCCAAGCAGAGTAAGAATAGATAAGCAGAGAGCCTCTTTGCCCGTCGCCCACTATCCGAGAGAAGATATATGCGAAAGTTTGCCTATATGATATTATCACATAAAAATGAGCCCGAGACCTTTTGAAAATACTGCCTATGTTTATTTTGTTGAATAATGATAAAAAACCAGTTCATATTTTCCAGTTTTTTATTGAAACGCCAATGATTTGCGCTTGTAATGATTTGTAAGCAACAATTTTATCGAAAAAGTTATTCCGAAATGGCTATTTTAAATGACAACAATGAACTAGTTATACACATCGATATTCCGTCTGATTACAAAACTAAAATGGACAAAAAAGACATTTCTAATATAAAAAGTTAAGTAAATAAATAGATAAATAAGGATGCTTAATCTTTCATAATAAAAAGATTTTCACAAGATATTATTTGACAAAGAATTTTTTTCTTCTTTTTTTCTTTAATGGCTCTTTGCATTCATGTTATTAGATATTTTAAACTTTTTCAAATCTCATATACAATACATTATATTGATTTTTAATTGTAGATGATTATGAAACATGATGCGACACACATTAAATATATATAATTTTAGACATATTTGTAAAAGCCTTTCAAATAGTTAGGAAAAATAAAAAACCCAAAATGCATAAAAAATAAAACAAAAAATGACAACCCTATAATGTGGCGAGTAAAACTTTTTTTCGGCGAGTGTAATCTGGGTTGAAATTTCGGGCCCTGAATTAAACATCATTAAGAGTTGATTTATTTTCTAAATTACATTGTTGTAATTTTTAAAATTTAACGTATTCTGTTGGCAGACAATAATTTTGGCGAAATAGTTTGGCATTAATAATTAATTTGTTCGAGAGGCGAAAGAAATCGTTGCTATTAAAGTTTAATGTATTTTTGGACTGTTTGGTCTCAATCATCTCTCGGCGGTGCTAGAGATGTACTCCACATACTGCTACTAACAAAGTTTCATAAAAATGTACCTTGTTCACTTTCTCTCTTGCACTAACATCTAAGCAACTATCTGAAAATCCTTAAATCATGTTGCAGATATGAAGAGCAAACTCGACATTAAGTAATTTTTTTTTTTTTTTTTCACCATCCAAATCTAGACCCTTCAGAGAATCTTCAGGTATAGCTTTCATGTTGAGTTTGCCCTTGTTTCCGTTTCAAAATATGCACAGAATGATACGATGCTGGTTGGAAGGTAGTTGGTAACTGTCATAGGCAGGCAGCTAGACTTTTATTGTCACACCACCACCGAAATTACCTGAGTAGAATACCGAATTATGGATAAATTTGTTTACCCCTTTATGGTATACATATTATTTTCCTAGTTTTTGCAGAACCTTTAACAATGTTTTGTAGAATTCTGGTTGAGAAATGCTTATTAAACCCACTTTAATGTACCTATTGTCGATGGCAGCAATAGCCTATGTTATCCTATGGGAAATTTCTAAGCAGAAATACTCATTACTTAATACGCATTTTTAAAATTTTGTTTTCACATTCAAAATTTCACAACCTTTAAATTTGCATTGTTAAAAAAAAAAAAAAAAAAAAAAAATGATTTTTTTAATACTTCATTTTGAAATTATAAAATGCAAAAAATGAAGAAATAAAAATTATGCACTTTATAAATTTAAAATGAGATATTTAAAAAATAAATTTTAGGAAATCAAGAACAAGTTTAATGGATGTGTATATTTTATAAATGTGAGATAAAAAAAAATGGTAATGAGCAATTTTGTTAATAAATTTTCCTTATAGAATAACAAAGGATTTAGCTGTAGGAGATTAGAAAATTCTAAGATACAGAGAGGAGCATTAAAATTAAATTAGACTTCTCCATTCTGCATAGTTTGTCATGGTGTTGATGCACCTGCCTCTCTCCCTAAGTTGGATGAAGAAGAGTGATTATCAAATAGCAAGAAACAGACAATAATCAAAAAGGCACAATAAATACTTAAATACCTATTCAAAATCACAGTCAAGTCAAGAGGTGTCTGAACTCTGGCATTCATATGCACAAAGTAATAAATATTCTACCTATGTAGAGCTGTTTAAATATATCTTCATTGATTACTATTGGGTGAGTGCAAAAGTTCTACCTGTTTTTATTACCCATAAAGAAGAGCAAATAAACACAAAACGAACAGTGCCTATTATTGTGCATAATCCCCATTGCTATCTGTGACCTCTTGCCATCTTTCTGGTAGGAGATGAATCCCACGGTGGTAAAATTCCAGTGGTTTCGAGTCAAAAAAGTCTTGGATGGCAGTTTTCACAGCATCAAGATCATCAAAGATTTTCTGACTGAAGGAATTGTTCAACGCACAAAATAGGTGATAGTCAATTGGTGCCAAATCAGGAGAATAGGGAAGATGGAGTAAAACCTCCCACCCAAAGCCCAGTAACTTTTGGTGAGTGATGACAGCAGCATGTGACCTGGCATTATCGTGATGAAGGATAACACTGCGATGATTGATGAGACCTAGCTGCTTTGCTACCAAATTTGAATGCAGCCTGTCTGACTGCAGGCAGTAGAAGGCAGCATTGATGGTTTGGTTGAGTGATAGGACCTCCCAGTGAATTATTCACTGCGCATCCTACCACATACTCAATAACACCTTCTTAAAATGAAGTTCAGCTTTCAAAGTCGATGCAGGCAGATCAGAAGGGTGACACACAGTCCTACGACGCTCTACGCTATGGTAAATAACCCACTTCTCATCTTCTGTCACAATTTGTGTCAAGAATGGGTCATTTTTGAACTGGGAAAGCAAGGAAACACAGGTGGCGATTCAGTCATCTCGTTGATTAGCTGTCAGGTTATGTGGAACCCAACGGTCCAACTTTCTTGTAAAACCCAACATAATCAGCCGTCTCTTGACCATTGTCCTGTATCTGTTGAAGGTCTCCACTAATTTCTACCCAAAAACTGAAGGAATTTATTAAAATAATTATTATTTTTTTTCTAAATCTCAAAAAATATAAATTTTGAAGGGAAAATTCTATTGAAATATTGCAAAAACCTGGTTTGGGTTCCCATTTCCACCCACACTAACTTGGGACGAGATCTATCAGTTTTTGTATAAAAACTTAAAAATACCATTGAAATAGGGCAAAATATCAGGAAAGACATGTTTTGTTTATAATAAAATTTTAATTAACACAATAGTTGACCAATTTTTAGAACTAGAATATATCAGAAATTTAACTTCCAACATCATAAAAATTAATACTTATAAGAATATTTTGAGTGTGTTTTATTTTAACAAAATAAAATTTAAACCTTACATCTTCAGACTCAGCGTGTGCAGAGTCAGGACTTGGAAAGGAAGTAAAGGTACCACTAGGACTTAAGGTGGCAACTCCAGAAGTGCTTTCACCAAGAGAAAAGTCTGAAAAATACATCAAGAAATTGTTTTAAAATTTTCGATGCTATCATTCTGACATACCATTTATAAAGAAATTAAATAAATATATAAGTAATATGAATCCCATCATTTATGAATTATTATCATAAAAATACAAATAAATTTTAAATTATATTGCATATTTAAAAGATGTGGAGGGACTTTACTTGCCTTTATAAATATTACTTTTTAGTAATTGACGATTATTTAAATAAATTTAAATCAGAGAAGTCAATTAATAAACCAAAAGGGAAAACCACAATAGAGTCTCTCTCATAGGGAATCATAATAGGGAGTATTTCTCTGTAAGTTGTACAGCATACAATGGACCATAATTTAACCGAATTCTTTTAAGTGTAACTGTAAAAAAATTTAAATGGTAAGCAAACATTTATTTATGTATATATTATGTTTTAAATTATTTAACATTACTAAAGAAAACTTTAAATAGTTTGGATCTGTAGACTGCTATATATAAAAATTCTTTTTTGCATCCTTGAAAAAATTATAAATCCTACTACCAGGGCTTGCGATGGTGTGCTATAGCGCACCATTGACCCGGATTTTAATAAAAGGGATGCATTATTTTTAAAATCATGGGTCCTCAGAACCCATATATATATATATATATTTTTTTATTAGCTTATGTAACAAAACTATTTTTTTTCTCTAAAATGTTAAAATTAATTTCCCTGGCTAGAATAACTGACAATTTTTTTTTTCAGCACAGTTTGTTAAAAAGCTCATTTTAAAAATGCTTTTACGCAAGCTTGTACCAAGTTTTGGAGATGTGCACTTATATGACATACAAGCTAATAATAAAATATAAGCAGTTACCTGTTCAAAAACAAAAATGCTATTTATTTATTGGTTTTCGAAGAAAGTGTCCCCATTTTTCGAAAACTTGACCCATATTTTTCATAGTGATGGGGTCTTTGGACCATACTCTCCAACATCCTAATTAATATTCCGTAGTATTGTTAACCCCGCCCTATTTTTCACACCAATAAATTTTTAGAGTAATATTCTCCAAATGCTATTGCGATTAAATAAATAGAAAAATACTCTAGAAAGATACTTGTGTGAAAAAGAAGGTGGGGCTAACAATACTACGGAATATTAATTAGTATGTTGGAGAGTTGCTTTGGACCCAACTTTTCAAAAGGTCAGTGCAAGCCCTGCTACCACTCTTATAAATCTGTATGGTTCTTGCGATGAGACCTATAAAATACCCACTATTTTGTATTTTAATCAAATGTTAAACATTCACATGTTAGCAAGCACATTTTACATAATTTGAGTACATAGGCCAAAATGATATAGAATTATTCTAAAATCTAACACTCATGAAAATCTATATGGACCTATAACATATCCACTAACTTTCAGTTTAATTGAACAAAGCATTTAGAAACTATTGTATTCATTCACATCCAACCATAAAAAATAGCAAAAATGAATTCAAGAGAAATTAAAGCATACATCTATAGACCAAAATCTCACAGCTGAATTTTTTTTTTCATAAATGCAATACTTTCCTTATATAATATTAGGGGTGGGAATCGATTAAGAGTTTTAACTGGGTTAATCGTAGTTCATTAATCGATTAATCGGATTTTTAATCGGTTTTCATTTTTCTTTATATAATTTTATTTGAATGATGAATAAAAACCTCATAATGTGTGTGTGTGTGTGTGTGTATATATATATATATATATATATTATTCATAAGTTTGAGAAAAAAAAAATTTTTCAAAAATTTTTGTCTAATCAATTATATTTGTTTCATAGCTGAAATTTAAATCAATTTTCAGAGAAACAATTGGTGACTTCAAGTGTTAATTTTATATAAATATTTTCACTTCTTCTTCTTTTTTTTTTTTTTTTTTATAAATTAATTTTTCAATTAATTTTGAAAGAAACATTAAATGAATTTACACATATTTTAGTTTTATATTTACAGGCCTTGTCCATCTCGCTTGTCATTATTTTTAAATGAACTCTCAAAATTCCATATCATTATCATAAAAATCTGAAATTCTTATATTTTAGCACTTCTTTGCCACTTCGGACTAGAACACAGAATGTTATTTTCTGTTTCTACTTCAATAGTTACTATCAGCAATTCTGAACAGACAATAAACGAATGAAAATATTGTGAAACTCTGTTGACATTTCCCCCGTCAGAGGGATAGTGGAAATCTTAATTCCTTCTTTTCTTTTCTTTTTTTTTTTTTTTAAACTTTTAGCATTTCTATTTTTTGAAAGCTTCTTGTTTCTGAGAATACTATTACCATAACCAACACTTTCTGTAGAAGGCTACAGACAGGTGGTGTTGCTCCAGCATGCACATGGAGCGACATTTTGTTTAATAACTGTCCTCTCCCTTTTCTCTATCAACAAAAGTGCAACAACTTCTTTTGAGAAGTTTAATTTAATTTAATGTATTATTTATTATTTATTTATTATTTTATTTATTTGTTTATGATTTATTATTATTATTATTTTTTTTTGCTTTTTAATTATTTGATGTATGTTTCTTAGAATGTTTATTAGCAAAATATGCGAAAAAATATTTTGTAGGTAGAACAGCATTTTTACTTTAATTCGTAGTATGAAAATTTTAATCGGATTTTGAAAATTTTTAATCGAATTAATCGATCTGATTAACTCGATTAAAAATATTGATCGGAACTAAGCATTGATCGATTAACCGAACCGATTAATCGATTAATCGGCACAGCCCTATATAATATCATTCAGAAAATAAAAATTCTTTGACAATATTTTTAATTTTATAAAAGAAATATGATTACGAAACTACTTTCAGAAATTAAAACCTGAATAAACTACTACGTCAGAAACGCCAAAGAAAAATATTGGAAATGCAGTTTCTGACGTAGTAGTTTATTCAGGTTTTAATATTCCAACGCCAAGTCTCCTGTTATTACTTTCAGAAATGTTGAAAATTTATGGATTTATAAAAAATTTCAAAATATCAAAAAATTATTTTCAATAATATATACACAGTGTGATGTTAGTTAAATATAGTATAATAAACTTAAAAAAAAAAAAAAATTATTCGCATTGTGCAACAAAATATTATCTTAAGATATCTTGTGCTTATCAGTGAGCATCAAAGCCATTAAAACCACATATTAACCTACGTCGTGAAAATGCGATCCATTATTATTCATTGCATAACAGTATAATATACATTTACACATTTAGGAAATTCATGACTGTTGAATTAGTCCTTGTATCTTTAAAATTTAATTTTTAAATTGTATCTTGAAACTGTAAAATTTCATTAAGTAAAACTTTGCATTAAAAAAAAAAGTTTTTTGAAAAAAGACTGATAATAGGTCAATTAATGGTCATGAATATATGAATTTGAAAATGGAGTTTAAAAATATGTATTATGAAATAAAAAATAATGGGGCACATTTCCCGATAGATTAACATGGGGTTTGGCACTTTCACGCTCTCTGATAAGGTGCTATAATTTACAACTATCAGTAAATCAACTAAAAGACCCACTACAATTTCATTTATATATTTATTCTCTAAATATTTGAATAATCAATATATTATAATAATACATCTGATGGCATCAATGATAGCCACTTTTGAAAGGGTACAAAATTCAATTTTTTCTTTTTTACTTACCTCCGTAAGAATAAATTAAGTAAAAACACATTTTTAAAGAACAAAAATATGCAATAAAATACATTTATTCACTATACTAATCCCCTTTAAAAGATTTTATCAAAACTATTTTACAAATTAGAGAAGTAATAAACTAAATACAAGTAATACATAACCTATTTACCTTGGAAATGCAATTCAGATTGACCATCTTGATCATCAAGCTATAAGAATATAACAGAAATAATTAATCATCATGCACGACTAAAATAATTAATATACATTTTCTCTAAGAGTTGAACATTAAATCTTTCGCTGCACATTTAATAAAAAAAGAAAAAATCAAAATAAACTGCTTGATATGTATTTTGTACATCTTTTACTTCTTCATATTATCTCACTATCATTAGCATTGTTTTCTTCACCAGGGGTCTGTCTAGACTTTCCAGACAGGGTCCTGTTTTTGTGAAATATATACACATAATTTTGTGAATCTAAATTTAATGTGAAAATCGAGTTATTCCGAACATTTCTGCTAGGGTCCTCCTTTTGTGAAATTGTGAAAAATATAATTTTAGAAAATAAAATTACAATTAAGGTTTTATTTTAGACAATGGCGATTCACTTTTATAGAGCTAAACTTACACATATACATGGAAAGTTTTTATAAATTAGAAATTGAATGTCAGCTTTTCAGAGAAATACAGCAAAGCATGCCCAATTATTAAGGCAGCCTGTTAGTTCTATGTAAGATTAGTTTTTGAAATGAAACAAATTTATCAAAAGGTCTGTTTTTGAGAAGAAAAATTTTGTGAAGGGTCCTTTTTTAGGATAAAACATTTTGTCAAGGATCCTTTTTTTGAATAAACAATTTTGTGAAGGGTCCTTTTTTAAGATATAAAATTTTGTGAAGGGCCCTTTAACGGACCCAGGTTTTCCTCCGACACCTGTTCACTGTTGTTTTCATTGTCTTTACTTTGCAACAGACGGTAATTACTTAAAGAATCACTAAAAAATTCTTCATTAGATTGATCACAATCACTTTTTTCAATAAAACTTTCATTATCACTATCAAAAAAATGTTGCTTATATTTGACATTTTGGTAAAATACTGAAATTATTTTATTTGTAGCAACTGATACAAATTACTTTCAAACAAAAAAAATGAAGATGTTAAATATGGTCTTAATTTCAATGACATATCAGAATGTCATGAGCAACTTTGGCCAAGAAAATGCACAATGTTCTTGTCAGGGTTAGAAATAAGCGGTCATTAGTCGTATTTTGCGACCAGTTTTTTCATTTTGACGCCTAGAATTCCAATCATAGGTGCCATATTTGATGCCTGGATTTTTTCCTCATCATATCTAAAAATTTTCCCAATCCCATCAGACAGCAAACAAGTCTATTTCACCCAACCTAATAAAAACCTAATTTGAACCTAATAAAAACTGATTTAAGAAATCATTTCTCTATGAAAGTAGTTGACAATTTATTAATGATTAAATTAAACAGCCCTAAATTTGAAGATTTCTGCCCAGAAAATGCTATAAAATTGTAGTGGAATGATGTATCTTCTGGGCGAAGAATAAATTTGTGATTTTAAATATGTACGTTTAATATTGTCAATGTAATTACATTCATTACATAAATATTTTTTATATAATCTTGCATATATTATTTACAGTTGATGCTTTATTATTATTATTTTTTTTTAAATATACATATTTAATTATAGATGGCACCTAGATTTTTAATTTGGATGCCCAACAAATTTAATCCAGGCGTTATTTTTCCGTCTAGTTTCAAAATTCTTATTTCTAACACTGGTTCTTGTACGTCAAATGTGGTCAAGGGGTTTGAAATTTTTAATACTTAGTGACTAATTTAAAAGAAAAAAATATATTTATGATAGCTAGAAAATAATAAAAATTTAAAATGCGTAAAAAATTTAAATTGATTTAGGACAAATTAATGAAGTTGACTGTTGACATTTCTTTGCCCCCCCCCCCCCCCCCCCCCTCAACTTTTTTTTTTTGCTAATTCTTTCATGAAAAAGTGTTATAACTATCATCTGCGTATTTTCATGAACTATTTCAATTGCACAATATAAAGTAAATTATTGCAACAGATTAAATTTTTTTCCTACCTCAAATCTACAGTTGCAGTAAAGTAGATTTACAGTCAGAGTAAAAATAAATGGCATTTCATTCCCTTCTATTAGTTGGCCTTGGCGACAGATTTAATGACCAAATTTGGTTAAAAAAAAAAAAAGTTAGTTTAGGGTTCATAAAGTTTCGAAGTTCTATCTTTAATAGGAGCTGAGCTGTAGAATTTTTCATTGAACGTTCATTGCACAGAACTTTCCAGAACCATCGCCAAAGGGTGTAAAAGGGGACAGATAAACTCCCACAGTCAGTTGTGTTCAGAAAGCTGCTCTGAGCAATTACCTTTTAGAGACTGTGTTCCAAGCAACAGATCTTTGTTCATGAATCAGCAAAATTCTTACCCTGTGGAGCAGTTAATCCTGTTTGCTTTACTCTTGTGGAACAAGTGACTGTTCTATTGGACTGTTCCTAACATTTGTTGTATACTGGTTTTTGTGATACAAGTGACAGCTTAATAAGACTGTTTTGAGAATATTAACTAAATTGATAGTTTTGTCATACTTTCTTGAGAATATGCATTGAATAAAGTGCATTCATCAACTAGAACATGCCTGTTTCTTTATGAACTAATTTCTTTATATACATGAAAGTCGATATTTTTGTAACAAAACCAAATGCTATAATAATTATTGAAAATAATTTTATATTTTAATTTATAAAGGAAATATTTCCTTTATAAATTAAGAAAAGCTTCGTTTTTTAAATAATTAAAGTTATAATTTTATATGTTATTAAGAAAAAGTGTAAGGTAAGGAAACCAGTGCTCGTCACCCTTAAAATCTGCACCAATGTTCGGCACCCTCACAAAAGACATGTTAAAATAAGCATTTAATAACATCTATGAATTTGAAACAACTGGCACTAGATTCCTTAGAACCAGAGAATCTAGCTCGAGCGGATTCAAATCCACAGATGTTAATTAATGGTTATTTTAACATGTGTTTTGTGAGGGTGACGAACACTGGTACAGATTTCAAGGGTGATGAGCACTGGTGTCTTTACCTTAATTATGGAAAAAAAAAAAAGTTATTTAAACAGACTTCTAATTAAACCTTAAATTTAAACATGAAAAAAGATTGCATTAGTTGGAAAGTGTAAACAATTTTTAAGGACAACATTTAACAATCTTAGAAGCTTGATGTTGAATCCCAATAGTTACATTTTGATACAGAAGTTAGTTACTGATTTCCAATGTAATATGTGCTAGGATCCCTTAGAAAGACTTCCCTACGGATTACGAAGGATATTTTATCTAGGCCTAAGACCACTCCATGTTATTTTTACTGTGCTTTCACTGGTTTCTTTAATTTTAATAGCAAGTTGTGAGTTTCTGTTTATACATAACACATTAACAGATTGAAGACTTGAGGAAATTTATTTAAAACAATAATAATCTTTAATTAAATTTTAACTTTAAAACTGCTTTACTTTGAGCATTTTCGCTCCAGGTTTGGAGCATCTTCAAAAATAATTGTTGCTTATATGATTCATTCTCTTGTTGATATGATCTAACATAAAGTGCTACCTGACATCTATTTTGATTGGGTCCATATCATTGCAAGCCTGCCTTGTTGGTTAGTATTTCCAAGGCAAAATTATAATTATATAATTTTGAATTATAAGTGTATCATGGAAAAAGAACAGCTCAATGACCAAATATATCCATCAGAAGCAGACAGCTGGTTAACCAAAGAGAACCAAACAGGAACCTAATAATCAATTTTGAGAATTAAAAAAAAAAAAAAAAAAAAAAAAAAAAAAGGAATTTAGTAAATTACAAAAATTTTAACTTTGCTTTTAAAAGTGAAGAAGTTGAAAATTAAGCAACATGTAGGCTTGCAATAACAAGGACCCAATCAAAATAGATGTGTGATTGGACTTTAAGTTTGATCATGTCAACAAGACAGTGAATCCTATGAACAACAGTTATCCTGAAGGTGCCCTGGTTCTGGATCGAAAGTGCTCGAAGTAAATAAGTTTTTAAGGTTCTGAATTTAATTATTAGAATTTACCCTTTACATTCTTTATTTTCATCATGAGTCACTTTTCCAGTGCCGATCATGAAGGTTATCCTCTGAATATGATGGGGCCCGCAGCGGAAGTGGTAAGGAATAGGGGAGAGGGGGGCACATTTGGACAGGGGCACATATGGACAACTTAAATTTCCCTAACTTAAATAAATGTGAAAATTATGAAATAATTATATTTTGTTGGCAACACTATGATGCATTTCCCAGGAAAATTTAAAGCAATTGGCTGTGAAAGTTTTCCACTTATGTCAACCAAGCAGTTTTGAAGCTTAAAAGTAAAGTTATGCTTTATTTGTATCAATCCTAATTATACATATTTATATTGCATCATGAAAATTAATTATATAAAACTAGATAGCTTGTTTGATGAACATAATGATTTATTAATCATATTTGTCAAAAAAAATTTCTGCTAAGCTAGGCTTAACAAAATTCTAAACATGTGACTGTGGGGCACATTTGGACATTGTTTTGGGGGCACATGTGGACTGTCCAAATGTGCCCCTAATGTGTTATATTTAGAATTTATAACACAAAATTAAAGCAATAAGGTGCTTAAAATGATTTTTTAAATAACAAAGACTGTAGCTTTTAATCTTTGCTATTATAGTTAAGCGTAATTGTATACACTGCAAAAAAATAACTATTACCAGCTGCAAGAAACTCTCTGTGATTGGAGAAAATAATTTTCTCTAATCACAGAGAGTTTCTTGCAGCTGGTAATAGTTATTTTTTTACAGTGTAGTTTTATTCACAACTTATCAGGATTTAATCTAAAGCTAAATAATAAAAAAAAAATCTGATGTGGCCTAAAAATATAATGTTTAATTTAACCCAATACTCTTACTGCTGGACAACCATGAAACCCATGCATCAATAGAAGCTATTATGTATGCAAGAGAAAATTGAATTGTTGTTTTATCATTTTCCCCCTCACTGTTCCCATCGCATGCAGCCACTAGATGTTGGCGTTTATTCTTTCAAAGATAAAGTAAAAATAGCTTTTAATGATTGGATGGCTTCTAATCCAGGAAAGACCATCACTATATATGAAATAGCAGAACTGTCATCAAATGCATATCTTAAATCTTAATTCTTTCACTCCAAGAAATATCAGCAGTTCGTTCAAGAATGCTGGAATATGGGCTGTTAACAGACTAGTTTTCAGTGATGAAGTCTTTCTTCCAGCATTTGTCACCGATCGACCAAACCCTGTCGAAATATCTGAAAATGCAGAAATTGAACATTCATATTCTCCTTCTAATGAGCCTAAGCTTTCAATTTCATCTACTTTCGACTATGAAATATTAATTGAACCTGGACCTTCAACTCAAGTTTTAACTCCAGAAGTCATGTACACGAAAAGGAAAGCCTAGAATTTACACAGATACTCCTGAAAAGGAAAGAATTGAACAATTCACTATAGCAAAAATGGAGAAAGTTTGATTTAGAAGAATAAAAAAAAAGAATTAAGATTGGTATGATGGAACGGCTACATGATCAATCAAATATCCAATCACATTCTGAATCAGATGATGAGTGGAATCTAAATCAGATGATGATCTTGAAGAATTGAAGCTGCTATTAGATGATGATTCAATTAGTGTAAATGACTTTGTTCTAGTAAGATTCAATACAAAGTCAAAAACAGTTTACTACATTGGACGAATCGAAAAAACTTTAGATTCTCATAAGTATGAAGTCAAATACTTATGAAAGAAAGTTGGAAAGCAAAACGTTTTCAATTTTCCAGATAAGACAGACGAGTCAACCATTGAGAAAACAGACATAGTAACTAAACTTCCACCTCCAATTATAATAGGATAGAAGGAACTGAACATGCAGCAGCAAACTTAAGATTTATGGTCAATTTAGAGTCTTATAAAGTGATAATTTTTTTTTTTTTTTTTTTTTCCATATTAATGTGTATTTGATTATTTTCAATTTATTTGTTTTAGTTATTAAAATGTTCACCATAATTTAAAGCAAATTCATTTTTGATTAGGTAAAAAACTGCGACTCAAATCGTGAAGATCATAGAACATCACTAGAATATATATATTTTCTTTAAAAGTCCTTTTTTTAAGATTATAAATATAATTAAAATATTTTATTGCCCTTATTTATAGCAACAGAAGTGGATATTTCCAGTATATATGTATTCAAGTCATTTGTTTTTGTTATTTTAAACTGTTGATAATGCTATATTTACCTGTCCAAATGTGCCCCCAAGCATGTCCAAATGTACCCCTTGTAGGGGCAGATGTGGACAAATTTTGCATGTTTTTAAATATTTTTTTAAAAATAATTTTGTCACATTTCCTAATATTTAAGTACATGTATTTAAAGAGATTAGATGTAAGATTATGGTTAAAAAAAAAATGAAAAAAAAAAAAAGATGAAAAAGGTTAGATTTTTTAATAAAACAAAAAACGTCCATATGTGCCCCCCTCTCCCCTAAGGCCTTTAAGGCTACGATTGCGGTACCTTGGTCTTACGATTGATCTTAATTGGTATAACTATAGTATCTCCCAACAACTAGATTTGGCAGTTTTTCTTTGGTGCTGTTTTGAATTATAACGATGTCATTCTGGATTCTTTTCAATATAATATGGCAACATGCTGTTTATTTTATGATTTATAATTTAGCTTATGATTTTATCATTTATGATTTAGCCATAATCGAAGTTGGTATTGTGGTGCCTCAAATATAAGTCCTCCGCGTATCCTCGTAAGAGAAAGTCAGACAGCCAATGGGAGACCCAGAGAGAGCTATGTTGTGATTGCGCACTCATCCAGTTACGATTCGACTTAAGACAGCTCTGAGGTTGTTGTAAGATAGTGAGACACTGCAATATGACGCGTTTTGTTTACATCTTAAGACAGGATGTCTTAAGCGAGGCATCGCAATCTCAGCCTAAGTAAGGCTTCTTTATTTTATAAAAGTACTCTAGGAGTGTTGTAAACCCGGGGAGAAGACGGGATAGTTCCAAGTGGGCGATTTTTTAAGAACGTGCCAAGCAAGTGACGATTACAATACAATACAGTTATATAATACAGTATACAATTTTACAATTAAGTATACAATTTCCCTCTGTTAAATCACCTAGAAGGAGTAAATACTTATTTTACAATTTCCATTTATATTATATATTGTTTTCAATATGTACATATATTAAATATGGTGAGGAGGGATTAAAATATATATCCATTTATGTATGTTAATGTTAATTCATTGAATATAATGTTATAAAATACGGGATAAAAATGTTGGATTTATATTTAATCTGCGGAAATTCGCTCAATATTTAAGCATTTTTACACTTATCTTTGTTTTAAAAATGTACTCAGAGGCCATGTATTAAAGAAAAATTTTACAGAACAATGAAATTAAAAGTTTTTCAAATTGAATTTAAAAAAAAAAATCTTTTTAATAAAGTATCATCAAACTTCAGAAAGTAATGCTTACTTGAATAACAGATGATTTATTTGAAGCCATGGAAAACAATATTAAGGATCATTTCACAATAAAATATTCCGAATAAGACAGTTTTCGGAAGACAGTGCAAGAGCAAGAAGTAAACAAATACAATGATGATGAATCATTACACGGATGCCATTTAACCTTGTACTAACTTCTTTTAAAATATAGAATTTAAAAACTATTTAATATAAATTTCAACATATAAGTTTATATTTAGTTCCTTGCTTTAAATTCTTAAAAATAAATCAAAATATAATAAATTCATCAAACATTTTTTAAATTTGAAAAATATTTCAGAAATTCAACGCTCTCTAAGATTTTGAATACGATAATTGGCATCAGAACAAAATCAATACAAATATTGTTTTGTTAATCTTAAAACAAAAATATGGGAGACGACGGTGAACGAATTTCTGACAACTCTAATAAAGGTTTGTTAAAAAGAGAGCATTTATTAATGATGCAATTTCAATTAGCAAAACTTTATATATAAGTTGAATAAAAACTTGAATTTATGCATATTTACGCGCGTTCACTTCTCTTTGATGTATTATACATATTTCACTATGATTATCTTAGAAAAATTGATATTTAATTATTTCATTTAAATACTATTATATATATATATATATATATAAATATATTTATTTATTTTACAAGATTAGAAATTGATCACAGTATTGTATGAGCATCTATAAATTTTAACGATATTTTTTACAATGAGAAAAATTTAGTTGAAGCCCGTCTCACATTATTGGTGTTCTCTAATTGTTTGAAAACTGAACGTTGCTTTTCTAAAATAAAATAGAAAATAAAAAAAATGTAGCATCAGCATTTATTTATTTATGCAATAAATGAAAATAAAGTTAGATTTAAGAAATATTATGTGACGCAAGTTTTTTGCATCAATATTTAAGCTTTGAATAGCAGTTTGGTTTGACGACATCTGTCGTATTTATTTTAAAATGTAGCTTTTATGTTTAAAGCAAAATCAGAAATTGTTCCTTTGTTATTTTCATGTACATTTTATAACTTATATGTTCTAGTACAATTCCACCGAAATTCACAAATTACTATTAACATGCCTTAAAAAATTACATTAATAATAAAGCTTATAAATTTCAGTTGAAATAATATAATGTCCTAAAATAAATGTTAAAGAGCTTCACTAAAGTGTGCATTTTCTGGATCCTGCTGCAATATATTTAAGAATTCTCATTGGCTATAAACTAACTTATATTTCAAAGTTTATTTTAAAATTTGTGCAAAATTTTACATTTTTGCCCATGTAATATGACCCACATATAAATCAATATCACTAGAGTCAGGTGACACAAATTGTTTTTGCAAAAAAATTTAGACTGTGTCTGTCAATAAATATTGAGTGTTTTTATTTTTTGGTGGCCTTCATACACCATTATAAAAGAAAATATCAAACATGATATATCCATTGTGTAATATATGTTCAATATAATGTGTAAATAAATAAATATATATTTCATAATAGAGTAAAATATTTATTAACATTTTAGAAAAATATTAAAATACCTTACAAAAAAATCCTTTTGGTCTGTGCAAATATATTTTGGCTGTCAGTCGCAGCCATCATCATCAGTGCGCTTGTGATCTGTGTCTGTGTCTACCCCGGCTTCATCTTTCCCTCTTCTTTCTTCTCTTCAGTTTGATTACAGTGTGTTGCCATTCAAGTGGGACTGCATAGCATAGTACAATCTCACTAAGAGCATAGTACAATCCCACCCGAATGGTATGGTAACACATCAAAACCAAAGTGAAGAGAAGGAAGGATAGACAGAGAAGGAAAGATAAAGCCGGGGTAGACACAGATCACAAGTGCACTGATGATGGCTGTGACTTACAGCCAAAATATATTTGCACAAACCAAAAGGATTTTTTTGCAAGGTATTTTAATATAGTTAGATGAAATGTAAATATTATATTTATTCCCTTCATTTGTTTGCACTTTGAAATGGTTTCTATAATAAAATCAATGTTTTTCAAAGCTAATTTATAAAACATTTTATTTGAGTAGTCTTCCCTGTGGAACAACTATAGTATTTCCCCACAGCTGAATTTGGCGATTATGGCTAAATCATAAATCTAAAAATCATATAGCATAAATGATAAAATCATAAGCAAAATTATAAATCATAAATTCAAAATAAATAGCACGCAGGCTGCCATATTATATCGCAAGCAGTTCAGAACGACATCGTTATCGTTCAAATCGGTGTCAAAGAAAAATCGCCAAATTCAGCTGTGGGGAAATACTATAGTTGTACCTTCCCTGCTGTAATCATTATTCATGATATAACATGGCAGCTGTCTACAAAAGAAAAAGAAAATGTGTTTTTACTCTACACTGTTAAAAAAATGCAACTTTGCTGCCAGGAATTCTGTGTAATTTGAGAAAAAAGTCAAAAATTATGTTCACAAAACTTATTTTTCTGTAATTACAGAGAATTTCTGGCAGCAAAGTTGCATTTTTTTAACAGTGTATCATAAAGTGATATATCATAGTGGGAAATAGTTTACAACAGAAATTCAAGTTAGTAATTGGATTTATATGAACACCATTCATTTAAATGTTTTTAACTTTCCATTATGATTATGCATGCGATAATTTATTTTGAAAGCAAGCACATTTTATGAATTTATCATGATACAGTTTAAAATCTTGTGAAAAACCAGACAAGCTCATTTTGTCCCAAGTGGAAGAAACAGATGAAGGAATGACAATTACCGTAATTTTTGGCATATAACCCACAGCAGCAGATAATCCACAGATGTTATTTTAAAAGAACTTAAAAAATATATATTTACGTGTCACATCACAAACATATTTACATCTGCAGATAATCTGTTACTGAAAAAATAAATAAATAAAGCCAAATTCAGCCAATCAGTAATTTTGCTATAAAAATTAAAATTACTATCATTAAAATCTACCAAAACGTTAAAATGCATAATCCTTATAATACTTAATATTATAAATAAGATCATTTACGATAGCTATCCAATGCTATGCGTTAATGACCATTTCAGAGTAACGGAACTAATCTAAAAGAAAATTCCAAACCTCTGATATAAGAAATTTATTGATTTTTTAATGTATTGACTCTTAAATTTTAAAATAAGTAATTGAGTCAAATTATTTTGTTTTTTCAGATGTTAATCAAGATGAAGCTATTATGGCACAAGAGAGAGAAATTGAAAGAGAGGTTTGCGTTTTGTTTTATTTTCATTCTAAACCTTTTAATGGACAATATTCCTGTGACGTCACAGTAGGTAAAATCGCCGAACACGTGGCCGATATTTTGTAAACAAACTAGATTCAAGATGCTATTTTATTGTTACGCATAACATTTTCCTAAATATTTCTCCAGTGAAACTTAATAATCAGATATCTGTTCAAACAAGAACAAAAGAGAAATGTAAACAACTGAATCGAATGATAAAGTTAAGACTATTCCATATCGTAAAATTGCAGAACATTTTATGTACACACACACACACACATACATACATATATATAATGGATAAAAGAATAATAAGAACATTTTATACAGACACGCATATATATATAGACATCAAAGCTTAAATAATTAGAATTTCAATCACTTTAATAAAGTAATTTATTAAATGGAACATCCATTTAAATTTGTTAACATCGCCACAGTTCACATGGCAACTTTTAATATTACATATGTTGATTAATATTAAAGTATATTACTAAAACTGGATTAAAAACAAAACAAAGGTATCACTATATCACTCTTACTTCAATTTCATATAATCTGTAACTCTTATAAATAATATTGCAAGGTAAAAATTTTCAAGCCACAATGCTTTTCTATGGTAGAGTTGGGGATTGTTTGCCTAACCAGCTGATATTCTTGTAGCCTCGAACCCAAAGTGGGACTATGGTCCATTGGAATTACCTCTTTGAGGTAAGGTCCTTGCTGAGTGCTTGTTTCAAAATTTGCCATTTTGACACTATTCCATTTTGTTTCTGGAATTTACAACTCTTCAGCAGGAGTGTAAAAAAAAAAAAATGTTCATACCTCTAAAATTCCCCTCATTTTTGAGGGGAATTTTAGAGGTCTGAAAATTTTTTTATACTGAATTTCCCTCAGTAACACGAGGCTGTTTTGTTATTCAAAGTCATTTATTCTATGTAATGAATGTTTCAGAGAATAAGTGCACACTGTAATATAAAAATACAGCTGTTAGTTTACAAAAATGAAATAAAATAACTTACTTTCTAACTTTTTTAGCCATAGATCATTCAATAGGGGCTAGTGATTGAAATTGGGAAAGGAAAGCATCAAATGTCATCTGATATAAATATCATCAGCGTCAAATAAAAATTTCTAGTTGCAATTTCTTAAATTTATTTTTAACATAATTATGTTAGTTTATCAAACTCTGAGATTATAAAAATTGAAGCAGGTGTAAGATTGGTATAAAGTGTTTTTAAATATTACTATTTTTAGATAAAAAAACAAACAAACTCAACCATGTAAAACAAAATGTAAAAGAGCTATCTTCCCACTCAGTCAGAAATGAAATTTTTTCCAATGTTGATAATTAAATTTGCATCCCTTTGTACATATATATATATATATATTGGCCCATTAGTTCATGAGATACAGCGTCCACAAAATTTTTTATACATAGTACACAGACATTTTCTGAAAATGATGAAATTCCATTCAGGAAATCTCAAAATGTGCAAATGCATTAAAAAATGGAAATAAAATTTTTTTCAGAAATACAATATACTTTCTTCTTATAAGTTTTAAAAGAAAGCAGTAAGTATTAAAAGAGCTGGGCATCAAATTGGATGCTTGGCCAAAAATTTTGTAGTGGTCTAATGCAATAATTTAGTAGCATTTGACGACTAATGACTGGTTAATTTTTAATACTTATAAGGGCCCTATCTTCTTCATCGGCTGTTTGGTGGGAACTTTTGGCAAGATTAGCTAGATATTTTATCTGTACCTTTACACTTTAAAAGCTGGTTCTTGTTCAGTCTGGGTTTTCCATTGACTCATTGCTTTTACATGATTTTAATGGCAATGAGCCAATAAGAAACCAGAACTGAAATTGGCATCATCTTTTAAAATGTAAGCCTCAAGCAAAACATCTAGCTAGTCTCGTAGAAAGTATCCACCAAATAGCCGATGAAAAAGGTAGAGGACCTTATCGAAAGGACTATGGCCAAAAAACTTAAAAAACAAGTTTTCTTTTCTTTCTTTTTTTTTTTTTTTAATAAGTTAGTATAACTTTTATTTTATTCTAAGAAAATATTCAGAATTTTCCCCAGTCAGTTAAAATTCCCCCCTAACCTTTTTTGAATGTTTAGACATATTCTGCATTCTTGCTCTCCAGCACTACTACTGAGCACATTATTTAAGACAGTGAAAAATGTAATAAATGCAAAATATGTGCTGAAACAAATAGTCTAAAAATTTTAAAATCATAACGCAAACCAGTTAAATATATATATATAGACGAAAGTACATAAAATTTGACAGTATATATAGCAATCATTGTACACAAGTTATAAGCTTTGTACACAGAAAAGCATTAACCTTTAATTATTGTTTAGAAAATATTTTTAACTCCTCTATCAGAGCTTCTTCATACTCGAATACAAGCTTCATAAAGCTTTCTTCATACAAAGCTTCATACAAAGCTCTTTTCACAAGCTTTCTTCATACTCGAATAAATATATTATATTATTATTATTTTTTTTTTTACTTTCCCAGTTTTGTCTGCTGTGGTACACATGGTCTGTTTTCTATGTTAAAAGTTGCTGCTATCGTTTATTTATTATCTAAACTGTGTTCTATTCAGGGTTGGCAAGGTTTCGGACACTATGGTATAAACCATGGTTTTTACCGTACTGTCCAAAACCTTGGTGTCTTAAACTGTCCAAAATTATATTTCTTAGTAGAATTATATTTTATTAAAATTATGAAAATATATGAAAAATTTACAAAATTATTATAAATATTGTTGTTTTCTAACATTTTCCAGTATATTCCATAATGTTTAGTGAAAGATAAATATATTAACGATTATAATATTCAAAAGCAAAAATTTATTACTGAAGCTTTAATGGAAAAATGTGGATAATTGTACCTCAAATATTGATATTTACATTTACACACACATGCACAGTATATAGAGGCAACGTGAATAAATATATCAAGAGAACAAATATATAATTATATATAGAAATATGAGATTTACAATAAATCATCTTGAAATAAATATTAAAAATGTGCTGCTACACAAACATATTTTATTTTTGAATAAATGTGAAAATATATATGTAAAAATATTAAATGATACACACTTTAAAGATTTTATTTATTTATTTATTTATTTTTTTTTTTTTGGGGGGGGGGGGATAAAGACAAATTATTCATTTTGAATATCCTATCATACATTTTTATTGTAAGAAAATTTTTTGAGTCATTAAAATTAATTTTTTTTTTTATGGCTATTTATAAATTGTAAATTTCTTTTAACTTAAAAAGCTCTAAATTTTCAATATAAAATACTTTTAATTACTAATTATAATTGCTACTGAGAATGTAGGGAATAGAATTTCTTATAATTTTAGGTTTTAGACACTTTCGGACAGTTTTAGACAGTTTAGGACACTTTTGGATGGTAAAAACCACCTATCCTGTCCGAAACCAGTTTCAGACGTCCTAAACCCCAACCCTGGTTCTATTTCATTGGAGTCATTGTGCATGGGTTCATATTGATGCATAATGCAATAATTTACTATCAGAATATAAACCAATTCAAATTGGTCAAGAAAATGTGCTGAAACAAAAAGTTCTCTTTTAGCATATTTTCTTAATAAATTAAGTAAAGAGACATTATAAGAAACATTATAAGAAAAGAAACATTAAGAGACATTATAAGAAACAAATTGTTGTTCTTAATATAGTGTACTTAAAGAAAAATGCTTCTTTAACTGTTTATTATTATTATTTCTATTATTAGGTGTAAAATTATTTCTTTATTTAGATTGCTGAGACTAATCCTTTAATTGGACCTAAATGTGACTTGACTTTGTTACAAAAAGAATATGCTGAAGATGACACAGTTTATCAGCAGAAAGTAAATGTATGTATTTATTTAAATAAATGAAAATATAAAAATAATTTTTTTATTTTTTTATTTGAACATTATATGATTTATTTTATATAAATATTTTGATACCTTCTTTTAATTTGCAGTGCATCTCAAAAATATAGAGGCAGGTGATTTTTTAAAATAGCAGTTCAAGCAATGAAGCAATAATGAAAAAAAAATTAATAAGCATATGGAATCAGAATATAAGTGTATTACAACAAAGAAATATACCGTAAAATCCCGAAAGTAACCCCCCCATCGAATATAACCCCTCCCCCCTTTTCTCGCTGAAAGTGAAATGTCTCCGCTATCCTGAAAGTAACCCCCTCCCCCCTTTTTTTCCCCATCCAACAAAGCTACATCCAATCTTTGGGCGCACTTACGGTACGTCGGCATTGCAAGTTAAGTTTGGCATTGAATTAAGTTTTAATATTTATATATTATTTCTAATTTAACTAATTTTTCATAAAGTGTCAGATGCACGTTATCAATGGAATCATTACACAGTTTTTTTTACCTTTAATGTAAGAAATGATAGCTTTTAATATTTCCTTTTAAGTAAGTACCGTAAAATCCCGAAAGTACCCCCCTTCTTCAAATATAACCTTCCCTCCCTTTTCTTAATTTTTTTAAAGAATCTTGATTATAACCCCCCCCCCCCCCCCACCTGAAATTTATCCATTTTGCTTTTCAAAAAGGGGCGGAGGTTACTTTCGGGATTTTACGGTAATTAGTAATACTGGTTTTGAAGGATTTTGCAAATATATATATATATATATATACTATCTCAAAAATATAGACTTTTCGAGTATTTAAATTAAAATTTTGGATCCATTCCTTTGAATTACTTGAAATTCCGATCTGGCATACTTAGAACTTCTAGAGTTTAGACGTTTGGAGAATGGGTGGCTGTAATGAGAATACCATCTCTCTACTTGTTGCTTTAATTTCTGAATAGTCGAAAACTGAAGACCATGGACATACACCTTGTGCAAGTACGCCACAAAGGTTTTCAATTAGATTTAGGTCTGGTCTGATGCCTGGCCAGTCTATAACAGTAACTTGATTCTGAATAAACCAATCTTTTGTTGAGTAGTAGGTGTGAATCGACATATGGTCCTGTTGGAATTTCCAGTTCCCCTTGTAGGATATTTTCTAATTGAAAGTAGATTGCTTTTGAGGACATTTAATAATCCTCAGAGCAATGTAACCATTAAGCAATATCTGTTGTTGTTTTGAAGCAAAATGCTCCCCACAGCATGAGAAACCCCCCTCCACTCCTTTTTGTTAACAAAAGAACTCATGATGTTCTAGTTATAGATCATTAAAATAGTATGCCCAACTATTAGGGCCAACCAAATTGAATATTTGTTAGTCACTGTAGGAAACATTCAACCATTCACCTTTCCATTGACGAGAACCTCATAAGTTCTTTTGTTGACAAAAAGGACACCAACTGGAAAATATCTTGGGGGGGGGGGGAGAAGAATTGAAAATTCCATCAGGACAATACGTCAGTTTACATCTCCTTCTCATCAAAAGCTTGGTTATGCAGAATCAAATTACTGTTATAGACTAGCCAGCCATCAGTCCAGTTCTAAATCTAATTGAAAACTTTTGGGGAGTACTTGCGCAAGAAGTCTATCCCCATGATCTTCAGTTTTCAACTATTCAGAAATTAAAGCTATAAGTAGAGCGGAGTTGGTACTCATTATAGCCGTACATTCTCTAAACTCTAGTTCTAAACATGCCTGATAGGATTCAAAATTCGAATTTAAATACCAAATACTTGAAAAGTCTATATTTTTGAGACGCATATATATATATATATTTTTTTTTCAAAAATTCTGCAAAACTTATACTTTATTTCTTTGTAGTAATGCATTAATATTCTGGATAAATATGCTCATTATTATTATTTTCATGATTAATTGCTTAATTTTTAGAACTGTTATTTAAAAAAAAAAAAAAAAAAAAAAAAAAAAATCACTTATCTGTATAATTTTGAGATATACTGTAAGCTTTATACATTATTTTCATTTTATATTCAATATATTGCTGTCTAAATGATTTTTTGAAATCTTTTAGGATTTAAAAAGTAAATACAGCTACGTCCGAAAAATGAGACCTGATGGCAACTGTTTTTTTAGAGCTTTTACTTTTGCCTACCTAGAAAGCTTGCTTAATGATAAGCAAGAATATAAGAGGTATTTGTAATGCTTTTGATAGCTGTGGTTTTGTTAATATGTGTTAATCAATTCTAAATGCTAAGATTTTTACAACTATCTAAGAATATTTTATTTCTATTATTTATTTATTTTTAATGTTTTTTAGAACCTACTTAAAATAATTAGGAATGGATTTTGAATGTAATTATTTTTTGGGAAAACAATTTTAAAAGTGCATGTCTGTGTAAAAAATTTCAAAAAAGAAATATTTTTACTTTTAACGTTTTTTTTCTTCTAAAAATACTGCAACATTGCAAATTTAGAAAATGCCATTTAAAGATTTCAAATACGTAAAAATATGTATCAAAAATCATAAGAGTTATTGCCTGAATACATATTTTATTGAACAAACCTAATATAGTGCAGTTTATAAATATTAAATGAAAATACAGTAACCACCGCTTTATAAAATCACGTTTGTTTTCATCAAAATGGTTTTATTAAACGGCTGATTTTTATATCCGGCGAACATTTCCAAATTCTATAAAAGATTATTTATTACCTAAATATGGAAAGAAATTCTTCTCTGCCCTTCGCCCTTCCATCTATGAACTAGCCATCCATAGGAATGGAGTTTTTGCTATTTAACATTCATGTAAAATTTTCATTTTTAGAGGGCAAAATTGCGTAAAAGTTGGAAACTTTCTTGGAACGGGCATTCTTGTACCTATCTAAGAAATGCTGCATTGATGACTTCTACTTTCCCTATTCATTTTAGTTTACTGTTGATTCTTCCGTTTGGTACAATTTAGGCATTTATATCATCTTTATTCTTATGTTTACATGAAGCAAATGGAGAAATTTCAAGTTTCAATGTTGCCTTCCTTTGACTATACATTTGAAGAGAACCATCATACTTTACCAAAGTTTTATGCATTACCTTCAAAATAAAAACTATTCGCTTGCATATCTTGCACCAAAGTTGCTTCAAAATAAGATTAGAAACTCTATTTAAATATTTAAATACAGAAAAAAATACTCATTGGTCAATCATTTGAAGAATTCATTCCTTGAATTCAAAACTACAACACATGGTGGGACGTGTTTTTCTTTCTTTCTTTTTTTTTTTTTTTTTTTTTTGAGGCGTAAAATTTTCAACAAAGAGTAATGTTGTCATGGCTTGCTAGGTTTTGTTTCTTTTCTTCTTTTCAGAAATCTGGTGAGAAAATATAATTTCTTGTTTATATTACATAAATGATCATTTTCATTGTTAAAGAGATTTTCTTTTGAGTTTATTAACTGGTGATGCTGATTTTATTAAGCGGTGGTTTGTATTGATTTGGTTCCAGAACCAGCAATTTGATCAGATTAAGCGTCTGATTTTATTAACCAGTGATTTTATAAAGCGGCGGGTACTGTATAAGCTTTTATATGAAACCTTCAGTGGTGTCAAGTCCCCTTAATTAGATTAAAAATTCAAATCTAGGGGAAAAAAAGAAAATCTTAGAAAATTGAAATGTTTTTAAAATAAAATATTTTGTAACCAATTCAAAATATTGTCAGTTGATTAAAAATTTAATTTTCAATAATTCTTAGTTTATTTTTATGTTTTTTCACTGTTGCTACGATTTCTACGAGCAATCTCTATGTATTAAAAAAAAAGTTACTGTCGCTAGTGTCAGATTTTCTTTTGTCTGTGATTGCATCTTATCGCGAACGGCAGTGTCCTCTGCATCATAAGAGGTATCAATGTTTACTAAATACTCCAAGGAAGACATTTCAGTTGATTAGAAACTTCTATCATCTTATTTAATAAAATTATTAATTAAAAACATCCAGTTAATAAAGGTACTCTATTTGCCAACATGCATATAGTTTCTCCAAATCGTTGTTCTTTCAGTCTTATGACATCACAATATAAAATGTCATTAAAATATCATCCATGGTGGGAAAAAAAAAAAAAAAAAAGTTTAAAATTCACATTAAAAACTATTAAAACCATTTAAAAATCACCTTGATGCTGCTAGTGCTTTCAGCTGCTCAATGCAGCCTTCCTGAGTGAACTTCTTCAGGCAGAGCTCCCTTGTTTATTAAAAAATAAAAAAACGTTATAGGGTCATTGGGCATAGAGATCACTACTGATATTATTTGGTAAAAATTTTTCCCTGCCAAAGGCTACAATGTGGAGATAGACCACAACATTTTAGTTTGTTAGTTAAGACTATTTGTCTATATGGGTGAAATTTCCTGTGTGAAGGTCTTTTTAAGGGATCTTTTATTTAAACTGAATGGCTAGGCTAGTGGTGTACAACTTTTTAGGAGAAAGGACACTTGTACAGCTGATTGGGATATGAAAGGCCAGAGTTAATGCCTGTTTACATATATCTGCATTGCTTTTATTAAATTTTCATTTACAGTAAGAAACTAGTTGGCATAGGTGGACTCTGCTCAGTTCCCCACCATATTTATGGTCTCATAAATCTCTAGTGTGAGACATATTATAATCATGTTAAAAAAAATGAATTTGACCAAAGCTTGATACAGTGACAGAATGAAATCCCCGCCTAATAGGCTATCCACCGTTCACTTCGATATATTTATCTTATTCTAATCTATTAATTTATTTTATCAGGGTCAATTCCGTTGTTTAGTTTTCATGCTACTATTTCCAGTGCAATACTCCTCAAAATTCATATTTATATGAAAAATTTACAATTTTGCTATGTTGGTAAAATCGTAAATTATGAATAATTTACGAAATTTTCTTATTAGAATATTTGTATTCAATCATGTTCAAACAAATATCATAAACATAATTTTGAAGTTGTCTAATGTATTTAGGATCCTCAAAATGGAAGTTTATGCTCAATTTTGCCTTATTCTGACATGTTAAGTAAATCGTAAATTCCAAATAACTTAAGAATTTTTTAAATTGGAAAAATCATAGTCTATGATATTCATGCCAGTAACCTAAATAATATTTCGAAAGTGGTTTGACATCTTTACGATGAAAATATCCTGCAAAATTGACGTTTATGAGAAATTTTGCTCTATTCTGCCATGTTAAGAAATTCGTAAATTTCCAATAACTTACGAAATTTTTATATTTGAAAATTCATAGTCATTAATATTCATGCCAGTGTCCTAAATAATATTTCAAAAGTAGTCTGACATCTTTACGATGAAAATATCTCTCAAAATTCACGTTTATGTGAAATTTTGCCCTATGCTGCCACGTTAAGAAATTCGTAAATATCCAATAACTTGCGAAATTTTCAAAGTATAGCATATTTATAGTTACTGATGTTCATTCCGGCATCAAAACGGATATTTTAAAACTGGTCTGACATTTTTACAGTAAAAAGTTTCCATTTAATGCACATTTAAGTGATTTTTTGTCCTATTCTCCCATGTTAAGAAAATCGTAAATTTCGAATAACAGCTGAAGTTTTTTAATTTGAATGTTGCAAATGAATAGGGTTCTTGCCAATGTCGAAAGTAATATTTTAAAACTGATCTGACCTCTCTGCGACAATTTGTTCTTGAGATATCGTGTACACAGACTAACAAACTAACGGACTAACAGACTAACAGACACCCTACAGATAGACACCATACAAATTTTGTCATTTTCGGATTCCTCACACCTGAAAACGTGTAAAAAAGTCAAAAAACCGAGGTCGAAAATTTTCATGATTACCTAAGTTCCCCATACCTATAGTATGATGGGGAACTAAAAATCTTGCCTGTGAGTTATAGGTTGAATGGCCATTTTCTTCTTTACTAGTATAAAATCTGATCACTATAGTTCTGAGTTAAATGATAAAGGGATTACTTTGGATTTCAAATTGTACCAGTTCAGATTTCAATGTGTAAAAGTGTAGGTTTAGACTTTTATTTTTGATTCTTTGGGTTTCTATTAAATTCTGATTTTGCTGTAGTTTATTAAAAATATTATTTAATAAAGTATTATTATTTGTAATATCCTGTTGTATACATATATTTTTATAATTACAATTTTTATCTTTCTACATTTATAGATTTAAAGAGGTTGCTGCCAATACCAAAAATGAATTAGTCTCTTTAGGTTTTCCACAATTTACTATTGAGGATTTCCATGATACGGTATGATTAAGTATGATATTAAAAGTAAAAATGTTTCACATGTTAAAATTTTGTATATGTAGTACTATCTCATAAATTATTATTAGCCTCTTGACATCAAAGCAGCTTTGTATTTGTATATATATATTAGATCTTAGCAATCAACTTTCACTCTATTTTCATGAATTGATTCAAAATAAAAACATAGGTAAAATTTCTTATGATTTTGCTTCCTTTACAGAGTGCGTGAAATTAAACTAATTCTATCAACAATATCTTTCTGAATTTTCATTATTGTTGTTTGGTTATTTTTTCAGAGTATCTCCATACATTTGAATTTTTATTTTGATTGTAGAATTTTACGTCAAATGTACTATGTCAAGTTTACTAAAAATGACATTACGTTGGTACGAAAATCCTGTATGTTATAAACATAATTTTTTTTTTCAGCTTTGTCAAAGAAACCTTCATTTATCCATGAATATATATGGCATATAAATGAATACAAGTACCTAATAGAAGCCTCATGATCACATGTTACAACTATTACTATAGATAAGATGCCAAGTTTCCTGTTTTTTAGGGAGACTTCGTAACAGAAATTTTTTATAATTGCTTTCAAGGTATTTAATCGTCCAAAATAATGTGACAGATTTGTTGTTAAAAATAGTGGTGATAAATGCAATTTAAAAATTAGAAATTTTGGCAGCTATATAATGCATTTTTAACCCTTATGTTTTACAGAATGCTTCCCAACCCCTCCCTTCCTCCCCCTTTTTTTTTTTTTAATTTGTTGTTGGTACTTTTTTTTTTGGACATGAAAAAAAATCTTTGCTGAAATATATGTGGTAGGACATGTTCTTTAATCCCATGAAGTTTAAGAGAATCCATCAAGTATTTTTCTAGATTAAGCTTGAAAACTTCTTCGCACACCATAAAATTAATGTAAGCACTACTGGTTTTGAAAGGATGTGGCCTTTCTTCTTCAGGTGAAAAAACACATGCTGCTACCTTGGAGACAAAAGTGGTTTTGAAAAGATGTGGCCTTTCTTCTTCAGATGAAAAAAAAAAAAAAACACATGCATACATGCTACCTTGTAGGTAAAAACAAAAAGCTTTTGCATTTGTTTATTTGCATGTGAAGAACAAAGGCCATGTCATTTCAAAACTAGTAGAGCTTATACAGTACGACACAAAAGATTAGACAATGATGTTATTCATCTTTAAAATTTAGAATTATGACGTCAGAATTACAAAAACCTGTATATATATTTAAAATATGTTTTAAAATGCTATAATCAAAAGTCAGTCATTTGAATTGCTATAATTTTAATTTTTTTGATAAAAATAAAAATTTGCTTGTCGCAAAAGTTTAGATACAATTATGAGTTTCTGTGAATATTTGCTGGTATATGCAAATTTAAAATCGATGATGTCACAGATTTTGGGTACTGAAGTTCTGCAAACGATAACGCTTCGTAGTCAACATGCCGCAATCTAAAAAAATTCAAGGGAATGAGGTTTCAATGATTTGGCAGTTGAAAGCTGAAGGGAAGCGCATTTCAGAAATTTTGGCTATTATTAATAGATCTAAGAAATCTATTCATCGAGTTCTATCGTGTGGTTGTGAATATAAAGCAAAATATCGATCTTGGAGGCCACGTGTAAGAAATATACAAGAGGATCGCCTGATACAAAGACTAGCGAGTACCCAATAAATGAGTGTACGTGGAGTTCAAAGGTCATCGGGACTTTCTGTATCAAAGGATACGATTCGTAGACGAATTGTGGAAAAAGGAACAACAGTTTATAGCAAAATGCAAAAGAAAGCAGCTCTGAAGCCACATCATAAGTTACAAAGAGTGTTGTGGGCTCGAAAGCATATGTCATATGGACAGAAATGGCAATCAATCTTATTTAGTGATGAAAAAAAGTAGAATCTAGATGGTCCAGATGTCTGATCATCGTATTGGCATGATTGAGGAAGAAACCTCTAGGTTTTTTCAGTCGCAGATTAGGAGGGGGCTCGGTGATGATTTGGGCAGCCATTTGCTATAATGGGCAAGTATCTCTGACCTTTACCAGTGGTCATCAAATATCACAGCATGATACAGCGACATTAGAAAAGAACTTAATGCCATTCACTGAACTTCTAGGTGGCCCGCAGTGGCAGTTTCAACAAGACAATATTTCGATTCACACTGCAAACAATACAAAATCTTGGTTTAATTCTCATAATATAAGAGTTCTCGACTGGCCAGCGAGTAACACAGATCTTAATCTTACAGAGAATCTTTGGGGCATCATGTCTCGCAAAGTTTATAGCAATGGCAGGGCTCCCAAATGGTCCTCTTTTCCCTCCAAAGTCCGTTTTTCATAGTGAGGTCCGTTTTTGTCCTCTTTTTAATGTTTTGGTCCGTTTAGTCCTCTTTTGAATGACTTAAAAATAAGTTTTTAAAAATGCTTAACTCCAATAACGATCAGTGTTCAAACGCTCCATGAAAAACTTCAGATTCTCAATCTTTTCCCATCCAAAATATAATTGTCAATATTCATTTTAAACATGCTTTATCAGATTCTATAACATATAAAAGAACAGAATTATTCAATATTTCTCACTCATGTAATTTTTTTTGTCCTCCCCCCCCCCCCCTCTTTTTCATCTCTAACCATTGCCGATCAAACATTCTGTGAGAAGTCTTATTTTTGAATATTTATCCATCCACAATATTAATTTCAAACTTACTTTATGATATTTTAGAACCTATAAAGAAGTAGAATTGTGTTTAATATTTCTCTCATTAACTACTTTTTACCCCCCCTCCCTCCCACTTTCCGCAACCAGCCAATGATTAAATGTTAATTGCTAGCTTATGTTTTTTTTTTTTTTTTTTTTTTTTTAACACATAATTTATTGTGTTGATGTGCATTATTCTTTTAGTTTAATTTGTCACTTTTAAAATATTTTGTATAGTTTTCCTGTGAGCATTATTTTTCATTTGAAATATATTTTATGAACGTACATTTGTATAGTTTTCCCCACAAGCATTACTTTTCTTTTAAAATTAATTTTATGAACACACATGTTTCCACTTTTTTTAATTTTCTGCACTCTCCTGCCTGAATGTAGAAAGACCTACCTGGCCATATATTCTACTATATTATTTATTCTACATACTACTACTATTAGGGGTGAAAGAACACCGTTCCTAGGAACTCTGAAAGTTAATTTTGATGATGATGAGTGTAGAATAATTTTTCTCCACCCACAATGTAAATGCTACTTTTAAATTTAGTTTATTATAACCCCAGAACCTATAAGAAAAGATTTTTTTCAGGGACAACAAATATTTTAAATTATTTCCAAATAATCTCACAATCTTCTATCTTATTTATTTATATCATTTAGTGAAAGTGTTATTTCATAATCTGTGTAACTTCCAAATAATCTTGTGTATATATATATATATATATATTTCTTTTTGGAATTTCATTATATCATTTAGAAAATCAAATGTGTTATTTCATAATCTATGTAATTTCCAAATAATCTCACAATCTGCTGCGTAATTTTCATTTTTTGTTTTTTCTCCCAGTGTATCATTGTAGAATTATAAGAACAAATCTTTAATAATTAAATAAGTTTGGAAAACTCACTCAGGAATTAAACTGCCTTACTTTTTCTTCAAATAACTACTACTACTATGTTCCCCCCCCCCTGTGAGAGAAAAAAAAAAAAAATTATTCTGTTAAATTCTGTTGAGTCATTTAATCATTAAATTCTGTTTGTTCTGTCTGTTTGTAATGTCTGTCATTTAATCATTAAATTCTGTTTGAGAGAAAAAAAAAAAAAATTATTATTATATATGTGAAACAAACTCGGGTGTACACTGGTGTTTCTGTGTGTCTTTTAGGTTTTCGCTAACGATACTCATAAATCACACAGGCTTCTGTAATAAGAAATGGGTTGTTATTACAGGTGTAGATGTCTTGGAAATGATGAGGAGTTCTTTTGGGTTAATTAATAATCCTTTATTAAAAGTTCTAAAATGCAGTCTTGGTCGGGAGTTAGGCACCTTGATCGGACATTTCCTCCTAATCTAGGATGGTCAGCAGTACTGATTGCACTGATTCTCTATGGATCGGGAGCCCTAACAGACCAAAGGTTTTGTTAGCAAGCATTACATATGAAAAAAACTCTCTTGTTTGTTGGGTTTTCACTTTTTGATCGCCAGATCTCGATTTTAATTGGCTAATAAATTGCTGATTGTCACACTTTAGCTTAAGTTACAGATATCCAGGATTAATTACTATGCAAGACTCGAACGCAGATACTTGCAAAAAGCACTTGACTGAGCTAATTTTTCTCTTAAAATTGTACAATATTTCGAATTTTGTGTTATGAAGTCTGCTACCCATGAATCAAAACTTAAAGTAAATTATATATATGAAAAACCTTTCAAACATTTCGCAGGAAGAAAAAAGAAAGCTATGAAGAAACGGTGAATTAATTTAAAAATATTTTCAGAATCCAAGAAAGGAAGCATACATTATAAAAGTACATCATATTAGCAGGGCTCCCAAATGGTCCTCTTTTCCCTCCAAAGTCCGTTTTTCATAGTGAGGTCCGTTTTTGTCCTCTTTTTAATGTTTTGGTCCGTTTAGTCCTCTTTTGAATGACTTAAAAATAAGTTTTTAAAAATGCTTAACTCCAATAACGATCAGTGTTCAAACGCTCCATGAAAAACTTCAGATTCTCAATCTTTTCCCATCCAAAATATAATTGTCAATATTCATTTTAAACATGCTTTATCAGATTCTATAACATATAAAAGAACAGAATTATTCAATATTTCTCACTCATGTAATTTTTTTTGTCCTCCCCCCCCCCCCTCTTTTTCATCTCTAACCATTGCCGATCAAACATTCTGTGAGAAGTCTTATTTTTGAATATTTATCCATCCACAATATTAATTTCAAACTTACTTTATGATATTTTAGAACCTATAAAGAAGTAGAATTGTGTTTAATATTTCTCTCATTAACTACTTTTTACCCCCCCTCCCTCCCACTTTCCGCAACCAGCCAATGATTAAATGTTAATTGCTAGCTTATGTTTTTTTTTTTTTTTTTTTTTTTAACACATAATTTATTGTGTTGATGTGCATTATTCTTTTAGTTTAATTTGTCACTTTTAAAATATTTTGTATAGTTTTCCTGTGAGCATTATTTTTCATTTGAAATATATTTTATGAACGTACATTTGTATAGTTTTCCCCACGAGCATTACTTTTCTTTTAAAATTAATTTTATGAACACACATGTTTCCACTTTTTTTAATTTTCTGCACTCTCCTGCCTGAATGTAGAAAGACCTACCTGGCCATATATTCTACTATATTATTTATTCTACATACTACTACTATTAGGGGTGAAAGAACACCGTTCCTAGGAACTCTGAAAGTTAATTTTGATGATGATGAGTGTAGAATAATTTTTCTCCACCCACAATGTAAATGCTACTTTTAAATTTAGTTTATTATAACCCCAGAACCTATAAGAAAAGATTTTTTTCAGGGACAACAAATATTTTAAATTATTTCCAAATAATCTCACAATCTTCTATCTTATTTATTTATATCATTTAGTGAAAGTGTTATTTCATAATCTGTGTAACTTCCAAATAATCTTGTGTATATATATATATATATATATTTCTTTTTGGAATTTCATTATATCATTTAGAAAATCAAATGTGTTATTTCATAATCTATGTAATTTCCAAATAATCTCACAATCTGCTGCGTAATTTTCATTTTTTGTTTTTTCTCCCAGTGTATCATTGTAGAATTATAAGAACAAATCTTTAATAATTAAATAAGTTTGGAAAACTCACTCAGGAATTAAACTGCCTTACTTTTTCTTCAAATAACTACTACTACTATGTCTCCCCCCCCCCCCCCCCCCCCCCCTGTGAGAGAAAAAAAAAAAATTATTCTGTTAAATTCTGTTGAGTCATTTAATCATTAAATTCTGTTTGTTCTGTCTGTTTGTAATGTCTGTCATTTAATCATTAAATTCTGTTTGAGAGAAAAAAAAAAAATTATTATTATATATGTGAAACAAACTCGGGTGTACACTGGTGTTTCTGTGTGTCTTTTAGGTTTTCGCTAACGATACTCATAAATCACACAGGCTTCTGTAATAAGAAATGGGTTGTTATTACAGGTGTAGATGTCTTGGAAATGATGAGGAGTTCTTTTGGGTTAATTAATAATCCTTTATTAAAAGTTCTAAAATGCAGTCTTGGTCGGGAGTTAGGCACCTTGATCGGACATTTCCTCCTAATCTAGGATGGTCAGCAGTACTGATTGCACTGATTCTCTATGGATCGGGAGCCCTAACAGACCAAAGGTTTTGTTAGCAAGCATTACATATGAAAAAAACTCTCTTGTTTGTTGGGTTTTCACTTTTTGATCGCCAGATCTCGATTTTAATTGGCTAATAAATTGCTGATTGTCACACTTTAGCTTAAGTTACAGATATCCAGGATTAATTACTATGCAAGACTCGAACGCAGATACTTGCAAAAAGCACTTGACTGAGCTAATTTTTCTCTTAAAATTGTACAATATTTCGAATTTTGTGTTATGAAGTCTGCTACCCATGAATCAAAACTTAAAGTAAATTATATATATGAAAAACCTTTCAAACATTTCGCAGGAAGAAAAAAGAAAGCTATGAAGAAACGGTGAATTAATTTAAAAATATTTTCAGAATCCAAGAAAGGAAGCATACATTATAAAAGTACATCATATTAGCAGGGCTCCCAAATGGTCCTCTTTTCCCTCCAAAGTCCGTTTTTCATAGTGAGGTCCGTTTTTGTCCTCTTTTTAATGTTTTGGTCCGTTTAGTCCTCTTTTGAATGACTTAAAAATAAGTTTTTAAAAATGCTTAACTCCAATAACGATCAGTGTTCAAACGCTCCATGAAAAACTTCAGATTCTCAATCTTTTCCCATCCAAAATATAATTGTCAATATTCATTTTAAACATGCTTTATCAGATTCTATAACATATAAAAGAACAGAATTATTCAATATTTCTCACTCATTTAATTTTTTTTGTCCTCCCCCCCCCCTCTTTTTCATCTCTAACCATTGCCGATCAAACATTCTGCGAGAAGTCTTATTTTTGAATATTTATCCATCCACAATATTAATTTCAAACTTACTTTATGATATTTTAGAACCTATAAAGAAGTAGAATTGTGTTTAATATTTCTCTCATTAACTACTTTTTACCCCCCCCTCCCTCCCACTTTCCGCAACCAGCCAATGATTAAATGTTAATTGCTAGCTTATGTTTTTTTTTTTTTTTTTTTTTTTTTTAACACATAATTTATTGTGTTGATGTGCATTATTCTTTTAGTTTAATTTGTCACTTTTAAAATATTTTGTATAGTTTTCCTGTGAGCATTATTTTTCATTTGAAATATATTTTATGAACGTACATTTGTATAGTTTTCCCCACGAGCATTACTTTTCTTTTAAAATTAATTTTATGAACACACATGTTTCCACTTTTTTTAATTTTCTGCACTCTCCTGCCTGAATGTAGAAAGACCTACCTGGCCATATATTCTACTATATTATTTATTCTACATACTACTACTATTAGGGGTGAAAGAACACCGTTCCTAGGAACTCTGAAAGTTAATTTTGATGATGATGAGTGTAGAATAATTTTTCTCCACCCACAATGTAAATGCTACTTTTAAATTTAGTTTATTATAACCCCGGAACCTATAAGAAAAGATTTTTTTCAGGGACAACAAATATTTTAAATTATTTCCAAATAATCTCACAATCTTCTATCTTATTTATTTATATCATTTAGTGAAAGTGTTATTTCATAATCTGTGTAACTTCCAAATAATCTTGTGTATATATATATATATATATATATATTTCTTTTTGGAATTTCATTATATCATTTAGAAAATCAAATGTGTTATTTCATAATCTATGTAATTTCCAAATAATCTCACAATCTGCTGCGTAATTTTCATTTTTTGTTTTTTCTCCCAGTGTATCATTGTAGAATTATAAGAACAAATCTTTAATAATTAAATAAGTTTGGAAAACTCACTCAGGAATTAAACTGCCTTACTTTTTCTTCAAATAACTACTACTACTATGTTTCCCCCCCCCCCCCCCCCATAAATTTAAGAAGTTTCCAATGCAGCAGTATAGATGCCTTTATAAATGGTAAATAAAAATTATTGGATATTTTTTTCTTGTTGGTATCAGAGTTGGCAAGTTTTTTCCAAGTGGAAGAAATGGAAGAAACTGTTTTTCTTAAAAAATTATCCTATATATTGCAGATTTGTAACAGACAATGGATGCATTTATCTTATAAACACTTTACATAACTTTAAATATACCTATACAAATTTAATTACATATTTAATGAATAATTATGAGATTTTTACCAAAATGAGCTTCAATATCTGATGGTCACGTTCCAAAATACTCAAAATCCAGAAAAAAAAAAAAAAATCAATTTCAATTTAAACAATGTAAAGTTTTATAATTTAAACAATTTTACTTCTTTAACTGGTAATATATAATAGTTTAAATCACTTACTTATACTTTCTGATAAAACAGCTCTTAACAAACATCCAGTTAATTAAGAGAACGAATATGCAATAATTACTGTATTACAAAATAACATCAAAAACTTTATTTTCCTTAGTCATATACAGTACAATCAACACCCTCTAATCCACAGATTTATAATCTGCAAATCCTTCTAATTCGTAATTGATTTTTAATGTAAAAAAAATTTACATCTCATATTTAAAAAAAATTCACATTTGTCACATTTTTTAATCAAATTTTTAGCTTAATCCTTGCTTTGAAACACAATTTGGGGTGGGGGAGGGTTAACATTCTTGTATTTATTATTCTGCAATTCATACGGACTAGTGCTTAAAACAAACCACTATTGCATCAATGTTTAACAAAATTAATCAGTGATGAATATCATTTCCAGACTTTCAAAAATATTTTGTTTCATATTATTTTTTAAATATTTTTGTTTACATTTTATAGGTACCTATTATTTGAATATGCTATTATTTACCATCATATATGAATGTGATAGATTAGTTTTATTAATATTGAAGAAATATTTTATTCTAAAAATTTATTAGAAATCGTCTTTCCATTTTGATGTCTATGAATTAATAACTGGCTTTGTATCTGCAAAAGAAAACTGTAAAACAAAGGCAGTGATCCCTAATTTGCAAATTCCTATAATCTGCACAACCTCTGGAAAAAAACTTTTGAGAGTGAGAGGGAGTTGACTGTAAAACAAATAAAAAGTTCATTTCCGAAATAAATTTCTAAATCTAAATTAAAATAAAAAGTTTTTTAGTAGTTCAATACTGCACATTATTTTTCGACTTAAAATAGATAAATACAAACTCTGGATTTTTTTTTTCTTTTAAATCCTAGAGAATTTGCGGGAGAGTTTAAAAGTAGGTATCTTACTTATTGATACAGTTTATTGGGTACCAGCTTCGAGTTTATACAAAAAATTGTATCCTTAAAAAAAAAAAAAAAAAAAAAAAAAAAAAAAAGTTCAAATATTATGGCTAATAATTCTGTAATTATTATCACTTGTACCGTTTGGACATATAATTATAATCAGGGTTTAAACTGCCATTAGTTTTTTTAGCATTTTGCTAAAAGATATTGTATTTTGCAAACTATGTCAGTAAAAATTTTGCTAAAAAGCTAAAACTAGATTATTCCATAAAATATCTTTATATAACTACCTCTAGCTTTTATACAAAAAATATTCGTGGATGGAAATTACAAAATCACTAAAAATATTAGGAATCATTATCTATTTAGTATATTTGGATTTAATTTCGACTTTTAATAGTTGAATTTAAATGCAAAAATATTTAAAAACATAATTAAGAATTTGCTTCATAGATGTACTCTCAGTTCTAGTATTGCGTTTGTTGAAATCAAAACAAAATTTTGCCGATTCATTTTTCTTAAATCGCAATATATGCTTGGTTAAAATCATCAGTGAACAAAGCAAACAGAAAAAAAAATTGGGATAACCAAGTTAAGAAAAAGAAAGCAATACTGTTCAAAGAATTAATTTTTGAAAAAGCTAAAATACTGCTTATATGTTTTAGCTAAAATGCTAAAGAAACTTTTTTGCCAGGTTAAACCCTGATTATAATATGAGATAGTATCTACGCAAAAAGTTCTAAAAATATTAGCATTGAAAAGTAAAAACCCATCACCTGTATTTATTTAGTGTTTGTTATTAAATAACTTATTTTTCTTAAAATATTTTTAATATTAATTGGATTATAGTTTAGATTTGACATTATATTTATGCTTTCAGTTTATATAGTTCATAAATTTAAATTTTGAACATCTGTTTTGTTTTCTGGTTGGTTTCTTCAATTTCTTCCAGTTTCTTCCGGTTTTTTCCAGTTTCTTCCACTGTCCTGGAAGAAACTGGTTTCTTCCGGAAGAAACCCAACCCTGGTTGGTATTAGCTATTGTTATGTTATATTTAAAGTTTTATGATTAAATGATTGTTTAACGAGGTGTTTAAAACGATGATAGTGTAAAATGTTTACATTTGTTATAATTTTTAGATTAAAAAAATTCCCTCTGAAGTCCTTTCTTTTTATTATAAATGGTCCTCCTAAGTCCTCTTTTGGACTGTAAATGGTCCTCTTTTATCCTTTTCGGTAGCTACAATATGTTGGGAGCCCTGCAATGGTAGACAATACTTATCTGTACAGGAACTCAAGACATCTATTGAGGATGCATAGTACGAAATTGGTCCCCAAACTATGCAAAATTTAGTTTCTTCGATGGAATCTTGTATTTATGAAGTAATACAGAAGCACGGATGCACAATTAGGTTTTAAAAATTGTTTATTTAGATTTTATTTAATTTTTGTCTAAACTTTTGAGACAGTATTATATTTTTGTTACCACTTAATTACTTGCAATATGTACAATAATACTTTTCATTGTTATAAATATCGTTTATATGCACAGCACATTACATTCAAGCTATGTTAGAAAAATTGATTAAATATTTTTCGAAATCTGCATGAGTTTCTTCATTGTCTAAACTTTTTCTTCGTACTGTATTAATCTTATGGTGTATAAAGAAGTTTTTAAGTTTAATTATTTATTGTACAGCAGTTTATTGTTATATTTCTCTGGATATTCCACAAAACATATAAATTTGAAGGTGTTTACATTATTCTGTCACCTATCTCTGTGTATATTTTCTTGTAATACAATGAAATCAATAAAATATAAGTGCTAATAATTATGAAATGATATGTACATTGTCATGCATTAGTTTTCAATAAAATAATAAGTATAATAATGAAACAAGAGCTTGAAAACAGTATCTGTAAAGATTAGATTTTATTCAGACTAATTAAAAAATCTACAACACTGATCTTCCTGACAAAGCAAGTAATTGTAAGTTTATTTCATTTGGATAGGTACAAAAAAATATTATTTATGACAAAAACATGAAAAAGTAAATATCTTTTATTTTTAGTTTCTCTTACCCATAAGGTAGAGAAAGTATTGTTTTTGGGTCAAATTTTCGAATGCGAGTTTTTGTTATATTTACATGTTCTGAGGTCCCTTGAATACGAAAATCATGTTTTTAGCAAATGGTCTGTGTGTATGTCTGTGTGTGTGTGTGTGTGTGTTTGTACATTTGTCTGTTATCAGCATATCTCAAGAACAAATTATGGTAGAAAGTTCAAACTTGTTATTCTAAATGTGTATCATATAAGGATGCTACACTAAACTTTTCGTTAAGATCAAGCAAATGGTTCATGTACAGGGACACTCAAAAGTATTCAAATACATTACGTCTATGGGGGAAATTACAGGTAAGTAGAGTTTAACATCTATAGACTGCACTAAACCAAATGAAACGAATATATATTTTTTGTAACAGAGATAGCCAAAAGGGGAAAAAAATTGTGTATGCAGGAGCATTGCTTCCCCCCCCCCCCCCGGGGAGTCCCCCCTCGAGGGGAGTAAATTTTCATGATGGGTATCTTTCAAAAGAGCTTGCCAATACCTTTGAACGATGATTGAACCATCGATGGTCAATTCAAACTTTCAGCTATATACACTGATGGAAAAAAAAATCCCAACACCAAGAAAAAATTGTTGTACAGTAATGAAATTTCAGCAATACATTTGTCTAGGTAACATATTTAATTGATTAAAGTTTCAAGATCACAGGTAGAGCCATTGGCGAGAAGAGCCATTTCAAATGTGAAATGTTGCTACATTAATAACCGGTGTAACCGCCAGAATTTTGAATGTAAGCATGCAAACGTGCATGCATTGTGTCATACAGGTGTCGGATATCAGTTTGTGGGATGGAGTTCCATGCCTGTTGCACTTGGGCGGTCAATGCAGGGACGGTTAATGCTGGTTGTGGATGACGCTGGAGTTGTCGTCCAACGATGTCCCATACGTGCTCGATTGGAGAAAGATCTGGTGATCTAGCAGGCCAAGGCAACATGTCGACACTCTGTAGAGAATGTTGGGTTACAACAGCGGTATGAGAGCAAGCGTTATCCTGTTGGAAAACACCCCCTTGAATGCTGTTCATGAATGGCAGCACAACAGGTTGTATCACTAGACTGACGTACAAATTTGCAGTCAGGGTGCGTGGGATAACCACGAGAGTGCTCCTGCTGTCATACGAAATTGCTCCCCAAACCATAACTCCAGGAGTAGGCCCTGTGTGTCTAGGCCGCAGACAGGTCGCTAGCAGGCGTTCACCTGGCCTCCTTCTAACCAACACACGGCTATCACTGCGACCAAGGCAGAACCGGCTTTCATCAGAAAACACAACAGATCTCCACTCCGTCCTCCAATGAACTCTAGCTTGACACCACTCACGTTGCAAACGGCAGTGGTTTGGAGTCAGTGGAGTGCACGCTACAGGGCGTCTGGCTCGGAACTGCCCTTGAAGTAACCGATTTGTAACAGTTCGTTGTGTCACTGTGGTGCCAACTGCAGCTCGAATTTCAGCTGCAGACACAGTACGATTAGCCACAGCCATACGCCAAACACGGCAGTCTTCCCTCTCAGTAGTGCCACGTGGCCGCCCGGAACCCGGTCTTCTTGAGGCAGTACCTTCCCTTGACCACTGCTGCCAACACTCATGCACAGTGGATACATTCCTGCCAAGTCTTTCTGCAATATCACGGAAAGAAAACCCACCTTCTCGTAGCCCTACTACACGACCTCGTTCAAACTCAGTGAGCTGTTGATAATGGCTTCTTCGTCTTCTTAGAGGCATCCTTGACTAACATTAACCCACTTCGTCAAATCGCAACTGTAAATAACGATCACGAACCTTACAGCGCTTATTTAAAGCAAACCTCATTTGCATGTTCATAGTGTCGCTGCTAGCGCCACACTTATGCGCGTAACTCGAAATTTGAATCGACATCATCTTTCAGATGTATAAACACGCCTACCAAATTTCGTTTATCTAGCACAGCTCCTTCCTGGTGTTGGGATTTTTTTTTCCATCAGTGTATATATATAGCTGAAAGTTTGATATTGTATCTGGATTTTTAGTTCACTATGCAGAGGTAGACCATTTAACTAAATTCTACAAAAATTGGTTCACTCATTAATCAGGACAAAATCTAGCTCAATCTGTATTTTTTTCAATTCGATCAGGTAATTGGTACAAAAGATATTAAAAAATAAATAAATAATTTTAAAATTATTAAAAAGGAAAATAAAACAAATTGATGCCAAAAATCAATAAATTACGCATTCATTTTTTTTTTTAGACATAAAAGAGAATATTTCTTATATGTATATATATGTATTCAATTTTATTATTTACATGTAGGTAAATATATTTCTCTTTATGTTGGGGGGGGGGGGGGGAATGAACACACAAACATTAATTGTTTATTTGCGGTTTTATTCTTTTAAATTCTCATAGTGAGTTCAAATTGTTATAATTAGGATTTTATTGAAATAGTACATGTAGTGTTTCATTTTACTGCTTTCTATCATCTCCTAAGTTGTGTTTGGAATTCACTGATTCAAAATGTCTAGTAGAATATCGTAAGCTGGAAGATTTTAATTTAATTTTAGTTCCATCTTATACTTTCTTTACTTTGTTTTTTCTTTAATTCAAAAATTTTGTAAGCACTATTATGACCTGAGCAATGCTGGGTAGACCTGTTAGTATCATATATTTTTTAAATTTTTAATATATTTTTATTATTTTAATGATTAATATTTTAATAATGTATTTTAATTACAAAAATAGATTCCTAGATTCTAGAGAATTTTTTTTTTTTTTTTAATAGAGTGATCAATCTAAAAAAATTGTTATTCCATTAAATGAGTTATTTATTCTATTTATTAACACAAAATTATATAAGTAACTTTTTTGTGGTATAAATAACAATTTATGTTTTTATCAAATATATTTTTTCAGTTTATGGATGTTCTTGAAAAAATAGACCAACAGATGACTGTGGAGGATCTTTTGAAAATTTTTAATGACCAAGGTTGCTCTGACTATATTGTTGTGTACATGAGGTAAGTCAGTTAATTGTGAACATGGTTTTTTGGAATATATAAATATATACAGGTGTCAGGGTTAGAAATAAGCGGTCGTTAGTCGTATTTTGCGACCAGTTTTTTTCATTTTGACGCCTAGAATTCCAATCATAGGTGCCAAATTTGACGCCTGGATTTTTTCCTCATCATATCTAATAATTTCCCCAATCCCATCAGACAGTAAACAAGTCTATTTCACCTAACCTAATGAAAACCTAATTTGAACCTAATAAAAGCTGATTTAAGAAAGTATTTCTCTGTGAAAGTAGTTGACGATTTGTTAATGATTAAATTAAACAGCCCAAAATTTGAAGATTTCTGCCCAGAGAATGCTATTAAATTGTGGTGGAATGATGTATCTTCTGAGCGAAGAATTAATTTGTGGTTTTAAATATGTACGCTTAATATTGTCAATGTAATTACATTCATTACATAAATATTTTTTATATGATCTTGCATATATTATTTACAAGTTGATGCTTTATTATTATTATTATTATTTAAATATACATATTTAATTATAGATGGCACCTAGACTTTTAAGTTGGACGACCAAAAAATTTAATCCAGGCGTTATTTTGACGCCTAGTTTCAAAATTCTTATTTCTAACACTGACAGGTGTTGGACAAAATAATGAAAACACTTTTGTTTTTTTATGTTTTGTCAAATATCTTGAAAAATACTTAATGTGTTGTTCTTGAATTTTGGGAATAAGGAAAGCATGTCTTTCCTCGTATTTTTCCGTAAAGATTTTGTCACGAAGGTCCTTCGGGGACGAACAATAATAACAAAAGTATTTGTGATTACACTGTATCTGGAAAAGCGTCAATTTATCTACAAATTTTTGATGTGGCTATAAATGTTATATTTTATATGTATGTAGAGTTTTGTGAGAATAGCTCAATTATTTAAAGAGTTATTAATATTTTATTGAAAAATGCAAAATTTTTTCACAAGTTTTTATTTAATAGCTCCAGAGTTTTTCTCCAAATTTCATGAAACTTTCGGAAAACATGACAACATATGCTTAAATCATTATACTATAGTTTAAAACAAATACATTTAACATTCAAAGAGGTATGGACAATTGTAGTAAATAATCGTAGTTTATTACTGTTCATGCACGGACTGTAACAAAAATAAACTTTGATACAGTTTAATACTCAACTGTATAGAGCACCTTATAAAAAAATCCCAGTTGAATATCATAAAAATTCATAGAGATATTGGTGATTAAATGAGCTGTTTTTCAGCTTTTTTCTAGAAAGGTCTTTATGATAAGGGAACATTCACAAATGAAAATTTGTATCAGAAAAAAAATTTCATTTTTCTTTTTATTATATGTATGTGGTACCTGGTACCTACCAAAAAAAAAAAAAAAAAAAAAAAAAAGAATCACAAATATTGTATTAAGTTTCATCGTGTAATGTAGTTTCTTCTGATAAAAATTTTCATTTGTGGATTGACCCCTTATCGTAAAGACCTTTTTAGAAAAGAACTGAAAAACTGCTCATTTAATCACCAATATTTCTATGAATTTTTATGATATTCAACTGGATTTTTTTTATAAGGACAGTTGAGTATTAAAGTGTATCTTTTTTTTTTTTTTTTTTCTGTCTGCATATGCACGGTAATAAATTATTTATTTCAATTGTCTATACCTCTTTGAATAATAAATGTATTTGTTTTAAACTGTAGTATAATGATTTAGGCATATGTTGTCAAGTTTTCTGAAAGTTTCATGAAATTTGGAGAAAAACTTTTGGATTTATAAAGTAAAAACTTGCGAAAGAATTTTGCATTTTTTGATAAAATATTAATAACTTTTTAAATATTCTAGCTATCCTCACAAAACTCTACACATGTATAAAATGTAATATTTATAACCACATCTAAAATTTGCAGATGAATCGATGTTTTTCTAGATACAGGGTGATCGCAAATACTTTTTTGTTTATTGGATTTGTTGTTCATTCCCTAAGGGCCTTCGTGACAGAATCTTTGTTGAAAAATATGAGGAAAGACATGCTTTCCTTATTCCCAAAATTCAAAAACAACACATTAAATATTTTTCGAGATATTTAACAAAATGTAAAAAAGTTTCCATTAAATATAGTGTAAAAGAGTTTCCTTTAATTATAGTGACCAGCGAAGCAGGCATAGCCTTCATTGATTCACTGCCTTAATTGATTTCACATTCTGTCGTTTTTAACGGGATTATACACTAGTATTCTATATAGTGCACAACCTTGTGTTTTTAAGATTGTGTTATAAAGATTTTCTACTGTATTTGGTTCTGTAGAAATCTTTAAAATAAAAGCTAAACTGTATAAAAAAAAATACTAACCACACCAAAAAGTGGTGTTTTTATAATATGTATAATATATAAGTGGACTTTGTTTTTATCAGGAATAATAAGTACAAGATATGGAGGAAATAATTGAGAAATTTCAAATATATGGATATCCTACCTATTTATGGATATCCTACTTTTATTACTGTATTATAAATTATTTCGAATGGAACATATTGCTAATAAGTTTAATAAAAATTTTGATTTCTCTGTTGTGCATGTTATCATAACTCTCAAATTTCTTTAAAATTTAGTTTATCAAAAAATTAATTAAATTAAATAATAATAATAATAATAATAATGATCTATTCTAATTTTTATATAATGTTTATCTGTATACAACATAGATGCATCAGAGTGTAAGTATAAGATCTGTAGTTGTTTATTTGTAGCTACTAACTAGAATACTTGCCATGAGTTAACGAAATTAATTGTTTGTTTATATAGCCGTGCTTGTGTAAATCCCAGTGTTATCCTGTTTGACTATATCTGATGTCTATGCATTTAATTAGAAACTTTTTTTTTAGGAGACAGAAGGGGTTTGAGGTTGCTCTACATTAGCTCACTATACAGGGTGTCCAATAAGTTCTCATACAATTTAAAACTTAAAATACACAAAAGTTAAAGAAAATAAAAGGCTTTCATTTAAAGCAAATTACAAAACAAATATTCAGAAAACCATTATAACAAATATTTAGGGATACTTCCACCTTTTTGTTTTTTTACCATCTTTAGTCTTTTCTCGAAGCTATCACATACGACACGTATGGCTTGCTTTGGTATTTCATCTCATACTTTAAGTATAACGTTTTTGAATTGTGTTAAATTGCTGCATTTCACATCTTTAAGCTTTGACGATATATAACCCCATGCAAAATAATCTAAGGGGTTTAGGTCGGGGGAGCTGGGAGGGCATTCTTCTTTTGGCAAAAAGTCGGTCAAATTTTCTCGGCACCATTGTTGCACCTTATTAGCTGTGTGGGATGGCACACCGTCTTGTTGGAAGTAATAATAATCGTCTCCATACATGTTTTGAAGATTTGGTAATAAAACTTTCTCCAAAACTTCCTTCTGATACATTTCTGCATTAATCTTTACTCCCTTTTCAATAAAAACCAGAGGAAGTTTTCCCTTTTCGAGAAAGCCCCCCATACCATTAATGATGAGGCATTTTGAAATCTTGGCACAGTAGCTTGATTGTCAGGGATATCTTGAATGGATGCCGACCATACTTGATCATTCTGGGGATTGTGGGATTGTTGTAGAACGAAAAGTTTCTCATCGGAGAAGATGAATTCATCATCTGCGTGCCAAGAGAGCAAGGTGTTAACTCTTTCATATCTCTTTGCTTTTGAGGCCTTTGAAATTCCATGTGTTCTTGTTTTTTTGTAAGTATTATATCTTAGATCATTTTTTAGAAGATTGTGGACAGATGATTTTGAAATCTTGCAACCTCATGATAACTTTCTATGAGAGGTCTGTCCATTTCTCTGGATGCGCTCTATTACTGCTTTGATGACTTTTTCAGTCCGTGCAGTGCGAGGTCTGCCGGATCTATACCTGTCCTGCACAGATGAAGTTTCATTATACCTTCGTATCGTCCTATAAACAAAATCATGTTTGACACCCAAGTTTTTCAGGTCTCTGAAGATTTTGCCTGCTTTCTGACCTTCTAAATATTTTTTCATGATTACCTTTGTATATCCTTTCATGGTTTCTGAAACAAAATGAAAAATATTACAATTGATTCTATTACATATATTCTTTAAAGACACATTGTAAAACAATGTTAAAAAACTTTTGATAGCCTAGAATTAATAGTTTTTAATAAGACCACATTCAAAATACTTTATGAGAACTTTTTGGACACCCTGTACATTAAAATAAGAAATAGCAATATTGTAATGTTTTTGTTTTTAAACATATTGTGCTTTATAAGCATTTTGTTTTATATTAACCTTTTATTATTTATTCATTCATTATTTATAATTTTCTTCTAATATTAGGTTAATCACGTCGGGTTATTTACAAAAAGAAGAATCATTCTTTAGTAGTTTTATAGAAGGAGACAGAACGGTAAAAGAATTTTGTCATCAAGTAAGAGTTTTCTCATTAACATACTTCTTCTATCTGTTAATCATTCTTATTATTGATAATTTCTTTTGCATTTTATGGAGACTGATATTTCTAGCAAATAATTCGTACCATTATCATAAAGAAAAATGAAATTTGAGTACAAGTTGTAGTTCTAGTTTTAAAAGTTACAGAATTATACTGCTTGTGCAAATTTTGTTTTAGTATGAAGTTCTATATTTGTGATAAACATTGACTTGTTATGTGGGACAGTTTACATGTATTTTTTTTTTCTTATTCCAAAGTTGAATTTTTAAATAGAAACTGTTTCTGAGCTTTTATTTTATTTACTTTAAAAACTTTTTATGTTCTGTCTTGAAAAATATTTTATATTTTTCACAAACATAAAAAATATACTGAAGTCAGATTGATTAAATAGATTTTACTTAGATTTAAGGGAAATTTAAAAAATAAGTTAAATGAAATTAAAAAGTTAAAAAAAAAAAAAAAGCCATTTCACTTATTATTGCCAGAACCTAAGCCAATGTTATTCTACATAAAATTTTGCTTATTTATAACTCATTAACTAACACATATTTTTAAATCCTGTTTTCACATTCAGAAAATTCACAACTGCTTAATTTACAGACTTTTTTAAAAATGGATTTTTTAAAATTTTAAATGTTTTATTTTGAAGCTGTAAAATATGAATTTTCAATTTGGAAAAATTTTCATTTTACAGTTTCAAAATAAAATATTAAAAGTTAAAAAAATCTTTTTTTAAAAAACGTTTATCAGTTAACAGTTGTGTATTTTCTGAATATGAAAACAGAATTTAAAAATATGTAGTAATTAATGGATCATAAGTAAACAAAATTTCCCATATAATAACATTGGCTTGAACTTCCAGCGACAGAAAGTGAAGGGGACCTGTGATGTGGTAATCCACCATTCACATATTTGATTCTTATACAACACATATTTTTAAGGCATATAATCTTAATATATATAAATTAAAAAAAAATGTTCTCAAATTAATGCACAATGTAAACTTTTTCTCAAAATTATGTGCCTCTGTTTATTAATGTTGTAGCTCAATAAACAAGTTATTTTTTTTATTTTCAAAGATGTTATGTAAAATAGATAAAATAATTCAATAATCTTCTTAGTATATTTAATGTGGAAATGTATGCAATCCGCGATTGTAATGAAATGCTCGCCCTCTGGTGGCCTAAGGTGAAATTACAATACGCTTATAGCTTTCGACAAAACGCCATTGCGTTCTGTATATTCAATGTTTAGTTTCACTTATTTATTGAATAAAAATGAATAAATCCGGTAAAAAAGTCTACACATACTGTTGTGTATTACAATGTAATTCCAAAGGATCCAGAAACCCAGAATTAATCTTTCATTTATTTCCAAATGACAAATATAAAATTTCTGTTGTTTCGGTTAATGGAAGTAAAGCTTTAGTTAGTAGAAAATCTGAATGGGTTAGACTTTTACGAATTGGGAAATAAGTATCACCGAGAATGACAGTTTGTTCAAAACATTTCACACCTCAGGATTTCACAAGTAATAATATGTTTAATTTTGCTTTAATTATAAAATCTTTCAGATAAAGCTGACCGTTTCCTTCGCTAACGAGCAAAGCAAAACAATCACATTTCATGGATGTCATGGAACAACTGTAGTGTTGGTCCACAAGTGCATTTGGTGATTTTTCTTTGGTGATTATGGCGAAATGCCATTTTTGCAAATGGTTGCGATGGATTCCAAGTGTAAACAAAAGCGTATTGTATTGCAAAGAATCCAGAAAGGCATCATTATCGTTCAAAAGGGGCTAAAGAAAAATTGCCAAATCAAGTTATGGACCAACTCTATAGTTGTACTTTTTTTTTTTTTAAATGTACCTTTGTTGTAAGATAACATATAGATGCAGTTAAAATACAGTGGAATTATTAAATAATAAAACACAATAATTTTCATTGCATCCTATCATTATGTTTTATTTCATACATATTCTCTTTAGTAATTATTTTTATTGCATTAAAATAAAATAGAACAGCGATGTATTAAGAAGATACAAACTACTTACCTATTACAGTACAACAAACCTGCAACGTAATGTTTGCAGGTATTGTTTTTACCCACTTTGCAGGAACATTCAATATCTTTAATGTCCCACACATTTTCATTGTTTATTAAAGAATAATTAATTGTGTGTGGCGTTTTTTCTTCACAGCAGTGGATCTGAGGCAAACTGCTTCTATAATAACAGCATTATCATCTTTCCATTTCACGCCGCACAAAATCGGATGATTAGAAACTAGTATTTGTTCAGCTTTGGTTAGGCATCTACTTCCGATCGAACTTTGAATAAATTGAAATATTTTTTCCAAAGGCAATCGATATTCCATGATGTGATGGCAGAAAATTTATAGAACAGATAGCAAGTAGCAACACAAACACAACAATAATAAATACACGTGGCTATTATATTTATTAACATCAACAGTTGAGCGCCATCTATCGATCATTACAAACGTGGATTACCTTTGTTTTTGTTTTGGAACAATTTAGTTTTGTTTTGAAAAATATTTAAAATATAGGTGATGTTATTCATTCCTTATATTAAACTAATAATTATAATAATTTCTTGACACAGTATGAAGGTGTTTTTAAATATATTTAATAATAATAATAACACTAGTCGACAAAAAAACATTTTTTGGGAGTAACATAAATGAAATTAGCTATTTTCAACTAATTCTGCAGTGCAGAATTAAAAAATAATAGTGAAAAATCTGTAACACGTACAGTTTTTTTGTTACGATTATTTAATCTGTACTGGAAGCAATCTAAAAAAGTCTTTAGAAGACATGTATTATTACTATCAATATTATTAATTTAGCATGGTATACTGTTAATATGGAGATAATATACATATTGTAGACTAAGTAGAATGTAAAAACATGGAAAATACACTAAATGATTGAATTGTTATATTTATTATTTTAAAACCAAAATACAAAAAATAGGCTTTTTTACGTCTTGTGTTAAATGTCTACCTTGTGATTTTAATATGAATAGTTCACAAATGCAGCAAAACTTATCGGGTACGGTTTTACAAGTTCTACACTGAAAATTTGCCATTTCAGGGCATTTAGTGTGGTCCCTAAAGTCCCTAAAAGTCCCTTAATTTATTTTAAGTCCCTAAAAGTCCCTTTTTTTGGCAAAATGGTCCCTAAGTCCCTTTTTTTTCTTTGCCTGTCAAAAATCTTAAGATTTTTTAGGTATGCCTTGAAAAAAAAAAACATTCAAATGCGATGAAATTGCTTAGGCACATACTTTATATTATCTACAGAATACTGAAATGACTAACTTTTGGCAGCCAGTTATCTGATGTGTAACAGGGACACTAATATTCATAGATAATTCAGCAAATGGGCCATGGGGGAAGGAAAGGCTACGATTAAAGAGGTCATTGTGCTAACTGTCCTCTCACCATTGCATAGCGCGATACCACAGTTAGTTGTACTGCATGCATTAGGTCAGAAGCTCGATTATTTTCAGTTCAGTAATGAGCCCAGTTACAAATTCAACTCTGATGACTAGCAAAGATATGTATATCTTTAGGTTAAAAAAAAATGTTGCAGTACCCAGGGATCGATCCAAGCAAAAATTGGGACCCTTTTGCTGCCCCTTTACAAATTTCTAAAATGAGTCCCTTTACAAAATGCAAATCTATAAAATAGGCCCCTTCACAAAATTTAGATTTATAAAAAAAATCCCTTTCATAAGATTTTGTTTTGTAAAAGTGATAATTTTATAAAAATTTTCCATGTTTCCAGTATTAATTTTAATGAGTATCTATACTTGGTTCAGTGAAATGCTATTAACTTGATATTAAACATCAGATAGAGTAACTGCTAAAATGACAGGTTTCATACAGTAATAATTTTTTTTTGCAAAAATAATCAAAATTTCACAAAAATAAATAAAAATTTCACAAAAATTATTTGTTTTTCACAAAAATGGGCCCCAAAAATTAAAACCTGTGTCGACCCCTGGTACCGTAACATTACTACTTTGCTTTGGCCTGATAATAAATAGTTTAGATTTAAGTCTGAATGGAAATCTGGTACCTTTAACGCAGTTAAGGGAGCACATATCAAAATTTGGTACAATGAAATACTTCTTAATACTAAATGAACATATCCAAAAATTATCTCAATGCCCAATTATTGTGCAGTCATCAAGGCCAGGGGTGGCCCCATAAAGTGTTAATGGCATAGGATTTCCACTACGGTCACATTTTCCACAAAATGCGTGTATACAGAATGCGAAAATTAAACAAGAAATTTTTGCTTTTTTTGCTGAAGCATTTTATTAAACTGTTATTAAAAAAAATAATAATAAATGAAAAAAATGTTAAATATTTAACACAGATTAAAAGAAACAAAAACAAAAAATCATGTGGTACGCATTGATTATTAGCATTTTCCAATTGTACATACTTGTTGTGTCATTATAACCTTCAGTATTCTTTATCTACGTTATCACACAATGAAAAGGCAGACAGGTAAACTATATCACTTTTAAACATTGTTAGAAAGTGTTAAAAATGCTTAATACAAATGGAAATGTAGCCATTAATTTCTAATTGCAGCTCTTAATGTATCTAAATATTTTAGTGTATGCCTGTAAATCTGAAGATTAAACATATTATTCTATACGAAACATTATTTTATCATATTCACATAAATGTCAACTTTATGATTTTTGCCGTAGATAGTTATTAAAATGTGATTTATAAAAATGGCTATCCTAAAAAACAATGTAGTGGCCTTTTTTTGGGGAGATGTCCCTGTATACAAACCAAGTTGTTCAGGACTCATTAATGCTATTTTAAATAGAGAACATTACATAATGAACTTGAATAACATATATCATTTTTAAGAAACTCTGAAAATATTGACGAACACTGGAGTCGAGCAGATAGACATAGACAAACAGACAGCTGGGCAGACAAACTTAAAATTTTTTAGAAAGTGTTAAAAATGCTTGAGGTAAACAAAACTGTAATTGCAGCAAATTTTCAAAAATAGTCCTTAATGTAACTGAATATTTTTTATAGTCCCTTTAAATTTTATTGCTATTTGTACTACATTCTGTAGAAAACATTCTTTTGTACATATAACTTATTTCAATTTCATTAAGATTTGTGCCAAGTGGTAGTGTGTGCCTGTATGGTTTATAGAAATACTTCTCATAGAATGAATGCTTTGGCATATTTTCAAATGTTCTTGTACACAAATCATTGGTGGTATTTACTCTATTTTCAATGGGAAACATCTGATAGTGAACATGAATAACATATTTTAATTTCATTAAGATTTGTGTAAAGTATATTAAAATCAGGTTTATTGTAATACCTTTCATAGAATGCAATGCTTTGGAATACTTTTGAGTGTCCCTGTACACAAACCAGTAAAGGTATTTACTCCATTTTTAATAGGGAATATGGGATAGTGAACTTGAATAACACATATCAGTTTCAAGAAATTCCATGAGTAGGAAATAGAATACGGATGACAGACAAACTGAAGTCATTAACACTTTTCAATCTTATTGGAAAGTGTTAAAAAACACTGATATACATTACATTGTCTTACTAATGTATGATCATTGTATGAAATGATGGGCATATTATGCATAGTTCTTTTATCGAGAAGTATAAAAGATTTTATTTATGTCACATTCTATAGGGACTAATTTTCTTAAAACAAATTAAATTATTTAAAAGTATGAATTAAACTAATATATATTTCAGAATGTTCCTACAGAATTACCTAAATTGCATGTTTACTATTTATTTTCTTTTACAGGGATGCCTAAAAATTTCACATATATTACTTATATGTTCATTGAAGGATATATGAATTTGGGAATAAAAACATACTGACATCATATTACTTACAAACTTTGAATAAACACCATAAAATGCAATAAACTCGCAACAATTGTTTCGGGTCGAAAAAACCTGCAGCACTCGTGCTTACTTTTTTCGCCTGATGAAGGGTCGTGTGTTTTTTCGACCCGAAACAATTGTTGCGAGTTTATTGCATTTTATGGTGTTTATTCAAAGTTTGTAAGTAATATTTTTTACAACGCCAGTTTTGTGGTGCTTTTTTATTAAATACTGACATCATGTTCACTTTTATTTATTTACTGAAATATTCAGCGGTTCAAATTTGTTTAAACACCCGGTAACTATACTAAATGTTCAAAATGTTCATGGAAGCCACTTCAGATTTTTTTAAAGATGTCATTATAAAATTTAAAACTTAGTTTGGAAAAGAAAAATGTAACATAAAGAGACATCTATAATGGCATACGAACAGGTATCATAAGCCTAATAGTATTGTAGCATTTTGTTTAAGATGTTTTTTTGATTTTAGCTTTTTCTGTAAAAAAACTTAAGAACTCAGGTTAAACCCTGTAGTGGCAGCCGATGTTGGTATGATTTTTATTTTCACTTGTAGCTTTGAATTGCATTATTTATTTGGCTAATATCCAACTTTGTTAGCAACACAGAATGAAGTGGGCTTGTACCTTTTAATCAAAATGTCATGATTATTATTATTATTATTATTATTATTATTTTTTTTTTTTTTTTTTTTTTTTTTTTGTCACATCATGAAATGCATTACATGTTTTGTCTGCTGTTCAAATTTTTATAGACACATACTTTTTTCTGTTATTTGCAGCAGTTCATGACAGTTGCATATAGCATAGTTACTGCAAAATTCAGACTGCACCTGCAGCATATTGTGCAATTTTTTCTTTGCACATCTTAGTTCAATTTGCCCTATTGTGCAAAAAATGACCTCAGAGCTAAATTTTTTTAATAGTTAGTATGGTTTTGCTTAGGTTGTTTACAAAAAAGATTTTTGAAGCAACAAACCACACCAGTGGTTGAAAGGTTCTCTTCTGAAACCTAGTTGATAAAAAATGCCAGATTCGGGTTACAATTGTGGGCCTTGCCTAGCTATTTGAAAATTTCGTTTTCTCTGAAACTCGCATGAATACAGGCTAAAATCCCTTAAACGGATCCCCATGGGTGGCAAAACACTCTAGGCACCTTGAGTAGGTAATAGAATGTTCCTCTTGTTGACCCTCCCACACACTTAGGACAACAAATTTTAAAGACATTAAATTGATGGAAAAATATGTATATTCTATTTACCAAACATAGCTTTAAATGTAAAATCTGAAACTTTTCATTTTGCATCATAAAGAGCAGTAAAAGTGAGTGCTCATCATAGAAATTATTGGAGGACCAAGAGTCTCATGGCTCATATAACTCAATGCCTGTATCTTAAGGTATTCAACAAAACCAAAAGAGTATGAATTCTTTTGACACTGGCTGTGTATATTTTTAAATTATTTGATTTTGGGCATTATACTTGGCTTATACATGGTAGGGGATTATAAAAGAACGCGTATATATGTATATTGCTGATATTTAAGCATGAAATAAATAGGTCCCTAAAGTCCCTTTTTTTTCAATTTTGGTCCCTAAAGTCCCTTTATTTTTGAGGGAGTTGTGCTAAATGCCCTGCCATTTTGAACATGAAACTTTAACTATAAAACAGCACAATCATACTTAACAAAGAATATCTGTTAACTAGAATACCAGAAAAAAAAAAAAAAAAGATAAGGTACGAATACAGGGTTGCCAAACAGGGGTTGCCAGCAGAGAGGGATGGTCAGGAGGCAGGGTTGATAGCACGAAAGGTGATGTGTGATACAGTCGGCAGTAAAAGTACCTGAGCACTAGCAATAATCCCTGTCAAAAAAAAGTACCCTTAATACTGCTTTGTTAAATAAATCCTTGTTGAGTCATGTTCTTAGTCAGTCTAAGGACATGATTCAACAAGGATTTATTTAACAAAATAATATTAAATATACTTTTTTGCCCCATAGCAGAAAATGTGCGACGTGCGTCGCAGATTTTTTTTAGTCGGCAGATTATTTCCAAATCAGCATTATGCAGAAATTCCCAAATCTCTCAATTTTGGCAGCAGAGATAGCGATTTTCAATCTTGCATCCACAGCATAATTGTCAATATTCATTCTAAATACGCTTTATTAAAGTCTAGAACCTATAAAGAGGTAGAACTGTTCAATATTTCTCAATCAAGTAATTTTTTGTGACCCCCCTCTTACACCTATTAATGATCAGCGATCAAACAGATCGCGGAATCTTTGCGATTTCAAATTTTTTCCCCATCAGCAACATAAATGTCAGTATTCTTTTTTAACTTACTTAATTAGATCCCAGAACCTATAAAGAAGTAGAATTGTTCAATATCTCACTCCTATTTGTTTTAGTCCCCCCCCCCCCGCCATCCCCCCAAATAACGATCAGTGATCCGACGTTCCACAAAAGCATTGTAATTTTTAATCTTCCTTCATCCGCAGCATAAATGTCAATATTCATTAAAAACACGCTTTATTATATTCTAGAACCTATGAAAAGTAAAATTGTTCAATATCTCTCACTCATGTAATTTGTTGTGATCCCCTCCCTACCCCCTCGCGAAATTCTTGTGATTTCAAATCTTTCTTCATCCGCAACATGAATCTCAATATTCTTTTTAAACTTATTTACTTAGATTGCAGAACATATAAAAAAAAGTAGAATTGTTCAATATCTCTCACTCGTATATTTGTTTTACTCCCTCCCCCAACTCCACACTACACTAAAGATCAGCAATCAAACGCTTCACAGAAGCATTGTGATTTTCAATCATTTTCCATCTACAGCATAAATGTCAATTTCATTTTAAACTTCTTTTATTAGATTCTAGAATGTATAAAGAAGTAGAATTGATCAACATTTCTCATTCATATAATATTTTGGTCTCCCTCCTCCCCATTACCGTTTAGAACCGATCGGTAATGAAACTTACTGCAGAAGTGTTGTGATTCTCAATCTTTCTCTGTATGCAGCCTAACTGTCAATATTCTGTTTAAACTTGTTTCATTAAATTGCAGAACCTGTTTAAAGGTAGAATTGTTTAATATCACTCACTACTCATGTAATTTTTGTTGTTAGTTCTTTGAATATATACAAGATTTTGTATCAATTTCAAAGTTTGATGATCTTGACACCTTTTTGCTTGAATATCAGTGTTTTTGTAAATGAATTGCTAGCACTATAGAAGAAGAAAGTGGATCTGAAAGGATCACAGGTTTTTTACGAAAAGTCTTTTAGTGAGCTGTCAAAGAAAATACCTGTTCGCTTATTAAGTTACTTAAATTTGCAGTTTCAATTCCAGTATCGGAAGATTTCTGTAAAAGTTGGGGCTCAGACATTAGATGGTGAGCAAAATGAAATTAAGATGCAATGACAAATAAGTTGTAATTGTTGATAAAAGAAAGTTTATACGTCTTAATATCCGTCCATCTGGTTACACAGGAACTAGAAAATTTTAGAAAGCTGCATTAATTTCAATGTTTAGAGTCTCTTACAACAAGTATTTTACTAGAGTCAGTACGACAAAGTCATAAACAAAGGTAGTTTTTATACAAAATGAAAGATAATGTGGCTAATGCCAATTCTTTACCTAGCTCTATGTAATCGAAATTTTATAACTACAATGCTTTGACATATCTAACAGATTAATAACATTAGATAAATGCAAACTTGTGATAGAAATATGCTTACTGAATCTAGTAATTTTTTTTCTGTAACTTATTGTGAAATTATGCTGCAGATTATTTTCTAATGCCCAAATAGTTGTCGCAGATTGGCAGAAAAATTTCTGCTACTGGTCTTTTTTGATATCGGAATTACTGGCTAGTGCTCGGATAATTTTGCTGTCGACTTTATTGTAAAAATCATAAAAAAATAGTGAAATTTGCCATTTTCTGATACTTTAACAAAAAATGGAACAAACATGGTTGCTGGGACTTTGAGTTGCCAGGACTCTGGTTTGCCAGCAGGAAGGGTTGCCACCTGTGATACCGTGAAAATCGTAAAAATTGCCATTTTCTGATACTCTAACAGAAAAATGTGACGTGGTGGGACATTTTTACTTGCAGATATTTAAATAAAAATTGGAATTAATAATAAAAATAATAATTTGACCGTTGTTACCGAACTACTGTAGACCAGTGTAATCATTTATTTACTATATAAATATTACAACACTTTTGGTTTTGATTTAGTTCTGTTTGGTTAATTGTATTTGTATTTTTGAAAATGGCATTGGTATAACAATAATTAAAATATCATATTCATTAGAGTAAAAATATGCATCTTATATCAAATAATATTCTGTGTATTTTTTTTTTTTTGTTAAATAAATCTTGTAATTATAATAGTTTTGTTCTTAAAAATTTAAGTACTTCTACTTTTGAAAAAATAAAGCCAGATTTGGGGATTTGTTTGCCAAGTTGGCATCACTATGGCAACCCTTTCTATTGTTTGTTCTATGATGTCATCTCAGTTAATTAATGCCAAATTTAGAGTATAAACTGTGAGGTGACAGTTTTATTAGCAGTCAGTTGGCTGATTTTTTTTACAGGTATAGGGATGGTGTTGCTGGTTCCTACTTTGAAAAATCTTTTGAATAATAGCAGCTTATATTGGAATAAGGAAAATAACACCTTAAATGTTTATTGTAAATGATGAATATTACATTTTTTTAAATTCACCTTCATTTATGGAATTTTAATATCAGGTATGAAAAATATCTTTTTGTGGAACAGAAGAGAATATGTAAGTTGACTTTTCATTATATTATTGAGGAATATGTGATGATTATATATATATTGAAAACAAAATGCTGTAATCATTTCTTAAAATGTTTATTTTATGTTTTTTTAAACACTCAACTGCTACACAAAATAAATTAAGAATTTGGATCAAATTAAGCTATACTTTTCATCAGGCCATTAAAACAGATAGTATACTATTGGGAATTTTTTTCTCTCAAACTCATATAATTATTTAGTTTGCTGTTTAACTTTGCTCAGATTGATCCAAATTTTAATTTTGGGGATGGAGGGGGGGGGGGGGGATATTGTGTAAAACCTATTTTTTAGTAGTCAGTGTATATAATGTTTAATATCAAGTTAATAGTATTTTATTAAACCAAGTATAGAATTCATTAAAAATAATATTGAAAACCTAGGAAAATAAAAGGATAATTTCTATAAAACAAAACCTTGTAAAAGAGCTGTCTGGGAAGTGACTGTTTTTCTGAAGTGTTTGTTACCTTTAAAAAACATTATGTAATTTTTTTTGAATTAATAATTAGATTAACAAACCTAGTTTAGACCATCTTAAATGCTGGGTTTGAAATTAAAATGGTATTTAGAAATTCTTTATTCATTAACCTTAATTCATTTTAGATAATTTGGAATGGAAGACTGATTTTTATACCAACTATGTGAAAAATACCAGAGCTGGGAATCGAACCCGGGCCTTCCGCTTAACGCGCAGATGCTCTACCACAGAGCTACCCTGGGTGATAACCAGCTAGGCATTTCTAACATAATATTCATTGGCAAGGTCACCAAGTCTGCAAACACATTTATGATATTGTCACTTGATATAGCTGTGTTTGCAGACTCTACTATTAATTAAAATTGGGTGACTACTCTGTATTCTACTAATATATTTAACTTTTCAGGTATGAAATTAGAAATCTCATCATTTTGATTTTGAGGCATATAATTCATTTCTGAATTTTTCTTAAAAAAAAAAAATAATAATAAGATTTTCCATCTGTGATATTATTTCCATCATGTTACATATTCATTAGTGTTTTTTTTTATTATTATTATTTCTCCTACAGTATTCACAGCTTCCTTTCCATGAGATTCTCAAAGTATGACCAAGTATGATATAAATGAAATATTAAACATAAGGGTAGAAAAAAAAGGTTTTTCTTTTGGTAGTACTGAAAAGTGACAGTCTAGGGAGGGGAGAAAGAAAAATGTTAGGATTACAATTTATGAGAACTTGTCTTTTTATCAGCTTGAAAATAGATTATAGATGTACCTGTATAAGTGATAGACTACGTTTTAGAAAATCAGAGATCAAAGCAAAAGACACTATTTTTCCAGTTGCATGCAGAATGCTGATTACATAGGCACTCAATACTGCATTTCTCTTCATAATTTGCAATTAGTTGTCTGAAAAATTAATCAAGATTGCTGCTTTGTCTGATTTATTAGTTTTTTTTTTTTTTTTTACTTTCTTTTACCCATAAGGTAGTTTGAGAAAGTATTCTTTTTGGCTCAAATTTTCTAAATTGAGTTTTTGTTATATTTACATGTTTAAAAGTTCCCCTGAATCCGAAAATCATATTATTAGTGGTTGGTCTGTCTGTGTGTCTGTTATCAGGGCAGATGAGAACCGGACAACTCAAAAATCCGGGAGTGGACACCGAAAAATGCCATCAACACGCGATAGTAGACACTTGGTCCGCATGGTGCTGATCGAGCGTACAGCTTCATCTACACAGTTAACAGCACATTGATCCACTACTACAGGTATATCACTGTCTGCTTCATCAATTCGTCGACGTCTGCTGTACCATGGACTGTGTGTACGAACTCCTTTATGCAGGATCCCCCCCTCACGCAAAACCATCGATGCTTGTGGCTGCAATGGGCTCATGCACATAGACTGGCATGGAGATAGGCAGCAAGTGGTGTTTTCTAATGAATCCCGCTTTAATTTGAGGCATCATGAGGGCCTCATTCATGTTAGATGCTATGCTGGTGAACGCTACCTTCCAGAGTACATTATCGAATGTCATAGTGGATGAACACCCGGAGTTATGGTTTGGGATGTGATTGCAAATCATGGACTCTGCTGCTACGAATTGTGGGTAATCTTAACAGTGACAGGTACATCAGAGAAGTGCAGGAGCCCAAAGTTGTTCCTTTCTTTCAAGGCATTCCTGGAGCTATCTTTCAGCAGGATAATGCCCGACCACATGTGGCAAGGAATATGCAAGACTTCTTTTCAGCAGAAAACATGCAACTTCTGTCATGGCCTGCTTATTCACCAGATATGCCAGCCTACAGCTTCAAGAGATGAACTTTGGGTACTCCTACAAGAAATATGGAAGGCTCTTCCCCAAGCATACATTCAAAATCTGTTTGACTCTATGCCATGTCGTATAGCAGCACTTATTGCAGCACATGGTGTCCACGCCAAATTCAGACACTTAATATTGTTTTTTTGCTTTGAAAATTTAATCATTTATTTGTACTAATACAGGTCGTTTGTGCATTAAATTTCATTTGATTCTGAGGATTCCTTCATGGTGTTGCATTTTTTACAAACATGAGTGTAAGAATAGAATCTATATATACCTCCCTTGAATCTCACTACAAGGCTGTAGCTGTTTTTGTTCAAGAAAGAATTTTTGAGAGTGCTCTCACTGGTTTGAATTTTTTCACTAATCTTCACATGTGTTATAATTAATTCCTATATTACCTTAAGAATCTCCCATTGAACTTAGAAAAAATGTAAATGACATAAAAAGTAAATACTTCCCTCCCCTCCCCCATTTTTTAAGTTCCAAATATCTTTTTTTCACTTGTATGTACCAGTGGTATACTGAAGTACCAGCTCACTAAATCTTCATTAATTACTATGATGAGGTGATATGCATAATTTTCATTGCAGATATCTTTAAATAATATACCTAAGTAATTAAAAAAAAAAAAAAAAAAAAAATGTTTCAAATACATGACACAAATGTTTTTTTTTTTTTTTTCCCGTATCATATGTCAAATAAAAAGTTGTTATTTAACAATTCATACTAAGTTTTTTTTTCGTTAAAAGTAAAAAAAATCGATAACTTTGCTTTAAATTATCGCAGATCGATGGTTCAACCATTCGTTTTAAAGGTATTGGCGAGCTCTTTTGAAAGATACCCATCATGAAAATTTACTCCCCTCGAGGGGGGACTTCCCCCCCAGAGGGGGAGGCGAGGCTCCTACATACACAAAATTTTTTTTCCCAGTTAACTATCTCTATTACAAAAAATATATATTCGTTTCATTTGGTTTAGTGCAGTCTATAGACGTTAAACTCTACTTTCTTGCAATTTCCCCCATAGACGTAATGTATTAGAATTCTCTTGATTGTCCCTGTACACGAACCATTTGCTTGATCTTAACGAAAATCTTACTGTAGCATCCCTATATGATACACATTTAGAATACCAAGTTTGAACTTTCTGCCATAATTTGTTTTTGAGATATGCTGATAACAGACAGACACACACAGAGACCATTTGCTAAAAACATGATTTTCGTATTCAGGGTACCTCAAAACGTGTAAATATAACAAAATCTCGCGTTCGAAAATTTGACCCAAAAACAATACTTTCTCTACCTTATGGGTAAGAGAAAGTAAAAAAAAAGATCAAGGTTATATGGATTTTTTATTCAGGTCAAGTAAATTTCCATTACTTCCTAACTAAAAGAACATTATTGCTCCATTCTGAAAATAATAATCGCTTCAAGCTTTTATAGTGTCAAGATCATAATTTTATTAATATGAAATTAAGATTAAAATACTAGGACATCAAACTGGCAGTTGGTTTAAAGATCACTCCCCCCCCCCTTTTTTTTTATGATGTGAAATTTATGAAGTGTGCGGCAAAAGAGCCCCAGGTTTTTCTCAGGTCAACCCTTGCTTTGTGAGTCTATTGTAGAAAGACTGGAAAAAGGATTTTCTTGTTTTGATTACTGTTTGTCTCTTTATTAATTTAATTTTACTTCTACTACCATTTAGATGGTGCTATAAAGTTAAATTATCTTTTACCAGAAGTAAAATAAATAATTTTTGTAAAACTATTCTAAATTTCAAAGCTTAAAAATTTGGAATTTTGAAGGTTTTATTGTGTACTTTAAATTTAGTGATATAAAAATGTGTATTATAGCATTCTTAATTATTTTACAGGAAGTAGAGCCTATGTATAAAGAAAGTGATCATATTCATGTGATAGCATTAACCTTAGCACTGAATGTTGGAGTACGTATTCAGTATATGGATCGTGGCACTGGCGAAGTAAATACTCATGATTTTCCTGAAGACAAGACACCGCGAATTCATTTATTATATCGTCCTGGACACTATGACATTTTGTACTGAGACTTTATTTAGATAAACAAATTTAAGTTTTTTGTGCATTCCTTGCATTTCTTATGTAATAAATTTGATTTTTTGTGTTTTTGTGTGAGCATGCACTTTTGTGATGTTATACTGCTAATTAAAAGACTGAAAAAGTTTCAGAAACAATTTTGACTTTTTTTCTTTTATAGTTGTTTTTAGACCTTTTTTTTTTTTCCTTCTTTCCAAATGTTTATTTATTATTATTATTTTTCCTCTGAATCATTAAAAAATATAAGGAGAAATTGTTCAATATAAATTTTCAATGCTGTGAGGATTTTTTTTTTTTTTTTTAATTCATAATATGGTATGTATGCAAAGTTTAGACGATATAAATGGCTACATACAAGCAATCTTTTTAATGTTTTCTCTTTGGAAATAAAGCTATAAGGGTATTTTTGTGACAGCACATAGCTAAAACAAAATATACGTTTAGGCTTGCTATTTTTAGAGAATACAATACGTATTTCTTTTTAGTATGATAAGACAATTGTTTTTAGTCAGACATTTTTTTTTTTTTTTTTTTTTTTTTTTTTTGTTATCAATTTGTATGTGTACATGCACAGTGAAATATTACAATATTAAATATAAAAACATTTCTGGAAAGCTGTATGAAATTTATAAAAATAAAATAAAAAATTTAATTAAAAAAAATTGTATAATGTTCCCTGCTTATGAACCTTTAATCCCCCCTCCTCAATTTTACATTAGGATAGTTTATCAAATATATTCTAAACATGTCTGGGTATTATTTTCTGAATTCATTGATAAGTTAATTTAAGTTAAAATAATTATTCTATATTTGAATGCTGAATATTATATATATATATATATTATTTATAATTTATGATAAAGTGAATGTTGTGTTATATTCATAGACCTATTATAAAAGTGGACAGGACAATGGCAACCTTTTTCAGTGGCAAAGATAACTCATAAAAAAGTCACGTGACTGTTAATCTACAGGAAGCCAAACTGGCCAATATTGAAATTTACTCGCCATGCGCTAAACTCTGCTTTGTATTAAGCAGTCGATATTTTCCCTTTTTCTTTGAAAGTTCTTTTTAAAATTTTTATTTCACTTTAAAAGTTAGATTGTTTTGAATTTAAAAATAATTTTATACCAAGAAATAGTAATTGGATGTACTTTAAATGCCCTAGAAGTTATGTAAAATAAGGATTTTATTTCACAGAAGCCCTCAAAGCCTTGAACACTGTTAGGTGCTTTTTTGTGCATTTAGATGCCTCAGAGGAACATTTTAAAACTTTTAATAATCTTGAAAAAGTAGAGATAAGAACATCTAAACCGAAGGAAATGCAATCTTACATAAATGAATACTTTAAACACTGAATTGTATTTGACTTCTGTAAGTATATTGTGCATCAATTATTATTTTCTTGTTTTGTATATGATTATTGCATTAACTTTTAATTTAAAAAAACTTAATCTAATAGTAATATATAATTCTGATATTTTCCTTATATATACAGGTTGATTCAAAATTAGTGTGACCAATTTCAGGGCATCAGAAATATCTATTGAATTAAGTTATTTACATGAAATTTTCAGTGTGGTTTCCTTTAGAATAGTTATAAACACTTTATTAAAAACGTTTAAACCAAGCCAAAAGAGCTTTTTCGACAATTTTGGGAGATATTTTTCTAACTTCCCCTTTGACTGCTTTTTGAAGCCTTTGAAGTGTTCTTACTTTACGTCTACTTAATTGTTTTTTTAAGTATACCCATAAAACATAATCGTAAGCAGCACAGTCAGGGGTATGGTAGCCATTTCTCAGGAGGAAAAAAAAATATATTTTTTATCTTTCAGCCATTTTATAGCTGATTTTGCAGTATGACTTGGTGGAGAATCTTGTTGAAAAACAAAGTTTCCTTGAGGGTAATGTCGTTTACTTTTTTTGATCATGTGCTTCAAAACTGCATTCTGATAGTATTTAGTATCAATTTTAGCCTTTGGTTCTACAAAAAATAGTTTTGTTAAGCCTTGAGAGTAAATTCCCCTAAATGCCATAACACCTGATGGTCAACTTGCCTTTTGCAAAACAGCTGCATCTTTGCAACGCTTTTCGTATGTAATATATTGTATCTTCTTTTTTCTAGTATTGGATGACATATGAAACATTGCATCATCTTAAGTTATCCATGTTTTGTATCTACCTTTGCGTAACATTAAATACAGAGGCCAAGAACGTTTTCTTTGTTTTTCTATGGTCTTTGCAGATATTTGATGACAGACTGCTTTATTCACTTTTTTATAGCCAATTTTCTTTATCTGACGACAGATTGTCGATTGCGATACCTGTAGTTTCTTTGCTAAAGTTCTTTGAGGCAGAGGTTTTTTCAGAGCGATAATTCTTTTCAGCTTCTTTTTTTTTTTTTTTTTTTTTTTTTCACCAATGACTTCCTTTTGTGCACAATTTTTTCCTGGATCTTTTGATTGCCAGCCAAATTTTATTTATTTTCGAAGTTCAGATAGTAATCCATTAGAAAAATGTCTTTCCTGATTTTTAAATGTGTTATTTATAACAGAATTTGAGCAACCATCTTTCAAAAGCTTTAAAATTTCATTTCAGGTTTGAGAATCTACTTTCAGAGAAATAATTTACTCCCACTAATAAAAATAACTAGATTGGTAATTTAAACGTCTCACTTTTAAAATAAAACTGGTGGTAAAATGATTAAAATTTACCATAAATAGTTACAGGCTTTTAAAATTGGTCGCACTAATTTTGAATCAACCTGTATATATATATTACTTGCAAAAACATGTATCTATAACTTTAATTATTTAAAACGAAGCATTTTCAATTATGAAGAAAAATTACCTTACTTAGCTGCTCCATTATTCTTTTATAAGCCACTTTTCGTCTTGGGGCCCCAGATGTCCTCAATCATGGCTTGAGTGGCAAGTGGCCGTTCTTCCAAAGGTTCGTCATCGCCTGTGATCAGGTGGCGCCACTGTGTGTCAATTCGATTCGTGGTCATTTATGGCATCACAGTTATGAATAATCTCAACAGTTTCACGGAAAAAAGCATAAGTAGGGTTATTATAATTTGTGATTTTTATTACGTCACTGAATTGAACTTCGATATTGTTTTCTTGATATGTTTTCGCTAGCGCAGTAGTATTTTTGGCATATTTGATGTCACTTTGGTGCTCTTTAATTCTTGTTTTTATTTTTCTCTTTGTTACACCTATATAGCAACCAGTTTTATTATTTTGATGTTTAAGGGGGATTTTATAAATTCTGGCAGTCTCTAAGGGGGGAATATTATCTTTATCGCTTATTCATCATCTTTTGTTTGCTATATACATTTACAATCATCATTTAGTTTATGTTTGTTATTGATGTTCATGAAAAACATGTTTAATACTCTGATTTTTGGTACTTAAATCAGTGACAGTGCAATATCGTACTGCGTAAATCCATTTAGACCAGTAACTAAGTTAATTAACTTGTTGTAACACCTTTATGCAATTAAATTAAATGAAAACATTTTAAAATTTCAAATTATAATCCATAAACATTCCACAAGAAGCTATTATTTATTGCTAGATCAGTTAATGTTACAGTTACACTGCAATATACAAAAATCGATTCTTATAGGTAAAAATAAATAAACACATAAAATGTTTTTAAAAAATTATTAAATTTACAAATACAATTATTCTACTGTTTACAAATGCACAATATTACTTTTATTTTATTTTATATTAAATATTAAAAATTTTGTTCTTAAGAACAATATTTAATTGAATTCGATTCTCATAATTTGATTATTCGTTTTCCTCTATCACGTGATTGAGCAGACGACTGTGGGAAGAGTCCATTAGATAAAAATATAAAATTTACTTATGAATGTGAAAACAATAGCCAAATTAATTATCTAGATGTAAAAATAAGACGCGAAAATAGCCTTATTAAAACCACTGTTTACCGAAAACCTATGGCCAGTAATGAAATAATAAATAACCGAAGTGAAAACCCCTTACCACGATAAAATTAATGCCATCCATAGTTATATGAACCGAGCTATTCTAATATGTACCGAAAAATCCAACTTAAATAAAGAGCTAAAATACATTAAAAAGTTAACTACAGAAGCTGGTTACCCAAAAAATCTTGTTGATAATTTGTTTAGAAAAGGAATTCAACAGTTGAACAACAAACAAAACCGCCAAAAATTACCGATGGAATTCACTTATTCGATCCCTTATAATCAAGGTACCTCTAGTAAAATAAAACATGCAGCTAAAAAATTTAACGTTAACGTACCTATAAAACCAAACCCTAACATTTTCCAAGTTATAAGAAGCGATAAAAATAATACTCCCCCCTTAGAGACTGCCGGAATTTATAAAATCCTCCTTAAACATCAAAATAATAAAATTGGTTGCTATGTAGGTATAACAAAGAGAAAAATAAAAACAAGAATTAAAGAGCACCAAAGTGACATCAAATTCGCCAAAAATACTACTGCGCTAGCAAAAACATATCAAGAAAATTATATCGAAGTTTAATTCAATGACGTAATAAAAATCACAAATTATAATAACCCTACTTATGCTTTTTTCCGTGAAACTGTTGAGATTATTCATAACTGTGATGCCATAAATGACCACGAATCGAAAACCGGAATTGACACACAGTGGCGTCACCTGATCACAGGCGTCGACGAACCTTTGGAAGCACTGCTACTTGCCACTCAAGCCATGACTGAGGACGTCTGGGGCCCCAAGACGAAAAGCGGCTTATAAAAGAATAATGGAGCAGCTAAGTAAGGTCATTTTCCGTGATAACGTGTATCTATCTCTATATATTTAAAAAAAGTTTCTGTAGCTGGCGTCAAATTTTTTTGTCTACGACAGCATCTTCTTGCAGAGGGCAAAATGCTCTGCATCAATGTGTTCCGAATACTTCAAGGAAGGCATTGCAGGTAGTTAGAAGTCTCTATCATCTTAATTAACAAAGTTATTAAATAAAAACCTCGGGTTTATAAAGGTACTCTATTTGCCATTAAAGGAATAATTTCTCTTATTACATAATTTTCCACAATGAAGTCATTCTCTGCAGGGAAATAATGTTATCACTGGTGTAAAAAAATAAAATAAATTCCGCAAACATCTTTTTTTTTTCTAATTTTAAAAAATTAATTTTATTACTGGCAATATTTATGTTTATTTTATTTATTTATTTATTTATTTATTTTGAGTAACGAAATAATGTCGTGTCTGTATAACTAACCACGTTTCTCTTTACCATTAAAGTGCATTTATTATTTTTATTCGAAAACGTTTTTTAAAATACTTTGGATAGATTTTGGTATACAAAAATATTTAGATTTAAATTCAAACTCAATTATAAACGAAAATTCTTCTTATTTAGCATTGATAATTCTTTAACATTACAGAATTAGACATTTCTGTGATACGTTTCATACTTCTAATTATGGCAAGAAAAAATTCACCTAAAATTTTTATAGATGTTATTCTTCGTTAATGTAAAAAATAGATAGGAGAGAGGGTACTTTTCCTTTCGCCGGCGAAATTCTCGCCAAGTAAACTTTATTGGCAACAACAATACATTTATGGATTAAAAGTAAATTTGTAACTTAGATATTTTTTTTTTCTTTTTCAAATTTAAAGTTTATTTATATTATTAAGGATTTGACAAAATAAATGTTATATTTTTTATGGGACAACACTTTTAAAAGCTAGCTTTAAGCAAAGTTTCAGAAAATTTAATTCTTAAAAATATAAAATAAGTAAACGTAAAATAAGTTTCTTTAATTTTTTTCTTATTATTATTCGAAGTGTTTTGAAACAATTACTCTGTCTTAAGTGCCTAATGTTTGGCGTCGGTTACATCATTCTTGGCAACTTTATCGCTTCACCAGGAAAATGGAAAAGTACCGAAGAGAATTAATAATTGAAGCTGCTGGAGGTTTTTCCAAATTAAAATGATGATAATAATAATAAACTTTTTCTCTTTTCGATATTTTCAAATGTCTAAAATTATCTAGCAGTTCAGTAAATAGATACAGAGAGTATATACTGCCATAAATTAACTAAAGAAATTCAATAATAAAAAGTACGGCATTAGAAAAAAATAGGTTCTAATTTTTTAAAAAGGTTATTCTAATTTAATTTATAGGTTATATATATATATATATATATAATAGAGATGATCTATTAAGCATAGTAGAAGCCAAGCAACAGATACAAGATCACTGAAACACCAATGACCAATATTTAACAAGCAATTCTACCAAAATATCCATCGCCAAATAGTGACAAAAACTTAAATGTCCCCAAGAAGTTCACATACTGTATCTGTAACATAAAATGATCTAGATGTTGCGGATGGACTCTTCCCAGTGTCGTCTGCTCAGTCATGTGATAGGGGAAAACAAATAATCGAATTCAATTAAATATTGTTCTTAAGAACAAAAGTGTTAATATTTACTATAAAATAAAATAAAAGTAATATTGTGCATTTGTAAACAGTAGAATAATTGTATTTATAAATTTAATAATTTTTAAAAAACACTGTGTTTATTTATTTTCACCTGTAAGAATCGATTTTTGTATGTTGTAGTGTAACTGTTACATTAACTGATCTAGCAATAAATAATAGCTTGTACTTGTGGAATTTTTACGGATTATAATTTAAAAATTTAAAATCTTTTCAATTAAATTTAATTGCATAAAGGTGTTACAACAAATTAATTAACTTAGTTACTGGTCTAAATGGCTTTACACCGTACAATGTTGCACTGTACCAAAAACGATTTAAATACCAAAAATCAGAGTATTTAACATGTTCTCCATGAACATCAATAACAAATATAAACTAAATGATGATTGCAAATGTATACAGAAAACAAAAGATGATGAATAATGATATTAAATGGATTAAAAATGATGTATAAAAAAAAAAAACACAGATTAAATACGATTGATCAAAAATAAGAATAGAAAATATGTTATTTCAGAAATCGCTATAGAAGACTTTGTCTGCTGTTTGTTTTTCACCTATCATGTCATCTCTGACGTCTGGTGGGAAGAGTCCATTTCTTTCTTTTCCTTAAAAAAAAAAAAAAAAAAAAAAAAAAAAAAAAACTGATCCTTAGCACATTATTTCATTAAAAAAATGGTATTAAATATTATGTATTTCAATTTGATATTGAATATGAGTGTTTCCATTTTTTTGTTTTTGTTTTATGCAGTATTAATTTTCCTATTCAGTGAAAGATAAAGAAGCGAATATCAGCAACTCCTATTCACGGAAAGGCAGAGCGCTGCAGGGGTTAATAAGTGAAGCGAATCGAGGGGAGGCGAAGCTTTCTTCGGGGGTTGGTGAGCGGAGCGAGCAGGGGGCAGAGCCCCCTAGTGTTTTAAAATAAGTGGCTGTTTACTTTTATTGCATATATGGTCACCCTGCTTATAAGGTCAGTTTTCTACGGTCCCCACAGGTGACCTTATAACGAGGTTTGACTGTATATATATATATAAATAAATATAATAAAGATGATCCATTAAGCATAGTAGAAGCCAAGCAACAGACACAAGATCACTGAAACACCAATGACCAATAAGATAAAAAAAAAAAAAAAAAAAAAAAAAAAAAATCAGTGGATGAAATACACTAATGTAAAGAAACCAGATCTATTAGTTAACAGTCTGCAAAACAAACGAATCAATAAAGTAAAACATCAAATCTTAACTTAAAACCATAAACTTATCAAAATTAATGAAAAAACAACCCAAGAAACATAAGATAGGAAGAAGGAGGCAGGCGGCAAGACTTGTGACTTGCCTGTGGGGTTACACTAGTTTTACGCCGGCAACACTCCCCCAGCCTGCCACAACCAGAACAGGAACCATATGGATTTAAAAATGCAAAATTTCAAAGCAGATGAACAACAATGAAACCACGAAGCCAATGAAATTCACCAATTGATCACATTGTGTTTAACAGTATAATTAGAACATTAAATATAGTTGACAACTCAAAAAGGAAAAATCTGAAATTTTAGTGGAAAATGAAAGTTTGCAAAATAATACAAAGCAAATGCAACAAGCCTTCTATATATATATATAAGATAAAATTTAAATATAGGAGAGAGTAAAACTTGAATTATTAAATAAATAGAACTAGAACAAAGTTTTTATAAACCAATGCGTAAATGCAGCAAAAGGAAATATAAAACTATAATAAGTAAGCAAAATAATCAAAGCCAGATAAAAATTTAATCCCAAAACACATGAGGGCCTTCATCAGGGGAGCTCCCCCGTGTAGGGAAAGGAATATGAGAAGTTTCTGACGAAACGCTGGTAATTTAACCAAAAAACACGTTTCTAGCCCCCAATTTCTCACAGATGGAAGCAAGACCATACAGCAAATGAATTTTAATTAGTACAAGCATAAAAAGCAATTAAATTCAGAAATCAAGCACAAAAATATAATACATCAATATAAAAATACAAGAATATAAATAATACAAGGAGATATAAATACATACATGGACAAACTGGAATAGTGATTAGAAAATGGAAAATTGAAAACCACCCCCCCATTATAAACATGAACCCGTTTCAGCTAGTAGGGCCACTTACCAGCACTTAATTTAATGCACAAAATGGAACAACAAACCTTAAGTAGGATTGTCATTAAGAATACTGAAATGTTTATTGATTAAAATAACAGGATAGCAGTTAACAGTTAGTATGTTTTTGAGATTTTTCATAGCCAGATTCAGGTCTAAATTGTTATTGCAAATCATTTTAATTCTGTTTATTTGGGTGAACATAATATTTTTTGAAACTTTAAGACTAATACAGGAGAACCAATTTGTTAAATTACAAACTTTTAAGTTAAAATCTTGCCTTTTATCATAAATCCCATTAAACCAGTTATTATCTATTTTTTTGATTTTTAAATCCAGGAAAGAAGTTTGGTCTTCAGAGTCAGTACGGTTTAAGACAAGATCGGAGGGATAGATTTCAGCTGCATATTTCACAAAATCTACACAGTTTATTGCAATTACGTCATCAATATACCTATAAAACTTAATATCTTTGGATTTTCTTTCAAACATAAACAAAAAAAATGTTGGCGAAGGCAGTCGAGTAACTTGTTCCCATCGGGATACCAAGAATTTGTAAAAAATAATTAACACTGTTAAACAAAACATTTTCGAAGATGCAAAATTTAATAAGGTTAATTCAGTAAACTTCTTCGTAGTCTATTACATGATAAAATTCTTCGTAATTTTTTTCAAAAATTTCTAGAACCAAGTAATGTGGGATACTACCAAAAAGGTTTTCAAAATCATAAGTATTAATTCTAAAAATATTTTCTGAATTTTCTTTAAAATATTTTAAAATTGGGTAATTATTTTTAATGATACTGCAATTATCGTCTGATTCTAAAGCGTTTAAGATATTATTGGGTAAATAAAGTTTTTTACCGGCTTTGTAATTATAAGCAAAATTACTACAAGTAACGTAATGAAATTTAGCGGGATTTTTATGAAATTTAACATTAATAAATATGTATGGAAAATTTAAACTGTTACTATTTATATTGAGTTTTTTATCAAAAGCCAATATCCTTTTTCTTATAATAGAGGGGAAGTCATTTAATTTTTTGTAAGAACAATTACCGGAATATTCTTTGGTAAGTAACATCTTGTAAAAAACTTTACAAAAAATAGCAAAATTATTCCCGGCTTTGTTAACGGTGGCAATAATAAATTTTTTCTTTAAGTTTTCAATATTTTCTTTTAAGTCTGTATTGTAATCTAGAAAAAAGGTAAAGAAACAATTTATTATAGCCACCGTTGACAAGATCGGACATTTTTACTTTCTTCTATATGTAATATAGAGAAAGTATTGGATTCGCGAAAATTTTCGACCTCCGTTTTTTGACGGATCTACACGTTTTGGGATGTCCTGAACACGAATTGATAGTTTTTAAAAAATGTCTGTCTGTGTGTCTGTCTGTCTGTCTGTCTGTCTGTCTGTCTGTGGTTTAGTGTTTTCACCGTATCTCACGAACCAATGAATGAAATTCAACCAAACTTGGTATATAGTTGGACCCTGGCGGGGCATTGTGCTGATTAGATTTTGGGATCAATAGCCCATCAGGTGGCGCTGTGATCGCATTTTATGTAAATTTTTAACATGGCAGTATAGGACAAATTTTCGTATTTTTCACCGTATCTCACGAACTAATGAATGAAATTCAACCAAACTTGGTATATAGTTGGAACCTGACGGGGCATGGTGCTGATTAGATTTGGGGATCAATCGTCCAGCAGGTGGCGCTGTGATCGCAAAATTTCGTATGTCACACCGTATCTCATGAACCGATGAATGAAATTGAACCAAACTTGGTGTATAGTTGGAAACTGACATGGAAAGGGTCTGATTACATTTAGGGATCAATAGCTCAACAGGTGGCGCTGTGATCGCATTTTTTCTAAATTTTTAACATGGCAATATAGGACAAAATTTCGTATAAATGTACATAATGAGCGTTATTTTAAACTTGTGATTGTAAAATTAATATCAATTATTGATAATACTAGTAGTTAACTACAAAAAAAATTTTGTGCATGTGGGGGCACCGGTTCCCCCCCTGGGGGGGGGGTAAATTTTCAAGATGGGTATCTTTCGAAAGATCTCATCAATAGCTTTAAAACGAATGGTTGAACTATAAATCTGTGATAATTTAAAACAAAGTTATCGATTTTTTTTACTTTTAACAAAAAAAAAAAAAAAAAAACAGAAAAAAAATCGTATTTTTTTTTTTTTTTTTTAAATATTGTTACTGGATGAATATGTATTACTTTTAACAAAAAAAATTAGAAAAAAATCGTAATTTTTTTTTTTTTTTTTTTTTTTAAATATTGTTACTGATTGAATATGTATATAGGAAAATATAGAAGAAAGTCTTGTGGTGGCCACAACATACTAGTTTTGTTTGAGATATGAAGGATTTTGTGAAATCACGTTTTGCCCCCCCCTCCCCCCCTTGGGGGGCGAATTTTGTAAAATCGCTTCTTAGTGGATGCCTACGTCATAGAAAGAACATTGTCACAAAATTTCATGCTTCTAGGTCCAGGGGTTTGGTCTGGGCGTTGATAGATCACCCCCTCACTCACTAACTCACTCAGGAAGTGTTCTTTTATATATATAGATAGAGAAAGTATTGGATTCGCGAAAATTTTCGAAGTCCACTTTTTGATGGATTTACATGTTTTGGGATGTGGAGAACACGAATCAATAGTTTTTAGAAAATGTCTGTCTGTCTGTCTGTCTGTATCATTTTTTTGTGGACGCTGTATCTCACGAACCAATGAATGAAATTTAACCAAACTTGGTATTTAGTTGCACCCTGACATAAACTGGTGCTGATTAGATTTTGGGATCAATCGCTCAATAGGTGGCGTTGTGATCGCATTTTATGCAAATTTTTAACATGGCAGCATAGGACAAAATTCCGTATAAATGGGCATAAAGAGAGTTATTTTACACTTGTGATTGTAAAATTAATATGAATTATTGATAATAGTAGTAGTTAGCTAGGAAAAAAATTTTGTGCATGGGGGGGCATCGGTTCCCCCCCCCCCGGGGAAGTAAATTTTCAAGATGGGTATCTTTCGAAAGGTCTCGTTGATAATAGTAATAGTTAACTTGGAAAAAAATCTTGTGCATGTGGGGGCATCGGTTGCCCCCCCACCGGGGGGGGGGGGGGGGGGAAGTTCCCACCCGGGGGGGCAAAGTTTCAAGATGGGTATCTTTCGAAAGATCTCGTCAATACCTTTAAAACGAATGGTTGAACGATAAATCTGTGATAATTTAAACCAAAGTTATCGATTTTTTTAACTTTTAACAAAAAAAAACTTAGAAAAATATCGCAATTTTTTTTTAACGAAATTTAACCAAACTTGGTATTTAGTTGGTCCCCGACATAAACTGGTGCTGATTATGTTTGGGGATCAATAGCTCAACAGGTGGCGCTGTGATAGCATTTTATCTAAATTTTTAACATGGCAGCATTAGGACAAAAATTCGTATAAATGTGCATAATTAGAGTTGTTTTAAACTTGTGATTGTAAAATTAATATGAATTATTGATAATAGTAGTATGTAACTAGGAAAAAATTTTTTTGCATGGGGGGGCATCGCTTCCCCCCCTTTAGGGGGGAAATACCCCCCCCAGGGGGGGTAAATTTTCACATTGGGTATCTTTCGAAAGATCAGGTTGATAATAGTAGTAGTTAACTAGGAAAAAATTTTTGTGCATGTGGGGGCATCGGTTGCCCCCCCCACCGGGGGGGGAGGTTCCCACCCGGGGGGGCAAAGTTTCAAGATGGGTATCTTTCGAAAGATCTCGTCAATACCTTTAAAACGAATGGTTGAACGATAAATCTGTGATAATTTAAACCAAAGTTATCGATTTTTTTAACTTTTAACAAAAAAAAAATTAGAAAAATATCGCAATTTTTTTTTAACGAAATTTAACCAAACTTGGTATTTAGTTGGTCCCCAACATAAACTGGTGCTGATTATGTTTGGGGATCAATAGCTCAACAGGTGGCGCTGTGATAGCATTTTATCTATATTTTTAACATGGCAGCATAGGACAAAAATTCGTATAAATGTGCATAATTAGAGTTGTTTTAAACTTGTGATTGTAAAATTAATATGAATTATTGATAATAGTAGTATGTAACTAGGAAAAAAATTTTCTGCATGGGGGGGCATCGCTTCCCCCCCTGGGGGGGGGAAGTACCCCCCCGGGGGGGATAAATTTTCAAGATGGGTATCTTTCGAAAGGTCTCGTCAATACCTTTAAAACGAATGGTTGAACTATAAATCTGTGATAATTTAAAACAAAATTATCGATTTTTTTCACTTTTAACAAAAAAAAAAAAAAAAAAATCGTACTCCTTTTTTTTTTTTTTTTTTTTTTAAATATTGTTACTGATTGAATATGTATAGGTAAATATAGAAGAAAGTCTTGTGGTGGCCACAACATACTAGTTGTCCAAGGACTCTACTTTTGTGAAAGCCACTTTAGGCCAAGTAGCACATAAAGATATTTATAAATTATAAAATATTGAAAAACGGAAAAAGAAAAGAAAGAAACAGAAAAAATAATCGCATAAATTCAAATTGTGTATTTTTGTCTAAAATGGCGATAAAAATTCAAAAATCGATTAAGGGAGATATATTAAGGCATTAATTAAGGAGATATATTATGATCAGATTTGCATATTTAATTATTTTTCTATATACCAACTACTATTATAACCACAAAAAATTGTCTCATGCGATAGATGTAGCTGATCATATTCATAGTATACTTTGTTTACATATTATATTTGGCATGAAACTGTTGTTATTTTATAATTGATCGAATACATCAAATAAATATAGAAAATAACGTGAAAGAAAATATGTACGCCACGTATAGTGTTGTTTAGAGATGCAACGAACAATGGTTTGGCCGAATAACCGAATACCAATTAATCGGCCAAATTATAGCCGAATATTCGGCCTATTCGGCCGCCGAATAATGAACTCATTTTTGTCTAAAAACATAGTATAGTATGCACTATATGCACAATTCTTGTACATTTCATAACTAAAATGTATTATTTTCTTTTAAAAAGTTATTTTTATACAAATTTTTAATTTTTAAAACCATTATTTGATTCTGAAAAAAATATTCGGCTATGTTCGGCTTAAAAATTGCCTCAATAATAATAATTCTTTGCAAGTTTTTTATGAGGTATTGTCTAGTCATATTTTAATAGATACTAGTGATCTTCGCCAGCTAGCGGGTCACTATTTTTAAGCGAATCACTATCATGAATGAATTCTCAAAATTCCATATAAAAGAAAAAAAAAACTTGATCGAGTAAAAACTTACACCGGGTCCCCACTGCCGTCGGCAGCGTAGACCCGTGCGCACTGTGCATGCAGGTTAAGGGATAGGCATATTTATTCCCCAACTTCCCTGCCCCTCCTAATTAACCTACATATACCAATTTTGAACAGTCTAACTCAATTTCTATTTTTTTTATTTCCTAGTCCCTCTTTCCGCCTCCCCTTAATAATGTAGCACTTCCGAAAATATGCTCATTCAACTTGTAGGTCCCAAAACCTATATATACCAGTTTTGAATGGTCTAACTCATTTTCTATGTTTTTGCCCCCCTCCTGCTCCCTAATAATTTTACACTTTCTAAAATATCCTCATTCGACTCTTAGGCCCCCAAAACCTATACATACCAATTTTGAACAGTCTAACTCAATTTCTAATTTTTTGCCCTTCCTGCCCCCCACCCCCTAATAATTTTACACTTTCGAAAATATCCTCATTCGAGTTTTAGGCTCCCAAAACCTATGTATAACAAATTTAAATGGTCTAACTCAATTTCTAATTTTTTGTCCCGCCCCAAATAATTAAAAATATAACTGGAAAGATTTTCTTTTATTATTATTAAATAATGAAAGATAAATATTAAATTTTTCATTATGCTTTGACAAAAATCAGAATTTGCTTGTATGGTTCAGTTGGGACAATTTTGAATACATTAATTTTAAATTTAACAGATTATGTTAGCTTACTACAGATATATGTTTTGCACTTATTGATATAGCATAAAAGTTTTTACATGATCCTTACATTAAAATTTATTCAAGGTATGAAAGATTTTTTTTTTTTTTTTTTTTTTTGGTGGGGGGGGGGATATTAGTTAATTTCAAATAAAATTTTCACAATACATGACAAATATAAATTCTAAAATTAAAAAATTTTATTGTGTAATATAATGTTTTTATTTATAGTGTAAATATAAATAAAAACATTTCTTACAAAATTATTCGGTCTGGGCCGAATAATGGACTTGATATTCGGCCGAAGCCGAATATTCGGCTGACAGGCCGAATAGGCCGAACATTCGGCTTCGGCCGAATAATCGTTGCATCTCTAGTGTTGTTCATATGCAACTGGGATTCAAATATAAAATTGCTACTTCAATTTTTTCAATATTGTCCGTTTAAAACTGTTATCTGATAAGCACCCAAATGGAAGCCCACTAGTAAGCTATTGCCACAGGCAATAGGGACAGGGACCCGGGAGTGTGCGAATGAGTGGGTCACTGCCGAACACAGCGGGAACAGGAAGCAGGCTTTTGAGCAACTTCATGATTTTTTTATTTTTTTATATAAAGGGATATAGGAAAGTGTTTCTTTTAAATATAGTGACCAGCGAAGTAGGCCTAGCCTTCGTTGATTCACTACCTTAATTGATTTTGCATTCCGTCATTTTTGACGGGATTATACACAAGTTAAATATATAAAAAACAATATTTAATCAATTTAACCCTTTCTACTATATACTACCATTTTTTTTTTCTAAGAAATACATAAAAAAAAAAAAATTAATTTAAGCTTGTAAAAACGAAGCATCTTCAATTAAAATTAATTAAACATGAAATCTTGCTAACTGCTTCAACTTGCTTGCAAAGCGGCTTTCACGTGAGGGCCCTCTGCGCAACACCTCCTGTAATAATGCCTTCGAGCTGAGCTTTACGTCATGGAAGATCAGCCGATTTTATCCAATCAACATTTCATATGATACATGTTGGATCGTTGGGATTGGATGAAATCGGCCGATCTTCTGTGACTTAGAGCTCAGCTCGGAGCTCCGCGTCGCCAGTGCTAGCTAAAACGCATTAGCTAAAACGTATCAAAACAATAACATCGATATTCGGTTCAACAACATTACAAAAATAGCCAACTACAATAATCTTATTTAAGTTTTTTTTTTTTTTTTTTTTCGGGAAACCGTTGAAATTATACATAACCATAACTCTGTGAATGGCCACGAATCGAAAGATGGTATTGACATACAGTGGCACAACCTAATTACGAGAGGATATGAGGAGCGAGATGACAACAAAGAGAAGCGTCACTTTTAATTTTAATTAAAATTTTTTTTTAAAGGAATTAATTAAAAAAATGAAAAATAAAAAGTTGTTATACTATAAATTTATATGTAAACATAACTGTTATAAATACGTTTTTAAATTTAATATACTTAATTTGTTCTTCTGCATTACTATTTTATTTTCAATAAATATAATTAAAAATAAATAAATAAAAATAAAGATTTCGCCTTCAAATGAATGTATTATATAAAAAATAAATAGTGTAATAGCCGTTGTTAAAATGTACAGACGATTACAATGAAAGAATAAATTTATGAAAAATGAAACATGGAAGCCAATTTTTAAAATCGAAAAAAAGTTTTAAAAAATCTTGATGAGGTGCACACCTGCAAGGTCCCATGTACCCATCTGCCATGTTTTGTAGCTTTGCGATCGGTAGTATGAGCTCCAGATTGCAGACAGACACACAGATACTCCCTATTCATATAGATGTATTAGATTAAAAAAAATTAAATCCATTTCATTATAAAAACTATATATAAATAAGTAACAGTCTGTCTCTACGTATAACACTTTTTTATAAGTCTAAAGGGCCACTTTCTTGAAATATTTAAAATGAATTAGTAAATATTAAGGTTGTGTGTCAGTAAAATAATGATATTCTTCTGTATCTTAAACGGGTCTTGGATCTATGAGTATAAGTTCAAGATTATTCATAATATTTTAAAGAATTTATGCATAATTTTAAACGCAATAATTATTACTTCCCTTTTCACATATATAGGGTAGAATAAGAATTGTTTTGGGGTAGAATGCTTGAGTTTGACCCAAATTGAGTTTTTGTTATATTTACAAGTTTTCAGTTTCCCTGAACCTGAAAGGGGAACAGCCACTTTGGTTTTTGTCCGTGTGTGTTATCAGCATATCTCAAGAATTAATAGTAGCAGGAAGTCCAAATGCAGTATTCTAAATCTGCATTATATAGGAATGCTATACCAAACTTGTGAGGGATATAACGTCGAGTTGAGGTAAAAGGATGTCGCCGTAGGTAATCAGTAAGATGTTCATCAGAGGTCACGAAAATATAAGCTGGATCCAGCATAGTTCGCGACGATAGCGGTGAAATCAATAGATTGATGTTGTCGAAGTTGAGTTGGGGTGATTTCAAGTCGGCATGGAGTGTCTAAAAGAAAAGTAGAATCTACGCAGTTTGAGGAAAGATGATTGAATGCGATTAGTTTTGGAGATGTAAGTTGGTGAGTCGAAGTGAAGGATGTGTTCTGTTTTGAAGTGGTTTAAATAGCGAGGTATTTGAATGAAAGTTTGGAGGGTCGCCATTTTTTTTTACGAAGATGGAGGCCGACGGAAATTTAGCGTGACTTTGTCACAAGGATCATTAGAGACATAAAGTCTTTGTAACTATAAGTCTGAAGTTGTAAATATGAAAGTTTGTTGGTGTTGAAGAGAATAGAGCTTTACGCGAGAATCCAGTTATCTGTGGTTTGACGGTGGAGTTCAATAATTTGGCGAGTTGTAGTTCTTTAAGGAGTTATAAAATTAGTGTGTGAAAAGGCTAGTTGGAGTGTTTAGTTATTCTCCATCGACGTTGTGTGATTCAACGGAGGTATTCTTCGAGCGACTGAAAAGTTTAAGTCGAACTTCTAAAGGCAGCTGTAATAGCCACCAGTGGTGAGCATGTTATTTCATATTTAGCTTTAATTTAATCATTTAAATATCTTTGTGATTTTCTTTTTACGTCCCCCTTCTCTTATTCAAGTTTGAATAAAACATTTATTTAATTTTATACAATACTGTCTGTTTATGTTCTAACGTAAGTAGTTATTAAGATGGGATCTGCTGTAGATGCTGGGACGCAGACCTCACAAACTTTTTGTTGAAATCAAGCAAACAGTTCGTGCACAGGGCCATCAAAGACAGTTCGTGTACATTACGTCTATGGACGAAAGTTTTGGTAGGTACAGTTTAACATCTATAGTTTGCACTTATCCAAATGAAATGTACATATGTCTTTTATATGCACAAAAGCATGTTTCGTGTAGAATATGGTGTGAAAATCGTTCACCATTTGTTTACAGGGTTACCCAAAAGAACTAGAGTATTGTGGGACTATGCATGGAAATTGCTGAAAATGCATTTCAGCAGGCTGTGCTGTGTGTTATTTATGAAGGACTACATTTAAGTAGGGGAGAGTAGGGAGGGATGGGACAGTTTTGACAAAAGTATTTTTTACAAATTTACTTTTACTGGTACAAGACTGTAAGTCTCAGAGAAACAAATTGAAACATTTTAACATCTTTTAAAAATATAAATTTGATGGTAATTATTAAAATATTAATTTTATAAGCATATTAACATAGTCATAAAAATATGGGACATGTTTATAAAGTTAAAATAAAAACATAATATACAGACATACTATGAAAAATGATAAAAACAGTGGGACACGATGTATGTACGGTTAATGAATTACGAATACCGCCTATTTTATCCAACATTAGAGTATAATGTACCACTTAAATAAAATTTTCAAATGCTCAATCAGTTCATTTTTTTTTTTTTTTTTTTTTTTACTTCTAGTAGAGAAAATACTGTTTTTTAGTTCAAATATTCAAAATTAAGTTTTTGTTATATTTATATGCTTTGTGGTTCCCTGAATATTAATAAGGTTTTTAGTGGCTAGTCTGGGTGTGATTCAGCATATCCCAAGAACAAATATTACCAAGAAATCCTAACTGTAATTGGTGAGTGTAATTTCTTTTGTATATTTTACCATGTCCAGGAAAACTGCTCAGGAATGAAAATGAATTCCTCATACATATATGGTAAATAAAGTATTTTTAAAAGTTAAAAGTGTAAACAAAAGTCGTGTGAATGCCACACCAATTATTTTCCCTGATTTTGAATTTGTTTCGTGTATTTTTTTTCTTCCATCTATTCATTCATTTGCCTCTTGATATTTTCTGTTTAAGGAGTATCAGAATTTTCATTCCTCTTCTTTTTCTTACATGTCCCATCCCTCCCTGAGCTGCTCTGTCCCATTCCTCCCTTTTCATTATTTTTCAAAAAATAATTTATTATTAGACACATGCTACTTTTAGGCTTAATTTAGCTGCTAATTCATAACAGTTATGTTATTAGGTATATAAAATATGAAAAGTGATTATGCTGACATCAGTGAGTGATGTTGAAAACTTGCCTTGAAAATTAAGCAATTGTTTACTTTTAGTGTTATAAAATAGTTTTTTTGTTACATAAACTTACAGAGTTCTCCAACTAAAATGACACATAGCAACAAATATGGGGCTGTAGTTACTTCACCTGGTGGAAGGGTCAAAAATAAAAAACAATGTTTATTTTAAGAATAATTTTAGGTGTCCCATCCCACCCTATATCCCATCCCTCCCGACTCTCCCCTATAAATTGTGGTGTGTGCATAATTTATAGATGACACGCAGGTTTACCAATAACTAAGTCAAACCATTCTTTTCTATTGAATGTAATTGGTGGAAGTGCATTACTATATTTTGTATGCCCAGAAAAACTGTTGAGAAATAAAAATTAATTTTTCATACCTGTACGGTAAGTAAAGTATTTTTTAACCCATTTCTGTCTGAATTTTTTTTTCTCCTAAATATTCTGTTTAATTACAGTAAATGATGTAAAAAGAACCTAAAAAATAGGGAAAAAAAAATGACATACTTTGTTTTTATTTAAACTAAAGAAATACAAACGTACCAATTTTGGGACGCTAGGCACGAATGGGTACAGGTTTTTCACATAATCTAATTAATTCAATCTTGAATATAAAAAATATATCTCCAGGCACGAATGGGTTAACCCATTCGTGCCTGGCGTCCTAATTTTGGGACGCTTGGGACGTGCCATTCAAATTTCCAGTGTTTATTTTTTGTATAATTTACGCTTTTTGAGGTTCCTGAAGTGAATACTAAAGAGAAGTTTTATAATGTTTAATCGTTGTGTATACCTATAAGTGGAAAAGATGTATAACCGATACTGAGTGGCGAATAAACGAAGAATTTTTGCATTAAAATGAATAGGAATGAATTGGGACTTCACTAAAAGGACGTATAAATTTAAAAGACGTATAAACTGTGCTTTACTGTGTCTATGTACCTACGTATGTACCTATGTATATGGTTCTTGTTATCTTAACCTTTAATCTGCAATCTGTCTTTACATTATTGAAATGCAGAATAAGAGAAAATCGTGTGAGTGCCACACCAGATTATTTTTGTTATGCTATTATTAGACATAATATTGCTATGCTAAATAAATATATCACTAGTCGTTAACTACTAACAGTATATAACTATTAGCATTGTTAAACAGAAAATGCGAAATTTATTATTATCATTATTAGGACTGAGGGCCTATTAGTCTCAGACAGCGATTTTTGCGTTTTCGTTTTCGATAGTTGGACATTTGTCGAAATCATTTTTCGATAGTTGGACATTTATCGAAATCTAAAATTTATCGAAAATATAATTTAATAATTTGAAAGCGATGTTATGATTGGGAAGAAAAAAAAAACTAATAGCCTTCCGTCCTAAACTAAATTCTGCTTTTGCCAGAATTTCATCAAAATCTTTTTTTTTTTTTAAGAAAAAGAAAAGAAAATTTATACAGTATCGTTACAAACGATATCGAAAAAGTTTTTTTAATAATTTTGAATTAGGAAATAAATAGTGCGCGTGCAATAATTTGAAATAAAAATAAATAAAAATATGAATTTAATGATTTGATTTTTATATAAAACACGATCGCGTGCTATCTTAAAAAGTAGATGTAAAATTTAAAGTTTAATTTTCTTGGCAGCAATTATAAATTAAAATAAATAATTTAATGAAAGTTTGTTCTTTAGATATACGTCCGTGTAAGATGTCAAAAAATATACGACAAAGTATTATATCTCTTTATTATTTTTATTCATTTATTTTTTATTTTTTTATTTTATTTTTAACGAGAAGAGTATTCTGCAATTAATAATGCAAGGAATTCTCAAAATTTAACTGTCGTGGACTCTGTCCAAATTCTTTGACTAAAAATGTACCTTTACAACCGACGAAAACATTCAAAATAAAAGGCTTTTAACATTTGAATGACAAAAATTAAATTTATTACCAATAAGGGTGAATTTCATCATTATTTTTTTTTTTTTGCCTTAAACATTTAATTCTAAATATAATATTAAGACCACTAAAAACTGTTTATACATGATTATAATCTAAGTAAAATTTCATTGTAATTATTACAATTTACACATTTATATCTCATGACTTATTTTTAATTAAAGTAATTTAATAGTCGAAACACCCTACTTTATATTTTTAACTCCCAACCATAAAAAGAAGAATGTTTTGAAGCTTAAGCCTGTGTATAGCATTACAGCTTTCATACGAATAGATTGATCTAAATTTTTCTTTTTCTTTTCTTTCTTTTTTTTAAAAATTAGAATGCTAATTTAGTTGGGATGGTTCTTAGCTATGTTTCATGACAATTTCTGTTGCAGATTTTTTAGAGTTAATTAAAATGTGTTTTGGAAACTTTGCACTGATATTTTAAAATTTGCGAGCTGTTCTTCTTCCAATTTTCATAAAATCCACAAGTTTGCAATTTTCCAACTTTTAAGACTTATTACATTATAAAGTACTTTTTTTTTTTTTTTTTTTTTTTTGATTCAGAGTATAAAAATGTTTTTAAAGAAGCTTGAATTTTAAACTGATTTTGTCAGATGTTGAAAATTCGCTAAAAGTAGTGATTGTGATCCAAAAATCTTTAAATTCGGTTGTAAAAGAGAAGTTTATTGAGTTTTTTTTTACTTCGCGTTCCTGTCAGATGAGAAACAAAGCTGCCAACTATTTAGTTTGTTCCATAGCATTGTTATTATACATCTCTTGTTCATACCACTTTTTTCGTACAGAACTTTCTCCAATATGCATAGCTGCCAGCTTGTACTTTTTTTAGCTAGCAGAAATTTTCGATCAAAATTTTTAATAAGTTTTTTTTGGAAGTTTTCTCTGATTAAGTATGAATTTTCCCAAAGAAATATTGGTGTTGAAAAACCGTACGAGTTGGCATATATGAATATGTAATTACGGTTAAATAAGAAGAAAATTCCTCTTCTCGAATTGTTGTAAAAAAAAAAGGCGAGTATTAGCAATGCTAAATTAAGAAGTCAGCATCTTCAGCAGTGTCGCCAAATGTAGGGATTTCTCCCTACAGAAGGGAATTTCAGCTTTGTATTTGCCGTAGAGAATATATATATATATATATATATATATATATATATATATATATATATATATATATAAATTTTGTTTTGTAGGGATTATTGAGCTAGTTAATGAAACTTTTGAAAAACCTTTTTAAAATGCAAAATCATTTAAACTTATTTGTTGAGAAAGACGTTTACAATATATTGGTTTGATATATTATTTTATTACATGATAATGCGAAGTGAGATACCTCATAACTCCAGCTTTTACAATTTATTTTGGAACATTGTTATACCGCCTTCTATTCATACTACTTTATCTTAGTTACATATGGAGAAAATTACTCTAGAAGTTGTATGAAAGAGGGCAGTAGTGAGATTGTTCTGCAATAAATTAAAAAAAATCGGCAACTCTGCATATTTTAAAAATATCCTCCTATTTTTTTTTTTTTTTATTTGAAAATGATAAAATTATAAAAGATAAAATCTTTGTTTAATATTTTGATATAGTTAACTTTCAAATTTTAAAATAAATTGGGCGCTAAGTCATATTAAAATTAAGTTTTCTGGAAGTTTCAATTGTTTACACCAGACCAGAAATTCTCGAGCTTTTCGTATACGCCCGCCCCTCAAATCAAACATACAGAGCCTGATTAACCCTTTGCGGCGCAAGACAATTCGGATCATTTAAATTATACTGAGACCGGAATTCATGAACTGAATTAAACTAAAAGAAATTTTAAGGTTAAAAAAATCGGCCTATTCTGATATGTTATAAACGTGAATTTTTGCAGCTGGATCTTAAATTTTGCGTCCTCGCAGCGAGGACAGCGCGCGTTAAGGGGGAAGCACACATTATCTCCGCTCTCACCGGAATATTTTTACAATTATTTTTTACTTTATGTCATAGAAATTCCACGCTTTGACGAGGAAATATTTTTTATAAAAAATGAACGGTGTAAAACAATCCAATTTACTCACTGTTATTAGACACCAGAATTCTTTTAAAATAACTTTTAATGAGAATTTTGTGTTTATTATAGCAGGAAGTATTTGTTAAAAAATAACGGTGTACGTATAAATAATGTGTGCTTCCCCCTTAATCAGGCTCTGCAAACATATTCTGCTGTAGTGACAAAATCTTATACATAAATGTTATAGCAATCTAAATGTGTATTTAATTTTGTATTTCGTTAGAACGTTTTTCCCCACTATATGTAAATTAACCTGTTTTATTATTTTTCTTTTGATATGCTCTTTTGATATGTCCATTTAGAGCAGTCACAGTCCTTAAAGAGTCACCACAATCGAGTCGATGTTTGCTGTTTTAACCCCTTAACGGTAGCATATTTTTTAAAGACACTTCCATAAAATCCACATTTTTGTTTAATTAAAAATAGATTGAAAATAAATAAATATATGAACAATATATAAAATTATTCTGTACATATTTTAAAATACATTATATATTGTTCGCTACTTTCATGTACCCTAAAATGTTAAAGGAAAATACACGTGGGGTGTGGTCACTGCCCGTGAATATTACGACAGTGGGAAGAAAAGGGGTTAAGATTATTTATAGCTAAACTTTGTAGGGTCATAATATTTTGACGTAGAAAATATAGCGATTTTCTTTCTTCATTTAGTAGCGAAAATTTAAATTTTCTCTGGCAATACTAATCTAAAAAAAAAAAAAAAAAAACACTTATTTATTTACTTTTTTTAAGTCAGAAGGAATTTTTTTAGTTTTTACTCTGTTAATAGAAGAAAGCATTACAATTTGAACTCCTCCGTAGGCTGCATGGGATTCGGAGGCTTCGTGTTTGCCACCCCAGATCTAAATAATCATACAATTTCTTTAAGAGTAGTGTCATATACAATTCTGATTATTATGATGACTGTATGAAATGAACCTATCAAGGTACGGTGGGATGTAACAATTTGTTTACATGCATAAGAAAAAGGTTTAATTTAAAAATGTATTATTGAGATGACTATCTGTACTATCTACGTTATACTATCCATTCTAAGATTAAGGATGGAACACGGGCGCAGAGCTAAAACCGGTATTTGTTTAAGAAATTTCTGTAAATATAATATCGTTGATTTAAGAAGTAGAATATTTTGTTTCATTGATAGTGGTATGAGTTCTGCGCCCGTGTTCCATCCCTGTAAGATATTTTTTTTCTCTTTTTCTTTTTCTTACTGCATTTGACGATAAAAAGATAATTTTATATCCTTCCTGTGGAAAACTATCATTAGATTAAATATATTTTATTAGAATTTGTCTTGAGTTTCGCCATAAAAAAAAGAAGGTAAACTAAACACATCTATTAACATGCGCATAACCATCAAAGAAACCAAACATGATTACATAAAAAGCAAAGACTCTTCAGTTGACGATAGCTTGCCAGGATATTTTCATAAAGGTCAAAATATGACAGCAGCGATCCTATGAGAGGATGTGACAATTACATTCAATATTCAATGACATAGAACATGCCTATGCCTCGATGGCGCACTCAGTGAAATTTAAGAGTAAACTAACTTGCTCTGCTAATGTAAATATGCCGTGTCAATATCAATAGCATTGAAAATTACATATTTGTTAAAAATGTGTGTTTGAATAGTATGTATTTCCTCTTTCAAACTCTTATTACAGAGTGGTGACATGACAGGCCAAATTTTTTCCGTGATTCTTCCATCAATATTTTACTTTCGGAATCTTTAGTAGTAAGTTTGCATGTTTAATTAAGTGAAAATTTATTATATAAATATACTGCTGGAAGAATCAGGAAAAAAAGGCAGGTCTGTAGTCATCTTTTATTATAACTTAATTTTTTTAATCAATAATAATATTTTTACTTTGCAAACTTTTTTTTTTTTTTTTTTTTTTTTTTACGTACTGTAAATTTTTGTCTTGAATTACTTTTCCATTAAGTCAATTTATTTATCTGTTCTTTATACGCATACTTGCGAACATGCTAATTAATATTATGTAGTATTGCTAGTCCCGCCTTTTTTTTCCACACCAGTATTATCTTTGTAATATTTCTCTATCATGGACCAGTTAAGGTTAAATTTGTCAAAACGATACGATAATAACGTAAGGTACAATCAGATTGGTCAATGCGGATTCAAGCATAAAATCGGCTGCTAGTGATTTCGGCTACAAGAATTTAATCTAATACACTTGAAATGCACATTTTCTTAAAGAAATTGAAGAAATATTAACTTTCTTTGTGGATTTATTCTCAAAATCTGATATTTAGAAGTATATTTGGAAGAATTTAAAAGCCAGTAAAGCAGCCTCGCATTTCATGGTGGCTATTTGGCAGGTTGGTAGTAGCGCCATCTATTATATCTTTTATTCATTATAAACAGAATAAACATTATTTCTCTTTTATTTTTGTTATATACGGACATATGCAGAGCCTGATTAAGGGAGAAACGCACATTATTTATACTTACACCGTTATTTTTTAACAAATACTTTCCTGCTATAATAAACACAAAATTCTCATTAAAAATTATTTTAAAAGAATTCTGGTGTCTAATAACGGTGAGTAAATTGGATTGTTTTACACCGTTCATTTTTTATAAAAAATATTTCCTCGTCAAAGCGTGGAAATTCTATGACATGAAGTAAAAAATAATTGTAAAAATATTCCGGTGAGAGCGGAGATAATGTGTGCTTCCCCCTTAATCAGGCTCTGGACATATGGTAATTTAATTCCGTTAAATTTTAGGAAATAACTGATTTTTAATATAAGAATAATTTAATTTAAATCTAGGAAATTTTAACTCAGCAGGGAAAAAATTTGTTTTCTAAAAGGGAAATTACAATGCAAATACTAAGATTTAAATATCTTTTAATGGGGAAAAATCGAAAATTTCCAGTGATTTTATTTATGAGTTATTTCTTACAATCATATTAGACCGGTAGATAATATCACGCAGATGGTCTGCGCGGGAAAGGCTAGTTGTAGAATATTTTCCTTATTTATTTGCAATTATATTTGAAGAATTTTACTCTCAAAAGTTATTGATGTGAGGAAAAGACAAGACTGACATTAATACGGAATATTAATGAGGGTAATGTAAGTTGGCAAGTATGTTTATTCGAAATCTTTTTATTACAGTATTTTAAAATGGAAATAAAATTTATGTATCATCTATGTATGTAAAATCGCATTTTATAAATACTATTTAAAGTACGGTATTATCATTGTTTTATTTAACTTTTAAATTATAAATCTATGAAATTAAATCACATTTTAATTAAAAAATGTTTCTATGCATAATTTTGCTAGACATTTTTCCCTTCCTAAATCAACTTTGAATTTGGTAGTTATTACATATATAAATCAAAAGTAATATATTAATAGAAAGAATATTGAAATACTTACAGAGTAAAATTTTTAATGTATACTTATGAGATATTATATTTATTTATTCATGTAATATTGTTTAATTTTTAAAAATTTGTAATAACTGCAGAATTAACACTTTCGCGACTGCTGACGTGATTCACGTCATTTGAAAATCTGTAACTCCTCCAGTGAGCGTTTCTTTCGCAATTTGTATAGTATTTATTTCTTAAGTATATACCTAATATTCATCCTTTTTCAATGAAATATACTATGGATACAAATAAGATACTATGGATATAATTTTGCTAGACATATTTTCATTCCTAAATCAACTTGGAATTTTGTAGTTACTACACATATAAATCAAAAGTAATATATTAAAAGAAAGAAATTTGAAATACTTACAGAGTGAAATTTTTATTGTATACTTATGAGATATTATATTTATTTATTTATTCATGTAGTATTGTTTCATTTTTTAAATTTTGTAATAACTGCATTATAACACATTCGCGACCGCTGACGTAGATTCACGTCATTTGAAAATCTGTAACTCCTCCAGTGGGCATTTCTTTCGCAATTTGTATATTATTCGTTTCTTAAGTATATACCTAATATTCATACTTTACAATGAAATATACTATGGATATAAATATTTTGATAAGAAATAATATAATTATAATGCATGTCCTTTTGTAATATAAATATGAATATAAAAAATTTGGTTCTAAAATATTGTAACTTAGGAGAACAACGCCTATAGGCGGATCTTACTTTCAAAAAGACAAAAACATGCGATCGTGAAAGTGTTAAGATATGGATATGTTATTAGGCATTTTTATGTATTAGTATAATTTGAAAGAACGAAGAATCATCTTCTAATTTAATCTAACTGGCATCATTTTTTAAGGTATTAAATGTTATTTTTATGCCGTTAAAGTGATTGCTTGTTGTATAGAATTCTGATGCGTTGAAGAAGTAGAGCTAATAAAAGCAGGGGTCGTACTCACTGCCCTTATTTCCGGACACATTCAGGAATGAAAAATGCTCGCCCTTTTCGCCACCACTAATTTAATGCAGAAATCTTTATGGTATTTTAATTGTAAATAGGATAGTAATTATTGTATAAAAAAAGTGGTAGCAATAAAGCCGAAAATATCTCATCCAGAAGAGTGTCCTGAGAAAGGGGCGGAGAGGCAAAGAAATTTTTTTTTTTCTTTTACATGTATTTTCAGGGGTCGTACTCTCCGCTCTTTTTTCAGAACACTCACATAAATGAGTAATTTTCGAAATTTATTGCTACCACTATTTTCATAAAATAAGTTCTACCCTGTATAATCATGGTCTATACACTAAATGTATTTCTATATGGAATTAGTGGTGGCAAAAAAGACGGAAATGTCTTATCTCCGAAAATATCCTGAGAAAAGGGCGGAGAGTACGAACCCTGTATTTTGCATTTTAAAATTATATAATTATTTGTAAAAATTGTAAAATATTTTAACTTGCACACATCTATATATTTCAAATTATTGTATATATTCAGTTAAAAGATTTTTATTTCAACATGCATTGCAATTGTATAAGAATGTTTTCTAAAGTTTTGTAGCATTTAATTTTTGGAAGATTTTATTTATTCCGTATGTATAGTTGCCAACTTATCACCTTTTGGCTACCAGAAAATTTTAATAAGAATTTTTACTTTACTTAAGCAATGGAAACCGTTACAATTCGCTTATTAAATATAAGACATTTCTATTAAAATTTTTCGGTAGCCAAAAGGTGCCAAGTTGGCAACTATATCCGTATGTAGTATGAAAATGAAAGGAAAATTAAACAGAGCGGGGCTGGCTATACGCATTACGTACTTGATCAGTAATTCTCACATCGACAACTTCGAAGTTTGTAGCGTTACAATCTGGCGGGAATTTGTAATATTAAGTGTCAACGCTTTAATGCAATCAGCTTTGAATGAAACTATTCTTTAGAGAACTTTTATGAAATAAAAATCAGTGATTGAACTATACATACTGAAGATCGATGATTTTGTTATCTTCTTAAAAAAAACATCAGAAGTTACTTACTAAATCTTCAAGTAGTTTCAAATAAAATGATATCGAATGCATATAATTTCTATTGTTTCAAACCTAGACAGGATAGGATATTTAATTTTGTAAATTGAATCGCGGAGACTTAATACCCTTCAGGCGCTCACGCGACATTGAAAAAATGTCATCGAAGAAAATAAATAAAAAATGCTTATAAGCTACATTTTTTCAAATAAGAATTCTTTTCGGATATTCTGGTGTGGATATGTATATATATATTTTTATTTATATTTTTACTTTTAAATAAAAATTCTGAAAGATTTTTCTTACTTCATTTCTAGAATTATTTTTTATGTTAGTTAAAACTCTGCTAAAATTTACTTGGTTCAGTTTCAATGGTAAAAGTTATTATTACAATATGCTTTAGCTTTTGCATTACAAAAGAAAAAAAAAAAACTTTTAGTTAAAAAATATATATTTTATTATTATTATTATTATTTGAAATATAATATCCATGCTAGCTGATAGCTGTATGTAATATACAGGGTGATTCGTTATTGCATCGACAAATTCGGGGCGGCGGGGAGGGGGGAGTAAAAATAGAACTGGTCATATGGAGCATAAAAATGTACATTAAGGCTGTACATTAGACAGATTCCCAAGGACCGATTTACTCACTTGGAGGCCCAGGGAACTCATATTCAATGGGACCCTTTTCCTCGTACTTTAATATTAAAACGAAGAAAACATACCGCATACTTTTGATTCACGTGTCTGAAAATTATCTCCATTTTCCATTTTATTGGTAAAACTTAACTAGATCTGATGCTTGTCTATCGGATCAACGTACATCGTGCCCGTGTATCTGCACTGCGGTGCGTGACTTGGATATAGCTAGCCTTAGTAAGAGTTTGGAATGCAGTATCTGTAATATGCAATTGTATTTGCGTTTAGCGGAAATATTGCAATTTTTACAATGATATAACATTGTAATATCATTTTACAATGATATAACATATTTACATTTATATAACAGCGCCGTAATTCCTCCATCCATTGGTAAGAAAACAAAAAACAACGATCATCATAGCAAAATTTGGAAGTTTTTGATTTTAAGTATTTCTTTTTAAATGTAGGATGGAGTTTCTTGGGGGCCCCTTCACTGTGAGGGCCTAAGGCATGTGCCCCGAATACCTGCTTTAAATCAGGCACTGCAGATTCCCTCTTCCTTTCTTCCCATGATATACTGATTTTCGTTGTTTCATTTTATAAGAATATCTCATACAAAAATGAAGTTTTTTGTATCCTGTTTTTTGAATATTATTCTTTGAATACGTTGTCTTTTAGCTCAGTGAACAACAACAACAACAATAATAATAATAATAATCTAAATTTACTTAATAAAATAAAATATTTAAATTATTTTTTTCAAAAAATTACCCACTAAGCTAAAAGGCGACATATTCAAAGAGTAATATTGAAAAAACAGAATTCCAAAAGCTTAATTTTTGAATGAGATATTCTTATAAAAAAATGAAACAAAAATCCCAGAGGATAACACGGGAAGAAAAGGAAGAAAGAAAGAAGGAATCTGTACAGCCTCAACTCTGTCCTACCGTAAACAGTTTCCAGCTACTGCACATAGAATAAAAAAACTAAAAATCTTTCCATAATCCTTATTTGTGAGGTTTTTAAATATGCTAAACAAAAATAAAGCACATATTCAGAAAGAACAGAAAAGTTACTAAACGACATGAACTGTGTTAGAATATCTAAATTTAATCCCGAGTTACAAGCGCTGAAACAGTGATAATAAATGCTAAATCAAGTATTCCCTAAAATATTTAATCGGAATTCCGCTAAAACCTTTCTATCTACAATCCGGGATTGTAATGAAATGCTCGCCCTCTGGTGGGCTAAGGTGAAATTACAATTAACATGAATAGTTTTCGGCTTTGGTCGAGACGCCATTGCTCGTCGATAATTAGTTTCACATATATTTATTGAATAAAAATTAATAAATCCGGTAAAAAAGATAACACGTACTGTTGTCAGTGTTGTGCACGAACGCGTTCATTTGAACGCGTTCGTGAGCGTAGCTCAAAAATTTTGAGTTTTGAGTTGAACTTCGCTCGTTTTTAAAATTATGAACTTGAGTTGAGCGAAGTTCGTTTTATTCACGAACTTGAGCGTGAAAAAGCAATTCAAACTCAAACTCATATTGAATATTTTTGTCTGAAATATAAAAAGGAAAGTAGAAGAAGAAAAGGGCAGAAAAGAGAATAATTGTGCTAAATGGATCCCGGAAAACAGGGCACTTGAAAAAAAAAGGCACTGGTAAAAAGGGCACCCAGAAAAAAGGGCACCCGGAAAAAAAGGGCACAGGAAAAAAGGTCATTTTTAAAATTCGGAAATCGCAAAAACAATGAACACCAAAGAATGAATTTAAATAATTATTTTCATAATACGTTTTTAGAAATTTCAATCAATTAAATTGGTACCACTTTCACTTAGTATATATCTGAAGGATGGGGGGGGGGGAGGTGCCTAGGAGCAGATTGAAAGAGAATAATTGTCTTTATATCACCTTCTTACTGATTTTAATGAAACTTTCTCTAATAGTCACTTGCTGTTCATGACAAAAATACAGTGTCACACATACTTCAGGGGCTGAATTTGTCCCTTTAATCCCCCCCCCCCCGCCCTCCCGACGTAGAAACAGAAACACTTACGTTCTCGTTAGTGTTTAGCATGTATTTTATAATTTCTACCACTGCGTGATACTAGTTTTGTTAATTAACTTATTTAATTTTTCACATTTTTCCTAAAGTGTTGGAAAAAAAAAAAAAAAAAAAAACTTTAATTTAAAACTGATATCTGAAAACAATTGAATAATATTAATATATCTATAGTTTTATGGTTAAAAATATAAATAGACATTAGAAAATATACTAATAATTTACTTAGTCTATCTGTAGCATGTATAAATTTAGTTTAAAACTTCAAATCCAACATGATAATAAATCGGTAAGGAATACTAGTTTCAATCTTTTATGTTTTAAAGAAACTGTCTCTCAAGTCAAGACTTTTATTACGACTATTCACATGTAAGAAATAGCGGAAGTCTCACAGGACAACAGAGTATACTGTTCTGAAAATCCACCTTCATAAGGGAATGTTTTTCCAGTGGACAGTGGACAATGAAATGTCCAAATGTTATTTGTATGAGAGTCCGGTAATTTGTCGCCCATACAACCTGCCTTCGGGCCTCCTGATAACAGTAGGCACCTGATAACAGTAGTACGTCTCATAGATGGGTCCCCGGTGCTCGCCTCGCAGCGTACTGCAGCTGGGATACGGTAAAATGCAGGAAGTCGCCTTCCATCAAAGTATTGATTTATATCAGTCAAGTATACAACAATGGATTCTCTCTCTCTGATTTTCTTTCTTCCTCCCCCCCCCCCCCCCAATACAGTGTTGTTGTGTACATTCTTTTGCTGGGTACACGATCAGATTTTGCTCCCATAATAATTATCTTTATGTACCGTCCTTTCTTATCTTCGATCGACCAGTCTTTCTCTAAAAGGAAAGGAAAATTGTCAATTAATTGTTATTCAAAACTTGTATGTTGCGGTCACCACAAGACTTTCTTCAATATAATTTTACTCAAATTCATGCAGTACGAATTACTTATTAAATTATTATTTATTAAAAATGTTTTCCATGATGAATGCAAACGATTTTTATCTCAGAGAATTATGCCGAAAGAAAGAAGTCAATTTTGTGCCAACATCAAAAGAATTATTATTATTTTTTTAAATAAGTTTTTTTTTTTCGTTAAAAATTAAAAAATTAAAAATAAAATAAAATAAAAAATAACCTAAATTATCCCAAATTTATGGTTCAGCCATTCGTTTTAAAAGTACTTGCAAGTTCTTTTCAAAGATACTAATATTCAAAATTTACACGCTTCCTTCCCACGTACTGCATGTACTTCTTTTTCCTAGTTTACTACTACTATTGCTAATAAATCATATTGATTTAACAATCGCACGATAAAAATAACTCTCATTATGTGCATTTATGAGAAATTTTGTTTAATACTGCCACGTTAAAAATTTAGAAATAATAATAATAATAATAATAATAATAAAGGCTAGTACATTTATTTAATGCATAAAGCGCAAACTCAATAGGTGCCTTATATTTTTCTTATATTTATTCAAAAATATGGAATACGACGGCGAAAAGAATAAGGTTAAAAATATTAAAATGCTTAATTTTCTCTTATTTATTAATTTAAAAACATAAAATTATTTTATTTGTTTTTCTATTTTATTTTATTTTTTTTATGGAGAAATCAAGGCATTAATAGAAGTAAATCCCTCTTTGGCGGCAAAGCGGTTCTACGGTCAAAGTTGGTAGATGGGAAGTGCCGGGTTCGATCAAAAAACGCGCTCATCGATCTAGCCGTTCGGAGTTTTCCGTAGTTCTCTCTAAAACTCATGTAAATACGAACTAGATCCACTTAGAAAGTCCCCCACGGAGGGCATTTACCCTGTAGGCCTAGGCCCCTAGTGTAGTCAATCAGTCTTAAGCCATACAACCAATTAAGCATTCTTTATGAGATTAACATATGTTAGAATTTTATGTTGTAAAATTATAAGTGCTTATTTCTTTATTTTATTTCTTTTTATTTATTTGTTTATTAATTAATTTATTTATTTATTAGGTGTCATATTTCTTTTTATCATATACGTTATTTTTTATCTTTTATCGTATTTTATTCAAAGGTACAAAATCCGAAAAAAAAAAAAAATAATAATAATAATAAAAAAAAAAGGAAAAAAAAAAAATATATTTGTATTACATTTGAAGAAAAATAAACTTTTGACATGAGCAATAAGGATGTATAAAACTTTTAAAATGAAAAATATTTTTACAAATATTCCGATTATTAATGATTATGCATTTAACTATAAAATATTGGTATGTTTTTAAGTATTAAACTAATTCAATTTTCCTAAACTGAATTATTTTAAGAAAAATATGTTGGTGTTAATATGCCAGTTGCCTACAAAAGAAAGGCCGAGGTATGGGTTGAATAACCTAAGTAAGGGGTGGTCTTTTTAAGGGGTTCTAGCCCATATTTACGCTTGTGTCGGAGAAAACTACAGATAACTTCGAAAAGTTAGCCCAATGAGCGCTACCTGGTATCGAACTTGATATCTCCCGTCTACCAGCTTTGAGGGCAAAGTTAATGTTACAGTCTCAAAAACATTTGACCCCTGAAAAACCTTTTATAAACCAACTAAAACAATTTTTAAGCATTTAATGTGCTGAGAATGCATATACTATTTGTAAGTTATTACAATAAATAAAATTAATCATAAAGCTAAACGTTCATCTCTCAAATGAATATATATCAAATCAAATTAACTGTTAAATCGTCAAATTTTTACTAATTAATCTTAATATCAATGAACTTTCTTACCAGTAACCTACAAGGACAAATTTGATAAAATAAATTATATTTTAAAATAAATAAACATAATTTTATCATTATTATTATCAGTTTGTATAAATATATTTTTTTTAAACTGCAGTTCCATAGTATATTATTAAAAACTAAAGAGTATTAAAATTCAGAATTTTTGATATGCAGTATGATAGATAAGATGGTGTAAATTATTTCTATGAATATAATAGAAATGTAATTTAAATTTAAATAATTATAATAATAATAAAACGAATGTAACGTAATGCATAATGTATCTTAGTTTGATTGCAAAGAAAAAAATTTTGCTTTACTTTAGAGAATATCTTTAAAAACTTACACCGATAAATCATCAAATACGCGATCAGCGCCAAGCATTGTAAAAGGGTTACTGTAACAAGAGGGAATCTGGACAAGCGTTTGTTCACTGAGCATGCGTACTAAGTACCTGTCGTATCTCTGAGATTATCCTGGGTTTCTAATAATAACTAGAAATCCTACTAAAGGATTTCTAATAATAACAAGATCACAGCGCCACCTGTTGAGCGATTGATCTCCAAAGCTAATCAGAACCAGTTTAGGTCAAGGTGCAACTAAATTGAAAGTTTGGTTAAATTTCGTTCATTGGTTCGTGAGATACAGCGTCCACAAAATGTGTGATACGCACACAGACAGACATTTCCTAAAAACAGTCAAATTAATCCAGGATATCTCAAAATGTAGAACTCCATCAAAAACTGGAGTTTGAAAATTTTCACTAATTTAGTACTTTCTTTTTATATGTAGAGAAGTGTCGAATACCTTCTACTTTAAAGTTATCAAAATAGTTATGTTATCATTATTTTTGAGGGTAACTTATTCATCTTTTAAGCTGATTTTAGCTTTTATGTAGATACACTAAATAGCAAGCAAAATTTTATAGTGATTTATCTGAAAGCCTAAAGCCGACATTGGACATGACGCAATCAAGTAAAAATTAATTAAATCAAACCATGATGCTATTTTAAAAATAGTATACTTCAAAACAACGGAAACTCTAAATGATGGAATTTGTCTTCTATTAACATTTTTTTTCCTACGCAAAAACAAACGTATTGGGAATTTGAGAATGAAAAACCACACAAAAACAGCGAGTCCTCTACTCAGAAATGGCCGCTAAATAATTTTTTACTGCAATTAAGTTAATAAATTATAATTAAAAGTTGTAAGTATAATTAAGAATTAAATTAGGAATAATCTTCATGGTAATTTAAAAAATAAATACATAAATTATCTATGAAAGCGTTCACAGAGTAGAAAATCTTCGTAGAAAAAAAAAAAAAAAAAAAATTACGTAAAAATGAACTTTAAATGAGTTTCGCTCTTTTTTAAAAATGAACTTGAACTGAGCGCGTTCATTTTTTCAGAAATGAATTTGAACGCGAACTAGCTCGTTTTTTAGACGATGGACTTGAGTTTGAACTAGCTCGTTTTTTTCGCGAACTTGCACAACACTGGTGCTACAGTATAACTTCAAAAGATCAAGAAATCCAGATTTAAGCTTCCATTTATTTCCAAATGACAAATTTAAAATTTCAGTTGCTTCGGCTAATGGAAGTAAAGATTAATCAGATGATTTGAAACTAATATTTTTGTTCAGCTTCAGTTAAAAATCTACTTAAGATCGAACTTTGAATAAACTGAAATATATTTTCCAAAAGCAATCCATTTTCCATGATGTAATTGCGGAGAAGTTATAGCACGAATATTAAGTAGTAACAGAAATAGTACAATAATAAATACACGTGGATATTATATTTACTAACAACAAAAGCTGAAAAAGCGCCAGCTATCGATCATTACAAACGCGGATAGATAAGTTTTGCGAATAATTGGCCCAATGCAATAGCTTTGCAAAAAGCTTACAATGAACTATATGAGTGTAGGAGTAATTTAGCTGTTTTTTCGCCCTACATCATTAGTTTTTTACGTTTTAAAATAGGGCGTCTCCGCCATCACGTTATAAAATTCCCGTAACCAATTTCCCTAACTAAAATGAGTTATTCACATTTGATCATATTTTTTATATGCATTAATTTACGGTTTATTTATTGAATAGAAAATAATTGCATGTTTATTTGCATCAAAGTATTATGATATGCATTCGTTTGTTTTTGATTAAAATAATAGTAGTAGTAATAATTCGAAATTCTTGTAATTAAACAAGAGGCGAGTTTAACCATTAAAGTTCATAAAACAATAACCATGTAAAATATTTATTAATTTTACAAAAAATGTAAAGAAAGAAAAAAAAAAAAAAGAAAGAAAGTGTAAGCTTTTTTATAAATGCTTTAATTCTAGGCATCCAGTATATATCTTTTGCCCTTTTTAAATACTTATTTTAATTGCTTTGCTTTATAAAATTAACACATTTTCACATTTTATAGGCGTGTTTTGCGCATTTTGGAGAATAAACTCTTCCCATGTTTAGTTACAATAATTTCTGTATTAAAGTTTTTTTTTTTTTTTTTTTTTTTTTTTAAAATCTAAGGACAAATGAATGCGTATTATAAAAATATGATACAGAAAAACACACAATTATTGTTAATGCAATGAGTAAACTAAATTAGGTCAAATAAGTCAGATCAAAAGTGATATACTAACCAGGAAACCAACCCTGACTTTAATAATAATAAAAAAATATCCAAACAAACATATTTCGAAAGAGCATATATAAACATGTTTTTTTTTTGCCCATAAAATAATTAACCTCTCAGGTCGTTTACAAGTTATAAATTCTGAAAGTTTGCTAAAGATCGGTGCAACCATGCCTGAATCGATTAAACCACGCCTTTCTGAAATAGTGAATGAAATCGAAAGAACATTGACAAACGGGTTGTTTGATGCATAAATCAATTTTCCATTTCAGCTTTGAGCTTTTGCGATATATTCAATACTCAAGATATAATGTCTAAAAATTCGCTAACGTAGAATCTAAAAATTGATAAATGTTGTGGTTTCGATAGATTTTATCGGAACTCCTCTCACTCCTTTCTTGCACTATATTTTTACTACAGATTTCTGGATTACGGGTTCAGGAGGGCATGGCTGCCTGCGATTCCTGTTCAGACAAGGCGAAAAGACCGTACAGCGAGAACTTACATATTTTACCGCTACCCAGCAATTGGCGCTGTATACAAGTCTCGGTTTCGCCTGATTTAAAGGTCTAGCCATAGGAATAACATTATACAGAAACATTTGTAATTAACGCTGTAAACTCATTAAAATGCCGAAATTTTTTTTTGAATATGCATAATAATTAATATCAGTGCATGTAAAATTATATGTTTGTTTGTCAGAATGTTTTCACCACAAAAAATGTAATTAAAAAAATCGTTTCTTCATCGCTAATTTAAAGGTCCGGTCATAAGAATAACATTTTCAGAGCTGCCAACCTAATCCGGCAACTTGTTATTACCTCCCCTTTTTCTACACCATTTAATTTTTACAGTAATTCTCTTCAAATATATTTACGTTAATTAAGAAAACAAATACTCTAAAAGTATATTGGTGTAGAAAAAGGGGCGGTACAAACTATTTGCCGGATTATGTTGGCAGCTCTGCATTTTTTATATGCATTTGCAGTTCACGCTAGAATCTCATTAAAATGTCGAAATTTTTTTTGAATGGGCATAATAATTATATCAATGCATGTAAAATTATACATGTTTGTCAAAATGTTTTCATCATAAAAAATAAAATATAAAGATCGTTTATTCATCGTGATATTCGCGCCCTTTAATGATGTTTTAAAATATTAATGCCTAATAATATTTTTTTAGAACCATTCCTTTGTAATAAATGAATTAAATTCGAAAGTACTATATATATCATAGATATAGTAATATATATATAGATCTATCATCCCCATGTTATCGAGCAAAAAATTTTGATGCCGAAAAAAAGTTCTAAAATCAGCCATTAGAGAGTATTGAAAAAAAGAATAAAAAGAAAAATGAATTTGAAACTGTATCTGGCGTTTTTCATTTACCTTTAGTAAGTAAATTATTCATAAATTTTATTTACTAAATTATCCGTGTGTATTCCTTCTTGTGATTTACTCGGGGAAAGGCAGCCATTAGAATGACTTTTTCCGAAAAAAAAAAAGGTATCACTTATTACTAATGAATATATACATTATGATATATATACATAATAAAATAGAGTGCATTTTAATATTTTTCTGTAAAGGCAATTTTTTTTTTTTTTTTTTTTTTTTTTTTAATTTCGTATTAAAATATGAGCATGTTGAAACATCTGATACCATTTTACGGTGATAGAAAATGTTTTATATATATATATTTGTTATTTATTGCATTAGAGTTATGAAAATTTGCATAAGTATATGAACATTTCTGGAAAACTATCTAAATAAAAAACTACATATATATATTATTTTTTTAAATGCTCTCTGCTTATTAATTCTTTTTTTTTTTTTTTACTGGATTTTCCATTATTACAGTTTTTAACAGTATATTCTAAACATACTTTGATATTACTTTGTGGATTCTTTGATTTTTTTAATATAATTGAATGTTTGAATGCTGAAATTTAATTCAAATTTTTAACATTCAAACATAAAAAAAAAAGCTTATTGATGAATACACCATACCTAGATTATATTATTAAACTGTGGTAGATAGGATGTGCCGGGTTCGACCCCAGGTCGCACTCATTGACCTAGCCGTTAGGAGTTTTCTGTGGTTTTCTCTAAAACTAACAAAAATACAGG